>OX336392.1:195395076-197895076 GCA_946902985.2 Meconema thalassinum
TATTACATCCGTTCACCTTGAACATGATAATTGTATAGAAGGTAGATTACAATGAATGGAGTGTTTTATCGCTCTGATAGGAAGTCCTGAATACTGGTGCAATTTATATTTATTCCAGAGAATACTAGCTGAAATACGGAATGAACCTTTGCATTTTTCGGTTCTGTGATGAGGTATCTGGAGCATTTGTGCAGTGTGTCTATTCGCACGGTTATGCACTGATTGCATGGGAGTTAGTGTGCAGTAAATATAAGACGGAATTTTGAATTTTAGAATTTTTATCACAGTCAGAGCCAGGGCATACTGTCTTCGTTCCTTTAACTTTAGCCATCCCATCTGGACGTAACATGGAGTTATATGAGACTCTCTTGGTACATTGAGAACAAACCGCAAGCAAGCATTTTGCATTCTTTGCAATTTTGTATTGAGGACCTCTCCCATATCATGGTAAATTATAGATCCATAGTCAAATATTGGTAATATCAAACTCTGTATCAGTATCTTTCGTACATTTTTAGGCAAATAGAAGCAAGTTCGCCTAATTTGATATAATGACGATGCAACCCTCTTCAGAAACATGTTTGTGTGATCCTGCCACGATAGTCGAGAGTCAAAAATAACTCCCAGATTTCTTACTGCTGACTGGTACGGAACTGTTTGGGATGCAAGCTGTAAAGGTGGTACTGGATCAGGTAGGGAACTGAGTAATTTGGTATAGCCGATGATGATCGGTTGCGTTTTTTCGAAGTTAAGAATTAGATTATGATCGAGTGCGTACTGAGATAGGCTTTGAATGTCACTGTTAATTAGAGCTACGTTCAAATGAATGGATTTCAGATCCGTGTGTAGATATAGCTGAAGATCATCTGCATACATATGATGTTGACAGAATTTAAGGACAGATGGAAGGTCATTTATATACACGGAGAACAGGAGTGGACCAAGGACCGAACCCTGCGGCACACCTGTTGTTACTTCACACCATTCTGAAACATTGTCATCTGCTAGGACTACTCTCTGACATCTGCCTGTTAGGTAAGACCTAAACCAGTTCCTTACTGACTTTGAAAGGCCTAGATTTCTTAATTTAACTAGTAGGATCTCATGGTGAACTCTGTCAAAAGGTTCGCTGAAATCGAATAGAGATAATATAGTTATTTCCTTCCGGTCCATTGCTAGACGAATGTCGTCTGTGACTTTGATAAGGGCTGTCAGAGTACTATGTTTTGATTTATATCCAGATTGGTTCGGGTTTAGGATATTGTTGGAATTTATATATTCATAAAACTGATCAAAAACAATCCGTTCTAACGCTTTCCCAATTGCACACAATATACTTATTGGTCTAAAGTCACTACAGTTTAAGGCGTTCGTGAATTTTGGTATCGCTTTGATGTTGGCTTTTTTCCATTGTGTCGGATAAATACCCATTTGCAGGCTATAGTTAAATATATTGTTACGGCTGTGAGATTGTGTCATCGCTCGCCGCATGTGTCACAACTGCCCCAGGGCTGGGCTGTGCCCTGCCTCGTGTATTGCGTGCGCCTTATGCAACAGGGCTACTAGGACAAAGGGATGGTCCAGAATATTCGTGACTGAGCCAGCGATGGAAACCTCGAGAAGCCGTGAACCCTGGATGGAGCTAGAAGCATTTATTGAGTCACCGGACTGCTATATAAGAGCGACCTGTCAAGCAGTGGTTGTTGTTGTGTTTTACGAGCGAGTGCGAGCGCTTATCCTGAGCGACAGAAGTGTGGAGACTTGCGAAACCCCTAGTGAAGCCGATTCTCTTGACAGCGAAGGGAGTGAGGAGCTTACAGGGGACTGCCTGTGTTTTGAGCGAGTGTGCTTACCTAGTGCGAGAGAGGTCATTGTGGTGAGTTGCAAAACAGTGAGTGACAGACCTAGTGCAGCTATTTCCAGCCAGCGTACGGGACCGGACTCATTAGCGAGAGGATTAACTGTGGTCTGTTGACAAGTGAAAGGGGAAGTATTCTCGACGTGAGGAAACTGGAGTAAGGTAATAATTGCTTGTATTTGCTGTTGAGTGGTGTATCTTTCTGGCCACAATAAAGTTAATTATTTCTTTAAGCAGTAATTGGTGTTGTGCTTTCTACCCACCGTAATCCAGTTAACAAAAGTGCCACTAGGGGGGTGGCACGTAACAACTGGTGTCAGAAGCCGGATTACGAACTCAAGCACAACACCTGACGGTCCTGGTTTCAAAACCCGAGCAGGTCATTTTCTCTAATTTTCCTGTGAGTGCATGCCCTTTTCAAGACAAACAACTAAAATGGAGGCGCAATTGGCAGCATTGCTAGAAAAGTTAAATGGCATGGAAACCAAAATGGAGGCCGCCCAGAAGAAGATGGAAGACGGCCAGAAGAAGATGGAGGACGGCCAGAAGAATTTAACCAAGGGCCTAACTGGCAAATTAGAAGATGGCCAGAAGAAGATGGAGGACGGCCAGAAGAATTTAACCAAGGACCTAACAGCCAAATTAGAGGACGGCCAGAAGAAGCTAGAAGACGGCCAGAAGAAGATGGAAGACGGTCAAAATAAGTTAGCGGAGGACCTGGTGAAGATGGAAGACAGCCAGAAAAGTTTAGCCGAGGACCTAACTTCCAAATTAGAAGACGGTCAGAATAAGCTAGCAGAGGACCTAACCGCCAAATTTCTGGATGGCCAGAAAAATCTGGAAGAGTGTCTGCTGACGAAATTACAGGAAAGTCAAAAGAAATTGGAACAGGGTCTGCGTCAGGAAGTCAACACCGTCTGCCAGGGCCTACGTGAGGAAGTCACAGCAGTAGAAAAGAAGTTCGACGCCTTACAAGAGGAAGTTGCCGAACTGCGCCAACGCCCACTGACGGGGGTAGAAGAAAAATTCAACGCTTTACAAAAGGACATTTCTGAGCTGAACCAACGCCCGTCGACGGGGATGGAAGCGAGATTCAACGCTCTTCAAGAGGAAGTTGCCGAGCTGCGCCGACGCCCGCCCACAGGTACACCGGGAATATCAAGAACGGGACAGAGCAGAGTGACGTCCCCAACCTTCGACGGAAAGGTCCCGTGGAGCACCTATTTACGTCAGTTCGAGGCAGCCTGTTCAATAAACAACAGGAACAGCACGGAAAAGGCTACAGCTCTCATTGTAGCGCTGAGAGGGGCGCCCTTAACGTCCTTCCGGCCATCCCGACTGGATCCAGGACTACGCTTCACTGATCGCCCATATGGAGTCCCGATATGGAGATAGCCATCTTCAGCAGGCCTACCAGATGCAGCTCCGGACCCGGGTACAAAAGAACGCGGAAACCCTGCAGGAGTTCGAGATGGACATCGCACGTCTCGTAAGGCTCGCCTACCCAACAGCGCCGGCCGACTTTCTGGAGCAGATAGCGACGCAGACTTTCACCGACGGGCTACGGGACTCGGACACTCAACAGGCGCTGCGACTCGCGCGCAATAAGACCCTGACAGATGCGCTGAGCCACGCACTTGAGTTCGAGACGGCAAAACAGGCATCCAGAATGCACGCGCGGGTGCGTCAAGTGGACGTCGACGAACCAGTAAAAACCAAAGAGACCAAGCCCCTGGCCGACGAATTAATGGAGGCGCTAAGCCGTTTCTTCGATAGTCGCGGCAACACCAGCAACGACACAGCCGGAAGGCAACCGGAGAGGCGGCCCGGAAGAGGACTACCGACCTGCTGGACCTGCGGTAAGAAAGGCCACCTGAGCAAGGACTGCGGTGATCGCCGCCGCCGAGGGTATCCGACGGGAAATCAGTCGTCTGAACCCCCCAGGGGCTCACATCTTGTGGGCGTGGGTTGGCGACCACGGGGCCCCAGCTGAGTCCGGCATTGCTTCCACTTACTTGTGCCGGGCTCCTCTCCGTCTTCTTTCCTGTCGACCTCCCTTGGTCAACTCTTGTTCTCTTCCGACCCCGACGGCATTAGGTTATCCGAGGCCTAGGGAGTCTTTCACTTTCCCACCTTAATTGGCTCTTGGCTCATCTTTCCTGGTGCCCTACTTCTGTGAGGGGTCAGCCTTCTTTTTCTTTTCCTCTTACCTCCTGCCTTGAGCTCAAGGCCCTTTAGGAGGCAGGGTGTATGTAGCCCCACAACTTCTGGTGCACCCTAGATAATGCTACACCCTCAGGGGCTCACGGCTGGTGAGTTCGGGAGTTGGCGACCCCGAGGGATTCCTGAGCTGGTTCCGTTTTCCCTTTTTGTCCCTTACCTTTGGGGCGGACCCTCTCCTCTTTTACTTTCCTATCTGCCTTTCATGGCTCTCCTTCCTTCCAAGTCCCTCAATCCGCCTTCTTCGAGGGTTGAGGGCATTTATCTTCCTCCTGTCCTTTATTTGCCTTATTCTCCTTTAGTTTTCCATTTCTTCTTCTAGTATGTAGGTTAGTAGTTAGTTTTAGTTTTAAGTTCGCATTTCATATTCATCTTCACGATCACCCAAACCATCAGGGGCCGATAACCTAGATGTTAGGCCCCTTAAAACAACAATTATCATCATCATCAGTCGTCTGAAAACCACGCGACCCAGGGAAACGAGTATTAGCCAGCCTTGGGGGGCAAAGGTTGGCTTGTGACAATCGTCAAGCCCCGGCAGTCCAGGTTCGTGTGACGAAGTTACGGAGAGACAATAGCAGCCTGATGGTCGACGGAGTCGTCAACGGAGAGAGCTGGCCCATGCTAATCGACACGGGAGCATCGAGGACCATCGTCAGTCCCACTGTGATCCCGAAGTGGAGAGTGCAACCCACACAAAGAAACCTCCAGCTAATAACCGCGACCGGAGAGACCGCACCGGTACATGGCGAAGCATCACTGGAGTTCGTCATTGGTCGATGGGCGATAAAGCATCCAGTGCTTGTGGCTGACGTATCAAATGAAGTGATCATCGGACTGAACTTCCTGGACCAGAACAACATCATCTTGGATCTGAGTACCAACACTCTGCACTTCGGAGGTGAGGAACTTGCTTTGCAACCTGCGCACGAGTCCATCACCGCACGACGAGTAAGGCTGAGAGAAGACGTCATCGTTCCCGCCAGGATGGAGATCAGCGCTGCCGTAATTGTCGACGGAACTGCTGAGGGAGTGGCGGCTGTCATCGAGCCAAAATATGAGGACATCCAGACAAAAGGATTGCTAGTTGCCAAGACTCTCATCAACACGACGTCTCGGCCGTACGTCCGCCTGTCCAACCTGAACGACTACGATATTACGGTTCACCGGGACACCAACCTAGGAGTCTACGAGCCCGTTACCTGGATTTCCCGCATCACAGATACGACGGACGGACACCTGCAGACGGACAACCGAAGAAGACTCACACTGCCAGAAGAACTACAGAAGCTGTACCAAGGATCCCAGGACCATTTAGACGAGGAACAATCACGCCAACTTCAGGACCTGCTACGCGAATTCCAGGACGTCTTCTCCGTGGGGAGCAAAGACTTCGGCAGGGCAAGCTTGGTCCAGCACAGAATCGACGTTGGGGACAGCGCACCGATTAGGACCCCATTCCGACGTATCCCGCTCGCCAAGCAAGCCGAAGTCGACCGGATGGTAGAAGAGATGAAGGAGCAAGGGGTAATCGAGCCATCACATAGTCCTTGGAGTTCTCCGGTCGTGCTAGTGAAGAAGTAGGACGGTTCCACCAGGTTCTGCGTGGATTAGAGGTGGGTGAATGACGTCACGAAGAAGGACAGCTACCCTCTACCCCGGATCGACGACACTCTGGACACCATATCAGGGTCGAGATGGTTCTCCACCTTGGATTTGAAGAGTGGCTACTGGCAGGTGGAGGTCCACCCTAAGGACCGCGAGAAAACTGCGTTCTCTGTGGGCAGCGGGCTCTGGCAGTTCACCGCCATGCCATTCGGTCTGTGCAACGCCCCTGCGACCTTCGAAAGGCTAATGGAGTCCATTCTGAGGGGACTACACTGGAAGACCTGCCTGGTCTACCTAGACTACGTCAGCGTTCTAGGGAGAAGCTTCGAGGAGCACTACAGCAACCTGAATAGATCTTGTTGAAGCTACGGGCTGCCCAGCTGAAGTTGAGCCCCAAGAAGTGTCAGCTCTTCCAGAAGCTGGTCCAGTACCTTGGGCATATCGTCTCCGAGGAAGGGGTGCGCACCGACCCAGAGAAGACCGCAGCTGTGAGGGAGTGGCCAGTTCAGAAGGACAAGTCCCAACTACGAAGCTTCCTGGGACTCTGCACTTATTACCGTCGCTTCGTGAAAGGATTCGCTGACATCGCCAAACCTTTACATCGACTGACTGAGAAGGACCAACTCTTCACGTGGACAGCAGAATGCCACAGTGCCTTCGAACAACTCAAGCAGGCTCTGTGCACCGCGCCTATTCTGGCCTACCCCAGACCTGGAACAAGGTTCATCGTCGATACCGATGCCAGCGACTTTTGCATAGGGGGAATCCTGTCGCAAGTAGTGGACGGCGAGGAGAGAGTAGTGGCCTACTTCAGCAAGGCCTTGTCAAAGCCAGAAAGGAACTACTGCGTCACCAGGAAGGAGCTGCTCGCCATCGTGAAGACCATTGAACACTTCCACAAGTACCTCTACGGGCAAGAATTTCTCATCAGGACCGACCATGCATCCCTGCGGTGGCTCCTGAACTTCAAACAGCCCGAGGGTCAACTCGCGCGGTGGCTAGAGAGGCTTCAACAGTACAACTTTGAGATTCAGCACGGGAAAGGCCAACTGCATTCTAACGCCGACGCCCAGTTACGAAGACCGTGCCCCGAAGACTGCACCTTCTGTGCCCGAAGGGAGGAGAACACCGGGATACAGGGCCGAAGGACTATCGTGGAAATTCAAGGGAGCTGGAGCCGCGAATCTTTCACGCGGGCACAAGCAGAAGATGATGACATGGGACTGATAGCCGAATGGAAGAGGGCCTGTGTCCCCAGACCCGGGTGGAACATTGTGAGTGACTGCAGCCCAAAGTTTAAGTCCTACTGGGCGCAGTGGGACTCGCTGATTGTAAGGGATGGCCTCATCTACCGTACCTGGGAGAGCACCGACGGGAAGACATCTCGGGAACAAGTCGTCGTTCCAAAGGCTATGACGGAGGAAGTCCTGAAGGAAGTTCATGGAGGATCATCTGGTCGACACCTAGGGATAAAGAAGACCCTGGAGAAGCTAAGAGAGCGGTTCTACTGGATCGGATGCCGAACAGACGTGGAGAACCACTGCGCGAGGTGCCACGATTGCGCAGCCAGCAAGGGCCCAGGACGAAGACGACGGGGTCCACTGAAGACCTACAACGTGGGCGGCCCCATGGAGAGAGTGACCATCGATGTTGCTGGGCCATTCCCGTTAAGCGAGGCAGGGAACCGCTACATATTAGTCGTCAGCGACTACTTTACCAAATGGCCGGAGGCGTATGCGCTCCCTAACCAAGAAGCCACGACGATTGCAGAGACCCTGGTGAAGGAATTCGTCAGCAGGTACGGAGTACCCCTGGAGCTGCACTCCGACCAAGGGAGGAACTTCGAGTCGCAGGTGTTCCAGAACCTATGCCAGCTGCTGGGAATCCGGAAGACAAGGACAACGCCGCTACACCCTCAGTCCGACGGGATGGTAGAGCGATTCAATCGCACCATCGAGAACCATCTCCGAATAGTCGTCAGCGAGCACCAGAGGGATTGGGACAAACATCATCCACTATTTCTCCTGGCCTACCGCGCCGCCGTGCATGAAGCCACCGGGTGCACACCAGCCCGGGCCATGTTTGGGAGGGAGCTCCGTGTACCTGTCGATCTTGCCTTCGGCCGACCTGGGAATGATCCGATCCCGGTAAGCCAGTATTGTCAAGAACTGGTCGACCAACTGGAGGACGTGCACGCGTTCGCGAGGAGGAAACTGCGGATCGAGACCGACCGAATGAAGACCCGATACGACCAGCAGACGGATGCCGGCGGATTCCACGAGGACGACCTGGTCTGGCTCTTCAACCCATTACGGAAGAAAGGCCTGTCACCCAAACTGCAGAAGTCCTGGGAGGGCCCGTACCGAGTCGTGAAACGGATCAACGATGTCGTCTACAGGATCCAGTGGAGCCCGAGGGCGAAGATGAAGATCGTGCATCGAAATCGCCTGGCAGCCTACGGAGGGACACAGACGGACCAATGATTGATCGGGACTATCAGCCTTTTTAAGAAGGGGGTGGTGTTACGGCTGTGAGTTTGTGTCATCGCTCTTCGCATGAGTCACAACTGCTCCAGGGCTGGGCTGTGCCCTGCCTCGTGTATTGCGTGCGCCTTATGCAACAGGGCTACTAGGACAAATGGATGGTCCAGAATATTCGTGACTGAGCCAGCGATGGAAACCTCGAGAAGCCGTGAACCCTGGATGGATCTAGAAGCATTTATTGAGTCACTGGACTGCTATATAAGAGCGACCTGTCAAGCAGTGGTTGTTGTTGTGTTTTACGAGCGAGTGCGAGCGCTTATCCTGAGCGACAGAAGTGTGGAGACTTGCGAAACCCCTAGTGAAGCCGATTCTCTTGACAGCGAAGGGAGTGAGGAGCTTACAGGGGTCTGCCTGTGTTTTGAGCGAGTGTGCTTACCTAGTGCGAGAGAGGTCATTGTGGTGAGTTGCAAAACAGTGAGTGACAGACCTAGTGCAGCTATTTCCAGCCAGCGTACGGGACCGGACTCATTAGCGAGAGGATTAACTGTGGTCTGTTGACAAGTGAAAGGGGAAGTATTCTCGACGTGAGGAAACTGGAGTAAGGTAATGATTGCTTGTATTTGCTGTTGAGTAGTGTATCTTTCTGGCCACAATAAAGTTAATTATTTCTTTAAGCAGTAATTGGTGTTGTGCTTTCTACCCACCGTAATCCAGTTAACAAAAGTTCCACTAGGGGGGTGGCACGTAACAATATGCAATAAAACTGGCATGAGGAGGTCCATATTCCTTTTCAATAGCGTAATAGATATATGATCTGGTCCTATGGCTCTTGAAGTTACCCTAAATATGGCTAAATGAATGTCCTCTGGATATATATAGCCAAAATGAAATTCTTCCCGTCGGTCAATAAATTTTTCCCTGTAGTTAGCAACAGTTGACAAAACTCTATGCTGTCTACAACGGTTGATACGTTTAAATAATGCTTATTAAGCTCATCAGCGCTCATTGTTGGGTTATTCCTTTTGTGTCTGGATTTTCCAACACCGAGATTTTTTATAGCTCTCCAAAAAGCCGAAGAGTTTTTAGCTGAATTAATTAGCGAATAAGTGTAACGTATCTTTGTATTATGAATAACTTGCTGGATTCTGTTGCGTAAGCTTTTGTATTCTACAATGTCCTCGGGTTTCTGTGTTCTGTTGCACTTCTTTCTGGCTCTATTTCGAGATCTTATTAGATCTTTCATTTCTGTGTTGATCCAGGCAGCTGGTGCGTGCCTCACGTTAGATGAGCGCACTGGGGCAGGGCGATCATATAAATCAATTAAAAATGTATTGAATGTTTCGACCTTCTCATCTATAGTTTGCTGCTCGAGAACAGTGTGCCATGGAACTGAGATGGCATCAGCCTTAAACCTTTCATAATTAAACCTGCTGAAGTCTCGAAAAGTTCGAATACTGGGCTTATATTTTGGAGTTGACAGGGTATATACTGAACCCATGTACCATTGGTTCAAGGGGTCGAATCCATGTATTATGGTAAAAAGAAGGAAGGAAATATACAGTCTTCAGAGGAACATAGAAACATTTTATACAAGAGTGCGAGCATAACGTTGTGTAAGAATTAGGGTCCAGCTGGCCAGGAAATGAGATCATGCATGAGGTATCGATATGGAGCCGGTCATGAATATAAATAAAACGAGTGGAACTTTCCGTCGGAGTAACTGCGAGCGTGTTTCGGAAATTGCCCTTACGTTGCAGGAAAATGGCAACCGCGCAGCTGTGCCTGAAGAAGAATAATTAGATTTAACCCATTTGCAAGAATAAAATTAACTAAAGAAATACAGCATTGTGAATCATTCCGGAATAGAGATTTTTGTGTGGAGAAAGATGTTATAATAAACGCCCAGGAAAGAAGTTCCGACGTGGCCATACGTCATTGGGAGTTCCCCGAGACCCGAGGAGGGGGGAATTAAAAATCAACTGTAACACCCACACAGCTGAGGACCAAATTTTATTTAATATCTCAGAACTGCACGATCGATTTTCATGTGCAAAGAAGTCAGTTTACGTTTAGAAAACGAGCTTTCCAGAGATATAATTTTTAAAAATGTGCGACCATTACTTCAAAAGTTGGTTCTGGAAAAGACGTGGATTTTATCTTTTTTTAGCCAAAGAGTATAAAAGTCCTGGCAGAGCCAAGCCAATCATGCAGTTTAGAACAGACCTCGTGCCGAAAGGCTGTATCACATCGATGACAGTATCCGACAGCCCGAGGGCATCGCTGTATCGACAACCAACGTGCACCCGTAAGGAGTGGCCGAGAAGTATCATTATAGTATCGCCGTGTGGAGACTTAGGAAAATCCTAATACAGGATCTAGTTCCGCCAGTATCAGTCTTAGAGTGAAAAGTTCAGTATTACAGTCGAAGTAGGCTGCGAACTTAAAGAACAGGCGATAGGTCTTCAAATAACAGTTCATTTAAACGACCAAGAGTATCGTAACGTTTTGAAGTACCATAAAAGCGAAACAAACATTCTATCAATGTTAAAGAACCCGATCAGGGTCGGACAAAATAAGGTCCGCCTAGTATTCTGAAAAGATAGGAATTCGAGAACACAATAATCAGAAGGGAGAAGTAAATTCAAGACGTTGTTTCAAGGAAACAAACGAACTATAAAAAGCACTAAGTTACGAGGAGCATTAGATGCTAGAAAATAATAGGTCACCGATAGAGTATCTGGGAGACCGTGAACAAGACAGACTTTTGCTAGACAAACTAATAGGGTCTAGAGAGAAGCAATTTCGAGCTAATAATAATAATAGCCGATCGTCAGGAAACCGGATTTGAAGAAGTACCATTCCAGGGAGGGGTAGAGTGTTCGAGACTTTCATATTCTGGTCAGATAGGAAGCCGACATCTACTAGTTTCACCCTTGGAGACGGGGAATCAAGAAATCACGTGTGCAAGGCCTAATCAAAGCCTCAGTGATTAGAATCAGTGTGGTGTAAATATATAAAATTTGTGTTAGTATAGTAATTTTTCAGTGATTTTATTGTGTATAATAGAAGAATACAGAAGTGTATTTTAAAATGCTACCAGTGTTTAAGGTATACAGTATAAGTTATATGTGTGTCAAGATATGTCAGTGTATGAAATGAATTTGAGCAAGATGGTTTAATCACAAGTAGTGGGTGAAATGAAACATCGTTGGAAAGTACGGTCGGGGACCGTCAGACCATGTAAGTAACCATTTTCATTATGTTATGTGTTGGGAAATATTTGTGTACAATCCACCTGAGAATAAGAAATAGGGATGTTTTTTTAATAACAAATAACAGAATAAGAGCGCGATCTGAACAAATGAAAATTGATGATGTGAAATGAATAAATCCTTTAGAGGAAATGTAGGATATAAAATATCAGTGTATTTGATAAATGTTATAAAAGCAAGCGTAATAATAATAAAAATTATATAAATGAAGATTTAGTTGAATTATATGAAAGTAGTAGCTTTTGAGTTCATGTAAAAGGAATAAAGACATGGTGTGAATACATGTTCTTAAAGTATAGCGATTATTGTCACGGGAGAGGATTAATATAAAATTAGAGATGTAGATCAAATGTTGATTTTGAATTTATCAGTTCTTTGGAGGACGCTAGGCCTTAAGGTAATGTATAGCGCAATGTAGCGTATTAAAGTAAATTGTCACGCTAGGAAGGCGTTGAATCTAAATATACTTGGTAAATTAATTATGAGGGACAGTTAATTGCGGTAATTGAGCTATGATAAGTCCTCCATATAGTGATGTAGATCACGAGTCGTTGTATAAAGGGTGCGAATTTATTGTATTGATGAGCGCAGGTTAGACCGAGGTCGCCCTAAGTCGCGAATGTTGTAAAGTCCTCCAGTATGGGATGTAGTTCCCGAGGCATTGGAAGAATCGAACCAAGGTTCGTTTGTGTAAAGCCCCTAAATATTGTTGTTGTACTGAATTATTCTTACCCATCAATGATGACACTTCATAATTAGTAAATGCCAAGGTTACGAAAGTGGTCTATGAACCTAAATAATGCTGTTAAAATAAATGAATGAAACGCCAGGTCTGTTCAGAGAATAGCTGTTTTAAAGCGGAGTGTAGCCGTCCCGTGTGGGCGAGACTTAGGGTCTCCCTCCTGGACAATAAATCAAGCTGAGTGTTACGGTCCGACCCCTCGCTATTGAAAGTGTGGTAGGTCAGGGGAACCGTCTGTTGGAAGTAATAATACACCATGAGTGTTTAGAGTTTGTTAATGACCCGGGAGTCGAACCGAGGTTCTTGTAGATGAAAGTTACCGCTTGCAAGTTCAGATCGTTTGCTTTCTTATGAGATGATGGTCTTTTAAGACAAATAATAATAAATATAAATCCCTAATGTAATGGTATATTGATGTAGGATTTCACGAGTTCAGTGAAGACAATTAGATTTCGGGAGTGATCTTAATTTTTGACTTTGTTCAAGTAGTCTTCTATAACTCGGGGGTACACAAGTATTTTTCCCAATCACTGTAGTGAATTTGTTAACTTGAGAGGGGTGGTAACATGAGAACATTGTGGAATGCCCAAAAATTTAAGTAAAGGAGTAACATTTACTTTAAATAAGATTATATATTGTTTGATTATAAGAAACTCATAAAATAGATATTGAGATGTGTAAAGAATAACACAGTTTATATTGGAAAGTATCGAGCCATTGGAGCTCGTGATTGTATTGAATTTTTAAAAAAGGATACTTTATGGAAGTGAAAAGAATTATAAGTTTGTTGGTTTGAAGGAAACCATGTATTTTAATATAACATTTGTTTGATTTTAAGTATTCCTTGTTCACTCTGGACAAGTTAGAAGGATTGGTCAGTAGTTTATTTGTTTAATTTGTTTGTAGCGCCATATATTTGGTTAATTAATATTTTATAGTAGGAGTTGATTTTGTTTTTATTTTGGAAGTGTATCCTCTATTTAAGTTAATCCAAAATGTGTAAGTCACAGAGTGGGAGAACATACCATAACCCCGAAAATCCCGATTTGAGCATTGCTGGCATACTGTGATTTGCATATTTCTTGTTAAAAGGCCACAATACTAACTGTGTCTGTAATAAATCTCGTAAAACAATTGTATACATTTCCAAAGAAACGCACACATCTTGCTGTTAGAAGAAAAGTTAAAAATTTTCATAATTCAAATGGTAATTATCTTTATCCATTTTTCAAAATGTGGTTCTTGCTTTGCACTGATCTTCACCGTTTCCCTCATCATTCCCATGTTTATGGGAATTTTAGGAAGTTTCTTTCTTTAAAATGTGTGCTAAACCGTCAGCTACAAAATAAAACTCACTCAAACCTTTGTGGCTTTAATTAGTCGTTTCGTGAAACGTTAAAAATATTTTTTGAGTTTGCTCAGAATAAAAATAGTAAGAAATGAAATAATAACGCTTAATTAATGGATAATGTGGAAATGTGTGAGATTTATTTTCTAGCTGATGGTTTAACACCCATGTTAGAAAACGAAAAGTTCAAAACTTATTATTATCGCGGGAGATATGAGGGAAACGATGAAGGTCAGCGCAAAGCAAGGAGCAAATTTTCAAAAATGGATAATAATAGTCACGATTTGAATTTTGAACATAGGTTGGTTCTTAAGTTTAGGTGCTGCGACAACGCGGTCATGTAGTCCCGTGTACTTTGGGTGTGTGTAGAATCTGTCTGATAACCGGTTTTAATTGTGATGACTGTATTAGTGTGTTATCTGTTTTTTTAATTCAAGTAAGCACTGCAGACTTTTGAATTTTTCAAATAGTTCCTAATTTTGCCGCCAAACGCCACTGTCAACGACTACTATTCCAGAACTTAGCTACCAGACGCCACCGCAGTCGGCTCTTGGCAACGAACGTAGGAACCTATGAGCGTTGTTTACATTCTTAACCTATACAATTTAGCTTCACACAGGTGTAATTAGTGGAAGATTCTTTAACATGCCATAAATCTATGGCATGGGACCGCCGTGCCGGCTTTACTTCCCCTCCGAGGGAGGCATAATGAGGGATTTTTAACGCTCTTAAAAAATCCGACGACTTTGGCCAGTTTTGAACCCGCGATCTTGGGCATAGAAACTCAGCATGCTACCAACTACGCCACCGAAGCCGCTTTTGAACATTTCGAACTTTGCTTCTAATAGCAAGATGTACAGTGTGTGTTTCCTTGGAAACGTATATAATTGTTGTAAAAGATTTATGACAAACACAGTTATATCGGTATTGTTTTGGCTAATTAAGCTGTATGTGCCTCCCCCTTTAAACAATGGAAAACCGGTTTTAGGATGACTGAGGTAGGAGCTAAACCCATCTCCTCTCAGTTCTGCATCACGAGGCTGGGCGAATCTCGGGGGATGTAATCGGAAATGCAAGCCTTTTCTTAAAAAATCATTACAACCATAGTTTTTGAGTTAAAAACATAAGATATTGTGTGTAGATAGATAAATAACTTTAATAAATGAAGAAAATATAATTGGAGACCTAGATGTAATATAAATATTATAAGACATTTGATAGTTATGCCCTTTTTGCATGAAAGCCATAACAGGAATTCTAATGATACAATCACTTTGAAATTCTTACTGCCTGAAGCTATCACTACTGTATGTATACTGAACTAAAATAAATTACATATGCTTATTTGTTTTTTACTTTTAAAATCTTGATGTTACTGTTGCAGAAATAAGATATTTTTCATCACATAAACCCCTATAAATAAAAATTTAAGGAAGTAATTATTACAATTATAGTTCCATATATTCCACAATGTGTAATGAACAACTCCTGAAAAAAAACATAGCTCTGCGATTTATAGTTTTTGAGAAAAGGCTTCGGATTCTACAAAAAATGTTTATTAGAGAAAAATGCATTAAACATTTGGTTACCATATTCAAATAAAATAACGCTTATTTGAATTTTTAAGTCCTCCATATTCATACTCTCTATTCTCCAACATTCTCTTCTGCCCTCTTATTTACAGCCTGCCATCCAGCTCAAGATCAGACATCGCTTTCTCAGCTTTCATGAGTCTATTCTTGTCAATGGTGTTGAACGCCTTTATGGTGAACACTCCTGGGTTCACACCAAGTATAGGTACAGAGTTTGACATTTAATATTTTTTAATGAACTTCCATGCCTCCAATAACTATAACATTCATACACAATGTAAATTACACTATGCAGATTACAAATAACACGTTTCCAAAAAATTCGATTTTTGACACAAATTTCATTACATCGCCCCTTAAACTATTCGCCACGTAAACATTAACACCAAACATTGAAACATTTGTAAGTGGAAAGACAAGGAAGCGATTGATAAGAGATACCATTAGGCCACGGCAGCTTATTTCCAAATTATTGCCCAGTTGAAATCTATCGGTCGCCTCCGTTGTGTAGTGGTCAGCGTGATTAGCTGCCATCCCGAAGGTCCGCGGTTCGATTCCCGGCTCTGCCATGAAATTTGAAAAGTGGTATGAGGACTGGAACGGGGTCTACTCAGCCTAGGGTGGTCCAAATGAGTAGAGGGGGTTCGATTCCCACCTCAGCCATCCTCGAAGTAGTTTTCCGTGGTTTCCCACTTCGTCATCTGGCAAATGCCGGGATGATAACTACCGTCAGGCCACGGCTGCCTCCTTCCCTCTTCCTTGTCTATCCCTCCTGTTCTTCCCATCCCGTCCTATCACTAATGAGGCCCCTGTTCGCTTTGCAGGTGAGGCCGCCTGGGCGAGGCGCTAGTCCCTCCTCCCCAGTTGTATCCCCCATCACGATGTCACAACTCCAGGACACTGCCCGTAGAAGCGGTAAAGGTGGGATCCCTCACTGAGTCCGTGGGAAAAGCCTACCTGTGGGGTAAAATGACTAAATAAAAAAATCTACCGTCATTCAATTCATCACTCATTAACTCCTCATACTAGAGGGGAAGATGGCCTCGATGTTCCACCCGTAAATAACAATCAGTGCAATTTCCATTCTCGTTTGAGGACTTTTCTAATGTAACTTAGTTTACGTCCTAGGTGAGTAAAACTAAAGGAGTGGTGAACCTGGATTCTACACTTGGACTTGAATACTATATAATTATGCAATTTTCATGATTCATATATTCATATTCTGGAAACCGACAGCAGTAGCTACGCTCGCTAAACCGCAGTGCTAGGCCATGGAGCCAAGCTCTCTACGGACTCGGTAGACGTGGGTTCGAGCCCCACCGTCGGCCGTCCTTGAAATGGTTTTCCGTGGTTTCCCCATTTTCAACTCCAGGCAAATGCTGGGACGGTACCTTATTACAGGCCACGGCCGCTTCCTTCCTGATCCTTGTCCAGTTTCATTCATATTCATTCATTTCATCTCTCATTAACTCCCCTCATGAGACTGGCGTCAGGAAGGGCATCCGGCCGTAAAAATCATCCGCCACATTATAATTTCATCACCTCTCATCTCTGACCCCGTTGGAAACGAGAATAATAACGGGTAGACATACATAGGCTACATTTCATATTCTGGAAGTCATTAACAATTCAAATTATGGTCCATTATAACTAATGTACTGGAAATATGTGCTAAATTTAGCTGACCCAATGCCCAATAAACAGAGAGCGATCAAGGGAACTACTCGCATGTGGCGGAGCTCTTTCCGGTCACGGAGAGAGTCCGTCATTTTGTGTAGGCTAAGGATAGGTAATACAAGATCCACCCACTCGTACCTAATGAGAAGGGAAGACCCCTCACTTTGTACCTGTGGAGCCGTTTTCACCGTGTCCCACATTTTAACCGAGTGTGTGGATCTTGCTGACCTACGAAGAAACCTTGGTTTGCAGATGACACTCAAACTTATATTAGCCGATGACGCGGTGGCTGCTGATCGCGTTATCCGCTTTATAAGTGAGAGTGGGTTAGGGCCAGCAAACTAAATTTTCCAGTGTAAATTGACTCAACGAGTTGTTCGTTTTAGAGTGATAATTTATTGTTTTTCCGTAATTTTTGTTTATTTTTATAATTTTTATTTTTATTTAATTTTTGTTTTATTAATTTTAGGTCTTTTTAAATTTAGGTGTCCAACTCAAAATTTTAAATTCAATTCCAATTTTTTTTTCTTTAATCTGTGTTATGAGGGGCAGATGACCTCGTAGTTCCGTTCCTTAAAACAACAATAACTAACTAACTATGTGCTAAATTACGTAAATATGTGTTTTTGTTCCTTGCTCATTCAAAGATAATTGCCACGCTTCTCAGGCGTACAGTATGAGGTCTCTTCGACCGTTACCGACTCGCACACATTGACGTCACATTACTGTGTCATTGATCGTAGGATTTGGTGGCTAAAGGAGAAACTACTTGAAATTGATCGTCTGCAGTCCTTACCTGAATTACAGATAACACACACTAATACAGCCATCACAATTAACGCCGGTTACCAGACAGATTCTACACACACCCAAAGTACACGGTGCTATATGACCGCATTGTAGCAGCCCCTAAACTGAGAAACCAACCAACTAACCAACATATGGGATACAAAATACGCCTTGCAACTATGTGAAAAAACATTAATTCGCAAATAAATTGGTCTGGATAGAGATTATTGATGCCTGAGTGCTCCTACTGTGCGTGACAAAAAAAAGAACAGCGGTGGATATATTGGCTAACGTGGCCTGAGTAATTATGGTCCAGTCATAACCATTGGTCTGGATAAAGATTATTGACGAGTATAAGTGTGCCGTTCCTTCTTGACCGGTACATAATACATGCGCAGTGGTGTCCCCACGCATAGCGAGCCTTCATACCTTTGTGATCAATGTAAGTAAAGTGCTCAATGTGTCCTCGGCGGTGCATGTGCATATTCAGTGGTCTCAGAGTTCTGGTTGGTTGGTTCCTTGGTTTAGGGACTGCGACAACGCGGTCATGTAGCCCCGTGTACTTTGGGTGTGTATAGAATCTGTCTGATAACCAGTGTTAATTGTAGTGACTATAGCCTATTAGTGTGTGTTATCTGTTTTTAATTAAAGTAAGGACAGTAGACAATAATTTCAAGTAGTTCCTACTTTCGCTACCAAATGATACCATCCACGGCACCTAGTTGTGAACTTCGCTACTATTAGATGACATCGCAACCAGCACCAGGTGACGGACGTAGGAACTATCAAACCTAACCTACAAATTTTGCTTTACACAATTGCCATAAAGCTATGACATGGGACAGCCGGCTTTACTTCCCCTTCGAAGGAAGGCATACTAAAGGATTTTAACGCTCTTAAAAAAACTACGACTTCGGCCGAGTTTGAACCCGCGATCTTGGGCATAGAAGCTCAGCATGCTACCAACAACGCCACCGAAGCCGCTCCCAGTGTTCTACTCGGGCTTAAAGAAGAATTCTCACGCGCTTAAGACCGGCCCATCTATCTATGCGTGCGGTTGGCAATGTTCTATTTTTCCCATAATTCACGCGAATAATGGCGGACACAGCTGCAATTTTGCTCTATAAGTTGTGTTAAAGACAGATTTCCAGTCGGTCAACACAAATAAAACTAGGCAACACTGAAAAATGGCTTCTATCACTTCAATATTTTATCTTATGATCTAAAAAGTCGGTGGTGGGAGGATTATAGATAGCGGAGGAGAAAACATATAATTATGACCACAAATTATTCATCCTTACAAAAGGTATTTCGACTGATTTCAGTAGTTTGTAGAAGGTTCACCTCACCTTTAGTATTTATCATACGAGTTAGTAAAATGTTACCCAGTATCGCACACCTGAAGTATGAAAATAAGGGAAATAATGCAGCATTTACTCGGCCTCTCGGGAGAAATACCGTTGTGGAAAACGGGTCCCAGTAACTACCAACAGAGCGCGGTACGGATCAAGTTCATTAAAATGACCTCCCAGCTTTTTCCGTGCTTTAAAAAATCCTGAGCTACTTGAGCAGGAGCTTGGTAGTAAATCATAGGTTGGCTATAAAGATGAGTAGGAAATTACCCACATAGAAAAGTTTTTACAAAGCATACTTGCCGCTACTTGCAATCGAGTATTTAATTCCAGGATGCACATTAAATTTAACTGATTTAACATTTTTACGCTAAAACAACAGACCGCCATGGTCATCTAGCGGCGTGAATAACACATATACATACGTACGCTTGGGTTAGATAATAATAACAACTACATCGGCGCATGACCTACCAAAGAAACCGTTCCTCCAACTACGGAGGGCAGCACTATTGAGAACGTGCCATACAGCAAGCAACGTATTGTCGGTGACCAGCACAATGTAACGATAACGTAGATGTTAGGCCCCTTAAAACAACAATTATCATCATTATTGCAGCTAGTCGCCAAGGAAATACAATATAAGCAGGAAATACATTAAAGTTATTCACTGCACAGTTTCATTAATGATGTTTTTCTCTTTTTACACATATTGGCATGATATCGGGGATAATGTTCCTTGCATAGTTCGCATATACATTCCTCATTTGAGTAATGAAATCTTTTGGTGATGCATAACTTGTAGTGGAAGCCATGCACAGCGTGATGGCGTGCCTCAGTTTATAAGTGGTCTGTTGGCAGTCTTCTGTTAGTGTTGCGTCTGTGGCATAGAACTCATTCCAGAAGTCGTTCCGTTTCTCAAGCAAAATTGTAGGCCTACAGGTTTTCTCATATGCCTTTGTATTCGGTAACCTCATATGTTCTTTAAAGACGCTTTCTTTAATCATAATGTGCACTAGTGTCCAAAAGCTAATCATAATCACTAAGCGAGGCCCTACCGCCTGATAGGAATGTCAGACGGATTGCTGAACACACGTAAGCTGAATCACACACCATATGTCATACACCTTGTCCAAAGAAACAGTGTCAGAAAGGTTCTGATAGCTAAGGTACACCTTTGACAACAACTAACCAAACTTGGCAATGTCTTCCACAACAAAATATACTGTTAATAGGGTGTATGGTTACCCCTAACGGCTACACATGCTTCGCAGCGACGTGGCATGCTCTCTATCAGATGGTCCAAGAGCTCTTGTGGCAGTCAACCCCATTCCTCCGAAAGGGCAATGCGAAGGTCTTGGAGGGTCCTTGGTGGAGGCTTACGGGATGCAATTCGCCTACCCAATGCATCCCAGGCATGTTGTATAGTATTCAGATCCGCAGACCTCGCTTGCCAATCCATGCGATGAATGTCTTCTCCAGTCATAAATTCATCCACCAAAGCGGTGCGGTCGGGCATTATCGTCCATTAAGAGAAAGTCTGGACCAACCGCACCTCTGAAGAGTCGAACATGTGGTCTCAGTACCTCATCGCTCTATCTCCGAGCGTTCACAGTGTTCCTAGGACCACCCATGAAGATGTGCAGGTCCGTACGGCCCCACAACATGACGCCACCACCACCATACTGGTCTCGTTCCACGATGTTTCTGTGGTTGTATCGGCTACCCGGTTCTATCTAGATTAATGTGCGACGGGAATTGTTCTGCAAACTGAAGAGGGATTCATCTGTGAAGACCATATGCCTCCATTCATTCATGGTCCAGTTTCGACGTTGACGGCTCCACAGTACACGGACCCTTCTCTGTGCTGGAGTGAGTCTGGCAAACAGCCCTGCTCTTGTGAGCCTCCGGTACACAGTTTGCCGGGAAACGGCAACCCCTGGGACGGCTGCAAGCTCCGCCGACAACTGTCTTGCAGGTGCACTCCGATTTCGTCGGGCGTTTAAGGCCAGATATCGGTCCTGCTGTAGGGTGGTTACTCTTGGTCGACCTGGTACTGGCCTACAGCTAACATCTCATGTGTTTCAAAATCGTCTCCAAGCCTGGAAATGACACTTTGTGGTACATTCAATGATACGGCGACTTCGCTATGTGTCTGGCCTGCTTCCAAGCGGCCAATTTTTCTATCCTGCAAAACGGGGTCCAAATGGCGTCGTTGTGTCATTATGTAGTCACGTTCACCACGAGGCTACACTCCGCATACTATAACAGGGCAATCACGACTAAGGGAATATGGGGCACAGGCACTGGCTGTGTTTACCTTGTGGTTACGCCGCTAGTCAAAGCAGAGAATATTCCTTTCCTATACAGGGCGAACACGTAAGATTGGTACGTCCATATGTCGTGTGATTTGTGGTCTATTTCCTGTTGCCAATCTTATTCCTAACTTATGATTTACTTTTGGACACTAGTGTACGTAAGTCGAAACGGTACTACTATTCCTATTCCCAGTGCTCTTTTCATATATCTGGCCTTAATTTTTTCTAGAGTTAAAAGGTCTCTGACAGTAAGAGTCTCCCATATTGGCATTATTACTGTTTGAAAAAGGAACATTCCAGTTTTGGTTGAGACTTGTTGGAGATTTTAATGTTATACGTTGCTCTTTGCAGCAGCAGCTCTTCCTTGCACATGAATTCTGAAAGATGTCGGTGTTGTTTGAAGGGTAACACCCAAGTGTTTGAATTGTGAAACTACTTCTAATGGTTCATCATTTAGAGTCAGAACGTCATTTTGTATTAAAACCACTAAACCTTGCTCTTAGGAGCCGGCCATTGGCTATTCACCAGAAGAAAAGTTACGAGCCTTACAGTAGTCGCATATGATGTGTAACATGTGACATGTTATCCTACTATGTGAACTCTATTGGTCATTGAAATATCTACTTGTAAAACTCCAGTTACAAATCCTGACCAGTGGCCATGCACGAGGTACGTCGTGGGACCAATGCTTTATTGTAGGAATATCTTTAATGGGGCATCCAAACCTTGAAGTAAACCGTATGCGATATACATTCCACATAGGGCTGTATGTTGGCCGACAGTACCTCGAATGCTTACATTAAATAAGACTACAGCAAAAGTATGAAGATTTAATAAATCATTTGTTTTCAGAAAATATGTTATAATGAATATTTTCACACCAAAGAACGACAAATTAAAGATTATTTATTGTTAGAACATCTTAAATGGGACCTCCAAACCTTGAAGTAAACCGTATGTGATATACATTCCACATAGCCACATGGCCGACAGTACGTCGTGGTAGCAATCTCCGCCACCGCGCGCGCTCATTGTATCCTCTTACACATTTCCGTCCTATTTCCCTCCCTTTTCCAAAATCACCCTCACAAAAATATCCAGCAACTGAGTGGTAAGATGTTACACATCAAAATCCTGTGAAACAATAAAGAAATAGCATGGAAGGAAGGAGGAACAAAATTGGAGCAGATGGACCATTGAATGTTCTTAGGCTATGCATACTCTTAGGGTGGTAGTATGGGGAAAGATATCGAATCAAGGCGTAGAAGAGACAAACGGTGAATTCTCAGTCTACAGTACTTCCAAGAAAGAAGTTTCTGTAGCGATGGAACTCTTCCTATATCACTCAGCACTTAGTTATTGAGGTTCTACGGGACGGGACATCAGCCCCTGAATCACAGTATTTTGACAAACCTTGCTGTATGGAAGTGAGATCTGGGTGGATTCACGACATCTGATGCATAAGCTAGAGGCAACTGATATGAGGATAGCATGAATGATTGCTGGGACATATAGATGGGAACAATGGTTTGAAAGAACTCGTAATGAAGAAATAAAGGCTATGTTACAAATGTAGCTGTTCGTATAAGCCAATTCAGATGGTGGGCTCATGTGATGAGATTGGGGGAGGAAAGATAACCTAAGAGGTTAATGAACTTGGTTGTAGAGGATAATAGAAGCAGAGGTAGACCTAGGAGGCGTTCGTTATATTCATTGTTTAACGATTTCAAGGCGAGAGGTGTAGAAGCAGAGGAGGCCCCAATGCTAACTGCTAATAAGGAATCATGGAGGCGAATCGTTCGCAAACAGAGGCTTGCTGACTATACTGGACACCGAAAGGCAAAACAGCCCCAAATGAAAATAAATAAATAAATAAATAAATAAATAAATAAGCAAATTTAATAAATAAATGAATGAATTAATAAATGAATAAATTAATTAATTAATGCATAAATAAATAAAGAAATAAAAAATAAAAAACAAAAAACAAAAAACAAAAAAATTTAATGTTTGAATGAATAAATGTATAAATGAATGAATAATGATAGCTTCAATAGGGAATGAGTAATAACAAGTACCGGTAGTTCCTTGAAGAATTAATTGCCTTGGACAGAGTAGTACTATGTTCTTGCCGAGTTTCATTGAAATCGCTCTAGACATTAGATTTTATTAGGGAAGGGGTGGGGGTTACACATATTCACACACACGGAGAAAAGGTGATTTCAAAGCCTATATTTTCATATGATGAAAATAGGCTAAACATACTTCACTCAGTCGCCATACTGGATATATGAATTGCCTACAGCATGTACAAAATAATATAGTGTACCCATGGTACTTGTGCTGACTGGCGTCAAACCTGATGCTCCAGAGAAGGAAAATCACGCATAGGATTTTTCGGGGTATCGAACCAAACGTCTTTGAGAGGGAAAAACATCGTGGTAACCAAGAACCACATGATATAAGACTAGTCATGAAAATTCAGCTTAATTCCAGATTGTGTATAGAAATTATAAGCAATTTTGTAAAATAAAAGATCTCCATACCACTGTAAGATACAGTATTGGAACTAGAAAGCACAGTTTCGAGGCAAGACCGACATTTGACAAATTAGCAAAGTCAAAGGAGGCGTATCAGATGGCGCCTATGGACTACTTACGTCTGCGAGGGTGAACCAGGACAGAGACTAATTGATATGGGATTCACCAAGACATAAGGAAGAAAGAATGGAAGGGGAAGGACGCCGCATGAAATTAATTGATTACATCAAAACCAGGCATCCCAGAGAGGTGAGATCAACGCCAACATGAATAAAATCCGGAGAGAATAATTATAAGCCCAAGAAGTATGCTTATTCAAGCAGATTAAGCATTTCATGGACGGAGAACGTATGAATGCGGATGTTTGACCATTGGAGTAATACGCAGTAGGGGAATCCCGGGAGTAGCGTACCCACGCCATCACCAAGATCAATTAATATTAATTAATTGAACGATCAAATCACAGGCACGAGACTGGAAATGGAACCTCCGTGAGAAATTGGACCAGATGGAGGCAGTTTCAGCCCTGCGAGCTGCAGTTTATAAGGAAGGGTCGGTCCGCGAATTTGAGAGAACTATGTTGCGAGAAGAAAGCCTTAAATAGAGCATGGAGCCATGAAGAAGTCAGTCGACTTGGAGCACTCCGAAGGGGGAGGTGCTGTCCGTCTGCTCAGAAATATAAACAAAGACCGCGCAACTACAAGTGTAGAGTATTATATTGTGTCCGTTTGGACCGAGATCCAACGACCACATTTTGTAAAATACCGAAATCAGATCAGCACGAGAAAATATATCTCAGGGTCTATCTAGGTGAATACTTGGGTCTAATCTGGCATCCCTGATCTCGGTAATTCACAAGTAAGGTAAGGTGAGAAATTATTTTTGAACTAGCACATTCCTTAAAATTCTCAATTTATTTATAAATAAAAAATATGATTCAACTGGTAAAAACCCTCAACAAAGATAAAAACACATCACACATAACAGTTTCAACCAAGCAAGCAAGGTGAATAGACGTATCTTACAGTGGTATGGAGATCTTTTATTTTACAAAATTGCTTATAATTCCTATACACAATCTGGAATTAAGCTGAATTTTCATGACTAGTCTTATATCATGTGGTTCTTGGTTACCACGATGTTTTTCCCCCTCAAAGACGTTTGGTTCGATACCCCGAAATGCGATACAGTATTGGAACTAGAAAGCACAGTTTCGAGGCAAGACCGACATTTGACAAATTAGCAAAGTCAAAGGAGGCGTATCAGATGGCGCCTATGGACTACTTACGTCTGCGAGGGGGAACCAGGACAGAGACTAATTGATATGGGATTCACCAAGACATAAGGAAGAAGGAATGGAAGGGGAAGGACGCGGCATGAAATTAATTGATTACATCAAAACCAGGCATCCCAGAGAGGTGAGATCAACGCCAACATGAATAAAATCCGGAGAGAATAATTATAAGCCCAAGAAGTATGCTTATTCAAGCAGATTAAGCATTTCATGGACGGAGAACGTATGAATGCGGATAAACATTGGAGTCTCAGAGATTGACAATGTGACCAGGATAGGGCGGGGAAGGGGCACGAGGCCCGTGAAATGTCATTAGTTTCTTCGCTGATGGCTCACAGAATTCTGGCGAACACAAAGAACCTGAAAGGGGGGAGGATATGGGTAAGGAGAGAAATGAGTAAAGAAGAGGCAAGCGAGCAACGGACCTTGCAGTTTCATTTAAGGAAGGCAAGGAGCTCTGGTCTCAAGGCTTATGTAAAAGGCAATAGACTGGCGGTTAGCGGCAACAACTGAGATCGGATTTGGACAGTGGCACAACTCCAGGATATGGAGAAGCAACTACAACAGGAGACAGTTAGACCTAGCAACCAGGTGGAAGCAGTTGTCGGTTCAGAGGGAAGTACGGTGATGATTCAACAGAGAGCATCGACCTCCAAGCCCAACACGGAAGTGGCGCGAGCGGGAACGACTAACGTCAGCGTCAGGAACACCGGACAAGTGCGTGGTTTGCAGAAAGGTGAGACTGGCAAACAACGAGTTACTAGTCTAAAAGAACTATGGGGCAAGAAAACCTTGACAGAGCAGTTTAATGTGGCGAAGGAGGTCATTTCTTCTCCAGGTGGCAGTATACTAGAGCTAGAGAAAGCTAGAGTTACTAAAAGTAAAGCTACCGCCAGCGAAGAGGGTAGGGGTAAAAAATAACTAAACTGGAATATTGCTAGCGTAAATATAGAGGGTTTTTAAATAAGAGAGGGAACGATGTAGTTTTGACCCTAATAGAAGATATGCAGATTGTAGGATTTGTTGAGAGTTGGCTCCCTGTAGGTTGCGAGGTTAAAATAGATGGCTTCAATATATATACAAAACCTAAGATTAGGAAAGCTCGTACCGGTAGGTTCCCGGGGGGAATTGTTGTTTTAATTAGAGAAGAGGTGAGGGAATTATCAGAATTTATTAGTTCAGAACTGGAAGAAGTAGTGTGGGTAAAAGCAGATATTAGGGGGAGGGGGAAAGGAACGGTATGTTTCGGCTTTGTCTTCAACCCTCCGGAGAATTCCCCGTATGCAAGAGAAAGCTTTTTCGATGAGTTAGCTATTGAAATAAACAGAATTCAAAATATATATGAAGAGGCAGAGATTGTGCTTTTAGGGGACTTCAATGCGAGGGTCGCAGACAGAAAGCCCCTTTACAGCAAGGGGGTTGCCGAGGCCGTATGTGGGGATAGGCACAGCAAAGACAAGGAATGTAACAAGAACGGAGAAAAGATTTTGGAACTATGTGGTGCAGAAGAGCTATATATATTAAATGGTGTCTGTGTGGGGGATGAAGAAGGTAACCTGACGTATATAACAGGGATTGGAGGAAGTGTAATAGATTTAGCAATATGTTCCAGAGGAGCACTAGCCCTAATTAAGAGGTTCACTGTTGAAGAATGGGGGGAATCACACCACCTACCAATTGTCGTCAACATGCAGGGAGCGGTGACAAAATCAAATTCAAAAGGGAACCCACAAGTTAAAGCTATAGAGAGAAAAGTAAATAGATTCAGATGGAGGGAGGAAAACTGCAGAGAGTTCCAGAACTACTTCCAGGGAGAACATTTTGAGCTGATAAAGGTAGGGATAAGTTTAATGATCAGTAATGATGAAATTGAAGGGGTAATACGTATGATTGAGAATGCAATTATGATGGCCGGGTGGAAAATGCGCGTGAAGGCTAGGGGAAATTTAGGGAGAATTAAAGGATGGTACGATGAATCTTGTAGAAGGAAGAAAACCGAAGTTATTAGGGCACTGAAGTTGTGCAAGAGAGGAGGGGATGATACGATGAGAGTAGAATTTTGTCGACTAAGGAAAGAATATAGGGAACTGCTCAGCAAAATGAAAGATGAATGGCAGGGTAAGGAAGCAACAGCACTAAATAAGGATTCTAAAGCTAACGACTGTAGCAAAGTGTGGGGCAGGATAAATTCTTACTGTAGGGGGAGCAGAAGTGGTGGGGGGAGCTCTATTAGTATTGAAGTATGGATTGCATATTATGAGAATCTGTTAAATGCTGAAGATAATTGGAGGAAGAGGGATGAGTTTGGCGTCCCGAGGGGGCTGGAGGCCGCTCTGCCTATGCTGAACCAAGTCATATCGATAGAGGAAATTAAGGAAGTAATAGCAAAAAGTAAAGGAGGGAAGTCAGGTGCTATTTCGGGTATAACAAATGAATTTCGGCAAGAGTTGAGTAACAATAGGTTCATTATGGACAGCTTGGTAAAAATCTTTAATAAAATCTTTGAAGGAGGTAGATTTCCGAGGGCGTGGCAGGAGGGGATAATTTGTCCAATATATAAGAAGCGTGGGGACAAACTAGACCCAGGCAACTATAGAGGCATAACTTTGCTTGATAATTTGAGCAAAATGTACACCGGGGTCTTATCCAAGCGTTTAATAGCATGGGCAGAGGGCTGTTCGGTGTTCTCGAGACTCCAGACAGGGTTCAGAAAAGGGATGAGGTCCAGTGACAATATAATGGTGGTTAAAACGGTGATGGACAAATATATAAGAAGGAAAAGAGGTAAGCTGTATATCACAGCTATTGATTTGGAGAAGGCGTTTGATTCAGTGAGCAGGGGAGCTGTCATGGCTGAACTGGGAAAAATTGGGGTGTCACATAAAATGACACGAGCAATTGAGAATGTGTATTCCGAAGTGAAATGTGCAATTAAAACTAAAGATGATGTAATTGTAGGAGAGAAAACGTCTAATATAGGATTAAAACAGGGATGCAAATTATCCCCGGTGCTTTTTTTTTGCTATTTATCAACGATATTTTCGATTCAAAGGGCTTTGAGCAACGGTCCAACCCTTGCTTGGACAATTATGATATCCCGGGCCTAGATTTTGCTGATGACATCCTTCTGCTTGCTCTAACACCCTATAATATGCAATATAGTATTGACGAGATTGTGAGATACTGTAAGGACTGGAACTTAAAAATTAACCCGAGTAAGACCAAAGTTATGGTCTGCAAAAAGGGAGTTGAAATGGGTAAGAATGAAAAGTGGGTCATGTATGGGTCACAGTTAGAGACGGTGAAAAAACTTGAGTATCTAGGAACGATAATGGCGAGTAATGGTAAATGGACCGAACAAATTAATAGGGCAAAATCGAAAGGGCTAGCGGCATTGGCGAATGTTCAAGTGTTAGAGCGTAGGTTACCGAATCTTGACTACAAAGTGTATAAGAATGTGTTCAACGCACTCATCGTTTCAAGAGCACTCTATGGAGTGGAAGTATGGGGTTTAGAGGAAGGAACGAAAACCCTGGACAGTATTGTAAGTAGGTTTGCCAAGATAATTTTGGGGCTACCTAGTTGCACGGCGAATTGTGGAGCGAGAATGTTGTGTGAGGATGTAAGCATTAGACAACATATCATAAAAAAGGTCATTAAGTCTTGGATTCGTTTAAAAGCAGGTGGAGGGGGGGGGGAAATGCTTAAGGTAGCCTACCTGCACCAAATGAAGCATCAGCAAGAGGGCTACTGGGTGGACGGGGTAAGAAGTGTACTGGAAAGTTTAGGAATGGGTTATCTATGGGATAGGGACTTACAAAGAGAGGAAGGTAGGGTGTGTAAAAAAGTGTGTAGAAGGGTTAATGACGTAGAGTTGCAGGTGCTAAGAGAAGAGTGCACCAGTAGGAGAACCTTAACGGAGTTCTGCGAAATAAGGAACTTTATGAGCATAAAGCCTCAATGCCTAATGAAAAGAGAAATGAGAGGGATAATTTGGTGGTTAATGGGGGTGTATAAGAACAAAGCGTTGAGAGAAGTAGGAAAAGAGGACATTTGTCTGTTTTGTGGGAAGGTTATGGGTGCAGCGCACCTGATCAGGGATTGCAAGGAAATTAAAATGATAAGAGCAAAGTTTGTAGACAAAACAGATCTAAACAGAATAGAAAATGAAAATGAGTATCACACTTTAATTAAATTACTAAAAAGGGAATGGGGGAAAGCAGGTCAATTAGCAAAATATTTTAATACCATCAGGGCAGTGTGGAATAAGAAATCGTCGGATGAGATTCAGAACAAAGATGCATGTAAATTAAGCATTCAAGTACAGGAGATGGCTTCCTAAGCTATAAATCTTGTTAAAGCCTAGGAGAGCCTATCTGTATTAACTAGGTAGCCTATACGATTACTACAGTACTGCCACATATTGCTGTCTGTAGATTTTTCCTGTGAGTTTGATGTTTTTTTTCCTTACTACAAAACTTATCAGACTCTTACAGTCAGTAAGGGCTCGATAGGGAAATAAAAGTAATTCTCTCTGTGATGTGTCTGCTATGGAGAACTGTCAAAAAATGAAGAACACTGTGTCCATATTTATGATTAAGAAAGAACTTTGTGCAGTCTCCATCAGAAAAGTTGCCCAGTGATATTGTGAATGAAGATAACTACTGCAAAGCATTATTAAGTTTTGAAATAACGAGGAAGCTATGAAATGCCGAATGAACATTTGGTTTAATTATCTAACGCCATACTGTAAATTTATGTTATCTATGTGTTTATTGTCTGTATGTCACGATATGACTCCCTGAGTTAAAGTGACAAGTAGATTTGGTTTAAATAAATAAATAAAATAAAAAACATCACACATAAGAAATCAACGGTCCCTATAATATTATTAGAATTGTCGTAGATGTGATAATCAGAAAAAATTAATTAGTCCATTCTGATATCCATAAAAAATTTCAAAAAGAATATTTACACTCGGTAATCACTGTTCAATAAAGAGTTCTGAGTGATCCCTACTATTTACACGTTCGTAGTTCACTTTACAAAGATTGCAATTTGATTTTATCAAATGTTCGTAGCAAAAATTTCTCAAAATAAATAGTCACTTGATTCATTCGGTGTTATTCCAAAATTAAACTTATTTGGAAAATTATCATATCACTGATTCGTAGTTTCATAACAATATCAATACTCGACTGCCACAAAGTCGAATGTTAATAATTGTTCATAAAAATTTTCAAATTAAAAAAAACAAAACAAATTTGTTCAAAAACTTTCATAATATTTTTAAATTCAACTTTCTTCTTTTATCACTTTCATTTGTTTAAATGTCATAAACGATTTCAAATTATTCTCATATGTTATTAACATTACACAAAAATTGTTGTAAACAATGTTGTTATTTATATCCACCATCAGTGGATTAAATCATCTAACTCTTCACCAAATTTTTATGTTAACAACATTTTCTATTACCAAACTTTTCATATAATCTCACAAAAAAAAAATATATTATTAATTAATTAATATCAAACTTTCCCTTCATTTTATTTATAACAAGTTTTCTCAACCTCTCACATGATGCATATTTTATTTGCTCATTTCCAATGTTATTATTATTGTTATTCAAAAATATAATTCATTGACTATTTATTTTAATTCATTTGCACTTTTCATCTTATTATTATTTTTCTCCTCGGTCAGGATCAACAAATCTAAATTCAAGTTCTTCAATTATTTATTTAGGCGTTCCATTTGAATTTTGAGTTGATCCAGAAAAAAAATGGATTAACAGAATAGTGAAATCTGACAAGAATATGGGGCGGTCCACATCGCCTAACCCTTCTTTTACAAATATAGCCCACAGGCTCCTTCAAACATCCGCACATCCTTCTGTGCCCACAACTACGGGAATAAAACCAACTTTTGGATGACCCCCTAGGCCTCCACAACTTCAAGTGTCGCCAAACGCACACTAAAATCATCACCAGAATATTCTGCACACAGCATCATATTATTACTATTATAGCCTATATATTTTTAGCCTACTTTTCACATTTTGCAAAAATGAGGAAAAAGTAGACTTATGAGATGGGGCAAATGTGTGTCTGTCTGTCTGTCTGTCCGTCTGTCAGTCAGTCTGTCTGTCTGTCCTTCTGTCTGTCTGTCTGGCTGTGTGTGTGTCCCCCCCTATCAACTCCTAAACGGCTGCAGCAATCGAAACAAAATTTGGTAGGAGTAAAGATCTATACCTGAATATCTCACGGCCATATTTGAAAATGATGTCAGTGCTACCAACTGCTGAAAAATCGTAATTGAAATCTGAGCACCATGTTGGATATCTTGGAAAGTATGAATGGGAGCTATTTCAAAATTGGCACACGTACAGATCATAATATTTCAGTTTAATTTCCAGGAGGCCAAACATGGCAGTGTTGCCAAAATGATTATAAGCCTCCTGATAAGTCCAATTTTTAAATGCATATAACTTCTGCACTATCAATTCGAATTCAACCAAATTTCGTATGTTGTATGTGTACATAACCAGATATGACTGAGCGTATTCTTAAGATCTACCAGGGCTGCCAACTGTTAATAAATGCTCCTAATTTATTTTATCCAAATACCAATATATCAGAAAGTATGCAAGCCGACAGCTTTAAACTATGCACACGTGTAGTACCTGACATTCTATATTAATTTGGAGTAACTTATATACGTCAGTGCTACCAACATGATTATAAGCCTGCTGAGAGGTCCAACTTTAAATACATGTAACTTCCATACTATCATTTGGATTTCAACCAAATTTCGTATGTGCTATGTGTACCATAACAGATATGACTATGCGTATTCGAAGGATCAACCAGGGCTGCCAACTGTTAATATGTGCTGTCACTATTTTTGTTACCCTAATATCAATATATCAGAAAGTATGCAAGCCAATAGCTCTAAACTTTGCACACGTATAGTATCTGGCATTCTAGACGAATTTGGAGTAACTAATATACGTCAGTGCTTCCAACATGATTCTAAGCCTGCTGACAGGTCCAATTTTAAAATGCATGTAACTTCTATACTAACTAATGGATTTCATTCAAAATTGGCACAACAATAGATCATATTATTTCAGATTATTTCTGACCAATACATGCATGACATTGTTGCCAACATGATTTTACGCGCGCTGTTAGATCCAATGTTTAACTGCATGTAACGTCCATGCTATTCATTGGACTTCAACCAAATTTTGTATTTTGTACCTTAAGAGATGGAACTAAGAATATATTCAGTCATCAGGGCTGCCAACTGTAGTGCTCTATTAGGATACATTATGCCAGGTATACAGTATTTCGAACTAATTGGAAATTTCGATATTAGCAACTTAATTTCGTCATTATTCTAGATAGGTTCATATTCTGTAGAATAATCATTGGCATGAAAAGTAGGCTGTATAGTTCTTCACGGAACTTCTTGGTTTTTTTTTACATATTATATTTTTTTCTTGTAATATTCTGTCAATTACTAGACTGTGGTTCTTCAGTATTATTATACCAATTAAATAAATTCTGGTCAATATCTCCTTGCCTCCCATTTTCATAAATTCTCCCTATTTGATACATTAAATACCTGCCGTTCCCTTCTTTTTTATCTGAATATTTTCTTTTCATTTTTTTCTTAAGTGCTTTTAGAAAAAATAATTCTGAGCTCAAAAATCTAATACTTCATTCTCTTCATCCATAAACTCAATTAAATTTATTTAAAATTCCAAACAAAGTTATTTAATTTTAATTCCTTCCAACTAATTAAGATATAATATTTCAGATTATTTCTGACCAGCACTCGCATGACATTGTTGCCAACATGCTTTTAGTGTACTAATAGATCCAATGTCTAAATCCATGTAACGTCCTTTGGACTTCAACCACATTTTGTATTCTGTTCCTTAGGAGATGGAAGTAAGAATATATTCAGTCACCAGAGCTGCCAACTGTATTCCTCTATTAGGCTACATTATGCCTAGTATACCGTATTTGGAACTAATTAAGACATTTCGATGTTACCCACTTATTTTCGTCATTATTCTAGATAGGTTCATATACTGTAGATTAATCTATGGCATGAATCTTAATTTTAAGAAAAGTAGGCTCTTTAGTTCGTCACGGAACTTCTTGTTCCATCTGACTATGAGGGAAGCGGCTAACTGGTAGCATGCTGAACTTCTATGCCCAAGGTCGCTGGTTCAAAGCCGGCCAAAGTCGCCGGATTTTCTAAGAGCGCTAAAAATCCGTCAGCATGCTTTCCTTCGGTGGGGAAGTTACAACGTTCGTTGCAAGTTGCTGGTTGCGGTGGCATCTAGCAGCCAAGTTCACAGCTAGGTGTCGTTGACGTTAATATTTGGTACAAAATTAGGTACTACTACTTAAAATTGACCTTCTGCAGACCTTACCTGAATTAAAGACTAATACAGTCATCACAAATAACACCGTTTATCAGACAGATTCTACACACACCCAATGTACACGGGGTTACATGATCACCTTGTCGCAGCCCCTAAACTGAGGAAGCAACCAACATCTCTGCGGGAGATAAAATTTTGCGTGAAGAAGTAACAGACTGTTAGATAGTTACACATTAGTTCCAAACCTTGCATAAGGACAGTGTGATCACAAGTATAAAAGTGAACCCCAAATGACAAGAAGGTTACCGCCCCCATAAGACAGTAAAATGTTAAAAATATGCATAGAAAGACGAAAAAATGTTAACTAACCTCCAATTGTAAAATACTTTCTCGCAATAAATGAGGTCAGATCCTCCTACGAAAACCTGCATATTTTGCCTATTGTAGCCTATCCCCTAGTTTGCCCGGTGAAATCTACCTCCGCCTTCCGGCGTGCCGAGATGATTTTTTTTATTTAATGCATTAATTATTTAATCACAATAAACAATTAACAAAACTTAATTTAATTCCTAATGTTCGGTATTATCACTCCCTAATTATTTATAACTTTAAATAGCGTTGTTATTATTTATAAATATTATTAACTTATTCATTTCACACTCTATTATTATTGTTATTAAATAAATCAAATTATTTAAATAATCCAAGCCTCAATTACTTATGTTCTCATAATCAGAATTAACGAAAAATATTTATATCCCTTGGAATAATCGAAATATTTCATGTCGAAACATGAACTAATGACTGTCCTAACAAAAATCTTAGATCGAAAAATAAATTTTCAGACAGCAGTTCCATTTGTCATCCAGACAAATATAATCGAAGATCTAGCCAATATCTAGCTATGGTGAAAAATGTGTGTTGATTTCTGATCGTGACTGTTCAATAATATGGAATTCTCTAATACTACTGGTTAGTGGATAGTACATGAAATGGTTGTCTTACTTCATTCTTGATGTAGATGACGGGCGTGTCCTGCTGTGTACACTATTCCCACAGTGTCTTCCCATGGCCATCTACCGTATCCAAATACCTCGTTCGTCTCCATGTCCTTCCAGTCCTATGAGTAGTTTTAGCGGCGCATGATGATGTTTGCAGTCATCCGTTCGAAATAACTCCCGTTATCACTAGTACCGTGTAACATGACAAAAAGTTGCTCAGTCATAGACTGGTACAGTACTCCTGTAGATTCGAGAATAAATCTCATGTTCCAATAATGCGGTTTCGTTTGCACGCTAAGAATAGGAACACCTATTAGCTGCATAAACGAACAAAATGAAATAAACTTCTTCTGATGAATTCGAAGTGCCTGATGTATAGTCACCACCAGAAATATATCGTTCTGTAGGCTAACTTCTGTGAATGGTTTCGACACTACCATCACCTGACTATAGAATAAGTGACCTGAAAGTCAGTGAATATTCTAAGTCCATTCGCTGCCAAAAGTTAAGTTCGTTCACTTGAACAAAAGCTAAGTCGTGCTGACCACTGGTACGGCGACTAAGTCCTCCGACCGTCAGAACTTCGGCGTGTGTACTGTCACTTTCACGTAGCGTAGATCCGCACATAAGCAAATGCTTTGAAGATATGATGACTCTCTGCTCAGCAACATGGCCTTTTATAGTTCAGCGAGACATTATTCGAGAACATTCCATCTCGTATCTCGGCTTCTACTGGACCGATTTTAATGCTTGATAGCTCAAAATCCTCCTCTTGTTATAGCCAGAAAAGTGTACTAATTTCCTAGCGTCCATCTCTTCTCCTTAAGGTAATTCTAAAAATTATTTCTCATGACGTATTCAGGCTCTACGTCATAATCTCGCGTCACTCGCTACTGCGATGTATGCTTCCCTCAGCACTCTTGAGTTTCCTCCGCGCGTTATTCAAATCATCCATTTCTTCAACCTCTTCAACTAACAACTCCTCTTTCCAAAATAAGAATGTCAACAATGTCACGGACGTGTGAACGATCCGGGTATAATATAAAGTTAACATGAAGGACCGCGCATTTATAAGTAATATACAAGTGCGTACAGAAACATTTTATGTGTAAGGTTTATAGAAGTATTTCAGTCAGGAAAATGTTCGTCAGTACTGGACTGATTGGACGAGATTACGAGGGCGCATACGCCATAAAAATAAACGCCAAGTAAAGCTGTGAGTTATCAAGCCGCGCAGTATAGAATAAAGTGGTATTGAACAATAAATTACACCGTCACATGGGTAATACGGTAAAGCCCGCAAGTCATGATCTAGTAATCAAAAATGGACACACTATATCCATTAATATAGATCATGGGAAGGGAACCAGGTCACAGTTATTGTGATATTATGCCACTACAGACAAAGACATTGAGTAGAAGGGGGAGGAATATTCACACTAGCAGCAGTTTGAACGAAGAGTAGCCAGGGTCGCGGTTGATAGAGACTTCCATTTGAGTTTGATACCGGAAATCGCGTCACCTGCAGCTCTGTTATTACGAAATTGTGAAGTGTATGAAACAAATCGTGTGAAAAATGTCTGTAATATAAATAAATGTATGTCAGTGTTAAAAATAATGTATTGTGTGATGAAATGTAGCAGGAAGATGTGTAAATACGGTAAATTGAAAATGTTTCTTACCGAAATGAAAAGTGTAATGTGTCAACTAAAGGAATATAACATATCCATCACGATGCATCTGTAAGCACCACGATGGTGGGCATAAAGTGGCATCATAAAAGTCGACCACCAGGGTAATGTAAGTACAAATTCCAATGATATCATGTAGAAGCTAGCGATACGATACATCTAAGTAGAAAAATCATGTAAAAATAGGTATTTTGAATTAATATTTATACGAGCTAGCATTCCTCGTATTTAATGTAGAAGTATTTGCCATTTGAGAATGATTTGGCTTACAGCTGTTTCGCGTAAGACCAAAGTAATTCTAATATTAAAGTTAAACAATAACTTTATAAGCAAGAGAGTCGAAGTAATATAATATTCTACATGTTTGCATGAAGTGATAAAAGTTGCATCAGATCCCAGGTAATTACAAAATTAAATATTATACGTAAGAATGATATCGTAATGTGTCAGCAATTAAAGTTATACATGATAAAGGTAATAAGTGAAACTGTTGTAATGTAAAGCCAGTTAACTAAATACCAGTAAGGATAAGTAATGACAGAAATTCAGTAAACACGCCATATAGGACACAATACACAGAAATGAAAGTACATTGTTGTACAAGTAACCTATCGCAACAATGGCTAACGCATTGTTGACACATGAAATAAAGTAAATATTCCATAAGAAATATGGATAGTCAAGCAAATAATTACTGTAACGTAACTAATATGGAAGTGCTATTTGTGTAAAATATTGATGTCATGTTTATTTGATACATTTTGATTATTATCTTTATTATTAAGAGTGTGCATAAAATATGAACATTTGTCAGATGACAGAAAATGCATTCCCTTAAAGGAACAGATTTAGTGAAGTGCAAAGTAGGGTGTATTGAGACACCAGTGATAGACCTATGGACTCACAAGAAGAGATGTGGCAGTATGCCTGGTGAGGTCGGATTATGATCTCAGCTGCGGACCACAGATGATGTAGAATAGCATTCATTGTCCCTTTTGCCATTATCATCTGTGTGATCCAAAGTGTATTTTGTTGTTTGTGGGGTAATTTAAATGTAATTGGATGTTGTTGTTGAATGATAAGCCATGATTTAAAATTAAATGTTATTTTTAGGAAGTTGTTCACCCTCTCTTGTAGAGTAGTACCTGATAGTATTCGGATCCTGAATATGTGTTTGCACTGTGGGGAGACGCACCACACCCTGAAAGGACAGAGCCAGTCGGGATGTGAACGCATGTTCTCCACATGACGTCATATGGGTACAATAGCCTAATTCATTTGCCATTCTGGATTCCTTCGTCAACTTTTACTGTGTTTGGATCAATAGGTCAATAGACGCTAAGTAACAGGCGTTCATCTTTAGACGTCAACATGTGTCCCATCTATAATTGAGGGGACCTATACTAGAAAACTAGATGCTAGAATGTTCTAATCATAGCTTTGGTCCTTTATACCAAGTTCCCATGAGAACAGATAATTCCGTGACGAGTTAGGAATTCGTCTTTCAGGAATGATATGCGCGCTGTCTATTATTTATTCATATCGAAGATTCATTAGAAAACAAAACATAATTTTAATACTTCGCATAGCAGCCATCTTGAGTTTTGAAAAATAACCGGAAATTCATCATCCACCTCTACCAGTACATTTATTTCTAAATATTGATTCTTCGTGCAAGGTTTCACTGTGTACGGGTGATCAAATCGCCAGAAAAGGCAATTAATTTTTCTTCTTCTTCTTCTTCTTCTTCTTCTTCTTCTTCTTCTTCTCCTTATTATTATTATTATTATTAATTGTTGTTTTAAGGGGCGGAACTACGAGGTCATCTGCCCCTCTTAACACAGATTAAAGTATAAAAATTTGGAATGGAATTTAAAATTTAGAGGTAGACACCTAAATTTGAAAAGTCCGAAATATAACATCATTTTCTTCTTTGATTTCAGTGGCATTCATATTAGTTGTTTTTTCGTTTATTAATTTGGAAGTCGCTTACCAGAACTTTCTTGATAGTGATCTAAGGTCGATTACTGCAATGGGTTGCAAGATATTGAATACTGGTAAAATATTTCGCGTGGTCACCATGTTGGATTGGTGATAATTATAGGAATACGAAGGAAAAGGTTTGGTACTGCATACCTACTGTGACCAATGGGACACGGCTGACTGGGATCGAACCGGGGTCTCTATAGAGGAAAGATTAGGTCCATGATCTTCCTAAGAATCGAACCATTGATCTCCGAGGGGGAACAGACACAGTGAACCCAAGGAGCAATGAGATATTAACAGCATATGATAATAAAAGCTTAATTCCACGTCCAGAACGGGAATTTTAGGCAATAATAAGTTGGAATATTGTGTAAACTGCAAGCCAGTATATGAACATGCTAGCAAGAACTACAGAATCAGAGCCAACTTGACAGCTAATAGATTGGATTGGAAAGTGGGAGGAGCATACTTGACGCCAGCGCACTATTTCTTGGCGACAATGGAGTGAGAAGACAGTGAATAATGACCAGTAAACCCCCGTTCAACAAGGCAGACGAGAGAAGAGGGGATGGTCATCTAGATAAATTAATTACTGCCAAATGAAGCATTCTAATGGGATGAGACTTACACCCAGATACTTATATTCGAAGAGAGGTAATTTAGGAGCGTCTGCACACCTAAATTAAGGTCTGTATGTGAATGTGAGCATATTCACACACATTCTGTGGAGGGGCATTGGTTAGTCTCGTAGCAAGAGGGGGTTCACCCAAGATAGCGTTACCACGCCACGGACGAAAGAAATTAATTTTAATGAATTGAACGAAGGAATTGCCAGCACGGAAGTGGATCTGGAACCTCCATGAAAAGACGACCAAGAATCACGCTTTACCTTGTCAGTAAACGCGATATTTCAGAAAAGAGCAGTTCCTGAGATGCAAGTGGACTACTTTTCGTCAGAAATCCTTATATGGGGGATGAAGGATGAGAGAGTTAGTTCTTCGTTGACTCAACTTGTGGGACGACATGCTGTCCAGCCACACGGAAAAGTGCGCGCATTATGCAGGTCATTATGATCAGAATCTTTTGTGATGAACAATGAAAGGTGCATAAGGCAGCATAGTACAAGTAATTCTGCAGTAATATTATAAACAGTCTGCGGCAGACATCTAATCAGGCAGTATACGCGACTAGTAATCTGTACAGTGTAGGTATATTGCAGTATTATTTTGCAAGACAATGAACTTATTCACAGGAAAAGTTATGATCTTTAAAGTATCATATGTAATGGTAACAGATTCTACAGATTACGGGAACCTGGAAGGCATCACAAGTATTTGCGATATATAACTGAGCAGCACACTACAAGATTGAAGATAGGAGTGTTAGGAGACGGGAGATGAGCACACGTACTCGAGGTAGACTTTCGGGGGAGACAGGCGGTTGTCAGAATTTTGCAGCGTCGCATCTCTGAAGTCATGCAATAGTGGAAAGCCCAGCAAGGCTCCGTGTGTAAATTACCTGTAAAGTTAGTGATAAAAGTGATAATTAAAAGTGTTTAAATTTGTGTGTTAAAATAATGTATGGTATTTCAAAGTGTAAAATGCCGGTATTACAAGATGTGATTACCATATGCAAACCATATTCAATGTTCTGTGTAAAAAGTGTTATAATGGCTTAGAAGAAAAGCAAAATGGTGGGTGAATTGCTATCGTGTTGGATAAATCCAGCAAGAATGAAAGTGAGTGCCATCCAAATATGTTAATATGATTTAAGAGCTCACCATACAACATGTCATTCCCTCAAATACTAAGAATTTGCAGTCATTTGTATACGAGTTCACATCCCTCGTATTTTAATAAACGTATTGCTTTGAGGATGTTAAACTTACGCCCATTTAGGCGTAAGATGTTGATGAAAGTAACGGTAACGTTAACTAATAATAATAATAATAATAATAATAATAATAATAATAATAATAATAATAATAATCTGAGGTCGATGTCAATAATAAATGTAAAAATCGGCATATTGATGCCCATAGAACGTGCAAATTGTGTCATATCCAATGAAAGAATACAGTTTTATTATGAAAAGTGAGAAAGAGAGATATAATAGCGAGATACAGAGAGTTTTTCAGTGTCATTGAAATATTAAATAATGTTAAATGCTACATGGTTGTGTTTGAGAGCCATTAAGGTAGTTAATGTAAGTGCCAGTAAATTAATACATGTTTTAGAGCTACGTAAAGCCTTGATTTATAATTAATTGAATGGAGGAAATGAGGACGTTATGAATCGAGTCATCTAAAAGAAATATTGTTTTAGCTGCTACCAGCGAGCATGTATAACGTAGAATCAAAGGATTTGCGTCAATAATTGCAGGGACCATCCAAAATAGTTCGCGCGTTGATGAATCTAGTAGGCCAATCTTCGAATCAACGATGTGGTATCGTCTCAGAGCATACATGTATATTCGCAACAGAGTTTGGGCAGATGCTATCTGAAACCCACTGTTAGCAGAGTCTTCGCTGCCAGGGAAAACAATGAGACACCCTAGGTAAGCCAGTGTAATAATTGATCTACCCATGGAGGTAAGATAATTTCTTCGAATAGGAAACAGGTTGATTTCCTTAATATATATTCGTATCCGTACAGCGCGAGATAACAGTTTGAAACTCGGCTGGTACGCGTCCAAGAGCCACTGATTACATCCATAAAACGGTGAAACTATTGGAGATCCATTCCTAGCTATGAATACTAATTAGGAGCCGAATTGAGCCCATTAAATACCCTAAGTGTAGGTGTTAAATACTTGGATCGACTCCCTTCATAATGTCACGACCCACTCATGAACCTCTGAGAGCGCTGCACCAAGGGTGAGCACATGGCCAGGTTTGTTTACTAGTAGAATGTCGGTCAGGAAGGCAGATGAGGGCCCCGACCGGGTAGCCATCTTGAAGAGGGCGGACGTTGACGACTCTTGTGTGTTCACACCGAGGGGAGTCAATTGACCGTGACCATTTTTCTTTTTTTCTTTTAAGGTTGTACTGGTACACTGAAGAATCTCGTGATCTCTGAAAGTAATTGAAATATGCTTGATATTATGATATCAAATGAATTATATGCATTACATTCATTGGAATGGAATGTTGGATCAAAGTAATCGGATAAGATTTGGCCAAGTTATTGTCTGAGGACATCTTTACGGCACCAAATAAATAAATGCATTTTGTAAAGAGTAATTACCTAGTTTATGTTAATTTACTCAGATGGGTAGCGTAATTTAACGATATGGCACGTCTGTAATGATAGTAATGACATGACCAGACCCAGAAGATTGTTGTGTGGTGAAGCTAAATCAATAACTATGTGTATTTTAGAGGGGAAGGTAATTCATTTCAGCGTTTGAAATCTATGGGAAAGGAAAACGATGTGCGCAGAAAACCAACGCATGTTAAGCAAGGAATAAGATAATGAAATCAATGTTGTTCAAGGTAAAGTTCCGTTTCAAAACGGACAAGTATTTTAATAATTGCACATAATGACTATTCAATTGTAATTTGTGTTTGATTGTTGTGTTGTGATATGCAAATTTATGCTAAATTGTGCCACGTGAAAGACACTATGAACGCTCGTCAATGTCGAAGAGTATCAGTGTTAGGTTATCTAGGATAGATATGGGTGCGGAAGAGCGCCAAACTTTATGAGAAGAGACTCACATATAAATTTGATTTTGTGATGTGGGAAAGTAATTATGATATTGTTGTGTTTTGTTGTGTTTTGCCATGATTTAATACCATTAAATGATATATTTAGGGTAGCCTCTGTGGCTTAGGCGGCAGCACGCCGGCCTCTCACCGCTGGTTCCGTGGTTCAAATCCCGGTCACTCCATGTGAGATCTGTGCTGGTACTCCGGTTTTCCCTGTAAAAATTTCATTCCAGCAACACTCTCCACTATCATTTCATTTCATCTGTCATTCATTTAATCATTGCCCCAGAGGAGTGCGACAGGCTTCGGCAGCCGGCACATTTCATATCCTCGCCGCTAGATGGGGGCTTCATTCATTCCATTCCTGACCCGGTCGGAGACTGGAAGCAGGCTGTGGATTTTCATTTTTCAAATGATATATTTAGGAGCTTGATGTTTCTTTCAAGTAGAGTAGTTACCTGACAAACTCAAATCCTGAACATGTGGTCGTATAGTGGGATGAACGCCCCATACCTCGAAAGACCGTGAATTAGCTGGAATACGAACACATGTTCCATATGATGACAAAAGGGTACTCTACCAAGTTTTATTCAATTGCTCCAGCCAATCAAATTCACATAGGCCTATACACACACACGTGCACAGAAGGTGATCTCATAAGTATATTTTTCACATGATTAAACAATGCAGCAACATTCAAAATTTAGCTACATTTGATTTTTTTTTACACTTTTAACGGAATCGACCAAGTGTTATAAGGGGACTGCGCCTTCTTGTCATCACCGATATTGTCCAAATTTATGGTATATGCAGGTCTTGACCAAAAATTTAAGTTACAGAATTGGGAGTTCCAGATGGACAAGCGGTTAAAAACAACCGGCCTTAGATCACTATGAAGAAAGTTCTGGTAAGTGACTTCCAAATTACTAAACGCAAAAAAATAAAAAATAAAAAACTGATAAAATAATAATGTTATTGGTTTTACGTCCCTTTTAACTACACTGGCTTTTAGAGACGCCGAGGTGCCGGAATTTTGCCCCGAAGGGGATCTTTAACTAATACGAACCTGCAACCTTGGGGTCAGCAAGCGAGAACGTTACCGCTGAGCCACGCAGCCAGTAATTATAATAATAACTGGCAGTAAATCTACTGACACGGCTCCCTCGCATTCGCGCACCTGGGCAGATTATTGGCTGAGGAATAACCCACCCACCAAGGGAAGATGATTAAGAAAAGGAAGTGGGTTTCGGACTGGAGAAAAGGGATAGAGAAATAGGATGAGAGTTCCACAAAAGTTATAAATTTAGCTTTAAATACACTTAGAGGCGGTTGCAACTGAAAATCCGCTATCGGATACCTAAAGTGGGTAAGGGCTTGGTCTAAGCTGACGGGAAACACAGCTAAGACTTGGGCAGTTTGCCAGAGAAAGGCTTTAGTGTATTTCCACCCAAGCATGCATAAGACTACTATAGGGAAGGGTGATAGTCTGGCAAGACAAATAGTATCAGATTTGTTCTGTATTAACGATGGCATAAACTTGGGAAGAGTCAGGGAAGACAGGATCTTGCTTAACCGTTGTGTTTTCGAAATTAAGAATCCAAAAACAAATATTTAATTTATTTAAAAAGGCAAAATAAGTTTATAACTTTAACAAACATATATTCAATCTGGTTAACAAATTCGGGGTCACAGACCTCAGATAGCATTAAACATTTGCATCAGGCAATTAACAATTTATGAGGTTTTAAACCTTATTTATGTACTAAAATCTTTGTAAGATTTAAAAAAAGACAAATAAAATGCTTAAAGTTTAAACATCAAATTGAGTACAAGGAGTGTACTTTAAGGAATTTACAAGTAATTATTTTAGAAAAAGTTACAACTTCGAAAATAACAAAAAAGGAAGCGAGTAAATGAAGAAGAAGTTCCTATTACTTCTTATGTTTATACTGAATTACTTCTATTACAATTATACAAAGGAGGGCAGGTCACTTACTGTGAAACCTGAAGAAAAAATCAACAAGGAAGGTTGTAGACTTCCTGTATTTAGATAGGAATCACTAGATAAATGGGGCAGGTACCCTTTCGTGAGACCTAGAAACAACTCACTAATGAGTTAAAAGAATTGTATTCTGTCGTTATAAAAGAGAAACAATGTGAGCTTGAACCGTGTATAAAACACGTAATTATACAGAAATTAAGTAATGATAAACAGCAAAATGGAAGGGCACTTCGAAGAGTGACACCTTATGGAGAAGTTACAATTTTATTAATATGTTTGGTTAGTAGAAGGTTGAGGAAAGATCATTGGGATTTAGGATCAATGTTCATGGCCTGATTTAATGTAAACGGACGATCGCGACGCGGTAGAAAAGTGGGATAAGCACTAGTTATCACTATAGTCTTTTAAATAGATGAAAAGTTCACTGTAGAGACACGAAAGTTTATGGAAAGAAAGTTATTGCAATGATGAAAATAACTAGTTGCACTAGGTAGGCGAGAGTCTATTTCTTGAGAAAGTTGGGAATTACAATTAAATGCGCCATAGAACATTCCAACGGTGGACGAAAGTTTGCTATTGCAGTAATTTATAAGGAAGATTCCTCATTTTAAATAGTATTTTCACAAGTGAGTGAAAAATACCCGACGGCAAGACTCGCAGATAAAGTACAGGATCTGGAAGGTTCCAGAACGATCTTAATAGAAAGATGGGGCCAAAGATAATCCAGCGGAGGAACTTGCTTTGTAATTTATAGACAGCGGGTATTAGATAATATCCCACGTGGTGAGAAGATTTCTCATTTAGCAAGCATAAGAAATGCTGCTTTTCACCAAGATTGGCTTGATTAGACAAAAGCCCAACATGGAAAATCCCGCGAAGAATGATTACCGCCCCACAAGTAATCTCACGCTGTCTATAAAATAATCAATAATAGCATGTAGATAAAATTGATGAAGATGAGGTTAAAACCTTAAGTCTGTACTTATCTTGGTTGCATGTTGAAGGTGAAGTTCCCCTTGACAATATTTAATATGCCAACATGGCGTAGAAAGTAGAGTTTGCCTCTTGGTTTGAGGAGACTGGCTCGAGTTGAGCCTTAACTGAGTCGACGGCCAGCGCACAAGTGAGACCCACTCAGCAGAGCACGGAGGGTCCAAGGAAGGGAAAGAGTGGGGGTAGGAGACAAAAGGAGAACATACACACATCAAAAAAAGTTTTGCATCACCTCGGTTCCAAGAGTTCCGGAACCGTTAAATACAAAGGGAATAGAGATCAACACAAACAACATTTCAGCTCGTTTTATTGCTCATGAGACCCACACATTGCATGTTGTACCATCATACAGCTAGACTTTCAGCATTTGTGGTCCAGATTGCAGTACACACCACTACCTCTAATACCCAGTAGCACGTCCTCTTGCATTGATGCATGCCTGTATTCGCCGTGGCATACTATCCACAAGTTCATCAAGACACTGTTGGTCCAAATTGTCCCACTCCTCAACGACAATTCGGCGTAAATCTCTCAGAGTGGTTGGTGGGTCAAGACGTCCATAAACAGCCCTTTTCAACATATCCCAGGCATGTTCGATAGGGTTCATGTCTGGCGAACATGCTGGCCACTGTAGTCGAGCGATGTCGTTATCTTGAAGGAACGCATTCACAAGATGTGCACGATGAGGTCGAGAATTGTCGTCCATGAAGACAAATGCCTCTCCAATATTCTGCCGATATGGTTGCACTATGGGTCGGAGGATGTCATTCAGGTATCGTAAAGCCGTTTCGGAGCCTTCCATGACCACCAGTGGCGTACGTCGGCCCCACATAATGCCACCCCAAAACATCAGGGAACCACCACCTTGCTGCACTCGCTGGACAGTGTGTCTAAGACGTTCAGCCTGACCAGGGTGCCTCCAAACACGTCTCCGACGATTGTCTGGTTGAAGGCATATGCGACACTCATCGGTGAAGAGAACGTGATGCCAATTCCGTGGGGTCCATTCAGCATGTTGTTGGGCCCATCTGTACCGCGCTGCATGGTGTCGGGGTTGCAAAGCTGGACCTCGCCATGGACGTCGGGAGTGAAGTTGCGCATCATGCAGCCTATTGCGCACAGTTTGAGTTGAAACACGACGTCCTGTGGCTGAACGAAACGCATTATTCAACATGGTGGCATTGCTGTCAGAGTTCCTCCGAGCGGCAATCCGTAAGTAGCGGTCATCCACTACAGTAGTAGCCCTTGGGCGGCCTGAGCGAGGCCTGTCATCGACAGTTCCTGTATCTCTGTACCTCCTCCATGTCCGAACAACATCGCTTTGGTTCACTCTGAGACGCCTGGAAACTTCCCTTGTTGAGAGCCCTTCTTGACACAAAGTAACAATGCGGACGCGATCGAACTGCGGTATTGACCTTCTAGGCATGGTAGAACTACAGACAACATGAGCAGCGTACCTTCGTCCTGGTGGAATGACTGGAACTGATCGGCTGTCGTACCCCCTCCGTCTAATAGGCCCTGCTCATGCATGGTTGTTTACATCTTTGAGCAGTTTTAGTGACATCTATGAACAGTCAAAGGGACTGTATCTTGGATACAATATACACAGTCAACGTCTATATGCCGGAGATCTGGGAACCGAGGTGATGCAAAACTTTTTTTGATGTGTGTATAAACATAGCCAACATTACAACAAAAAATTGATCTTCTCTTGCTGAGCCGGTCTTCAAAGAGTTGATAACAGATGATACTAGCACAGCATGGTGAGTAAAAAAGTAGACGTAGTTCTCTTGCTCACGGAGAAAATAGCTGGCGATGGTAACAAGATCTGGTGGCCAGATGGATAAGGAAGTCCTCTTGCACCAGGAAAAATTGAGGAGCTTCAGAGATTCGCTGCTAGATGACGCTAGGTGGGTCATAGAAGATATATATCTAGAACAGACTCATAAAAGATATAAGAGACCTGATCAACAAAGAGAAAATAGAAGATCACTGTTGGTGTTTGATAAGAAAGGAAGAAATGGACATGCAAAGAGCATAAAAAATTGGATTCTCACGTACCGTGTATTCGAAGAATACACCATACTGGGAGGGGAAACACCAACAGGAAACAAATAAACAGTTACACATTCAAAGGCAACGGAGCGATCAAAGACACTGGTCTTGTGATCGGACCATTAGTGGTCAAGATTTTGGCCACCCTGACTCTCCCATCTCTTCCAGGATAACACTCGGTCACTCTACCAGAGATCCATACTAGAGGGGGTGAAACATCCCTAACCAAGACCAAGTCCCCCACTTTAATGTTGGGACTGGAAAGAAACCACTTCTGTCTCCGTTGCAAGGAAGTTAAATATTCCAAGTTCCAACTCTTCCAAAAGGAATTACGGAGGGCTTCAAGTTTACGCCAAACGATAGGTAGATTAGAATCCTTGTAAGAATTGGGAAGAGGAGGAGGGACAGAAAGAGAAGTGCGTGTAAGGAAGTGACCAGGTGTAAGTGGAAGCAGGTCATCAGGGTCATTGGAAAGCGGAGTTAAAGGACAAGAATTAACGACACCTTCAATCACAAAATAGCTAGAAACTGCGGGAAATAAGGCACTAGTAAAGATTGCGATAAGATGCGAAAGAAGAATTGACAAGTTTAAACGAAGTGTATAGAAAGAAGTACATCTATTAAGGATAAGAATATACCAAATAAACAAAGGAACTATGCGAGTAGAAAGCAAGAACGCCATAGGTAGCAACAATCTAATAGCCATAAACAATGACCTTAAGTTATAATAAGTATCAAAAGGGTTACTCATAAAAATACTTAAGTCAGCGAGAAACGTGACATAACAAGTATAAATGCAAAAACACATCGAATGTAACGACGAGAAAAAACAAGTTTGTTCATCAATGAACAATAAGATCGCAAAATATGTAAGCAAAGTGCAATACATAAGCGCGTAAGGGATATGCAACGATGTTACTAAACAAGAATCGAAGCAATTGTAGAATACAAGCGTGAGTAAGTGGGAGACATAAGCAAGCGCGGCCTTGACCCACATAGTACAACGAGATAAGGAATATAAATATCTGAAAGAGTCCTTGACTGGAACAAGTTTATTTTGGTGATGAGTTGAACGGCTTCTGAACTTACGGAAGCGACTCGCCAGACAATGGCCAGAGTTGAGATAAGGGAATCTTGCTTTGACCTTTGGCAAGCATACAGGAAATAAACGATAACTTGGCCTTCCCCAAACTTGTATACAAACAAGTTTGACAAACAAGCAGTTCAAAGTAAACAGACAACACTAGTTGAATCAGCTTTGACTTAAAGCGGAACGAGTAACACGACATGTAGTCATCCGTAGCTTGGACGTGAGAAAACAATTTAAAGACATAAGAAATAGAGTAGGAAATCAATTTCGCATAATTTGGAGGATCACGGAATCCAACAATTTTCAACAGAAAAAAGCTTAATTCTTCCGAACAGAGAAGAAAAGCTGGGACATTGAGAAGGAGTTTATGCGTAAGAATAGTTATTCTAGATGCTAGAGAATTCAGATTTTCAAGCGATTTCATGAGCGACTTCCAATTGTGAGGAAGGGGGGAGGAGCCGGCCGTGGCCATCCTTCTAAATAGCGAAAGAATTGAAACATAGCTTACAGCGAAGTGATGGTGACTGATAGCCATGGTTTTACACAAGGGGAAGATAGTTTTCGATAGAGAGTTTAAGCAATTACCTGCTATAAAAAAATGACATGAGAAGGTAGACGAAGTAACACAAGGCAAGGCGAACTTGAATTGCCATTTTATGCGGAAAAAAGGCAAAATCATTTAAACAACTTACAAAGGTGGCGTAGTTGTTAACGATGGGACATCGTTTCGGCAAGTGTTTTTCAAAAGTATCGAGATCGAAAACATGAGCGTTCTCTTTTTCAGAAATGAGATTTATGTCAGCTGTAACGAAATGACATTGCGATTTGGTTTGAAGACTGGGATGTTGGATTTCACCAGTAATAACCCAACCAAAATCGGTGTCTCTAGCGACCACGGTTGAAGATAACCTACGTGTTTGTTTGCGAATGCAATCCCAAAAAACATTGGCACTAAAGACTATGTCAATAGGATTTTGAGCATTAAACTGAGGATCAGCTAACCTTAAGTGCGAAGGAATCTTTAAACCGGAGGTATTAATAGAGCAGCTAGGAGTGTCCTTGCCAATACTGGTAAGAATGAGACAGTTTAAGTTGAGATTGGTGTTTCTTTGGCAAACGTCTCTGATTTTCAATTTTGAAGACTGCAAGACTTGAGTTTTCAAATTGTCAATGCCAGATACATTGATGGGAGTATGCGATGACGAAATACCTAGTTTTTTAATTAATGATTGCGAAACAAAGTTGTGCGTTGAAGCAGAATCGAGAAGACCACGGGTTCGAACCCAATTTCCAAAATTATCTTGGATTTCGAATTGTAAAGTGGACAAGAGGGCTTGCGCACTGTGAGAAGTTTCAGCGTTAGAAATGCAGGAAGAAGCATTAGTTTGTTCGGAGCTGCTCTGCATGGAGTTTGAAGAGGCAGGTACTGATGACCTCGATTTTTCATGAACGTGCAATAAAGAATGGTGCGGTTTTTTACAATGGAAACAGAGATTGGATGACGTGCAGTTTGAAGAAGAATGCTTAGGTGACAAGCAGTTGAAGCAATGTTTGCTATTGAAGACAAACTTCCTTCGATCTTCGACAGACCATTCTTTAATGGATTTGCACAAATACAATGTATGAAGCTTTTTACAGAGCGTGCATTTTAAAGATTTGTTGAGCGGCCTGATATGTTCTCTTGCATGATTGAAAGAAGCAGAACGGGTTTGCTTGTTCTCGACAGATGGGGGCTGATTACCCTTTGAAAAAAGCAAGGTTTTTCTCAAAACTGTGACACTGATGACTCGTCTCGACATTTTCGCACTGAAATGCGAGTGCTGTAAGGACTTGGCATCGGCTGTTGAGAAACGAGATTAAGTGTTCGAACGAAAATTCCTCCTTGCGGGCGAGTTCGATTTACCATGCCTTTAAAGTCGAAAAATCGAATCTGGATGTAGCTAGATGAATAAGTATGGTGTCCCATGTTTGGACGGGCTGCTTAAGTTGATATAATGCTCTGACATTTAACTGCATAGAGTCCAACAGGTTTCTTAAAGAGGTGACGTCATTAGGTTTGACGGCTGGCAGGTTGAAGAGACAGCGTATGTGGCGAGCTACACTCAAACGTAAATTGCCATATCTCTCTTTAAGGAGATTAAAGGCGATGTGGTAGTTATCTGCGCTTAAAGGCAGTGATTGGACCAAGGCCAAGGCCTCGATTTCCAAAGAAGTACGTAAGAAGTAGAATTTATGAATGTCGGGAATTTCCTTATTGTCATGAACGAGTGAGCAGTAAAGTTCATAAAAAGAATACCATTCACCTTCCTGGCCTGAGAAGTGCGGTAGGCTTATCTTAGGAAGTAACGGTTTCGGTTTGTTCTTGTGAACTGAAGCGGGTGCGAACTGGGCCGGATTGATGACCCTAGTGTCCGGTTTTGAGATACTGCGTATCAGGTGGTAGGCCTTGGCAATCCCTTCAAGGTACAAGGGTTCGACCTCGTCCCGATCCCATTGAAGTTCTGGGCAAGCGGATTCAATCTCGGTTTGAATTTGATCGTAATAATCATAGGACCGTTCGTACAACTTAAGGCGTTGTGTTGGATGTCTAAATCACACTCGGCGGGATTTAATTTGTTGATAACATTTCTGAATCTAGTGAGTTGCCCTTTATAGGAAGAACGTCTAGCAATGAGAGTTTCATCTTTTTCAGTAGGAGCCATGACAAAGAAAATAAATTGAAATACAACTCACAAAACTGTAGAACCTTGGAAATGCTGTCAAGGTGGTGGCAGCGAATAAGTAGAAAGAGCGGCACACACCAAAGGAGACAGGAGCGGCCTCTTTCTCCTGCACAGGCTTTGCGCGATGTAGTTATAGCTGAAATATTCAAAGCAGATATTAATAATTTGCAAAGTATTGTCAAATGACACTTGACAAAGCATAGAAATAGCAAATGGGCTCTCCCGGGTTTCTGGGACCAAATTTTGGGTAGATTATTGGCTGAGGAATAGCCCACCCACCAAGGGAAGATGATTAAGAAAAGGAAGTGGGTTTCGGACAGGAGAAAAAGGATAGAGAAATAGGATGAGAGTTCCACAAAAGTTATAAATTTAGCTTTAAATACACTTAGAGGCGGTTGCAACTGCAAATCCGCTCTCGGATACCTAAAGTGGGTAAGGGCTTGGTCTAAGCTGACGGGAAACACAGCTAAGACTTGGGCAGTTTGCCAGAGAAAGGCTTTAGTGTATTTCCTCCTAAGCATGCATAAGACTACTATAGGGAAGGGTGATAGTCTGGCAAGACAAATAGTAGCAGATTTGTTCTGTATTAACGATGGCATGAACTTGGGAAGAGTCAGGGAAGACAGGATCTTGCTTAACCGTTGTGTTTTCGAAATTATGAATCCAAAAACAAATATTTAATTTATTTAAAAAGGCAAAATAAGTTTATAACTTTAACAAACATATATTCAATCTGGTTAACAAATTTGGGGTCACAGACCTCAGATAGCATTAAACATTTGCGCCAGGCAATTAACAATTTATGAGGTTTTAAACCTTATATATGTACTAAAATCTTTGTAAGATTTAAAAAAAGACAAATAAAATGCTTAAAGTTTAAACATCAAATTGAGTACAAGGAGTGTACTTTAAGGAATTTACAAGTAATTATTTTAGAAAAAGTTACAACTTCGAAAATAACAAAAAAGGAAGCGAGTAAATGAAGAAGAAGTTCCTATTACTTCTTATGTTTATACTGAATTACTTCTATTACAATTATACAAAGGAGGGCAGGTCACTTACTGTGAAACCTGAAGAAAAAATCAACAAGGAAGGTTGTAGACTTCCTGTATTTAGATAGGAATCACCAGATAAATGGGGCAGGTACCCTTTCGTGAGACCTAGAAACAACTCACTAATGAGTTAAAAGAATTGTATTCTGTCGTTATAAAAGAGAAACAATGAGAGCTTGAACCGTGTATAAAGCACGTAATTATACAGAAATTAAGTAATGATAAACAGCAAAATGGAAGGGCACTTCGAAGAGTGACACCTTATGGAGAAGTTACAATTTTATTAATATGTTTGGTTAGTAGAAGGTTGAGGAAAGATCATTGGGATTTAGGATCAATGTTCATGGCCTGATTTAATGTAAACGGACGATCGCGACGCGGTAGAAAAGTGGGATAAGCACTAGTTATCACTATAGTCTTTTAAATAGATGAAAAGTTCACTGTAGAGACACGAAAGTTTATGGAAAGAAAGTTATTGCAATGATGAAAATAACTAGTTGCACTAGGTAGGCGAGAGTCTATTTCTTGAGAAAGTTGGGAATTACAATTAAATGCGCCATAGAACATTCCAACGGTGAACGAAAGTTTGCTATTGCAGTAATTTATAAGGAAGATTCCTCATTTTAAATAGTATTTTCACAAGTGAGTGAAAAATACCCGACGGCAAGACTCGCAGATAAAGTACAGGATCTGGAAGGTTCCAGAACGATCTTAATAGAAAGATGGGGCCAAAGATAATCCAGCGGAGGAACTTGCTTTGTAATTTATAGACAGCGGGTATTAGATAATATCCCACGTGGTGAGAAGATTTCTCATTTAGCAAGCATAAGAAATGCTGCTTTTCACCAAGATTGGCTTGATTAGACAAAAGCCCAACATGGAAAATCCCGCGAAGAATGATTACCGCCCCACAAGTAATCTCACGCTGTCTATAAAATAATCAATAAAAGCATGTAGATAAAATTGATGAAGATGAGGTTAAAACCTTAAGTCTGTACTTATCTTGGTTGCATGTTGAAGGTGAAGTTCCCCTTGACAATATTTAATATGCCAACATGGCGTAGAAAGTAGAGTTTGCCTCTTGGTTTGAGGAGACTGGCTCGAGTTGAGCCTTAACTGGGTCGACGGCCGGCGCACAAGTGAGACCCACTCAGCAGAGCACGGAGGGTCCAAGGAAGGGAAAGAGTGGGGGTAGGAGACAAAAGGAGAACATATAAACATAGCCAACATTACAACAAAAAATTGATCTTCTCTTGCTGAGCCGGTCTTCAAAGAGTTGATAACAGATGATACTAGCACAGCATGGTGAGTAAAAAAGTAGACGTAGTTCTCTTGCTCACGGAGAAAATAGCTGGCGATGGTAACAAGATCTGGTGGACAGATGGATAAGGAAGTCCTCTTGCTCCAGGAAAAATTGAGGAGCTTCAGAGATTCGCTGCTAGATAACGCTAGGTGGGTCATAGAAGATATATATCTAGAACAGACTCATAAAAGATATAAGAGACCTGATCAACAAAGAGAAAATAGAAGATCACTGTTGGTGTTTGATAAGAAAGGAAGAAATGGACATGCAAAGAGCATAAAAAATTGGATTCTCACGTGCCGTGTATTCAAAGAATACACCAGCACCCTCAAATGCCAGCTGACTGTGCCAGGATACGAACCTGCAACCTTGGGCTAAGCAAGCGAGAACGTTACCGCTGAGCCACGCAGCCAGCCAATATAAAAGAAGTAACAGGTATATAATACTAATACTATAACTATTTATAACTTATTATAATAACAGATCTTAAGAGATACTGTACAATCTTATTGGACAACTATTTACACCTTACTCTATTATCATAATATGAAAACTTAATTCTATAAATACAATAACTTACAGCTAGGTATTACAATTAAAATTGGAAAGTAAAATATAATTATAGATTTCATCGTTTCTATACACTAAGATATTCAACTACAGAGTAAAAACAATGGCACTGCAGATAAGCTTTCAACATTCTATCAAAGGTTTTAATTTTTGGGGCAAGTTTTATATACTGGGGTAGTTTATTGTATAATTTAACTCCTGTGTGAAAAGTTCCTTTTTGATATATGCTTGTGTGTGAAATATGAATGTTTTGATTTTGTCTTGCGTTATGCCTATGAACATCATTGTTTGTTTTAAGAAAAAACATCTTTATTCATTAAATTCTTAAAAAAACATAATACTTTCAAAGATATATATATGCAGGGCAGTGGGAGAATCTATAAATCTTTAAACAGAGGTCTACATGATTCTCTAGTGTTTACATTTTCCATAATTCTAATCGCCCTCTTTTGTATCCTAAACGTGATTAGTACATCTGGCGACATACCCCAAAACATGACCCCATACCTTAAGTATGAATGGAAATAAGTAAAATAAGTATTTCTTAATGTGTGCATGCTAGTGCAGGTTTTCAAAATACGTAACGCAAAGCACATCGAGTTCAGTTTAGTATTCAGACATTGTATATGTTTATTCCATTTCAAGTCATGTTGTATCCATAGTCCTAAAAACATTGTTTCTGATTTATTTTCTATCTGATGACCATTTAACGTCAATCGTGAGGATATGTAAACAATTTAACTAAATTGGATGTCAGTGCATTACAATGTGTATAATCATTTGCTGTACCATGTTTCACTGCGCTGGGATGGTTAAATCGCGGGAAACGTCTATTTAAATGTTTCAAATTCGCTTGGCCGCCATGTACGTTTTGTTCTTAACAGGGGTTTGAAAGTCACATCGGTGCACGTTTAGTAGTTAACTTTATCACCGTGCAAAATTTCGGGGTGATATCAATAATAGTTTCGGAGATATAGAATGCCGGTGAAATATTTTGCACAGCCGCCATTTTAGATGGTGAGACGTTATCAAATTTGAAGGGCAAGGTCGGGGTTGGAAAAAATGTTACTATGCTCTTACCGAGTTTTACTGAAATCACTCCTGCCGTTTAGATTTTATTAGGGACACACACGCAAACACTCACACATATACGCACACACACACATACACACACACAGTAAAAATGTGATCTTATAAGCCTATTTTTTCCTAAATGTAAATAGGCTAAAAATAGAATTTTTGGCGCGGGTCTGGCGAGGCATGACCTACGTATGTTTCCAGTCAGCGGTTGGCACAGCGGAAGGAGTGCATAACTGTAATCCTCGGGTTGTGGGGTCGAGTCCCTTTTTGTCTTGTCTTTATATTTTTTTTGTACACCGCAAATAAACTGAAATAATGCTCAATATATTGTCGGTCTATCTATTAATATTTGCATAAATGTCATGAAACGGAAAGGTGAAGGAAAATGTGGGATGGCAAATACATTTCCAGGAGAGGATTGCAATTAAGGCGCACACGACAGCGTCGTATATATCATTAGATACTTTTATGATTTTACAGTTGATTTACAAGTGCTAGGGTGATATTCATCGTAAAGAGAGGGGAAGCAGTAATTTTCTCGGCATCTTGCACACGCTATAAACACTGCACTTTTTTTTTTATAATTACATGGCTGTTTCAAAGTTGCTATAGATAAACAAAAAAAAATACGTTAATCATGCCTTGCCCTACCCGAGCCCAAAATGTTATATTTTTCTAAACGCTAGGTCATCTGGTTCTGCCAGTTCCGTAACTTTCATTTCTGACCAAACACAGCCTATAACTTACCATAAAGGTGGTGGAAATTGATGATGAATAGTAGGTGCGGTCCCCTTGTTAGTGTAAAATGTTGTGCAAAATTCAAACCATACATTCAGGAAGACTGTTTGATTTATATATATTAAAAACAGATTTAACTGACAGGTTGTCCCTTCATTCTATTTTCCAGCTGTAATGTGAATTTAATAGCATCATTACGACGTATACATATATTTTACGACCTTACCTTACACACACGCTACCGTATTTACATACCTCCCTGTTGTGGTGAAGTAATAATATTGTTTTATTGAATATTGCTTCATTAATTACGCATCTTTCCAGTCTTCACACGAGAATTTAATGGCGAACTAGGAGGTTCATGGCGTTCACATACACGACCTTGGACTGAGAGCCTCTGTTAAAAAATTAGTATCTCTACAAGTTCAACAAAGATGGTGGCATTAACCTGAGCCTATCTTGGTGGCCGGTGGTTGGAGCAGCTCGACAGGTGACTACTACACTGCCACACAGCAAAGACGGCGGACGACGCTTGTTATTTGTTTACTCAAGTGTTTCCTTGGAAGCAAAATCGAAAAGCCGGAAATTAATCATTCAACACCTGGTAAAAACACAAAAAGTTAAATTAAGATGTACTGTACACTAATTAGGCCTAATCTATACTAATACAATAAAGCTGAAGAGTTTGTTTGTTTGTGTGTTTAAACGCGCTAATCTCTGGAACTACCAGTCGGATTCGAAGAATTCTTTTTGTATATGATAGCCTGATTCAAGAGGAATAGTTTAGGCTATGTAACATTAGGCTGCACCTCACAGGTAACTTTAATGATTGATTTTTGTTCAGTAATTCGGAAGAACAAGCGATCCCGAACAGCTTCAATAATACCTAAGTCTATTGTTGCCTGGCAATGCGGGCTGCATCACATCGTCGCCCCTACCAGTGTTCTGGTGCAGAATTACGAGCTGCTTATAAATTGCAGTCACGGGGAGTAATTAGTGCAAAAAGATTTCTTAGGACCCTTAAAACAGTTATCATGACAATAGTATGCCTCTGTATAAGGGCGATGGTGTCGGTGCAGTGTACTGAGATTTTCAACTGCAATAAGCGTTGGTCCTTTCATATTTACTTTCATTTATTCCGATCCTTATCCTTGAGCGCTCCAGTTCTGTAGTATTATTCATTATCATCCATAAAACAAATAAATCCACCGGGCGAAGCCGGGCGTTACTGCTATTGGTAATAATAAACGATGTATTCTAAAAACTGTTTTACTTAATCACCTTGGTGTTATGTAATGGGGAAGGCGCTGAGGAAGAGTTACAACTGATAGCGGTTGAGGGTGGTCCGTACATGATTCAATTTCAGACTGAGTGGTTCGCAGAGTTCTACGAGTTGATAACCACTGATTTGGGGGTTTGCGTCATTGTTGTTGTTTAGGCCACTGTACTTGGGTGTGTGTGGAATCTATCTGATAACCAGTGTAATTTATATGGCTGTACTAGTACGTGGAATTGGAGCTAGGATTTCGGTAGGAGGTGACCGTGGCCTTAAGTTAGGTACCATCCCGGCATTTTCCTGGAGTAGAAGTGTGAAACAACGGTTGACAACTTGTAGGATGGTTGAGATAGGAACTGAACCCGCCTCTTCTCAGTTCTGCTTAACGTGGCTGCGTGAACCCCGTTCCAGCCCTTAGCAAAGAATTTAATTACCGGTACTTCACAGACCATGGACCTGGACCTCGGCAATAATAGTTAAGGATTCTAGGAACTACGCCACGAGGTGGATGTACAATCTTTGTGTACAAGACTCAAATTCTTTCCCGTCTCAGTGCGCGGACGTGATTTTGTCCCGCATACCTCCTTGCTCTGCTATCATTAAAGCTAGGCAACAAGAGGAATCCTCCACGAACACCATACTGAGCCCGAATAGCTCAGGCTGGTGATAGCTTGTACACGAACCATGGAATTTATAATGCTCAAGAATTGTGAAAGCACCCACAGCAGCATGCCACTACATTAGATGTTCTTTTGACTTCATTAAGAAGCAGTTTAAATTACCCTACATGATCAAAGAAGTTCTCTTTGATGTGCAACCTGAATTTAAAATAATCAGTCATTCAGCTTAACTAGCCACATTTTTCATGGGCTAATACTATTTTATTGATGGTTTACGACCGAAGGTATAACCCCGCCGATACGCGGAAAGAATGAACTTAGACGCTAAATGACTCGGAAGTGATCGAACTGAGCACATCTACTTCCGTGAAGGATTGACTTTAATCCGCGCTTGCATGGCGAGCGGATGTGAAATTGTGAAGGTCCCAGGTGACCAAGTCTAAAGTATCATCGACGTTCAAATTGTGTAAAGTGAATACGACTGAAAGTATTAATTATAGCACGAAGTGTGCTGGTGACGCGAAAAGTTCGTCCAAGATGTGAATCTTATTATATTTCTATTCAGTGAAGTGTTGACCACATGGTTACAGCGTGCTTCAATGGCTGACCTGTGACAAATAAGTTGTGTACCAGTAAGACCCGAGTGGAGAATCTGGTCGTCATATTCAACAGATACAGTGAAATATTTACGAGCCGTGCAAAGGCCGACTGTAAAACAAATAAGATTAAGCTGATATTCTTCGATATGATATCTAAAGCGTGTGAAGTTGTTTAGCTTCAGTGGAAAGACACGTGTCTAGTGTCAAAGCCAGTTTATGTGTTTTAGCAGACAAGGCCATTTTTAGCCTATTTTCAATTTTGAAAAAATAGGCTTAAGAGATCACCTTTTGTCCGTGTGTGTGTGCGTGTGTGTGTGTGTGTGTGTGAGGTGTGTGTGTGTGTCCCCCTGATAAATTCTAAACGGCTGGAGTGATTCCAATGAAACTCAGTAGGCTCATTGCACTATTCCGGGCGACCTCGACCATGCCCTTCAAATTTTGTTACGTCTCACCAATCCAACATGGCGGCTGCGCGAAATATTTCACCAGTATTCAATATCTCCGAAACTATTACCGACATCACCCTGAAATTTATTACGTTGATAAAGGGAACTACTAGAAGTTCACCTATGTGACTTTTGAAAAACTGGTCAGTACAAAACCAACATGGCGGCCACGCAAATTCGCGACATTTAAATAGACGTTCCTCGCGATTTAACCAACCAAACGCAATAAAACTTGGTACAGTATATGTTTATACACATTGTAATGTACCGACATCTAACTTGGTTCAATTGTTTACATAACCACAAGATGGCGGATGAGTGATATATTTCACCGGCATTCTATATCTCTGAAACTATTAGCGGTATCACCCTGAAAATTTGTACGGAGATAAAGGGCACTACTGGAAGTTCATCTATAAGACTTTCAAAAAGCGTTTTACTACAAAACCAACATGGCGGCCAAGCGAATTTTAAAATTTTAAATAGACCTTTCTCGCGATTTAATGTTCCAAACGCAATAAAACCTGGTACAGGAAATGTTTATACACATTATAATGCACTGGTGTCTAATTTAGTTCAATTGTTTACATAACCTCAAGATAGCGGCTGTGCGAATTTAAAAATTATGTTTTTATTTCTTGTGTCGTAATCAAGCAATCGAAATGAAGGTTTGAATAATGAACCTACGCAATGATTTTCCTTTAATGGTACATGACTCTATGGCCTATACATTTAACAATCCAACATGGCGACCATCCGAAATATTCAGACGACTCTGAAAATCTACGAATCTATTATAGCAATCAAACTGAAATTTTGTATGGTGATAGTGGCAGTTAATATAAGTAGGATATATGAAAATAGGCTGTATAGTTCTTCACGGAACTACTCGTTTAAATATAGTCTGCTGGTGGAAAAAGGTGTAAAACCTGTGAATTTCAACACGCTTGAAGCTGTGTCCATTATTATACGAATTTCAACGACTCTACAAGATGCCTTCATTTCACCACGTGCTGAGGCATAATAATCCTATATCTAAGAAGAAGAGGGCTATGGCTTAAACATCCGAATGGGAGGAACGCTGAACACCTAAGCCACGCTACAACAATGGATGACCACCCGAGGATAACCATGCTTGTGGTCGAGCAGAGAAGATATTTGTGGTTTGTCTGGATGAAAGGCAAAATCCTCAATCCTCGTGTCTGGATAATTATCTGCAATAGCTGTGAGTCATGATTTCCTAATCTATTTCTGTACGGTGGATGGTCATGGGTGGATTAGTCTGTAGCATCCGTAACTCATTGTCAGTCATCAAGGTAGGCTTCTTTTATTCTTTTTGACCACCTACTTAAGGTGATTTTTCACGCTTCTGAATGCTTCTCTTTGCATTTCGTTACTCGACACTGAGTTAGTCACCAGATTGTGTGTGTCCACACAGTGCAATATTGTTCTTAGAAGGTAATTCCGCATGACGGAACATCGATTTAGTCATTTGTGACAGGGGCGTGTTTTTAATTCAGCTCCAGCTGATATTTGGTCAAAGTTTTTGAAGTCCCCATTTCGATTATTTTTGTACGACACTGACGTCTTTATTTAACATTATAGTGTATCGTTTAGGTATGAAAGGGATCCAGCCTGTTGTTATTGTAATGTACATTTTTAAAGAGTGAGCATTTCGCCACTAGAATTCAGATAATTCACATCGCTCTACATGAGTCAAGTAATGTTACGAACTTACTCATAAAGTTTATGTTACACGATTCGTATCATTTCGATTAGTTCCACCTAAGGTTAAGGTGTGAACCAGTGTTTTATTATCATTTAAACATGTTTTTTACGCAGCACTTATTCGCTGTGAGCTTCAGTGGCGCTACACAATGTCAAAGCCTTTCAAAGAGAGAGGAATATCTTTCTGATACGTCTATTTGGTTTTCAGAAGCCAAACATATCATTCTACTTGTAATTGATTCGTCTTTAACATTATTGTAACTTCCTTTACATGTGTATAATCCTTTAGAGTGATGGCTAAGAACACTCAGTCTACATTTACTGTGCCTTAATGTGTTGAAAGATCAGTGATAGACATTTTATTTGAGATTCACTGACGCGCTATGTTGCTTAGTGCCAAGCGCTGGGAGCACAATGACAGGTGATTGTCCAGTCCACGCCAATGACATTGCCCAATGTTAGTTACGATCACTCTTGTGAGACAATTGACTATCTACTTCATTTTTAGCCTATTTTCAATTTAAAAAAAATAGGCTTATGAGATCACCTTTTGTCCGTGTGTGTGTGCGCGTGTGTGTGTGTGTGTGTGTGTGTGTGTGTGTGAGGTGTGTGTGTGTGTCCCCCTAATAAAATCTAAACGGCTGGAGCGATTTCAATGAAACTCGGTAAGTTCATAGCACTATTCCCGGCGACCTCGACCGTGCCCTTCAAATTTTGTTACGTCTCAACAATCCATCATGGCGGCTGTGCGAAATATTTCACTAGCATTCAATATCTCCGAAACTATTACCGATATCGCCCTGAAATTGTGTACGGCGATAAGGAGTACTACTAGAAGTTCACCTATGAGGCTTTCAAAAACCTGGTGACTACAAAACCAACATGGCGGTCAAGCGAATTTGAGACTTTTAAATAGACTTTTCTCGCGATTTAACTATCCAAACTTGGTACAGTAAATGTTTATACACATTGTAATGCACTGGAGTCTGATTTAGTTCAATTGTTTACATAACCTCAAAATGGCGGCTGTGCGAAATATTTCACTGACTTTATATATCTCCGAAACTATTACAGATATCACCCTGCAATTTTGTACGGTGATAAAGGGTACTGATACAAGTTTACCTATGTATATTTCATAAACCTGTAAAGTACAAAACGAACATGGCGACCAAGCGAATTTGAAATATTTTAATAGACATTTCTCGTGATTTAACTCTCTGAGCGCAGTGAAATGTGGTACAGTGATGATTTTGCAGATTGTAATGCACTGCCATCTAATTTAATTCAATTGTTTACATAACCTCAATATGGCGGCTGTGCGAATTTTTAAAATTAAATTTGTATTTCTTGTGTCGTAATCATGCGATCGAAGTGAAAGTTTGAATAATGAAGCTAGGCAATAATTGTTCTTGAATGGTATATAACTCTATGGCCTATACATATAACAATCCTAAATGGCGAGCTTCCGAAATATTTAAATGGTTCTCAATATCTATGAATCTTTTACAGCAACCAAACTGATTTTTTTTAATGTTCATAGAGACTATGAACATATGTTCACCTATAGGACTTTCAGTAACCTGGTGAGCACAAATCCTACATGGCGGCGACGCAAAGTATAAATATTTAAATGGACGTTTCTCGCGAATTAACTATCCGAGTGCCGTGAAACGTTGCACGTTAAATGCTTATACAAATGTTGATCCACTGGCTTCTAATTTATTTCAATTGTTTGCATAATCACAAGATGGCTGCTGTGCGTAATTTTAAAATCTCGTTTTTACTTCTTGTGTTCTAATCATGCGATTGAAGTTTGAATACCACACGTACACAATAATTTTAATGTAATAGTACAAAAATAAAAATCCAACCTGGTGACCATCTGAAATATTTAGACGGTTCTCAATATCTACGAATCTGTTACAGCAATTAAACTGAAATTTCGTATGTTGATAGAGGCAATTAACATGAGCAGGATATATGAAAATAGGCTGTATAGTTCTTCTCGGAACTGCTTGTTATTTTCTTTATTTCTAGACCTTGCTAGGAATGTTCTTACGGGCTATGCTTTGTTTATGCTCATGCTATTGACCTTGATTCAGTATCGATTTTTGTAAAGTTGTTCTGGTACAGGTATACTGATAAGTAATGCTAAATTTTTAATATACTCGCAGGTATTTGTGAGCGAGCCCCAATATGTTTTGTCATGATTTGTAATGAATTTGAGCAACCATTTGATAAGTTGGACCCTTAAGGCTATTATGTATTCTCACTTGTAAGTGAATGATTATTTACCGTGTTTTTAATCCACGCAGGGTTGGTTACCACGTTTGTTAGAGAAAGCCGGCCAGATCTATGTTACAGAACAAGTTAGGGTCGAGGAGGAAAATGTATGGTCTCTTTCGAGTACCGATTGTGTTATTGTTAACGTGAGAGCCACGCATTCTTTGTTGAGGTGTACCACGTGTTGGTAGCACGCTCTTGCGACGCCGTGCATATGGTCAACTATCTCAATAATCAATGGACTCATAAATCTACGACATTAAACTTAGGACTAAATCATGAATCATCAATTTATTTCCTAAACCGGCGATGCTAATAATACAGTTAAACCTTAATCGTTGTTAAATTTTGATCTTGTACCTGTAGTCTAGCAGACCAATGCATTGCGCCTCCGTTCGTTCTTACTAGTAAGTTTAGTAGCTAACACTGATAGACTTTGACAGAGATCGCACGAACCCAAAGTTCAGAACTCGTGGGTTGTGACCAGATCAGGGGAATGCTGTTCTTGCACAGTTTGATTCTCAAGTTTAGATACCCTGATAGATGACGGTGGACAAAAAACAGTTGTTCATCTAGTGGCAGGCAGGATTAATAAGATGATTATTTGTGTGTATAACTTATTTATTTACTGATGTGTTTCCCACTATTACCCTACTCTCACTTGTAATATAAAACATCTTTGTTGTTTGTATATAATTGTACCAGTGTACTGTAAAATGATGACTGACAATAATTAGTTTTTGTATAGTTTGTGTATCACGGACGTCTGACGCCGTTGATCAGATTAAAGCAGGAGTAGTTCAAATAATTATAGTATAAATGTAAATATGGGATGGTACCAGTCCTTTAACTTTGCTGTCCTGTTTGACATGTGTTGATGTCATGATGCCTTCTTCCTAGAAGCATCAGTTTTTGTATAGCGATTTTTCTTGTGGTACCATTTCCCCAGTTTTGCTTTGTTTTGCTGTATTTAGGACCTGTCGAGGGGATTCTACGTTAATTTTAGGAGTTGTTTATTTTATTTTTTTCTTTGCTTTTTAGACGGAATAGCCGTTTTATCAAACCCTCCGACCGTAGGACAGGGGTTTGACCTTCCAAATAAACCAACCATGAGTATGTCTTAAGTCTGGATTTTAATTATTTAGTAGTTTTGACCTTTTGGGGGTGCATTTTCTTTGGGCGTCTATGACAATCACTGTGATGGGAACCTGATAATTAGGGAAGCAGAGTCTTGTGCCGGCTAGTCCCAAGAAGTGCATTCCGATCCTCTCCGGCAATGTGTCTCGAGGTAGAGGTCATCTGGGAGGCCACGTTACGGTTGGTGGTAACCAGATAACCTCGTCCAACGGGCACAATACTGTTTAGAAATAATTGACATAACCAACCTTAGTTGACCAAGAGTAGTGGCTCTAGGATTGACAAGGCCCATTTATGAACCAAATTCTAGTGGCAGAAGGTGCGACAGTAAAATAATAGTCTAAAATAATAATAATAATAATAATAATAATAATAATAATAATAATAATAATAATAATAATAAAATAAATTAATAATAATAATGCGAAAACACAGAGTTTGCTTCTACGGTCATATACGATGGATGATCGACTCCCGATGGACGAAACGTATCTTCAGTATCTTTGACTCAAAACCAAAAACGACAATGCCATGGTACGTTAACATTCAGAAAGATTTTAAAGAAATGGGGATACGAGCAGAAGGTGCTCAAGACTGAAATCTTTATAGAGCAGCCATAAAGACGTTTGGGACTTTCAGGCACGAAAAACGGACAACAGGTGCCAAATGGACAGAAGAACGTCGTGCTAAACACAGTGAGACAATGTGGATCAAGAGAAAAATGAACAAATGCCAGAATGTAAAATGAGGCTTATCGTGGTCCCTAGCTGGCCGATTAGCGAAATTGAATGAATGAATAATAATAATAAGAGTAATAATGGAATGCAGTCGAGAGAAACCCCTAGGGATGTCAAATTGTTAGGTGAAAAACTAAACGAAGTAGGATACTTCTATTACTTAGGTAGCCAAATAACCCGTGATGGACGAAGCAAAGAGGATATAAAGAGTAGGATGTCTCAGGCAAGTAAAGCATTTCTGCAGAAAAGAAATCTGTTGACATCGAATATAGATTTAGGTATTTTTGTCACTTTTGATAGCCTTTGTCTGGAGCGTGGCACTCTATGGAAGTGAAACTTGGACTATTGGCACAGCGGAAAAGAGAGAATAGAAGCATTTGGAATGTGGTGTTACAGGAGAATGATGAAGATCAGATGGGTAGATAGAGTAACAAAGGAAGAGGTACTAAGACAAGTGTGTGAGGAGAGATGTTTCTGGCGACTGTTAATGAAGTGACACATACTAAGGCACCCAAGAGTAGCAAACTTGAGGACAAGAGCTGTAGGGGTTAAAATATGTTAAACAGATTGCCTCGGATGCAAGGTGTGGTAGCTATGGAGAGATGACAGGATTAGCTCAGGAAAGGGACCCATCAAGTGCTGCATCAAATCAATAAAAACACCGAAGGCTTAAACAACAACTACAATATGATGCTGATGATGATACTTGTTGTTTTAAGGGGCCTAACATCTAGGTTATCGGCCCCTAATGGTTAGGGTGATCGTGAAGATGATAATGAAATGTAAACTATAACTAAAACTAACTACTAACTTAAATACTAGAAGAAGAAATGGAACACAAAAGGAGAATAAGGCAAATAAAGGACAGGAGGAAAAAAATGCCCTCAACCCACGAAGAATGTGGATTGAGGGACTTGGAAGGAAGAAGAGCCATAAAAGGCAGATAGGAAAGTGAAACAGGAGAGGGTCCGCCCCACAGGTAATGGATAAAAGGGAGAAAACCGGACCCAGCTCAGGAATCCGTCAGGGTCGCCATCTCCCGAATTCACCAGCTGTGAGCCCCTGAGAGTGTAGCATATCTAGGGTGCACCAGAAGTGGTGGGGCTACATACACCCGACCTCCTTGAGGGCCTTGAGCAGAAGATAACATGAAAAGATAAAGATGGCTGACCCCTCGCAGAAGGAGGGTATCAGAAAAGATGAGACAAGGACCAATTAAGGCGGGAAAGGAAGAGACTCCCTGGGCCTCAGATACCCTAATACCGTCGGGGTCGGAAGAGAACGAGAGTTGACTAAGGGAGGCCGACAGGAAAGAAGACGGAGAGGAGTCCGGCACAAGTAAGTGGAAGCAATGCCGGACTCAGCTGGGGACCCATGGTCACCAACCCACGTCTCACTAGATGTCTAATAATAATATTTGTTTTTCACGAATACCAAATATGGTTTCTTAGACAACCAGCCGCATGGTGTTCTGGTAGCGCCTATATCGCAACCGCAGGCCCCGGATTTGAATCCCGGCTTCGTCAGAGATTTTTGTAAAAGACGTGAGGGCTGGAACGGGGTGACTCGTGGTCTGCAATTCGTGTCCCCTAGGGTGTTTATCTTGGTTTTCGTGTCCCACTGTTAGACAGCTACTCAAATGTCCTCACGAGACTGAGTGCACCACGTTCCAACTATCACGTCAGACTCTAAAACCCCTGACGGAGCCGCGAATCGAACCCGGGGCATCCGCATGAGAGGCAGGTGCGCTAACACATCACCATCACATCACCAGATACCATAGCTGATCAAATACCCCAGGCATTATATGCAAAAAACATGGCCAACCTAAAAAAAAAATGTAAAGCTGAAATTTAGCATAGATGTTCCCTAGTACCCTAGAAACAAATCCTGAAAAGTCCCCATCTCTGCGGTGTCCGCGTTATAGTTTTTGGAGGATTCAAAAGGGCTTAAATAGGGCCTAAGTGCCAAAAACAGCATTTTTGCTTCCTGCGTTTAAAATATTGAACCAAATTTAGTTCTCGCGAGCTTTAGCAATTAATAACAAGAAGTTCCGTAACGAACTAAAGAGCCTACTTTTCTTAAAATTTAAGATCTATGCCAATGATTAATCTATATGGATCTATCTAGAATAATGACGAAATTAAGTTGGTAATATCGAAATTTATAATTAGTTCGAAATACTGTATACCTGGCATACTGTAGCCTAATAGAGAACTACAGTTGGCAGCCCTGGTGACTGAATATATTCTTAGTTCCATCTCTTAAGGTACAGAATACAAAATTTGGTTGAAGTCCAATTGATAGTATGGACGTTACATGCAGTTAAACATTGGATCTAACAGCGCGCGTAAAATCATGTTGGCAACAATGACATGCATGTATTGGTCAGAAATAATCTGAAATAATATGATATATTGTTGTGTCAATTTTGAATAAAATCCATTAGTTTGTATAGAAGTTACATGCATTTTAAAATTGGATCTATCAGCAGGCTTAGAATCATGTTGGCAGCACTGACGTATATTAGTTACTCCAAATTAATCTAGAATGCCAGGTACTACACGTGTGCAAAGTTTAGAGCTATTGGCTTGCATACTTTCTGATATATTGATATTAGGGTAACAAAAATAGAGACAGTATTTACTAACAGTTGGCAGCCCTGGTTACTCTTAAGAATCGGCATATACATATCTGTTATGGTACACATAGCACACACGACATTTGGTTGAAATCCAAATGATAGTATAGAAGTTTCATGTATTTAAATTTGGACCTCTCAGCAGGCTTAGAATCATGTTGGTAGCACTGACGTATATAAGTTTCGCCAAATTAATATAGAATGTCAGGTACTATACGTGTGCATAGTTTAAAGCAGTCGGTTGGCATACTTTCTGATATATTGGTATTTGGATAAAATAAATTGAGAGCATTTATTAGCAGTTGGCAGCCCTGGTGGATCTTAATAATACGTTCAGTCATGTCTGTTTATGTACACATAGCACATACGAAATTCGGTTGAAATCCAATTGATAGTGTAGAAGTTATATGCATTTAAAATTTGGACCTATCAGAAGGCGTATATTCATTTTGGCAACACTGCGAAGTATGGCCTCCTGGAAATTAAACTGCAATATTATTATCTATACGTGTGCCAATTTTGAAATAGCTCCTATTCATACCTTCCAAGATATCCAACATGGAGCTCAAAGTTCAATTGCGATTTTTCAGCAGTTGGTAGCACTGACATCATTTTCAAATATGGGCGTGAGATATTCAGGTATAGATCTTTACTCCTACCAAATTTTGTTTTGATTGCTGCAGCCGTTTAGGAGTTGATAGGGGGGGACACACACACAGCCAGACAGACATAAGGACAGACTGACAGAAGGACAGACTGACAGACAGACAGACTGACAGACACACATTTGCCCGATCTCATAAGTCTACTTTTTCCTCATTTTTGCAAAATGTGAAAAGTAGGCTAAACATGAACCAGTGGGATAACGGACTTATCAGGCCTAATTATTGCTATTGATGAAGAAAAAACAACTAATTTAAAATTTTTAGCACAATTTTTACACGAAAATTTGGATATTTTATTTTAGCAGGTTATTATTTTTTAAACAACTGCTGATATTGACTAATGACCCAGAATGAAAGTCATAAAGCATACTTTTAGCTTTACATTGGCACATTGCCCATGTCTATGCAAGAAACGGTTACCGAGTTACGGTCCCAAAGCATAACCGCTGTTGAAAAGGCACCCGATTGCGTTTCTAGGTGACAACGCTCCAAACAATTAATTCAGCTTCTAAACAGTCTTGGATTTTCAATAAATTTGGCGGAAGTCCACAGGTACGAAGTTTCAGCGCTTCGTGAAGAACGTCCAATCCCGAATGCTGGAGCGTTCACGTAGTTTTGCTTTGACAACGCTGACTTTAACATAAGGACATTGGACGGGCGAAACACATTTCACTGCATGGGAGGCATCAAGTGCACATGTCCAGCGCTTGACAGTGAAATATCTCCACTCCCACGTACACGAGAAGTTCCTAATGCTGGTGTGATTGCGGCGATGAGAAAGTTCAACATTTCGTGGTATCGGAAGCCCTCTTCTCCTGGATCAAAGGACGTCAAGATTAAGGAGTTAACTGTGTAAGCCCCAAACGCTGTGGCTATTGCGTCGATGATGGACTCCTTGTGGTTATCTGGACGGTGGTCAGGTATTAATTTACCCGCCTCGTGGAACGGCTTTATGAAGACATCACTGTCTGCTCATGCTCAACCAGCTCCCCAGACGACGTCAGTTGATACCCCGCCGTTCATTAACCTGGAACCGAGCAATCCATCAACTATATATTCCGCGTTGAAGGTTGCCGCAAGAGAGTGCGTGGAACTGAAACACAGCATTTGTTTCGAAACCTATGACCAGCCCCTATACGCGAAAGCTGCGGAGATAGTCGCATCGGACACTTCAGAGGAACTCAAAAACGTGGTGTTCGTCTAGGCGGATTTCACATTCTAATGTCGTTTCTTGGGGCAATCGGCTACGTGATGAATGGAAGCGGTTTGGAGGAGCTCTGGGCGGAAATATACGCTAAATCGTCAGTGATGTCTGGACACGCATATTCTAGTTAGGCTTGCAATTAGTTCGCTCTTAAAAATGATTATGTTGTGCCTTCAATTTCAAATGTATCAATAACGCGAAACTGTGCATGTTCTAGGGCCCACAGAGCACATTTTCTGATAAAACAGGCTGTCGGGACAATGTTACTCAACATGAACGACGGGCTGAAGGATGACAAGGACGAAATACAGGCGCTTTTTACCGCATTCCAAGAAAGGCACCGCCATCGACTTGCTATCATATCCTTGCTTTCAACGTCTCAAAGAGTCGCTTTATGACACATTTTCTTCAATGAGCCAGAAATCTCGCACAGGAAAGCTTTGGGTAGAGTACATCAAACAGCAAGCCTGGAAAATATTGAAGGATTTCGCATATTCACGCGAGGAAATGAAGGTATTCGTCTCTACGGCTCCAGATGAAAAGGCCATAATATCAGCTGGAGAAAAGTTCGCCATTTGTCTCTACGATAGTGCCAAATTGGAGTGCAAAAGCCTCGACGAACTTTGGGTGGTGAAATACAGCCAAAAAATTGCCAAACAACCGGTCACAGCGTCATTTCAGCTGGCTTCACTTCCGCCGACTTCGGCGGCTGCAAACAACATTCACTGCGGGTATATTTGCCAGTTCAGGAATGGTTAGGATTTTCTTTGGACCCGACCCAATGGGGATGGAAAATCCAACACTCAGCTTTAGTACCAGTGACAACTCATCTTCCAGCTGCTCCAGATCATCTCCTCAATTTGGTGTCCTGCAACTGCAAGAGCTCTTTTGGCAGCCGGTGTGAGTTCTGCTGATAGCGACTTAAGACCCGAAGTAAAAGTTGTAAAGTACCGGTACACTTATAGCTTTAAAACGATACATTGCCCAAATGTGTGAGCACTGCAGTGGAAAAGCATGTGACAACGTCCCATTTGATGGCTCAGACGATGAGGAGGACGACTGAGTCCAATGTAAACTTTGTTTTGCAAGTGTTCTTTGTCTAAAGAAAGCTTTTTAAGCTTTGTTTTGTTATTAATTGCATTATGCATGTTATGAATGTACGTTTACCTGCTAACTGCATTAAACTAGGTTTGTTCTATGCAAACTGTTTCTGCTAGTTTACCTGGATTCAAAGGAATACCATCCTAAAAGTTCTTGAGCAAATATACAAAATGGAGTCAGCGAAGGTGAATAGATGGAGCCCACCAGCGTAAATGGGCGTTCGTTCGGAAAGCGAATGCCACACTGCCACTTTTATATTTATAACTGTATCTCTGCTGCTGTTTGTCGGATGAACATGGGCAATGTATCGTTTTAAAGCTACAAGTGTGCTTTACAACTTTTACTTCGGGTCTTTAGTCTCTACCAGCAGCTGTTTACACGATAAGTCCCGGCTAATGACACATTTTCGTGAGAAAAGTTGAGCTAAAAATGTTTGATTACTCATCTGTTTAAATGTATGGCAATAATTACGACCAATAAGAGCGTTATATAAAACGCAGTTCTTCTATTATTTCTATCAAAGCTCATTAGAACTGATTTTGAATCAATATTTTGAACGCAGGAAGCCAAAATGCTGTTTTTGGCACTTAGGCCCAATTTAAGCCCTTTTGAACTCTCTAAAAACTATGACGCGGACGCCGCAGAGATGGGGACTTTTCAGGATTTGTTACTAGGGTACTAGGGAACATCTATGCCAAATTTCAGCTTTATTTTTTTTAGGTTAAAACTTAATATGCTTGGGGTATAATGATCGCAGGTTCAATTCTTCACCGAGGAAGTCAATCCTTTTAATAGTAGAATCAGAGATGCCCAATCCTCTTCCTCTCATTACGACTCATCTTTTCTGCACCCCTCAGGGGCTCACATCTAGTGGGACGTGGGTTGGCGACCACGGGGCCCCAGCTGAGTCCGGCATTGCTTCCACTTACTTGTGCCGTGCTCCTCTCCATCTTCTTTCCTGTCGACCTCACTTGGTCAAATCTTGTTCTCTTCCAACCCCGACGGTATTAGGGTATCCGAGGCCTAGGGAGTCTCTTCCTTTCCCGCCTTAATTGGCCCTTGTCTCATCTTTTCTGATACCCTCCTTCTGCGAGGGGTCAGCCTTCTTTTTCTTTTCCTGTTATCTTCTGCCATCTGCTCAAGGCCCTCAAGGAGGCAGGGTGTATGTAGCCCCACCACTTCTGGTGCACCCTGGATATTGCTACACCCTCAGGGGCTCACTGCTGGTGAGTTCGGGAGTTGGCGACCCCGAGGGATTCCTGAGCTGGGTCCAGTTTTCTCCCTTTGTTTCCATTACTTCTAGGGCGGACCCTCTCCTCTTTCACTTTTCTCTATGCCTTTCATGGCTCTCCTTCCTTCCAAGTCCCTCAATCCGCATTCTTCGAGGGTTGAGGGCATTCCTTTTCCTCCTGTCCTTTATTTGCCTTATTCTCCTTTTGTTTTCCAATTCTTCTTCTAGTATATAAGTTAGTAGTTGGTTTTAGTGTTTGTTTACATTTCATTATCATCTTCACGATCACCCAAACCATTAGGGGCCGATAACCTGGATGTTAGGCCCCTTAAAACAACAATTATCATCATCATTATTATCTTTTCTGCAGCAACAGATCTTTAGTGACTATCCGTCTGTACACTGAAGAACGCGAGCTTCTTAAATGGGAATCCATTTGCACGTGCCAAATATCCCGCCAAACAAAATTCCATGACCAAATTAGGGGATTGAGTGATTGATTTAATGTGCAAGTCTTGTAGTTGCATTCCAACTGGAGCGTGCTTCAGTGATGTTCCTACTCATCCTCGTGAACCTGGCAATTCCAATAGGGATGTATAGAACTAGCACCGACAGAGCGCACTGTTGTTGTACTGGGTAAGCGCATGGCGCTCTTCATTTGTCTCCTGTGTTCTCATGCCGCTAATATGTACGAATTTAAGTTGTTTAAATTGTTATTTTCGTGACTATGCCGAGCTATTGCAGTGTTCCTCTTTGCAAAAATCAGGGAAGCCCGTTTTCGTTTCACCGATTTCCACAAAATAAAGAAATGAAGAAGAAATGGTCACATGTTATCAGAAGGAAAAATTTCGGTGAGAAAAATCTGACCGAATATATTAATGTGTGTTTCCATCATTTACAACCCGATGACTTCACGAAAACTGTGTTGGATTAGTGTGACTTACAAAGGGAAATAATTCCTTTTTTTTAACCTATAAACTGATTAGACATTTCGATAACAACCACTGAATTTATGCGTTTGTATCTGAAGGTGAGAGAGCAAGATAAAAACCGGGCGCTGTTCCATCGCTTTTACCGTGGACCACGAACACAACAAAAAGAATTATTTAGGAAGAGGCCATACACAAGAAAATTGCCCGATTATCACGATAAGCCTACAAAATCGGAATCTGCAGAAATCATCTTCATTGAAGTCGGGAAGAAATCGTCAATATACACGAAGATATGAAAGTAACATTTCTGACTCCCATTTTCAAAGACATCAATAGGCTACTCGGTCAAATACTTCAAGAATAAATGTCGCAACATTAACAGTCACAAACGTATTATGGTTGGTTTCTTGAAATCGGAATTAATCGTCAACTTCCATCTGGCCGACGGAGAATGTGGTAGCGACTGACTTCTACAGTACATTCTTGAGACATAGTCAGATGAATGGAAACAGTTCGTGGCTCTAAAGCAGGGATTCTCAAACTTTTAAAAAATTGTACCCCCAAGTCCTTTTCCAGAGGTAAGGGAACGATTCTTATTGAGAAATTGGCAAAATTACATAAGAACCAAACGTTGCGATGCATTTTCGAGGTACACATTACCGGTATCAACTTTCTTTGATTATGTTTACCTTAAAACACGACAGTTTCATGTAAGCTATCGTTGTTGTTGTTTGAGTCTTCAGTCTTTTGACTTGTTTGATGCAGCTCTCCATGCCTCCCTGTCCTGAGATAATCGTTTCATCTCTACATAGCTACCACACCCTACATCCGAGGCAATCTGTTTAACATATTCTAACCTTGGCCTACCCCTACAGTTCTTGTCCTCGACCCTTCCTTCCATAACTAAGCTTGCTATTCCTGGGTGTCTTAGTATGTGTCCTACCAACCTATCTCTTCTCTTCATTAGCAGTCGCCAGAAACATCTCTCCTCTCCCACTCGCCTTAATACCTCTTCGTTTGTAACCCTATCTACCCATCTGATCTTCATCATTCTCCTGTAACACCACATTTCAAATGCCTCAATTCTCCTCTTTTCTGCTGCACCAATAGTCCAAGTTTCACTTCCATAGAGCGCCACGCTCCAGACAAAGGCTTTCAAAAATGACTTCCTAATACCTAAATCTATATTCGATGTCAACAGATTCCTTTTTTGTAGAAAGGCTTTCCTTGCCTGAGCCAACCTACTTTTTATATCCTCTTTGCTTCGTCCATCACTGGTTATTCTGCTTCCTAAGTAACAGAAGTCTCCTACTTCCTTCAGCTTTTCACCTGCCAATTTGATCTCCATAGAGGTTTCTGATTTATTTCGGCTGCATTCCAGTATTTTTGTTTTACATTTATTAATTTTCATCATGAATTCCTTCCGTAAGACGGAATCCATACCATTCAAAAACTCATTCAAATCCTCAGGCTTGTCGGCCAAGATGACGATGTCATCAGCAAATCTCAGAGTTGAAATTATTTCTCCTTGAATCTTCACTCCCACTTTAAATTTTTCTCCAATTTCCTTCATTGCTTGTTCAATGTAAAGATTGAAAAGTATGGGTGATAAGTTGCAGCCTTGCCTTACACCTTTCATAATACCAGCTTCTCGCTCATATCCTTCAGCTCGAATGACTGCTGTCTGGTTTCTGTATAGATTGTATATCACCCTCCTATCCCTGTACTTTATTCCAATAGATTTCAAAATGTCAAACAATTTAGTCCAATCAACGTTATCAAAAGCCTTTTCTAAGTCTACAAATGCCATGAACGTTCTCTTATCTTTCCTTATTCTACCTTCCAAAATCAGCCTAAGACTTAGTACAGCTTCCCTTGTTCCTACATTTCTCCTGAAACCAAACTGGTCTTCACCCAACTCCGTTTCTATCTGGCTTTCAATCCTCTTGTAAATTATTCTAGACAGGATCTTTGAAGCATGAGTAATCAAGCTGATTGTACGGTAATCTTCACATCTGTCAGCTCCCACTTTCTTTGGTATAGGGATGATAACATTCTTCTTGAAATCAGAGGGTACCTCACCTGTCTCATAAATCCTACACACCAAGTGAAATAACCTGATCAGACCTCCATCTCCTATGCAGCGTAGCAACTCAATCGGTATATCATCTATGCCTGGGGCTTTGTTCCTGCCTAAGTCCTCTAATGCTCTGTCAAATTCTGATCTCAATATTAAATCTCCTTTTGCATCCTCATCAATTTCCTCCTCCCTTTCCATTACATGATTCTCAATCTCCTTTCCCTTATACAAGCACTCTATGTAAGCTTTCCATCTCTCAACTTTTTCTTCCCTATCTGTTAGAGGCTTTCCATTTGTGTCCCTAATATTACAGCACTTAGTCTTCTTTTCCCCAAAAGTATTCTTAATCCGTCGATAAGCTGTGTCTACTTTTCCTAATTTCAGACCATTCTTCTTTCGCTTCCTTGCACTTCTTGTTAACCTCATTTCTCAGACGTCTGTATTCTGCTTTCCCCTCTTCATCTCTTAGATTCTTGTGTCTCCGCCTTTCATCCATCAATTCTAGTATATCCTGAGTGATCCACGGTTTTCTACCTATTCTTTCTTTCCTACCAATGTTTTCTTCTGCCGATTTTGTTATTTCATTCTTCAAAAGTGCCCATTCGTCTGCAATTGAAGTTTGTTTAGGGGTTTTGATTAGTCCTTCCTTTATACTCTTCTTGAATCTTTCGTTCACATCCTTTACTTTCAGTCTGTCTATTGCCCACCTTTTTGGCTTTTGACTTTTCTTCAGTTTCTTCAACTTTAATCTGCATTTCATCACAACCAGATTGTGGTCAGAGTTTATGTCAGCACCAGGATATGTTTTACAATCCAAAATCTGGTTTCGAAACCTCTGCTTGACCATAATGAAGTCGATTTGGTAACGCCCTGTATCTCCTGGTCTCATCCATGTGTATATTCTTCTATTGTGGTTATTGAATAAGGTGTTAGCTATGACCAGCTCATGTTCGGTGCAGAATTCCATCAGCCTGCTTCCTCGATCATTCCTTTCACCTAATCCGAAATCTCCTACTATCTTCCCTTCCCTCCCTTTTCCTACCAGAGCATTCCAATCTCCCATTACTATAACATTTTCATCACCTTTGATATACCTCAGAATGTCATCTATTTCTTCGTAGACCTTTTCAACATCCTCATCATCAGCTTGACTGGTAGGCATATAGACTTGTACCACTGTGGTGCACGTAGGTTTAGTATTGATTTTTTGCTACAATAATCCGTTCACTGTATTGCTCATAATATTCCACCCGCTGTCCAAGTTTCCTACTCAATATGAGACCAACTCCTGCTTGGCCATTGTTTGATTTAGTGCTAATGACCCTATAGTCTCCTGACCAAAAGTCCTGTTCTTCCTGCCAGCGCATTTCACTAATCCCAACCAAATCCAACCTCAACCTATCCATTTCCCTTTCTAAGTTTTCTAACTTTCCACTTCCTAGCAGACTTCTAACATTCCACGCTCCGATCCGTAGAATGTCAGATTTCCTCTTTGTCACTTCTGTGATGTTAACTCCCTCTCGAGTAGTCCCCACCCGGAGATCCGAACGGGGGACTAGTTTACCTCCGGATTGAAATTTTACAAGGGAGGAGGCCATCATCACATGTAATTATGCATAGAGAGGTGCATATCCTCGGGAATAGCATTACGGCTGTAGTTTCCCGTTGCTTTCAGCCGTGCAGCAGAACGCAGTGTAGCCATTAGTTGGCTTATATTATCAATATCTTAACCGTCTATTAGACTAGTAAAGAATTGATTTATTCTGAAAGGCTGCTACTCCCTTTCAGAATAAGTAAAGAGCAATTCTACTACAAAATACTAACCTTCTACTAACAATGAAATACCAAAATTCTACTAACGAAAAAAAAATACGAAAATTTCACCAACAACAAATACTACCACTAAAACAGTCTGTCACCAGGCCCACTCACATGCACCCTCACCAGCACATTCACACACCACAGTCTAATAGAACAATGACATATATCTAATAAACAAATTAACTTCATACTTACAACTAAAACTAACTACTTACTTACTGTACTGTAATTTGAATTGTCAATATTTACAAAATTTAAAATGATAATCTGGTAGCAAAAGTATCTACCCCGTCCCGGATTCGAACCCGAGATCTCTAGGTAGGTCGGTAGATACCCACAAAACCTGAAAGCAGACATTATAAATTAAAACATGACACTGAGGTGCCCTTTGCTAGTGCTACCTCTGTACCAAATTTCAGTGTATTATTATTTTGGTTCCCCCTATTTTGAACGCTGGCATCCAGTAAAAAGAATGATGCATTCCAATACCTCCGTAATTGAAGATAATGCACTCCAATACCAAGCTATTTATATGTCCTGAGGTATAGTCAACTTATTGAGGAGTCTCACATATGGTACAAAGAACTCTACAATATATCAAAAGAGGAGAATATTACTCACCCAGACAAGAGCCTACTTTAGTATGGCTGAACCCGTTGAAGTTGGCGCATACCTCCCCTCTGCTTGCCTCCTCCATAACCACCTGGAAACATATTGCCTCATCACAGAGAGATGGTTGGTTGGTTCCTCAGTTTAGGGGCTGCGACAACGCGGTCATGTGGCCCCATGTACTTTGGGTGTGTGTAGAATCTGTCTGATAACCGGTGTTAATTGAGATGACTGTATCAGTGTGTGTTGTTAATTGTGATGACTGTATCAGTGTGTGTTATCTGTTTCTTAATTCAAGTAAGGACTTCAGACTTTGAATTTTTCAAATAGTTCCTACCTTTGCCGCCAAACGCCACCGTCAACGACTACTAGTCCAGAACTTAGCTACTCGACGCCACCAGTCGGCTCCTGGCAACGAATGTAGGAACCTAAGAGCGTTGTTTACATTCTTAACCTATATATAATATAGCCTCACACAGGTGTAATTAGTAGAAGGTTCTTTAACATGCCATAAATCTTTGACTTGGGACCGCCGGCTTTACTTCCCCTCCGAAAGAAGGATTTTTGTCACAGAGAGAGAGAGAGAGAGAGAGAGAGAGAAAGTCTTCAACAATACTTTGGTGTTGATTACATTACCCAACAAGTTTATATTTTTGGAGGTTTCAAGGGGCAGAACATCAAGGTAATCAGCTGCAGTTTTTATTCTTATTGCCTATGTTTTTCAAAGTGACAGTGTAAATTTCTAAAACCACTGCAATCATTTGTAATAACCCTGTATTATAAAACGCTTCCACCTAACCAACACCAAAATATTTATATAAAAACTGTACATGTTTCGGACAATACCGTAACTGCTCGCATATAACTCGCACCCCATTTTTTAAATTGGAAATTGCAGGAGGGAAAAATCCTTGCACATACAGTAAAACTTCTTTTATATGTTTCACAGTTACATGTTTTCTACACTTACACGATTTTTTTCCTGGTCCCGGCAAAAACCCTATACTTTCTATGTTAATTTATTTCCAATATACTGTACATGATACATTTATTCGTCTTTCATGCTTATACGATAATATTATAAGTCCCTTGCAATATAAAGCATCATTTATACGTTGTGTTTTCTGAGAAAGTATGTATGTTCGAATGCAAACTTTTGGTGCAGACCATACTTCCGTCATCCCGCTCGGGGCGCGCGCTATTTATGTTACGATGGCCTTGAGCGACACTCGCTTGTCAAATAGTTGCAACAAGGAAGAACTGCTTGCGTAATAAGCGAGCGCTATTTGTGTTAGCCAAGACACTGATTTGTTGATCTTCCAAAATACAGGAAGCAGCCATAGAACACAGACAGCGTCTGAAGCTTAAGTTAAGATGAGCGAAAAGAAAGCGGAAGTGTTTTACGATTGCCGATATATTAAAATTTAATTACTTCCCCTTTCATTTTTTTAAACTTCTCATCAAACCATTAAAAATACGCGATTAATTCCATGTTATAATAATATAATAATAATAATATCAACCTAAGAAAAAAAACATGAATCGAAGTCTGTAAGCAGGGGGAGCAAGTGAATATTTAAATCTATGTTTATGATTTAAGTCTTATGGAGATATATTTATCAATATAGGCCTACAATACTCTAGTAATTGTAATCTTTAGGAAAAAGCATGCTGAATCATATTGATTATTTGAATAATAAAGCGTGTTAGAATTTTGTTATTACCGCTGTAGGCCATTAATTCTTCCTTCCTCCCGCTAGTTTTAGTGTCTCTAGTCCGTAGCTCATTTTGCAGCTGTTTAACGCTTAAACGCTGAAAATCGTCCATAATATATTAGGAGATATACCTATAGAATTAATTAATAAAGTCTTGGAGTAAAATTAAAGAAGATATAATTTACTTTAGCTTAGAAAACTCGGTCACAATTTATACATTCTTCGCAGCTGACTGGGAGAAACATAAGACGATCACCTTGCGCTTACCCAGTACTACACGAGCTCTATCTGGCGCGAACTTTCTCCCGCTACATCCCTATTAGCAATGTGCGATCTCAGAAAAACTCGCAGGAGATGTTCAACTTGCGAAATGGATAGGGACAGACAAATGTCGTTTTATTTTCTAGCAGATTTCCAATTAATTTTGGAATTCTCTTTCAGTGTCAGTATTACGTTCAGCTATGGGAGCCATATACTGATATCTCGCCAGGAGAAGGCAGTCGGGTTTGAACTGCAGTTGTCTTCCCGCTCACTGCGTATCGCGCATTCCAAAACATTAAGTTGGTCACGGTTTCCATTAATGTACCTGATACTGACACACTGTTAAAAGTAAACACAAAGGCTTGTAAGAATATCGACAGTAGGAAGGACGGTGACAATAGCGGCTTCGGTGGCATTGTTGGTAGCATACTGAACTGCTGTGCCATTGCCATCGTAATGTACAGGCCGTAAGGCTCCTACTGTGACGTCACGCCTAGGCTCGTTATAGTCGCAGCAGCAAGTCAGATAGCTCCCTTCACACGCAGTCTCTTCAAACCTAATATAAATTACGCTCCCGCTTCAAGACATAGAAAAATATCAATGCTATTTAGGGTTGATTGGCACTTCCATCCGTTACCACTACATACGCCTAATTATCGCTTCGCTTGTTCGAATCCGGCCGATGTGGCTGGCATTTTGAGAGAGAACAAAATGGTACATTACCGGTACATTTACTAGGACGTTGAAACACACAAACAGGGCTAAATTGCAGTATTTTGACGTCGAGAATAAGGTATATTCTTGGCCATTTTCTCGTTGTTCACCGCTTTGAAAAGGTTTATGGTAGATGCCTGAGAAAACCCCACATCACTCTTGGCTATTCAACAGATCACGTCCTAAACTGCTCGTGGATGACAAAGCACAATGTAACCTATCTCTAACTGTACTCAATGCACAGGCCACCCTCAAGGTGACTTAAACAGGCCTATCCTAACAGCACGTATTTTCTATGACTCAATCTAACTTGTTTCTTTCATCAGGAATTTACAATGGGTTGTAATTTTGAAATCAGGTATCAATAACCTACAGTACATACACCAGGTGCTAACAATCCCATTAATGTAAATACAGTAGCCTACACAAATGCTGCCACGAAAACATTACCATATTCACTTGAGCTTGATCGAGAGACCATTCTCACAAATAATGTAACTTGGACTGACTTCAGTAGATACTGAATACTGGATATCGCTTCTCTGATTTACATATGGTAAGTAACTTAACCTCAGCATTATCATATTAGAAATGTTTCCAGTCCTAGCATAGGCTGAAGTTTGGGAACTTCTTACAATAATTGAAACCATATTAACTAACAACCTACCATCAAGGCGATTAGCTCTTCTCTCCCGAAGAATAGTATCTTACTTTCAGGGAAATGTTAACACACACTCTTGTATTCCCCGTAATGTACAAATAATTTCTAGGAATGTTGTGTATGCATTGCTTTCTTAAATTGTCGTGGTGGGGAAGGAGAAGCAAGCCACATTATAATTTCTTTCATAATATCGGTAGTTGCTATAAACAAACTTTTGACATACCTGCGACCTGGGAAGGAGGTTTCCTGAACTAAAAACATTTTATTACCATCGAAAAAACCTTGTATGAGTCGAAATAATAAGTGATATAGAGGTCCTAACTAAAACATAACCTTCTGTGTGATGACAAACATGCAACGCAAAATTTGCGTTGATACAATAACCTACCTACAAAATGAACATTTGTTTCAGAAAATAAATAATCCTCATTCTAGATGGCGTAAGTAGAAGCGTTCTCAAGTATCACTTTTCACGCGGATACTCATTCATAAAAGATATAAACAACACAGCACAAAGCAAAATGGTCGCCATCTCTACCCCCTACCGATCAGCTGATCAATCGTTAAGAGTCGCTGCATGATGGCCTGTACATTACGATGGCAGTGGCTGTGCCCAAGACAGCGGATTCAAAACCGGCCAAAGACGTCGGATTTTTTAAGAGCGTTAAAAATCCTTCAGTATGCCTTCCTTCGGAGGGGATGTAAAGCCGGCGGTCCCATGTCATAGATTTATGGCATGCAAAAGATCCTTCCACAGACTAAACTTGTGTGAAGCTAAATTGTTAGGTTAGATTTCGTCGGAACGCTCAATCAAAGTTCCAACGATCAACACTAGGTATCATTGATATCTGGTGGCGAAAGTTGGAACTACTTGAAATTGAACGGAACTTGTAGCTCACCCTGAGGGTGTCCGATGGAAGCAGCTACAGACTCAGGCGAGCCGAACATGTTTCCGGACACTCCCGGCACTAAGATCCATACGATAAATAAATAATTAAATAAGGTAAGAATACACACGTGAAGCCCGATAACAAATTACCATGCAGGAAGTAGCAGCAACTGACTGCCAGCCGATATATTTAGGTTTGGAATAGGCGGGCCACGCATGCGTACTGAAAGACCCTCCTTAACCCGTCACAACGTGTTGAACTGCCATCTCCTGACGTGATGACATTACAAGCGATGTTGTTGTTTCGTTTAAAGGTGTGCGACATTGTTACACTCAGCCTCATAAGGACAATTGAGGAGAAGTAGGTTTCGATGGTCCTGGATGTGACATTCTGGTAGCTAACATAAGCGCCACGGTCACCTCCTTCTTAATCCTAGTGAAATGAAAATCCACAGCCTGCTTCCAGTCTCCAACCGGGCCAGGAATGGAATGAATGAAGCCCCCATCTAGCGGCGAGGATATGGACTGTGCCGGCTGCCGAGGCACAGATGAAATGAAATGATAGTTGAGAGTGTTGCCGGAATGAAATTTTGACAGGGAAAACCGGAGTACCCGGAGAAAAACCTGTCTGCCTCCGTTTTGTCCAGCACAGATCTCACATGGAGTGACCGGGATTTGAACCACGGACCCAGCGTTGAGAGGCCGGCGTGCTGCCGCCCAAGCCACGGAGGCTTACTTAATCCTAGTCTCAACTTCAAATATAGTTAAGTAACCCAACCGATACCCACTTGAGAGCCTTTCATCTCCAAATACTTGCCACTTTGACCCGCCTAACTAGTTATAAGTAGGGCTGTCGATCGATTAAAAATTTTGATCGGTAAACGGGACTGCATGGCCCAGCACGAAATGGCACGGTGAACCTGACCTGTTAAGCACATCTATGGTTATATATTCTATTATAAAATGCTAATATCCTACCGGTCACGTCCTTGAGAACAGTTTAATTCTCCCTATGTACGATAAGCTGATTTGTTGAGGCCTTGTTGAATCGTAAGTTACGGTTAGGCTATAATACTTGCATGATTCATACATCCACCGTCATGAAACTATTTGGTTGATGGCCTTGTAGTTTCGGAAAAGAACGCTTCCCACATTAAGGTATATTGTTGAAACATTTGGTAGAGATCGGATGATTGGATTAGTCGTAATTTGATTTCAGCCCAGAATATTTGGGTGGACGCCATTTCTTTTTCGTTATGGTGACGGCGATATAAAACATGACACTGAGGTGTCCTTTGCTAGTGCTACCTCTGTACCAAAGTTGGTTCGATTTGGTTTCGTCGTGTTTGAATTGATAAGGGGTATCGATTTGCACACATACATGGCCGCCATATTCAAACTATTTAGATGATGACCTTGCAGTTTCGGCAAATAATGCTTCCAATATGAAAGTATATTGCTGCAAAATTTGGTAGAGGTCAGATTGTTAGGTTTGTCGTAATTTGATTTAAGCTATGAACATATGAGCGGCCGCCATTCCGTTTCCGTCAACATGGCGGTGTTATAAAACATGACACTGAGGTGTCCTTTCCTAGTGCTACCCGTGTACCAAATTTGGTACAATTTGGTTTCGTCATGTTTGAATTGATATGGGGTTGGTGGGACAGATATTCACAGTCACACACACACTCAGACGGACAACGCTTGGGCCGTGCCGATCTCATAAGTCTACTTCCATTTTTTTGAATAAATCGGAAGTAGTCTAATAAATGAAGGGCATATTGGCAAGATTATACCAGGGATTTGTCTTGGGCCTGGCTACTTAAAATACAACCTCCGCCTAATGACCACTACCCTTATTAAATAGCATTCCTGCCAGGCGAGAAGCACTTGTTAGGGGGCTGAAAACTCAAACACAGGCCGCTACCTTTGCTTGCCGGTGGGTATCCATCGACCTGCGTGGATGCGGATATAGTTTGCATGGCTGTGCGGATAGCGGATAAGTTGCAGATAATGTTTGGGGGTAAATTTGCGGAGAGTTTTTAGGATACATTCTGAACTTGTTGAATATCATTACTAGGATTCGGGTATTTTTAATCGATCGACAGCTCTACTTATAACTAGTTAGGCAGGTCTAAGTGGCAGGTATGTTTTTCCCGTTATGTTTTTTCCATGACAAATGTAAGAAGATTATTTAAGCTAATCTCATCCAAATTATGTCATTAAGTAATTATTAACACTGAGAACTGAAAAGGGTTGCAATTCTGGCAGTATAACATTCATTTTAGCCTAGGGGAACGAATTTCTCATCAAATGTCTAAATGTGTTGCTTTAATACTTATGCTTTATCTAGTAAATTAAAATTACGAGTACTAATGCCAGTAGATTCAGATAAAAGAACGTACGGATGCGGATACAAATCGTGCGGATGCGGGGCGGATGCGGATAACGTTTTGCTTATCCATGCAGGGCTCTAAACATAGGTTAGTGTTGGAAAATGCAGCACACGCCCATGTTGACGCGACCGAAGGCCATGACACTGCAGGCCCCGAAATGAAACAACACATACACGTGAATTATACTTGCCTTCACAAGTATAGAAACTTTTACCTGTCACCAGCCACTCACAGTGACACGTTTATTAGTGGTTACATGCCGTGCGGTTCACTGTCATAACCTTTGACCAGCCCGGTCACTAATAGGGGGCATCTGCCAGCTATAGGCTTGGGTAAGATTGGGCGTGAGAAGAATCTGTGTGATAACCAGTGTTAATTGTGATGACTGCATTAGTGTGTGTTATCTGTTTTTTTAAATTCAAGTAATGACTGCAGGCTTTTAAATTTTTTAATAGTTCCTACTTTTGCCGCCAAACGCCACCGTCAACGACTACTAGTTCAGAACTTAGCTAACAGACGCCACCGCAGTCGGCTCTTGGCAACGAACGTAGGAACCTAAGAGCGTTGTTTACATTCTTAACCTATACAATTTAGCTTCACACAGGTGTAATTAGTGGAAGGTTCTTTAACATGCCATAAAACTATGACATGGTACCGCCGGCTTTACTTCCCCTGCGAAGGAAGGCATACTGAGGGATTTTTAACGCTCTTAAAAAATCCGACGACCTCGGCCGGGTTTGAACCCGCGATCTTGGGCATAGAAGCTCAGCATGCTACCGACTACGCCACCGAAGCCGCTACCACTAAGAGAGGGGCTTCGTTAATCCAAAATGCCACACGTTTTGTTTTGATTGCTTTATTCTACTTTTCGTGTGAATTTAGAGCTGAGGAATTCCAAGTCTTTAATACTGATCATCCGCTCTTGAACTATACAAAGATTCGTGGGCAATGGATTGAAATCACTTGGTTTAGAGGGCACATCCCAAAGTCAATGAAACAAGAGAAACGCGCCCAGCTCAGGTATAACTCAGAATACCCAATTCTAAAAATGTTTAGTCGCAATTCCTGATGGGAAAAGATATAAATATACAGGGGAGAGAACTTCACCAAGTAAGTTAGGGTGATATAAGATGTCAGCAGTTGTTCAATAAAATGATTTTCATTTAAAAAGTTCTGACTGATTTAAGTTCTCAATTTGATTCTAATAATTTGCACACCTCTGTATAATGATTGTTTGTTGTTGATTGATTTAGGGACTTTGCAACATAGTGGTCATGCAGCCCCGTGTACCTGTGTGTGTATGTATGTAATTCGTCTGATAACCTGTATAATTGTGTATTAGTGTGTATATTTGTAATTCAGATGAGGTTTGGGAAGGAGGTGGCCGTGGCCTAAAGTTAGGAACCACCCCGGTATTTACCTGAAGTAGAAGTGGTTGAGCAGGTGAGAACTACCGCTGAGCCACGCAGCAAGTCTTCATCAGATTCTTTACACTTACGCTATTAAATCTATATCTTAAAGTGTGGGTGATAGTATGTACAATATGTTCACTACTGCAATTGAATACGTATTATATATTGTAAATATCATCACCCACACTTGTAGACATAGATTTTATAGTGTAAGAGTTAAAGATCTGATGATGATCGCTTGACGATCGAAACTGGTCATCCAAGTGTATTTATTAATGTCATGCACATTTTTTTCAGGATTAAGGAAACACCCTGTACCATCGGGTTGACCGACTGAAAAACAGTAAATTCCGATTACTGAGGCAACACTGAACAAGTAGTTCCGTGAGCACTAAATGGCCTATTTTCATATATCCTACTTATATTAATTGCCTCTATCAACATACAAATTCTCAGTTTGATTGCTGTACTAGATTAATAGATATTGAGAACCGTCTAAATATTTCGGTTGGTTGCCATGTTGGATTTTAATATATGTAGGGCATAGAGTTATGTACTATTAGATGCCGATTATTGTGTACGTTCATTATTCACACGTTGATTTCGATCGCATGATTAGAACACAAGAAATAAAAACTTAATTTTAAAATTTCGCATAGCCGCCATATTGAGGTTATGTAAACAATTGAAGTAACGTAGACGTCAGTGCATTGCAATTTGTATAGTCATTTGCTGTGCCAAGTTTCACTGCGTTTGGATTGTTAAATCGCGAGAAAAGGCTATTTAAATGTTTCAACTTCATTTGGTCGCCATGCTCGTTTTGTAGTTAACAGGTTTCCGAAAGTCACATAGGTGAACGTCTAGTAGTACCCTTCAGCACCGTGCAAAATTTCAGGATGATATGAGGAATAGTTCCGGAGATATAGAATGCCGGTGAAATATTTCGCCCAGCTGCCATGTTAGATTGGTGAGACGTAATAAAATTTGAAGGGCAAGGTCGGGGTCAACCAAAATAGTACTATGACCTTACAGAGTTTCATTGAAATCACTCCAACTGTTTAGAAGTTATTAGGGGAAAATATACACACGGACGCACTTACACACACATACGGACAAAAAGTGATCTCATAAGCCTATTTTTTCATAAATGAAAATAGGCTAAAAATGGCTTCCAACACGATATGGATCGAGATATTGAGGTAATATTGTACTTTCAGGATGTCACGAGACGAACAAAGATCGAGGAACTCACAAATGCTAGTCAAAGGGCCCATGTTGGTCTCAATGCCCCTGCCATTCCAGTTACAGTACACACATTGGTACAGTCACTACAGCCCGAACTTGCTGGAATTCCTCTTCGCAGTCGTGGTGAACGGTTGAACACGCATGGAGAAAGAGAAATAACAGATCTACTGAACATAGTGTTTGTGTTTGAGTCTTCAGTCTATTGACTGGTTTAATGCAACTCTCCACGTCTCCTTGTCCTGAGCTAATCTTTTCATCTCTACATAGCTACCACACCTTACAACCGAGACAATGTGTTTATAAATTTGGTCTACCCCTACAGTTCTTGTCCTCGACCCTTCCTTCCTTCCTTAACTAAGTTTGCTATTCCTGGATGTCTTAGTATGTGTCCTTCCAACCTATATCTACTCTTCATTAGCAGTCGCCACAAACATCTCTCCTCTCCCACTCGTCTTATATCTCTTCGTTAGTTATTCTATCTACCGATCTAATTTCCATCATTCTCCTGTAACACCACATTCCAAATGCTTCAATTATCATGCTGCTGCGCCAACAGTTTCACTTCCATAGGGTACCACGATCCAGACAAAGGCTTTCAATAATGACTTCCCCTGTAATCGATGTCAACAAATTTCTTTTCTGTAGGAATGATTTCCTTGCCATGACAGTGCTAATACGAACCAGCCAAACTAGTGCACCTTCCTGTGACCAAACGATCACTGCACACCACGAGACTGTTCAATATTCAGTACACGGATTAATGGATGGTTCCCTGAAGAGCAGTCGAATGTGGACCACTTGGTCTGTTCCGAGAAGAGAAGCAATACTTGTCCTAAAACATAACCAATGTACTGTCGTTGACAGGTGGTTTGAACGATACATAAGTTTCAAGTTACACGAGATTAGCAGGCAGATAAGAACTAAGAATGCTATTCCAAGTAATGCCCGTGGCCATGTCTTGTTGAATGCAGTTTGCTTTCGTGCGTTGGCACAGGCTAGAACAAAGTATGGTTTTTCACTGGTGTCTCACAAGAGGACCGCGCCTATTTGTATTCGCCGATTTTGTCCAAATTTATGGTAAATGCAGGGTTTGGCCACAAATAAAAGTAACAGAATTGGAAGCTCCAGATGGCCAAGCGTTTAGAAAAAAAAGAAGCATTTTTGGCGCGGATCAAGCGTGGCATGAACATTAACACGCATGCTTTTGATTTTCTATAGCAACTTTGAAAAAAAAAAATGTGTTTATAGAAATGTGGTTCATATCTAGTGGGACGTGGGTTGGTGACCACGGGACCCCAGGTGAGTCCAGCATTACTTCCACTTACTTGTGCCGGGCTCGTCTTCGTCTTCTTTCCTGTCGACCTCTCTTGGTCAACTCTTGTTCCTTCCGACCCCGACAGTATCTGGGTATCCGAGGCCTAGGAAGTCTCTTCCTTTTCCGCCTTAATTGACCCTTTACTTATCTTTCCTGATCCCTCATTCTACGAGGAGCCAGGCCTCTGTTCTTCTTTCTGCTCAAGGCCCTCAAGGAGGACTTCTGGTGCACCCTGGATACTGCTACACCCTCAGGGGCTCACGGCTGTTGAGTTCGGGAGTTGGCAATGCCGAGGGATTCCTGAGCTGAGTCCGTTTTTTTCCCTTTTTTCCACTGACTGTTTGGGCGGGCCCTCTCCTATTTCCCTTTCCTATCTGCCTTTCAAGGCTCTCCTTCCTTCCAAGCCCCCCAATCCTCATTCTTCTAGGGTTGAGGGCATTTCTTTTCTTCCTGTCCTTTATTTACCTTATCCTTTATTTGTTTACCATTTCTTCTTCTAGTATGTAAGTCTGTAGTTGGTATTAGTTATAGTTTTCATTCTCATCTCATCTTTCACTATCACCCAAACCATTAGGGGCCAATAACCTAGATGTTAGGCCCCTTAAAACAACAATATTATCATCATTTTCATCATAGAAATGTGGTGTCCATAGCTTGTGCAAAATGCCGAGAAAATTACTACCTCCCCTGTTTTTACGATGATTATCACCAAATCATAAAGTAAAGTCGTGTACGCCTTAATTGCAATCCCCTCCTGGAAATTTATTTGCCATCCCAAATTTTCATTTGCCTTTCCGTTTCATGACTTTTATGCAAATACTAATAGATACAATATTTTTTTTCCGTTATCCACTAAAAACTCCAGAAGTGGGAGACACCAGCTAAAGCACATGCACCGTGGTCCATAGGTGGCCCAAACAACCAAACAAGAAATAAGTTGGTTGGTTGGTTCTTATGTTTAGGGGCTGCGACAACGCGGTCATGTAGCCCCGTGTACTTTGGGTGTGTGTAGAATCTGTCTGATAACCGGTGTTAATTGTGATGACTGTATTAGTGTGTGTATCTGTTTTTTTTTAATTTTAAGTACTGCAACTTAGAATTTTTCAAATAGTTCCTACTTTTGCCGCCAAGCGCCACCGTCAACGACGACTAGGTCTAATTCAGAACTTAGCTACTAGACGCCACCGCAGTCGGCGCTTGGCAACGAACGTAGAAACCTAAGAGCGTTGTTTACATTCTTAACCTATCCAATTTAGCTTCACACAGGTGCAATTAGTGGAAGGATCTTTAACATGCCATAAATCTATGACATGGGACCGCCGGCTTTACTTCCCCTCCGAAGGAAGGCATACTGAGGGATTTTTAACGCTCTTAAAAAATCCGACGGCTTCGGCCGGGTTTGAACCCGCTATCTTGGGCATAGAAGCTCAGCATGCTACCGACTACGCCACCGAAGCCGCTAAGAAATAAGTAAATAAGAAATAAATAAATAAGTTTTACCTCACGAAGCTGAGTGTAGCCCGTTCCAACCAGAATTCATTTCTTGGTGGAGTCGGGAACATAGAAGGTGGCCAGTCAAATATGCCGAACTCTTAGTCTTCACCTCGCGTCTGAATAGTGTTGAGCACTTGGTAGTTCTATAAAAGGCTTCTGAATAATAGTGGTGATATATTGTGAGTGTCAAAATATTTGACTCGTAAAGCCTCCTTTAAGTCATTTTAGTGCTAATAACTGCACTGCAACAGCAGTCGTGTATCATCCTTACTGTATTAGGTGCATGTGATAGTGTGGATTTATAGACCTGGTTCTTATGCCAACCAATAGCAGCGACGATCATGATCAGATTAGGTAGGAAAACTGGAAGGTTGATTATAGCCACTGACTAAAGAGACAACCAGTACTTGATCACATGGTGAACCTTAATTCAAGAGATTGGAAGCCACAACGAGATTCCTCATCTGTGACTTCGAAGAGAATACCCTGGTTGCTATTTCATTTGTTGTTGTTTCATTCCAGGGGCTTGGATATCGTGGTCATTTAGTCCCGTGTACTTAGGTGAGTGTTGAATAATATCTGATGACCTGCGTTATTGTGATGGTTGTATTAGTGTTTGTATTTGTAATTCGGGTGAGGATTGGGAAGGAAGCAGCCGTGGCCTAAGTTAGGAACCATCCCGGCATTCGCCTGGAATAGCAGTGGGAAACCACGGAAAACCATTTCCAGGATGGCTGAGATGGGAATCGAACCTACGTCTTCTCAGCATTGCCTCACGAGTCTGAGTGGACCCCGTTCCTGTCCTCAAACTAGAATTAAATGTCTTGGCAGAGCCGGGAATCGAACCCGGATCTCCGGGGCGTCTGCCAAGAGCTTTAACCACTACACCAGGATGTGGACGAGAACACTCTCCTCGTAGTCATTTTATTTAGAGGCTTGCGGAATTGTGGTCATTTAGCCCCATGTATTTGGGTGTGTATAAGATTTGTCTGATAATATGTGTTATTCTGGTGTGTGTAGTAGTGTACAGTACAGTATGTAGGCTATTTGTAATTTAGGTTAGTATTGGAAAGGAGGCGGACATGACCTTAAGTTAGGAACTATCCTGGTATTTGACTGGAGTAAAAGAGGGAAACCAAGGAAATCCACTTCTAGGTTGGCTGAGGTGGGAAACAAACCCACATCTTCTCAGTTGTGTCTCCCGAGGCTTATTGTACCCCGTTTCAGTCCTCAGATCGGAAATAAACTTCTTGGTAGGGTCAGGATTCAAACTTGGAACTCTGGGGGGAAGTGACTGTCAAGAATGCTAGCCACTACTCCACGAGCTGGTAATATTTTCGTCATTATTTAACTTCCAGAAAGGAAAATAATCATTGTTAACCCTGGAATACTCTTCACGGAAATATGACAACTCACACGACTACATTTTATTTTGCACTGTAGTTGCACATGGTTTACCCATCTCAGGGATTTTATTTATCAGATTTATCGTATGGCTTTTAGTGCCGGGAGTGCCCGAGGACATGTTCGGCTCGCCAGAGTCTGTAGCTGCTTCCAGCGGATACCCAGAGGGTGAGCTACACGTTCTGTTCAATTTCAAGTAGTTCCAACTTTCGCTACCAGATGTCAATGATATCTAGTGGTGAAGGTTGGAACTTTGATAGAGCGTTCCAACGAAATCTAACATAGAAATTTAGCTCCACACAAGTTTAGGCTGTGGAAGGATTTTTACATGCCATAAATCTATGACATGGGACCGCCGGCTTTACTTCCCCTCCGAAGGAAGGCATACTGAAGGATTTTTAACGCATAAAAAATCCGACGACTTCGGCCGGGTTTGAACCCGCTATCTTGGGCACTGCAGTTCAGCATGCTACCGACTACGCCACCGAAGCCGCTTAACTCAGTCTCGTTAAGCAGAACTCAGAAGAGGTGGATTCGATTGCAACCTACAAGGGGAATACCCTACTCTACTCCAAGCAATTGCTGGGACGGTAGCTAACGTAAAGCCATGGCCGACTCCTACCCAATCCGATCTAAAATAAGGTATATGGGTAAGAGTTAGATAAGTGGGTAGGTGAGGTGCTCACAACACCCGAACTAAAACTTGTACTATTCTTTTACAAATGTTAAATAAAGTCCAATTATACCAAATTCAATCTTTATTTCTACATTCAAAATATTATCATATGATATTAGGCGACGAGCTTATACTCGAGTCTTACTTACCATTATAGGCGAGTTGCATACGACTGTTTTTGTTCGACGATAATTATTATAAAATAAATACCTTACTGATTCCTAATCCCAAAGTCTTAATATTTTGGTTTCGTACTGCATGTAATTTAAGCTAAATTCTTCATTACTTCCAGACAATTAATTACAAACATGTAGAAGCTTCCTGATCCGTTCCTGCACTTCATCTAAAGAAGTTATCATTTCATACGCTCCCAACACCACACAAAAGCGACAGCTCAATTTGCGAAGTAGAAACCAACTAGACACGATGTGTAACGTAACAGAGTATGCGGGGTGCTGACGACACCCCTGCCTATAAATGCTTTTGTTGGCAATAATAGACACAACTTTAAACGATGCAAATGACGTTATATTATACTGCAAGCTTATTCAAGAAGGTACTGAGTTCCTCAACAGCGTAGCCAACTTCTGTCAGAAAAATGACCAAGCGAATATTACACGTGGGATGTTCTCAGCACCCTACATACCCAGTTAAAGGTTAAAAAACACACACACACTTGTACAGCCATCACCATGTCAGCTTGCAACCGTGGGTGAATGGTTAACGTGTCGGTCTACTAACCCCAAGCTTGCAGGTTCGCTCCTGGTCATGGTAAGTGATTTTTGAAAGGCGGCAAAAATTTACGACCCGCATGTCATACGATGTTGGCATGTCAAAAACCCATTTGAATACAGTAGGCCGTGTTCATAATGGCAAAGTAAATCTCGGGCGTTTCCGCCAATACAAAGTTCCTCATTTGTGTACTACATAATAATAATGTTATTGGTTTTACGTCCCTTTTAACTACACTGGCTTTTAGAGACGCCGGGGTGCCGGACTTTTGCCCCGAAGGGGATCTTTAACGTGCCAGTAAATGTACTGACACGGCTCCCTCGCATTTGCGCACCCTCAAATGCCAGCTGACTGCGTTGTGTACTACAAAGCGCTATAGTGTTCTAGGAGCTTAGATATCTAACCACCTTGACTTTCATAGTGCTTCAAGGAACAACGAAATTTGACATGCAAGCTACACTCTGGTTGTCAAATAACAAAGCTTGCACCCGGCACCTGAGGCCATATGAAATTATTATTATTATTATTATTATTTTTTAGTCGTTTACCCTCCAGGTTGGTGGAACCCACGGACTCAGCGAGGGAACTCACCACTACCGCCTCTACGGGCAGTGTCCTAGAGCGGGGAACATCGAATCGGAAGGGATACAACTGGTGAGGTGTGATTGGCACGTCGCCCATGCGGCCTCACCTGCAAAGCGAACAGGGGCCTCATGGGGAAGGTAAGGGATGGTTAGGATGGATAGGCAAGGAAGAGGGAAGGAGGCGGCCGTAGCCTTGAAGATGGGACCATCCCGGCATTTGCCCGAAGACGAAGTGGGAAACCACGGAAAACCACGTCGAGGATGGCTGAGGGGGAATCGAACACCCTCTACTTATTTGGGCCACCCGAGGCTGAGTAGACCCCGTTCCAGTCCTCGTACCACTTTTCAAATTTCGCGGTAGAGCCGGGAATCGAACCCAGGACCTCCGGGGCGGCAGCTAACCATGCTGACCGCTACGCTACGGAGGCGATTCATTATTATTATTATTATTATTATTATTATTATTATTATTATTATTATTATTATTATTATTATTATCACCATGCCACGGGTTAACAAACAAATTCCATGGGCACTCACGTATTCGAGGCTAAATGACCACGATTCCACAAGACCATAAATAAATCAACAAGAACAAGCTTCAGCCGTTACGTCAATAGTTGAATAATGAACCACCTCGGGCATACACAGCAGAGCTGGTAATAGGAGATGTTCGGCTAATCGATTAAGAATCGATTAATCGAATAAATTAAAATTAATCGAAAACGATTTATCGACTGACAGTTCATTCGATTATTCGATTGACCGAATATAAAATTAATCGGCTGACCGAAGAATCAATTAATTGATTAGCAGACACGAGATAAGAACAGCTGTGCTAATGAGAGGTCATCGCTTTAATATTCGGAATGATATTAAAATTATTCGTAATTTTGGGCTATTGCAGTGTTAAATTAAAATTTAAATACCAGACGTTTCAAAGGAACCTTTTTTCAATTGAATTGAAACAATGTGGCCAAAGAAAGTGTGTCAATGAGATTACAAACAAGATGTTCGGTAAAGAACATATATAGCCTACTTTTCCCTAAATGCATGGGTATTGTTATAACTGTCCTTTTGAAGGAGTATAATTGAATGTTGGTTGTAGTTGCTTGTTGAAATACAACGTGCTATACGGATATTCAACATGAATATGAGGTGCCCTTTGCTAGTGCTACCTCTGTACCAAATGACGTTCAATTTGGTTTCACCGTGTTGAATTGATAGGGGGAATCGATCTGCACACATACACGGCTTCGGTGGTGTAGTCGGTAGCATGCTGTGCTTCTATGCCCAGGATAGCGGGTTCAAACCCGGCCGAAGCCGTCGGATTTTTAGAGCGTTAAAAATCCCTCAGTATGCCTTCCTTCGGAGGGAAAGTAAAGCCGGCGGTCCCACGTCATAGATTTATGGCATGTTAAAGAACCTTCTACTAATTGCACCTGTGTGAAGCTAAATTGGATAGGTTACGAATGTAAACAACGCTCTTAGGTGCCTACGTTCGTTGCCAAGAGCCGACTGCGGTGGCGTCTAGTGGCTTAATTCTGAACTTGGCTTAGTAGTCGTTGACGGTGGCGCTGCTGCTCGGTTTGTATCGTCACGTGACTTGCACGCGTGCCCTCTAGCGACGGGCTGTGACCTTCCACGCTCTGGTCGGAACCACACCTCGTTACACACGCCACGATTAGCCGATGTCGTCACTGGTTTGCGCATTACAGCCTCCGGCTCGTTACTTTTTGAACGCCCCTTATACAAAGTGTCCTTCTTTTGTTTATGTTAACAATAACCAAATAAGAGTCAGTGACAGTGGAAGGACAAACATCAATCAAATTGGGAAGTGTTCCGAAAAAAAAAGAAAAAAAGGAAAATACCACGAAGAGTTTTCAGCAAAGATTTTGATTTCTTGTGTAATGTTTACAATTTAGGACAAGTACATTTTTTGTTTTTACATTGTTTTAGCCTAGTTTTCACAAAGAAGGTACATTATTTAAAATTAAATTATCATACTAATATATAACAAGAAGTTCCGTGACGAACTAAAAAGCCTACTATTCTTCAAATTTAAGATTCATGCCAATGATTAATCGATATGGATCTATCTAGAATAATGACGAAATTAAGTTGGTAATATCGAAATTTCTAATTAGTTCGAAATACAGTATACCTGGCATAATGTAGCCTAAGAGAGCACTACAGTTGGCAGCCCTGGTGACTGATTATATTCTTAGTTCCATCTCTTAAGGTACAGAATACAAAATTTGGTTGGAGTCCAATGAATAGCATGGACGTTACATGCAGTTAAACATTGGATCTAACAGCGCGCGTAAAATCATGTTGGCAACAGTGTCATGCATGTATTGGTCAGAAATAATCTGAAATAATATGATCTATTGTTGTGCCAATTTGAATGAAATCCATTAGTTAGTATAGAAGTTACATGCATTTTAAAATTGGACCAATCAGCAGGCTTAGAATCATGTTGGCAGCTCTGACGTATATTAGTTACTCCAAAGTAATCTAGAATGCCAGGTACTATACGTGTGCAAAGTTTAGAGCTATTGGCTTGCATTCTTTCTGATATATTGATATTAGGGCAACAAAAATAGAGACAGCATTTATTAACAGTTGGCAGCCCTGGTTGCTCTTAAGATTACGCATAGTCATACCTGTTATGGTGCACATAGCACATACGAAATATGGTTAAAATCCAAATGAGAGTATGGATGTTACATGTATTTAAATTTGGACCTCTCAGCAGGCTTAGAATCATGTTGGTAGCACTGACGTATATAAGTTACTCCAAATTTATATAGAATGTCATGTAATATACGTGTGCATAGTTTAAAGCTGTCGGCTTGCATACTTTCTCATATATATATTGGTATTTGAATAAAATAAATTAAGAGCATTTTTAACAGTTGGCAGCACTGGTGGTTTATAAGAATACGTTCAGTCATATCTGGTTATGTACACATACAACATACGAAATTTGGTTGAATTCCAATTGATAGTGTAGAAGTTATATGCATTTAAATATTGGACCTATCAGTAGGCTTACAATCATTTTCGCAACACTGCCATGTATGGCCTTCTGGAAATTAAACTGCAATATTATTATCTATTGAACCCATGTACCATTGGTTCAAGGGGTCGAATCCATGTTTTATTGGTAAAAGAAGAGAGGAAAAATACAGTCTTTAGTAGAACTTAGAAAGATTTTATGTAGAGGACTGGTATAATGTTGTGCAAGAATAAGAGTCCAGGTGGCACCAGGAAATGATATCATGCGTGACGCATCGATAGGGAGCCGATCATGACTATAAATAGAACGATAAAAACTTTCCGCTGTGTGTAAGCGAGAAGAGGTTTCGGAAATTGATCTTACACAGCAATAAAATGGCATCCTCGCAGTTGTGCAAGAAGAGGAATAATTAGATTTAAGCCATTTGCGAGAATATCATTAACAAAAGAAATATATCATTGTGAATCATTTTGGAATAGAGATTTTTGTGTGGGAAAAGATGCTATAATAATTGCACAGGAAATAAGTGCAAACGCAGCATGACGTAGTTAAAAGTTCCTCGAGACCCGAGGTGGTAGGGATTAAAAATCAACTGTAACACCCACGTATCTGAAGAACAAATTTTATTTAATATCTCGGAATTGTACGATCGATTTTCATGTTCAAAGAAGTCAGTTTACGTTTAGAAAACGAGCTTCCCAGAGATATGATTTTCAAAAGTGTGCGACTATTGTTTCAAAAGTTAGTTATGAAAAAGACGAGGATTTTATCGTTTTGTCGCCGACTTGTATAAAAGCCCTGGCAGAGCCAGGCTAATCATGCAGTTTACAGCAGACCTCGTGGGGAGGTGCTGCATCACAGTGTCCAGATCGTCAGTACGAGAAAATAAACGTAGTTGTTATACCAAAGTGGGCCCGAAAAAAGGGCTAAAGAACATTATAGACATCAAACATCGTTAATGCAGTTTAGTCCGTCCAGAGGACGTGACGCTACATCACATCGTATATGCAGTACTTACTAGACCCCGAGAGGTCGTGATTCGCTGTGTCACCTACGAGCAGCCCGTATGGGCGTGGCCGAGAAGTATCATCATTAATATCGCCGTGTGAAGACTTAGTAAATTCCTAGTACAGGATTTAGTTCAGCAAGCGTCAGTCTTTATAGTGAAAAGTTCATTATTACAGTCAAAGTTAGGCTGCGAACTTAAAGAACAGGCGATAGGTCTTCGAATAACAGTTCAGTTAAACGACAGAAAGTATCGTAACGTTTTGAAGTACCAACGATAGTGAAACAAACATTTCTAGCAAAGTTCAGGAACCCGATCAGGGTCGGACGAAATAAGTAACGCCTAGTGTACCGAAAAGATAGGAACTAGAGCGCAGTATAATAAGAAGTGAGAATTTAATTCAAGACGTTGTCTAAAAGAGACAAACGAATAGTAACAAACAATAAGCTACGAAGTGAAGGAATAGCTGTAAATGCTAGGGAATCATAGGTCACCGATAAAGTATTCGAGAGGCCGTAAACAGGACAGACTTTATCTAGACAAACTAAATAGTGTCTAGAAAGAAACGACTTCGAGCTAGTAAAAATAGAAGCCGATAGTCAGAAAACCGGATCTGAAGAATTACCGTTCCAGGGAGGGATAGATTGATCGAGACTTTCATCATCTGGCTAGATTAGGGAGCCGACGTCTAAGAGTGTCACCCTTGGAAACGGGGAAGAAAGAAATCACGTGTGTAAGGCAAAAATCAAAGCCTCAGTGATTAAAAGCAGTGTAATGTAAATATAGTAAAATCTGTTTTAGTGTAATAATTTTTAGTGAATTTATTTGTGTATGATAAAAGAATACAAAATTGTATTCAATATGTTACCAGTGTTTAAAGTAAATAATGTGCATGTGTATCAAGAAGTGTCATTGTGTGAAATTGGATTAATGAAGATGGCTTAAACACATTGAGTGGGCAAAAATGAAACATCGCTGGAGAATTCGGTCGGTGACCGTAATATCATGTGAGTAACCATTTCATTATGTTATGTGTTGGGGAAGGTTTGCGTACAATCCACCTGAGAACGAAAGAATAGGGATGTTTTTGAATAACAAATAACAGAATAATAGCGCGATCTGAACGATTAAAAATTGAGAAAGTAAAAATAATTATATGAAATAAATAAATCCCTTGGGGGAAATGTATGAAATAAAATATCAGTGAATTTGATAAATGATTTAAATATGTGAAAGCAAGCGTAATAATAATAATAATAATAATAATGATATAATTGAAGGAATATTATGATGAATCATATGAAAAATAGTAGCTTATGAGCTCCTTTAAAAGAATTAATACATGTTGTGAACACATGTTCTTAAGATAAAGCGATTGTTGTCACGGGAGAGGAGTAATATAGAATTGAGATGTACAATCAAATGTTGATTTTGAATTATCAGTTCATTGAAGGCAACTTGGCAGTAAAGTAATAGCGCAATGTAGCGCATTGAAGTAATTTGTCATGCTAGGAAGGGGTTGAACCTAAATATACTCGGTAACACTAATTATGAGGGGCAGTTGGTCGTGGTAATTGAGCTATAGTAAGTCCTCTAAATAGTGATGTGATCACGAGGCCATGTGTGTATTGTATTGAAGAAGGGTGCTATTTATTGTATTATGAGCGCTGGTTCAAGGTTAAAGGCCGCCCTAAGTCGCGAATGTTATAAGTCCTCCAGTATGGGATATGGTTCCCGAGGCATTTGAAAGAATCGAACCCAGATTCGTCTATGTTGAAGCCCCTAAATATTTGTTGTTGTATTGAATTATCCTTACCCGCCAATGAGGACACTTCATAATTAATAAATGCCGAGGTTAAGAGAATGGGTCTAGTGAACCTAAATATGTTGTTAAAATAAGTAGAATGAAAGCATTGCCTATTCAAAGAACTGCATTTAAGAAACAGCTGTATAAAGCTGAGGGTAGCTCGTCTCTTGTGAGTGAGACCGTGAAGTTCCTGCTCCCGGCAATAAATCACGCTAAGTGGCCCAGGCCAGACCCTTACTATTGATGTGTTGTGGTAGGTCTGGAGAGCCGTCTGTTTGAAGTTATAATACACAAGAGTGTTTAGAGTTTGTTTTAACGACCCGGTCTTCGAACCGAGGTTCTTTTAGATGAAGATTACCGCTTGCAAGTTCAGATCGTTGCTTTCTTATGAGATAATGGTCTTTTAAGACAAATAATGATAAATCCCTAATGTAATATTATATAATAGTGTTTCACGAGTTTAGTGATGATGATGATGATGATGATGATGATAATTGTTGTTTTAAGGGGCCTAACATCTAGTTTATCGGCCCCTGATGGTTTGGGTGATCGTGAAGATGAAAATGAAAAGCGAACTTAAAACTAAAACTACTAACCTACATACTAGAAGAAGAAATGGAAAACTAAAGGAGAATAAGGCAAATAAAAGGACAGAAGGAAAAGAAATGCCCTCAACCCTCGGAGAAGGCGGATTGAGGGACTTGGAAGGAAGGAGAGCCATGAAAGGCATATAGGAAAGTGAAAGAGGAGAGGGTCCGCCCCAAAGGTAAGGGACAAAAGGGGAAAACGGACCCAGCTCAGGAATCCCTCGGGGTCGCCAACTCCCGAACTCACCAGCCGTGAGCCCCTGAGGGTGTAGAATTATCTAGGGTGCACCTGAAGTGATGGGGCTACATACACCCTGCCTCCTTAAGGGCCTAGAGCACAAGGCAGGAGGTAAAAGGAAGAGAAAAAGAAGGCTGACCCCTCGCAGAAGGAGGGTATCAGAAAATATGAGACAAGGGCCAATTAAGGCGGGAAAGGAAGAGACTCCCTAGGCCTCGGATACCCTAATACCGTCGGGGTCAGAAGAGAACAAGAGTTGACCAAGTGAGGTCGAAAGGAAAGAAGACAGAGAGGAGCCCGGCACAAGTAAGTGGAAGCAACGAGTTTAGTGAAGACAATTAGATTCCGGGAGTGATCTTAATTTTTGACTTGTTCAAGTAGTCTTCTGTAGCTCGGGAGTACGCAAATGTTTCCCGATCACGGTAGTGAATTGTTGACTTGAGAGAAATGGTAACCTGAGAACATTGTGAAAGCCCAAAATTTTCATAAAGGAGTAACAGTACTTTAATAAGAATTATATATTTTTTTATTATAAGATACTCATATAATAGGAAGTGAGGTGTTGTAAAAGAATAACACAGTGTATATAAAAAGTATCGAGCCATTTTGAGCTCTTGATTTTATGGAATTTTAAAAGGACACTATATGGAAGTGAAAAGAAATATAAGTTTGTTGGTTTATGAGAAACCATTTATTATGAGTTAACCTTTGTTTTATTATGTATTCCTTGTTCACTCTGAACAAAGTAGAATTATGGATCAGTATTTTATTTGTTTAATTTGTTGTAGCGCCATATATTTGAGTAATTAAATGCTTTTATAGTAGGAGTTGATTTTGTTTAGTATTTTTGGAAGTGTATCCTCTATTTAATCCTAAATGTGTAAGTCACAGAGTGGGAGAACATACCATAACCCCGATAATCCCGATTTGAGCATTGCTGGCATACTGTGATTTGCATATTTCATGCTGAATGGGCACACTATATGTGTGCCGATTTTGAAATAGCTCCCATTCATACCTTCCAAGATATCCAACATGGATCTCAAATTTCAATTGCGATTTTTCAGCAGTTGGTAGCACTGACATCATTTTCAAATATGGCCGTGAGATATTCAGGTATAGATCTTTACTCCTACCAAATTTTATTTCGATTGCTCCAGCCGTTTAGGAGTTGATAGGGGGACACACACAAGCCAGACAGACAGACAGAAGGACAGACAGACAGACAGACACACATTTTTCCGGATCGATCTCATAAGACTACTCTTTTCCTCATTTTTGCAAAATGTGAAAAGTAGGCTAAAAATGAGATGGTGTGTGTCTGTCTTTCTGTCTGTCTGTCTGTGTGTTATTCAATAACGCAAGAACCACTGTTACGATTTAAATGAAATTTTGCATGGATGTAGCTGAAATACCAGGTTTACATATAGGATACTTTTAATTTCGATATTTTTCACTATTAAGAAATGACGATCTTTTTAGTGACGTCACTACACCCTTTGATTAAAAAATTTCATATTTCCATATCAAATAAAAAGAGAACGCTAAGAAATAGCAAACTTTTGATGGCACGTACGAGCTAGGAAATTTAATTTCCTATCCGAAAGCTCCTTATCACTTTTCGTGTATCTCCAACGGTTAGCGAGTAAAACCTACTTTTGTGACGTCACTACACCCTTTGGTTTCAAAATTTCATACTTTCATTTCAAATAAAAATAGAACGCAAAGAAATAGGAAACTTTTGATGGTATAGCCTACACGAGCTTTAGCATTTAATTTTCTATCCAAAAGGTTCGTATCACTTTTCGTGTATATCCAACGGTTAGCGACTAAAACCTAAATTTGTGCAATAAAACACTGTCAACACCGAGCGGTGCAGTATATCTCTACATGTATAAAAAAAGACAATTTGTTTTTTTCTGAATTTCTACGGAAATTTGAGTTATTTACACGTTTCAGACTGTTTTATGATAGATGCGCGCGAAAATAATGTTTTGGTCTGTCTGTCTGTTTGTTTGATTGTCTGTGGACAACTTTGTTCCCTTATAACTCGAGAACGGCTGGGTGTATCAACGTACAATTCGGCACACTTATCCATCATAGGCACGACACTAATCATTGATGTAACTCATCTCCGTACTTCTCATAAAAAGGGGCCTAACGCCTTGAATTACATGCTTAAATAGGAGTAGAAGGACGAGACAAAGCTCATTTTCAGGCCCTCAATGTGAGAGACAAAACTTGGGGGCCCTAAAGGGTCCCCGAAAACCAAATTTTAAGGCCATAAAACCAACCGTTGTTTGAGATATTCCCAGAAAACTAATTTCATTTTACAAACTAATGAACGAATGCTAGCCGGTAACCATGGCAACAGATTCTCAGAGGTCCATCTATTGCTGTAAGACGGCAGTTCCATTAATAACATTAGTGTGAAAGTTTGCAAACGGCTAGAAGTTTAATACGGAACCAAATTAAGCTGTAAAATTAATCATTATGTATAATGCGCTTAAGGGGGTCAGGGATACTCTAGAATTTTTTCACGCGATTTACACCTGCGGGTGTGGTACTGTGCCCAACTCTAGGAATGAGTATTCCAAGATTCACACACCTAGATATCAAGGGAAAGGCTACAGCCGCTTTTGAAAGTTGAGATATTTGAATATCGCGCTCCATTGCTTCTCGAAGCAATTGGAAAGAATATACCGCTAAGAGCATGTCAAGTGACGTAGCGAGTAATAGCAGAGGTCGAGGCTATTTATTGATTAAATAGTTAGCCATGGAGTAGAGACTTGAGACTTGGATCAGATTACTGGCACGGCCAAATGAAAGAGAATGCAATTAGTATCAAGTAAATCGGACCAGGGATACCAGAGATATGAGGATTTCTAGATTTCAGCGTGATGACGCGTGACCCTGACTGTTTTGAATAAAAGCCGGCTGGCTCAAGCATCAATAGCTCACTTCGACACAAGCACTTGCCTAGCAAGGTGCCACTACGCTGAGCCAAGGCACATGGTTGCCGGATCTACGCAGAAGTTATTTTCAAAGTTGTGATAGTCACAAAAGTGCTGCGCTACGAGTGGAACTTAGTAAGTTTCCGGCAGGGAGAATCACTAAGGTGATTGATATTTTTCTACAGACACTGGTGAAATATTTTTATTTTCACATGGACATATGCTAGACTTTGTCTAGAATTAGTACTTTGTCACAGTCCAGTAATAACCTAATACTTGGATATTTTAAGTCCAATTCAGTCAGTTTTCATATTTGTAACTTAATAACCACTTCGATCTATCAGTACATTGAAGACCAGTCTATCACGGTGGTGTTCATTAGCCAACGCAGGGAAACTACATGTTGCTTCGCGCATGGTAGATGGTGTGAAGCCATGCCCAGGGAACGATCTTCAGAACAGCCGTTGATTGGTTAGATCGTCAGTGTTTTCTTGTACTGAAAAGATTACCGTGAGTTATGTTACAACTGACATATCTGAGAATAGATCACTTTTATCTGACCCCATTTAAGCAAACTGTTATGGAGTTAACAGAAGCCAATATTAAAATGGATCAACAGTTACTTCAAACGTCAAGAGATATTACCACTATGTCTTGTTAGACGGATTGTGGGTATATAATGGCGGCCGATACAAGGATTATACATGCTTGTCCGATAGGGCATGTCTATGGATAAATCTGGTACAAACCAGGTTCACTACGCTTCAAGACCATCAAGAAATGTAAGCCACATTTGAATTATATTATGCCTAGCTAATTGGAACGAACTATTTTTCGGCAGATGACCAACACATTTATTTTTCTTCGTATTTAAATCTTGCAATGATTTACGCAAGACATATTAGAGTTATTCTGAGTATTTTCAGCACTAAGAACAGTTTAGGATCGATGACCGAGCATATCGAGCATTTATTTGAATATTTCATATTTTTGGGTAATCACGGTAATCAGCCGATGTAACTGTAAAAGTTAATAATTATTTTTGTTGAGGAATGGATATTTTTTCCATATTCGAAGGTTCGAACATGTGGATTCTCACATAATGAGATGATAATTAAATATATTTAAAATAATAATAATAATAATAATAATCCACTAATAATAATAATAATAATTTTTATAACTTTTCTAAATAATTCTTGGATATTATATTTTCTAATAATCATATGTATTGAGAGAGCTTATGAAGGAGTTTAATCATTTCTAGTTTGGAACAGGAGATTTTCCGAAGGAGAGTGGTTAGCGCAAGCCCGCATTCAACCAACATTTCAGTTATGGTTGAACAGTTGACATTTGCAATGAGCAAAGTATATTTTTCAGATAACACGGAGAGGCATGAAACGGGAAGCAAATGATATTTGTATCAAATAGGATATTTTTGTATTTATATAAAATCATGACGTAAATACACTCGAAAGTGAAATAAAGATTTTCATAAGTATGGTAACTTCACGGGTTGAACTGAATGGTAAAATAAAATAAACTTGTAAGTTTATTAATCTTCCAGTGTTGATAACAAGCAGAGGCTTGATTTATTGTATAAATTTTGGGAAGAAAATTTGTGTGTGGAGTAGTTGAAATGCCATTCCCAGGTGCGCATGTTTAAGTCGCAGGAATGAGGAGGTTGTTTCGAGCATCAATCAAATAGCAGGTTCGATGGCTCAGGTTTATAGGAGTATTGGAACTACACATTTCGTCGTATGAATGACCCGAAGGTTATTTCTTAAAAACCATCAGTTCTTATTTCAACCTTGTTTACGGATTCCATTAAGACTTTGATTTTGCTAGAACCCGGATTTGTCATGATAGTAGTTTATTCTTTTTCAGAGGAAGACCTTTGCCGTTGTTGTTGTAATATTGTGTTCTTACACAAATAATAGAATGGGCCACTGCCAATTAAAAAATAATTCTTTAACCACGAATAATTTGAAGGATGTTTTCAATCCTAGTGCCATGAACTAAATTAATTTATTATGAAGCTACAATTCTTATTTCCGCATTCTGTCGAAGAATTGCAAGTTGTGAAAGTTACTAAAAGGGCCACAAATATAAATATTTTTCTTAATGATGATTCCAAGTGAAAAATTAAATAGTTGAATGGTTCAACAATTTATTGATCAAGTTGATGATTCAGAAATCATATATTTTGTTAGGAACTTGAAGTTCATAATCGAGTCACTTCTCGAAATGTTTAATGTCAGAAGAACAATTAATTTTTGTTGTGCTTCGCACAGTTCTTCGATGCTATGCTCAAGGTCAAATACTTTTCAGATGTTATTAATATGTGTAAATAATTTGTGTTGATTCAGAAATAATAATATTTTTTGACAATATTTTTTGAAACTGGAAAAATAAGTGAAAGTTAAAAATTCTATGAACATTTATTCTACGAGTGTTAATATTATATAAAAATTCAAACAGTGAACTACGATATTTCCAGTAAAGACAATTAAATTTGAACTGGATTTAATCATGAATAATCGATATAATTTTGGAACACAGTCTACAGGACTAATAATCAGACTTGTGTTTCCAAAGATAATTGTCCAATGTGTTTGGAAAATTCTGTACATTGTGTAAATAGGAGTGTGGGTCGCCACACGTGAGTGATGCTACTTTGAGCATTTTTGCAGTCAATTTTAAATTCAAAATAAAATGAGATAATTTTACATGATGTGTTATGCCCAGTTGAATCTCCTTCTATCCTTATTGTTGCATTGAGCCAAAAATCAGTAAAGCTTTTTTTCATTTGATGTCGTTTTTGCGATTTGCTTTAACCCATCTGGCGCCCGGGGATATTTTGACTCTCGTGCTGACTGATTATTGGTAAAATGCATATGTGGTCGTGCGGACTCCGGTCTAAACGGGCACAGTACGGCAGGTCTATTATATTCCTATCCCTATATTATATTATTATTATTTGTATTATATTATGGCGTACACGACGAGACAAAGCCCCTCTGTGCCAGAAACTAAACTCGGAGGCCATAGAGGGTCCTCGAAAACTCCATTATAAGGCTCTAAAACCAACAGTTTCTGGTATATTCCCAGAAAACTAATTTAATTTAATTTAACAAACCAATGAAGTAATGCAAATCGGTAACCATGACAACATTATATCAAGGGGTGGCATCCAACATTCCATCTATTTCTGTAAGAAGCAATGCCACTCCATTTATTACATTTCTGTGCAAGTTTGCAAATGGCTATAAGGTTATCACGGAACCAACGTAGACTGTATAATTCATCAATGCAATTAAGGGGGTCAAGGGGTAACCTAGATTTTTTCATGCAATTTTCGCGTGCGACATATAGTACAGAAGGTCTATTATATCTCCAAACAGCAACATTATTATCAAAAATTCCTGAATTGAATCAGCTTTTTTTTTGTGACTTTTAGGAATTTGGGCCATTTGAGGCTTAAGAACCTGAATTTTCATACACCACAAGTCTTTATAATTTATGAAAGAGGTCTTCCTGTGTATGGGGACCTAACACCAGGCAGAGGGTCAGTGTGTATGTGACGTGTATTGCGCTTCGTCTACAAGGCTATCAATTCTATTTCACGTCTGGAAGTACACGTTAGGTGAATTTAGTCTGAGAGCACATTTTAACTAATCTTTTTTTTTTTTGTCGACATAAGGGTTCATCGTAAGGATGATTTTTTTGATACTGTGTGGTAGATATACCCATATTTGGGTATCTGGGTGATATGTTGTAGACAATAGAATTGTCTGTCTGTCTTTCTGTGTATCTTTATGTACGACTATAACTCGTGTTCGGATGCTTGGTGCATCGTAAAATTAGGTATGGTAAACATGAGTCAATACACCAAACATTTATAAAACACTTCACCGTACTTTTCATAGAGTAGAAGGGTGGATATAGGGAAAAACTTCTCAAAATACATGCTAAAATAGGCGAAATATAAAAATTATCCTAGAAGGACGACCAAAGCATATGTTGCGCTTCTCAATGTGAGACACACAATTCGCGAATCTATAAAGGGTCTCCGAAAACCACATTTTAAGGCCCTTAAATTAACAGTGTGTGTGATATTCCCAGAAAACTAACTTCGTTCTGATAAACTTATGGAGGAATGAAAAACCGCTAACCATTGCAACAGTAGCTCAATTGTTAATATCTGGTGTGAACACCGAACACCGTTCGAAGAACGGGTACTTCTGCTAGTATAATATATTACGGTATAATGAATTAAATGTATGTTTTGCTTATGTGAGAGCGTAGTGAAAGGAGCGAAGTACAACGATTAATCGACTTAGGAATTAACCATACTCAACCAACCGATTAATCTATTTAATTGATTAATAGATTAAACGCACAATCGATTATTCATTATTTGTAGCAATTAATCCATTTTTCTGCTTCTATTAATCGATTATCAAGAACTCAAATTAATCGATTAAAAGTACCAGCCCTAGTACACAGTTCGCTGTGTTGCTGAGTCGAGCACCCAAGCCTTCAGGATCCGGAGCCTGAATTTGCACCCTAAGACCAAATAAGGTGACTAAGAACATACCTATAAACGTTAGTAAAGTACAAAATGAATGTGGATCTCTCTGCAATATTCATATACCACTGTCTAATAGACATTAAACTAAACCAGAGTAACTACACGGTAACTGATCAACATAACACAAGAAATAAACATTATATCGACACACCCCAGGTAAGGCTAATGAAAACCCAAAACAACCATAATTATACAGGTATCAATCTATTCAGCAAACTACCTGTAACACTGAGAGAAATGCCAGTACAGCGGCTAGGGAGGAAACTAAAAAATTGGCTGACTATGAATACAACTTACAACTTTTTGGAGTTCGAAGAAAAATTGAGGCACCTCCAAAATGAATGATGGTTATAGCGTGTAGGGAAAAGATAGGCTGGATCATCTCTTGTAATAAATTTGTATTTAGTCAGATGCACAATTGTAAATATTTTTTCTCTGTCTTGGTATAGCCTATTCTTAACTAATACTTCATGTAGCCTATAGCTTGTGTATTTGTATTTTACTTGTATTTTTGACGTTGTCTATTGCAACACAAAGTTGTTTAACGACAGAAAATTTGATTTGATTTGATTCGAATCACTGAACCTCAAATCACTTCTTACAAGCCATACACGTTGCTTTGAATCTAGGACAGAATAGATGATACAAAATAATTACACTACAATATTTTAACCACATGACAGTCACCAGGCACTCGAAGAGAAGCGGGAGCCCTGATGTCAGGAAGACGCCGGAAGATGAATCCAGCCCGAGGAAATTTTTGTGTCTGACCACATGTGAGGCGAGAAACAGGTAAACGTTGGAACATATCTGTACACCAACTCTGATCATGAGAGATGTGCCCATTGCCAAATAATGTTGTTAATAATGCTTAGATTACGTGGAAGGATTAATAAGTTCATGTTTTTAAGAAGATTTAAATTTCCTCCAGTGACGACTGTCATAACAAGGGAAGCGGGAAAGTTGATTGGACTGATTCAAACCGCACGGGGAATCACAAAATCAATTCAAAGTATCTTCGCAAATGCGAACAGATGGTGTCAGTTCTCAACATGGCGTTAGCTATTGACAAGACATTTTTTGTACCTGAGTTTGCAAGAACTTATTTATCTGGTCACTCACTAAAAGTAATGGCCTGTTTGCCATCTCTTGATGAATGCAGTACATTTGCATTTGTCTGTTGGCACAGGCTAGAGTAAAATGTGGCTTTTCACCGATGTCTCAGTCTCACTCATAGCTGTGATTATATGGAAACTACTGAGGTATGGGTAGCTTAGTAATGACATTCAGGGCACAGTCAGTTCCTGTGGATGCTGTGAAAGGTTCTACTCATAGGGCTAGTACTGCTGTACTGACTCAGTGAGGAAAGCAGTGGCAAACTACCTCACTCCTGATCTTGCCTAGTACGCCTCAACAAAGCGCTGCCTAGGGTTTTTGTGGATATCTACCCACATAACCTACGGTGGTGCTTTTTGAGGATCCAACCAGTCTTCGGACTGACTACCTAACTGACAGACAGTACAAGTAAATGCGTTTTATGCTATGGCTCGGCACAAAGTGTACTCACATCCGTTGTCGCCGAGAAAACAATCAGATATGCTGCGCCAGTGACTCATCCCGTAAATTCTAGAAGACGACGAGTTAATTTTTCAGCAATATGAAGCCCCACCACATTTCAATAGTTAAGCGACTACTCGCCGTAATACACTACTCCCAAGACGTTAGACTAGTTGCACTGCGGGAAAGGGCAACGACCCGATCTTTGTGTGGCCTCCTGATTCACCTGATCTCACATCCTGTGATTGGTTTCTTTGGAGTTTTGTGAAGGATGAGGTTATGTTCCATAGGAGCGTGGTGGTGCTGTTGGTCTCTCACCATTGTGGGCCGGGTTCGATTACCAGTCAATGCATGCGAGATTTACAAAGTGAAATGCCATGTCTTGTGGTCCAGATTCCATGTAAAAAAGAGGTCCCGTGGCTCATGATCACAAAATTAACGGTCACGTAAAACTACAAGCTTCTTTCATTTCCTTGGTTTATGCTCCGACCTCTGCCATGAGTTATCGATCCAAAGCGACAAATTGCGCGAGTTACACAGCTTGAGGTAGGAATCAGAATATCATGTGGGCGTATGCAGCCGGCATCCACAGAGAACACTTAAAGGGATACCACAAGAGATTTTCTCTATTAATTGCCGTTTGTTGTACTGATTTTCCTTGAAAAAAAAAATGAATACATGCTAAATATTTGCAAGTGTTAACTTCTTTGTGAATAATCCCTGTACTAGGACAGAATAGGCTACATTGGTTTGGCCACATCTATCGAGCAGATGAATCCATCCAAAACCGAGTCCTTCATTCACAACCTGCTGGAAGACACCCAAGGGGACGTCCCAGGACGCGATGGAAGGATCAAGTATTGGCAATACTTCAGCAAGTGGAGCCGAATGCGGTGGAAGATGAAGCTAAAGACCGGCAGCGTTGGAATGCTATCTGTAGTAGATAACTCCTCCTTTATGACTGATTCCTTTGTTATCACTTTTTCTCTTCTTTTTCTTTCTTTTGTTCTTCTGCTGTAGGCCTTAAAGGCCCATAAGTGCAATAAATGATGATGATGATGATGATGTTGATGATGATTATTTCATGCTACTACAAATAGAACATGAAGGATATCTGTCTCTGAGTTTAAAACAGACACGGATAGTCAGTCTGAAAGACTTTATATAATTTTAAATGCTAGCAACCGAGTACCAAGAAGGCAGTGCGAGAACAGAGTTTCAAGATTCTATTTTGTTTCTTCACTGCCTACTTGATTGTTCTCGCACTGCCTTCTTGAAACTCTGTTCTCGCACTGCCTTCTTGGTACTCGTCTGCTACATCGTACTATGACGTCATACACCTCAGTGCATTCTAGGTACATTTCGTCCCGTCACCGTAACGTAACGCCAGACCTCAGCGTAACGACGAAGTCGACAAGATCACTTAAAATTATAAAAATCTTGACCGGAGTATTTTAGGATTAGGAATCACACTTCAACTTGCTTGTTTCTAATGCAAACTAAGAAACTCATCACTCAATGTGCCACTGCTTGTGAGCTCCTTAGGTACAGGATTTCTGGTTGATAAGTTACTGTTCACATAACTGCCAAAAAATCCATCGTTCAAAACACAGTTCTTTTCATCCCCCCGACGTAGCCCTGTGCAATAACACGTGCACTACGACGGTGATGGACGGCTGCAGCACGTCTGGAGATCGGAGGTTTGAACCCCTTTGCTGACAGCTGCTGCTATCCTGAGTGTGATTTTCCTCGTTTTTTTTTCCACACTCCCTCCAGGCAAATACTGAGGTATCACAATATTTCAAGTCTCGGGGCACCTATCATATCCTTGTCCCTAAACACTCACTTCTACGGTCTTCATAGAATCACAGGTTATCAGACAAGTTCAACACACACCCAAGTACACCGGGCTGATGACCCTAAAATGAATTAACAACGTTTATTTCCTTTCTAGAACACTTGTGGCTCCGTAGGACACTTACAATGTTCTGCTTGAGAAAGGACCTCCATTTACATCGCCAACCGATCGTAACATCGTCAAGAGTCTCATAAATTCCAGTGTCCGCAAGGAGTTCAGTATCTAGATGCTGAAAGTATAGGCGAGAGTCCTCCATTTGCCAACCGTTTTATCTCTCCTTGAATGTAATAAAAGTTTATGAGAACAATACAGCTTCTAATTGATCTTGTTCGTAAATTTGTACCTTCCAGGAATGAAAATGTTAGTTGCAAATTTCAATAGCTCAGGCAAATAAATCTTATGAGCTCGTTTGGTCATAAACCAAAGTCATTTATGAGGGCTACTACTAATATAAGACACGCCCTGGTTCGCCTTTCAATTTAGATTATACCACTTCGTGGTGTAATGGCTAGCGTTTTTTTTTTCATCCATCTGTGAAGGCCCAGATTAGATTAACCGCTCTGCTAAGAAATTAAATTCTCTTCTGAGGGCTTGAATGTGGTCCACTTAGTCTCGTGGGTATAAAACTGACAAGGGAACTCTGATAGCGTCTACTCCCCGGTCAGATTTTAATTGGGAGAGGATACTCCTGGAAGGTCACTCTACACGATGGTGGTGAAAAATCGGCTCAAATTAACATTACGCCTCTATTTTGAAGCGATTGATAAAAACGCACAATAAGTAGCCACCGCAGAGTGGGTCAAAATCGAAATCTAGGAGGACAAAATTATTTATTTTCATAATTAAAAAATCAAAATGTATTACTTCTACAGCATTCTCATACAATTGCCGCTCACTATTCTGGGATATAAACGCATCTTAGTGTAAATATGTCACCACTCTTCGAGCAGTCTGAATTGGAGGGTGAATGTAAGTGGCTGTGGTTTGGTTGTCTTTGTGGTTAGTGTGATGTTTAAGATGGAACATGAAGCTGAGGGTATGATCTTTGTAACGTGTTTCAGTTATTAATGAGCGTAATTGTTACGTAATTTTAGCTATATTTGCATTATATAATATTTAACTATTATTTTTAAAATTATATTTTCACTTAGATATTTAGTATGTCGCGTCACTCTGCGTCACTTTCTACTTAATGTTAAAATGTAGATAAAGTCTTGTAGTTTTCGCCTGTTATAAGATTTTTTCATCTTTTTGCAACTTACTTAGTTATTTTACGTTTTAGAAGATGCCGCGCAACCAGTTCTCACACGTTTGCAACTGTTGGAAGCACTGGGTTCGACGATTATGACAAAAGTGGAACTTTGTGACTTTGTTAAAAGTAAATTAGGGGTAGAAAATTGTACTGAAGAGATAACTGAATGCTCTATATAACTCCTAGTCATAGAGGGGCCGATAACCTCGATGTTAGGCCCCTTTAAACAACAATTATCATCATCATCATCCTAGTCATAGACAATTTCTTGCATGTGTAGACGTAGCTTAAAAAAGGTCTTAACTAATGTTTATTATGAAGTAAACAAATTATATACGTTTCTTTTACTCTAAATTCATGATTAAAACGTAAACATAATTTTGTCCCCCTAGATTTCGATTTTGACCCACTGTGCAGCGCGTGGAAATGGAAGGCAGCCGCATGCTTGTCGAAGCGGGCAGACAACCGCCAGCCCTTCATTTCCACGCTAGACTCCCTGTTACGTCTCTTTTCAGTCTTTTTATATAGAGGCTTAATGTTAATTTTAGCCGATATTTTTAAACCTGAAGGAGTTAGAAGGTGTGGTTTGTACCAACATTTTCCAAATCGTCTCAATAGTACAGGAAAAATCTTGCATTTCTTGAAAAGTCAACGGAAATATATTTATTTGTTTATAAAGTGCTTTTAAACAAATAAACAAGACGATAGCCCATGGCAGAACTGTGTCGCGTACAACCGCATAGCACTAGTGCCGGGCGGGTAGTCTGTACACATGGGGCGCACACAAACCATTGTGCAACCAGCAGCAGTGATGGATTTCTCTCTGACTTTATAAATATCGGCAATTTGTTTAAAAATTGCGTTTAAACAAATTAACATATTTATAGAAGCCCGCATAACAGTAAAGCCAGGCGGGTGGTTTATACTCATGCGAGAGTTCTCGCACGGGTCCGCTAGTCTAATAATAAATCTCCTTCCCACGGTAGCAATTTACTCAGCTCTGACATAACCTCACTTTCAGTACATTCCATCCATATAATTTCCTAGAGCAATTCACGGCATTTTTACGGGTTTCTATTCAGCCGACATTCTTGGACTGTGTCAGAAATTGATGGACCGCAGTCATGCACTTGAGATATTAGACATGGCAGGTGGCTTAGTAAAACCCATGAACCCAGTGAGTGCCAGTGATGATCATAATAATGGTTATTTATTTATTAACTAGCAACCTGCCCCGGCTTGGCCCGGAAACAGTTATGAATGCATTACGTGATAAGCGCTTTTTTTTCATTGCCAATGAACTACGACCTATATCCGTTTTACGTCTCGGCATGATGGGTTAAAATCACTGAATGGACTATTAATTATATTATCATGCATGTGCAACGAATTCTTGTCAGACGTAATTTAAGAATGGCGAGGTGCATGAAACACAAATCCCCCTTCCGTCCAATCTTAACTTGACTGTGTATTTTGCGGAACGAAAAGTTCACAGGCGAAATGAAGAAATGCTGAGTTGCACTTCCAGGGAAACTCCTAACACAACCACTCTTCTCTGAAGTCTTAACTCAACACGACTCGACAATTTTCTGCTGACTGTATCTGGGGTATAGGCTCACTCGCTAGCTAAGCTGTAACTGGGGTGATAGGCTCACCCCTAGCTAGCTCGTAAACTGTCGCCTGAGTAATTGAATGGAGCTTGTTGGAAGAAATGGAAACGTAAAAACACTTTAGTGGACGATGTATTGAAGATAGAGGTATGCCCTCTCCTGGACTTTTTTATAGAACGTTTCATGCTAAACAATTCTTACACTCATAGTATATAAATATTTTTAACGGTTTACCCAGCGTAAGCTTAAAAAGCGCACGGACACCAATTCTTTTTCGACTTTTTCACTGAAATCGTTACTGCTTGGCTTTTTCCCCCCTCGAATTTGGCCAACTATGGACCGCAAAGAACTTAAGAGTTTTAGGCTATTCTTCTTTTCTCTTCCCAGAACCTCTTTATGCCTTCGCTCCTTTTCTGATCCGTTTGGGCCTCCTCATTGTTGGTTTCTCCTGAAATACTTTTATACTGTCTACTCTCCTTCTAAACTCTCTTCTGTTGTGGACCGTTCTTACAATCTCCAGTAATGTCCCTTGGAAGGATCAAGACGTGGCACAAGCGCTTCAGGGAAGGACGGGTGTCGTTAGCCGATGATACCTGGTCTGGAGCACCGCCCTGCATTACCGATGACAACGTCCAGCTGGTTGATTACCCAGGACCGCCGAGTGACAGTGAACGCCATAGCCGCCGTGGTCGGATTGAGCGTCGGAAGTGTGCACACCATCATGAAGGAACGACTGCACTTGCAGGAGGTGTGTGCCCAATGGGTGCCCCACAGTCTTCAACCAACCCAGGAAGCATGTCGAATGGCCCACTGTCTTGGTCTTGGTTGGACGATTGATGAATGCTGCTGCTCGCTTTGTATCGTCAAGTGACGTGCACGCGTGCCCTCTAGTGACGGGCTGTGACCTACCACGCTCTGGTCGGAAACACACCCCGTTACACACGCCACGATTAGCCGATGTCGTCACCGGTTTGCACATTACAGCCTCCGGCTCATTACTTTTTGAACGCACCTTATATATTGTTAAAACTTCCCTTAACTCATGTCCCGTTTTCTGAGCAAATTCTCAAACCAGACCCAACAAACTTTGCATGCATAATATTTAAACTATTTGTGAGCTACTGAAGTAAAAGTTGTTTACAGGAGTTGAGTTTCTTCTTTTTTTTTACATCCTTGTTGAAAACTGAAATTTTCTCTAAAACCGGCAGTGCTTTTCAAGCTGGGCTCAATGAACTAATCAAGATACCTGAATAATTTTACTTCCACTAGTAGATCTATATAGTTCTTAGAGACTACCAAGATTAAAATACATTGATCGGATAGTTTCTGAGAAAATGATACATGAAGTTTCAAAAAATATAACTTACGGAAAACACAAAAAGAATGACAAGTAGCTACGGTATAGCCTTAAAACATTATTTTTAAACCTAATTTTATTGCATCAAATATCACTTCAGCACAATAATTGATACACCAAATTCTTCAGGAAAGATGGTAGATTTTTAAGCTAAAAAGAAATTGACAATTTTGATCCTATCACACGTCCCGGTTCCCAGTGCAGCGTTAGGTCATGGGGCCTAGCTCTCTGTTGACTCGGTAGACGCGTGGGTTCGAGCACCACCGTCGCCCGACCTTGAAATGGTTTCCCGTGGTTTGCCATTTACAACACCAGGCAAATGCTGGGACGGTACCTTCTGACAGGTCACGGCCGCTTCCTTCCACATCCTTGCCCAGTTTTATCCATCTTTATCATTCCATCTCTCATCCCGGCGTGCAGGTCGTCCAAGGGTGTCGACTAGAAAGACCTGCACTTGGCCTCTCAGGAGGCCACACGACATAAGAAACCACTAGGATTGCCACTAGCCTACATACTAGAACGACCACCTCATGGTGTAGCGGCTAGCACCCTTGGCTGTCGTCCCTGTGATGAACTAGTCGCGTGGCCTCTCTCTAGCCAATTGATAGCTCCTCCTGTTTGATATGAATTTGATATACTATTTCGACCTGTCTTCCCCCAGGGGCTCACATCTTGTGGGCGTGGGTTGGCGACCACGGGGCCCCAGCTGAGTCCGGTTTTGCTTCCACTTACTTGTGCCGGGCTCCTCTCTGTCTTCTTTCCTGTCGACCTCACTTGGTCAACTCTTGTTCTCTTCTGACCCCGACGGTATTAGGGTATCCGAGGCCTAGGGAGTCTCTTCCTTTCCCGCCTTTTGGCCCTTGTCTCATCTTTTCTGATACCCTACTTCTGCGAGGGGTCAGCCTTCTTTTTCTCTTCCTTTTACCTCCTGCCTTGTGCTCTAGGCCCTTAAGGAGGCAGGGTGTATGTAGCCCCACCACTTCTGGTGCACCCTAGATAATGATACACCCTCAGGGGCTCACGGCTGGTGAGTTCGGGAGTTGGCGACCCCTAGGGATTCCTGAGCTGGGTCCGTTTTCCCCTTTTGTCCCTTACCTTTGGGGCGGACCCTCTCCTCTTTCACTTTCCTATATGCCTTTCATGGCTCTCCTTCCTTCCAAGTCCCTCAATCCGCCTTCTCCGAGGGTTGAGGGCATTTCTTTTCCTTCTGTCCTTTTATTTGCCTTACTCTCCTTTATTTTACCATTTCTTCTTCCAGTATGTAGGTTAGTAGTTAGTTTTAGTATTAAGTTCGCTTTTCATTTTCATCTTCACGATCACCCGAACCATCAGGGGCCGATAACCTAGATGTTAGGCCCCTTATTACAACAATTATCATCATTATTATTCCACCTGTCTTTATCATATTGTAACAATATAATTTAATAATTGTAAATTTACAGGTTAAATGAGTAGGATTGCAAGGAAATTCATAAAATGTGTGCAGACTTTGAATTTTGTAAAATGTGTACCGGTAGTATATTTGTAACGATTTAATTAATAGTAATAATAATATTAATAACAGCCAGGGACAAAGGATAAAGGAGGCCCATTCGATGCCTCGCCCGCTGATGAGGGGGTGGGGAAGGAACACTATTGAGGAGAAGGTAGGAACAAAGTTAAGTTTGTAGGAGTGAGCATAGTGGTTGCTCGAATAGTGATCGAGTAACTGGGATTGATTTCTAAAATTGAGCGTGAAACATAGCGACGATTGGCAAAGTTGATGTAATCTACATATTGAAGGGATGTAGAGTCAATTTTCGGGACAGGCTGGTGATGATGATTATGATAATTGTTGTTTTAAGAGGCCTAAGATGAGGGTCATCGTCCCCAAATAGTTTGGGGGATCATGAAAATGAAAAAGAAAGGCTAAACTAACTACAGACTTACATACTGGAAGAGGAAGGGGAAAACTAGAAGAAGAATAAGTTGTATAAAAGACAGGAGGAAAGGAAATGCCCTCAGCCCTCGAAGAATAAGAATTAAGGGACTTGGGAGACAGGAATGGAAAAACGGAGAGGGTCCGCCCCGAAAAGAATAGAAAAAGTGGAAATACCTGACCCAGCTGAGGAAACCCTCGGGGTTACCGACTCCCGGGCTCATCAGACGTGAGCTCTTGAGGGTGTAGCACTATCCAGGGTGCACCATGAGTGGTGGGGCTATACACACCCTGCCTCCTGTAAGACCTTGTACAGACGACAGAAGATAACCAGGAAAATAAAAGAAGTCTAACCTCTCGAAGAATGAGGGATCAGGAAGGATGAGTAAAGGCCAATTAAGGCGGGAAAATGAAAACATACCTAGACCTCGGGTACCCTAATACCGTCGTGGTCGGAAGAGAACAAGAGTTGACCAAGGAAGATGGCAGAAGATGATGGAGAAGAGCCTAGGACTAGTAAGTGGAAGTAATGCCGGACTCAGCTGGGGTCCCGTGGTCATCAGCCCACGTCCTACAAGTTGTGAGTCTCTGCGGGAGGTGGTACGTTGCGGTGGTCAAGCTGCAGAAATCGTTCGAGCTGTTTCTTTGAGAAGCCAGCTCAGGTAGAGTGGCCATAACTCAGGTGAATATACTGTAGTTGAGAACTTAATAAGTATGAAGTAAGGAGTTAATGTCCTGAAATCAAGATGTACCTGCCAACATGCGGAATAGTAATGCACGTTTTCTAGCAGCCAGGAGAAGAGGATTAAAAGGGAGGATGAGGAGGGTGAAATGTTGAACGAAGGTGATGGCTAGGTTAAACAGAGAGGCGCTGACAATATATATATATATATATATATATATATATATATATATATAGGTGCGGTGGCGTTAGCGACGGTGCTATTAGCGACGAACGGCCTCCTAGGGAAGGAAAAATTACTGTAGTTCTGACAATTGAGTCACAGTGCCATTAGCGTACAATGGAGTGTAAAATTCGATGCGAGTGACAAAAGAGATCTAAGAATGGCATGTTTATGATACTACTAGCAACCTTGCCCGGCGTAAGCTTAAAAGGCGCACGGACGGTAGTGACTTTTCGATTTGATTCACTGAAATCGTTACTTTTCGGCTTCCTTTGCTCATAAATAAATTATTTTCTACATAAACCTTCCTCGAGAAATCCTTTACAGAATGGTGAAAACCGCATCAAAATCCATACAGTGGTTCACGAGATTACCCGGATCATCCAAGAATCGGGGACTTTGTTTTATACTAAGTAGAGATAAAACATTACAAGAATAAACAAGATGTTCAGTAAAGAACATATAGCCTACTTTCTTCTAAATACATTTTGTTACAATTCTTTATCCTTTTCAAGGAGTATAATTGAATGTTGGTTATAGTAGCTTGTTGAAAAACAACGTGTTATACGGATATTAAACATGAATATGAGGTGCCCTTTGCTAGGGTTGCCTCTGTACCAAATTTCGTTCAATTCGATTTCGCCGTGTTTGAATTGATATGGTGAATCGATTTGCACACATACATGGCCACTATCTGCAAACTATTGGGCTGATGACCTTGTAGTTCAGTCAAAAGATGCTTCCCACAAAAAGGTATGTTGTTGCAAAAATTGGTAGAGATCAAATAATTAGGTTGGTCGTAATTTGATTCAAGCTTTTAACATTCGGATGGCCACCATTATGTTTCGTCAAGATGGCGACATGACACTGAGGTGCCCTCTGCTAGTGCTACCTCTGTACCAAATTTCGTTCAATTCGGTTTCACTGTGTTTGGATAGATAGGGGAATCGATTTGCACACATACATGGCCGCCATCCTCAAATTATTGAGCTGATGATTTTGTAGTTCGGTCAAGAGATTCTTCGTACATAAAGGTATAACGTTGCAAAATTTGGTAGAGATCAGATGATTAGGTTGGTCGTAATTTGATTTAAGCTTTTAACATTTGGGTGGCGGCCATTACGTTTTCGTCAAGATGGCGTCGATATAAAACATGGCACTGAAGTGCCCTTCGCTAGTGCTACTTCTGTACCAAATTTCGTTCAATTCAGAATCACCGTGTTTGAATTGATAGGGGGAATCGATTTGCACACATGACATGGCCGCCATCTGCAAGTTATTGGGCTGATGACCTTGCAGTTTAGTCAAAAGACGCTCGTTAAATAAATATATGTTGTGCAAGATTTGGTAGAGATCGGATGATTAGATTAGTCGTAATTTGATTTTAGTTTTGAACATTTGGGTGGCCGCCATTACGTTTCTGTCAAGATGGCGGCCATATAAAGGATGACACTGAGGTACCCTTTTTTAATGCTACCTCTGTACCAAATTTCGTTCAATTCAGTTTCACCGTATTCGAATTGATAGGGGGGACAGATATTCAGAGTACACACACTCACACACAAACAGACACACAATTTTTTGCCCTGTGTTGATCTCATAAGTCTACTTTCATTTTTTGCAAAAATCGAAAGTAGGCTAATAAATACGCAAAGCGCAATTTTATTGTTATCGCTAACCACAACTGCGTGCCTCTTTTTCATTAGCACCTCGATTATTATTTCAGGTGGGGTTGTCTAAGGATTGGCACAAGGTTTGCTAGACACACCTTTACGACAGGGGAACAGGAGCCTCCGGATGCCATTGACACGCACGGGTCGCCGTACTCGGTCACATCAGTACCCCGTCTTTGTTTTGCCTTTCTAATCGCTTATAGCTATATCCCTCGTTTGTGAGGCAAGGTTTACTTCTTTTAGTTGAAATAAACTCCATAATTGACTGACTGAATCTAAGTTAGACACAGAGAGAACGAGGAGTTGACACAGACAGAATATAGATCAGACTGAACCTTTAGATCAGACAGAATGACCAGTTATCAAACCAAATGTGTCCCGCCATACCGGGAGCTGTCACAATTAGTCAACATTCTGTCTCTAACGGGAAACTGAGGACTATGAGAATTTATAGCTTGTCGCAAATAGGACTTTTAATGATCACTTCGCGATCCGTCGCAAATGGGAATCGTCGCAAACGGGAAGACGTACATGGTGTTTCATGAGGAATAGTAAATATTTTAGGAGGTGGTAGTATAGATGATTTGCAATAAAAATTCCATATAACATGTGTCCCAATTGTATTGCGTACAGAGATACAGCTGGTAGTATTTAACCCAAACAAATGTAATGCCAAGGCAAATGAGGACGCTCAAAGTTGATTTTCAAGAATTTCACCACCAACTTCAATGCATTTTACACTTTTCTTGACAACACCCCACGTAGCTCTTCGGAGGGTGTCTTGGCGTTCTTTGATGAGGACTGCACTATGCATAATACCCGGCTCTTGTATTAACGTTTTCCTTGTAGACTTCGCCTTTCAAACATCCCCACAGGCAACAATACAAAGGGGTAAGGTCCGGGGACCTTGGTGGCCAAGAAACGTGCCCATAGCAACCAGTGTGCTAACACACGAAACGACAACTGCCCTGATTACATACAGACATCTGTATCTCGGTATACAATTCAAATGGGACACATGTTATGTGGATTTTTTTATTGCAATTCATCTATACCACCACCTCCTAAAATATTTACTATTCCTCCTAAAACACCCTGTATGTATAGCGTAAGAGTAGATGTCTTCCTGGTTGGCTTCTTGGCCCTTTCCCTTGTATACGAGGATATGTTTTTAATCAATAGAGTGTTGTCAGGCGGCTTCGGTGGCGTAGTCGGTAGCATGCTGAGCTTCTATGCCCAAGATAGCGGGTTCAAACCCGGCCGGAGCCGTCGGATTTTTAAGAGCGTTAAATCCCTCAGTATGCCTTCCTTCGGAGGGGAAGTAAAGCCGGCGGTCCCATGTCATAGATTTATGGCTTGTTAAAGAACCTTCCACTAATTGCACCTGTGTGAAGCTAAATTGGATAGGTTAAGAATGTGAACAACGCTCTTAGGTTTCTACGTTCGTTGCCAAGAGCCGACTGCGGTGGCGTCTAGTAGCTAAGTTCTGAACTTGGCCTAGTAGTCGTTGACGGTGGCGCTTGGCGGCAAAAGTAGGAACTATTTGAAAAATTCTAAGTTGCAGTACTTAAATTAATAAACTGATAACACACACTAATACAGTCATCACATTTAACACCGGTCATCAGACAGATTCTACACACACCCAAAGTACACGGGGCTACTTGACCGCGTTGTCGAAGCCCCTAAACTTAAGAACCAACCAACCAGAGTGTTTTCACACGTAGGTCTTATTGTCGATGTATATATTAATTGAGCACTTGTGGTGATAATTACAGGTACATTATTGGCAAAAGGAACACTTTCTTCTTCTCCATATAAGGCGTGGAGATATTTAACCGGTGCAGTAAAATGTTAAGAGCTTGTAATTAAGCGTTTGGTTCGTGCGTGGTATTCGTGACTACAATGACACACATGGGCACTGTTTGATGCTGGTGATCACTAGACTGGTCGTAGTTCAATAGGAATAAGGGCCGCAGGTGAAATCTGAAGTAGGAGGAAAAAAATAAAAATCCACAGCCTGCTTCCAGTCTCCGACCGGGTCAGGAATGGAATGAATGAAACCCCCATCTAGCGGCGAGGATATGATCTGTGCCGGCTGCCGAGGCCTGACGCACTCCTCAGGGGCAATTATGAAATGAATGGCAGATGAAATGGAATGATAGTGGAGAGTGTTTCTGGAATGAAATTTTGACAGGGAAAACCGGAGTACCCGGAGAAAAACCTGTCTGCCTCCGTTTTGTCCAGCACAGATCTCACATGGAGTGACCGGTATTTGAACCACGGACCCAGCGGTAAGAGGCAGGCGTGCTACCACCTAAGCCACGGAGGCTTACGAAGTAGGAGGAACTTCATTATATTTAAGTGCTTTTGATGGTGAACGGACACACTTACCTAACTTGTTGCAGATCGGATCGGGAATCCACTTGATTTGCCGATAACAGGATATCGTTCACTTGTAAAGAGAACCCCTTATTTCTACATTTAGACTAATCTGTTGTATATTGTCATTCATAATTTTCTTTAAATTGTTTAGCTCCGACTGTTTGGTTGATTTCTTAGTTTAGGGGCTGCGACATCGCAGTCATGTAGCCCCGTGTACTTTGGGTGTGTGGAGAATCTGTCTGATAACCGGTGTTAATTGTGATGACTGTATTAGTGTGTGTTATCTGATTTTAATTCAAGCAAGGACTGCAGACAATAATTTCAACTAGTTCCTACTTTCACTACCAAATGCTACCGTCCACGACACTTAGCTGTGAACTTCGCTACTTCTAGATGCCATCGCAACAAGCGCCCGGTGACGAACGTTGGAACTTAAGAGAATTAATCAAACCTAACCTACCAATTTTGACTTCTCACAAGTGTAGTTAGTGGAAGGTTCTTTTTCATGCCATGAATCTATGACATGGGACCGCCGGCTTTACTTCCCCTCCGAAGGAAGGCATACTGAGGGATTTTTGTTGTTGTTGTTTGAGTCTTCAGTCTTTTGACTAGTTTGATGCAGCTCTCCATGCCTCCCTGTCCTGAGCTAATCGTTTCATCTCTACGTAGCTACCACACCCTACATCCGAGGCAATCTGTTTAACATATTCTAACCTTGGTCTACCCCTACAGTTCTTGTCCTCGACCCTTCCTTCCATAACTAAGCTTGCTATTCCTGGGTGTCTTAGTATGTGTCCTACTAACCTATCTCTTCTCTTCATTAGCAGTCGCCAGAAACAACTCTCCTTTCCCACTCGTCTTAATACCTCTTCGTTTGTAACCCTATCTACCCATCTGATCTTCATCATTCTCCTGTAACACCACATTTCAAATGCTTCAATTCTCCTCTTTTCTGCTGCACCAATAGTCCAAGTTTCACTTCCATAGAGCGCCACGCTCCAGACAAAGGCTTTCAAAAATGACTTCCTAATACCTAAATCTATATTCGATGTCAGCAGATTCCTTTTTTGTAGAAATGCTTTCTTTGCCAGAGCCAACCTACTTTCTATATCCTCTTTGCTTCGTCCATCACTGGTTATTCTGCTTCCTAAGTAACAGAAGTCTCCTACTTCCTTTAGTTTTTCCTCTGCCAATTTAATGTCCATAGAGGTTTCTGATTTATTGCGACTGCATTCCAATATTTTTGTTTTACATTTATTAATTTTCATCATGAATTCCCTCCTCAAGACGGAATTCTTTCCGTAAGACGGAGTCCATACCATTCAAAAACTCATTCAAATCCTCAGGCTTGTCGGCCAAGATGACGATGTCATCAGCAAATCTCAGAGTTGAAATTATTTCTCCTTGAATCTTCACTCCCACATTAAATTTTTCTCTAATTTCCTTCATTGCTTGTTCAATGTAAAGATTGAAAAGTATGGGTGATAAGTTGCAGCCTTGCCTGACACCTTTCTGGATACCAGCTTCTCTCTCATGTCCTTCAACTCGAATGACTGCTGTCTGGTTTCTGTATAGATTATTTATCACCCTCCTATCCCTCTTAAAATATCCGACGACTTCGACCGGGTTTGAACCCGCGACCTTGGGCATAGAAGCTCAGCATGCTACCAACTACGCCACCGAAGACGCCCTAGCTCAGACTAAAGCAATAAATGTTGAGGATGATAATATTATTGTAGACTCTATTAGCTTTATTTCTAGGTTGGTAATTACGTTTTTTTTTAGGGGAGAAACACAGTGGTCATTTGCTCTTAGTGTTCAAACCCGGCCGAAGCCGTCGGATTTTTTAAGAGCGTTAAAAATCCCTCAGTATGCCTTCCTTCGGAGGGGAAGTAAAGCCGGCGGTCCCATGTCATAGATTTATGGCATGTTAAAGATCCTTCCACTAATTGCACCTGTGTGAAGCTAAATTGGATAGGTTAAGAATGTAAACAACGCTCTTAGGTTTCTACGTTCGTTGCCAAGCGCCGACTGCGGTGGCGTCTAGTAGCTAAGTTCTGAATTAGACCTAGTAGTCGTTGACGGTGGCGCTTGGCGGCAAAAGTAGGAACTATTTGAAAAATTATAAGTTGCAGTACTTAAAATTAAAAAACAGATACACACACTAATACAGTCATCACAATTAACACCGGTTATCAGACAGATTCTACACACACCCAAAGTACACGGGGCTACATGACCGCGTTGTCGCAGCCCCTAAACTTAAGAACCAACCAACCAACCAACCGCTCTTAGTGATATGGTTAACAATGAGAATGATTATTACTGCAACTCTTCATACTACAACTACAGTCAGCGGTAGCAGTGTTTGTTGAAGCACATTGCTAATGTATCTCCAGATTCGGTAGATGTGGGTTTGAACCTCACCATCAGCCTTCCATAAAATAGTTTTCTATGGCTCCCTATTTCCAACTCCAGGCAAATGCTGGGCCGGTACCTTCTAATACACCACGTCCGCTCCCTCTCAGCTCATTTCCTAGTTTCATTCATTTCATCCCTCTCATGAGGTTGGCGTCAGAGTGGGCATGCGAACGCATAAACCACCTACCACATAGAAATTCAGTGCATCTCATCCCCGACCCCGTTGAAACGGGAATAATAAGGGGTAGACATACACTTCTCATGTTACCACTAACTTATGTACTAGAGGAAAAACTGAAAATTAAATGAAAAAGTAATAAAGGAGAGGAAAAATAAATACCTCAGCCTCGGTAGAATGATGATTTAGATTTATTCCAGGAAGTAGAGCCCTGAAAGGCAAATAGGAAAGAGTTCACCCCCAAGTTAAAGAATAAACACTGACTGTGTGGCGCAGCGGGAACGTTCTCGCCTGCTGACCCCAAAGTTGCGGGATTGAATCCTGGCGCAGTCAGTTGGCATTTGATGGAACGCAAATGAGAAGGAGCCGTGTCAGTAGATTTATTGGCACGTTTATAATCCCCTTAGGGACAAAACTCCAGCACCCCGGCGTCTCTAAAAGCCACAGTAGTTAAAAGGGATGTAAAGCCATTAATATTATTATTATTATTATCAATATTGCTAGCCACTACGAAACGAAATGGACTAAATGAAAACAGAATCTCAGGGACATCAATTACTGTAAAAAAATATATAATGCTGCTATTCCGGAGGTGCTTCTAGGGTCAAAAAGCACATGAAATGTACCAACAATTGATACGAATAATTGTACAACTGAACAATTTTTCATGAAACATTTTTAGCCTACTTTCGATTTTTGAAAAAAAATGCCACACAAATGTTCAAAGCTTAAATCAAATTACGACTAACCTAATCATCCGATCTCTACCAAATTTTGCAACAACATACCTTTATGGAGGGAGCATCCTTTGACAAATCTAATAGGTCATTAGCCTAATAGTTTGCGGATGGCGAAAAAAAGTGTGTCTGTCTGTGTGTGTATATGTGTGTGAGTCTCTCTCTCTCTGTGTGTGTGTGTGCGTGTGAGTGTGTGTACTCTGAATGTCTGTCCCCCCCTATCAATTCGAACACGGTGAGCGCAAATTGAACGAAATTTGGTACAAAGGTAGCACTAGCAAAGGACACCTCAGTGTCATGTTTTATATCGCCGCCATCTTGACGGAAACGTAATGGCGGCCACACAAATGTTCAAAGCTTAAATCAAATTTCGACTAACCTTATCATCCGATCTCTACCAAATTTTGCAACAACATACCTTTATGAGGGAAGCATCCTTTGACCAAACTAATAGGTCATCAGCTTAATAGTTTGCGGATGGCGGCCATCTTTGTGTGAAAATCGATTGCCCCTATTAATTCGAACACGGTGAAACCGAATGGAACGAAATTTGGTACAGAGGTAGTACTAGCAAAGGGCACCCCAGTGTCATGTTTTATATCGCCGCCATCTTGACGGAAATGTAATGGCGGCCACACAAATGTTCAAAGCTTAAATCAAATTACGACTAACCTAATCATCCGATCTCTACCAAATTTTGCAACAACATACCTTTATGGAGGGAGCATCCTTTGACAAATCTAATAGGTCATTAGCCTAATAGTTTGCGGATGGCGGCCATCTTTGTGTCAAAATCGATTACCCCTATTAATTCGAACACGGTGAAACCGAATGGAATGAAATTAGGCACAGAGGTAGCACAAGCAAAGGGCACCTCAGTGTCATGTTTTATATCACCGCCATCTTGACGGAAACGTAATGGCGGCCACACAAATGTTCAAAGCTTAAATCAAATTACGACTAACCTAATCATCCGATCTCTACTAAATTTTGCAACAACATACCTTTATGGAGGAAGCATCCTTTGACAAATCTAATAGGTCATTAGCCTAATAGTTTGCGGATGGCGGCCATCTTTGTGTCAAAATCGATTACCCCTATTAATTCGAACACGGTGAAACCGAATGGAATGAAATTTGGTACAGAGGTAGCACTAGCAAAGGGCACCTCAGTGTCATGTTTTATATCGCCGCCATCTTGACGGAAACGTAATGGCGGCCACACAAATATACAAAGCTTAAATCAAATTACGATTAACCTAATCATCCGATCTCTACCAAATTTTGCATCAACATACCATTATGGAGGGAGCATCCTTTGACCAAACTAATAGGTCATAAGCCTAATATTTTGCGGATGGCGGCCATCTTTGTGTGAAAATCGATTCCCCTATTAATTCGAACACGGTGAAACCGAATGGAACGAAATTTGGTACAGAGGTAGCACTAGAAAAGGCCACCTCAGTGTCATGTTTTATATCACCGCCATCTTGACGGAAACGTAATCGCGGCCACCCAAATGTTAAAGGCTAAAATGTAATTACGACCAACCTAATAATCTAGTCTCTACCAAATTTTGCAACAACAAATCTTTATGTGGGAAGCGTATTCTGACCAAACTGCTAGATCATCAGCCCAATAGTTTGCAGATGGTGGCCAAGTATGTGTGCAAATCGATTCCCTCTATCAATTCAAACACGGTGAAACCGAATTGAACGAAATTTGGTACAGAGGTAGCACTAGCATAAGGCACCTCAGTGTCATGTTTTATATCGCCGCCATCTTGACGGAAACGGAATGACGGCCACCCAAATGTTAGAAGCTTAAATCAAATTTCGACCATCCTAATAATTTGATCTCTACCGGATTTTGCAACAACATGCCTTTTTGTGGAAAGCATCTTATGACTGACTACAAGGTCATCAGCCCAATAGTTTGCAAATAGCGGCCATGTATGTGTGCAAATCCATTCCCCGGATCAATTCAAACACGGTGAAACCGAATTGAATGAATTTTTCTACAGAGGTAGCACTAGCAAAGGGCACCTCATATTCATGTTTAATATCCCTATAGCACGTTGTGATTCCCGGTCAATGCATGTGAGATTTTCGAAGTGAAATGCCATGTCCTGTGGTTCGGATTCCACGTAAAATGGAGGTCCCGTGGCTCATAATCACAAGATTCACGGTCACGTAAAACTACAATCTTCCTTATTTCAACAAGCTACTACAACCAACATTCAATTATACTCCTTGAAAAGGACAAAGAGTTATAACAATACCCATGCATTTAGGAGAAAGTAGGCTATATGTTCTTTACTGAACATCTTGTTTGAACCTTTTTATGACCTGAAAGACCAACTCATGGTGTAGCGTCTAGCATCCTTGGCTAACGCCCCTGAGGTCTGGGTCATGATGATGATGATGATGATGATGATGATGGTAATTGTTTTAAGGGGCCTAACATCTAGGTTATCGGCCCCTAATGGTTTGGGTGATCGTGAAGTTGATAATGAAATGTAAACTATAACTAAAACTAACTACAAACTTATATACTAGAAGAAAAAATATAACACAAAAGGAGCATAGGGCAAATAAAGGACAGGAGGAAAAGGAATGCCCTCAACCCTCGAAGAATGCGGATTGAGGGACTTGGAAGGAAGGAGAGCCATGAAAGGCAGATAGGAAAGTGAAAGAGGGCAGGGTCCTCACCAGAGGTAATGGACAAATGGGGGAAAACCGGACCCAGCTCAGTAATCCCTCGGGGTTGCCAACTCCCGAACTCTCCTGCAGTGAGCCCTTGAGGGTGTAGCACTATCCAAGGTGCACCAAGGGGCTACATTCACCCTGCCTGCTTGAGGGCCTTGAGCTGAAAGGCAGGAGACAAGAAGAGAGCAGGAGAGGTCTGACCCCTCGAAGAATGAGGGATCAGGAAAGATGAGACAAGGGCCAATTAAGGCGGGAAAGTAAAAGACTCCCTAGGCCTCAGATACCCTAATACTGTCGGGGTCGGAAAAGAACATGAGTTGACCAAGTTGTTCAATAGGAAAGATGACAGAGAGGAGCCAGGCACAAGTAAGTGGAAGCAATGCCGAACTCAGCTGGGGTCCCGTGGTCGCCAACCCACGTCCCACTAGCTGTGGGCCCCTGGGGGTCATAGCTAAGAGTGCTCGCCACTACACTACAAGGGGTCTATGCTTTTCTCGGAAGCATTTTCTTAATATTTCATTTTGGAATTCGGTAAGTTATGATTGTTGATTTCTTTTAGGGGCTTTGCGACACCGTGGTAATGTATCCCCCGTGTACTTGGGTGTGTGTAGGATTTGTCAATTAACCTGAGTCACGGTGATAGTGTGATTATTTCTAACTGAGGTAGAATTTAGGTAGGAAGCGACCGTGGCCTCAAGTACCACCCCAGCATTTTCCTGGAGTAGAAGTGGGAAACCACGGAAAAACACATCCAGGATGGCTGAGGTAAGAATAAAACCCGCGCCTTCTCGGTTTAGCCCCACGAGGCTGAGTGTACCCCGTTCCAGCCCTCTGACCAGAATTACTTTTCTTTGCAGAGCCGACACGAGCCTTCGCGGTGACTTGCAAGAGTGCCAGTCAGTATGCAACGAGGTGGACGGTGGCTATGAACGGAATCATTCTGGGAAGTCTAGAGTTTGTAAAATTGCAGGCTATACAGGTGTTTCAAGAGGAATAGTAAATATGATGATGATGACGATGATGATGATAATTGTTGTTTTAAGGGGCCTAACATCTAGGTTATCGGCCCTTAATGGCTTGCGAGGTAGTGAAAGATGACATGAGAATGAAAACTATAACTAATACTAACTACAAACTTACATACTAGAAGAAGAAATGGTAAACAAATAAAGGATTAGGCAAATAAAGGACAGGAAGAAAAGAAATGCCCTCAACTCACGAAGAATGAGGATGGAGGGACTTGGAAGGAAGGTGAGCCATACAAGGCAGATAGGAAAGGGGAAAGAGGAGAGGGCCCGCCCCACTGTCAGGGGAAGAAGGGAACAAAACGGACCCAGCTCAGGAATCCCTCGGGGTCGCCAACTCCCAAACTCACCAGCCGTGAGCCCTTGAGGGTGTAGCAGTATCCAGACTGCACCAGAAGGGGTGGGGCTACATACACCCTGCCTGCTTGAGGGCCTTGTACAGAAGGCAGAATATAACATGAAAAGAAAAAGAAGGCTGACCCCTCGCAGAAGGAGGGTATCAGGAAAGATGAGGCAAGGGCAAATTAAGGCGGGAAAGGAAGAGACTCCCTAGGCCTCGGATACCCTAATACCGTCGGGGTTGGAAAAGAACAAGAGATGACCGAGAGAGGTAGACAGGAATGAAGACGGAGAGGAGCCCGGCACAAGTAGCCTAAGTGGAAGCAATGCCGGACTCAGCTGGGGTTCCGTGGTCGCTAACCCACGTCCCACTAAATTTGAGCCCCTAGGGTTGCTATGGGCGTAGTTAACGATTGTCAACAGTCGTGGCTTGATGTTGTGCTTTAGTTTTCATTGAATGTGTTCACCTGTCAGTGTGCTTTGTTGGCCCAGTTGACTGTACTGTATCGTTTCAATATGCCGCACGGTTTTACACATGCAGAGTATGCCCGATATAGTATCTGTGTATGGGTTCTGTAATTGAAACGCTGCTGCTGCTTGTAGAGAATACGGCATACGATTTGCTTTGGATTTTTGTCTGTGAGGATGGTTGAAAGGCGAAGTTGACAGGGAAAAGTTAACACAAGAGCCGAGTTGGTCCTTTGGATGATGCATAGTGCATCACTCATCAAAGAACGCCAAGACACTGGTTGTTATCAAGAGAAGTGCAAAATGCATTGAAGTTGGTGGTGGAATTTTTGAAAATCAACTTTGAACGTCCTTATTGTCTTGGATTTACATTTGTTTGGGTTAAATACTACCAGCTGTATCTCGGTACGCAATACAAAGGGGACACGTGTAATACGGAATTTTTTATTGCAATTCATCTATACTACCACCTCCTAAAATGTTTACTATTCCTCCTGAAACACCATGTATAAGGTGCGTTCAAAAAGTAACGAGCCGGAGGCTGGAATGCACAAACCTTTGACGACATCGGCTAATCGTGGCGTGTGTAACGAGGAGTGGTTCCGACCAGAGCGTGAAGGTCACAGCCCGTCGCTAGAGGGCACGCGTACACGTCACTTGACGATACAAAGCGAGCAGCAGCATGCATCAATCGTCCAACCAAGACCAACACAGTAGGCCATTCGACATGCTTCCTGGTGTGGTTGAAGACTGTGGGATACCCATTGGGCACACACTTTGCGCAAGTTCAGTCGTTCCTTCATGAAGGTGTGCACACTTCCGACGCTCAATCCGACCACGGCGGCTATGGCGTTCACTGTCACTCGGCGGTCCTGGGCAATGAGTGCATCAACCAGCTGGACGTTGTCATCGGTACTGCAGGGGGGTGCCTCAGACCGGGCATCATCGGCTAACGACACCCGTCCTTCCCTGAAGCTCTTGTGCCACGCCTTGACCCTTGCAAGGGACATGCAGCGTTCGCCGTACACTTGTGACTTTCGGCGATGAATATCCGTTCCCCCTACTCCTTTCACGGTCAGAATCCGAACAACACCTCTTTGCTCTTCGTTTGACGCCTCCATGTCACTGTTTGCAATGCGACTGGCAGCGTTGGACGATTGATGCATGCTGCTGCTCACTTTGTATCGTCACGTGACGTGCACGCGTGCCCTCTAGCGACGCGCTGTGACCTTCCACTCTCTGGTCGGAACCACACCTCGTTACACACGCCACGATTAGCCGATGTCGTCACCGGTTTGCGTATTACAGCCTCCGGCTCGTTACTTTTTGAACGCACCTTATATATTCGGTTTAAATCTTCGTGCCTGGCGAGTTTCTCTGACCTAGGCAACAGACCTTGCATTATTTCACTCTTTACTCTGGCGGGATGTCAAACGTTTGGATCATTCATTCAGCTACTGGTGAATTGCAGGAATGTAAAACCTGCTGTGTATTTATTCAACTCTTCAAATTCGTTTACCTTGTGTTATGCAAAGCTCAAGGTACGGTACTGCTTCGTACACACACAGACATAGGCACGCACAAACCGACAGAAAGAGAATTCCTCTGAAAGAACGCTAGAAAAGTGAGAAGAAATATACAGGATGTGTCGATATCCATAACCATATGTTGTTTATGTTCGACGATGTCGAAATGTAAATATTATATGTCAGAAAACTGTATCATAATGAGGGTCATTATAGCACTACTTTTCATTATGAAACAGTTTCTCCCACCAATCAGAGCTCAAGAAACAGTTGTGTGACCTTCCCTGACTTCCACGGCCTGCTATTTTAAATTTCACTGTGTGGCTCGTGTCGTAGTGGGGTATTTGAGGAGGCCATGGTTAAATACAAGGTATTCTCTGCGTCCCTTGCGCTCTGTTCAGTACATAAAACTTGCGAAATCTCGACAGATATTTATGAATATTTATGTTCGAACATAAAATACTTATAATTATCGTCGAACATAAACAGTCGTATGCAACTCGCCTATGATGGTAATTTAGACACTCGTATGGAAAGTAAAAAACTCGCTTCGCTCGTTTTATGAACATACTCGTGTCTTAATTATTGCCATTATAGGCTCGTTGCATAATGTACTATTCTTATGTTGTTATTCGAGTCTTCAGTCTTTTGACTGGTTAGATGGAACTCTCCATGGATCTCTGTCCTAAGCTAATCGTTTCATCTCTACATAGCTAGCACACCTTACAACCGAGGCAATCTGTTTAACATATTCTAACCTTGGTCTACCTCTGCAGTTCATATCCTCGACCATTCCTTTCATGACAAAGTTTGCTAGTCCTGAGTGTCTTAGTGGCCCCAAATGTCCTACCAACCTATCTCTTCTCTTCATTGGCAATCGCCAAAAACAACTCTCCTCTCCCATTCGTCCTAATACCTCTTCTTTTCGTTTCCTATCTACCCATCTGATCTTCATCATTCTCCTGTAACACCACATTTCAATTGTTTCTATTCTCCTCTTTTCTACCATGCCAACTGTACAAATATCACTTCCATAGAGTGTCATGCTCCAGACAAAGGCTTTCAAAATGACTTACTAGTAGCTTAATTTATATTTGATGCCAACATATGTATTTCTGTAGAAATGCTTTTCTTGCCTGTGCCAACTAACTTTTTATATTTCTTTATTTGTTAGATACAATCATGAAAGGGTAATTTTACACTATTACTATAACAAATCTTGAATAATATTGTTACGAATGCTAGACAGCTTCGTCGCCCAAGCGTGCCTCAGCCCCCCCCCCCCCCCCCCCCAGGCTATCCCTTACTGTGAGTTACCAGCGCCTTACGCAACGGGGCTTCAAGAACAATGGCATAGTCCAGAAGGTTCTTGGCCCGCCTAGTACTGGAAATCTCGAGAAGGTGTGAACCCTGGTCTACTCTAGAAACATCCATTGAGTCACCAGCCCTGCTATATAAGAAGCGACCGGGTCAGCGAGGATAGACTGTGTTTTTGAGGAGTGTGTGTTTATACCAGTGCGACAGAGGTAATGCGGAGACGTGTGAATTGCGAAACAGTGTGTAGTACGGTATTCAAGAATAGTGAGTGACAGACTGTGGCTGGACACGGGTCTACCTAATTAGTGAAGAATTAACTGAACGAGGAAGTGAATAGGTGAGTGCCCTACATAAGGGAGCAAACACGAAGAAAGACAGCTAATTGTTTCCATTTGCTTATTGTGTGGAGTAACTTTCTGACCTGCAATAAAGCTATATTTTTGGACCACTTGTGTTGTGCTTTTACCCACTGTAATCCAATCAACGAACTTGCTACTAGGGGTAGCACGTATCAATACTAATAACAAGAAGTAACAAATGGCAGTGATGACAGCAAAGAAAAAATCTCGGCAAAGTCACAGGAGAAGTTTGAGATAGAGCGTGATTAGGAGGGGGAGGGGGTTAGAATTGAGGATGAGAGGGATCTTCTAATATATTGCTTGAATGTTGTATAAGGAGAGAATATGTCTATTTTTGCAGAGCAGAGACTGTCTGTGGGTGTCAATGTAAGGATGGTAGTGTTTTGTAGAGTTATTTGTCTTGTAGATTCGGATCTGATGATGCTCGCTTGATGAGCGAAACATGTCATCCCTTAGGTTTCCTCCTCTTCAATAGTCCATAACTATATAAAGGATGAACAAAAAATTCCGCACTTGGATGTCGGCATGCAGTTCCTCGTCGAAATTCACGACACAAGTTTATGTTGCAAAACCTAGTCCCGCCAATAGGATTAACAGAAACGCGTGTTAAGAAACGAGGCTCTGGCAACGCTGTAACTGCATGCAGCGTGGCCAAAAGAGCAGTTTGCAGGAGCTCGGCGCTCTGCCTGAGCTTTCACTGTAGTCTATATTCCGGTGCACTGCAGGATGTGACATCGTTGCCAGATTCTCGTTTTCATACTTGTGTTTTCAAACAGCACCCGATCCGATTTTGCTATTGAAACTTTTGTCTTGCAATTGGATGAGGAATCACATGCCGACCTCCAAGTGCGGGATTTTTTGTTCACCCTGTATATCATGTAAATTATATCAAGTTATCTTTAGCCTATTTTCAATTTTAAAAAAAATAGGCTTATGAGATCACCTTTTGTCCGTGTGTGTGTGTGTGTGTGTGTCTGTGTGAGGCGTGTGTGTGTGTGTCCCCCTAATAAATTCTAAACGGCTGGAGCGATTTCAATGAAACTCAGTAAGTTCATAGCTCTATTCCGGATGAGCACGACCGTGCTCTTCAAATTTTGTTACGTCTCACCAATCCAACATGGCGGCTGTGCGGAATATTTCACCAGCATTCAATATCTCCGAAACTATTCCCGTTATCACTCTAGAATTTATTACGGTGATAAAGGGAACTACTATAAGTTCATCTATGTGACTTTTGAAAAACTGGTAACTACAAAACCAACATAGCGGCCATGCGAATTTGCGACTTTTAAGTAGACGATTCTCGCGATTTAACCAACCAAACGCAATAAAACTTGGTACAGTATATATATATACACATTGTAATGCACCGACATCTAACTTCGTTCAATTGTTTACATAACCAGTAGATGGCGGCTGTGCGAAATATTTCACCGGCATTCTATATCTCTGAAACAATTAGCGATAACACCCTGAAATTTTGTACGGAGATAAAGGGCACTACTGGAAGTTCATCTATAAGACTTTCAAAAACCGGTTAACTACAAAACGAACATGGCGGCCAAGCTAATTTGAAACTTTTAAATAGACCTTTCTCGCGATTTAATGTTCCAAACGCAATGAAATTTGGTACAGGAAAAGTCTATACACATTGTAATGCACTGGTATCTAATTAAGTTCAATTGTTTACATAACCTCAAGATCGCGGCTGTGCGAATTTTAAAATTAAGTTTTTATTTCTTGTGTCGTAATCATGCGATCGAAGTGAAAGCTTGAATAATGAACCTACCGAATAATTTTCCTTTAATGGTACATGACTCTATGGCCTATACATTTAACAATCCAACATGGCGACCATCCGAAATATTTAGACGGCTCTGAATATCTACGAATCTATTATAGCAATCAAACTGAATTTTTTAATGTTCATAGGGGAAATGAACTTAAGTTCATCTATAGGACTTTAAATAACAAATCCAACATGGCGGCGACGCGAAGTATAAATATTCACATGGACGTTTCTCGCAATTTAACCAACCGAGTGCACTGAAACTTGGTACAGTAAATCCTTATCCGAATGTTAATCCACTGGCATCTAATTTATTTCAATGGTTTCCATAACCACAAGATGGCAGCTGTGCGAAATTTTAAAAACTCGTTTTTACTTCTTGTGTACTAATCATGCGATTGAAGTTTGAATGCCACACGTACACAATAATCTTCACGTAACAGTACATAACTCTAGAACCTACTTATATAACAAGTAGTTCCGTGAAGAACTATACAGCCTATTTTCATATATCCTACTTATGTTAATTGCCACTATCAACATACACAATTTCAGTTTGATTGCTGTAATAGATTCGTAGATATTGAGAACCGACTAAATATTTCGGATGGTCGCCATGTTGGATTTTATATATGTAGGTCCTAGAGTTGTGTACTGTTACATGCAGATTATTGTGAACGTGTAGTATTCAAACTTCAATCGCATAATTAGGACACAAGAAATAACAAGGAGATTTTAAAATTTTTCACAGCTGCCATCTTGAGGTTATGGAAACAATTGAAATAAATTAGATGCCAGTGGATTAACATTCGTATAAGGATTTACTGTACCAAGTTTCACTGCACGCGGATGGTTAAATTGCGAGAAACGTCCATGTGAATATTTATAATTCGCGTCACCGCCATGTTGGATTTGTGATCACCAGGTTATTTAAAGTCCTATAGGTGAACTTAAGTTCATAGCCCCTATGAACATTAAAAAATGCAGTTTGATTGCTAAAATAGATTCGTAGATATTCAGTATCGTCTAAATATTTCGGATGGTCGCCATTTTGGATTGTTAAATGTATAGGCCATAGAGTCATGTACCATTAAAGGAAAATTATTGCGTAGGTTCATTATTCGAACTTTCACTTCGATCGCATGACTACATCACAAGAAATAAAAACTTAATTTTAAAATTCGCACTGCCGCCATCTTTAGGTTATGTAAACAATTGAACTAAATTAGATACCAGTGGATTACAATGTGTATAAATATTTCCTGTACCAGGTTTCAGTGCGCTTGGAACATTAAATCGCGAGAAAGGTCTATTTAAAATTTTCAAATTCGCTTGGCCGCCATGTTCGTTTTGTAGCTAACCGGTTTTTGAAAGTCTTATAGATGAACTTCCAGTAGTGCCCTTTATCTCCGTACAAAACTTTAGGGAGATACCGCTAATAGTTTCAGAGATATAGAATGCCGGTGAAATATTTTGCACATCCGCCATCTTGTGATTATGTAAAAAATTGAACAAAGTTAGAAGTCGGTGCATTACAATGTATATAAACATATACTGTACCAAGATTCATTGCGTTTGGTTGGTCAAATCACGAGAAACGTCTATTTAAAAGTCGCATATTCGCTTGGCCGCCATGTTGGTTTTGTAGTTACCAGGTTTTCAAACGTCACATAAGTGAACTTATAGTAGTTCCCTCTATCACCATAGAAAATGTCAGGGTAATATCGGTAATAGTTTCGGAGATATTGAATGCTGGTGAAATATTTCGCACAGCCGCCATGTTGGATTGGTGAGACGTAACAAAATTTGAAGGGCACGGTCGAGGTCGCCGGGAATAGTGCTATGAACTTTCCGAGTTTCATTGAAATCGCTCCTGCCGTTTAGATTTTATTAGGGGGGGACACACACACGAATCACACACACACACACACACACACACACGCACACACACACGGACAAAAGGTGATCTCATAAGCCTATTTTTTCAAAATTGAAAATAGGCTAAAAATCCAACTTTGCGACCATCTGAAATATGTAGTCGGTTCTCAATATCTACGAATCTATTACAGCAATCAAACTGAAATTTTGTATGTTGATAGTGGCAATTAACATGAGTAGGATATATGAAAATAGGCTGTATAGTTCTTCACGGAACTACTTGTTCACATATTCCATTAATGGGAATTATTCTGTGTTGACCGATTGAAAGTTACAATATCATTGTCAATAAGGCAACACTGTAAAATGGCTACAAAGCTACCTTTTTACAACTGGCATATGGTCATATTTTTTTCGCTAGGGCACATATTTCGTTATTTTTAATGCAAACTAGCAGAAGTACCCGTTCTTCGAACGGTGTTCGTTGTTAACACCAGACATTATCAATTGAGCTACTGTTGCAATGGTTAGCGGTTTGTCATTCCTTCAAGTTAATCAGAACGAAGTTAGTTTTCCGGGAATATCACACACATGGTTAATTTAAGACCCTTAAAATGTAGTTTTCGGAGACCCTTTATAGATTCCCGAATTTTGTGTCTCACATTGAGAAGCGCAACATACGCTTCGGTCGTCCTTCTAGGATAATTTTTATATTTCGCCTATTTTAGCATGTATTGAGAAGTTTTTCTCTATATCCAACCCTTCTACTGTATGAAAAGTGCGGTGAAGAGTTTTATAAATGATTGGTGTATTGACTCTCATGGTTACAATACCTAATTTTACGATGCTCCAAGCATCCGAAAACGAGTTATAGGCGTAGGCTACATAAAGATACAAAGAAAGACAGACAGACAATTCTATTGTCTACAACATATTACCGAGATATCCAAATATGGGTATATCTAGCACACAGTATCAAACAAAATAATCCTTACGATGAACCCGTTTGTCGACAACAACAACAAAAAAAATAGTTAAAATGTGCTCTCAGACTAAATTCACCTAACGTGTACTTCCTGACGTGAAATACAATTGAAAGCCTTGAAGACGAAACGCAATACACGTCACATAAAAACTGACCCTCTACGTTGTGCTAGGTGCCCATACACAGGAAGACCCCTTTCATAAATTATAAAGGCTTGTGGTGCATGAAAATTCAGATTCTTTAGCCTCAAATTGCCCAAATTCCTAAAAGCCGCAAAAAAAAATGCTGGTTCAATTCAAGAATTTTTGAAAATAATGTTGCTGTTTGGAGATATAATAGACCTTCTGTACTATATGTCGCACGCGAAAATTGCATGAAAAAATTCTAGTTTACCCCTTGACCCCCTTAATTGCATTGATGAATTGTACAGTCTACATTAGTTCCGTGATAACCATATAGCCATTTGCAAACTTTCACAGAAATGTAATAAATGGAGAGACATTGCTTCTTACAGAAATAGAGGGAAAGTTGGAAGCCACCCCTTGATATAATGTTCTCATGGTTATCGATTTGCATTCCTTCATTAGTTTGTTAAATTAAATTAAATAAGTTTTCTGGGAATATTTCAGAAACTGTTGGATTTAGAGCCTTATAATGTAGTTTTCGAGGACCATTTAGGGGCCCCGAGTTTTTTTTCTGGCACCGAGGGGATTTGTCTCGTCGTTGTACGCCATAATATAATACTAATAATAATATAATATAGGGAGAAATTATAACACCTAATTTTTTAAATTATTAATGCAGCCAATGGCCGTGTACTTTTCATTTCAGGACGGGTCAGGGAAGGGATATTATCAGAAAAAGAAGCATTCAATCACGCATGAGCAAAATGAAAATGGCCTACCATTTAACTAAGGACATCTATAAGAAAAGGTCAATATCCTTCAACGCAAAACTAAAACATTACTGCAGTGTCATCCGTCCGGAGGTCTTGCATGCTTCTGAATGCCTCACGATGAACAAAAAAGGCTTGGTCGAGAAACTGGAGGCCAAAGAAAGAAAAATGTTGAGAAAGATATTGGGTTCCATCAAAGACAATGGGGAATACAGAAGACGGCATAACCATGAACTATATACTCATGTGGAGAAGATAAGTAACGTCATCCGGAAGAGAAGGATACCATTTTTAGCCTACTTTCGATTTTTGCAAAAAATGAAAGTAGACTTATGAGATCAACACAGGGCGAAAAAAGTGCGTCTGTCTGTGTGTGTGTATGTGTGTGTGTGAGTATGTGTGTGTGTGAGTGTGTGTACTCTGAATGTCTGTCCCCACCCTATCAATTCGAACACGGTGAATGCGAATTGAACGAAATTTGGTACAAAGGTAGCACTAGCAAAGGACACCTCAGTGTCATGTTTTATATCGCCGCCATCTTGACGGAAACGTAATGGCGGCCACACAAATGTTCAAAGCTTAAATCAAATTACGACTAACCTAATCATTCGATCTCTACCAAATTTTGCAACAACATACCTTTATGGGAGGAGCATTCTTTGACCAAACTAATAGGTCATCAGCGTAATAGTTTGCGGATGGCGGCCATCTTTGTGTGAATATCGATTCCCCCTATTAATTCGAACACGGTACAACCGAATGGAACGAAATTTGGTACAGAGGTAGTACTAACAAAAGGCACCTCAGTGTCATGTTTTATATCGCCGCCATCTTGACGGAAACGTAATGGCGGCTACACAAATGTTCAAAGCTTAAATCAAATTACGACTAAACTAATCATCCGATCTCTACCAAATTTTGAAACAACATACCTTTATAGAGGAAGCATCCTTTGACCAAACGAATAGGTCATTAGCCTGATAGTTTGCGGATGGCGGCCATCATTTTGTCAAAATCGATTCCCCCTATTAATTCAAACACGGTGAGACCGAATGGAACGAAATTTGGTACAGAGGTAGCACTAGCAGAGGGCATCTCAGTGCCATGTTTTATATCGCCGCCATATTAACAGAAACGTAATGGTGGCCACACAAATGTTCAAAGCTTAAGTCAAATTACGACTAACATAACCATCCGATCTCTACCAAACTTTGCAACAACATACCTTTAAGGAGGGAGCATCCTTTGACCAATCTAATAGGTCATTAGCCTAATAGTTTGCGGATGGCGGCCATCTTTGTGTCAAAATCGATTCCCCCTATTAATTCAAACACGGTGAAACCGAATGAACGAAATTTGGTACAGAGGTAGCACTAGCAAAGGGCACCTCAGTGTCATGTTTTATATCGCCGCCATCTTGACTGAAACGTAATGGCGGCCACACAAATGTTCAAAGCATAAATCAAATTACGACTAACATAACCTTCCGATCTCTACCAAACTTTGCAACATCATACCTTTATGGAGGGAGCATCCTTTGACCAATCTAATAGGTCATTCGCCTAATAGTTTGCGGATGGTGGCCATCTTTGTGTCAAAATCGATTCCCCCTATTAATTCGAACACGGTGAAACCGAATTGAACGAAATTTGGTACAGAGGTAGCACTAGCAAAGGGCACCTCATATTCATGTTTAATATCCCTATAGCACGTTGTATTTCAACAAGCTACTACAACCAACATTCAATCATACTCCTTGAAAAGGACAAAGAGTTATAACAATACCCATGCATTCAGGAGAAAGTAGGCTATATGTTCTTTACTGAACATCTTGTTTGGGCATGTGAAACGAATGAGCCCATCGAGACTGACCAACCGCAACATAACTTACTTTCAGGAGAGGAAAACAAAATGGGCCTGGTTCATAGAACTGGATAAAGATCTGAAAGAAGTGGGGATTACACCAATAGACATTCAGGAGCGCGCCCCACTCAAAAGGAAACTTCAAGCTTGCATAGGTTTCCAAGAAAAACCGAAGCTGAAAACGGGAAAGATTTGGACCCAGGAACGGAAGGAAGTCCACCGAGAACGAATGCGGGCGTACTGGGCAAACATAAAAGCCAGTAGGAGACAGTGGGAATGACGCGGTCCATAGATGACCTATACGAAATGAATGAATGAATAATATGAGGATAGGAATATAATAGACCTGCCGTACCACACCCGCATGTGTAAATCGCGTGAAAAAATTCTAGAGTACCCCCTTGATCCCCTTAAGCGCGTTAAACGTATTGATGAATTTTACGGCTTAATTTAGTTCCGTGGTAAGCTTCTAGCCGTTTGCAAACTTTCACACTAATGTAATTAATGGAATTGCATTGCGTCTTACAGCAATAGATGGACCTCTGAGAATCTGTTGCATGGTTACTGGCTTGCATTTGTTCATTAGTATATTAAATGAAACTAGTTGAAACCCGTCAATACATGACGGCCAATAAGAAAATATTTACTGAAGAAATTTATTATATAGGTTCTTTGTACAATTATTTTTTAGCACTATTGAAACTTTAAGGGCGTCAAAAGATTGCACTCTAGACATTGCAACATACTGCTGGCCATGATTGAAAACTTGATGAGGCAAATTGAGACCTATACGTTCCAGAGTTCCCCCTTGAGCTTTATTGATTGTGATAAAGAATGCCAAGCGAATCGGAAAATGTTGCCTCTTAAAAGAAAATGATTGTTTTATCCGGCGGTGTTAAATGAAGTCGAAGGATTAGACCTTTCTGCCTAATTTTAACTGCACTTATTTCCAAATCCAAGCATTTTCATGCATATTTCATATAATTAATATGGAATCAAGTCGAAGGGTTAGATCTCTCCGCCTAATTTTAACTGCACTTATTATTTCCAAATTCAAGCAATTTTCGTACATATTTCTTATAATTAATATGGTAGCATTTAGATGCCCCTGGGGAACTTCAGATTTCTCAGACGCATATCTATGGGCCAATCGTTTGGAGTATGTGGAAGCAAATCACCTAATTCCAAGGAATTCAAGAATTCTGAGGAGTCTAATATATACAACTGGCCGCTCGAACCGTCGCTTATTATTTTGGAATATACATTAACGAAGTTCTCTCTTAAATTCCTCGAGATATCATTTCCAGTGAAAAATTGTTGCAGTCTGTCAAATATTTTATATTTAGGAAGATTAATTTTGCCATTACAACACCAAAGGTCAAAGTAACCAGGCGTAGATTTCTCGCTACAGAAATACAGTGCAGAACAATGTTTACATTTGTTCGTCAAGGACCATACACTGTACGGCATAATATCTGGAATTGTTTCTGAAATGGCATTTTATATTAGATTTTAAAAGTGGCTTCGTATTTTCTACGATTTCCCACTTTTTTGTGGCTAATGTTCTTTTTCGTCAAATGTGTATATTTATTGCAGCATTTCTCTCCAAATTAACGTCATATTCAATAACACTATAGTGGTCTGCATCAACACAGCCGCCAAATATTAAATGGCAAATAATACTTCCATTGCCAAAATCAACAGCGTGGTTAGACGCATTGTTATGTACTCTAAACAAATCATCAATAAACAATATTATTCACGTATACAATGAAGTTCAGATACTTTCATTCTGAAGTTTGTTGCTGATGAGAATGCGATGATACTGATCGCCAATAATAAAATCCTTGTAATTATTCATGCCAGCAACAATTTTTGCAATTTGCTTGCAAACTCAGCTCAGGATAACGTCCTGCATTTTGGAATAAACAGTACGAAACTGCTCTAAATAAGCAATTTCCATCACCTGATGTCGGTACAATCCTTTGCATTTCCATGACAGTAAATTAAGCAAGGGAGCATACTTCGCCAACTACTGGAATGAGCATAGACTCACTTCGACAGCCACCGTAATGGAGGGAGTTTAAGAGTTAGACCATATGCTCAGTGCTTGTCAAAAATCGTATTAACACAGTGAAGCCCAATCTGAAGGCTACATTCTGAGCTATCGCCCCGGATTCCAGGTTCGGTCCCTGGTTTGCCAAGAAATTTACTTCTGGTCTGAGGGCTGGAACGGGGCGCACTCTTGAGGCAAAACTCAGGAGAGCAAGGTTAGAGTCCTATCTCAACAATCTGGGATGTGGTTTTCCGTGGTTTGCCACGTCCACTGCAGGTAAATACCGGGATAGTTCGTAACTTAAAGCCTCGGTCGTCAATTCCCCATTCCCCACTTGAATTCCAAATGCACACATCAGTACAGCCATCACAATAACACAGGTTATCAGAGAAAATTTTACACACACACACACACACACACCAAAGTAGACGGGGCTGAGTGACCACGATGTCTGAGTCCATCAAATGAATTATATTCGTCAATTGTCTCTCAAGGCGAAAGCGATTGTGGCCATCTTTTATTTAATAATTTAAAAGTATATGGCAATGTAAATCGTGGAGAATTCCTTACTGTACGGGAATAATAAAAGTAAAATATGTTAAGACAATGAATTACCAATAGCCAGAAAGAATAATTAGGAAATAAAAATACATGTCTGAGGTGAGACTCCTTCGGCTATGCAAAATTCATTCCTGGGTCCGCAATGTAACCCCTGAGCCACCCAGTCAACAGACTTCTAAACCAATATTAAGTTACTTAAACAACAAACGAACTCAAACGCCTGTTGAAGTTCTTCAATCCCCTCTTTTTAATTCTCAAAAACAAAGATCACACTACGATACGATGAATCCTTTATCCGCCATTTCTCTAGAACTGTAATTCTGGTCTGAGGGCTGGAACGGGGCGCACTATTGAGGCAAAACTAAGAAGGGAAATGTTCGATTCCCATCTCAACTATCTGGGATTTGGTTTTCCGTGGTTTGCCACTTCCACTGCAGGTGTAATTCTGGTCTGAGGGCTGGAACGGGGCGCACTCTTGAGGCAAAACTAAGTAGGGCAAGGTTCGATTCCCATCTCAACAATCTGGGATGTGGTTTTCCGTGGTTTTCCACTTCCACTGCAGGTAAATACCGGGATAGTTCCTAACTTAAAGCCTCGGTCGCCAATTTCCCATTCCCCACTTTAATTACAAATGCACACATCAGTACTGCCATCACAATAACACAGGTTATCAGAGAAAATTTGACACACACACACACACCAAAGTAGACGGGGCTGAGTGACCACGATGTCTGAGTCCAACAAATGAATTATGTTCGTCAATTGTCTCTCATGGTGAGCCTCCGTGGCTTAGGCGGCAGCACGCCGGCCTCTCACCGCTGGATCCGTGGTTCAAATCCCGGTCACTCCATGTGCGATCTGTGCTGGACAAAACGGAGGCAGACAGGTTTTTCTCCGGGTACTCCGGTTTTCCCTGTCAAAATTTCATTCCAGCAACACTCTCCACTATCATTTCATTTCATCTGTCATTCATTTAATCATTGCCCCAGAGGAGTGCGTCAGGCCTCGGCAGCCGGCACAGTTCATATCCTCGCCGCTAGATGGGGGCTTCATTCATTCCATTCCTGACCCTGTCGGAGACTGGAAGCAGGCTGTGGATTTTCATTTTCATTTTTTTTCAATTGTCTCTCATGGCGAAAGCGATTGTGGGCATCTTTTATTTAATAATTTAAAAGTATATGGGAACGTAAATCGTGGAGAATTCCTTACTTTATGGGAATAATAAAAGTAAAATATGTTAAGACAATGTATTACCAATAGGCAGAAAGAATAATTGAGAAATAAAAATATATGTCGGAGGTGGGATTCGAACTGCTTCCATTGCGTGATGCATGAATTAACAGTTTTGAACGCTACCGTCTGAACTACCGAATCACTGGCAGAACAGTGCAATATTCAGTTACTTAAACAACATTCACTCTCAACAGTCCGTATAAGTTCTTCTACATTTCCCGTTTTTTTTATAATATTCTATTCCTGTTTATATCGTGGAAACTTCATAATCAATATTCCCCTCCTTTATTATAATTCTTATAAATAACTATTGCATTAAAACGCGGTGGACATCCGCCATGTCTGTCATTAACCAAGATGATTCTGCGCATGCGCTTGAGCCAATAATTTTGTAGTTTTGTTTATAAATTTTAAAATATGTGGTAACATATTTGTTTATTTTTAAGACACTCTGAAAATCTACAGGCCTACAGCTTTCGACAGATTGCTCTACGAAGTGAATCGGTTCTACCGTTCCCTCAATCTCGCGGTAACAAAAATCAGCTTAGTGTTTTAAATATATAGATTAGTTTTCTGGGAATATCTCAAAAAACGGTTGGTCTTAGGGCCTTAAAATGTGGTATTCGGGTACCCGAGTTTTGTCTCTCACATTGAGGGGTTGAAAATGAGCTTTGTCTTGTCCTTCTACGCCTATTTCAGCATGTATTTTAAGGGGGTAGGCCCCCTTTTATGAGAGGTACGGAGAAGAGTTATATCAATGATAAGTGTCGTGCCTCTGATGGATATCTGTATCAAATTTTACGTTGATACACCTAGCCGTTCTCGAGTTATAAGGGAACAAAGTTGTCCACAGACGAACAAACAAACAAACAAACAAACAGACAGACGAAAAAAAATCGCGCGCATCCATCTAAAACAGTCTGAAACGCGTAAACAACTCAATTTTCCGTAGAAATTCAGAGAAAAACAGACAAACTTTCATTTTTAGCCTATTTTCAATTTTGAAACAAGTAGTTCCGTGAAGAACTATACAGCCTATTTTCATATATCCTACTTATGTTAATTGCCACTATCAACATACACAATTTCAGTTTGATTGCTGTAATATATTCGTAGATATTGAGAACCGACTAAATATTTCGGATGGTCGCCATGTTGGATTTTATATATGTAGGTCCTAGAGTTATGTAGTGTTACATGCAGATTATTGTGAACGTGTAGTATTCAAGCTTCAATCGATAATTAGGACACAAGAAAAAACAAGGAGATTTAAAAATTTTTCACAGCTGCCTTCTTGAGGTTATGGAAACAATTGAAATAAATTAGATGCCAGTGGATTAACATTCGTATAAGGATTTACTGTACCAAGTTTCACTGCACGCGGATGGTTAAATTGCGAGAAACGTCCATGTGAATATTTATAATTCGCGTCACCGCCATGTTGGATTTGTGATCACCAGTTTATTTAAAGTCCTATAGGTGAACTTAAGTTCATAGCCCCTATGAACATTAAACAAGATGTTCAGTAAAGAACATATAGCCTACTTTCTCCTAAATGCATGGGTATTGTTATAACTCTTTGTCCTTTTCAAGGAGTATGATTGAATGTTTGTTGTAGTAGCTTGTTGAAAAACAACGTGCTATAGGGATATTAAACATGAATATGAGGTGCCCTTTGCTATTGCTACCTCTGTACCAAATTTCGTTCAATTCGGTTTCACCGTGTTTGAATTGATAGGGGGAATCGATTTGCACACATACTTGGCCACCATCTGCAAACTGATGTTTCCCACATAAAGATATGGTGTTGCAAAATTTGGTAGAGACTAGATTATTAGGTTGGTCGTAATTACATTTTAGCTTTTAACATTTGGGTGGCCGCGATTACGTTTCCGTCAAGATAGCGGTGATATAAAATATGACACTGAGGTGCCCTTTGCTAGTGCTACCTCTGTACCAAATTTCGTTCCATTCGGTTTCACCGTGTTCGAATTGATAAGGGGAATCGATTTTCACACAAAGATGGCCGCCATCCGCAAAATATTAGGCTGATGACCTATTAGTTTGGTCAAAGGATGCTCCCTCCATAAAGGTATGTTGTTGCTAAATTTGCTAGAGATCGGATGATTAGGCTAATCGTAATTTGATTTAAGCTTTGAACATTCGTGTGGCCGCCATTACGTTTCTGTCAATATGGCGGCGATATAAATCATGACACTGAGATGCCCTTTGCTAGTGCTATCTCTGTACCAAATTTCGTTCCATTCGGTTTCACCGTGTTTGAATTAATAGGGAGAATCGATTTTGACACAAAGATGGCCGCCATCCGCAAACTATTAGGCGAATGACCTATTAGATTGGTCAAAGGATGCTCCCTCCATAAAGGTATGTAGTTGCAAAATTTGGTAGAGATCGGATGATTAGGTTAATCGTAATTTGATTTAAGCTTTGAACATTTGTGTGGCCGCTATTACGTTTCCGTCAAGATGGCGGCGATATAAAACATGACACTGAGGTGCCTTTTGTTAGTACTACCTCTGTACCAAATTTCGTTCCATTCGGTTGCACCGTGTTCGAATTAATAGGGGGAATCGATTTTCACACAAAGATGGCCGCCATCCGCAAACTATTACGCTGATGACTTATTAGTTTGGTCAAAGAATGCTCCCCCCATAAAGGTATGTTGTTGCAAAATTTGGTAGAGATCCGATGATTAGGTTAGTCGTAATTTGATTTAAGCTTTGAACATTTGTGTGGCCGCCATTACGTTTCCGTCAAGATGGCGGCGATATAAAACATGACACTGAGGTGTCCTTTGCTTGTGCTACCTTTGTACCAAATTTCGTTCAATTCGCATTCACCGTGTTCGAATTGATAGGGGGGGACAGACATTCAGAGTACACACACTCACACACACACAGACACACAGACACACACACACACAGACTCACACACACACATACACACACACAGACAGACACACTTTTTTCGCCCTGTGTTGATCTCATAAGTCTACTTTCATTTTTTGCAAAAATCGAAAGTAGGCTAAAAATGCAGTTTGATTGCTAAAATAGATTCGTAGATATTCAGTATCGTCTAAATATTTCGGTTGATCGCCATGTTGGATTGTTAAATGTATAGGCCATAGAGTCATGTACCATTAAAGGAAAATTATTGCGTAGGTTCATTATTCAAACTTTCACTTCGATCGCATGACTACATCACAATGAATAAAATCTTAATATTAAAATTCGCACTGCCGCCATCTTGAGGTTATGTAAACAATTGAACTAAATTAGATTCCAGTGGATTACAATGTGTATAAATACTTCCTGTGCCAGGTTTCAGTGCGCTTGGAACATTAAATCGCGAGAAAGGTCAATTTAAAATTTTCAAATTCGCTTGGCCGCCATGTTCGTTTTGTAGTTAACCGGTTTTTGAAAATCTTATAGATGGACTTCCAGTAGTGCCCTTTATCTCCGTACAAAATTTCAGGGTTTTACCGCTAATAGTTTCAGAGATATAGAATGCCGGTGAAATATTTCGCACATCCGCCATCTTGTGATTATGTAAATAATTGAACGAAGTTAGATGTCGGTGCATTACAATGTATATAAACATATACTGTACCAAGTTTCATTGCGTTTGGTTGTTCAAATCGCGAGAAACGCCTATTTAAAAGACGCAAATTCGCATGGCCGCCATGTTGATTTTGTAGTTACCAGATTTTCAAAAGTCACATAAGTGAACTTATAGTAGTTCCCTCTATCACCATAGAAAATGTCAGGGTAATATCGGTAATAGTTTCGGAGATATTGAATGCTGGTGAAATATTTCGCACAGCCGCCATGTTGGATTGGTGAGTCGTAACAAAATTTGAAGGACACGGCCGAGGTCGCCGGGAATATTGCTATGAACTTTCCGAGTTTCATTGAAATCGCTCCAGCCGTTTAGATTTTATTAGGGGGGGACACACACACGAATCACACACACAAACACACACGCACACACACACGGTCAAAAGGTGATCTCATAAGCCTATTTTTTCAAAATTGAAAATAGGCTAAAATAGGCTTATGAGATCACCTTTTGTCCGTGTGTGTGTGCGTGTGTGTGTGTGTGTGTGTGAGGTGTGTGTGTGTCCCCCTCTAATAAAATCTAAACGGTTGGAGCGATTTCAATGAAACATGGTAAGTTCATAGCACTGTTCCCGGCGACCTCGACCGTGCCCTTCAAATTTTGTTACGTATCACCAATCCAACATGGCGACTGTGCGAAATATTTCACTAGCATTCAATATCTCCGAAACTATTACCGATATCGCCCTGAAATTGTGTACGGTGATAAAGGGCACTACTAGAAGTTCACTTATGAGACTTTCAAAAACCTGATGACTACGAAACCAACATGGCGGTCAAGCGAAATTGAGAAATTTAAATAGACTTTTCTCGTGATTTAACTATCCAAATGTAATGAAACTTGGTACAGCAAATGTTTATAGACATATTAATGCACTGGAGTCTAATTTAGTTCAATTGTTTACATAACCTCAAAATGGCGACTGTGCGAAATATTTCACTGACATTCTATATCTCCGAAACTATTACAGATATCACCCTGCAATTTTGTACGGTGATAAAGTGTACTGATACAAGTTTACCTATGTATATTTAATAAACCTGTAACGTACAAAACGAACATGGCGACCAAGCGAATTTGAAATATTTTAATATACTTTTCTCGTGATTTAACTCTCTGAGCGCAGTGAAATGTGGTACAGTAAATGATTTTGCAGATTGTAATGCACTGCCTTCTAATTTAATTCAATTGTTTACAAAACCTCAAGATGGCGGCTGTGCGAAATTTTAAAATTATTTTTTTATTTCTTGTGTCGTAATCATGCGATCGAAGTGAAAGTTTGAATAATGAACCTAGGCAATAATTGTCCTTGAATGGTACATAACTCTATGGCCTATACATATAACAATCCTAAATGGCGAGCTTCCGAAATATTTAGACGGTTCTCAATATCTATGAATATTTTACAGCAACCAAACTGAATTTTTTTTATGTTCATAGAGACTATGAACATATGTTCACCTATAGGACTTTCAGTAACCTGGTGAGCACAAATCCAACATGGCGGCGACGCGAAGTATAAATATTTAAATGGACGTTTCTCGCGAATTAACTATCCGAGTGCCGTTAAACGTTGCACATTAAATGCTTATACAAATGTTGATCCACTGGCATCTAATTTATTTCAATTGTTAGCATAATCACAAGATGGCTGCTGTGCGTAATTTAAAAATCTCGTTTTTACTTCTTGTGTTCTAATCATGCGATTGAAGTTTGAATACCACACGTACACAATAATCTTAATGTAATAGTACAAAAATAAAAATCCAACCTGGTGACCATCTGAAATATTTAGATGGTTCTCAATATCTACGAATCTGTTACTGAAATTTAAACTGAAATTTTGTATGTTGATAGAGGCAATTAACATGAGCAGGATATATGAAAATAGGCTGTATAATTCTTCACAGAACTACTTGTTATATATAGAGAGATATACTGCACCGGTCGGTGTTGACCGTGTTTTATTGGACAAATTTAGGTTTCACTCGCTAACTGTTGGAGATATACGAAAAGTGATAAGGACCTTTCGGATAGAAAATTAAATTTTAAAGCTCATGTATGCCATCAAAAGTTTGCTATTTCTTAGCGTACTTTTTTTTTATTTGAAATGGAATTGTGAAATTTTGAAACCAAAGTGTGTAGTGACGTCACAAATGTCGGTTTTACTCGCTATCCGTTGGAGATACACGAAAAGTGATAAGGACCTTTTGGATAGGAAATTAAATTTCAAAGTTCGCATGTGCCATCAAAAGTTTGCTATTTCCTACCGTTCTCTTTTTATTTGACATGGAAATATGAAATTTTGAAACCAAAGGTTGTAGTGACGTCAGTAAAATCGTCGCCATTTTTAATAGTGCAAAATTTCGAAATCAAAAGTATCCTATATGTAAACCTGATAAACCAGCTACATCCATGCCAAATTTCATTTAAATCGGACCAGTGGTTCTTGCGTCATTGAGTAACACACAGAGAGACAGACAGACAGACAGAAAGACAGACACACACCATCTCATTTTTAGCCTACTTTCGATTTTTGCAAAAAATGAAAGTAGACTTATGAGATCAACACAGGGCGAAAAAAAGTGTGTCAGTCTGTGTGTGTGTATGTGTGTGTGAGAGTCTGTGCGTGTGTGTGTGTGTGTGAGTGTGTGTACTCTGAATATCTGTCCTCCCCTATCAATTCGAACACGGTGAATGCGAATTGAACAAAATTTGGTACAAAGGTAGCTCTAGCAAAGGACACCTCAGTGTCATGTTTTATATCGCCACCATCTTGACGGAAACGTAATGGTGGCCACACAAATGTTCAAAGCTTAAATCAAATTACGACTAACCTAATCATTCGATCTCTACCAAATTTTGCAACAACATACCTTTATGGGGGGGGGGGGGGGAGCATCCTTTGACCAAACTAATAGGTCTTCAGCCTAATAGTTTACGGATGGCTGCCATCTTTGTGTGAAAATCGATCCCCCCTATTAATTCGAACACGGTGAAGCCGAATGGAACGACATTTGGTACAGAGGTAGTACTAGCAAAGGGCATCTCAGTGTCATGTTTTATATCGCCGCCATCTTGACGGAAACGTAATGGCGGCCACACAAATTTTCAAAGCTTAAATCAAATTACGACTAAACTAATCATCCGATCTCTACCAAATTTTGAAACAACATACCTTTATGGAGGAAGCATCCTTTGTCCAAATTAATTGGTCATTAGCCTAATAGTTTGCGGATGGCGGCCATCTTTAATTCAAAATCGATTCCTCCTATTAATTCAAACACGGTGAAACCGAATGGAACGAAATTTGGTACAGAGGTAGCACTAGCAAAGGGCACCTCAGTGTCATGTTTTATATCGCCGCCATCTTGACAGAAACGTAATGGTGGCCACACAAATGTTCAAAGCTTAAATCAAATTTCGACTAACTTAATCATCCGATTTCTACCAAATTTTGCAACAACATACCTTTATGAGGGCAGCATCCTTTGACCAAACTAATAGGTCATCAGCTTAATAGTTTGCGGATGGCGGCCATCTTTGTTTCAAAATCGATTCCTCCTATTAATTCAAACACGGTGAAACCGAATGGAACGAAATTTGGTACAGAGGTAGCACTAGCAAAGGGCACCTCAGTGTCATGTTTTATATCGCCGCCATCTTGACGGAAACGTAATGGCGGCCACACAAATTTTCAAAGCTTAAATCAAATTACGACTAAACTAATCATCCGATCTCTACCAAATTTTGAAACAACATACCTTTATGGAGGAAGCATCATTTGTCCAAATTAATTGGTCATTAGCCTAATAGTTTGCGGATGGCGGCCATCTTTGTTTCAAAATCGATTCCCCCTATTAATTCGAACACGGCGAAACCGAATGGAACGAAATTTGGTACAGAGGTAGCACTAGCAGAGGGCACCCCAGTGTCATGTTTTATATCGCCGCCATCTTGACGGAAACGTAATGGCGGCCACACAAATATTCAAAGCTTAAATCAAATTACGATTAATATAATCATCCGATCTCTAGCGAATTTTGCAACAACATACCTTTATGGAGGGAGCATCCTTTGACCAAACTAATAGGTCATTAGCCTAATATTTTGCGGATGGCGGCAATCTTTGTGTGAAAATCAATTCCCCCTATCAATTCGAACACGGTGAAACCGAATGGAACGAAATTTGGTACAGAGGTAGCACTAGCAAAGGGCACCTCAGTGTCATGTTTTATATGACCGCCATCTTGACGGAAACGTAATCGCGGCCACCCGAATGTTAAAAGTTAAAATGTAATTACGACCAACCTAATAATCTAGTCTCTACCAAATTTTGCGACAACATATCTTTATGTGGGAAGCGTATTCTGAGTAAACTGCAAGATCATCAGCTCAATAGTTTGCAGATGGTGGCCAAGTATGTATGCAAATCGATTCCCCCTATCAATTCAAACACGGTGAAACCGAATTGAACGAAATTTGGTACAGAGGTAGCACTAGCAAGGGGCACTTCAGTGTCATGTTTTATATCGCCGCCATCTTGACGGAAACGGAATGACGGCCACCCAAATGTTAAAAGCTTAAATCAAATTACGACCATCCTAATAATTTGATCTCTACCAGATTTTGCAACAACATTCCTTTTTGTGGAAAGCATCTAATGACTGACTGCTAAGTCGTCAGCCCAATAGTTTGCAAATAGCGGCCATGTATGTGTGCAAATCCATTCCCCATATCAATTCAAACACGGTGAAACCGAATTGAATGATTTTTTTACAGAGGTAGCACTAGCAAATGGCACCTCATATTCATGTTTAATATCCGTATATCACGTTGTATTTCAACAAGCTACTACAACCAACATTCAATTATACTCCTTGAAAAGGACAATGAGTTATAACAATACCCATGCATTTAGGAGAAAGTAGGCTATATGTTCTTTACTGAACACCTTGTTATATATTAGTATGATTAAACCTTAAAATTAGTATGACAAAATAAGAATGTATTTAAAGGCACGATTTGTTTTGACCTGGTAAGCGGTGATGATTGTTGTTTTAAGGGTTCAACATCAAGGTTATCTGTCCTTAATAGTTTAATAATGATGATATTAATAATAATAATGTTATTGGTTTTCCTTACCTTTTAAAAAACTGCGGCTTTTAGAGACGCCCAGGTGTCGGAATTTTGTCCAGAAGGGGATCTTTAACATGCCAGTAAATCTACTGACACGGCTCCCTCTCATTTTCCAACTGGCAGCCCTAGGATTTGATCCCTATTAGTTTGGGTGAGCGTGAAAATGAAGATGAAACGAAACCTAAAACTAACTAGTGTAGCCTACTGACTTAACAACTTACGTACTGGAAGATGAAGATGACAAAAAAGAGACAACAAACAAAAATGCCTTCAACCGTCGAAGAATGAGGACTGATGGATTTAGTAAGAGATAGAGCTATGAAAGGCATATCGGAAAGAGGAGAGAGTCCACTCTAAAGTAAATGGAAAAAGGGCTAAACGGGCTTAGCACGGGAATCCCTCGGGGTCGCCAACTCCCTAGCTCACCAGTCATTCCCACTTGAGGATGCAGCACTATCCAGGTGCACCGTAAGTTATGGGTCAACACAACACCCTGCCTTCCTAAGAGCCTTGCGCAAAAGACAGAAGATACCATGAAAAGAAAAAAATAAGAGGCCTGACCCCCAAAGAAGGAGGGTATCAAGGAAGATGAGACAAGGGGCAACTAATGGGAGAAAATAAAAGACACTCTAGGCCTTGGATACTCTAATACCGTCGGGGTGCGAAGAGAACAACAATTGGCCAAGGAAGGTCGACAGGAAAGATGACAGAGATGAGCCCATCACAGGTAAATGGAAACAATGCAAGACTCGGCTGGCGTCCCGTTGTCGTCAATCAGTCATGAATATCTGAGGTACCAGGTAAGCTGTATCTCCATCCTTAAACAAACAAGGTGTACAATAATTTCAGGTTCATTTCTCAGTCGAATATCAATCATCCTTAAGGGAACACAAGAGGTTAATTAATAGTGAAAAGGTGGGTGCCCGTCAATTGATCATTATTCTACAGAGCACGAATATTAACCTTCAACACCAGCCGTAAGATAGGATTACACCTAAAACGAAAAAGTAAAACACTATCTACACAGGTGTATTGATTGATTGCAGGTTGTGAGATCCACTATCAACAAGCCAAACTGTTCAAAATACTACTCATTAAATAACATTACTGTACCGTCCAGTAGAGGTTACTCAACAGTTTAGCCGATAGCGTTCAGTCAGTCTACAACTGTGCAATTGGGTGCTGCATCAATTTCTGAGATTGGATGATCATATCCCGTGTGATATTCTCAGCACCACAGGATCCCAGCTGATTCTGGCATTGCTTCCAGTTACTTGTGCTGGGCCCCTCTGTTTACTTTCCTGGCGACCGCCGTTGGTTACTTCTTGTTCTCTTCCTGCCTTAATTATTCCTGCCTTGATTGGCCCTTGTCTCATTTTTATCATTTCAAATGATCTTGTCGACTTCATCGTTATGCTTAGGTCTACCGTTATGCGTCATATGCACCGAGTCTGAGTTAACTCCTGGGGTCTGGCGTTATGCGATACGGAGACGGCGAGTGCGTGACGTCATGCAGCAGAGTGCAAAGAGTCCTGGGGCTTCGAGCGAAGCGAGAAGCTCTCCTGAGCCTTTCTAACATGTGTAGCATTTGTAGCATGCGTCATTTGAAATGATATAAAGTATAGTCTCTCAGACTGACTGTATCTTTTTTGATACCCTCTTTCTTTTAGGGATCAGACCTCTTTTTCTTTCTAGGTATGATGATGATGATGATGTAACATGATGATGGCATGAAATCTCGAACTAAAACTAATTACAGACTTACAACTAACTTCCATACTAGAAGAGAAATAAATAAGGGAAACAAGAGACATGGAAAGAAAATGCCTTCAACTGTCGAAGAATGAGGACTGAGGAACTCGGAATTAAGTAGAGCAATGGAAGACAGTTAGAAAAGGGAAAGAGAAGAGGGTCCGTCCAAAAAATCAATGGAAAAAGGGGTAAACGGACTCAGCTCAGGAATACCTCGGGGCCGCCATCTCCTGAGCTTACCAGCCATGAGTTCTTGAGGGTGTAGCACTATCAAGGGTGCACTATAAATGGTGGGGCTACACACACCCTGCCTCCGTTAGTGCCTTGTGCAGAAGACGGGAGGTTTCAGGAAAAGAACAAATGTTTTAGGGTATCAGGAAAGATGAGACAGAGGGCGTGGTGGTGCAGTGGTCAAGCTGCTTGCCTCTCACCAATGTGGACCGGGTTCGATTTCCATCAATGCATGTGAGATTATTAAAGAGAAATGCCTCGTCTTGTGGTACGGATTACATGTTGCTCATGATCGCAAGATTAACGGTCGTGTAAAACTACAAGCTTCCTGCCGACAAGGGCCAATGAAGGTGGATGAAGAAAGACACCTTATGCTGCCTTGGATACCCTAATACTGACGGGGTCGAAAAGAGAGATGCAAAAGATGATAGAAAGGAGCCTGGCACTAGTAAGAGGAAGTAATGTCGGGCACACTGTGGTCCCGCAGTCGCCAATCCATGTCCCACTAGTTGTGAGTTTCTGGGGGAGGTTATCTCTAGCAGTGTGTGCACTTGAACTCTCGGCTCCCGAGTTCCGATCGGCAAAACTCGGCTGTCTTCGTAGCCAATTGCCTATACTAACGCAACGTATAACATGCATAACGAAAAGCGAGGCCGAAGTAGAATGCAGCAGCGTATCGTTCGTAATGTGGCATGAAGAAAGAAACCCTCATCCGTTTAATTACGTCCAATAAACCTCCACATATGGGCCGACGACCTCACTGTTCTGCCCCTTAAATCAACAATAACTAATTAACTAACTAACTAACTAACTAACTAACGACGGGCAGATGACCTCGTAGTTCCGCCCCTTAAAACAACAATAACTAACTAAAACTAACTAACTATCTAACTAACTATTTGATTAACTTACTAAACCACAACATACGGTTGATGTAGATGTGATGGCAGCAGCAATTATAAGGTGCGTTCAAAAAGTAACGAGCCGGAGGCATAATTACAGAAACCAGTACCTGTATGTTAAAAGTATTGGCCCTGGCTGTTGAGGCACTTGTCCCACTGTGACACGAGGCGGTGAATGGCTGTCTCATAAAATTCCCTGGGCTGCGATGTAAACCAGTTCCGCACGTACAGCTGGACGTCGGCGTCCGAGGTGAATCGTTGGCCCCGCAGAGCCCTTTTCAGGGAACCAAACATGGCGTAATCACAGGGAGAGAGGTCTGGACTGTATGGAGTGCCGCGACTGTGTTGGCCGTGTGAGGTCGTGCATTGCTGTGGAGCGGAATGACCCCACGGGTGAGATTGTCTGGCCGTTTTGTTTTGATCGCTTGGTGAAGGGTGGTCAAGGTTTGCGAGTAACGCTGGGCATTCACTGTTGTCCCGTGCGGCATGAAGTGTATCAGAAGGGGGCCTTCTTGTTCAAAGAAGAACGTCAGCATCACTGGCAGCGTTGGACGATTGATGCATGCTGCTGCTCACTTTGTATCGTCACGTGACGTGCACGCGTGCCCTCGAGCGATGGGCTGTGACCTTCCATGCTCTGGTCAGAACAACACCTCGTTACACACGCCACGATTAGCGGATGTCGTCACCGGTTTGCGCATTCCAGCCTCCGGCTCGTTAATGTTTATAAATTACGATCAAACTAATCATCGGATTATTACCAAATTTGGTAAAAGCATATCCTCATATAAGACGCGACTTGCGCCCATACTACAAGGTCATCAGCCATACCATTTCAGGATGGAGGCCGTGTGAATTATGCAAGCTTTATAATCCAAAACTTAGGACCCACCAGTTCCGATTATCGAACCGAGAATGGTTTAAACTGTTCTAAAAGACGTGGACGTTCGAAATTAAAAGTTTATTATAATATTATAGTGCAGAAGTGACCTTAAATAGCTGAGTCGTCTCGGTTGCAAGACAAGATGGCAGCTGATCTCTCGTTCTGACCTATATTTCACTAATTTGAGTATGTTGCATGCAATATAACATACTGATAGATAAATATAGACTTTGTATGAAATGGATTATAATGAATATACAGGGTGAGGCACTTATAACTGTCTTTCGGAATATTTGGAAAACTACAAATCGGATTAAAACACGGTTGCAATACAAGCTGTTCACCTCGAAGAGGGACATCCATTAACATAAATCTCGACCCCCCCTGTACCACCCCCGGGAGTGGGAGGAAGGGTGACTTAGAAATCTTAAAAAGGAACCCCTATTTCTTATTGTGGATTTGGATGCTCAGTGAAAAAATATGTAACTTTTGTATTAAACATATTTTTCGTTTCACGACAGATGGCGCTGTAATCGGCAAAAATGAAAATGAGTTGAAAATTGTTGAAAAATGGCAATAATCCCGCCCCCCAAAAAATGACATCAGATTAGGAAAATCGAGGCAAATTTCTTGATATTTTTGAAAATGCTATGATGTGACACCGTCAACCCTCCCGCAATGAATTCTTAGACTACTTTAGCGTTACCCAGGAACAACGACGTTGACGTAGTATTAATATGTTCCCTTCGGGGTGCTTGCTTGAATGAAACACTTGTCAGAGGCAAGGAAATTCAAAGTAACCAAGCACCCCGAGATAGTGAGAGGCAAGGGGACTAACAGTAATCAAGCACCCCGAGATGGTGAGAGGCAAGGGAGCTCACAGTAATCAAGCACCCCGAGATGGTGAGAGGCAAGGGAGCTCACAGTAATCAAGCACCCCGACATAGTGAGAGGCAAGGGGATTCACAGTAATCAAACACACCGGGATTGTGAGAAGCAAGGGGACTCACAGTAACCAAGCACCCCGAGATGACGAGAGAAAAGGGAACTCACTGTAATCAAAAAACCCGAGTTAGTGAGAGCCAAGGAGACTCACAGTAATCAAGTACCCCGAGATAGTGCGAGGCAAGGAGACTCACAGTAATCAGGCACCACGAGATAGTGAGAGGCAAGGGGACTAACAGTAATCAAGCACCCCGAGATGGTGAGAGGCAAGGGAGCTCACAGTAATCAAGCACCCCGAGATAGTGAGAGGCAAGGGGACTCACAGTAATCAACCACCCCGAGATGGTGAGAGGCAAGCGAACTCACAGTAATCAAGCACCCCGAGATAGTGATAGGCAAGGGGAATCACAGTAATCAGAACACCCGGAGATAGTGAGAGGCAAAAGAATTCACAGTAATCATGCACCCCGAGATAGTGGGAGGCAAGGGGACTCGCAGTAATCAAACACCCCGAGATAGTGAGAGGCAAGGGGACTCACAGTAATCAAACACCCCGAGATAGTGAGAGGCACGGGGGACTCACAGTAATCAAGCACCCCGAGATAGTGGGAGGCAAGGGGACTCACAGTAATAAAGCACCCAGAGATACTGGGAGGCAAGGGGACTCACAGTAACCAAGCACCCCAAGATAGTGAGAGGCAAGGGGATTCACAGTACTCAAACACCCCGAGATAGTGAGAGGCACGGGGACACACAGTAATCAAGCACGCCGAGATAGTGGGAGGCAAGGGGACTCACAGTAACCAAGCACCCCGAGATAGTGAGAGGCAAGGGGATTCACAGTAATCAAGCACCCCGAGATAGTGGGAGGCAAGGGGACTCACAGTAACCAAGCACCCCGAGATAGTGAGAAGCACGGGACTCACAGTAATCAAGCACCCCGAGTTAGTGAGAGGCAAGGGAACTCTAAGTAATCCAGCACCCCGAGATAGTGGAAGGCTAGGGGACTCACAGTAACCAAGCACCCCGAGATAGTGAGAGGCAAGGGGACTCACAGTAATCAAGCACTCCGAGTTAGTGAGAGGCAAGGGAACTCACAGTAAACAAGCACCCCGAGATAGTGGGAGGCAAGGGGACTCACAGTAACCAAGCACCCCGAGATGGTGAGAGGCAAGCGAGCTCACAGTAATCAATCACCCAGAGATAGTGAGAGGCAAGGGGATTCACAGTAACCAAACACCCCGAGATAGTGAGAGGCAAGGGGACTCATAGTAATCAAACACCCCGAGATAATGAGAGGCAAGGAGACTCACAGTAATCAAGCACTCCGAGATAGTGAGAGGCATGGGGATTCACAGTAATTAAACACCCCGAGATAGTGAGAGGCAAGGAGACTCACAGTAATCATGCACCCCGAGATAGTGAGAGGCAAGGGGACTCACAGTAACCATGCACCCCGAGATAGTGAGAGGCAAGGGGTTCACAGTAATCATGCACCCTGGGATAAAGAGAGACAAGGACACTCACAGTAATCAAACCCCCGAGATAGTGAGAGGCACGGGGACTCACAGTAATCAAGCACCCCGAGATAGTGAGAGGCAAGGGGATTCACAGTAATCAAATACCCCGAGATAGGGAGAGGCACGGGGACTCAAGGTAATCAAACACCCCGAGAGAGAGAGGGGCAAGGGAACTCACAGTAACCAAGCACCCCGAGATAGTGAGAGGCACGGGGACTCATAGTAATCAAACACCCCGAGATAGAGAGAGGCGAGGGGACTCACAGTAATCAAGCACCCAGAGATAGTACGAGGCAAGGGAACTCACAGTAATCAAACACCCCGAGATAGTGAGAGGCAAGGTGATTCACAGTAATCAAGCACCCAGAGATAGTTAGAGGCAAGGGGACTCACAGTAATCAAGCACCCCTAGATAGTACGAGGCAAGGTGACTCATAGTAATCAAACACCCCGAGAAAGTGAGAGGCAAGGGGGTTCAAGGTAATCAAACACCCCGAGATAGTGAGAAGCAAGGGGACTCACAGTAATGAAGCACCCCGAGAGAGTGAGAGGCAAGGAGACTCGAAGTAATCAAGCACCCTGTGGTAGTGAGAGACAAGGGGACTCACAGTAATCAAGCACCCCGGGATAGTACGAGGCAAGCGAACTCACAGTAATCAAACACCCCGAGAAAGTGAGAGGCAAGGGGATACAAGGTTATCAAACACCCCGTGATAGTGAGAGATAAGGGGACTCACAGTAATCAAGCACCCCGAGATGGTGAGAAGCAAGGAGACTCACAGTAATCAAGTACCCCGAGAAAGTGAGAGGCAAGGGAACTCACAGTTATCAAGCACCCCGAGATACTGAGGGGCAAGGGGACTAACAGTAATCAAGCACCCCGAGATAGTGAGAGGCAAGGGGGCTCACAGTAATCATGCACCCCGAGATAGTAGAGGCAAGGGGAATCACAGTAATCATGCACCCCGAGATAGTGAGAGGCAAGGGAACTCACAGTAATCAAGCCCCCCGAGATAGTGAGAGGCAAGGGGACTAACAGTAATCAAACACCCCGAGAAAGTGAGAGACAAGTGGATTCAAGGTAATCAAACACCCCGAGATAGTGAGAGGCAAGGGGACTCACTGTAATCAGGCACACTGAGATAGTGGAAGGCAAGGGGACTCACAGTAACCCAGCACCCCAACATAGTGCGAGGCAAGGGAACTCACAGATCCCAGCACCCCGAGATAGTGAAAGGCAAGGGGATTCACAGCAATCAAACACCCCGAGAGAGTGAGAGGCAAGGGGACTAACAGTAATCAAGCACCCCGAGATAGTGAGAGGCAAGGGGACTCACAGTAATCATGCACCCCGAGATAGTGAGAGGCAAGGGGAATCACAGTAATCATGCACCCCGAGATAGGGAGAGGCGAGGAGACTCACAGTAATCAAGCACCCCCAGATGGTGAGAGACACGGGGCTCACAGATCCCACCACCCCGAGATAGTGAAAGGCAAGGGGATTCACAGTAATTAAACACACCGAGATAGTGAGAGGCAAGGGGACTCAGAGTAATCATGCACCCCGAGATAGTGAGAGGCAAGGGGACTTACAGTAATCAAGCACCACGAGATAGTGAGAGGTGAGGGGACTAACAGTAATCAAGCACCCCGAGATGGTGAGAGTCAAGTGAGCTCACAGTAACCAAGCACCCCGAGGTATTGAGAGGCAAGGGGACTCACAGTAATAAAGCACCCCGAGATGGTGAGAGGCAAGGGGTTTCACAGTAATCAAGCACCCCGAGATAGTGAGAGGCAAGGGGATTCACAGTAATCAAACTCCCCGAGATAGTGAGAGTCAAGGGAACTCACAGTAATCATGCACCCCTAGATAGTGGGAGGCAAGGGGACTCACAGTAATCAAACACCCCGAGATAGTGAGAGGCAAAGGGACTCACAGTAATCAAACACCCCGAGATAGTGAGAGGCACTGGGACTCACAGTAATCAAGCACCCCAAGATAGTGGGAGGCAAGGGGATTCACAGTAATCAAGCACCCGAGATAGTGGGAGGCAAGGGGACTCACAGTAACCAATCACACCGAGATAGTGAGAGGAGAGGGGATCCACAGTAATCAAACACCCCGAGATAGTGAGAAGCACGGGGACTCACAGTAATCAAGCCCCCCGATATAGTGGGAGGCAAGGGTACTCACAGTAACCAAGCACCCCGAGACAGTGAGGGGCAAGGGGATTCACAGTAATCATACACCCCGAGATAGTGAGAGGCGAGGGGATTCACAGTAATCAAGCACCCCGAGATAGTGAGAGGCACGGGGACTCATAGTAATCAAGCACCCCGAGATAGTGAGAGGCACGGGGACTCATAGTAATCAAATACCCCGTGATAGTGAGAGGCGAGGGGACTCACAGTAATCAAGCACCCCGGGATAGTACAAGATAGGGAACTCACAGTAATCAAACACCCAGAGATAGTGAGAGGCAAGGGGACTCACAGTAATCAAGCACCCCTAGATAGTACGAGGCAAGGTAACTCATAGTAATCAAACACCCCGAGAAAGTGAGAGGCAAGGGGGTTCAAGGAAATCAAAAACCCCGAGATAGTGAGCGGCAAGGGGACTCACAGTAATCAAGCACCCCGAGATAGTGAGAGGCAAGGGGATTAACAGTAATCAAACACCCCGAGATAGGGAGAGGCACGGGGACTCAAGGTAATCAAACACCCCGAGATAGTGAGGGGCAAGGGATCTCACAGTAACCAAGCACCCCGAGATAGTGAGAGGCACGGGGACTCATAGTAATCAAACACCCCGTGATAGTGAGAGGCGAAGGGACTCACAGTAATCAAGCACCCCGAGATAGTGAGAGGCAAGGGAATTCACTGTAATCAAGCACCCAGAGATAGTGAGAGGCAAAGGGACTCACAGTAATCAAGCACCCCTAGATAGTACGAGGCAAGATAACTCATAGTTATCAAACACCCCGAGGAAGTGAGAGGCAAGGGGGTTCAAGGAAATCAAACACCCCGAGATAGTGAGCGGCAAGGGGACTCACAGTAATCAAGCACCCCGAGATAGTGAGAGGCAAGGAGACTCACAGTAATCAAGCACCGTGAGGTAGTGAGAGACAAGGGGACTCACAGTAATCAAGCACCCCGAGATAGTTCGGGGCAAGGGAACTCACAGTAATCGAACACCCCGAGAAAGTGAGAGGCAAGGCGATTCAAGGGTATCAAACACCCCGAGACAGTGAGAGGCAAGGGGACTCACAGTAATCAAGCACCCCGAGATGGTGAGAAGCAAGGAGACTCACAGTAATCAAGCACCCCGATATAGTGAGATGCAAGGGAACTCACAGTAACCAAGAACCACGAGTTAGTGAGAGGCCAGGGGAATCACAGTGTTCAAACACCCCGAGATAGTGAGAGGCAAGGGGATTCAAGGTAACCAAACACCCCGAGATAGTGAGAGGCAAGGGGACTCACAGTAATCAAGCACCCTGAGATAGTGAGAGGCAAGGAGACTCACAGTAATCAAGCACCCTGAGATAGTGAGAGACAAGGGGACTCACAGTAATCAAGCACCCCGAGATAATACGAGGCAAGAGAACTCACAGTAATCAAACACCCCGATAAAGTGGGAGGCAAGGGGATTCAAGGTAATCAAACACCCCGAGATAGTGAGAGGCAAGGGGACTCACTGTAATCAAGCACACTGAGATAGTGAGAGGCAAGGGAACTCAAAGATCCCAGCACCCCGAGATAGTGAAAGGCAAGGGGATTCACATTAGTCAAACACCGCGAGATAGTGAGAGGCAAGGGGACTAACAGTAATCAAGCACCCCGAGATAGTGAGAGGCAAGGAGACTCACAGTAATCATGCACCCCAAGATAGTGAGAGGCAAGGGGAATCACAGTAATCATGCACCCCAGGATAGTGAGAGTCAAGGAGACTCACAGTAATCAAGCACCCCGAGATGGTGAGAGACAAGGGGCTCTCAGATCCCAGCACCCCGTGATAGTGAAAGGCAAGGGGATTCACAGTAATCAAACACACCGAGATAGTGAAAGGCAAGGGGACTCACAGTAACCATGCACCCCGAGATAGTGAGAGGCAAGGGGACTTACAGTAATCAAGCACCCCGAGATAGTGAGAGGTGAGGAGACTCACAGTAATCAAGCACCCCGAGATAGTGAGAGACAAGGGGACACATTGTAATCAAACACCCATAGTTAGTGAGAGGCAAGGAGACTGACAGTAATCAAGTACCCCGAGATAGTGAGAGGCAAGGAGACTCACAGTAATCAAGCACTCCGAGATAGTGCGAGGCAAGGTAACTCACAGTAATCAGGCCCCCGAGATAGTGAGATGCAAGGGGACTAGCAGTACACAAGCATCCCGAGTTAGTGAGAGTCAAGGGAGCTCACAGTAATCAAGCACACCGAGATAGTGAGAGGCAAGGGGACACACAGTAATAAAGCACCCCGAGATGGTGGGAGGCAAGTGGACTCACAGTAATCAAACACCCCGAGATAGTGAGAGAGTAGTGGGGTAAGGAGAGAGCTGCACCACTTCTTATTGAGCCACCCTCGTATTTGCCCCGAACTTGATATCTCGCTAACCAAACATGGGATTAGAACATACAGGGTGTCCTAGCACTGCTAGTAATGCCCCCTACTTTCCTATAGCCTCTTTATTTGATTAAAAGACCAAAACTAAAAGGTCATTCGCGAGTAGTGGGGTAGTGTTGGTTTCCTGAAGTCGCGCTTGTGCTTGAATATGTATGCCTATGTTGGGAAAGGGTTAGGTGGTGGGGGAGGAGTAGGGTCGAGTGAGGGGTCGTTTAGATGGTATTTTTTCCGCTCTAGGTGATGGTGAGGTTATTTTTTTAAATGGATGGAATTTGGAAAGGCCATTTGGGGTAAACGTGTGTTTTTTGACATTATGGCGATGAATGTTTTTTATACGCATGCGCACTTGAGGAGTTTTGTAAGAGGGCGGGCTTTTTAAATGATGATTTATCAATGAGTGTTTTTTTTAATATGTATTGAAATAAACCATAAAAACTAATAGGTCATCGGCTTTTGACTATCTCGCTAACCAATAATCGGATTTAAACCTATGAGGTGTCGTAGGACTCGTGGTGAACTCTCATTTTCCATGGACGGGGTATATCCACACTAAAATAAAAACGTGGTAAGGCGGGGTTTGGGGAGCTGCACTACTTAGGAAGTTGTGAGCCCCCGCGACCTTGGAATGGAAGATTCATGCTAGGAGGGCGTGCTTGGATTCGTTTATTTCGTTTCGTCGTGCTCTTTACGGGCATGTAGGTGTCGAAAAGGTGAACTTAGGGTTTTGGGTCAAAACATGTGTTTTTCACATTTTTGCCGATTTTTGGAAAACGGGCCATGCTAGGAGGGCGTGCTTGGATTCGTTTATTTCGTTTCGTCGTGCTCTTTACGGGCATGTAGGTGTCGAAAAGGTGAACTTAGGGTTTTGGGTCAAAACATGCGTTTTTCACATTTTTGCCGATTTTTGGAAAACGGGCCATGCTAGGAGGGCGTGCTTGGATTCGTTTTTTTCGTCTCGTCGTGCTCTTTACGGGAATGTAGGTGTCGAAAAGGTGAATTTAGGGTTTTGAGTAAAAAAAATGCGTTTTTCACATTTTTGTCGATTTTTGGAAAACCGAAAACGTGAGAATGACGTGTGTGATAGTATTTATTTCGTCTCTTTATTCTCTTTACGTGGATATAGACATGAAAAAGGTAAAAAGCTGGAAACATGGTTTTCTTATGGAAAAGGTGTTTTTTTTTGTTCATTTTCGCGTTATTTGGAAAACGAATGAGGCGATTTTTATGATGGGCATGTCGATGTATTTGTGTCGTTGTTCTGTTTACGGGAATGTAGGTATGGAAAAGCTCAAATCATGGTTTCCGTTATTTATTTTTTTTCGAGATCGTTGAGGAAAACGGGGAAAAAGTAAGAAACCAGATTTGAAGTCACATTGTGTTATGCGCTTTTGATGTTGGTAAAACACTGATGCATTATTATTATTATTTGTCTTGACTGGTCAGGACTCACACGCAGAGAGAGAACATGTTTAATGCAATGAGAATTGAAAGCATTGAAGCTAGCCCACGGCGATCCAGACAGACACAGGTCTTATCATCGTACGTGCCTCGCAGCAGAGAGAGATAACAGCCTGTTGTTCACATGCAGGTGGCTGTTATCTGACCCAGACGTGTTACCCGATATCTCGATGAAGGACATACAGCTCTGTCGAAAAGCTGATCATTGCATTCCCACGCATACTCATGCAGAGATTGCAAAAGCTTGTGAGAATCGGTCTGACTTGTTCGCTCTATGACATCCTACTCGTAGGAACAAAAAAAAAAGTAAAGTGTTAACTTTGCATCTTGTTGAGGAGACATATATGTTCTGAGGGTAAGAGAGACTCATCATACTCGTGTTCATCTTTGAAGGTGACGGATGCAAGTGCCTTATGCTCTTTGTGAAATATTACGTGAACCGCGGCCATACTTGTACTAAGGTAGGTTCATTATTGTTAATTATGGCATGATTGGTTTTATTGTTATTTTGTGTAGGCATGAAAAGTAAGTTACTGACTGATGGTATTTTTGGGGGATTTCGTTTGTTGCAGATTTTTAAAAACAACATCATTAAGTCTGGGAAAGCAGACAGAGAGAGACAGTGACAGTGACAGTGACAGTGGCGGCAAAGAGCACATTTGCTGAAAGTATTATAATTCATTATATGGTGAGTACATGTTGTTCCATTACTTTTATTGTTGTTGTTGTTGTTGTTGTTGTTAAATGTATGTCATTTATTTCACGGAAATTTATATACTTATGGCGTGTATTTATTATTGTTTCAGAATAAAGATATATATGGAGTGAATAGGTTTTAACTACCTTGACGCTTTCGATATTAAAAAAAAGAGGTGAGTCTTTGTAAATGACTTTGTTATTTTCGAGTGAGTGTCTTATTTATGTGTGCACACTTGAAACCTTTTGTTTTTAGTAAGTCTTATGAATGAATGAATGAATGAATGAATGAATGAATGGATGAATGAATGAATGAATGAATGCACATGTTTAATGTATATAACCATGACTAATAACGGATTGTATTGGTTTGTTTTTCAGATAAATCATTGGAAACAAAAAACAAGATAAACCTTGTCGTTGATATTAAAACTATATCAACTTTGTTGGTGATCATTTCCTGCTGGGGGGCCCAAATTACTACAACCATTGTCTACCTGTGAACGAGATTGTGTGTGCCAGTCAGTAAAAATCGATAAGTGTGGTCGTTTGGAATTGCAGATTTTGGATTAACCTATTTTAAGGTAAGGGTTGCACGTTTATTTGTCCATTTTATAATCATGTCTATATCGGAGAGTGAAGTGTTAGTGTGGCAGCCTTTGGCCAAATGTTTCAAAACGCGAGTATGCTCAGGCCGAATTTACAATGCGATTCACTGTCTGTCGCCTAAAGATTTTGTGGAATTATGTTTTCCCATTTTTTTGAGTGAATGTGAACAAGGCTTAAGATTGCATCACGCTTTAAAAATAAACTTCGAACTACTATGTGAATTTACATTGATAAAAAATAATGTTGAAGAGAAACACACCTTCAACCTTTGTACAAAAATGGAGAAAATACTGATAGCCGATAATTTGGAAACGTGGTATCAGGAGAAAGCTATTCAAGCGCTTATCACTAAATTTGATAAGTTGCAACAGGGTCCCAGTGGCTTGGCCCTCGAAAGCATTGCCTATTTGCAAATCAATATTTGTAAATACAATCCATTGAATGCAGGAAGTAGCTATATTGCCACACCGAGCTTTATCGCTTCCAGAAAGGCAGTGATCAACATACGCAACAAAGACGATTACTGCTTTTTGTGGAGTATAGTGAGCTGTCTGCAACCCTGTGAAGACAGTCATGTTGATAGACCAGGGCAGTACAAAGATGTGTTTAACCGCATGAAACAAACTCTCAATCTCGAGCGTGTTTCATTTCCCATGCCTCTAGATAAAATTCATTTATTTGAGAAAGATAATCCAAATTTCTCCTTCATGGTGTATGGCATCGACGGATCCAATATTGTGGGCCCCTTGTATGCCACCAAACAGGTAAAGCAACATCACATTCACCTGCTTTTCCTGTCTGACGGGGATAAAAGCCATTATTGTTGGATAAAGAATTTAGGAAAACTAGTAAGCAGCCAAGTGTCTAACCATAATGGTAAGACACATATTTGTGAGCGCTGCCTTCAGTATTTTCAAACTGATGAACTTTTGAAACGACATACAGAAGACTGTGAAGGGCAGACGGCAGTAAAGCTAGTCTTGCCCGAAGGGAATGACGCAGTCTTAAAATTTAAGGCCACTAATAAACAAGAGATGGTACCATTTACTGTTTACGCTGATTTTGAGGCCCTTACTGTTCCCATTCAGGGATGTGAACCAAGCCCCCATACAAGCTCAACCTATCCAGTGCAGAAACATGAGCCTTTTGCTGTAGCCTATTATGTTGTCTGTCACTATGATAATTCACAATGTGAGTATGTAAGTCATAAAGGTCAGGATTGTGCGCGGTGGTTTGTTGATCAAATGGCGGCTTTAGCAGGCAAAGTAGAAACTATTTTGAACAACCCTGTACCAATTCAGATGAATGACGTACAGCAAAGAGAATATGATCAAGCCACCACCTGCCACATATGTGAAAAGCCAATCTTAGGCGGAGAAAAAAAAGTAAGAGACCACTGCCACAGGACAGGGCATTTTAGAGGTGCTGCCCATAACGAATGCAATTTGAAGTACTCTACACCTCGCTTCCTCCCTGTCTTCTTACACAATTTCTCCCGGTATGACCTTCACTTCATTGTAAAACAATTTGCTCATGTAGATAAGAGCAAATTCAGCATTTTGGCTAAGAACCATGAGAGCTTTACCTCACTTTCATGGAGAAAAGGAAGCATGAGCATTCGCTTTCTCGACTCATTCAAGTTTATGTCTAGTTCGCTGGATAGTCTTGTGAAAGGCTTAAGCGAAGATGAGTTGAAACATACCCATTCCCACTTTACGGATACAAATCAATTTAAATTGTGTGTTCGTAAAGGCCATTTTCCATATGATTATGCGGGAAGTTACGAGGTGCTTGAAGAAACGACTTTGCCGCCAAGAGAAAAATTCTTTTCTCAATTGACTCAAAGCACCATCAGTGAAGAAGACTATGCCCACGCACAGCATGTTTGGCGAGTGTTTGGCATAGAAACCATGGACCAGTATGCTATGCACTACTTAAAATTAGACGTGTTGTTGTTGACCGACGTTTTTGAAACGTTTCGTCAGCTATGTCACACGATTTATGGCCTTGACCCCGCCCACTACTATACCAGTCCAGGGTTAAGTTGGGACGCCGCCCTCAAATTTACCCACATTGAGCTTGATTTACTGACGGATCCCGATATGGTACTCATGATGGAAAAAGGGATTCGTGGGGGATTCGTATCGCTCAATCAGCGACATGCCAAGGCAAATAATCATTACATGCCTGATTATTGTCCCGAAAAACCTGAATCCTATCTAATGTATTTCGACGTAAACAATTTATACGGTCACGCTATGAGTCGACCACTGCCGTACAGAAACTTTGTCTGGCTGTCTGAGGATGAAATTAAAGATTTTAATGTGTATAGCGCTAGCAAGCAACAGGACGTAGGGTATGTTCTTGACGTCGACTTAGCTTATCCCCCCCATCTCAGACAGCGACATGGTGATTTCCCCTTTTGCATAGAGAAAATGGTGCCGCCCGAGAGTAAGGGCAATCATAAGAAATTAATGGGTACCTTGTATGATAAAAATCACTATGTGTTGCATATTGACATGCTGGTAGAATGTTTAGCCCAGGGCTTAACCCTGAAAAAAATCCATAGAGGTATTTCTTTTTGTCAGAAACCGTGGTTGAAACCATACATGGATTTAAATACCAGTCACAGACAAAGTGCCACTCAGCCATTTCAAATCAATTTTTTTAAACTAATGAATAATTGTATCTATGGCAAGAGTTTGGAAAATGTACGGCAGTATAGGGACATTAAGTTGGTCAATACATGGCATGGCAGATGGGGGGCTCAAAAATATATTGCAAAACCAAATTTCAAATCTTTAAACATTATTGATCATGATCTACTGACTATTGAACTTGCTAAAACTAAAGTGGTCATGAATAAGCCTATCTATTTAGGCCAAGTCATTTTAGATTTTTCAAAATTGCACATGTATAAATTCCATTATGGTTTTGCAATACAGCGATTTGGTACCATTTCCTTGTTATATACAGACACGGATAGTTTTATTTACCATATCCGTGACTGTGATCCGTATGTCGTTATGAAACAAAACCCAAAATGGTTTGACACGTTCTCGTTTAGTGAGAAGAACGTGTTCGATATCCCCCGTCTGAACAAAAAAGAAATTGGTTTAATGAAAGATGAGTGTTCAGACACCATGATGACTGAGTTTGTAGGTCTCGCTCCGAAAATGTATAGTTTTCGACAGGTGGATCGATGCGAATCTATGCGAGCCAAAGGGATTAGCCAGCATGTGGTTAAACGACTCTGTGTGGATGATTATTTACATGTCCTTCAGACCCACACAGCCATGGCACATAGTCAGTTTAGGATTCTCTCAAAAAATCATGATTTATTTTTAATGAAGCAGCGAAAACAAACACTCGCTTTGTTGGACGACAAGAGACAGTGGTGTCAGGATATGATGACAAGCGTCCCATTTGGTTACAACCAGTAGTGGTTGTAGCTATTGTTGTTGTACAACACGGCAAGTGTTTGGTTTGGTTGCTATCAAATGCGAGATGCCATCTTGAGCCTCGGAATAAAAATAAAAAATTGTAGTGTATCATATAATTTTTGTTTTTTAACCTGCGTGCATGGGTGTATGCATGGATGTGTGAATGCCTGTAAATAGTTGTACATAAACTGTATGTCTTGTGCTATTTGCCTGTCAACGCATAAAGAGAGCCATGCATCAACGTTTCCATGGTTCACTGTGCACAGGCTAGATTAAAAACATGTTGACTTATTTAGGTTAGGTTAGGAAAAAAACAAACAAGTAGCCACCCTCACTATTGTTGTCGCTTAGTAGGCCTCATGTTTCGGCAAGGTGACCATTCACTCTCAGTAGGCATGCGGCTTAATAGGCCACACTAGGGTGTGGCTTAGTAGGTCTCATGCAAGAACAAAAGAATAATAATCTGCTGCTTTTACGGAGGACAAAACTCTCACTTTATGGCTAGAGTTATGAGTGGTGATATATTTGAAATATCTGAACAGAAATTGTTTCTTTAACCTGTTACATGTTTTTTTCCTAACCTAACCTAAAGAAGTCAACAGACAGATGGTTATTTATTTGTGTTTTGCTTATTTTTTATTTTATTTTTGCCATTGACTTAGGGGACAGACAGTGTATATAGTACATAGTATTTTTATTTATTCACTTAGTAAACGGCAACGACTACTTTTCAGATTCAATCATGAGCCATGATGAAGATCGTTTTATCGTCACAAAACACACCACGTTCAATGAATATGCCACGATGATGTCTCATAATCCTCAACGTGTGGCCTATCCTTCAGAATATAGAAACACGAAAGTACGCATTGATACCATGTTTTATGACATCATTATGGATGATGACATAGTTTATGATCCAGGGCATCACTTTTGTAAATCCTGTATGCTAAATTTTGACTTTGAAAATAATGTATCCACGCAAGTGATTCATAAAGCATGGTACGGTTTAACCATGAATCAAGTGATTGTTAAATTAGCTGACGAGGATCATTTTCCAGATTTCTGGTGTACAATATGTACAAAACCCCTGTTTAATGTTTATTTTCCAATAACCTCTCAAATGTTTTGTTTTCATTTTTATAAATTTCCTGCTGAGGAATCAATCACTTCGTATCGACAACAAGCATTTCGCCAACTTTGTCTTGGCTTACCTATCAATCAATATTCGCCTCATAGAATGAGATTTGTTAGAAACTAACCACATGATGTCATGATTATCGCTTTTTTTTGTTTACATTCGGCTTTCAGGTGCATACTTGACGTTTAGAATACATTTGGCTATTTTGTTTGTTTGTTTTAGTTTATCGTGTATACACGTTGATAAACACATACACACTGGTTTAAATTTGTAGTTTTGAACTTTGTTTTGTTGGATGTAGACATGGTTATTAAATGCATAGCGTGTTAACTTTGCCTTTTTATAGGTTACCAAAAGCATTCCATGTTTGCTCTTAGTATTTGTTGATACTATTTATTTAACAGAATGTTGTGTGAATTTGCACATCAACAGAGCAAACGAATACAAGTCATTCGAATAGGGAATGATAGGCTAATTCCCATTCACAACAGAGACATGCATTTACCTCCAAGAGAGAGAGAGAGATCTTGAAAATGATTCACACACTTAATTTTGATAAAACATTTCCTATTAAATAATTTCCAAATGTATGTTTTGACTGAAAAAAATATTTTTGTAAATTTATCCAATACTATCCATCTACAACTACAGGTCATAAACACTCAGGATTTAAAAAAACCAACAACACACTTTAATGTACAAAAGTTATTGTTGTTGTAATATAAGAACGAGAGTGTTAGAAAGTAACACTCTTTTCTTTGGTTATAGACAACCATGGACGCCTTGAACGCCATTGGTCAAGATTGTGGCTTTGCACGCAAGAAAATGAGTGAATTGCCTACGCAAACACCCTTTCGCATACATAAAATTCAAAAACTGATAACCAAATTTGGTGAACGAGCTCTTTGCATTTGTCAAGACTTTGAGACATTTCTTCCCACACGATTTAATAACCTACCTGATAATGTTATGGAAGATGTCAATTCCAGTATTCACCCTGTCTATTTAATTTATGAGGGTGAAAAAAATAATCGATGCATGGTTCGTTTTGTAAAAATTGAAAACGAATAATCATTGTACGCTAGCCGTAACTTTTTTGTTTATTCATGCCCTACTCTTTAATGACTATAATAAAATAAAATTATTTTTTGGGTTCAACAGTTTGACGTTTATTAATTGTTGCTCAACGTTTACCATGATAAATAATAATAAAAATAAATTTTCAAAACTTATGCTTAATGGTAGATTTTTTTGTTTGTTTATAGGTTTAGTACAATTACCATGTATATATAATTTTTTATAATAATAATGATGAAACTATTAGTTAAAATAATGGACTTTTGTCCTTTTTTATTGTTTGTGATTTAAAATAGCATTTATAGCAATTTTTATGCAATTTTTATTATAATTTATAATGATCAAATTCTAGTAACATGTTATTTTATTCAATAATAAGCGTTTAACAAAAAAAACTGGTTCTAGAGTAGATAAAGATTTCATGCTGACATTCGTTCTGCTAGACTGCTATTTGAAGCTGATGAATAATGATGGACTTTTGTCCTTTCTTTTGATTGTTTGTGATTTAAAAAAAATAGGTTTAGTACAATTACCATGTATATATAATTTTTTATAATAATAATAATGAAACTATTAGTTAAAATAATGGACTTTTGTCCTTTTTTTATTGTTTGTGATTGAAAAAATAGATTTACTACAATTAGTAATAATTTTTAACGATGCACTGCTGTCCCTTTTTTATTGTTTGTCATTTATAATTATAATAATGAAACTATGAGTGAATAATAATAATGGAAAAAAACACAACATGGACTCTTGTCTTTTTATTTATTTTTTTTGTCATGATAACAGTGATACTATACATTTTTTTAAACATAAATTCATTACGTTAAAGTCCATATCTAGATAAAAGTAATTTGCTCTTCATAGCACCAATCACTATAAATGCTGCCATTCGTTCTGCTAGACTGGCATCTGAAGCTGTTAATCGTTGCTTGGCAATGCTTAACAAGACTTTGTCGGCAATGCGTCTTAGTGTGGGATCACTGTTTTCATAGGCTTTATCGTGATTAAGACATGCATGATCCAAAGCATTGATTCCCATATTCCCTCTCCTCAAACGATCTTGAAGACGAGTACCAGGGCCGCAAAAGCTGTAAGCAGGTAAGTGAGCTTCGAATGGTAAGTTTTTAATAATGTTATCAATAATTCCACGGCCAGTACACCTGGGACATAGAGGTTTCAATCGGTGAAAAACACTTTTTTTGTTGTTCTTCTTCTTCTTGTTCTTGTTCTTGTTCTTGCTGTTGTTGTTTGTCGGCAGCTCCTGACGAGCATGGTAGGTGGTGGTTGTTTTCCGCATGACAGCCATGGAATGATGAAACAATGTCTTTACACTGAGTTTTATGACCATGATATAATTTCATTAATTGGCATGTGGCACACTGTCGAATGGAAGGTATTTTTGCCATGGTTAATTGCTTGTGATGGGAAAAATGACTGCATGGTTGTAGTTCACTCAATACAGAGTCGTTAGTCCACTCGGCAGGCGCCTTTTCCCAAATTTCTTTGACAGCGTTGGCAGCAACATAAAAAAGAAATGATTTAGGTAGTGCTAATAATTCATGTTGTGTAAAGCTAATCAGTTTTTTCTTGCACACAAAGAACTTTCCAATAGCCTTGTCGATTGTAGTGGCGTCCATGTCTATAACGTTGATGTTATCACCTCACGTGTACACGTCTCACTGCTATCATTGGACGATACACTTTCAGTTTTCATTTTATTGAACAACTCCCAACATGCACTCGTGGTGAGCCAATGAAACAATTGCCATGCATGCGCTAAGGCTTTATTCTGAATATTGTCGCAAGGACAAGTGTCCATAAGCGTTTGCAGGGATGGACAACCCAGATCTAAAAGGTCAATACATTGACAGTGAGAGGGTAGAAATGGTTGAAGCCACTGGCGTTTTTCACTCCCTTTAACAAATAAGACATTGGCCGAGGACAAATGGGCTTTCATGACAATGTCAAGATACTTGTAAGAAATATCACCCTTGTTCCATGCTAACTGCAAATGATTTTCAATCCATTGGCTCTGTTTTTTATCTTTTTCACTAAGCAACTCGAAAGCATAGGGAGGTTTAAACACCAAATGAATAGGGTTAGACACCCAAAACGTACTACAATCGATAAAAGCAACTTCCTTAAATATAAATTTGTTGTCTGCAATTTTAAACCCCTGACAATCCACGATGAGTGTACGCATCATGCTTTTTTATTTTTACTTGTTACCTCATTGACGTCTAATCAACAACTAACCCATGCCATGGTTTAACATGGCAAAATCAAAGGACTTTAGGGGAAAAAAAGGAAAAAATGAATTGAACAACAGCGAAATATTTGTTGAGGTTTTATTCATAACAAAAAAAAAACTTACACTTTTATTACAAACAAGTGTGTTGGCTTAATTTGGAACAGCATTCAAATGAATAGTTTGCACATACGGTCCACAGGTATCTCCTAGTTTTGTAGGGTCTGGTACAATAACCGGATAATTCAAACTCCATGGAATATTGCCCACATCATAGCGATTGAGGTAAGGGCAGGATGGACTCCATCGCTGATGATCGCTAAAGGCTCGATCCCCTATTTCCCAGTTTCCAATTTCAATGTTGCAAAAAATACACTTGACCACATCCCCACGTTTTAAGTAATAAAATCCGCTCGCAGCCAATTCTCCACAATCCATAAAGGGAACTGTCCATGCTTCAAAAGTTTTCAAACGATTAAATTCACATTTTAAATTCCATGGTTTGTCTGTCACGTTGTTGTTGTTGCTGTTGCTTATTGAGGGACACATGATGTTTGTTGTTGTCGTATGTGCGCACAGTGCCAGAGCGCAACAGATACTGTGCATGCAGACGCTTATCATCAATCCTATGAATGATGATCTTTTTTTGTTTTCATTCGACCACAGATGGCTTACATGCTGGTGACATAATTGGACAAAGGATGATATTTCACTTGTCTAGCATGAATAATCAAACAGTAGGCACTGGTATGGTCTGGGACATTTTCTTGTGTTTCAAAATCTACCCTTAAATCAATGGTGGTGATTTTCATAGATTCTTCTAGATACGAACAGTCGAAAACAATCAGTGGTGCTTTTGCTTTAAACCCTTGTGGCGACAACATAGGACAATCCTGTTTTTCATAATAAGACGATTGAAATTTAGCGAACATGTCATAAAGGGGACCAAACTTATTTTTTGAAAAATTGAGTTCCAACCCCTCATAGGGAAAGCAAACATTATTTAAAAATAGTCGTATATTTCTCAAGTGAATGTGATCAAACAAGGTGACATCTTTGCTTTGTTGGTATTTTCTATTGGTTTGAAAACCAATAATAACATAGAGGGGTCTCTCGGTAGAGCGAGCCGATTTGACACTCCAACTATGAGTGTCAGTGGTAGGTAGCAAGGGGTATTCATGCAGACACCAACTTCGAAAGGCGATAGGCAAGGCTTTATCTTTTTGCACCAAATTTAACATGCTTAGCTTTTTACGATCCGATAGCGTCACATGGGGCACTTTCCATAGTAATCGAAGCAGTTGAATTTTTGAGTCTATCACTTGGTCAGAGGCTCCTTTCAGTGCATTATAATCACTGCGGTCTCTCACCAGATACAAACTTTGTCTTGCGTTTAAAATAATACGCTTGTGATCTTCGGCAAAGCCAAGGAGTAATTTTAAGGGTAGGAAGCCTGTAAAAGTGCCATCGGTATGAACTAGCCAGTTATTGCTACTGTTGGGACACCATCCTGCCATAGAAAGCGTTTTACTTTCCTCCTCGCTATAGGATGGATATAATTTCATAAGACTAGTCATGCCCACATTTCGAGTCATATCTATGACAATATCATTTATCACATAACGTACTTCAGAAAACAGAAAAGCCAAACCATGATTCGCCAACGCAGACGTTGTGGGCGTACTGCCATCTGCTTTCATTAATTTACCCTCAATTTGAAGGACACTTTCATGAGGTAGAGTAAAAATATCTTGATTGTTAATTATGAATTGAATCTCGTCATTGTTATTCAGACCTGTTGCTTGAGGTTGATAGGAATGCATATCAATGCGCACGACGCCATCTTCCACTTGTATGGGATTTAACACTTGCAACAGCTCTTTGTTCATGATTGGGGTGTAGCGTATAACCAAGGCGTTGTAAGCGTTGTCGGTTTACCCGTGTCAACCGTTTCATACACGGCGGGCAACTAACCGAGCTCGTAGACGTTGTTGTTGCTTTATAGATAAATTTCATAGCGTCTTTAAAACCAACTTGTAGGTCACAGGGGTGTTGGCGTCCAAAGCAATCAGTTGTTGGTTTCTATTCACTAAGCGTAAGGTAATATTACTAATATCACTGACACACACAGGATGATAGAGAACCACTGAAGGGTTTTCACGAATAATATAGCCGCAAGGAGAGGTGACAATAAAATCATACAGGGAATGGCTTTGTTCTTGATTCGTAAATACGTCTCTAATAATATTGCAAGTTACAGAAATGTGATGGTCCTCGATGAATTTCACTGGATAATCTGATTCATGGGGTTGCTGAGCTGCCAACACTCTTGGTTTAAATCCTAATAAAGGACCAATAGAATGAACTCGTGTTTCAAAGTCAATGTTAAACGTAGAGAAAATACGACAGCGATGAGTTATTGTATTGGCTGTAAGTTCAAATTTGTGTGTCCCATCCGCAAATGGTTTGACACCAAATTGTTTTATCATCGACACGCTAATGGCCTCATGCACATCGTCTATAGTATAACCTCCAGGGGGTAGTGTCAACATATAATCATCATAATAAAATTTGTCATTAATATCCACTTGAATATTGTAAATTCTGTTGTAACTTTCCAAAGAAATTAATCCTAGCACATAGGATTGTTCGGGATGCAATTCAATGGGAGGGAAAAAATCCAGGGACACTTCAGGCCCGCGACTGTGCACGGTAAAGGTCTTGGCGTTGACATTCATAATGATGAAACTGATGGCTTAACGCGACCTCTTATATAAAAAATGTAAACTCAAACGGCCACACTCTTGACTGTCAAAGGTTTGTTGACGATTCACATTATAGAATATCTTTACCCGGTTTCCCAAATAACGTATCAACTCGATCGGGGGTGGTAAATTTCCATAACTGTCAAAGTACCATACTGTGGAACCTTGTTTCACATAGGCTACAAAATGGGTTCCTGGGCCTGCATCATCATCTAAATTCATCATGGCTCGTTCTTCTTTCCACGGTGCTTTAGGTAATTCATTTCGCATAAATACACCTCGAAAATGAGAAATCTTTAGTTGTTTGGCATAGCTTTCCACTTCTTCATGGGTCATGGCATGACGAGGCAGTTGGCTTAAGCGCTTATCGATGAAGATGGACATTTTTTTTTTTCCTTAGACGGTAGGCCATTACCTTGTGGATAAAAGACTGGCTTTAAAGGGTTGCCATTTCTAGCTCCCATCGCAATGGCTTCTAACGTTTTATTGTGTCGCTCGCTTTCTTTGAGTTGTTGCTTGCCTTGCTCGACGGCTTTTATGGTTTTCGCTACAGCGCTGGCACCACCCAAAAGGGACCCCAAAGCTGCCAACCCTGCAAATAAAGCCGGCAAAAAACCCCCACGCTTAGCAACAGGAATGACTCGCCCACGTTTTTGCTTTCTTTCTTTTCTTTTTATCGATACATAATGCTGCGATTTCGGAGCTGTAGACAATCGCACCGCTTGTAAAGCTTTTTCGATAGCCACTCTTTTTAGATTTTTTTTAGTTTTTTTACGTTTTAACACTGGGTGTGAGGCAGATCGACTTGGTTCCCGACCTGGCTTTTTTCTCTTTTTGAGATTTGATTTTTTCATGTTCATAGCATATCTTTTTTTCACCATGCTGCTACTTGGTGAACCTTTCACAGCAAACATTCGATAACAACTAACGTAGAGAACCTTATTTCATAGCACTATATTCCAATTCTATATAAAGCGGGAAATCATTCACCGTTTTCCCAGCTTCCTTTTCCTCAAACGTAAGCATAAGATGAAAGGATAATTCATCTCCCACATTTACTCTTTGATGGTTGTGGGCCAACACTCTATCACCGTTTAGTTGTATTTTTAAATGTTTCTCATCAGGCATGGCATATTTAATATGAATGACACCATCATAATGCAGTCGATAACGACTTAAACCGGAAGCAAGCATATAGGTAAGATCATCATTCACCAGTGGTAGTGGTGGTGGGGAATGGTTTTCGTCATTGTCCAGTTTTTGATTTGACAGGTACACTAAAAATACACATGGGACAAATTTATAAAGCCTTTTCATTTGATAGGTCACATAACGTTTCGTGCAGACATCATTTTCGTCTCGAGGCTCTTGCACATCAATAATACGATGATGATTGGCTGAATAGCCCTCAGCGGTTAGTCTCGGGGCCATGTGATAGACACTTTGCACTTTGCGATCGACATAGCTTTTTGTTGCCACCTCTCGTGACTGTTTTGACAAAGAGGCGGCCGTGGCCATGGTTACACGAGCTCTCCCAAACACGTCCATGGTGATAGACGTTAACTAACCTATCTTACTCACCGTTTGCCTATATATATAAACCTTATACACACATGAAAAAAACTCAGTCATCGACACAATGGAATTAATGAAACAACCCCATGCTTTGCCCGTCTCTGATTTGGTTTCAGAGCTATCACTGTCCGTGTGCGAACCTAAACGTCATGGCACCCTATTCCCATCTACCGTTCGATGTATTATGGTAGGGCCTTCGGGTTGTGGAAAGACCAATGTTTTGCTGAACATTATTACCGCACCTCATGGCCTACGATTTCAAAATATTTATATTTTTGCCAAATCCTTGTACCAGCCTCTGTACGTGTATCTGGAACAAATTATGTCTTCGTTAAATAAAGAAGCCATGGGCTATTTTACATTCACCTCACCTCAAGATGTCATTCAACCAGACCGCATTCAACCAGATTCCATTATAATTTTTGATGATATTGCCACTCAACGACAGGCCATTATTCAAGAGTATTTTAGTATGGGACGCCATAAACAAGTGGATTGTTTTTATCTAGCTCAGACCTATTCCAAAATCCCCAAACAGTTGATTCGTGACAATGCCAATCTCATCGTTCTCTTCCGCCAAGACTCTAGAAATCTCTATCATATTTTTCAAGATCATGTGAATCCAGATATGTCCTTTACAGCTTTCACGCAAATGTGTGCTTCGTGTTGGAACCATCATCCCCATGCCTGTTTGGTCATAAATAAACAGAGTGAACGATGTGAGGGACGTTATCGCTTGGGTTTTGATCATTTTATTTCTGTTTAAAAAGACCTAGGGTTGGACATTTCCTGTTAGTGTGTCTTTACCTTTACCATGGCGAACGCCATAGGGTACAAGAAACATGTTCAAATCATGCAGCGTATTATTGAGGCACGAAATACGATTCGACATAAATTTCGTGAATTGCAACGTTTAAAAAACGTCAATCCTTTACCCATGATAAAACATGCTCCATCATCGGTTGATCCCATGAGATTTAAACCTAATGCTTCTACTGCTACTGCTGCTGCTGCTGCTGCTACCTCTCAAACCAAACCCATAACAAGTTCAAAATTTACTCAAACAGAATCCACACGACAGGTAAAATCCTCCTCTTCCTCCTCCTCTAATGTTAGTGAACAAGAACATCAAGAACATGAAAAGAAAGAAGAAAAACAAGAGCATGAACAAAGTGAAAGTGACAGCGAAAGCGTATTTAGTCCTGAAAGAAAAAAGAAATCGTCACCCCTTCAACAGTTTCTAAAAACAAAACAAAAATCTTCCGTCATAGCGGCAACACCGTCTTCCTCCACATCGTCTCCGTTTTCACAAGTCTTGGCAACCCCTCAAAATAAAGCTCAACTCAAAAACATTTTAATCAAACATTATGGGGCAACCCTAGAACCATATTTGACCCTTCTATTTATTGGAAAGACAGATACCACGTATGGTGTTCGCTATGAGAATGATAGTTTTAAAATTGGGGATTCATCCATTAAATTTGCTCGTACGAAAGCTGTCATTAAAAAGATCAACTATAAATTAACACCAGGTCTGTTAAAGCTGCTATTTTCTCGCACCCCCTCGACACAAGATTTTACGTCCGAGGACCTTGCTAAATATAAATCCATTTTATTAGACACCAACGCTCACAAAAGAAACTATAAATCCTCTCAGCAGGTCAATGCCAATATATCCCAAAAATATAAAACCATCATTGCAAACATCTTTGGTAAGCAAAAACATCACTCTGCCTCTGGTGTAAGGTTTAAGAAATTAAAACCCTACCTAGATATAACCTTTTGGAATAATCCCAATCAGTTAGTAGAGCGCTTATACTTGCTTCATGCATCAAAACAAGCTGGTCACACTGGACATGAGGCGGAAATCGCCGACGTTGAACAACAACTCCGAAATGCTAAAATTATCTTATAAGCCATCCCCCATCAAAGTGGGTATTGCTCATGAATTGCATAAACCAGCCCGACGCATTTATGAACGTCGTCGTGTCATTTCCAAAGGAATCGATGACCTTTGGCAGGCAGACCTGGTTGAAATGATACCTTATTCTAACGTTAACGACGGTGTACGCTATATGTTGACTGTCATTGATGTCTATTCCAAAATGGCTTTTGTTCAACCAGTAAAAAATAAAACTGGTATCTTAGTCACAAAGGCCTTTCAACATATTATTGAACAATCAAAACGTCAACCTCACTTGTTACAAACCGACCAGGGGAAAGAATTTTTCAACAAGGATTTCTCCAGTTTTCTCAAATCTAAGGATATTCACCATTATGCCACCTATAGCAATCTCAAAGCCAGTGTGGTCGAGCGGTTCAATCGAACATTAAAAAGTTATATGTGGAAAGAGTTTACAATACATGGTTCCTATCGATGGATAGACTGGTTACCTCAACTTGTGTCTCGCTACAACAACACCATTCATTCCACCATCGGCATGAAACCTCGCCTCGTCACCAAGAACCTACCCAGACTCAATAGACTGTTTAACCCTATAAAAAGGGTAGATCCAAGGCGACATCGCCTTAAAATTGGAGATTTTGTTCGCATTAGTAAACATAGAAGTGTGTTTTCAAAATCGTATACTCCACAATGGTCGACAGAAATTTTTAAAATTCGCCAAGTCAAGCTAGGTCAACCAGTGACGTATCTCTTAGAAGATCAGAGCGGTCAACCCATTCAGGGACGATTCTATTATGAAGAAGTGCAAAAAACATTATATCCCAACGATTATCTCATTGAACGAGTAATTAAAGTCAAAGGTGCAAAATATTTTGTAAAGTGGTTAGGTTTTCCTTCCACGTATAATTCATGGGTCAATAAACATAATTTTTTGTAATAAAACCCTATTTAATTATTTTGAAAAAAATAAAAAATAAAAAAAATGTATCATATGACCTTTCATTATTCCCACCCTTTTGTTTATTACATGTCCAATAACCGCTTTGTTCGAGCCCATGCCAATCTGTTATCATGATGTTATACACTCACTCATTGTTTCAAACTTTGCGTTGCATGATGAGTCCATAATGAACCTAGGCTATGACATACACATTATAAATCCGCACACTGTATAATGACACCAGCCTCTTATCTCTCTCTGCTGCGAGGCACGTACGATGATAAGACCTGTGTCTGTCTGGATCGCCGTGGGCTAGCTTCAATGCTTTCAATTCTCATTGCATTAAACATGTTCTCTCTCTGCGTGTGAGTCCTGACCAGTCAAGACAAATAATAATAATAATGCATCAGTGTTTTACCAACATCAAAAGCGCATAACACAATGTGACTTCAAATCTGGTTTCTTACTTTTTCCCCGTTTTCCTCAACGATCTCGAAAAAAAATAAATAACGGAAACCATGATTTGAGCTTTTCCATACCTACATTCCCGTAAACAGAACAACGACACAAATACATCGACATGCCCATCATAAAAATCGCCTCATTCGTTTTCCAAATAACGCGAAAATGAACAAAAAAAAACACCTTTTCCATAAGAAAACCATGTTTCCAGCTTTTTACCTTTTTCATGTCTATATCCACGTAAAGAGAATAAAGAGACGAAATAAATACTATCACACACGTCATTCTCACGTTTTCGGTTTTCCAAAAATCGACAAAAATGTGAAAAACGCATTTTTTTTACTCAAAACCCTAAATTCACCTTTTCGACACCTACATTCCCGTAAAGAGCACGACGAGACGAAAAAAACGAATCCAAGCACGCCCTCCTAGCATGGCCCGTTTTCCAAAAATCGGCAAAAATGTGAAAAACGCATGTTTTGACCCAAAACCCTAAGTTCACCTTTTCGACACCTACATGCCCGTAAAGAGCACGACGAAACGAAATAAACGAATCCAAGCACGCCCTCCTAGCATGGCCCGTTTTCCAAAAATCGGCAAAAATGTGAAAAACACATGTTTTGACCCAAAACCCTAAGTTCACCTTTTCGACACCTACATGCCCGTAAAGAGCACGACGAAACGAAATAAACGAATCCAAGCACGCCCTCCTAGCATGAATCTTCCATTCCAAGGTCGCGGGGGCTCACAACTTCCTAAGTAGTGCAGCTCCCCAAACCCCGCCTTACCACGTTTTTATTTTAGTGTGGATATACCCCGTCCATGGAAAATGAGAGTTCACCACGAGTCCTACGACACCTCATAGGTTTAAATCCGATTATTGGTTAGCGAGATAGTCAAAAGCCGATGACCTATTAGTTTTTATGGTTTATTTCAATACATATTAAAAAAAACACTCATTGATAAATCATCATTTAAAAAGCCCGCCCTCTTACAAAACTCCTCAAGTGCGCATGCGTATAAAAAACATTCATCGCCATAATGTCAAAAAACACACGTTTACCCCAAATGGCCTTTCCAAATTCCATCCATTTAAAAAAATAACCTCACCATCACCTAGAGCGGAAAAAATACCATCTAAACGACCCCTCACTCGACCCTACTCCTCCCCCACCACCTAACCCTTTCCCAACATAGGCATACATATTCAAGCACAAGCGCGACTTCAGGAAACCAACACTACCCCACTACTCGCGAATGACCTTTTAGTTTTGGTCTTTTAATCAAATAAAGAGGCTATAGGAAAGTAGGGGGCATTACTAGCAGTGCTAGGACACCCTGTATGTTCTAATCCCATGTTTGGTTAGCGAGATATCAAGTTCGGGGCAAATACGAGGGTGGCTCAATAAGAAGTGGTGCAGCTCTCTCCTTACCCCACTACTTGAGAGGCACGGGGACTCACAGTAATCAAGCACCCCGAGATAGTGGGAGGCAAGGAGACTCACAGTAATCAAGCACCCCGAGATAGTGGGAGGCAAGGGGACTCACAGTAATCAAGCACCCCGAGTTAGTGAGAGGCAAGGGAACTCTAAGTAATCCAGCACCCCGAGATAGTGGAAGGCTAGGGGACTCACAGTAACCAAGCACCCCGAGATAGTGAGAGGCAAGGGGACTCACAGTAATCAAGCACTCCGAGTTAGTGAGAGGCAAGGGAACTCACAGTAAACAAGCACCCCGAGATAGTGGGAGGCAAGGGGACTCACAGTAACCAAGCACCCCGAGATGGTGAGAGGCAAGCGAGCTCACAGTAATCAATCACCCAGAGATAGTGAGAGGCAAGGGGATTCACAGTAACCAAACACCCCGAGATAGTGAGAGGCAAGGGGACTCATAGTAATCAAACACCCCGAGATAATGAGAGGCAAGGAGACTCACAGTAATCAAGCACTCCGAGATAGTGAGAGGCATGGGGATTCACAGTAATTAAACACCCCGAGATAGTGAGAGGCAAGGAGACTCACAGTAATCATGCACCCCGAGATAGTGAGAGGCAAGGGGACTCACAGTAACCATGCACCCCGAGATAGTGAGAGGCAAGGGGTTCACAGTAATCATGCACCCTGGGATAAAGAGAGACAAGGACACTCACAGTAATCAAACCCCCGAGATAGTGAGAGGCACGGGGACTCACAGTAATCAAGCACCCCGAGATAGTGAGAGGCAAGGGGATTCACAGTAATCAAATACCCCGAGATAGGGAGAGGCACGGGGACTCAAGGTAATCAAACACCCCGAGAGAGAGAGGGGCAAGGGAACTCACAGTAACCAAGCACCCCGAGATAGTGAGAGGCACGGGGACTCATAGTAATCAAACACCCCGAGATAGAGAGAGGCGAGGGGACTCACAGTAATCAAGCACCCAGAGATAGTACGAGGCAAGGGAACTCACAGTAATCAAACACCCCGAGATAGTGAGAGGCAAGGTGATTCACAGTAATCAAGCACCCAGAGATAGTTAGAGGCAAGGGGACTCACAGTAATCAAGCACCCCTAGATAGTACGAGGCAAGGTGACTCATAGTAATCAAACACCCCGAGAAAGTGAGAGGCAAGGGGGTTCAAGGTAATCAAACACCCCGAGATAGTGAGAAGCAAGGGGACTCACAGTAATGAAGCACCCCGAGAGAGTGAGAGGCAAGGAGACTCGAAGTAATCAAGCACCCTGTGGTAGTGAGAGACAAGGGGACTCACAGTAATCAAGCACCCCGGGATAGTACGAGGCAAGCGAACTCACAGTAATCAAACACCCCGAGAAAGTGAGAGGCAAGGGGATACAAGGTTATCAAACACCCCGTGATAGTGAGAGATAAGGGGACTCACAGTAATCAAGCACCCCGAGATGGTGAGAAGCAAGGAGACTCACAGTAATCAAGTACCCCGAGAAAGTGAGAGGCAAGGGAACTCACAGTTATCAAGCACCCCGAGATACTGAGGGGCAAGGGGACTAACAGTAATCAAGCACCCCGAGATATTGAGAGGCAAGGGGGCTCACAGTAATCATGCACCCCGAGATAGTAGAGGCAAGGGGAATCACAGTAATCATGCACCCCGAGATAGTGAGAGGCAAGGGAACTCACAGTAATCAAGCCCCCCGAGATAGTGAGAGGCAAGGGGACTAACAGTAATCAAACACCCCGAGAAAGTGAGAGACAAGTGGATTCAAGGTAATCAAACACCCCGAGATAGTGAGAGGCAAGGGGACTCACTGTAATCAGGCACACTGAGATAGTGGAAGGCAAGGGGACTCACAGTAACCCAGCACCCCAACATAGTGCGAGGCAAGGGAACTCACAGATCCCAGCACCCCGAGATAGTGAAAGGCAAGGGGATTCACAGCAATCAAACACCCCGAGAGAGTGAGAGGCAAGGGGACTAACAGTAATCAAGCACCCCGAGATAGTGAGAGGCAAGGGGACTCACAGTAATCATGCACCCCGAGATAGTGAGAGGCAAGGGGAATCACAGTAATCATGCACCCCGAGATAGGGAGAGGCGAGGAGACTCACAGTAATCAAGCACCCCCAGATGGTGAGAGACACGGGGCTCACAGATCCCACCACCCCGAGATAGTGAAAGGCAAGGGGATTCACAGTAATTAAACACACCGAGATAGTGAGAGGCAAGGGGACTCAGAGTAATCATGCACCCCGAGATAGTGAGAGGCAAGGGGACTTACAGTAATCAAGCACCACGAGATAGTGAGAGGTGAGGGGACTAACAGTAATCAAGCACCCCGAGATGGTGAGAGTCAAGTGAGCTCACAGTAACCAAGCACCCCGAGGTATTGAGAGGCAAGGGGACTCACAGTAATAAAGCACCCCGAGATGGTGAGAGGCAAGGGGTTTCACAGTAATCAAGCACCCCGAGATAGTGAGAGGCAAGGGGATTCACAGTAATCAAACTCCCCGAGATAGTGAGAGTCAAGGGAACTCACAGTAATCATGCACCCCTAGATAGTGGGAGGCAAGGGGACTCACAGTAATCAAACACCCCGAGATAGTGAGAGGCAAAGGGACTCACAGTAATCAAACACCCCGAGATAGTGAGAGGCACTGGGACTCACAGTAATCAAGCACCCCAAGATAGTGGGAGGCAAGGGGATTCACAGTAATCAAGCACCCGAGATAGTGGGAGGCAAGGGGACTCACAGTAACCAATCACACCGAGATAGTGAGAGGAGAGGGGATCCACAGTAATCAAACACCCCGAGATAGTGAGAAGCACGGGGACTCACAGTAATCAAGCCCCCCGATATAGTGGGAGGCAAGGGTACTCACAGTAACCAAGCACCCCGAGACAGTGAGGGGCAAGGGGATTCACAGTAATCATACACCCCGAGATAGTGAGAGGCGAGGGGATTCACAGTAATCAAGCACCCCGAGATAGTGAGAGGCACGGGGACTCATAGTAATCAAGCACCCCGAGATAGTGAGAGGCACGGGGACTCATAGTAATCAAACACCCCGTGATAGTGAGAGGCGAGGGGACTCACAGTAATCAAGCACCCCGAGATAGTACAAGATAGGGAACTCACAGTAATCAAACACCCAGAGATAGTGAGAGGCAAGGGGACTCACAGTAATCAAGCACCCCTAGATAGTACGAGGCAAGGTAACTCATAGTAATCAAACACCCCGAGAAAGTGAGAGGCAAGGGGGTTCAAGGAAATCAAAAACCCCGAGATAGTGAGCGGCAAGGGGACTCACAGTAATCAAGCACCCCGAGATAGTGAGAGGCAAGGGGATTAACAGTAATCAAACACCCCGAGATAGGGAGAGGCACGGGGACTCAAGGTAATCAAACACCCCGAGATAGTGAGGGGCAAGGGATCTCACAGTAACCAAGCACCCCGAGATAGTGAGAGGCACGGGGACTCATAGTAATCAAACACCCCGTGATAGTGAGAGGCGAAGGGACTCACAGTAATCAAGCACCCCGAGATAGTGAGAGGCAAGGGAATTCACTGTAATCAAGCACCCAGAGATAGTGAGAGGCAAAGGGACTCACAGTAATCAAGCACCCCTAGATAGTACGAGGCAAGATAACTCATAGTTATCAAACACCCCGAGAAAGTGAGAGGCAAGGGGGTTCAAGGAAATCAAACACCCCGAGATAGTGAGCGGCAAGGGGACTCACAGTAATCAAGCACCCCGAGATAGTGAGAGGCAAGGAGACTCACAGTAATCAAGCACCGTGAGGTAGTGAGAGACAAGGGGACTCACAGTAATCAAGCACCCCGAGATAGTTCGGGGCAAGGGAACTCACAGTAATCGAACACCCCGAGAAAGTGAGAGGCAAGGCGATTCAAGGGTATCAAACACCCCGAGACAGTGAGAGGCAAGGGGACTCACAGTAATCAAGCACCCCGAGATGGTGAGAAGCAAGGAGACTCACAGTAATCAAGCACCCCGATATAGTGAGATGCAAGGGAACTCACAGTAACCAAGCACCCCGAGATAGTGAGAGGCACGGGGACTCATAGTAATCAAACACCCCGAGATAGAGAGAGGCGAGGGGACTCACAGTAATCAAGCACCCAGAGATAGTACGAGGCAAGGGAACTCACAGTAATCAAACACCCCGAGATAGTGAGAGGCAAGGTGATTCACAGTAATCAAGCACCCAGAGATAGTTAGAGGCAAGGGGACTCACAGTAATCAAGCACCCCTAGATAGTACGAGGCAAGGTGACTCATAGTAATCAAACACCCCGAGAAAGTGAGAGGCAAGGGGGTTCAAGGTAATCAAACACCCCGAGATAGTGAGAAGCAAGGGGACTCACAGTAATGAAGCACCCCGAGAGAGTGAGAGGCAAGGAGACTCGAAGTAATCAAGCACCCTGTGGTAGTGAGAGACAAGGGGACTCACAGTAATCAAGCACCCCGGGATAGTACGAGGCAAGCGAACTCACAGTAATCAAACACCCCGAGAAAGTGAGAGGCAAGGGGATACAAGGTTATCAAACACCCCGTGATAGTGAGAGATAAGGGGACTCACAGTAATCAAGCACCCCGAGATGGTGAGAAGCAAGGAGACTCACAGTAATCAAGTACCCCGAGAAAGTGAGAGGCAAGGGAACTCACAGTTATCAAGCACCCCGAGATACTGAGGGGCAAGGGGACTAACAGTAATCAAGCACCCCGAGATAGTGAGAGGCAAGGGGGCTCACAGTAATCATGCACCCCGAGATAGTAGAGGCAAGGGGAATCACAGTAATCATGCACCCCGAGATAGTGAGAGGCAAGGGAACTCACAGTAATCAAGCCCCCCGAGATAGTGAGAGGCAAGGGGACTAACAGTAATCAAACACCCCGAGAAAGTGAGAGACAAGTGGATTCAAGGTAATCAAACACCCCGAGATAGTGAGAGGCAAGGGGACTCACTGTAATCAGGCACACTGAGATAGTGGAAGGCAAGGGGACTCACAGTAACCCAGCACCCCAACATAGTGCGAGGCAAGGGAACTCACAGATCCCAGCACCCCGAGATAGTGAAAGGCAAGGGGATTCACAGCAATCAAACACCCCGAGAGAGTGAGAGGCAAGGGGACTAACAGTAATCAAGCACCCCGAGATAGTGAGAGGCAAGGGGACTCACAGTAATCATGCACCCCGAGATAGTGAGAGGCAAGGGGAATCACAGTAATCATGCACCCCGAGATAGGGAGAGGCGAGGAGACTCACAGTAATCAAGCACCACCAGATGGTGAGAGACACGGGGCTCACAGATCCCACCACCCCGAGATAGTGAAAGGCAAGGGGATTCACAGTAATTAAACACACCGAGATAGTGAGAGGCAAGGGGACTCAGAGTAATCATGCACCCCGAGATAGTGAGAGGCAAGGGGACTTACAGTAATCAAGCACCACGAGATAGTGAGAGGTGAGGGGACTAACAGTAATCAAGCACCCCGAGATGGTGAGAGTCAAGTGAGCTCACAGTAACCAAGCACCCCGAGGTATTGAGAGGCAAGGGGACTCACAGTAATAAAGCACCCCGAGATGGTGAGAGGCAAGGGGTTTCACAGTAATCAAGCACCCCGAGATAGTGAGAGGCAAGGGGATTCACAGTAATCAAACTCCCCGAGATAGTGAGAGTCAAGGGAACTCACAGTAATCATGCACCCCTAGATAGTGGGAGGCAAGGGGACTCACAGTAATCAAACACCCCGAGATAGTGAGAGGCAAAGGGACTCACAGTAATCAAACACCCCGAGATAGTGAGAGGCACTGGGACTCACAGTAATCAAGCACCCCAAGATAGTGGGAGGCAAGGGGATTCACAGTAATCAAGCACCCGAGATAGTGGGAGGCAAGGGGACTCACAGTAACCAATCACACCGAGATAGTGAGAGGAGAGGGGATCCACAGTAATCAAACACCCCGAGATAGTGAGAAGCACGGGGACTCACAGTAATCAAGCCCCCCGATATAGTGGGAGGCAAGGGTACTCACAGTAACCAAGCACCCCGAGACAGTGAGGGGCAAGGGGATTCACAGTAATCATACACCCCGAGATAGTGAGAGGCGAGGGGATTCACAGTAATCAAGCACCCCGAGATAGTGAGAGGCACGGGGACTCATAGTAATCAAGCACCCCGAGATAGTGAGAGGCACGGGGACTCATAGTAATCAAACACCCCGTGATAGTGAGAGGCGAGGGGACTCACAGTAATCAAGCACCCCGAGATAGTACAAGATAGGGAACTCACAGTAATCAAACACCCAGAGATAGTGAGAGGCAAGGGGACTCACAGTAATCAAGCACCCCTAGATAGTACGAGGCAAGGTAACTCATAGTAATCAAACACCCCGAGAAAGTGAGAGGCAAGGGGGTTCAAGGAAATCAAAAACCCCGAGATAGTGAGCGGCAAGGGGACTCACAGTAATCAAGCACCCCGAGATAGTGAGAGGCAAGGGGATTAACAGTAATCAAACACCCCGAGATAGGGAGAGGCACGGGGACTCAAGGTAATCAAACACCCCGAGATAGTGAGGGGCAAGGGATCTCACAGTAACCAAGCACCCCGAGATAGTGAGAGGCACGGGGACTCATAGTAATCAAACACCCCGTGATAGTGAGAGGCGAAGGGACTCACAGTAATCAAGCACCCCGAGATAGTGAGAGGCAAGGGAATTCACTGTAATCAAGCACCCAGAGATAGTGAGAGGCAAAGGGACTCACAGTAATCAAGCACCCCTAGATAGTACGAGGCAAGATAACTCATAGTTATCAAACACCCCGAGAAAGTGAGAGGCAAGGGGGTTCAAGGAAATCAAACACCCCGAGATAGTGAGCGGCAAGGGGACTCACAGTAATCAAGCACCCCGAGATAGTGAGAGGCAAGGAGACTCACAGTAATCAAGCACCGTGAGGTAGTGAGAGACAAGGGGACTCACAGTAATCAAGCACCCCGAGATAGTTCGGGGCAAGGGAACTCACAGTAATCGAACACCCCGAGAAAGTGAGAGGCAAGGCGATTCAAGGGTATCAAACACCCCGAGACAGTGAGAGGCAAGGGGACTCACAGTAATCAAGCACCCCGAGATGGTGAGAAGCAAGGAGACTCACAGTAATCAAGCACCCCGATATAGTGAGATGCAAGGGAACTCACAGTAACCAAGAACCACGAGTTAGTGAGAGGCCAGGGGAATCACAGTGTTCAAACACCCCGAGATAGTGAGAGGCAAGGGGATTCAAGGTAACCAAACACCCCGAGATAGTGAGAGGCAAGGGGACTCACAGTAATCAAGCACCCTGAGATAGTGAGAGGCAAGGAGACTCACAGTAATCAAGCACCCTGAGATAGTGAGAGACAAGGGGACTCACAGTAATCAAGCACCCCGAGATAATACGAGGCAAGAGAACTCACAGTAATCAAACACCCCGATAAAGTGGGAGGCAAGGGGATTCAAGGTAATCAAACACCCCGAGATAGTGAGAGGCAAGGGGACTCACTGTAATCAAGCACACTGAGATAGTGAGAGGCAAGGGAACTCAAAGATCCCAGCACCCCGAGATAGTGAAAGGCAAGGGGATTCACATTAGTCAAACACCGCGAGATAGTGAGAGGCAAGGGGACTAACAGTAATCAAGCACCCCGAGATAGTGAGAGGCAAGGAGACTCACAGTAATCATGCACCCCAAGATAGTGAGAGGCAAGGGGAATCACAGTAATCATGCACCCCAGGATAGTGAGAGTCAAGGAGACTCACAGTAATCAAGCACCCCGAGATGGTGAGAGACAAGGGGCTCTCAGATCCCAGCACCCCGTGATAGTGAAAGGCAAGGGGATTCACAGTAATCAAACACACCGAGATAGTGAAAGGCAAGGGGACTCACAGTAACCATGCACCCCGAGATAGTGAGAGGCAAGGGGACTTACAGTAATCAAGCACCCCGAGATAGTGAGAGGTGAGGAGACTCACAGTAATCAAGCACCCCGAGATAGTGAGAGACAAGGGGACACATTGTAATCAAACACCCATAGTTAGTGAGAGGCAAGGAGACTGACAGTAATCAAGTACCCCGAGATAGTGAGAGGCAAGGAGACTCACAGTAATCAAGCACTCCGAGATAGTGCGAGGCAAGGTAACTCACAGTAATCAGGCCCCCGAGATAGTGAGATGCAAGGGGACTAACAGTACACAAGCATCCCGAGTTAGTGAGAGTCAAGGGAGCTCACAGTAATCAAGCACACCGAGATAGTGAGAGGCAAGGGGACACACAGTAATAAAGCACCCCGAGATGGTGGGAGGCAAGTGGACTCACAGTAATCAAACACCCCGAGATAGTGAGAGGCACGGGGACTCACAGTAATCAAGCACCCCGAGATAGTGGGAGGCAAGGAGACTCACAGTAATCAAGCACCCCGAGATAGTGGGAGGCAAGGGGACTCACAGTAACCAAGCACACCGAGATAGTGAGAGGCAAGGGGATTCACAGTAATCAAACACCCCGAGATAGTGAGAGGCACGGGGACTCACAGTTATCAAGCCCCCCGATATAGTGGGAGGCATGGGGACTCACAGTAACCAAGCACCCCGAGATAGTGAGGGGCAAGCTGATTCACAGTAATCAAACATCCCGAGATAGTGAGAGGCACGGGGAACCACAGTATTCAAGCACCCCGAGATGGTGAGAGGCAAGGGGACTCGCAGTAACCAAGCACCCCGAGATAGTGAGAGGCAAGGGGATTCACAGTAACCAAGCACCCCGATATAGTGAGAGGCACGGGGACCCATAGTAATCAAACACCCCGAGATAGTGAGAGACTTGCGGATTCACTGTAATCAAACACCCCGAGATAGTGAGAGGCAAGGGGACTCACAGAAACCAAGCACCCCGATATAGAGAGAGGCAACGGAACTCACAATTATGAAGCACCTCGAGATATTGGGAGGCAAGGGGACTCTCAGGAACCAAGCACCCCGAGATAGTGGGAGGCAAGGATATTCACAGTAATCAAACACCCCGAGATATTGAGAGGCAAGAGGATTCACAGTAATCATACACCCCGAGATAGTGAGAGGCAAGGGGATTCACATTAATCAAACACCCCGAGATAGTGAGAGGCAAGGGGACTCACAGTAATCAAGCACCCCGAGATAGTGAGAGGCAAGGGAACTCACAGTAATCAAGCACTCCGAGATAGTGGGAGGCAAGGGGACTCACAGTAACCAAGCACCCCGAGATGGTGAGAGGCAAGGGGACTCAGAGTAATCATGCACCCCGAGATAGTGAGAGGCAAGGGTACTTACAGTAATCAAGCACCACGAGATAGTGAGAGGTGAGGAGACTCACAGTAATCAAGCAGCCCGAGATAGTGAGAGACAAGGGGACTAATTGTAATCAAACACCCACAGTTATTGAGAGGCAAGGAGACTCAAAGTAATCAAGTACCCCGAGATAGTGAGAGGCAAGGGGACTCACAGTAATCAAGCACCCCGAGATAGTGCGAGGCAAGGGAACTCATAGTAATCAAGCCCCCCGGGATAGTGAGAGGCAAGGGGACTAACAGTAATCAAGCACCCCGAGATGTTGGGAGTCAAGTGAGCTCACAGTAATCAAACACCCCGAGATAGTGAGAGGCCAGGGGACTCACAGTAATAAATCACCCCGAGATGGTGAGAGGCAAGGAGTTTCACAGTAATCAAGCACCCCAAGATAGTGACAGGAAGGGGAATCACAGTAATCAAACTCCCCGAGATAGTGAGAGTCAAGGGAACTCACAGTAATCATGCACCCCTAGATAGTGCGAGGCAAGGGTACTCACAGTAATCAAACACCCCGAGATAGTGAGAGGCAAAGGGACTCACAGTAATCAAACACCCCGAGATAGTGAGAGGCACGGGGACTCACAGGAGTCAAGCACCCCGAGATAGTGGGAGGCAAGGGGACTCACAGTAATCAAGCACCCCGAGATAGTGGGAGGCAAGGGGACTCACAGTAACCAATCACCCCGAGATAGTGAGAAGCACGGGGACTCACAGTAATCAAGCCCCCCGAAATAGTGGGAGGCAAGGGGACTCACAGTAACCAAGCACCCCGAGACAGTGAGGGGCAAGGGGATTCACAGTTATCAAACACCCCGAGATAGTGAGAGGCGAGGGGACTCACAGTAGTCAAGCACCCCGAGATAGTGAGAGGCAAGGGGACTCAGAGTAATCATGCACCCCGAGATAGTGAGAGGCAAGGGGATTCACAGTAAACATGCACCCTGGTATAGGGAGAACAAGGAGACTCACAGTAATCAAACCCCCGAGATAGTGAGAGGCACGGGGACTCATAGTAATCAAACACCCCGAGAAAGTGAGAGGCGAGTGGACTCACAGTAATCAAGCACCTCGAGATAGTACAAGGCAAGGGAACTCACAGTAATCAAACACCCCGAGATAGTGAGAGGCAAGGGGATTCACAGTAATCAAGCACCCAGAGATAGTGAGAGGCAAGGGGACTCACAGTAATCAAGCACCCCTAGATAGTACGAGGCAAGGTAACTCATAGTAATCAAACACCCCGAGAAAGTGAGAGGCAAGGTGGTTCAAGGTAATCAAACACCCCGAGATAGTGAGCGGCAAGGGGACTCACGGTAATCATGCACCCCGAGATAGTGAGAGGCAAGGAGACTCACAGTAATCAAGCACCCCGAGGTAGTGAGAGACAAGGGGACTCACAGTAATCAAGCACCCCGAGATAGTTCGAGGCAAGGGAACTCACAGTAAACAAACACCCCGAGAAAGTGAGAGGCAAGGGGATTCAGGGTTATCAAACACCCCGTGATAGTGAGAGGCAAGGGGACTCACAGTAATCAAGCACCCCGAGATGGTGAGAAGCAAGGAGACTCACAGTAATCAAGCACCCCCAGAAAGTGAGAGGCAAGGGATCTCACAGTAATCAAGCACCCCGAGATAGTTAGAGGCAAGGGAACTCACAGTAACCAAGTACCACGAGTTAGTGAGAGGCAAGGTGAATCACAGTAATCAAACAACCCGAGGTAGTGAGAGGCAAGGGGATTCAAGGTAATCAAACTCCCCGAGATAGTGAGAGGCAAGGGGACTCACAGTAATCGAGCACCCTGAGATAGTGAGAGGCAAGGGGACTCACAGTAATCAAGCACCCTGAGATAGTGAGAGCCACGGGGACTCACAGTAATCAAGCACCCCGAGATAGTGAGAGGCACGGGGACTCATAGTAATCAAGCACACCGAGATAGTACGAGGCAAGGGAACTCACAGTAATCAAACACCCCGAGATTGTGAGAGGCATGGGGATTCACAGTAATCGAGCACCCCGAGTTAGTGAGAGGCAAGGGGACTCACAGTAATCAAGCACCCCGAGATAGTATGAGGCAAGAGAACTCACAGTAATCAAACACCCCGAGAAAGTGAGAGGCAAGGGGATTCAAGGTAATCAAACACTCCGAGATAGTGAGAGGCAGGGGGGACTCACAGTAATCAATCACCTTGAGATAGTGAGAGGCAAGGAGACTCACAGTAATCAAGCACCCGGCGATGGTGAGAGACAAGGGGACTTACAGATCCCAGCACCCCGAGATAGTGAGAGGCAAGGAGACTCACAGTTATCAAGCACCTTGAGATAGTGTGAGGCAAGGAGACTCACAGTAATCAAGCACCCCGAGATAGTACGAGGCAAGGGTACTCACTGTAATCAAACACCTTGAGAAAGTGAGAGGCAAGGGGATTCAAGGTAATCAAACACCCCGAGATAGTACGAGGCAAGGGGACTCACAGTAAGCAAGCACCCCGAGATAGTGAGAGGCAAGGAGACTCACAGTAATCAAACATCCAGAGATAGTGAGAGACAAGGGGACTCACAGTAATCAAGCACCCCGAGATAGTAAGAGGCAAGGAGACTCACAGTAATCAAGCACCCCGAGATAGTACGAGTCAAGGGAACTTACAGTAATCAAACACCTTGAGAAAGTGAGAGGCTAGGGGATTCAAGGTAATCTAACACCCAGAGATAGTGAGAGGCAAGGGAACTCATAGTAATCAAGCACCCCGAGATGGTGAGAAGCAAGGAGACTCACAGTAATCAAGCACCCCGAGAATGTGAGAGGCAAGGGAACTCACAGTATTCAAGCATCCCGAGATAGTGGGATGCAAGGGAACTCACAGTAACCAAGCACCACGAGATAGTGAGAGGCAAGGGGACTAACAGTAATCATGCACCCCGAGATAGTGAGAGGCAAGGGGACTAACAGTAATCAATCACCCCGAGATAGTGAGAGGCAAGGGGACTCACAATAAGCAAATACCCCGAGATGGTGAGAGGCAAGGGAACTCACTGTAATCAAGCACCCCGAGGTAGTGAGAGGCATTGGGACTCACAGTAATCAAGCTCCTCGAGATAGTGAGAGGCAAGGTGACTCACAATAATCAAGCACCCCGAGATGGTGAGAGGCAAGGGACCTCACTGTAATCAAGCACCCCGAGGTAGTGAGAGGCATGGGGACTCACAGTAATCAAGCACCCCGAGATAGCGAGAGGCAAGGGAACTCACAGTAATCAAGCACCCCGAAGGGAACAAATTACTACCTCGTCCACGTCCTTGTTCCTGGATAACGGTAAAAGTAGTCTAAGAATATATTGTGGGAGGGCTGACGGTGTCTGATGAGAGTATTTTCAAAAATATAAAAGAATTACTTCGATTTTCCTAATCTGATGTGTATTTTTTGCGATATTACAAATTTTCAACTCGTTTTCATTTTTGCCGAATACAGCACCATCTATCATGAAACGAAAAAAAGTTTCATACGAACGTTACCTTTTCTCACGGAGAATCCAAATCCGCAATAAAAAATAGGGGTTCCTATTTAGGATTTCAAAGTCCCCCCCCCCCCCCTCTTCCACCCCCGGGGTGGTGCAGGGGGATTCGAGATTTATGTTAATGGATGTCCCTCTTCGAGGTGAACAACTTTTATTGCAACTTCTTCTTCTGCGCGAAAGGGTCTCCTAGGACCACGCGGAATCAACTCTTATTGGCCTTGATGTTTGCCCAATAACTCGTCAAGTGCAACGATTGAGCAAGTTTTCGTTGCTGCGACCAGACGTGTCTGGTAGGTCTTCTCTCTTCTGCTTCAAAACCCCGTGTATGAGTAACTAATTTCCTCTCCATCCTTGAGATTGGGAAAACCTAATTCAACCCAGTCCTTTTCAGCCTGTTTTTACCAATTGGACTTGGTTGCCTTTTTCTGTAAAAACGTATAGATTTTATTTGTTAACCTAGTTGGGTCCATTCTGTCCAAATGTCCCATGAATTGGATCCTTCTCTTACGGATTGTGTCTGTGATTTTGGTAATTTTTAAATAGACGTCAGCATTAGGTTTCGGAAGGTGAATTCCATCTTTGATTCTTGGTCGCAAAATTTTACCCATGATTTTGCGTTCCTTAATCTCCAATTGATTTCTCAGAGTTTTATGTTGTAGATTAAGTGTCTCGGCTGCATCAAGGGCTGCAGGCAAGTCTACTGTTTTATAATGTAGAATTTTACAATTCCAAGAGAGGCATTTTTGTTATAAACATTTTCTGTAGTCTTGCTTCTATAGATTTTCTTTCGTTGCAACTGTTTATTAATCCGATTTATAATTTTCCAAATATTCCGAAAAACAGTTTTAAGTGTCTCGCCCTGTATACTCCAGTGAAGAAATCGTTTAGTCCAAGTCATCATTTGCAAAGACGTTGTATGTAAATCGATTGATAACGTTTAACTTCGGTAGACAAGTTTGGCTCTGTGGTAAAGCTTCGGTCATTCACCAGGTCGGCCGGGGTTCAAAACCTAAAATAGTTGTATTTTATTGCTTGATTTTTTTATATTTATTGTTTTTTAAGTACTGAGACGTTATAAAATTAAGCGTTATGAATATATATTTAATTGAAACAAAGTTCGCCACTGGATCTGCACGAGTGACATCTACTAGCAACCAGGTGAACTATGCGTGTGCTAACCACAGCCTTCTAGATGCAAGCTGCGCTGTATACCGGCCTTGATATTCCCATTTAGAGAACCCATGCATACGGTGTAAATGAAAAATTTCCCCTTGTTGCCGATAGAGCGCACTAGCCCACAAAGAGAGGCGCGATTAAAAACTGGATTTGCAGTAGGTTTATTAAATGTGTTTCTCCCAGTAATACGCATAGACCAAAAAGGTTTATTTCAATTATTGTAAGTAGTCGGTGTTAATATACTGAATTCCTACGTCGTCTGGAGTGTTTGCTGATGAAATTGTAAAATGGTGGGGTAAATTAGAAACTATGGTTTGAACGTCGCTTCTCAAGTCTAGTACGTCATGCGGATGTGTGCAATTTTGCACTTCGAATAGGAAGAAAATAGGAGGTGATCAGGACAGAGAGTTATAACTACAGTATACCCATACATTTAGGAGAAATTAGGCTGTATGTCTTTCCTGAACATCTTGTTATTGTTTTTGCTTATTTTATCGATAGCGACATCGCTGTGTACTTTTATAAGGTGCGTTCAAAAAGTAACGAGCCGGTGGCTGTAATGCGCAAAACGGTGATGACATCGGCTAATCGTGGCGTGTGAAACGAGGTGTGGTTCCGACCAGAGCGTGGAAGGTCACGGCCCGTCGCTAGAGGGCACGCATGCACGTCACCGGACGATACAAAGCGAGCAGCAGCATGCATCAATCATCCAACGCTGCCAGTCGTATTGCAAACAGTGACATGGAGTCGTCAAACGAAGAGCAAAGAGGTGTTGTTTGGTTTCTGACAGCGAAAGGAGTAGGGAGAACGGACATGCATCGCCAAATGTCACAAGTGTACGGCGAACACTGCATGTCCCTTGCAAGGGTGTCGTTAGCCGATGATGTCCGGTCTGGGGCACCCCCTTGCATTACTGATGACAACGTCCAGCTGGTTGATGCACTCATTACCCAGGACCGCCGAGTGGTCGGATCACACCATCATGAAGGAACGACTGCACTTGCGGAAAGTGTGTGCCCAATGGGTGCCCCACAGTCTTCAACCACACCAGGAAGCATGTCGAATAGCCTACTGTCTTGGTCTTGGTTGGACGATTGATGCATGTTGCTGCTCGCTTTGTATCGTCACGTGACGGGCTGTGACCTTCCACGCTCTGGTCGGAACGACACCACATTACACACGCCACGATTAGCCGATGTCGTCACCGGTTTGCGCATTCCAACCTCCGGCTCGTTACTTTTTGAACGCACCTTATAGATGTGCGGAAGATTGTTTGATAACCTGTGTTATTGTGATGGCTGTACTAGTGTATATATTTGCAAATTGGGGATACTACTGGGAAGGAGGGGGTCGTGGCCTTTAGTTAAAAACCATTACAGCATTTAACTGGAGTAGAAATGGGGAAACCTTGGAAAACCACTATCAAGATAGCTGAAGTTTGGAATCGACCATACTCTTCTCAGTTTTGCATCACGAGTTCCAGTGCACCTCGTTCCAGCCCTGAAACCAGAAAAATGGAATACCTTCCCAATTAGTGTCTTTTACTTACCATAATAATTAACCCTCGGTTACTCGCGCGGGCTACATATGAAGCCCAGTGATTTATTTTGTTGTAGCGTAGAGTATATTTTTATGTGTAACATTTTTCCACTCGGTTGCTGGATATTTTTGTGGGAGTGATTTTGAAAAATGGGATGGAAGTGGATCGGAACGATCGAGGTGGCACCAGCTGGCACACTTCCGTTCGATCGAACGGAAGTGTGCTAGCAGGCTGTGGTGGATCGAAGGGAAGTGTAAGACGCACTGCCAACTCGATCGATTGATCCAGCTGGCAGTGGTAGGCGAAACAATGAGCGCGTGGTGTCGGAAAATGATACCATGACGTACTCTCGGCCATGCGGAATGTATATGACATACTCAGCTGACATACTGAACGGTAAACGCTCATGCGAAATCTGGTGTCAAGTGATTAAAACAAAGCACATGGTACATGTTCGAAGTCTTCGTATCAGTATTTAAATGGTAAAATGCCTTAATATCAAACATTGTAAGTAGTCGGCATTGCCGGTATTATGTTTCTGCACAATGGCTATTCAAATATTAACCCACATAACGGTAATGCAGTCATCAATATAATATAATCGTTGTGGTTATAGGAGAATTGAGCAAGCCTTCATGAACTATTGCTGAATACATTCTCTTTACTCACAAGAGGGCCTATTCATAAGACATTTAAACTCAATTTCACGCAGGAACATTATCGAAACAAGCAAAATATAAATGAAACTTAATTCCGTAATGCAGTATTATTGGAAAGTGGAAATAAGTCACCATCTTCTGCACAATATTTGCGTAGTCGAAATAGCCATGGGATTAGCGCCTATGACTGTGAATCTAGAGATCTCGGGTTCGAATCCCGGACGGGGTGGATAATTTTTGCTACCAGATTATCATTTTTAACACACCCCCAATTGCAAATAAACGAATGAAAGAATGAATGAATGAATATCAATATGACTCATTTTAACAGAATCCATATGAAATTACGTGTTGGTGTGTGAATGAAGAGGACCTGTTTATAAGGAATTTAAGGTTATGAGCGGTGTCGCGTCTATTAATCTAGTTGATCCATATCGAATTCTTTATTTAGGCTAGTGCTGGTGGAAGCTACAAATCATCTATTAAAATCAGTTGTGTATTATAAACTACAATATCTGTAAAACACTCCCTTTTACATTAGATTAATATTTGTGCCAATAATAGTATAAAATACCGGTGTATCAACAATTTCACGTGAGGTTTCTTCTATGTCAGATGTTACACATCATATGCGACTACTGTAAGGCTCGTTTTTCTTTTTCTTTTTTGCTAGGAATATTGGTCGCCTCCGTAGCGTAGCGGTCAGCATGGTTAGCTGCCGTCCCGGAGGTCCTGGGTTCGATTCCCGGCTCTGCCACGAAATTTGAAAAGTGGTATGAGGACTGGAACGGGGTCTACTCAGCCTCGGGTGGTCCAAATGAGTAGAGGGGGTTCGATTCCCACCTCAGCCATCCTCGAAGTGGTTTTCCGTGGTTTCCCACTTCGTCTTCGGGCAAATGCCGGGATGGTACCTACTGTAAGGCCACGGCTGCCTCCTCCCCTCTTCCTCGCCTGTCCATCCCAATCTTCCATCCCTTCCCATCCCTCATGAGGCCCCTGTTCGCTTTGCAGGTCAGGCCGCCTGGGCGAAGTGCTGATCACACCTCCCCAGTTGTATCACTCCCGACCAGATGTTCCAGGCTCCAGGACACTGCCCATAGAGGCGGTAGTGGTGAGTTCCCTCGCTGAGTCCGTGGGAACCACCAACCTAGAGGGTAAATTAACTAAATAAAAAAAAGGAATATTGAGATTCCCTGTAGTTGCCGGTTTATGCTGTATTTAACAGACGGGTGTGATTCCAACTGAACCAATTTCACCAAACTGACACCAGATGCATTAGAAATCGTCTGGGCTACAATAGTAGCCCCCGTGAGCATCGCTGTTTCAGAATTGAGAGTACAAAGGAAACGTTGCCTCACAGGAGGTGGCCATGTAGATGACTTTCAAATCAGTCAGTGTTTAGATGAAAGTATTGATAGGTTGAGTGTAGTGGAAATAAAGTAGGCGGTTGCTTCTTGTGTGGACGAGGAAGGGATAAATCAACAAGGAACAGATGCGCAAAGTGTAATGAAGATCTTCTCGGATCATTGTGTCCATTTGCGCAGAATGCTTGAGTGACAAATTAGTGTGAGCATGCTTATGGATTTCCTGGGCTATAGATTGTTGCCAAAAGGGCAAAAATAAACTTCAAAACTTCGAGGAAAAATAAATGAAAATACTGAAATTGTTCATAATAAGTGCTGATTTTCTAAGGAAATTATCCAACCTAGTATTATTTTTGTTTAATTCCAATCCAAATATGCACTAAAAATTATTTAGGTTAACATAAAAATAATTTAACAATTCTAGTTCCTTTAGTTTTATTTATGTTTAAATTTTACCGAAGATGTACGATAAAATTGAATTTTCTTCTTAGGTTTGTATTTTCTCTTCATATGAAGATAAAAGCCTCCATAAAATCTTGAGATTTAGCTTAGAATGCTAATATATACTACTATTGATCATATTATTGAAACTGAACACCAAAAACAAGAAGTTCTGTGACGAACTAAAGAGCCTACTTTTATTAAAATTTAAGATTCATGCCAATCTCTATAGACCTATCTAGAAAAATAGCGAAATTAAGTTGGTAATATCGAAATTTCTAATTAGTTCGAAATATACCTGTAGTCTAATAGAGTACTGCAGTTGGCAGCCCTGGTGACTGAATATATTGTTAGATCCATCTCTTAAGGTACAGAATACAATAATTGGTTGAAGTCCAATGAATAGCATGGACGTTACATGCAGTTAAACATTGTATCTATCAGCGCGCGTAATATCATGTTGGCAACAATGTCATGCAAGCGTTGGTCAGAAATAATCTGAAATAATATGATCCCTTGTTGTGCCAATTTTGGATGAAATCCATTTGTTAGTATAGAAGTTACATATATTTTAAAATTGGACCTTTCAGCAGGCTTAGAGTCATGTTGGCAGCACTGACGTATATTAGTTTCTCATAATTAATCTAGAATGTTAAGTACTATACAGGTGCAAATTTTAAAGCTGTTGGCTTACATACTTTCTTATATATTAATATTTGGGTAAAAAATAGAGACAGCATTTATTAACAGTTGGCAGCCCTGTTTGCACTTAAGAATAAGCATAGTCATGTCTGTTATGGTACACATAGCACATATGAAATTCGGTTGAAACCCAATTGATAGTATAGAAGTTATACTGTATGCATTTAAAAATTGGACCTATCAGCTGGCTTAGAATCATTTTGGCAACACTGCCTTTCATGGCCTCCTTGAAATTAAACTAAAATATTATTATCTATACGTGTGCCATTTTGAAACAGCTCCCATGCATACCTTCCACGATATCCAACATGGAGCTCAAATTTCAATTGCGGTTTTTCAGCAGTTGGTAGCACTGACTTAATTTTAAAATATGGGCTTGAGATATTCAGGTATAGATCTTTACTCATACCAAATTTGGATTCGATTGCTGCAGCCGTTTAGGAGTTGATAGGGGGGAGCACACACACAGCCTGACAGACAGACAGTCAGAAGGACAGACAGACAGACAAAAATTTGCCCGGATCGATCTCATAAGTCTACTTTTTACTCATTTTTGCAAAATGTGAAAAGTAGGCTAATAACGTGTGCGTATCCATCTGATTGAATAACTGTTTGGGCTACATATGTAGCCCGCGCGAGTAATGTTGTATCTACAAGTATTAGGCCTACTAGCGCGAGTGTCCGATGGTTAAGTGATTCTTTGCTCGGAAGGTATGCTATCATTCTTCTTCGTGTTGTGTGTTTTTTTAAACCAGAAACCAAGTGCATGCAGTTAAAATAGTTAGCTGAAAGATGTTTTACGATTGAAATGAAACACGATGTTCCCACTTTTAACGAGAAATGCATGAAATGGAGAATAATGGGCACTCATCACAGAAACAATGTGCAGCAATACATCAAGTCTGCCGACCATCTGCCGTGTAATGCAGGACTCATCTCCCGGGATGGAAGTGCACTAACATCCTCTCAGAACACGACTCCTCTACTGAAAGCGACATTCCCCGAGCATATGAGCATGGGCAATGCAATATAATAATAATAATAATAATAATAATAATAATAATAATAATAATCCTCTCCGGAGATGAACGAACGGCAATTCACCAGATTGAAGTCCTCAAAGAATGTGCTGTGAAAGTAGGGTTGCAAATCTCCTTCACAAAAACTGAATTCATGGCTACAAAACACATTGAAACCCAAACTTTGGTAACAAAATACGGTTCAATCAACAACACTTAGGTGAAATTATTGAACCAACAGGCACAGAAAGAATAGCACAAAGAACACGTGAAGTCAAAATGCGGAAAGCATATGGGAAAACCGCAAACATCTACAACAAAAAATGCATTAGCATTAACACTAAAATTCGACATTACGCGACGGTCATCAAACCCGAAACACTCTACGCCAGTGAGACCTTAAACCTCAATTATAAAGGGGATCTTGAAAACATCAAGAAAGCTGAAAGGAAAATCATCCGAAAAAATCTTGGCCCAAGACTTACAGATGAAGGATATCGTTTACAATCGCACAAGATCACAGAAAAATATTCAAATATTGAAACCGATTTCCGTAAACGACGCTTGAAATTTTATGGACACATTATGAGGCTAGATGACAACCGATTAACAAAGAAAATATTGATGTACTCACAAAAATTAAAGACGACAACGGTTTGGATTAAACAAGTCCAGACTGATCTCAATAACGCCAACATCACACCCACAGATATCGAAGACCGCAAAACTTTCAGACATAAGATCTACACTTGGGAAGCTGCATCAGAAGATAAGCCCAGCAGACCTAGGGGAAAATGGACTGACGAACGTCGAGCTAAACATAGCGACATGATGAAAGAATTCTGGAAGAACAAGAGAAATAACAGCAACAGATCATAACTTGCTTTATGTGATCCTGTATGGGTCGAAACATACTAAATAAATAAATAAATAATAATAATAATAATACGGAGTATTAGTGATGATGCTGTTCCATTTAAGATTTTGGATCATTAGCGTTAGCAACAGATACCCAGAGTAGGACTGATAGTAAAAATGGGGGGGGGGGGGGGCGGGGGGACGGGCCTTACAGTAGTCGCATACGATGTGTAACATCTGACATGTAATTCAAATAATTCCATATTACATACTCGCATTTTTTTTTAGAATGAACTCATAGTGTTACCTTGTGCCAGCAAACATGAAAGAATTCTCCAATGCATCTGCAGTAGTAACATATACCTGCAACTGTATGCGGGAGCAATCCACTGCCTCCTTGATGCGAGCTGCGCTTTATACCGGCCAGTTAGTGACCAATGAAGTTTCAATTATTGTTAGTAGTCGGTGTTAATATACTGAATTCCTACGTTGTTTGGAGTGTTGGTTGATGCGATATAGCACTCGAGGTATCGAGTGCTTACATTAAATAAGAATGGAGCAAAAGTATGAAGATTTAATAAATCGTAATTGTTTTCAGCAAATATGATATATTGAATATTTTCACACCAAAGAAAGACAACTTGAAGATGATTTATTGTAAGATTTTCATTAATCGGGCCTCCAAACCTTGAGGTAAACCGTATGCGATTTACATTCCACATAGTCACATGGCTTACAGTACGTCGTTGTACCGATCTCCGCCACCGCGCGCGCTCATTGTTTCCGTCCCATGAACTTCCGTCCCGTCCACTTCCGCCTCTTTTCCAAAATCACTCCCACAAAAATGTCCAGCTACCGAGTGCCACAAAAATATCCAGATACCGAGTGGAAAGATGTTACACATCAAAAGATAATGAAATCAAAACTACCTACTACAACTAACTACTGACTTACATCTAAGTTACTGTATATGCTAGACCACCCAGGGGCTCACAACTTGTGGGACGTGGGTTGGCGACCACGGGACCCCAGCCGAGTCCGGCATTGCTTCCACTTGCATGTGCCGGGCTCCTCGACGTCTTCCTTCCTGTCGACCTCCCTTGGTCAACTCTTGTTCTTTTCCAACCCCGACGGTATTAGGGTATCCAAGGCCTAGGGAGTCTTTCACTTTCCCGCCTTAATTGGCCCCTGTCTCATCTTTCCTGATACCCTCATTTTTCAAGGGGTCAGCCTTCTTTTTCATTTCATGTTATGTCCTGCTTTCTGCACAAGGCCCTCAAGGAGGCAGGGTGTATGTAACCCCACCACTTCTGGTGCGCCTTGGATATTGCTACACTCTCAAGGGCTCACGGCTGGTGAGTTTGGGAGTTGGCGACCCCAGAGGATTCCTGAGCTGGGTCCGTTTTGTCCCCTTTTTCCTCTGACTTTGGGGCAGGCCCCCTCTTTCACTTTTATATCTGCTTTTAATGGCTCTCCTTCCTTCCAAGTAGCTTAATCCTCATTCATCGAGAGTTGAGGGCATTTCGTCTCTTCCTGGCCTTTATTTCCCTTATCCTTTATTTGTTTACCATTTTTTCTTCTAGTATGTAAGTCTGTAGTTAGTATTAGTTATAGTTTTCATTCTCATCTCATCTTTCACTATCACCTAAACTGTTAGGGGCCGATAACCTAGATGTTAGACCCCTTAAAACAACAATTATTATAATCATCATCACGTATATACTAGAAGAAGAAGATGATAAAACAGGAATAAGGGAAATAAAAGGCAGGAGGAAAGTAAATGTCCTCAACCCTCGAAGAATGACGAATGAGGGTCTAGGAAGGAAATAGAGCCATGGAAGGCTGTTAGCAAAGGGAAAGAGGAGATTGTCCGCCCCAAATTCAGTGCAAAAAGGGGAAAACAGACCCAGCTCAGGAATCCCTTGGGGTCGCCAACCCTCGAATTCACCAGCCATGTGCCCTTGAGGGTGTAGCACTATCCAAGGTGCACCAAAACTTTCCTTATGGTTTTCAGGAAAGAGGGAAAGATTGGGGCCCTAGACTACATATCCTACCCGGAAGGAAGAATCAGGACTGTTAACTCCTTTAAATACCTAGGAGTAACACTCCAACCCACAGGGAGAATTTTCTCTCGTCATGTAAAAGACAGAGCCATAGCGGCCATTAGAGCCATTAATGACATCAAACATCCACAAGCAATCTCCGTCAAGACAGCAATGAGTCTCAACCACGCCAAGATACTGGCCATGATAACCTACGGACTTCAGGAGATAATGGAAGACTTGAAGAAGGAAGACCTGGCAGAGTGGGAGAAAGTAAAAGCCACGTACCTAAGAAGAGTATTAGAGGTCTCAAAGTATACACCACCATCAAGGTTAGTCCAACATATATCACCATGCGGATATAGTTTGAATGGCTGTGCGGATAGCAGATAAGTTGCGGATAATGTTTGGAGTAAATGTGCGGATAGTTTTTAGAATACAATCCGAACTTGTAGAATATCATTACTATACCTCTAGTCACCTCAAGACCTAAGCGGTCCCTATGATGTTCTGGTCTGTGAAGAGGCTAACGTGCCAGGAAATAGTTCCCTCTTTATCTGCTTGTTTTAGGCGTAAAAGGATTTCTAGCTCTTGTTGCTATGTTTACATAAGCTATATATATATCTTTTTGTACAAATCTATAAATACATTTTTCATTTTCACTTTAATTGGGAGCTTGACCAGATTTGCTTTTCATGTGATGAATTGTGTGTGTGTGAATATAGTTTTTACTGGTATTTGGAACGATAGGCAGAGTAATTCAGTACGAATTTGATATTATATGGCATTTTGCTGTGTATAAACCTTGTTTGAGCGGCAAATGAGCACCCAAGTACTGTAATTCGATTTTATGCTGAATCAAGCTCTAAGGTTAGCAACACTGTTACGATTGCACTGAGTTCAACATGCACCTATACAGCTTGAATCACCATTAAAATACTCCAAAGGTAATAAAAGTGGAGAGAAGTTGAGTATATGGTCCAAATAAATTATTTTAAATGCATTTAGTAGGTTGACAATCTAGAATTTCTCTGCCGGAAGCACAAGAAGGGACAGAGTGGGAGGAGATGCGCGGAGGGATATTTTCCTCAGGACTTGACTGGACGTTTGGTATAGGACGCGGATATTTACAATTATGTCTTTTATTTCATGACAAATGTAAGATGATGATTTTATCTTATCTCATTCATTTTATGGCATCACTAGAAAACATCGCTGCAAAGTTGAGCTCATGTAATAACATCATATAGAAGTTGAGTGGACGTTCATGGGGTGCAACAGCTACAACTTTATGATGCTCTTCCTTAGGTCTTGTCTACTCAGCTGCTGAATATCGCGCCCCAGTGTGGCTTAATAGCCCTCATGTGAGGAAAATTGATGTTCAACTACATACAGCAATGAGGACAATAACAGGATGCATTAGATCTACTCCTCTACAATGGCTACCACATTTAAGTCATATTGCTCCACCACATTTGCGAAGACAGAATGCCCTTCTCAAGGATTATGAAAAATTGATTAAAAATCCACAGCTCCCAATTCACTCTGACATTCCTATGCTTAAATGGAGTAGATTCAAATCTAGGCGGCCATCCATAATATTGGCAGAATCGTTACAAGAAATGGGCTTTAACATGAACAAGAAGTGGTCGGAAATGTGGAGTAGAACTAATAACGTCGAACATCAGACTCTAATAAGAACCAGCACAAAGCCACCAGGCATGGAACTCCCGCGACATGCATGGAAGACAATTAACAGGATTCGAACAGGCCATGGCATCTGCACAGAGAGTCTTCACCGCTGGGGAAAAGTCCCATCTCCCCAATGTGATTGTGGCAGTGAACATCAGACCATCCATCACATTATATCAAGCTGCAGCCGTCGAGCGTACCCTGGAAATCGTAACGATTTCTATGAAGTGACAGAGGCAGCTCTTCAATGGATAGAGAATTTAGATATTAAATTATAAATTTAATGACTTAAAAAGTTAAATTAATTTTGTATATTTATTATGTTGTAATTCAGTTTTGTTATTGCCATACGCTAAATAAATAAATAAATAAATATGTCATCACGCATAATTAACACTCCGAACTGAAAAGGGTTGTAATTCTGGCTGTATAACATTCATTTTAAACATAGCACATGACATACATAACCTAAAAGGGAACTATTTTCTCCTCAAATGTCTAAATGGGTTGCTTTAATGTATGTCAACCCCTTATTATTCCCGTTCTTCAACGGGGTTGGAGATGAGCTGCGATGTAAGTCTTTGTGGTGGGTGGTTTTTACGGCTGGAAGAAATGGGTTGCTTTAATACTTTATCTAATTAAAAATAGTATTGTGATCCCAGTAGATTCGAATTACAAACATGCGGATGCGAGGTGGATGCGGATAACATTCGAGCGGATGCGGGGCGGATGCGGATAACAGTCATGCGGATGCGAGGCGGATGCGGATAACAGTCGAGCGGATGCGGGGCGGATGCGGATAACAGCCATGCGGATGCGAGGCGGATGCGGATAACAGTCATGCGGATGCGAGGTGGATGCGGATAACAGTCGAGCGGATGCGGAGCGGAAGCGGAGCGGATGCGGATAACAGCCATGCGGATGCGAGGCGGATGCGGATAACAGTCATGCGGATGCGAGGTGGATGCGGATAACAGTCGAGCGGATGCGGAGCGGATGCGGAGCGGATGCGGATAACAGCCATGCGGATGCGGGGCGGATGCGGATAACAGTCATGTGGATGCGAGGTGGATGCGGATAACAGTCGAGCGGATGCGGGGCGGATGCGGATAACAGCCATGCGGATGCGAGGCGGATGCGAGGCGGATGCGGATAACAGTCGAGCGGATGCGGGGTGGATGCGGATAAGGTTTTCTTTATCCTCGCAGGGCTCTAGTTATGAAGGGTTGCTGAAAGACCTATTAGAAAAGAGGAAGGATGTAGACGACGACTTCTATACCAAAAGCGCCATGATCGACAGAAGCTTGAAATGGACCTGTGAACGTATAAAGAATTTTATTATTTAGCGTATGGAGTTTAGTGCCGGGAGTGTCCTAGGACATGTTCGGCACGCCAGAGGCTGTAGCTGCTTCAATGTGGACACCCATGGGGTGTGCTACAAGTTCCGTTCAATTTCAAGTACCTCCAACTTTCGCTACCAGAAGTCACTGAGAGCTAGTTGTGAACGTTGGAACTTTCATAGAGCGTTTCAAAGAAATCTAACCTGCAAATCTTGCTTCACACAAGTGTAATTAGTGGAAGGTTGTTTCACATAAATCTATGACATGGGACCGCCGGCTTAACTTTCCCTCCGAAAGAAGGCATACTGAGGGATTTTAACGCTCTTAAAAATCCGACGACTTCGGTCGGGTTTGAACCCGCAATCTTGAGCATGGCGGTGCACGGCTTCAACCACAATAAAAATCCTCTCGGCACGCCGGAAGGCGGAGGTAGATTTCACCGGGCAAACTAGGGGATTGGCTATAATAGGCAAAATATGCAGGTTTTCGTAGGAGGATCAGACCTCATTGATTGCAAGAAAGTATTTTACATTTGGAGGTTAAAAATCCACTTTTTTTTCGTTTTTGTATGCATATTTTTATCATTTTATTGTCTATGGGGATGGTAACCTTCTTGTCATTCGGGGTTCATTTTTATACTTCTGATCACACTGTCCTTATGCAAGGTTTGGAACTGATGTGTAACTATCTGACAGTCTGTTACTTCTTCTCGCAAAATTTTATCTCCCGCAGAGATTTTTGTTGCTTCCTCAGTTTAGGGGCTGCGACAACGTGGTCATATAACCCCGGGTGTGTAGAATCTGATAAACGGTGTTAATTTTGATGACTGTTTTAGTGTGTAATTCAGGTAAGGTCTGCAGACGGTCAATTTTAAGTAGTAGTTCCTAATTTTGTACCATATCCTAACGTGAACGACACCTAGCTGTGAACTTGGCTACTAGATGCCACCGCAACCAGCAACTTGCAACGAACGTTGGAACTTCTCCTCCAAAGGAAAGAATGCTGAGGGTTTTTTAGCGCTCTTAGAAAATCCGACGACTTTGGCCGGCTTTGAACCAGCGACCTTGGGCATATAAGTTCAGCATGCTACCAGTTAGCCACTTCCCACAGTCAGATGGAAAAATGAATGTGATCTCGTGCAATGGCGTTGTCTTGGCAACCTCTGATAGCTCATCCCTCATCAATTTAGAAGCGTTGTCACGGTAACCTCTGATGGCATTTGGCATGTTCTTTAATTCCGAAATCATTTTTCTCATCCCTTGGCGTAATGGTAGGTCAGATCAAAAATTCTTTCAGACAAAGTTTTAGGTAATTATTAGGGGAATATTTTCCATTATGTACGGGTTTGATATTGTGCCTATTAAGAGAGATATGATTAATGTTTCCCGAAAAAAAACACTTTTTTCCACCCCTTTGGTCAATGGTTGGTGCTATCAAAAATCCTATTTGACATAAATTTTTGTCACTTATCCGACAAATATTATGAACTTTGAATTGATTCGATATTTCACGTATTAAGAGAGTTATAGCGACATTTCACTTTTTCGAAAAAAAAAAAAAAAGCCCCCCCCCCATTTTCACCCCCTTTAACCGATTTTGCTCATTAACGAACTCGACCGATTTTTTAAGGGGTTACATATTATGTAAAACATTAAAGTGATTGGTGCAAAATTACGGCAGTTATCGTGTCCACAACAAACTGATATATATGCATATATACACACACACATATATATAAACTTTTGAACTGACGGTGGTTTGGGGGATGTGAAACACGAAGATATGTCGAAATTTTCCGGAAGTCGAAACATGGCACCCATTGCAATAGTTAGCTTTCTGATGAAATCTACCTAAAATAGGCTACATAATTTAAAATACTACCATCAACGACACCTAGCTGTGAACTTGGCTACTAGATGCCACCGGAACCATCAACTCGCAACGAACGTTGGAACTTCCCCTCCGAAGGAAAGCATACTCAGGGTTTTTTGGCGCTCTTAGTAAATCCGACGACTTCAGCCGGGTTTGAACCCGCGAACTTGGGCATAGAAGTTCAGCATGCTACCAGTTCCGATACCGAAGTCGCTTCCCACAGACATATGAAAACAGAATGTGATCTCGTGCAGTGGCGTTGTCATAGCAACTGCTGATGGCTCAACCCGTATCAATTAAAAGTAAAGTTGTCATGGCAACCACTCTTGGCACTTGGAATTTTCTTATAATTTAAATCATTTTGCTCACTCCGTGGCGTAATGGTGGGTCATATCGAAAATTCTTTCAGACAAAAGTTTTAGGTAATTATTGGAGGAATATTGTCCATTTTGTACGGTTTTGATATTGTGCCTATTAAGAGAGATATGATTAATGTTTCCAGAAAAACCCACTTTTTTCCACCCCTTTGGTCAATGGTTGGTGCTATCAAAACACTTATTTGACATAAATATTTGGCACTTATACGACACATATTATGAACTTTGAATGGATTCGATATTTCACGTATTAAGAGAGTTATAGCGAAATTTCACTTTTTCGAAAAAAGCCCCCCATTTTCACCCCCTTCGACCGATTTTGCCCATTAACGAACTCGACCGAGATTTTATAGGGAAACATGTTATGTAAAAAATTCAAAGTGATTGGTGCACAATTACGGCAGTTATCGTGTCCACAAGAAACTGATATATATATAGATAGATAGATACATATATACATAAATTATATATAAACTTTTGAACTGACGGTGGTTTTGGGGTCTGGGGGATGTGAAACGCGAAGATATGTTGAAATTTTCCGGAAGTCGAAACATGGTACCCATTGCAATAGTTAGCTCTCTAATGAAATCTACCTAAAATGTGCAGTACGAAATGTTTCCACTCAGTGTCAGAAGTACAGTATGTATTTGCACGTTCTGCGGGATGAGCTGATGTACTCTGGTGCACGAATTGTGAGAAATCAGTGACAGAACTAAGAGATGAAGACTGAATCTGTATGTGAATATGTAATATGTGTTGTATGCACGCTTGTGCGGTTTCTTAATATTATTTATGTTCGACCCTAGCGAAATGTAAATATTATATGTCAGAAAACTGTACTGTAATGAGGCTCATTATAGTACAAGTTTTCATTATGATACAGTTTCTCCCACCAATCGGAGCTCAAGAAACAGTTGTGTGACCAATTAGGTAAGGATAGCATCGCACCTGCCCTGACTTCCACGGCCTCCTATTTTAAATTTCACTGCGTGGCTAGTGTCATAGTGGGGTATTGGAGGAGGCCATGGTCAAATACAAGGTATTCTCTGCGTCCCATGCGCTCTGTTCAGAACAGTACATAAAACTGGCGAAATCTCGACAGATAATTATGAATATTTATGTTCGAACATAAAATAATTATAATTATCGTCGAACATAAACAGTCGTGTGCAACTCGCCTATAATGGTAATTAAGACACTCGTATGGAAAGTAAAAAACGCGCTTGGCTCGTTTTATAAACATAGGCTACTCGTGTCTTAAGTATTGCCATTATAGGCTCGTTGCATAATTTACTATATTAATATTTTAAAAAAAATAAGAATCTCAGTGCAGTTTCTGGTCATGAGAGAAGGTTAAATTGGTTCAATGTACTGTACAGTCGTGTGGAGCGGCAACTTCACGCATAGTGTACGCACTTGTACGAGGGCGGATCGAAAAGTCTATAAGTTACCCTCCCCCCTTTTTTTTTTTCAAAAAATAAAAAGAATTAACGTAATTCCTTATTAGTGGTACGTTATAGTTGCCTCACTTTCATGGTTAACGTGCGACTCGCCTTTGAAATCTATCCGGGCGGATATGTTTACATTCCATGGCACCTGGGGCCAAGGCTTTCCCAGCGTGAGGCATAGCGTAGTCAAATTTCCACCGAAGCCACTGAGGGCAAGCAGCGAGACTGGACAGAACTATGTGCGGACGTGCAACTTTGGACACTGATACCTGTCGGAGACACGAGCTAGCCACCAGGGCGGGACTTAAGAGTCCACGTGGAGTGATAGAGGAAGCATTCTATTGGTCAACAACCGTCAGCTATTGGTCAGTAGCGAACAATGGTCATTGTCGGCTCGTGCTACTGCCTTACGTTTGAGTCGCCGCTCGTTAACCAGGAAAGTGAGGGAACTACAACGAGCGTTTCTGGTTGGTTGGTTCTTAAGTTTAGGGGCTGCGACAACTCGGTCATGTAGCCCCGTGTACTTTGTGGGCGTGTAGAATCTGTCTGATAACCGGTGTTAATTGTGATGACTCTATTAGTGTGTGTTATCTGTTTTTTTTAAATTTAAGTACAGACTGTAACTTCGAATTTTTCAAATAGTTTCTACTTTTGCCGCCAAGCGCCACCGTCAACGACTACTAGGCAAAGTTCAGAACTTAGCTACTAGACGCCACCGCAGTCGGCTCTTGGCAACGAACGTAGAAACATAAGAGCGTTGTTTACATTCTTAACCTCTCCAATTTAGCTTCACACAAGTGTAATTAGTGGAAGGATCTTTGACATGCCATAAATCTATGACATGGGACCGCCGGCTTTACTTCCCCTCCGAAGGAAGGCATACTGAGGGATTTTAACGCTGTTAAAAAAAACGCTATCTTGGGCATAGAATCCATCTTGCTACCGACTACGCCACCGAAGCCACTAACGAGCGTTTCTGTTTTTTGAAAGAGGGGCGTAGTGGCGCAGCGGTCAAGCTGTTGGCCTCTCACCAAGGTGGACCGGGTTCGATTCCCGGTCAATTCATGTGAGATGTTCGAAGTGAAATGCCATGTCCTGTGGTTCGGATTCAACGTAAAAAGGAGGTCCCGTGGCTCATCATTGCATGATTAACGGTCACGTAAAACTAAAAGCTTCCTTCCTTCCTTCCTTGTTTGATGAAATGCTCGTGCAAAGTTAAATAACATTTACTGATGAATTAAGATATAATTGACGTTGGTGAAAACGCCCCCTAAGTTACTAGTTAACTTTGGCAATTAAGATCCTCGACGAACTAACTAGGCACCTTTCAATTGTTTTACTGGTGGCCATCGGCTGTCGCATTGCACCGAAGCACAAAATAAAGGTTGCCACGTGCACGTTCGACAGTATTACGCCTAGTATTATAGTCTACAGTACTTACATTCTAGTTTTGTGTGTAGGACAAGACACATTTAAACGCCAAATATGAGTCACTCGACGATGATAATAATCATGATAATTGTTGTTTTAAGGGGCCTAACATCCAGGTTATAGATCCCTCATGGTTTAGGTGGAACGAATGAAGTTAAAATGAAACCTACAACTAAAACTAACTACTGACTTAAAAACCAGAAGAGGAATGGGAAACAAAAGGAGAAGAATGTAAATAAAAGACAGGAGGAAAGGAAATGCCCTCAACCATCGAAGAATGAGAATTGAGGGACTTGGAAGGAAGGGGAGCCATGAAGGGCAGATAGGAAATGGGGGAAAGAGGAGAGGGTCCGTCCCAAAGGCAATGGAAAAGGAGATGGGGGGAAACTTGACCCAGCTCAGGTATCCCTCAGGGTTACCAAATCCCAAACTCACCAGCTGCGAGCCCTTGAGGGTGTAGCACTATCCAGGGAGCACCAGAAGTGGTGGGGCTACACACACACTGCCTCCTTTAGGGCCTTCAGCAGAAGGCAGGAGATATCAGGGAAATAGAAATAAGAGGTCTGACCCCTCGAAAAATGAGGGATCAGGAAATATGAGAGAAGGGCCAATTCAGGCAGGAAAGTGAAAGACTCCCCAGGCCTCGGATACCCTAATACCGTCGGGGTCATAAGAGAACAAGAGTTGACTAAGGTAGGCCGAAAGAAAAGGTGACAGTGAGGAGCCCGGCACAAATAAGTGGAAGCAATGCCAGACTCGGCTGGGGTTTGTCACTAAACACTAATGACTAGGGCCCGGATGTTGATGACATGTCATCTTTTTACTGAGCTGTCTAAAGCAATGCTCAATTACATACAAACTCCAGACGGGCCACCTCGTCTTCAAATATGTCATTTTTATTTCGCATCTTTTTGCATTTTTTCTATTTTTTCATTTTAAGAGCATATTTTTAAAGTTTGGTAGATTTTTTGGTCATATTTTAGAAAAATCGTCCTTTTAAGGTCATTTTTTTTTTCCAATTTAGTCATGTCAAAGCTTTATACGAGGGAGTTACGTCTCTCAGAGCTAGCAGAAAACGACCTTCCTCACTTCAAGTAGGCTACGCTGCGATCACATCAGTTGATGTTGAACGCAGCTTTTCGAGATAAAAAAAACTAGTTGGCTGATAACCGCAGATCATTTACATTTGACAACATCGGAATGATGTTCGTAGTGCAGTGCAACTGAGACTAAATGAATATAAACCTTTTGTTAAGTGCTAGACATCAATTTTGACTGACTTTCCAGTTTGAGCTTAAGATGTCATTTCGGAATTATTGGTGAGTTTATTCTTGTAATTTTCTCCATTTTATAGTGCATTTTTCGAATTTTTGAAATATTGGTGAGGCAGAAGATAACAGGAAAAGGAAAAGAAGGCTAACCCCTCGCAGAAGGAGGGTATCAGAAATGATGAGACAAGGGCCAATTAAGGCGGGAAAGGAAGAGACTCCCTAGGCCTCGGATACCCTAATACCGTCGGGGTCATAAGAGAACAAGAGTTGACCAAGGGAGGCCGAAAGATAAGGTGACAGTGAGGAGACCGGCACAAATAAGTGGAAGCAATGCCAGACTCGGCTGGGGTTTGTCACTAAACACTAATGACGATATTCGTGTGTGAAAAACAAACTGAGTGTAGCGTCACCTAGCTGCACGCAAACCCACTCCAACCGGAAGGAACCTCTCTCGTATCTCCCGAGTCAGCAGCAAGTAGTTAGCCACTCAACCACTACACGTCGCTATTAGTTTCCTCAGAGCATGAATCCTCCCCGTATTATATAACTTTACCCTAAATCATCTCACATGGGTCTCTTTATATTTAAGCAGTATTCAATGACAACTAACTGTATCGGGTTTTGATTCCGAAATCATGGGCTAATAAAATGAGAGCAGTACTGAGACGGAGACAAATTAATGTTGAAGCTATTCCTAGAAGTTCAACATAAGAAGTTTTGAAATGCAAATAGTAGGCTAAGCGTTGAAAATTGCTTCCAGGTGGCTTGGTCACGTTAAAAACAAGCAATTAGGGGAACAAAAAGCTGCTGAGGATACGACAACACCACACTAAGACACGCGAACATAAAACATGGCAGGTGCAATTATACAGACCTCGTTGACTTCTGTCAACTAGCTTCGCGGAGAGGCGGCGTACATTTTGTAGGCACTTCGTTTAGGTACGCAGCAGTTATTTCCTACCATTCAGACAATTGTATAGTTATTGTTAATTCATTTTGGAGCTTGGGATGGCCTCGGGTGCCGGGTGAAAGCTTTGTTATTAGACACCCAGAGGGCAGCGTGCATGTCCAATTTTTTTGTTCCTTGGAGAGCTATGAAAGTCAAGAAGGCTAGATCTTGACACTATAGCGCTTTCTAGTAGAGAAAGGAGGAACTTTTGTGTTGGCGGAAAATCCCGAGATTAATTTTGCCATTATGAACACAGCCTACTGAATTCAAATTGCCAACAACGTATGACATGCGTACCGTGATTTTTGTCGCCTTTCAAAAATCACTTGCCACGGCCAGGAGCGAACCAGCAAGCTTGAGGTTGGTAGTCCGACACGATAACAAATCACCCTCCGTGGCGAACTATCTTCGGCATCATACCCATGTAGTTGGGTGTGTGTTGAATTTGTCTGATAACCTGTATTTAAGTGATGACTGTAGTACAGTGTGTAGCTGTATTAGGGCCAGGGATGGGTTAGGTGCCCCGGGGCTTGAAGTAAGGTTCTACCCCGGCATTTGCCTGGAGGGAGTGTGGTAAAAGAACGAGGAAAAACTACACTCAGGGTAGCCACTGTCAGTGCCAGGACTAATCTGCGACATCTGGACTAGCTGCAGCTACCCTCACGATTTAACGACCACGGCAATGCCGTGGGTATTATATAGCTGACATTAAATCCCTTCCACAATAAAACCAGATCCATTTAAAGCTGTCAAAGCAATAATGCAGAGTAAATACTGTTACTATGATTACTGCCATTACGCAGACCACCTCGTGGCGCAATAACTAGCACTCTTGGCTGTTACCCCTGACATCTGGCTTCAAGTCCTGGTTCTACTAAGAAATTAATTTCTGGCCTGAGGACTCGAACGGGGTACACTCAGCCTCATGAACCAAAACTGAGAAGAGGCGGGTTTTACAAGGTATCTCACTTCTCCTCCTCGCATTGCCAGAATGGTTCCTAACTTAAGGCCAGGCCTGCCTCCTTCCCATTCCTCACCTGAATTTGAAAAGCGTACGCCACTTCAGACATCAAAAATAACACAGGTTAACACAGACATTATATATATATATATATACTGTATATGTGTGGCCGAGAAAATGAGGTTACTTTGTTACTTCCGGGCACGCGATTCAAATCTACGAACTCGCCGTATTTGCTGAGCTAGAGAGCAAGCCGCTGGCCAATGCTGCGCTTCAGGCAAGGGAAGGGAGTGTGATAGAGGGTGACAGAGATATGCTGGCGGGCATGCGCAAGTTTCCTCGATCGCCTCGGCTTGCCGCATGCCCGCCAGCATATCTCTGTCTCCTTCTTTCACACTCCCTTTCCTTGCTTGAAGCACAGCAGTGGCCAGCGGCTTGCTGCCTGGCTCAGCAAATACGGCGAGTTCGTAGATATGAATCGCGCGCCCGGAAGTAACAAAGTAATCTCATTTTCTCGGAGGGAAAAATTTTCTCCGCCAATCCGATTGTGGCATCGTCGTTTACATAACACGCAGAGCGTCCCTGATTTTTTCTCGGTATAATTAAGATATACCCTGTATATATAGAGAGAGAGATAAACCTCTCTTTACGGACACTTCTCTGAAGCAAACACTCTCTAGATAGGGACAGAATTTTATGTCCCGAATTAAATAATGCCCAACCGCTAATAACATGAACTCTCTTTCACGAATACTCTTAGTTACGGACACGGACAGCACGTTGTGACGAGAAAGTCTGCGTAACCTCCGTTATTCGGACAGAATCATTCGGGTTACAAACGTACATGAAATTGTGAAGGACACGCAAACAACAAAACCAACAGCTGATCAAGACAGTTAGTGTAGTGAGAGTGAAGGAGAAGAAGAAAACGGTGAAAATCATATAAATTATAACTCAGCTTGCCAGGTGGTGGAGCGACTGAATAAATTTGCTCTTAGTCGCAGCGATACTGAAGCGCTGTCACTAATAAAACAGTTACATGGTGTAGGCTATTTGAACAGGGACTTACTCATGCAAAGTTCACTCAGTTTAGGGGCTGCGACAACGCGGTCATGTAGCTCCGTGTGCTTTGGGTGTGTGTAGAGTCTGTCTGATAACCGGTGTTAATTGTGATGACTGTATTAGTGTGTGTTATCTGTGATTCAGGTAAGGACTGCAGACGATCAATTTCAAGTAGTCCCTACTCTTGCTACCAAATGCTACCGTCAACGACATCTAGCTGTGAACTTGACTACTAGATGCCACTGCAACCAGTTCCTGTCGTTGAAGTTTGGAACTTAGAGCGTTAATCAAATTTAACCTTCAAATCTTAGATTCACTCATTTGAAGCTAGTGGAATGTTCTTTTATATGCCGTAAATGTATGACATGGGCCCGCTGGCTTTCCTTCCACTCCGAAGAAAGGCATACTCAAGGATTTTAACGCTCTTAAAAATCCGAATTACGCCGGTTTTGACCCCGCGAACTTGGGCATAGAAGCTCAGATTGCTACGAACTACGTTACCGAAGCCACCCTGAACTTTTGTGTCATGATAATCATGAAGAAGCAAGTTCACAGATATGATTATTAAGATTGAGACAAGACTGCTGTGAGAATTTTCAAAATTAAAATTAATCTGCCTCTTCTCGGAATCTATTAGGCTACATCTAGAAACCTAATATATGTGCCGTTATAAAGGACTATAAAATACGGGTACTGATACCCTATGCCTTTCGAAATTGTAATACGCAACGAACCAACAAAATAACAATGCGATTTTATAAAAATAAAATAAAAACTAGCTGTACCCGGCATGCGTTGCAATGCCAATCAAAGAAAGTGTTGGCGTTGTAACTTTGTTTGTTGAAGTGCTTATGGATTCCCAATATTCTTTTCTTTTTCCGTTAACCACCTCTAAACTATTGTAAAATTGATTTACTATCTCAAAAAAAATCATGGGAGCGTGCTCAACAGCTCACTAAAGTTTCATCACAATGAAATGAAAGGCATATTAACGCATACGGGACTTGGTTCAAACGATTCGAGCGCCGTCACCCATTTGTTTAATATACTGGTACGCTACCGATTGTAAAATGGATTTCCAAAGTTGAAAACCTTCCCTGGCGTGTACACAACAACTCGTGAAAGTTTCATCGCAATCGGATGAATGGCATATGAACGCATACGAGATTTTGTTTAAACGATTCGCGCGCCGTTACTCATTTGTTGAATCAACTTGTGCGTCACCCATTGAAAAACGGATTTACTAATTCATACACCTTCGCAGGACCGTACTCAACTCACCAAAGTTTTATCATAATCGGATGAATGGTATATGAACGCATATGGGACTTTGCTGAAAGGATTGACGCGCTGTCGCTCATTATTAAATCTACTCGTGCGCTAATTTAAAAAAATGGATTTACTCAATCAGAAATCTTTGCGGAAGTGGAAACAGCATTTCTCCATATTTCATTGCAAGCACATGAATGGTATATGAACGCATACGGATTTTTTTAAACGATACGCGCGCCGTTTCTCATTTGTTGAATCTACTCATGCGCTACCTATTGTAAAAAGGATTTACCAAGTCAGAAACCTTTCCTGGAGTGTGCACAACAATTCAACCACAGTTTCATAGCAATCGGATAAATGGTATATGAACGCATACGGGACTTTTTTAAGCGATTCGAGTGCCGTCGCCCATTTGTTGAATCTACTTGTGCGATAGCTATTGTAAAGTAGATGAACTAAGACAGAAACCTTCCCTGATGTGTACACAACATCTCACCCAAGTTTCATCGCTATCGGACAAATGGTATTGAACGCATACGGGACTTTGTTGAAACGCTTCGCGCGTCGTCGCTCATTTGTTGGATCTACTTGTGTGCTACCTATTGTAAAATGGATTTAATAAGCCTGAAACTTTCCCTGGAGTGTACACAACAACTCACTCAAGTTTAGTCGCTATCGGACGAATGGTATATGAACGCATACGGGACTATGTTGAAACACTTCACGCGTCGTCGCTCATTTGTTTAATCTACTTGTGCGATACCTATTGTAAAGTGGATTTACTAACCCAGAAACCTTCCCTGAAGTGTTCACAACCTCTCACCCACGTTTCATCGCTATCGGACGAATGGTATGTGAACGCACACAGGACTTTTTTGACACGCTTCGCCCGTCGGCGCTCATTTGTTGAATCTACTCGTGCGCTACCTATTATAACATGGATTTACTAAGCCAGACACCTTACCTGAAGTGTACAGAACATCTCACCCAAGTTCCATCGCAACGGGATGAGTGGTATATGAACGCATGTGGGACTTTCTTGAAACAAACGCACGCCATTTTGGTGAAGCTACTCGCGCGCGATCTATTGTAAATTGGATTTACTACGCCTATAACTTTTCCGGGACTGTGCACAACAACTCCGCGCGCTATCGATTGCGAAATGGATTAACTATGCCTATGACCATCCCGGAAGTGTTTACAACAACTCACCAAAATTTGATCGCAATCGGATGAATGGTTCATGAACGCATAAAAGACGAACAAACGAACATTCATTTTGATATATATACTTGCTGTACCCGGCATGCGTTGCATTGCCAATCAAAGAAAGTGTTGGCGTTGTAATTTTGTTTGTTGAAGTGCTTTTGGTTTCCCAATATTTTTCTCTTTTTCCGTTAACCACCTCTAACTATTGTAAAATTGATTTACTATCTCAAAAAAAAATCATGGGAGCGTGCTCAACAATTCAACACAGTTTCATCGCAATGAAATGAATGGTATATGAACGCATACGGGACTTTGTTGAAACGATTCGAGCGCCGTCACACATTTGTTGAATATACTCGTACGCTATCTATTGTAAAATGAATTTACTAATTCGAAAACCTTCCCTGGCGTGTACACAACAACTCATCATAGCCTAGGAGAATAAGGTTTTTAGGTTTAAAAAAAATGTTATAAAGCTAATTTTTTCAGAACCCATTAATTCGACCCTATGGAACACCATATCAAAATTCTCGGGCGTATATGTGCCAGCTTCCTTGATTTCCAGGCCTGGAAACTTGGAATTCCAGGAATTCTTCATCGCCGTCCTGGAACGGCCATAAAAATTAACGACTAGGCCTTGGTAGACAAAAGTAGTATCAAATGAAAGAAAAAAAGCATGCAGATTCCATATATAAGACTTTAGCCAATGTTTTTCTCCTTTCGGGGTAGATTGTAACAAAAACAACGCGCGAAATTCAAAATTTTTGAGGTTTGATTTTTGCTGGTACAGCAATGACTGAAAATGAAGTATATACCAAAAAATCTTGCGGAATGTAACAAAGACCACATTTTTAGCTTTTCAGACCATCTGTCATGCTTGCTTTACGTTTATTATTTAAAACTTATAGCGAAAATTAAATGTGTAGTAGCTGTCAGTTGACAGTGCAGGATTTCGTCGGGGGTTAAGCTTATTCGGGTAGCACCTGGAAAGTAAAGGTTGAGCTAATTATTATTTTTCTACGGAAGCAACACAAGATGAAATTTTTATTGACACGCATAATAATTAAGTATGAGTTAAGCCTTCGAAATCATAGGAAAAATGCATTGGATGAAAAGGTGTAATATAGGAAACTGGTAGTTTAAGTGACATCGGGTGTACCTAGATCCATCTGTTTCATGACGATGTACTACGTTGTCACAATTTTGTCCGTGACATTGAGAGTACATTTCTGAGCACTCTTGGCCGGATCGTCTACATCCACAACGCACTCCGCAGTCCATCTTGCAATCGCAGGCAATGAGGAGGAGAAGAGAGTCAGGAGCTGGTAGCAGGGTTGTGGGAACGGGCAAAAGAGAGTTGTGAATGGCTTGCCAGCCCTCTCTGTTGGATTGAGGTTTCTTCCCAGCCATTCTTGAACCTAAAATCAAACTCAACACATTTAACTCTCCTGATAAATACTAGAAAAATATTGTATACGTGTAGTGTAAAGGAAAACAATGAAAGTTACCTGCAAGTAAGTCCGCATTGAGTGCTGCCGTGGAGCTTCCCTTGTTGGAGGAAGAGTCGCAAGTTCAAACTGAGAAGTCAGAGCTTGGCGCGCAATGGTCATCTGGTACAGACGATGTCGAAGATAATCGATATTCTCCATTTCCTCCAGGATACAGTGCCCTTATGAACTTTTCTCCAACAGAGCAAACTTCTTCGCGACTCGCAGATGGATTTGTGTATGTTTTGACAATTTCTTCCCTAAGATCCACACTTTTTTGAAGCAATTTGTAAGCCTTCTTCTTCCACTTCACGTAGATTGCAGATGCCTTATCACCACCTGAGACAGAATGGGAATACAACACGCAGTTCTTCATGTCACCTATTTCACCTTGAATAGCACCAGTATCGTACAGCTTTCCGGGGCACTTGGAAGTCCCTGGGTGCAGCATGAAGTCATCTCCCGTCTGACGCCTACCAATCAGCATTGCCAGAAGATCGGTATCGTTGCCGACTACAACTACAGACTTCCTCAAGCTCTCTATCTCCAAAGCAGTGTGCACGATGAGAAGATTGGCGTCCCCAGTTGCCTGGTATACTCGAACTTTTACAGCTTCAAATCTTGAAACGAGTACATCAATAAGTCGAGATTTGTTTCTCCTGTTCATCATAAAGTCCGCCTGTGATGCTGTCGATGCCGAATGTTCGGTAAAGTCGATATCAAAACAGGTCCTTCTTGCAGCGCGTCGCCTTTGCTCCGCTTCATTCGTAGTTGGCTGGCAATTGTATCCGTCGAAAACAACAACTGCAGATGGGTATCGAGTCATAGCGTGTCTGACGTAAGGGTCGCAAATTTCTCCGTATGTTGCCAGTCGAGGCCAACTAACAGCATACATGAGATAGCCTCCGGCAATTACATACGTGGTCTCTGGACAAAGTTGATCGCCAATTTCTAAGTGCTTAAAGAGAGACGCAAACGCTGACTTGTCCGTTTTGCGCATTGAACATCCATCCGTCAAAAAGAGAGGGTGGAGTTGGCACCAGTACTCCGCTTTTTCAGTTTCGTTTTTTTTAAACACACACTATTCTCATAACATTGTGGTGTTTGAAGCCATATTTTCAGTGTTGCCTTAGTAAACAAGAGTTTAGTGCTTTTCAGTCGGTCAACACGAATGTACCCAAAAGAGATGGGTTATGCCCTAATCCTGAAATAAATTACATGAGATTAATAAAACACTAGGATGACCAGTTTCGATCGTCAAGCGATCATCATCAGATCCAATACACTTAGGCTATAAAATCTATGTTTGAAATACAGGTGAAAATATTTACAATATGTACAATTATTTAGTTGCAGTATTGGTACTGCAACTGTCAGTGTATGCTAAATGCAGTATATATGTTAGGTGAAATGCTAAATGGTGATGGCTATCCGGAGATTGTACTTTAGAGAGATTATATGGTTGTAAACTATGGTTAAACTATAAAAAATTTTTTTTAGGCTAACTACTTATCTGATTGTCTTCCGTACTACAGCTATTCGCAGTTTCCGTGCTCACTTGAACTCGCTGTGCGGACGACTGCGGTGGTTATCTTAACGACTGGTTTTTCCCTGCCTTCCCCCCCTGTCCCTACGTGCTGTGGGGAGTGATCGCGATGTGTTTATGTGAGGTGTTGCCAACCTAGATAAGATGTATGTTATTGAATGAGGTGGATCTACAACTATTAAAGACCGTGGATTAGTCCTCGCCACGCGTGGAGCATAACCCATTCGAACTAAGCGTTGACGGTCTTATGAGGACGTCCCGGCACCTTTAATACTGCCTCTAATATGGGCCTTGGTTTATTGCAGAAGAAAGGTACATCGTACACCTGATCCAGATAACATTTACCTATTAAAAACCCCCTAATTTCCCCCCTTTTTTATCTAGCTTGGCTGTGTCGCTAAATTGTGTTTTGTTTCCGACAGGGTGTGTTTTTTAGTAGCGTGAAGAGGGGTGAGCTCTCCATGAACGTGTGTTCATTTAGATTGTTGGGATTGTTTCGTTTGGCTAGGTGTATCTCGATTGCTTCCTTTATGTCAAGAGCTCTGCCTTTCGATTCGTGATGGATTATTTTAAGGTCCGACTCTATGTTGGTAAAGCTATGCCCTGCGTCACACATATGTTCGCACACGGCTGAATGTGTTCCGTATCTTATCGCATTTCTATGTTCATTATAACGTGTGTCTACTCGCCTTCCACTCTGCCCGATGTAATTAGCTTGACAATCGGTGTCTTGGCACGTTATAGAATATACCCCTGACCTTGAATACGGGTCACGTTTATTTAGATTACTATTTAGGAGGTGCCTAGCGGTTGTGTTTTTCGTCGTGAAAGCTATCTTTATGCCTTGCTTTTTGAATAGGTTAGTGATTTTATATGTATTCGCATTCACATAGTTGAAACGCGCAAATTTTTTCTCATTACTGTCCGGTTTGGGAATCGTTTTATCTTTATTTTTATGTTTGGCTATAATTTGATTTATTTTGCTTGGCGAGAAGTTGTTTTCCTTTGCTATTTGCATAATAGTTCTTATTTCCTTATTATAGTTGTCTTTTGACATGGGTATGTTTAAAGCCCTGTGCACCATTGAATTGAAACCCGCTAGTTTGTGCGTACTGGGGTGATTAGACTGATTGTCGATTGCATGCGAGGTTTGTGTTGCTTTCCGGAATATGGAATATGAAAGGTCGTTGTCTTTACGTTCAATAGTTATATCGAGATAATTTATTTTCCGGTCTATTTCGGATTCCTTAGTGAATTTGATAGAATGGTGAAGGCTATTAATGGATTGGAGAATTGTTTCTTCGCTTGTTAGTTCAGTATCGTAGATGCAAATTACATCATCTACGTATCTTTTCCATATTACTATTCCCTTTGTTGAAGTCTTTTCTAAGAACGCATTTTCTAGTGCATTGATGAAGATGTCAGCGATTAACCCACTTAGTGGCGATCCCATTGCTAGGCCTTCTCTCTGTGTGTATATTTTATTGTCGAATTGAAACACGTTTTGGGTGAGAACGACCCTCAGTAATCTCACAATCTCTTCAATTTCTTTTACCGAATTGTTGGATTTTAAGTTGTTTTCGATAGTGTTGATTGCTTCAATAATCGGAATATTGGTGTACATGTTAGTTACGTCGAAGGATACTAGCCTGAAGCTAGGTTTCATTTGTAGGGTGTTCAATGCTGTTACTAGTTCTGTTGTGTTCTTTACAGAGTTGTTTTTGTCGTTGGAAAGACGGCATTTTAAGATTTTTAGTAACTCTTTGCTGATTTTGTAATTAGGGGCATTCCTACAATTGACTATTGGTCTCATTGGGCATTCCTTTTTGTGTATTTTTGGTTGTCCCCTCAATGACGGTATTTTCGGGTTCATGTTTATTAGTTTTGATTTTTCAGCTTTGGTCAGTATGTATTCTGTTTCTTTTAGCGCACTTTTTATTTGTTTTTGGAATTTGTTGGTGGGGTCTTTTGTTAATTCCTTGATTTCGTTGTTGTTTAGGAATTCGACTGTTTTTTCAATGTATTCTGTTTTATTCAAAATTACTGTAGTGTTTCCCTTATCTGCTTTTGTGATGATTAAGTCATGTTCTTTTATTTTTTGTTTCAACGACTTTATTTCTTTGATTTGTTTGTTGTTTTGAATGTTATTGCTATCGCCCTCTCGTTTGAGGATTTTTTTGGCTTCGTTGGTGGCGAGATTTTTGGTTAATTCCCTGTCTTCTGCTGGGAGCTTGTGACTGGCTATTTCAATATCTGTGATTAACTGTTTTATATTGTGGTTCGTGTGTGCGTCTGTGCAGTTGTATTTCAAACCTTTGTCTAACATATTCATTTCACCTTGAGAAAAGGTTACGTTCGTTCTGTTGTTTACTCTGCTGTGGAAATTGAATTCATTGTTATTCGTGTGTTGTTCGTTAGATTGATGGTTCTGTGTTTCTCCTAGTTTTCTTAATTTATTTTCTAGCGTTTCATGCTTCCTCGTTGCTCTGATTTTGATGGTGTCATGTAGGTGTTCGGTGAAGCTGTCCCATTGGGCTGCGTGCCAGAAATTACTTAGTTGCAATTGAATGTCGTATAATTGTTGGTTAATTTTTTGCTTTCTTATGTATGCAAATCTTAATTCGTTTTTTATCCAAAGCGCTTTGGCTTGTTTAGTTGAAATGATCGAGGCTGGTGTGTTCGGTACGGTTTTAATTGGTACGTATTTAGGGGTGAGGTTTAGTTCTATACATTTTTTGTTGAACCAAATTGACTTGTCTAAATTCATGAGTTTAAGCCTGAGTGATTTGAATTTCTTGGCTTCACGATTTGCCTGACTAGCCGTGAACATTGTGGTGTTTGAAGCCATATTTTCAGTGTTGCCTTAGTAAACAAGAGTTTAGTGCTTTTCAGTCGGTCAACACGAATGTACCCAAAAGAGATGGGTTATGCCCTAATCCTGAAATAAATTACATGAGATTAATAAAACACTAGGATGACCAGTTTCGATCGTCAAGCGATCATCATCAGATCCAATACACTTAGGCTATAAAATCTATGTTTGAAATACAGGTGAAAATATTTACAATATGTACAATTATTTAGTTGCAGTATTGGTACTGCAACTGTCAGTGTATGCTAAATGCAGTATATATGTTAGGTGAAATGCTAAATGGTGATGGCTATCCGGAGATTGTACTTTAGAGAGATTATATGGTTGTAAACTATGGTTAAGCTATAAAAATTTTTTTTTTAGGCTAACTACTTATCTGATTGTCTTCCGTACTACAGCTATTCGCAGTTTCCGTGCTCACTTGAACTCGCTGTGCGGACGACTGCGGTGGTTATCTTAACGACTGGTTTTTCCCTGCCTTCCCCCCCTGTCCCTACGTGCTGTGGGGAGTGATCGCGATGTGTTTATGTGAGGTGTTGCCAACCTAGATAAGATGTATGTTATTGAATGAGGTGGATCTACAACTATTAAAGACCGTGGATTAGTCCTCGCCACGCGTGGAGCATAACCCATTCGAACTAAGCGTTGACGGTCTTATGAGGACGTCCCGGCACCTTTAATACTGCCTCTAATATGGGCCTTGGTTTATTGCAGAAGAAAGGTACATCGTACACCTGATCCAGATAACATTTACCTATTAAAAACCCCCTAATTTCCCCCCTTTTTTATCTAGCTTGGCTGTGTCGCTAAATTGTGTTTTGTTTCCGACAGGGTGTGTTTTTTAGTAGCGTGAAGAGGGGTGAGCTCTCCATGAACGTGTGTTCATTTAGATTGTTGGGATTGTTTCGTTTGGCTAGGTGTATCTCGATTGCTTCCTTTATGTCAAGAGCTCTGCCTTTCGATTCGTGATGGATTATTTTAAGGTCCGACTCTATGTTGGTAAAGCTATGCCCTGCGTCACACATATGTTCGCACACGGCTGAATGTGTTCCGTATCTTATCGCATTTCTATGTTCATTATAACGTGTGTCTACTCGCCTTCCACTCTGCCCGATGTAATTAGCTTGACAATCGGTGTCTTGGCACGTTATAGAATATACCCCTGACCTTGAATACGGGTCACGTTTATTTAGATTACTATTTAGGAGGTGCCTAGCGGTTGTGTTTTTCGTCGTGAAAGCTATCTTTATGCCTTGCTTTTTGAATAGGTTAGTGATTTTATATGTATTCGCATTCACATAGTTGAAACGCGCAAATTTTTTCTCATTACTGTCCGGTTTGGGAATCGTTTTATCTTTATTTTTATGTTTGGCTATAATTTGATTTATTTTGCTTGGCGAGAAGTTGTTTTCCTTTGCTATTTGCATAATAGTTCTTATTTCCTTATTATAGTTGTCTTTTGACATGGGTATGTTTAAAGCCCTGTGCACCATTGAATTGAAACCCGCTAGTTTGTGCGTACTGGGGTGATTAGACTGATTGTCGATTGCATGCGAGGTTTGTGTTGCTTTCCGGAATATGGAATATGAAAGGTCGTTGTCTTTACGTTCAATAGTTATATCGAGATAATTTATTTTCCGGTCTATTTCGGATTCCTTAGTGAATTTGATAGAATGGTGAAGGCTATTAATGGATTGGAGAATTGTTTCTTCGCTTGTTAGTTCAGTATCGTAGATGCAAATTACATCATCTACGTATCTTTTCCATATTACTATTCCCTTTGTTGAAGTCTTTTCTAAGAACGCATTTTCTAGTGCATTGATGAAGATGTCAGCGATTAACCCACTTAGTGGCGATCCCATTGCTAGGCCTTCTCTCTGTGTGTATATTTTATTGTCGAATTGAAACACGTTTTGGGTGAGAACGACCCTCAGTAATCTCACAATCTCTTCAATTTCTTTTACCGAATTGTTGGATTTTAAGTTGTTTTCGATAGTGTTGATTGCTTCAATAATCGGAATATTGGTGTACATGTTAGTTACGTCGAAGGATACTAGCCTGAAGCTAGGTTTCATTTGTAGGGTGTTCAATGCTGTTACTAGTTCTGTTGTGTTCTTTACAGAGTTGTTTTTGTCGTTGGAAAGACGGCATTTTAAGATTTTTAGTAACTCTTTGCTGATTTTGTAATTAGGGGCATTCCTACAATTGACTATTGGTCTCATTGGGCATTCCTTTTTGTGTATTTTTGGTTGTCCCCTCAATGACGGTATTTTCGGGTTCATGTTTATTAGTTTTGATTTTTCAGCTTTGGTCAGTATGTATTCTGTTTCTTTTAGCGCACTTTTTATTTGTTTTTGGAATTTGTTGGTGGGGTCTTTTGTTAATTCCTTGATTTCGTTGTTGTTTAGGAATTCGACTGTTTTTTCAATGTATTCTGTTTTATTCAAAATTACTGTAGTGTTTCCCTTATCTGCTTTTGTGATGATTAAGTCATGTTCTTTTATTTTTTGTTTCAACGACTTTATTTCTTTGATTTGTTTGTTGTTTTGAATGTTATTGCTATCGCCCTCTCGTTTGAGGATTTTTTTGGCTTCGTTGGTGGCGAGATTTTTGGTTAATTCCCTGTCTTCTGCTGGGAGCTTGTGACTGGCTATTTCAATATCTGTGATTAACTGTTTTATATTGTGGTTCGTGTGTGCGTCTGTGCAGTTGTATTTCAAACCTTTGTCTAACATATTCATTTCACCTTGAGAAAAGGTTACGTTCGTTCTGTTGTTTACTCTGCTGTGGAAATTGAATTCATTGTTATTCGTGTGTTGTTCGTTAGATTGATGGTTCTGTGTTTCTCCTAGTTTTCTTAATTTATTTTCTAGCGTTTCATGCTTCCTCGTTGCTCTGATTTTGATGGTGTCATGTAGGTGTTCGGTGAAGCTGTCCCATTGGGCTGCGTGCCAGAAATTACTTAGTTGCAATTGAATGTCGTATAATTGTTGGTTAATTTTTTGCTTTCTTATGTATGCAAATCTTAATTCGTTTTTTATCCAAAGCGCTTTGGCTTGTTTAGTTGAAATGATCGAGGCTGGTGTGTTCGGTACGGTTTTAATTGGTACGTATTTAGGGGTGAGGTTTAGTTCTATACATTTTTTGTTGAACCAAATTGACTTGTCTAAATTCATGAGTTTAAGCCTGAGTGATTTGAATTTCTTGGCTTCACGATTTGCCTGACTAGCCGTGAACATTGTGGTGTTTGAAGCCATATTTTCAGTGTTGCCTTAGTAAACAAGAGTTTAGTGCTTTTCAGTCGGTCAACACGAATGTACCCAAAAGAGATGGGTTATGCCCTAATCCTGAAATAAATTACATGAGATTAATAAAACACTAGGATGACCAGTTTCGATCGTCAAGCGATCATCATCAGATCCAATACACTTAGGCTATAAAATCTATGTTTGAAATACAGGTGAAAATATTTACAATATGTACAATTATTTAGTTGCAGTATTGGTACTGCAACTGTCAGTGTATGCTAAATGCAGTATATATGTTAGGTGAAATGCTAAATGGTGATGGCTATCCGGAGATTGTACTTTAGAGAGATTATATGGTTGTAAACTATGGTTAAGCTATAAAAATTTTTTTTTTAGGCTAACTACTTATCTGATTGTCTTCCGTACTACAGCTATTCGCAGTTTCCGTGCTCACTTGAACTCGCTGTGCGGACGACTGCGGTGGTTATCTTAACGACTGGTTTTTCCCTGCCTTCCCCCCCTGTCCCTACGTGCTGTGGGGAGTGATCGCGATGTGTTTATGTGAGGTGTTGCCAACCTAGATAAGATGTATGTTATTGAATGAGGTGGATCTACAACTATTAAAGACCGTGGATTAGTCCTCGCCACGCGTGGAGCATAACCCATTCGAACTAAGCGTTGACGGTCTTATGAGGACGTCCCGGCACCTTTAATACTGCCTCTAATATGGGCCTTGGTTTATTGCAGAAGAAAGGTACATCGTACACCTGATCCAGATAACATTTACCTATTAAAAACCCCCTAATTTCCCCCCTTTTTTATCTAGCTTGGCTGTGTCGCTAAATTGTGTTTTGTTTCCGACAGGGTGTGTTTTTTAGTAGCGTGAAGAGGGGTGAGCTCTCCATGAACGTGTGTTCATTTAGATTGTTGGGATTGTTTCGTTTGGCTAGGTGTATCTCGATTGCTTCCTTTATGTCAAGAGCTCTGCCTTTCGATTCGTGATGGATTATTTTAAGGTCCGACTCTATGTTGGTAAAGCTATGCCCTGCGTCACACATATGTTCGCACACGGCTGAATGTGTTCCGTATCTTATCGCATTTCTATGTTCATTATAACGTGTGTCTACTCGCCTTCCACTCTGCCCGATGTAATTAGCTTGACAATCGGTGTCTTGGCACGTTATAGAATATACCCCTGACCTTGAATACGGGTCACGTTTATTTAGATTACTATTTAGGAGGTGCCTAGCGGTTGTGTTTTTCGTCGTGAAAGCTATCTTTATGCCTTGCTTTTTGAATAGGTTAGTGATTTTATATGTATTCGCATTCACATAGTTGAAACGCGCAAATTTTTTCTCATTACTGTCCGGTTTGGGAATCGTTTTATCTTTATTTTTATGTTTGGCTATAATTTGATTTATTTTGCTTGGCGAGAAGTTGTTTTCCTTTGCTATTTGCATAATAGTTCTTATTTCCTTATTATAGTTGTCTTTTGACATGGGTATGTTTAAAGCCCTGTGCACCATTGAATTGAAACCCGCTAGTTTGTGCGTACTGGGGTGATTAGACTGATTGTCGATTGCATGCGAGGTTTGTGTTGCTTTCCGGAATATGGAATATGAAAGGTCGTTGTCTTTACGTTCAATAGTTATATCGAGATAATTTATTTTCCGGTCTATTTCGGATTCCTTAGTGAATTTGATAGAATGGTGAAGGCTATTAATGGATTGGAGAATTGTTTCTTCGCTTGTTAGTTCAGTATCGTAGATGCAAATTACATCATCTACGTATCTTTTCCATATTACTATTCCCTTTGTTGAAGTCTTTTCTAAGAACGCATTTTCTAGTGCATTGATGAAGATGTCAGCGATTAACCCACTTAGTGGCGATCCCATTGCTAGGCCTTCTCTCTGTGTGTATATTTTATTGTCGAATTGAAACACGTTTTGGGTGAGAACGACCCTCAGTAATCTCACAATCTCTTCAATTTCTTTTACCGAATTGTTGGATTTTAAGTTGTTTTCGATAGTGTTGATTGCTTCAATAATCGGAATATTGGTGTACATGTTAGTTACGTCGAAGGATACTAGCCTGAAGCTAGGTTTCATTTGTAGGGTGTTCAATGCTGTTACTAGTTCTGTTGTGTTCTTTACAGAGTTGTTTTTGTCGTTGGAAAGACGGCATTTTAAGATTTTTAGTAACTCTTTGCTGATTTTGTAATTAGGGGCATTCCTACAATTGACTATTGGTCTCATTGGGCATTCCTTTTTGTGTATTTTTGGTTGTCCCCTCAATGACGGTATTTTCGGGTTCATGTTTATTAGTTTTGATTTTTCAGCTTTGGTCAGTATGTATTCTGTTTCTTTTAGCGCACTTTTTATTTGTTTTTGGAATTTGTTGGTGGGGTCTTTTGTTAATTCCTTGATTTCGTTGTTGTTTAGGAATTCGACTGTTTTTTCAATGTATTCTGTTTTATTCAAAATTACTGTAGTGTTTCCCTTATCTGCTTTTGTGATGATTAAGTCATGTTCTTTTATTTTTTGTTTCAACGACTTTATTTCTTTGATTTGTTTGTTGTTTTGAATGTTATTGCTATCGCCCTCTCGTTTGAGGATTTTTTTGGCTTCGTTGGTGGCGAGATTTTTGGTTAATTCCCTGTCTTCTGCTGGGAGCTTGTGACTGGCTATTTCAATATCTGTGATTAACTGTTTTATATTGTGGTTCGTGTGTGCGTCTGTGCAGTTGTATTTCAAACCTTTGTCTAACATATTCATTTCACCTTGAGAAAAGGTTACGTTCGTTCTGTTGTTTACTCTGCTGTGGAAATTGAATTCATTGTTATTCGTGTGTTGTTCGTTAGATTGATGGTTCTGTGTTTCTCCTAGTTTTCTTAATTTATTTTCTAGCGTTTCATGCTTCCTCGTTGCTCTGATTTTGATGGTGTCATGTAGGTGTTCGGTGAAGCTGTCCCATTGGGCTGCGTGCCAGAAATTACTTAGTTGCAATTGAATGTCGTATAATTGTTGGTTAATTTTTTGCTTTCTTATGTATGCAAATCTTAATTCGTTTTTTATCCAAAGCGCTTTGGCTTGTTTAGTTGAAATGATCGAGGCTGGTGTGTTCGGTACGGTTTTAATTGGTACGTATTTAGGGGTGAGGTTTAGTTCTATACATTTTTTGTTGAACCAAATTGACTTGTCTAAATTCATGAGTTTAAGCCTGAGTGATTTGAATTTCTTGGCTTCACGATTTGCCTGACTAGCCGTGAACATTGTGGTGTTTGAAGCCATATTTTCAGTGTTGCCTTAGTAAACAAGAGTTTAGTGCTTTTCAGTCGGTCAACACGAATGTACCCAAAAGAGATGGGTTATGCCCTAATCCTGAAATAAATTACATGAGATTAATAAAACACTAGGATGACCAGTTTCGATCGTCAAGCGATCATCATCAGATCCAATACACTTAGGCTATAAAATCTATGTTTGAAATACAGGTGAAAATATTTACAATATGTACAATTATTTAGTTGCAGTATTGGTACTGCAACTGTCAGTGTATGCTAAATGCAGTATATATGTTAGGTGAAATGCTAAATGGTGATGGCTATCCGGAGATTGTACTTTAGAGAGATTATATGGTTGTAAACTATGGTTAAGCTATAAAAATTTTTTTTTTAGGCTAACTACTTATCTGATTGTCTTCCGTACTACAGCTATTCGCAGTTTCCGTGCTCACTTGAACTCGCTGTGCGGACGACTGCGGTGGTTATCTTAACGACTGGTTTTTCCCTGCCTTCCCCCCCTGTCCCTACGTGCTGTGGGGAGTGATCGCGATGTGTTTATGTGAGGTGTTGCCAACCTAGATAAGATGTATGTTATTGAATGAGGTGGATCTACAACTATTAAAGACCGTGGATTAGTCCTCGCCACGCGTGGAGCATAACCCATTCGAACTAAGCGTTGACGGTCTTATGAGGACGTCCCGGCACCTTTAATACTGCCTCTAATATGGGCCTTGGTTTATTGCAGAAGAAAGGTACATCGTACACCTGATCCAGATAACATTTACCTATTAAAAACCCCCTAATTTCCCCCCTTTTTTATCTAGCTTGGCTGTGTCGCTAAATTGTGTTTTGTTTCCGACAGGGTGTGTTTTTTAGTAGCGTGAAGAGGGGTGAGCTCTCCATGAACGTGTGTTCATTTAGATTGTTGGGATTGTTTCGTTTGGCTAGGTGTATCTCGATTGCTTCCTTTATGTCAAGAGCTCTGCCTTTCGATTCGTGATGGATTATTTTAAGGTCCGACTCTATGTTGGTAAAGCTATGCCCTGCGTCACACATATGTTCGCACACGGCTGAATGTGTTCCGTATCTTATCGCATTTCTATGTTCATTATAACGTGTGTCTACTCGCCTTCCACTCTGCCCGATGTAATTAGCTTGACAATCGGTGTCTTGGCACGTTATAGAATATACCCCTGACCTTGAATACGGGTCACGTTTATTTAGATTACTATTTAGGAGGTGCCTAGCGGTTGTGTTTTTCGTCGTGAAAGCTATCTTTATGCCTTGCTTTTTGAATAGGTTAGTGATTTTATATGTATTCGCATTCACATAGTTGAAACGCGCAAATTTTTTCTCATTACTGTCCGGTTTGGGAATCGTTTTATCTTTATTTTTATGTTTGGCTATAATTTGATTTATTTTGCTTGGCGAGAAGTTGTTTTCCTTTGCTATTTGCATAATAGTTCTTATTTCCTTATTATAGTTGTCTTTTGACATGGGTATGTTTAAAGCCCTGTGCACCATTGAATTGAAACCCGCTAGTTTGTGCGTACTGGGGTGATTAGACTGATTGTCGATTGCATGCGAGGTTTGTGTTGCTTTCCGGAATATGGAATATGAAAGGTCGTTGTCTTTACGTTCAATAGTTATATCGAGATAATTTATTTTCCGGTCTATTTCGGATTCCTTAGTGAATTTGATAGAATGGTGAAGGCTATTAATGGATTGGAGAATTGTTTCTTCGCTTGTTAGTTCAGTATCGTAGATGCAAATTACATCATCTACGTATCTTTTCCATATTACTATTCCCTTTGTTGAAGTCTTTTCTAAGAACGCATTTTCTAGTGCATTGATGAAGATGTCAGCGATTAACCCACTTAGTGGCGATCCCATTGCTAGGCCTTCTCTCTGTGTGTATATTTTATTGTCGAATTGAAACACGTTTTGGGTGAGAACGACCCTCAGTAATCTCACAATCTCTTCAATTTCTTTTACCGAATTGTTGGATTTTAAGTTGTTTTCGATAGTGTTGATTGCTTCAATAATCGGAATATTGGTGTACATGTTAGTTACGTCGAAGGATACTAGCCTGAAGCTAGGTTTCATTTGTAGGGTGTTCAATGCTGTTACTAGTTCTGTTGTGTTCTTTACAGAGTTGTTTTTGTCGTTGGAAAGACGGCATTTTAAGATTTTTAGTAACTCTTTGCTGATTTTGTAATTAGGGGCATTCCTACAATTGACTATTGGTCTCATTGGGCATTGTTAGTATAGAAGTTACATGTATTTTAAAATTGGACCTATCAGCAAGCATAGAATCGTGTTGGCAGCACTGACTTATATTATTTACTCCAAATTAACCTAGAGTGCCAGGTGCTATACGTGTGCAAAGTATAGAGCCGTTGGCTTGCATACTTTCTGATATATTGATGTTAGGGTAAAAAAATATGGACAGCATTTATTAACAGTTGGCAGCCCTGATTGCTCTTAAGAATACTTATAGTCATATCTGTTATGATACACATAGCACATACGAAATTTGGTTGAAATCCAACTGATGTATAGAAGTTACATGTATTTACAAATTGGTCCTATAAGCAGGCTTAGAATCATGTTGGTAGAACTGAAGTGTATAAGTTACTCCAAATTAATCTAAAATGTCAGGTACTATACGTGTGCATAGTTTAAAGCTGTCGGCTTGCATAATTTCAGATATATTGGAATTTCGATGAAGAATATAGAGAGAGAGCAATTATTAACAGTTGGCAGCCCTGGTGGCTCTGAAGAATACACTCAGTCATATATGTTTATGTACTCATATTACATACAAAATTTGGTGAAATCCAATTAATAGTGTAGAAGTTATATGCATTTAAAAATTGGACTTATCAGAAGGCTTAAAATTATTTTGGCAACACTGTCATATATGGCCTCCTGGAAATTAAACTGAAATAGTATTACCTACACGTGTGCCAATTTTGGAATAGCTCCCATGCATACTTTCCATGATATCCAACAAGGAACTAAAATTTCTAGTGCGTTTTTTCAGCAGTTGGTAGCACTGACATCATTTTCAAATATGGGCTTGAGATATTCCTGTATACATCTTTACTCATACTAAATTTGTTTTCGATTGCTGCAGCCGTTTAGGAGTTGATAGGGACACACACACACACACACACACACACACACACACACACACACACACACACACACACACACACAGATAGACAGACACACATTTTCCCGGATCGATCTCATAAGTCTACTTTTTCCTCATTTTTGCAAAATAAGAAAAGCAGACTAAAAAATCAGAAAACAGAATTTGAGCAAACGCCCAAAGATTAATAAAAACAGGAAAGCTGTGGACAGAAGAGAGAAAAAGGAAACACAGTGAATAGGCTATATGAGAGGTTTTGGGGAAGAAAGAAGAAAGGTACATAATAAATAACATGAAAATTGATTGTGTTGTAACGCTCTCCTCAAGGGGGAATTAACGAAAATAATAATAATAATAATAATAATAATAATAATAATAATAATAATAATAATAATAATAATAATAATAATAATAATAATAATAAGGGATGTACACCTTGCATGGTATATCTTGGGCAATATTACGGGGTCCACTCTCAAATGAAATTGTTGATCCCAAGGTATTCCTGAGCTAGGTTCATTCCTGTCAGCCTTTCATTGCTCCAGTTTCTTCCGATACAGTACCCTTAATTCTCGCTTTTCGTGTGCTGAAAGCATTTCGTTTCTATCTTCTTTATTTCTCTTATTGTTTTGTTTTTCCCTTTCCTGTTGATGGTGGTGGTGATTGTATTTTAAGGAGTAGTTGCTCCTTCCCATTTCTTTTTCAGTGTGTAAATTTGTTGTAAGACAGTGAGTAGCTAGTAGCTGTATGAGTATTAATGCTGTAGTACTGAGCAAATTGTGCAATTTAAAACGCTTTAGCTCATGCTCAACCGGCCTAGAGCAGATTGTTAACATGTCCTGTTGTTCCACTCAACGCTAGTCAAAAAGTTCTAGTAGTAATGAGATTTATTTTCACCATTCTAATTCCCTTCTCTCTTACCCCACTCATTCATATAAGTTGTGTTCAAAAAGTAACGAGCCGGAGGCTGTAATGCGCAAACCGGTGACGACATCGGCTAATCGTGGCGTGTGTAACGAGGTGTGGTTCCGACCAGAACGTGGAAGGTCCCAGCCCGTCGCTAGATGGCACGCGAGCACGTCACGTGACGATACAAAGCGAGCAGCAGCATGCATCAATCGTCCAACGCTGCCAGTCGCATTGCAAACAGTGGCATGGAGGCGTCAACCGAAGAGCAAAGAGGTGTTGTTAGGTTTCAGACAGTGGAAGGAGTACGGGGAACGGGCATTCATCGCCGAATGTCACAAGTGTACGGCGAACACTGCATGTCCCTTGCAAGGGTCAAGGCGTGGCACAAGGGAAGGACGGGTGTCATTAGCCGATGATGCCCGGTCTGGGGCACCCCCCCTGCATTACCGATGACAACGTCCAGCTGGTTGATGCACTCATTACCCAGGACCGCCGAGTGACAGTGAACGCCATAGCCGTGGCCGGATTGAGCGTCGGAAGTGTGCAAACCATCATGAAGCAACGACTGCACTTGCGCAAAGTGTGTGCCCAATGGGTGCTCCACAGTCTTCAACCACAACAGGAAGCATGTCGAATGGCCCACTGTCTTGGTCTTGGTTGGAAGATTCATGCATGCTCCTGCTCGCTTTGTATCGTCACGTGACGTGCACGCGTGTCCTCTAGCGACGGGCTGTGACCTTCCACGTTCTGGTCGGAACCACACCTCGTTACACACGCCACGATTGGCCGATGTCTCACCGGTTTGCGCTTTCCAGCCTCCGGCTCGTTACTCTTTGAACGCACCTTATACTTAATAAAACTGAGCATTTAACCTTTTATCAACTTAGTAAACCATAAATAACATGGTATTTTTTACACCATTATTTAATTAATTAAAATGCTCCACCAATCAATACAAGTTATATTCAAATTAGTACATGTTTCGGTCCAACAATGAGACCTTCTTCAGCAAATTAGAATTAAACCTAAAGAAACTATTTAAATAAAACTGTTGAAAAATGAAATTAAGTAAAATATACAGCATGAAATGAAGAAACTGGAAAACAGTGAATATGAACGACGAAAATATAAAAACTAATGGACAAGTATTCGTGTAAAATGTAAAATAGGAGAATCATTGAAATAAAATAAAATGTATATCATTACAAATAACTTGGTTAAATAAAGTTTCTAAATATTTGAATATAATTTTCAAAAGACTCTGGATATGCATTTTCAAACTGGTTATTGGAGCCGTGACGGATGGTTGTCATGTTAATATTTTATACCATTATTTTCCAAACAACAGAAACGTACATCGTATTTATTCTTTTAAAAATAAATCATATTTTATTTCAAAATGATAAGTTGTATCTGAAATAACATGACTTACCTATACATGGAACAGGAATGATTTGAAGAGGAGTACCTTATCCAACTGAAGAGGCCAATGGTACACTGGGGCGAAACGCAGGCAACTGTTTTGAGTTAATCGGCCATTTAATCAAATTTCACTGTGAATTTGTTAATGTAGATAACTCAATCGGACAATTAACATCCTGTTTCCTTCGGGAACAGATATTTCCAATAATGATTTGAATAACGAAACATGAGAAAGCGTAAACAAACTTGTCAAAGTAAGGGTAAAAAAAGAGACCGAGTGAAAATATAAGACTTTCCAAATCGACCCTGTTCTTGTTACACATGATCTCGAGATTAACGGTCACGTAAAACTACAATCTCCCATCCTTCCTTCTTGTTACACGTGTCCTTTCCCTCCACTAGAAGAAAAATAAGTTTTTTTTTCAATAAATCGTGTCTCCCCTCCCGTCCTATCCAGCAGCTTTTGGATGAAACAGGCCCTGAATCACGATGGATGAAGCATTAATCTCGATTTCCACTGAAATTCCTTGCTTTACTCAAGTTTGCGCTTATTCCGTCGTTCGGTCACACGATTCAATCTCACAATCATCTTATCGTTAGGGAATTAATGATGATAATTATTGTTTTATTGGGCCTAACAGCTAGGTTACCGATCCCCATTGGTTTGGGTGATAATTAAAAAAGATAAAAAATTAAAAAAGTGAATTGATGGAACAAGCCCACTAAAAAAACCAACATATAACTGAAACTTACTAGAAGGAAGAAAGGACAAAATTAAAGGGAAAAAAGGACATAAAAAGAAGTGAACAGAAATGTCTTCAACCCTCGAAGAATGAAAACTGATGGACTTGGAATGTACTAGAGACATGAAAGACTGATAGGAAAGGGAAAGGGTAGAGAATCCAGTACAAAGAACATGGAAGAATGGTAAAACGGATACAGCTCATCAATCCTTCGGGGTCGCCATGACACCAGTTGTGAGCCCTTGAGGGTGTAGCAACATCCAGAGTTCACCGCAAATATTGGGGCCAGATGCAGCCTGCCTACTTTAGTGCCTTGTGCAGAAGGAAGGAGATACCATGAATAGAAAATAAGAGGTCTGACCCCTCGAAGAATGAGTGTATCAGGAAAGATGAGACATGTGACAATTAAGGCGGGAAATGAAAAACTCCCTAAGCCTCTGATACCCTAATATCGCTGTTGGAGAAGAACGTACCGTTTAACAAGGAAAGATCAACCTCATATTCCACCCCTTCAAACAACCATATTATTATTATTATTATCGACAGTAGTGGCTACGCTGGCTAAAGCGCAGCATTAGGTCATGGGGCCAAGCTCTCTGCTGACTCGGTAGACGCGTGGGTTCGAGCCCCACCGTCGGCCGTCCTTGAAATGGTTTTCTGTGGTTTCCCCATTTTCAACACCAGGCAAATGCTGGGACGGTACCTTCTGACAGGCCACGGCCGCTTCCTTCCACATCCTTGCCCAGTTTCATTCATCATCATTCATTTCATCTCTCATTAACTCCTCTCATGAGGTTGGCGTCGGGAAGGGCAACCGTCCGTAAAAACCATCGCCACAAAGACTCCTATCGCATCTCATCCCCGACCCCGTTGGAAAACGGGAATAATAAGGGGTAGACATACAATTATTATTATTATTATTATTATTATTATACTCTTAGTTCTGAAATAATAGAAGGTACTATTTCCGTAGTCCATCCTTATCCTCAGATGACGTTATTTTGTTCATGGAGAGTTTACATTTATCAGAGAAGGCAAGAATCTAACTCAAGTGCACTCACACAAGCGGCCGGTTTGTGAATCGCAAAGCTCGCTTTTGTACAAACAAGTTTCTTACTTCTCAATAACTTTGACTTATTGCCAACAAACAATATATTTCAGGCTTAAGAAGGGAAGATGAATTATATAGTACTCTTAATCCGCCCATTCCGGTCGTTAAAGTGTCATAACAGTCAGATTATAAGTTACCTTCTGATAGCAATTGCATCAATCAGTAGGGGCGTGGTGGCTCAGCGGTCTAGCTGTATGCCTCTCACCAAGGCGGTCCGGGTTCGATTCCCGGTCAATGCATGTGAGATTTTCGAAGTGAAATGCCATGTCCTGTGGTTCGGATTCCACGTAAAAAGGAGGTCCCGTGGCTCATAATCACCAGATTCACGGTCACGTAAAACTACAATCTTCCTTTTTCCATCAATCAGTGAGATTCAGCTCGGCAATAGATTCTTTGACGAAAACACTTTTCATGGTAATTATATCTTCCAATCAAAGTTTAGCTTTATGAACCCCCAGGGGCTCACATCTGGTGGGACGTGGGTTGGCGACCACGGGACCCCAGCTGAGTCCGGCATTGCTTCCACTTACTTGTGCCGGGCTCCTCTCCGTCTTCTTTCCTGTCGACCTCTCTTGGTCAACTCTTGATCTTTTCCGACCCCGACGGTATTAGGGGATCCGAGGCCTAGGGAGTCTCTTCATTTCCCGCCTTAATTGGCCCTTGTCAAATCTTTTCTGATTCCCTCCTCCTGCGAGGGGTCAGCCTTCGTTTTCTTTTCATGTTATCTCCTGCCTTCTGTTCAAGGCCCTCAAGGAGGCCGGGTGTATGTAGCCCCACCACTTTTGGTGCACCCTAGATAATGCTACACCCTCAGGGGCTCAAGGCTGGTGAGTTCGGGAGTTGGCGACCCCGAGGGATTCCTGAGCTGGGTCCGTTTTCCCCTTTTGTCCCTTACCTGTGGGGAGGGGCCCTCTCCTCTTTCACTTTCCTATCTGCCTTTCATGGCTCTCCTTCCTTCCAAGTCTCTCAATCCACATTCTTCGATGGTTGAGGGTATTTCTTTTCCTCCTGTCCTTTATTTGCCTTATTCTCCTTTATTTTTCCATTTCTTCTTCTAGTATATAGGTTAGTAGTTAGTTTTAGTTTTAAGTTTGCATTTCATCTTAACGATCACCCAAACCATCAGGGGCCGATAACCTCGATGTTAGGCCCCTTAAAACAACAATTATCATCATCATAATTAGCTTTATGAATTAAATTTCTTGGCGGGGTCAAATTCTACGACCGTATTGATGATGAATGGAGCCTTTCAGTTGTTAGGTTGTGTGTTACACAGACTGTACACGCAATTTAATTGTCCATGTTCTACTGTATTTGTGCTAACACGGCCTAACAACTGAAAATAAAACAAGGTTGGCAAGTTACTTTTTAAGGGTAACTACGATATAGTTGCCGTTACTTATAGGGTAGTCCACCTCGTATCGTAGTGGCTAGCATATTTGGCAGTCACCACGGAGGCCCGGGTTCGTTTCCCAGCTCTGCCAAGAAATTTAATTCTGGTCTGAGGGCTAGAATGGGGTTTACACAGCCTCGTGAGGCGAAACTGGGAAGAAGTGGGTTCGATTCCCACCTCCGCCATACTGGAAGTGGTTTTCCGTGGTTCCACTTCTACTCTAAGAAATGCCGGAATGGTTCCTAACTGAAGGCTACGGCCACCACCTTCTTATCCTCATCTGAATTAGGCTACAAATGCACACACTAATACAATTATCACAATAACACAGATTATCAGACAAATTCCACACATACCCAAGTACACGGGGCTACATGACCAGAATATGGCAAAGCTCCTAAATCTACAACAACAACAAAAATACCAAAGAATTAAATTTCTTGGCAGAGTCAGGCTTTGAAACCTGAGCCAAGAATACTAGCCGCTATTCCATGAGGGGGTCTGACCTAGTGCTTTCAGGCCTGACACTCTTACAACCTGTGCCATGTTTCTTTCTTGGCAGCGATATATTTTTCGTTGTTTTCTCAAACTCGCTACCATTATCTTTGTTATCACTCGCATTAATTTCTGCTTCACGGTTTCTTAGTTGACGTAATATTATTCCTCGGCGTAATCTTTCACACTACAGTACCTGTAATCTTCTCGCTTCAGTTTCACCTTCGTGATGTTGTGGCCAACGAATCTCACTTTTGTTATCATGTACTCTGCGTATGGCACTCTAGTTCCGAGACGACCTCGTGGCGTAGAGGCTACCGTCCTTGGCTGTCACCCCTGAGCCTCTCTAAAAGCCGCAGCAGTTACAAGGGACGTAAAAACAATAACATTATTATTATGTCACCCCTGAGATCCGGGTTCGATTCCCGGATCTTCCATGAAATGTAACGCTTGTTGTCCATGACTTGTCAGTTTAGTATTTGTCACCATGCCGCCAACACGTAAAAGGCGTTTTGTTGATTCACAAAATATTCAGAAGTAGAATGAAAATGAAAATCCACAGCCTGCTTCCAGTCTCCGACCGGGTCAGGAATGGTATGAATGAAGCCCCCATCTACCGGCGAGGATATGAACTGTGCCGGCTGCCGAGGCCTTTGGGGCAATGATTAAATGAATGACAGATGAAATGAAATGGTAGTGGAGAGTGTTGCTGGAATGAAATGTTGACAGGGAAAACCGGAGTACCCGGAGGAAAACCTGACTGACTCCATTTTGTCCAGCACAGATCTCTCATGGAGTGACCGGGATTTGAACCACGGACCCAGCGGTGAGAGGCCGGCGTGCTGCCGCCTAAGCCACGGAGGCTTGTCAGAAGTAGAATAATAAAATTTAAAAGCAGAAAGCAGTAAGATTCAGCAAAGAACCTGAAACGAGTAAGCAACAACACGAAGACATTGTAATCATTAAACTGCAGCCGCCATCTTGAAGTTGTCTAGACAATTGAACTAAATTAGATACCAGTGCATTACCATTAGCTGTGCCAAGGTTCAATTCGTTTGGATGGTTAAATCGGGAGAAAAGAATATTTAAGGGTTTCAACTTCGCTTGGCCGCCATGTTCATTTTGTAGTTAACAGGTTTTTGAAAGTCTCATAGGTAAACTTTGAGTAGTACCCTTTATCACCGTACAAATTTTCAGGGTGATATCAGTAATAGTTTCGGAGATATAGAATGCCCGTGAAATATTTCGCACAGCCGCCATCTTGAGGTTATATAAACAATTTAACTAAGCTAGATGCCAGTGCATTACGATGTGTTTAAACGCTGAGCCAAGTTTCAATTTGTTTGGATGGTTAAATCGCGAGAAAAGTCTATTTAAGAGTTTCAACTTCGCTTGACCGCCATTTTGGTTTTGTATTTAACAGGTTTTTGAAAGTCTCATAGGTAAACTTCGAATAGTGCCCTTTATCACCATCCAATTATCAGGGTGATATCAGTAATAGTTTCGGAGATATGGAATGCCAGTGAAATAGCCTAATACGAAAATCCGCCATGTTGGATTGATGAGACGTAATAACATTTGAAGGGCACGTTCGGGGTCGGCCGTTATAGTACTATGACCTAACCAAGTTTCATTGAAATCGCTGCAGCCGTTTAGAAGTTATTAGGGACACACACACAAACAAACAAACAAACAAACAAACACACACACATACGCACACACACACCCACGGACAAAAGGTGATCTCATAAGCCTATTTTTTTTCCATAAAATGAAAATAGGCTAAAAAACGACATTACTTATGAGACATCCTAATAACAATACACACTTTGCTCAAACAAAATAGGGAATTGATTTTAATTTGAACAAGTGTTACATTGAACCAATGTTGATGATGATTGTTGTTGTTGAAAATGAAATGAAAATCCACAGCCTGCTTCCAGTCTCCGACCGGGTCAGGAATGGAATGAATGAAGCCCCCATCTAGCGGCGAGGATATGAACTGTGCCGGCTGCCGAGGCCTGACGCACTCCTCTGGGGCAATGATTAAATGAATGACAGATGAAATGAAATGATAGTGGAGAGTGTTGCTGGAATGAAATTTTGACAGGGAAAACCGGAGTACCCGGAGAAAAACCTGTCTGCCTCCGTTTTGTCCAGAACAGATCTCACATGGAGTGACCGGAATTTGAACCACGGACCCAGTGGTGAGAGGCCGGCGTGCTGCCGCCTAAGCCACGGAGGCTTCGATTGTTGTTGTTATTGTTTTAAAGGCTGGAGCATCGAGGTCATCTGCTCTTTGTAACATAGTTACATTATAATGTTTAAAAGGAGCTACGCCACTCACAAATAATTCCCTTCATCGCTCTCAGTTTAGTGGGCCATAGATCAGCTGGCCACAGAGTTTCCCAGAATGATGGTGTAACTGAAGGCGAGTGTCTCTAACTGGCACCTTAATATAACTGAAACAAACAATAATAATTATGGTATATTGGCTTTCACGGTCCGTGAATTAAAATTCAGCAATTTTTCTCGGTTTATGCCGTGTTTTGTGTGAGGTTTCACCTAGCAACACCAAGCTGGCTCATCAGCGAGCTCTTGATGCTCCCCGCCCGGACCCGCACAGGAGTAGCCTACTGCTCGGGTCTAAGCTGCGTGAACCTGAGAGGAATGTGCATCGCGGACTATGAGTACTGATGTTGACGAGTGATGAGGTTTCTCGGTCCGTCCATAGTACAGAACCAAATACATTGGTCGGTGACTCACTCACTCATTCCTAACACCATAGTGGTTTGAGCAACGGTTAAATGTTAGCAGTATTGGAATAGAAAGGAATACCATATTATCATGGTGGGCTGTTGACAGATCCTTCTCTTCTCGCCCGACCCTTCCCTGCTCTTTCCCCTCAACCCGCAAGTTCATAGAGCTTGGACCCGAGCAGTAGCGAACTGTGCCCTACCTCCCTTCTTATGAAGACTTTGTAGGGAGGTGAAAGGCTGCTTGAGCTTTAGCTCTCGCATTTAGAGGAGCACGTGCGCTTCATAAGAAGGGAGGTAGTACACGCCACACGGTTCGCTACTCCAGTGGGGGTCCGGGTGGGGAGCATCAAGAGCCCGCTGATGAGCCAGCTTGGTGTTCCTAGGCGAAACCCCACACAAGACACCATATAAACCTAGAAAAATTGCTGAGCTTTAATAATAATTATTTTTTTGAAAATCGCTGATCCTCCCTGCTAGGCTTCACTCACGGACTATGAGAAGGATCATCCCTCTACTGTCGCAAGAGTAGTGTCTGGGATCTGAACACACTTTGTCAGCAGATACAACTGGGGATGGTGACAGGTCGATAGCCCAGGCTATCACTAACTTGGGTCTAATTAAGAAAGAGTCAGGAAAGGGATTTCGTAAGCAAGTCTACCGTGGACTTGTTGAGATGAAACGTCCCGGCAGTTTCCTGGTGGTGAGAATGGGAAACAAAAAAGGAGAAGAATGTTAATAAAAGATAGGAGGAAAAGAAATGTCCTCAACCATCGAAGAATGAGAATGAAAATGCAATGGAGGAAACTTGACCCAGCTTAGGAATCTCTTGGGGTTGTCAAATCCCGAGCTCACTAGCCGTGAGCCTTTGAGGGTGTAGCACTATCCATGGCGCACCATAGCCTAAGTGGTAGGGCTATACACACCCTGCCTCCTTTAGGGCCTTCAGCAAATGGCAGGAGATATCAGGAAAAGAAAAACAACAGGTCTCACCTCTCGAAGAATAAGGGATCAGGAAAGATGAAAGAGGGACCAATTAAAGCGGGAAAGTGAAAGACTCCCTAGGCCTCGGATACCCTAATACCGTCGGGGTCGGAAGAGAACAAGAGTTGGCAAAGGGAGGCCGATAGAAAAGGTGGCAGTGAGGAGCTCGGCACAAGTAAGTGAAAGCAATGCCGGACTCAGCTGGGGTTCCGTGGTCGCCAACCCACGTCCCACTAGTCGTAGGCCCCTGAGGGGACTTCGAGGTTGGCAAAGAGTTCTGCAATGAAGACACGTGGGACATGGTTCATATATATTGTATGTGGGGCTAGCAATTGAGATGTTATAAATATTTCGGCCTTTGTCACCTCAGACATGATGAATTGTGATCCCTTGTTTGGGAAAAGATGTGCATCACTCATCGAGTCATCTGTGTATGTGAGGTGATGACTCAGCAGTAAAATATATTCGTAGTGAAGGTTTTTGTGGACTAGTCATACATGCTTTAAATACTTAGAATAGATTATTCTCAGTGCTATAATATTAAATAAGAGGAAGAACACAATGTGCAATGGTCAAGAAATGCCTCAAGTGTGTATGTTAGCGCTGATGGTAATCAAGATGCCAGCTGGTACTATTATGTTGTCACAATCTCGGCAATAACAATCTATCTGTAGAAGGGTGTCGTGATGTGGGTTCACATTGTCATGCTGCACTGACTCCACATGATACAACGTCATCAGCCATACACGGTGACTCAAAATTTAGTACCGCAAGTATGTGCTATGAAACAGAGGACCAATGTCATGTCGGTGATGTTTGACGGGTGTCTAAAGATTGTTCTAAGGGGCGGATCATCGAGATGAATTCCCCATAGTGAATATAACACTAATTCTAATTAATTACTCACATAAAACTTAGTAGAAGAGGAAATGAACAAGAGAAAGCCAGGGAAATAGGAGAGAGAAAATAAATGCCTTGACTTTGGAAAAATGAGGATTAATGGACTAGGAGGGAACAAAAGCCATGAAAGGGAGAGCAATCAATGGAAAAAGGAATAAAAACTTTACGAGCCTTACAGTAGTCGCATATGATGTGTAACATCTGACATAGAAGAAACCTCACTTGAAATTGTTGATACACCTGTATTTTAAATATTATTGGCACAAATATTAACCTATTGTAAAAGGGAGTGTTTTACAGATATTGTAGTTTATAATACGGAACTCAATTTATTAGATGATTTGTAGCCTAAATAATGAATACGATGTGGATCAAATAGATAATAGACGCGACACCACTCATAACCTTAAATACCTTATAAATAGGCCAACTTGCGAGTAATGGCAAAGCAGTAGGTCATGAAAGGCATGCCCAGTTCCCGTACCTCTTGATTCACCAACCAACACGTAATTTCATATGGATTCTGTTAAAATGAGTCATGTTGATATGATAAATATCTTTTAAAAAGATAATCTGGTAGCAGAAATATCCATCCATGGCGTTCTTAAGTTACAGGCGGGAGCGGTACCCCCACTCTGCCACCGGCGAGTGACGTCAGGGGTCTTAGCTAGCCGGCGGACAGCACGCTAGTCATATGGCAGAGAGATGCATTCATGTAATTAAATCGGTTTTGTTTACAGAAGAAATTGGGATGGACTTCCGAATTTCACCACAGTCCTTCCTTAGTGATCGATGAATTGTGTGAGACGTTTTCCGCTGTCACTACGGGCGATTAAAGCAAATGACTGCGATACAAGTCAGCCCAGAGCGGTATACAAAATGAGCATGCTGGAAACTAATGTTTGATTGCACTACAAGTAGGCGGTTTTTGTATCTTCTACAGAACACAATAATTAGTTGAATATATTTAAGTGAGAATATCATATCTGTTTATATACTTTAACAAACGGGAAATTTCTTCTTTAACATATATTTCATCAAGTTGCAAAATTACCCACTTATCATCACACTTTTCAGCGTTTTTTTTTCAAGAAATGAACGTTTTCGTTAAAATTACCCGGAGCTACATTAAGGGAAGAAGTCAATCTTTGTAAATGTTTAGAATGAGGAAGGGATAGAAATTTGTTCTGCCTGATAGTATCATAACACTTCGCCGATTGCATGTACAATATGTAAGAGCAAAGTATCATGTTCGGGGACCTTTTTTTGTTCTTAAATATAAGAGAGAATTGCTCGGATAAAAATTAACTTGCTGAGAAATTCCCTCTTCTCCACTATCCAATAATGTTTCTTGAATTACATCCAGCAATTTTAAGACATTGGCCACGTAATTTTCCAAGTTGGTTTGGAATCTCTTCTCAGTAAGATACTGTAACAAACTGAACAGTGTTCTCCAACTCTTCACAGCTGTTTCACTTCCCAACACTGAAGAAAGTTCTGTAGAAGACAATTGACAATTGTTATAGAAAGCAGAAACAAGTAAATGATTATCTACATTAATATAAAGAAACAAAAGTCATAGACTCAAAATTGATTCTATATATAACCACTCTATCGTCAAAAATATTGAAATTAATAGCTAAGTCCCCTTTCACTTTAGTGCTATTATCTGCTATTCGTTTCTCAAGAGAATTGCATACATTCTCGAAACTGATTATAACATCGTCCCATTCTGCAGCAGCAACAGCAATTTCTTGAGCACTTTCTTCCTTCCTCACTTCGAATTCTCTTCTCCTCTCTTCTGGTTGTTTCCGCTTAATTTCACTTTCCTTTGTCAAGTATTTCGGAAAACCTTCAACAATAGTAAGACAAGAACCTTTAACTAGCTTAGGATGATCGTATTTATACACTTGTTTCTGTCCATTAGAATCACAGTATTCATTCTGTAAAATATTGCAGTCTGGTTGAAAATGTTTAATACACACAACACTGTTCTCCGAAGGTGACCAGTCCTTCCTCGGGATGCTTCTCAGCCATCTATTTCTCAAGTTTACTCCCTTGGGAAAAGAGAAGCATTTCACGAACCAGAAAATTACTACTACATCCTGGTACATAACACCTTCGTGACATTGTATTTGCTTTTAAAATATACCACGTGGGGCACGGATATATTTAACACTTGTCACTGGACAACAGGAAAAGCAATATATTGTGAAATGTCACCCTCGAAACATAGAAACAATGACCACATCACAGCGCTCCAACAAGCCTGAGCATCTCTTTGCTGTCTGTAGTAAGACCCATGACGTCACAGCCCCGCTGGCAGTGTTCCCGCCTGTTAACTTAAGAACGCCGTGATCCATCCCGTCCGGGATTAGAACCCGAGATCCCTAGATTCACAGTCAAAGACGCTACCACTACGGCTATTTCGACCACAGGAATATTAGGTACAAGATGGTGACTTATTTTCACGTACCAATAATACTGCATTACGGAATTAAGTATCATTTATATTTTGCTTGTTTCGATAATGTTCCTGCGTGAAATTGAGTTTAAAATGCCTTATGAATAGGCCCTCTTGTGAGTAAAGAGAATATATTCAGCAATAGTTCGTGAAGGTTTGCCCAGTTCCCATATAAACACAACGATATACCAGGTGGCCCGTTTCCCCCGTGCAATCTAGTTTTAGATGTCCCGCATACACTAGTGCTGTATGGGATGCCTAATAACTGATTTCCACAGGGGTCACAGTGCATGCTGGCCGATTACGTCAGAATACGAAGGAATAACAACCGGACAGCCGCTAGCTGCATGTTCCTCAGCTCTACCCGTCTAATGCACCCCATTGCCTTTTCGACCCTCGCATTTGAGAGCGCAATAGACTCATAAAATGTGGTAGAACGACACGACAGTTGCTGGCAACATATTGAAAATGACTGGTGTATTCAGCATCGAGGAGTACACGGACATTATACTAATATATGGAGCTGGTCGTAATGCCGTTGAAGCTCGTAGACGGTATGCACTGGTGTTTCCAGATAGACGTCTGCCGTCTCGACAAGTATTTCGCCGAACAGAGCTGCAATTACGAACGAATGGAATGTTCCAGGCACATACCAGCGGGACTAGACCCGTCTGCGGTAATGCTGAAGTTGTACGGAATGTACAAGAGTACTTCGAACGGAATCCTTCACACGGTCAGTTACACTTCACCTTACCGAGCTACTGCTGATAATAGTAATAATAATAATAATAATAATAATAATAATAATAATTTGAATTTTGTATTATAATTTATTTATTAATTACTATTGATAATACATTTGCAATATGTCTCAGGAATCTGACGGCAAAATCAGTAGAGATTATCTGTGAGACATTAGTTATTTTTCACAGCATTATATGGTTTGTATTTCAATACAAGAGTGCATACAATAATACGTTTATGTTATAAATTAATGTTTATCTAGGTAATAATTTTTTATTCGACGTATAGCTAGTTGTTCGCTGTTCATATTGGACAATCGAGGTAGTAGTTCATTAAATAGTGCTGGTGCAAGATAATTTAGTCTCTTGAAACCATAATAATAATAATAGTACGAACCATCTATGTTACAATGTGCACATATTTATTGTTGCTTAGGGCAAAGAGGATCTGCAAGGTAGCTAGGAGTGCCACGAACTTCAATACAGAGGATCATGAAGGAGCGAAAATGGCATCCGTATAACCCGCACCTACACCAACAACTGTATGGAAATGATTTCGATCGCAGGGTAGCATATTGCCGAAGAATGGTCGCTGCATTACATCAAGATCCACATTTTGCCAGGAATATTCTGTGGAGTGATGAATGCTATTTCGCCAATGATGCCAACGTCAATACTCACAATCTTCATTACTGGGCTCCAGTGAACCCCCACTGGGTTCGAGCACAGCACGTTCAGATCCACTGGGGAGTTAATGTGTGGTGCGGTATTCTGGGAGACTACATAATTAGGCCTGTTTTATAGCCGCCAGACTCACAGGTAGGAACTATCTTGAATTTCTTCAAACCGACTTGACTCTGGAAAACCTTCTAGAAGATATTCCACTCCATGTAGTATTACAGCATTGGTACAAGCATGATGGTGCTCCACCTCACACCTTCCGAGCCATTACGGAATATCTAAATGCAGGATATTCTGAACGGTGGATACGTCGTGGAGGCCCCTGGCAGTGGCCAGCACGATCGCCTGATCTAACCCCTCTGGACTTCTTTCTGTGGGGCTATATAAAATCAAAAGTCTACGAAACGGCGCCAGAAAATGTTGATCAATTAAAACAACGTATTGGTGAGGCCTGGGCTGCAGTGACACCTGAAATGTTACGACGTGTCCAGGCAGACACTGCGAGACGTGTTCAGCATTGTATTCGCCACCAGGGACATGTCTTTGAATATATTCATTAAGAATAGCTGTCCAAATGTGACATTTTAATTTATTTTATTTTCTAAGCTTTGATGCAATAATATGTGATATTTTTGTCCACATAGCAAGCAATGCTATTGTAGAGTGGAATTCATGTTGCCTACATGCACAAATTAATGTGTTATTAAACTTTCTTTTCTGCATCTTTGGCGTATTTACAAACGAACCCTGTTTATTACAGAAATCGTTGTTTGCAAAGGAGCGTTATAACGTGGTATACAATATGTTGCATGTTGTGCAACTATTTAGCAGTAGTTTTACTACACAAGTACTGTAACAGGATTCCTATCATCATCATAATTATTATTATTATTATTATTAATATTATTATTATTATTATTATTATTATTATTATTATTATTATACCGACAGTAGTGGCTACGCTGGCTCAAGCGTTGCGTTAGGTCATAGGGGCAAAGCTCTCTGCTGACTCGGTAGACGCGTGGGTTCTAGCCCCACCGTCGGCTGTCCTTGAAATGGTTTTCCGTGGTTTCCCAATTTCAACACCAGGCAAATGCTGGGACAGTACCTTCTGACAGGCCACGGCCGCTTCCTTCCACATCCTTGCCCACTTTCATCCATTCATCTCATCTCTCATCCCGACGCGCAGGTCGCCCACGGGTGTCGACTAGAAAGACCTGCACTCGGCCTCTCAGGAGGCTACACGACAAAAAAAGAAAAAAAGAAAAATATTATTATTATTATTATTATTATTATTATTATTATTATTGTCACTATGATGTCTGCACTAGACTGTAATAATAAAATAACAATAGTGACACAGGTTATCAGACAAATTCTTCACACACTCAAGTTACACGGGGCTACATGCCCACTGTGTTGTAAAGCCCCTGAAATTCAACAACAACTCATTATTTCAGTACGGTGAAATTCAACGTACCGTGTGAAGGCTTCGATCACAATGCTGATGTACAGTCTGCACAACATCAGAATTGTTGCAGATGGGTCTAGCCATGCCGGTATGTGCTTCAATCCATTAGCACTTAATTACAGCTCTGTTCGGGGAAATTCATGTACTAAAGGCAGGCGTCTATTTGGAATCTCCTGTGCATTAATGTGCGAGCTTTGGTGGGATTGTGACCAGATTCTCCATAGATTAGAATTATGTGTGTGCGCGCTCGTTTTTTGTGAATACCTCAGCCATTGTCGATGTGTTGATAGCAACTTTAATACTGCTGTGGCACGTGCAAAGCTACTATTCTGCGCTCGCCAGCGAGACTTCTCACCGCTTTGGGGTGCATTAGACGGGAGCACGGAGGAACATGCAGAGTGCGGCCGTCTGGTTGTTATCTCTTGGCATTCTGACGTAACCTGCTTGTATGCAAGGTTACCCCTTAGCAATTCAGTTATTAGACCTCCCGTTCAACACTAGTACATGCGGGACATTTATAAGTAGATTGCACGGCGCAGGTGGGCCACCTGGTATATTATATTGATGACTGCATTACCGTTATGTGGGTTAATGTTTGAATAGCCATTATGCAGAAACATAATACCGGAACTGCCGACTACTTACAATGTTTCATATTAAGGTATGTCATCATTTAAATACTGATACGAAGAATTTGACCATGTGCCATGTGCTTTGTGTTTCAATCAGTTGACACCAGAGTTCGCATGAGAGTTTACCGTCAAAATGAAAGTGTTGAGCAATGCGATCCAGCTGGCAGTGCGTCTTACACACTTCCGTCCGATCCACTTACACACTTCCAACACCACCGATCCACTTCCGTCCCATTTTTAGCCAACTTTCGATTTTTGCAAAAAATGAAAGTAGACTTATGAGATCAACACAGGGCGAAAAAAAGTGTGTTTGTCTGTGTGTGTGTATGTGTGTGAGTCTGTGTGTGTGTGTGTGAGTGTGTGGACTCTGAATGTCTGTCCCCCCCCTATCAATTCGAACACGGTAAACGCGAATTGAACGAAATTTGGTACAAAGGTAGCACTAGCAAAGGACACCTCAGTGTCATGTTTTATATCGCCGCCATCTTGACTGAAACGTAATGGAGGCCACACAAATGTTCAAAGCTTAAATCAAATTACGACTAACCTAATCATCCGATCTCTACCACATTTTGCAACAACATACCTTTATGGGGGCAGCATCCTTTGACTATACTAATAGGTCATCAGCCTAATAGTTCGCGGATGGCGGCCATCATTGTGTGAAAAACGATTCCCCCTATTAATTTGAACACGGTGAAACCGAATGGAACGAAATTCGGTACAGAGGTAGTACTAGCAGAGGGCTCCTCAGTGTCATATTTTATATCGCCGCCATCTTGACGGAAACGTAATGGCGGCCACACAAATGTTCAAAGCTTAAATCAAATTACGACTAACCTAATCATCCGATCTCTACCAAATTTTGCAACAACATACCTTTATGGAGGAAGCATTCTTTAACCAAATGAATAGGTCACTAGCCTAATAGTTTGCGGATGGCGGCCATCTTTGTGTGAAAATCGATTCCCCCTAATAATTCGAACACGATGAAACCGAATGGAACGAAATTTGGTACAGAGGTAGTACTAGCAGAGGGCTCCTCAGTGTCATATTTTATATTGCCGCCATCTTGACAGAAACGTAATGGCGGCCACACAAATGTTCAAAGCTTAAATCAAATTACGACTAACCTAATCATCCGATCTCTACCAAATTTCGCAACAACATACCTTTATGGAGGAAGCATCATTTGACAATATTAATAGGCTTTTAGAGTAATAGTTTGCGGATGGCGGCCATCTTTGTGTCAAAATCTATTCCCCCTATTAAATCAAATACGGTGAAACCGAATAGAACGAAATTTGGTACAGAGGTAGCTCTAGCAAAGAGCACCTCAGTGTCATTTTTAATATTGCCGCCATATTGACAGAAACGTAATGGCGGCCACACAAATGTTCAAAGCTTAAATCAAATTACGACTAACCTAATCATCCGATCTCTACCAAATTTTGCAACAATATACCTTTATGGAGGGAGCATCATTTGACCAATCTAATAGGTCATTAGACTAATAGTTTGCGGATGGCGGCCATCTTTGTGTCAAAATCGATTCCCCCTATTAATTCGAACACGGTGAAACCGAATGGAACGAAATTTGGTACAGAGGTAGCAGTAGCAAAGGGCACCTCAGTGTCATGTTTTATATCGCCGCCATCTTGACGGAAACGTAATGGCGGCCACATAAATGTTCAAAGCTTAAATCAAATTACGATTAACCTTATCATCCGATCTCTACCAAATTTTGCAACAACATACCTTTATGGAGGGAGCATCCTTTGACCAAAATAATAGGTCATTAGCCTAATATTTTGCGTATGGCGGCCATCTTTGTTTGAAAATCGATTCCTCCTATCAATTCGAACACGGTGAAACCGAATGGAACGAAATTTGGTACAGAGGTAGCACTAGCAAAGGGCACCTCAGTGTCATGTTTTATATCACCGCCATCTTGACGGAAACGTAATCGCGGCCACCCAAAAGTTAAAAGCTAAAATGTAAATTCGACCAACCTAATAATCTAGTCTCTACCAAATTTTGCAATAACATATCCTTATGTGGAAAGCATATCCTGACCAAACTGCAAGATCATCTGCCCAATAGTTTGCAGATGGTGGCCAAGTATGTGTAAATCCATTCCCCATATCAATTCAAACACGGTGAAACCGAATTGAATGAATTTTTTTTACAGAGGTAGCACTAGCAAAGGGCTCCTCATATTCATGTTTAATATCCCTATAGCACGTTGTATTTCAACAAGCTACTACAACCAACATTCATACTCCTTGAAAAGGACAAAGAGTTATAACAATACCCATGCATTTAGGAGAAAGTAGGCTATATGTTCTTTACTGAACATCTTGTTCAAAATCATTCCCACAAAAATATCCAGCAACCGAGTGGAAAGATGTTACACATCAAGAAAATTGGACCTAGCTCAGGGATCTCCTGAGTTAATGACATCCAAAGCGCATCAGTCGTGGGCTCTTGAGGGTGTAGACCGCTTAGTGTTACGGAGGATGCACCATGCGTGGTGGGCTACACAACCTTGACCCCTTAGGACTCTTTTTTTTTACAATGGGTAGGGGATGATGTTGATGATAATTGTTGTTTTAAGGGGTGGAACAGCAAGGTCATCTGCCACTTGCGACAAATTTATTATACATCATTTAATATTTAACAGATTTAGAGATTGATGCCTAAAGCCTACTATTAAACAACAAGGAATAAAATTAATACAATTATTATTATTATTATTATTATTAATAATAATAATAATAACAAGTAGTTCCATGACGAACTAAAGAGCCTACTTTTCTTAAAATTTAAGATTCATGCCAATCTATATAGACCTATCTGCAATACTAACGATATCAAGTTCCTAATACCAACATTTCTAAGGACTGCAGTTTGAAATACACATAAAATAATGTAGCCTAATACAGTAACTTACTACAGTTGGCAGCCCTGGTGACTCTGAATATATTCTTAGCTCCATCTCTTAAGGAATAGAATGCACATACAAAATTTGGTTGAAGTCTAATGGATAGTATGGACGTTACATGCTGTTTGATATTGGATTTATCAGTGCGCGTAAAATCAAGTTGGGAACAATGTCATGTATGTGATGCTCAGAATTAATCTGAAATATTACGATCTATTATAGCTAGTGCCAATTGGTAATAATTGTTAGTATAGAAGTTACATGTAATTTAAATTGGAACTATCAGAAAGCTTAGAATCATGTTGGCAGCACTGAGGTATATTAGATACTCCTAATTAATCTAGAAAGTCAGGTACTATACGTGTGCAAAGTTTAAAGCTAAAGGCTTGCATACATTTCTGATATATTGATATTAGGATTAAAAAATAAATAGAGAGAACATTTATTAACAGTTGGCAGCCCTGCTGGTTCCTACGAATACGCATAGTCATAACTGTTATGGTACACAAAGCACATACGGAATTTGGTTGAAATCCATTTGTTAGTATAGAAGTTATATGCATTTATATACTTGACTTATCAGGCTTAGAATCGTGTTGGCAACACTGATGTATATAAGTTACACCGAACTTGGGTAGAATATCAGGTACTATACGTGTGAAAAGTTTAGAGCTGTTGGCTTGCATACTTTCTGATATATTGACATAAGGGTTAAAACATAATGAGAGCATTTATTAACAGTTGGCAGCCCTGGTGGCTCTTTAGAATACGCACAGTCATATGTGTTGTAGTACACATAGTACATACGAAATTTAGTAGTAATCCAATCGATAATATAGAAGTTACATGCATTTAGAAATTGGACTTACCGGCAGGCTTAGAATCATATTGGCAACACTGGCATGTATGAACTTCAGAAAATTAATCTGGAATGCTATTATCTATACGTGTTCCTATTTTGGAATAGTTCGCATGCATAGCTTTTGAGATATCCGACATAGAGCTGAAATTTCAATTGCGATTTTTCAGCAGTTGGTAGCACTAACGTCAATATCAAATATGGTCGTGAGATATTCAGATATAGATCTTTACTCTTACCAAATTTGGTTTTAATAGCTGCAGCCAGACAGACGGAAGGACAGACAGACATACACACATTTTCCCGGATCGATCTCATAAGTCTACTTTTTCCTCATTTTTACAAAATGTGAAAAGTAGGCTAATAATATCATATCATACGTTCAGAAAGACTTGAAAATGTGACCACAGTTGGGATTGAACCCCAATCTCCTGCTGTCCGGGCAGATGCGTTTAACCACTTACAACAATGCGGCCACACTCCAATCGCGGCAGTCTTACAATTAGATGGAGAGGTGCTGTTGCGACGACTTCTGTAATGACCTAAAGATATCCTTGATCGTCTAGACGACACACACAGCGTCAAATGTGTGCCAAGATCTAAGTTTGGTCAGGGATTTTAGAAACTTAGGGCATAGGCCCTAGTTCCCCACCGAGAGATCATAGTTCATATGTTGTGTAGGACTTAAAAATGTGACTATGATCTAATAATACTAATACATTAATAATAATAATAATGAGACGGTGTGGTTATTATTTTTGTATACATTTCATATATAATAATAATAATAATAATAATAATGGTAATAATAATAATAATAATAAACATTCTGACTTTGAAGCCGTTAAATCATGCATCACGACCACGCGGGCAGCTGCACCAAATCCGGAGATCGTAGGTTCAAATCTGGACTCTGAGAGCGGCTATCCTGAATGTGGGTTTTCACACACTCCCTTCATGAAAATGCCGGGATAGTACAGTACCTTATTATAAGTACCGAGGCACCTACCCCATCCCTGTCCTTAATAATACAGCTACACACACTGCTACAGTCATATTGACATAAATACAGATTATTATCAGACAAATTCAACACACACCCAACTACACGAGCCTGATGACCAAGATGTCCCAAGTCCCTAAAAATGAATTAACAACAAAAATAATAACATCACTTTGAAGCTTCAAAGTTTCGAAACAGGGTGCTTCGATTTATATCAACAGTGGTTCCCACTTAAACTCGATGCAAGTATCGGGATGGTACCTAACCTAAATCCACGATCACCTCTTTCGCAATATTAGCCCAAATTAAAAATTGTCACATCAGAACAGCCATCACAATGACAACAGTCTAGACAGATTTCACATATAATCGAGTTCACGAAGTCGAAAGCCCTCCTTATGGCGCCAAGACAATAACAATTTTATATTTTGACTGGCCCTGTCATAGATCTTGATCAACAATTATATTCTTCTTCTTTCTCTATGCATCATTCCCACTCCTATGTGGGGTCAATGTCTCTGACAGCCCTCCGGTCATGCACATCTTCTTCAGACAACTGTTTTTCCCTCACGTCCTCCTGCACACAATCCAACAATCGTCGTTTATGTTGCCTCGCGTTCCCACTCCCTGTATTTGCATGTCTAGCATCTTTCTCCCCACGTAGGAGTCCTCTCTTCTTCTCACATGTCGTTAACATAAAAGTCGTTTTTCTTGTGCATTCTTAGATATTTCCACAACCTTCAATGATTCTCTTAGTTTGCTATTTTTATTCTATCACGTTTAGTTACTCCACTCAAGCTTGCCACGGTGAATGAGTGGTTATCGTGTCGGACTACCAACCCCAAGCTTGGAGGTTCGCTCCTGGCCGTGGTAAGTGATTTTTGAAAGGCGACAAAAAACACGATACGCATGTCATACGATATTGGCATGTTAAAGAACCCATTTGAATTCAGTAGGCCGTGTTCATAATGGCAAAATTAATCTCGGGATTTTCCGCCAACACGAAGTTCCTCATTTCTCTACCAGAAAGCGCTATAGTGTTGTCAAGGAATTTGGATATCTAACCTCCTTGACTTTCATAGCGCTTCAAGGAGCGATAAAATTTGACATGCAAGTTGCCCTCTTGGCGTCAATTAACAAAGCTTTCACCCGGCATCCGAGGCCATACGATGATATTATTATTATTATTATTATTATTATTATTATTATTATTATTATTATTATTATTATCCAACTGAGCATTTTTATTTGATGATTCATTATTTTTGTTTTAAGGGGCGGAACTACGAGGTCATCTGCCCCTAGCTTTTTTTATTTCTGTTACGTCAAACCTGTTACTGTGTGATTTCCGTGCTGGCCATGTTTCAGAGCCATACGGCAATGCTGGTCTTACGATAGTTTTATACACTTTTTCCTTAACCTTAGGCCTGATCCTGTGGTCACAGAGTATTTCTGATATATTCCTCCAGTTCATCCATCCCACCTGAATCCTGTGTGACACATCCACATCCAGATTTCCATCTCCAGTCACCACTTTTACAACAATTATACGAGTATAAATTTCCAAGGAAACACACAAATCTTGCTATTAGAAGCGAAGATTTTAATTTTCAAAATTCAATTCGTATTTATTTTTATCCGTTATTCAAAATTTGCTTCTTGCTTTTTGCTGATCTTCACCGTTTTCCTCATATCTCCCACGTTTATAGGAATGATTGGACTTTTCGTTTTTTAAAGTGGGCGTTAAACCTTCAGCTACAAAATGAATCACTCACATTTCCACATTGTTAATTAATCAAGCGTCTTTATTTCATTTTTATCCTGAGCAAATTCAAAAATAAATATTTTTAATATTTCACAGTAAAACTAATTAAAGCCACAAAGGTTTGAGTGTTTCATTTCGTGGCTCAAGGCTTATCACATATTTAAAAAAAATGACGTCCAAAAATCCTGTAAAAATGGGAGATATGAGGGAAACGATCAAGGTCAGCAAAAAGCAAGGCCCAAATTTTGAAAATTGGATAAAAATAGTTACGATTCGAATTTTAAAAATGTAAAACTTTGCTTTTAATAGCAAAATGTATGCGTTTCCTTGGAAATGTAGTTAATTGTTGTACAAGATTTATGACATACACAGTCATAATTAAGGCCCGCACAGTTGTGTGTTTTATTATTTAACTAAATATTTTTTATTTATTGTCATCTTTTTTCCGTTTTTATAAATAAATACATATTGGCGAATTTAATTACATATTTCCTATATTTGGTGGTATCCTATACTCCTTAGATGACTGCTGCCCACATTTTCGACCCTCGGCAATTCCAGTAATTTGTTTCCCTATTTCGTGAATGCACCCTTGTCTCTGTATAGTAGAAGTATTTCAAGACAAGAATTCCCCGGTCATTGATTATAGCAGGGGGGCTGGAGTCAACAGCTTCCTTACGCCTCCAATAGTCCTTACGTGGACAGGAAAATTTACTTGAAATTACAGTGGTCAGCGAAACAACTGAGTATTGACAGAGTGCTATGAAAGTTCTTGACGTGACCTTTTCCTCTGCTCTTTAGAATGCAATTTGAACACAGCATATACATGATTTCGTATCGCGCATTTGCATTGTAGGATTCGTAAACTGAGGCAATCGCCGGCCTATTATGCGGGAACATTTGTGCTGTAGACAGGATTATGGATTATTCAAGTAGCTAGACGGTTCAATTTTATTTCGAGTAACTTGAGGACATAAATTTGATACAAATTTAAGAACATATTTTGGAAAATTAATGACATATTTTCCAAGTTTATGCAAATAAATAAGTAAATAAATAAATACATATTTCCCAAAAGTTAAGCGTATAATATTATCCGGGCCCTGTTCATAATATTATTTCACTCCTTAGGCTATATGTTTCTCCTTAAAAGAAACAACATCAGAGCGGCTAATAATTCAACACTCTGGAGACGTTGGTAGACAAGTAATGTATTCTGTGCTCTGGAAGGAGTTTCCGAGTCCTCCTACTTCCCGGCATTAACTTCAAGGTTATAACCACCACGTTCCTTTTAAATTGAACCAAGCATACATAATGCATTACACCAAGAATAACATTTCTCGCCTTGCGACTTTTGATTACATATTTATTCCAAAACTAGTCCGATAGCCATCAAACTCGAGCTGAACATAAAAAGAGAAATATGTGTATCAACAGATGCGATCGTATAGTGTGCACTAATTAGGGGGCAATGTGCCGACGTGGTGAGGTTATTTTATGACTGGCCAACAGCTGGTCACTGAGTTCCGCTTCACGGTGCTGCGTGCAATATCGTTACAAGTGCAAGTAATGCAAGAAGGTGGCATCGACCTGCCGGAAGTGCGAGCCTTATGGGCAGAAAGTGAATTTATTACTCGACAGCATTCTTTTGCAATGGCTGAAAAAACAAGTAGTTCCGTGACGAACTAAAGAGCCTACTTTTCTTAAAATGTAATATTCATGCCAATGATTAATCTATAATTTATAGACCTACCTGTATCTAGAATAATGACGAAATTAAGTGGGTAATACTGAAATTTTTAATTAGATGGAAATATACCTGAAATAGTGTAGCATAATAGAGCACTACGGTTGGCAGCCCTGGTTACTGAATATATTATTAGTTCCATCTCTTAAGGTACAGAATGCACATACAAAATTTGGTTGAAGTCCAATGGATAGTATGGACGTTACATGAAGTTAGACATTGGATCTACCAGCGCGCGTAAAATCATGTTGGCAACAATGTCATGTATGTGTTGCTTAGAAATAATCTGGAATATTATGACCTATCATTTTGCCAATTTTGGATGAAATCCGTTTGTTAGTTTAGAAGTTACATGTATGTAAAAATTGGACCTATCTGCAGGCTTAGAATCATATTGGCAACACTAACGTACATTAGTTACTCCAAATTAATATAGATGATGATGATGATAATTGTTGTTTGAAGGGGCCTAACATCTAGGTTATTGGCCCAATTAATATAGAATGCCAGGTACTATACGTATACTAAGTTTAGAGCTGTTGGCTCGCATACTCTCTAATATATTGATATTAGGGTAAAAATAGTGAGAGTATTTATTAACAGCTGGTAGACCTGGTGGCCCCAAAGAATTTGCACAGCCATGTATGGTATTGTATACAAAGCATATACCAAACTTGGTGAAAATCCAATTGATAGTATAGAGGTTACATGCATTTAAAAATTGAACCTATCAATAGGCTTAGATTCATGTTGGCAACACTATCTTGTATAGGTTAATGAAAATTAATCTGTAATGTCATTATCTATGCGTGTTTCAATTTTGGAACAATTCTCATGCTTAACTTTTGAAATATCCAACATAGAGCTCAAAATTCAAATGTTAATTGTTAGCAGTTGGAAGCACTGAAGTCATTTTCAAATATGGCCGTGAGATATTAAGGTATAGATATTTACTCGTACCAAATTTGGTTACACTATCTGGAGCCGTTTAGGAGTTGACAGGGGGACACAAAAACATACATACAGACAGACAGAAGGACAGACAAGCAGACAGACAGATGGACGGTCAGACATACACAAAAGAAATCCCGGATCGATCTCATAAGTCTACTTTTTCCTCACTTTTAAAAAAATGTGAAAAGTAGGCTAAAAATCAGTCGCCGAGAAGGAACTGTGGAAATTGCATTAAATCCCATATGGATGATTGTAACGTTGGTGTACGTTGATGAACTAACACCTGTATCGCGAAATACAGATAACCAGCATGAGGACCCTATTACCCTGATGATGATAATGATAACGTCATTGGTTTTACGTCCCTTTTAACTACTGTGGCTTTTAGAGACGCCGGGGTGCCGGAATTTGACCCCGAAGGGGATCTTTAACGTGCCAGTAAATCTACTGACACGGCTCCCTCGCATTTGTGCACCCTCAATTGCCAGCTGACTGCACCAGGATACGAGCCTGCAACCTAGGGCCCAGCAAGCGAGTACGTTACCGCTGAGCCACGCAGCCAGTCCGTTACCCTGATGATCCACCTCTGGCATGAACGCAGGTTGCAACACAAAATGGAAGGAAGCTAGTAGTTTAACGTGACTGATCTCGCGATCATGTGCCCTAAGACCTCCATTTTAACGTCGAATCTGAACCACAGGACGTGATATTTCACTTCGAAATTCTAACATGCATACACCTGGAATTGAACCCGGTCCTCCTTGGTGAGAAACAAGCAGCTTGATCACTACACCATCACGCCGTCCGGTTACAATACGGGTGGGGATGGAGGCATGCAAGGTTAGTATGTTATCGAGAGGCATATCTGTCCATATTTGATGCAACAACTGTAGTTCTCGAGATCTTCGGGTCCTGCAGTTAGGGTCCCTAGCGGCCACAGACATCTTCGATTGGTGACAAATCTGAAGATTGTGCGGGCCACAGCAGTGTGCCAACTTTCCGAAGGCAGTTTGATGTGTGTAGTCGAGCGTTATCTTGCTGGAATAGACCGCCTGGGCGCCCTGCAATGAATGGCAAGACATGTGGCGGAAGAATATCCAGCACATATCCTTGTGACATTATTATTGATGATGATGATGATGATGATGATGATTGTTGTTTTATGGGGCCAAACATCTAGGTTATTGGCCCCTAATGGTTTGGGTGATCGTGAAGATGATAATGAAATGTAAACTATAACTAAAACTAACTTCTAACTTATATACTAGAAGAAGAAATGGAAAACAAAAGGAGAATAAGGCAAATAAAGGACAGGAGGAAAATAAATGCCCTCAACCCTCGAAGAATGCGGATTGAGGGACTTGGAAGGAAGGAGAGCCATAAAAGGCAGATAGGAAAGTGAAAGAGGAGAGGGTTCGCCTCACAGGTAATGGATAAAAGGGGGAAAACCAGACCCAGCTCAGGAATCCCTCGGGTTCGCCAACTCCCGAACTCACCAGCCGTGAGCCCCTGAGGGTGTAGCAATATCTGGGGTGCACCAGAAGTGGTGGGGCTACATACACCCTGCCTCCTTGAGGGCCGTGAGCACAAGGCAGGAGTTAACAGTGAAAGAAAAAGAAGACTGGCCTCTTGCAGAAGGAGGGTATCAGAAAAGATGAGACAAGGGCCAATTAAGGCGGGAAAGGAAGAGACTCCCTAGGCCTCGGATACCCGAATACCATCGGGGTCGGAAGAGAACAAGAGTTGACCAAGTGAGGTCGACAGGAAGGAAGACAGAGATGAGCCCGGCACAAGTAAGTGGAAGCAATGCCGGACTCAGCTGGGGCCCCGTGGTCACCAACCCACGTCCCACTAGATGTGAGCCTCTGGGGGGTGTCATTATTGACCCTCGTACCACTACTAGGGATGATTGACTGTCGTATGTGAAGCCCCATCCCCTGATCATTACACCAGCAATAGGGGCAGTGTGTTGGGCCACCAAAAAGTGTAATTAAACACACGCTCGAGCTCTCCAGACACGAATATATTCGTCGTCAGAACACGAAGAGAACCTGGATTCGTCATTTAAGACAACACAGTCTGCAGTCTCACAGGTTTCTCGGTCCCAACACGACCATAAACGGAGATATGAATCTTATTACATACCCCGACACCACACATATTGTTGTTACATTAAGAGGGAGAAAATATGTAATTTATCAATTTATTGTGTTCTATGTCTGTAGAAACTTCCTCTTCATATCACTGCAATGACAATCGAAGTTATGACTATAAACTTGCAGGACTATCACCGACGTGAGCCTGGACATTGGTAACTTTGTGGCTCTTTTTCCGAAACTATAGATTTTCAAACCCATTTCCTTAGTAACTCACAGAGCTTTCAAGATGATAGTGTGAGCTTTTGTATACATATGCACCTCATAGGGAAGAACAATATGACTTAAAACTGTTACTGTACATATTGATTGAAATCAACTTGCAAAATATATTTTTACTTTATGGATTCCAATAAATCTAAGTAAATCTCTAGCTAAGCCATTAGTAAATGGAATGAAAACCTAATTTTCGAAAAATTATAATATTTCTGTAAAATATCAGGGAAACGGTGGTTCAGTACACAATACACAGCCACCATTTTGAATGCCTAATTTCCTGAAATACATTCGTCATATGCCATGTAAATACATGGACCTATTGGCAAAGCATAGTGAGATTGCCAGACTAAATCACAATTCATTCGTACTTTCTGTTGCTTTGAAAAATAAAATAATATAGCCTACAACATTTTTGGTGGTTAAAGATGTAGGTCCTTTATTGATATCTAACATCTATCCGCTCGGTTGCTGGATAGTTATGTGGGAGTGATTTTGAAAATTTGGGACGGAAGTGGTTCGGAACTATCGAGCTGGCAGTGGTGGATCAAACGGAAGTATGCACTGCCCACTAGATCGATCAAACGGAAGTGTACTAGCTTGCAGTGGTGGACAACGGAAGTATGCACTGCCCACTCGATCGATCGAATGGAAGTGTGCCCTAGCTGGCAATGGTGGATCGAACGGAAGTATAAGACGCACTGCCAACTCGATCGATCGATCGATCCAGCTGGCACTGGTAAGAGAAACAATCAGCGCGCGGTGTCGAGAATTGATACCATGACGCACTCTCGGCCATGTGGAATGTATATGACATACTGAACGGAAAACGCTCATGCGAACTCTGGTGTCAAGTGATTTAAACAAATGACATGGTACATGTTCGAAGTCTTCGTATCCGTATTTAAATGGTAAAATGCCTTAATATCAAACATTGTAAGTAGTCGGCATTGCATTGGCATAAGGCATTTTAAGCTCAATGTCACTCAGGAACATTATCGAAACAAGCAAAATATAAATGAAACTTAATTCCGCGATGCAGTATTATTGGAACGTGGAAATAAGTCACCATCTTGTGCACAATATTGGCCTAGTCGAAATAGCCGTGGGGTTATTGCGTATGACTGTGAATCTAAAGATCTTGGGTTCGAATCCTGGCCAAGGTAGGTATTTTTGCTACCAGATTATCATTTTAAACGATATTTATCATATCAATATGACTCATTTTAACAGAATCCGTATGAAATTACGTGTTGGTCTGTGAATCAAGAGGACCTGTTTATAAGGAATTTAAGGTTATGAGCGGTGTCGCGTCTATTAATCTAGTTGATCCATATCGTATTCTTTATTTAGGCTAGTGCTGGTGGAAGCTACAAATCATCTATTAAAATGAGTTCCGTATTATAAACTACAATATCTGTAAAACACTCCCTTTCACAAAAAATTAATATCTGTGCCAATAATACTATAAAATACCGGAGTATCAACAATTTCACGTGAGGTTTCTTCTGTGTCAGATGTTACACATCATATGCGACTACTGTACGGCTCGTAATTTTTTTTATACACAGGGAAATCCCCCCCTTAGTTATAAATCATATTACATGTTATTAAGATTTATATAGGCCTATATTGTTACTGACTATTGAAGAAGGGGAAAACTATTGGGCGACATGTTTCGCTCATCAAGAGAGCATCATCATATGTAATATGGAATACAAATAGTTCTACAAGACGCTACTAAACCTACAGTGATACCCACGGACAGTCTCTGCCCTCCAAAATCAAAATAAAAGAAAACTTATCAGAAAAAATTAGTAAGTGTGGTAATTATTACTGACATCAACATCATCATGTCCGGCTCCGTGGCTAAATGGTTAGCACGCTAGGCTTTGGTCCACCGTGTCCCGGGTTCGATTCCTGGCCGGGCCATTAGGGATTTTAATCTCTTGGGGTTAATTCCCGTGGCTCGGGGACTGGGTGTATGTGCCGTCTTAATCATAACCTCATCCTCATTACGACGCACGGGTCGCCCACGGGCGTCAATTAGAAAGACCTGCACTCGGCCTCTCAGGAGGCCACACGATCATTCAACATCATCATCATCATCAGTTTATCTGCCTAATGGTCGGTCTCTCCTCCTTATCCGGTCTTCAGCAGCACGTTTCATAAGCTCATACGATTTCTCAATCTTGATGGAATCCAGCATCTGAAACCTTCTTCTATCCTCTTCGGATTTTCCCTTGGACTGTCCCTTCTAATTCACTTTTCAACAAATCATCTACCCTTATGCAGTGTCCAATCCAATCCATTTTTCTTTTCCTTATCTTCTTTAGCATCATTTTTTCTTCTCCTACTTTCTTTAATACTTCCTCATTTCTCACTTTGTCCTTCCAACTTATTCTCACCATTCTCCTCCAAACCCACATTTCAAAAGCCTCTATTCTTCTCTCGTCTTCTTTCCTAAGCGTCCAAATGTGCTCTATACATTGCTACACTCCAAACAAAACATTTTACTAATCTCTTCCGTTGGCTTACTTTCATTGCGCCACAAAATAATTTTCTGAAGGCTTCTTTTGCTATTGCAATCCTTGTTAGCCTACTTTCGATTTTTGCAAAAAATGAAAGTAGACTTATGAGATCAACACAGGGCCAAAATTGTGTGTCTGTGTGTGTGTGTGTGTGTGAGTGTGTGTACTCTGAATGTCTGTCCCCTCCTATCAATTCTGAGGAGGCGTGCAAGTTGTCGAGGATGCGGACCTTAGAGACCTAAGTCGAGACCTTTAACACATGGTGAACTAGATGGAGCACCGACCATCCAATGACTACACTTTTCGAGTAGAGGTTGTAAAATAAAATAAAATTTAATATCAAAAACAAGACATTGCAAAAGGGGACGTGAGGGATGCATGAAATGGTAAGATGAGGGATGATGGGCCTGTAATAAAATATGTACATGGTATTATAAAACAGTAAAACAATAAAACGTAAAACTCACAATAAAGATCTATAAAAGGAGAATGTCGACGACGAGGAGAATGCCTAAGTCGCTGGAGATCGTTCAGTAGAGGGGAAGAAATTAACGATAGTGTTAATAGTGCGTTTCGTTCCACCACAGGCTGACTACTAGAAGGTAGTCAGAAGCATCATTCTTAGAAGTACATAAAATCGTGTCTCCCACGAACTGTCTATCCGACCACCCTTACATTAAACTGTATGTCACGCCAAGCAACCCAAAGAAACAACCAACAACAGCAACGACCCTTAAATGACCCGTCGATAAACACAGAATAATTACACAACTTCACAAGGCGCTACACTTCACATGACATGCCGTGACATACAAACTCAGCAAATAAACATAGATCAGTTCAGTTAAAATTAAAACAAGCAAATCCCAAATGAAGATAAAACCAAACGATTTCATGAACTGGTAGAATAAAACATCTTTCGAACGCAAGCACAAGGTTCAGTTACCTTGCGGGATGCCAAATAAGCGTCAATTGCAGTCCCGGGCACGTACAACGAACACACATTCCATCATCTCGGAAGAGTAACCAATACACCTGATTTAATAACGTAATGGGATCACGCATTGCTTGTTGACTGAAGGTCACAACAAAACAGAACAACACTAAACATGACCCTCGACCTTCAGTCAAATTCCCACTTAAACAAACGACATAAACCCAACCCTTAATATCAAGACTAGAACCGTGATTGTAAATGAAACATATTTCTGAAACATACAAAGATAATGCTTGCCCAGTCTCCAAGGATAAAAATAAAACCTAATCGGCCATCCTTGGAGTGCACGAATGACAAGCATAAAAAAACAAACCCATAATTAAAATCGCGAACTAACCTCAAGAATACCAGTCCCTAAAGGTCCCTGAAAGATCCCATACTCTTGCAAGGGGTTAGGAACTGGTAAGAAACATCTCTCATAAATACAATCGCGTGTCACAACATAAAACAAACGCAAGTAACACGCACTAAAATAAAACTCGACTAGATACGGAAAAGAAACAACAACAACAACAAGCACCCATTTAAATTAATAAACCCCAAAACAAGCAATTTGATTCTCCACTACGTGCATATATAAACAAACTGGGGACAAAATAAACACCAAATGACTTCATAGAAAAACACGAACGGTCTCCAGTTTAACCCTACATTAGCAGGTTGAATTAAGGAACTTTTAACACTGAAACTTGGGGAAAATGCATTGGATAATGATCTTCTTCAAAACACGATTATACAGAGCTACAAAGGCAACATTTCACTTAGCTGAGACTCCGAGACGTTCTGGAAGATCTCTGATGATATTTCATTTAATAATTATCTCATATGACAAGAAATCTCCACTGCTAGGCAGAGGCCTGAATCCCGCCATGTTTCCTCAGCGTTTATAACCTCGAAGATCAATAGGAATTAATTAACACGTAACATTTTCAATAGAATAGTCGGCAGTAGGCATTATGTCGGCTCAACATCTTATCCGCCTTCTCGTCATAACAATTTAGTCGCGATAACAATCGCCGAAGGCGTGTTTCTTAGACAAGGATTAGTTCTCCAACGCGGGCGCATTCCTTTTTCAGACGTGCGGAAATTACGATCTCTTAGATGTATTACTAGAGACCGCTAGATGGAAATAACGTTGAACAGATCTTGAAATTGTACCGGCTCAAATTCGAACACGGTGAATCCGAATTGAACGACATTTGGTACAGAGGTAGCACTGGCAAAGGGCAACTCAGTGTCATGTTTTTTTTATCACCGCCATCTTAACGTAAACGTAATGGCGGCCACCCAAATGTTCAAAGCTTAAATCAAATTACGACCAACCTAATCATCTGATCTCTACCAAATTTTTTAACATTATACCTTTATGTATGAAGAATCTTTTGACCAAACTACTAGGTCATCTGCCCAATAATTTGCGGCTGGCGGCCATGTATGTGTTCCAATCGATTCCCCCTATCTATTCAAACTCGGTGAAACTGAATTGAACGAAATTTGGTACAGAGGTAGCACTAGCAAAGGGCACCTCATATTCAAGTTTAATATCCGTATGACACATATTTCAACAAGCTACTACAACCAACATTCAATTATACTCCTTGGAAAGGACAAAGAGCTATAACAATACCCATGCATTTAGGAGAAAGTAGGCTATATGTTCTTTACTGAACATCTTGTTTTTATTTCTTTAGTGCTGTAACGTGTTTTTCTAGGGGATTTTACGCCACTGGCATAAGTCAGTAGGAAGCCATTCTATATTTATTTACGCGGCAAATTGTTCAGCCAATAGAAGTTTTCATGTAACTTATTATTATTATTATTAAGGTATTTTTTGGAGCATTTTTATAAAATTATAAGCATACAGATAGGTTTTCTATGTCAAGCAAATTATTACGAACAACATTATCATAGAAAATTATATGATTACGAAATTTTACGGAGTTTTGTCAGTTAGGGTATTATGAGAGAGATGAGTCACGGGGAATTCGGCTACAGGCTCAATCTTGTCGAGTAACATGACAGAAGCTGGGTTGCTGCTTCAAGAAAAGGCGAAATATTCTGGAACGGTAATCGACATCATCCTCGCGCCGAGTGTAATGACCCTGAGGTGGGGAGTATCGCGTGGTAGCGCAGCCAATCAGAGGAGAGCGGGCGAGAAGAAGCCGGGTCCAGAGAGGGGAAGCGACGAGGGCATATATGGTTTGCGCGCCGTGGAGGCAAGGCGACTATCTTTGTAAAACTTAACCAGTGTGGTTGTACGTGTGATTGGCTCCGATGTTCGGACCATAAAGTTATCATATCTACAAGTATCTCATCAACTAACGAAGAAGATGACGACGTCCAGGAGGCTGTGGGAAGCTCTCTTGAACATCCAGTACGAGGGAAATGCTTCGGCAATTTCCAATGGTAAGCGCGAATGACTCAGAATTACGTAATCTCTCGTCTTTTTTTTTTCATTTTCAGTATTTCAGTAACTTCATAGCTTGGGAATAAGAGTAAAATCAGTAATTTATCCGACTCCGTTTTCACGTAATTTTCTAGCGGTAATATTCAAATCGCAACGCTCCAATTTAAATTCAGAATATATTATTATTACTATTGATTTTGCCACACTTGTTTTATATAATAAATTCATTTCTTTTAACCATGGAATCTTTGCTCTCAGTAGGTAGCATTAGATATAGACCAATTCCTTCTCCTGATACAATTGTTTGTTGGGTTAATGATCAAATCATACCACGATCTGAGTGAATATATTCTTGAAGGTGTTCTACCAGAGCTAGGTGTTGTTAAATATAAATTTAGATTTCAACAATGCGTTGAGGTCTTGGCGCCCATTAAAACAACATATCTTAGGCAGAGTAAATATTTCAAAGTGCAAGGCAGGGCCAGTAGAAGCATTACATTTGTCACGCAAAAGTGAGGGCTAAAGAAACCGTTTCACTTGTACGCTCAACGTGGAGCAAAGGAAAACCTTTACACTTGTCGCTACCAACGTGAGACCGAAAACCTAATAACATTTGTGGAAGGAGAAGGGTATATATTTCTGTGCCTGTATTTTGGTTTTTTTTTTCATTTATCGGTGTGTATCAGCATGGGTAGTGTTGAGGAAGAGATGAAGTTGCGTAGTGGTCACCAGTTGGATAGTGAAGATACGAGCAGTATGGCTAGTCTTGGAAATGAAAGCAGTACAGGGATGTCGGAGGTAAATCCCGATACTGAGGGGGGTAATCAAAACAGTCAAGCAGGGTTAGAAAGTTTGCTTCTTCAGTTTATGCAACAAAATAAAATTAGCACAGATGCTTTAAACGCTAGACTCGAACAAAATAGTAGGGAAAATAAAGAGAGTAATAGGGAATTGAGCGATAGTTTAAACGCTAAACTTGAACAAAACAGTAGGGAAAATAAAGAGAGTACTGAAGCTTTAAACGCTAAACTTGAACAAAATAGTAGGGAAAATAGAGAGAGTACTGAAACTTTAAATGCTAAATTAGAACAAAACAGTAAACAAATGAGCAATAAATTAAGTGAGAAATTTGAGGAGAACAATCTAAAATTAGATAAGAAATTCGAACTGATTAGAGGTGAGATCAGAGGGGTGATGGAAGAGAAGGCAAAAGAGATTATTGCAGATGTAGACAGAAAATTAGGAAAAGTACAGGAGGAGTTAGAAATTAGAATCAGTACGCAGGCTGAAAATTTAAAAGAACTAGTGCAACTTGAAACACAGCAGGTCAAAAAGCAATTGGGGGGAGAAATTGACAAAATTCAGGTAGCAACTAAAGAGGTTAAAGAACAGCTGGGGGGAAGAATTGATAAAGTACATGCAGAAATAATCACTGAAGTTAATACTTTAAGGGAGAGGAATAAGGAAAGCATTAAGGAGATTAGTGAGAAACAAGCTAAATTAAGTGGTAAAGTTGAAGCATCGGAAGGGAGCATTAGGTTAACTGTAACTAATATTGAAAGAAAATCTGAGGAGAAAATTGCTGAACTAGAACAGAAGTTGAAAGCTAGAATTAGGCAGGAAAATAGCCAGAGTAGGCCAGTTTATGTGAATAGCACACACAGGGAAATAGAACTAGGCAAATTTAGTAATCGGCAGGGTTGCCCAATGGAGTTCATGAATACTATAGAAAATAAATTCGGGGAGAGGTTGGAAGATGGTAGTATTGAGTGGTGCCAGGTAGTTGAGAATTTAGAGCAAGCGTTTGTAGGGGAGACAAGAAACTGGTTTGCTGTCTACAGAGACAATTTCGAGAATATTTCAAATTTTAAAGTTAAATTTTGTGAGAAATTTTGGAATGAGGTGATTCAGTCTCAGCATCGTGAGGGAATTGTGTGTGGGAAATATAACCCGAGAGGAAACTACACTATGACCGAGTACTTTTTAGGACAGGTACTGACGTGTAAATATTTGGATGGTTTGAAGGAGGAAAGTGATGTAGTCATGCTATTACTAAGACATTTTCCATATAGAATCAAAGAAGCTGCCTGTATCCAAAATGTTAAATCTATTTCACAAGTGGAAAATTTATTGAGTACATTCGATGCTCTGGGAAGAGGTGGTTACGAGGAGAATTTCGGTAGGAACCAGGGTAACCATACTAACAGGCCTAATGAGAATAGGAATCAGGAAGTTCAAGGGAAGAGTGGCGAAGGGGCCAGCGTTCAAAATAGGGGGAACCAAAATAATAATAATAATAATCAGCAAAACCAGTACAGAGGAAATGGGTATAGTACGAACTACCATGGTAGAAATAATGATTTCAGCGGGAAATCAAGGTCGAAATAATGATTTTAGGGGTAACCAAGGGAGGTATAATAATAATAATAATAATTATAACCAGAACAGGGGTCAAGGAGGGAATCAGCCCAATGGTAATAACGGACATAGAGATACCGTTAACACAACCCAGAACAACCAGACCAGTGCAGTAGTGAGTAGTACTACACCAAGCGGTAGTAATGCTTTAAACACGAACCAGGCTGCGATGCAAGGTCAGAATCTCAGTCTGTAACATGCTCTGTCCATACACTTATACAGGAACCCTATGACCTAAATGTAAGGAATGAATTATTACGTGAACTAGATGATGAAGGTATTATTCAGGAGGTGGTTAGTAAGTAGTTAAATTTAACGTGTCCGAGGCGTACACAGATGTTTTGATTGATAGTGGTTGTATGAAGAGTTGCATAAGTAGTGCATTTTATGATAAAATGAAAGGAACTGGAGTAAATTTTGAGGAGATGCCAATTAAAAGCACTTTTGTTATCACAGCTGTTGGGAAGAGGTCTAAAGTAATTTCTAAGCAAGTTTTAGTAGACATTAAAATTAATAATCATATAGAAAAGCAGATTTGTCTTGTAATTCCAAATTTAGTTTTCAGTTTTATCTTGGGTTCAGAGTGGCAAAGTAGAGTGTCTGGTAACTTATGTTATGATGTAGGGAGTTTGAAATTTAAATGGGGTAATTCTGAAGTAGAAGTCGTGTTCAATGACCATATTCAGAGAAGTAGTGTTGTAGGTGTGAGTTGTACCTTAAATTAGATATCGCCAGCCGTAGAGCGGGGTTCTCCATGTTTTGTGGGCAGTGTGATTACGAACGGTAGTCTAGAGGACTCGTTACGTGATGCTGCATTTCAGGGAAATATAGAGGTGGAACAATGTGTTCGGCTCTATGATGTGTTATTGTGTAATAAGAGAGTTTTTGAGGATCGCATTGGTATGGCCAATTGCTATACACATTCATTGAACGTTATTGATAGGTCAGTATTCACAGGACATAGATTTCCTGTACCTTTCGCTTATCAGAGTGCAGTTGAGGCACAAATTAACCAGATGCTTGAAGATGGGATTATTGAGCACTCTAACAGTTCATATGTTAATTCTTTGATCACGGTACCCAAGGCCGACGGCACAGTTCGTATTTGTTTAGACGCTCGTTTGGCTAACAGTAGAATTAGTTCAGATCAGCTGAAATCTATGTCAATAGAGGAATTAATGCAAACATTTGAGGGGAGGAAGTATTTCACTTGTGTAGATTTGAGTTCCAGTTTTTGGCAAGTGCCACTTATGTACGAAGATAGACAATTTACAGCTTTTAGTCATAAATATATCCTTTATCAATTTTGTAGAACACCTTATGGGTTAAAGAGTAGTTCAGCAGCTTTAATTAGGGCTTTAAACATCGCATTAGGGGATGACACAGGAGAGTTTGTAACCATTTACATTGATGATATGGTAATTAGTTCACGCAGTTTTGAGGAGCACCTACGTCATTTAGATATAGCTTTTCAGAAGTTAGATCGGGCAGGGTTCACTTTGAAGCTGTCTAAGTCGTCATTCTGTCAGTCAGAAGTGACATTTTTAGGTCATAGAGTGTCGAGTCGAGGTGTAACACCAGAAGAAAGTTGGGTTAATAAGATACTTAACGCAGAGGTGCCACAGAATGTTAAACAGTTAAAAACATACCTGGGAATTTGCAACTTTTTCAGGAGGTTCGCTCTTAAATACTCTGGGTTGGTAGAACCATTCAGGGAATTGCTTAAAAGTGGGACTCAGTGGAGATGGGAGTCCAAGCATGATCAGGCTTTTAGAGCGCTGAAGGAAGGTTTTGAGAAAGCTGTAGTGCTGAAATATCCTTTGAAAGGTAAGGAATATGTGTCATAATGTCGATTATTCAGGTCCGTATTGACGTATCTATAACTTTGAAAGAATAATGGATTTTCCGCCTTCAATACTGTTTATTTCTATTACTTACAGGGACTAGTTTCGGGGGTAAATACTCCCCCTTCCTCAGCCTGTCCAGCAAAACTACACAATGGAAAAACTTTCCATGTACAAGTTCATACAAAATACATGAAGAACAAAGCATAAAGAAATATTATTTACAGTCCCGCTCGACGCTCCAAAGAAGATACTTTTTTGCATCACTAAGGCCTAGGCGCATCAGAACTCCTGAATTGGGCCGGTGCTGCGGTCCGCTGTCCCCATTGCGTCATCGTGGGACCACTCTAGTCCCCTTGTTGCTCTTGGCAAACGTCAAGGCGAGAAAATTTGTGGCCGCGTCACGCGCCGCCAGGAACTGCAGTGCGCAGGGCGTGAACAAAAACAAACCGGAATTCACCTTGCGAAGTCTTTTACAGCTGAGTGTTAGTGACGTGCTTGGGAAAAGGTGGCGTTTGGGTTGTGGGAGATGGGAGGCTAAGGAAATGAGAATGAGTGAGGTTTGTTGACGCGCCTATTATGGAGATTGATTAATGCGTAGAATGAGTGTGTCAATCTTTAGTATGTTATGAAAAATGATGGGTATGAATAGTGGAATATAGCGGGAATTTTATCTATTACAATATAATTCGTCTATTAATGTTCTGTATAAAATGCTAGTTTCAAATATTATTTCATTAAGATTGTGTGAAGGGTTGAATCTCTGTGCTTTATCAATTTCTATTTGTTCCAAAATATTCATGAGCGTGCCTTTATTTTCTTGATGTAAAATTTCTAAGTCATTGTCTATGGTTGTGAATTTATGCCCAGTTTCTGCCATGTGGTCACCCATCGCTGAAAATTTATTATGTTTGATGGCATTGACATGTTCCAAAAATCTGGTGTTGAACCCTCTCCCCGTTTGTCCCACGTAATCGGCATTACACTCGTTACATTTAATCTTGTAGATACCTGAATTGCTGTATTTGTTGGTTTTGTTGAGAATATGTGAGTTGAAAAATTTATTATGATTAGTGTTATTGGTTCTGAACGCTGTTTTTATTTTATATTTTTTTAGTACACTAGTAACATTGTATGTGGATTGGTTCACAAAAGTGAACGTTGCGTATGTGGAAGGTTCTTTGTCTTCTTTTGCTAATCTGGAAACGGGTTTGTTCTTAATTTTGTTAATTATATTGTTAACATATTTACTATTGAATCCATTAGCTTCGGCAATTTGGTGAATTATTGAAACTTCTTTACGATAATCTACGTCAGATAGTGGGACGTTCAACGCTCTATTGACGAAACATGCGAGTGCTGCTCTTTTATGGGAAGCTGGATGATTAGAATCTTGTCTAATTACAGTACTGGTTTGAGTTGGTTTCCTGAATATTTGATAGCTCAGGTGATCTTTATCATGCATGACTAGTAGATCAAGGTAATTTATGGAACTGTTTACTTCATTTTCAGACGTGAATTTAATGTTGCTGTTTATTTGGTTCAAATATTGCAAAAGTTGTTCTATTTTAGTTTTAGAGTTGTCAAGGATTACGAAAACGTCATCAACATATCGTCCCCAAAAGACCAAACCATCCTTTTTGTTGATGATTGATTCGTATTCCAGATTATCTAAGAATATGTTAGCTATTATTCCTGATAAAGGAGAACCCATGGGGAGGCCTTCTTTTTGTTTATAGATTTTCTCATTAAAACTAAATTGGTTGTTGTTTAGGATGAATGTTATGATGTTCAAAAATTCAGAGATCTCAACTTGTGTTAAATCACTATTATTCTTTAAGTTGTTCTTTATAATATCAATTGAGGCGGCAATCGGTATGCTTGTATACATGTCTTTTATGTCTATAGTGTGTAAAGAATGCGTTCTGGTAAGTTTTAGTTTACTAGTTAATTCACAGAAATGTATCGAATTTTTAAAGGATGCATTAGCCTTGAGTTTGTAATGTGATTTAAGAAATGAATGAGAAAATTGAGCGAGTTTATACGTCGGACTATTTCTGAAATTCACTATTGGTCTGATAGGAATGTTATCTTTATGTATTTTAGGTAGTGCTCGTAATGTTGGTAATTTAGGGTTCATATTGACCATTTTGTTTTTTTGTTTTTCATCAAGGATGAATAAGGTGTTTTTCAGGAGCTGTTTAAGTTCCCTTTGTAAACATTGGGTGAGGTCTTTTTGATTTATCTCAAAGTTGGGATTGGTGAGGAAATCTTCTGTTTTATTAATATAATCATTCTTCTTAATAATGACTGTGGTGTTGCCTTTGTCTGCTTTAGTTAGGATTAACTGGTTCTGTTCTATTTTGGTTGATAGACTTTTGCAATCTCTTTGAAGTTGTAAATCCATTCTATGTTCCTTCTTATGTTGAATAATTTTCTTGATTTTCTTGTTAACTTCATGCCGTGCTCCATTTTGTTCATCCTGAGGCAGTCGTTTGATAGCTGCCTCCGATTCTGCTGTCAGTTTGGTTAGGTTGTGTGCATTATAGTTAGATATCTAATTATGCTTCATGCCTTTTTCTAGAATTTGTAATTCGGATTGGTTGAATACGGTGTCTGTCAGATTGTTTATTGGTTTTGGGAAAGTATGTTTTGTGACGGGTCGTACATTAGATTCCTCCTGGTTACTCCTAACGAGGTTATTAAATTTCTTTTCTAATGTTGCCGTTTTTTTTGCTGATTTGGTATTGCAAAGTTTGGTTTAACTGGATCATGAAATCATCCCATTCTTTATCTTTGGACATATTAGCTGCTAATAAGTGGGTGCGGTAGAGTTTATTGTTAATGTGATTCTATCTGATGTAGAGGAATTTTAATTCTCGCTGAATGATACTGTGATTGACAATTTCTTGAGTCCTACGTTCGTAATCATTGTTGAACTTTTTACGTTGAAAAGTTGCTAGATGTCTCGGTGCTAATTTATTATTCCTACATTTCTTCATGAAATCTATGTCCTTAATTACATTGGAAAGCTTCAGTTTGAGATCTTTGTATTTGAAGCGTAACCTCCTTGCTTGGCATGCCGTTTGATTCATAAAGTCGATTATTCAGGTCCGTATTGACGTAACTATAACTTTGAAAGAATAATGGATTTTCCGCCTTCAATACTGTTTATTTCTATTACTTACAGGGACTAGTTTCAGGGGGGAAATACTCCCCCTTCCTCAGCCTGTCCAACAAAACTACACAATGGAAAAACTTTCCATGTACAAGTTCTTACAAAATACATGAAGAACAAAGAATAAAGAAATATTATTTACAGTCCCGCTCGACGCTCCAAAGAAGATACTTTTTTGCATCACTAAGGCCTAGGCGCATCAGAACTCCTGAATTGGGCCGGTGCTACGGTCCGATGTCCCCATTGCGTCATCGTGGGACCACTCTAGTCCCCTTGTTGCTCTTGGCAAACGTCAAGGCGAGAAAATTTGTGGCCGCGTCACGCGCCGCCAGGAACTGCAGTGCGCAGGGCGTGAACAAAAACAAACCGGAATTCACCTTGCGAAGTCTTTTACAGCTGAGTGTTAGTGACGTGCTTGGGAAAAGGTGGCGTTTGGGTTGTGGGAGATGGGAGGCTAAGGAAATGAGAATGAGTGAGGTTTGTTGACGCGCCTATTATGGAGATTGATTAATGTGTAGAATGAGTGTGTCAATCTTTAGTATGTTATGAAAAATGATGGGTATGAATAGTGGAATATAGCGGGAATTTTATCTATTACAATATAATTCGTCTATTAATGTTCTGTATAAAATGCTAGTTTCAAATATTATTTCATTAAGATTGTGAGAAGGGTTGAATCTCTGTGCTTTATCAATTTCTATTTGTTCCAAAATATTCATGAGCGTGCCTTTATTTTCTTGATGTAAAATTTCTAAGTCATTGTCTATGGTTGTGAATTTATGCCCAGTTTCTGCCTTGTGGTTACCCATCGCTGAACATTTATTATGTTTGATGGCATTGACATGTTCCAAAAATCTGGTGTTGAACCCTCTCCCCGTTTGTCCCACGTAATCGGCATTACACTCGTTACATTTAATCTTGTAGATACTTGAATTGCTGTATTTGTTGGTTTTGTTGAGAATATGTGAGTTGAAAAATTTATTATGATTAGTGTTATTGGTTCTGAACGCTGTTTTTATTTAATTTTTTTTAGTACACTAGTAACATTGTATGTGGATTGGTTCACAAAAGTGAACGTTGCGTATGTGGAAGATTCTTTGTCTTCTTTTGCTAATCTGGAAACGGGTTTGTTCTTAATTTTGTTAATTATATTGTTAACATATTTACTATTGAATCCATTAGCTTCGGCAATTTGGTGAATTATTGAAACTTCTTTACGATAATCTACGTCAGATAGTGGGACGTTCAACGCTCTATTGACGAAACATGCGAGTGCTGCTCTTTTATGGGAAGCTGGATGATTAGAATCTTGTCTAATTACAGTACTGGTTTGAGTTGGTTTCCTGAATATTTGATAGCTCAGGTGATCTTGATCATGCATGACTAGTAGATCAAGGTAATTTATGGAACTGTTTACTTCATTTTCTGACGTGAATTTAATGTTGCTGTTTATTTGGTTCAAATATTGCAAAAGATGTTCTATTTTCGTTTTAGAGTTGTCAAGGATTACGAAAACGTCATCAACATATCTTTCAAAGGAATATGTGGTTATGACTGATGCTTCACATATAGGCATTGCTGGAGTATTATGTCAGAAAGATGATGAGGGTAATCTGTGCATTGTATCTTTAGCCTCGCGAGGACTAACAGCAGCAGAGAAAAGATACACGATTACTGAGTTAGAGTTTTTAGGTATTGTTTTCAGTTTAGGGAAATTTAGAATGTATTTAGAAGTGGGGAAATTTGAGATCCATACAGATCACCATGCATTACTGTATATGAGGACTTGTAAACTCAGTTCTAACAGAGTTAGGAGGTGGATTCTTGCTCTGCAGGAATACGAATTCACAGTAAAATATATTATAGGTAAAGATAACATTCTTGCAGACATGCTATCGAGGGACACTAATTTATGTAGGGATTATCCTGTGGTTAAAGCAGAGGACGGTATTTTAATATGTGCATGTGTGGACAGTAGCAACAGGGCATCGTTACAGACACTGAGAAATATGCTAGTGGAGCAACGTGAGGACGTTAAGTTAAGGGAGCCACTGGCTAGGTTGGAAATAGGTGAAGAAGAGTATGTGAAAGTAGGACGGTTCACGTACAAGATGCAGGATGGACTTCTTGCAAGGAAATGTAGGAATAATCGGTGGGCAATATGTGTTCCTGCCACTTTGCGGGAGGAGCTAATTTGGTTCATTCATAGGGAATTAGGACACTTTGGTGCTGCCAAGGTCTTCTATGAAATTGGTCGTGACTTCATTTGGAGTAAAATGGGAAGGGATGTTAGGAGGATTTTAGCTAAGTGTGACACCTGTCAAAGGAGTAAATATCCAGTTAAATATTTAGTGGGGGAGAGATCTGCAGTTCTCACCAGTAGTCCCGGCAAACTACTGTGTGTGGATTTATTTGGCCCGATCGTTAAAGGACAGTACGGCTACGTGTACATTTTTATAGTTATTGACGCTTTTAGTAAGTATGTCAAGCTATATCCGCTAAGGAAAGCCACGGGACTAGCGTGTAGCCGTCTGCTCATTTACAAATATGTACCTGAGTTTGGCATTCCTCTCAGGATACTATCTGACAGTGGACCACAGTTTACTGCAAAGAAATGGAGAACCAGTAATGCAGGAAGCTGGTAAAACACACATTCATTCATTCCTCTGTAAGGTACCCTCAGGGTAATTCTGCAGAGCGTCCATTAAGGGAAGTGGCTCGTCTTTTTCGGACTCTAGTGCATGACAAACATACGGCCTGGGTTGGACATCTACCCAAGGTCGAGACTTGGCTGAATTTGTCCAGCATGAGAGCACGAAATTGACGCCATACGAAGTTCACTTCGGAAAGAGACCACAAAATGAACTAGCGAGGGTGTTGGGTTTAAATGAGGGAAAGCCACCGGGGATGGATTACATTGTCCAGTTGGCGAAACAGAATTTATCTAAGTCAGCACAAAAGAGAATTCGCCAACAAAAAGAAACTAATTTTGACCTAATCGAGCCGGGAGACAGAGTCTTACTTAGAGTGCCGAAACAGTCAAATAAGCTAGAGAAAGTCATGTCCAAGTTCTTTTTATCTCTACGAGGGCCCATTTATAGTTTCCAAACGTATTGGCAAAACAGCATATGTGCTGGAGGATAGTAAGGGAAACAGATTATACGGGACGTATAATATACATAGTCTACGAAAGTATGTGTCATAAAGTAAGTGTGTTTAGCTGGCGAGCCAGCCTATCAAATGAGTAAGTGTGGTGTTTGGTGCGTGGAAGATCTGGTCTTCCAGGCAGGCGTATCAGAAGTCACACAGGGGGTAGTATGTAAGTAAATGAGAGTTTTTAAGGTACAGGGAAATATGACGGGATTGTCGGATGCTCTTGAGAACTAAAATGTCTCGATACACCAAGGCCAGAATTTGGCAGCGCTGGTGAATTCCCATTTGTCTCCAAGAGATGGGTGAGCGCTTGAATAGGGTATTTTTGCTTAAGGCGTCCACGAGACAAAAGATGGGCCATCAGAAGGCGAGATAGTCCTTCATGAAACTCATACATAACAGCACACGTGATTTATGTTTACGGCCTCGGCATGTAAGATTTGTAAGTGTGTAATTTAAAGTAATTAGTACAAAGGTATTATTTGAGTGAGGAGAACTGGTCTGAGTTGAGAACTAGTATTAAGTAGAATATGGTCTACGGGAACTTATGAAGACAGGGAGATTACGGCACAGACATATTTGGTGTTACATGTAATGCGCACTTACTGTTTTTTTTTCAGAAGTCAATATTAATTTCGCCTTATATAAAGAGAGATTAAGTATTATGGTCACGATGCGCTGCCACAATAGTGTGATCGTGTGCTCAGTGATAAGTAGGATTAAATTTCACCATAAGGAAGGGACCTCCAGTGAAATTAGGAAGTTCTGTGGTGATAAACATATATCAGAACACCTTGATGCGTGTGATGTGACATCATAAATACACAGTGCTCACACATTATTTATGTCTATTTTCCCAACATAGAGAAATTTGAGAGGCGGAAATATCCGTGGAACATTATTCTATATGAAAAACATAGGACTGGTTGCAAAGTGCAATCCATAGTGACAACAAACTTTGACGCAAAGTGCGTAAAGAAAAATTATGAGTGTATATATATGTAATTTAGGGTGATTTCATTTATGTAATATGTATTTTGGATGGGGATTTATTAACGTGTCTGGGATAATCGGATAATGGACCGTCGTCACGGTAAATCATCCGATGATCCGAGGCGAATATGTAACGTGTTTTTCGAGGGGATTTTACGCCACTGGCATAAGTCAGTAGGAAGCCATTCTATATTTATTTACGCGGCAAATTGTTCAGCCAAGAGAAGTTTTCATGTAACTTATTATTATTATTAACTTATTATTATTATTATTATTATTATTATTAACTTATTATTATTATTAAGGTATTTTTGGAGCATTTTTATAAAATTATAAGCATACAGATAGGTATTCTATGTCATAGAAAACACTATCAAGCAAATTATTACGAACAACATTATCATAGAAAATTATATGATTACGGAATTTTACGGAGTTTTGTCAGTTAGGGTATTATGAGAGAGATGAGTCACGGGGAATTCGGCTACAGGCTTAATCTTGTCGAGTAGCATGACGCAAGCTGGGTTGCTGCTTCAAGAAAAGGCGAAATAGTCTGGAACGGTAATCGACATCATCCTCGCGCCGAGTGTAATGACCCTGAGGTGGGGAGTATCGCGTGGTAGCGCAGCCAATCAGAGGAGAGCGGGCGAGAAGAAACCCGGTCCAGAGAGGGGAAGCGACGAAGGCATATATGGTTTGCGCGCCGTGGAGGCAAGGCGACTATCTTTGTAAAACTTAACCAGTGTGGTTGTACGTGTGATTGGCTCCGATGTTCAGACCATAAAGTTATCATATCTACAAGTATCTCATCAACTAACGAAGAAGATGACGACGTCCAGGAGGCTGTGGGAAGCTCTCTTCAACATCCAGTACGAGGGAAATGCTTCGGCAATTTCCAGTGGTAAGCGCGAATGACTCAGAACTACGTAATCTCTCTTCTTTTTTTTTTTCTTTTCATTTTCAGTATTTCAGTAACTTCATAGCTTGGGAATAAGAGTAAAATTAGTAATTTATCCGACTCCGTTTTCACGTAATTTTCTAGCGGTAATATTCAAATCGCAACGCTCCAATTTAAATTCAGAATATATTATTATTACTATTAATTTTGCCACACTTGTTTTATATAATAAATTCATTTCTTTTAACCATGCAATCTTTGCTTTCAGTAGGTAGCATTAGAATAGACCAATTCCTTCTCCTGATACAATTGTTTGTTGGGTTAATGATCAAATCATACCACGATCTGAGTGAATATATTCTTGAAGGTGTTCTACCAGAGCTAGGTGTTGTTAAATATAAATTTAGATTTCAACATAGCGTTGAGGTCTTGGCGCCCATTAAAACAACATATCTTAGGCAGAGTAAATATTTCAAAGTGCAAGGCAGGGCCAGTAGAAGCATTACATTTGTCACGCAAAAGTGAGGGCTAAAGAAACCGTTTCACTTGTACGCTCAACGTGGAGCAAAGGAAAACCTTTACAGTGCATATCATTTCTTGTGTAATCCAAATTCCTAGGTATTTAAAACTATCTACTTGTTCAATTTCATCTTCTAATTTTATTGTAATTTTTTCACCTGACAATCACATGTAATTTATTTCGGGTTATTATTCACATGTGCCAGTACTTGAAATGATTTCTGTTGACCGACTGAAAGCTATAATATTAATTGTTAATAAGGCAACACTGACGCTTCAACACCTAAATGCTGATGTGATGATGATGATGATGATGATGATGATGATTATTGTTGTTTTAAGGGGCCTAACAGCTAGGTTATCAGCCCCTAATGGTTTGGGTGATCGTGAAGATGAAAATAAAATGCAAACTTAAAACTAAAACTAACTACTAACCTACATACTAGAAGAAGAAATGGAAAACTAAAGAAGAATAAGGCAAATAACGGACAGGAGAAAAAGGAATGCCCTCAACCCTCGAAGAATGCGGATTGAGGGACTTGGAAGGAAGGAGAGCCATGAAAGGCAGATAGGAAAGAGAAAGAGGAGAGGGCCCGCCCCAAAGGTAAGGGACAAAAGGGGAAAACGGACCCAGCTCAGGAATCCCTCGGGGTCGGCAACTCCCGAACTCACCAGCCGTGAGCCCCTGAGGGTGTAGCATTATCTAGGGTGCACCAAAAGTGGTGGGGCTACATACACCCGGCCTCCTTGAGGGCCTTGACCAGAAGGCAGGAGATAACATGAAAAGAAAAAGAAGGCTGACCCCCACAGAAGGAGGGAATCAGAAAAGATGAGACAAGGGCCAATTAAGGCGGGAAAGAAAGAGACTCCCTAGGCCTCGGATACCCTAATACCGTCGGGGTCGGAAGAGAACAAGTGTTGACCAAGTGAAGTCGACAGGAAAGAAGACAGAGAGGAGCCCAGCACAAGTAAGTAGAAGCAATGCCGGACTCAGCTGGGGTCCCGTGGTTGCCAACCCACGTCTCACAAGATGTGAGCCCCTGGGGGGAAATGCTGATGTGGATCACGCTTATCTCATTGCTGCAATGATATTTCCCTTAGCATCCATCACTCACCATTGTCCTTTCCTTTAATATGATGATATTAATTCTTGTTTTAAGGGGCTTAACATCTAGGTTATCGGCCCCTAATGAAATGAAATGTTATGAAATGAAGTTAAAAACAGCCCACTGCCAGAGATGAAAATGAAATGGTTGGTATAAAACAGGCAGTGAGCCCCAACAATTATGGCTTATGTAATTTTCGTTTTCTTTCTTCCTTTCATGATCGTCACACGCGATCTGGATCTATATTGCAATTCCTCTACATCATTCATCAGCCTTCAGTAACTGTTTCCTCGTGTCGGGAACTAAAATTTGGAATAATTGTCCTCGTGACGTTGGAAATTGTACATCCCTAACAACGTTCAAACGTGCATGTAAATATTTCCTCTTGAATTCGTAGGCCAACTAGAACAATGTGTGTACGAATGTGTGAGTGAATGACCATGTATTGGTATTACTGTATGCAATTTGTGTAGCTTAGTTAATATCACACTGTTGCCACTTTAATTCTAGTATTTACGTTTTCCTAGTATTTAAGGTTGGATATATCTTGAGGCATGAAAGTCTTCTGCACACAATACTGGAGGGCAATGTGGAAGGAAGGAACTGTAGAGGTAGACCACAGCTAGGATACATAAAACAAATCATTCACGACAAGGGTTGTGATAACTACTTGGATTTGAAGAGACTAGCCAAAGACCGGAATTCATGGAAAGCTGCTACAAACCAATCTTCGGATTGAACACCACACAAGGAGTTTGGTAGGTTAAGATCAACATACTGTATATGAGAGGCGGCTTCGGTGGCGTAGTCGGTAGCATGCTGAGCTTCTATGCCCAAGATAGCGGGTTCAAACCCGGACGAAGGCGTCGGATTTTTTAAGAGCGTTAAAAATCTCTCAGTATGTCTTCCTTCGGAGGGAAAGTAAAGCCGGCGGTCCCATGTCATAGATTTATGGCATGTTAAAGAACCTTCCACTAATTGCACCTGTGTGAAGCTAAATTGGATAGGTTAAGAATGTAAACAACGCTCTTAGGTTTCTACTTTCGTTGCCAAGAGCCGACTGCGGTGGCGTCTAGTAGCCAAGTTCTGAACTTGGCCTAGTTTTTGTTGACGGTGGCGCTTGGCGGCAAAAGTAGGAACTATTTGAAAAATTCTAAGTTGCAGTACTTAAATTAAAAAACAGATAACACACACTGATACAGTCGTCACAATTAACACCGGTTATCAGACAGATTCAACACACACCCAAAGTACACGGGGCTACATGACCGCGTTGTCGCAGCCCCTAAACTTAAGAACCAACCATCCATCCAACTGTATATGAGGATTCATGTAAGTTGCATTGTTTGTGGTTAAGTGTAAGAGAGGGCCTAGAGCCCTAACTTCACCACTATCAAGGCACCAATAATAATAATATTTGAATAAAAGGAGTTAAAACGGAAATGATAAAAATATAAGGCATATTAAACAATTGATATGGAGATGTTCACAATTAAAACATAAAACAGACTAAAACTAAACTAAACTAAACTAAAAGTCGTACACTAGGTTACAACTTTAAACAGTAACCACTCTCTCTCATGAACTGGCTGACGAGGTCTACTGACGGCCCGTCATCACGTAGAATTAATGAAGGAAGGAAGATTGTAGTTTTACGTGACTGTGAATCTTGTGATTATGAGCCACGGGACCTCCTTTTTACGTGGAATACGAACCACAGGACATGGAATTTCACTTAGAGAATCTCACATGCATTGACCGGGAATTGAACCCGGACGGCCTTGGTAAGAGGCATACAGCTAGACCGCTGAGCCACTACGCCCCCCATTGACGTAGAATGAGGGAGAGGGTGTTAGGTAAATCCTTCGCAAATTGGCCAGGCCCACACACTCCACGAGAGTGTGTGCCATTTCCGTTAATAAGAACAATATGTTTGTGCTAGATTCAAGGCATGTGTGGAAGAAACCTATGACACATGACCTTTAATTTTCTAGGTACATTCTTCTCTTGTCGCCTCCGTAGCGTAGCGGTCAGCATGGTTAGCTGCCGCCCCGGAGGTCCTGGGTTCGATTCCCGGCTCTGCCACGAAATTTGAAAAAGTGGTATGAGGACTGGAACGGGGTCTACTCAGCCTCGGGTGATCCAAATGAGTAGAGGGGGTTCGATTCCCACCTCAGCCATCCTCGAAGTGGTTTTCCGTGGTTTCCCACTTCGTCTTCGGGCAAATGCCGGGATGGTACTGTACCCGATATCCGGATAGTAGGCTGTCAGATATCCGCCCCCTCAATCGGATTGCCAATAATCAAACGCACCGGCACAGCTACATCAATGAAAATGGCACTGACAGATACTATCGAGATTAGAGCACAATAGTTAACAAGAAAATTATTGTGGAGCACACCAAAATATACGGGGGTTCATACTTACCTTTACTTACCTCTTAAATTTATCTCGGGGACTGGGTTGTCAACTGGATCACTTAAAGTATGCCCACACAATAACCTCCACCATGATATTTAAAATGAACCAGAACGAAGACGAGAAACTTTAAACTGCACAATAATTTATTTCACATAAAGAATGATTTTAACAAAAATGAAACAACAAAATCCACGTGGCAATCAGAAGCCATCGACCACATAACCATGTCCTCCTGTAGGACCTGTATTCTCTACATATAATGTTTCAGCTTTCTCAAGCTCATAGCAACGTAAAAATAATAATGCACTTGGAATGGAAACGGGATTTGGGATGAGACACATATATCAATTGTTTTGCGTGTTTATATACTTCACATTTTATTTATAGCCACAAGGCTCTTATGGAACGTCCTTGGCCTCTGTAATACAGTTGTCCGGGCCAGCTGCAATGCACCTGTATCGTCAAAATGGACTCCCGTTCGTTCAACCCTAGCATAAGCGTGTTACCTCAGAGCTTGGCTCTCCTTTTCAAACACGTAAATGTTCACATCTCAATTGAAATATTATCACGCAAATGTCTTACATGCTTCATTCAAACACCAGTGGATTCCTCCAATAATCCCAAATCATGATTAATTGTTTAAACCACTTGTTTAATTAGCGTTGTTTAGAGTATAAAAACAAAACTCTAAATGTTAATAACAAAAGTTCATTAATTATTTATAACAATAATAAATTGTTAATAGCAATGTCGAATGACAATTGAAAATTTTATACACGCCTCTATTCATCACTTTCATTTCAAATTATTTAACAAAGATATTTACAAAATTATTTTACAATATTATATTGTTTATATTATTTATACAAGGAATACATTAAACCACACGTTTATCCGGTTGATAATTACTCAAATCGTGATGATATAATCGACCAATGAAGGTTAGTTATATTTAACTGTCAAATTTAGGTTTAATAAGGTTTAATAATAATTATTAATATTTGTGACGGTAACCTCCATTCAAAATCTTTATCTCAAATTATTTAACACTCTTGTTAATTTTAACAGTATCTTCATATGAATAATCTTTCAAAGAACAAGAACAATACAATCAGCGGGAAAATACTTCGCTTATAACGCACAAAATTGCACAACAATTGGCCCAAAATTCATCATATATCTTCATATATATGGCATAAAAATCTTCCAAACTACACACAAAAATCCTCCACTTATTAATTCATCAACTTCATTAATTATTGTGGGAACCTCCTTCATTATTCAAGGGCATTACTCAACAGCGACTTTTACACGTCCACTGAACTAACGATTATACATCCATTGTTCCTCTTTAAAAATTCTTATATTCATCAATTGTAATAATGACTGTTATTATTTAACCTTCGTGGGTTTCATTCATGAATCGATATGAAGTAAAAATTTGCCAATCACAAATAAATTTAATAGCAAATACGATTAGACACTCCTGCCTGGTCTATCAAAATTGAGATTAACATCTTCAAAGTAACGCAGTATAAAAATACTATCTTCAAACAAAGTTCAACTAAACTGCATGAATAGTCGAATAGAATACAATTAGATTGTGGAATGCAAACATTATTGTTCCAATCTATAATTGAGAAAAACTCCTATCAAATGTTCATTACTATAGTGTATTCAATAAATTGTAATTAACGTTCATATTTCATAAAATTGTCTATAATGCAATGATAAATGTCTATGTTGCAATCATGTTCATAAGACGACTAGTATTTCAAAGATCGTCGATATCGTAATAGATTTTAACGCTCTAAAATCTTTTAATCATTCTTCTTTCTTGAGGATGACAGAAAATTGGTCAAAGTAATTTACTGAATAGAATTACTTTAATAAAATGGCACGCTGTCTGAATTCAAATCTGCCATAGCAAATCGTTAACTTTACAGTCAAATCGTGACTACAAAAATATGCAAATTACTGAAAGAATCTAATATCAGTCTCAACTGATCCAGAATTATTAAGTATGCCAATGACATAGCAATGTCTCAACAAATCGAAGAAAAAGGCATAAATCATCGGAGTGTACTGAGTACAGAAATATCAATCAAGAAAATGGGGCAAAAGATAGGACAAAAAATATGGGAAGAATGGTTGCTCAGATATCGCTACAAGACTCAAATAATACAAGAAACGTTCACGACTACCTTATCTGTTGATTGAAGATCTAGAGGAAAGTTTTCAAAGAAAACTGCTGTTGGTTCCAATTCACCAGCGTAAAGATGTGCTCCGTCCTCGAACCTGGAATCAGCGTCCTCGGAGAATCGAACTGCTTCCTCCTCCGAAATTGCACTGCTCCGTGGATACGAAAAACATCCTTCTGGCAAAACTCTTCTTTGTGCGCCGGGACAACCCTGGCCTCTCTTGAAAGTTCTCTGAAGTTCTTGCAGGAATTCGCCATGAAGTTTATTGTAGTTATTTCCGCAGAAATATTCATAGTTGTGGAGTATGAAAATATTTCCACTGTTATCTGGTATAATTCAGCGATGGATTCACGATGCATGAGTGTAGGTGGATGTTCACTACATGCTCGCTTTTGTAGAAAGACGATTAACGAAGTTCCATGCTGTTACTTTACTCCAACGATATATGTCCCAATTGCATTAAAGCCTTAGCCTTCCATCTCAACTACTGTTATAATCATTGAAAGCACTGCAAGATTATAATGTTCCATAGTCGAATGTATCGTTGTAATAGCAAACGTATTATCCAATATCACTGTTGCACTCCACGTGTCAGCCGTAGTGTATAATGTGGAATTTTAAAGTGTTTCTCATGTGGCGAGAAAATCACTTTTGTTGGCAGCCTTAAAGTTCCAATATCTTTCGAAGTATAACTGTGAAATTGTTCAAATCTTGTACACACCTCAATGTTGCACTGCCCAATAGAACTATAATAAAGGCTGAAGTTAGCGCTTGATATCTTAACTGGTGGAAACGTTAATGTGAGCGTTTCAACTTCACCTAGTTTCGAGCAGCGTAAAATGGAACTGCTCCGAGTTCGTTCGATGCGCCGGGCTTTAACCACGCTAAAGACAACTTACTTCACTGAATCACTTGAAAATAACTATATATCACCAGAAATATATATGCGATCTGACATATGAGATCTGAGAGCTCCTCTCTCCTGTGCACGACCTTTTATCAACTTCTTAAGGGGCGTATCCATCCCTTCCATAGCCTGTTGCTGCGTCATCGCTAGAAGTTTTAACTTTGGCTATACTTGACGGATTTTCAAATTTCAAAAACTCAAAATTAATTTCTTCAAAATTCCAAATCAATGCCATAACTGAAAATAGATTTCCACAAATCTGCATGCCAAAAGTAATCAAATATCGTAGTTTCAGCAATCTCCGTCTTCCTTCCAAACTATCGTTCATTGGTTCGAGTCTCTCCTCCAATAGCGTAGCTTCTTCCTTAGCACAATACCTTGTTTCCTGCGACTGCGTCGTAAATCTCGGATCTTTCTCGAACAAAATCATGACGTCACCAAGAATCCCAGCTCAATCAGCCTACTTACATGAAGTATACGTCATCCGTGCCTACGTCATGAATATCCACGTCATAACTATGACATTCATAACTTTACTCATATTTGCCAATACAGCCATCGTGGTCTCAATATAATTCAATTTCCGGGGGCATTCTCCCTTCACCACGTTTTAAAAACAGTTGCAAATTGTTTTTAAACTCTGTGTTATAAATATCTCAATTCACTTGAACACGAAATTGAATTATTATTGGCTTACTCTTGGATAATATTTCTTCAAGTTCCCAGCATTGAACTTGCCATAAACGACATTATTCTCATCATCTTAGAGTTCATAACAGTTGTTTCCATAAGCATTCGTAATTCTGAACGGACCCATGAATACTATTCCAAACTTGGGATAGATTTTCTTACCCACGTCAGCCTTGACAGGTCTGCGTAATAATACCAGATTTCCAATTTCTAAGGGAGCACCAAAACGTTTTCCAGCTACTCTTTTCAGTCGTTTTTGTGCTGCTTTCTGGAGTTGTTCTTTCGCTCTGTCTATTCTCTGCTGCCTTCCTAAGTCGGGATCTCTAGGAACGTGGTTATAAAGATTATCCCACGGCCTTTCTGGGTTTCTTCCTAAATGAAGTCTCATTGGCACTTCTCCTGTGCTTTCCTGAACTGTAGAATTTAAACATTCCTCAATAAGGGGTACAAATCTCACCCAACCAGAATGATCATTGGGACAGAAAATTCGACAGAATTTCGAAAATTCAGCCATATATCTTTCTGAAGAATTCGATTCTGGATAGCGCACGCTTGAAAATATGTGCTTAATACCAAGCCTTTCCATATCTGCAGCAAATTCTAAGGACGTAAACTGAGCTCCATGATCCGAAAGTAGATATTCTGGTTTACCAGTTTTTGGAAATACAGCATGTTCCAGTCTGCTTACAACGTTCCTCGTGTTAGCTTTTTGCATGGGACTCATTGTTACACATTTTGAGAAGACATCCACGGTAACCAACAGATACTGATTACCCTGATATCCCTTCGGACAAGGACCAAATATGTCTGTCGCCATGAGTTCATTCGGTTTAGAGGGAATCATCGCCTTAGGTTTTCCTTTTAATAGAGCGGAAGCATACTTTGTTTGCTCTTTGACATTTATCACATGAACGAATGACATTAGCAATGCTGGAACGCATGTTAGTCCAAATAAACCTCTCTTTGAGAGTATCAAGAGTTTTATCTAAACCAGCATGTCCAGTTGCGTGATGAGCTACCCACACTAAATTGACAACAAGTTTAGGTGGCACGACTATTCGAAGCTTTGTATGCGCAGAGTCAGCATACTTACATACGATGTCTCCACTCAAGACAAAGTGTCGTGAATCTCTCTGTGTAGCTGCATAGTCAACATCAGTATTGTCCATGTAACCCTTAAGGAACCTGTACATTTTCCTGATTGGAGCGTGTCTCTTCTGTGACACACCGATTCGGGCTAACCTCCTAACGGTCTCTTGATCTTGCTGCTCCAATTGTACATGGTGTATCTGCACATTTTTGATAGGGTTACGTGATAAAGCATCAGCCAGTAAGTTATCTTTCCCAGGCTGATGGATGATAGTGACATTAAACTGTTGGGTGAACAAAGCCCAACGTGTCAATCTATCACTAGACATGTCAGTTTGCAGCATAAACTGAAGTGCTTTGTGATCTGTAATAATGATAACCTTATGTCCCAGCAACATTTTTTTCCAAGCTTGCAAAGCTGTTACAAAAGCTAACGCTTCTAGTTCTGTCGTAAAGTAGTTTTCCTCGTGTTTCTTGAACTTTCGACTAGTGAACGCAATGTAGTGCTTGTTGCCTGCCTCGTCTTTTTGGTATAAGACTGCACTAATGCCTATTCTTGATGCATCAGACTCTATATAGAACACCTTCTCAAAGTCTGGGTACTCCAGTTTGACGTTGTTTCTGAGCATCTCCTTTGCTTTCTCAAAAGCCTCGTCTGCTGCGGTACCCCATTTCCATCTATTATTTTTCTTGAGTAAATCATACAGAGGAGCCATAATTTCAGAGTATCTCGGACAGTGGCTGCTAATGAATTGGCAAGCGCCTACAAATTCTCTGACTTGTTTCACCTTAGTTGGCTTTGGGAATCTAGTGATCGCATCTACTTTCTGCATGTTTGGATGATATCCATCTTTATCAATAGTATGCCCCTAGTAATTGATCTCCTTCTTCAAGAATTGACATTTTCCAAAATTGACCTTGATATTGGCCTCCCTTAAATTTTCAAACAACTTTCTCAAGTGCACTAAGTGTTCTGCGGCGTTGGGTGAAGATACAATTAAATCGTCAATGTAGCAGATTACATTCTCCTTTACTTCGTCAGTGAGCTTGCTATCAAGTGCTCGAATGAGTGCTGGTCCACTGTTGACCATTCCAAAAGGCATTCTCACAAAGACCCATGACGTCTGGTCAAATAGGAATCCGGTGTACTGCATACTTTCTTCCTCCAGTTGAACTTGGTAAAACGAAGATGTCAAGTCAAGAACACTGAAACATGCTCTCCCTTTGAACTTTCTAAGCAGATCTCTGATCTTAGGTGGTCGGTCATTTTCTGGAAGAATCTTCAAGTTGATGGTCCGAGCATCGAGACAAAGACGTATCTGACCATTACTTTTCTTCACTACAGTGATGGGGTTTATGTAAGGCGACGCCTGTTTTTTAATAATCCCGTCTACCTCCATTTTTCTGATCAACCCTCGTACTTCTTGATAGTATTTCTCAGGTATGGGGTATATTCTCTTTTGGTAAGGGGTTTCATCGGTCAGCCTTATCTTATACTTATAGTCTTTAATCAATCCAGGCTTTTCATCAAAAATATCTTGGAATTCCTTTATCAAATCTTCAAATACCCCCTGAATTTCTTCAAATCCTTCAGTTTATCTAATGGGTATTTCTGTTATATTCTCTACGTCGTTAATAATGGTATTTAAAATTTCTTCCCTAAGGTCTATCTCCAGACTGTTTTTCACGTCCTGTTCTTCGATCTCTTCTGTGATCATGTACCCATCATTAAAGCTAATACTTCTATTCTTCATATCAATAATGGCTCCAACCTTCGATATAAAATCGATTCCTAGCACAATATCGAAATGGATCTTGTTAACCACAATAAAGATCTGTTCATAATTCCTTCCATTAATTTCAAAGTTCAACAGCACTTGGATCTTGCATTTCACTGCCTTGTCTTGGAAAATTCCTCTCACTTTGACGGTAGAAACAGGTAGAACTGTCATGTTTTCTCCTTTTAGCAGACTTTGATAGCATTCATCAGAAATGATAGAAATAATTGCACCAGTATCCATAAGAGCTTTATACTGTTGGCCATCTATCAGTACAGAAATAATAGGTAATGCACATGGTCTTTCCTCTTTGACGATTCCCCTCTCTTCTAATAAATCCTCATCAGTTACTTCGTAAATTTCGTTAATGGTAATCAGGTGTGGTGTGGCAATGTATTCATGGTTTCTCACTGTCGTTGAGAAATCGGCGTTTTTTTTTTGTGTTACCAATCTCAAAGTTCCCCTGCTGACTTGTAGAAGGACCAGGATCGATCACTACATCCTGTCTTTTCTTTTGATTTTCAGCTTCCTTTTCTCGTAATTCCTTCAGATACTGCTGACTTTCTTTCTCACTTTCTTGATACTTGTCGGGTGTCATAACCTGACCTTGAGAATTCTGATTCTGATTCTGGTACTGGTTATTTCTGTTATAATTTCGATTATAACCATTGTTGTAGTATCTACCTCTTCCGTTGTTGTAATTCCCTCTATTATTATTCCAGCCTCGTCTTTGCTGATATGGACGGTAACCTTGGGATCTGTGGTTGCGGAAATAATTATTCCTGTGAGGACCTACATTTTCAGTTTTTCCTTCCTCAGGCTTATCAGTTTGTTGCACTTGATCCATGTAGACCGTATTAACGTCTTTGAATTCGTGCCTCTGACCTTTTTGTACCAAATTTGGCATTGGACTCGTGTAGTCAAGCCTTCTCAACAATTCGTCCATACTTGTCAAATCTCTGATATTTGACGATATGATCAGTCTTCTTACCTCCACAGGCAGCATACGTGAAATCGCATCTATCAACTGCTCTGTTGACAATGGGGGTTGCAAAAATCTCAAGCGTGATAGTTGGCTCGTGAAGAAATCAGCGTACCGTGTTGGAAGAGTACTTGAATACTTCCTCGAGTATACCTCAGCTCTTAGTGAATTCTGAGCTTCTATTGACCAGAATCGTTTAATCAGTGCCTCTGCAAATTCGTCAAAATTGCTGAAAGTGTACCGAAATTCTCTAAACCATTCGAGGGGTCCTCCAGCTAGAAATCTTTCTACGATTCTCATCTCTCTCTCTCTAGGAATGTGGGCTTCTATGAAGTAGTCTTTAAGATTCCTGATATATTCGATCGGTGTGAGACTATCAGTGTTGCTAAATTTTTGAGGTTTGTCTTCAAAATTCCGGATGACTGTCACGTTTCTCGGATATGAATCCATATAATTCCTCCCACTATCACGATACTTCCATTCGGGTTCAATATTCCGATCCTCTTCTTCTTCCCTGAATCTGGATATACGTTCCTCCGGACTAATATCTCTCTCTTCTGTAGTAAGGTTACCTCTTCTCACGTAATTTCTCTCCTCTTCACCAGTCAATCCTTCGGTATCCTTGTCTGTGATTTCCGTGATGACTTTCCTAATCAACTCTTCCTTATAGGTTTCCATCATGCTAGCTTCTCCTAGTTTCAAATTCTGCAGCTTGCTCGTAGTTTCATTAACATCAGAGACAACCGTATGAATCTGTTCCTCTAACGCAGTTTTTAATGCTTACACGTCCTGACCTATTTGAGTTCTATCCTCTACTTGCTTTTCGGATAGCGAATCCATCCTTACATTCAAGTCTTTCCTAATCTGAACTACTTCGTTATTAATGTCTACTTGTGTACTGGCAAGTTTTCTTTCAATTCGTTCCTGAATCTGATCTACATGTTCCCCACTTGACCTGTTCCATTCATCTTTCCACACTGTTACATTTGCAGTTAACATTTCTGCAATATCTACTTCGATGTCCTCCTTAAGTAAACGATTGTGATCTAATACTTGGGTTCTCATGACCTCTACATCGTATTTTAAACCAGCTAAAGAAGCTGTTGTCCTGACAGACTCGTCAACTAACCGAGTTGTTAATGCACTAATGTTACGAGTACAAAGCATTTTTGAAGTTTCAATTTCCTCCCTAACTTTGTTAACATCAGTCTGAACTTTAGCAATGTCTACAAAAACAGTATTGACTTCTACTTGTATTTTATTGATATCGCTTTGCATATCGTTAACATCTGAATGAATATTATTGATGTCTACTTGAACATTTGACACATCAGTTCGAACATTACTAACCTCTCTTTGAACTTCTTCTACTTTGTCTTGTACAGTAGCAACATCATTCCTTACAACAATTACTTCGGCTCTAGCACATGAAATATCACCCCGGACATTAGCAACATCAAGATTCAACATGGTAAGATCTTTTTGTACCTGAGGCACATCAATTTTAACAACAGACACATCTTTATGCACATTGGACACGTCTGTGCGTATGTCAGTTACAGCATTCTCGATTCCCTGGGTACTGATCTGTAAACGCGACATATCATTTTCTAGGTTTGCAGAACTGGTCTGAAGAACTTTCTAACTTTCATTCATGCTATCTCTCAAATTAGCAGATATGTTACTAGCATTCTCCTCCATTCGACTAGTATTCCTAGCTTCCATCTCCTTCATACTTTCGTTCATGCTAGCTTTCAAGTTAGCAGACAAACTGTTGGACATCTCCTCTAACATTTTCTTAATACTTTCATCTGCCATTTCAATAATATTTCAATAATAAACTGCTTTAGGGACATACACCAAACAGAGCAAAATAACAACATCTGAGCAACATTTTTCACCATATATAAAATTTGAGCAATTTTCTGTCTTAAATCTAACTTATAATTACCTTATAATTAACCTTCGTAGACACTTCATGTTGAAATACACTCAAGCACATGTTCAAGTTTCTTTGGTTCATTTTAAAATATCCTAACACAAATAATTTACATTTATAATCCAAATAGTTTAATTTTATCTTTAATATGACTATACATGTCATAAGCCGGTCAAATAAAATAAGATTCCAGATCATAGGCGATTTTTCTAAGTTTCCTGCCTATTTAACCTCTCTCAAGTTGTATAAGATCTGATCTTTTCTGAGTGTAATTTTCCTAATACAACACAATATTTAATTCCTATATAATCACACTCTCAAATTCTACAATTGGCTAAGACATCTAACAAAGAATCAACCTCTTTATTTGAGTCTTCACAATCCCTTTGACATCGATAACTTGGTAATCCAATGTTATTCGAACACTCCACAAAAATTGCGGTGTCAATTCTACTGCAATAACTTGGTAATCCAATGTTTTGCTGATCGTGCCAATCGAGCCAATCGTGCCCCACGTTATAGGGTCGCCAATCCTACTGTACCCGATATCCGGATAGTAGGCTGTCAGATATCCGCCCCCTCAATCGGATTGCCAATAATCAAACGCACCGGCACAGCTACATCAATGAAAATGGCACTGACAGATACTATCGAGATTAGAGCACAATAGTTAACAAGAAAATTATTGTGGAACACACCAAAATATACGGGGGTTCATACTTACCTTTACTTACCTCTTAAATTTATCTCGGGGACTGGGTTGTCAACTGGATCACTTAAAGTATGCCCACACAATAACCTCCACCATGATATTTAAAATGAACCAGAACGAAGACGAGAAACTTTAAACTGCACAATAATTTATTTCACATAAAGAATGATTTTAACAAAAATGAAACAACAAAATCCCCGTGGCAATAAGAAGCCATCGACCACATAACCATGTCCTCCTGTAGGACCTGTATTCTCTACATATAATGTTTCAGCTTTCTCAAGCTCATAGCAACGTAAAAATAATAATGCACTTGGAATGGAAACGGGATTTGGGATGAGACACATATATCAATTGTTTTGCGTGTTTATATACTTCACATTTTATTTATAGCCACAAGGCTCTTATGGAACGTCCTTGGCCTCTGTAATACAGTTGTCCGGGCCAGCTGCAATGCACCTGTATCGTCAAAATGGACTCCCGTTCGTTCAACCCTAGCATAAGCGTGTTACCTCAGAGCTTGGCTCTCCTTTTCAAACACGTAAATGTTCACATCTCAACTGAAATATTATCACGCAAATGTCTTACATGCTTCATTCAAACACCAGTGGATTCCTCCAATAATCCCAAATCATGATTAATTGTTTAAACCACTTGTTTAATTAGCGTTGTTTAGAGTATAAAAACAAAACTCTAAATGTTAATAACAAAAGTTCATTAATTATTTATAACAATAATAAATTGTTTATAACAATGTCGAATGACAATTGAAAATTTTATACACGCCTCTATTCATGACTTTCATTTCAAATTATTTAACAAAGATATTTACAAAATTATTTTACAATATTATATTGTTTATATTATTTATACAAGGAATACATTAAACCACACGTTTATCCGGTTGATAATTACTCAAATCGTGATGATATAATCGACCAATGAAGGTTAGTTATATTTAACTGTCAAATTCAGGTTTAATAAGGTTTAATAATAATTATTAATATTTGTGACGGTAACCTCCATTCAAAATCTTTATCTCAAATTATTTAACACTCTTGTTAATTTTAACAGTATCTTCATATGAATAATCTTTCAAAGAACAAGAACAATACAATCAGCGGGAAAATACTTCGCTTATAACGCACAAAATTGCACAACAATTGGCCCAAAATTCATCATATATCTTCATATATATGGCATAAAAATCTTCCTAACTACACACAAAAATCCTCCACTTATTAATTCATCAACTTCATTAATTATTGTGGGAACCTCCTTCATTATTCAAGGGCATTACTCAACAGCGACTTTTACACGTCCACTGAACTAACGATTATACATCCATTGTTCCTCTTTAAAAATTCTTATATTCATCAGTTGTAATAATGACTGTTATTATTTAACCTTCGTGGGTTTCATTCATGAATCGATATGAAGTAAAAATTTGCCAATCACAAATAAATTTAATAGCAAATACGATTAGACACTCCTGCCTGGTCTATCAAAATTGAGATTAACATCTTCAAAGTAACGCAGTATAAAAATACTATCTTCAAACAAAGTTCAACTAAACTGCATGAATAGTCGAATAGAATACAATTAGATTGTGGAATGCAAACATTATTGTTCCAATCTATAATTGAGAAAAACTCCTATCAAATGTTCATTACTATAGTGTATTCAATAAATTGTAATTAACGTTCATATTTCATAAAATTGTCTATAATGCAATGATAAATGTCTATGTTGCAATCATGTTCATAAGACGACTAGTATTTCAAAGATCGTCGATATCGTAATAGATTTTAACGCTCTAAAATCTTTTAATCATTCTTCTTTCTTGAGGATGACAGAAAATTGGTCAAAGTAATTTACTGAATAGAATTACTTTAATAAAATGACACGCTGTCTGAATTCAAATCTGCCATAGCAAATCGTTAACTTTACAGTCAAATCGTGACTACAAAAATATGCAAATTACTGAAAGAATCTAATATCAGTCTCAACTGATCCAGAATTATTAAGTATGCCAATGACATAGCAATGTCTCAACAAATCGAAGAAAAAGGCATAAATCATCGGAGTGTACTGAGTACAGAAATATCAATCAAGAAAATGGGGCAAAAGATAGGACAAAAAATATGGGAAGAATGGTTGCTCAGATATCGCTACAAGACTCAAATAATACAAGAAACGTTCACGACTACCTTATCTGTTGATTGAAGATCTAGAGGAAAGTTTTCATAGAAAACTGCTGTTGGTTCCAATTCACCAGCGTAAAGATGTGCTCCGTCCTCGAACCTGGAATCAGCGTCCTCGGAGAATCGAACTGCTTCCTCCTCCGAAATTGCACTGCTCCGTGGAAACGAAAAACATCCTTCTGGCAAAACTCTTCTTTGTGCGCCGGGACAACCCTGGCCTCTCTTGAAAGTTCCCTGAAGTTCTTGCAGGAATTCGCCATGAAGTTTATTGTAGTTATTTCCGCAGAAATATTCATAGTTGTGGAGTATGAAAATATTTCCACTGTTATCTGGTATAATTCAGCGATGGATTCACGATGCATGAGTGTAGTTGGATGTTCACTACATGCTCGCTTTTGTAGAAAGACGATTAACGAAGTTCCATGCTGTTACTTTACTCCAACGATATATTCCCAATTGCATTAAAGCCTTAGCCTTCCATCTCAACTACTGTTATAATCATTGAAAGCACTGCAAGATTATAATGTTCCATAGTCGAATGTATCGTTGTAATAGCAAACGTATTATCCAATATCACTGTTGCACTCCACGTGTCAGCCGTAGTGTATAATGTGGAATTTTAAAGTGTTTCTCATGTGGCGAGAAAATCACTTTTGTTGGCAGCCTTAAAGTTCCAATATCTTTCGAAGTATAACTGTGAAATTGTTCAAATCTTGTACACACCTCAATGTTGTACTGCCCAATAAAACTATAATAAAGGCTGAAGTTAGCGCTTGATATCTTAACTGGTGGAAACGTTAATGTGAGCGTTTCAACTTCACCTAGTTTCGAGCAGCGTAAAATGGAACTGCTCCGAGTTCGTTCGATGCGCCAGGCTTTAACCACGCTAAAGACAACTTACTTCACTGAATCACTTGAAAATAACTATATATCACCAGAAATATATATGCGATCTGACATATGAGATCTGAGAGCTCCTCTCTCCTGTGCACGACCTTTTATCAACTTCTTAAGGGGCGTATCCATCCCTTCCATAGCCTGTTGCTGCGTCATCGCTAGAAGTTTTAACTTTGGCTATACTTGACGGATTTTCAAATTTCAAAAACTCAAAATTAATTTCTTCAAAATTCCAAATCAATGCCATAACTGAAAATAGATTTCCACAAATCTGCATGCCAAAAGTAATCAAATATCGTAGTTTCAGCAATCTCCGTCTTCCTTCCAAACTATCGTTCATTGGTTCGAGTCTCTCCTCCAATAGCGTAGCTTCTTCCTTAGCACAATACCTTGTTTCCTGCGACTGCGTCGTAAATCTCGGATCTTTCTCGAACAAAATCATGACGTCACCAAGAATCTCAGCTCAATCAGCCTACTTACATGAAGTATACGTCATCCGTGCCTACGTCATGAATATCCACGTCATAACTATGACATTCATAACTTTACTCATATTTGCCAATACAGCCATCGTGGTCTCAATATAATTCAATTTCCGGGGGCAGTACCTACTGTACGGCCACGGCCACCTCCTTCCCTCTTCCTTGCCTATCCATCCCAATCTTCCATCCCTTCCCATCCCTCATGAGGCCCCTGTTCGCTTTGCAGGCGAGGCCGCCTGGGCGACGTGCTGATCACACCTCCCCAGTTGTATCCATCCCGACCAGATGTTCCAGGCTCCAGGACACTGCCCATAGAGGCGGTAGTGGTGAGTTCCCTCACTGAGTACGTGGGAACCACCAACCTAGAGGGTAAATTGACTAAATAAAATAAAAAAATAAAAACTTTCTTCTCTTGTGGAGGGGCGGGGTGGTGCAGCGGTCAATCTCCTTGCCTCTCACCAAGGTGGACCGGGTTCGATTCCCGGTCAATGCATGTGAGATTTTTGAAATGGCATGTCCCGTGGTTCGGATTCCTCGTAAAAAGGAGGTCCCGTGGTTCATGAACGTGAGATTAACGGTCACGTAAAACTACAGGCTTCCTTCCTTTTCTCTTGTGTGCTTATTTACAAAGTGAAACATCGAATTCCTCCTGTCCCTTTGAAGACATGCACTACACCGTATAAATCGGTCAGGTGACCTGCATTGGGATCGCGATATTTCTTCCATCTTTGTTTGTGTGGACACAACAGAGCCTCCAGCAGCGTAATCATCCTGTCAGCTCTGCCAATAACACATATCAGCGAAAATGAAACTTATTACATGTAGCCGTTGCAAATGAGGCGGAACTAACACTTGAGAAGTTATTTGTTAAGATTTAAGGTCCCCGTGTGACGCCGACATCGTACTCCTGGGTACAGGTGTCTGGGGAGGAGCGCGTTATTAGGAAACAAAGTCTACTGAACAAATACGGAATACAAACAACTCACCGAGTGGAAACTAAACAGAGAGACACAACTTCATCATCGGACACATCACGTCATCTTGGCCTGGAGTTGCCTTGAAAGAAGAAAGTGATTGCAGTTAGTTCTAACATGAAGATCATAAAAACTTAGAAGTCATTTCCTTAATGTTTAATATCAATGTAAAATGTTTTTCAGTCGGTCTTGGTTCTGTCAAAGGGAAGGCCATGTAGCCTTAACAACGCCAATAACTAACAAACTAACAGACTAACAAAAACTACCTAACTAACTAACAAACAAATAACTAACCAGCGAACTAAGAAACAAACAAAAACAATCAGAGAACTACCTAACGATCAAAATTCAAAATTCTAAATTCAAAATTATAAATCAAAAAATAAAGAAAACAAATCAAAAACAAACCAAAAGAGAAAAGGAAAGGGAAGGAAATAAAAATAATAATAATAATAAAGTACAACAAAACAAAACAAGACACGACAGGACAGGACAGGACAGGACAAGGCAAGAAAAGAAAAGAAGAGAAAAGAAAAGAAAAGAAAAGAAAAGACAAGACAAGACAAGACAAGACAAGGCAGGGCAGGGCAGGGAAGGGCAGGGCAGGGCAGGGCAGGACAGGACAGGACAAGACAAGACAAGACAGGACAAGACAAGACAAGACAAGACAAGACAAGACAGGACAGGACAGGACAAGACAAGACAAGACAGGACAGGACAGGACAGGACAGGACAGGGCAAGGCAAGGCAAGGCAAGACCGGACAGGACAGGACAAGGCAAGTCAAGACCGGACAGGACAGGACAGGACAAGGCAAGGCAAGGCAAGGCAAGATCGGACAGGACAGGACAGGACAAGGCAGGACAGGACAGGACAGGACAAGGCAAGGCAAGGCAAGGCAAGATCGGACAGGACAGGACAGGACAGGACAAGGCAAGGCAAGGCAAGGCAAGACCGGACAAGACAGGACAGGACAGGACAGGACAAGGCAAGACCGGACAGGACAGGACAAGGCAAGGCAGGACAGGACAGGACAGGGCAAGGCAAGGCAAGGCAAGGCAAGGCAAGACCGGAGAGGACAGGACAGGACAAGGCAAGGCAGGACAGGACAGGACAGGACAAGGCAAGGCATGGCAAGGCAAGACCGGACAGGACAGGACAAGGCAAGACAGGGCAAGGCAAGACCGGAAAGGACAGGACAGGACAAGGCAAGGCAGGACAGGACAGGACAGGATAAGGCAAGGCAAGACCGGACAGGACAGGACAAGGCAAGGCAAGGCAAGACCGGACAGGACAGGACAGGACAGGACAGGACAAGGCAAGGCAGGACAGGACAGGACAGGACAAGGCAAGGCAGGACAGGACAGGACAGGACAAGGCAAGGCAAGACCGGACAGGAAGGAAAGGAAGGAAGCTTGTAGTTTAACGTGACCGTTAATCTCGAGATCATGAGCCACGGGACCTCCTTTTTACGTGGAATCCGAACCACAGGACATGGCATTTCACATCGAAAATCTCACATGCATTGACCGGGAATCGAACCCGGACCGCCTTGGTGAGAGGCATTCAGCTAGACCGCTGAGCCACCACGCCCCCAGACAAGGCAAGGCAGGACAGGACTGGACAAGGCAAGGCAAGGCAAGACCGGACAGGACAGGACAAGGCAAGGCAAGGCAAGGCAAGCCAAGACCGGACAGGACAGGACAAGGCAAGGCAAGGCAAGACCGGACAGGACAGAACAAGGCAAGGCAAGGCAAGGCAAGGCAAGGCAAGACAGGGCAGGACAGGACAGGACAGGGCAAGGCAAGGCAAGACAAGACAGGACAGGACAGGTCAGGACAGGACAGGACAGGACAAGGCAAGGCAAGGCAAGACCGGACAGGACAAGACAGGGCAAGGCAAGGCAAGGCAAGACCGGACAGAACAGGACAAGGCAAGGCAAGACCGGACAGGACAGGACAAGGCAAGGCAAGGCGAGACCAGACAGGGCAGGACAAGGCAAGGCAAGGCAAGACCGGACAGAACAAGGCAAGCCAAGGCAAGGCAATACCGGACAGGACAGGACAAGGCAAGGCAAGGCAAGACAGGACAGGACAGGACAGGACAAGGCAAGGCAAGGCAAGGCAAGGCAAGGCAAGACAAGACAAGACAAGACAGGACAGGACAGGACAGGACAGGACAGGACAGGACAAGGCAAGGCAAGGCAAGGCAATGCAAGGCAAGGCAAGACCGGGCAGGACAGGACAAGGCAAGGCAAGACCGGACAGGACAGGACAAGGCAAGGCAATGCAAGACAAGACCGGACAGGACAGGACAGGGCACGGCAACGCAAGACCGGACAGGACAGGACAAGGCAAGGCAAGGCAAGAACGGACAGGACAAGGCAAGGCATGGCATGACCGGACAGGAGAGGACAAGGCAAGGCAATGCAAGGCAAGACCGGACAGGACAGGACAAGGCAAGGCAAGGCAAGACCGGACAGGACAGGACAGGACAAGGCAAGGCAATGCAAGGCAAGGCAATGCAAGGCAAGACCGGACAGGACAGGACAAGGCAAGGCAAGACCGGACAGGACAGGACAAGGCAAGGCAAGGCAAGACCGGACCTGACAGGACAAGGCAAGGCAGGACAGGACAGGACAGGACAAGGCAAGGCAGGACAGGACAGGACAGGACAAAGCAAGGCAGGACAGGACAGGACAAGGCAAGGCCGGACAGGACAGGACAGGAAAAGGCAAGGCAGGACAGGACAGGACAGGACTGGACAGGACAGGACAAGGCAAGGCAAGGCAAGAATAAAGTTAAATAAAGTAAAATAAATAAAATAAATAGGTCTCTCTCCGTTGGGCACATGTTTTCAGTGTTTCGCGTACCCCACGGTGTAGCCGTGAGCGTTAAACTGCACACCAGATTTGCGACAGGGAGCCACATCTAGTTCTGAGATTGGAGGTTCAAATCCCGGCGCTGATAGTGAATACCAAGAGTGTGGTTTTCCCCAGTCTATTTTACATTCCCTCTAACTAAATGCCGGGATAGTACTTATTTCAAGTCCTAGGGCATTTACCTCATTTTCGACTCTAGTATTTTAAGTGAAACTCAATACTGCAGGCACTTCAGAAACACAGGTTATCAGACAAATTGAACTCACATCCAAGTTCATGGGGCTGATTACCATGATGTCCAAAGTCCGGAATTGTAGTAACTGTTGCTGTTGTTATTTCAATTCAGGAGCTTGGACATTTAGCCTCGTATATTTGGATATGTAAGGAATTTGCCTGATAACCTGTGTTATTTTGGTGTATGTGTATTAATAATTCAGGTGAGGATTGGAAAATAGGCGGCCTGGAGTACAAGTGGCAAACTACGGAAAATCACTAGTATGGCTGCGGTGTGAATCAAACCCACCTGTTCTCAGTTCCCACTTCACGAGACTGAGTGTACCCCGTTCTAGTTCTCAAACCAGAATTAAGTTTCTTGGCAGAGCCGGGCAATGAACCAGAGCCTCAGGGATGACAGACAAGAATGCTAGCCACTGCGCCATGAGGCGGACATAATAATTAATAGCGATATCAATAATTATCGTGTTGGAAGCCATTCTTTTTCAGTGTTGCATTAGTAATCGAAATTTAATATTTTTCAGTCAGTCTACACGATTGTACCCAATTGTAAAGAGTGGTTCCGTAATTCTGAAAAAATACATGTGATTTTACATGGATCTGATGATGATCGCTTGATGATCGAAACTGGTATTTAATAATCTCACGTAGGCCTAATATTTTCAGGATTAGGGAACCACCCGTTATAATTGGGTAAAATCGTGTTGACCGACTAAACAAGTAGTCCCGTGACGAACTGAAGAGCCTACTTTTCTTAAAATAAAGATTCATGCCAATGATAATCTACAGTATATGAACCTATCTAGAATAGTAGGGTAAAAAAATATAGACAGCATTTATTAACAGTTGTCAGTCCTGATTGTTCTTAAGAATACTTACAGTCATATCTGTTATGTTACACATAGCACATACGAAATTTGGATGAAATCCATTAGTTAGTATAGAAGTTACATGTATTTAAAAATTGGTCCTATCAGCAGGCTTAGAATCATGTTGGTAGAACTGACGTATATAAGTTACTCCAAATTAATGTAAAATGTCAGGTACTATACGTGTGCATAGTTTAAAGCTGTCGGCTTGCATACATTCTGATATATTGGTATTTGGATAAAAGAAAAGAGAGAGAAAGGAATTATCAACAGTTGGCAGCCCTGGTGGCTCTTATGAATACGCTCAGTCATATCTGTTTATGTACACATATTGCATAAAAATTTGGTTGAATTCGAATTGTTATTGTCGAAGTTATATGCATTTAAAAATTGGACCTATCAGAAGCCTTAAAATTGTTTTGGCAACACTGTCATATATGTCCTCCTGGAAATTAAACTGAAATAGTATTATTTACATGTGTGCCAAATTTGGAATCGCTCCCATGTATACCTTCCAAGATATCCAACATGGAGCTCAAATTTCTAGTGCGTTTTTTAGCAGTTGGTAGCACTGATATAATTTTCAAATATGGGCATGAGATATTCCGGTATACATCTTTACTCATACTAAATTTGGTTTCGATTGCTGCAGCCGTTTAGGAGTTGATAGGGAGACACACACACAGGCAGCCAGCCAGCCAGACAGACAGACAGACAGACAGACAGGAGGACAGACAGACAGACACACATTTTCCCGGATCGATCTCATAAGTCTACTTTTTCCTAATTTTTGCAAAATGTGAAAAGTAGGCTAAACATATTAATCTTGCAACAATATCAATGTTTTGTCCATTGAAGCAAAATATCGCTGTGATTTAAAGGACTGGCCGCCAGGCTCACCAATTGCACTTATCTCCAATCAGGTGATATTTCGTTAAGATGTCGACAGTACCCATCTTCACTATTAGAGGTTGATCACCTAAGATGTTAGACCCTTTAAAACTACAATTATCATGATCACCAAACACTAACCGTGAGAAGAACAGCGTGTTGCCCTGGGACACGACAGCCCCACTTAGTCAATTACAAGCAGCGTATAATTTGGTATTATTGGTCACTCTCGACTCAGACCCATAAATTTGAGAGGGTCAAGGAATCTTGACAGTCTTCCTGATGATCATAATAAAGTTATTACGTTATCTTCACTCCTATTGAATATAATTATGATAATAGAATAATATGTAATAAGTATTATGACTAGGATGAGCGATGTAATCACCTACGAATATTATTAATTCCACACATCATTGGTTATAATTGTGCTATGTTTCATTCTTTCCTTTACCATCCTCTGGCATAATTTGACGTAATCGTTCACCCCAGAACGTGCCAGAAAGATGAGTGGATCATTTTACGGCATTCCTTTACTGGTTGATTCAGTTCACTGGTCTAACCTTTGACAGTAATTGAGAAGTATTGCTGTTGTTTCATTTAGTGGCCAGGTAGCTACGTAAGCTAAGGCGCAAGGCCATATGGCGAAGTTAATTCAAACCCCACCCTCGACAACCTATGAAATGGTTTTCCATGTTTTCCCCATTTTCTAACTCCAGGTAAAAGCCAAGACGGTGCTTCCGAATAGGTTGTTGCTGTTGTTTCATTGAGGGGCTTTGTGACATTGTGGTCATGTAGCCCCGTGTACTTGTGTGTGTTGAATTCGTCGGTTAACCTGTGTTATTGTGATGTTTGTATTAGTAAATGTAGTTGTAATTCAGTTGGGGATTGGGAAGGAAGCGGCCATGACCTTAGTTCAGGAACCAACCCGGCATTCGCCTGGAGTAGAAGTGGGGAAACACGGAAAACCACTTCAAAGATGGTTGAGGCGGGAATCGAAACCACCTCTTCTCATTTTTGCTTCACGAAGTTGAGTGAAACCCGTTTCAGACTCCAGACCAGGGAGCCAGGAATCGAACCCTCCCCCAATTCTTTTTAGCCTATTTTCATTTTATGAAAAAAATAGGCTTATGTGATCACCTTTTGTCCGCGTGTCTGTGTGTGCGTTTGGGTGTGATGTGTGTATGCCCCCCCCCTAATAACTTCTAAACGGCTTGAGCGATTACAATGAAACTCGGTAAGATCATAGCACCATTCTGGCCGATCCCGACCGTGCCCTTCAAATTTTATTGTGTCTCACCAATCCAACATGGCGGCTGTGCGAAATATTTCACCAGCATTCAGTATCTCCAAAACTATTACCGATATCACTCTAAAATTTTGTACGGTGATAAAGGGCACTACTAGAAGTTCACCTATGAGACTTTCAAAATCCTGGTTACTACAAAACCAACATGGTGGCCAAGCGAAGTTGAGACTTTTGAATAGACTTTTCTCGCGATTTAACTATCCAAATGTAATGACACTTGGAACAGCTAATGTTTATAGGCATAGTTAACCCAAATTAAAATAGATAGAGCGCGAGTAGCTTAAACAGGTGAGTGATGGCTATGCGTTCATATAGAATTCATCCGATTGCGATCAAATTTTGGTGAGTTGTTGTGCACACTCCCAAGAAATGTATAGCCATAGTAAATACAATTTACAATAGATGGCGCGCGAGTAGCCTCAACAAAATGGCGTGCGATTCGTTTCAAAAAAGTCCCACGTGCGTTCATATATTATTCATCCTATTGCGATGAAACTAGGGTGAGATGTTGTGTACACTTCAGGGAAGGTTTCTGGCTTGAAATCCACTTTACAATAGGTAGCGCACGAGTAGATTCAACAAATGAGCGACGACGCGCGAAGCGTTTCAACAACGTCCCGTATGCGTTCATATAGGCTACCATTCGTCCGATAGCGATGGAACTTGGGGGAGATGTTGTGTACACTCCAGGTAAGGTGTCTAGCTCAGTGAATCCATTTTACAATAGGTAGCGCATGAGTAGATTCAACAAATGAGCGACGACGTGCGAAGCGTTTCAACAAAGTTCCGTATGCGTTTATATGCCATTCATCAGATTGCGATGAAACTTTAATGAGTTATTGTGTACACGCCAGGGTAGGTTTTCGACTTAGTAACTCCATTTTTTAATATTTAGCGCAACAGTAGATGCAAGAAATGAGTGACTACACGTGAAGCGTTTCAAAAAAATCCTGTATGCGTTCATATATCATTCATCGATGAAACATTGGCGAGTTGTTGTGCACACTCCCGGGATGGTTATAGGCATAGTTAATCCGTTTTACAATAGATAGTGCGCGAGTAGTTTAAACAAATGAGTGATTCCGTTGCGTTCATACACAATTCATCCGATTACGATCAAATCTTGATGAGTTGTTGTGCACACACCTGGGAACGTTATACTCATAGTAAACCCAATTTACAATAGATAACGCGCGAGTAGCTTCAACAAAATTGCGTGCGATTAGTTTCAAAAAAGTCCCACATGCGTTCATATACCATTCATCCGATTGCGATGAAACTTTGGTGAACCGTTGAATACACTCCAGAGTAGGTTTTAGGCTTAGTAAACTTATTTTACAATAGGTAGCGCATGAGTAGATTCAACAAATAAGTGACGGCACGCGAATCGTTTAAACAAAATCCAGTATGCGTTCATATACCATTCATCGATTGTGATGAAACTTTGATGAGTTGTTGTGTGCACTTACGTGTAGGTTTCTAACTTAGTAAATCCATTCCAAAGAACTAGTAGATTCAAAAAATGAGTGACAGCGCATGAATCGTATAAACGAAATTCCGTATGCATTCATATGCCATTCATCCGATTGCCATGGAACTTTGGTGAGTTGTTCTGGACGTTCCCACGAATGTTTCTAAATTAGTTAATCCATTTTACGATAGTTTGGAGGCAGTTAGCGGAAATTGCAAAAACAATTGTGTATCAAAAAGCACTTCAAGAAACAAAATTACAACGCCAACACTTTCTTTGATTGGATAGCCGGGGATATCCGCAAAATTTTCACCATGCGGATATAGCCTAGTTTGCATGGCTGTGCGGATAGTGGATAAGCTGCGGATAATGTTTGGAGTAAATTTGCGGATAGTTTTTAGAATACAATCCAAACTTGTTTAATATCATTGTTTATGACATAGCCTATGATATTTTACCGTTATGTTTCTTTCATAACTAATGTAAGATGATGATTAAGCTAATCTCATTCAAATTCTGTCAGGAACAGGAAAGGGTTGCAATTTGGCTGTATAACAATCATTTAAAACATAGCACAGACATACAAAGCCTAAGCGAACGATTTTCTCCTCAAATGTCTATATAAATGTTGCTTTAGTAATGTATGCTTTATATAATTAACAAGAAGTTCCGTGACGAACTAAAAAGCCTACTTTTCTTAAAATTTAAGATTCATGACAATGATTAATCTATATGAATCTATCTAGAATAATGACGAAATTAAGTTGGTAATATCGAAATTTCAATAGTTCGAAATACTCTATACCTGGCATAATGTAGCCTAATAGAGAACTACAGTTGACAGCCCTGGGGACTGAATATATTCTTAGTTCCATCTCTTAAGGTACAGAATACAAAATTTGGTTGAAGTCCAATGAATAGCATGGACGTTACATGCAATTAAACATTGGATTTAACAGCGCGAGTAAAATCATGATGGCAACAATGACATACATGTATTGTTCAGAAATAATCTGAAATAATATGATCTATTGTTGTGTCAATTTTGAATGAAATCCGTTCGTTAGTATAGAAGTTACATGCAATTTAAAATTGGACCTATCAGCAGGCTTAGAATCATGTTGGCAGCCCTGGCGTAGGCCTATATTAGTTACTCCATATTAATCTAGAATGCCAGGTACTATACGTGTGCAAATTTTAGAGCTATTGGCTTGCATACTTTCTGATATATTGATATTAGGGTAGCATTTATTAACAGTTGGCAGCCCTGATTACTCTTAAGAATACGCTCAGTCATATCTGGTTATGTACACATAGCACATACGAAATTTCGTTGAATTCCAATTGATAGTGTAGAAGTTATATGCATTTAAAAATTGGACCTATCAGCAGGCTTATAATCATTTTGGCATCCCTGCCATGTATGGCCACCTGGAAATTAAGCTGCAATATTATTATCTATATGTGTGCTAATTTTGAAATAGCTCCCATTCATACCGCCCAACATATCCAACATGGAGCTCAAATTTCAATTACGATTTTTCAGCAGTTGGTAGCACTGACATCATTTTCAAATATGGCCGTGAGATATTCAGGTATAGATCTTTACTCCTACCAAATTTTGTTTCGATTGCTGCAGCCGTTTAGGAGTTGATAGGGGACACACACACACACACACAGACAGACAGAAGGACAGACAGACAGACAGACAGACAGACAGACACACATTTGTCCGATCTCATAAGTCTACTTTTTCCTCATTTTTGCAAAATGTGAAAAGTAGGCTAAAAATACTACTGTAATGCCAGTAGATTCGGATAACAAAGTTTCGAATGCGGAAAAAAGTCGTGCGGATGCGGGGCGGATGCGGATAACTGTCGTACGGATGCGGATAACAGTCGTGCAGATGCAGGGTGGATGTGGGGCGGATGTGGGGCGGATGCGGATAACGTTTTGTTTATCCGCGCAGAGCCCTAATGATAGGTTCACGAATATGAAGATAGGAATATTTGTTACAGATTATGAAATATGAATATTTCAATCAGAGCCAGCGCCTCCCTATATCACTATCTGCGCCCCACATTTTGATGACCTCTGAATTAGGCTACTACGTGTCGAAGTTCGTAGTTGGTTTCCATTCTTCCGTCATTGTGGCGTCAGTTGAGTAGAAGTCGTTCCAGATAACGTTGTTTTTTTCTCTGAGTATTTGGCGCGCTCTCTCGTAGACTTTGGTGTTTGACAGTGGTATCTGCATTCTAATGTCCTCTATGAAGAAACTTTCTTTCCTAGAGTCATATGTCTGCCTTGACAGTGCAGTTTATTATAAACACACCTTTCATCAGAACCTAACATGCTGAACTAAAGCGGTCAACTTCCAGACTGCCTGTGACCACACAATATCTACCGTTTATCCTTGATTAATATTCGTGGTTTGCGGTCGCCTCAAACCCAGCACCTGTAAGGTCAGACATTCGCTCATCAGACATGCTATATTTAACTTACGTTAGTCGGTTACATTTATGATTTTACATCTCTTTGTGGTTGGTAGAAGAAGTGAGAACAACGCAGGAGACATGATTTAATGATAATGATGGCCTATGGTGTTTTTCATCTCTTGGCTTAATTGACCCTGGTCTTATCTTATCGACTTACCGGCTGAGTGATTCAGCGGCAACTTTCTCGCCTGCTGTGTCCAATATTGTAGGATTAAATCTTGGCACAGTCAGTAGGCATTTAAGAGCGCACAAATGCGAGGGACATGTGTCGGGGAAAAAAACCTGCACCCAGCCGTCTGTAAAAGCCTCAGTAGTTAAAAGTGACGTAAAGACAATAACATAATTATCTTCTCTTTCCTACCACCCTTATTTTTTTAGGGCTCCAACATTTTCTTTTATTTCTTTTACACGGTAAATCCTGTTCATTATTAAAGATCCTAAAAGGGCAGGGTGTGACTAACCCACCTCGCATTCTACACCATAGGTAACACTAGTGGCGTACAGCCTCAACGAGCTCACGAGGAAAGTGTCAGGTAAGACAGGTCGAAACCTATATTGAAACTTTGTGGGTGGAATCGTTGTACTCTAAGAGGACAACGTGCGGGAAATCAGCCGCGAGATTGAACTGAAAGGCTCCAAAATTATGTGACGAATCTCTCATATAAATCAATGCGGAGTAGCGATTACTGTACATGGTGGAAGGGACTGCCCTGGCGGCCCAAGCGCTCAAGGCCGGTGGGAAGCAGCCGCAGGCTCCAGTCAGAATATACACCCCGCTTCACTACTACTCAGAGTGCCAGGGATGTCCAGCTCCACCAGCCGCCATGCCTGCGTACCAGGATGTCAGCTACGAATTCGGAGCCTTGCAGTTCAATCTGGCAGCTGATTTTCTGCACGTTGTTCTCTTATAATACAACGATTGCGTCCACAAACTTTCATGAAGGATTTCGACCTGTCTTAATTGACACTTCCCTTGTTAGGCGATTTCTGCGCTGTGTTCGTTCTCTCCCCTATTTCCATTGGCTTTGGGTAGGACACTTTTTCCTTCCCTCATCCTGTCTCCCTTTTGTGGCTTAACTTCTTTCCAAGTCCCACAGTCCCCAACCTTCCAAGGTAAGGGTAATTTGTAATACAGTTGTTAATCCTAATGATTAAGGGTAAATATCCTTGATGTTCCGGCCCTTAAAATAACAATCATCATTCTCACAGGTATTCTAAAGTAACATCTTAATTCATTCAAATAATGGGACAATTTATTTGAAATGCAGTGAGAGCAACTCTTCAATATTTATATTCGCTCCGACTTAGTTTGGTCAATAATTGTTCTATTCCGACCCACATCAGTTTCAAGTAGTCCACTTCCTAGTGTGTGACCAGCATGCTTCGCTGTCGCCCTAAGGTCTGGGTTTGATTCCCGGCTCTGCCAAGGAATTGAATTCTGGTCTGAAGGCTGGAACGGTGTACACTCAGACTCGTGAGGCATAACTGAGAAGAGGTTGGTTCGATTCCCACCTCAGCCATCCTGGAAGTGGTTTACCATGATTTCCCGCTTCTACTCCAGGTAAATGCCGGGATGGTTCCTAACTTATGGCCACGACCGACTCCTTTCCAATCCTCATCTGAATTACAAATACATACACTAATACAGTCATCATAATAGGACAGGTTATCAGACACGAAATTACACACACACCCATGTGCACGGGGCTGAATGGCTACGATATCCAAGTCCCTCAAATGAAACAGCAACATCAGTTTCTTGTAAGAGCAGTTAACGGATTCGGTGGCGTAGTCGGTAGCATGCTGAGCTTCTATGCCCAAGATAGCGGGTCCAAACCCGGCCGAAGCCGTCGGATTTTTTAGAGCGTTAAAAATCCCTCAGAATGCCTTCCTTCGGAGGGGAAGTAAAGCCGGCGGTCCCATATCATAGATTTATGGCATGTTAAAGGACCTTCCAATAATTGCACCTGTGTGAAGCTAAATTGGATAGGTTAAGAATGTAAACAACGCTCTTAGGTTTCTATGTTCGTTGCCAAGAGCCGGCTGCGGTGGCGTCTAGTAGCTAAGTCCTGAACTTGGCCTAGTAGTCGTTGACGGTGGTGCTTGGTGGCAAAAGTAGGAACTATTTGAAAAATAGTGCACCTTGCACATAAATTAAAAAAAACAACAGATAACACACACTAATACAGTCATCACAATTAACACCGGTTATCAGACAGATTCTACACACACCCTAAGTACACGGGGCTACATGACCGCGTTGTCGCAGCCCCTAAACTTAAGAACCAACCAACCAATTTTTCGTTTAATATCCATTTTTCATTCACCTTATCATTGGCGGTAGATAACCTAGATGTTTGGCCCCTTCAAAATATCACCCCCACCACCACGGTGTAGTTGCGTAGATATATATTATTATCCGGATGACCTGTGTTATTGTGGCTTATAAAAAGTATCTGCAATTGTAATTATTAGAGTTTAGGATCGAAATAACTGCTCCGGGGCTTGAAATAAGGTAGACGTTTTCCTGAGTGATTATGAAAACTCCTGAGCGAAAACCACACTCAAGTTCACCGTAGCAAGTGACGGGATTCGAACATAGGATTTTGAACTGCAGCTACCCATTCCAGTCGTGATGTATTGTGCCCGTTTAGACCGGAGTCCGCACGACCACATATGCATTTTACCAATAATCAGTCAGCACGAGAGTCAAAATATCCCGGAGCGCCAGATGGGTTAAAGCAAATCGCAAAAACGACATCAAATTAAAAAAATGCTTTACTGATTTTTGGCTTAATGCAACAATAAGGATAGAAGGAGATTTAATTGGGTATGACACATCTAGTAAAATTATCTCAGTTTATTTTGAAGTTAAAATTGACTGCAAGGATGCTCAAAGCAGCATCATCCACGTGTGGCGATCCACACTCTTATTTACACACAATATACAGAAATTTTCCAAACACATTTGACAATCTTTTTGGAAACACAAGTCCGATTAATAGTCCTGTAGACTGTGTTCCAAAATTATTAATATTTAATTCCAGTTCAAAATTAATTGTCTATACTGGAAATATCGTAGATCACTGTTTGAATATTTACATGATATTAACACTCGTAGAATAAATGTTCATAGAATTTTAAACTTTCACTTAGTTTTCCAGTTTCAAAAATATATCGTCGAAAAATATTATTATCATTGAAGCAATACAAATTATTTACATATATTAATAACATCTGAAAAGTATTTGACCTTGAGCATAGCATCGAAGAACTGTGCGAAGCACAACAACAATTAATTGTTCTTCTGACATTTAACATTCGAGAAGTGACTCGATTATGAACTTCAAGTTCCTAACAAAATATATGATTTCTGAATCATCAACTTGATCAATAAATGGTTGAACCATTCAACTATTCAATTTTCCACTTGGAATCATTATTATAGGAATATTTCTATTCATGGCCATTTTTAGCAACTTTCACAACTTGCAATTCTTCGACAGAATGCGGAAATTAGAATTGTAGTTTTATAATGAATTCATTTAGTTCATGGCACTAGGATTGAAAATATCCTTCAAATTATTCGTGGTTAAAGAATTATTTTTAATTGGCAGTGGCCCATTCTACTATTTGTGTAAGAACACAATATTACAACAACAACGGCAAAGGTCTTCCTCTGAAGAAGAATAAACTACTATCATGACAAATCCGGGTTCTAGCAAAATCAAAGTCTAAATGGAATTCGTAAACAAGATTGAAATAAGAACTGATGGTTTCAAGAAATAACCTTCGGGTCATTCATCCGACGAAATGTGTAGTTCCAATACTCCTACTATAAACCTGAGCCATCGAACCTGCTATTTGATTGATGCTCGAAAAAACCTCTTCATTCCTGCGACTTAAACATGCGCACCTGGGAATGGCATTTCAACTACTCCACACATATAAATTTTCTTCCCAAAATTTATACAATAAATCAAGCCTCTGCTTGTTATCAACACTGGAAGATTAATAAACTTACAAGTTTATTTTATTTTACCATTCAGTTCAACCCGTGAATTTACCATACTTATGAAAATCTTTATTTCACTTTCGAGTGTATTTACGTCATGATTTTATATAAATACAAAAATATCCTATTTGATACAAATATCAATTGCTTCCCGTTTCATGCCTCTCCGTGCTATCTGAAAAATATACTTTGCTCAATGCAAATATCAACTGTTCAACCAGAACTGACATGTTGGTTGAATGCGGGCTTGCGCTAACCGCTTTCCTTCGGAAAATCTCCTGTTCCAAACTAGAAATGATTAAACTACTTCATAGGCTCTCTCTCAATACATATGATTATTAGAAAATATAATATCCAAGAATTATTTAGAAAAATTATAAAAATTATTATTATTATTATTATTATTAGTGGATTATTATTATTATTATTATTATTATTATTATTATTATTATTTATATCATTTTAAATATATTTAATTATCATCTCATTATGTGAGAATCCACATGTTCGAACCTTCGAATATGGAAAAAATATCCATTCCTCAACAAAAATAAATTATTAACTTTTACAGTTACATCGGCTGATTACCGTGATTTCCCAAAATATGAAATATTCAAATAAATGCTCGAAATGCTCGGTCATCGATCCTTAACTGTTCTGAGTGCTGAAAATACTCAGAATAACTCTAACAAGTCTTGCGTAAATCATTGCAAGCTTTAAATACGAAGAAAAAATGTGTTGGTCATCTGCAGAAAAATAGTTTGTTCCAATTAGCTAGGCATAATATAATTCAAATGTGGCTTACATTTCTTGATGGTCTTGAAGCATAGTAAACCTGGTCTGTACCAGATTTATCCATAGACATGCCCTATTGGACAAGCACGTATAATCCTTATATCGGCCGCCATCATATACCCACAATTCGTCTAGTCATAGTGGTAGTATCTTTTGACGTTTGAATTAACTGTTGTTCCATTTTAATATGGGCTTCTATCAAAGCCATAACAGTTTGTTTAAATAGGGTCAGATCTAAGTGATCTCTTCTTAGATATGTCAGTTGTAACATAACTCACTGTAATCTTATCAGTACAAGAAAAACACTGACAGTCTAAGCAATCAACGGCTGTTCTGAAGATCGTTCCCTGGGCATGGTTTATTATATCACCATCTACTATGCGCTAGGCAACTTGTAGTTTCCCTTGCGTAGACTAATGAACGCCACCGTTATAGACTAGTCTTCAGTGTACTGACAGATCGAAGTGGTTAACTAGTTACAAATATGAAAACTGACTTGAAATGGATTTAATCATCCAAGTATTATGTTACTACTGGACTGTGACAAAGTACTAAATTCTAGACAAAGTCTAGCATATGTCCTTGTAGAAATATAAATATTTCCACCAATGTCTGTAGAAAAATCAATCACCTCAGTGATTCTCCTCGCCGTAAACTTACTAAGTTCCAACTCGTAGCGCAGCACTTTTCGTGACTATCACGACTTGAAAAGAACTTCTGCGTAGATCCGGCAACCATGTGCCTTGGCTCAGCGTAGATGCACCTTGCTAGGCAAGGGCTTGTGTTGAAAATGAGCTGAAGTTGCTTCGTCCAGCTGGCTTTTATTCAAAACTGCCAGGGTCACGCGTCATCACCTGATATCTAGAAATCCTCATATCTCTTGAATCCCTGGTCCGATTTACTTGATACTAATTGCATTCTCTTTCTTTTGGCCGTGCCAGTAATCTGATCCCAGTCTCAAGTCTCTACTCCATGGTTAACTATTTAATCAATAAATAGCCTCGACCTCTGCTATTACTCGCTACGTCACTTGACATCCAAGTATCGGTAAATTATTTCCAAATGCTTCGAGAAGCAATGTAGCGCGATATTCAAATATCTGAACTTTCAAAAGCGGCTACAGCCTTTCCCTTGATATCTAGGTGTCTGAAACTTGGAATACCCATTCCTAGAGTTGGGCACAGTATCACTAACAACATTGATACACTACGGGTTATCTAAGGAAACACAATATAAGTCCTTAACAATCTGACTGAAAGGAGTTTGAAATGTTAACAGTGATAAAACTGAAGACGTATGATAATTCTTTGAACTGTTTATGGTGAATAGAGTTTCTTATTGCAAATCACTAACGCCATTCCTGGAAGGACTTAGATTTATGATACAGTACGTATTTCTATAATAAGCTAGCAGCGAAACTGCGCAAAAACTTGCACCTTAACTGACAGTCCTCATAAAATGTATTAAAATACACATTACGGTATAACACAGCCACGCAGGAATTTCATGTATTCCTTTAAAGTACAACGTTGTGTAACAGGTTTCGAGTTCTCAGCTGACATTTACAAGCCATTTTGTCCAGGTTCTAGAAAACAAACCTATCTCCAGTCATGCACAGAACTTATTTAGATCAGCATAGTACACACACATGAAAAGAAGAAACGTTTTCACACTTCCTAAACTTTCTTTTGAATCATTCGTCATCATTCTGAAATACGTAAATTAATATTCCGAAGACATTTCAAAACAAAAAAGAGTGACTTATTTTTATTGTAATATGTAAGATGGACCTCTAGTCAAAAGTAAATATTTTATGCTATTTTTATATTTTGCATTCATTTCTATTTATTTATTTATTTATTTATCGTATAGCTTTTAGTTCCGGGAGTGTCCGAGGACATGTTCGGCTCGCCAGAGGCTGTAGCTGCTTCAAGTGGACACCCATAGGGTGAACTACAATTTCCGTTCCATTTCAAGTAGTTCCAATTTTCTCTACCAGGTGTTACTGATACCTAGTGGTGAACGTTGGAACTTTAATAGAGCGTTCCAACGAAATCTAACCTAGGAATTTAGTTTCACACAAGTTTAGTCTGTGGAAGGATCTTTTACATGCCATAAATCTATGACATGGGACCGCCGGCTTTACTTCCCCTCCGAAGGAAGGCATAACGAAGGATATTTTAACGCTCTTGAAAAATCCGCCGACTTTGGGCGGGTTTGAACCCACTATCTTGGGCACAGCAGTTCAGCATGCTACCAACTACGCCACCGAAGTCGCTACTCATTTCTAAAAACAAACTGATGACAAATACTTAATATAAAACCACATTCTACGACAAGAGGCCCCTTTCCGCTCTCCACCTCACTCCTGCAGGTGCTACGAACTCAAATTTAAAGAAAAGCCAACACGACTTGATAAATTGAAGTCCGAGAGCCGCGTACCAAAATAAAATTATAAATGAGATTTCGTCCTTATAAAATTTAAGTATGTCCTAATGGGTCACCTAGGGCCACGTGGAATCAATAATTATTCGGCTTTCCTTCTTGTCGAGTCCATGACCTTAAGTTAGGAATGATCCCGGTATTTGACGTGAGTAGAAGTGGGAAACCACTGAAGACCACTTCCAGGATGGCTGAGGTAGGAATCGAACCCACCACTCATCACTCTTGCCTCACGAGGCTAAGTGAACCCCATTACAGCCCTCAGACCGGAATAAAACTTCTTGGCAGAGCCGGGAATCGAACCCGGGCCTCCGTGGTGACTGCCAAGAATGCTAGCAACGATGCATTTTTTTATTTTAGCTTTCATAGGTTTACTTTTTCTATGTACGTTGTTGTCTTTTTTTTCTTGTTTTTTTTCATGAAGACGTCACAAACACCCTGTCCCCGAGCCAGGAGAATTAACCACAGGAGATTAAAGTCCTCATGGTCCGGCCGAGAATCCAACCCAGGACCCTTCGGACCAAATCCTAGCATGCTAACCTATTAGCCATGGGGCTGGACTGCAATGATGATGATAATTGTTGTTTTAAGGGGCCTAATATCTAGGTTGGGTGTTCGTGAAGATGAAAATTAAATGTAAACTATAACTAAAACTAACTCCAAACTTATATACTAGAAGAAGAAATGAAAAACAAAAGGATCATAAGGCAAATAAAGGACAGGAGGAAAAGAAATGCCCCCAACCCTCAAAGAATACGGATTGAGGGACTTGGAAAGAAGGAGAGCCATGAAAGGCAGATAGGAAAGTGAAACAGGAGAGGGTCCGTCCCCAAAAGTAAGGGACAAAAGGGGAAGACGGACCCAGCTCAGGAATACCTCGGGTTCGCCAATTCCCGAACTCACCAGACGTTAGCCCCTGAGGGTGTAGCAATATCCAGGGTGCACCAGAAGTGGTGGGGCTTCATACACCCGGCCTCCTTGAGGGCCTTGAGCAGAAGGCAAGAGATTACATGAAAATAAAAAGAAGGCTGACCCCTCGCAGAAGGAGGGTAACAGAAAAAATGAGACAAGGGTCAATTAAGGCGGGAAAGGAAGAGACTCCCTAGGCCTCGGATACCCTAATACCGTCGGGATCAGAAGAGAACAAGAGTTGACCAAGAGAGGTCGACAGGAAAGAAGACGGAGAGGAGCCCGGCAAAAGTAAGTGGAAGCAATGCCGGACTCAGCTGGGGCCCCGTGGTCGCCAACCCACGTCTCACTAGATGTGAGCCCCTGGGGGGACTGCAATGAGGTGAACTACTAAGGAAAGAAATTGTATGAGAGAGTATTGTAAGACCAATTTGCACATTCTGAATGTCCAATAGCATCTCCTTTGCTAACTTAGCAAACCATTTAGCCCGAAATATGGTCTGTGAGTTTCAAATTAATGTACATAGAACTATATACAAGACATTTGTTTACAGGACTGATTAAATATCCTAGCAATATTTATTTTAGTCGCCTCCGTTGCGTAGTAGTCAGCGTGATTTGCTGACACCCCCGAGGTCCTGCCGCGAAATTTGAAAACTGAGTATGAAAATTGAGGACTGGAACGGGGTCTATTCAGCCTCGAATGGTCCGAATGAATAGAGGGGATTTGATTCCCACCTCAGCCATCCTCGAATTGGTTTTCCATGGTTTCCCACTTCGTCTTCGGACAAATGCCGGGATTGTACCTACTTTCAGGCCACGACTGCCTCCTTCTCTCCCAATCATCCCCTCGCTTCCCATCCCTCATGAGCCCCTGTTTGCTTTGTAGGTGAGGCCGCCTGGGCGAGGTTCTGATCACACCTCCCCGGTTGTATCCCGCACTACCAGATGTGTCAAGCTCCAGGACACTGCCCGTAGCGGCGGTAGTGGTGTATCCCTCGCTGAGTCCGTGGGAAAACCAATCTAGAGGGTAAAATCGACTAAAAAAAATATAATTATTTTAGATGAAATACTTTTGGTGTACATACTTATTTACTTAATATAAAACATAGGGGTCCACACTTTGCGACTGTTAGGGTCCACAAGTGGCCCGCGGACCGCATGTTTGACACACCATGCGTACAGTTACTGGTATCTGTGTTGCGATGATGATGATGATGATGATAATTGTCATTTAAAGGGACCTAACATCTTGGTTATCGGCCCCTAATGGTTTGGGTGATCGTGAAGATGATAAAGAAATGTGAACTATAACTAAAACTAACTACTAACTTATTTACTAGAAGAAGAAATGGAAAACAAAAGGAGAATAAGGCAAATAAAGGCCAGGAGGAAAAGAAATGTCCTCAACCCTCGAATAATGCGGATTGAGGGACTTGGAGGGAAGGAGAGCCATGAAAGGCAGATAGGAAAGTGAAAGAGGAGAGGGGAAAAACCGGACCCAGCTCAGGAATCCCTCGGGGTCGCCAACTCCCGAACTCACCAGCCATGAACCCCTGAGGGTGTAGCAATATCCAGGGTGCACCAGAAGTGGTGGGGCTACATACACCCTGCCTCCTTGAGGGCCCTGAGCTGAAGGCAGGAGATAACACGAAAAGAAAATAAGGCTGACCCCTCACAGAAGGAGGGTATCAGAAAAGATGAGACAAGGGCCAATTAAGGCAGGAAAGGAAGAGACTCCCTAGGCCTCGGATACCCTGATACCGTCGGGGTCGGAAGAGAAAAAGGAGTGACCAAGTGAGGTCGACAGGAAAGAAGACGGAGAGGAGCCCGACACAAGTGGAAGCAATGCCGGACTCAGCTGGGGCTCCGTGGTCGCCAACCCACGTCATACTAGATGTGAGACGCTGGGGTGATTTGTGTTGTATTTACGTTCTTACTGCATGTATCCTATTTCGAAAAACAGGTGGTGAAGTAGGATGTAGTAGAGACTCAATTAGCATTACTAGATGCTCTTGCAGTACCATGACGCGTGTTGTACCTCATATCTGCTCGATGCTTTCTGCATGGCTGGAGTCCTGGAACTGAAATATTCACTCGGTCACCTGCCACTCGGTATTCCAGTAAGTAACCTAGCAACACACCTGCGTTGTTAATATTCAGGTATTCGTAGTCATTTGAATTAAGGGATTGACGATTAAAGCTCAGTAAAAAAAAGAGAGATTTCTGTTTTTCTAACTAACTGTTGCTATTAACCTATAGGGTTGAGAAAATACAGTATTACTTAACAGTGATACCATCGTCGAAACTCGCACTCTGTAATATTGTTTATCGATAGAGCCTTGCGTGGATGCGGATATTGTTTGGGGTGAATTTGCGGATAGCTTTTAGAATACCTAGGAACAATCCGAACTTGTTGAATAACATTACTAGCATCCGGATGTTTATGACATATCATATCACGAGAGCTGTTTTTAAGTAAGGGCCGTTTTTTTAATTAACCGAACATTTCATTTTGAAACCACATTTATTTTTAGTTTTTCATACCTTCCTCTATTTTTCTACATAGTTGCCTTGTTTATTTAGGCACTTGTCATACCTTAAAACTATGTTCTGAAATCCCTCTGCATAAAAGTTTGCCGCCTGCTCTGACAACCAAGAATTCACAGCTGTTTTCACTTATGCATCGTCGGCGAAGTGCTTCCCACCAAGATGACGAAGGGCTATACGGTGGGTGATCCAAAACTTCCCACCCAAAAGAGTCAATCAGTTCCCGAGTCCGCGCAGCAGTGTGAGGTCTTGCCATGATCTTGCGCTGTGGCGGTAAAGTGCGAAAATGGGTACGGGAGTTCAAAAGTGGCCGTGAAAATGTTTTTTCAATATCACCATACACCTCATAAAGCTGACTTGTTTCTTGCACTCAAAAAACGTTTCACAGATCTTACCTCACACGCGGCGGGTGAATCAATAATCATGAACAGTGTAAAGATGCACAGTTCAGCGTACAGGTTTGCTAAACAGCTGCAACTGACGCCTGCTTGTTCGCAAAGGATGCTGGGAGGTAGCGCGCACGCTTGTTGCGGCGTGCGCACTAACTAAGGGCTAAAAAAACAGCCCTTGCTTAAAAAACAGCCTTCCTATTTCCATGACAAATGTAAGATGATGATTTACACTAATCTCATTCAAAGTATGTCATTAAGCTTAATTAACACTCCAAACTGAAAGGGGTTGCAACTGTGGCTGTATAACATTCATTTTAAATATAGCACATGACCTACATAGCCTAGGCGGCATCGGTGTCGTCGTTGGAAGCATGCTGAGCTTCTATGCCCAAGGTCGCGGGTTCAGACCCGGCCGAAGTCGTCGTTTTTTTTAAGAGCAGTAGAAATCCCTCAGTATGCCTTCCTTCGGAGGAAAAGTAAAGCCGGGGTCCCATGTCATAAATGTATGGCATGAAAAAGAACCTTGCACTAACTACACTTGTGTGAAGCCAAAATTTGTAGGTTACAATTTATAACGCTATATTAGTTCCAACGTTCACCGCCAGGTGCTGACTGCGATGGCATCTGGTAGCCAAGTCCGCAAGCTAGGTGTCGTGGACGGTAGCATTTGGTAGCAAAAGTAGGAACTACTTGAAATTACCATCTGCTGTCCTTACTTGAATTAAAACAGATAACACACACTAATACAGTCATCACAATTAACACTGGTTATCAGACAGATTCTACACACACCCAAAGTACATGGGGCTACATGACCACGTTGTTGCAGCCCCTGAACTAAGGAACCAACCAACCAACCAACCGACCATACATAGCCTAGGGGAACGACTCTGTCCTCAAATGTTTATTTTTGTGATACAGAGCCTCCGTGGCTTAGGCGGCAGCACACCGGCTTCTCACCGCTGGGTCCGTGGTTCAAATCCCGGTCACTCCATGTGAGAATTGTGCTGGACAAAGTGGAGGCAGACAGATTTTTATCTGGGTACTCCGGTTTTCCCTGTCACAAATTCCATTTCAGCAACACTCTACACTATCATTTCATTTCATCTGTCGTTCATTTAATAATTACCCCTGGGGAATGCGACAGGCTTCGGCAGCCAGCACAGTTCATATCCTCGCCGCTAGATGGGGGCTTCATTCATTTCATTCACTGACCCGGTCGGTCGACTGGAAGCAGGCTGTGGATGTTCATTTTTTTTTCATTGTAATGTCAGCGGATTCAGATAAGACACGTGTGGTTCCCGGTAAAAACCATGCGGATGCGGATAAAAGTGATGCGGATGCGGGGCGGATGCGGATAATAATCGTGTGGAAGTACGGGACTCATGCGGATAAGGTTTTGTTTCTCCACGCAGGAACTCCGCCAAGGACGGTCCCAAGCCCGACTGAAAAAGGAGGAGGGTTGGAGTGGATATCTCGTCCCACTCGGGAAAACCAAACTAGAGAAGAGTTGAACATCTAACTCCACATCTGTGAGCACGGACACAGTGAGGAGGCAGCCCCTCCACTATGATAGGGTGCTGTGGGCCAATCACTCACACATCTGAACTTATTCGATTACTGAAACTGCAACAGAAAATAACCGGACTGATAAACAGTTGACGATTTTTGGCATGAAAATGATTGCGAAAATTGGATGCTGGAATATAAGAACTTTACGCCAAACAGGCAGGCTAAAGCAGGTCTGCGCAGAAATGAGAAACTGAGGAGGAGAGGAAGGTGACTGGCAAATCCTGGGCAGACCTGCAGAGGCTGGCTGGGAGAAGAAATCAGTGGAGGAATTTTGTTGCAGGCCTTTGGTCCGAGAGGGGAGATAGGAATTAAGTCAAGTAAGTCAAGTCTCCACGCAGGGCCCTATCGACACAGATTATCAGCCAGATACCGGGTGAGTTAGCCATGGTCGTTACGGCATGACTGCTGGCAGTCGCTTACATCCGGGAGGCGAGGAGGTTCGAATCCCCCCGCCGCCAACCTTGAAGATGGTCTTCTGTGGTTTCCCATCTTCCTTCCAGGCAAATGCCGGGGTTGGTCCCTAACTATAGGCCACAGCCGCTACCTTCCAACTCCTCGTCCTTACATTCCAACTTCCCACCCCAACGGTACTTCTAGCTCACCCATTGGGTGTCCCTCTCGAAGCAGCTACAAAACTGGCGAGCTGAACATTTCCTCGGACACTCCCGGCACTAAAAGCCATACGCTAAAAAAAAACAGCCAGATTCCACACATACTCAAATACACAGACCTACATGACCATGATATCACAAAGTCCCTAAACTAATCAACAGCAACAACAACTAAAGTGTTGTTTCTTGAACTCCGTGTAGGAAAACCACTTCATCGCACGTCACAAGTGCTCAGAGAGACTGAACGAAGATTGATTGGTTCCTTGCGGCGGTAGATGAAAGGTAAAGCAGTTGATGCGTTACATTAGTGATGATTAAGGTTTTCTAAGATTTAAGAGTCAGATGCTGTTAGCACAGTCTGACACATCACTGCTAAAAACTTGTCTGCTTGGGTTAAACCACAGGTTAATTATTATTAGCGCGAGAGTTCAAGTAAATTAAATGAGGTTCATTTTAAAGAAAGTTGAATCGTGAGCAGAATCGCCGTTTTCTTTTTCGTGATACAACGCGGTCCACATTTCTGGAAATTATATGAAGAGCACAGTGAAAGAGGGGACAAATCACAATTTCAAAATTTTGAGAAAATGTCTTTTTTACCTAATTTGAAAAATTACAATCAGTTAAATTTGTTTCTTCTCCTACTACCTATATAATGTTAAACCATTTTAACTTAAAGACCGTCCAGGTATTACGTAATCACAAAGATGATGATAATTCTTGTTCTGAGGGGCCTAACATGGAGGTTATAGGCCCCTAATGAAATGAAATGTTATGAAATGAAAGGATGGAGATAAAACAACCCACTGCCAGGGATGAAAACTAAAATAGTTTGTGTAAAACGGACAGCGACCCCCAACAAATATGCCTTATTTGAATAAAAGGAGTTAAAGCAGGTATGATAAGAAATCAATGGTTGGTTGATTCCTCAGTTTAGAGGCTGTTACAACGTGGTCATGTTGCCCCGTGAACTTTGGGAGTGTGTAGAATCTGTCTGATAACCGGTGTTAATTGTGATGGCTGTGTTAGGGTGTGTAATCTGTTTTTATTTCAAGTAAGGACTGCATTATATTCGATTTTCAAGCAGTTCCAACTTTTGCTAACAAACGCCACCGTCAATGACTAACTAGTTCTGCAATTTGTTACTAGATGTCACCGCAGTCGGCTCCTGGCCACGAACGTTGAAACCTAAGAGCGTTAGTCAAAGATAACCTATAATTTAGATTCTCACAGGTGTAATTTGTGGAAGGTTCTTTTACATGCCATAAATCTATGACATGGGACCGCCGGCTTTACTTCCTCTCCGAAGGAAGGCATACTGAGGGATTTTAACGCTCTTAAAAGATAAGAAAACAATAAAACAAATAAGGCATATTGAACAAGAAAAGTAAACATGAACGCAATAAAAAAAATAAAACAAACTAAAATTGCGTTTAAACTTTAAAAAAAGAAGCCACTCTCCCTCATGAACCGGATGATGAGGTCGGTTAATCACAAAGTGGGACGGGGTTTCGAAGGTTATGATTGCGTTGATGACGTACGGGTAGGGGCGTAAACGAAAAGATTACGTAATCACGTTACAGATAACAGCTCATTTTACGCTCTACGCGGCTTTCCAGCCGCACTGTCGGAAACCTTACCTTGTCCAAATATCAGATCATAAAGAGGTTTCAAAATATTTTTGATAAAAATTAAAGTACGACTTTCGTCAGTTGTTCATAAATTACTTATGTTTTTTTATTGCCCCCGATCCCCCTCAGAGAACTGCAGCGTCATATTTTTAGCCCCTTCGATTTTTGCAAAACGGTAGACATCTTATGAGATCTACACTGGCCAAAAATTGCCCCTGTGTGTGTGTGTGTGTGTGTGTGAGTGTGTATATCTGTCCCTTTCAATCCAAAAACGACGAAACCGAATTGCACCAAATTTGGTACAGAGGTAGCACTAGCAAAGGACACCTTAGCGTCATGTTTCATAACACCGCAATCTTGACGGAAACGGAATGGTGGCCACTCAAATGTTCAAAGATTAAATCAAATTACGAGTAACGTAATCATCTCGTCTCTAGCAAAGATTTCAACAATATACCTTAATGTGGGAAGCGTCTTTTGCTCAAACTACAAGGTCATCATACAAATAGTTTGAAGATGGCGGCCGTATATGTGTGCAAACTGATCCCGCTATCAATTCAAACGCGACGAAACTAAATCGAACCAACTTTAGTACAAATGTAGCACTAGTATTTAGCCTTAAATTCACCACAATTTTTCTGGTAGATATGGCTATTCATATGCTTCGGAAGATCTAGAAAAACACTGGGAAAACTATTGTATATACTATCTGAAAGGATCAAGAGATTGTGGAAGTACAACAAAGTCGTCAAAGTGTCTGTAATCACTGGAGCATGAGGGGAGATACCACGCAATATCCATGACTCTGTACCGGAGCATGGTCCACCTAATTAGCTATTTCTCTAACTACTGAAGGCTACGATACTGGGAATGCACCGTATAGTGAGAGAAGTGCTATTGGTAACCAAAACGATACAATGGAATCAACCATCCATACCGTACTAGAATAATTCAATTCTAATCAGTCTGCATTGCCGACACAGTGGCGAATCCAGGCCTTTCGGGGCCCTGGGGGATATGATCAGGTGGGGCCCACAACAATAGGAAATTTAAAAATAACAAATCAAATGGAAAATAGTTTGTTAATAATAAGAAAATAAAGAATAGTTACAATATATTGAATACACTAGAGTACATTTTTTAATAATATGAAAGAGACCTTTAAGTCCTCTTGAAGAAGATGATGTAAACTATAAAATATTGAAATATTACTTTGCGAATTTTTTCGAAGTCTTCTATTATTTCACTGAAATCTAAACTTGCTAACCGGTCACTGGAGGTCATAGCTGCACTGAAAAGAGAATATGAATTATAAATTAGTTTGAAAAGTATAATTAATTAATTAAGTACATTTAAAAAATCCATGGCGCGGGGCCCTGGATGGTCGCCTCCTCGCCCTCCCCTAGTTCTGCCCTGGCCGCAACTATTCCTTGCTCTTAGGAGCCAATCAGTGGCTACTCAACAGAGACATCCAGTGAAGAAATGATCATGATAATAATAATATCACGCACGATTTATAACAAAAAATACCTGTCCTAAAACACTATGAAGCCAATAGTTTGTATGCAGCCGCAACCCTTTTCCTAACTGCCGACAAAGGGCTCCTCAAAGAACTGGAGAATGAATGGCATATGAACGCATAGGGGATTTTGTATAAACGATTCGCGCGCCGTTACTCATTTGTTGAATCTACTTGTGCGCCACCGGTTGAAAAACGGATTTACTAATTCATGCACTTTCGCAGGACTGTACTCAACTCACCAAAGTTTTATCACAATCGCATGAATGGTATATGAACGCATACGGGACTTGGTTGAAACGATTCACGCGCTGTCGCTCATTAGTTGAATCTACTCGTGCGCTAAAAATATTGTAAAATGGATTTACAAAATCAGAAATCTTCGCGGGAGTGGAAACAACATTTCACCAAATTTCATTGCAATCGCATGAATGGTATATGAACGCATCCGGAACATTTTTTAAACGATACGTGCGCCGTTTCTCATTTGTTGAATCTACTCTTGCGCTACCTATTGTAAAAAGGATTTACTAAGTCAGAAACCTTTCCTGGAGGGTGCACAACAATTCACCAAAGTTTCGTAGCAATCGGATGAATGGTATATGGACGCATACGGGACTTTATATAAACGATTCACGTGCCGTCGCTCATTTGTTGAATCTACTTGTGCGATACCTATTGTAAACTGGATTTACTAAGCCAGAAACCTTCCCTGAAGTGTACACAACAACTCACCTAAGTTTAGTCGCTATCGGACGAATGGTATATGAACGCACACGGGACTATGTTAAAACACTTCGCGCGTCGTCGCTCATTTGTTTAATCTACTTGTGCGATACCTATTGTAAAGTGGATTTAGTAAGCCAGAAACCTTCCCTGAAGTGTATACAACATCTCACCTAAGTTTCATCGCAATCAGACAAATAATAAATGGACGCACACGGGACTTGGTTGAAACGCTTCGCGCGTCGTCGCTCATTTGTTGAATCTACTCGTGGGATACCTATTATAACATGGATTTACTAAGCCAGAAACCTTGCCTGTAGTGTACACAACCTCTCACCCAAGTTTCATCGCTATCGGACGAATGGTATGTGAACGCATACAGGACTTTGTTGAAACGCTTCGCCCATCGTCGCTCATTTGTTGAATCTACTCGTGCGCTACCTATTGTTAAGTCAATTTACTAAGCCAGAATCATTCCCTGAAGTGTACACAACATTTCACCCAAGTTTCATCGCTATCAGACGAATAGTATATGAACGCATACGGGACTTTGTTGAAACGCTAAGCGCGTCGTCGATCATTTGTTGAATCTACTCGTGCGCTACCTATTAAAACATGGATTTACTCAGCCAGAAACCTTGCCTGAAGTGTAGACAACCTGTCATCCAAGTTTTATCGCTATCGGACGAATGGTATGTGAACGCATACAGGAATTTTTGGAAACGCTTCGCCCGTCGTCGCTCATTTGTTGAATCTACTCGTGCGCTCCCTATTGTTAAGTGGATTTACTAAGCCAGAAAAATTCCCTGAAGTGTACACAACATCTCGACCAAGTTTCATCGCTATCAGACGAATAGTATATGAACGCATACGGGACTTTGTTGAAACGCTACGCGCGTCGTCGCTATTTGTTGAATCTACTCGTGTGCTACCTATTCTAGCATGGATTTACTACGCCAGAAACCTTGCCTGTAGTATACACAACCTCTCACCCAAGTTTCATCGCTATCGGTATGTGAACGCATACGGTACTTTGTTGAAACGCTACGCGCGACGTCGCTCATTTGTTGAATCTACTCGTGCGCTACCTATTATAACATGGATATACTCAGCCAGAAACCTTGCCTGAAGTGTACACAACCTCTCACCCATGTTTTATCGCTATCGGACGAAAGGTATGTGAACGCATACAGGACTTTTTTGAAACGCTTCGCCCAGCGTCGCTCATTTGTTGAATCTACTCGTGCGCTACCTATTGTTAAGTGGATTTACTAAGCCAGAAAAATTCCCTGAAGTGTACACAACATCTCACCCAAGTTTCATCGCTATCAGACGAATAGTATATGAACGCATACGGGACTTTGTTGAAACGCTACGCGCGTCGTCGCTCATTTGTTGAATCTACTCGTACGCTACCTATTATAACATGGATTTACTAAGCCAGAAACCTTGCCTGTAGTATACACAACCTCTCACCCAAGTTTCATCGCTATCGGACGAATGGTATGTGAACGCATACAGGACTTTGTTGAAACGCTTCTCCCGTCGTCGCTCATTTGTTGAATCTACTCGTGCGCTACCAATTGTTAAGTGGATTTACTCAGCCAGAAACCTTACCTGAAGTGTACAGAACATCTCACCCAAGTTTCATCGGAATGGGATGAATGGTATATGAACGCATGTGGGACTTTCTTGAAACAAACGCACGCCATTTTGTTGAAGCTACTCGCGCCATCTATTGTATATTGGATTTACTACCCCTATACAAATTACGTTGAGTAACTAACGGGATTTCATGTTAAGAGCCTAATTTTCTATACCGGTAATGGAGATTGCTACTCGCATCCAGTCGGCCGTGTCTCGTCAAGAGATACTGTTGCCTGGAAACGACTTGCCTTAGCTGTCAATTGCGTTACGTTTTATAGTGACTTGTATTCTCTTTGACGTTTTATGTCATGTCACGGGATAAAAAAAAAAGTATCATATGTCCTTCTCCTGGTTCTAAGCTACCTCCACACCAATTTTCACCCAAATCGGTTCAGCCGTTCTTGAGTTATAAATAGTGTAACTAACACGACTTTCTTTTATACAGTGTGGTCCACCAGCCCCTTATTTTTTTGGGAGGAAGGCAACCCAACTAACGCGTATATCACAGTCGTCCTAAAAACATTAGTACCTGCTCCTTTACATCCATTGAACAACTTGACCGTTGAGTACATCCTCGCGAATATAGTAGAAATCAATATTGGCAGTGTTCTTTCAATGACCTCAAATATATTGCATTATTGAAACGATCAGAGCTCCGAATAGCACCTTCTTACGTTTGGACAGGAAGTGTCTACGAATAGATTCAATACGTGCCATCTATATACTATGGTTCTCGGTAGCTATGGTACCTAAATCAGGAAGTGCTAGAGTAGCGTCAACGAAGTCGCATTGTAGTAGGTTCGAACCTTGAACTAGTGCATTTTTTTTCTTAATGTCGTTTATTGTGGATGTATTATGGACGCATACATATCTGTTCCAACGAGTGATGTTTTATTTGGTCCTGAAAAGGACCGTACTTATCCGATGGTACGCAGCCAGATTGGACGACGACATAATGATCTGTTGAACGAAAGCAAGGTATCCTGTATATTCAAGGTAGCAAGTGTTCGAAATTTTGACCACCTTTGTTTAAAGGAAATAGAGTCGCCTCCGTTGCGTAGTAGTTGTTATGTGGGTAGGCTCACGAATAAATACATCAGACCGAAACTATAATTTCTTTCAACGGCGTCTGTGCGAAAAGCGCTTGCTATTCACTTACAGTAATAGTTAGTTAGTGAGTTTTTAAGGGGCGGAACTACGAAGTCATCTGCCCCAAACATACAGTAAATACAGATAATTATAACATTATTGGTTTTACGTCCCTTTTAACTGCTCTGGCTTTTAGATACGCCAGGGTGCCGGAATTTTGCTCCGAAGGAGATCTTCAACGTGCCAGTAAATCTACTGACATGGCTCCCTCGCATTTGCGCACTCTCAAATGCCAGCTGACTGCGCCAGGATACGAACCTGCAACCATCGGCACAGCAAGCGAGAAAGTTACCGCTGGGCCTCGTATCAAGGCAGTAATTACAGAACGTGTCATATTATGATTTAGGGATAAATATTGAACTATTAAAATTCTAATTATCACGAATAGAGTCGCCTCCGTTGCGTAGTAATTAGCGTGATTAGCTGCCACCCCGGACGTCCTGAGTTCGATTCCCGGCTCTGCCACAAAATTTGAAACGAGGTATGAGGACTGGGACGGGGTCTACTCAGCCTCGGGTGGTCCAAATGAGTAGAGGTGGTTCGATTCCCACCTCAGCCATCCTCAAAGTGGTTTTCCGTGGTTTCCCACTTCGCCTTCGGGCAAATACCGGGATGTTACCTACCGTACGGCCACGGCCGCCTCCTTCCCTCGTCCTTGCCTATCCCTCTCGATCGTCCCCTCCCTTCCCATCCCTCAAGAGGACCCTGTTCGCTTTGCAGGTGAGGCCGCCTGGGCGAGGTGATGATTCCACCTCCCCAGTTGTATCCCGCAGACAAGATGTTTCAAGCTCCAGGACACTGCCCGTAGAGGCGGTAATGATGGGTTCCCTCGCTGAGTCCGTGGGAAAACCTAACCTGGAGGGTACACTCGACTACAAAAGTAATAATTGTAACGAAGAGTATCCATCCATGGTTTTGAACAGTATTTAAGGAAAATAACAATTTAAATAAGACAAGAAAATAGTTTTCCCTATCGTCTTCGTAGATAATGTGAACAAAACCAAGTTGAAATCTTGCTGTACGAGGTAGGGAGGGTATAATAAAATAATTAAAAATAATTTTAAAATTCTGCCGTGGAATAGTCTTGAACCCGGGATCTTCGAAAGAGCGAGCGGGCTCAATAACACTTGCAACATTTCCAACACACTCTCGAGTATTTTTACGCTTCTAATTAACACGTATGGTAAAATATTCAATTATTACCGTTAGATCCTAAATATTGATTGGAATGCATTCATTCAGTACCTGGCATATTTTCTAATTTACTAATAGCAAGTTTCGCGACCGCTTTGCGTTAATAAGGCGAAAGAACTGCAAATAATGCCCTAAAATGACAGCCCTTCGGTTTTATTTCATACAACTTAGCGTACAAAATGCTAGCGCGTGATACACTTCGGTCATACAAGCAGGTGTACTGATGAAGAGAACAGAGTCATACAGGATTTTGTACCAGAGATCACAGCAGCTTCCTTGCCGGCGAGTGTCGTGTGATATGGGCCTAAAGATATGCTAAGACTTTTTGTTAAAATTTAATAACAAAACAAGATGTTCGGTAAATAACGTATAGCCTACTTTCTCCTAAATGCATGGGTATTGTTATAACTCTTTGTCCTTTTCAAGGATTATAATTGAATGTTGGTTGTAGTAGCTTCTTGAAATACAACGTGCTATACGGATATTATACATGAATATGATGCGTCCTTTGCTACTGCTATCTCTGTAAAATATTCATTCAATTCGGTTTCACCGTGTTTGAATTGATATGGGGAATCGATTTGCATACATACATGGCCGTTATCTGCAAACTATTGGGCTGATGACCTTGTAGTTCAGTCAAAAGATGCTACCCACAAAAAGGTATGTTGTTGAAAAATTTGGTAGAGATAAAATTATTAGGTTGGTCGTAATTTGATTAGCTTTTAACATTTGGGTGGCCGCCATTCCGTTTCCGTCAAGATGGCGGCGATATAAAACATGACACTGAGGTGGCCTTTGTTAGTGCTACCTCTGTACCAAACTTCGTTCCATTCGGTTTCACCGTGTTTTAAAAGATAGGAGGAATCGATTTGCACACATACATGGCCGCTATCCGTACATTATTGGCCTGATGACCTTGTAGTGTGGTCAAGCGAATCTCTATACTGAACCCGAGGGGGTCATGCTGACTGGTATCGAAAGTGGATCTCGGAGATAAGTTGAGCTCAGAAGGAAGGTTCCACTAGGGAACGAACCCGAGATCTGTTGAGGGAGTTTCGTTGTAAAAACCCCTAGAGGAAAGTACATGTTAGATCACTGGTGTGATATCAGTTGAGACTGGCATTATTCGGTGAAATAATGCAGGGGAAATGAGCGTAATACAGCATTAGTGGACTACATGGATTAGGCTATGCTGGACTTGGAACTCAGAAGTGCAGAGTTTGACAGTTTACTAATAGCCCCAGAATTATGGGAGGAGACTCATGGAGCCCTGTCAATCTCGTTGACCTACTTAAGTCGTCTGGAAGAGGTCGGGGGGTTGAATAATGACCCAGTTCTTCCCTGTTTGAGAATAAAACCAAGAAGGGAGGGGAGAAATCCCAAGGAAAATCATTGATTACTCGTGATTGGAGCAACGCAATAACATGAGAGTTGCACACAGGTGAATCTTTAGCCAGGAGGCTAATTTTAGAGCCATTAAACTGCGAAATCAAGGCATATTTAATGGAGTGCGTAAGAACACAGGACTAGGGGTGTCCGCGGCATGGTTTGACTATGTTGCCGGGGATTTCCACTGGAAACCGCGTCCCCACGCTATGGCAAAAGCAATTAATATTAATGAATTGGCCGATCGATCCTTCAGCACGCAGATAGTTTTGGGACCGGTGAAGAAAAAGGAACCCGATGAGCATTGTTTCGAGACCAGAATCATCCTGGGAGAGGAGTTGATATAGCGCGGGAATTCTAGGTCTACTTTTTCGTGTGAAACGGATATAAGGGTGTGGACCCAGTCAGGAAGTCAGTAGTTGGAACAGACTCGAGCGCGGAACGTATGTCGCTCTGGCTCAGGAAAGGACGCTCACACAAAGACTGGAACATTTAGTGTTAATCATTATATTCGCCGTGCAGTGTAATGCACCAAGTGATAATATAATCATGCATGGTCATGAAGTAATAATAAGTACGGTAATCAACGAACTTTATTGTGTGAAATGTGCGTTACCAAAGTCAAGGAAGGAGGCCCGGACTTCAACTTGGGAAGCCGTGAAGTAAAACTTTTAGAAGGCTTTTATTAAGGACAGTCGTGCTGCAGGTGTAGTCGGCAGTACGAGCAATGGTTTGTGTTCACATAGGAAGTACCGTGTGACATAAGTTGCAGAACTATTGAAAGTAATAATTTGTGTAAAGACTATGTACAATGTTAAGCGCAGTGTATAATATATGGATTGGTTATACATGTCTTATTACGTCGGACTGCGCTGGGAGAAACTTTATGATGCATTTGGTGAAATGTATTAAGAATACCAAATAGTTACGCTCAGGACAAAAGTAAGCATCTTTATGCAAAACAGGAAGTTTATCGTAGGATAATTGATAGACTGTTGGTGAATCCGTAGGCAGATGATCCAGACTTTCAATCAGGAGTTGGTAGGAGCATGGAGGATGCCGTCAATACCTGTAATTCTGATATATTGCCAGGGAATTTCAACCAATGAAAAGTGTAAAAAGTGACGTGCGTTATGGAGAAATCATATGTGAAATATCTTTTAAATTAATGGTATAATAAGTGTTATAAAGTGTCATGTGTTTTGGAAGCAATAGCTTCATCATAGAAATGGAAAGTGCCGTGTGCTTGGTGAAGGAAATGTATTATAAAATGTGTATATTCAGTATGCAAATGTCGCGCTAACTCTACAAATGGCAGGCGACATTGGAGAATATGAGTGGTTGGAGCCACCAGGATAAGCCGATATGTGAGTACCCCACAAATTATGATTATATAGAAGTATAGCCCACTGCATGTAATGTGATTTCAGAATTATAAATATGCCAGTAAGAATCATTATTAGGAGATAGACCCTCCAGGTGTAATTGTTGTTGTGTTGATTTTAGTAGAGTTGAGATGTTGTTATACATCAGAGAGTGGATTAATCGTTACCACTATTAATAAAATGGCAAATCAGTTATGTAAACTTAACGTAACGAACACGGATGTTCAATTTTTAAGATGGTTATGTTGTGTCGGATTATGGTAATTTATGTCAGTAAGAATAATAATAATAATAATAAATAATAAAAGGTAGGAATGAATACATCAGGTAAAATGTTGTAAGCAAGAAATATTTACGCTAATTGGAAGACTTATCGATCTAAGCAGTAAGATTACATTAAGGGATGAGAAAAGAGTTTAATATCAGAATATATTGTATTAATGGGAATATAATTATGCAAGGAAATGGAAGAGCTTTCTAGTGAATTGAATTTGCAGCTTGTGTAAAAGCCTGTAGAGTAATTGATAGATTTCTCTTAATAATCAAAGGACGAGATCATAATATCAGGTCAGGGAACCAGGTAATCTATTCGACGTATGAAATCTCGTAAAGCCGTGGGCATACTGAGATATGTACTTTGTGCCAGAGTGTATTTAGTGATTGGACCCTAACTCTGATGATGGATATGGAATGGTCCGGGTTCGAATCCTGTGATAGGTGAGAGGAGAACAATGGACACCTCTGCACCCTATCTGATCGCCCGAGAACTTTTATTATTGAGTGATTCGGCTCTTGTGAAGCGAATCTTATTGACGGCAGCATGTGGCTGACCGCGTCATTTATTAAGATACCGGTTATCCAGATCGACCAATGTTTTTATGAATCTCGTGCCTTCATGTTGAAATGGACCTATTGGTGCCAGTTATTATTATATCCTCAGGGTAGGAATAAATGTTAAGCTCATCCAGTACCTATTGCATAATATTCAGTTTAAATCCATTGGGATATGTGCGTCATTGTGACCACGGTATTGCCTTTAAAATCGTACTACTGCTTGGGGAGATATAAGCCATGAGGCAGGAAGGCGGGGGACGGTTTACTGCGGTAACCTCACTCCACTCCATTGTATACAAGCCGCTCGGAAGGGGGCTGAGCTGTCAAGCGAACCGTGAAAGTTAAGGTTTAAGAAAAGGGCAGATTTAAGACCCTGTTAGTAACATGAAAGGAAACATTGTTATATTGAGTAATGAAGTCATGTGGTTTAAGAACACATTGGTAATTATAGATCACCCTGATGATTTAAGATTTTAGCAATCTAACGAATGGTTGGAAGTTGCATTTTTACTGTCACTGACACGGATTTCAGAAGTTGGGCACTTGACGCCACAGGCTACGCTCGCAAGGGTAGCTTAATAATACCATCCGACACAGCGATAACGAAAGTTTTGAAGATGAAATCACAACGGCATGCAGTGGAACTATATAAATAGAGAGAAGTGTAGGGGTAGCTTTACATAATTATGGAGTTGCACGTAGATTTGATGTGCAACACCTGAATAGGCTAATGCATGATAAGCATTTGGTGGGAAGAGAGAGACCAAACACACACTGTACACATAATTGTCAAAGTAAGACAAGGTTTAAGAAACAAGTAATTTTGTGAAATTAAAGAAGTCACATTAGATGACAGAAGAGTAAAAGTACGGTTTTGTTTATGAAAGTTGTATGTGCATCAGCGCACTAGAGTGAAGTGTGAAGTCAATATAAGGGTAAAGGTTTGAGTAATGATATGAGTTTATTATGATGATATTATGTTAACATTAGTGGATTGTGGAAGTAATTTTTGTTTGATTTTGTTTTATGTTTGTTGGGATTGTTTTTATATGTTTGAAGCCATGATTTTAGTAATGAATTAAAATCTTTAGAATAGAGTTGTGCCTTATCATTGTAGAGTTGATACCTTTTAGTCTCAAATCCAAAATATGCAACTGCTCAATGGGGGAACGGTACACGCCTGAGACCTGACGCTAGCTGGAGGCAGAAGCATATTTTCCATGGAGATTACTCACATGGGTACAATACATAAAGGTATGTTGTTGCAAAATTGGGCAGAGATCAGATTATTAGGTTGGTCGTAATTTGATTCATACTTTTAAAATTAGGATGGCCGCCGTTACGTTTTCATCAAGATGACGGCGATATAAATCATGACACTAGAGTGCCCTTTGCTAGTGCTACCACTGTACCAAATTTCGTTCAATTCGGTTTCACCGTGTTTGAATTGATAGGGGGAATCAATTTGCACACATACATGGCCGCCATCTGCAAACTAATGGGCTGATGACCTTGTAGTTCAGTCAAACGACGCTCGCCATATAAGTATATGTTGTTACAAAATTTGGTAGAGATCAAATGATTAAGTTAGTCGTAATTTGATTTAAGCTTGGAACATTTGGGTGGCCACCATTACGTTTCCGTCAAGATGGTGGCGATATAAAACATGACACTGACGTGTTCTACGCTAGTGCTACCTCTGTACCAAATATCGTTCAATTTGGTTTCACCGTGTTTGAAATGATAGGGGGAATCGATTTGCACACATACATGGCTGCCATCTGCAAACTATTGGACTGATTACCTTGTAGTTTAGTCAAAAGACGCTCGCCATATAAGTATTTTTTGTTGCAAAATTTGGTAGAGATCGGATGGTTAAGTTATTCGTAATTTGATTTAAGCTTTGAACATTTGGGTGGCCACCATTACATTTCCATCAAGATGGCGGCAATATAAAACATGACACTGAGGTGCCCTTTGCTAGTTCTACCTCTGTACCAAATATAGTTCAATTCGGTTTCACCGTGTTCCAATTGATAGGGGGGGGGGGGGGGCAGGGCAGACACTCACACACACACACAGACTGACACACAATTTTTGGCCCTGTGTAGATCTCATATGTCTACTTACATTTTTTGCAAAAATCGAAAGTATGCTAATAATACCATGGGAAATTCTAAGGAATACGTATACTTCGATGCAAGCACTGGCGATCAGAATTTCCTTCGATATGTTGTTGTTTTGTTTCATTTGAGGGGCTAGAATATCGCGGTCATTTAGCCCCGTTTACTTGGATGAGTGTGTAGAATTTGTCTGATAACCCGATTTATTGCGGGCTTGTAATGATGTGTGTATTTGCAATTAAGGATTGAGAAGGAGGTGGCCGTGGCCTTAAGATAGAATCCGTCCCGGAATTTGGCCGGAGTAGAAGTGGGAAACCACGGAAAACCATTTCCAGGGTAGCTGAGGTGGGAATCGAACCCACTTCTTCTCATATTTGCTTCACGAGGCTACGTGTACCAAATTTCAGCCCTCAGACAAGAATTACATTTCTTGGCAGAGCTGGGAATCGAACCCGGACCTCCGGAGCAACACTTCGATATGTTATGTTAATATACATGCCAGTTTTTTAATTTTCTGCTCGCGCCCACCACATACGGTCAGGCTTTATCCCTCTCAGCCACAAACACATGGTAGATACCGCACGCTAAACGTGCTTTAGTTACTGTAGCCGTCCCACCTCAAACGTTTAAGTTCATCTCAAAGTCTTCAATCACGGTTAATGGTGTTGATTTATTTTTCTACTATTACAGATGACGTGGCGTAAGCTATTAATTCGATCGTATTACGTGTATGTGAGTTATTTCAAGGAGCAGTAAGTCATATGTTAGTTGAATGGGCCATAGTATTTGGCGAGGAAAAGTTTAAGGTCGGTTTTTCTTTGCTAGACCCATGACCCAATTACATTGCTGTCACACAGTCAGAGCGCAGAGCAATATCGACCATCGCGAGAAATGCGATATTAGTTGGGTTTCATAAAACTAAATAATAAGGGGCGGGTGGACCACACTGTATATGTAGAAGATAATAATAATAATACTAATAATAATAATAATAATAATAATAATACAATACTAATGATAATAATAATAATAATATCAATATATTTACGCTGAGAAAGTGACCAAATACATTCCTCTGGCTGAAGAGATCCGAAAGATGTGGCGACATGAATTTATCACTGTATTGTGCCCGTTTAGACCGGAGTCCGCACGACCACATATGCATTTTACCAATAATCAGTCAGCACGAGAATCAAAATATCCCGGGGCGCCAGATGGGTTAAAGCAAATCGCAAAAACGGCATCAAATGAAAAAAATGCTTTACTGATTTTTGGCTCAATGCAACAATAAGGATAGAAGGAGATTTAATTGGGTATGACACATCTGGTAAAATTATCTCAGTTTATTTTGAAGTTAAAATCGACTGCAAAGATGCTCAAAGCAGCATCATCCACGTGTGGCGATCCACACTCTTATTTACACACAATATACAGAAATTTTCCAAACACATTTGACAATCTTTTTGGAAACACAAGTCCGATTAATAGTCCTGTAGACTGTATTCCAAAATTATTAATAATTAATTCCAGTTCAAAGTTAAATTTTCTATACTGGAAATATCGTAGATCACTGTTTGAATATTTACATGATATTAACACTCTTAGAATAAATGTTCATAGAATTTTTAAACTTTCACTTGTTTTTCCAGTTTCAAAAATATATCGTCGAAAAATATTATCATCATAGAAGCAACACAAATTATTTACACATATTAATAACATCTGAAAAGTATTTGACCATTGAGCATAGCATCGAAGAACTGTGCGAAGCACAACAACAATTAATTGTTCTTCTGACATTAAACATTCGAGAAGTGACTCGATTATGGACTTCAAGTTCCTAACAAAATATATGATTTCTGAATCATCAACTTGATCAATAAATGGTTGAACCATTCAACTATTCAATTTTCCACTTGGAATCATTATTATAGGAATATTTCTATTCATGGCCATTTTTAGCAACTTTCACAACTTGCAATTCTTCGACAGAATGCGGAAATTAGAATTGTAGTTTTATAATGAATTCGTTTAGTTCATGGCACTAGGATTTGAAAATATCCTTCAAATTATCCGTGGTTAAAGAATTATTTTTAATTGGCAGTGGCCCATTCTATTATTTGTGTAAGAACACAATATTACAACAACAACGGCAAAGGTCTTCCTCTGAAGAAGAATAAACTACTATCATGACAAATCCGGGTTCTAGCAAAATCAAAGTCTAAATGGAATTCGTAAACAAGGCTGAAATAAGAACTGATGGTTTCAAAGAAATAACCTTCGGGTCATTCATACGACGAAATGTGTAGTTCCAATACTCCTACTATAAACCTGAGCCATCGAACCTGCTATTTGATTGATGCTCGAAAAAACTTCTTCATTCCTGCGACTTAAACATGCGCACCTGGGAATGGCATTTCAACTACTCCACACATATAAATTTTCTTCCCAAAATTTATACAATAAATCAAGCCTCTGCTTGTTATCAACACTGGAAGATTAATAAACTTACAAGTTTATTTTATTTTACCATTCAGATCAACCCGTGAATTTACCATACTTATGAAAATCTTTATTTCACCTTCGAGTGTATTTACGTCATGATTTTATATAAATACAAAAATATCCTATTTGATACAAATATCAATTGCTTCCCGTTTCATGCCTCTCCGTGTTATCTGAAAAATATACTTTACTCATTGCAAATATCAACTGTTCAACCAGGACTGACATGTTGGTTGAATGCGGGCTTGCGTTAACCGCTCTCTTTCGGAAAATATCCTGTTCCAAACTAGAAATGATTAAACTACTTCATAGGCTCTTTCTCAATACATATGATTATTATAAAATATAATATCCAAGAATTATTTAGAAAAATTATAAAAATTATTATTATTATTAGTGGATTATTATTATTATTATTATTATTATTTATATCATTTTAAATGTGTTTAATTATCATCTCATTATGTGAGAATCCACATGTTCGAACCTTCGAATATGGAAAAAATATCCATTCCTCAACAAAAATAAATTTAACTTTTACAGTTACATCGGTTGTTTTCCGTGTTTTCCCGAAAATATGAAATATTCAAATAAATGCTCGAAATGCTCGGTCATCGATCCTAAACTGTTCTGAGTGTTGAAAATGCTCAGAATAACTCTAATAAGTCTTGCGTAAATCATTGCAAGATTTAAATACGACGAAAAATAAAATGTGTTGGTCATCTGCAGAAAAAATAGTTTGTTCCAATTAGCTAGGCATAATATAATTCAAATGTGGCTTACATTTCTTGATGGTCTTGAAGCGTAGTAAACCTGGTCTGTACCAGATTTATCCATAGACATGCCCTATTGGACAAGCACGTATAATCCTTGTATCCGCCGCCATCATATACCCACAATTCGTCTAGTCAGACATAGTGGTAGTATCTTTCGACGTTTGAATAAACTGTTGTTCCATTTTAATATGGGCTTCTATCAAAGCCATAACAGTTTGTTTAAATAGGGTCAGATCTAAGTGATCTCTTCTTAGATATGTCAGTTGTAACATAACTCACTGTAATCTTATCAGTACAAGAAAAACATTGACAGTCTAAGCAATTAACGGCTGTTCTGAAGATCGTTCCCTGGGCATGGTTTATTATATCACCATCTACCATGCGCTAGGCAACTTGTAGTTTCCCTTGCGTAGACTAATGAACGCCACCGTTATAGACTAGTCTTCAGTGTACTGACAGATCGAAGTGGTTAACTAGTTACAAAAATGAAAACTGACTTGAAATGGATTTAAACATCCAAGTATTAAGTTATTACTGGACTGTGACAAAATATTAATTTCTAGACAAAGTCTAGCATATGTCCTTGTAGAAATATAAATATTTCCACCAATGTCTGTAGAAAAATCAATCACCTCAGTGATTCTCCTCACCAGAAACTTACTAAGTTCCAACTCGTAGCGCAGCACTTTTCGTGACTATCACGACTTGAAAAGAACTTCTGCGTAGATCCGGCAACCATGTGCCTTGGCTCAGCGTCGCAGCAACTTGCTTGCCAAGTGCTTGTGTTAGAATGAGCTGAAGTTGCTTCGGCCAGCTGGCTTTTATTCAAAACTGTCAGGGTCACGCGTCATCACCTGATATCTAGAAATCCTCATATCTCTTGAATCCCTGGTCCGATTTACTTGATACTAATTGCATTCTCTTTCTTTTGGCCGTGCCAGTAATCTGATCCCAGTCTCAAGTCTCTGCTCCATGGTTAACTATTTAATCAATAAATAGCCTCGACCTCTGCTATTACTCGCTACGTCACTTGACATCCAACTATCGGTAAATTATTTCCAAATGCTTCGAGAAGCAATGTAGCGCGATATTCAAATATCTGAACTTTCAAAAGCGGCTACAGCCTTTCCCTTGATATGTAGGTGTCTGAATCTTGGAATACCCATTCCTAGAGTTGGGCACAGTATTGCCAATCATAATCTCTTCCACAGGGATCAAACTGAAGTCACCGAAGACCAACCTCGATAAACTGGGGCTCCACCATAAGCTGCATACCAGTATGCAGAAAGTAATTAATTTAGCGACCTGCTCCTTAGTTCGTTCGTTCCTCAACCTACCAGTATAGATAACTCCACTTCATCTTGTGCCGATGAAATGGTGAATAGTACCCAATGACATGAAGAACATAAAAATAAACAATAAATAATAATAATAATAATAATTATATTTTCTGAAAATTAATGGGCCTAACTTAAGTCAATAATAAGTTTTATGTTCGACCCTGACTATTATGTGTCTGAAAACTGTTTCATAATGATGGTCATTATAACACTATTTTTCATAATAAAACAGTTTCTCCCACCAATCACAGCACAAGAAACAGTTGTTTGACCAATTAGATAAGGATACCTTCGCGCATGCGCTGAAAATCCAACATGTCTATTGAACCCTTTATCCACAGGCTGTATAAAGGATTCTAATAAATTATTCATCATCTTTTGATACATTTCTACAGACGGTGCGGGAAATATTGAGAAATCAGTGGCCGAGAGGACACAATGGTTTAAGCTCCTGTGGTATTTTAGGAAATAGCATAATATTCATGACACATAGAACAGGTGCAACTTTTAGCGCGGAGACGGCTTGGGTACGCACAATATGGCCTGTTGCTATGAGTGTTAGCGCCAAGAAGAAAATCGAATGCTACGAAGTAATTGGTGAATCTTCATGTTAACCACTCCCTGTGGCAGAAATACAAGTAAAAGCGCGCAAAGATCTACAAGAGTCTGGACGAATAATATCAAGACGCCCTGTTTTAGCGGCAACTCGGCTTGGTAACGCACCCTGGTAAATTAACGCGGGAGTTATCTACGGATTAATTCCACGATCGATTCGAGCCAGCTACAGCATAATCGTAACCTCCACACTGCTACGAACTCATTGATACCGATCGCATGCTAGTCTGATAATTATTATGGAATATTTTTCCATAAATCCACTTCCACACCTACCCTAGTCAGTTTCATTTATAATGATCCAGAAAGCTTCGAGAGAACACACTTTATTTTGTGCGTCTGAGGACGTAACACACACTTTCATTGTGCGTCTGAGGACGTAACGTTGATTTTTATTTGAGCATTTGAGGACATAAGGTGTCCGAGGACACGAGGCAAACTCTGCATAATTTTTCATATATTTGAACATGGACATTTCGTCAAGTTAGAAGTGTAACTTCAGTGATTTATTTGTAGTCCCAGTACTACCAGATAGGACCAGTTCATCGAAATAATTCACCAATAGACTGTCAAGGAATTTAGGACTTGATCGGTGAATTTAATAGGAAATATATCGTGAGTGTATCTGACAAAACTTTATTTAATTCAGCACGAGATGACGTCTAGGAACGAGACCGGATCTTGGAACCAGCGGGCCATTTGCCAGAAGATGTCGATGACGAGCTAAGCATCTTAGAGGAGGGATGGCTGCAGATGTTTCCTTGACGCTGTTTTAAAGGATAGAGTACAAATGAATTTATTTATTTATTTATTAAATCAGCTATGGTATTATGGGACATATTTTTGTAGATATCTGTTTGCTTGTTTGGTAATGTAGATCCTTAGTTATTGTTTACCGACACATTAAATATGGGACAAGACGAGCGTTGTGTAATTTGTGAATATTGTGATTTGTGTTTGGTTCAACTATACGGGGCGACGCGCAGCTCGTGCTCGCATTTGCTTGCGTAAATCGCGGTCAAGCATTGTAATTCGGAAGTCTGCCTTATAACAAAAATGGAACTGAATTAATTTTGAGGTTTAAAATAGAATTTGGAGGGTAAAGATTATTTTTGAGCAAAATTTTATGACGGATCAGGATTATTTTGATAGTTGCTTTTTCAGCAGATCTGAACGGGATGGCACTTTGCACCCGAGTTTTTGTTGTGTATTTTTAAGTGTCAATGGACGCATTATTGGTTGATCTGTTTTGAGCCGAACCAGTGGTATGTTTATGAGAGAGAGTCAGTCCAAGCTTATGGTGCCTAGTGTGATTTTATGATGTGTTAGCGAGAATATATCATTGTGATTATTCTGACTTGCTCCGCATCAGCCCAGTTCATATCCTCGAGAGGCTGAACTCAAGGTTTATTTTGTGTTTTCATGCCATCCAAGCGGATGAGTGAGATATGATTGCGTTCCAGGTGGAACTTGCACCCAGCCTGAGGGACTGAGAGAGATAGTTGATGCAGCGATGATTCATACAAGAGGGGCGCGCTCAAATCAGATAACGCGACTTGTCATTAGTAACAGGCCTGGCTCCTGTACTTCAATTTAAGACGTTGTTTAAATTTCATAAAACCTGATCGGTTATAATGAGTATTTGATTGATTAAATGGGTGCTGTCCATAGTTGTAAGGTAGCTTCCGAAACACCTGTTTGTCTGGCGTTTTATAAAAAAGTAAACATAGTTTTCATCCGTTAGGCTTGTATTTTGTTGCTGTTGCCTTATTTCTTGTGTGTTTATTTTACGCGTTCAATGACCCCATGTGGCATTAGGAGGTGCGAGGCTATGTTCCCAATTTTGTGATGCGAGCGTTTTGGCCTATTTCTGGCATGCTCTTTTTATTTCGTGTGCTCTGGCACCAGCTAGAATCTCAGGGAGATTCGTCATCTTTTTGTATTATTAGATCTTGCATGTGTCAGTAGTAATTATAGTGTATTAATTAAGGGTGGGTCCCATAACCGTAGTGTGATTTAAAAGATGCAACTCCGTGAGCAACATGACTGTTTCAGTTGTAAACGGACTCGCATCTGTACTCATTTTTTTTATTAACGAGCAGTACACCACGCATTATATAACTTCTTGACCAGGAAAAATGGAATTGCATCCTTATGTTGTGACGAGCGAGTTCCTACCGCTCAATTTTATGTTATGTTTTATCATTTTGTGTGAAGCTGTACTCACATTGTTTTGTTGGTGGAGCGAGTCTTACCGCTCAGTAATATATTTATCTCTTAAGGGGGTGAAAGTCAGGGAGGATTTCTTTTTATTTATTATTATTATTATTATTATTATGCACCTAATTTTCAGTCATTAAAGTTCTTTTATTCTACTTGTTATTCATTTTATTTCCAGTATAGCCTCTGTCATGGACCTTTCTATTCATTAGAGAATGTTGTTTTTAAGCGATCTTCGCTGTGTAACGCAGTCAGGACTGAACACGACCCCGTAGATGAATCTTGAGAAAACCATGCTTTATTGAAGGGTGCATAGACAAGCTGGCACCGTCATGTGGGGGTTTCGCTGTTTTAGGCTTTTCTAGCGGATCATAGACGACCTGACGTTACCCTACATATGGCGTTTCGCTGTTTTTGACTGTTTGATATCACCGAAAGTGATATTTTGTTAACGTAAATACGGCGAAGAGAAATACCGCCAAGAAAATGGAATATACAATAGAATCACGAGTTTGCAAGTTAAATACGATTCACATTTTGTTTATTGATGTAATTAGTAAAGAAATGTACGTGAAATCGGGCGCCCATTGATTAAATGTAAAAATTAGATTTGTTTAGAAAGTCAAACTCATGAATATGTTAGGAGGCTGGTAGCCTTAAATGACAATTAATACTTTGTTAATTAGTCAGTGTTAACATCAGATCTGGATAGTAATTTTATGACTGAATATGTGCGGGGATAAAAATTTATTGAGTAAAATTAGAACCACTCAGTGATGATTGATTTGCGGGAGTAAAGGGAATAAGTTTAAATGAACTGAAAGTGGTCAAATGAAGTAAATGTATGTCAAGAATTATATATGTGTGTGTCAGGGAGACATTTGCATGCCATCCTCCTGTTTTCTCAGTGATATATTTTTGTGTGTGATAATGGCAACAGTAGCGGAGATCCAGGCGATCATTGAAAGTGCCACGGCACGAACCCAGAAACTATTAAAGGAACAGAGTGAAAATTTAGACATTAAATTAGCGGAACAAAATGAGTCATTCCTGACTCAAATGAATGACACTATAAAAACACAACTAGCCGAACAGGGTAACTCATTACAAGCGCAAGTAAATGAAAATATAAACAAACAATTAGAAGCGCAAGAAAGTAGAAATACGAGTCAGTTAGCCACATTATCTGCAGAGATGAAAGAGTACACTACACAGCAGATGGTTCAATTCGCGCTTGATATAAGTAAGAATAACGACAAACAGCTAGGTCAGATACAAAAATTAGAGGACACCTTCAACCGTAAATTAAATGATTTGGACGAAACTGTATTAGCAAAACTAGCTCAGATAGAATTAGCATGCACGGTAAATAACAGTGAGGTTAAAACGGCACAGGATGGTCTTGAAGGGCGGTTTGATAAAATGGAGGAGGATTCTACGTTTATCCAGGGACAATTGTCAACAGTAAATGAAAGTATTACGGGCCTGATAAAGGACATGGATAAATTAGAAATACAATCAGCAGAGCGATGGCGAAACCTAGAATCGGACCAGGATAATTTGAAGAGTACGATAGATGAGAATAATCTACGTCTAGAAGACAGGCTTGAGGAGATAGGATCGAATCAGGAGGACACGAAACAGCAGATGGAAGAAAAACTGGGAGCGATTAAAAATAGCATCAGAAAGGATTGGCGTAAGATGAGCAGCGACTCTAACGAAGAACGGTTAACGATCATAAAGACCGTAGGTGATAATCATACACGCATTAAAGCACTTGAGGAAGAAATCAAGAGTAAAATGAAAGAACAGTCGGACAGAATCATAAAAGCAGAGTTGCGTTCACTAGGACAGAACAGGTTATTTCAGACAGAGCACGCTAAAGATAAGGAAGTTGACTCAGCAAGCCAGGGGGCAATTAGCGCGGCGAGTAGCCACGGACTGACAGGCAGCCCATTAACGACTAACACAGAGGGATTTCACAACAACGTTGGAGGAACCTCTACTCCTCAGCATGGCTATCAGCACCCTCAAGTCGTACAAGTAATTCGATCAAATGAATTTAAACCAAATAAATTCACAGAAAATTCGAGTGTCACACCGAAGGCATATCTTAAGGAGATGGATGACTGTTTTAATGACAATAATATACCGCCCGCGCGTCGTTTAAGACTGATGGAACGATTTCTTTCGGGAAATGTACTTACATGGTTCTTGAGCTTCAAGTATACTTTCGGAGGGATGGATGTGTTCAAGGATGCGTTTCTTAGGAAGTATTGGTCGGCTTCTCTACAACAAAGCCTTACAATGGAACTTTATTCGAGAAAATATCAGTCAACTCAGCAGACGAAATACTCAGATTTCTTTTCGTTACAATTGTTGAAATTTCGGGATCTGGATCATCATTTAGAAGAATCGGATCTGGTTATGACGATTGCACGGCGTTTGCCAGTCAATGTTCAGCAGGTGTTAGTGGCAGCAAACGTGGACACAGCGGTTCGAGCCGAACAAATCTTACGTCAGATTGACGAGACATCTCACTTGCAGCAGAGAGGGGGACGACAGCTGGAACTTGTAAACACAACGGAGGTGGTTAAACCCACTCAAGTACACACCAGGTCGCAGGCCACAAATAAAAGTGTGTCAACAACACCGAGACGAGGTCAGGAGGGCGACGAAAATAGGCCACACCAGCGACATGAATAATAATAATGATAGGCAGACCCAGGGCAACAATAGGTATCAACAGCGAGGATACCAACAATGGAGAAATAATAGGAGAAATGAGGGACCCTACAGATGGTACGAAAATAACAACAATGAGAATCGACAGTGGCGTGAAAGGAGATACCAGAACCAAGTGGACTATCAAAATTATAGGAATGAATGGAACGACAGGCACGCCGAATCGCAGCGTTATCTGGAAGAATTACACGCTAATGGAGGGGACGAACAAAAACTTTGGGAAAGTGCAATTAATAAGAGGTCAAATCCAGACACTCACATTGAGGGGGCCGAGAGTTTATTGAAGCAGGAAGAACGTCAGGGAATTACGCGACAGAAGGTTGATGGTAGTCGCGGGGGGTGTAAAAAAATCCCAATAATTGATAAAGGACTCACCCTGAGAGAGCAACAGCCGGATTGTGAAGAAGGATGGGTCGTGGCACACATACAAGAGTGGATAGCTTTGCCGGAAAATTGCCTGGAGGAGATTGTAAAACCACGGAACGATGATATCAAACAACTACATATTATTTATGCCAAGATTGGTGGAATTAACGTGAGATGCTTAGTTGACACGGGGTCACAAATCAGTCTTGTATCGGAGGCTTTGGTTCGAGAGTTGGGACGGAGTCAGAATATTCCTGTGACTCCAGCACTGCAACTCAAGGTGAGGGGCGTTATTCCCGAACGCACCGTCACTTGCAAACGTCAGGCATTTATAGAATTGGATATATTAGACCATATATTTGGACAGACTTTTATCATAATGGCTAAAATGAATTTTAACATTATTCTGGGTGCAAATTTCATTTGTGACTACCAGGCAGTCATAGATTTGCACAATAATACAGTCAGTTTTAAGGAGTTTGATAAACTGAAGGATGTGGGCTTACACTTGGATGAAATCACTACAGGGAAGGACGTGAGTTCATGGGCATTGGAGGCAATAGCAGAGGAGACAGAAGAGGAGATACGAAAGACGGAAGATGACCTTATAGATGTGGCTGTTGTGGAATTAAATGAAGAGGGTGACTCTCAGGAGATATGGGCTTTACTAGCAGAAGGAGACGACAGCGATACTCAGTTTGAAGAACTATTACAGGAGCGGCTCAGTGACATCCAACTAGGGGTTGAACATAGGAAGAAACTTGAGGAGATCTTAAGAAGACACAAGGCAGTGTTTGACACATTTCCAGGGAAGATAATAAACTTTCAGTATTCTATGCAGGTTGATTATTGGTCCCCATTTCGAAGTAAATTGTACCCTATACCATAAAACATCGGGAGCAGGTCAAAATGATTATTGATGATATGTTGCAAGCTGGAGTGATTAAGAAGACTCCTACACCTTATTTAAATGCGATTTTGGCAGTCACAAAACCAAATGGATCCATTAGACTTTGCCTAGACGCCAGAAATCTAAACATGCGCCTTATTTTTCCCGAGTACGACCGAGCGCCAATCATCAGAGACGTCTTAAAAGGATTTAAGAACAAGAATTTCTATTCGTCCGTAGATCTGACGAGTTCGTTTCACCATATCGAACTGGATGAGAAGTCACAGCTTCTTACTGGCTTCTTGTTCGATAATCAGACATATTGCTTCGTCCATATGCCCTTCGGCGTTAAAACAGCTGGATGCGCATTAATTCGAGCCTTGGATCGGAACCTGACTGAAGAAGTGAAGGAAATGACGGTACGATATATTGACGATATACTCTTGGCTTCAGATAACATCGAGACACATATGGAAAATTTGGATAAGCTTTTGGACAACCTTAGAACTGCAAACTTTAAAGTCAACTTGAAGAAATCCCATTTCTTCAAGTAGGAGATTTTGTACTTAGGGCACATCATTGACCAGTAGGGAGTGAGACCAAACCATGCGAAGATAGAGGCAATAAAGAATTTCCCTACACCAACGAGAGTGAAACATATCAGAGCTTTTCTTCGCGTGACGGGCTTCTTTAAGGAAAACTGCCCGGGATATACTGAAACCGTAGCACCTATGCAGGAGATGCTGAAGAAGAACAACAAATGGCTTTGGAACGCTGAGTGTGAGAAATCATTTCAAGAGACTAAATTATTACAGGAAAATTGTATCAAACTAGGCTACCCAGACTTTCAACGGAAATTTATTATCCAAGCGGATGCTTCCATGGTTGGTATAGGAGCGATGTTATACCAAGAAGATCCAGCTAACCTTCAACATCGTGATTATTTAGCATTTGTGAGCCGCAGATTGCGTAAACACGAGCTTAACTATACGGTCACGGAACTCGAATTGTTGGCAATACTTCATGCTTTGCAACAATGGAAACGGATTATCTATGGTTACCCCATTGTTATTAGAACAGACCACAGAGCACTAACGTTCTTGTTCAAGACATTTATGGCTAGTGAGCGTGTGACACGTTGGTCCATCTATATACAACAATTTAACATCGAAATTGAACACTGCCCAGGGAAAATGAATGTAATTCCGGATGTATTAAGCAGGAACCCCGAGCCTGATACTGGAGAAACAGCGATAGTACAGCATATTGAATTAACAGCAAAGGACCATGTATTCTTGGTGGAATTACGGGAGATACGACGAGAGCAGGAAACAGAACCATGGATGTACCAAATTATCCAATACTTTAAGAAGGAATTACCAGCAGGAACCCCAGCCCACAGAGAAGCAAAAGCCAGAGAAGGAAGATATGTCTACCTCAACAATTTACTGCATAAATGGATAGATGAAGAACACACCAAATAACGTATCATGGTACTGTGCCCGCTTCTCCAATGGGACAGGCGATCACCCGGCTAGCATCCCGGCCCCATCAGAAGAAACAGCCAAGGGAGTGGGTACAAAAAAAAAAACAAGATGTTCAGTAAAGAACATATAGCCTACTTTCTCCTAAATGTATGAATATAGTTATAACTCGTTGTTATTATCAAAGAGTATAATAGAACTATTCTTTGTTGAAGACCTTAGAAACGATTTACCTCTACCAAACGCCACGACCTAGATAAAAACTGCTACCATCATTGAAGGAAGAAAGAAAGATAAGAAGTATATCAAGAATGTTATGGATCTGGAGACATAATCGACCGGACTGGCGGCGTGGCTCAGCGGTAACGTTCTCGCTTGCTGGGCCCTAGGTTGCAGGTTCGTATCCTGGCGCAGTCAGCTGGCATTTGAGGGTGCACAAATGCGAGGGAGCCGTGTCAGTACATTTACTGGCACGTTAAAGATCCCCTTCGGGCCAAAATTCCGGCACCCCGGTGTCTCTAAAAGCAGCAGTAGTTAAAAGGGATGTAAAACCAATAACATTATTATTATTATTATTACGACCTGCCGTGGGCAACATCCAACTTTGAGTTGAGGCATGTCTTTACACGTCTGGTTGTGCATGGCTTTCACAACCCTAATTGAATTAACAAATCTTTCCATGACCCTACAGAGACGTGTGTATACAAACTATGTGGATATTTTCGATAATATAATCCTAACAGAGCGAGTGCATTCTAGCGGCCAGAATAAGAAACTTTTCAATAAAATCTGGAAGTTACCTTTTTGGCAGCTAGATGTCTCGAGTAAATCTGCTGGCGAATTATGTTTTAATTAAATATATATTTTACACCATAATGTGGACAATATAACACTTAATAACATTTTCAAGTAACGCAAAATAGGCTGTTACAAACCCTTTAAAATAAAAAGTTAAAATGTATCGTAGTATCAACTTGTCATTCTTCAAATTCGATGCGCATAGAATGATAATGGTATAGTAATCAATGGATCCCCACGTAGACTAGTCGGGACATCTAGTGGTGAAATATCGAACAATATAATCCTAACAGAGCGAGTGCATTCTAGCGGCCAGAAGAAGAAACTTTTCAATAAAATCTGGAAGTTACCTTTTTGGCAGCTAGATGTCTCGAGTAAATCTGCTGGCGAATTATGTTTTAATTAAATATATATTTTACACCATAATTTGCACAATATAACGCTTAATTTTAAAACATCTGAGTCATTACAAAACAATAAACATATAACATTTCAAGCAAAAAACCTAGCTCTGATCGGGTTTGAACCATAGGCATCTGAGCGACAGGCTATCGCTCTACCACTGAGCTAATTGTGTCAACGAATATCGTTCTATTTAAAATGACTTACATAGAACTTGTTAGCAAATAATGATTTATACTAAACGATTTCATCACTGGAGTATATTATTTATATATAAAGCATTTCATACAAAGTTTATTTATTTTTTATCAGTACGCTATATTGCATTCAATACTCAAATTAGTGAAATATAAGTCAGGCACAAGATATCCGCTGCCATCTTGTCTTATTACTGAATCAGTTCAGCTTTTTAAAATCACGTCTGCACTATAGTATTACAAAATAAACTTTTAATTTCGAACGTGCCTCTTCCTTTAGAACAGTTAAAACGATTCTCGGCTCGATAATCGGAACTGGTGGGTCCCATGATATGGATTATAAAGTTTGCATAATTCGCACGGCCGCCATCCTGAAATGGTATGGCGGACGACCTTGTAGTTTGGTCACAAGACGCATCCTACACGAAGGTATGTTGTTACCAAATTTGGTAGAGATCGGATGATTTGGTTAGTCGTTATTTGATTTTACGTTTTGAACGTTTGAGTGGCCGCCATTCAGTTTTAGTAAAGATGGCGGCGATATAAAACATGACACTGAGGTGTCCTTTGCTAGTGCTACCTTTGTACCAAATTTCGTTCAATTCGCATTCACCGTGTTCGAATTGATAGGGGGGGACAGACATTCAGAGTACACACACTCACACACACACAGACACACACACACACACAGACTCACACACACACATACACACACACACACAGACTCACACACACACATACACACACACAGACAGACACACTTTTTTCGCCCTGTGTTGATCTCATAAGTCTACTTTCATTTTTTGCAAAAATCGAAAGTAGGCTAATAGGGCATGAATCTTGGTTCATACAGACAAGACTAAAAGTAAAGCTCCAGCGAGCTAGAGACAAAGGGGTCTCGGGTCGTTTACGGGTTGGGATGGCAAATAGACTGAACCAGGATTCACAAGCAAAACCCTAACTTGAACTGACAAACAGAAAAGAAAGGAAAAGCCCTCGTAAAATCACATCTGCTCCTTTATTGGCCAAAGGATAAATAAATATGCAACCTGCCTATCACGCACGAGTATAATGTTAGGGTGGGACAAAGTCCGGAAAAGAAATAAAGTTCATAGTCCATAAACAAAGAAAAGAAAATTACGCTTATTCAAACTCGTGGGTGTCCTTTCTTAAAGTTCCGACAAGGAGATCGTCTTTCAAAAAGCTAAATTAACCCTTAATTTATCGGTGCACACGCATGTAAACATCACTAGCCACTTATCACAAAGTTCACCTGCGGCAAAAATTCAAAGAAAATGTCGAATATCTATGTAAATTACAACTGTCTACCCTTATACAGCAATGGACGGATCTCCTCTATCGAACTGTAAATTAATAATTAAAGAGCATCATGTTACATCAAATAGCACTCAAACATCGACTCAGCTTCACATACTGTGACATTTCAACAATTAATTATAACCTATCATAAATTATTAACACACCCAGATTGTGCTTACATATTTACACTACTAATTCTTATTATTATTAATGATTTATCTCCGCCTTTCCAACAACCTTGATCCACACTGTCATATTTGTCATTGTAATTAAATTATAGCATTGTCTAATGTTTATGAAAGGTTAAGAACCTCGTAATAAGGCACCCTAGCGTCTTTCATACTCACAACAAACATTTAATCGTAACCCTTCCGCCGAACGCTCTGTGTGAAGATCCAAACAACCTGACTGTCGAGCGCACCATCAATTACACACCTGCGCTATTCAATACAACTCATCAATGAACGTTGCACGTTCGTCAAGAGGACCCTGTCCTTACAAATTCAATTCAACGGGCATCCGTCGCCCCGTGAATAACCTCGTCATAATTGACGGAATAATACCATATCTAATTACCACATAATTATCACATAAACTTTACACAACTTCATTACAAAATAAATCATGCATTATTAGCATGTCTCAAGAACCCACACCAACAGAGCGTATCAACTTTATCGGGACCACGAGGTCGTATGATAATATGGCATCCTATCCAAGGATCCTTATCCGACAATCTCCAACCATATTCATTGCTATAAAAATCTATGCATTCCGTGACCAACCTTTCAGAATAAAATTCGAATAATGACCTCTGAAATCGTCATGCTAGAATCTCCCTGCAAAATGGGCATCTCCTATTATGGTTACCCAATTTCAAATTATTATTATTATTATTATGTCTCAGAGAATAAATACATGTCTTACTCCTACCATTGATGCTGTAAATTTATGTAGGTCAAATGACCCGAAAAGAAAGACAAAAAACATCTGCACGACCCTATGAAGAAAAAAAATGATGCTCTTATTCAATCTGGAATAAATGATTATAAAGGGCGTTAAGTTACACGATCTCAGGTTATCTCATGGCATGGCTATCCGAGGTAGAAGTTCTCTTCTTTCTGATTAACAAGGATGGAAAGGAAACGTCTTACTTTATATCCGGTGTCCTCGGAAATCCATGGCGTCGGCGTCATCATCGTCTGCGGCATCAGGGCGGCGGCGTCCCTCCAGTGTCTCCGCGATGTGGTCTCCCAGCGTACTGGTAGAGGTATCCGCCCATGGCACCTCTCGATCTCCTGGCGACGCCCATGTCTGCCCACAGGTTGTCCCCGGTCACCTTCATCAGCGGCGTCTCCCGACGTCCCAACCATGGTCCACTCGTCCATCTTGTTGCGACCGTTCACCCCATTATGGCCCCTTTAGAAGTTCAGTGCAGCATAATTCGCGTGTTAATATGCATGTTGATGCCCAGAATATATGAGTCCATGGTTATTAAGTTCATGCTGCCGTGTGGCAATATTACATCTCACTATATCAGAGCACATTCACGCTCGCACACTATAGCGTCTAACACTTGAGTGATATGTTTTCACTTTCCTTTAACCCAGTGACACACTTCCTTCCACGAGGAGCTATTTCGAGCTGGCCTTGACCGACATATCAAGTTGCCTGCGGCCCACAGTCTTCCAACACAAGCTTAAAGTAGATGTGGCCTTCCTTACTGCGTTCTCACTACGTTTCTTAAAATGCCGTACTGCTATGCTATTTCCGAATGGATGTCTGTTACAATATAGGGCCTCGCGATAATGCTTCGCCTCGACTATCGTTATATAGTTCTTCCCCTGATACTCGTAATTTTAAACACCTCCTGGTATCAATCTTTAATGAACATAAATTGTCGGCATAAACGGACTTCCTTTATCAGTTCTAACTGTTTCCTCACATACTAGCGAGTCCGATATCGCCTTGAAATTCACACTGTTCGACAAACAAACTGACATACTTCACTGAAAAAAAACGCACTGGCAATACATGCACGCTAGTTTCAAGCTTCATGGCCTGTTGGTCACTCACGAAAACCATTCAAGTTCCCGATGTAAAATCACTGTCTGCGTGACATGGGCTATTCGTCCGTGCTCCGCTGTATAACATTCTCGTCCACGCACTATTGACTCACACACTGCTGACTCACATACTGAACATTCCGGAACCGCGTCCTTCTTCGAGAAAAAAAGTGGGAGGGGTTGGAACCTTCTGGAGCATTCCCCTACTCTCGCGGTTACCTCGCCGCGTCATGCCATGACGTCATACTGACTCTCCGGTCGCCTTCCGATCTTCTGTCATCCGGGGCCGGTAATTGACCCTGACTGGATCGGTCACATCTCTCCCGCGGCCTTCAAAATATAAGCGGTGGGAACATAGCTTATGTTTTTCCTCAAGTGATGCATGTGAACGATCCTTTCAGTCCTCTCCTCAATGCTGACTAACGGGCTTGCCGGTGATACTTCCGCAGATTCGCAGCATTGAAATTCCCAACAAGTGCATTCGTGACGTTGTCAACCACCCTATAGCAATTGTTGTCCATCACTCTGGCAATCCTATGGGGTCCCGAAAATGGGCGCGCAAATTTCCCATACACTCTGAGTGGTAAGTTTGATGACGTGGGTTTCCGAATCAGCACCAGGTCATTGACTCGAAGTGGCTCGCGAAAACGGCGGCCAGCCTTCCTTCTCTCCCGTTTCTGCGCCTGTAGCTGCATCCTCTCCCTAGCCAGTTCGTTTCTCCTTTGCACCGACGGCTCAATCTCTGGTGGTGCCTGTATAACAGCATGCCAAGGTCTACTTGGTTTTCGTCCATGGTGCAGAAGGCAAGGAATTTGTCTGGTACTCTCATGTGTTGTAGAATTCAAGCAACGTTCAATTATGGGTACCACTTCCATCCATCGATGATGCTGTTCATGACAGTAAATCCGGCAGTATTTTCCAATCTCCGCATTTACTCTTTCAACAGGATTTCCTTCTGGGTATCTTATGGAGCTCAAGATATGCCTTATGCCGAGTCGTGCCATAGCTTCTTGAAATTTGGCGCTCGTGAACTGCGTTCCATGATCGCTCAGAAGGAACTCTGGCTTTCCTGCAGTTGGAATCACGCCGGTTTCAATCCTGCGAATCACGTATCGGGATGTTGCCTTCTGGATAGGGTGCAACATGACTAATTTGGTAAACACATCCATCGTCACCAAGATGTATTGGTTACCCCTGGTGGACCTCGGAAGGGGGCCATACAGGTCCGTAGCCATTAATTCATTCGGACGAGTCGGTATAATAGCCCTAGGCTTCTCCTTAGATACGTCCGATGGGAATTTGCATCTCTGACAGATGTCGCATGTCCTGATTACCGCTCGTACGGTTTTTCCCATATACTCCCAGGTAAATGTTTCTCTTATGGCATGTAAGGTTTTATCACATCCTCCGTGCCCAATAGATCGGTGAGCCAACCAAACCACTGCTGGAATCAACTTCGGCGGTATTACAATACGTAGCCTTGTGTGGTCTTTATCGACAAACTTGTGAATCACGTCACCAACAATGTGATAAAAGTGAGCAATCTTCGCCGTTCCAGCATAATCGGGATCATCTGCACCCATGCGATTCTTCAAATACCGGTATATCCGTCTTAACGGAGTATATCGCCGTTGCGCCTGGCTCAGGCGTTTCAAACGTTCCACCGTTTCCTGATCGTCCGGTATTAGCTCTACCTGGTGCAAAACAGCCTCCTCACGTGGGTTTCTGCTCAAAACATCCGCTAGAAAGTTTTGCTTTCCGGGCCTATGAATAACTTCTGCATCGAATTGCTGCAGGAACAGGGTCCAGCGCGTGACTCTTTCGCTTGAAATGTCAAACTTTAACATAAACTGTGACGCGCGATGGTCCGTCACAATCACGACCTTATGCTCTAGAAGAATCTTCTTCTACATCTTTAGAGCATAAATTATAGCCAGCGCCTCCAACTCCGTGGCAAAGTAATTAAGCTCAGGCTGTCGCAATTTCCTACTGGTAAATGCCAGATAATGTTGTTTCTTCTCGTCATCCAACTGGTACAACACAGCGCTCACTCCTACCTTTGAAGCATCGGTGTCAATATAAAATGTTTTGGAGAAGTCTGGGTACTCCAGTTTAACGTTGTTAAGGAGCATGTGTTTAGCCTCCGTGAAGGCCTCTTCACACGCCTGATCCCACTTCCACCGATTGTTTTTCCTGAGCATGCTCTGCAGAGGGGCAACTACATCCGTGTAAAGGGGACAATGACTAGAAAAAAATAAAGTCATTCCCAGGAACTGCCTCACTTGTTTCACCCTTTCTGGTCTGGGAAACTCAGCTATCGCTTCAATTTTCTCCGGGTTCGGCCGATATCCATATTCGTCAATGAGATGTCCCAAAAATCGAATTTCTCGATGAAAGAAATTGCATTTCTCCAAGTTTGCCTTGAATCCGGCCGTAAGCAAGTTCTCAAACAACAATCTCAAGTGTTTCAGGTGCTCCTCTACTGACGTGGATGCCAAGATCAAATCGTCCACATAACATAGTACGTGTTTCTTGACCTCTTCACTCAAGTTGCTGTCCAGCGCTCGAATCAGCACAGGGCCACTGTTTTTCAAACCGAAGGGAAGGCGGTTAAAGACGTGGGTCTTCTGCTCATGCAGGAAGCCAGTGTATTGCTTGCTGTTCTCGGTTAATTCGACATGATAATAGGAATTTGTGAGATCTACGGTTGAGAAATATTTATTTCCTTTAAAGCGCCTCAGCAGCTCTCTAATTTGCGGTGGGCGGTCGTATTCTGGCAAAATGCGTGCATTTATTCCACGTGCATCTAGACAAATCCTTAGGCGACCGTTTGGCTTCCTTACAACCGCTAAAGGGTTTAGGAAAGAAGTCAGAGCCTTCTTTATTATGCCATCCTTCTCCATGGCGTTTATCATGGCCTTTACCTCCTCCTTCCATTTCTCTGGGACTGGATATATGTGTTTCCTGTATGGTGAGTCATCACTCAACTTGATATCGTACTGAAAGTTCTTGATAACTCCAGGTTTGTCGCTAAATACATCCTGAAACTCCTGTATTAGGTCATCAAAATGTTCCTGGACGGTTGGATCCAAAATTTCCTTTACACCAACGGGCATGTGGGTGATCGTCTCTTCCTCACGTTCCACGATATTCTCAAGTGTGTTCTCAAAAAAGGGCGTGCTCGAGCTGGCATTGATATAACCTTTAGATCCTCTGCTCGGCGATTCGTTTCCGACATACATAACACCCTCTTGCATATTTATAATCCAGCCGTACTCCGAAATGAAATCAACACCCAGAATTATTTGAAAATTGATGTTGGAGATGGCCACGAACACGTGCTCATAAAACCTCCCCGCAATCTTGATCGTCAACAGGGCCTGCAGCTTGCATCTCACTGAGCGATCGGGAATTACACCTCTAACCTTTACATTCGCTACTGGTAGAGTATGTACGGGTCCTGCCTCCATTATCTCGTCCAAACATGACTGAGACACAACACTAATCATCGCTCCGGTGTCAACCAGGGTTTTTATTTGTTTACCGAGCACCTCTACTGTTATGATCGGCAAAGAATACACTTTCCCGCGGCGGATAACGTCTTCCTCATGAATCAAGTCTTCATCGGTAGCCTGAAATATCTCTTGAATTTCTATCAGTTCGGGAGGACCAAGGTTTGAGGAATTTCTTAATTTGAAGTTTTTTTTGTTGATCTGACCGACTTGTGTCAGGTGGTCGGTCAGCTTCCCCCGGTGGTGCGGATGGATTACTCCGTAATTGTTGTAAATATTCCTGGCTCTCTCGATGTCTTTCCGTATAGCTCGGCCGCGACCCCTGCGAACGAGAATCCCTATAGGCATTCTGTCTCTGATAATATTGATTTGACTGCCTTCGCTGATATTCACCATATCGTCCCTTCGTATTGTTGAATCGGGATCTCCTACGTTCTTCATACGGTTTATTCCTCCATCTGGGTCGCTCGTCTGTTCCACCGTAGCTCCTATCTCGGCTCCGATAGTACCCCGTGTCTCTTGGCCTGTCCGTCTCCCGCGGCGTTCGCTCTTCCGTCTGCGCAATTTTGTCAATCACGACCGTGTTCACATCTCTATTTTCCTGTCGTCCGGACCTCGCCTGTAACTGTGCGCTAGTGTGGTCAAGTTTTCGAAGAATCTCTTCACATCCCTCTAAAGTCTCGGCTCCTGACGCTATTACACTCTTCTGGACCTCTACAGGTAACTGTCGTATAATAGCTTGGACCAATTCGTCCTCCGGCACTGGTGGAGTCAAATACTGCAGCCTGGCGAGTTGCGATGCGAAGTACCCCGCATACCTAGTCGGATTGGACGTCGCATACCGTTTGGCGTATAGTTCCGCCCGTATGTTCAATTGTTCTTCAGGGCTCCAAAAACGTTTGATTAATAATCGTTCGAACTCATCCGTGCTCGTGAACGTGTATCGAAATGCGCGAAACCAAGTTAATGCCGTCGATTCCAGGGACCTCTCAATAACTCTTAGTTCCCTCTCACGTGGTATCTTATTCTCCGCCATGTATTCACGGGCCTCCCTCATAAATTCGATAGGTGTGACGTTATTAGTCCCATTGTACCCCGAGAATTTCCTCGGTTGGTGGTCTATACTTCTAATGATAGTTAGGTGTCCCGCGGGATTTGTACTCCGTATTCTCGGCGTTGCAACTACCTCACCCGCCTTTCTAGAAGATGAGGCGTTTTCACTTTCCGTCCCGTTAAGATGTGGCGTGTTTTCAATTTCGGACCATCTAACCCTTTCTGACTCCGATTTGTCTTTTATCTGCGTCATTTCCGCCTCTAAGTTGCCTAATCGAGTGAGTTGCCTTCCCTGTTGAATAATGATCTTCTCCTCCAACTCAACAATGGAAGTGTGGATAGATTCTCTCACATGTTCGAGTAATGTCGTTTGTGAATGAGTGATTTTCCTGTCATACGTGTCCTGGATTGATTCAACCTGTATCTGCATGTTTTTCACGTCCTTCGCAACCTCTTCTTTCCAACCTGACACGTCCTGTTTCAACTTATCCAGGGTTTCCTCGTTAGACTGACCAATTTGCTCAATTTTTGCCATCAAATCTTGTCCCATGCCTTTAATATTACTGTTCAACTTCTCCTCAAGTCCTTCAATATTCCCCCGAAGTGAACTCTGAGTATCCCTGATTTGCCGTGCCATAGAATCTTTGAGCTCCGCGGTGAGCACTTGGAATGTAGTTTCTACCCTTTTATCGAGTAGATTAATCTTATTATCTATAGCCTTTCCTGATAGTCTAAGATTACGTTCTACAGCATCAATGTTTTTCTGCAAATGAGATTCTAAACTCTTAAGATTAGATCCCATGACTTCTAATAAGTCGGTTCTGAGACCATCAACTTTATCACTAACATCATTTTTTATTCCTGCTATTTGAGTGCCGACACCCTCTTGTGTCCTCTGTACCTCTGCTACCTGAATGCCGACACCCTCTTGTGCCGTCCATAAGCGATCCATATCGCTCTTAATGTTTGTTTTAATTGACCCAACACTATCCTTAACATTATTCATTTCAGTGGTTAGACCAGTTAATCCAACTTGGATTTGTTTTAATATATCAGCAATATTTTCTGCGGTTACTACTTGTGACATCTTACAATACAACTTAACTATAGGGGCCTACATGGGAATGTAGGTCGTCGAGTATAGCCATAACCTGAGATCGTGTACCAACCCTGTCAAATGGTTCACTAAAGGCTCAGTGTGATACGAGGTTAATTATACACAAGAATTACACATGGCAAGCATCGCGCTCCCATCAAAGGCACGAATCGGACCACACAGTATACTCCCATCATCACAACAAATGATTGAGTACAAAAAACATGCCCATGACGGAAACGAAACACCCCATCGTCGTCGAGCCCAACACGTTGGCGACGCCATTTCCCCCCCTGTGCCCGCTTCTCCAATGAGACAGGCGATCACCAGGCTAGCATCCCGGCCCCATCAGAAGAAACAGCCAAGGGAGTGGGTACAAAAAAAAATTAGGGCATGAATCTTGGTTCATACAGACAAGACTAAAAGAAAAGCTCCAGCGAGCTAGAGACAAAGGGGTCTCGGGTCGTTTACGGGTTGGTATGGCAAATAGACTGAACCAGGATTCACAAGCAAAACCCTAACTTGAACTGACAAACAGAAAAGAAAGGAAAAGCCCTCGTAAAATCACATCTGCCCCTTTATTTGCCAAAGGATAAATAAATATGCAACCTGCCTATCACGCACGAGTATAATGTTAGGGTGGGACAAAGTCCGGAAAAGAAATACAGTTCATGGTCCCTAAACAAAGAAAAGAAAATTACGCTTATTCAAACTCGTGGGTGTCCTTTCTTAAAGTTCCGACAAGGAGATCGTCTTTCAAAAAGCTAAATTAACCCTTAATTTATCGGTGCACACGCATGTAAACATCACTAGCCACTTATCACAAAGTTCACCTGCGGCAAAAATTCAAAGAAAATGTCGAATATCTATGTAAATTACAACTGTCTACCCTTATACAGCAATGGACGGATCTCCTCTATCGAACTGTAAATTAATAATTAAAGAGCATCATGTTACATCAAATAGCACTCAAACATCGACTCAGCTTCACATACTGTGACATTTCAACAATTAATTATAACCTATCATAAATTATTAACACACCCAGATTGTGCTTACATATTTACACTACTAATTCTTATTATTATTAATGATTTATCTCCGCCTTTCCAACAACCTTGATCCACACTGTCATATTTGTCATTGTAATTAAATTATAGCATTGTCTAATTTTTATGAAAGGTTAAGAACCTCGTAATAAGGCGCCCTAGCGTCTTTCATACTCACAACAAACATTTAATCGTAACCCTTCCGCCGAACGCTCTGTGTGAAGATCCAAACAACCTGACTGTCGAGCGCACCATCAATTACACACCTGCGCTATTCAATACAACTCATCAATGAACGTTGCACGTTCGTCAAGAGGACCCTGTCCTTACAAATTCAATTCAACGGGCATCCGTCGCCCCGTGAATAACCTCGTCATAATTGACGGAATAATACCATATCTAATTACCACATAATTATCACATAAACTTTACACAACTTCATTACAAAATAAATCATGCATTATTAGCATGTCTCAAGAACCCACACCAACAGAGCGTATAAACTTTATCGGGACCACGAGGTCGTATGATAATATGGCATCCTATCCAAGGAACCTCATCCGACAATCTCCAACCATATTCATTGCTATAAAAATCTATGCATTCCGTGACCAACCTTTCAGAATAAAATTCGAATAATGACCTCTGAAATCGTCATGCTAGAATCTCCCAGCAAAATGGGCATCTCCTATTATGGTTACCCAATTTCAAATTATTATTATTATGTCTCAGAGAATAAATACATGTCTTACTCCTACCATTGATGCTGTAATTTTATGTAGGTCAAATGACCCGAAAAGAAAGACAAAAAAACATCTGCACGACCCTATGAAGAAAAAAAAATGATGCTCTTATTCAATCTGGAATAAATGATTATAAAGGGCGTTAAGTTACACGATCTCAGGTTATCTCATGGCATGGCTATCCGAGGTAGAAGTTCTCTTCTTTCTGATGAACAAAGGTGGAAAGGAAACGTCTTACTTTATATCCGGTGTCCTCGGAAATCCATGGCGTCGGCGTCATCATCGTCTGCGGCATCAGGGCGGCGGCGTCCCTCCAGTGTCTCCGCGATGTGGTCTCCCAGCGTACTGGTAGAGGTATCCGCCCATGGCACCTCTCGATCTCCTGGCGACGCCCATGTCTGCCCACAGGTTGTCCCCGGTCACCTTCATCAGCGGCGTCTCCCGACGTCCCAACCATGGTCCACTCGTCCATCTCGTTGCGACCGTTCACCCCATTATGGCCCCTTTAGAAGTTCAGTGCAGCATAATTCGCGTGTTAATATGCATGTTGATGCCCAGAATATATGAGTCCATGGTTATTAAGTTCATGCTGCCGTGTGGCAATATTACATCTCACTATATCAGAGTACATTCACGCTCGCACACTATAGCGTCTAACACTTGAGTGATATGTTTTCACTTTCCTTTAACCCAGTGACACACTTCCTTCCACGAGGAGCTATTTCGAGCTGGCCTTGACCGACATATCAAGTTGCCTGCGGCCCACAGTCTTCCAACACAAGCTTAAAGTAGATGTGGCCTTCCTTACTGCGTTCTCACTACGTTTCTTAAAATGCCGTACTGCTATGCTATTTCCGAATGGATGTCTGTTACAATATAGGGCCTCGCGATAATGCTTCGCCTCGACTATCGTTATATAGTTCTTCCCCTGATACTCGTAATTTTAAACACCTCCTGGTATCAATCTTTAATGAACATAAATTGTCGGCATACACGGACTTCCTTTATCAGTTCTAACTGTTTCCTCACATACTAGCGAGTCCGATATCGCCTTGAAATTCACACTGTTCGACAAACAAACTGACATACTTCACTGAAAAAAAAACGCACTGGCAATACATGCACGCTAGTTTCAAGCTTCATGGCCTGTTGGTCACTCACGAAAACCATTCAAGTTCCCGATGTAAAATCACTGTCTGCGTGACATAGGCTATTCGTCCGTGCTCCGCTGTATAACATTCTCGTCCACGCACTATTGACTCACACACTGCTGACTCACATACTGAACATTCCGGAACCGCGTCCTTCTTCGAGAAAAAAAGTGGGAGGGGTTGGAACCTTCTGGAGCATTCCCCTACTCTGGCGGTTACCTCGCCGCGTCATGCCATGACGTCATACTGACTCTCCGGTCGCCTTCCGATCTACTGTCATCCGGGGCCGGTAATTGACCCTGACTGGATCGGTCACAGTACCTGCATCATTTCAGGTACATACATGAAAGCTTCGGTCACGTGGGAATTGACAAGGCACAGGCGACCATAGGAGAAACGTTTACATGGCCGCGAATGAGGACTACCATCTGTGACGTAATAAAGACTTGCGATCCCTGTCAGATGACGAAACCGAATAATTACTTAATGAGGCAGTATCCTAGACCATTGCTACCTCAGAAACCCTGCGAGCTCGTGGCCCTGGATTGTTTCGGTCCGATCCCGAAAGGTATGCGAGGTTGCCGTCACTTGCTAGTGTGTTTTGATGTGTTTTCTAAGTTTGTTGTGTTGTGCCCCATTCAGAAAACTACTTCGAAACAAATACTCAGTCGTATTCGAAATAGAGTTATTCCAATCCTTGGAAAACCAGAGTTTATATTGTCGGACCATGGAAGCTATTTTACGAGCGCCGAATTCGAGAAAGGTATGGAGGACTTGGATGTAAAACACATGTTTAGTAGCATTCGCCACCCTCAAGCTAATCCTAGTGAACGCGCAATAAAATGCGTTACTAAATACTTATGGATCTTTATTCCCAATGAACATCACAAGTGGGTAGACAGGATCAAAGACGTAGAGACCTGTATGAATACAACTAGACATGAGTCGACAGGCCAGATTCCCATGGTCTTGCACATGAACGAATATCCAGTAAGATCGTGGTGCAACATCATCATTTGCCCACAAGATCCCATGGTTGGTCATGAGTTGAGAATTGAGAGAACGAGAGTCCATATGAGAAACCAGGCGGATCGCAGATTACGTCGTGTCAGAAATAAGAGGTATCACAGAGAACTATTAGTCAACGAGCTTGTATTAGTACGGAAACCAGCGACATCTGATCCAGAAAGGAAGGTATTCAACAAGTTCAGTCCAAAATTTATTGGACCCTTCTGTATTGTACGTAATCTTGGTAACAACGCATACAGAGTAAAAGAATAGAGTACAGGTACAATGTCTGTCTACAATGCGGCGAATTTAAAAGTGTATTTTACTAGCGAACCTTGGGAACGCGGAAATAATGCTGCAAATTAAATATATGGAAGTACTTTTGCACATCCAACTATACAGAGGTCAATGAGTACGTCAGTTGAACGAGGAACTTGGGAGCAGCCTGTTGTGGTCAAACACTAATGAGCTCTGACGGTGACGACAAAGCGAGAGAACGAGTGAGAGAGATAAGGGTACTGGAAAGGAGAGGTACTAGCCTTAGGCGATCAGACAAGCAGGCAGGCTTGGAATGTCTGAATGAATGAGGGAGCAGGAAATATACACGAGTGCGTGTCGACACTCCAACGACAGTGGCGGCTAGACTAGACTGATGAGAGGGAGGTTTCTCTAGGATTGGCAGAAATGGATTACAGATGTTATGTTTCTTTTTAAATCGACTATATGCTATGCTCGATTTTTTCCATGCAGGAGGATTGTGAACCCGTTATCCACAGGCTGTATAAAGGATTCTAATAAATTATTCATCATCTTTTGATACATTTCTACAGACAGCAGATATGAGAGCCAGACGGTGATGGGAAATATTGAGAAATCAATGGCCCGAGAGGACACAATGGTTTAAGCTCCTGTGGTATTTTAGGAAGTAGCATAATATTCATGACATATAGAACAGGTGCAACTTATAGCGCGGATACGGCTTGGGTACGCACAATATGACCTGTTGCTATGAGTGTTGGCGCCAAGAAGAAAATCGAATGCTACGAAGTAATTGGTCAATCTTCATGTTAACCACTCCCTGTGGCAGAAATACCAGTATAAGCGCGCAAAGATCTACAAGAGTCTGGACCAATAATATCAAGACGACCTGTTTTAGCGGCAACTCGGCTTGGTAACGCACCCTGGTAAATTAACGCGGGAGTTATCTACGGATTAATTCCACGATCGATTCGAGCCAGCTACAGCATAATCGTAACCTCCACACTGCTACGAACTCATTGATACCGATCGCATGCTAGTCTGATAATTATTATGGAATATTTTTCCATAAAACCGCTTCCACACCTACCCTAGTCAGTTTCATTTATAATGATCCAGAAAGCTTCGAGAGAACACACTTTATTTTGTGCGTCTGAGGACGTAACACACACTTTCATTGTGCGTCTGAGGACGTAACGTTGATTTTTATTTGAGCATTTGAGGACATAAGGTGTCCGAGGACACGAGGCATACTCTGCATAATTTTTCATGTATTTGAACATGGAACATTTCGTCAAGTTAGAAGTGTAACTTCAGTGATTTATTTGTAGTCCCAGTACTACCAGATAGGACCAGTTCATCGAAATAATTCACCAATAGGCTGTCAAGGAATTTAGTACTTGATCGATGAATTTAATAGGAAATATATCGTGAGTGTATCTGACAAAACTTGATTTAATTCAGCACGAGATGACGTCTAGGAACGAGACCGGATCTTGGAACCAGCAGGAAATTTGCCAGAAGATGTCGATGACGAGCTAAGCATCTTAGAGGAGGGATGGCTGCAGATGTTTCCTTGACGCTGTTTTAAAGGATTGAGTACAAATGAATTTATTTATTTATTAAATCAGCTAAGGTATTATGGGACATATTTTTGTAGATATTTGTTTGCTTGTTTGGTAATGTAGATTCTTAGTTATTGTTTACTGACACATTAAATATGGGACAAGACGAGCGTTGTGTAATTTGTAAATATTTTGATTTGTGTTTGGTTCAACTATACGGGACGACGCGCAGCTCGTGCTCGCATTTGCTTGCGTAAATCCCGGTCAAGCATTGTAATTCGGAAGTCTGCCTTATAAAAAAATGGAACTGAATTAATTTTGAGGTTTAAAATAGAATTTGGAGGGTAAAGATTATTTTTGAGCAAAATTTTATGACGGATCAGGATTATTTTGATAGTTGCTTTTTCGGCAGATCTGAACGGGATGGCACTTTTCACCCGAGTATTTGTTGTGTATTTTTTAAAGTGTCAATGAACGCATTATTGGTTGATCTGTTTTGAGCCGAACCAGTAGTATGTTTATGAGAGAGAGTCAGTCCAAGCTTATGGTGCCTAGTGTGATTTTGTGATGTGTTAGCGAGAATATATCATTGTGATTATTCTGACTTGCTCCGCATCAGCCCAGTTCATATCCTCGCGAGGCTGAACTCGTGGTTTATTTTGTGTTTTCTTGCCATCCAAGCGGACGAGTGAGATATGTTTGCTTTCCAGGTGGAACTTGCACCTAGCCTGAGGGACTCAGAGAGATAGTTGACGCAGCGATGATTCGTACAAGAGGGGCGCGCTCAAATCAGATAACGCGACTTGTCATTAGTAACAGGCCTGGCTCCTGTACTTCAATTTAAGACGTTGTTTAAATTTCACAAAACCTGATCGGTTATAATGAGTATTTGATTGATTAAATGGGTGCTGTCCATAGTTGTAAGGTAGCTTCCGAAACTCCTGTTTGTCTGGCGTTTTATAAAAAAGTAAACATAGTTTTCATCCGTTAGACTTGTATTTTGCTGCTGTTGCTTTATTTCTTGTGTGTTTATTTTACGCGTTCAATGACCCCGTGTAGCATTAGGAGGTGCGAGGCTATGTTCCCAATTTTGTGATGCGAGCGTGTTGGCCTATTTCTGGCATGCTCTTTTTATTTCGTGTGCTCTGGCACCAGCTAGTATCTCAGGGAGATTCGTCATCTTTTTGTATTATTAGATCTTGCATGTGTCAGTAGTAAAGCCTCCGTGGCTTAGGCGGCAGCACGCCGGCCTCTCACCGCTGGGTCCGTGGTTCAAATCCCGGTCCCTTCAAGTGAGATCTGTGCTGGACAAAACGGAGGCAGACAGGTTTTTCTCCGGGTACTCCGGTTTTCCCTGTCACAATTTCATTCCAGCAACACTCTCCACTATCATTTCATTTCATCTGTCATTCATTTAATCATTGCCCCAGAGGAGTGCGTCAGGCCTCGGCAGCCGGCACAGTTCATATCCTCGCCGCTAGATGGGGGCTTCATTCATTCCATTCCCTGACCCGGTCGGAGACTGGAAGCAGGCTGTGGATTTTCATTTTCATGTGTCAGTAGTAATTATAGAGTATTAATTAAGGGTGGGTCCCATAGCCGTTGTGTGATTTAAAAGATGCAACTCCGTGAGCAACATGACTGTTTCAGTTGTAAACGGACTCGCATCAGTTCTCATTTTTTTAATTAACGAGCAGTACACCACGCATTATATAACTTCTTGACCAGGAAAAATGGAATTGCATCCATATGTTGTGACGAGCGAGTTCCTACTGCTCAATTTTATGTTATGTTTTATCATTTTGTGTGAAGCTGTATTCACATTGTTTTATTGGTGGAGCGAGTCTTACCGCTCAGTAATATATTTATTTCTTAAGGGGGTGAAAGTCAGGGAGGATTTCTTTTTATTTATTATTATTATTATTATGCACAAAATTTTCAGTCATTAAAATTCTTTTATTCTACTTGTTATTCATTTTATTTCTAGTATAGCCTCTGTCATGGACCTTTCTATTCATTAGAGCATGTTGTTTTTAAGCGAACTTTGCTGAGTAACGCAGTCAGGACTGAACACGACCCCGTAGATGAATCTTATGAAAACCATGCTTTATTGAAGGGTGCACTATATAAATTACCGAAAGTGCACCGTCCATATGTTTGCGTAAATAAACTGGTGAATATGAGACAAGAAATAGCACTGTACCTTAATATACTCAAATCCAATTTCTACACAGCGCGCTGATTACAAACGACTACGGTGACAGTTTTACTGAATGGTTCACGATCTGCACATATGGCATTGAAGCACACAGAGCGCATGCGTCGGTCGGCCAGAGAGCTTGGAGCACGGAGATATGCTACCTAGCGCACCACCCGATCACAGCAATCTAGTGACTAAACATATATTTATGAATATTTATGTTAAAACATATAATAACGTTATAATTATCGTCGAACATAAACAGTCGTATGCAACTCGCCTATAATGGTAATTAAGACACTCGTATGGAAATTATAAAACTCGCATACGCTCGTTTTATAAACATACTCGTGTCTATATCATTGCCATTATAGGCTCGTTGAATAATGTACTATTACTTTTAATTATAGTAGACTGTCGGTTTCAGCCATATTGTGACCTTCCGCAGCGGCAAAATATAATTGGCCTATATGTCGAGATGCAAGACTTACATTGAAATATTTTTCACATCAAACGTTGTTATACAAATTATTTTTAAAATTACTAGTTATCTAAAGGCTAATCACATATTAAAATTTTAAAATTTATATACAACTAGTAATTCGAAAAATTATTTTGATAACAACCTTTGATATGTAAAATTTTTGAATGCAAGGCTTGCATCTCGAATTATATTATATTTTGCCGCTGAGGTAGGTCACAATATGGCCGAAACCGGTACTATAATTAAAAGTACAACTAATTATTGACTTAAGGTATTCATTTTATGACTATATTAAACTTCTGTAATGTGTTTTAACATCTTTTTTGATGTGTAACATCTTTCCGCTCGGTTGCTGGATAGTTTTGTGGGAGTGATTTTGAAAATTGGGGACGGAAGTAGATCGGAACGATCGAGCTGGCGGTGGTGGATCCAACGGAAGTATGCACTGCCCGCTCGATCGATCAAACGGAAGTGTACTAGCTGGCAGTGGTGGACAACGGAAGTATGCACTACCCGTTCGATCGATCGATCCAGCTACCAGATTACCATTTTAAACGATATTTATCATATCAATATGACTCATTTTGACACAATCCATATGAAATTACGTGTTGGTCTGAGAATTAAGAGGACCTGTTTATAAGGAATTTAAGGTTATGAGCGGTGTCGCGTCTATTAAGCTAGTTGATCCATATCGTATTCATTATTTAGGCTAGTGCTGGTGGAAGCTACAAATCATCTAATAAAATGAGTTCCGTATTATAAACTAAAATATCTGTAAAACACTCCCTTTTACAATAACAATTGAAAATGTTTGTATTGGAAACAAGGCAGTGTGTGCTCTGTAGCGCGAGAATATTATGGTAATACAGTAGGCAGTGCATTTAGCAGGCACTGGTTTGACGAGCACAGTGGCAAATGTTTCACCGACTTTCATTTGTCATTGAGCAGTTTATGAAGCTTCACGTTCAAGTTTGAACATCACATGGGGTAGGACAAAGACGACAAATGACATTTAAGTAAGGGGCATTATTGTCAAGCTGTGGTTGAGTAGGCTAGTCAAATATTATATGCATAACAGAATGCTGTTATATGAGTGGAATAAAAGCTGAGACTAAGTCATTTCATGATTGTAGGAAGGCATGTTTTGATTGTTTACGACGAATTGTATGAGAGTCTTGAGAATAATGAATGATATAGTTACTGAGGAGTGTGCTCACAGTATTTGAGAGTACAGTCGACGTTGTGTGTCACTTCGCTATTATGAATTACTAGCAGGTACCCGCGGCTTCGCCCGCGATCAAGACAATGGGTACGATGCATTATTGCTGATAATTGGTATATTCTATTACACCAATCGCGGCTATAGGTGGGTCCATTCTAATTCTGAATATTCTGATACATACAGTATATTGATATGAGCAGCAGAGTGGGAATTTTATAGAGTTGTGAAAGTCTGCAGGGTTCGATGTTACATTATGTTAACAAATTTTAAAATTACGTTTTTGGTTTTGCCATCATCTGCTGAGACATAACGATTTTGTTGTCCGATGCTCGTGAGCACGCCACATACATTTGCCCATGGGAAAAAATGGTTTTGTCTAAATGTACACGTGCTACTGTTAAGTGTGTGTCATTGCGATTTGTTAAAGAAATTGCGAATATTGTTTGAAGAGGGAACTGCACTATTGCACACTGGAATGGCAAATCTATCGGAATATGGGGAATTTTCTTAAGTTATTCTGGATGCAATTTGGCCATACTTATTGATTATTTGAACGTCAACATATCGCTATTAATAGACCAATAGTTAAATATCTCTCACCTTGGCCGCTGATGTACATTATACAGTCTCTTCCAGTGTTACATCCCAGGGATTGAAATTCTCCAACCACCCTTTTGCCTCTCATGCCTCTCTAAGTAATTAAAATTCTTGATTGTTGTTGTTTGAGTCTTCAATTTTTTAACTGGTTTGATGCAACCCTCCATGTCTCCCTCTCCTGAGCTAATCGTTTCATCTCTACATAGCTACCACACCCTATATCCGAGGCAATCTGTTTAACCCTGGTTTACCCCTACAGTTCTAGTCCGCGACCCTCCCATCCATAACTAAGCTTGCTATTCCTGGGTGTCCTAATATGTGTCCTACCCTCCTATCTCTTCTCTTCATTAGCAGTCGCCAGAAACATCTCTGCTCCCCCACTCATCTTAATACCACTTCATTTGTTACCCTATCTACCCATCTGATCATCATTCTCCTGTATCACCACATTTCAAAAGCTTCAATTCTCCTTTTTTCTGCTTCACCATTAGTCAATTAGTCCAACTCAGCAACTTTTCTAGGTTTAAGCCGTGACTTGTCCGGGGATTCAATGGCCGTGAAAGACAAAATACCAACTTTATTGAAATAAGTTTGCCAAATTCCTCAGTAAGAGTAATTACGAAAAAATAATAATTAATGTGACAGCCGGTAGAATACGACACATTCGACTGTTAATATGGGTTGCTGATCATGGTAAAAAACGAAAAAGAGCAGATCAAAATTGGCAAACAAAAATATTCAGTTGACAAAGAACAAATTTATAAAGAAAATGAAAGCATACCGTGCAAAATAGAAAGAATCTTAACATTGTAAATTAGAGTAGAGATCTGAAAGCTCGCTTACAATATCCAGCTAAAAGAGTATAAAATTAGACTCAAAATCACGATCGTATCCGACCCCCCCAAAAGCCACCTCTATAAATAAAATATATCTCATTTTACGCGTATCAATGCGAGGAGCAATGTTCGTGGTTAGAAGTGGGAACCGAACCCTGCGTTTTAAGGCCCTAAAATGAACGGTTTTCGAGATATTGCCAGAAAACTATCCCCGTTCTGCGACATTTCAGTGGTTGCCATAGTAACGATGATCTGTTTCTCAGAGGGAACACAGTTATTTGTGAATATCTCCGAAACCGTTCATTTTAGGAACTTAAAAAGTGTGTTTCGGGGTCCCTACAGGACCTCCGAGTATAGTTACTCGTATCTGGCGGCTTAAAATGAGCTAAATCCGAACTTTGTACCGACTGTCCTTGCTCAGTGCTAAAAGGCCGAAAAAAGTCACTTACAAATTGAATTTTCAAAAACCGTTTCTTAGTGGGCCTCTAGATACTCGGATAAACCAACATGCAAAATTGCAGCTTTCTAGGTCTAGTGGTTTGAGCCCTGCGTCGATGAGTCAATCTTGGATGGTCAATGCCAAAGAGCCGAAAAAAGTCACTTACAAATTGAATTTTCAAAAACCGTTTCTTAGTGAACCTCTACATACTCGGATCAACCAACATGCAAAATTTCAGCTTTCTAGGTCTAGTGGTTTGAGCCCTGTGGTGATGTGTCAATTTTGGATTATATATAATAGATTAAGGAAGGAAGCATATAGTTTTGCGTGACCGTTAATATCACAATCATGATCCACGGTACCTCCCTTTTACGTGGAATGCGAACCACAGGACATGGCATTTCAATTCGAAAATCTCACATGTATTGACCGGGAATCAAACCCGGTCTACCTTGGTGAGAGACTAACAGCTTGACCGCTGCGCCACAAGTGTGACAGTAGCATATCTCCGATTCAATCTATACATTCATCATAGTACCAGTCTGAAAATGGAGCGTAAATTAACATTTTAAGAATGTCCAAGCTGTGTAGTATACCAGTAGGATAACATGTCAGATGTTACACATCATATGCGACTACTGTAAGGCTCGTATCTTTTTTTTAGCTACTGTGAGTTTTTCCCTAAATGAAACCACTACGAACGTGCCGCAATCATGTGCATTATAATTTCGCCATAGGGGCTTCCTTTGTCTTCATTTAAAGGGCAAATTTCAATTATAGCTGTGTGTGGCCTATAATCTATTTATCTAGAAGGGTATGATGCGAGCAGTTAAAAAATTCCCTCAATGTGTAATAATTCTTTCCCATTATGGAACAGAATTAATTCCAGACACATAATAAGGTACCCGCTGCGCGTCGTAATCTCTTCATTCTGCTGTTTGTGTAGTGTTTGCTCCTCGCAGCCACACGACTAATGCTAGGCTACACCGCACATGTGTGCGGCATATCGGGCGACACACTCATTTACTAGCAACTTATAAGGGAATATCGTTCTCATTTTCTTTTTCCTCACATAGACTTGACTTCTCATGGAAGATGTCTGACAAGAGCATCTCATATGTCGATTGAAACGTTTCTGGAATGCCAGAACTTAAAATCGTTAACATGATCTCCATGTACGGCCTCTTAAATAAGTATCTGTCATCAAATATCACAAGACTCAGATATAAACTAGAATTAATCGAATGGCCGAAAGTTTCCCTATAGTCTGTTCGCAGTTGTTGTCGATTCATTAAGGGGCTTCGATTTGCAACATACGAGGGGCTTACTATATTGTTATACACTTTATTTTCGTCTGCCCAAATGAAGTACATTATGTTGTTGCGTCAACCTTCTCAACACATTCTCTTTGTAACCTTATGCAATTTTGCCATCGATGTGTCAGTCTCTCCAGATCTTCCTGATACCATCCTTTCGGATTGCTGCGTACCTATGCCTTGACAGCTGTGTCCCGAGGCTTCACTTGGTGTGAAGTCGGGAGTGTATGGTGGTGAGGCAGCACCGTGAATCCCATTTCATCAATGGCAGCGGTGGTCTCTCGGCTAGTGTGGGGGCAGGCATTGTCATGTTGCAGAAGCACACTTTTAGCCTATTTTCCTGGCAGCTTAGTTTGAATGGTACGACGCAAGCGCTCAAGGGTTGCCACATATGCAGCACTGTTAATCGTGGCCCCCAATTCCAGCCAGCCAATGAGGATGATGCCCTTTGTGTCCCTTTCGCTTGTCAACTGATGGCACTGTTCGACATTTCTTTGGTGGTGGATTGCATGGTCGCCGTTTTGCGGATTTTTCAGAACTGGACACAGCACTCCGAAAGAATGGTTTCAGGAAGGTCTGGAAAGACTGACACATCGATGGCAAAAGTGCATAAAACTACAAGGAGATTATGTTGAGGTGGGCGTTATAACTGATGTGTAATGTACTTCATTTAGGTAGAAAAATAAAGTGTATAACAATATAGTACGCCCCTCCTAGTCTAGATGAATGTATATGAAATTAACCATCCCTGAAACAAATTGGTTCTTATTGTGACAGATCTTGGATCTGCACAGACGCTCCTCATCATTTATTGTCATGTATAGTTTTATCTTATGTAAATTAATCGGAAAGTGCCCAGTTAAGGAATAGAAATAAGTAACCAGGCTGTTGTTTGATGGCCTTGTGCTCAATACGAAGCAAATCCTATAGGCCATTAAGGAGCGACACGGTATAACGTCCAGGCGCAGATCTAGAGTTTGGTTTTGGGGGGGGGGGTCAGAGAATCGATCTAGAGTTTGGCTTTGCGGGGGGGGGGGGGGGCAGAGAATCGAAATTGTTAAGAAAAATGGTATCACTAAAAACGCAATCACAAAATAACCAAACGTACAAAATCAGACCAATTTTTTTGCAAGCTACATGGATAGAAATTTGATGCGTTTAGCGCACCAAAAATATTCGTACAAATTGCAACGGCGTGTTTTGCAACTTTTACATCGAGCTTCGAGAAAACGATGAAGGTACGTTACAGTTTCGGCAAGTCGAGTTGGTACCGACAAAGGGAGAAAGTCACAGCTTAAATTGCCAACCAAGCTTGCGGTTTGGACGTCGGCAAAAATTGTTGGTGCGAAAAAAGTCCCAGTTTCCTATCCGTGCATTGCTGCACATTCATCGTGACATCACTATAAACATCGATTCGGTGATCACAAGGTTTGCTAATCAAAATAGACGAGTTGATTTTGTTGTATAACTAATAGTTATTATACAAGAGGTTTGAAGTTGTAAATATGTACAGTTGTAACAGAACATAATAATTCCAATAAAGATAATTCAGTATTGAATAAAATGAAAAAAAACAACTGTTTTTCAGTTAAAATTCGTTAAGTTTTATTTGTCTGGTAATTGTGTTTTCGTTTTTTGAGTTTGCAAAAAAATTTGGTCTCCGTTTGGGGGTGGGGTCATGACCCCCGTGACCCCTCCCCCCCCCCCCCCTTGAATCCGCGCCTGATAACGTCGAACTAATGCATTGATTAGAAATCGACAGTGATCTAGGTGGCGGTGACTGGCTATAGGCCTATACAAACTTTGGTAAAAGTTCTTTACTTATATAATTGTTTGGTAGAGAAGGGATTCTTTGTTAAAAATTTGACGATATTTCACATGCCCTGGTGACTGAAAATTAATTAAAAGAGAAGAATTGTATCTCTAAATAATGGAGATGTGTCCAGGAATTGATGCTTTGAGAGATAAAGCAGATATGTCGCAAGTTTGCGGAACATAAATTACATCAGAATATACATAATACCCCAACCACAAGTAGCCTAAGCCTAGGTAGCCAATGGAACATATAATGCACGGCACTTTCCGTATAGTAATTTATATATTGATTCATTGAATATAATAACTTTTCTTTCTATCAGGGGCGTGGTGGCTCAGTGGTCTAGCTGTATGCCTCTCACCAAGGCGGTCCGGGTTCGATTCCCGGTCAATGCATGTGAGATTTTCGAAGTGAAATGCCATGTCCTGTGGTTCGGATTCCACGTAAAAAGGAGGTCCCGTGGCTCATAATCACAAGATTCACGGTCACGTAAAACTACAATCTTCCTTCCTTCCTTTTCTTTCTATCATTCTACTCCGTAGTTGTTATTTTGTGATTTCCATATTTATTCTTTCTATTTATTATTTCTACAAGGGGAGGGGGTTGCCATAAGCAAGTCCTATTGTCCTTCTGCCCGGGAGGAGAGATTTCGTGTTCTCTATTTCATTCTCATTGTGTATATGAGTGGCGCCCAATGATATTTGTTTCTGTTGAAGAGCGATCACATTATTGACAAAATGTAATTGAATCGCTTGTTGTTGAAAGGCACTAAGTCCAATTTTTAACGTTTTGAGATAAACACAAAAAACTGTTTTTGCGATCTTGTACTCAAATATAAGACGTAATTTTTTGTTTGTGGAAAGTTCTCACAAAGGCCGATATAATAAAATCAAAATGGCATTCTTCCGTATGTTACTAACAATTGTATTGACAAATTACGTAACTGGACTTAGTCCATTTCAACCTGGAACGAGCATAACCTTTGAGCGATTAATATCATTCACATTCTTAGATTATTTCCTTTATTTATCCCCCCAGGTGCTCACATCTAGTGGGACGTGGGTTGGCGACCACGGGGCCCCAGCTGAGTCCAGCATTGCTTCCACTTACTTGTTCCGGGCTCCTCTCTGTCTTCTTTCCTGTCGACCTCACTTGGTCAACACTTGTTCTCTTCCGATCCCGACGGCATTAGGCTATCCGAGGCCTAGGTAGTATATTCCTTTCCGGCCTCAATTGGCTCTTGTCTCATCTTTTCTGATACCCTCCTTCTGCGAGGGCACAGCCTTCTTTATGTTTCCTGTTATCTCCTGCCTTCTGCTCAAGGCCCTCAAGGAGGCAGGGTGTATGTAGACCCACCACTTCTGGTGCACCCTAGATATTGCTACACCCTCAAGGGCTCACGGCTGGTGAATTCGGGAGTTGGTGATCCTGAGGGATTCCTGAGCTGGGTCTGGTTTTCCCCCTGTTATCCATTACCTCTGGGGCGGACCCTCTCCTCTTTCGCTTTCCTATCCGCCTTTCATGGCTCTCCTTCCTTCCAAGTCCCTCAATCCGCATTCTCCGAGGGTTGAGGGCATTTATTTTCCTCCTGTCCTTTATTTGCCTTATTATCCTTTTGTTTTCCATTTCATCTTCTAGTGGATAAGTTAGTAGTTTGTTTTAGTTATAGCATGACGAATAGAAATAAACAGTGTCATCACTCCGCTACTTAAGCATTGTAGTTCATGGTCCAGCCAGTGTGGGCGCGGAAGTCGCGACGAACCATAAGCACGTATGACAGTAACCCACGAGGTTAGTACTGTAATATCCTGTGCGCGAGAAGTCATATTATTCGAGGGAATTTGTTTCTTTGTAATAATTTACGAATGTCTGTGCAGTGCTTTGTGTGTGCAAACAACTAAGTTTTCTGTTGTTTCGGGAAAATGTCGTAAAGTTTTGTTCCTGGAAGTAAATCGGGTTACGAAGAAATTCTGATGGTAGACATTTTTCACACCGCCAAAAGAAACAAATCTGTTTTCGAAATGGGCGAGAGTTTTTCCGTAGAAGGATAAGCAATTGTCGATCAAAAATAGAATCTGTGACGAACGTTTTCCGGAAGATTTAATTATTATAAAGGCGGACTCTTTCGTAGTGAACTACGAGAACGTGAAACCTCCTCGCGTGAAGTGGAAATTAAAACCAGGATCCGTACCTCAAATTTTTCAAAATTTACCGAAATATCTATCCACTGATGTAAAATCACGAAAGCCGCCCAGTAGGATACGGAATGAAGGCAGCCTTCCATGGTTACTTGTTCTATTTCGTGCCATCCTTACCTAAAACGAAAAAATCCGTCTTAATAATAATAGGCCTAAAATAATAATAGTTGTATATTCTTTAGGGACTTAACGACATCTTGGTCACGTATCCCCGTGTGTTTGGGTTTGTTTAGAATTCGTCTGATAACCTGTGTCAATATGTCTATAGTAGTGTGTGTATTTGGAATTGAGGTCGGATTTGGGTAGGAAGCGGCTGTGTCCTTCAGTTAGGTACTGTACCCGAAAACCCGGATAGTAGGCTGTCAGATATCCGCCCCCTCAATCGGATTGCCAATAATCAAACGCACCGGCACAGCTACATCAATGAAAATGGCACTGACAGATACTATCGAGATTAGAGCACAATAGTTAACAAGAAAATTATTGTGGAACACACCAAAATATACGGGGTTCATACTTACCTTTACTTACCTCTTAAATATATCTCGGGGACTGGGATGTCAACTGGATCACTTAAAGTATGCCCACACAATAACCTCCACCATGATATTTAAAATGAACCAGAACGAAGACGAGAAACTTTAAACTGCACAAAAATTTATTTCACAAAAAGAATGATTTAACAAAAAAAAAATCAACGTGGCAATCAGAAGCCATCGACCACATAACCATGTCCTCCTGTAGGACCTGTATTCTCTACATATAATGTTTCGGCTTTCTCAAGCTCATAGCAACGTAAAAATAATAATGCACTGGGGATGGAAACGGGATTTGGGATGAGACACATATATCAATTGTTTTGCGTGTTTATATACTACACATTTTATTTATAGCCACAAGGCTATTATGGAACGTCCTTGGCCTCAGTAACACAGTTGCCCGGGCCAGCTGCAAGGCACCTGTATTGTCAAAGCGGACTCCCGTTCGTTCAACCCTAGCATAAGCGTGTTACCTCATAGCTTGGCTCTCCCTTTCAAACACGTAAATGTTCACATCTCAACTGAAATATTATCACGCAAATGTCTTACATGCTTCATTCAAACACCAGTGGATTACTCTAACCATCCCAAATCATGATTATTTGTTCAAACCACATGCTTAATTAGCGTTGTTTAGAGTATAAAAACAAAACTCTAAATGTTAATAACAAAAGTTCATTAATTATTTATAACAATAATAAATTGTTTATAACAATGTCAAATGACAATTGAAAATTTTATACATGCCTGTATTAATCACTATCATTTCAAATTATTTAACAAAGATATTTACAAAATTATTTACAATATTATATTGTTAATATTATTTATACAAGAAATACATTAAACCACACGTTTATCCGGATGATAATTACTCAAATCGTGTTGATATAATCGACCAATGAAGGTTAGTTATATTTAACTGTCAAATTCAGGTTTAATAAGGTTTAATAATAATTATTAATATTTATGACGGTAACCTCCATTCAAAATCTTTATCTCAAATTATTTAACACTCTTGTTAATTTTAACAGTATCTTCATATGAATAACCTTCAAAGAACAAGAACAATACAACCAGCGGGAAAATACTTCGCTTATAACGCACAAAATTGCACAAAAATTGGCCCAAAATTCATCATATATCTTCATATATATGGCATAAAATCCTCCAAACTACACACAAAAACCTCCACTTATTAATTCATCAACTTCATTAATTATTGTGGGAACCTCCTTTATTATTCAAGGGCATTATTCAACAGCGACTTTTACACGTCCACTGAACTAACGATTATACATCCATTGTTCCTCTTTAAAAATTCTTATATTCATCAATTGTAATAATGACTGTTATTATTTAACCTTCGTGGGTTTCATTCATGAATCGATATGAAGTAAAAATTTGCCAATCACAAATAAATTTAATAGCAAATACGATTAGACACTCCTGCCTGGTCTATCAAAATTGAGATTAACATCTTCAAAGTAACGCAGTATAAAAATACTATCTTCAAACAAAGTTCATCTAAACTGCAAAAAAAATAGTCGAATAGAATACAATTAGATTGTGGAATGCAAACATTATTGTTCCAATCTAGAATTGAGAAAAACTCCTATCAAATGTTCATTACTATAGTGTATTCAATAAATCGAAATAAAAGTTCATATTTCATAAAATTGTCTATAATGCAATGATAAATGTCTATGTTGCAATCATGCTCATAAGACGACTAGTATTTCAAAGATCGTCGATATCGTAATAGATTTTAACGCCCTAAAATCTTTTAATCATTCTTCTTTCTTGAGGATGACAGAAAATTGGTCAAAGTATTTTACTGAATAGAATTACTTTACTAAAATGACACGCTGTCTGAATTCAAATCTGCCATAGCAAATCGTTAACTTTACAGTCAAATCGTGACTACAAAAATATGCAAATTACTGAAAGAATCTAAATCAGTCTGAACTGATCCAAAATTATTAAGTATGCCAATGACATAGCAATGTCTCAAAAATCGAAGAAAAAGGCATAAATCAACGAAGTGTACTGAGTACAGAAATATCAATCAAGAAAATAGGGCAAAAGATAGGACAGAAAATATGGGAAAATGGTTGCTCAGGTATCGCTACAAGACTCAAATAATACAAGAAACGTTCACGACTACCTTATCTGTTGATTGAAGATCTCGAGGAAAGTTTTCAAAGAAAACTGCTGTTGGTTCCATTTCACCAGCGTGAAGATGTGCTCCGTCCTCGAATTTGGAATCAGCGTCCTCGGAGAATCGAACTGCTTCCTCCTCCGAAATTGCACTGCTCCGTGGATACGAAAAACATCCTTCTGGCAAAACTCTTCTTTGTGCGCCGGGACAACCCTGGCCTCTCTTGAAAGTTCTCTGAAGTTCTTGCAGGAATTCGCCATGAAGTCTATTGTAGTTATTTCCGCAGAAATATTCATAGTTGTGGAGTATGAAAATATTTCCACTGTTATCTGGTATAATTCAGCGATGGATTCACGATGCATGAGTGTAGTTGGATGTTCACTACATGCTCGCTTTTGTAGAAAGACGATTAACGAAGTTCCATGCTGTTACTTTACTCCAACGATATATGTCCCAATTGCATTAAAGCCTTAGCCTTCCATCTCAACTACTGTTATAATCATCGAAAGCACTGCAAGATTATAATGTTCCATAGTCGAATGTATCGTTGTAATACCAAACGTATTCTCCAATATCACTGTTGCACTCCACGTGTCAGCCGTAGTGTATAATGTGGAATATAAAAGTGTTTCTCCTGTGGCGAGAAAATCACTTTTGTTGGCAGCCTTAAAGTTCCAATATCTTTCGAAGTATAACTGTGAAATTGTTCAAATCTTCTACACACCTCAATGTTATACTGCCCAATAGAATTATAATGCAGGCTGAAGTTAACGCTAGATATCTTGACTGGTGGAAACGTTAATGTGAGCGTTTCAACTTCACCTAGTTTCGAGCAGCGTAAAATGGAACTGCTCCGAGTTCGTTCGATGCGCCAGGCTTTAACCACGCTAAAGACAACTTACTTCACTGAATCACTTGAAAATAACTATATATCACCAGAAATATATATGCGATCTGACATATGAGATCTGAGTTCTGTTCTGAGATCTGAGTTCTGAGATTATGAGTTCTGAGTTCTGAGATCTGAGAGATATGAGAGCTCCTCTCTCCTGTGCACGACCTTTTATCAACTTCTTAAGGGGCGTATCCATCCCTTCCATAGCCTGTTGCTGCGTCATTGCTGGAAGTTTTAACTTTGGCTATACTTGACGGATTTTCAAATTTCAAAAACTCAAAATTAATTTCTTCAAAATTCCAAATCAATGCCATAACTGCAAATAGATTTCCACAAATCTGCATGCCAAAAGTAATCAAATATCGTAGTTTCAGCAATCTCCGTCTTCCTTTCAAACTATCGTTCATTGGTTCGAGTCTCTCCTCCAATAGCGTAGCTTCTTCCTTAGCACAATACCTTGTTTCCTGCGACTGCGTCGTAAATCTCAGATCTTTCTCGAACAAAATCATGACGTCACCAAGAATCTCAGCTCAATCAGCCTGCTTGCCTCAAGTCTGCGTCATCCGTGCCTACGTCATGAATATCCACGTCATAACTATGACATTCATAACTTTACTCATATTTTCCAATATAGCCACCGTGGTCTCAATATAATTCAATTTACGGGGGCAGTACCATCCTGGCATTTGCCTGGAGGAGAAGTGGGAAACCACGGAAATCCACTTTCAGGATAGCTGAGGTAGGAATCGAACGCGCCTCTTAAAATTTTTGCCTCACGAGGCAGAGTGAACACCGTTCCAGCCCTCAGACCAGTATTAAATTTATTGGCAGAGCTGGGAATCGAACCCGGACTTCCGTGGTGATAGCCAAGTGGCCAAGAATGAGTCGGACATATAATAATGGCCAACCTGCCAATAAAATAAACGGTCATCCAATTCTTCGCTTCCGTTACCGTCCTCCTGATCTTCGGATCTTGTTTCAACTTTGTCTTCAGTATCAGAGTCACAAATTCCTTTGAAATCACTGAATCATGAACTAGCTATTCGTTATCTTTCAGCAGAAGGTGACACGCTTCATCTGCATCCTCAGTTTTTCGTAAGGCGCAGTCTCCTTACTGATATTAACTAAGGCAACATACTAAGCCAAATAATCGTTATAACAGCACACCTGCCACTCACTAACAGAATGTAACATCATTGGGAGCGCTGGTACTATCAATATCACGCTGGCAAAGTGTTACACGTGATAAAGTTATTTTTAGGCACGCTATTTCACAACTCCAGAAAAAATGCTTACTATGGTTTGGTGTAAGATGTCACGAGACGATAAGATCATAACTTGAACTGTTGGCTTGATATTAAAACTAATATAACGAACCATGGAGCTGTCAGACCAATGCGCCATTAACGGAGGGTTTTAAACGATAGTTCTACATGGGAACAGAGAATATTAATGCTAACTTTTTGACTGTATTATTCATAAGTCTAAACACACAATTTGTTGTAATCAGCGTAACCGCAGCCTTCGTAAAGAGGTTTACGTAGCCCAGCGCGTATCCCACTATTGAACAGCTGTCTGTGTAGCGTTGGGGATCAGCGCCGCTAGCGCTAGCAAAGCGGGGCGCGGTTGAACTCGGTGAGCGATAACACTATTTATTTCTATTCGTCATGGTTATAGTTTACATTTCATAATCATTTTCACGATCACGCAAACCATTAGGGGCCGATAACCTAGATGTTAGGCCCCTTAAAACAACAATTATCGTCATCATCATCATCATCATCAACCTTTATTTATAAATGAACATATGTATCCGGAAGCCTGAAAAAAAAGAGGTAACATGAATGTAATAACTGTTTTTTTTTCTTCATGTTGAAATGCACTAACTGCTGGACTAAGTTCCTTTCAACACAAAATAACTAACCTGACGGCAGTGGTAATAGCACAAGCACTGCCAGGACATGGTTCCATTCAAAACCAAAACATGCATCTTGCTTCCTAGGACGCAAAATCGCGGTAAAAAAGATTTGTCAAAAACGTGGACTTAGTGCCTTTCAAAAACGAGCGATTCAATTGAAATCTAAATGGTATTAAATGAGATCACCAACAGTCAAATTAGTTGCTGAATGCCTACAAGGGCTAGTGGTCGAAGCTAGGTTGGTTGGTTGGTCCCTAGTTTAGGGGCTGCGACAACGCGGTCATGTAGCCTCGTGTACTTTGGGTGTGTTGAGAATCTGTCTGATAACCGGTGTTAATTGTTATGACGGTATTAGTATGTGTTATCTGTTTTTAATTCAAGTAAGGACTCCATAAGATAAATTCAAGTAGTTCCTACTTTCGCTACCAAAGGCTATCCACGACACCTACCTGTAAATTTGGCTACTACTAGATGCCATCGCTACCAGCGTCTGGTAACGAACGTTGGAACTTAAGAGCATTAATCAAACCTAACCTACAAATTTCGCTTCACACAAGTTTAGTAAGTGGAAGGTTTTTTACATGCCATAAATCTAAGACATGGGCCCACTGGCTTTACTTCCCCTCCGAAGGAAGGCATACTGAGGGATTTTCAACGCTCTTAAAAAACCGACGACTTCGGTCGGGTTTGAACCCGCGACCTTGGGCATAGAAGCTCAGCATGCTACCAACTACACCACCGAAGCCGCCGGTCGAAACTAGTCCTGGTATATTAAATAATAACAATAATATATTTAATGACTATTGGTGGTCTTATTTAATACCATTTAGATTTCAATAACAAAAACAAAAGCAAAATCAAAATACAAAATACAAAAAATAGAAAACAAAAACCAAATAAAAAATAAAAATATAAAAACAAAAACAAAAAAAGAAACAAAATCAAAAATAAGAAAAATAACGAACATAAAACAAATGCAAAATATAGAAGGAAAAAGAAAAAAAAACTAAAAACAAAATAAAAAGAACAAGAAAAGGATTGATTTATTTTGTCTGGCAATAAGGGCCAATTCGCTCTTCCATCTAGCCAGAATATACCATTAATATATTATAAGTAATACAAGTGTGAACAGAACTATGCTAATTAAAACTAATATGAAAAAGTCCTCTCGGCACGCCGGAAGGCGGAGGTAGATTTCACCGGACAAACTTGGGGATAGGCGAAATTAGGCAGAATATGCAGGTTTTCGTAGAAGGATCAGACCTAATTTTATTGCGTGAAAGTATTTTATAATTGGAGATTAATTAACTTTGTTTTTCGTCATTTTATGCATATTTTAAACATTTTATTGTCTTATGATGACGGTAACCTTCTTGTCATTTGTAGTCCATTTTTGTACTTGTGGTCACACTGTCCTTATGCAAGGTTTCGACACTGATGTGTAACTATGTAACGGTCTGTTACTTCTTCACGCAAAATTATATCTCCCGCAGAGATGTTGGTTGGTTCCTCAGTTTAGGGGCTGCGACAACGCGGTCATGTAACCCCGTGCACTTTGGGTGAATGTAGAATCTGTCTGATAAACGGTGTGAATTGTGATGGCTGTATTAGTCTGTAATTCAGGTAAGGAATGCAGACGCTCAATTTCAAGCAGTAGTTCCTAATGTTGCTACCAGATACTACCATCAACGACACCTAGCTGTGAACTTGGCTACTAGATGCCACCGCAATCAGCAACTCACAACGAACGTTGGAACCTCCCCTCCAAAGGAAAGCATACTGAGGGATTTTTAGCGCTTTAAGAAAATCCGACGACTTTGGCTGGCTTGGAACCGCGACCTTGGGCATGTTACCAGTTACGTCACCGAAGCCGCTTCACACTTAGTCAGATGGAAATCTGAATCTGATATCGCGCAAGTGCGTTGTCATGGCAACGTTTGATGGTTCATCCCTCATCAATTTAGTAGTGTTGCCATGGCAACCACTGATAGCTCTTGGCATTTTCTTATAATTCCGAAATCATTTTTCTCATCCCTTGGCGTAATGGTGGGTCATATCAAAAATTCTTTCAGACAAAAGTTTTAGGTAATTATTAGGGGAATATTGTCCATTTTGTACGGTTTTGATATTGTGCCTATTAAGAGAGATATGATTAATGTTTCCCGAAAAACCCACTTTTCCCACCCCTTTGGTCAATGGCGGGTGCTATAAAAATCTCTTCAAACATAAATTTGGGAGCTTTATCCGGCACATAGTATGAACTTTGAACGGATTCGATATTTCACATATTAAGAGAGTTATAGCAATATTTCATATTTTCGAAAAAAGTCCCCCATTTTCATCCCCTTCGACCGATTTTGCCCAGTAACGAACTCGACCGATTAAAAGTGATTGGTGCAAAATTACGGCAGTTATCGTGTCCACAAGAAACTGATATACATATATATATTCTAGCAGGTACCCGCGGCTTCGCCTGCGATCAAGACAATATGGACGATGCATTATTGCTGATAATTGGTCTATTCTATTACAGCAATCGCGGCTATAGGTGTGTCCATTCTAATTCTGAATATTTTGATACATACAGTATATTGATGTGATCAGCAAAGTGGGAATTTTATCGAGTTGTGAACGTCTGCAGGGTTCGATGTTACATTATGTTAAGACATTTTAAAATTACGTTTATGGTTTTGCCATCTTCTGCTGAGACATAACGATTTTGTTGTCCGGATGCTCGCGAGCACGCCACATACTGTTGGCCATGGGAAAAAATGGTTTTGTCTAAATGTGCACGTGCTACTGTTAAGTGTGTGTCATTGCGCTTTCTTCAAGAAATTGCGAATATTGTTTGAAGAGGGAACTGCACTCTTGCACACAGGAATGGCAAATCTATCGGAATATGGGGAATTAAAAGTATTCTTGCTTAAGATATTCTGGATGTAATTTGGCCATACTAATTGATGATTTTAACGTAAACATATCCCTATTAATAGACCTATAGTTAAATATCGCTCACCTCGGCCGCTGATGTACATTGTGCAGTCTCTTCCAGTGTTACATCCCAGGGATTGAAATTCTCCAACGACCCTTTTGCCCCACATGCCTCTCTAAGTAATTAAAATTCCTGATTGTTGTTGTTTGAGTCTTCAGTTTTTTAACTGGTTTGATGCAGCCCTCCATGTATCCCTCTCCCGAGATAATCGTTTCGTTTCTACATAGCTACCACACCCTACATCCGAGGCAATCTGTTTAACACTGGCTTAACCCTACAGTTCTAGTCCGCCACCCTCCCATCCATAACTACTGTCGACCAAACTATTATGTGTACTCGAGTTTGAAGTTTGTTTGTGAAGTAACCGATAGACCTATATAAAATCCAATAACATCATCATTTTTGTCGTTCTATTTTACGTTATATCATGTAGGTTTGGAATTTTTAATTTATATTTTAATATTTCTTATCACAGTTTAGAACACAAGAAGTGCCCGTTTTTAAGCGTTTTTCAACCATGCGTCACATTTAAGAATTATTATCTCACAAACCCGTCATCAGATGGAATCCAAATTTTAACACAATATACACTGGAATGTTGTATAACAGGTTTATTAATTTTAAAATTTTGTGTGTCCAAGAAACAAAGTTGTTATTACTTTTGTAAGGTAACGTTTCCTCGACTCGGGATGGTTTGAAAATGTAATTCCTGGTCGCGTTGTAATCCTTATACATCAAAAAGGTATGCTGTATGATTGTGAAATACGTAAATTAATTCACTTATTGTATATCGGTTTGTATTTGTACGGAGAATTAAGACATAGTTCACCAGTTAGCCGCTCCGGTGAAAGCAGTACATCATTGCCAAATGGGCTACATCACGCGTCATGGCGCGTCTCGATCCGAAGTGATGTGCTCCATATCAGCAACGCTGTATAGCATTTCCCGGAGCGGCTAGCTGGTGAACCATGTCTTAATTCTCCGTACAAATACAAACCGATATAAAATAAGTGAATTAATTTACCTATTTCACAGTCATACAGCATAACTTTGTGATGTATAAGGATTACAACGCAACCAAGAACTACATTTTCCAACGACCCCGAGCCGAGAAAGAGTTACCTTACAAAAATGATAACAACATTCGTTCTTGAACACACAAAATATTGAAATTAATATACCAATTATACAACATTCCAATGTATGTTGTGTTAAAATTTGGATTCGATCTGATGACGGGTTTGTGAGATAATAATTCTTAAATGTGACGCATGGTTGAAACACGCTTAAAAAGGGGCACTTTTTGTGTTTCAACTGCGATAAAAATATTAAAATATAAATTAAAAATTCCAAACCTACATGAACTAACGTAAAATCGAACGACGAAAATGATGATGTCATTGGGTTTTATGAAGGTCTATTGGTTACTTCACAAACAACCTTCAAACTCGAGTGCACATAATATTTCGGTCGACAGTAAGCTTGCTATTCCTGGGTGTCATAATATGTGACCTACCCTCCTATCTCTTCTCTTCATTAGCAGTCGCCAGAAACATCTCTCCTCTCCCACTCGTCTTAACACCTCTTAATTTGTTACCCTATCTACCCATCTGATCATCATTCTCCTGTATCACCACATTTCAAAAGCTCCAATTCTCCTCTTTTCTGCTGCACCATTAGTCCATTAGTACAACTCAGCAACTTTTCTAGGTTTAAGCCGTGCCTTGTGCGGGGATTCAATGGCCGTGAAAGACAAAATAACAACTTTATTGAAATAAGTTTGCCCAATTCCTCAGTAAGAGTAATTAAGGAAAAAGGAAGGAAGCTTGTAGTTTAACGTGACCGTTAATCTCGAGATCATGTGCCACGGGACCTCCTTTTAACGTGGAATCCGAACCACAGGACATGGCATTTCACTTCTAAAATCTCACATGCATTGACCGGGAATCGAACCCGGACCGCCTTGGTGAGAGGCATTCAGCTAGACCGCTGAGCCACCACGCCCCAGAGTAATTAAGAAACAATAATAATTAACGTGACAGCCGGTAGAATACGACACATTCGACTATGAATATACGTTGCAGATCATGGTTAAGAACGAAAAAGAGCAGATCAAAATTGGCAAACAAAAATATTCAGTTAAGAAAAAACAAATGTATAAAGAAAATGAAAGCATACCGTGCAAAATAGAAAGTATCTTAACATTGAAAATTCGAGTAAACTTCTGAAAGCTCACTTACAACAACCAGCTGAAAGAGTATAAAATTAGACTCAAAATCACGATCGTATCCGACCCCCCAAAAGTCACCTCTATAAATAAAATATATCTCATTTTACGCGTATCAATGCGAGAAGCAATGTTCGTGGTTAGAAGTGGGACCCTGCGTTTTAAGGCCCGAAAACGAACGGTTTTCGAGATATTGCCAGAAAACTATCCCCGGCCTGCGACATTTCAGCGGTTGCCATAGTAACGATGATCTGTTTCTCAGAGGGAACACAGTTATTTGTGAATATCTCCGAAACCGTTCATTTTAGGAACTTAAAAAGTGTGTTTCGGGGTCCCTACAGGACCTCCGAGTATAGTTACTCGTATCTGGCGGCTTAAAATGAGCTAAATCCGACCTTTGTACCGACTGTCCTTGCCGAAAAAAGTCACTTACAAATTGAATTTTCAAAAACCGTTTCTTAGTGGGCCTCTAGATACTCGGATCAACCAACATGCAAAATTTCAGCTTTCTAGGTCTAGTGGATTGAGCCCTGCGTCGATGAGTCAATCTTGGATGGTCAATGCCAAAAGGCCGAAAAAAGTCACTTACAAATTGAATTTTCAAAAACCGTTTCTTAGTGAGCCTCTACATAGTCGGATCAACCAACATGCACAATTTCAGCTTTCTAGGTCTAGTGGTTTGAGCCCTGAGTTGATGAGTCAATTTTGGATTATATATAATAGATTAAGGAAGGAAGGAAGCATGTAGTTTTGCGTGACCGTTAATCTCACAATCATAATCCACGGTACCTCCCTTTTACGTGGAATGCGAACCACAGGACATGGCATTTCAATTCGAAAATCTCACATGTATTGACCGGGAATCAAACCCGGTCTACCTTGGTGAGAGACTAACAGCTTGACCGCTGCGCCACAAGTGTGACAGCAGCATATCTCCAATTCAATCTATACATTCATCATAGTACCAGTCTGAAAATGGAGCGTAAATTTACATTTTAAGAATGTCCAAGCTGTGTAGTATACCAGTAGGATAATATGTCAGATGTTACACATCATATGCGACTACTGTAAGGCTCGTATCTTTTTTTTTTTTAGCTACTGTGAGTTTTTCCCTAAATGAAACAACTACGAACGTGCCGCAATCATGTGCATTATAATTTCGCCATAGGGGCTTCCTTTGTCTTCATTTAAAGGGCAAATTTCAATTATAGCTGTGTGTGGCCTATAATCTATTTATCTACAAGGGTATGATGCGAGCAGTTAAAAAATTCCCTCAATGTGTAATAATTCTTTCCCATTATGGAACAGAATTAATTCCAGACACATAATAAGGTACCCGCTGCGCCTCGTAATCTCTTCATTCTGCTGTTTGTGTAGTGTTTGCTCCTCGCTGCCACACGACTAATGCTAGGCTACACCGTGCATGTGAGCGGCATATCGGGCGACACACTCATTTACTAGCAACTTATAAGGGAATATCGTTCTCATTTTCCTTTTACCTCACATAGACATGACTTCTTATGGGAGATGTCTGACATGAGCATCTCACATGTCGATTGAAAAGTTTCTGGAATGCCAGAACTTAAAATCGTAAACATGATCTCCGTGTACGGCCTCTTAAATAAGTAACTGTCATCAAATATCACAAGACTCAGATATAAACTAGAATTAATCGAATGGCCGAAAGTTTCCCTATAGTCTGTTCTCAGTTATTGTCGATTCATTAAGGGGCTTCGATTTGCAACATACGAGGGGCTTACTATATTGTTATACACTTTATTTTCGTCTACCCAAATGAAGTACATTACACATATGTTGTTACGTCCACCTTCTCAACACATTCTCTTTGAAACCTTATGCAATTTTGCCATCGATGTGTCAGTCTCTCCAGATCTTCCTGATACCATTCTTTTGGATTGCTGCGTACCTATGCCTTGACAGCTTGTAACGTGTCATTCGAGGGGATTTTATGCCACTGACATAAGTCAGTAGGAAGCCATTCTATATTTATTTACGCGGCAAATTGTTCAGCCAAGAGAAGTTTTCATGTTAATTTATTATTATTATTAACTTATTATTATTATTAAGGTATTTTTTTGGAGCACTTAAAAAAATTATAAGCATACAGATAGGTTTCCTATGTCATAGAAAACACTATCAAGCAAATTATTACGAACAACATTATCATACAAAATTATATGATTACGGAATTTTACGGAGTTTTGTCAGTTAGGGTATTATGAGAGAGATGAGTCACGGGGAATTCGGCTACAGGCTTATTCTTGTCAAGAAGCATGACGCAAGCCTGGGTTGCTGCTTCAAGAAAAGGCGAAATAGTCTGGAACGGTAATCGACATCATCCTCGCGCCGAGTGTAATGACCCTGAGGAGGGGGTAGCACGTGGTGGCTCAGCCAATCAGAGGAGAGCGGGCGAGAAGAAGCCGGGTCCAGAGAGGGGGGGGGGGGGCGTGGAGTGCATATATGGTTTGCGCGCCGTGGAGGCAGGGCGACTATCTTTGTAAAACTTAACCAGTGTGGTTGTACGTGTGATTGGCTCCGATGTTCGGACCATAAAGTTATGATATCTACAAGTATCTCATCAACTAACGAAGAAGATGACGACGTCCAGGAGGCTGTGGGAAGCTCTCTTCAACATCCAGTACGAGGGAAATGCTTCGGCAATTTCCAATGGTAAGCGCGAATGACTCAGAACTACGTAATCTCTCGTCTTTTAGGTAGATTTCATTAGAAAGCTAACTATTGCATTGGGTACCATGTTTCGACTTCCGGAAAATTTCGACATATCTTCGCGTTTCACATCCCCCAGACCCCAAAACCACCGTCAGTTCAAAAGTTTATATATAATTTATGTATATATGTATATATCTATCTATATATATATATATATATATCCTTATATATATAATTCTTCGACACGTGTGTATGTGACTGAACTCCTCCTAAACGCCTGGGCCGATTTTGATGAAATTTTGTATGAATGTTAGGGTGGGCCCATGTATGGTTTAGATTCACAATTTGACCAGATAGGTGGAATTTTAGAATTTTAGAAACACAATTTACACACAAATTTAGAACCACAATATACAGTCATAAACAGTCGTCATGGATACCGCTAGCTTTAGTGAAAAGTGATCTTTTTGGACTGTGTGTCTCTGCACGTAGAACCACCTGGTCGCAACCTGTGCAACTACCGCCATAACATACACTCCGCCCATGGCGGAAAGTTGTGTTTTATACCAAAGGTGGCAGTGATGTCGAATTCTGTTTGTCTCTGCACGTTAGAGTGTTTCAAAGTTCCGTATGCGTTCATATACCATTCATCCGATTGCGATGAAACTTGGGTGAGATGTTGAGTGCACTCCAGGGAAGGTGTTTGGCTTAGTAAATCCATTTTACAATAGATAGCGCACGACTAGATTCAACAAATGAGCGACAACGCGCGAAGCGTTTCAAAAAGGTCCCGTATGCGTTCAAATACCATTCGTCCGATAGCGATGAAACTTGGGTGAGATGCTGTGTACACTCCAGGGAAGGCGTCTGACTTAGTAAATTAATTTTACTATAGGTAGCGCACGAGTAGATTCAACAAATGAGCGACGACGCGCGAAATATTTCAACAAAATCCCGTATAAGTTTATATACCATTCATCGATTGCGATGAAACTTTGATGAGTAGTTGTGCACACTTACGTGAAGGTTTCTAACTTAGTAAATCGATTTCACAGGAGGTTAAGCACGAGTAGATTATACAAATGAGCGCCGACGCACGAAGCGTTTCAACAAGGTCCCGTATGCGTTCAAATACCATTCGTCCGATAGCGATGAAACTTGAGTGATATGTTGTGTGCACTCCAGGGAAGGCTTCTGGCTTAGTAAATTAATTTTACAATAGGTAGCGCACGACTAGATTCAACAAATGAGTGACGACGCGTGAAGCGTTTCAATAAGGTCCCGTATGCGTTCAAATACCATTCGTCCGATTACGATGAAACTTGGGTGAGATGTTGTGTGCACTTACGCACGTTTCAAGAAAATCCCGTATAAGTTTATATACCATTCATCGATTGAGATGGAACTTTGATGAGTTGTTGTGTGCACTTACGTGAAGGTTTCTAACTTAGTAAATCCATTTCACAGGAGGTTGCGCACGAGTCGATTCAACAAATGAGCGGCGACGTGCGAAACGTTTCAACAAGGTCCCGTATTCGTTCAAATACCATTCATCCGATAGCGATGAAACTTGGGTGAGATGTTGTGTACCCTCCAGGGGAGGCTTCTGGATTAGTAAATCCATTTTACAATAGGTAGCGCACGAGTAGATTCTACAAATGAGCGACGATGTGCGAACGTTTAAACTAAGTTGCGTTCTTATACCATTCATCCGATTGCAATGAAACTTGGGTGAGATGTTGTGTACACTTACGTGAGGGTTTCTAACTTAGTAAATCCATTTCACAGGAGGTTGCGCACGAGTAGATTCAACAAATGAGCGACGACGCGCGAAGCGTTTCAATAAGGTCCCGTATGCGTTCAAATACCATTCGTCCGATTACTATGAAACTTGGGTGAGATGTTGTGTACACCCTACGGAAGGTTTCTGGCTTAATAAATCCATTTTACAATTGGTAGCGCACGAGTAGATTAAACAAATGAGTAACGGCACGCGAATCATTTCAACAAAGTACCATATGCGTCCATATACCATTTATCCGATTGCAATGAAACATTGGTGAATTGTTGTGTACACTTCAGTAAAGGTTTCTGGCTTAGTAAATTCATTTTACAGTAGGTAGCGCACGAGTAGATTCAACAAATGTGTGATGGCGCGCGATTCGTTTCAACATAGTCCTGTATGCGTTCATATACCATTTATCCGATTACGATGAAACTTTGGTGAATTGTTGTGTACACTCCAGGAAAGGTTTCTGGATTAGTAAATCCAGTTTTTAATAAGTAGCGCACGAGTAGATTCAACAAATGAGCGACGGCGCGTGAATCGTTTCCACAATGTCGCGTATGCGGTCATATATCATTCATCCGATTGCGATGAAACCTTGGTGAATGATTGAGTACACTCAAGCCAGGCTTAGTAAATATATTTAACAATAGGTAGCGCATGAGTAGATTCTACAAATGAGTGACGGCACGCGAATCGTTTAAGAAGAATCCCGCATACGTTCATATGTCATTCATCCGATTCCGATGAAACTTATGAGTTGTTGTGTATACTTACGTGAAGCTTCCTAACTTAGTAAATCAATTTCACAGTTGGTAGAGCACGAGTAGATTCAACAAATGAGTGACAGCGCACGAATCATTTAAACAAAATCCCATATGCGTTTTATGCCATTTATCCAATTGCGATGAAACGTTGGAGAGTTGTTGTGCACGCTCCCACGAATGTTTCTAGATTATTTTATTCATTTCACGATAGTTTAGAGGCAGTTAACAGAAATTGAAAAAAATATTGTGTATCCAAAAGCACTTCAAGAAACAAAGTTACAACACTTTCTTTGATTGGCAGGACAACGTCTGCCGGGTCAGCTAGTATATATATCAGTTTCTTGTGGATACGATAACTGCCGTAATTTTGCACCAATCACTTTGAATTTTTTACATAATATGTATCCCTATAAAATCTCGGTCGAGATCGTTAATGGGCAAAATCAGTCGAAGGGGGTGAAAATGGGGGGGCTTTTTTTTTTCGAAAAAGTGAAATTTCGCTATAACTCTCTTAATACGTGAAATATCGAATCCATTCAAAGTTCATAATATGTGTCGGATAAGTGCCAAAAATTTATGTCAAATAAGATTTTTGATAGCACCAACCATTGACCAAAGGGGTGGAAAAAAGTGGTTTTTTCGGGAAACATTAATCATATCTCTCTTAATAGGCACAATATCAAAACCGTACAAAATGGAAAATATTCCCCTAATAATTACCTAAAACTTTTGTCTGAAGGAATTTTTGATATGACCCACCATTACGCCAAGGGATGAGAAAAATGATTTCGGAATTTTAAAAAATGCCAAGTGCCATCAGAGGTTACCATAACAACGCTTTTAAATTGATAAGGGATGATCTATCAGAGGTTGCCAAGACAACGCCATTGACGAGATCACATTCATTTTTAGCCTACTTTTCACACTTTTCAACAAGTAGTTCCGTGAAGAACTATACAGCCTATTTTCATATAGCCCACTTATTGCAACTATCAACATACACAATTTCAGTTTGATTGCTGTAATAGATTCGTAGATATTGGGAACCGACTAAATAATTCGGATGGTCACCATGTTGGATTTTATATATGTAGGTCCTAGAGTTATGTACTGTTACATGCAGATTATTGTGTACGTGTAGTATTCAAACTTCAATCGCATAATTAGGACACTAGAAGTTACAAGGAGATTTTAAAATTTCGCACAGCAGCCATCTTTAGGTTATGGAATCAATTGAAATAAATTAGATGCTAGTGGATTACCATTCGTATAAGGATTTACTGTACCAAGTTTCACTGCTCTCGGATGGTTAAATTGCGATAAACGTCCATGTGATTATTTATACTTCGCGTCGCCGCCATGTTGGATTTGTGATCACCAGGTTATTTAAAGTCCTATAAGTGAACTTGAGTTCATAGCCCCTATGAACAATAAAAAATTCAGTTTGATTGCTATAATAGATTCGTAGATATTGAGAGCCGTCTAAATATTTCGGATGGTCGCCATGTTGGATTGTTAAATGTATAGGCCATAGAGTCATGTACCATTATAGGATAATTATTGGGTAGGTTCATTATTCAAACTTTCACTTCGATCGCATGACTACATCACAAGAAATAAAAACTTAATTTAAAAATTCGCGCAGCCGCCATCTTGAGGTTATGTAAACAATTGAACTAAATTAGATACCAGTGCATTACAATGTTTATAAATATTTACTGTACCAGATTTCAGTGTGTTTGGAGCATTAAATCGCGAGAAAGGTTTATTTCAAATTTTCTAATTCGCTTGGCCGCCATGTTTGTTTTGTATATAACCGGTTTTTTAAAGTCGTATAAATGGACTTCCAGTAGTGCATTTTATGTCCGTACAAAACTTCAGGGAGATACCGCTAATAGTTTCAGAGATACAGAATGCCGGTGAAATATTTCGCACATCCGCCATCTTGTGGTTATGTAAACAAATGAACGAAGTTATTTGTTGGTGCATTACAATGTATATAAACATATACTGTACCAAGTTTCATTGCGTTTGGTTGGATAAATCGCGAGAAACGTCTATTTAAAAGTCGCAACTTCGCTTGGCCGCCATGTTGGCTTTGTAGTTACCAGGTTTTCAAAAGTCACCCAGGTGAACTTCTAGTAGTTCCCTTTATCACCGTAAAGAATTCCAGGGTGATATCGGGAATAGTTTCGGAGGTATTGAATGCTGATGAAATATTTCGCACAGCCGCCATGTTGGATTGGTGAGTCGTAACAAAATTTGAAGGGCACGGTCGAGGTCGCCCGGAATAGTGCTATGCACTTACTGAGTTTCGTTGAAATCGCTCCAGTCGTTTAGATTTTATTAGGGGGGGACACACACACGAATCACACACACACACACACACGCACACACACACACACGGATAAAAGGTGATCTCATAAGCCTATTTTTTCAAAATTGAAAATAGGCTAAAAATGAGGAAAAAGTAGACTTATAAGATATATCCGGGAAAATGTGTCTGTCCTTCTGTCTGTCTGTCTGTCTGTCCTTCTGTCTGTCTGGCTGTGTGTGTGTGTGTGTCCCCCTATCAACTCCTAAACGGCTGCAGAAATTGAAACCAAATTTAGTATGAGTAAAGATGTATACCGGAATATCTCAGGCCCATATTTGAAAAAGATGCCAGTGCTACCAACTGCTAAAAAAAACGCACTAGAAATTTGAGCTCCATGTTGGATATCTTGGAAGGTATACATGGGAGCTATTCTAAAATTGGCACACATGTAGATAATACTATTTCAGTTTAATTTCCAGGTGGCCATACATGACAGCGTTGCCAATATAATTTTAAGCCTTCTGATAAGTCCAATTTTTAAATGCATATAACTTCTACACTATCAATTGGATTGCAACCAAATTTTGTATGTAATATGTGCACATAAACATATATGACTGAGTGTATTCTTAAGAGCCAACAGGGCTGCCAATTGTTAATAATTGATCTCTATTTTGTATCCAAATATATCAGAAAGTATGCAAGCAGACAGCTTTAAACTATGCACACGTAAATTACCCGACATTTTACATTAATTTGGAGTAACTTATATACGTCAGTTCTACCAACATGATTCTAAGCCTGCTGATAGGACCAATTTTTAAATACATGTAACTTATATACCAACAAATGGATTTCATCCAAAATTGGCACAAAAATATATAATATTTCAGATTATAACATGCTTTTACGTGTACTAATAGATCCAATGTCTAAATCCATGTAACGTCCTTTGGACTTCAACCACATTTTGTATTCTGTACCTTAGGAGATGGAAGTAAGAATATATTCAGTCACCAGAGCTGCCAACTGTATTGCTCTATTAGGCTACATTATGCCTAGTATACCTTATTTCGAACTAATTAAGACATTTCGATATTACCCACTTAATTTCGTCATTATTCTAGATAGGTTCATATACTGTAGATTAATCTATGGCATGAATCTTAATTTTAAGAAAAGTAGGCTCTTTAGTTCGTCACGGAACTTCTTGTTCCATCTGACAATGAGGGAAGCGGCTAACTGGTTGCATGCTGAACTTCTATGCCCAAGGTGCTGGTTCAAAGCCGGCCAAAGTCGCTAAAAATCCTTCAGCATGCTTTCCTTCGGAGGGAAGTTACAACGTTCGTTGCAAGTTGCTGGTTGCGGTGGCATCTAGAAGCCCAGTTCACAGCTAGGTGTCGTTGACGTTAGTATTTGGTACAAAATTAGGTACTACTACTTAAAATTGACCGTCTGCAGACCTTACATGAATTACAAACTAATACAGTCATCACAAATAACACCGTTTATCAGACAGATTCTACACACACCCAATGTACACGGGGTTACATGACCACCTTATCGCAGCCCCTAAACTGAGGAACCAACCAACACCTCTGCGGGAGATAAAATTTTGCGTGAAGAAGTAACAGACTGTTAGATAGTTACACATTAGTTCCAAACCTTGCATAAGGACAGTGTGATCACAAGTATAAAAATTAACCCCAAATGACAAGAAGGTTACCATCCCCATAAGACAGTAAAATGTTAAAAGTATGCATAGAAAGACGAAAAAATGTTAACTAACCTCCAATTGTAAAATACTTTCTCGCAATAAATGAGGTCTGATCCTCCTACGAAAACCTGCATATTATGTTGAGGTGGACGTAATAACTGATGTGTGTAATGTACTTCATTTAGGTATTAAAAAAAAGTGTATAACAATATAGTACGCCCCTCCTAGTCTAGATGAATGTATATGAAATTAACCATCCCTGAAACAAATTGGTTCTTATTGTGACAGATCTTGGATCTGCACAGACGCTCCTCATCATTTATTGTCATGTATAGTTTTATCTTATGTAAATTAATCGGAAAGTGCCCAGTTAAGGAATAGAAATAAGTAGCCAGGCTGTTGTTTGTTGGCCTTGTGCCCAATACGAAGCAAATCCTGTAGGTCATTAAGGAGCGACACGGTATAACGTCGAACTAATGCATTGATTAGAAATCGACAGTGATCTGGGTGGCGGTGACTGGCTATAGGCCTATACAAACTTTGGTAAAAAGTTATTTTCTTATATTGTTACGTGCCACCCCCTAGTGGCACTTTTGTTAACTGGATTACGGTGGGGGTACAAAGCACAACACCAATTACTGCTTAAAGAAATAATTAACTTTATTGTGGCCAGAAAATTACACTAGTCAGCAAATACAAGCAATTAGGAGCCTTACTCCAGTTTCCTCAAGTCTCTTCCTTGAGCGCTCTTGGCCCTTCCACTTGTCAACAGATCACAGAAGTTAATCCGTCCTAATGAGTACGGTGGCCTTGACAGAAACTACCTGCTCCTCTCCTTTATGTTCTCCGACCAAAATTACTTACGATCACTTGCTGCAGGCTATTTCGCTGTCCACAAGCTGGAGAAACAATGTCACTGTATTTCGTAACTCGCACAGCACTTCGTCACCACACTTCTGTCGCACAAGATAATCGCTCGCACTAGCTCGTAAAACACAACAACAACAACTGCTAGACAGGTCGCACTTATATAGCAGGCCGGTGACTCAATAAATGCTTCTAGATCCATCCAGGGTTCAAGGCTTCTCGAGGTTTCCATCGCTGGTCCAGTCACGAATATTCTGGACTATCCCTTTGTCTTAGTAGCCCTGTTGCATAAGGCGCGCGCAATACAGGAGGCAGGACACAGCCCAGCCCTGGGGCAGTTGTGACTCATGCGGCGAGTGATGACACAAACTCACAGCCGTAACAATATAATTGTTTGGTAGAGAAGGGATTCTTTGTTAAAAATTTGACGATATTTCACATGCCCTGGTGACTGTAATTCATTGAAAGAGAAGAATTGTATCTCTAAATAATGGAGATGTGTCCAGGAATTGATGCTTTGAAAGATAAAGCAGATATGTCGCAAGTTTGCGGAACATAAATTACATCAGAATATACATAATACCCCAACCACAAGTAGCCTAAGCCTAGGTAGCCAATGGAACATATAATGCACGGCACTTTCCGTATAGTAATTTATATATTGATTCATTGAATATAATAACTTTTCTTTCTATCAGGGGCGTGGTGGCTCAGTGGTCTAGCTGTATGCCTCTCACCAAGGCGGTCCGGGTTCGATTCCCGGTCAATGCATGTGAGATTTTCGAAGTGAAATGCCATGTCCTGTGGTTCGGATTCCACGTAAAAAGGAGGTCCCGTGGCTCATAATCACAAGATTCACGGTCACGTAAAACTACAATCTTCCTTCCTTCCTTTTCTTTCTATCATTCTACTCCGTAGTTGTTATTTTGTGATTTCCATATTTATTCTTTCTATTTATTATTTCTACAAGGGGAGGGGGTTGCCATAAGCAAGTCCTATTGTCCTTCTGCCCGGGAGGAGAGATTTCGTGTTCTCTATTTCATTCTCATTGTGTATATGAGTGGCGCCCAATGATATTTGTTTCTGTTGAAGAGCGATCACATTATTGACAAAATGTAAATGAATCGCTTGTTGTTGAAAGGCACTAAGTCCAATTTTTAACGTTTTGAGATAAACACAAAAAACTGTTTTTGCGCTCTTTTTTTGTTTGTGGAAAGTTCTCACAAAGGCCGATATAATAAAATCAAAATGGCATTCTTCCGTATGTTACTAACAATTGTATTGACAAAATACGTAACTGGACTTAGTCCATTTCAACCTGGAACGAGCATAACCTTTGAGCGATTAATATCATTCACATTCTTAGATTATTTCCTTTATTTATCCCCCCAGGTGCTCACATCTAGTGGGACGTGGGTTGGCGACCACGGGGCCCCAGCTGAGTCCAGCATTGCTTCCACTTACTTGTTCCGGGCTCCTCTCCGTCTTCTTTCCTGTCGACCTCACTTGGTCAACACTTGTTCTCTTCCGATCCCGACGGCATTAGGCTATCCGAGGCCTAGGTAGTATATTCCTTTCCGGCCTCAATTGGCTCTTGTCTCATCTTTTCTGATACCCTCCTTCTGCGAGGGCACAGCCTTCTTTATGTTTCCTGTTATCTCCTGCCTTCTGCTCAAGGCCCTCAAGGAGGCAAGGTGTATGTAGACCCACCACTTCTGGTGCACCCTAGATATTGCTACACCCTCAAGGGCTCACGGCTGGTGAATTCGGGAGTTGGTGATCCTGAGGGATTCCTGAGCTGGGTCTGGTTTTCCCCCTGTTATCCATTACCTCTGGGGCGGACCCTCTCCTCTTTCGCTTTCCTATCCGCCTTTCATGGCTCTCCTTCCTTCCAAGTCCCTCAATCCGCATTCTCCGAGGGTTGAGGGCATTTATTTTCCTCCTGTCCTTTATTTGCCTTATTATCCTTTTGTTTTCCATTTCATCTTCTAGTGGATAAGTTAGTAGTTTGTTTTAGTTATAGCATGACGAATAGAAATAAACAGTGTCATCACTCCGCTACTTAAGCATTGTAGTTCATGGTCCAGCCAGTGTGTGGCGCGGAAGTCGCGACGAACCATAAGCACGTATGACAGTAACCCACGAGGTTATTACTGTAATATCCTGTGCGCGAGAAGTCATATTATTCGAGGGAATTTGTTTTTTTGTAATAATTTACGAATGTCTGTGCAGTGCTTTATGTGTGCAAACAACTAAGTTTTCTGTTGTTTCGGGAAAATGTCGTAAAGTTTTGTTCCTGGAAGTAAATCGGGTTACGAAGAAATTCTGATGGTAGACATTTTTCACACCGCCAAAAGAAACAAATCTGTTTTCGAAATGGGCGAGAGTTTTTCCGTGGAAGGATAAGCAATTGTCGATCAAAAATAGAATCTGTGACGAACGTTTTCCGGAAGATTTAATTATTATAAAGGCGGACTCTTTCGTAGTGAACTACGAGAACGTGAAACTTCCTCGCGTGAAGTGGAAATTAAAACCAGGATCCATACCTCAAATTTTTCAAAATTTACCGAAATATCTATCCACTGATGTAAAATCACGAAAGCCGCCCAGTAGGATACGGAATGAAGGCAGCCTTCCATGGTTACTTGTTCTATTTCGTGCCATCCTTACCTAAAACGAAAAAAATCCGTCTTAATAATAATAGGCCTAAAATAATAATAGTTGTTGATTCTTTAGGGACTTAACGACATCTTGGTCACGTATCCCCGTGTGTTTGGGTTTGTTTAGAATTCGTCTGATAACCTGTGTCAATATGTCTATAGTAGTGTGTGTATTTGGAATTGAGGTCGGATTTGGGTAGGAAGCGGCTGTGTCCTTCAGTTAGGTACCATCCTGGCATTTGCCTGGAGGAGAAGTGGGAAACCACGGAAATCCACTTTCAGGATAGTTGAGGTAGGAATCGAACGCGCCTCTTAACATTTTTGCCTCACGAGGCTGAGTGAACACCGTTCCAGCCCTCAGACCAGTATTAAATTTATTGGCAGAGCTGGGAATCGAACCCGGACTTCCGTGGTGATAGCCAAGTGGCCAAGAATGAGTCGGACATATAATAATGGCCAACCTGCCAATAAAATAAACGGTCATCCAATTCTTCGCTTCCGTTACCGTCCTCCTGATCTTCGGATCTTGTTTCAACTTTGTCTTCAGTATCAGAGTCACAAATTCCTTTGAAATCACTGAATCATGAACTAGCTATTCGTTATCTTTCAGCAGAAGGTGACACGCTTCGTCTGCATCCTCAGTTTTTCGTAAGGCGCAGTCTCCTTACTGATATTAACTAAGGCAACATACTAAGCCAAATAATCGTTATAACAGCAAACCTGCCACTCACTAACAGAATGTAACATCATTGGGAGCGCTGGTACTATCAATATCACGCTGACAAAGTGTTACACGTGATAAAGTTATTTTTAGGCACGCTATTTCACAACTCCAGAAAAAATGCTTACTATGGTTTGGTGTAAGATGTCACGAGACGATAAGATCATAACTTGAACTGTTGGCTTGATATTAAAACTAATATAACGAACCATGGAGCTGTCAGACCAATGCGCGATTAACGGAGGGTTTTAAACGATAGTTCTACATGGGAACAGAGAATATTATTGCTAACTTTTTGACTGTATTATTCATAAGTCTAAACACACAATTTGTTGTAATCAGCGTAACCGCAGCCTTCGTGAAGAGGTTTACGTAGCCCAGCGCGTATCCCACTATTGAACAGCTGTCTGTGTAGCGTTGGGGATCAGCGCCGCTAGCGCTAGCAAAGCGGGGCGCGGTTGAACTCGGTGAGTGATAACACTATTTATTTCTATTCGTCATGGTTATAGTTTACATTTCATAATCATTTTCACGATCACGCAAACCATTAGGGGCCGATAACCTAGATGTTAGGCCCCTTAAAACAACAATTATCGTCATCATCATCATCATCATCATCAACCTTTATTTATAAATGAACATATGTATCCGGAAGCCTGAAAAAAAGAGGTAACATGAATGTAATAACTGGTTTTTTTCTTCATGTTGAAATGCACTAACTGCTGGACTAAGTTCCTTTCAACACAAAATAACTAACCTGACGGCAGTGGTAATAGCACAAGCACTGCCAGGACATGGTTCCATTCAAAACCAAAACATGCATCTTGCTTCCTAGGACGCAAAATCGCGGTAAAAAAGATTTGTCAAAAACGTGGACTTAGTGCCTTTCAAAAACGAGCGATTCAATTTAAATCTAAATGGTATTAAATGAGATCACCAACAGTCAAATTAGTTGCTGAATGCCTACAAGGGCTAGTGGTCGAAGCTAGGTTGGTTGGTTGGTCCCTAGTTTAGGGGCTGCGACAACGCGGTCATGTAGCCTCGTGTACTTTGGGTGTGTTTAGAATCTGTCTGATAACCGGTGTTAATTGTTATGACGGTATTAGTATGTGTTATCTGTTTTTAATTCAAGTAAGGACTCCATAAGATAAATTCAAGTAGTTCCTACTTTCGCTACCAAAGGCTATCCACGACACCTACCTGTAAATTTGGCTACTACTAGATGCCATCGCTACCAGCGCCTGGTAACGAACGTTGGAACTTAAGAGCATTAATCAAACCTAACCTACAAATTTCGCTTCACACAAGTTTAGTTAGTGGAAGGTTTTTTACATGCCATAAATCTAAGACATGGGCCCGCTGGCTTTACTTCCCCTCCGAAGGAAGGCATACTGAGGGATTTTCAACGCTCTTAAAAAACCGACGACTTCGGTCGGGTTTGAACCCGCGACCTTGGGCATAGAAGCTCAGCATGCTACAATAATACCTTAGATGTTTATCTCGTAAGGCCTGTAGAGCTGTATATTAACTGTCTGAAAGTACCAGGAATTAGTGACCATTCTGGGGTTGAATTAAATATTAGATATGTTTACATTACAAAATTAGACTCTGATGTAGCAAAAAAGATCATATTCCAGTATCGCAGGGCGGATCAGGGCAAGTTTCAGGGGTATTTGAATGAGCTATTTGTAGGATGGGCATCGGAAGAAAATCACATTAATATCCTGTGGACTAACTTTTTGAAAATTTTAAATAGCGCTGTTGATAAATTTGTCCCATTTAAATTGCTGAAACAAAACCCAGATCCTGAGTATTACACACGAGAAATTAGGAGTCTAAAACGGAAAATTAGGAAATTATACAATAAAAGACATGATAGTGACAAGTATATGTTGAAATTTAAGTCCTTATCAAGAGAGCTCGTCTTAAAAACGAGGGCTGCTCATGACAGTTATATGCAAGGTTTACTTGGTTCGGGAGGTGATGGGTGGAAAAAAAATTACAGTTATGTTAGGAGAAGAAAGGGAAATTCAAATAATTTGTCGATGATAATGTCCGGTGACGGTAAATTAATTACTGAGAAACAGGCCATTGCTAATGAATTAAATGTCTTTTACGGTAGTGTGTTCAATAAATCCAATAGCTGTGTGTTGGACCTTAACGACGAATCAGGGGCTCCCCTGTTCCAAATAAACCAGTCAGCAATTGTAAAGCTAATACAAAAACTACGTTTCAATGTATCAAAGGGTCCTGATAATATTGTTAGTGAAGTACTTAAACTAGGAGGTAGGGCCGTGGCACGATACTTGGAGGTGATGTTTAATGTGTCCATAAACAATGCGCAAATCCCAGATGACTGGAAAAGAGCTACGGTAGTCCCAATATTTAAGGGAGGGAGCAGACTTGAATTGGGCAACTACAGGCCGGTTAGCCTTACGTCCGTCGTTTGTAAACAGATGGAGCATCTCATTTGCGACTACTTGAGGGAACAGTGGGAAACATTATCATGGTTTAATGATAGGCAACATGGATTTCGGAAAGGTTACTCATGCGAGAGTCAGATGCTATCACTTTTTCAAGACATTAGCGAATCGTTAGACTATGGAGTTTCAGTCGACGCCGTGGTTATAGATTTTGCGAAGGCATTTGATGTCGTTCCGCATGACATGCTACTCCATAAATTAGCTTCGACGAAGATTGATAGAAGAGTAATTTTATGGATCCAAGAATTTTTGATGGGTCGTTCCCAGAAAGTGAAAGTCGAAGGCATATTCTCGGATGAAATTACCGTAACGTCGGGTATCCCTCAGGGCAGCGTAATCGGAACTTTGTTATTTTTGGCGTTTATAAATGACTTACCAAATGGGATTCGCAGTGACTGTCGATTGTTTGCGGATGATTGTGTAATATATCGAAAGATACATGACTCACAAGACAATGCAGTGCTTCAAGAGGACCTGAACCTGGTCTATAAGTGGGCGATTGTAAATAAAATGAAAATAAACACAAGAAAATGTAGTCTCTTAAAAATAGGGAAAGTGCGAAGGCAGGATTTTCAATATAACATTGGCTCGGAAATACTTGTAGAAGAAGATTCTCGCAAATATTTGGGCGTTCACGTAAGGAATGATATGAAATGGAGTAGTCATGTAGGATGTGTAGTTTCAAAAGCTTACAAATCCCTGCACTTTGTAATGAGGGTATTAAAAGGAAGTAGTACCTCTGCTAAAGAATTAGGCTATTTGTCACTTGTAAGACCTATTCTGGAATATGCCTCGGCGGTTTGGGATCCATATCAAGTAGGGCTCATCAATGAGTTGGAAATGGTACAAAGAAAGGCCGCTAGATTTGTGCTTAGTGACTTTAATCCCAGGAGCAGTGTGAGCCGTATGTTAAAGAATCTTGGGTGGGAATCACTGGAGGCTAGGAGGATGAAATCTAGACTCTGCGCTATGTACAACACGTATACAAATCAACCAGCATGGGGTGAGCTTAGCAAACGATTGGGAAAGCCCACTTACATGGGTAGGAGCGATCATCCTTTCAAAGTTAAGGGCCGACCACTGCGAACAAATTATGGTAAATATTCTTATGTAAACCGTGCCATTGATAACTGGAACTCTCTACCTGCCGCAGTCTTAGAGCCTTTTCCCAAACATATAGGTGTGTTTAAGAAAAGATTGACTATTTGTGTAAATACTCCAGTTTAATTGTTGTATAATTGTTATTGAATTGTTATGTATAATTATTTATTTGTTATGTATATACAATTTGCCACCGGGGGACACACCCCCCATTGCAAATAAAGGAATGAATATGAATATGAATATGAACTACGCCACCGAAGCCGCCGGTCGAAACTAGTCCTAGTACATTAAATAATAACAATAATATATTTAATGACTATTGGTAGTCTTATTTAATACCATTTAGATTTCAATAATAAAAACAAAAGCAAAATCAAAATACAAAATACAAAAAATAGAAAACAAAATCAAATAAAAAATAAAAATGTAAAAACAAAAACAAAACAAAAAGAAACAAAATCAAAAATAAGAAAAATAACGAACATAAAACAAATGCAAAATACAGAAGGAAAAAGAAAAGAAAACTAAAAACAAAATACAAACAACAAGAAAAGGATTGATTTATTTTGTCTGGCAAGAAGGGCCAATTCGCTCTTCCATCTAGCCAGAATATACCATTAATATATTATAAGTAATACAAGTGTGAACAGAACTATGCTAATTAAAACTAATATGAATACAATATCATTACTGCAATAAAAATACATATAAACGTAGGGAGGCATGGTGATGACTAGGGTTCGGAAGTTTAAGACCTAAGGAAGTACAAAATATGCAAGCAAATATGCCCTAAAAACTAGGTAAATATGACCTAAAAAACTTAAAATATGACCTAAAAATTTTAAGATATGACGTGAATTTTTGGGATAGGTAGAGTATCACTAACATTCAGTAAACGTCTTAAGTGCCAAAACATGATCAGCGATAATACACCAGATACATTTAATCATTCAAACTGACAGAGATCTACAGTACATTAGAATTTTCAACATTCATTCAGTATCATAGCTTCGAGGTGCAGTTCTTGCTCGGTTTTCCTAAAAGAAAAAAAAACACGAAGTATTAGCATGCTTAATGATATCTTTCGGGGTAAGTGAAAAGATACTGCCTAACAGGAAGTTTATCGAGTTCATTATCGTACATACCTCTTAATCTTCTTTTTTGCCAGCATTGCACATCACGACGATGTCCATTCTCAGGCTGTCGAAAATAAATCTCTTTCTACTACGTTGTTCGGAAATCCTGTTTTTGAAACTCGCCCCAGATAACACGTACCTTGTTAACGGCGCCTGAATTTAAACAAAAATGCTGAAATTATTACCAAATATGACCTTTTATCACTAAAATATGACCAAATATGACCAAAACAATAAAAATGGCCGAAATATGCATTTATAGGCAACATCAAATTGCTTTAAACGTGGTCAGGGACCCGTCATACAAACTTATTTTTCTGATTTCGGGTAAAATGAGCACAGGAAAAAAATATGACTTTTCCTTTTCATCCGAACCTTAATGATGACAAAATTGTTATGATAACAAACTATTGGAATGATATGAATTGATCAAGATAAAAGACAGCCCACTGCCAGGGATGAACAATAAAATCGTTTGTATAAAGAAGACAGTGAGCCTCAACAATTATGGCATATTTGGATAAAAGAAAAACAAATCGGGGATGATAAAAACAATAAAACAAATAAGGCATGATGATGTATGATACGGAACGATGGAGGAAAAGGTAGAACGCAAAATTGTATGTTATTTATTCCAATGCTCTAGTAGCAAGAGCCATACGATCAGCAAGGCCATGTGGTGAGATGGAGGAGGCACTACTAATAACCAAATACGTACAAATCCCCGAGCAATATCAGTTATTCCATCTACTTTTGGCAGTTGCAGCGATAGTTTTCATGTTTCCTTGTTCTCGAAAAATATTCGACGATTAACAATATACCTACAGCACAGAACCCTTCTCCCCCCTCATCGCCATTCCTGCATATACCTCTCCCTTCTCCGAAGCAATACTTCCCCCCTCCCTTCACCAAATTACACCGCCAAGCCCCAGCTAAAAATTCCCACACACTTTCTTCCAAATCCAAAAACCAAACCCACCCACCATCAAAATATACACCTCTCCAAAAAACCTTAACCCCTTGGTCCGAAGAGATGGCGAAACCGTCTAAGGGGGCCCGCGCCGCAGGGGAAATAGTCATGCGGCGGAATGAAACGACTGCTGCTATCTATCTATGGAGGAGGCCGAGGTGACGAAGAAAATTCTCTTTGGAAACCTAGGTGGACAAAGAGGACGAAGTTGACTCAAACAAAATAGTTGAACCGAGAGGAAGAAGATCTACGGTAGCTGGGACGCTGAAATGTTGAGGAGGAAAGCATAAGACCATGATGGATGTCTGAAGCTTGTTGGAGAGGCCAAGCTTCACCCCGGACAATAGCGCCACAGAAGAAGAAGAAGAAGAGGAGGAAGAAGAGGAAGAAGCGGAAGAAGAAGAGGAAGGAGAAGAAGTAGTAGTAGAAGAAGAAGAAGAAGAAGAAGAAGAAGAAGCTACCTTTGGAAATCTAGGTGGACAAAGAGGGAGGTCGACTTCGAACAAAATGGCTGGACGGAGAGGAAGAGGATCTACGAAAGCTGGGATGCTGAAATGTGGAGGAGGAAAGCATAAGACCATGTTGGATGTCTGAAGCTTGTTGGAAAGGCCAAACTTCACCCCGGACAATAGCGCCTCAGAAGAAGAATTAGAAGAAGTAGGAAACGAAGGGAAAAACACTTCTAAGGTGGCTATTCTCAGTTCTGCCTCAGGAGTTTGTGTGAATTGCGTTTCAGCCCTCAGATCAGAAATAACATGAGAGAGCTAGGAATCGATCCCGGAACTCAGAGGTGACAGCCAAGATTGCCAGACACTGCACCACGGGGTGGTGTCCGGACGATTGCCTAGGGATTGTGGGAAAACCATGGGAGAACTATACTCAGGATATCCATTGTTTGTGCCGGGATTTGCTGCAGCCCCAAATCGCAGTCACGATGCGCACGAATAAACGCGGACGACTCTATAGTGGGGTTATTTATTTATCGTATGGCTTTTATGCCGGGAGTGTCCGAGGACAAGTTCGGCTCGCCTGAGTCTGTAGCTGCTTCCAGCGGACACCCTTAGGGTGAGATACAAGTTCCGTTCAATTTCAAGTAGTTCCAACATTCGCTACCAGGTATCAATGGTACCTAGTGGTGAACTTTGGAACTTTGATAGAGCGTACCGACGAAATATTACCTAACAATTTAGCTTCACACGAGTTTAGTTTGAGGAAGGATCTTTTACATGCCATAAATCTATGACATGGGACCGCCGGCTTTACGTCCCCTCCGAAGGAAGGCATACTGAGGGATTTTTAACGCTCTTAAAAATCCGACGACTTCGGCCGGTTTTGAACCCGCTATCTTGTGCACAGCAGTTCAGCATGCTACCAACTACGCCACCGAAGCCGTATATAGTGGGGTGAGTCATTGGGTCTGGATTGTGTTCCCTACAGATGTTTGATTTATAGTCAATCTTCGTAACTATATTGTGTGCATCAATTTCTTGATTTATGCCCAGGATAACATTCTATGAATGCCTGTCGCGTAATTCAATGCCATACCGCGCAAAAGATGAGCTCAGAGGTGAAGCGAAACACAATAAATCGTGGGTTAATCGAATCGTGTGGATTGCCTACTTTTACCTCTGCGAAACTAACGCCACCTACACGCCGTACTCAGAAACAGCCTGTCCGCCATCTTGTTGTAAAGGCCAGTTGGTAAAAAAATAGGGAGGTACTTGTATTTTGGGTGATAAAACGTAGAAAGTATCCCTTTTCATCGTTGAATTACTCGAGATGGTTTGCTGTGCAATTGTTGCTCGTCACACGAGGACCAACAAGGATAGAGCTGATCACAAGGAGGGTGTACGTTTCTTCAGCCTGCCATCAGTGATAAAGAACCAATGCGAACTCACGAAGAAAGGAAGCGAGAGATGCCGAGCACTGCGGCTATCTTGCATAAATCGGAAATATTGTGACGAGAAATCTCATACTTAAGTATGCAGCCGTCATTTCGTGACGGGTAGGTCACTTAGAGCGCGTGATGTTTTGTCACTGTGGCTGACGAGGAGGTTATGTGCTCATGCCCTAATAATTTAATTTCATTTCGAGGATCTCCAGCTGCCCTATGGGCATCCACTTTAGAACTGGGTTACTCTTCTGGGCCGTAATAATCACAATTTTACTCGTATTTAATCACCATTATTTATTTATTATTATTATTTATTTATTTATTTATTTATTTATCGTGTGGCTTTTAGTGCCAGGAGTGTCCGAGGATATGTCCATCTCGCCTGAGTATGTAGCTGCTTCCAGCGGACACCCTTAGGGTGAGCGACAAGTTCCGTTCAATTTCAAGTAGTTCCAACTTTCGCTACCAGATATCAATGATACCTAGTGGTGAACGTTGGAACTTTGATAGAGCGTTCCGACGAAATCTAACCTAACAATTTAGCTTCACACAAGTTTAGTCTGTGGAAGGATCTTTTACATGCCATAAATCTATGACATGGGACCCCCGGCTTTACTTCCCCTCCGAAGGAAGGCATGCTGAAGGATTTTAACGGTCCTAAAAAATCCGACGACTTCGGCCGGGCTTGAACCCGCTATCTTGGGCATAGAAGCTCAGCATGCTACCAACTACGCCACCGAAGCCGCCGTTATCTACGTTACTATTTTATGTTAGATGTTGTTGTAGATTCATTTAGGGACTTTGTAATATCGTGGTCATGTAGCTCAGTGTACTTGGGTGTGTGCAGTCTCTATGATATTGTGATGGCAGTACTAATGTGTGGAATTGAGGCTAGGATTTGGGTAGTAAGCGGCCGTGGCCTTAATTTTGGTGCCTGGAGTAGAAGTGGGAAACCACGGAAAACCACTTCCTTGATGGCTGAGGTAGGAATCAAACCCACCTCTTCTCAGTTTTGCCTCACGAGGCTGAGTATACCCCGTTCCAGTCCTAAGACCAGAATTAAATTTCTTGGCAGAGCCAAGAATTGAACCTAAACCTCAGGGGTGACAGCCAAGAATGCTACCCACTAAGCCACAAGGTATATTATAGAGATTGAAAGTTTGTTTATGTGTCCAAAATTATCTCGATTGTCTAATAATATTAGACCGATTTGGAAATTTATTTTATCGTATAAAAACCTGTTTTTTCATGGGAGCCGCATACACAAAACATTTTCCAGATATCCGCTAATGATTTCTGTATTTATTTATTTATTTATTTATATATTTAATAATTATTAGATACCACCAAGAAAAGGTCATTTTACACTAATATTTTAACAATTTCAAATAATATTAACAAAAACAGCAACAATAACAGGTAATAAATGGCTGTGATGGCAGCAAGAGATAAATCTCGGGAAAGGCGCAGGGAATGATTAGGGTAGTGGGTGATTAGGAGGGTGAGGGGGTAGGAATTGAGGATGTACGGGATCTTCTAATGTTATGTTTGAAAGTTCTAGAGCAGGGCCATCCATACAGCGCTCTCCGAGCGCTAGCACTCCGGCCGCGCTCTAAGCCTGTGCTCCGAGCGCTTTGGTGGAAGAAGTTTGGCTGGCTGAGCACGCTGAAGTGTGCAGCCGATCTATCAGTCGCTAGTCTAGTACAATGCGCTTTGTTGACAGCGTGTAAGTAAATCAGTTTCGCAGTGGTCATGACTGAACAGCATACAAAAAGAAGGAGTGGTGAAGCAGCAATCATTAAAGCAGAATGGGAAATTGCATTCTTCTGTATAGCTTATAAAGGGCATGCCAAATGTTCAGTGTGCAACAGAGATGTAATGTGTTAAAAAGAACACAATTTGTTGTTGAATTTTTCTCTCTAATATGTTCACATTTCAGTTTGGAATAAATCACAATATTCTTTACTTTACACTTGTGTTCGTTTCCTGCACATTCCATACATCGGAGTACCATTCGATTTGTATAAGCGGTATATTTGTTACGAAAAAAACAGCCCTATTTATATGTTAACAATCCCACAAGAGCCGTCAGCCGCACGACTGTACGTACGTATCTAGTCAGCGTGGTCCGAACATCGTCCGTCTCCTCGCTGCCACAGTGTAGTGGTGGTAGGGGAAGAAGCGCTAGTCCGACTGCCCAATGCTCCCCGAGCGCGGCCGCGCTCCCGGAGCGCAATGACTGGATGGCCCTGTTCTAGAAGGAGAGAATATGTCAATATTTGGAAGGGAGTTGCTAAGCGTAGGTAGACGGTGGAAAATTGAGCGCTTCTGTACTTCAAGACGTGGGCGAGGTATGTGGTGTAAATGGTTCTGACGTGTTGAACGGGAGGGAACATGGAGTGGGAAGTAGCTTAGTAGCATGTTACATTTTCTGTAACCATTCATAATTTTATGTAGGAAGGTCAGTAAATTGTAGACGGCTTCTCAGGTCAAGTACATTGAGCTGATTTAGAATGTCGGATTTGGCAAAGTGCCTTAGTGAAGGATTGCGAGCTTTTACTATTGATATGAAGAAATTAAAGACACTGTTCAATTTAGAAATATTGGTTATAGCCAAAGTAGACCAAATTGGAGAAGAGAAATCTAAGATAGGCGGAACATATATGGTGAAGTATAATTTAAGTGCAGTGAGTGAGGTCTTTAATTTCTGTGAATCTGCATAGAATGCCGAGACTGCGCATTGCGCGAGATTTGATATGGTCAATGTGGGGAGAGAATGACAGTTTATCATCGTGAATAATGCCTAAATCTCTTACCTGAGAAGTCGTATCCAATTTAGTTCCCCATATTTTATAGTTCGCCTGTTTTCCAGATTTCAGTAGGGAAAAAGACACATTGAATATTGAAGCACTTTTTGGGATTTGAAGATAACCTCCATTTGTTGAACCAATCAGTACATATATTCACTGCTTCCTGGAGCTCAGCGCGGTCGTCAGAAGTGGAAATTTTTCTGAATATCTTGAGTTCATCAGCGTACAGAAGAAGGGAACATGGAGAATTTTGCACATATGTATTTATATCGTCCATATACAGCACGAAGAGAAGGGGTCCCAGGATACTGGTAGTAATTATGCAAGTACATTTGTAAGACATTAGAAGAACATAGTTATATTAATTCACAACAACATTCCAATGTGCTATGAGAGGTCACATTACTTGTAACTGCCGTACATGGGTAACAGTGCCAGTAAAACAACTGTATCCGAAAAGTCAAAGATAAATTCATATACTGCCGTACCATCCCCCCCCCCCCCCCCCCTAGATGAAATTGTAGTCCCAGTGTAATATGTTCATAACAGCAAACTATTACTTGTTATTTATATATTTAGATTTATTATTATTATTATTCGTACTTAATTGATAGAATTCTTTATTATTATTAATATTATTATTATTATTATTATTCGTACTTAATTGATAGAATTCTTTATTATTATTATTATTATTAAGTTTAGATTTAAGGCTAACTGAGCCATGGAGATGTTTTATTACACACGATAACTCCAATTATTTTCGCTATTTGAATCAAAGGGATTCGACATATTTCTGTTATTCTACAGTATGTTAACTTGCGAGGTGACCACAGTCATGAGACCCTTTCCTTATTTTCTTAAGACAGATTTTAAAACCGTGGCGAGTGCAATTATTCTGAGTGACACGCACAGCGAGGGTTCTCCGCTGAGCAAGCGAACAATGAACAGCCTACTACTACAGATTTCAAGAGATAAGTGTCAAAGAGTGTATCGAACAATGAAGCTGTCTGGCTTCACAAGGTGTGCCTGTACCAAGTGAAGAGGATTTTAAGTGATGTTTTCTAAGAAGGACACGGGGTCTACTGGAACGTATCTCTGAGACAGAAGACCATAGCAACGGTATTTTGATTGGTCGACGAAGGTTTCTTTTCTGCAGGAGTGGGGAGAAAGACGAATGGCACTTGAGGGCTGGCGCGTTTAAGTAAAGAGCCACTCACTACTGTGAATCTTATTCTGAATGAAGTAAGTCATTCAGACCGTATATAGTTTGGACTTGATTGTGCATATAAGACATATAACCTCGTCTTTCCATGCAATAACGACAATGGTTGTGTAAAGTGATTTAAGGAGTTAGCACTTCATCACTGATCAAGCTCGCAGCTCAATCTACCTCATCGCTGCTCAGTAAATATAATTAACGGAACTTATCTGCTGGGATCCATCAAGACGTCATTCCAAGAGATGAATCAACGCCCCAGGGACAACTACAAGTCTTAAATATGGAGACCAATTCCTTCGACACGTAACCTCGGTAAGCTAGGCTGACATATATTATTCAAAATCTCTTCTTTTATATTTCTGGCAAGTAACTTCATAGTTTTGGAAATAACGTTAAATTTAATATCGGTCTCATCACTTTTCTCGCGCCTCAGGTTAACATAACTTCAGTAAAAGTATTTACTATTTATTATTATTAACTTTTCATATTTTGTTTTTGTGTAGAATTAAATTCAGTATTTTAATCCATGCCTTACATTCGTTTTTCAGTAGTTAGAAGTACATGTAAGTCATCCCTTATCCCCAATGCAAAAACTAACTGGTTGATTACTTTGATTTCGCCACGGGCTGGGAGAAAGAGGTATCAGGTGCTCCACTAATGCTTAATTATCATTAGTTGTGTTCTCACTCGTTTCTTTTATTGGTCTTCAACTCTCTGTTGCGACCATGGCGCCCAACATTTCATTTTGAGAGCACTACTGAAGGTAAGTTCTCAATACCAGTGTGTATTAACATGTGTCTCATCTCATTTCATGACCTATTACATTTATCATCCAACAGTGAGCAAACCACAACCCTAAAAAAACATTACAGATGTCGCCAAAGCGTAGGGCACGAAAACCAGATAGTATTTGTAATTGGGGAACGGTATTATCTTTGTGCTTGTGTTTTGTGGGGGATTTTAATTGTGGTGTATCAGTATGGCTGATAAGGTCCAGATGAAGCTTAGGAGTGGTCAACAGTTGAGTGGTGATATGGTAGAGGAGAATGTGGGGGAGGAGAGTAATCAGTTGGCAGAAGATGGTCAGAAGTTGATGGAAGGGAGATCGGAGGTTGATCCCAATACCAGTAAGGAGATGTCGGTAGAAATAAGTGAAGGCATTATGAGCATGTTAAGGTTGTTGAATAACAAATTAGAAGCCACTAATAATAAACTAGATAATACCAGTCAGGAAATAAATGCTAAATTAGAAAGTCACAGTCAAGAAATAAATGCTAGATTAGAGAGTAATACTCAGGATTTGAGTAACAAGTTAGAAGCAACTAATGCTAAACTTGAACTTAATAATGAGATAAACAGGAAATTAGATCAGAATAACGCTGAAACTAATAATAAAATTGAAGAGCTAAATAAAAATTTAGATGGAGTCACTAAAATCAATGAGGAGCTGAGTAAAAAGTATGAGAAGGTGAAGCATAGTATTGAAGGAGTGAGAGGAGAAATTAAGAGTCAGTTGACTGAGAAATCTAGTAAAATCATAGCAGAAGTAGATAGTAGATTGGGGAAGGTACAAGGCAGTTTGGAGGAGAGAATGAACACTCAGACAGAGAATTTCAAGGTGTCGGTGCAAGTGGAGACCAAACAGATTAAAGAACAGCTGGAGGGTGAGATTGAAAAGGTACAGAAAGAATTAAGTAAGAAGGTGGAAGATTTCAACTTAGTGAATTTAGATAGTATTCAGGAAGTCAAGGAAAAGCAAGGAGTATTAACGGACAGGATAGAAGAAAGGGAAGGAAGTAACAGGGAAAGAGTTGAGAATATTGAGAGGAAGGCGGAAAAGAAGATAGCGGAGCTGGAAGTGAGATTGAATAAGGTAAGGCAAGAGGCCGGGCAGGGGAGAAAAAGTTTCATAAGCGGTCACGGTTTCAAGGAGGTAGAGCTGGCTAAATTTACCAACCGTCAGGGATGTCCTATGGAATTCGTAGAAGCCGTGGAAAGCAAATTTAAAGAAAGACTGGATGAAGGAAGTTTTGAGTGGTGAAATGTGCTGGAAATATTAGACCAGGCATTTGTTGGTGAAACAAGAAATTGGTTTGCCGTATACAAGAGCACATTCGAAAACTTAGATGATTTTAGAGATAAATTCTGCGATAAATTCTGGAATGAGGCAATTCAGTCTTGGTTCGGATTGGTTGACCAGGTTTTCTGCTAAATTATGTTTTAAAGAAGGGTGTGCGAAGTTAAGATGGAATGACAATGAGGTAATTATAACGTATGTTGACCCAGGTAAGAAGTGTAGTGCTTCTCAGGGAGTGTGTATTCTAAGTGAGGTGCTCCCGGCAAGTGATGTCGAGGTAAGTGGGCAGGTATCTAGTAGTGCAGAGCCTGTACCGTCATTCTTTGTGGGCAGTTCACAGACGAATGGTGATCTTGAATACACATTACGTCACGCTGCAGGGGAGAGTAAATTGGATGCAGATCAGGTTGATCAACTTGATGAGGTTTTATTGAAGAATAAGAGAATTTTTGAGAATAGGATTGGAGAAGCAAATTGTTACGAACATTCGTTAAACGTTATTAATACTCTGTTTTTGTCGGCCATCGCTATCCCGTGCCTTTTCGTTATCAGGAAATGGTCCAAACTCAAATTGACCAAATGCTGGCAGATGGTATTATCGAGCATTCAAATAGCCCTTATGTGAATTCACTCGTTACGGTCCTGAAAGCTGATGGTAAGGTCCGTCTTTGCCTTGACGTCCGTCTGCTCAATACGCACATAAGTTTTGACCAGCTGAAATCCTTGTCAATTGAGGAACTGATGCAGAGCTTTGAGGGGAAGCAATGGTTCACGTGTGTTGACCTTAGCTCTAGTTTCTGGCAGGTCCCTTTAAGGAAAGAGGATAGGACATTGACAGCATTTTCACACCAGTATAACCTATATCAATTTCGGCGTGTACCGTATGGTTTGAAGAGTAGTTCAGCGGCTCTGATTCGTGCTCTGAATATAGCTCTAGGTAGGGACACAGGTGAGTTCGTAACTATATATATAGATGACATGGTAATCAGCTCTAGGACTTATGAGGAACATTTAGTTCATTTGAACTATGTCTTTAAGAAGCTGGACAAGGCAGGACTCACTCTTAAACATTCTAAATCATCATTTTGTAGGCAGAATGTCACTTTTCTAGGTCATAATGTACCGAGATTGGGAGTAACACCGGAGGTAAGTAGGGTAAGGAAAATACTGGACACTAGTGCACCTAGGAACGCTAAGGAACTGAAGTCTTTTCTGGGCGTGTGCAACTTCTTTAGGAGGTTTGTTGTGAAGTACTCATGTTTGGTGGAGCCATTCAGGGAGCTACTGAGGGCTGGAAACAGATGGTATTGGGATGAAGCGCATGCCGAAGCATTCCAGGCTCTGAAGCGGTTGTACTGCGATACTCACTGAGAGACAGAGAGTATGTGGTGATGACTGATGCATCCCATATAGGCATTTCGGGTGTATTGTGTCAAAGAGATGAGCAAGGAGACTTGAGAATTGTGTCTTTAGCCTCGCGTGGATTATCTGCCGCTGAGAAAAGATACACAATCACGGAACTGGAACTTCTTGGAATTGTTTTTAGCCTAAGTAAATTCAGGATGTATGATTTTGGAGGTAAGTTCGAGATTTACACGGATCATCATGCTTTGGTTTCATAAAAACTTGCAAGTTGAGTTCCAACAGGGTAAGTCGTTGGATATTGGCGCTTCAAGAATATGATTTCGACGTCAAACATATAAAAGGTAAAGACAACATATTGACTGATATGTTATCACGAGATGTATCCTTAAGTAAGGAGGGTTCGGTGTTGAAAGCTGAGGAAGGCATATTGATATGTGCTTGTATGGATCCAGGCAATAAGCAGTCATTTGAAATATTGAAGAACATGTTGGTGGAACAGAGAGAAGATGTCAATTTGTGTGAGCCTCTGGCTAGGTTGGAAACAGGTGACTCGGCAACGGTGAAAGTTGGGCGGTTCACATATACGATGCAGGACGGCTTTCTCGCAAGCAGGTGTAAGGATGATCGCTGGGCAATATGTGTTCCGACTTCTTTAAGGGAGGAAATTATATGGTTCCTACACAGATAACTGGGGCATTTTGGCGCGAACAATGTGCTCTATGAACTTCGTCATGACTTTATTTGGGAGAAAATGGGAAGGGATGTTAGAAAGATTCTCGCTAGGTGTGACCTCTGTCAGAAATCTAAATTTCCCGTTCGTTATTTATCCGGTCCTATGCAAGCGGTACTCACAAGTCGTCCCGGTGAACTTCTTTGTGTTGATCTTTATGGTCCTGTGATTAAAGGTCAGTTTGGCTACGAGTACATATTTGTAATAGTTGACGCATTCAGTAAATACGTCAAACTTTATGCATTAAGGAAAGCCATGGGTCTTGCATGTAGCCGACTGATCGAAGATAAGTACATACCTGAGTTTGGCATTCCACTCAGAGTTTTGTCTGACAGCGGACCGCAGTTCACCTCTAAGCACTGGAAAACCAGCATGGAGAAAGTCGGCATCACACACGTTCATTCATCAGTGAGATATCCGCAAGGAAATTCTTGTGAACGGTCGATGAAAGAGTTATCTCGACTTTTCCGGGGTTTGGTGCATAACAGACATTCAACATGGGTGAGTCAGCTTCCCAAAGTTGAGACCTGGCTGAATGCTGTTCAACACGAGAGTACCCGATTAACGCCGTTTGAAATTCATTTTGGTAGGAGACCCCAGAATGAATTAGCGAGAAGTTTGGGCTTAACGGAGGGTAAACAACCGGGGGTGGATTTTTATGTCCAGTTGGCGAAACAGAATTTGACTAAATCAGCAGAGAAAAGAATTCGCCAACAAAACAAATCTAAACATGACTTTTTCAATGTGGGAGACCGCGTCCTATTGAGGGTCCCGAAACAGACTTGTGCCGTAGAAAAGGTCATAAAGAAGTGGTTTCTCTTATTTGAGGGACCATATGTTGTTTCTCAGCGCGTCGGTAAGTGCGCTTATGTGTTAGAGAATAATGGAATTCGCTTATATGGTACATATAACATTCACTCGTTGCGTAAGTATGTGGCGTGAGTTGGAGAGGTAACAGCTGTTACGAAAGGGTGACCGGTGATGAACCTCTAAGACTTGATATTTGAATAGAGAGCCTATGTAAGGTGGTATGAAGGCTGTTGATCTGGACTATAGGTTAGTGGTAGCCGTAATTAGGAAGGTATGTATTTGGGGAGAGACCGTGTTGGAGTTATCTCAAGGAGATAAGGGTGACAGGAGGAGTGCTCGCAGTTGGAAGGTGAGAGACTGGTTTTAAAGGAAGCTAAATTGGACTCATTAAGCACAGAGATAAGATGAATTACATAGATTTCTATATTTTGATATTATTTCCGTAGAAGTTCACATTGTAATTAATTTTCAGAGATTTTGTGTAATGCAGTCTGTAAGCCCTATAGCTTACGTGTGACGTACGGCAGCGAAAATTGTGTTAATTTACATGTGTATGCGTGTGAGAGGTGGAATTCCCGACTTATCGAATTAAGTTCAGGAGAAGTTATGACTACACTATATAACATCGTAATTTGATCAAATCTCCGTAAACTCTACTCCAGGAATTAACCCTCCGAAGTGATATTATTTCATACGTGTAGTATGGAACCGACCCGTAATATGACATAATTATGATTGTGTCACGAGAAGAAAATTTAGCGTGTGTAAATAAAGGGTAAAATATAAATATATGTTCTATTTTCCAGGTTATCGATTTCGTGTAACAGGCGGAGTTTCCGCTATACAAAAACACTTGAACGCACAAGTTGCAAATGAATACAAAGGGAACAATGACGTAATTACGTTGAAGATGATTGCAAATTATACTTGGACATAGAAGGGTATTATTATATGTTGTATTTTTTGTACTTTGTGTCATATTTTTTTATATTCGTGTTGGAAGAAAATCAGCACTACATTACTATGTAATATAGCGTGATCTTCTAGGGCGTTGTGTAATATGTTCATAACGGCAAACTATTATTTGTTATTTATATATTTAGATTTATTATTGTTATTATTATTATTATTATTCGTACTTAATTGATAGAATTCTTTATTATTATTATTATTAAGTTTATATTTAAGGCTAACTGAGCCATGGAGATGTTTTATTACACACGATAACTCCAATTATTTTCGCTATTTGAATCAAAGCGATTCGACATATTTCAGTTATTCTACAGTATGTTACCTTGCGAGGTGACCACAGTCATGAGACCCTTTCCTTATTTTCTTAAGACAGATTTTAAAACCGTGGCGAGTGCAATTATTCTGAGTGACACGCACAGCGGGGGCTCTCCGCTGAGCAAGCGAACAATGGACAGCCCACTACTACAGATTTCAAGAGATTAGTGTCAAAGGGTGTATCGAACAATGAAGCTATCTGGCTTCACAAGGTGTGCCTGTACCAAGTGAAGAGGATTTTAACTGATGTTTTCTAAGAAGGACACGGGGTCTACTGGAACGTATCTCTGAGACAGAAGACCATAGCAACGGTATTTTGATTGGTCGAAGAAGGTTTATTTTCTGCAGGAGTGGGGAGAAAGACGGATGGCACTTGAGGGCTGGCGCGTTTAAGGAAAGAGTCACTCACTACTGTGAATCTTATTCTGAATGAAGTAAGTCATTCAGACCGTCTATAGTTTGGACTTGATTGTGCATAGAAGACATATAACCTCGTCTTTCCTTGCAATAACGACAATTGTTGTGTTATTGGCCAAAGTTGGTAAAGTGATTTATGGAGTTAGCACTTCATCACTGATCAAGCTAGCAGCTAAATCTACTCCATCGCTGCTCAGTAAATATAATTAACGGAACTTATCTGCTGGGATCCTTCAAGACGTCATTCCAAGAGATGAATCAACGTCCCAGGGACAACTACAAGTCTTAAATATGGAGACCAATTCCTTCGACACGCAACCTCGGTAAGCTAGGCTGACATATATTATTCAAAATCTCTTCTTTTATATTTCTGGCAAGTAACTTCATAGTTTTGGAAATAACGTTAAATTTAATATCGGTCTCATCACTTTTCTCGCGCCTCAGGTTAACATAACTTCAGTGAAAGTACTTACTATTTATTATTATTAACTTTTCATATTTTGTTTTTGTGTACAATTAAATTCAGTATTTTAATCCATGCCTTACATTCGTTTTTCAGTAGTTAGAAGTACATGTAAGTCATCCCTTATCCCCAATGCAAAAACTAACTGGTTGATTACTTTGATTTCGCCACGGGCTGGGAGAAAGAGGTCTCAGGTGCTCCACTAATGCTTAATTATCATTAGTTGTGTTCTCACTCGTTTCTTTTATTGGTCTTCAACACTCTGTTGCGACCATGGCGCCCAACATTTCATTTTGAGAGCACTACTGAAGGTAAGTTCACAATACCAGTGTGTATTAACATGTGTCTCATCTCATTTCATGACCTATTACATTTATCATCCAACAGTGAACAAACCACCACCCTAAAAAACATTACACCAGGTGTCCAGACATTACTGCTCCTACTCTTGTTGTTTATGATTGAGATGACATGTTTCTGCCCTCCTTACGTTACGTGTTCTGTTGGAAAGAGTTCATTACTCTGAGTAGTTAAATCAGCTATTTCGCCACTCTTCACAAGATGGCAGCACACTCCTTGTTCTGATCCAGGTCTTGTTGGCTGTGGAATAAGGAGGCTGTGAATGATATTCCTCATATTATGTATTCTGAGAGGAGACAGAAAAGTATTGTTGTAAGTACAAGTATGGCTTCTTACAGGCGAGGAATCATCCACATGCAATCTGTAAGCAAACACAGGTATACGCTAGCATAGAGAATAATACAGTCCAATAAATCCTTGAGCAACACTGACAAATGCCTTCAAATACCATATTATATCTCCAATTTACACATGCTAGTGCAGCAATCACAATAACGCAGGTTATCACAAAAATTCTACACACACACCCATGTACACGGGGCAACATGACCACCATGTCTAAGCCCCACAAATAAAATAACAACTGTCTACACACGAAAACTGATTAATGGTGATAGGAGAATGTAGGAATGTTTGCCACTATAATTCTCTGACAGGATAGCATTACAATACATTTTGCTAATATGCTTATTAATTATGCATACGATAGCATAGAGAATACTACAGTCCAATACAATCCTTGATTGTCAATCGGTCAGTTATCCCATGTGTCCTTTAGCAAATTTTACCGGACTGTCATGACACAGAGTAAATCGTTGTTGCCTAGTGACAACCTGTCCATCAATGGTGCGGCGTTGACTATCATGATATAGTATTAGCCGTTGTCGCCTAGCGGCAATATGTCCGTCAAGTTATTAGATCGGTGAAACGGTGTAGATTTGTGCAAAAGGGCCCAAATGCAGGGAATGGAGTGGTCTGTCCAAAATTTAAAGTAGACAGTGTTACCCGCTGAGTTCCAAAGGGTAAGTATACACATTTTGGTTCAGATCGGTGAAACTGTGTAGATTTGTATAAATAACAGACAAACAAACAAACCAACATTGTGTTTTATATATATAGATTGGATTATTATTATTTACTATAGTTTTATCCCCCACGTCATCATATTTCCATCTGTAATGCCTAGTGGTGGTGTGCATGTGGGAATATGGTGCTAGGAAAATGTCTGCTCTGTGCGAGGTTCAGACATTACCATCTAGTGGCTGTACTAGCCATTCACAGCCTCCTTGAGAATGAAAGAATCTCTGTGACAAAGAATAAATTAGAAATAAAAACAACAACAACAATATGGACGTGAAGAGAAACAAAATTGGAGCTGCTAAGCATGAAACCGGTAGAATTGTTCGATAATTATACACAATACCAAGGCTGAGGAAACGTTGGAGCTCAAGAAAGAAGTCGATAATAAGGCCCCCAACGGAGATGGCTAAATGCTAATTAAATGCAAGTGTTCCTGTGGAATTGTAGCTAGAGCTTATCCAGCCTATTCAGAGAAAGCATCTTGTGGAAGTCAACGGTGCTCTGATATACGCACCGCACAAACCGTTTGCTTACAGTATTAATAATTACCGTACTGAAATCTTCCACCACCAAGAACTAGGCAGCATTGTCCATATTGAAGCCGTATGGCTCATGCTCGATTGCCACGTTTTCATCGCACTCAAATACGCCACTGACGGAATGATCTGGAGGAGGATTGAACTCATGCCAACCTAGTGAGTTCGACTCCAGGTGCATGTTTATGCTTTGCAACGTCAAAAGAACTACTACGGGAAGTTTCGCCACAATGTTTCGAAATTTATAAATTAAAAATTATTTATTACAACATTAGGGGATATTTTGGAAGTTTCTAAGTTTTTTGGCCACATTTAAATGGAATTACAGATCGCAGATAAGCGAGATGACATGCTTTAGTGACGAAATGACTTTGGTATTAGGCACAGTAGTCTGCCAGGGAGGAAGACGCCACATAACTCGTTTTAGACCGCGCTGTGGTCACCGTGTTTGTAAAGAAAATTGTATTGAAGCTTGAACCGAGGTGCTTTGAGCACATAGTCAAACACCTAAAAGAATCAGTGTGTTTAGGAAGTATTTATAAACTGTTGTGACGAACAGAAGCGTCACTCTGTGTCTTTAGACACATTTTTAGTATTTCACGACTGGAGGGCTGAACTTGGACTAACATGGTGAACTGATAATCTTCGTAAATTAGGAAAGTGTTCACGAGACTGCGGAAACGTTATTCCTCATTTAAAAAAATCTGTGCAACTAGTAGAACGATATTTTCTAAAATTGTTTGATTCTTCGCCATCAGATTGAACTGATAATTCGTGGATTTTGGTACGTACAAGTTATTAGATTCTGTAAAAGCAATGTTAAATTCTGTGGCGGGACTAAGGGCAATTTTTACTACCCGCAAATAAGTGTAACGCCAGTGTTATTGTTTACCCTGTATTAAAGGTAAAATCAGTGGCTTAGGGAAAATTCATCAAGCCGAATCCAACCACGATGACTGAGCACATGGCTAATTCATTGGTTTCGATGGAAAGTTCTATGGAGTAAAACATAATCATGGGGAGAAGCTTGCATTAAACGCCTATACCGTGAGGCACAAGAAGAGACATCGACTGGGAAGGATCTGTGAAGTCGAGCCCAGGCTATGATTGAAGGTTTAAACCCATAACCCACGACGGCAATATGTGAGTCTCAATAACACATTTTGTATGGTAGAGTTTGTTGGTGGATTAGTCGTAGAACATGACCACACTTGAAACACACAACTGGCAGGCAGCATTAGTTATGGCAGTATTTAGAGCTTTCATTTTACAGCATTTATGTCTAATTATTCTTGGCATAATCGCAAACGTAACATTAGTATAACCCCAGAAGCATTGTGAGAACAATGCAGAAATGTAAATATTGGTCGTATCATTCGGCATTATCCGGTCAGGTGATGCTCTTTTTAGCCTATTTTCAATTTTGAAAAAATAGGCTTATGAGATCACCTTTTGTCCGAGTGTGTGTGTGTGTGTGAGTGTGAGTGTGAGTGTGTGAGGTGTGTCTGTGTCCCCCTAATAACTTCTAAACGGCTGGAGCGATTTCAATGAAACTCGGTAAGGTCATAGCACTATTCCGGGCGACCCCGACCGTGCCCTTCAAATTTTGTTACGTCTCACCAATCCAACATGGCAGCTGTGCGAAATATTTCACCAGCATTCAATATCTCCGAAACTATTCCCGATATCACCCTGGAATTTATTACGATGATAAAGGGAACTACTAGAAGTTCACCTATGTGACATTTGAAAAACTGGTAACTACAAAACCAACTTGGCGGCCACGCGAATTTGCGACTTTTAAATAGACGTTTCTCGCGATTTAAACAACCAAACGCAATAAAACTTTGGTACAGTGTATGTTTATACACATTGTAATTCACCGACATCTAACTTCGTTCAATTGTTTACATAACCACAAGATGGCGGATGTGCGAAATATTTCACCGGCATTCTATATCTCTGAAACTATTAGCGGTATCACCCTGAAATTTTGTACGGAGAAAAAGGGCATTACTGGAAGTTCATCTATAAGACTTTCAAAAAACCGGTTAACTACAAAACAAACATGGCAGCCAAGCGAATTTGAAAATTTTAAATAGACCTTTCTCGCGATTTAATGTTCCAAACGCAATGAAATCTGGTACAGGAAATATTTATACACATTGTAATGCACTGGTATCTAATTTAGTTCAATTGTTTATATAACCTCAAGATGGCGGCTGTGCGAATTTTAAAATTAAGTTTTTATTTCTTGTGTCGTAATCATGCGGTCGAAGTTAAAGTTTGTATAATGAACCTGCTCAATAATTTTCCTTTAATTGTACATGACGCAATGGCCTATACATTTAACAATCCAACATGGCGACCATCCGAAATATTTAGACGGCTCTGAATATCTATGAATCTATTTTAGCATTCAAACTGATTTTTTTAAATGTTCATAGGGGCTATGAACTTACGTTCACCTATAGGACTTTAAATAACCTGGTGATCACAAATCCAATATGGCGCCGACGCGATGTATAAATATTCACATGGACATTTCTCGCAATTTAACAATCCGAGTGCAGTGAAAGTTGGTACAGTAAATCCTTATAAGAATGTTAATCCACTGGCATTTAGTTTATTTAAATTGTTTCCATAACCACAAGATGGCAGCTGTGCGAAATTTTAAAATCTCCTTGTTACTTCTTGTGTTCTAATCTTGCGATTGAAGTTTGAATGCTACACGTACACAATAATCTTCATGTAACAATACATAACTCTAGGACATAAATATATAAAATCCAACATAGCGACCATCCGAAATATTTAGTCGGTTCTCAATATCTACGAATCTATTACAGCAATCAAACTGAAATGTTGTATGTTGATAGTGGCAATTAATATACGTGGGATATATGAAAATAGGCTGTATAGTTCTTCACGGAACTACTTGTTTTTATCTTCGTTTTGCTACTAATTGGAATTACGTTATGATCATGTGAAAGGCTAAAGCATGTCGTACAAGTATAATTGTAAAAATAGTGAATTTCTGCGTATCATTTCTGAGAAATTGCTAGAGGAGGCAAGTGACTCATCTTCATTTTACTACTACTTGAAATATTCAGTAATTTTTATAAGCTTTGGAGTCGTCGTACAACAAGGCGTATAAATTAGATTTATTATTTGTAAAAATCATGATAGGTAATGATGTAGCAAGAGTCTGCTTTGTGAAGTAGCAAGCTAGATTGGTTAGCATTGGAAGAACAGTTTTAGAAGGCTGTGTGACGTGAATGTTTGAAAATCTGTCTTGTAGACCGTGATTGTAGTGATCACACCTGATGAAGTTTATTTCACATTCATTTCGACTACATTGATACGACATAAAATGTCAATTTGAAGGAGGCTTTATATTGTCAGAGGATATTGGTTCGAGGGAACGGAATGTGATGTTTCCCGCAGTCAGAACTGCACATTAAGAATGAAAATTATTTTTTCTTGTAGGATTTCGATCTACAATTATTATAAGAGATTAACTTGAGGTTTATTCATGCTATTTCTAGAGCTGAAAGCAGCCGATCCCTATGCCAGTTTCTTTTGTAAAGACCAAATGCGATGTATAAATTCAGGGCAACGTTATTTTTGTGTCTACAGTAGACAGTTGATTTTGTAGCAGAATAGGGTCACTCAGATTAAAGGTGTAAGATTATTGGCGACAAGTGATGGACTTTCTTCACTATTGACCAGCTATTCTCGTGAGCGGTGGGAGCCACGAATGTTTTTCTGCCAATAGGGCAAGTGTTATTGAAGACTGTTTTGTACTTTGAAAGTACACCTTGAGGGATACATGAATAACTAAATGAAATAATAATAATAATGTGATAGATTTTTCTCAAGTAAACATGCAATTTAATAATCTCGTACTTAAATAAAACATGGAAATTTAAATTTAAATACTTAATTAAATGACCGATTCTTCGACTTTCGGTTATGATGGATGATGATTAAATATAAGCCTAGGACGAGCTGACACGATTATTGAGACGATGAATTGCAATTTCTGGGATGATCTTGGATACCCAGATAATTGGCAACTACGTGACTTAAGTCGTAATTTTAATTACGCAGTCACCGACCTAAATTTAGATGACAATTAGCTGCAAACAGCAGTTAATTTGCGCAGGAAGAATGCGAAGTGCGTAACCAGTAGGAGTGTTATTTTCTATTTGTTTGATTTTTCTTCCTTGTACATTGTGCGTTTAGATAAAAAAAAAAAATTAGGCCTATAGAAAACCAGTTGTATATAACTTAGCTTTTCATTGCGATAGGCGCTTCTCGCCTATATTAAACGTCAAATAGGACTAGCTAGAGAATGATTAGCGTAGAGATGTTGGAAGTGACACCGTCATATCTTAGCTAGGTTTATTGGCGCAATTAAATGTAAGTGACACATCTTTCGATTGTCAACGTTTAACTTGATTTGTTTTGCCTAAAATTCAAGGTGTAAATATTACTATTTCTCATTGATTATTGTATTGCTTAGGGACTTATTTCGTGTCACATTCTTAGCTTGCTTGTTACTTAAATATTTTGTATCAGAACTTCGCGTGAGCTTAACTTCAATTCAGGTTAGGAATATAACTATTATTATTTAATTAACTTTTCGGACTAACCGATATTTTTACACTCCGAAGTAGGCTAGGGATTTGTGATTTTTGCAATAAATTTTATAAAATATATTTTAAGCCCCGACTTTCCTATTTAACTTTGTTGTTTTTTGGGGTGTGTTTCTTGGGCTAGTTCATAACATTCCTGCTCTCAACTTCACCGCTACGACCCGAGATACTAGTCCCGTGCGGGCTGGTCTGGGTTCGAGGGATGGTGGTGTCGAGAAGGCTGTTGTGGTCAGCAGTCCCTCGATCTTCTCGTCTGACGAGCACAATATATAATGTTCCCAGCAACGCCACACATGAAAGCTACTATTTTTAAATTATTCAGTATATAATCATTTATTTTTCAGTTAATGTACCGTATATTTGGGCCTTAAGCGAGTGTATTACCCTGCAACCTAAGAGGAAAGATTTTCGACTCAATAGAAATATGTTGGTTGGGCATAAAAGAAATTTGTGAGATTTTAAAGGTTACAATATTTTTATGATGACGATGATAATTGTTGTTTTAAGAGGCCACTAATGGTTCGGGTGGTAGTGAATAATGAGGATTAAATGGATAATACTTCTACAATCACAATTACTAGCAGTAACTATAGACAAACTTATACAGTACGCTAGAAGAAGAATGAAGAACACAAGGATTAAAAGGCATAATGGGCAGGAGGAAAAGAAATGTCCTCAACCCTCGAAGAATGAGCATTGTGGGACTTCGAAGGAAGGAGAGCCATGAAAGGCAGATAGGAAAGGCAAAGAGGAGAGAGTCTTCCCCAAGGTCTGTGGAAAAATGAAAAAACGGCCCCCAGCTCAGGAAACCCTTGGGGATTCGTGCTAACCAACAGCTTCCATTGACCAACCTAAAACCGTCTCTATTAATAGATAAGTTCAAACTTGTTCACGTGCTTGACTGCCGTGAATCTGTCTGTGAGGTAGCTACTCTAATATTCTTGAAGTGCGGTCAGCAAGACTTGCGCGGTCATTAAGATGAACACAATGGTGCTCGCGTTGTGTGCGGAACAATAGTCACTGAGCCGCTAATGATAACTACTGTCGACCGACTTACGGTTCATTACTCTGGATCATTCCGGAAATATTCCTACATCATTAGTGGAGATGATTACCGCTTTGACTAATAGCCATATGTTCGACAGTAATAATTCTTGCACGTGCAGATCGAAAATTGCCAGTTGTCACAATCGTACGTAAATTATATACGTGTGCAGATTTGCCAGTGTCATAATGACAGGGGGTTGTCTCAATTACAGGCAGTAATCGATGTTCGGCAAAGTCTTCTTGATGGTAACACGTGCTTTTCGCGGAACATGAAACATTAAGATGATGATAGTGATGATTACAGACGTGAACAAGATGCTACAATAAAGATTCATATTCCGAATTTATTATCTATTAACAACCGACAGCGATAGCTACGCAGTGCTAGGCCATGTGGCCAATATATCTGTGGACTCGGTAAACCTGTGTCCGAACACCACTGTCGGCCATGATTGAAATGGCTTTCTGTGGATTCCATTTTCAACTTGAAGCAAATGCTAGGACGGTACCTTCCGATAGGCCACGGCCGCTTCCTTCCACATCCTTGCCCAGATTCATATCACTAGAAATGAATAAATACATTAGTAAATAAATCTAAGGAGCCTCCGTGGCTTAGGCGGCAGCACGCTGGCCTCTCACCGCTGGGTCCGTGGTTCAAATCCCGGTCACTCTTTGAGAGATTTGTGCTGGACAAAGCGGAGGCAGACAGGTTTTTCTCCGGGTACTCCGGTTTTCCCTGTCACAGTTTCCTTCCAGCAACACTATCCACTATCATTTCATTCCGTCTGTCATTCATTTAACAATTGCTCCAAGGGAGTGCGACAGGCTTCGGCAGCCGGCACGGTTTATATCCTCGCCGCTAGATGGGGGCTTCATTCATTCCATTCCCTGGCCCGGTTGGTGGACTGGAAACAGGCTGTGGATTATCAATAAAGGAGGAGGGTGAAACATGGTCAACGGTCTCAAAGGCGGATGAAGAATTTCAGTTCCCAACGGCAGAGAGAGCGGAAAACCTAGTGGAGTAAACCAGGAAAAAACAATCATTTCGGACTAACAATTCGATCTTATTTCGGAATTTTATTTCCTACACCTACACAACACAATTTCATATGCAGAATGGAAATGTCGCTAAATGAGAGCACTACCCCAGGTGGTAACTTGAAAGAGAAATCCACCATTGCAGTAGGCAATGCATCGGGACCTAGGATTCTGGGGAGTCCCACCACCTGCGTACAAGATGAGTCGGAGCGTCTTGAAACACCTTCCAAATTGAAATTCAAGAGGAAATACTTCATCGGGACCATTAACGTCAACTCACTCCTGCGAGTCGGAAAACAGAAAGAATTGGAAAAGCTCCTGGACGACCAACAAATCCAGATTTTGGCTGTACAAGAGACCAGATTCCTAGATGACCACATCATGGATATGAAGCACTACAGAGTATTCAAAGGAAAGCCAGCAATAAAGATAATGGCTAACACCCCTCTCCTTGGGACTGCCTTCTACATAAACAAAACCATAGTGGATAGTGTCACAGACTTCTCATCTAAATCTGAGAGATTATCCCTATTGACAATCAAGTGCAAAAACAGGAATTATACTCTCATAAATTGGCATGCTCCTATCAACGAAGACAACAAGAAGAACCCACAGAAAGTCGATGACTTCTGCGACCTCTTAGAAACAGAAATCGTTCGGATACCTGTGAACCATGTAAAAATCCTTCTGGGAGACTTCAACGCACAAATAGGGACAGAAACAAAATACAGAGATATAGTAGGAGACTATCCAGCACACAGGAGGACAAACAAAAATGGCGAACGGCTCCTTGGACTCTGCAAAATCTTCCAGTTGAATCTCATGTCGACTCATTTCCGGAAACTTCCAAGAAAAGCAAAGACATGGGTATCTCCAAATCCCAACCTAGGAGAATTCCAATTAGACCATGTAGCAATATCAAGGACAAATACTAGGGAGGTGATGAATGTTAAAGTGATTAGAAATGGTAAATTTGACTCTGATCACTATCTCTCCAAAGTTAAAATACGTTTTCTTCCACCAAAACAAAAGAAGGATCCACCTAAGTTGAAAAAATACAACACCAATCGAATGAACATCAATGGAGATATTATAAATAACTTCATAGAAGAAATCCGCTCTTCTAGAACAAAGACCTGGCAACAACTTTGTACAAAGATCAATGAAGCCGCTAAGAAAACATTCGGACTGGCAAAGAGGAAACGTACAATCTGGTGGAATGAAGAATGTGAGAAAGCACTTGAAAAGAGATCCGACACATGGAGAAAATGGAAATGCTCAAGAGATACAGAACATTTGGAACAATTCAGAACCCAAAGGAAAGAAACATCAGGGGTATTCCGCAGGACCAAACGATCGTTTGAGAATGCAAAGGTACAAAACCTCCAGGACGACTTCACTAAGAATAACACCAGAGATTTTTCCAAACCTTCAAGGACAAGCTTAGAGGATACCAAATTCCAAGTATAAGTTTCAAAAACGAAGAAGGAAAAATTGGACTGAACAATCAAGAAAACTGCAATATATTAGCCAGATACTTTGAGAAACTCCTCAACTGCCCGCCTCCAACCAACAAACTAGAATTTCAGACTCATCCTATAAACTCAGAAGATGATATGCTACCAACAAAAGAAGAAATAAAGGAAGCCCTGAAAAGTCTCAAGAACAACAAGGCAAGCGGGGAAGACTCCATATCAGCAGAAATGTTGAAGTGGGCAGAACCGGAAATCCTAGACGACCTGCACCATATCTTCCAACAAATATGGGAGACGGAAAAGTTACCAGACGAATGGAAAACAGTGCTGATCCACCCACTCCATAAGAAAGGGAACAAACAAGATGTTAACAACTACAGAGGCGTGTCGCTACTCCCAGTCACTTACAAAATCCTCTCAAGGATACTTCTGAATAGAATAGAAGGAATCCTAGATAAGCAACTTGGAGAATACCAAGGTGGGTTCCGGAAAGGCCGCTCCTGTGCCGAACAAATCCTAAATTTGAAATCAATAATTCGCCACAGAGCGCTGAACGGCAAAAGTATAGTGGTTTCATTCATTGACTTCAAAAAAGCCTTCGACTCGGTGGACAGAGGGACCCTAGATAAGATCATTAGAGAATTTGGAGTCAAAACCAAACTGGCCAATATTATCAGAGAAACCTTAACAGCCACAACTTCTAAGGTGAAGTTCATGGGAGAATTGTCTCAGTCATTTGAAATCAAGACAGGTGTGCGACAGGGTGATGGATTATCACCATTACTATTCAACTGTGTCCTCGAGAGGATTGTGAGAATTTGGAATTCAGAACTTGAAAATCAAGAGATAGCCCCGATCTGCCTAGGACGAAAAACGGGAGGAATCAAAGTCAATTGCTTGGCTTTCGCTGATGATTTTGCGATACTTTCAGAAACCCTAGAAGAAGCGGCCATACAGATCAACCTCTTAGGAAAGATCGCTAGCAAGACAGGACTTAGGATCTCGAAAGAGAAGACCAAGTTCATGATGAATGACAAACATGGACCACAATTCCTTGAAACAGAGATTGGACGGATTCAGAGGGTGAAAAAGTTCAAATACCTCGGCGAAACCATACAAGAGAACGGTCTAGAGAAAGCTGCTGTAGAAGATCGTATCTCAAAAATGGAAAGAGCTTATGGGCTAACTAAAAACATCTACAACAAGAAATGCATCTTATGGAATGCCAAACTAAAACATTACAACACGGTAGTAAAAACAGAATGCCTGTATGCCAGCGAATGCCTCTCGATGAATTACAAGTTGGAGATGCAAGAGATCCTAGAAAGAAGAATACTACGGAAAATCATGGGCCCAGTCCAGACTGAAACCGGCTGGAAACTTCGGAGCAACATTGAAGTCTATAAAAATGTGGAGAGAATCTCAGAGACCATGAAGAAGAGGAGGTTATCGTTTCTCGGACACTTGTACAGAATGGACAAAACTAGACTAACCAAACAGTTATTCGACTACCTGTGGAACAAGAAGACAACAACGACATGGATTAAGGAAGTTCGAAAAGATCTCGAAAATTCCAACATCCAGGAAGTTCAGATGTCAAACAGGGAAACATTTCGGTACATAATTCAAAATTAGGAAGGGTTTCACGTCATAAGAATCACAAAGAAGGGAAGAGCCTGGACGGATGAGCAGAAGAAACAGCATAGCGCCCATATGAAGTAGTACTGGAGGAAGAGGAAACTTCAGGCAAAGAAAAAATGAAATTGTAGCGTGATCCGAAGTGGTCAATTCGCAAATAAAATAATAATAATAATAATAATAATAATAATATGATGATGATGATGATGATAATTGATTATTTAGGGGGACTAACATCTAGGTTATCGGTCCCTAATGGTTTGGGTGATAGTGATGATGAAAGATGAATTCATGAAACCTACAACTAAAACTAACTACTGACTTAACAGCTAACTTACGTACTTCGTACTAGAAGAAGAAATGAAAAATAAAGTGGACAGGAGGAAAAGAAATGCCCTCAATCTATGAAGAATGAGGTCTGAGGGAGGGAAAGAATGAGAGTCATGAAAGTAAGATAGGAATGCAAAAGAGGAGAGGGCCCACCCCAAAGTCAGTGGAAAAAGGAAAAAAAACGGACCTAGCTCAGGAATCCTTTGGGGTCGCTAACTCCCGAACTCACCAGACGTGAGCTCTTGAGTGTGTAGCACTATCCAGGGTGCACCAAAGTGGTGGAGCTACACACACCCTGCCTTCTTGAGGGCCTTGAGCAGAAGGCAGGAGATATCATGAAAAGAAACAGAAGGCTTACCCCTCGAAGAGTGAGGGTATCAGGAAAGAAGACAAGAGGCAATTAAGGCGGAAAAGTGAAAGACTCCGTTGACCTCGGATACCCTAATACCGTTGGGGTCGGAAGAGAATAAGTGCTCACCAAGGCAGGTTGACAGGAAAGAAAACTGAAAGGAGCCCGGCATAAGTAAGTGGAAGCAATGCCGGACTCAGCTGGGGTCCCTTGGTCGCCAATCCACGTCCCACAAGTTGTGAGCCGCTGGGGGTAATAAATAAATGAATAACGTCGGGGTTGGAAGAGAACAAGAGTCGACCAAGGAAGGTGGACAGGTAAAAACGTGGAAATCACTGGGGGCGAGGTCAGGACTGATGGTGGGTGGTTCAGACTCTCCTAGTAAAATGACCGGAGCTTGTTGGCAGTTCTGGTTGTCACATGTGGTGTCGCATTGTTATGGTCCGCTGAAGAAGTGGCTGGCAGGTCAGCGATTCACGTGCAACGATGACGCCAAGACAGCAGTCAGACAATGGTTCCACAGTCAGCCGGCTGAATTCTGCCAAGGAGGCATCTGAAATTTAGTGCTGCAATGGGACATATGTCTGAACATATGTAGAACAAGAAGTTCCGTGACGAACTAAAGAGCCTACTTTTCATGTCAATGATTATTCTACAGTATATGAACCTATCTAGAATAATTACGAAATTAAGTTGCTAATATCAAAATTTCTAATTAGTTCGAAATACTGTATAACTTGCATAATGTTGCCTAATAGAGCACTAGAGTTGGCAGACCTGATGACTGAATATATTCTTAGTTCCATCTCTTAAGGTACAGAATACAAAATTTGGTTGACGTCCAATGAATAGCATGGACGTTACATGCAGTTAAACATTGGATCTAACAGCGCACGTAAAATCATGTTGGCAACAATCTCATGCATGTATTGGTCAGAAATAATCTGAAATAATATGATCTATTGTTGTGCCAATTTTGAATGAAATCCATTAGATAGTATAGAAGTTACATGCATTTTAAAATTGGACCTATCAGCAGGCTTAGAATCATGTTGGCAGCACTGACGTATATTAGTTACTCCAAATTCATCTAGAATGCCAGGTACTATACGTGTGCAAAGTTTAGAGCTATTGGCTTGCATACTTTCTGATACTGTATATTGATATTAGGGTAACAAAAATAGGTACAGCACATATTAACAGTTGGCAGCCCTGGCTGCTCTTAAGAATACGCATAGTCATATTTGTTATGGTACACATAGCACATACGAAATTTGGTTGAAATCCAAATGATAGTATGGAAGTTACATGTATTTAAAGTAGGACCTGTCAGCAGGCTTAGAATCATGTTGGTAGCACTGACGTATATAAGTTACTCCAAATTAATATAGAATGTCAGGTATTATACGTGTGCATAGTTTAAAGCTGTCGGCTTGCATACTTTCTGATATATTGGTATTTGGATAAAATAAATTAGGAGCATTTATTAACAGTTGGCAGCCCTGGTGGGTCTCAAGAATACGCTCAGTCGTATCTGGTTATGTACACATACAACATACGAAATTTGGTTGAATTCCAATTGATAGTGTAGAAGTTATATGCATTTAAAAATTGGACCAATCAGCAGGCTTATAATCATTTTGGCAACACTGCCATGTATGGCCTCCTGGAAATTAAACTGCAATATTATTATCTATACGTGTGCCAATTTTGAAATAGCTTCCATTCATACCTTCCAAGGTATCCAACATGGAGCTCAAATTTCAATTGCGATTTTTTAGCAGTTGGTAGCACTGACATCATTTTCAAATATGGCCGTGAGATATTCGGGTGTAGACATTTACTCCTACCAAATTTTGTTTCGATTGCTCCAGCGGTTTAGGAGTTGATAGGGGGACACACACACACACACAGCCAGACAGACAGAAGGACAGACAGACAGACAGACAGACAGACACACATTTGCCCGATCTCATAAGTCTACTTTTTCCTCATTTTTGCAAAATGTGAAAAGTAGGCTAAAAATAGTGTAAGGTACGTAGAAGTGTAATTATGTGTATGTAATTATTTTTTGCTAAAAAAAATTAGGGGCAACAACTTTTCTATCCGTCTTTGTACTTCCTCAGGCTGTCTTTTTACTGTACAGCGTGTTTCACTTGGATACACAACAGGCATGCGGGTTGCCTACCATCTGGAATAGAGCCCGAGAAGTTCTTGCTCGCTAAATCGTTTATCTCTGGTCCCTGTGCCTTGGTCTTCTCTGTCCTTTCATTTCAAAGACTGTCACGGTGGCTCAGACGCTAGATGGGAGACTGCGGATCCTATGGTCAGGGGTTCGAATCTTGACTGTGGCACCATTGTTTTTAACGATATTGATAAGCTCAAAACAGTAAATGGAAGAACAGAGCCTTCCTCTCTTCACTCCCTCGGGGGCGTGGTGGCTCAGCGGTCTAGCTGTATGCCTCTCACCAAGGTGGTCCGGATTCGAATCCCGGTCAATGCATGTGAGATTTTCGAAGTGAAATGTCATGTCCTGTGGTTCGGATTCCACGTAAAAAGGAGGTCCCGTGGCTCATAATCACAAGATTCACGGTCACGTAAAACTACAATCTTCCTTCCTTCTTCACTCCCCTCATCTGTTAACCTGAAGACTGGTTTCGGGTGTCAGTTCGGGCCACCTTTGGGATGGCTGGGGTCGAGGGGAGGGGGAACGTTTGCTTAAATGTTTGCTATCGGACGCGTGCTCAGCTTCAACACATTGCTTAACTAGCATCCTGTTCCGACGTGGTTGGCCGTTAATTACCGAATTTAGTACTAAAAGAAATGGCAGAAGGAGATGGAGGCAGGTGGCAACTACACACATCAAAAAAAGTTTTGCATCACCTCGGTTCCCAGATCTCCGGCATATAGACGTTGACTGTGTATATTGTATCCAAGATACAGTCCCTTTGACTGTTCATAGATGTCACTAAAACTGCTCAAAGATGTAAACAACCATGCATGAGCAGGGCCTATTAGACGGAGGGGGTACGACAGCCGATCAGTTCCAGTCATTCCACCAGGACGAAGGTACGCTGCTCATGTTGTCTGTAGTTCTACCATGCCTAGAAGGTCAATACCGCAGTTCGATCGCGTCCGCATTGTTACTTTGTGTCAAGAAGGGCTCTCAACAAGGGAAGTTTCCAGGCGTCTCAGAGTGAACCAAAGCGATGTTGTTCGGACATGGAGGAGGTACAGAGATACAGGAACTGTCGATGACAGGCCTCGCTCAGGCCGCCCAAGGGCTACTACTGTAGTGGATGACCGCTACTTACGGATTGCCGCTCGGAGGAACCCTGACAGCAATGCCACCATGTTGAATAATGCGTTTCGTTCAGCCACAGGACGTCGTGTTTCAACTCAAACTGTGCGCAATAGGCTGCATGATGCGCAACTTCACTCCCGACGTCCATGGCGAGGTCCAGCTTTGCAACCCCGACACCATGCAGCGCGGTACAGATGGGCCCAACAACATGCTGAATGGACCCCACGGAATTGGCATCACGTTCTCTTCACCGATGAGTGTCGCATATGCCTTCAACCAGACAATCGTCGGAGACGTGTTTGGAGGCACCCTGGTCAGGCTGAACGTCTTAGACACACTGTCCAGCGAGTGCAGCAAGGTGGTGGTTCCCTGATGTTTTGGGGTGGCATTATGTGGGGCCGACGTACGCCACTGGTGGTCATGGAAGGCTCCGAAACGGCTTTACGATACCTGAATGACATCCTCCGACCCATAGTGCAACCATATCGGCAGAATATTGGAGAGGCATTTGTCTTCATGGACGACAATTCTCGACCTCATCGTGCACATCTTGTGAATGCGTTCCTTCAAGATAACGACATCGCTCGACTACAGTGGCCAGCATGTTCGCCAGACATGAACCCTATCGAACATGCCTGGGATATGTTGAAAAGGGCTGTTTATGGACGTCTTGACCCACCAACCACTCTGAGAGATTTACGCCGAATTGTCGTTGAGGAGTGGGACAATTTGGACCAACAGTGTCTTGATGAACTTGTGGATAGTATGCCACGGCGAATACAGACATGCATCAATGCAAGAGGACGTGCTACTGGGTATTAGAGGTAGTGGTGTGTACTGCAATCTGGACCACAAATGCTGAAAGTCTAGCTGTATGATGGTACAACATGCAATGTGTGGGTCTCATGAGCAATAAAACGAGCTGAAATGTTGTTTGTGTTGATCTCTATTCCCTTTGTATTTAACGGTTCCGGAACTCTTGGAACCGAGGTGATGCAAAACTTTTTTTGATGTGTGTATATTCGATGATGATGATGATTGTTGTTTTAAAGGGCCTAACATCTAGATTATCGGCCCCTAATGGTTTGGGTGATCGTGAAGATGATAATGAAATGTAAACTATAACTAAAACTAACTACTAACTTATATACTAGAAGAAGAAATGGAAAACAAAATGATAATAAGGCAAATAAAGGACAGGAGGAAAAGAATTGCCCTCAACCCTCGAAGAATGCAGATTGAGGGACTTGGAAGGAAGGAGAGCCCTGAAAGTCAGATAAGAAAGTGAAAGAGGAGAGGGTTCGCCCCAGAGGTAATGGATAAAGGGGGGAAAACCGGACCCAGCTCAGGAATCCCTCGGGGTCGCCAACTCCCGAACAAACCAGCCGTGAGCCACTGAGGGTGTAGCAATATCTAGGGTGCACCAGAAGTGGTGGGTCTACATACACCCTGCCTCCTTGAGGGTCTTGAGCAGAAGGCAGGAGATAAAATGAAACGAAAAAGAAGGCTGACCCCTCGCAGGAGGAGGGTATCAGAAAAGATGAGACAAGGGCCAATTAAGGCGGGAAAGGAAGAGACTCCCTAGGCCTCGGATACCCTAATACCGTCGGGGTCGGAAGAGAACAAGAGTTGACCGAGTGAGGTCGACAGGAAAGAAGACGGAGAGGAACCCTGCACAAGTAAGTGGAAGCAATGCCAGACTCAGCTGGGGCCCCGTGGTCACCATCCCACGTCCCACTAGATGTGAGCCCCTGGGGGTAACTATATTCGAATAGAGAAAAATACCAATGCACAGGGACCAGAGATGGACGAATTAGCGAGCAAGAACTTCTCGCGGCTCTATTGCAGGTGGTAGGCAACCCACATGCCACTATGTATTCAAGGGAAACACGCTGTATGTCCGAGGTAAGGAACGGACTGCGGTGGTCAAACGATAAGCCGCCAAAGAAGTGTTACCTGGCTCTATTATGTAGACTTTATGTTTCGTCTTTTTTATGTGGAGTTCCCTTTCAGGGCAGCTGAGTCTCATTGCAGGCACACGGCACATGGCACTTGTCTCGTTGTAACCATACAGAGCTGTATTGAGCACAGTTCCAATGCATGCCGCAAGGTGCACATCGAATGACTTCACTTGCGAGCCGGCTCTGCCGAGTGTAAATTGAGAACCATATAGCACTGTTCTTAATTGGTATACGGGAATACCTTGAAGGTAGGAATAGAAGAAGTCCCACTTTGCAAGCATAGAGCAGGTTTCTTTATTGCAATGTAATGTATTATAGGTGGATTTAAATGAGTGGGTAATTGTTCTTTCTGTAATGAGCTAGGTTTTTAATTATTTAATTACGTATAAAACGATAATAATTAGTTACAATCAACATCAAGTTTTGAGATTAAGATATTATAACAACTTCAAGTAAAGCTAACAAAAATGAACATACATTTCTTCTTAATCAAGACTAGATCTTATGTAATTTCCTCATCAAATGTTGGTTGACGATCTGCTATCATAATTCGATACATTCTTGATACTTCTTAGTTGATGTATCAAGGTATTGAAACATTCCATAGAATTATTGCCCTATTCATACAATACATAGCTATCAAACTATGTTTTAGCCTATTTTCATTTTATGAAAAAAAAATAGGCTTATGAGATCACCTTTTATCCGTGTGTGTCTGTGTGTGCGTGTGTGATTCGTGTGTGTGTGTGTGTTTGTCCCTAATAACTTCTAAAAGGCTGGAGCGGTTTCAATGGAACTCGGTAAGATCATAGCACCATTCTGGTCGACCCCGACCGTGTCCTTCAAATGTTATTGTGTCTCACCAATCCAACATGGCGACTGTGCGAATTATTTCACCAGCATTCATTAACTCCGAAACTATTACCGATCTCACCCTGAAATTTTGTACGGTGGTAAAGGGCACTACTAGACGTTCACCTATGACAATTTCAAAAATTTGGTAACTACAAAACCAACATGGCGGCCAAGTGAAATTGAGACTTTTAAAATAGACTTTTCTCGAGATTTAACCATCCAAACGTAATGAAGCTTGGTACATCAAATGTTTATACATATTGTAATGCACTGGCATCTAATTTAGTTCAATTGTTTACATAACCTCAAGATGGCGGATGTGTGAAATTTTAAAATTGCGTTTTTATTTCTTGTGTCGTAAACATGCTATCGAAAAGAAAGTTTGAATAATGAAGCTACGCAATAATTTTTCTTTAATGGTGCATAACTCTATGGTCTATACATATAACAATCCAAAATGGCGACCATCCAAAATATTTTGACGGTTTTCAATATCTACGAATCTTTTACAGCAATCAAATTGATTTTTTAATGTTCATAGAGACTATGAACATAAGTTCACCTATAAGACTTTCAGTAACCTGGTGAGCACACATCCAATTTGGCGGCGAAGCGAAGTATACATATTTAAATGGACGTTTCTCGCGATTTAACCATCCGAGTGCAGTGAAACTTTGCACTTTAAATGCTTATACAAATGTTAATCCACTGGCATCTAATTTATTTCAATTGTTTTCACAACTACATGATGGCATCTGTGCGAAATTTTAACATCTCGTTTTTACTTCTTGTGTTCTAATCATGCGATTGAAGTTTGAATACCACACGTATACAATAATCTTCATGTAATAGTACATAAATAAAAATCCAACCTGGCGACCATCTGAAATATTTAGATGGTTCTCAATATCTACGAATCTATCACAACAATCAAACTGAAATGTTGTATGTTGATAGCGGCAATTAACATGAGTAGGATATATGAAAATGGGCTGTATAGTTCTTCACGGAACTACTTGTTAATGTTTGTACTATTGCATTAATTCACTTATCACAACACACATGGGAGTAATTACTAGGGCCTTTACTAACATTTTACTAACAATGAATAAGAAAGGAAATGCAATCCATTTTTGAGATAATATAACCGGTCTACATATTGATTATGGTTATGAAGTTTTCACATAACTTATCTTCTGACTTCCAATGATAAAAATTCACGTTCAATTCCATCTATTGTATCAAGGGAATATTTTTAGCCTATTTTTCACATTTTGCAAAAATGAGGAAAAAGTAGACTTATGAGATCGGGCAAATGTGTGTCTATCTGTCTGTCCTTCTGCCTGTCTGGCTGTGTGTGTTTGTGTGTGTGTGTGTGTCGTCCTCCCCCGCCCCCCTATCAACTCATAAACGGCTGCAGCAATCGAAACAAAATTTGGTTGTAGTAAAGATCTATACCTGAATATCTCACGGCCATATTTTAAAATGATATCAGTGCTACCAACTGCTGAAGAATCGCAATTGAAATTTGAGCTCCATGTTGGATATCTTGGAGGTATGAATGGGAGCTATTTCAAAATTGACACACGTACACAGATAATAATATTGCAGTTTAATTTCCAGGAGACCATAAATTGCAGTGTTGCCAAAATGATTATAAGCCTGCTGATAGGTCCAATTTTTAAATGCATATAAGTTCTACACTATCAATTGGAATTCATCCAAATTTCGTATATGCTATGTGTACATAAACAGATATGACTGAGCGTATTCTTAAGAGCCACCAGGGCTGCTAACTGCCAATACATGCTCTCATTTTTAAAAAAATCCAAATACCCATATATCAGAAAGTATGCAAGCCGACAGCTTAAAACTATGCACACGTATAGTACCTGACATTCTATATTAATTTGGAGTAACATATACGTCAGTGCTACCAACATGATTCTAAGCCTGCTGAGAGGTTCAAATTTAAACACATATAACTTCTATACTATCATTTGGATTTCAACCAAATTTCGTGTGTGCTATGTGTACCATAACATATATGACTATGCCGATTCTTAAGAGTAACCAGGGCTGCCAACTGTTAATAAATGCTGTCTCTGTTTCTGTTACCCTAATATCAATATATCAGAAAGTATGCAAGCCAATAGCTCTGAACTTAGCACACGTATAGTACCTGGCATTCTAGATTAATTTGGAGTAACTAATATAGGCCTACGCCAGTGCTGCCAACATGATTCTAAGCCTGCTGATAGGTCCAATTTTAAAATGCATGTAACTTCTATACTAACTAATGGATTTCATTCAAAATTGACACAACAATAGATTATATTATTTCAGATTACTTCTGACCAATACATGTATGTCATTATTGCCAACATGATTTCACGCGCGCTGTTAGATCCAATGTTTAATTGCATGTAAAGTCCATGCTATCCATTTGACTTCAACCAAATTTTGTATTCTGTACCTTAAGGGATGGAACTAAGAATATGTTCAGTCACCAGGACTGCCAACTGTAGTTCTCTATTAGGCTACATTAAGCCAGGTATACAGTATTTTGGACTAATTAGAAATTTCGATATTACTAACTTAATTTCGTCATTATTCTAGATAGAACCATATAGATTAAGCGTTGGGATGAATCCTAAATTTTAAGAAAAGTAGGCTCTTTAGTTCGTCACGGAACTTCTTGTTTAAATTTGTTTCATGTGTTTAACGTAAAATATGGGAGTCTTTGGTTCTGCCGTATAATAATCCAGTTTATTACACTGGTCAAAAAAAGTTCTGCATATTACATGATGTATTTTCATTGTTGTATGCGACATTTCGTTTTTGCACATTGGCTCATGTGTTAACTCTAAGACATCTCGTTGGTTTGTTTGTACCGTGCACGGTTATCGGACTTGGAGTTTGTGCATACAACCTGCACAAATGGGGGAAGTAACCAAACTCCTGCTGTGATTGCGGTACATCGAACCCGACCATCAGACACATTGTCGAAGATTGTAAACTAAGAGCGTACATAGGTGACCCTAACGAACTTTTCAGTGCTACACCATCGAGCCTGGACTGGAGAAAATAGATTAGACATAAGATCGTAATAAGATTGATATCTGTGCTAGTATGCACTTATTATTATTATTATTATTATTATTATTATTATTATTATTATTATTATTATCATTATTATTATTATCGTGTTTCATATGTAATGCCATACGCTATATAAATAAATAAAAACAGTTATCGGATAAAGCACTTGTATTAAATTTGGTCCACAAATACATAAGCTTGCAATATGCAAAATTTCTTTTGACCAGTGTGTAAGCTTACTGACAAATATTTTTGAGTGCCATATTGACCATATTGCAATCTGAAGTTGGTCATGAAGAAAATTATTCTAATTTTTATTAGCTTTACTTGCATTTGTTATAATATGTAAATCTCAAGACCTAATTTTCTATTAGAACTAATTATTGTTATGTTACATGTAATTAAATAAGTTTAAGTTTTTGTTAGTATTAATATAGGAGGATTTAAATGAAAACATAATAGTAATGTTTTATCTCTTGGTTGGGGGTGGGATAAACAGGGTAGTGTAGGTGTGCTAATTTTGAGGACTGCTTCCGAACGAGGGTAGTTTCCCGTAGTTGGCAGAGACTACCAGTGTAGTGAGTTGGTGTGAGTGCTTAAGCTATTGGGGGCGTCTCTGCAGGATGCAATTACCTGCCAGGGGATGGATGTCTAACTGCGGGCTGCTAATCTAGCCTGCCAATTAAGTAGAGTGAGCAATTCAGCGAATTCAGTCGGTGACTCGGCACTCTGCAGTCGAGTCGTCTGCTCGAGTACAATAGAACCTGACGATGCAGTTACTGGCTTCTACGGTCAGGGGCAATTATGACTAAGGTCAGGTGGGGTATAAGGATGTGAAATGGAGTGTGATTAGTGATTACGTGTATGCTTACTGACCATGTGTTTATTGGTCAGTAGATGTGATGTGATGTCCCTCTTGGGGAGTTTAAACAAATATTAAATGTAGTACAATTTGTAAAGTGTACAGTTGTTCAGGGTAGGTGTTTACAAAGATAAAGGACTCTGAGCACAGCTAGATCTTACCTGGTGAAGAGCTGGAACGGACCTCGTCGGACAGGGCCACTGGCCAAGAACAGAACAGAACAGAACAGATGATGGGGTTCCTCCGGGCCTAGGCTTTAAGGCCTTCCCCCACTGCTTGGTCAGCATTTCCTCATAGCTGTCGCTCCATTTACAGTGTTTATGTTTATATTTCGTAAGCGTGGCCGTCAGCAGTATGCCGGGCCCGCTTGTGTCTGAAGAAATGCATGAGGCTTATGGTCTGCCTATGCGGGTAGTTTTGGTAAAAGATGGCGGGGTGGATCTCAGGGGGTACTGCCCCCGGGCTGTACAAGTCCCCTTCGTCGTTTGTTCGCGTCCTCAATAACGGAAAATAGAGTGGTTGTGTCGCTGTAATGATTTTTCCTTGTTTTCTTCTTGTCCCTCTTCTTCTTCTTCAGTGTCGGTGTCGTGTAGGTGTATCGATGTCGTGTTATCCTGGTGGTGATGTGAGTTTAGCGTGTGCTCAGAGGGGGTGGGTTATGGGTATGTACATAGTTTATTGTTCATCTAAAATTAATCGTTATAAAAGTTGACATTGAAAATAAAAATACAGACAAATAAATGTTCTTGATGTTATTGCTGTTAAAGAGGAAGAAAAAACATAAGTATATGCGTATTGGCGCTATGCAGGAAGGAAAAAAATATGGTTGGACGGGTGGTTGTGTCGTCCGACGCTGTGTGGGAAAAAAAATTGCTCCCTGCACGTACCTTGTGTCTATAAAGTATAAAAGATGGAAGAAAATATAAAAACAGGTGCCCCAGGGTATAAGTTAAAGGTATATCAGAATGATTTATTGTTGTTGGGATGAAACGGGACACCTTCACAAGTTTTATCGTTAGTAGAATAGAAAGGAAAGAGACAAAAGTGTGTATAAACGTGTTTGGTGTCTATGTGTGGCAATAGTAAATTCATATTCACATTTTATCATGATGCATAGTAGTGCTAACAATATTAATAATAAGAATAACAATAGTGACAATAATCATTGTTCTAATAATAAACCTTATAATTTACGAGCTCGGTACCTTTCTCTGTTGCTTTCATCTGGCCTTTCTCATACTTTCTCCTATTATCCGCCGATCCGTACGTACCATTCAACCTTCATTTCTTTCACCTGTACCTGCGGTTTGGTGGCTAAACCGTTCAACCGTTATACCCTCGTGAGATTCTCCCCGTGGGTAGGAAAAATTCACCTTGATGGCTAGGACAGACGCTCACAAGGCTGCGTCTCTCCTGGCTATCGTTTCCCGCTCATCATTTAAGCGTTCTTTGTGTGTGATTGCGTCAGCATCGCTCGGTGCCCCACGGTCACTTGACGTTGCTGACTGCGGTGCCGTCGCCTTAAGGGCGCGACTGAAATAGTTTAGGAGCAGTGTATTTGTGTGTGGCATAATTAGTGTAGGGTATGTGTGTTTGGGGGCTATATTTACAAGGGGTGAATGCATATATGTCTGCCTTCTCTGAAAAATGAAATGTATTAGTGCTGCTTCATGCGCCATCGTGCGCATCCGTGTTGGCTCTTGGTGAATCTGCAAAGGTGGATTTACATGACATTTATCAAAATACCCTTTATCTCTGGTATTGTTCCTAGAACTTAATATATATGGCGCCACTAAATCTAACTTAGTCTAAGGTGGCCGGGTTTTTTATCATGCTACTAGTTTCTACTCTTTGTGTATGCGTGTATTTGTGTGTCTCCCCAGTGTGAACTCATTGTGTGAAGTGTGTATGTGACGTCGGTGGTCCACCTTACCTTTACCATGGTCATTTGTGCTCCCACGATGCTGCAGTGGTGGAGCTCTTTGCTGAAAGAAAAGGCATATAAATTAAGCACATGTGGTCGGTAAGCTTCGGTTGCTGTACCGGCGATATCGCTTCGGACGTTTCGCGTATATATGCCGTGTTCACATTAATGTGCCGTTGAATGTTGTTCGGACTTACCCTATAAGGTGCCGAACGCCATATGTAGCGTTCGCGTCGCATACGCGTGTTTCCGCTACGTGTTGTCGGTCTTACCCTGGTGACGGTTTTAGTTGCCAGGTGCCGAACGCTCTATCTTAATTAAAAAGTGTTTAACCTAAGTTATATTAATTAATACTTAAATGAAAAAAATATTTTGTATTTACAAGCCGAAATGGTCCTTAGTCTAGTGCCGAAATGTGCTGTAGCTGCTGTTTTACAACAGTGCTGATTAAATTTGCTTAAGTCTAAGTTGCCTTTTAAATGGAACTGTATCTTATATACTAGAATTTTGATCGGAGGCTCCCCCTGGTCGGTTTCCCTCCCGAGGTGCCCTTGTGACATCCTGCCGGGACCGGAACCCAGCAGGAGCCCGTAGACCCCTCCTCATAAAATAATTGTCGACTTCCCCCTCTTAGTAATTAATATAGGCCTTTGCACTTGCGTTGCTTAGAAGCAAACGCCTCGCGCGGATATCCATAATTGTTGTAGCTTATATTCGCTTTATTCGCCATTTATCATTCATTTATATTTATTACTGGGTTGCCCGGACCCCTATGAGAGCTCACCACATTCCTCATTTACATCTCTGGCCGCCCGCTGCGTTACCATTTAAGCTCTGGAGACTCGCTGTCCTCCATTTATGTGGGCACGGGACATCGTTCGGGGAAAAATCATCCGATAAAATAATATCATCCGGGAATTTAGCGTTCGGGAATCCTCTTCGCCCCATATCCGGATGAGGTCTTGCGTGGCCAGGGGTTGTCCCGCTGGACCCTTGGCACACTATCTTCACTTCCTCGAAATGGAAGACTCGCTCCCCGCCATAGGAACGCTACTTATATTACAACTATCTAAGAGCCTAGTCCTAATGTGGTCGTCTCTAGGTTCGTCTTTTGAGTCTAGTGTGGAGCTGGCTAATTCTCCTACTAGCCGTCAAAAGTCTCCCCTGCAGGTCTGGCTTCGATGACCGTAGCGCATAATGGGTGTAACCTTCTCCGACCCTGGGGCAGGCTAGGAGGCACACCCAAGATCTCGATGTTTGCCCGCACTAAGTCATCGTTGCTTCGACCTTACGTTATTCCGTCTTTAGTCTGGGTCAGGATCTGTTGGCGTTTGGCCCCGTCCCTGCCCTTCCGTGGAGCTTCTGCTCCCTCCGTTTACCTTCTCATCACCATCTAGTGTGATGTCAGATTCCTTTTAAAAATAAGTGTTCTTTGCAAATATGTTTGTATGTACCATGTAATTATGTAAAATTTTTAGTGTTCTGGGGTTGTAGAATCTTCGAAATGCATTGGCTACTTTAGGCTTGTCATTGCCGTGTCGGATTTCCAGCGTTGATGCCTTGGTACTTTCCTAGAGGTGTTAGTAGGTTTGTAGGGTGTTTGGTCACTTGTTATTAGGATCCGGGGGTGTTATTTGCTGAATGTGGTTAAAGAGTGGTGGGAGGGGGTCATGCATCGTTGGACTCCATGTTTATGGTGGCCGGGAGCCGATGATGCTGTGAGGAGGTATTTACTGTGAGTGGATGGGGTGGGTTTTTTCCAGGTGTGCAAAATTTAAAAATGTCATGCGGGTGTAATAATAATACAATCCCTGGTGTGTGGATAGGATATTTCATGCATTGGGATGGATGTGAGGCGTGTCCGCTCTCACTTGAGGATAAGGCCTGTGCTGGGATACAATAAGTTTATGTCCCTTGCATGCGGGATTATTTAATAAAATATTTGTTAGTATAAGTGTGGCCTCATCTCTCTACACAGAGATGTGCATTGCCGCTTGAAATCAGTTTCCGACTCACCCCTAATACTCAGGTGTAGGCGTTTGGGGCCAAGGTGTAGCAAACCTACATTTATTAGAAGCATTAAGTCTATCAACCCCGATGTATATTTTGAAATGTAGTGTAGCTGTTTTTATGTATCTGTATGTCTGTGTTGGATAGTGTTGTAGGTGACAGGGTATGTAGGAAGAAGGGTGCTGGGATGGTAGCCCGTAGTTGGTACCATGGCCATCCTGATGGCATTATCCATCTCTACTCTTGTTGAGATGTGTCATCCTCTCTTAGTCACTATGTGTTCTCTACCCGCTCCTTGGGATGTTTAAGTGCGGTGACGCTGTGACGTCACGGCCTAACCTGGTCTCCTGTTCATGACGTTGGGGTAGCATGTGATTGTAAGTATGAATTGGCATAGCCTGATCGCCTGTAATGATTTGTAGAGATAAAAAAATAAACCATAAAAAGAAATTATTAGGGGGGGGTTGTTCCCTCCTGGAATCTGTCTGTATCCGCCCTTGAGTGTTGGGCGCGTGTAGGAAGGAAGTGGCCGGGGCTGTAATTAGCGCGGCTGTGTGTGTGAGGTCGCCTATCGCTGACGTCTGCTGGCGCGTGGGATGTTATCGGAGAAGGCTTTATCTCGTGTCGCGTGGCTAATTGTCAGGTGCCGCGTGTTGCGTGTTATCAACCTTGAAGACATGTTCCTAGTGTCGGTAATGGTAGGCGTATGGTAGCCTGTATTCCCCAGATTAATCCGGCCCACAGTATTTGTGTACTATTGGATGCAGAGCCAATTGTAATGGCGCTCTCCTTTCTGTATCAACATCCGTGTCACTGTATGTCGTTATTGTTATTGTTTTTGTGCCAGTGTCATCATGTCTGCATGTAATTGTCACGTCTTGTTATTATAAGAATGCCTACCGGCAACAGTGTGTCGCAACGCGCTGGAATTCACTTATTTGCAACGCAGTGTTTTTTGCGTATTTGTTTTGTGTCCTTGTATACAGAAAGTCTTTAATGTTATGTATGAAGGCTAACGAAACGTGACTTTCGCCACTGTCTGTATGTTGACATGTGTTTTCATTCTTGTAAGGCCAAGGTGCTACCTTGTCACTTTTTTCCGCTTAAAAGCTTGTTTGGGAGTTTGTTTTCGCGATTCGTTCCCCATTGTGTCTTGCTCTATCATTTTATGTCCGGGATATTCCAAATTGCCATGATTTTTGGCCGTAGAAATGTGGTGTTACCTACTTTGCGAGGGCGTTTGTCTGTGCCCGTGGCGTCCTCCGTATTCAGATGTCGTGCGCTATGGTCCAAAAAAAAGTGTCTTGTGGTCTCCGTAGAGGCCTGGCGTTCCCGGTACGTCCCCTATTGGCAGTCCCGGGGTCGCTAATGCCCTAAGTAGGCTATTGTAGCGAGTACCTTAGAACGAAACTACGCCCCTGTATGTATGTCCCATGTTTGTTGTCTGTATGAATTTTGGTCGACCCTGGATTTAATTTGTGGGCGTAATGTGGCTTTGACTCCTCTAGTGAATGATTGTGTGTATTACTGCCAGAGCGAGACCGCTCCTAGCCTGTCTGGTACTCGCGAAAGTCGCATGTTCATTTACGTCTTATCGCTGACTAGCCATAGTGTCAAGTTTAAATGGCGTGTGAAATACCTGCTGCTAGTGTAGCAGTCTGCTTATCGCATGTGTTGAGCAAATGTGCGTGAGTTTGCTGACACGCTTTTCTATTGCCTGCATATACGGTGTGCCTTTGGTTCCTCGTCATGTAAAACAAGATGTTCAGTAAAGAACATATAGCCTACTTTCTCCTAAATGTATGAGTATAGTTATAACTCGTTGTTATTATCAAAGAGTATAATAGAACTATTCTTTGTTGAAGACCTTAGAAACGATTTACCTCTACCAAACGCCACAACCTAGATAAAAACTGCTACCATCATTGAAGAAAGAAAGAAAGAAAGAAAGAAAGAAAGAAAGATAAGAAGTATATCAAGAATGATATGGATCTGGAGACATAATCGACCGGACTGGCTGCGTGGCTCAGCGGTAACGTTCTCGCTTGCTGGGCCCTAGGTTGCAGGTTCGTATCCTGGCGCAGTCAGATGGCATTTGAGGGTGCACAAATGCGAGGGAGCCGTGTCAGTACATTTACTGGCACGTTAAAGATCCCCTTCGGGCAAAATTCCGGCACCCCGGTGTCTCTAAAAGCAGCAGTAGTTAAAAGGGATGTAAAACCAATAACATTATTATTATTATTATTATTATTATTATTATTATTATTATTATTATTATTACATATACGACCTGCCGTGGGCAACATCCAACTTTGAGTTGAGGCATGTCTTTACACGTCTGGTTGTGCATGGCTTTCACAACCCTAATTGAATTAACAAATCTTTCCATGACCCTACAGAGACGTGTGTATACAAACTATGTGGATATTTTCGATTGCTATTTGCCTGAAATAAAAGTAGTAATTAATAAACTGAAACGGCTTGAATTCAGTTACTATGTGAAATCGTTTTGTTCTTTACTTCAAATAACATTTTCAAGTAACGCAAAATAGGCTGTTAGAAACCCTTTAAAATTAAAAGTAAAAATGTATCGTAGTATCATCTTGTCATTCTTCAAATTCGATGCGCATAGAATGCCAATGGTGTAGTAATCAATGGAGCCCCACGTAGACTAGTCGTGACACCTAGTGGTGAAATATCGAACAATATAATCCTAACAGAGCGAGTTCATTCTAGCGGCCAGAAGAAGAAACTTTTCAATAAAATCTGGAAGTTAATAAGTTACCTTTTTGGCAGCTAGATGTCTCGAGTAAATCTGCTGGCGAATTATGTTTTAATTAATTATATATTTTACACCATAATATGCACAATATAACGCTTAATTTTAAAACATCTGAGTCATTACAAAACAATAAACATATAATATTTCAAGCAAAAAACCTAGCTCTGAACGGGTTTGAACCATAGGCATTTGAGTGATAGGCTAACGCTCTACCACTGAGCTAATTGTGTCAACGAATATCGTTTTATATAAAATGACTTACATAGAACTTGTTAGCAAATAATGATTTATACTAAACGATTTCATCACTGGAGTATATTAATTATATATAAAGCATTTCATACAAAGTTTATTTATTTTGTATCAGTACGCTATATTGCATGCAATACTCAAATTAGTGAAATATAAGTCAGGCACAAGATATCCGCTGCCATCTTGTCTTATTACTGAATCAGCTCAGCTTTTTAAAATCACGTCTGAACTATAGTATTACAAAATAAACTTTTAATTTCGAACGTGCCTCTTCCTTTAGAACAGTTAAAACGATTCTCGGCTCGATAATCGGAACTGGGGGGTCCCATGATATGGATTATAAAGTTTGTATAATTCGCACGGCCGCCATCCTGAAATGGTATGGCGGACGACCTTGTAGTTTGGTCACAAGACGCATCCTATACGAAGGTATGTTGTTACCAAATTTGGTAGAGATCGGATGATTTGGTTAGTCGTTATTTGATTTTACGTTTTGAACGTTTGAGTGGCCGCCATTCAGTTTTAGTAAAGATGGTGGCGATATAAAACATGACACGGAGGTGTCCTTTGCTAGTGCTACCTTTGTACCAAATTTCGTTCAATTCGCATTCACCGTGTTCGAATTGATAGGAGGGGACAGACATTCAGAGTACACACACTCACACACACACAGACACACACACACACACACAGACTCACACACACACATACACACACACACAGACTCACACACACACATACACACACACAGACAGACACACATTTTTCGCCCTGTGTTGATCTCATAAGTCTACTTTCATTTTTTGCAAAAATCGAAAGTAGGCTAAAAACCTACCTCTGTTCATATATATTGTGTCCCCAAATTTTGTGTTATTGTAGACCTGGTGCGAATATGTTCGTCGGTGGTAGTTAAATGTCTGTGTTAGGTTCGTATCCTGGTGAGGTCCTCGGGGTTCGAAGGCTATCTCTTGGCTTTCTTTTCACGTCTGCCAGCGGAATCATTTCCTTTCCTTTTTGCAGTGTTCCCGCCTTTACGTGTGGGTGTTGTTTTCCGAGTGTAGTATGCCTTCATACGGCGGGCGTATATAGTGTCCTTAATGAGTTTGTGTCCATGCCGCACGTTTTAATATATAGTTCAGGTCAGATACCTTCCTGCAGACTTTGAAGTGACCTGTCCAACGTGGTAGGAGGAACTCGGACACGTTCTTCTTACGGGCGGAATTGGAAACCATAACCAATTGCCCGGGTGTGTATTCCACGGTCTTCTAGTCGCGTGTTTGGTTACAAGATGTCGGAGGCGGTTTTATTATTTTATGCATATTAATCTCTGTTAGCGTGACTGTCCCTTATTGCTGTATCCTCCAATCGGATAGTTACCTGACCTTGCGTTCCTGGTATTCAGAAGGTCGCGGTTTTGAGACCGTCTTTGTTCAGGATGATCATTCCTGTTGCCTTTTGGGCCTGTGTCTCTATGACAGTTTTGTTAGTGTTATCGACTATTTTTATGGTAACTATGTTTACTGTGTGACCTCAAAAATATATTATAGTATTTTCCCCTGAACTGTGAGTGTTATCCCATGGTATTTATGCTTAGTTTGAGCGCTGTTATGGGGGACAAGAAAAATTCCTGCTATGGGCAGTGTAAGAAATAACGTACACTTATGGATTAATTATATATATATACGTATGCAAATTGTACAGTTTTGTGCATGCGTTTTTGTGTGTTTACCCTCTACAGGGGTAGAACCTGTCTTTTTGTGTTAATTGTGTGTACGCGCCCCCGTGAGGGTCTTGGGAACGTTTCGGCATTTTATGTGGAAAATTCTATGTGTTTTGTCCTGGGAACATTTATCCATGGGCTTGTGCAGTGAGTGAATTTCACTATTTTGCGCACGCCCTCGCCCGTCGGGGTGAATTACTGTGCCCTGTTATGAGGGCATAGGCCTCAGGTTCCTATTGAGGTGCTTCTTTACTATCTTTCAGGGGTGTTTTAAGTAAAGCAGGCCTAAGCCTACGTTCCCCGTAGTGCCTGTTAATAGGCGTAGGTATATTGGCGCCTGAAGGGCTGTGTTGGCTCCGCGCTATTCTATTAGTGTCTGTGCGCGTGTATGCCCTCCTGTCTGCCTGGCCTCGTGGGGTGGGCGGTAAAACTTCCCTTAAACCCCGTGTACTTTGTTTCGGAGGCAGGATAGTGCTTGCAGGCGTGTGTGTTACATGCTGATGAACTGCCAGCAATCCCCCTGTATGTCTTTGCACTGGGGGTGCACATGTTGGTGTCCGCTTCCATTCTGGCGAAATCGCCCTCTGAACTGGTGGTAGGGGTCGTGTAATTGTCTGTGAGCGCTCTTGCAACGTATTGGAGGGTAGTCCGACCGATTTCTGGCCTATGGCCACGGTAGACTCCTTCCCTTGTGTAGCGGTACGTGTCGAGAGGGACATCCTCGCGAATTGCTGAGTTAGCGTATCTAAGCCTATGTCCTCTCTTGGCTGGGCTGGTGGCCCAGCCGCGAACTCAAAAATGGCCTTGTTGGCTTGGAGTTCCCGATATTCTTCCCAAATTTGGGCGTTCTGCGTATTGAGGCATATGGCCTGTTCGGCAACTTTGGTACCGCTGGTTCCTATCCGTTTGTGTTCTTTGATGAGTGTCTCCCATTGCTGGAACATGATTTCGTGTCTGCAGTGTAGTTTCCAGTGTGCCTTACTGATTTGTGTACGGAGGGTGGGGATTTTCGCTCGAATCTTTCGATTCTTGGCGCTGCGGAGTGGCCGGACAAGTGCCCTTATAATTCTCATATACTGGGCGTGCAGGAACTGCTGATACCTTCTGAGGTAGTCCTGCCTTGTCTCAAAGACCTTGTGCCAGGCAATTAGTTCCTTGTATTCCCCCATGCTCCTCAGCACAGCTAGACGGTATAAGGGGGCCATCCTGAACCAAGTGTGTCTATAAAAAGAAATGTGTGCGGCTTCTACTGTACTAAATTTCTGATTCTTTCTAGGGGGGGGGGGTGACTAAAATTTCCCTTGTGTTCCTAGAGTGAAGGGAAAAATATAATGCTATCACCCAAAGAAAAATTTCAACTTTTGCATGGCTGCTTGCGGTACGGATCGCTCTACCACGAGGGCTCGTTGTTTGAGTCCCTTACTCTTATTTTGCGTCGTAGCCGCGCCTCCACCAAATATGTTTTATCCCTTGGTTGGCGATGGGATAAACAGGGTAGTGTAGGTGTGCTAATTTTGAGGACTGCTTCCGAACGAGGGTAGTTTCCCGTAGTTGGGAGAGACTACCAGTGTAGTGTGTTGGTGTAAGTGCTTAAGCTATTGGGGACGTCTCTGCAGGATGCAATTACCTGCCAGGGGATGGATGTCTAACTGCGGGCTGCTAATCTAACCTGCCAATTGAGTAGAGTGAGCAATTCAGCGAATTCAGTCGGTGACTCGGCACTCTGCAGTCGAGTCGTTTGCTCGAGTACAATAGAACCTGACGATGCAGTTACTGGCCTCTACCGTCAGGGGCAATTATGACTAAGGTCAGGTGGGGTATAAGGATGTGAAATGGAGTGTGATTAGTGATTACGTGTATGCTTACTGACCATGTGTTTATTGGTCAGTAGATATGATGTGATGTCCCTCTTGGGGAGTTTAAACAAATATTAAATGTAGTACAATTTGTAAAGTGTACAGTTGTTCAGGGTAGGTGTTTACAAAGATAAAGGACTCTGAGCACAGCTAGATCTCACCTGGTGAAGAGCTGGAACGGACCTCGTCGGACAGGGCCACTAGCCAAGAACAGAACAGAACAGAACAGATGATGGGGTTCCTCCGGGCCTAGGCTTTAAGGCCTTCCCCCACTGCCTGGTCAGCATTTCCTCAAGCTGTCGCTCCATTTACAGTGTTTATGTTTATATTTCGTAAGCGTGGCCGTCAGCAGTATGCTGGGCCCGCTTGTGTCTGAAGAAATGCATGAGGCTTATGGTCTGCCTATGCGGGTAGTTTTGGTAAAAGATGGCGGGGTGGGTCTCAGGGGGTACTGCCCCCCCCCCCCCCCCCCCCCCGAGCTGTACAGTACGTAACGTAATGAGCTAGGTTTTGATTTTAAGTTTATTTGTTTTCTTATTGTTCTGAAGAAAAGTCAACTTGACTCGAATCATGTCCACGTCGCTTTTATAAGTTTTCAGTGTAATAATATTGAAGAGACCTGCTGAAGATCGTAATAAAGGACCTGACGATGAAGTTACTGGCCTCTACCGTCAGGGGTCTGCTGTGGTTAGTTCCATGATTGATTTTTGTGTTTCTTTAGCATGATAGGATATGGCACTGACATTAAATAAAATGTTTTTGCAGTCAAATGACCTTTAGAAGCTGATGATGACCATCATGACTGAGATCAGATCATTTCTTGAGGTGTTGGAGGAATTACTTTCTGTGAAATTGACACGCACGCCATCTATTATTTGTGAAAAGGAAGCATTATGTATATATACCAGTAGATTTATAGTATGGTCTCACTATTCCAGATTTATCACATATCGGTTAATTTAGTGACGAAATAGAATTCATGTTTGAGGAATCATCATGCCCACCAATTGTAGTCTAATTTGTGAAAAGGAAGCAATGGATTTATATAACTCTAAGTTTATATTATAGCAGTGGTTGTCAAGTTTTTAGAATTTACATATGTAAATTTTTTATACATCTCCATTACATTTCAGATATTTTGTTGTAATACTTTCGGTGATATTGAGTATTGGTGTACCCTGTTGGATTGATGGCACTGACATTAAATAAAATGTTTTTGCAGTCAAATGACCATACATTAATTAGATAATACTATGAGGACATTGTGATTTGCTGAATTAATAAACTGGAAAGGCCACGGTGAAGGTTTGATTTAGTCTGCTGTGGTTAGTTCCATGATTGATTTTTGTGTTTCTTTAGCATGATAGGATATGGTATTTTGGGAATTCTTCATTACGCAGTTTGCACACGCACTCTTCATAGGCTGTATGATGCAAGCTTGTGCTGCACACCTTGTGATGGAAGCCATGGTTTGCAAGTCAGTTGACCGCACTTCTCATCACTTGATTGGGGTTAGTCCAACTCCGATCAGTCATGACACTCGTGCTGTAGATGTGTTCGTCTATTACATCCCTCTTTAAAAATTGTGGTTGGGTTTGGATGGAGTGGTTGAAAGACTTAGTAAGTTTCATTGAGATCGCTTATTGCAAATAGAACCTTAGATTGGGGTGGACACAGACAGATAAGTTACACGGACAATAGTTGATCTCGTAAGACTGTATTTCATGTGATGAAAATTGGTTAAAATCCTCATTCATGTTAAGATGTTGATGCACAGTTGGCCGTTTGGGAGATGGCGAGAGCTCTACGTCATTACAAAAACTACTGCAACAGTTCCTCTCGAACCAAGATTTGAAAACGTGTCTTCATCGAGGTGTGGTGTTTTTTTTACCCTCCAGGTTGGTGGAACCCACGGACTCAGCGAGGGAACTCACCACTACCGCCTCTACGGGCAGTGTCCTAGAGCTGGGAACATCAAATCGGAAGGGATACAACTGGTGAGGTGGGATTGGCACTCGCCCAGGCGGCCTCACTGCAAAGCGAACAGGGGCCACATGAGGGAAGGTAAGGGACGGTGAGGATGGATAGGCAAGGAAGAGGGAAGGAGGCGGCCGTGGCCTTGAAAAAGGTACCATCCCGGCATTTGCCCGAAGACGAAGTGGGAAACCACGGAAAACCACTTCGAGGATGGCTGAGGGGGAATCGAACACCCTCTACGCATTTGGGCCACCCGAGGCTGAGTAGACCCCGTTCCAGTCCTCTTACCACTTTTCAAATTTCGTGGCAGAGCCGGGAATCGAACCCAGGACCTCCGGGGCGGCAGCTAACCATGCTGACAGCTATGCTACGGAGGCGACGAGGTGTGGTGTAAGTGGTTAAATTTATATTATCGTACAACATGAGATTTGGGTTTGAATCCCGTCTGCAGTCACATTTTCAAATCTTACTGAACAATTGTAGCCTAATGTTCTTCCTTTGTCAAAATTGTCGCTTCGGAAAGTACGAATCAAAATACGAATGTGCTTGCCAAGTATTAGAGAAAGTATTAAAGATTCATGACATGATATACAGCTTACTATGGAAACATCTGATGTTCAATTGATTTCAATAATTCTAGATGGCATCAGTTCCAAATTGTAAAACCTTATGCTGTATATTCTTTGTGTATCCTATTCAAGCGATTGTAGAGATGATTCGTATGATGGGCTATTACAATAATCATTTCTAATTGAACCAAATTCTGTAGATTACTTTTAGTAAAACATAGAAGCCATGCATTCGACTTTTCTTAAAATAAATTCCCATGACTGGTTACAGAAAGATGCCATCTCGCGGAGGAGTCTTAATCACTGATATTGAAAGCTATATATTCTAGCACTTAATTTCTCAATGTAATGGTGTTGGAGAAGACATATGTTGTGAAGCAAAAGTTTAGTATTTCACATGGTAAATCATTTTAATTAGTGGGAGAGTTTTAATGGAAAAGACCAGTATGCTGTTTAGTTCTTCACGGAACTAGGCTTGTCTTATTATTTTATTTGTCCATTTTTCTCATAAATGGGAAAGTACGTTTATGCGATCAATCTGGGTGTGAGGTACGCAAATATGAACTTTTGAATCACTCTTTGAATTGTATCCTACTTCCAACATATGACCTTTAAACGTTTTGCTGAAGCCAGTGCTACTAATTAATTAAGCCAAATCTAACGATTCGGCAAGGAATTGAACCCATGGCCGATCTGAGCAAAGACTAGTGGCTTATCCACTTAGCCTCAAAGCAAGACGGGGCCGATAACCTAGATATTAGTTCCCCTAAAACAACAATCATCTTCATTATTATCATCATCAAAGTAAGATATAAATGAACTCTACGCTTGGATAGATAGCACTCTTGTTATGAATGTTGGATGCAATCTTCTTCGAGGAGGAAGAACACATCACCGCTGGACCGCGATGTAGTCATTACCACAATGCCCCATGAGCGATCCAAATCCCATTAGGTGTCGTGACAGCACCAGCTGATGTGTGACGTGACTAAGCCATCTGGTGCTGCAGACATTACCTGAGGTGCAGTATGACATCCACAGCAGTACGGTAGTATGCGGAAATTGCTTTGTCTGCAACCATGCTCTATTACATATGCAATCATCATGTACCTTGACAAGAGATAACAAGCCCAACATCAAAGTTCATCCTCATAGAAAATAGAGCTTCATTGTAGTAATGTGAAACGTCTTACAAAGAGGATGATGATGATAATTGTTGTTTTAAGGGGACTAACATCAAGGTTATCGGCCCCTAATGGTTTGGGTGATAGCGAAAATGGCAATGAAATGGAAACCATAACGAAAATTAAGCTGGACTGAAAATACTTACAAAATGGAACTCAGATTGAAATGACTCACAAAATGTAGAGAGGAAATCCTGACAAAAGGTAATTTAGAAGGCAAATACTCACAAAAGAATTTAGATTGAAAAATACGCACAAAATGTAGTTTAGGTTCAAAATACAGTACTTACAAAATACAATGTAGATTCGAAGTACTTACAAATTGCAATTGAAATTCACAATAATTACAAAATGCAATTGAAATTGAAAATACGTACAAAATGCAATTGAGGTTCAAAATACTTACAAAATGCAATTGAAATTGGAAATAAACAATGCAAGTTACATAGAACCATGCTGGTAGAGATTCAAAATACTCACAAAGTGCAATTGGAATTGAAAATAAACAATGCAAGTTACATAGAACCATGCTGGTAGAGATTCAAAATACTCACAAAGTGCAATTGGAATTCAAAATACTTACAAAATGCAATTGAAATTGAAAATAAACAATGCAAGTTACATAGAACCATGCTGGTAGAGATTCAAAATACTCACAAAGTGCAATTGGAATTCAAAATACTTCCAAAATGCAATTGAAATTGAAAATGCTAACAAAATGTATGGTTGATTCAAAATAATCCCAATATGTAGAAGCCCGTGATTCAAAATCCTGTCGGCATTGCTTCCACTTACTTGTACCGGGCTCCTCTCCGTCTTCTTTCCTGTCGACTTCACTTAGTCAACTCTTGTTCTCTTCCAACCCCGACGGTATTAGGGTATCCGAGGCCTAGGGAGTCTCTTCCTTTCCCGCCTTAATTGGCCCTTGTCTCATCTTTTATGATTCCCTCCTTCTGCGAGGGGTCAGCCTTCTTTTTATTTTCCTATTATCTCCTGCCTTCTGCTCAAGGCCCTCAAGGAGGCAGGGTGTATGTAGCCCCACCACTTTTGGTGCACCCTCGATAATACTACACCCTCAGGGGCTCACGGCTGGTGAGTTCGGGAGTTGGCAACCCCGAGGGATTCCTGACCTGGGTCCGTTTTCCCCTTTTGTCCCTTACCTTTGGGGCGGACCCTCTCCTCTTTCACTTTCCTATCTGCCTTTCATGGCTCTCCTTCCTTCCAAGTCCCTCAATCCGCATTCTTCGAGGGTTGAGGGCATTTCTTTTCCTCCTGTCCTTTATTTGCTTCATTCTCCTTTAGTTTTCCATTTCTTCTTCTAATTTGTAGGTTAGTAGTTAATTTTAAGTTTGTATTTCATTTTCATCTTCATGATCATTCAAACCATCAGGGGCCAATAACCTAGATGTTAGGCCCCTTAAAACAACAATTATCATCATCATCAAAATCCTGTACTGACAAAATGCAATTGAGCTTGAAAATATTTACAAAATAGAGTTTAGATCGAAAATAGTTACAAAATGCAATGTAGATTGAAAATACTTACAAAATGTGGTTGAGATTCAAAATACTCACAAACTGTAATTTACAGACACGGGGAGTCAATTCAGGAAAACAGGGCGGGCATCTTAAAGAGAAAAGGTACTATAATGAAAAGAAGGCTGATCCCTAGAAGAATGAGGGATCAGGAAAGATGAGAGAAGGGCCAATTAAGGCGGGAAGGGAAGAGACTCCCTAGGCCTCGGATACCCTAATACCGTCTGGGTCGGAAGAGAACAAGAGTTGACCAAGAGAGGTCGACAGGAAAGAAGACGGAGAGGTGCCTGGTACAAGTAAGTGGAAGCAATGCCGGACTCAGCTGGGGCCCCGTGGTCGCCAACCCCCGTCCCACTGGATGTGAGCCCTTGGGAGGTCTTACAAAGATTGGTCAGAGGCACGGACGAAGAAATCAGTGGCTGTCCCCCTCGTGGCATAGTGACTAGCATTCTTGGCTGCCACCACGGAGGTGAATATTGGAATGAGGGACGTAACAGGGTTTACTCAACCTCGTGAGGTAGAACTGAGAAGAAGTGGTTTCGATTCAATTCTTACCTCAGCCACCCTGGACGTAGTTTCCATGTTCTTCCACTTCCAGTCCAGGCAAAATACGGTTGTTGTTGTTGTTGTTGCTACCTACTTTAGATGATGATGATGATGAGGATGATGATGATGATAACTGTTGTTTTAAGGGGCCTAACATCTAGGTAATCGGCCCCTAATGGTCTGGGTGATAGCGAAAGTGACAATGAAAAGGAAACCAGAACGGAAATGAGTTAGTTAGTTATTGTTGTTTTAAGGGGCGGAACTAAGAGGTCATTTGCCCCCCTTAACGAAAATTAAGCTGGACTGAAAAGACTTACAAAAGAAATTTAGAAGGGAAATACTCACAAAAGGTAATTTAGAAGGGAAATACTCACAAAAGGTAATTTTGAAGGGAAATACTCACAAAAGGAATTTAGATTGAAAAATACGCACAAAATGTAGTTTAGGTTCAAAATACAGTACTTACAAAATACAATGTAGATTCGAAGTACTTACAAAATACAATGTAGATTCGAAGTACTTACAAAATGCAATTGAAATTGAAAATACGTTCAAAATGCAATTGAGGTTCAAAATACTTACAAAATGCAATTGAAATTAAGCCTCCGTGGCTTAGGCGGCAGCACGCCGGCCTCTCACCGCTGGGTCCGTGGTTCAAATCTCGGTCACTCCATGTGAGATCTGTGCTGGACAAAACGGAGGAAGACAGGGTTTTCTCCAGGTACTCCAGTTTTCCCAGTCAACATTTCATTCCAGCAACAATCTCCACTAACATTTCATTTCACCTGTCATTCATCTAATCATTGCCCCAGAGGAGTGCGTCAGGCCTCGGCAGCCGGCACAGTTCATATCCTCGCCGCTAGATGGGGGCATCATTCATTCCATTCCTGACCCGGTCGGAGACTGGAAGCAGGCTGTGGATTTTTTTCAATTGAAATTGAAAATACACAATGCACGTTACATTGAACCATGCTGGTTGAGATTCAAAATACTTCCAAAATGCAATTGAAATTGAAAATGCCAACGAAATGAATGGTAGATTCAAAATACTCACAATATGTGGAAGCCCGCGATTCAAAATCCTGTACTGACAAAATGCAATTGAGATTGAAAATATTTACAAAATGGAGTTTGGTTGGTTGGTTGCTTCTTAAGATTAGGGGCTGCGACAACGCGTTCATGTAGCCCCGTGTACTTTGGGTGTGTGTAGAATCTGTCTGATAACCGGTATTAATTGTGATGACTGTATTAGTGTATGTATCTGTTTTTTAATTTAAGTACAGACTCCAACTTAGAATTTTTCAAATAGTTCCTACTTTTGCCACCAAACGCCACCGTCAACGACTACTAGGCCTAGTTCAGATCGAAAATAGTTACAAAATGCAATGTAGATTGAAAATACTTACAAAATGTGGTTGAAATTCAAAATACTCACAAACTGTAATTTACAGACACGGGGAGTCAATTCAGTAAAACAGGGCGGGAATCTTAAAGAGAAAAGGAAATACAATGAAAAGAAGGCTGATCCCTAGAAGAATGAGGGTATCAGGAAAGATGAGAGAAGGGCCAATTAAGGCGGGAAAGTGAAAGACTCCCTAGGCCTCGGATACCCTAATACCATTGGGGTTAGAAGAGAACAAGAGTTGACCAAGAGAGGTCGACAGGAAAGAAGACGGGGAGGAGCCCGGCACAAGTGGTTAGAAGCAATGCTGGACTCAGCTGGGGTCCCGTGGTCGCCAACCCACGTCCCACTAGATGACCTATTTTAAAGGTTGCGATATCGTGGTCATATAGCCCCGTGTATTTGTGTGAGTGTGTGTAATTTGTGTGCTAACCTGTGCTATTGTGATGTCTGTACTTGTGTGTATTTGTAAATTAGGATTGGGAAGGTGGCGACAGTGACCTTAAGTTAGGTACCATCCCAGCATTTGCCTGGAGTCGAAGTGGGGGGAAACCACGGAAAACCACTTCCAGGATGGTTGAGGTGGGAATTGAACCCCTTTTTGGTGTTGGGATATCTTTTCCTCCATTGTATTATATGAAAGTAAGTGGTTCAGTTCTTCTCAGAACTAATTGTTTCGATTTAATATTCACATAAATATCTGTCCCAACATTCTCTGTATAAGCTATGTTGTCTCAGCTAATTTAAGCAAAATGAGCAATATATTTCTCGTCCAGTACTTGGAATAATGAAGAATGTCTATTAATTCCTTCACGCTACGCTTTGTATGTTATGCTATGAGATCCAAGGTATGGCATCCCATGTAGATATTCCTAGTCTTGTGTGGAACAGTCGCAATGCCAATATAACGTCGTGAATGCAAATGGCTTCCTTGGCGTTTAAGTGTAATTATCTAATTATCATGTCTGGGGAGAATTTTATAGCATGGTAGCGAACAACGAAGTCCGATCCGTCTCTGGTAGTATCTCTTGGTTGACACTTACTTGGTAGGCCTGATTTGTTTGCTGTACAGAAGCTTTAAGGTCATAGGCGACTGAACTTCTGATTTTTCAGAATTGAAACATAATGTGACCTATAGGAATCTCTGTTTCGCGGGCTTGTTTCACCTCGCTTAATGTAACCTGTGAACATGCTGAACGCAGTATTCAGCGAAACGTCAGGACGACAAAATTTCCTTGGAACACGGCCTATAAGCCCGCGAAACAGAGATTCCTATTTCAACGCCGGTCGTGAAAGTCTAAATTTTTACATAATGTGACCTGTTTGGCATACTATAATTATTGTCTTCTTGACCAACACTGTCACCCACGATCACCTTCTCGTGTAGCAGCTACTGTTCTTGGCTGTCGCCCCGGAGGTCCGGTTTCGATTCCCGACTCCGCAAAGAAATTTTATTGCTGGTGTGAAAGCTGGAAAGGGGTACACTTAAGTCTCCTGAGGAAATACTGAGAAGGAAATGGTTCGATTTCCACCTCCGCCATCCTAGACATAATTTTCCGTGCTCCCCTCTCACTTTTACTGTTGGCAAATACTGGGATAGCCATCATAATAACACAGGTTATAACACAAATTCCATACACACACAAAATACACGGGGCTATAAGAAGGTGATGACGCAGTCCCTAAAATAAGAAACAACAACAAATGTTACCCAAGAAGTCAGAAGCAACAACCTAAAAAATTCAGTAAATTTCAGCCGCCATGTTTGGTCTCGAGGTACGTTTCAGGATTCCAGATCCATAGGTCATGGATTTGATTCTCGGCTCTGCCAAGAAATTATGGCCTGGGAGTTGGAACGTGGTGCATTGAGCCTCATGAGGTAATACTGAGAAGAGATGGGCTCAAATACCACATCAGTTGTCCTACAAGTTTTCCATGGTTTCCCATTTTACTCCTGGCCCTCCCAGGGCCTCACATCTAGTGGGACGTGGGTTGGCGACCACGGGACCCCAACTGAGTCCAGCATTGCTTCCACTTACTTGTGCCGGGCTCCTATCTGTCTTCTTTCCTTTCGACCTCTCTTGGTCAACTCTTGTTCTCTTCCGACCCCGACGGTATTAGGGTATCCGAGGCCTAGGGAGTCTCTTCCTTTCCCGCCTTAATAGGCCCTTGTCTCATCTTTCCTGATACCCTCCTTCTGCGAGGGATCAGCATTCTTCTTGATTTCATGTTATCTCCTACCTTTTGCTCAAGGCCCTCAAGGAGGCAGGGTGTACGGAGCCCCACCACTTTGGATGCACCCTGGATATTGCTACACTCTCAGGAGCTCACTGCTGGTGAGTTTGGGAGTTGGCGATCCAGGGGGATTCCTGAGCTGGGTGCGTGTTTTCCCCTTTTTCCACTGACTTTTGGGCGGGCCCTCTCCTCTTTCCCTTTCCTATCTGCCTTTTATGGCTCTCCTTGCTTCCAAGTCCCTCAATCCTCATTCTTCGAGCGTTGAGGGCATTTCTTTTCCTCCTGTCCTTTATTTGCCTTATTCTCTTTTGTGTTCCATTGCTTCTTCTATTATGTAAGTGTGCAGTTAGTTTTAGATATAGGCTAGTGTACATTACATTCTCATGTCTCACTACCACCCACGCGATCTAGATTTTCGGCCCCTTAAAACTGCAATTATAATCATCATCATCATCTAATCCTGACGAACGCCGGGATGGTTCCTAAATCAAGGCCAATGTCGTCCCTTTCCAATTCTAGATTCAAGTACGAATTATACACACTAACACAGCCATCACAAGGGCACACGTTATGACCCACACACACACCAAGTACAGTAGGCTACATGATCATGATTTCGCAATTCCACTAAATGAATCAACATTACTTGTCTCTTGTCGTCTCTTGTATTTTTGCATTTGTCTGTAGGCACAGGCTAGAGAAAAATGTGGCTTTACACAGATGTCCCAATCTCATTCATGGCTGTGATAATCGTTAGGATATCTTTTGAATAAATACTAAAGTGAGACAAAAGCCTCCGTGGCTTAGGCGGCAGCATGCCGGCCTCTCACCGCTGAGTCCGTGGTTCAAATCCCGGTCACTCCATGTGAGATCTGTGCTGGACAGAACGGAGGCAGACAGGTTTTTCTCCGGGTACTCCGGTTTTCCCTGTCAAAATTTCATTCCAGCAACACTCTCCACTATCATTTCATTTCATCTGTCATTCATTTAATCATTGCCCCAGGGGAGTGCGTCAGGCCTCGGCAGCCGGCACAGTTCATATCCTCGCCGCTAGATAGGGGCTTCATTCATTCCATTCCTGACCCGGTCGGAGACTGGAAGCAGGCTGTGGATTTTCATTTTTTCACTGAAGTGAGACAAATATACTGCATATTATAAACGTTAGGAGCGGAACCTTGATAATACCCGACACAGTTTTTGGTTTAATTGTTATTTAGCGTATGTCCTTTAGTGCCGGGAGTGTCCGAGGACATGTTCGACTCGGCAAAGTTTGTAGCTGCTTCCATGCGGACGCCCATGGGATGAGCTACAAGTACCGTCGCGTGTGGATGAGATGAAACAAATGAAGATGACTGGGCAAATTAAATTTTAAGTAGTTTCAACTTTGGCTAACAGATGCCACTGACACCTAGCGACGAATGTTGGAACTTAATATAGCATTTCTAACAATATATAGCTTGCCGCGGTGGGTGAGTGGTTATCCTGTCGGACTACCAACCCCATGCTTGCAGGATCGCTCCTGGTCATTGTAAGTGATTTTGAAAATGGCGCCACGCATGCCATATGTTGATGCCATGTTAAAGAACCCATTTGAATTCAGTAGGCCGTGTTAATAACGGCAAAATTAATCTCGGGATTTTCTGCTAACATGAAAGTTCCTCCTTTCTCTACTAGAAAGCGCTTTAGTGTTCAAGGAGCTTAGACATCTAACCTCCTTGACTTTCATAGTGCTCCAAAGAACGACAAAATTCGACATGCAAGCTGCCCTCTTGGCGTTAAATAACAATGCTTGCACCCGGCATCCGAGGCCATACAATATTATTATTATAACAATATATAACCTACAAATATGGCTAGGCCTACACACTAGCAATTGTAGTGGTAGGTTCTTTTACATCCCATAAATCTATGACGGGCTTTACTTCCCCTCCAAAGGAAGGCAATCTGAAGGATTTTAACGCTCTTAAAAAATCCTGAGAAACGTCGGAAGATAAGATCCTGCCTGGACCACGGCCAACAAGCCCAGACAACCAGTACATAGTTAAGAACGCTGGCCGTGAAAGCTTAAGCTGTTATAACCTCCTTGTGTTTCTATGGCTACTGTAGTATTGTGAATGTAACCATAGGCCATATGCGTTATTGGTTTTTCGTCCCTTTTAACTACTGTGGCTTTTAGAGACGCCGGGGTGCCAGAATTTTGCCCCGAAGGGGATCTTTAACGTTCCAGTACATCTACTGACACGGCTCCCTCACATTTGCGCAACCTCAAATGCCTACTGACTGCGCCAGGATACGAACCTGCAACCTTGGGCTCAGCAAGCGAGAACATTACCGCTGAGCCACGCAGCGAGTCATGTGGATGTAACTGTACCGGCAATTGTACCGAGGAGGGGATTAAGACAGTGTCCCGGGGACTTGAAATTATGTACCATCCCGGCATATACTTCACTGAGTGTGAAAAACTTCGTGAGAAGTTGTTGATGTTGGTACTAAACTGCCGGTCTTGAGACTTGCTAACTCTCTATCGCGAATTAAAGCGCTCCGCTCTGCCGCTAAGGTATACATTACAAAAAAAAGGCCGGACGTTTATTTTAGACGATTGCCCTTGACCTTGAAGCCAGCGGGTGAGCCTATACAGAGTCACTCTCTCACACTATCGCTTCACATTTGTCACCACCGATCTGATGTAATGGAATTCCAGACTTGAGCACCTGGCGACACTGACTTGCAGACAGTACAGTCAACGGCGAAGTATTGTGCGACAAGGAAGTACACGTTACTTATTTACGAACAGAACGTCATTATATTTGCCAATGACTGTACTTCAGTAGGAGTGTGAGACAGCTTCGTCAATCATCGGACCGCTTGGGGCAGCTGATAACAACACAGGTACTGCAGTAACTCGCCTCCAGGCTTCCATTAAGATTTTTCACTCGTCTAAAACAAACGTCCGGCCTGTACCACAGAAAGAAACGTTTAAAACTGAAGTGATATCTTTTCAACAAAAAGCTGAAGGGAGAAAAATATAGTACGCATTATAAACACGCATATAAAATATGAATATTTCATCTCAAGCTCTGATTTAATCAGCAACAATATAATCCTTTTGCATTTATTGCGCCCAGCATACCAAACTAGCTCTTACATTCGTGACTGCAATAAAACCAGAGTAGTTACATGCGAGCAATGTAATGTCTGAGAGTGAATGCGTCAAAGCTTAGAAGTGGGCTGACAAATACACACATCAAAAAAAGTTTTGCATCACCTCGGTTCCAAGAGTTCCGGAACCGTTAAATGCAAAGGGAATAGAGATCAACACAAACAACATTTCAGCTCGTTTTATTGCTCATGAGACCCACACATTGCATGTTGTACCATCATACAGCTAGACTTTCAGCATTTGTGGTCCAGATTGCAGTACACACCACTACCTCTAATACCCAGTAGCACGTCTTCTTGCATTGATGCATGCCTGTATTCGCCGTGGCATACTATCCACAAGTTCATCAAGACACTGTTGGTCCAAATTGTCCCACTCCTCAACGACAATTCGGCGTAAATCTCTCAGAGTGGTTGGTGGGTCAAGACGTCCATAAACAGCCCTTTTCAACATATCCCAGGCATGTTCGATAGGGTTCATGTCTGGCGAACATGCTGGCCACTGTAGTCGAGCGATGTCGTTATCTTGAAGGAACGCATTCACAAGATGTGCACGATGAGGTCGAGAATTGTCGTCCATGAAGACACATGCCTCTGCAATATTCTGCCGATATGGTTGCACTATGGGTCGGAGGATGTCATTCAGGTATCGTAAAGCCGTTTCGGAGCCTTCCATGACCACCAGTGGCGTACGTCGGCCCCACATAATGCCACCCCAAAACATCAGGGAACCACCACCTTGCTGCACTCGCTGGACAGTGTGTCTAAGACGTTCAGCCTGACCAGGGTGCCTCCAAACACGTCTCCGACGATTGTCTGGTTGAAGGCATATGCGACACTCATCGGTGAAGAGAACGTGATGCCAATTCCGTGGGGTCCTTTCAGCATGTTGTTGGGCCCATCTGTACCGCGCTGCATGGTGTCGGGGTTGCAAAGCTGGACCTCGCCATGGACGTCGGGAGTGAAGTTGCTCAACATGCAGCCTATTGCGCACAGTTTGAGTTGAAACACGACGTCCTGTGGCTGAACGAAACGCATTATTCAACATGGTGGCATTGCTGTCAGGGTTCCTCCGAGCGGCAATCCGTAAGTAGCGGTCATCCACTACAGTAGTAGCCCTTGGGCGGCCTGAGCGAGGCCTGTCATCGACAGTTCCTGTATCTCTGTACCTCCTCCATGTCCGAACAACATCGCTTTGGTTCACTCTGAGACGCCTGGAAACTTCCCTTGTTGAGAGCCCTTCTTGACACAAAGTAACAATGCGGACGCGATCGAACTGCGGTATTGACCTTCTAGGCATGGTAGAACTACAGACAACATGAGCAGCGTACCTTCGTCCTGGTGGAATGACTGGAACTGATCGGCTGTCGTACCCCCTCCGTCTAATAGGCCCTGCTCATGCATGGTTGTTTACATCTTTGAGCAGTTTTAGTGACATCTATGAACAGTCAAAGGGACTGTATCTTGGATACAATATACACAGTCAACGTCTATATGCCGGAGATCTGGGAACCGAGGTGATGCAAAACTTTTTTTGATGTGTGTAGTTGAATGATCAGGTCAGGAAGTTTTCAAGTGGCATTTTATGTCATAGACTGGTTCAGTTTTACCAAATTCTAAATTTGAGCGCCCTTTTGGGTAACATTTGAGCAAATGACTTATATTTACTAATTCGGAGCTGCTGAACAAGACTATCGCTGTTGCCAGGCTGATTTCTCGACCGGAAGCCAGAAATCCATGATGGCGGCCAAGATGGCGGACTTAGCCTTTGTATTATTTTCGTTTCCTCAGGTTGTATTTTTATTCTGAAAACGTTTTTGGGGATTCATTTGTCGTGAGAAGCGATATAAATGATAGTTATGCGTTACGCTCATTTCTTCATACATAATATAATTCGGACAAAAAATATGACTATTTACAACAAAAATTAAGAAATAAATTTTCAATAAGATTACATTTTTTTAGCACAACGTAAAATCAGTTAGTCATGGAATTTGAATAATAATAATAATAATAATAATAATAATAATAATGTAAAACACCTACCGGTCGAAAACAATGTCGATTCTTGGATGGACAGAAGTGTAGGAACGGATATGTCTTTCCACTGCCATGACCTAATCTCCAAACGTGACGAATTTTGCTGGATTCTGCAGTGCATTGATCATTGCCATGCCGTCAATGAGTAAATGTGAATCTTCTCTCTCCAGAACTCTTTCATGGCAGTCAATGTCCTTAGTTAGACTTGCAATCAGGGTAGACTTATCTCCACTTCTTAAATTTCCATCCGTGTTTGTCAGGGATGGAGGACAGGCCATGAGCTCATGTTTTAAAATTTCTAGAAGATCAATTTCCCTCCCGGCCTCGTAAGCCATTACTATTCTTTGTAGAACGCTCCTGTCACTACTCAGCACTGTTTTGAGCGTCGGTTTCTTCGTCAAAACTTCCGGCAAGTCGTTCTGTGTGAGAGGGCGATTCTTAGAAATGGGCAAATGGAAGCTCACTCGCGGTTTCCCCGTGTCTTCAGATGACACAAGGCGTTCGGAGATGAACTTATTCACTTGTTCAAGCCCCAGTTCTCGTGCGCGTAGAAGCGAATCTTGGATCTTGACGGTAGCAATGTCCTTAGATGCTACATTGTGAATATTTGAGAGATCAGCACTGTATTCTGAGAAAACTTTAAAAGTTTTCTAAGTGGACAAGAGTTTTTCTTCGTCGGAGTTGTCTCGCCGTCTCCTACCAGGATAGACAGATTGTTCTTTATATGAGCAGCCTTCTGTTCCTACCCCGAACATTTCAAACGCGGAATTAGTAATATCACTCCTCCAGTGAAATGATACGGCCCAACGTTGCAGAGCAGACTCTTCCTACGTGATTCCAACTAATCCGCCGGCTTTCTTAGAAGTGCCCACTATCCATTCCTGTGCATGATCCGCGTCAACTTGACAAAATTTTCCATTGATCCGTTGGACCCCGAAGTCTCCCTTCCTCAATGCCTCTTCGACTTCTTCAGGTAGCTAATGCATTTTAGCTGTATACACTGCCAAGGACTTAGTGTAATTGATGTGGTCGTATCGTGCAGTAAAAGGAAGCATCTCCTTAAGAGCAGTCAAATACATGTCCCAATTTCCAGAACAGATCCCTCTTGCAAATTTGAGTAATGTCGACACTATCTCTAGATATGACCACTAGTACGCAAAATATGAACTCGATCGTGATGCCTCGGAAACAAAGTCTTTGATTTCTTCCCGGTTTTCTTGTACGAGGAAATGCTCGACAGCAGTTTCTGGTTTCTGGTTTTCAAATATATCGCAGCTCTTCTCATTAGCCAGCCTATCCAGTAAAATGCGCCATAAAGCCTGGAACATAAGTTTGTGAATACGAAGACCTTTACCATATGCCCTTCCATCAAGAACTCCAGCGGCCGATCCCTCTGCCAAGACTCCGCTTTCCACCTATATCTCACGAATACCACTTCCTGCCATATGCTGTCCTATGGTTTTCAGAAAATCAAGTGCAAGGTGTAAACCTCCCATCTTCAAAACAATCCGATTTTGAAACAGTTCTGAGCCCCATTTGATCTCCAACAACTTATGGTAGAGCACTTGATCACAAGTTAACACCACGTACGGCTGCTTCAGCTTATCCGCGACAACCGGACAACGACGGATATTTCAAGCACTGTCTGGAGCGTGTCCCACTCATAGGGAGGATTTAATATTAGGGGCATGTAGCCAGCTTGTGAAATGCCCAATGTGTTGTGTGTAATGTCTTGATTAAACTCAGTCCATCCGGATTTCAAAGTCTCCTTTAGTCGAAGATAAACAAACGTAGCTTCGGACTTGAATCACAGTCTGTATCTCCACCGGAATGATACCAATTTGTGCTAACTGTTTTCTTGAAAACAGGCTCATACCTTCCCTTGATTTTGACAATTTGAACAGAAATATTTATAGTAGTATTTGTAATTATACGTATAGAATAACGAACATAAATCAATTTAGAAACAAATTTTGTTAAATATTACAAGGAGAAAATTTATTATATTGCATATATTTTTAAAGGGAAAAATTTATTCAGTGCGATTAAATATTTATTCAATCGACAAACCATTGTTTCAACAATGCTTTACAGCATAATTTACCCCTATCGGAATAAAAAATACGTGAGGAAACGGCCATCTTGGTCACCATCTTGGATTTCGGGTTTCCGGTGGAGAAATCAGCCAGGCAACAGCGATATTCGTGTTCATCAGGTCCGAATTAGTAAAAATAAGCCATTTGCCCAAATGTTACCCAAAATTCCCCTCAAATTGGAAAAGAGGCGTTTTTGGAAAAAGTGAACCAGTCTATCAATCTAAGTTGCGATTCACCTTTGGTTGATGCAGATGATAGTTGTTTTAAGGGAGGAATGTCGAGGTTATCTGGCCCTTGAAACACTGTTAAATCACAGCTTAATATAAATAAAACTAAAACAAAGTTGTTAAAATAATAATAATAGTAATAATAATAATAATATCGTATGGCCTCGGTGCCGGGTGCAAGCTTTGTTATTTGACACCCAGAGGGTAGTTTGTATGTCGAATTTCGTTGTTCCTTGACTATGAAAGTCAAGGAGGTTTGATGTTAAGACATCTAAGCTCCTTGAACACTATAGCGCTCTCTAGTAGAGAAATGAGGAACTTTGTGTTGGCGGAAACTCCCGAGATTAATTTTGCCATTATGAACTCGGCCTACTGAATTCAAATGGGTTATTTGACATGCCAACAACTTATGACATGCGTATCGTATTTTTGCCGCCTTTCAAAAATCACTTACCACGGCCAGGGGCGAACCTGCAATCTTGGGGTTAGTAGACCGACACGATATCCACTCACCCACCGTGGCAAGCCAATAATAATAATAATTCATACCTAACTAAAAATTTAGAAAAACAAGAGAGGAATATCTGTTTGGCCCAGTTTGCATAGATGGAGGCGGCTTCGGTGGCGTAGTTGGTAGCATGCTGACCTTCTATGCCCAAGGTCGCGGGTTCAAACCCGGCCGAAGTCGTCGGATTTTTTAAGAGCATCAAAAATCCATCAGTATGCCTTACTTCGGAAGGGAAGTAAAGCCGGCGGTCCCATGATTACTGCCATGATAAGAAACCTTTCACTAATTACACTTGGTGAAGCTAAATTACAGGTTATATTTGACTAACATTCTTAGGTTCCAATGTTCGTCGCTAGGAGCCGACTGTAGTGGCATCTAGTAACAAAGTTCTGAACTAGTTGGTACACGGGGCTACGTGACCGCGTTGTCGCAGCCCCTGAACTAAGGAACCAACCAACCAACCAACCATGCATAGAGGGAGTGTGAATAAAAAAAGAGATTTCACGAGTTATACCAAATTTCGAGAAAATATCAGACACTGCAGTAGTCTAATAGAAAAATACGATTTAAATGTAATGGACATATTCAAAGAATGAACTCCGGAAATTTAATCATGCCTTCTCATTAAAAGCCAAGAATAACTTTATAATAGAACTTGAAAATCACCTTCAAGAAAGCAACGTAATAGACGAAATTTTATGGGGCAGGCCTAGATTCAGATCGTTGGTGAAAAAACATCAGTTTGCTGTAAACTCACAACTGAAAGCCTCCACTGCATGGACAGCAAAAAGTAAGAAACATCATAGTGAGAAAATGAACTTTGGTTTCAATTAATACTAAAATAAGTACACAAATAAGGATGAAATCATCTAAGATCAAGTCGAACTGCCACGTGAATTTTTTATCTAGGCCGTTATACGACCCATTGTATAAACATATTATTTATAAAGTTTATTAAAAGTGTAGGTAGGCCTACTATATATTTGTTTATAATTAACATTTTCTTTAAATAATTTTTGGAAGAGAAGAAAGCTTATTTAAATTCATCTGTGAAATAGGTTCAATCGCACTCCTTAGTCAGGCATAACGAAAGAAAAAGAAAAAAAAAAGAACACACAATCTACCATTCAGAAAATACAGTAGGCAGCAATACTGGACAGCTGCCATATAGTCAGGAAATTCTTAAAACGTGATTGAGAACCAGCAATACTTCTTGCGTAATCCCACCCAAGTACTGCTGAAGACCAGAAGAACTGTGTTGAATGAACAATTTGTGATGATAATAATAAACAAGTAGTTCCGTGAAGAACTATACAGCCTATTTTCATATATCCTGCTCATGTTAATTGCCTCGATCAACATACAAAATTTCAGTTTAATTGCTGTAACAGATTGGTAGATATTGAGAACCGTCTAAATATTTCAGATGGTCGCCAGGTTGGATCTTTATTTTTGTACTATTACATTAAGATTATTGTGTGCGTGTGGTATTCAAACTTCAATCGCATGATTAGAACACAAGAAGTAAAAACGATATTTTAATATTACGCACAGCAGCCATCTTGTAATTATGCAAACAATTGAAATAAATTAGATGCCAGTGGATCAACATTTGTATAAGCATTTAACGTGCAACGTTTCACGGCACTCGCATAGTTAATTCGCGAGAAACGTCCATTTAAATATTTATACTTAGCGTCGCCGCCATGTTGGATTTGTGCTCACCAGGTTACTGAAAGTCCTATAGGTGAACATATGTTCATAGTCTCTATGAACATTAAAAAATTCAGTTTGGTTGCTGTAAAAGATTCATAGATATTGAGAACCGTCTAAATATTTCGGAAGCTCGCCATTTAGGATTGTTATATGTATAGGCCATAGAGTTATGTACCATTCAAGGACAATTATTGCCTAGGTTCATTATTCAAACTTTCACTTCGATCGCATGATTACGACACAAGAAATAAAAACTTAATTTTAAAATTTCGCACAGCCGCCATCTTTAGGTTATGTAAACAATTGAATTAAATTAGATGTCACTGCATTACAATCTGCAAAATCATTTACTGTACCACATTTCATTGCGCTCAGAGAGTTTAGCAACGAGAAAAGTCTATTAAAATATTTCATATTCGCTTGGTCGCCATGTTCGTTTTGTACTTTACAGGTCTATGAAATATACATAGGTAAACTTGTATCAGTACCCTTTATCACCGTACAAAATTGCAGGGTGATATCTGTAATAGTTTCGGAGATATAGAATGTCAGTGAAGTATTTCGCACAGCCGCCATTTTGAGGTTATGTAAACAATTGAACTAAATTAGACTCCAGTGCATTACAATGTGTATAAACATTTGCTGTCCAAGTTTCATTACGTTTGGATGGTTAAATCGCGAGAAAAGTCTATTTAAAAGTCTCAACTTCGCTTGACCGCCATGTTGGTTTTGTAGTCACCAGGTTTTTAAAAGTCTCATAGGTGAACTTCTAGTAGTGCCCTTTATCACCGTACACAATTTCAGGGCGATATCGGTAATCGTTTCGGAGATATTGAATGCTAGTGTAATATTTCGCACAGCCGCCATGTTGGATTGGTGAGACCTAGAAAAATTTGAAGGGCACGATTGAGGTCGCCGGGAATAGTGCTATGAACTTACCGAGTTTCATTGAAATCGCTCCAGCCGTTTAGATTTTATTAGGGGGACACACACACACACACACACCACACACACACACACACACACACGCACACACACATGGACAAAAGGTGATCTCATAAGCCTTTTTTTTTTTTTTTTTTTTCAAAATTGAAAATAGGCTAAAAATTACGAGCCTTACAGTAGTCGCATATGATGTGTAACATCTGACATGTTATTTGAATAATTCCATATTACTTATTCGCATTTTATTAAGAATGAACTCATAGTACTACCTTGTGCCAGTAAACATGAAGGATTTCTTCGTGTTATTACCATCAATAAGTTCTCATTACTATTATTTCTGCAATAACTAGTCTACTTGTAAAACTCCAGTAACAAATCCTTTCAGCAAATATGATATAATAGTGCTGTATTTTGGCCGACTGTACCTCGAGTGCTTACATTAAATAAGAATACAGCAAAAGTTGTAAGATTTAATAAATCATAATTCTCTTCAGCAAATATGATATAATGAATATTTTCACCCCAAAGAACGAGAATTTGAATATGATTTATTGTAGGAATATCTGTAATGGGGCCTCCAAACCTTGAGGTAAACCGTATGCGATTTACATTCCACACAAAAATATACAGCAACCGAGAGGAATGAAGTTACACATTAAAACTATCCAGTAACCGAGTGCATACAGGTTACACATCAATAATAATAATAATTAGGGGACCTGAGCGGAAAATCTCGCATGTTCATTAACCAACCACCCGCCCGGCGATACTGTTATGTGGGCTTCTATAAATATGTTTATTTGTTTAAACACAATTATTTAAACAAATTGTCGATATTTATGAAACCAGAGTGCTATTCGCCACTGCTGCGGATAATTCTGTTTGAATATTCTTTTCAATGCACAATGGGTTGTGTTCGTCACCATGTGTATAGACTACCCGCCGTGCACTAGTGCTAAGTAGGCTAGACGCGACACAGTTCTGCCAGGGGCTATCGTATTGTTTATTTGTTTAAACACACTTTTTGAACAAATACATATATTTCCGTTGACTTATCAAGAAATCCATGATTTTTCCTGTACTTTTGAGACGATTTGGAAGATTTTGGTACAAACCGCATCTTCTAACTCCTTCTGGTTCACGAGCTTGAGCTTTTGTCGGATGAACTTGGCGTATTATATATACGGTGTAGATATTAATAATTCTAATGTACGAATAAAAAGTACACGACTTAAAAATCAAACAAACATAGCATTTTCAAATAAAATGACAAGTTCCTTGAGTCATACGCTGTACACTACGTCCAGAAAGTAAGTTCCGTTTTGGTAATGAAAAGAAAACGATTACAGATAAACTAGTTATTGCAAAACTAACTACAAATCGTAAACTATACTTCCACACAGCTCCCACCATTTTTGAGGCACTTGTCATAGCGTGGTACAAGTTCTCGTATTCCTTCTTCATAATACGTTCCCACCTGTGTTGTCAACCCTATGATACGTGCTCTTTGAGCTCGTCATCGTTGTTGACGTCATTGACGCGTTCTTCAACTGTACGAACCAAGTTATCATTAACCAACGACGGACGCCCACTTCGTTCGTCATTGTGCATTTGTTCACGACCTTTATTGAACAGTCGGACACATCTCCTTACCGGTTAATCACTCTTCGCGTTTTCTCCATACACCTCGCAAATCTGTCCATGAATTTCATCTGGTTTAGTGTCCTTCATATTCAGAAAACGAATAATAGATTTAATCTCACAAGCGGCAGGATTTACAATAAACCTCGTAATTCTAACCAAGCACTGTAAAGCGTAATCAGCAGACAGCGATCTCCGAATGGCGCCAACTCCTTCTCCTTCACTCAGGGCATAAACCGCGCATGCGCTGAACTGCGATTGCAGTGATGACGGGACGACGTATAGAAATGGAACTTACTTTCCGGACGTGCCTAGTATCGCATATTATTTGTAAATTTATAATGCTGACTCTGTCCCACTTCCTCCCTCTCTCTGATCGTTGATCATTCCTGTCGACCTCCTTTGGCCAACTCTTGTTCCCTCCCAATACCGGTGGTATTAGCGTATCTGAGGCCTAGGAAGACTTACATTTCCCTGCCTTACCTATCTCACAACCGGCAGGATTTACAATAAACATCGTCATTCTAACCAGGCACTGTAAAGCGTAAACAGCAGACAGCGATCTCAGAATGGCTTGTCTAATCCTTGTCTTATCCTTCCTGATACTACAGTTTTCGAGGGGTCAGTCCTCTTCTTTGTTTTCATGGAATTGCTACCTTGTGTAAAATACGATGATGATGATAATTTTTGTTTTAAGGAGCCTAACATCAAGGTTATCGGCCCCTAATGGTTTGGGTAATCGTGAAGATGATAATGAAATGTAAACTATAACTAAAACTAACTACTAACTTATATACTAGAAGAAGAAATTGAAAACAAAAGGAGAATAAGGCAAATAAAGGACAGGAGAAAAAGAAATGCCCTCAACGCTCGAAGAAGGAAGGAGAGCCATAAAAGGCAGATAGGAAAGTGAAAGAGGAGAGGTCCGCCCCAGAGGTAATGGATAATAGGGGGAAAACCGCATCCAGCTCAGGAATCCCTCGGGGTCACCAACGCCCGAACTCACCAGCCGTGAGCCCCTGAGGATGTAGCAATATCTAGGGTGCACCAGAAGTGGTGGGGCTACATACACCCTGCCTCCTTAAGGACCTTGAGCAGAAGGCAGGAGCTAAAGGGAAAAGAAAAAGAAGGCTGACCCCTCGCGGAAGAAGGGTATCAGAAAAGATGAGACAATGGCCAATTAAGGCGGGGAAGGAAAGACTCCCTAGGCCTCGGATACCGTAATACCGTCGGGGTCGGAAGAGAACAAGAGTTGACCATGTGAGGTCGACAGGAAAGAAGACGGAGAGGAGCCCGGCACAAGTAAGGGGAAGCAATGCCGGACTCATCTGGGGCCCGGTGGTCGCCAACCCACGTTCCACTAGATGTGAGCTCCTGGGGGATGTGTAAAATACCACAAAGGAGACAGGCAAGGTGTGTTTTGCCCTTCCATTCATGGTGCATCCTGCATAGCGCTACTGGTGACCCCGGGAGTTGGTGACCCCGGGGAATTCCTAAGGTGAGGTTTCCCTTCTCCAGTAGCTTTAGATCGGACCTTCAAATCTTTTCCATTTGCCTTTTATCTGAGTCCCTCGGTACTCATTTTTCGAGAGTTTGAAGGCACTCTTTATTTCATTAATTTCTTCCTATATAAGTTAGTTGTAAGGAAGTTGTTAGAGATCGTATTAGTCGCAATTTTCAATTCTTTTTTTCTCACTAATATTCAAATCATTAGGGTGTTATATTTTGTATATTTGTCACATCTTTTATGTAACCCCGTGTACTAGGGTGTGTGTGGAATCAGTCTGATAACCTGTGTCATTCTTATGACTGTATTATTGTTAGAAATAAACTGGGTTTAAAAATTGGGTTGAAAGAAATCGTGGCCTTAATTTAGATACCGTCCTGGCATTCGCCTGTAATACAAATGGGATACCATAGAAAGCCACATTCAGGATGCCTGAGGTAGGAATCAAGTCTACCTTTTCTCAGTTCTGCCTCACGAGGCTCAGTGAACACCGTTCTAGCTCTCATACCAGAATACATTTCTTGGTAGAGCCGAGAATCGAAACCAGACCTCCACAGTGTGATGATGATGATGACAATTGTTGTTTTAAGGGGCCTGCCATCTTGGTTATCGGCCCCTAATGGTTTGGGTGATAGTGAAATATAAGGTGAGATTGGAAACTATAACTAATACTAACTACAAACTTACATACTAGAAGAAGAAATGGTAAACAAATAAAGGATAAGGCAAATAAAGGACAGGAAGAAAATAAATGCCCTCAACCCTCGAAGAATGAGGATTGAGGGACTTGGAAGGAAGGAGAGCCATGAAAAGCAGATAGGAAAGGGAAAGAGGAGCGGACACGCCCCAAAGTCAGTGGATAAATAGGGGAAAAACGGACCCAGGTCACGAAGCACTCGGGGTCGCCAACTCTCAAAATCACCAGCCGTGAGCCCATGAGGGTGTAGCACTATCCAGAGTGTACCAGACGTGGTGGGGCTACATACACCCTGCCTCTTTAAGGGCCTTGTGCAGAAGGCAGGAGCTATCGTGAAAAGAAAAAGAAGGCTGACCCCTCGAATCAGGGTATCAGGAAAGATGAGACAAGGACCAATTAAGACGGGAAAGTGAAAGACTCCCTAGGCCTCGGATACCCTAACACCGTCGGGGTCAGAAGAGGACAAGAGAGGTCGACAGGTAAAGAAGACTGAGAGGAGCCCAGCACAAGTAAGTGGAAGCAATTCCGGACTCAGCTGGGGTCCCGTGACAGTGACAGCCAAGAATGCTAGTCACTACGCTACGAGGTGGACCAAATCATTAGGGGGGCTTATCGTGTTGAAAGCCATTTTTCAGTGTTGCCTTAGTAATCGAGATTTAATGATTTCCAATCGGTGAACCCGATTGTACCCTATTGTAATGGATGTTTCTCTAAACCTGAAAAGTATTTACATGAGATTAATAAATTCACTTGAATTTGAAAAGATTTTATGGCCCTTAAAACCACAACCACCACCGCCACGTATTGCAGATACGCATCGATTAATCAACATAAATGTTATATTTCCGCATTCTCTGTAGCACGGTCTGGTAAATTGTCTGTAAGGAAACATAATGAAATGCCATAGAAATTGAATTAGCCTTGAGAAGCCTGAAAGGTCGCCATATGGTTGAGCGAGAAATAGTATTATGTGAAATGTGAAGGAGAAAGCAAATCTTAAATAAGAAAGTAAATGGCATGTTATAACATCGCACTGCTTGGAATTCGTTAAGGAAAGCGACAAATAATTGGATTCCATTCACTGTTAGTGAGTACATTAAAGGTTGTTAATATTGCGTTTAAAGACGTAATCAACATTCCATCTAAATTAATTAATACGCACTTGATTGGCTACTCTGCAAAAGTAAATGGAAATATTTGTTCTGCGTGTTCACTTTCACAACAAAGCTCATGTTGGTACATTAAGTATTAGCGACTCCAGAGAAGGCCACATTTTTATGAAGAAGCTGAATACAGTAGAATTGAATTCTTTATTGCAAATTAAGTTACAATGCATAACAATGGGGAATTTCATTTGAGGCTGGATCTCCGTTGCAGGACGTTTCTTTGTTGTAATTTGTCATGTATTCATCAAAATGAGAATCTGTACGAACCAACATCATATTTATTTACGCATTTTTATGAAAACAAAATAGGCTTATGAGATCACTTTTGTCGGTGTGTGTGTAAGTGTCTGTGTGATTTTCCCTCTAATAAAATATAAACGGCCGAAGCTATTTCAATGGAACTTAGTAAGTGCATACTACTACATTGTCTTCGACATTCAAATTTTAATACGTTTCACCAATCCAACATGGGGGCCACACGCAATATTTCACTGGTATTCTATATCTACGCAACAGTAACATATCACCCTGACATTTTGTACGGTGATTAGGGTACTACTAAAGTTCATCTATGTAACTTTCATAAATCTATTATGTACAAAACGAACATGGCGGCAAAGCGAAGTTGAAACATTTAAATAGACTTTCATCGCGATTTATCCATCCGAGCGCAGTGTATGCTGGTAGAGCAAATGTTTATACACATTGTAATGCACTGACATCTAATTTAGTTCAATTGCTTACACAAACTTAAGATGTTGGCTGTGCAAAATTTCAAAATTAAGTTTTTATGTCTTGTGTCGTAATCATGCGATCGAAGTGAACGTTTGAAAAATGAACCTAAGCAATAATCTTCATCCAATGGTACATAAGCCTATGGCCTACACATACAACAATCCAACATGGCGACCATCCGAGATATTTAGATGGTTATCAATATCTACGAATCTATTACAGAAATCAAACTGAAATTTTGTACTAACATAAGCTCACCTAAGAATCATTCAATAGCCTGATGAGAAAATACCAACATGGCGGTGACGCGATTTTTAAATATTTAAATGGATTTTTCTCGTGGATTTTCATCCGAACGCTGTGATACTTGGCACGGTATATCTTCATATAAGCCTTAATATACTGACGTGCAATTTAATGCAATTTTACGAGAACTTAAAAATGGCGGCTGAGTATTTTTTAATCTTGTTTTCATTTCTCGTGTCCTAAGTTAGACCAGTAGGATATACTGTATGAAAATAGGCTATTTAGTTCTTCACAGAACTACTTATTTTATTAATTTATCATTGATAGCTTTTATTTTATTTTATTTTCTACTGGAGAACAGACGTTAAAAGACCAATCTTTTAATACGCAAAATGGTCTGGTGTCGGAACTTACCCTGCCCTTGATCCAAATCTGTTACCGGATCTTCTGATGTTCCTAGTAGTGTATAGGATGCGAATACCTAAAATAAATGGCTCTCAGACGTGGTGCGGTACGCTTCCTCCCAATGCGACGTGACTCTGCCAAAAAAACTGGTCTGAGGGCTGGAACGGTGTACATTCAGCTTTGTGAGGTAAAACTGAGAAGAGGTGGTTTCGATTCCCATCTGAAAATTATCCTTGAAGCGGGTTTCAATAATATCTCTACTTTTACTCCAGGCAAATGCTGGGATGGATCCTTGCTTAAAGCCTCGGCACCTCCTTACCGATCTTAGCCTCAATTACAAATATGCACACACTATTACAGATACCACAGTATTACTGGTTATCAGACATACACTCACGCCCAAGTACATGGGGTGAAATATCAACGACGTCCAAGCCCCTTAACAACAACTTTTATCGTTGAACCCTTATAACAGCTCCATAATAATAATAATAATAATAATATTCACATCAACACAAAAATTCGACACTACAGTACACGACTGCCATTAACTCCGAGACAAACTAAGCCAGCGAGACCTTAAACTCACCTACAAAGGGAATCTTGAAAACATCAAGAAGGCGCAGAGAGAAAATGTCCGGAAAATGTTGGGTCCTAAACTCACAGATGAAGGATATCGTCTACAGTCGCACACAATCACAGAGAGATACTCCAACATCGAGACAGATTTCCGCAAACGACGACTCAGAAATGCCAATATCTCACCAACAGATATCGAAGATAAAAAAATGTCATTCAGACAAATGATACACAGTTGGGAAGTTACACCTGAAGATCGACCAAAGAGAGCGGGGAAACGATGGACGAAAGAACGTCGAGTTCGTCATAGCGAAACGATGAAGGAGTTTTGGAAGACCAAAGCAAACAGCAGATCATAATTTGTTTTATGTGATCCTATGGGTCTAAACAGCTTAAATAAGTAATAATATACAGCAGATACAACTGGGGATGGTGACAGCCGATCGCCCAGATGACCACTAATTTGGGTCTAATGAAGGAAGGATAAGGGAAGTGATTTTGGAAGGAAGTAGGACCTGGACCTGTTGAAAGGAACCGTTCCATCATTTGCCCGGTGGTAAAAATGGGAAACTACGAAAAGCCAATATACCATCTTTTTGGAAGCCTTCATAGAGAGGTCAAGGCTACTTGAGCTTTTAGTTCTCGCAGTAAAGTGGTGCAGTTGCACTCTATATAAATGGAGGTAGCGTGCAGTTCACTACTCCTGTGGCGGTCCAGACGGGGACACGAAGAGCCCGCTGATGAGCCACCTTGGTGTCTTAGGCGAAACCCCACACAAGAGACGGCACAAACCTAGAAAAATTGCTGAGTTTTAAAAAAAGAGCATGTTCTTGGAGTCACATCTGGCAGAGGAAGGCATAATTTCCAAGCCATCTAAGTTCGGATGTCACCATCAACCATTCCGTAATTTCCCACTTTCAATTTGATTTTCTATTATACCGATAGTTACTTGAAAACCATTGTCGACCTAAACCGAGCGTGGATGATAAATTTATAATGAGGCGTTCTTCGTTTAGAGCCTACAAACGGCCAATAAGATTTCCTACACATGGCTTTGTTACGTGTTCCGTACACAAACAAGACTCAGATGCTTATATTTGTATTTTACTAGCCGTTTGATGTGGGGATACAGAAATGTATGGAGACAGCGTATCCATATAGCGGACCCTGCAGCCATGCAGGACAAGCCCTAAAGTAGAAGAAGAAGAAGAAGAAGAAGAAGAAGAAGAAGAAGAAGAAGAAAATGATGAGTTGATGAGGGGAGAACAAGGAAAGATAGAGATAGAAAGTTTGCGCTGGTGATTATCAATAGGAGAGAATGTAACAATGGACCAAAATGGCAGCTAGGCATACTACGACTTTATACAGCCCTTAAAGAGCACGTGCATTATATACATTTCACAAGAGCAATGCTCTATTAATATGAAACTACATTACATGTTTATTCGTGACAATAACCAAGCTGATTGGATGGCTGATTTAATGTTATAAGTGACCATTAGTTAGTCCATTGTACTGTGCTGACTAGTCCACTCCACGTGCCCCATGCGTATTCTAACACGTTCATTATACAGTCACTGGCATAATACATGGCTTCATTAAGCATTCGTCACTTGTTCATGAACTAGCATTAATGTAACTAACAGTCAATTACCATCCGGTCAAAAACGATGGGTGGTCTTCGTAGACTCAAATGCTGTAAAATGCTCATTGCGCTGAGCTAGCCATCTTAGAGTTATTTGTGCTATATAAACATACTTTTTCAGAATATATCATAATAATCAAATGATAAAATGAAATCCCCAGCCTGCTTCCAGTCTCCGACCGGGTCAGGAATGGAATGAATGAAGCCCCGATCTAGTGGCGAGGATATGAACTGTGCCGGCTGCCGAGGCCTGACGCACTCCTCCGGGGCAATGATTAAATGAATGACAGGTGAAATGAAATGATAGTGGAGAGTGTTGCTGGAATGAAATTTTGACAGGGAAAACCGGAGTACCCGGAGAAAATCCTGTCAGCCTCCATTTTGTCCAGCACAGATCTCACATGGAGTGACCGGGATTTGAACCACGGACCCAGCGGTGAGAGGCCGGCGAGTTGCCGCCTAAGCCACGGAGGCTTTGCAATCATAATAATCAAATACAGTAAATTAACCACGATGGTTAAAAAAATCCACATTGACTTACAATATCTATATGATAAGGCCCGGTTAGTGATGTTTTTTAATATTTTGTATTTAAATGTATATTTTCTATTTATTTACATATTTTTGCCATTTTTATAAATAAATACATATTGTGGCGTATTTATTCATAAGTACATATTTCCTATAGTTGGTGGTATGTTGTACTCCTTAGATAACTGCTCCCCACATTTTTGACCCTTGGCAATTCCGGTAATTTGCTCCTCTATTTCGTGAACGCACCCTTGTCCCTGTATTGTAGGGTGTCGTGCCAGATGCGACCGTGCCGGATGCGACCCGTGCCGCAAGCGACCCGCCAATTTGCCATCGTACCACTAGCTACCCAAGAACCGTTGTATCGGTGGCATCTGGGAATTTCTAACTCATCTGCTAATTTTCCGCTTAGGTTAGGCACCGTAAATATTGAAGAGCTTATTTCCAAAGTGACGTCAATAAGCAAGTGTATAGGTCTTCCAACGTATATCAAAGGTTTAAATTCGCAATACGTCGTATATCCCATATTAACAGAGATGTGAGAACTAAGTTTATTTGCAAAATGATGTAACTCCAACGTAGGCTATACGGTATTTTTTCCATGTTGACCAATCCGATGGATCTCTGGACATCACGTGATATCACGTGATAAATCAAGGCCATGGCTAACTTTGAAGAATATGTAGAGCATCAGTTTGTGTTTGTTGTGTTTAAACCATTTAAATGTTCATAAATGCCACTCAAAGCGTATGTCAATATATGATTTATTTCCAAAACGTCCTAACTCCAACTTACAGGAGACGATTACCACAATTTCCAATGATAGGATATTTTTAAAACACAGTGGGATTGGTCATGAATGAAATTATATTATATTCATAATCATATCTTAATTCAATTATACGAAGAAGCAAAAACGCGATTTTTGAAGTTTTGCATTTCATGGATTTCCGTCACTTTGGAAATAAGATCTCTCTAACAATGGGTCGCATGTGGCACTGTAAGCTATTAGCAGGGTCGCTACAGCCACGGTTATTACTGGGTCGCATCTGGCACAGTCGCACTCGGCACGTAATCGTATTGTAGTAGTATTTCAAGACATGAATTTACCTGTCATTATGTATAGCAGGGGGAGTGGAGTCAACAGTCTCATTGCGCCTCCAATTGTCCTTACCTTGACAGGAAATTTTACTTGAAATCAAAGTGGTCTCAAAAACTTGTGAGTATTGACAATAGTGCTATGAAATTGAAATTTTCTCCTGCACTGTAGAATGAAATCCGAAAACGGCTCATACATGATTTCGTATCACGCATCTGCAGTAAGTATTTGATTCGGAAACTGAGGCAAGCCCCAGCCTATTAAGCGTGAACATTTTGTACTGTAGTCAAGATTATGGATTATTTAAGCAGCTAGACGTTTCATCTATATTTCGATCAATTTTGGGATATAAATATGATACAAATTTAAGAACGTATTTTGGAAACTTAATCACATACTAGTTGATACCCGTCAAAACATGACGGTCATTGGGAAAATATTTACTGAAGGATTCTCTTATATGCATTTTTTGAAGGATTGTTGTAACTTTTAAGGGCGTCGAAAGATCGACTTCGCACCATATAACTGGCCATGACTGAAACCTTGATGAGGCAAATAGAGCAAATAGAGACCTACACGTTCCAGAGTTTTCCCTTGAGTTTTATTGATTGTGATAAAGTACGCCAGGCGAATTGGAAAATTGAAGTGTTTTATCGGAAGATTTTAAGTCAAGTCGTAGGATTATAGCTCTCTGCCTATTAAGTGATTTGCCTCCACATATACACACATCAAAAAAAGTTTTGCATCACCTCGGTTCCAAGAGTTCCGGAACCGTTAAATACAAAGGGAATAGAGATCAACACAAACAACATTTCAGCTCGTTTTATTGCTCATGAGACCCACACATTGCATGTTGTACCATCATACAGCTAGACTTTCAGCATTTGTGGTCCAGATTGCAGTACACACCACTACCTCTAATACCCAGTAGCACGTCCTCTTGCATTGATGCATGCCTGTATTCGTCGTGGCATACTATCCACAAGTTCATCAAGACACTGTTGGTCCAAATTGTCCCACTCCTCAACGACAATTCGGCGTAAATCTCTCAGAGTGGTTGGTGGGTCAAGACGTCCATAAACAGCCCTTTTCAACATATCCCAGGCATGTTCGATAGGGTTCATGTCTGGCGAACATGCTGGCCACTGTAGTCGAGCGATGTCGTTATCTTGAAGGAACGCATTCACAAGATGTGCACGATGAGGTCGAGAATTGTCGTCCATGAAGACAAATGCCTCTCCAATATTCTGCCGATATGGTTGCACTATGGGTCGGAGGATGTCATTCAGGTATCGTAAAGCCGTTTCGGAGCCTTCCATGACCACCAGTGGCGTACGTCGGCCTCACATAATGCCACCCCAAAACATCAGGGAACCACCACCTTGCTGCACTCGCTGGACAGTGTGTCTAAGACGTTCAGCCTGACCAGGGTGCCTCCAAACACGTCTCCGACGATTGTCTGGTTGAAGGCATATGCGACACTCATCGGTGAAGAGAACGTGATGCCAATTCCGTGGGGTCCATTCAGCATGTTGTTGGGCCCATCTGTACCGCGCTGCATGGTGTCGGGGTTGCAAAGCTGGACCTCGCCATGGACGTCGGGAGTGAAGTTGCGCATCATGCAGCCTATTGCGCACAGTTTGAGTTGAAACACGACGTCCTGTGGCTGAACGAAACGCATTATTCAACATGGTGGCATTGCTGTCAGGGTTCCTCCGAGCGGCAATCCGTAAGTAGCGGTCATCCACTACAGTAGTAGCCCTTGGGCGGCCTGAGCGAGGCCTGTCATCGACAGTTCCTGTATCTCTGTACCTCCTCCATGTCCGAACAACATCGCTTTGGTTCACTCTGAGACGCCTGGAAACTTCCCTTGTTGAGAGCCCTTCTTGACACAAAGTAACAATGCGGACGCGATCGAACTGCGGTATTGACCTTCTAGGCATGGTAGAACTACAGACAACATGAGCAGCGTACCTTCGTCCTGGTGGAATGACTGGAACTGATCGGCTGTCGTACCCCCTCCGTCTAATAGGCCCTGCTCATGCATGGTTGTTTACATCTTTGAGCAGTTTTAGTGACATCTATGAACAGTCAAAGGGACTGTATCTTGGATACAATATACACAGTCAACGTCTATATGCCGGAGATCTGGGAACCGAGGTGATGCAAAACTTTTTTTGATGTGTGTAGTTACTCTAAAAGTTAGAGCCACAACAATATTTCTCCCCTTTGTAATTGTCATAAACAAAAATATCAGTAAGACGCCGTGGGATCCGCCATTTCTATGGTGGAAAAGAGCCATTGTGCGCAAGCGCGGAAGCGACAAATATTGCATTTTTCTTTAATAATTTAAAAATATACCCTAACATATATTTTTCTTTTAAAGACACTCTGCAAATCTGCATGCTAAGAGCTCTCGTTAGAATGCATTACGAAGTCAATCGGGTAAGGCGTTCTCTCAATCTCGCGGTAACAAAAATCAGCTTAGTGTTTTAAATATATAGATTTTCGACTTTTAAGCACATAAATAAATACATAATTCTGAAGAGTTAAGCACATAATTATCCGGGCCTTGATGATATAAATCATTATATACGCCCATCAATACACATTTAATGACACAATATTCAATTAAGAACAAGTGCAAATGTCTCGCATCAACGTTGAACGGCTGTGGAGCAAAAATGTGTGGACTCGCGCTGATGTATCATGTTGAAGAAGAATTTCGTTAACATTTTTATAAGGGCTAACACGCGCAATTCTTCTCTTCAACTTTTTCAGAGTATTGATGTAAACCTCTGCCTGTGCTACATCTCTTGATAAATGCAGTACATTTGCATTTGTCTGTTGGCACAGGCTAGAGTAAAACGTGGCTTTTCAGTCTCATTCATGGCTGTGATTATATGGAAGCTACTGAGGTATGAGTGGTGCTGAGTACTGCTCGGTTCTAAGCTCCATGAACCTGAGAGGAATGTGCATCGCGGACTATGAGAAATGGTGTTGACGAGTGATGAGGTTTCTCGGTCCGTGCATAGTACAGAACCAAATACATTGGTCGGTGACTCACTGACTCATTCATAACACCACACTGGTTTCAGAGAAGACCCTATGTTAGCAGTATTGGAATAGACGAGCATGTTAAGTAACACTGCGGGCTGTTGACAGGCCCTTTTCTTCTCGCCTGACCCTTCCCTGCTCTTTCTCTTCACCCCGCAAGTTCATAGAGCTTGGACTCGCACAGTACATTGGTCGGTGACTCACTCAGTCATTCCTAACACCACAGTGGTTTGAGCAACGGCCGAATGTTAGCAGTATTGGAATAGACGAGCATGTCAAGTAACACTGCGGGCTGTTGACAGGCCCTTCTCTTCTCGCCTGACCCTTCCCTGCTCTTTCTCTTCACCCCGCAAGTTCATAGAGCTTGGACTCGCACAGTACTGGCCTCAGGACACAGTCAGTGCCTGTGGATGTTGTGAAAGGTTCTACTGATAGGGTTAGTGCAGCTGTACTGACTGAGTGAGGAAAGCAATGGAAAATTAGCTCATTCCTCACCTTGCCTAGTACGCCTCATTATAGTGCTGCCTCGGTTTTGTGGGTTTCTACCATATAACCTATGGTGGTGCTTTTTGAGGATCCAACCAGCTCCAGGCTGACAACCTAACAGACAGATGTAAACCTCTGAGTTTATTGTTTCACCAGTTGGCAATGTGCCCATCAGAATAACGCATTCAGAATTCCAAAACACTGTGGTTATAATCTTGCCGGCTGAGGGTCCTGATTTGAACTTTTTCTTCCTAGGGAAGTTGTGTGATGCCAATGCATGGATTGTCTTTAGCTCTCAGGTTCAAAAAGGTTTTCCATGGTTACCCTCTTCTTCTCCTCCAGGAAAATGCCGGAATAGTTCCGAACTTAAGGCCACGGCCGTCTCTTCCCCACCCCGCACCTGATTTACAAATTCGCACACTAATACAGCAATTGCAGTAACAAATGTGATCGAAAAAAAAAACACACACACACCCAAGTACACGGAGCTAAACAACCTTGATGTCCAAGCCCCTCAAATGAAACAACAAGAATATTTTATATTTTTATTTATTTATCGTATGGCTATTAGTGCCGGGAGTGTCCGAGCACATGTTCGGCTCCCCAGAGGCTGTAGCTGCTTCAAGCGGACACCCATAGGGTGAACTACAAGTTCCGTTCCATTTCAAGTAGTTCCAACTTTCGCTTCCAGATGTCACTGACACCTAGTGGTGAACGTTGGAACTTTGATAAGATTTTTACAACGAAATCTAACCTAGAAATTTAGCTTCACACAAGTTTAGACTGTGGAAGGATCTTTTGCATGCCATAAATCTATGACATGGGAAGGCCGGTTTTACTTCCCCTCCGAAGAAAGGCATACAGAAGGATTTTTAACGCTCTTAAAAAAACCGACGACTTCGGCTGGGTTTGAACCCGCTATCTTGGACACAGCAGTTCAGCATGCAACCAACTACGCCACCGACGTTTACCGTTACCTTCTTCTCCTCCTCCAGGCAAATGCCGGAATAGTTCCAAACTTAATGCCATGGCAGCCTCTTTCCCAACTCTCACTTGAATTACAAATTCACACTCTAACCACGCTGTTCAAGCCCCTCAAATTAAACAACAACACCAAGAATATTTTACATATGACATCGAATGTGTACCGTTACCAACAGATGCACATATTACTGTAATTCCCCTTGCTCAACATCACGCCTTGAGCCATCTTGCATGCCTAAAAACAAAGATGGAAGAACGGAATAGAAGTGATTGCGGCTAGTGCGAGTAATAGCAAGTGCCATATGGATGAAACGCGAAAGTGATGAGGAGAAATGACCTGACTTGTGCAAGTCACCACGCTTGAGGCTGCGCATCAGCGAGAACACTCACACATCTCGCAGCTTGTCGAATGTAATATACCTCTAAAATCGTGAGCGTATGGCCGCGTCTCTGTAGGAAGATGGGGCACAGGGAAAACGCACAGACCTCTCTCCCCTAAGATTTTCTTTATTTTGAAAAGAGCTCTTAATACGAGTATTATTAATGCTGAATCGTGTTCATATATAAATTTTGAATAATAATAATAATAATAGTATGAACTGATTTACAGTGGCGTAGATCTTTTGAGTTGAAGCTATCGATGTGTCAAAATGGGTCAGTTATAAGACACGTTTCGTTTGTTAGGGAACATCATTAAATCCTGCTCTTCTTCTTCTTCTTCTTCTTCTTTATGTGCCATCTCCTCTCAGGAGGTTGGCAACCATCATAGAGACTCTTGCTTTAGATGATGCAGCACAAAACAGCTTAATAGTGGAACAATTGAACCAAGTTTTCAGATCATCGATCCAAGAAATGCGTCTTCTTCCTGGTCTTCTTTTGCCTTGTAGCTTCCCATGAATGATGACCAGCTGCAGCAGATGATATTTCTCTCTCCTCTCATCACATGGCCCAGATAGTGCAATTTCCTAATTTTGACAGTATTTAACATTTCCTTTCTCTTTCCCATCCGCCTCATCACCTCATCGTTGGTGACCTTTTATTTCCAACTCAACCTCAGTATCCTTCTGTACGTCCATACCTCAAATGCCACCAATCTGTCCCTTTCTCTTTTCTTTATGGGCCAGGTCTCAACTTCATAGAACAAGGTGGAGAAGATATAACATCTCAGAAGTCTAATTTTTAGATGTAAATTAAGGTCTCTGCTACAGAACACTCTCCTCATTTTATTGAATCCTGCTCACTTAGGCTTAATTTAATGGCCGACGGAGGGGCTCAAACCCCATTTGTCTTCTCGAATCAAGACCTAATTTCTTAGTGTGCGTAACTACCCCAGTCGGTCGTCATTATCTTCTTCTTTTTCTCCTTCCTATAGTGTTAGGCCAGGTGGCCTGTTACGGTCTCGTTCCATCTCTTTGTAGGTCGATCTACGCCTCTTCTGCCTCTAGGTTGGTATTAGAGAACTCGTCTGATGATCCGGCCGGTCTTCATACGTAGTACATGGTCCTTCCATGCTAATCTGTAATTCTGCACTGTGTTGATAATTGGTTATACTTTTAGTTCTTTAAGGATATCTTCAGATCTGTCCCATAGTGTGTATCCGGCGGTTCTCCTCATGAACCGCATCTTGGCACTCGTTAGTCTCCGTTCATCCCCTTTGCGAAGGGTCGAAGCTTCGCTGCCATATAAAAGGGTAGGTTTGGCTAGAATGTTGTATAGTTTGAGTCGTGTGTGCCTCTGGACTAAAGATGGCCCGAAAATGTTATTTATTAGTCCTGTGATCTTAGTGAAGTTGATTATTTTGTGCTACAAATCGGTTTCTTGGATGAAACTGAGGTTATAGCCGAGATATTTGAATGTTGATACCTGCTCAAGGGTTGTATTTTCTATTGCAATTTTTGTTCTCTCATGGTTTTTCCCAATGAAGGCCATAACTTTAGTTATCAGTATCATTCCCGTGTAATTCAATGGCAGAGTGTCAAATAATAATAATAAAAAAGATACGAGCCTTACAGTAGTCGCATATGATGTGTAACATCTGACATGCTATCCTACTGGTATACTACACAGCTTGGACATTCTTAAAATGTTAAATTACACTCCATTTTCATACTGGTACTATGATGAATGTATAGATTGAATTGGAGATATGGTACTGTCACACTTGTGGCACAGCGGTCAAGCTGTTAGTCTCTCACCAAGGTAGACCGGGTTTGATTCCCGGTCAATACATGTGAGATTTTCGAATTGAAATGCCATGTCCTGTGGTTCGCATTCCACGTAAAAGGGAGGTACCGTGGATCATGATTGTGAGATTAACGGTCACGCAAAACTACAAGCATCCTTCCTTCCTTAATAATTCATAATAACAAAGTGACACACAACGTCGACTGTACTTTCAAATACTGTGAGCACACTCCTCAGTAACTATATCATTCATTATTCTCAAGACTCTCATACAATTCGTCGTAAACAATCAAAACATGCCTTCCTACAATCATGAAATGACCTAGTCTCAGCTTTTATTCCACTCATATAACAACATTCTGTTATGCATTTAATATTTGACTAGCCTACTCAACCACAGCTTGACAATAATGCCGCTTACTTAAACGTCATTTGTCGTCTTTGTCCTACCCCATGTGATTTGAACCTTGATCGTGAAGCTTCATAAACTGCTCAATGACAAATGAAAGCCGGTGAAACATTTGACACTGTGCTCGTCAAACCAGTGCTTGCTAAATGCACTGCCTACTGTATTGCCATAACATGCTCGCGCTACAGAGCACACACTGCCTTGTTTCCAATACACACATTTTAAATTGTTATTGTAAAAGGGAGTGTTTTACAGATATTGTAGTTTATAATACGGAACTCATTTTATTAGATGATTTGAAACTTCCACCAGCACTAGCCTAAATAAAGAATACGATATGGATCAACTAGGTTAATAGACGCGACACCGCTCATAACCTTAAATCCCTTTAAAACTGGTCCTCTTAATTCACAGACCAACAGGTAATTTCATATGTATTCTGTTAAAATGAGTCATATTGATATGATAAATATCGTTTAAAATGATAATCTGGTAGCTGGATCAATCGATCGAGCGGGCAGTGCATACTTCCGTTTTCCACCACTGCCAGCTAGTACACTTCCGTTTGATCGATCGAGCGGGCAGTGCATACTTCCGTTGGATCCACCACTGCCAGCTCGATCATTCCAATCCACTTCCGTCCCCAATTTTCAATATCACTCCCACAAAACTATCCAGCAACCGAGCGGAAAGATGTTACACATCAAAAATGATCGTATGAACTCAGCTACCGTGATGTAAATCTTTTGAGTAGGAGCAAGTGGGGCGATCTATTTTACCAACTTCGACGTTCTGTTTAATAATGCCATCTGGCAGTGAGTTGTTGTTGTTGTTGTTGTTGTTGTTGTTGATTTGTATGTTTTGGGCTTTGTGACATCGTGGTCATGTAGCTCCGTGTACTTGCATGTGTGTGGAAACTCTTTGAAAAGCCATGTTATTGTGATGGTGATGATGAAGATGATAATTTTTGTTTTTAGCGGCCTATCATTGAGGCTATCGTCCCCTAATGGTTTGGGTGAAAATGAGAAATGATAATGGAATCAACACTAGAACTAAAGCTACTTTCAACTATCTTACGGGCTAGAAGAAGCAAAGGACAAAACTGAAGGAATATGAGAAATGAAAGACAGGAAAAAGAAATGCCCCCAACCCTCGAAAAATGAGAATTGAGGGGCTTGAAAAGAATTAGGGCCATGAAAGACAGATAGAAAAGGGAAAGGGAGGGTTCGCTCAAGTCACTGGAAAAAGGGAATAAACCGAACCCAGCTCAGGAATCCCCCAGGGTCGCCATCTCCTGAGCTCACCAGCAGTGAGTCCTTAATGGTGTAGCACTATCCGAGGCGCAGCATAAAAAGGTGCCTGCCTCCTCTAGGACCTTGAGCAGAAGGCAGGAGATACCATGAAAAGAAAAGAAGAGGGTTGACCCCTTGAAGAATGAGGGATCAGGAAAGATGAGACAAGGGCCAATTAAGAAGGAAAAGTGAAAGTTTCCCTAGGCCTCGGATACCCTAATATCGCCAGGGTCGGAGGAGAAAAAGTGTTGACTTAGAGAGGCCAACAGGAAAGATGGCACAGAGGACCCCAGCACTAGTAATTGAAAGCGATGCTGGACTCAGCTGGGGTCGCCAACCTACGTCTCACAAGTTTTGAGCCCCAGGGGGGCAATAGAGATAAGATGATGATAATTGTTGTTTTAAGGGGCCTAACATCTAGGTTATCGGCTCCTAATGGTTTGGGTGATTGTGAAGATGATAATGAAATGTAAACTATAACTAAAACTAACTACTAACTTGTATACTACAAGAAGAAATGGAAAGCAAAAGGAGAATAAGGCAAATGCAGGACAGGAGGAATAGAAATGCCCTCAACCCTCGAAGAAGGCGGATTGAGGGACTTGGAATGAAGGAGAGCCATGAAAGGCAGATAGGAAAGTGAAAGAGGAGAGGGTCCGCCCCAGAGGTAATGGATAAAAGGGGGAAAAACGGACCCAGCTCAGGAATTCCTCGGAGTCGCCAACTCCCGAACTCAACAGCCGTGAGCCCCAGAGGGTGTAACAATATCCAGGGTGGACCAGAAGAGGTGGGGCTACATACACCCAGCCTCCTTGAGGGCCTTGAGCAAAAGGCAGAAGATAACATGAAAATAAAGGAAAGCTGACCCCTCGCAGAAGGAGGGTATCAGAAAAGATGAGACAAAGGCCAATTAAGGCTCGAAAGGAAGAGACTCCCTAGGCCTCGGATACCCTAATACCGTCGGGGTCGGAAGAGAACAAGAGTTGACCAAGTGAGGTCGACAGGAAAGAAGACGGAGAGGAACCCGGCACAAGTAAGTGGAAGCAATGCCGGGCTCAGCTGGGCCCCGTGGTTTATTTTTGCCTGTTTTAAGATAACTACAGTAGAAGCTCTGTTTCGAATATTTCTCGTCCTCAGAAAGGCAACATATCCAGCAGAGCAAGACACAGTTATGTTCTAAATTTCGCAAGGAAGCTAACAGTTACCGAGAGTTCTGGAGCGAACACAACTGACTTCCACCGGAATATGTTGGAAGAATAGACGAAATGCATCGTGTGGTCCGTAAGGACTGACCCGCATGTCACGCTCCTAAAAGAAATACCGAGAAACAGAGTGTCCCAACAACTGACCCCAGAATGTTGTGTAATTATCATACCTTAGAAGGTCTCTTTTGTGACTTCACAATTGCATGTCCGGTTCTGGTTAGAATGACAAACAGGTAGTGGAAACAATTGCACTGATCCGGTCTTGAAGTCGTTCCGTGACTCCATGTTCTCCAAAGAAGTACAGTAGGCCTACGCAGCACTCCTCGCATACTAAGACAGCACTGGTATGATAAACGGTATCCTGTAGGCATCACCAGAAAATATATACTGAGCTGAATGCAAAATACGATTATCTCCAAGATATATTACAGGTAGCGTATGCAAATTCACTCCGATAATTTCTCCAGTTTTGGCTTCAGAAATAAATATAGATTTAAGTCTCTTGTTATATTTTAGTTTCTGCTCACATGCTCAAAATTTGAGGGATGTGGGGTGGCAACTATATGATCATAGCAGAAACATTTATTTATTTGGCCCGTGTAGATTAGGTAATTTAAGCCTACTTTCTTTCTTTGCAAAAATCATGATGATGATGATAATTAATTGTTGTCTTAAGGGGCCTAACATCTAGGTTATCGGCCCTTAATGGTTTGGATGATAGTGAAAATGAATGAAGATTAAATGTAGCCTATAATTAAAACTAACTACTGACTTACAAACTAGAAGACGAAATGTGAAACAAAAAGGAGAAGAATGTAGATAAAGGACAGGAGGAAAGGAAATGCCCTCAACCCTCGAATAATGAGAATTGAAGGACTTGGAAGGAAGGAGGGCCATGAAAGGCAGCGTGGATATGGAAAGAGGAGGGGGTCCGTCCCAAAGGCAATATAAAAAGGGGGTAAGCTTGACCCAGCTCAGGAATCCCTCGGGGTTGCCAAATCCCAAACTCACCAGCCGTGAGCCCTTGAGGGTGTAGCACTATCCAGGGTGCACCAGAAGTGGTGGGGCTACATAAACCCAGCCTTCTTGAGGGCCTTGTGCAGAAGGCAGGAGATATCATGAAAAGAAAAAGAAGGCTGACCCCTCGAAGAATGAGGGTATCAGGAAAGATGAGAAAAGGGCCAATTAAGGCCTCGGATACCCTAATACCGTCGGGGTCGGAAAAGAACAAGAGTTGACCAAGGGAGGTCGATAGTATAGATGACAGAGAGGAGCCCGGTACAAGTATGTGGAAGTAATGCCGAACTCAGCTGGGGCCCCGTGGTCGCCAACCCACGTCTCACTAGTCGTGAGCCCATGGGGGGTTTGCATAAAATGAAAGTAGGCTATAAATGTGGCTCTATGTGCAACATCTGCCTCATTACGTAGTGGTTAGCACGCTTAGGTGTCACCGTGGAGGCATGGGTTTGATTCCCGTCTTTACCATAAACTTTAATTCTGGTCTGAGTGCTGGAATGGGGTCCACTGAACGTCATACGGTAAAACTGAGAAGAGGTGGGTTCGATTCTTACCTCAGCCATCCTTAAAGAAGTTTTCCGTGGATTCCCCACTTCTACTCCAGGCAAATGCTGTGATGGTTCCTAACTTAAGGCCATGGCCACTTCGTACCAAAATCCTATTCTCAATTCCAAATACACACACTAGTACAGACATCATAGTCACACAGGTTATCAGACAATTTCTACACACACCCAAGTATGAGGGAGTGGGGAAGGAGGAGGGGGATTATATGAACGCACCTGACTACCGAACATTGGCTTAAGGAAAAATACCCAAGTGTTCCCCTGTTTGTTTTCAATAAGTGGTTTTAATGATACATTAGATCCAGTCCAAAACGACGTACCGCTCAGAACCTGAAGTTTCCGGATAATATACACATTCAATCCATCGTTCAGGAAGCGGTAACCGCTTATTTGTGGTCATCACTTGATGTGAGGTTCAAATGAAAGTTATTACCCGGGTTAAAAAACTATTTACCACGCGACTATCTCTGCCGGAACTCCCAAATATAAAAGCTTGGGTTACCATTATAATGCATAGTACAGCACTTCTGTGAAGCGTGACGTAACACGATTTGATACAAGTCAATAAAGTCCCCGCACCTGGGCCTTAGCGATCATATGATAGCAACGTTCGACTCGTTAGCCGCAAGTCCTTACAAGACCAGATTCTCTGGTGTAAAGAAGGAAGAAATAAAAATAAAAAGATATACCAACGGAATGTTGAATATTTGTCTGGATTCAAGTTCATTTTACTGTACTGAAGATCATAACTTGGCCCATGTTGCCAATTTACTCCTTTCAAGATTCAAAATCAGAGCAGCCTTGCAGATGTACTGTAGCTAGCTTTGGATACTTGATTCACCGTGCCGTAGCCGTCTACGTTAAATCGTTCACCACGATCGCAAAGGGGAACTTCAGAAAGTCCGGAGATCGGAGTTTCGAATCCCGGCTCTAGCAATTCTGCAATAGTACATTATGCAACGAGCCTATAATGGCAATAATTAAGACATGAGTTTTATATAAGGTGCGTTCAAAAAGTAACGAGCCGGAGGCTGTAATGCGCAAACCGGTGACGACATCGGCTAATCGTGGCGTGTGTAACGAGGTGTGGTTCCGACCAGAGCGAGGAAGGTCACAGCCCGTCGCTAGAGGGCAAGCGTCCACGTCACGGGACGATACAAAGCGAGCAGCAGCATGCATCAATCGTCCAACCAAGACCAAGACAGTAGGCCATTCGACATGCTTCCTGGTGTGGTTGAAGACTTTGGGGCACCCATTGGGCACACACTTTCCACAAGTGCAGTCGTTCCTTCATGATGGTGTGCACACTTCCGACGCTCAATCCGACTACGGTGGCTATGGCGTTCACTGTCACTCGGCAGCCCTGGGTAATGAGTGCATCAACCAGCTGGACGTTGCCATCGGTAATGCAGGGGGGTGTCCCAGACCGGGCATCATCGGCTAACGACACCCGTCCTTCCCTGAAGTGCTTGTGCCACGCCTTGAACCTTCCAAGGGACATGCAGTGTTCGCCGTACACTTGTGACATTCGGCGATGAATGTCCGTTCCCCCCAATCTCCTTCCGCTGTCATAAACCGAACAACGCCTATTTGCTCTTCATTTGACGCCTCCATGTCACTGTTTGAAATGCGACTGGCAGCGTAGGACGATTGATGCATGCTGCTGCTTGCTTTGTATCGTCACGTGACGTGAACGCATGCCCTCTAGTGGCGGGCTGTGACCTTCCAACGCTCTGGTCAGAACCACACCTCGTTACACACGCCACGATTAACCGATGTCGCCACCGGTTTGCGCATTACAGCCTCCGGCTCGTTACCTTTTGAACGCACCTTATAATTTCCGTACGAGTGTCTGAATTACCATTATAGGCGAGTTGCATACGACTGTTTATGTTCGACGATAATTATAACTATTTTATGTTCGAACATAAATATTCATAAATATCTGTCGAGATTTCGCCAGTTTTATCAACTGAACAGAGCGCATGGGACGCAAAGAATACCATGGCCTCCTGGAATACCCCACTATGACACCAGAAGCCACGCAGTGAAATTTAAAATAGAAGGCCATGGAAGTCAGCGCAGGTGCGATGATATCCTTACCTAATTGGTCACACAACTGTTTCTTGAGCTCTGATTGGTGGGAGAAACTGTTTCATAATGAAAAATAGTGTTATAATGACCCTCATTATGATACAGTTTTCTGACATATCATATTTACATTTCGACATCGTCGAAAAGTACATTATGCAACGAGCCTATAATGGCAAAAATTAAGACACGAGTATGTTTATAAAACGAGTGTAAGCGAGTTTTATAATTTCTATACGAGTGTCTTAATTACCATTATAGGCGATTTGCATACGACTGTTTATATTCGACGATAATTATAACTTTATTATATGTTTTAACATAAATATTCATAAATATCTGTGGGATTCAGTTAATTCAGTTAGTGAACAGGGCGCGCTGGCTTTGCTGACTGAACAGAGTGCATGCTTGGGTCAAGGCACTCGGAAAGCAGAGACCATTCACTTTGCTTGCCAACACATGACACCTATTGTTTACAGCCTGCCGTCCAGCTCTATATCATTCACTAATATAGCCACCGATGTCATTTGAAAGCAATGCGCTGTGTAGAAATTGGAGTTGGGGGATATTATGGTACAGTGCTATTTATTGTCTCATATTCGCCAGTTTGTTTACACGAACATATGGACGGTGCTCTTTCCATGTCGGTAATTTATATAGACATGTTGGATTTTGAGCGCATGCGCGAAGGTATCCTTACCTAATTGGTCACACAACCATATCATGAGCTCTGATTGGTGGGAGAAACTGTTTCATAATGAAACATAGTGTTATAATGAGCCTCTTTATGATACAGTTTTCCGACACTTAATGTTTACATTTCCACATAGCCTAATGAATTGAATATGAAGTCAATTGGAATTTCAAGATAATCCAGTGAACTGTCGATATCATTGATTAAATCGTTGCAATCCTGAGTGTGGTTTTCACTGGGGGGTTTACCCACTTCCACCAGGTAAATACCGATAGTGGCGGCTACGCTCACTAGAGCGCAGCGTTAGGCTATGGGGTCAAGCTCTCAGCTGACTCGGTAGACATGGGTTCGAGCCCCACTGTTGACCGTACTTGAAATGGCTTTCCGGGGTTTCCCCATTTTCAACTCCAGGCAAATGCTGGGACGGTACCTTCTGACAAGCCACGGCCGCCTCCTTCCACATCCTTGCCCACTTTCATCCATTTATCTCATCTCTCATTCCGGCGCGCAGGTCGTCCACGGGCGTCAACTAGAAAGACCTGCACTCGGCCTCTCAGGAGTCCACATGACAAAAATAAACAGGAAAATGCAGGGATAGTACCGTATTTGAACTCTCAGGGCACCTACCCCATCCCAGACCCCAGAAATCAGGTTACATCCCCGTGAACTTGGGTGACATTTGAAGTTGTCTGATATCCTGTATTTCTGTGTTTTTTTGTTTTTGTTTTTAGCGTATGGCATTTTAGTGCCGGGAGTGTCCGAGGACATGTTCGGCTCGCCAGAGTTTGTAGCTGCTTCTATGCGGACACCCATGGGGTGAGCTACAAGTACCGTCGCGTGTAGAGTGTTGTCTGGGGAGGCAAGTTTGAATGTAAGGACGAGGATTTGGAAGGTAGCTGCTGTGGCATATAGTTAGGGACCAACCCCGGCATTTGCCTGGAAGGAAGATGGGAAACCACAGAAGACCATCTTCAAGGTTGCCGGCGGGGGAATTCGAACCTCCTCGCCTCCCGGAGGTGAACGACTGCCTGCAGTTACGCCGTAACGACCACGGCTAACTCACCCGGTATTTCTATGATGACTGTTATAGTATGTAGCTGATTTATGGACTGAGATGGGGTAGGAAATAAGATATAAACCCGGCATTTGCCTTTAGTGTATGTGGAAAAACCCGGGGAAGACCACACTCTGGATAGTCACTGCCAGCGCCAGGGTTTGAACCTGAGATCGCCGGACTTGTTGCTGCACCCCATCCTAGTAGTGTTGCGCGATTTCACATGCATGGCTATGTCGCAGTGCTATAAAGAACCAGTCAACATCTTTACAAGAGGCATTAAAACCAATGGTTGCAATAAATTATTTTATTAATACCAGTGTCTGGTAGGACGCCTTTTCTGCTTATCAGTCACGCAAGTACGAAGTGCATTTCAGTGCTTATAAAGTCTACGCTAAGAACCGGATTGGCGACAGTACAAATAGGCCTAACAGTGATCTATTCACTCCATTTGTTACCTGTAATGTTGGTAATATACGAGGACACCATTGCTAACCTCCTTCTTAGGTAATGTACCCTTGCGTCATTATATGGAGCATGTATTCGTATCCCAGCTGGCTCACGGTCTTTCGAGGTATGGGGCGTTCAACCCACCGTACGATCACATGCTCAGGATTTGAGTCTATCAGGTAACTACTCTACATGGAAACACAACAGATTCCTAAATACCGAGTTTAATGATACTAAAATCATGTCAAAACACAACACAAACACAAAAAGTCCTCTCGGCACGCCGGAAGGCGGAGGTAGATTTCACCGGACAAACTTGGGGATAGGCGAAAATAGGCAGAATATGCAGATTTTCGTAGAAGGATCAGACCTCATTTATGGCGAGAAGGTATTTTATAATTGGAGCTTAATTAACTTTGTTTTTCGTCATTTTATGCTTATTTTAAACATTTTATTGTCTTATGGGAACGGTAACCTTCTTGTCATTTGGGGTCCATTTTTATACTTGTGGTCACACTATCCTTATGCGAGGTTTCGACACTGATGTGTAACTATGTAACGATCTGTTACTTCTTCACGCAAAATTATATCACCCGCAGAGATTTTGGTTGGTTCCTCAGTTTAGGGGCTGCGACAACGCGGTCATGTAACCCCGTGTACTTTGGGATGGCTGAATTAGTCTGTAATTCAGGTAAGGACTGCAGACGGTCAATTTCAAGCAGTAGTTCCTAATGTTGCTACCAGGTAATACCGTCAACGACACCTAGCTGTGAACTTGGCTACTAGATGCCACCGCAACCAGCAACTCGCAACGAACGTTGGAACTTCCCCTCCAAAGGAAAGCATACTGAGGGATTTTTAGCGCTCTTAGAAAATCCGACGACTTCGGCCGGCTTTGAACTCACGACTTTGGGCATAGGCATTCAGCATGCTACCAGTTACGTCACCGAAGCCGCTTCACACTTAGTCAGATGAAAATCTGAATCTGATCTCGTGCAAGTGCGTTATCTTGGCAACGTCTGATGGCTCATCCCTCATCAATTTAGTAGTGTTGCCATGGCAACCACTGATAGGTCTTGGCATTTTCTTATAATTCCGAAATTATTTTTCTCATCCCTTGGCATAATGGTGGGTTATATCAAAAATTCTTTCAGACAAACTTTTGTCTGAAAGAATTTTTGATATGACCCACCATTACGCCACGGGGTGAGCAAAATGATTTAAATTATAAGAAAATGCCAAGTGCCAAGAGAGGTTGCCATGACAACTTTACTTTTAATTGATAAGGGATGAGCCATCAGCAGTTGCTATGACAACGCCACTGCACGAGATAACATTCAGTTTTCCATCTGTCTGTGGGAAGCGACTTCGGTATCGGAACTGGTAGCATGCTGAACTTCTATGCCCAAGGTCGCGGGTTCAAACCCGGCTGAAGTCGTCGGATTTACTAAGAGCGCTAAAAAAAACTGAGTTTCCTTCGGAGGGGAAGTTCCAACGTTCGTTGCGAGTTGATGGTTCCGGTGGCATCTAGTAGCCAAGTTCACAGCTAGGTGTCGTTGATGGTTGGTTGGTTGGTTGGTTGGTTGGTTGGTTCTTAAGTTTAGGGGCTGCGACAACGCGGTCATGTAGCCCCGTGTACTTTGGGTGTGTGTAGAATCTGTCTGATAACCGGTGTTAATTGTGATGACTGTATTAGTGTGTGTATCTGTTTTTTAATTTTAAGTACTGCAACTTATAATTTTTCAAATAGTTCCTACTTTTGCCGCCAAGCGCCACCGTCAACGACTACTAGGTCTAATTCAGAACTTAGCTACTAGACGCCACCGCAGTCGGCGCTTGGCAACGAACGTAGAAACCTAAGAGCGTTGTTTACATTCTTAACCTATCCAATTTAGCTTCACACAGGTGCAATTAGTGGAAGGATCTTTAACATGCCATAAATCTATGACATGGGACCGCCGGCTTTACTTCCCCTCCGAAGGAAGGCATACTGAGGGATTTTTAACGCTCTTAAAAATCCGACGGCCGGGTTTGAATCCGCTATCTTGGGCATAGAAGCTCAGCATGCTACCGACTACGCCAGAGAAGCTTCTTAGTGAATGAGTTATAGGGAAATGGTAGTATTTTTAATTATGTAGCCTATTTTAGGTAGATTTCATCAGAAAGCTAACTATTGCAATTTAGGTAGATTTCATCAGAAAGCTAACCATTGCAATGGGTGCCATGTTTCGACTTCCGGAAAATTTCGACATATCTTCGCGTTTCACATCCACCAGACTCCCAAACCACCGTCAGTTCAAAAGTTTATATATATAGGCCTATATATATATGCATATATATCAGTTTCTTGTGGACACGATAACTGCCGTAATTTTGCACCAATCACTTTGAATTTTTCGCATAATATGTATCCCCTTAAAATCTCGGTCGAGTTCGTTAATAGGCAAAATCGGTTGAAGGTGGGGGATGGCTTTTTTTCGAAAAAGTGAAATATCCCTATAACTCTCTTAATACGTGAAATATCGAATCCATTCAAAGTTCATAATATGTGTCGGATAAGTGCCAAAAATGTATGCTTGAAAAGTTTTTGATAGCACCAAACATTGACCAAAGGGGTGGAAAAAAGTGTTTTTTTCGGGAAACATTAATCATATCTCTCTTAATAGGCACAATATCAAAACCGTGCAAAATGGAAAATATTCCCCTAATAATTACCTAAAACTTTGTTTGAAAGAATTTTTGATCTGACCTACCATTACGCCAAGGGTTGAGAAAAATGATTTCTGAATTGAAGAAAATGCCAAGTGCCATCAGAGGTTACCATGACAACGATTCTTAATTGATGAGGGATGAGCTATCAGAGGTTGCCAAGACAACGCCATCGCACGAGATCACATTCATTTTTCCATCTGACTCTGTGGGAAGCGGCTAACTGGTAGCATGCTGAACTTATAAGCCCAAGGTCGCTGGTTCAAAGCCGACCAAAGTCGTCAGATTTTCAAAGAGCGCTAAAAATACCTCAGCATGTCTTCCTTTGGAGGGCAAGTTCCAACGTTCGTTGCAAGTTACTGGTTGCGGTGGCATCAAGTAGCCTAGTTCACAGCTAGGTGTCGTTGACGTTAGTATATGGTACAAAATTAGGAACTACTACTTAAAATTGACCGTCTGCAGACCTTACCTGAATTACAGACTAATACAGTCATCACAATTAACACCGTTTATCAGATTCTACACACACCCAGTGTACACGGGGTTACATGACCACGTTGTCGCAGCCCCTAAACTGAGGAACCAACAAAAATCTCAGCGGGAGATAAAATTTTGCGTGAAGAAGTAACAAACTGTCAGATAGTTACACATCAGTTCCAAACCTTTCATAAGGACAGTGTGATCACAAGTATAAAAATGAACCCCAAATGACAAGAAGGTCACCATCACCATAAGACAATAAAATGATAAAAATATGCATACAAAAACAAAAAAAAGTTAATTAACCTCCAAATGTAAAATACTGTCTTGGAATCAATGAGGTCCGATCCTCCTACGAAAACCTGCATATTTTGCCTATTATAGCCTATCCCCTAGTTTGCTCGGTGAAATCTACCTCCGCCTTCCGGCGTGCCGAAAGGAATTTTTTGTACGGTTTTGATATTGTGCCTATTAAGAGAGATATGATTAATGTTTCCCGAAAAACCCACTTTTTCCCACCCCTTTGGTCAATGGTTGGTGCTATAAAAAACTCTTCAAACATAAATTTTTGGGCTTTATCCGACACATAGTATGAACGTTGAACGAATTCGATATTTCACATATTAAGAGAGTTATAGCAATATTTCACTTTTTCGAAAAAAGCCCCCCATTTTCACCCCCTTCGACCGATTTAGCCCAGTAACGAACTCGACCGAGATTTTATTGGTATACATATTCGGTAAAAAATTCAAAGTGATTGGTGCAAAATTACGGCAGTTATCGTGTCCACAATAAACTGATATGCATATATATATATATATATATATATATACTAGCAGAAGTGCCGGCCCCGTGGTGTTGGGGTAGCGCGCCTGCCTCTCACCCGGAGGCCCCGGGTTCGATCCCCGGCTCCGTCAGGGATTTTAAAACTGACGTGAGGGTTGGAACGGGGTGCACTCAGCCTCGTGAGGACACTTGAGTAGCTATCTGACAGTGAGACAGCGCCCCGATCACGAATACCAATATTAACGGCCGAGGGGACCCGACGCGCTGATCACGCGTCACCCCAATATCTGCAGGCCAAATGGCTGGGCAGCGGTCGCTTGGTCGGCCTTAGCCCGTCATGGGCTGGATAGTGCCAGGGGTTGACTTGACTAGCAGAAGTACCCGCTCTTCGAACGGTCTTCGGTATTAATAACCAGACGTTATCAATTGATCTACTGTTGCAATGGTTAGGGGATTGTTATTCCTTCATATGTTTATCAGAGTGAAGTTAGTATTCTGGGAATATCACACACACTGTTAATTTAAGGGCCTTAAAATGTGGTTTTCGGAGACTCATTATACACTCCTGAATTTTGTGTCCCACATTGAGAAGCGCAACATATGCTTAGGTCGTCCTTCCAGGATAATTTTTATATTTCGCCTATTTTACCATGTATTTTGAAAAGTTTCTTCCTATACCAATCCTTCAATGAGAAGAACGGTGAAGAGTTTTATAAATGATTGTTGTATTGACTCTCATGGATACCTAATTTTACGATGCTCCAAACATTCGAACACGAGTTATAGGCGTACATAAAGATACACAGAAAGGCCGAAAATCCCTAAGTATGCCTTTCTTCGGAGGGGAAGTAAAGCCGGCGGTCCCATGTCATAGATTTATGGCATGTAATATAACCTTCCACTAACTACAATTGTGTGAAGCTAAATTTGTAGGTTAGATTTGATTAACGCTCTATTCGTTCCAAAGTTTGCCGGTTGCGGTGGCATCTAGTAGCCAAGTCACAGCTAGGTGTCGTTGACGGTAACATTTGGTAGCAAAAGTAGGAACTACTGCAAATTGATCGTCTGCAGTCCTTACCTGAAATACAGATAACACACACTAATACAGCCATCACAATTAACACCGGTTAGCAGACAGATTCTACACACACGAGGCTACGTGAACGCGTTGTTGAAGCTTCTAAACTGAGGAACCAACCAACCAACCTACAACATATTACCCAGTCCGAATATGGATATATCAACCACACGGTTTCAAACAAAAGCTTCCTTACGATGAACCCGTTTGTCGAAAAAAAAAAGTTAGAATGTGCTCAATCTAAATTCACCTAACGTGTACTTCCTGACGTCAAAATAAAATTGAAAACCTCGTAGACGAAACGCAATACACCTCACATAAAGACTGACCCTCACCGTTGTGTAAAGTCCCCATCCACAGGAAGACACCTTTAACAAATTATAAAGGCTTGTGGTGCATGGATATTCAGGTTTTTTAGCCACCAATGGCCCAAATTCCTAATAGCCGCAAAAAATACAATTTCAATTGAGTATTTCTTGAAAATAATGTTTCTGTTTGGAGATATAATTCTGTACGACATATCACACGTGTAAATCACGTGAAAAAATTCTAGGGTACCCCTTGACCCCCTTATGTGCATTGATGAATTTGACAGTCTAACTTGATTCCGTGATAACCTTATAGCCATTTGCAAACTTTCATAGAAATGTAATAAGTGGAGTGGCATTGATTTTAACAGAAATAGATGGAACGTTGGATGTCTTCTCTTGAGAACCTGATGTCATGGTTGCCGGCTTGCATTCCTTCATTAGTTTATTAAATTAAATTAGTTTTCTGGGAATATCTCAGAAACTGTTGGTTTTAGAGCCTTAAAATGTAGTTTTCGGGAACCCTCGAGTTTTGTTTCTGCCACCGAGGGGCTAATAATGAGCTTTGTCTAGTCGTTGTATACCAAAATATAATAATAATAATAATAATAATAATGATAATAATATAATAAATACGATATAGGGATAGGGATATGAAAGACCTTCCGTACCACACCCGCACGTGGAAATCGCGTGACAAAATTCTAGTGTACCCCTTGACCCCCTTAAGCTCATTATACGTATTGATGAATTTTACAGCTTAATTTGGTTCTGTGATAACCTTATAGCCGTTTGCAAACTTCACAGTAATGTAATAAATGGAATTGCATTGCGTCTTACAGAAATAGATGGTCCTTCCCCGAGTTTTGTTTCTCACATCGAGGGGTTGAAAATAAGCTTTGTCTCGTCCTTTTACGCCTATTTCAGCATGAATTTTATAGGGGTAGGCCCCCTTTTATGAGATGTACGGAGAAGAGTTTCATCAATGATTAGTGTGGTGCTTCTGATGGATATCTGTATCAAATTTTACGTTGATCCACCCAGCCGTTCTCAAGTTATAAGGACTCGAATTCGTCCACAGACAAACAGACAGACAGACAGACAAAAATTATATTTTTGCGCGCATCCGTCATAAAACAGTATGAAACGCGCAAATAACGCAAATTTCCGTGGAAATTCAGAAAAAACAGACAACCTTTCATTTTTATATATATAGAGATATACAAGCTGACCCGGCAGACGTTGTCCTGCCAATCAAAGAAAGTGTTGTAACTTAGTTTCTTGAAGTGCTTTTGGATACACAATATTTTTTCAATTTCTGTTAACTGCCTCTAAACTATCGTGAATTGAATTAACTAATTTAGAAACATTCGTTGGAGCGTGCACAACAACTCTCCAAAGTTTCATCGCAAACGGATAAATGGCATTTAACGCATACGGGATTTGGTTTAAATGATTCGTGCTCTGTCACTCATTTGTTGAATCTACTCGTGCTCTACCAACAGTGAAATAGATTTACTAAGTTAGAAAGCTTCACGTAAGTGTACACAACAACTCATCAAAGTTTCATCGCAATCGATGAATAGTATATGAACGCATACAGGATTTTGTTTGAACGCTTCGCGCGTCGTCACTCATTTGTTACATCCACTCGTGCGCTACCAATATTGTAAAATGGATTTACCAAGTTGAACACCTTCCCTGGCGTGTACACAACAACTCATCAAAGTTTCATCGGAATCGGATGAATGACATATGAACGCATAAGTGATTGTTTTAAACGATTCGCGTGCCGTCACTCATTTGTTGAATCTACTCATGCGCTACCTATTGCAAAATAGATTTACTAAGCCTGAAACCTTCTCTGGCGTGTACTCAATGATTCACCAAGGTTTGATCGCAATCGGATGAATGATATATGACCGCATACGGGACATTGTGGAAACGATTCGCGCGCCGTCGCTCATTTGTTGAATCTACTCGTGCGCTACTTATTAAAAACTGGAATTACTAAGACAGAAACATTTCCTGGAGTGTACACAACATTTCACCAAAGTTTCATCGCAATCGGATAAATTGTATATGGACGCATACGGTACTTTGTTGAAATGATTCGCGTGCCGTCACACATTTGTTGAATCTACTCGTGCGCTACCTATTTTAAAATGGATTTATTAAGCCAGAAACCTTCCGTAGGGTATACACAACATCTCACCCAAGTTTCATCGTAATCGGACGAATGGTATTTGAACGCATTTGGGACCTTATTGAAACGCTTCGCGCATCATCGCTCATTTGTTGAATCTACTCGTGCGAAACCTCCTGTGAAATGGATTTACTAAGTTAGAAACCCTCACGTAAGTGTAGACAACATCTCACCCAAGTTTCATTGCAATCGGATGAATGGTATAACCTATGAACGCATACGGGACTTTGATTAAAAGTTCGCGCGTCCTTGCTCATTTGTTGAATCTACTCGTGAGCTACCTAATGTAAAATGGATTTACTAAGTTAGAAACCCTCACGTAAGTGTACACAACATCTCACCCATGTTTCATCGCTATCGGACGAATGGTATTTGAACGTATACGGGACTTTATTGAAACGCTTCGCACGTCGCCGCTCATTTGTTGAATCTATTCGTGCGCAAACTCCTGTGAAATGGATTACTAAGTTAGAAGCCTTCACTTAAATTTACACAACAACTCATCAAAGTTTCATCTCAATCTATGAGTGGAATATAAACTTATACGGAATTTTGTTGAAACGCTTCGCGTGTCGTCACTCATTTGTTGAATCTAGTCGTGCGCTACCTAATGTGGAATTGATTTACTAAGCCAGAAGCCTTCCCTGGAGTGTAGGCTATACAACATCTCACCCAAGTTTCATCGCTATCGGACGAATGGTATTTGATCGCATACGGGACCTTTTTGAAACGCTTCGCGCGTCGTCGCTCATTTGTTGAATCTATTCGTGCGCTATCTAATGTAAAATAGATTTACTAAGCCAAACACCTTCCCTGGAGCTCACTCAACATATCACCCAAGTTTCATGGCAATCGGATGAATGGTATATGAACGCATAAGGGACTTTGAAATGCTCTAACGTGCAGAGACAAACAGTAGAATTCGACATCACTGCCACCTTTGGTATAACACAACTTTTCGCCACCGGCGGAGTGTATGTAATGGCGGTAGTTGCACAGGTTGCGACCAGGTGGCTCTAACGTGCAGAGACAAACCGTCCAAAGACATCAGCTTTCACGAAGGCCAAGGCTAGTGGTTTCCATGACGACTGTTTATGACTGTATATTGTGGTTCTAAAATTGTGTGTAAATTGTGGTTTTAAACTTGTGTTCATTCCACCTACCGGGTCAGATTGTGAATCTAAACCATACGTGGACCCACCCTAATGAAAAAATCCACAGCCTGCTTCCAGTCTCCGACCGGGTCAGGAATGGAATGAATGAAGCCCCCATCTAGCGGTGAGGATATGAACTGTGCCGGCTGCCGAGGCCTGACGCACTCCTCTGGGGCAATGATTAAATGAATGACAGATGAAATGAAATGATAGTGGAGAGTGTTGCTGGAATGAAATTTTGACAGGGAAAACCGGAGTACCCGGAGAAAAACCTGTCTGCCTCCGGTCTGTCCAGCACAGATCTCACATGGAGTGACCGGGATTTGAACCACGGACCCAGCGGTGAGAGGCCGGCGTGCTGCCGCCTAAGCCACGGAGGCCCGCACCCACCCTAATATATATACCAAATTCCATCAAAATCGGTTCAGTCGTTTAGGAGGAGTTCAGTCACATACACAGGTGTCGAAGAATTATATATATAAAGATATATACATAGGCTATACATACATAAATTATATATAACTTTTGAACTGACGGTGGTTTTGGGGTCTGGGGGATGTGAAACGCGAAGATATGTCGAAATTTTCCGGAAGTCGAAAAATGGTACCCATTGCAATAGTTAGCTTTCTAATGAAATCTACCTCTGGTTGGTTCCTCAGTTTAGGGGCTGCGACAACGCGGTCATCTAACCCCGTGTACTTTGGGTGAGTGTAGAATCTGTCTGATACACGGTGTGAATTTTAATGGCTGTATTAGTCTTAATTCAGGTAAGGACTGCAGACGGTCAATTTCAAGCAGTAGTTCCTAATGTTGCTACCAGGTACTACCGTCAACGACACCTAGCTGTGGACTTGGCTACTAGATGCCATCCCAACCAGCAACTCGCAACGAACGTTGGAACTTCCCCTCCAAAGGAAAGCATACTAAGGGATTCTAGCGCTCTTAGAAAATCCGACGACTTCGGCCGGCTTTGAAACCGCGACATTGGGCATAGAAGTTCAGCATGCTACCAGTTACGTCACCGAAGCCGCTTCCCACTTTGTCAGGCGGCTTCGGTGGCGTAGTCGGTAGCATGCTGAGCTTCCATGCCCAAGATAACGGGTTCAAACCCGGCCGAAGCCGTCGGATTTTTAAGAGCGTTAAAAATCCCTCAGTATGCCTTCCTTCGGAGGGGAAGTAAAGCCGGCGGTCCCATGTCATAGATTTATGGCATGTTAAAGATCCTTCCACTAATTGCACCTGTGTGAAGCTAAATTGGATAGGTTAAGAATGTATACAACGCTCTTAGGTTTCTATGTTCGTTGCCAAGAGCCGACTGCGGCGACGTCTAGTAGCTCAGTTCTGAACTTGGCCTCGTAGTCGTTGACAGTGGCGCTTGGCGGCAAAAGTAGGAACTATCTGAAAAATTGTTAGTTGCAGTACTTAAATTAACAAACAGATAACACACACTAATACAGTCATCACAATTAACACCGGTTATCAGACAGATTCTACACACACCCAAAGTACACGGGGCTACATGACCACGTTGTCGCAGCCCCTAAACTTAAGAACCAACCAACCAACCACTTAGTCAGATGGAAATACTGAATCTGATCTCGTGCAAGTGCGTTGTCATGGCCAAGTCTGATGGCTCATGCCTCATCAATTTAGCAGTGTTGCCATGGCAACCACTGATAGCTCTTGGCATTTTCTTATAATTCCGAAATCATTTTTCTCGTCCCTTGGCGTAATGGTGGGTCATATCAAAAATGCTTTCAGACAAAAGTTTTAGGTAATTATCAGGGGAATATTGTCCATTTTGTACGGTTTTGATATTGTGCCTATTAAGAGAGATATGATTAATGTTTCCCGAAAAACCCACTTTTTCCCACCCCTTTGGTCAATGGTTGGTGCAATAAAAAAACTCTTCAAACATACATTTTTGGGCTTTATCCGACACATAGTATGAACGTTGAACGGATTCGATATTTTACATATTAAGAGAGTTATAGGAATATTTCACTTTTTCGAAAAAAAAAAGCCCCCCATTTTCACCCCCTTAGACCGATTTAGCCCAGTAACGAACTCGACCGAGATTTTATAGGTATACATATTCGGTAAAAAAATTCAGAGTGATTGGTGCAAAATTACGGCAGTTATCGTGTCCACAAGAAACTGATATACATACATATATATATATACTAGCTGAAGTACCCGTGCTTCGCTACGCGTCATAAATAAATTAAAATATGAAGGTGACAGTTAAAACAGGGGATAGGCGAGGTGCTGCGCAGAGGGAGATTAAGGATGGAACATTTTGTCCAACTACACCGCTCGGCGTTGACCGTGTTTTATAGCACAAATTTAGGTTTTACTCGCTAACGGTTGGAGATACCTTTCGGATAGAAAATGTAATTTTTAACCTCGTATATACCATCAAAAGTTTGCTATTTCTTAGCGTTCTCTTTTTATTTGAAATGGAAATATGAAAGTTTTAAACCAAATGGTGTAGTGAAGTCACTAAAATGGTCGCCATCTTTAAATAGTACAAAGTATTGAAATCAAAAGTAACCTATATGTTAACCAGGTAAATCAGCTACTTCCATGTAAAATTCATGTAAATCGGACCAGTGGTACTTGCGTGATTGAGTAATACATAGACGCACATCATCTCATTTTTAGCCTCGCTTCGCTCGCGTCATAGTCGTGTCATATTGTTATTCAATGAAATGCAGGTTTAACCCCATTAACACCCCTTTAGAACCTGAATATCCAAAAATCCCTCCTTGGTAGACGTTTTCGTCACACAACAAACATATCCCCAAAATATCATTCTTCTAACTTTAATAGTTTGGGTTGGTCGATGAAAGTGAACATCCAAATATCCTTCCTTAGGGGACGTTTTTCTTCCAGAATTTCACCCCTCCCCATGGGCCCCTTAAATTGGATTTATGAAAACACGGTCGAACACATATTTATTTAATTTATTTATTTAGTTATTTATTTAATTATTTATTTTTAAGCTGATTGATTTCCTCCGATATTTCAAACTCCTCGCCAATGTCGTTTAAGAGATACACGGTCCGTTAGGAATCTTTCAACCCCCACTTTTCATCCCTTTCACCTCATAATATACACTACATCGAAAAACCATTAGACATGTGTCAGCTTATTTTTAATGATTAGTATATATGCCAAGTATCACATCCCCAAATGAAACCACTCGTGAGATATTGTTATTCAATGAAATGCACGTTTACCCCCCTTAACACCTATTTAGAACCTGAATATTCAAAACTCTTTCCTTAGTGGACATTTTCGACATACAACGAACATATCCCCAAAATTTCATGTTTCTAACTTTAATAATTTTGGCTGGGCTATGATGAGTGAGTGAGTCAGTCAGGACATTTCCTTTAATTTATTTTTGATAATTTCACCCCTCCCCATGAACCCCTTAAATTGGATTTATGAAACAAACGGTCGAACACCTATTTACTTATTTAAAGCTGTTTTCCCCCTGAGTTTGATGAGTGAGTAAGTGAGTCCATCAGTTAGGACACTTTCTTTCCTGTTCCCCCCCCCCCCCCCAGAATTTACCTTTTTCCAAGGGCCCCTTAAATTGGATTTATGAAAAAAAAACAGTCGAACACCTATTTACTTGTATTTTAAGCTGTTATTTTTCCGCCGAATTTCAAACTTCTCGCCTATGTCCCTTAAGTGATACACGCTCCGTCAAGAATCCCTCAACCCCCAATTTTCACCCCTATCACCTCATAATATACATCACCTCGATAAACCCTTAGACATATGTCTGATTATTTTTAATGATTAGTTTATATACCGAATATGACATCCCCTAAGAAACAACTCATGACATATCCTTATTCAATGAAATGCACGTTTACCCCCTTAACATCTTTTTAAAACCCGAATAAACAAAAATCATTCCTTAGTTGACGTTTTCGACATACAACGAACATATTCCCAAAATTTCATTTTTCCTACTTAAATAGTTTTCGCTGGGCGTGATGAGTGAGTGAGTCAGACAGGACATTTTCTTTCAATTATTTTTACCAGAATTTCACCCCTCCCCATGGGCCCCTTAAATTGGATTGATGAAAAAACGCTTGAACACCTATTAACTTATTTTTAAAGCTGTCTTTTTCCCCTGAGTTTGGTGAGTGAGTGAGTTAGTCAGTTAGGACACTTTCTCTCCTTTTTCCCCCCAGAATTTCACCCCACTCCATTGGCCCCTTAAATTAATTTATGAAAAAACGGTCGAACACCGATTTACTTATCTTTTTAGCTGATGTTTTTTCGCTGCGTTTCAAATTTCTCGCCTATGTCGTTTAAGAGATAGGCCTACACGCTCCGTTAGGAATCCTTCAACCCCCACTTTTCACCCCTTTCACCTCATAATAATGCACCACATCGAAAAACCCTTAGACACATGTCTGCTTATTTTTAATGATTAGTTTATATGCCGAGTATCACATCCACAAATGAAACCACTCGTGAGATAATGTTATTCAATGAAATTCAGGTTTAACCCCCTTAAGACACCTTTAGAGCCTGAATATCCAAAAATCCTCCCTTAGTGTACGGTTTTGACATACAACGAACATATCCCCAAAATGCCATGTTTCCAACTTCAATATTTTTGGCTGGGCGATGATGAATGAGTGAATGAGTCACGACATTTTCTTTCATTTTTTTCCCTTCAGAATTTCACCCCTCCCGATGAACCCCTTCAATTTGATTGATAAAAAAACTGTCGAACAGCTATTTACTTACTTTAAAGCAGTTTTCCCCCTGAGTTTCATGAGTGAGTGAGTCAGTCAATCAGTTAGGACACTTTCTTTCCTGTTTCTCCCCCCCACCCACTCCTGAATTTCACCCCTCCCCATGGGCCCCCTAAATTGGATTAATGATAAAACGGTCAAACACATATTTACTTATTTTTATGCTGATTTTTTCCCGCTGAGTTTCAAAATCCTCGCCTATGTCGTTTAAGAGATAAACGCTCCGTTAGGAATCTTTCAATCCCCACTTTTCACCCCTTTCACCTCATAATATACACCACATCGAAAAACCCTCCGACTCGTGTCTTCTTATTTTTAATGATGAGTTTATGTGCCGAGTTTCACATCCCCCAATGAAACCAATCGGGAGATATTGCTGTTCAATGAAATGCAGGTCTACCCCCTTAACACCCCTTTAGAACCAGAATATCCAAAAATCCTCTCTTAGTGGGCATTTGCGGCACTTGGGGAAGCTGCATACCAAATTTCATTCCAATCCGTTTGATGGTTTCTGAGATTTCGTGATGAATGAATGAGTGAGTGGTATTTGACAAATATACAGTAGAAGATAGTGTCAAGTCTTTGTTATGCTAAACACGGTTGACAGTGCTGTGTGAGTAGTAGAGTAACTAACGGGATTTCAAGTAAAGATCCTTATTTTCTATACCGGTAGTGCAGAGCGCAAATGGCATCCAGTCTGCCGTGTCTCGACTTGCTATGTTGCCATGGAAACTATCCGCCTTGCCATTCCTTCATGAGTCTATTTTATGATTTGATTAACATGTGCTGGAGTGCAAAAGGGTCAAAATCAGAAGAGTGAGAAAGACTATCGAAAATCCATGTAGCCAGCGGTTCCTTCTGGGTCCTAAACTATGTGTATGCAAAATTCGGTTGAGATTGGTGTAACGGTGTAGATTTGTATCCGGAACAGACCCACCCACATACATACCCACATACAGACTTTCACTTTTATATATAAGACTAGCTGAAGTACCCGTGCTTCGCTACGCGTCATAAATAAATTAAAATGTGAAGGTGACATTTAAAACAGGGGATAGGCGAGGTGCTGCGCAGAGGGAGATTAAGGATGGAACATTTTGTCCAACTACACCGCTGGGCGTTGACCGTGTTTTATAGCACAAATTTAGGTTTTACTCGCTAACAGTTGCAGATACCTTTCGGATAGGAAATGTAGTTTTAAACCTCGCATATGTCATCAAAAGTTTGCTATTTCTTAGCGTTCTCTTTTTATTTGAAATGGAAATATGAAAGTTTGATACCAAAGGGTGTAGTGACGTCACTAAAATGGTCGCCATTTTAAATAGTGCCAAGTATTGAAATCAAAAGTAACCTATATGTTAACCAGGAAAATCAGCTACTTCCATGTAAAATTCACGTAAATCGGACCAGTGGTACTTGCGAGATTGAGTAATACACAGACACACACCATCTCAATTTTAGCCTCGCTTCGCTCACGTCATAGTCGTGTCATATTGTTATTCAATGAAATGCAGGTTTAACCCCGTTAACACCCCTTTAGAACCTGAATACCCAAAAATCCCTCCTTAGTAGACGTTTTCGACACACGACAAACATATCCCCAAAATATCATTCTTCTAACTTAAATAGTTTTGGTTGGTCGATGAGAGCAAACATCCAAAAATCCTTCCTTAGTGGACGTTTGTCTTCCAGAAGTTCACCCCTCCCCATATGCCCCTTAAATTGCATTTATGAAAACACGGTCGAACATCTATTTATTTTATTTATTTATTTATTTATTTATTTTTAAGCTGATAGATTTCCTCCGAATTTCAGACTCCTCCCTATGTCGTTTAAGAGATACACGCTCAGTTAGGAATCTTTTAACCCCCACTTTTCATCCCTTTCACCTCATAATATACACTACATCGAAAAACCATTAGACATGTGTCAGCTTATTTTTAATGATTAGTATATGTGCCAAGTATCACATCCCCAAATGAAACCACTCGTGAGATATTGTTATTCAATGGAAAGCACGTTTACCCCCTTAACACCTCATTAGAACCTGAATATCCAAAACTCTTTCCTTAGTGGACGTTTTCGACATACAACAAACATATCCCCAACATTTCATGTTTCTAACTTCAATAATTTTGGCTGGGCGATGATGAGTGAGTGAGTCAGTCAGGACATTTTCTTTCATTTATTTTTGATAATTTTACCCGTCCCCATGAACCCCTTAAATTGGATTTATGAAACAAACGGTCAAACACCTATTTACTTATTTAAATCTGTTTTCCCCCTGAGTTTGATGAGTGAGTAAGTGAGTCAATCAGTTAGGACACTTTCTTTCCTGTTTTTTTTTCCATAATTTGACCCCTCTCCAAGGGCCACTTAAATTGGATTTATGAAAAAACGTTCGAACACCTATTTACTTGTATTTTAAGCTGTTTTTCCCACCGAATTTCAAACTTCACTACTAAGTCGTTTCAGAGATACACGCTCCGTCAAGAATCCCTCAACCCCCAATTTTCACCCCTTTCACCTCATAATATACACCACATCGATAAACCCTTAGACATATGTCTGATTATTTTTAATGATTAGTTTATATACCGAATATCGCATCCCCAAACAAACAACTCATGAGATATCGTTATTCAATGAAATGCACGTTTACCCCCTTGACACGTCTCTAAAACCCGAATAAACAAAAATCATTCCTTAGTTAACGTTTTCGACATACAGCGAACATATTCCCAAAATTTCATGTTTCCAACTTTAATAGTTTTCGCTGGGCGTGATGAGTGAGTGAGTCAGACAGGACATTTTCTTTCATTTATTTTACCAGAATTTCACCCCTCCCCATGGGCCCCTTAAATTGGATTGATTAAAAATCGCTTGAACACCTATTAACTTATTTCTTAAGCTGTCTTTTTCCCCTGAGTCAGTCGGTTAGGACACTTTCTCTCCTCTTTATCCCCAGAATTTCACCCCACCCCATTGGCCCCATAAATTAATTTATGAAAAAACAGTCGAAAACCGATTTACTTACTTTTTAAGCTGATTTTTTTTCGCTGAGTTTCAAATTTCTCGCCTATGTCGTTTAAGAGATAGGCCTACACGCTCCATTAGGAATCCTTCAACCCCCACTTTTCAGCCCTTTCACCTCATAATAATACACCACATCGAAAAACGCTTAGACACATGTCTGCGTATTTTTAATGATTAGTTTATATGCCGAGTATCACATCCATAAATGAAACCACTCGTGAGATATTGATATTCAATGAAATGCAGGTTTAACCCCCTTAAGACCCCTTTAGAACCCGAATATCCAAAAAACCTCCCTTAGTGTACGGTTTTGACATACAACGAACATATCCCCGGAATGTCAAGTTTCCAACTTCAATATTTTTGGCTGGGCGATGATGAGTGAGTGAACGAGTCAGGACATTTCCTTTAATTTTTTTTTCTTCAGAATTTCACCCCTCCCGATGAACCCCTTCAATTTGATTGAAAAACAAACTGTCGAAAAGTTATTTACTTACTTTAAAGCAGTTTTTTCCCCCTGAGTTTGATGAGTGAGTCAGTCAGTCAATCAGTTAGAACACTCTCTTTTCTGCCCCCCCCCCCTCCCAGAATTTTACCCCTCCCCAAGGGCCCCTTAAATTGGATTTATGGAAAAGCGGTCAAACACATATTTACTTATTTTTATGCTGATTTTTTTTTCGCTGAGTTTCAAACTCCTCGCCTATGTCGTTTAAGACATACACGCTCCGTTAGGAATCTTTCAATCCCCACTTTTCACCCCTTTAACCTCATAAACACATCGAAAAACCCTCAGACACGTGTCTTACTTTTTAATGATAAGTTTATATGCCGTGTATCACATCCCCCAATGAAACCAATCGGGAGATATTGTTATTCAATGAAATGCAGGTTTAACCCCCTTAAGACCCCTTTAGAACCTGAATATCCGAAAATCCTCCCTTAGTAGACGGTTTTGACATACAATGAACATATCCCCAAACTGTCATGTTTCTGAAAATGAAAATCCACAGCCTGCTTCCAGTCTCCGACCGGGTCAGGAATGGAATGAATGAAGCCCCTATCTAGCGGCGAGGATATGAACTGTGCCGGCTGCCGAGGCCTGACGCACTCCTCTGGGGCAATGATTAAATGGATGACAGATGAAATGAAATGATAGTGGAGAGTGTTGCTGGAATGAAATTTTTGACAGGGAAAACCGGAGTACCCGGAGAAAAACCTGTCTGCCTCCGTTCTGTCCAGCACAGATCTCACATGGAGTGACCGGGATTTGAACCACGGACTCAGCGGTGAGAGGCCGGCATGCTGCCGCCTAAGCCACGGAGGCTTACTGTCATGTTTCTAACTTCAATAATTTTGGCTAGGCGATGATGAGTGAGTGAGTAAGTGAGTGAGTCTGGACATTTTCTTTCAATTTTCTTTTTTCAGAATTTCACCCCTCCCCATGATTTCCTTAAATTTGATTTATGAAAAAAAAACTGTCGAACAGCTATTTACTTAATTTAAAGCAGTTTTTTCCAGTCAGTCAATCAGTTAGGACACTTTCTTTCCTGTTCCCCCCCCCCAGAATTTCATCTCTCCCCATGGGCCCCTTAAATTGGATTTATGAAAAAACTGTCAAACACATATTTACTTCTTTTTTATGTTGATTTTTTTTCGCTGTGTTTCAAACTCCTCGCCTATGTCGTTTAAGAGACACACGCTCCGTTAAGAATCTTTTAATCCCCACTTTTCACCCCTTTCACCTCATAATATACACCACATCGAAAAACCCTCAAACACATGTCTTCTTATTTTTAATGATGAGTTTATATGCCGAGTATCACATCCCCCCATGAAACCAATCGGGAGATATTGCTATTCAATTAAATGCAGGTCTACCCCCTTAACACCCCTTTAGAACCTGAATAGCCAAAATTTCTCTCTTAGGGGGCATTTGCGGCCCTTGAGGAAGCTGCATGCAGATTTCATTCCAATCCGTTCGGTGGTTTCTGAGATTTCGTGATGAATAAATGAATGAGTGAGTGAGTGAGTGAGTGGTATTTGGCAAATATATAGTAGAAAGAAGATACTGTCAAGTCTTTGTTATGCTAAACTCGGTTGACAGTGCTGTGTGAGCAATTGAGTAACTAACGGGATCAAGTAAAGATCCTCATTTTCTATACCGGTAGTGCTGAGCGCAATTGGCATCAAGTCGGCCGTGTCTCGACTTGAGCTATGTTGCCATGGAAACTATCTGCCTTGCCATTCCTTCATGAGTATATTTTATGATTTGATTAGCCTGTTTTTGAGTGAAAAAGGGCCGAAATCAGAAGAATGAGAAAGACTATCGAAAATTCATGTAGCCAGCGGTTCCTTCTGGGTCCTAAACTATGTGTATGCAAAATATGGTTGAGATTGGTGGAACGGTGTAGATTTGTATACGGAACCAACATATATACATACATACATACATACATACATACATACATACAGACTTTCACTTTTATATATTAGATATATATATACTGTAACAGTGGCCTCATCCCCCCCTTCCCTATTCGATTACCCAAGATATGATAATAAAATTAGCATATCAAAAATGCTTTATTAACATGATATTACCATATCAGAAATTAATAATTCATAATACAGCCAAAGGCCCAATTTAATTACTCGCTAGGTCAGCTGAGTTCACAGCAAAAAAAAAACTACGAGCGAATGTTCCGATTTGCTTGGTTTTCAAGATCACCCTCATTTGATTTAGGAAAAGAGAACAGGCGGGACGAAACCAATGTCAAGACCAGCTTGTTGAGTGGAACGCTGGATGCGTACCTCAGCAGGCCGTATTAAATTGACCCTGCCAAAGATGAAGAATGAAAAGGGGAATAATCTTCCTAGTGACTTCATGCAATAAATAATATGACAAATCGAAATAAGCTAACATGTATTGAGCAGTAAAATAAAACAATTACAAGAGACAGCCTTCCACCACTTAATTAACTAACTGACAAATATGATCTAATTAAACACAAATGAATGACTTAGTTTAAACAAACCAGACACTTGCCCGCTTGGCAACGTTTCACACATCTACATTTGTGATAGAAATGAATTTATCTAGAATGATTCCCAGAAATTAATGCCCAACAAGGACTAAATAATTGTCATTTTTCCCGCATGGCAATTTACGCAGTTACATTTGAGGTTAAAACATGAATTTCAAAATGGATCCGGAAGAAGAAGAAAAAAGAAAAACAACATGAGAAAGGCAATGCCTTCTCAAAAAACAATGCTGCATCAAACAACCGAAACGCCCCTTTGTGGAACGGAAAGGTCTGGCAACCTCCACAGTCCAGCATTGACCGTCCCGTCAAGGCTGTCTGACCAAGAATTAAAACCCACGAGGTTCCCATCCAGCTAACGGGAAATAGGGCAATAATAATCCACCCTGCAGTAATTACATATAAAGGTACCACCAAAGTATTACTAGACCCTCCAAAAGATTACATACTAAAGTGCTAAAATAGACTTTATCTAGTTAAGCTTACGGACCGCCGACACGCGGCCTTAAAATGACGTTACAAAATTTAGCAGTCAAAGTTTGTATTGATCGTCCTTGGTTATGCCCCTTAGTAATTAAATCATGATAGTACCACCTGGTGTATTTCAGCCCTCCGGAGGAGCTGCCTTCGTTCCCCCGGAGGCGATCGCCTTTTAAGTCCTTCCGTCACCAAGGTTCCTCTCGTACTGTTCTCTCGAGTCACAGATTCCACCCTTGTATATCAGCGTACCCCCCACCACTTGACTCCAGTAATACCACACGCGACTAGTGGCCCAACCCGCTGACACAAGGGCCAGAGCCCGAGGTTTGAGTTGGTATCATTGAATATCAGCCCATACAGGTTACTGCGTAGAAACCTTCTAGGAGTCGAGGTGTTACACAATGTCCTTTGTAAGATTTTTCTCAGAATAAGAGCTTGGCGAACGAAGCTGACAGTAAATGTTCGCTTTTCCAAAGTTTGCAGACACAAAGCTCGATTTATCTCCCTTTACAAGTGTCTATCACGATAAGCCTATAAGTGACAGGACACACAAAGGCACAAATCCTGGCAGAAGGCTTGGCGAATGAAACTGACAGGAACACCTTTCAAAAGTTCACGGATCAAAGCTTGACTTATCCCTCTTTTCCATTTACGATAAAGGCTAGGCGATCCCATTTCACCAGTAGCCAGGCGCCAACTTGGTGAATGGAATTCTCAGAAGAGCCCTGGTGTATGCCCTCATGATAATCTGGTCAGACAAGGAGCTCTTGCTGCGTCTCGAAGATAAGATGAACATGTACCGATTTGCAAAATTGGTACATCCTCCTCCTCCAAAGGAAGACGATGGGGAGACGATGAACAGGGTGATGGTGTCCAGCTGGTCTCTTGGCAGCTGAAGAGGCTACTCCAATCTCCGCCAGCGGACCTTGAAGTAGATCTCCTCGGGTAGAATGATGCCATGGGACCTAGATGGTACCTCCAAACTGGGCCCAGATTGGTAGTACACGTCCCACATAGTGACCACTGAAACACACATCAGAACAGCAGCGTATTGTCCAAATACAGTTCCCTTAGAGGGAACAAACGTTCCAGGCCAGCCAACCAGCCCATAACAGCTGAAGTTATCCCAGGAAGGATAAAAAAAAACATCACACGAAGCATTAGTGTGCCATCGAAGTTCACTTAAGAGTCTTTCAAATCACAAGGGATACTTGAGGCTTCAAACAAGGTTCTACGCAAGGAGATAGTGTTCAGGGCATAATTAAAGGTCCACTGAAGTATTAAAATCACACGAAAGGGGCAACCAACTATACGATATGACTGACGTTAACAAGCTTAATTGAAAGTTCACTACAATACTTAGCAAGAATAACTAAATCAACTTATATCAATCAATTTTTGACTAAAACATCCAGAAACCATAATATTTACAAAATTTCAGATATTTTCCCACCGAAATTCCCTGAAATTTTATGGGCAACACCATAAAAATAGAAACAATGCAAGGGGGAACTCACTGGTACCCTTCCAAAACAGTTAAACATACTCAAAAATGAATTTACATTTACTTTGATGGCCTCACGCAGTACCGTAGGAAAACAGAACACATTTAGGAAACACCAAAACATTTTAAAGCAAACACAACATACCATAATTAAACCATATGGATCGTCTCAGGTATGTGACACATACAAAAACATAATGAATATCAAAAGCCACTGTCTCATTTCACCAGTCGCTGCCCCTAACCGTCCACGGTGGCCATCCGACGAACGACAGAAAACAGCAACTACCTTCCACGAGAACAATAACCAAAAGGGGAGACCACGCTAAACAATAGACACCACGATCCAACCAATTCACTTACAAGCACCTAACTAAATTTCACCAAATAACTTCATCGCTACTCGCCAACGCATCCTAACAGTCTACAAACTCCCAAGAGTTCCTGTAGGATGACCAACCGAACTCAGGACACTAAGGTGATCACACCTATCCTGAGAACCAACTTACCACAGTTACACCAAATGTTCAAAATTAAAACATCTTCTCAAAATCAAGATGCCATCTTCTAGGCACGGAACCCAACCAATATCAAACCAACAACAACTACGAGCCCGGTGCAGAGGCTACACTAATTCTACACCCAAAGCACATAGCTCAGCAGAATTAGACACAAATTCAAGTTGGTACCAACCAATTTTCAAGACATACCTAAACGAACGTGGCTCCACCATTTAAAAAAAACACACAAATTACTTATAACGTTTACTCCCACACAGACAACAAACCACTTCCATGGTCCCATACACAGATCTACCTCACTACAACGAACAACCATAGGTGTCATGTGACACATTTCTACAAGCACAAGGTGATTAATATCCTCAAAACTTCAGATTCTTAAACTAGCGGTCCTCGACATGCCACAGCATGCTCAAAATACAGAATTACAGGATCACAGATGTGATGGCATGATATTTTTTTTAAATGCACGGGGCGGTTACTGCCCCCCAAATTCACATGTTCTCCACCTTTAACATCTCGCACACACTGCATCATGTTCCACACACAGAATTACAAGGTCACTGAGGTGACAAAAATGATAAATTTTCAAAATGCATGGGGTGGTTAATAGTCCCCAAAGAAAATGCACCTTACACAGAACGAGAGTTAGCTCACCAACTAATAGATACCTCAAATTTCTCCAGAACAGGTACGACATCTCCAGTGCAACACTATCTCGATGCATAGAACAACTGACTAACGCTATAGCCTGGCTACCAGCTCAAAGCTGATGCTAATCGAACTTAATTTTTTTCTTTTTACACCCAAGTATACGGGGATACATGAACTATGATTCCAACTACAATCACATGAACGTTGTGACAATACCAGCAAGTCAGCAGTCTAACAGTATATACCGCAGATTACAAGTAACCTACTGACTAACCTAACCAGATACATTTTCAACCGACAAGAGATTGCAATTCGAAGATTTTCCAGATCACTGATACAATTTCTAAAGCCCTCACGTCAGCAGCTGAACAACACAGCGAAATGAGCATCACTCTGAAGCATTACACCTTATTTCCACATAAAATCGAAATTTCACTACCAACCTAACAAAATTATCACTAAATTATCCAAAAATTTACTCAAAAATATCAACCACGAATACGATGAACAAAACTCAGCTAACAGAAGCAGATCACAGCCTTTCTTGAGGATTACTAAAAATGACATAAGAGATTTGACTTCAGCGGAACAACTAGACCATCTCCCATCGCTCTGAACTTCATATCATCGCATTCACAGGAAATAGAACATCATAATTTCACCCTTTACACATCTCGAGTTTCTCGTTCACTAGCAGGTTTACAATTCGATATATGAGTCCTAAAAACACGTTTCCTAGACTGATCCTCTAATAACACTGTTACTTCAGAAGGAAAGGACAGAATCTTATAGGGGCCCTCATATTTTGGCTGCAGCTTACCTGATACCTGACGACCTGGGGCCTTAGCCCAGAAGTTTTTTGCATAGACAAAATCTCCGACAGAATATCCACCCTGTTTTCGGCCCAAATTATATCTCTCAGCCAGCTTATCATGCGAGATCTTTATAGCAGCTTTGGCCTCCTTCCAGATTTCTCTGACACGATCTGGAGAGGGTTGGTCAGGAAGCAGATCATGAAGTGACCACAGATTCGTTAGAGGGGAATTTGGGACGAACACATACATAAGTGAGAACGGCGTTTTCCCATGGGATTCATGCTCAGCAGTATTAAAAGCGTAGGGTAACCAATGTAATGACGAATCCCACTTGGCATGATTGTCACGATGATATGCGATAAGTGCAGCTCTCAAATTTCGGTTAACTCTCTCTGCCAAACTAGGGTTGGGGTAATAGGGTGTCGTGGTGACATGGGAAACAGCATAATCAAAACAAAATTTTCTAAACTGATGAGAAACAAAGGCCTTGGCATTATCTGACACCAAGTATTGACTAGGACCAAAGGAAGAGAAAACAGACTTTAAACATCTTATGACAGTAACAGAGTCACAATTTCTAGTGGGAAAATCCATGAAAAGCGAGAGAAACCATCGACACAAACAAAGGCAAAACGGTTACCCAGTTTAGACCTCGGCAGGGGTCCAACGAAATCCACATACAAGCGTTCCATGGGCCTAGACGCAGATTCAGAAGCTAACTTACCAACCTTACCACTGACGGTAGGCTTACTCACTTTACAATTATGACACCCCAGCACGAACTTTCTCACATCCTTATCGAGACCCTTCCAAACAAAAGACTGCCTTATTTTCTGTCGAGTTTTGAAAATTCCTAGGTGGCCTCCAGCGGGTGACTCGTGAAAATACATTAGCATGCCATTTATCAGCTGAGTAGGCAAAACAACCTTAGGCTTTCTATCACGCCTAGTTACACAACATAATACACCAGACTTTAAAATATAAGGCTTTATCTCTTCTCCAGAAACTAATCGAGCAATTAAATCACACAAGACGGGATCTTCCTTCTGATGGTTAGCAATGTCTCCAAACAATAACGGTGAATTTACTAACATGTGTTGAGCTGAATTAGCCCCAACAACAACAGGTTCCTCTAAAGAGGGAGTTTCACACCCGTCAGGAATTTCTCCATAGAGACGCTTAAGTGACACAGCACAAATATTTTCATGATTTTCCTCGGGAACGAGATTCTTACATTTATTAGGAACTTCTTCATACATGCGGCTAAGGGAGTCGGCTATGACATTTTCACAACCCTTTATATGACGAACGGTGAACTGAAATGATGACATACGGGTTGCCCACCTGGCGATTCGCCCAGTGGTTCGAGGTCTAGCCAGGACCCAGCTCAGGGCCTGGTTATCGGTTTCAAGTTCGAAAGGAACATGTTCGACATACATTCGGAATTTCTCCAATCCAAACATCACTGCGAGCCCCTCAAGCTCATACACGGAATAATTTACTTCAGCAGGGGACAGAGTTCGAGAAGCAAAACCAATAGGTCGTCTACCTAGCTCACTTTCTTGTAACAACACAGCAGCTACAGCACCGAGCGACGCATCATTCTGGATTATAAACTTCTTACTGAAATCAGGGACAGCGAGGACAGGAGCGCTACACAGTGCCTCCTTCAAATCGTCAAAAGCTGCTTGCTGCGACGGACCCCATTCAAATTTCACGTCAGACCTTCGCAGATGATTAAGTGGCAACGCCCGCTGTGCAAAATTGGGTATAAATTTGCGCAGAAAGCCAACCATTCCCACGAATCGGGCTACTCCTTTCACATTTTTAGGGGGTGCAAAATCTCTAATTCCCTGGGTTCGGGAGTCATCGACCGAAACACCTTCAGCAGAAACAACATGACAAAGAAAGGCAATTTTAGGTTTAGCAAGGGACACTTTAGACAACTTTACGGTTAGACCAGCAGATTTTAACCTCTCAAATACTTCACGAAGATGGCGCACGTGGTCTTCGAACGTCTCGCTATAAACAACAACATCGTCCAGGTAGTGATACAAATAATCAAATTTGATGCCAGAAAACACGTGATCAAGAAGCCTACTAAGCACAGCGCCCCCTGTAGAGATACCAAAAGGTAATCTGCAATATTCATAGAGATTCCAATCGGTGGCGAATGCAGTCAGATGCTTAGATTCTTCAGCTAACGGAATTTGGAAATATGCCTGCGTCAGGTCAATGAGGCTATAATAGGAGGCGTTTTTGAACCAGGAAAAACAGCTATGTAAATCAGGAAGAGGGATGAATTCTAAAACAATCTTTTTGTTTAACCTACGATAATCTACGACTGGCCGAAAACCACCATTTGGCTTGGGTACTAAGAATACAGGTGAGGAATATGCTGATGTGGAGGGTCGAATCACTCCATCCAGTAACATCTGATCGATTAATTTCTTTAATTCCAACATTTTGGGTGGACTCAAACGGTAGGGAGGATGTCTGACGGGTATAGTATCCGTTACTTCAATTTTATACTCCAGGATCTTAGTCATTCCTAATTCGTCAGTGAACACCTCGGGAAAATACCCACACTAATCCCGAATCTCTTTAGCTTGAGCGTCAGATAAATTACTTAAATCCAAGGATTCAACCCCGGTGGACAAGACGGGTTCAGCATCACGGTTGGCAACATGAGCACTCGCGCTAGGGACAGCAGTAGAAAAGAATTTAAATTTTACCTCAGAACAAAACCTGAACCAGAATGATTCGTGTTGCATATCTAGCAGTAAGCCAGTATGAGCAAAAAAATTAGCGCCCAGAATAATAGGACATGACAAATTCTTAATGACCCAAAAGGAAAATTTCCAACAAAATTTATGAATCCGAACCTTAAACTTCACAGAACCAAGAACGTCCAATTGAGCACCGTTGGCAGAAACCAACTTAACATCTACATTTGACAGGTTACTGAATTTACAAATGAGTTTCATAGACAAATACCAATTTTCGCTAACCAATGAAGCAGCGCTTCCCGAGTCTAACAAGGCTATTACACATGCGTCATTAATTGCAATTTCAACCATAGGAGAGGGTAGAACTACATCAGAAACTTTAGAACAGACACCATTTGCTCCGATAACTTTGGCATCATCCCTCGTCACCTCATTTCCCAATGCACATCGCTGATCCTTGGCAAGGAGGATTTCAGGATGCTTGTCTCGGAATAGTCAATTTCTTTTTACCGGACAGTTCTACGCTATGTGGCCCTGCTGCCCACAGTTGAAGCACGTCACAGGACGATTACTACTATTCCTAGGCGAATTATGGGAAGGACGACCGGCCCCAGGTGGTGGTCGAACCGAGGGAGGTCGAACCAACGGAACAGGGTTAATGAAAGGAGGGGGCATGCTACTTGCATACCTTATGATATCAACCGAACGCACGGATTCGGCCTGAATAGCGGCTTCACGTAGTTCCTTAATCGTACTTGGATTAGTTCCAACACACAGGCAATTCCGAAATTCCGGCGTAGCACCGGCCAAAATAAGCCTTACCACTTCTGCCTCTGGCATATCTACTCTAAAGACTTTTACGAACCTGGATATGTCCACAATGTATGAATTTAACGCCTCGTTAATACCCTGTGCTCGGTACAGGTAACGTCCCTTCACAGTATCGAGCGACCTGATGGGCACATATACTCGCAACACCTCGGACATAAAATTCTCCACACTCCAACCTTCACACATGGCACTAGTCACATAGGCCCCCAACGTATCAGACACATGGGAGGATATTAATTGAAAGACCACTTGGTCGCTGACACCGAATTGGATAGCACACTCATGAATATCGACCAATATTCTCAAAAAATCAACAACGCCTTCAACCGTGTCCATACTTTTCCCCGATAACTTTGAAACAAAACCCAAAATGGGGTGACTGACAGAACCAAAGCTGGCCTTAGAAAAAACAGAATAATTAGAATGCTCGACATTGGACACGTCACGACCCGGCATTTCGGCACAGGGGTTTCCTTGGACATAATTTTGGTTTCCGGAACAAGATGAAGAAACGAGGTTACGCCCTGAATTTGAAACACTCCCCTGAGAGTCTCGATAAACAGAATTTAAATCCCTAACCGGTTCGGAAGGAGAATTTTGTGTCACTGTAGGCCCCTGATGACCTGAGTTACCCGGAACTTTAAATGATGAAACAGACCCGGAATTATCTCTAGAATTTACTTCTCGAGCACCGACACTAACAGGATTACAACTAGATGATGGGATATTTAAGACAGACTGGGGTTCGATTACCGACCTCCTTATACGAGGCGAGCCGACAACAGCAGAGAAGGAGTTACAAGTTACACAGTTACAACTACAAGTACAATTTTCGCGTCCGGGGAGGTTGAAGATTACGTTGCCGGTATTATTTGGCACAGAAGTCATCACAGCATTAGGGTTAATGGTATTCGAAACTGGTATCACCGTATCAGGACCTAACGGTGCCTGGCCGAACCCAGAATTTGTTGTCACAGTTTCATGATTATAAGTACGGTTACCGACAATAGGAAAAATCTCTCGACTCTCACAGCTGTTGGGCAGGCGCGCTATTCCATTGCCACGGAGCGCGGCAGGTTCAGAGACAGGATTACCAACTTGGCCAGTGGCATTTTCAGCCAGACTGGCGCCTAGATTTGTCGAGACATTACGGCTACATGCAGGAGTCGAATTCAATAAATCCCCACCTCCACTAACACGATTAACAGTGTCCAAAGTCTGAGCACATTCCACTAAATTAACTTCGGCCTCTAATAGACCTTTCAAATCGGCGATGGGACGTTCTTCATCAGATTGTAACAAATCCCCACATCGGAGATATAGGTAATCAATTCTAGCTTTCAATTTGGTGAGATCAACAGGGCTACATTCTACTTCACTGAAACAATACTTAATTACATTACAAATTTCCCTAATTGCATCACATAACCTTGACTCACCGAGTTTGAATTCAGCAGTTGACAGCTTTGGAAGGGTTGCTGCAAAATTCACGGCATACTCTAGACTCTGGCGCGCTTGTTCTGCGTCCCTGGGCACTTCAAGGTTACGTAACAGTAATTCGTAGGTTACCTCTTCATCCGATAAGTATTTCACGATGATTTTTCGGGAAGCCATCGTACATAAATTTCATGTAACAGAACACAAATTAATCATTACACAGAGTTTAAATCAATCCTACCTATGTGGAGAAATGATTAATAAGGAGGGCCCAATCTACATTAATTAAGTTACTGAATTTAATTTTAATAATTAAGTTACTGAATTTAATTTTTAATTAATTACTGCAATCAGTCAGCAGGAAAGATTATATGCTAATGGCAAGATCACAGAGCAAACCCATGCTCATTGCTACCATTGTAACAGTGGCCTCATCCCCCCCTTCCCTATTCGATTACCCAAGATATGATAATAAAATTAGCATATCAAAAATGCTTTATTAACATGATATTACCATATCAGAAATTAATAATTTATAATACAGCCAAAGGCCCAATTTAATTACTCGCTAGGTCAGCTGAGTTCACAGCAAAAAAAAACCTACGAGCGAATGTTCCGATTTGCTTGGTTTTCAAGATCACCCTCATTTGATTTAGGAAAAGAGAACAGGCGGGACGAAACCAATGTCAAGACCAGCTTGTTGAGTGGAACGCTGGATGCGTACCTCAGCAGGCCGTATTAAATTGACCCTGCCAAAGATGAAGAATGAAAAGGGGAATAATCTTCCTAGTGACTTCATGCAATAAATAATATGACAAATCGAAATAAGCTAACATGTATTGAGCAGTAAAATAAAACAATTACAAGAGACAGCCTTCCACCACTTAATTAACTAACTGACAAATATGATCTAATTAAACACAAATGAATGACTTAGTTTAAACAAACCAGACACTTGCCCGCTTGGCAACGTTTCACACATCTACATTTGTGATAGAAATGAATTTATCTAGAATGATTCCCAGAAATTAATGCCCAACAAGGACTAAATAATTGTCATTTTTCCCGCATGGCAATTTACGCAGTTACATTTGAGGTTAAAACATGAATTTCAAAATGGATCCGGAAGAAGAAGAAAAAAGAAAAACAACATGAGAAAGGCAATGCCTTCTCAAAAAACAATGCTGCATCAAACAACCGAAACGCCCCTTTGTGGAACGGAAAGGTCTGACAACCTCCACAGTCCAGCATTGACCGTCCCGTCAAGGCTGTCTGACCAAGAATTAAAACCCACGAGGTTCCCATCCAGCTAACGGGAAATAGGGCAATAATAATCCACCCTGCAGTAATTACATATAAAGGTACCACCAAAGTATTACTAGACCCTCCAAAAGATTACATACTAAAGTGCTAAAATAGACTTTATCTAGTTAAGCTTACGGACCGCCGACACGCGGCCTTAAAATGACGTTACAAAATTTAGCAGTCAAAGTTTGTATTGATCGTCCTTGGTTATGCCCCTTAGTAATTAAATCATGATAGTACCACCTGGTGTATTTCAGCCCTCCGGAGGAGCTGCCTTCGTTCCCCCGGAGGCGATCGCCTTTTAAGTCCTTCCGTCACCAAGGTTCCTCTCGTACTGTTCTCTCGAGTCACAGATTCCACCCTTGTATATCAGCGTACCCCCCACCACTTGACTCCAGTAATACCACACGCGACTAGTGGCCCAACCCGCTGACACAAGGGCCAGAGCCCGAGGTTTGAGTTGGTATCATTGAATATCAGCCCATACAGGTTACTGCGTAGAAACCTTCTAGGAGTCGAGGTGTTACACAATGTCCTTTGTAAGATTTTTCTCAGAATAAGAGCTTGGCGAACGAAGCTGACAGTAAATGTTCGCTTTTCCAAAGTTTGCAGACACAAAGCTCGATTTATCTCCCTTTACAAGTGTCTATCACGATAAGCCTATAAGTGACAGGACACACAAAGGCACAAATCCTGGCAGAAGGCTTGGCGAATGAAACTGACAGGAACACCTTTCAAAAGTTCACGGATCAAAGCTTGACTTATCCCTCTTTTCCATTTACGATAAAGGCTAGGCGATCCCATTTCACCAGTAGCCAGGCGCCAACTTGGTGAATGGAATTCTCAGAAGAGCCCTGGTGTATGCCCTCATGATAATCTGGTCAGACAAGGAGCTCTTGCTGTGTCTCGAAGATAAGATGAACATGTACCGATTTGCAAAATTGGTACATATACATACATAAATTATATATAAACTTTTGAACTGACGGTGGTTTTGGGGTCTGGGGGATGTGAAACGCGAAGATATGTCGAAATTTTCCGGAAGTCGAAACATGGGACCCATTGCAATAGTTAGCTTTCTAATGAAATCTACCTAAAATTACAATTAAATTTACACTCCCACAACAAAAATAAAATATCTAGAGTGCACAGATGATGATTCCGACTAATAAAACAAACCCTAATCTGTTTCATCTGCACTCCACAGCTCTGTTTCGCTAATACAAAGATCAGATCCACTTAAATGCACTGAGCTCCTCAGGCATGCTGCAATATATCTTGTGAGTCTTTATTATGATTGGCGCTCTTCCGCACCCAAATATATCCCACACTTCCTAAAATTTATAATTTTGACATCGACGAATGTCCATAGTGTCTTTCACATCACTTAATTAACCTTAATTAGCATATCACAACACAACAAATTACTACAAACACCAGTTATCACTGAATAATCATTAAATGCAATCATTACTGTCCGTTCTGAATCGGAACATTTATCTTTACTTATGTTTCAACAATATTAATCTCATTACATTTTCTTTGCTTAATCTTGCCTTGTTTGTGTGAACAATCGTTTCCTTCCCCATAAGTTCCTTTCAAAATACACATAATTAATGACTTAGCATCAACATACAACAATCTTTTGGGTCTTATCAAGTCGTTACTTCCGTTACAAATGTGCCATTCCGTGCATTACCGCTACCCGTCTGAGTAAATTAGCATTAACTGGGTAATTTGTCCTTACAAGTATATCTCATTATTTGGCGCAGTTAAAATGTCACCAGACACTAACTTGGCCAAATATTATCCGATTTTTACGATCCAACAACATATCCGCATGGATATGATGCATGTAATTCATTTAATACAATAATATCAAACATTTTTCAAATATTTCAAGAGATGAGATTAGAGATTTCAGTGTTCCAGTACTTAACTTTAAAGGGCCAGCGTTCCACCAGCTCCCCTGTTGCGAGTACAATAGGTTCGCTAAGCCCCGCCCTTTTCAACATGGCTATTTCTTCCTCCACTGCACGTCTGGTACTCCTGACCGGCTTTTAAACTTTTATAAACAAGGTCTAGATATTTGCCTCTGTCTCACTCTGCAGGGGGCAATGATTTGGATGTGTCATCATGAACGGAATCAATCTAAATATTTAACACCTACATTTAGGGTATTTAATTGGCTCAATATGGCTCTCAGTTAATATTCTTAGCAAGGGATGGGTTTCCATTAGCTTTGCCGTCTTAAGGATGCAATCTGAGGCTCTTAGAGGAGTGCCAGTCGAGTTTCCTTTGTTATCTCGCTGTACGGGTATGAATATGGTAGGGAATCACCATGATTCCTCCACGAAGAATTGTCTCACCACCACGGGCAGATCAATTATTTAATTAGCTTACACAGGGTAGCACAGATATTCCCTGGTAGCCATGAAGATGCAGACAGTGGGTTACAAGTGCCCTACCTGCCCCAACGCTATCGCTATCCATATGTATGCTCTTAGGCTATACAAATACATTGTAGATTCGTAGATTGGCCCACTAGATTCTCCAACGCGCGAGCTACGTGGATGATCCCTGCGATTATTTACGTAAATCCCTGGATTATACGTTACATTTGCACGCTTATTGCGGCTACAATAACATTTCTGTTAGATGACCCAATTCATAATGCACTCATATCCCCCTGAATTTAATTATTATACCAAGGCTCTACATTAGCTCCTATAAAAGGTATCATTTTACTGGCAATTACATTATCTGCATTATTATTGGCTTTCAAGCTTAGCAATAGAGCAATTATCATATTTTAGCATCTCAATTACACTGAAAACTCTCTTTACACTCTGTAATATATCTCTCACTCTTCCATATACAATAACACTGTATTCTTTTATCGGACATGACACAATTTGCACGTTTCTAAGGCATCAACATGCCGATTTACGTTTATTTTCGACTTCGACCTCTGATTATTATTATTATTATTATTATTATTATTATCATCAATTAACGTTACAGTTATATTGACTATCATCTTACGCATTATTTGTCGTAAGTTTATCATTCTCATTCAATGTATTTACTAAAATACGAGGAATGTGAACTCGTACAATAATTATTGCAAATTCTTATAGTGTTTCATGGAATTATATGTTGTATGGTGAGCTATAAAATCATAGTAACATTTTTGGATGATACTCACATTTTATTGATTAATCCAATAGTACAACACGTTGCCCATCATAATGACGTTTCCTAGCACATCTTCATACTTTTGACAAATAACACTTGATGTAGTTTGAACATGTTGATTACAGATCGTAACATATACATTTCACACTTTAAAATACACCACATTTTCTTTATCACACAATTTAAAATATTTTATATGATCACCCTTTAACACTGTTTTATTTGTAGAAGCAGTGAAATATTTTGATAATGGTCTATTTGATCTGAACTCTATTCGGTTTAGCTCTGCTAAATTTGTGACACAAGACAGTACATTGCAAAGCTTTACATACAGTACATACAGTTATTTTTAGCCTACTTTTCACATTTTGCAAAAATGAGGAAAAAGTAGTCTTATGAGATCGATCCGGGAAAATGTGTGTCTGTCTGTCGTCTGTCTGTCTGTCCTTCTGTCTGTCTGGCTGTGTGTGTGTGTGTCCCCCTATCAACTCCTAAACGGCTGCAGCAATCAAAACCAAATTAAGTATGAGTAAAGATGTGCACCGAAATAGGTCACGTCCATATTTGAAAATGATGTCAGTGCTACCAACTGCTGAAAAACGCACTAGAAATTTGAGCTCCATGTTGGATATCTTGCAGGGTATGCATGGGAGCTATTCCAAAATTGGCACACATGTAGATTATACTATTTCAGTTTAATTTCCAGGAGGCCAACAATGACAGTGTTGCCAAAATAATTTAAAGCCTTCTGATAGGACCAATGTTTAAATGCATATACTTTCTACACTATCAACTGGATTTCAGCCAAATTTTGTATGTGATATCTGTACATAAACAGATATGACTGAGCGTATTCTTAAGAGCCACCAGGGCTGCCAACTGTTAATAATTGCTCTCTCTATTTTTTTAAATCCAAATACCAATATATCAGAAAGTATGCAAGCAAACAGCTTTAAACTATGCACACGTATATTCTGACATTTTAGATTAATTTGGAGTAACTTATATACGTCAGTTCTACCAACATGATTATAAGCCTGCTGATAGTACCAATTTTTAAATACATGTAACTTCTATACTATCAGTTAGATTTCAAACAAATTTCGTATGTGCAATGTGTACCATAACAGATATGACTATAAGTATTGTTAAGAGCAATCAGGGCTGCCAACTGTTAATAAATGCTGTCTATATTCTTTTTACCCTAATATCAATATATGAGAAATTATGCAAGCCAACAGCTCTATACTTTGCACACGTATAGCACCTGACATTCTAGATTAATTTGGAGTAATTAATACAAGGCGGTGCTACCAACATGATTCTATGCCTGCTGATATGTCCAATTTTAAAATACATGTAACTTCTATACTAACAAATGGATTTCATCCAAAATTGGCACAACAAGATATCATAATAATTCAGATTATTTCTGACCAGCACACGCATGGTATTGTTGGCAACATGCTTTTACGCGTGCTGATAGATCCCGTGTCTAACTGCATGTAACGTCCATTGGACTTCAACCAAATTTTGTATTCTGTACCTTAAGAGGTGGAACTAAGAATATATTCAGTCACCAGGGCTGCCAACTTTAGTGCTCTATTATGCTACATTATACCAGGTATATTTTGAACTAATTAGATATTTCGATATTACCAACTTAATTTCGTCATTATTCTAGATAGGTTCATATACTGTAGAATAATCATTGGCATGAAAAGTAGGCTGTATAGTTCTTCACGGAACTTCTTGTTTTCACTGTCATCACGATGGCAGTGTTTCTTCTCTCCAAGGAACTCTCTGCAACCAAAGAATAAATGGACGTTCCCGACCAGGACACCAGAGGCGCAGTCAAGCGCGCAACATATTCGCGGAACGGAACATACCGCCCACCTAATTGGTTCAATTATAAAATAAATTAAATGATCAGTACATTGAATTAATTTGTGTAAACATGAGGTCAAATATCAAAAGTTTTCTCATCATTTGAAAATGGAAGGAGACAGAGCTTCCTCACTGACATCTGTATTGTTCCCTGCTAGTTCGCAAACTAACGACCCGAACCAATCCATCGCCACCGGGATGAACCTTGTCTACGACTGCTGTCTTCCATACAAGTGGAGGGAGATTGTCGTCCTTTATTAACACCACAGCACCAGACTGAATGTTGGACTGAACTGAAACCCACTTTGGTCTTTTCTGCAACTGTCCCAGGTATTCTGCAGACCACCACCTCCATAGCTGCTGCTGGAATCGTTGAACCATTTGCCATCTGGACAACCGGGTAATCTTGAGATTAGTTAGATCTGGCTCCGGAATAGCAGTAAGGCTTACCCCAACAAGAAAATGTGCTTGAGTCAAAACAGGAGGATCGTTGGAGTCATTGGAAATAGCTTGGATAGGTCTGGAGTTTAGTCATGCTTCAACTTGAATAAGGAGTGTACTGAATTCTTCGAAGTTCAGACAGGCTGTTCCTATTGCACGCTTCAAATGATGTTTCATTGCTTTGATTCCAGCCTTCCACAAATCACCAAAGTGAGGAGTACTGGGTGAAATATGATGCCATGTGAAACCAGTTGTGCTGGCACACTGCTGAACAGAGTCATTGTGTTGCTGTGATTGAAATAGTTTATGTAACTCCTTCAGCTCGTTCCTTGCACCCACCAAATTCGTACCATCGTCAGAGTACAAATTTGCGCAAATTCCTCTTCTCGTGATGAATCTGCGTAGGGCAGCGATGAAGGCGTCTGTCGAAAGACTGCTGACCAACTCTAAATGAATAGCCTTGGTGGCTAAACATATAAACAAAGCCACTTAGCACTTAGTTCTGACCTTGGATCTTGTAGATCCTAGCCGAATGAGAAACGGAACACCATAATCCACTCCCGAATTCAAAAAAGGACGAGTTGGTTCCACATGTGATGCAGGTAATTGTCCCATCAATTGCTGTGATGTTTGTGCCCTTAACTTGAAGCATCTGACACACTTGTGAATGACTTGCCGGACAGTACTACTTCCCTTAGGAATCCAAAACTGCAATCTGAGTGACGACAATGTTAATTGAACACCTGCATGATGCAGTCGTACGTGTTCATTCTCAATGATGAGTTGAGTCAATTTATGTTTAACCGGCAGAATCAGTGCGTGTCTTTGATCAAAAGGTAATGAAGAAGCCTGCAATCGACCGCCCACCCTGAGGTATTGTGATTCATCCACAAACGGATGAAGATCCTTGATTTTGCTCTTATGTTGTACAGAGTGGTGGACTTGCAAGTCATGCAATTCTCGAGTAAATTCTTGTTGCTGAACAAGTCTAATGCAAACACGTAATGAGTGTCACAATTCTTTGTGAGAGAAGATGCCAGTTTCTCTGCAGTGCTTGCAACGTTTGAGGTTAGCTGCAAATCGAAAACAGAAGGCGATTATGCGTTGAATCTTCTGAAGTGAAGAAAATCTTTCCAAAATAGTGTCAATTGTAGTTGGTGTGATCGCTAGCAAGCTGACTGCAATTTGACGCTGTTCTGACAATGCAGTGTCTGTATCCTGGAATGACTGTTGCGGAGGCCATACTTCTGTGGACTCCGATATCCACGCTGGACCTTTCCACCAAGAAGTTAATTGTTTGAGTATTTGTGGGTTTGTTCCCCTTGACAGGATATCTGCTGGATTATCCTTCCCTGGAACATGTCCCCAGTCTAGAATAATCGATGCATCATGTATTTATGCAACGCGATTGGCCACAAATGTCTTCCAACGGTTCAACGGCTAGTTAATCCAAGCCAATACGACCGTGGAATCTGTCCACAGATGTGTGCTTTGTATGCTAAGTTGAATGATAGACTTGATTTCCTTCATTAGATGTGCCAGGAGCATTGCTGCACATAACTCTAGGCGAGGAATAGACACTTGCTTCAATGGTGCTACCTTCGATCTGGAGGAGATTAATTTCACCGAAACATCATTCGCCATGTTTACACATCGTAGATATACACACGCACCTTATGCTGATCGTGAAGCATCCGAAAATCCATGCAATTGTATGTTCACTGGTGTACCTGTTCCTATTAGTGGACGAGGTACTGAAATGTTACTTAAATCCGACAAATAATCATACGTTTGACGCCATTCATCTTGGAGACCAGAAGGTAGAATTTCATCCCAACCAATTTTAACTTACCACAACCTCTGAAGGAAGATCTTGCAGGACACCACGACTGGACCTACCATACCCAATGGATCAAACCTGGAGGCTGTCACTGCTAGTATTTTCCGTTTTGTCACTGGCGGCTGCTTATCGATATTGAACGAAAACATGAATTGGTCTGTAGATGGTTGCCACAGAAGCCCAAATACCACCTTACGACAGTTTGAGGCCCATTTCCGCAAATGGAATCCACCTCTCTTCATCAAAAGAGGTAATTCTGATTGTAATTCTAGTGCTTCTTGTATTGTGTGCCCTCCACTCATCAGGTCATCCACATACATGTCTTGTTGAACAACCTTAGAGGCTATTGGCAGTTGAGCTTCTTCTTCCACCGCTAATTGCTTGATACACCAGGTTGCCAAGAAGGGTGCTGAAGCTGTACCATAAGTCACGGTAGTCAGTCGATACGATAGAAGTAAATCTTGAGGTGACTGTCGCCACAGAATTCTCAGAAAATCAGTGTCCCTTGAATCCACTTGTATCTGGCGGTACATCTTTGCAATATCCGCAGTGAAAGCAATTGGATGTGTGAGGAACCTTGTGATAATTGAATATAGATCTGGTTGTATGGTTGGTCCCACCATTAACATGTCATTCAGTGATATGTTAATGCTAGACTTAGCTGAAGCATTGAAGACTACGCGTGTTTTAGTTGTTGAACTTGATTCCTTTACCACTGCATGATGTGGCATGTAGTATAAATGTTCGTCGTCCTGGATAATTGATGGGTGAGGTACTACTTCCATGTGTCCAAGCTCTTCATATTCCTTCATGAATTTCTTGTAGTCTTCTCGAAGCGTGGGATTCACTGTTAGTTTTCTTTCAATTTGCTCAAACCTACGTTTGGCACCTTGGTAGGAGTCACCTAGCTTCATTGTGGAACTGCGGAATGGAAGTCGCACAGTGAAACGACCGGTGTCATCCCGTCTTGTGCACTGTTGTAAATGTGCTTCACACTCCTTTTCTTCAAGAGAGAATGACTCACAGTTCAGTTCTTCCAATTGCCAGAATTTCTGTAATTGAAGTTCTAGATTGTCCAGGCTGGACACAAACATAGTCACGCTTGATGGTCCATTGCTGATCTCGTTAATTATTCCAGATAATATCCACCCCAGCGAGGTTTCTTGGATTACTGGTAGGCATGATGCTTTGATTCTTCTTTCTAGCAAAATATCGAAGAATAACCCTGCTCCAATCAATATATCTATGGAGCCTGGCACATTGAAAGTAGGATCTGCTAGTTCCAAATGGCCTGGAATATCCCATTTCTCAGTGTTAAGATGTCTCGTAGGCAGAACCCCTGTGATCCTTGGTAGAATGAAACATGTGAATTGTGAAGTGAAATTACTGACTCTGGATTGTATATGAACTGACACGCTGTGGGAAGCTTTGGAGATTGAATTGTTAATTTCACTGATTGGAATAACATTGTTTAGGCGTTTCAATCTTAGCCGTTGAACACACGACTCAGATATGAAATTTGATTGTGACCCGGAGTCTAGAAGTGCCCTGCACTGCTGTAAATTACCACTGTGCTCACGTACATAAACAATGGCTGTGGATAATAGTACCTGCCCTTGAATACCCTGCTTATAAGCACAGTAACTATTGGTGAGCGGTATCTGATTGCTGTTTCTCGAAGTTGCATTAACATCACACTCTAAGCTACCTTCACCACAATTGTTGCTGTCGCGATTAGGTGTTGGGTTGATTTTGTCCTTGTGAAGAAGTGTATTGCGTTTCTGCTCACATTGATGACAATGAATAAGCCTACATTGTTGGTAGTTGTGACCTGCGGCCATGCAGTTGAAACATAGTTTATATTTACGAACTAATTCTTGCCTTTTGGCAACATCGTCACTCTTAGATAGCTTGCAATTGAACAATGCATGCTCTTGCCCACACCTAGGACAAGATCGAGCCGTGATAACAAAGGAGTTATACATTTTCTCTGATATCCCTTTGCCTGAAGCAGGTTTTGGGGGATGGGAAAGTTTTTTGGCCTGACTTAACATTGCCTCTAAAGCATGACGTCGTTTATCTAAAAATGCAAACAATTCTTCAGAGGTCGGCAGCTGCTTAGCCGGAGTGTGAAGTTCCCACTCTCGCCTGAATGTTGAATCTAATCTATCTACGATTAATTGAACAATAATGGCTTCTTTGAATGCATTTCCAACTATATCCTTAGCTTCTAATGAGTTCAAATGTCCCTTAAATGTGTCTACCAACGTACGCAACTCGCGTGCTGATTCTTTGTGAATTGCATCAGCTTCTAGTAAACCCTCGATGTGTTTGCTTACTATTAGCCTCTTATTGTAGTATCGTGCAATTAATGCTGCCCATGCTGCTTGATAATTTTCAGAAGATGTTGGAAATTTGTGTACAATTTGGAGTGCCTCTCCCTTAAGTGATGAATTTAGATAGTAACATTTTTGAATGTTGGTTAGATCTTCATTGTTGTGGATCATAGCCACAAATGTATCGTGATATTGTACCCACGCTGTGTACTCACCGTCAAAATTAGGGATGTTTATTGGAGGTAATTTCATACATGATTTTAATTTACCTGCTTGTGAACCTGCAGAATTCAATGATATACCATCATCAAACGGCTCTACCCATGTTTTAATTCTGACAACAATATCCCAGTACGTAGATTCGAAACTATCTCTGTAGTCCGTCTGTAGTCTATGTGCTCCTCAGTTTTGTCATCGTACACTTCCAAGTCTGACTGAATGACTTTGAAGTCGTCGAAAATTTCCTCCATGGTTTTTAACCTGCCTTTTATTAGCTATATACTCTGAGAGCTATCAATCTGCTCGACATATGATTGAATGCGCGTCAGCCTGCCCATCAAAATGCCTCGCTTCTTTATCAATACGTTTATATCGGTAGTTTCCATAATTGGACTGTATGTGGGTAAAGGAATAGACTGGATTGCTAGACTTAACGCATACCTTGACTTGGACTTGAACTTTATTTCACTGCTTAACGCATTATGATACTGCAGTATCCACATCGCGGTCAATATTCGCGTGCGGAGGACCAATGTTTTATTTGTAGAAGCAGTGAAATATTATGATAATGGTTTATTTGATCTGAACTCTATTCGGTTTAGCTCTGCTAAATTTGTGACACAATACAGTACATTGCAAAACTTTACATACAGTACATTGTAATTTTTTTCACTGCCATCACGATGGCAGTGTTTCTTCTCTCCAAGGAACTCTCTGCAACCAAAGAATAAATGGACGTTCCCGACCAGGCCACCAGAGGCGCAGTCAAGCGCGCAACAGATTCGCTCTTAAACGGAACGGAACAAACACCAACTTTATACACTCGATTTTTACACACGATGCCTTATTGGGCTTTTCGCTACTGCGTGATTTCAGATCTGCGATGCTGCAATATCCTGACATCCGCTTGTCTCCAACGAAAGTCTACCACGAGTAGGTGTGTACATCTCCCGTCTCCTACTGTGTTCCTATCTTCTCCCTTCTAGTGTTGCTCCTCAAGCATTTTATCACAAATACCTGTGATTCCTTTCTGGTTCCTATGATCTATTGTATACTTTTACTAATTTACTGTATGATACTCTAAAGATCATTATTATCCCTGCGGATAAGTCCATTGTCTATCACAACATAATGCGATTTTCCTACGCTGTACTGCATGACGTTCGCGTATAATAACTGATTATATGCCGGTTGTAGACTGTTCATTATTATAATGTAAAACTACTTTTAATAGACTGCATAATGCACCTTTCATTGCCTATCTGTTCGATACTGACTTTAATGACTTGCGTACTCCGCGCACTTATCTCATGTCAACGGACAGCGTGTCCCCTCACAAGTTGAGTCAAAGAAGAACTGACTCTCCCCAGCTCCTCCGTCCATATAAGGGATTCTGGCAAAATGTAGTCCCTTTTCACACCAGGAGCGACTCTTTTCTTACACATTGCGTTTACCGTCAAGGTAACGCGTGATTCCTGATCGTATTTTCACGGAGGTTCCAGACCTACTTGCGTGCAGGTGATTCCTTCACTCAATTAATTAATATTAATTGTTTTTCTCCATGGCTTCCTGACGCTATCTTCAGTGAATCCCCTCTTGCTCCTTGGCTGACCACTGCTCTTCCGCGCTAACTGTGTGAATTTTCCTTCAATCTTATATAGGCTTCAATTTAGGTGTTTCCACATCCCTAAATTAGCTTTCTTTGATTATACGCATCTGGATGTAAGTCTCATCCCATTAGAATGCCTCGTTTGTCAGCAAATAATTAATTTATCTAGCAACTACTCCCTTCCATCTTCTTTCCCTTGTCCTTCGGGGATTTTTATGGCCATTAGTAACTGTCTTGCTTCCCCTGTGACGCTTTGGAAATAGTCAACTGGAGTCTGTCTGCTCCACCCCCTGTCCAACGCAATATGTCACCTGTCAAGTCGCTTCGATTTTCTGGATCTTTGCTAGATTTTTGTATCCTGGCTCCCAGTTCATACAATATTCTGTCTTAGCACTGCTTATAATTCCCGTTCCAGATATGGAATTGAGCTTTTATTACCTCAGTAAATTACTATAACATTGTCCCTCGGGTTCACTGTGACTGTTCCCCCTCAGAAATCAATGGTTCGGTTCTCGGGAAAATCATAGACATGATTCTTCCTCCTTAGAGACCCAGGTTCGATGCCAGTCAGCCTTCGTCCCATTGGGTACAGTAATGAATATAGAAAATAAGACATTTACAATATTATTTATTGCGAAGCCCACAGGAATGGATGGCACTTAGGTCTGTAAAAGTCGATAGTTCGAAAGATCGAAATGAAATAAACAACATAGCCTCCATATATAGAAACATGCATAAATGGACGTATTCAACAAAAGGGCTTCTGGGCTCTGATTCATAAAACTCTTATACTGATGTTATTAGCAAGACAGTAATGATGATGATGAAAATAATAATAATAATAATAATAATAATAATAATAATAATAATAATAATAATAATAATAATAATAATAATAATAAAGGTTACAACTCAGCAATTCTTCTAGGATTTGCCGATTTATTATAGGGGTTCGCCTACGAGCACAAAGTGAGTGTAATCAACGCGCTCTTGGTGGCCATGCCCGGACCACCGCAGGGGTAGTGGAACATGCTATACGGTACCTCTATAGTCCAGCCGCAAAGTCTTCGGCTCTGACATTTCTCTTGAGGGAGATAGACAACGTTGCCGGTTGAGTACCACGAAATAGAAAAGACGCGGCCTACATAAAATATTTCCCACATTTCACAGGATAATACGGCTTACACACAATTCACCGTTATCTTTTTTATTTCATTTAAAATGTACACACATCAAAAAAAGTTTTGCATCACCTCGGTTCCCAGATCTCCGGCATATAGACGTTGACTGTGTATATTGTATCAAAGATACAGTCCCTTTGACTGTTCATAGATGTCACTAAAACTGCTCAAAGATGTAAACAACCATGCATGAGCAGGGCCTATTAGACGGAGGGGGTACGACAGCCGATCAGTTCCAGTCATTCCACCAGGACGAAGGTACGCTGCTCATGTTGTCTGTAGTTCTACCATGCCTAGAAGGTCAATACCGCAGTTCGATCGCGTCCGCATTGTTACTTTGTGTCAAGAAGGGCTCTCAACAAGGGAAGTTTCCAGGCGTCTCAGAGTGAACCAAAGCGATGTTGTTCGGACATGGAGGAGGTACAGAGATACAGGAACTGTCGATGACAGGCCTCGCTCAGGCCGCCCAAGGGCTACTACTGTAGTGGATGACCGCTACTTACGGATTGCCGCTCGGAGGAACCCTGACAGCAATGCTACCATGTTGAATAATGCGTTTCGTTCAGCCACAGGACGTCGTGTTTCAACTCAAACTGTGCGCAATAGGCTGCATGATGCGCAACTTCACTCCCGACGTCCATGGCGAGGTCCAGCTTTGCAACCCCGACACCATGCAGCGCGGTACAGATGGGCCCAACAACATGCTGAATGGACCCCACAGAATTGGCATCACGTTCTCTTCACCGATGAGTGTCGCATATGCCTTCAACCAGACAATCGTCGGAGACGTGTTTGGAGGCACCCTGGTCAGGCTGAACGTCTTAGACACACTGTCCAGCGAGTGCAGCAAGGTGGTGGTTCCCTGAAGTTTTGGGGTGGCATTATGTGGGGCCGACGTACGCCACTGGTGGTCATGGAAGGCTCCGAAACGGCTTTACGATACCTGAATGACATCCTCCGACCCATAGTGCACCCATATCGGCAGAATATTGGAGAGGCATTTGTCTTCATGGACGACAATTCTCGACCTCATCGTGCACATCTTGTGAATGCGTTCCTTCAAGATAACGACATCGCTCGACTACAGTGGCCAGCATGTTCGCCAGACATGAACCCTATCGAACATGCCTGGGATATGTTGAAAAGGGCTGTTTATGGACGTCTTGACCCACCAACCACTCTGAGAGATTTACGCCGAATTGTCGTTGAGGAGTGGGACAATTTGGACCAACAGTGTCTTGATGAACTTGTGGATAGTATGCCACGACGAATACAGGCATGCATCAATGCAAGAGGACGTGCTACTGGGTATTAGAGGTAGTGGTGTGTACTGCAATCTGGACCACAAATGCTGAAAGTCTAGCTGTATGATGGTACAACATGCAATGTGTGGGTCTCATGAGCAATAAAACGAGCTGAAATGTTGTTTGTGTTGATCTCTATTCCCTTTGTATTTAAAGGTTCCGGAACTCTTGGAACCGAGGTGATGCAAAACTTTTTTTGATGTGTGTAGTTAGGCCCTTTGACAAAATCTAAAAAAAGGTAAATAAAAATTAAATGAATAAAAAACAAGTAGTTCCGTGAAGAACAATACCGCCTATTTTCATATATCCTACTTATGTTAATTGCCACTATCAACATACAAAATTTCAGTTTGATTGCTGTAATAGAGTAGCAGATATTGAGAACCGACTAAATATTGCGGAAGGTCTCCATGTTGGATTTTTATATATGTAGGTCTTTGAGTTATGTACTGTTACATAAAGATTATTGTGTACATGTAGTATTCAAACTTCAATCGCATGATTAGGTCACAAGAAGTAAAAACGAGATTTTAAAATTTCGCATAGCTGCCATCTTTTGGTTACGGAAACAATTGAAAAAACTTAGATGCCAGTGGATTAACATTTGTATAAGAATTTACTGTACTAAGTGTCACTGCACTCGGATGGTTACATTGCGAGAAACGACCATGTGCATATTTATACTTCGCGTCGCCGCCATGTTGGATTTGTGATTATTAGGTTATCGAAAGTCCTATAGGTGAACTTATGTTTATAGCCCCTATGAACATTAAAAAATTCAGTTTGATTGCTGTAATAGATTCGTAGTTATTGAAATCCATTTAGTTATTTCGGATGGTCGCCATGTTGGATTGTTATATGTATAAACCATAGAGTCATGTACCATTAAAAGAGAAATATTGCGTAGGTTCATTATCTAAACTTTCACTTCGATCGCATGATTATGACACAAGAAATAAAAACGTGATTTTAAAATTCGCACAACCGCCATCTTGAGGTTATGTAAACAATTGAACTAAATTAGATACCAGTGCATTACAATGATTATAAACACTTCCTGTACACCAAGTTTCATTGCGTTAGTATCATTAATTCGCGAGAATGGTCTATTTATAATTTTCAACCTCGCTTGGCCGCCATATTCATTTTGTAGTTAACCAGTTTTTGAAAGTCTTATAGTTCAACTTCCAGTAGTGCCCTTTATCTCCGTACAAAATTTCAGGGTGATACCACTAATAGTTTCAGAGATATAGAATGCCGGTGAAATATTTCGCACATCCGCCATCTTGTGGTTTTGTAAACAATTGAACGAAGTTAGATGTCGGTGCATTACAATGTGTATATACATATACTGTACCAAGTTTTATTGCGCTTGGTTGGTTAAATCGCGAGAAACGTCTATTTAAAATTAACATCTTCGCTTGGTCGCCATGTTGGTTTTGTAGTTAAAAGTTTTCAAAAGTCACATAGGTGAAGTTATAGTTGTTCCCTTTATCACCGTGAAATATTCCAGGGTGATATCAGTAATAGTTTCGGAGATATTGAACGCTGGTGAAATATTTCGCACAGCCGCCAGGTTGGATTGGTAGGACGTAACAAAAAATTTGAAGGGTACTGTCGGGGTCGTCCGGAATAGTACTATGAACTTACCGAGTTTCATTGAAGTCGCTCCAGCTGTTTAGATGTTATTAGGGGGGGGGGCACACACACTCCATCACACACACACGCACACACCGACAGACACACGGACAAAAGGTGATCTCAAAAGCCTATTTTTTTTCATAAATGAAAATAGGCTAAAAATTGAAAAAATTAAATTGATAAAAATAGTTAAGAAACCAAAATTTTGAAACTTGTAGTTAGGCCCTTTGGTCAAATATGGGAGAGATGGTCCACTGCAAAGAGAGCGTTGCGCCCTTTAATTTGAATCCACATACGAATCTCTACGATTGTTGGTTCGGGGTATATCGTATTGGGTACAGGGGCTCACAACTTGCTAAGCACGCGCGACGAGGTACAGTCACGTTCAAATAAAATGGGTGAGGTAGAATCCCTCAAGATCATCTACTAAGGTTTATGCAGTGCCTTGTGTGCGGTTTCGCCTAGGAACACCAAGATAGGCTCATTAGCGGGCTCGTGGTGCCCGTGCCCGGTAAGCTTCATAATAAGGGAGGTAGTGGACAGTTCGCTATTCCTGTGGGGGTCCTGGCACGGATACCAAGAGCCCGCTATATTAATGTTCCCGGGCATAATCCCGCACAAGACACGGCATAAACCCAGAACAATTGCTGAGTTTTAATTCTTTGTCCGTAAAAGCCAATATCAAAACTTTATGTTATTTACATGTAATTTTTTTCTCCCTAAGTCGAAATTTTATAACTAAAATTTTTCGATATCTATGAGTATCATTTTTATCCCTGGCACTGAAACTTGTTCATTATCTCGAACATTTACCTATTTTCGCAGTACAACTTGTATCATTCGAAGGTTCTAATTCAAATTTACCACCGATCACTGTAGTTGAGCCAACCGTGTGCAACTTCTATACTCTCTTAATGTAATAAAACGGTCATCATTACCAACAACCAATTTCATTACATAAATGCAGTATTTTGTGACCACCTATATCACAAATTGTAATATTTTTCATACGTATCCAGGTTTAAAAAAAAAGCATGTTCTGCTCGACCCTTGACCAACTTATATCAACCCATGCATTTATTAATCTCAAGTAATATCCACGCATTCAAGATGATGATGATGATAATTGTTGTTTTAAGGGGCCTAACATCTAGGTTATCGGCCCCTGATAGTTTGGGTGATCGTGAAGATGAAAATGAAATGCAAACTTAAAACTAAAACTAACTACTGCGGTGACAATAAAGATGAGATTTTTTCTCGTTTAAACGAGTTATCTCCAAGCATTGAAGTGGTTCCGTCTCTAACCTCGCTGAAGGCTCCAGTCACTGAAGGCGCCTCTGAACCCTCCATATCCAGAAAATTTGACGAGTTAACTCTTCTGCTTGGGCGTCTGAAAGATTTGAAGTTTCACATTGCTTACTTTCTCCTAAAAAACTGGTTCCTTGTTCCTAAGCTCATATATTTGCTTAGAAGTAGTCCTCTATGGAAGATTGGACCGTCGATACAGAGAATGGATGATTTTGTGAAATGCACACCAGACTCAACTCTTAATACAAATTGAATTAATAGAACATGGACAATAGCCTCACTCCCTGTTCGTTACGGTGGAGTCGGAATAAGGAGAATTGAAGATTTAATGCTTCCTGCTTTCATGTCATCGGTGAATAGTGTTTACTCTCTCGTCCAGTCAATGTTTCCGGTTATTTCGGACATTGAGAAAATCACTTTTTACGCTGAGGCATTGGAATTATGGAACTACCAGTTGAACGATCCATCTATTCCCTCAGCTCCTGCATTCCAGCGTAATTGGGACGGCCTTGTTTGCAAAAAAATTAAGGACAACATGGAATTTCACTCAGATGAGGAAAAGGCTATTCATTTGGCTAGTTTGAAGAAAGAATCGAATTCATGGTTAAATGCCATCCCATCGAGAACAATAGGGACATTACTGGACAACAATAGTTTTAGGATTTCGATGTCTCTCCGCCTTGGATCAACGCTTTGTAAACCTCATACTTGTGTATGTGGTGAGGTCGTTTCCGCACGTGGTACACACGGTCTCTCTTGTAAAAGGAGTGCTGGCCGACATTCTCGTCATTTCTCGATAAATGAAACGCTTCGGAGGGCTTTCGCTACTGCAAAGTTCCCGTCAATTCTTGAACCATCTGGAATTTGCAGAGACGATGGTCGCCGCCCTGATGGGATGACCATAATTCCGTGGTCGAATGGCAAATGCCTAGTCTGGGATGCAACGTGCTCAGATACGTTGGCTCCTTCCTATATCTCATCATCGTCAAAAGAAGCAGGATCAGTAGCTGAGATCACCGTCACTCGGAAGCACAACAAATATAGGAAGATCAAGGAGGACTATATTTTTGTGGCCTTTGCTGTGGAGACAATGGGTCCTTGGAGCGAGGACGCAATAAATCTAGTAAACAAGCTAGGAATAGTAATAGATGGAGTCTCTGGTGATCCTCGTTCCAAAACCTATTTGAAGCAGAGAATCGGCATAGCGATTCAAAAGGGAAACACGGCCTGTGTTATGGGAACTATTCCACATACCACTTCAATGGACGAAATATTTTTTGTTGTAGTTAATTTAATACGGATGTTCTCTATTTCAAGAGTGTATTGAACTGGCTGATTCATGTAAAATGTGCCTGTTTTTGTAGCTGTAGAAATAAAATTATTATCTTTAAACTACTAACCTACATACTAGAAGAAGAAATGGAAAACAAAAGGAGAATAAGGAAAATAAAGGACAGGAGGAAAACAAGTGCCCTCAACCCTCGAAGAATGCGGATTGAGGGACTTGGAAGGAAGGAGAGCCATGAACGGCAGATAGGAAAGTGAAAGAGGAGAGGGTCCGCCCCAAAGGTAAGGGACAAAAGGGGAAAACGGACCTAGCTCAGGAATCCCTCGAGGTCGCTAACTCCCGAACTCACAGGCCGTGAGCTCCTGAGGGTGTAGCATTATCTAGGGTGCACCAAAAGTGGTGGGGCTACATACACCCGGCCTCCTTGAGGGCCTTGAGCAGAAGGCAGGAGATAACATAAAAAGAAAAAGAAGGCTGACCCCTCGCAGAAGGAGGGTATCAGAAAAGATGAGACAAGGGCCAATTAAGGCGGGAAAGGAAGAGACTCCCTAGGCCTCGGATACCCTAATACCGTCGGGGTCGGAAGAGAACAAGAGTTGACCAAGTGAGGTCGACAGGAAAGAAGACAGAGAGGAGCCCGGCACAAGTAAGTGGAAGAAATGCCGGACTCAGCTGGGGCCCCGTGGTCGCCAACCCACGTCCCACTAGATGTGAGCCCCTGGGGGAACGCATTCAAGACATTTATATTTAGACAGCTCAGCAAAAGTTCGGACTACCGCCATCAATTGTATGCTGACGCTGCTTTAGAGGAGCTTACCCCAAGATAAACTTGATGGTCTCATTCAGAGCATGTGTGTGGGGAGGACTACTGATCATCATGAGATACAGATATTCAATGTTTTTGTTTTCAAGAGGTGTAACAGTCCGAATACTTCCCCTTAATTTATATGTTTTATAAGCAACAAAATTAATTTATTATTAGTATTATTATTATTATTATTATTATTATTATTATTATTATTATGTATATTTTAATTATCATATCGATTCTAGATTTATTCCATAATTTCTTTATATATATATATATATATATATATATGTATAAGGGGTTTAATTATTGTTTGGCGGAAGTTATAAAATGGAGATTTTAGTTAGATTCGTTATAGGTTATATTTTATACAAGACTTGATTGGGAAATATTTCTTTCAACGTGTCGTCAGTTTCGCCACGGGTAGTCCGCCAAAAATAGACTTGACTTTCGAGATATATGTACAAACATTCCGGGGACGCGAGGCTTCAAGACAAAGCAAGTTGGTCAGTTAGCGCTGACGTCACGAATTCTCGGAGGAACATCGCATCAGGACGCTGATTTAAAATTACTTCAGAAGCAACCCCACGTGGTTAACCCAACTAATGAAGAGGCATGATCAGAACTTAGGGATCTGGAGTGGGGAGCTACGTCATCAGGATACCTAATTGATTGGTCGAGAAATACTGCAGAGTGGGGAAGTTCATCTTCCATAAAAACCAATGGTCATCTACTCTCAGCCCCCAATCTTCTCAGATTTTCTGAATCTTCACGTCTATCAGACATCTTCGCTGCGAGATCGCAACTTATCAGTTCAAGAAGTTTTAAAATTAATACTACTGACGTGAATATGATCGTGTCCTTGATCATATTCACAAAAGTGAATTTTGGAGCAAAGCCATTCACATATGTCAGTCGGGAGACGGGACAAATCGGTTCCCTGCCCGTATCAAGATAAGGATCTATACAATATTGAGGCAGAACCAAACAACATCCGCCAGCAAGATCAGAGGGAAAACCAGACTACCACTATGAAGAAGACGGCCGTGAGTTCCTTTACTAAATCCAATCAAGTCTCTGTAATTCTGTTTATGGCAAATTAGAATCCAGCTTTTGTTTAAATTTAATTCATATTCCATTTTGTAACTCTCGCCAATTTAATATAACTTCCAGATTTTTTTAAAATTCATTTGTTTCTCTTTTTACGTCTTTTGCTGCTTTAAATTTTGATCAATTAAATTTTGTTCTTAAGTAATGGTAGGACTTTCATTTCCAGTAGCTAGCTTTAGACATAATGCATACCTTCTCCCAGTAGCGATAAGACAGTTGGTTAATGGCTCAGCTATACCACGGCTTGAGAGAAAGACGTTTCGAGTGCTCTATCACTATTTTAATTAAATACTTTGGCACATCTAAAGTAAGTGTTAGGTGTCCTGGCGCCCACACGAGCTGATTATAATCATTGCTAATGAACAGGTAAGAGGTAAGTATGCTATTGGTGGTGTGAGTAAAGCGGTGCTTGTTCTTGTTGCGATTCTTCTACTGTACTCCAGGAGAACGCAATATTGGAGCCCCGCCAGGAACGTAACCTTTGGTCACTTAGAAGGACCGGGAACGTTACATTTGTGCGCTCAACGTGGAGCGAAAACGTTACATTTGGACGCACAACTGTGGAGTTTCTTATATATGTATATTTTCGTGCAAGGTTAGTAACAAAACGTTACATTTGGCGCCACAAGCGTAGGCCCGAAAACCAATTGTTTGTCGTGAAGGGAAAAGGATATATTTCAGTGCAAGTATTTTTGGGGGTGATAAGTTTTTTGTGTGTGTCGGTATGGCGGATAAAGATAAGATGAAGCTGCGAAGTGGTATAGAGGTGACGGGAGATGGTGAAGAGAATGGTAGTAGCGTGAATCTGGAGATGGAGATAGACGAAGCTAGGAATTTAGCGGAGGTAAATTCTAATGCGACTAGTGTAGAGGGTAGTTCATCGGAGATGTCAGCACAGGATAGCATTTTGAGTATATTAGTTCAAATGAGACAGGAAAGTAATAATAAATTTGAGCAACTAAATAAAGAATTAAAACATGAAATGGAAAGTAATAATCAAAAATTAAATAAAGAATTAAAACATGAAATGGAAAGTAATAATCAAAAACTAAATAAAGAATTAAAACATGAAATGGAAAGTAATAATCAAAAATTAAATAAAGAATTAAAACATGAAATGGAAAGTAATAATCAAAAATTAAATAAAGAATTAAAACAGGAGATGACGAAATTAAATCAGGGACTAAAGCATAATAGTCAGAAAGTAGATAAGGTCGTCAAAGAGACAGAGAGGTTAGGTAAGATGTATGAGCAGCTTGAAGTAGATATTATAACATTTAAAGAAACAGTGATGGAAGACATTCAGAGGTACATGAAGGTGGAAGCAGGTCAAATAATGGTAGAAATTGAACAAAAGTTACAGGTGGTAGGAAATGAAATTAAGGAGCTTAACCAGCAGATAGGGGAGAAAGTTAAGGAAGTAACGGTTGAGATAAAAGAGCATAGTAAGAGAGAGGAGAAGAGAATTAATGAAAAGATAAGAGTAGAAATAACGAGGATAAGGAAAGTAGTAAATACTCAGGAGATGAAAATGCAGAAAGCCATTGATGAAGAAAATAGACGGATGAAAGAAGAATTCAATGTTAGCATAAAGGAATCACAGCAGGAGATGAGGAAGAGCTTTCAGAGAAAGGTAGATGAAAGAATGAGCATTAAATTAGCTGGTCTGGAGAAACGTATGTTGGATCGAATGCAACAAGGGGTCTCAGACAAGCACGAAAAACAGAAGGTGGAAGGGGGGAAGGCCCGGAAGGGAAGGAAGGAGAAAAAGCAGAATATTACGGTAGAGAAGACATTAGTTGAAAATAGAATAGATGTTGAGGAGGGGCAGGAAATAGATGAGAGTAGAGAAAAAGAGCAGCAGTTAACGAAGACGTTAGAGAAAAATCGTGTAGAGGATGAAGAAATGCTGGATGTAGGAAAGAGGAGTTTAGAGGTAAGTAACGAGCAGATTATCGAAGTTAGAAGTCCTAGGAGTAGAAAGGAAGTAGAGAAACAGATTACGATGCTAGAAGAAATGGAAGGAAGATTGAAAGAAAGAGATAAAGAATATAGAATGCAATGGCTTACAGTAGTGGCTACGGTAGGTGAAACTAGGGGAGAGGGGAAGTGTAGTTTTGTGGTTGATAAGAGTAGTACTGAGGAGGGAGAAACTATCGTTCTTAGAAGAGAAGAAATAATTACAGTGAAACGAGAGAAAGAAAAAGAGGAGGATGATAAAAAGTTAGGAAGGCACGGTAGGGCATTCATGTAATGCGAGGTCAGATTTCCAGTCGTTGATATTCCCAGCTAATACTCTATTTAGTGGTTATGACCTAAATGTAAGAGATGATCTCTTGTGCGATTATGATGAAAAGGTGACAAAACCTAGTGATATTGAAAATTTAAATTCCGTCATTAGCATAAATGTGTTGAGGGCGCGTATAGATACGCTTATAGATACAGGGTGTGTCAAGAGTTGCATTAGCTTGTCATTTTATAATAGGATGAGAGACGAAGGTGTAATATTTCAAGAAATCCCTATCAAATCAACTTTTGTAATAACAGCTGTAGGTAAAAAGTCTCATGTCATTTCTAAGCAGGTTCTGGTGGAAATTTGTATTAATAATGTAATAGGTATGCAGGTATGTTTGTTGATCCCAAACCTTGTGTTTTCCTTGATATTGGGTACTGATTGGTTGTCTGCTAATCAGGTTCAGGTGTGTTACGATGAGAGGTGTATAATGAAATGGGGGAAGAAAGCTGTGATTATTGCATTTAATGAGCCAGGTAAGAGTGATTATTCTCAAAATGTGTGCGTTATTAAAGTGATTTTGTCAGGTGACAATAAGGTGGGAAGTAGTGACGATGGTTTTAATTTTATTGGCAGTTGACTGACTAATGGCAATCTAGAGGATGCATTATGTCAGGCTGTGGAAGAAAGTTCTTTAGGCATTGATCAGAGGGATCAATTATTGGATGTTTTAGTAAGAAATAGTAGAGTTTTTGAGAATCGGATTGGCGAGGCCAATTGCTACACACACTCATTAAATGTAATTGATCGCAAAGTCTTTGTAGGTAATAGATACCCTATCCCATTTAAATACCAAGAGGCAGTACAACAGCAGATTGACGACATGTTAAGAGATAAGATCATTGAACCATCCTTAAGCCCATATGCTAACTCCTTAAGTACCGTACCTAAAGATGAGTACACCCTTTAAGAAAATACGTGGAATGAGTCAGGTAAGGACTCGTGTGTAACGGAACAACATGTGTCAATGCCCTGGTATACAATTAGTAGTTTTAAAGAGATAGGTAACTAAGTTTACAAGAGGCATATCCGACTGTTGACACATATACTGGAACGAGTGAGTTATCTGAATCAGATAAGCGAAGGGTGACCTAGTACCTTATATTTTGGAATTAATGGGGTAACTTGCACTCAAATATTATGCCTATGTATAAAACTATGCTTTCTTGTTTTATGTGATATAGGTAAAATTTTGTAAATTCATTACAGAGTACTTGCGAGGAATCAAGTATGCAGGATTATCACATGCGTGTGATGTGTCGTGTGATGAATTAGTGAAGGCAATATTTATTATAATTATTCTGGAGACAAGAAAAATAACGATTTGAATTAAAACGATACAAGTCTCTCAGAATATCTGCCTAACAAACGAGTGTTAGTATGAATGAAATCATACATATCAGGAAGAAAGAAATGAACATTGACGCTTTAAAGCAACAACAAAGTATTCATTGTTGTAAATATTGAAGGGTATATATGTATATTTTTAATGTTGAAGGGTATAATTTTGTATGATGCTGTTAATTGTTAGGTTAAATGTGTATATAATTTGTTCGCCCAAATCTAAGATTGGACAAAAAATTCTAAGGGCGATGTAACAGTCCGAATACTTCCCCTTAATTTATATGTTTTATAAGCAACAAAATTAATTTATTATTAGTATTATTATTATTATTATTATTATGTATATTTTAATTATCATATCGATTCTAGATTTATTCCATAATTTCTTTATATATATATATATATATATATATATATATATATGTATAAGGGGTTTAATTATTGTTTGGCGGAAGTTATAAAATGGAGATTTTAGTTAGATTCGTTATAGGTTATATTTTATACAAGACTTGATTGGGAAATATTTCTTTCAACGTGTCGTCAGTTTCGCCACGGGTAGTCCGCCAAAAATAGACTTGACTTTCGAGATATATGTACAAACATTCCGGGGACGCGAGGCTTCAAGACAAAGCAAGTTGGTCAGTTAGCGCTGACGTCACGAATTCTCGGAGGAACATCGCATCAGGACGCTGATTTAAAATTACTTCAGAAGCAACCCCACGTGGTTAACCCAACTAATGAAGAGGCATGATCAGAACTTAGGGATCTGGAGTGGGGAGCTACGTCATCAGGATACCTAATTGATTGGTCGAGAAATACTGCAGAGTGGGGAAGTTCATCTTCCATAAAAACCAATGGTCATCTACTCTCAGCCCCCAATCTTCTCAGATTTTCTGAATCTTCACGTCTATCAGACATCTTCGCTGCGAGATCGCAACTTATCAGTTCAAGAAGTTTTAAAATTAATACTACTGACGTGAATATGATCGTGTCCTTGATCATATTCACAAAAGTGAATTTTGGAGCAAAGCCATTCACATATGTCAGTCGGGAGACGGGACAAATCGGTTCCCTGCCCGTATCAAGATAAGGATCTATACAATATTGAGGCAGAACCAAACAACATCCGCCAGCAAGATCAGAGGGAAAACCAGACTACCACTATGAAGAAGACGGCCGTGAGTTCCTTTACTAAATCCAATCAAGTCTCTGTAATTCTGTTTATGGCAAATTAGAATCCAGCTTTTGTTTAAATTTAATTCATATTCCATTTTGTAACTCTCGCCAATTTAATATAACTTCCAGATTTTTTTAAAATTCATTTGTTTCTCTTTTTACGTCTTTTGCTGCTTTAAATTTTGATCAATTAAATTTTGTTCTTAAGTAATGGTAGGACTTTCATTTCCAGTAGCTAGCTTTAGACATAATGCATACCTTCTCCCAGTAGCGATAAGACAGTTGGTTAATGGCTCAGCTATACCACGGCTTGAGAGAAAGACGTTTCGAGTGCTCTATCACTATTTTAATTAAATACTTTGGCACATCTAAAGTAAGTGTTAGGTGTCCTGGCGCCCACACGAGCTGATTATAATCATTGCTAATGAACAGGTAAGAGGTAAGTATGCTATTGGTGGTGTGAGTAAAGCGGTGCTTGTTCTTGTTGCGATTCTTCTACTGTACTCCAGGAGAACGCAATATTGGAGCCCCGCCAGGAACGTAACCTTTGGTCACTTAGAAGGACCGGGAACGTTACATTTGTGCGCTCAACGTGGAGCGAAAACGTTACATTTGGACGCACAACTGTGGAGTTTCTTATATATGTATATTTTCGTGCAAGGTTAGTAACAAAACGTTACAGAGGGACACTTAGAAGCGAGTTCGCTTTGTTTTTGTACCGTTTCATTGTTATCTCATCACGATCGTTATTGTTTTCAGAAGGACTGTAGTTTAGTTTGTTAATAAGTTAGTGTATAAACCTCAATGGGTTTACAATAAGAGGTCATTGTAGTAATATATATAGGGTATATTGCAAACGTTTGTTGAGCAGTGTATATTTTGGATTATTTTCTAAGGATCTCGATACTACCAATTACTTTTACCTACATTAACATTTTCAAAATTTACTCATAAAGATTCGAAACACTGCTTATCCGTAATTTCCAATAAGATCATATGAATAAAACGCTAACTTGTATGTTTCACAGAACTCAATCCCTTAAACTCGAAGAATAAGGAATCAGAAAAGACGAGAGAAGGGCCAATAGAGGCGGGAAAGGAAGAAACTCCCTAGACCTCAGATACCCTAATACCATCGGGGTCGGAAGAGAACAAGAGTTGACCAAGAGAGGTCGTCAGGAAAGAAGACGGAGAGGAGCCCGACACAAGTAAGTGGAAGTAATGCTGAACTCAGCTGGGGTCCCATGGTCGCCAAGCCACGTCCCAAATGTGAGCCCCTGGGGGGAGATTTCAAAAGTATCGACAAATTGCTTAAAAAGTGCGACTAAGCAATTAAACAAGACAATAGACCCTGCCGTCTGGCGGGTGGTTTATACACATGCGGGAGTACTCCGCACAGGCCCTCTACTTAAAATTAACTTCACTATTTGTGACATATCTCATTCCATTATTCTTTTTTTTTTTTTTTTTTGATGTGTAACATCTTTCCACCCGGTTGCTGGATATTTTTGAGGGAGTGATTTTGAAAAATGGGACGGAAGTGGATCGGACGGAAGTGTGTAAGACGCACTGCTAGCTGAATCGCATCCCTCCTAGCTGCTTTAGCAGCAGTGGTACCATGTGGAATGTATATCACATACGGATTACTTCAAGGTTAGGATGAGCCATTACCGATATTTCTACAATAAATCATCTTCAAGTTGTCGTTTTTTAGCCTACTTTCGATTTTTGCAAAAAATGAAAGTAGACTTATGAGATCACTACAGGGCGAAAAAAAAGTGTGTCTGTCTGTGTGAGTGTATGTGTGTGTGTGAGTCTGTGTGTGTGTGTGTACTCTGAATGTCTGTCCCCCCCTATCAATTCGAACACGGTGAGCGCAAATTGAACGAAATTTGGTACAAAGGTAGCACTAGCAAAGGATACCTCAGTGTCATGTTTTATATCGCCGCCATCTTGACGGAAACGTAATGGCGGCCACACAAATGTTCAAAACTTAAATCAAATTACGACTAACCTAATCATCCGATCTCTACCAAATTTTGCAACAACATACCTTTATGGGGGCAGCATCCTTTGAACAAACTAATAGGTCATCAGCCTAATAGTTTGCGGATGGCGGCCATCTTTGTGTGAAAATCGATTGCCCCTATTAATTCGAACACGGTGAAACCGAATGGAACGAAATTTGGTACAGAGGTAGTACTAGCAAAGGGCACCCCAGTGCCATGTTTTATATCGCCGCCATCTTGACGGAAACGTATTGGCGGCCACACAAATGTTCAAAGCTTAAAACAAATTACGACTAACCTAATCATCCGATCTCTACTAAATTTTGCAACAACATACCTTTATGAAGGAAGCATCCTTTGACAAATCTAATAGGTCATTAGCCTAATAGTTTGCGGATGGCGGCCATCTTTGTGTCAAAATCGATTACCCCTATTAATTCGAACACGGTGAAACCGAATGGAATGAAATTTGGTACAGAGGTAGCACTAGCAAAGGGCACCTCAGTGTCATGTTTTATATCGCCGCCATCTTGACGGAAACGTAATGGCGGCCACACAAATATTCAAAGCTTAAATCAAATTACGATTAACCTAATCATCCGATCTCTACCAAATTTTGCATCAACATACCATTATGGAGGGAGCATCCTTTGACCAAACTAATAGGTCATTAGCCTAATATTTTGCGGATGGCGGCCATCTTTGTGTGAAAATCGATTCCCCCTATTAATTCGCACACGGTGAAACAGAATGGAACGAAATTTGGTACAGAAGTAGCACTAGAAAAGGCCACCTCAGTGTCATGTTTTATATCACCGCCATCTTTACGGAAACGTAATGGCGGCCACCCAAATGTTAAAGGCTAAAATGTAATTACGACCAACCTAATAATCTAGTCTCTACCAAATTTTGCAACAACAAATCTTTATGTGGGAAGCATATTCTGACCAAACTGCTAGATCATCAGCCCAATAGTTTGCAGATGGTGGCCAAGTACTGTATGTGTTCAAATCGATTCCCCCTATCAATTCAAACACGGTGAAACCGAATTGAACGAAATTTGGTACAGAGGTAGCACTAGCAAAAGGCACCTCAGTGTCATATTTTATATCGCCGCCATCTTGACGGAAACGGAATGACGGCCACCCAAATGTTAAAAGCTTAAATCAAATTTCGACCATCCTAATAATTTGATCTCTACCGGATTTTGCAACAACATGCCTTTTTGTGGAAAGTATCTTATGACTGACTACAAGGTCATCAGCCCAATAGTTTGCAAATAGTGGCCATGTATGTGTGCAAATCCATTCCCCAGATCAATTCAAACACGGTGAAACTGAATTGAATGATTTTTTTTTTACAGAGGTAGCACTAGAAAAGGGCACCTCATATTCATGTTTAATATCCCAATAGCACGTTGTATTTCAACAAACTACTACAACCAACATTCAATTATACTCCTTGAAAAGGACAAAGAGTTATAACAATACCCGTGCATTTAGGAGAAAGTAGGCTATATGTTCTTTACTGAACATCTTGTTTTAAGATAACTTCCTAGGTTAATAGTAGGGTGTGAGACAGTGCTCTCTCTCTTTCACCGAACCTCATTAACGTATTCATTGAAGAAACCATCATCATGATCTAAAGGCTAGGCCTTGTCGTTGCAACCACATTTGCCTCTCACTTGCTGAACCTTTTAAGTCAGCACACTGTTTAAATTGAAGTCCATGCATCACAGAATCCAGATGAGCCTTCCGCGGTCTTCCTCTTCTTTCTTCCCCAAATCCTTTCCTCCCAGTATGATGGTCAGGAGCTCATTATGGCGTAGGGTGTGGCCAACGAATTTTGCTTTCCTCTTTTCTATTATAGTCATCAATTTTCTTGTTTCGTCGACTTCCTTGAGGAACCATTCGTTAGTCTTTTCTCCGTCCAGCTTATTTTCAGCATCCTTCTCCACATCTACATTTCCGCTGCTTCCAGGCGTCGTATGTTCTGTTTCCTTAGAACCCAAGTTTCGCATCCGTATAACAAAACGCTCCAGACAAATGTTTTGATAAACGATTTTCTAGATCTAATGTTAATGCGCCTCCTTGTCAGAAGCTGTCTCTTATTGCTGAAGGCCTGTTTAGGGAGGGCAATTCTCCTTTTGATTTCTGTGGTGCACCTATTATCGCCAGTGACAATGCTTCATAAGTAGCAGAACTGACTGCCCTGTTGAATGGTTTCACCATAAAGCCATAAAGAAGTTTCAGACAAATACGAAAGGAGTAAGCATAAATGGGCAACATATTCAATGTATTAGATTTGCAGATGACATAGCAATCTGACTACGAGAAGATGTTGTCTTGAATGTTAAATGCATTGCCATCAGCATTATCGAAGTTATGTTTGAACATTAAATATAAGAATACCAAGTTGTTAGTTGTGAGTAAACATTCTGGAAGTATTCACACAATCATTAAGCTTACTGACAGGATAGTGGAACAAGTCACCAGTGTCTCTTATTGGGGAAGTCTAATCACCAATGACAACCGGTGTAGTAAATAGATTAGAAGGCGGGTAGCGCTTGCAAAATTGGTATTCAATAATAAGAACAAGTAGTTCCGTGAAGAACTATACAGCCTATTTTCATATATCCTACTTATGTTAATTGCCACTATCAACATTCACAATTTCTGTTTGATTGCTGTAATAGATTCGTTGATATTAAGAACCGACTAAATATTTCGGATGGTCGCCATGTTGGATTTTATATATGTAGGTCCTAGAGTTATGTACTGTTACATGCAGATTATTGTGAACGTGTAGTATTCAAACTTCAATCGCATAATTAGGACACAAGAAAAAACAAGGAGATTTTAAAATTTTTCACAGCTGCCATCTTGAGGTTATGGAAACAATTGAAATAAATTAGATGCCAGTGGATTAACATTCGTATAAGGATTTACTGTACCAAGTTTCACTGCACGCGGATGGTTAAATTGCGAGAAACGTCCATGTGAATATTTATAATTCGCGTCACCGCCATGTTGGATTTGTGATCACCAGGTCATTTAAAGTCCTATAGGTGAACTTAAGTTCATAGCCCCTATGAACACTAAAAAATGCTGTTTGATTGCTAAAATAGATTCGTAGATATTCAGTATCGTCTAAATATTTCGGATGGTCACCATGTTGGATTGTTAAATGTATAGGCCATAGAGTCATGTACCATTAAAGGAAAATTATTGCGTAGGTTCATTATTCAAACTTTCACTTCGATCGCATGACTACATCACAAGAAATAAAAACTTAATTTTAAAATTCGCACTGCCGCCATCTTGAGGTTATGTAAACAATTGAACTAAATTAGATACCAGTGGATTACAATGTGTATAAATATTTCCTGTACCAGGTTTCAGTGCGCTTGGAACATTACATCGCGAGAAAGGTCTATTTAAAATTTTCAAATTCGCTTGGCCGCCATGTTCGTTTTGTAGTTAACCGGTTTTTGAAAGTCTTATAGATGGACTTCCAGTAGTGCCCTTTATCTCCGTACAAAATTTTAGGGAGATACCGCTAATAGTTTCAGCGATATAGAATGCCGGTGAAATATTTCGCACATCCGCCATCTTGTGATTATGTAAACAATTGAACGAAGTTAGATGTCGGTGCATTACAATGTATATAAACATATACTGTACCAAGTTTCATTGCGTTTGGTTGGTCAAATCGCGAGAAACGTCTATTTAAAAGTCGCAAATTCGCTTGGCCTCCATGTTGGTTTTGTAGTTACCAGGTTTTCAAAAGTCACATAAGTGAACTTATAGTTTTTTCTTCTATCACCATAGAAAATGTTAGGGTAATATCGGTAATAGTTTCGGAGATATTGAATGCCGGTGAAATATTTCGCACAGCCGCCATGTTGGATTGGTGAGTCGTAACAAAATTTGAAGGGCACGGTCGAGGTCGCCGGGAATAGTGCTACGAACTTTCCGAGTTTCATTGAAATCGCTCCTGCCGTTTAGATTTTATTAGGGGGGGACACACACACGAATCACACACACACACACACACACACGCACACACACACGGACAAAAGGTGATCTCATAAGCCTATTTTTTCAAAATTGAAAATAGGCTAAAAATCTTTTGATTAATGCAGATTTGGATATTGCAGTTAAAAATAAATTTGTCATATCTTTTGTATGGAGTGAGATTCTGTATATATGTGAATCTTGGACGATCAGAGGCCAGGATTGGAAGTGACTTGAAGCGTTTGAAATGTGGGTCTGGCAGTGAATGTTACGGGTGAAATGGATTGAAAAGAAGACTAGCGTCAGCATCCTGCAAGAAATTCAAAGGAAGAGAGAACTGAGACCAACGATCCACAAAAGAAAAGTTAAATTCACAGGCCATAACGCTTTCCTGACTAATCTTCTGGAAGGAAAATTCACAGGGAAGAAACTCTTCATTATAGTTCCTACTGTGAAATGAAACGCTGAAGACAGTGAACAATGGTTGCGGAGAAAAGGAATTGCCTTTAGAAATGTATGATGGATAGTGTAAGTAAATTTTTGTGACTAGAGAATTTAATTTTAAGCTTTGATTGGAATCAAGTACAGGGATAGGAGGGCGATCTACCTACAATCTACACAGAAACCAGACAGCAGTCATTCGAGCTGAAGGAGATGAGACAGAAGGTGGCATTCAGAAAGGTGTAAGGCAAGGCTGCAAATTATCACCCATACTTTTCAATCTCTACATTGAACAAGCAATGAAGGAATTTGGAGAAACATTTAAAGTGAGAGTAAAGATTCAAGGCGAAATAATTTCAACTCTGAGATTTGCTGATGACATCGTCATCTTGGCTGACACGCCAGAGGATTTGAATGAGTTTTTGAATGGTATGGACTCCGTCTTGAGGAAAGAATTCATGATGAAAATTAATAAAATAATGTAAAACCAAAAATATTGGAATGCAGCCGCAATAAATCAGGAACCTCTATGGACATCAAATAGGCAGATGTAAAGCTAAAGGAAGTAGGAGACTTCTGTTACTTAGGAAGAAAAATGACCAGTGATGGACTAAGCAAAGAGGATATAAAAAGTAGGTTGGCTCAGCATTTCTACAAGGAAGTAATCTGTTGACATCGAATATAAATTTAGGTATTAGGAAGTCATTTTTGAAAGCCTTTGTCTGGAGCGTGGCTCTCTATGGAAGTGAAACTTGGACTATTGGTGCAGCAGAAAAGAGGAGAGTTGAAGCGTTTGAAATGTGGTGTTACACGAGAATTATGAAGATCAGATGGGTAGATAGGGTTTCGAATGAGGAGGTATTAAGACGAGTGGGAGAGGAGTGACGATTCTGGCGTCTGATAATGTAGAGAAGAGATAGGTTGGTAGGATATATACTAAGAAACCCGGAATAGCAAGCTTAGTTATGGATGGAAGGGTCGAGGACAAGGACTATAGGGGTAGACCAAGATTCCCTCGGATGTAGGGTGTTGTAGATATATAGAGATGAAACGATTAGCTCAGGAGAGGGGCCATGGAGGACTGCAGCAAACCAGTTAAACGACTGAAGATTCAAACAACAACAAGAGCAATTTTCTTTTCATTGGACAATATCCAAATTTTTAGACATTATCACTCTTTATTTATGTTAAAAATTTGACTGTTAATATTAACTTCCAATTTGTTTTGAACATTTCGATCGAATTGTATTATTACATGCTCACAGTTGGTTTATGTGTTGAGATCCACACAAAGCTGAAGAAGGTCACAAGGAACTCATGAGATTAATTGACATCACATCCATTATAATTACTGATTAAGATGAAATAAATATATTCAATACAATTCGGTATTCACTTTCCTTCTTCTTTCCTCGATTTTGGTCATCTTTGGACCGTGCAAAATAATCCATTCCATTCACTGTCTCTTATTTCCTTTTTCCTTTCTTGCCTTCCAGTAGTTCTTCATTACTTCACTTTGTCTCCTTCTCTCTTCCGTCCAGATGTTAACCCGGTTCTTCTTTTCCTTCTCCTGGAAACCCTTGAAATTTTTGATCATATTTCTGGAAAAGTGGTCTATCCTGAATAATATCTATTGTTACTTCCATCTCTTCCATATCATTTTTTATACTTTGTACCCATTGATTACCATTCTTGCTTTTGTATTCATGACTGAAAATTTGTTTTGTGAGTCTGGTTTTATTGGTTGGTTGGTTCTTAAGTTTAGGGGCTGCGACAACGCAGTCATGTAGCCCCAAGTACTTTTTGGTTGTGTGTAGAATCTGTCTGAAAACCGATGTTAATTGTAATGACTGTATTAGTGTGGGTTATCTGTTTTTTTTAATTTAAATACAGACTGAAACGTAGAATATTTCAAATAGTTCCTACTTTTGCCACCAAGTGCCACCGTCAACGACTACTAGGCCAAGTTCAGAACTTAGCTACTAGACGCCACCGCAGTCGGCTCTTGGCAACGAACGTAGAAACCTAAGAGCGTTGTTTACATTCTTAACCTAACCTATTTAGCTTCACACAGGTGTAATTAGTGGAAGGTTCTTTAACATGCCATAAATCTATGACATGGGACCGCCGGCTTTAATTCCCCTCCGAAGGAAGGCGTACTGAGCGATTTTTAACGCTCTTAAAAAATCCGACGGCTTCGGCTGGATTTGAACCCGCTATCTTGGGCATAGAAGCTCAGCATGCTACCGACTACGCCACCGAAGCTGCCAAACTGGTGTTATTCATCTTCATTACGTGTCCAAAGAAATTAGCCCTCCTTTTCCTGATTGTATCGTGGATTTTTCAATTTCTTTATTTTTGTAGAGATCGTCATTTCTTTTGTATCTGAAATCTCCAAAATCATAATCTTAACTTGAACATATCTAAAACACAACTTATATCCATTGGATATTCAAAACTTCTGAATTCAGTAGATTTTAATTCACTACCACCCATCAAGATACTAGATAATAATATTAAATATAGAAACACTGTCAATAATCTCGGAGTGATATTTGATAGAACACTGTCGTGGGCAGAGAATACGTCTAATGTGGTAAGGAAGGTTGTATCAACTATGCATCTCCTGAAAAGAACTGTTTCTTACACCCCACCTAACATACGTAAGCTCTTCGTCCAAACTCTCATCTTTCCAATCATTGATTATGGCTCTGCTGTATACAATGATTTACCAGAAACACAGAACATCAAATTACAAAGAGTCCAGAATGCATGTGTTCGGTACATTCTGGATGTAAGGCGAGATGAACATATCACACCTTACTACGTGCAGCTGAAATGGCTGGAACTCCACGAGCGCAGACAGTTATCAGTTGCCATTCTGACACATAAAATATTACATACCAAGACCCCGTTATATCTCTACAATGCCTTTACACCAATGCATTCTGTTCATAATCGAGAAAATAGATACACAAAATTAACACTCCAGATTCCTATACACCGAACCATGAAGTTCAATAAATCTTTTGTTTGCACCGCCTCACGCCTCTTCAACACCTTCGATTTATATAAGTTCGTCAACATTGCAAGCACTGCAGCTTTCAAAAGACATCTTTCATCCCGCTTCTTGGAGCAGTATACCTCTCACATTTGATTACTGTATTATGTTAAAATACTTATTTAAAGTTCAATTTTAACACAAAGACAATAGCTGACAACCTGTCTACTTCAATAGCTCTTCTTGTACAGTATATGGTGTTTGTTTTTCGGGTTGATAGTCTGTATGCACTCTCACTCTTTTGTATATAATTTTTCCATTATCATTAGTAATATTATTATTATTGTATTGTTACTATACTTTTGTTACTATAATTGTTAGACTATGATTATTTATATTGTAATGTAGGTGAAATGTTTTATTTTTATAAGCCCTAACCTTATTTTATGTAGGGCGCTACTGTAAAGGAGCTCTTAAGCTCTAAGTGTAGCAGTGAAAAATCTGTTTTAATGGTCCCAATATTTTTCTATGTATATTTCTTTCCTTTTTCTCTAATTCTTCTATTTCGCCTTTTTTTTATGGAAAACATACATTCTGAAGCAGGTATTCACTTTAATTTTTATAATTATTTTATTTCTGAAGCGATGGAGCGGTGGAGTATTTATCGCGGGCAATGACAGTTACAGCCATAAACTAGTAACGGTGAAGGCACCACTACAGTAGATACGGTAGTACACATTTCTAACGATCCAATGATACCTATTACAGTGGCATCTGCTGCATTAAGATCCTTGTAACTTTGCCGCGATCTCTTATAATTGCCTCGTTAATCGCAATGTGCTTGCCGCAGTAGCCAGGGGGTGATAACAGGGTGACCGCGTCTCATACCCGGATCATGATCCACATACAGTAGGTAATAATACATCAAGTAGTTCGGTGAAGAACTAAAGCCTATTTTCATATATCCTACTTATGTTAATTGCCACTATCAACATACAAAATACCAGTTTGATTGCTGTAATAGATTCGTAGATATTGAGAACCGTCTAAATATTTCGGATGGTCGCCATGTTGGATTGTTACATGTATAGGCCATAGAGTCATGTAGGCCCTACCATTAAAGGAAAATTATTGTTTAGGTTCATTACTCAAACTTTCACTTCGATTGCATGATTACGACACAAGAAATAAGAACTTAATTTTATAATTCACACAGCTGCCATCTTGAGGTTATGTAAACTGTTGAACAAAATTAGATACCAGTGCATTACAATGTGTATAAACATTTGCTGTACCTAGTTTCATTGCGTTTGAGTCATTAAATCGCGAGAAAAGCCTATCTAAAACTTTCAAATTCGCTTGGCCGCCATGTTCGTTTTGTAGTTAACCGGTTTTTGAAAGTCTCATAGATGAACTTTCAGTAGTGCCCTTTATCTCCGTACAAAATGTCAAGGTGAAACCGGTAATAGTTTCAGAGATATGGAATGCCGGTGAAATATTTAGCACAGCCGCCATCTTGAGGTTATGTAAAAAATTGAACGAAGTTAGATGTCGCTGCATTACAATATGTATAGACATATACTATACCAAGATTCATTGCGTTTGGTTGGTTAAATCGTGAGAAACGTCTATTTAAAATTCGCAACTGCACTTGGCCGCCATGTTGGTTTTGTAGTTACCAGGTTTCCAAGAGTTACATAGGTGAACTTCTATTAGTTCCCTTTATCACCGTACAAAATTCCAGGGTGATATCGGTAATAGTTTCGGAGATATTGAATGCTGGTGAAATATTTCGCACTGCCGCCATCTTGGTTTGGTGTGACATAACGAAATTTGAAGGGCACAGTTGGGTTTGCCCGGAATAGTGTTATGAACTTACCGAGTTTCATTGAAATCGCTCTAGCCGTTTAGATTTTATTAGGGGACACACACACACACGCACACACGAATCACACACGTACACACAGACAGACACACGGACAAAAGGTGATCTCATAAAGCCTATTTTTTCATAAACGAGAATAGGCTAAAAATTACCAACTTGTTATTCCAGCGGTCTGCCATATTATTATACTCAGAAAGCAAATAAAGTATTTTGGAACGTTTTGGCCAGAAAAAGAATATTTCTGGTAAATTTTAGTGCATTTTCTTAGCACGGTATATCTTCAAAAAAACGAGTAGTTCCGTGAACAACTATACAGCCTATTTTCATATATCCTACTTATATTAACTGCCACTATCAACATTCAAAATTTCAGTTTGATTGCTGTAATAGATTCGTAGATATTGAGTACCGACTAAATAATTCGGATGGTCGCCATGTTGGATTTTATATATGTACTGTAGGTCCTAGAGTTGTGTAATGTTACCTGAATATTATTGTGTACGTGTAGCATTCAAACTTCAATCGCATGATTCGGACACAAGAGGTAATAAGGAGATTTTAAAATTTCGCACAGCTGCCATCTTGTGGTTATGGAAACAATTGACATAAATTAGATGCCAGAGGATTAACATTCGTAAGAGGATTTACTGTACCAAGTTTCACTGCACTCGGATGGTTAAATTACGAGAAACGTCTATGTGGATATTTATACTTCACATTGCCGCCATGTTGGATTTGTGATCACCAGGTTATTTAAAGTCCTATAGGTGAACTTAAGTTCATAGCCCCTATGAACATAAAAAAAATCAGTTTGATTGCTATTATAGATTCGTAGATATTCAGAGTCGTCTGAATATTTCGGATGGTCGCCATGTTGGATTGTCAAATGTATAGGCCATAGAGTCATGTACCATTGAAGGAAAATTATTGCGTAGTTTCATTATTCAAACTTTCACTTCGATCGCTTGATTACGACACAAGAAACAAAAACTTAATTTTAAAATTCGCACAGCCGCCATCTTGAGGCTATGTAAACAATTGAACTAAATTAGATTCCAGTACATTACAATGTGTATAAACATTTCCTGTACCAGATTTCATTGCGTTTGGAACATTAAATCGCGAGAAAGGTCTATTTAAAATTTTCAAATTTTCAAATTTGCTTGGCCGCCATGTTCGTTTTGTAGTTAACCGCTGTTTGAAAGTCTTATAGGTGAACTTCCAGTATTGCCCTTTATCTCCGTATAAAATTTCGGTCTGATAAGGCTAATAGTTTCAGAGATATAGAATGCCGGTGAAATATTTCGCTCATCCGCCATCTTGTAGTTTTATAAACAATTGAACCAAGTTAGATGTCGGTGCATTACAATGTGTATAAACATATACTGTACCAAGTATTATTGCGTTTGGTTGGTTAAATCGCGAGAAACATCTATTTAAAGGTCGAAAATTCGCGTGGCCGCCATGTTGGTTTTGTAGTTGCCAATTTTTCAAGGTGAACTCCTAGTAGTTCCCTTTATCACCGTAATAAATTCCAGGGTGATATCGGGAATAGTTTCGGAGATATTGAATGCTGGTGAAATATTTCGCACAGCCGCCATGTTGGATTGGTGAGACGTAATAATATTTGAAGGGCACGGTCGAGGTCGCCTGGAATAGTACTATGAACTTACCGAGTTTCATTGAAATCGCTTCAGCCGTTTAAAAGTTATTAGGGGACACACACACACACCTCACACACACACGCACACACACACGGACAAAAGGTGATCTCATAAGCCTATTTTTTTCAAAATTGAAAATAGGCTAAAAAGCCTTAATATATTGACGACTAATTCAATGTAATTTTATGAGAACTTAAAATGGCGGCTGTGCAAAATTTTTAAATTCTCGTTTTTATTTCTCGGGTCCTAATGAAGCAATATAAATGTTGGTTGGCAGAAATACCAAATTTTAAAATTTTTTCACAGCCGCCATTTTAAGTTCTCATAAATTTACATTGAATAAGTCGTCAACATATTAAGGCCTGTAAGAAAATTCACTAACATTTGTTGTTGTTGTTGTTTGTTTGAGTCTTCAATCTATCAACTGGTTTGATGCAGCTCTCCATGCTTCCCTGTCCTGAGCTAATGCATTAACATTTACCGGAAATACATTTCTTCTGGCCGAAAGGGTACCAAATACTTTATTTTCCTTGTGAGTATAATAATATGGCAGACCACTGTAATTCCTTTTAGGAGCTTGGAACATCATAATCATCAGCCCCATGTACAGTAGTTGAACTTGTCTGATAACCTGTATTTATTTGATGACGGTAGTAATGTGTGTAACTGTATTAGGAACAGGGATGAGGCAGATGCCCCGGAACTTGAAATAAGGTACATTCGCGGCATTTGCTAGGAGGGAGTGTGGAAAAATGTATGTCTACCCCTTATTATTCCCGTTTTCCTACGGGGTCGGGGATGAGATGCGATGGAAGTCTTTGTGGCGATGGTTTTTACGGCCGGATGCCCTTCCTGACGCCAACCTCATGAGAGGAGGTAATGAGAGATGAAATGAATGATGGTGAATGAAACTGGGCAAGGATGTGGAAGGAAGCGGCCGTGGCCTGTCAGAAGGTACCGTCCCAGCATTTGCCTGGTGTTGAAAATGGGAAACCACGGAAACCCATTTCAAGGACGACCGACGGTGGGGCTCGAACCCACGCGTCTACCGAGTCAGCAGAGAGCTTGGCCCCATGACCTAATGCTGCGCGTTAGCCAGCGTAGCCACTACTGTCGGTTGGAGTGTGGAAAAATAATCGGGGAAAATGCCACACTCAGCGCCGGGATTCGAACCTGCCACTTCCGGACTTGCTGCAGCTACCCTCACGGCCATGCGATTTAAAGAGCACGGGACCGTCTCGTTGCGTAGTGTCTAGCATTCTTGGCTGTAACCACGGAGGCCCGGGTTCGAACGCGGTACATTTAGCCCTGTGAGGCAAAAATGAGAGGAATTGATTTCTATTCCAAACTCAGCATCCTAGAAGTGATTTACTTTGGTTTTCCACTTCTATTCTAGGCAAATGCAGGGATGATTTTAGATTTAGGACCACGCCCATTTCCTTAGGAAACCTAGCCTCAATTACAAATATACACACTACTGCTACCATAACAATGGCACGGTTTATCAGACAAATTTCACACATTCTAAGTACACAGAGCTACATGATCACAATGTAGCAAATCCCCTTAATGAATCAACAACAAAAAATTGGAACACTATTGCTTGCTCTCAAAACTGCATAAGCCTTTAGAGAGAGCCCCAGGGGTTCACTAGTGGCTTGGCGACCACAGGTCCCTAAATCCTCATTTTTCTAGGATCGAGGGCATTCCTTTTTCTTGTCTCATATTTATTTATTTATTTATTTTTAATCGTTTTTACCCTCCAGGGTATCACGGACTCAGCGAGGGAACTCACCCCTACCGCCTTTTCCAGGCAGTGTCCTAGAGCTGGGAACATCTGGTCGGAGTGGATACAACTGGTGAGGTGTGAACAGAACCTCGCCCATGCGGCCTCACCTGCAAACCGAACAGGGGCCTCATGAGGGAAGGGATTGGAAGGCTAGGATGGATAGGCAAGAAAGAGGGAAGGAGTCAGCCGTGGCCTTAGAGTAGGCACTATCCCGGCATTTGCCGGAAGACGAAGTGGAAAACCACTTCGAGGATGTCTGAGGTGGGAAACGAGCCCTTCTACTCATTTGAACCATCCGAGGCTGAGTAGACCCCGTTCCAGTTCTCATACCACTTTTCAAATTTCGTGGCAGAGCCGGAAATCGAACCCAGGACCTCCGGAGCGGCAGCTAACAACGCTGACCACTACGCTACGGAGGCGACATTTATTTATTTATTTATTTGAACTTATTATTCCACTGAAGATAGTAATTAGTTTAGTTTTCCATTTCATCCTTATTTTTAGCCTATTCTAATTTATGAAAAACAAGATGTTCAGTAAAGAACATATAGCCTACTTTCTCCTAAATGCATGGGTATTGTTATAACTCTTTGTCCTTTTCAAGGAGTATGATTGAATGTTGGTTGTAGTAGCTTGTTGAAATACAACGTGCTATAGGGATATTAAACATGAATATGAGGTGCCCTTTGCTAGTGCTACCTCTGTACCAAATTTCGTTCAATTCGGTTTCACCGTGTTTGATTTGATAGGGGGAATCCATTTGCACACATACTTGGCCACCATCTGCAAACTATTGGGCTGATGTTCTTGCAGTTTGGTCAGAATATGTTTCCCACATAAAGATATGGTGTTGCAAAATTTGGTGGAGACTAGATTATTAGGTTGGTCGTAATTACATTTTAGCTTTTAACATTTGGGTGGCCGCGATTACGTTTCCGTCAAGATAGCGGTGATATAAAACATGACACTGAGGTGCCCTTTGCTAGTGCTACCTCTGTACCAAATTTCGTTCATTCGGTTCCACCGTGTTCGAATTAATAGGGGGAATCAATTTTGACATAAAGATGGCCGCCATCCGCAAACTATTAGGCTAATGACCTATTAGATTGGTCAAAGGATGCTCCCTCCATAAAGGTATGTTGTTCCAAACTTTGGTAGAGATCGGATGGTTTTGTTAGTCGTAATTTAACGTAAGCTTTGAACATTTGTGTGGCCGCCATTACGTTTCTGTCAATATGGCGGCGATATAAAACATGACCCTGAGGTGCCCTTTGCCAGTGCTACCTCTGTACCAAATTTCGTTCCATTCGGTTCCACCGTGTTCGAATTAATAGGGGGAATCAATTTTGACATAAAGATGGCCGCCATCCGCAAACTATTAGGCGAATGACCTATTAGATTGGTCAAAGGATGCTACCTCCATAAAGGTATGTAGTTGCAAAAATTGGTAGAGATCGGATGATTAGGTTAATCGTAATTTGATTTAAGCTTTGAACATTCGTGTGGCCGCCATTACGTTTCAGTCAAGATGGCTGCGATATAAAACATGACCCTGAGGTGCCCTTTGCTAGTGCTACCTCTGTACGAAATTTCGTTCCATTCGGTTCCACCGTGTTCGAATTAATAGGGGGAATCAATTTTGTCATAAAGATGGCCGCCATCCGCAAACTATTAGGCTAATAACCCATTAGATTGGTCAAAGGATGCTCCCTCCATAAAGGTATGTTGTTGCAAAATTTGGTAGAGATCGGATGATTAGGTTAATCGTAATTTGATTTAAGCTTTGAACATTCGTGTGGCCGCCATTACGTTTCAGTCAAGATGGCGGCGATATAAAACATGACACTGAGGTGCCTTTTGTTAGTACTACCTCTGTACCAAATTTCGTTCCATTCGGTTTCACCGTGTTTGAATTAATAGGGGGAATTCATTTTCACACAAAGATGGCCGCCATCCGCAAACTATTAGGCTAATGACCTATTCATTTGGTCAAAGAATGCTTCCTCTATAAGGGTATGTTGTTGCAAAATTTGGTAGAGATCGGATGATTAGGTTAATCGTAATTTGATTTAAGCTTTGAACATTTGTGTGGCCACCATTACGTTTCCGTCAAGATGGCGGTGATATAAAACATGACACTGAGGTGACTTTTGTTAGTACTAGCTCTGTACCAAATTTCGTTCTATTCGGTTGCACCGTGTTCGAATTAATAGGGGGAATCGATTGTCACACAAAGATGGCCGCCATCCGCAAACTATTACGCTGATGACCTATTGGTTTGGTCAAAGGATGCTCCCCCCCTATAAAGGTATGTTGTTGCAAAATTTTGGTAGATATCGGATGATTAGGTTAGTCGTAATTTGATTTAAGCTTTGAACATTTGTGTGGCCGCCATTACGTTTCCGTCAAGATGGCGGCGATATAAAACATGACACTGAGGTGTCCTTTGCTAGTGCTACCTTTGTACCAAATTTCGTTCAATTCGCATTCACCGTGTTCGAATTGATAGGGGGGGGGACAGACATTCAGAGTACACACACTCACACACACAGACACACACACACACACACACACACAGAGACTCACACACACACACACACACACACATACACACACACACACACAGACTCACACACACACATACACACAGTATCTACACACAGACAGACACACTTTTTTCGCCCTGTGTTGATCTCATAAGTCTACTTTCATTTTTTGCAAAAATCGAAAGTAGGCTAAAAATGCCTATTGTCCGTGAGTTTGTGTGTGTGCGCGTACGTATGTGTGTGTCCTCCCCTAATAAAATCTAAACGGATGGAGCGATTTCAGTAATACTCGGTAAGGATATAGTACTATTTTGTCCGACCCTGATCGTATCCTTCGAATTTTATTACGTATCACCAATCCAACATGGCGGCTGTGCGAAATATTTCATCGGCATTCTATGTCTCCAAAACTATTACTGATATCACCCTGACATTGTGTACGGTGATAAAGGGCACTACTAGAAGTTCAGCTATGTGACTTTTAAAAGCCTGTCAAGTACAAAACGAACATGGCGGCCAAGCGAAGTTGAAACATTTAAATATACTTTTCTCGCGATTTAACCATCCGAGCGCAGTGAAACATGGTACAGCAAAGGTTTATTTACACTATAATAATAATAATAATAATAATAATAATAATAATAATAATAATAATAATATCGTATGGCCTCGGGTGCCTGGTGCAAGCTTTGTTAATTGACACCCAGAGGGAAGCTTGCATGTCGAATTTCGTCGTTCCTTTGAACGCTATGAAAGTCAAGGAGGTTAGATATCTAAACTCCTTGACACTACAGCGCTTTCAAGTAGAGAATGGAGGAACTTTGTGTCGGCGGAAAATCCCGAGATTAATTTTGCCATTGAACACGGCCTACTGAATTCAAATGGGTTCTTTAACATGCCAACAACCTAAGACATGAGTATCGTGATTTTTGTCGCCTTTCAAAAATCACTTACCATGGCCAGGAGCGAACTTGCAATCTTGGGGTTGGTAGTCCGACACTATAACCACTCACCCACCATGGCAAGCTCATTTATTTATTTACACTTGAATGCACTGTCAAATAATTAAGTACAATTGTTTACATAACCTCAAGATGGTGGCTGTGCGAAATTTTAAAATTAAGTTTTTATTTCTTGTGTCTTAATCATGCGATCGAAGTCAACGTTTGAATAATGAACCTACGCAATAATCGTCATCTAACAGTACATAACTCGAGAACGTACAAATAGAAAAATCCAACATGGCGACCATCCGGTTCTCAATATCTACTAATCTATGACAGCAATCAAACTGAAATTTTGTATGTTGATAGAAGGTATTAACATAAGTTAAGTAGGATAAACGAAAGCATACTCTTTAGTTCTTCGCCTAGATCATTATAGGACGATAAGCTATAGTTAGGTCTCTTAAAAACAAAAAAAATATCACTATCATCACCATAATCATCTTCATCATCTTCATCGTCATCACCATCACGATCTGTACAGAGATTGCCCTTGTTTGTTTTTATGCAGACCCTACATTTTCAAATCTTACGCAACAGTTATGGTCACTACAAGAGAAGCCAATATTCTATGATGAATGGTTTATATATCCCAAACCATCTAATTGCAGACAATCTGTTGAGGAGAACAAGTTATTCATTAACTGTTGTGGGTCTCTCGTGTACATCTCCTCTAATTGTGGCCCTCCCGCTAATAACAGACTGGTGACATGGAACATCCGTTCCTAATCCACAATAATTGTAGACGTGCTGAAATGCGATGCATGGTACGTGACACTGCACCCGGACCTGCTACACAAAGCCACACGGGCAGTCAAGGGTCATGCTTAAAGAGAGTTCTATTACAAGGTAGGTCTCACAAGTACTATCGTATGTCTGAATAAATAAGAGACTTTATAGTTATACGTTCACTTTTTATTTCCGATACATGAGTCTCACTACCTCCCTTGAATAGGCTATTTCACGCCAAGTAAGGTAGGGCTCATTATAGGATCAAACACAGGAACACAAACGGAGTTCAACAGTTTCATTGTTCTCCGCAGAATAATAATAATAATAATAATAATAATAATAATAATAATTGAGGTCTTAAAAGAGTGTGCTGAAAAGGTCGGACTACAAATTTCCTTCACAAAGACCGAGTTTATATCGACAAAACACATTCAAGCACAAAATTTACTCACAGAGTACGGTATGATAAACAGGGTTAATCAATTCAAGTATTTGGGTGAAATAATTGAACCCACAGGTATGGAAAGAGTGGCGCAAAAATCTCGTGAACTTAAATTGCGGAAAGCATACGGAAAAATCGCACATATTTACAACAAGAAATGCATGAGCATCAACACCAAAATTCAACACTACACGACTGTTATCAAACCTGAAACACTTTACGCCAGCGAGACACTAAACCTCAACTACAAAGGGGATCTTGAGAACATCAAGAAGGCTGAGAGAAAAATCATCCGTAAAATATTGGGCCCTAAACTCACAGATGACGGATATCGTCTGCAATCACCACAATCACAGAGAGATACTCTAACATCGAGTCAGATTTCCGCAAGCGACGACTGAGATTATATGGCCACATTATGAGACTGAATGACGACCGGCTAACAAAGAGAATATTGACTCACTTACGAAAACTTAAAGTGACAACAGTCTGGGTTACCCAAGTCCAAATTGACCTCGAAAGTGCCAACATCATACCAATAGACATAGACGATCGAATGACATTCCGACATAAGATCCACAGTTGGGAAGTCAAACATGAAGATCGACCAAGGAGACCAGGGAAAGGATGGACGGAGGAACGTCGAGTTTGACACAGTGAGATGATGAAGGAGTTCTGGAAGAACAAGAAGAACAGCACCAGAACATAATTTGCTTAATGTGATCCTTTGGGTCTAAACAATGTAAATAAATAAATAAATAATAATAATAATAATTTAATCTACGTATTACTTGAAGAGACATGACCAAGTAGCCAAGATAATCGATCTGAACCTGACAAAGAAGCACTACTTAAGTAATAATGATCTGCCTTACTATGAATACATTCCTGATGCTGTTCTGGAGGACGATACACACTAGCTACTCTGGGACAGGTCTGCGATCACAGATAGACCTATATCAGCAAACAGGCTAGACATTATTCTTATTGATAAAGTGCAGAAGAAAACTCATTTAATAGACATCACAGTCCCTAACTCGCATAACATGCAGCACAGTTATGCTGAGAAAGTGTCGAAATACATGCTTCTGGCTGAAGAGATTCGACAGATGTGGAGACAGGAATATTTCACTGTATTGCCTACCGAAGTCACTGATGGCCAACCGTGATAAATTGGGGCTCCATCATAATCTGCATACCAGTTTGCAGAAAGCACTTATTTTAGAGACATGCTCCATAGTTCGTTCGTTCCTCAAACTACCAGTTATACAGAACTCCACGCCATCTTGCAACAAATGCCCATGAAATGGTGAATTGTACACAACGATATGGTGAACTTATGAGTATAATAATAATAATAATAATAATAATAATAATAATAATAATAATAATAATAATAATAATAACCCGAGGAACTATACGCCTCTGAATCACTGATCATAGGGGTCAGATGACTGATTAAAGATATTACCAAAACAAGATAGAAAAATCTTGAGGAAGATTTTTGGCACAGTTTGTACTGAGGGAATTTGGATGAAAAGGAAATCCCAGGAACTTAATCAGAATTCGGAGAAAATCTCGGACACATTCAAAAAGAAAACATTTGAAATTTTACGGGCATAATCTGAGAATGAGTTATAACAGGCTGACTAACAGAATTCTTATTTATTTATTTATTTATTTATTTATTTATTTATTTATTTATCGTATGGCTTTTAGTGCCGGGAGTGTCCGAGGACATGTTCGGCTCGCCTGAGTCTGTAGCTGCTTCCAGCGGACACCCTAAAGGGCGAGCTACAAGTTCCGTTCAATTTCATGTAGTTCCAACTTTCGCCACCAGATATCAATGATACCTAGTGGTGAACGTTGGAACTTTGATAGAGCGTTCTGACGAAATCTAACCTAACAAATTTTGCTTTACACAAGTTTAGTCTGTGAAAGGATCTTTTACGTGCCATAAATCTATGACATGGGACCGCCGGCTTTACTTCCCCTCCGAAGGAAGGCATACTGAAGGATTTTTAACGCTCTTAAAAAATCCGACGACTTCGGCCGGGTTTGAACCCGCTATCTTGGGCACAGCAGTTCAGCATGCTACCGACTACGCCACCGAAGCCGCTAACAGAATTCTAAATGTTACTCCCTCAAAGAGACCTAAGAACAACTGGCTGCTTGAAGACCTTCATGAAGTAGACATCTCAAATGATAAGGCACTGGACAGATCTACATTCAGCTAACTAGTTGACAATCATCATTTTTCACACCACCCAAATATTGCATCCAAAATAACCTGGACGGAGGAGTGCAGAAAGAGCCATAGCGAGAAGATGAAGAGATTTTGGGAGGACAAGAAAGCAAGATCAGCTGGATAGATTCAATCGCGCTCCTCAGACGGGCTTAACGATGTAAAAACCTTAATAATAATAATAATAATAATACTGTATATAATAATCATATAATAATTATAATATCGTAATGTCACCTCCGAAGCGTATCGGTCAGCATGGTTAGCTGCCGCACTGGAGGTCCTGGATTCGATTCCCGGCTTTGCTACGAAATTTTAAAAGTGGTATGAGGGCTGTAACGGGGTTTGCTCAGCCTCGGGTGGCCCTAATGAGTAGAGGGGGTTCGATTCCCACCTCAGCCATCCTCGAAGTGCTTTTCCGTGGTTTCCCACTTCGTCATCGGGCAAATGCCGGGATGGTACTGCCCCCGTAAATTGAATTATTTAGGGACAAAATGAGAGTATTTTCCGTCCCCATTATAAAATGTAACCAGCAAATATAGTTTCTGGAAGTGTGACACAGGAGTGTAGTGTTACAAGCTCGAGTCTGTGGGAGAGCCCGATCACGTGATATATTGCACAATGGACGCTTCTAGAAGGCTATAATTAGCATAGCAACAGCGAGTCTGGAAATTAATATTATAAATATTGTTATAAATTTGCTATTGGATCCCAGCCCAGAGCCAATGAGAAGAGGTCTTATTGAAGACGGGATCAACATTAAATACATAATATGATGAAATTACGCATTTAGGCCCTTAGAAGAAGATTTTCTTATTTGGTAATGAAGAGAATATTAAAAGACATTATGTCTGATACTTTAAAAACCGCAGATCGGTTAATCTACGCAGTAATAAGCATTGGCAATCTACGCGCTAAAATTATGGTGGGAGTTTGATATGGCCACCAAAATTTCGACATGGAGGGGGAGATCGAAGTATCGAGGTTCTTATTCCAGCAATCTTTGAAGAGTGAGGAAGTGTTTATACTGGGTTAACGGAGATCCCAAAGCTTAGTCCGAGTGCGACGACTGTCGACTTGTGGAGACGCGAGAATAGCTAGGTGGAACGTAGGAGATCACCGCACTTCCATTCTATGTGAAGTTGCGAGGAACATTGAATTGATTATATCTCTCATATCATTGAGATCTGAATATAACTAAGCAAATATATATAAAGAACAGGTCGCATACTATATAATGTGAAAAGTCGAGCGTTTTAAAAATCACCGTTTCGACAATATCAGCCTGTTAAGTCAGATTTTCAAATGTGTTGGAAATAAAGCTGAATATCATTTTAAATTGCAACGTGAAGTTGACGAACGCAGTTCAAGTGAACGGTAGCGGAGAACTTTTAATATTGGCGCAACACATAAACATTAACAGAATGACTATTATTATTCTTCAAATGCCTTCATTCAACATAAGTAACATTGTTGATATGATGAACTAAATAGTCATGCGCCAGAGACATATTCGATAGCAGGAGTTAAGATACAACGATGGAGCTTCGTTAGACAACGTATTCTTGAATACAGACGTAGTGTACGGTCCATCTTGTACATTTTCGTCAGTCTACGAAAACTAATGTAACATCAATTAGCTATGGAAATATTTCATTCACCTTTTATATGAATATTTCTATAAATTATTCAAATGATGAGGCTGATGCATATTTACGACGGAGAATGAAGACTTTACAGAAGAGATTTGTCAAGATGCTAGGGGGTAGCCCAGCAACACAGAAGAATTTGCCAGAGGGATGTCGTTCGAGCCCAGGCGAATGTTGGTGAATTCCAGAGAGGGACGTTTCCTATCTCTGAGGTCGCAGATCCGAGGTTCGAATGTAGATCCATCTCAGTGTCTTGTACTGAGGAATCATCTAAAGTATTGTGGGAATACTTACATAGATCTTCAAGTTTTCGTCCAAATAAGGTAGCAGTGTATCTCATTTGTAGTATAGAGCTTAATTAGTGACATCCTGAGCCAGCGATCTTACTCCATAATTTCATGTTTCCATATTCCATATTTCCATATTTTCACATTTCATGTATTTCAGTATTTTCATGTATTTTACACTTCAGATGTGTGTTAAGATTTTTATGCTTCAAGATTATTTAGGAGATGATTGCTTTTCATCTATTTTTCAATTTTATTCTACGGATCAGTTGTGGAACTGACATTAAAATTTTGTTTGAGGAATCATATTGCCTCATAGGAGACTAATCGTTTCGACTCTCGAATTTTAATAATTTCATTTAAACCAAGTATTCTGACATTGTGTCATAGCTTCAAATTAAATTCTTATTAAATTTAATTTGAGGACTTTAATGTAACAATATTAAACTTCAAGAACAGAAAAAACATCGAATGATATTGTTATATCATGATTGTACATAAACTATCGACGATCTAGGAAATACTAGTCGGTTGATAAGACCGAAGTCTTAATCCCTATGAACATTCTTTGTGTAGAGTGGAAAAACATTACGACATTGACAAACCTTTTTGTTATTTGGAAAGCTAAGAGCTTTGTTCATTTAATATGTTAGAGGAAATATCTTTTGATAGAAGATTATTCAAATCTTTGGCTAGGAATTCGAAGCTAGTTTATCCCGGCCAAGACTGAATTCTATCTGACACTATAAATAACATGTGTTATTTTATTCTATTTGTGTAACATCACGTCATTTTGTCGACATGATATTACAACGATAAATAATTTAAAGATTGACAAGTGAGGTGAGACAGGAGTATTATTTTATTACATGTATTTGCGACAGACGAGTTAACAGTTAATTATCTTGTTGTGGAGTAAACTTTAGGAGGTTAATCACGACTGTCTAATATCGTTCATTACAATTGGAAGTTTCGTTTGAAGAACTTAAGCATGTATAATTGTAGTCCAGTAGTCATGTGTAATGATACTGAGGGTCATGTCATTATTTGAGAGAAGTTCCTACATAAGATATGTTAATAACAATTAATCCTTTTTGGTTATTGTTTAACATAGTGGATGATAATTGTTTATGCCATATATACTGTTATATGAGGATTTGTAGAGCTATGATGAAGTGCTCACGCGAGGGAGTTCCGCATTTTTAAGGAAGTCAAAGTATTATTGTTCTTTAATAAGAAGGCATGGATCATGATGAGAGCCGTTGTATACAAGTAGTCCAGTTATTGTGAAGTAACGATTTAGCTGTGTTAACAGGAGGGTTTTTTGCGGAAATGCAACTTGGGAACGATTGACTACTCATGTCAATATTACTATCATTATATTTTATTAAACCCGAAGTTATGTAATTACGTACAGTTAACTTTAATTAGTCGACTGTATTATACCGACATTGTAATGAAACCTGTATAAGACGATGTGTAAGCAGTATATCAAAACTACGGAACGTTAGAGGATGGTTATGTGAAAAACCAGTGTATATATTTAGTTGAGAACTGTATTGTAACCGAGAAGCCAGAACCTCGAAAGTATCGTGTTAGCAGCACTGTATAATGTAAATTATTATGAACATATTGCGTGTAAATATGTTTTTTGGAAATGATTTAAATAGTTAAATAATTTAGTAGGATTTATTAATCAATTGCTTTGAAATAGCGTGTATTTTAGAAGTGGATGTTTGTGGTATGAATGATTGTTCACTGTTAAGAGTAAATGTGGAACCGAATTGGTCATGAACAATTGCGGGGTGCGAATGAAAGAGTGTATAAACATTTTCAGGATGATTGTTTAAGAAACAGAGTAGTTATGTGATTTTTTTGTAAGATCTACATGTTAAATTTTACGTGTTTTTATAAACGCACACACAAGCAGTCTCTATGTGGGCTAGCTAGAATGATTCACCGTTAGAGTTGAAGAGCGATGCCATAATATGAACTTGTGGACACTCACCGCCTTGTATATAAATTGTAAAACAGTTCCGAGTGTAGCGTGGTGCTGAGGTTTCATTGATGAAACAAGGCCACTGCACTTGCGTTCTAAAAACGCAAGCTAGTGAATGAAATCAAGTGTCAGGAATGCCACGAATGTAAGAGCCTTCATTAAACGGTTTTATTTTTACGTAGTGTAGGCTTAAACAAGCCAAGATTTTATGCTCATCATTTTTAACACAGCATTGTAGTAAGATGTAGAGTTGAAAGGAAGTGTGAATGATTGCGTGTTTTTATTTTTAATTTCTATTGTTAAATTAGTTTATTGTTATTTTGTTTATACTAGATTAGTTTACACTATTGTTAATAAATTTTATTCAGTTTGTTATCCGTTGTTGTTGGAGTGTGATTCATTTTAAATATAAGGAGAAGAGTATTGTGGATGCATTGTAGGCGAAGCTGAATTCCCAGTCCCCGAGAAAGTAAGTAAAGGTAAGTGCCCCGTGTAGTTGGTTGTTGATCCACAATATTCTTGTAACTGCTGTATGTAAATCCCTAAAAGCCATGTTGGAAGCGATTTCTAATGTAGTATTTGCCGGTGCTGTTAGAAATAGGCAATCCAGCGGGGACAATGGATATTCCAACAGGATCCTTTCCGGATTATCGGGTACAGTACCTACTGTAAGGCCACGGCCGCCTCCTTTCCGCTTCCTTGCCTATCCATCCTAACCTTCTACTTCCTTCCCTCATGAGACCCCTGTTCGCTTTGCATGTGAGGCCGCCTGGGCGAGGTGCTGATCACACCTCACCAGTTGTATCGACTCCGATTAGATGTTCCCAGCTCTAGGGCACTGCCTGAAAGGGCGGTAGGGGCGAGTTCCCTCGCTGAGTCCGTGGGAGCCACCAGCCTGGAGGAAAAACTCTATACAAAAAAAAATCGTATGACCTCGGGTGCCTGGTGCAAGCTTTGTTAATTGACGTCCAGAGAGCAACTTGCATGTCGAATTTTATCGCTCCTTGAAATGCTATGAAAGTCAAGGAGGTTAGATATCTAAGCTCCTTGACACTATAGCGCTTTCTAGTAGAGAAATGAGGAACTTTGTGTTGGCGGAAAATCTCGAGATTAATTTTGCCATTATGAACACGGCCTATTGGAATCAAATTGGTTCTTTAACGTGCCAACAACGTATGACATGCGCATCGTATTTTTGTCGCCATTCCAAAAATCCCTTACCATGGCCAGGAGCGAACCTGCATGCTTGGGGGGTTGGCAGTCCGACACGATAACCACTCACCCACCGTAGCAGAGTATAATAATATTAATAATGATGCTAAATAAGACATTATAACACAGTAATCAAACCTGAAACAGTATTCGCCTCGGAAACCTTGTTCATTGGAGGCAGATATTATTAAAGACATAGAGAAGCAAGAGAGGAAACTTTTGAGGAAATTTTTGTTCCAGTCTGCATAGATGGAATCTGAATGAAACGGAAGTCTCCGGAGTTATATCATCGCTCTGAAAGGATTACCGACACATTCAGGAAAAGGCGATTTAAGTTCTATGGCCACATTCTTCGCATGAGCGACGACAGACTGACGAAGAGGATTCTGAACTTTGCTCTCTCAATGAAAGTTAAGACCAATTGGCTTAAGGAAATAGAGGAAGATCTTCAGGAAGTTGGCATCGTGGACGAAATCATACAAGACAGATCCAAATTCAGAACAGTTGTCAACAATTATCATTTTGTGGAGAAAATCAGTATCAGTACCAGGAAACCATGGACTGAAGAACGGAAGAAACTCTTCAGTACCCAGATGAAGAGATTTTGGGAGAAGAAAATATCAACGTCATTTGCTAAATGGGTTCTCTCGCGGTCCTTAGATGGGCAAATCGATGTGGAAAAAAAATAAAGAAAAAACGAAGACTAACTGTATGGTCTCCAATTTAGAATGGACGAAAAGTGGGAGCTCTTGGAGAAGCGAGAACGACCTAGTCCAGACTGGTATATGAACTGGCAAGGGAACCGCTCTACATAGAGGACCTGAAACTCAAGCTGATCCTACCTCACACCAAGCATCTCAATTAATAGAGCTAAGGAAACAAAAAACAAAAGAAATACCTGAAGACTTTTACGCTACTGACGCCATGATCGACAGGAAATGGGCAAAAGAGAACCAAGAACTGCGTTCGGTGCTAACCAGACGTTCAGTGCACGGCTATCACCACAAGTATGTAAAAATGATAAATTTCACTAACCAAACAATGCATGTGTATGCGTACTATGCAACGAGCATTGTGAAAAATACCACCAAACTAAATGTCATAAGAGGATTAATTCAATCATCGACTATAGCAAAGACTAGATCTAAATGTACCAAACATTGTACATACTGTAGAATATAGGTCTTAATGTATGCACATTTGTGCGTATCTTATGTAATAACTCTGTACAGAGTGACAGTGCAGATGTACTTAGTGGAAATGTTCACATATGTTCTATGGTTCCATTTCAACTGTAACTCCTTTCCCTTGGCCTGTTTGGCTGCATTAAAACTTATATTAAAAGTGGTTACCTAACAGAACTTTTACCATACTTGATGACAGACCTAAGCCTTCATATAAGTACCGGCAGCAGATCTATGACTTGAAGGGCTTTCACCAAGACGAGTAGCAGGTGGACAATGGAAAGAAGAGAGGCTGCCAGGGAAGGAATGCAAAGATACTGGGCTGCAAAGACGGTTTCTCTGACTGTGTAACAGTTGATTATTGTGGTCTCTAATGGCCGCAAATGAAATAAAAACAAAGAAGATGCTTGATTTTGTTGCTTAAATTATGCGACAGGATCTCGCTACATGGCACCGACTGTTGGGTCAAAACAAGGTTCCGGGCTACAGATATTCTCCTGAGAATGTACAGCAAAATTATGATGATAATAATTGTTGTTTTAAGGGGCCTAACAACTGCGTGATCGGCCCCTAATGGTTTGGGCGACACTAAAAATTATAATGTAATGGAAACTGTGAACAAAATTAACTAAAGACTTGCAACTAAAACTAACTACTGAAAAGGAAAAAGAAGAATAAGGTAAATAAGGGATAGGAGGAAAAGAAATGTCCCCAATCCTCGAAGAATGAGGATTGAAAAACTTGGGAGGAAAGAGAACCATGAAAGGCAGGTAGGGAAAGAGGCGGAGGTTCGTCCTAGAGACAATGGAAAAAAAGAAAAAAACCGGATGCAGCTCTGGAATTACCAGCTATGAGTCCTTGAGGGTGTAGCACTATCCAATGTGCACCAGAAGTGATCGGGGTACCTGCCTCTTTTAGGGCCTTGAAAAGAAAACAGCAGATATGAAGAGATATGAAGAGGCCTGACCCTTTGAAGAATGAGGGTTAGGAAAGATGAGACAAGGGACAATTAAGGCGGGAAAGTGGAAGACATCCTAGGCCTCGGATGCCCCAATACTGTCAGGGACGGAAGAGACCAAGAGTTGACCAAGATAGGTGGACAGGAAAGATGACAGAGAGGGTCTCGGCACAAGTAAGTGGATGCAATGCTGGACTCAGCTGGGATCCCGCGGTCATAAATCCATGTCCCACCAGTCGTGAACTCCTGGTAGGTGGACATTAAAAATTAAACAAACAACTGACTAATTATTTCAGCATTTTTACCAAACTTCTAATTGGGGGTAGCATGCAAGAGACTTCAGAGTTTCAAGAAATGAGCTGAAGAACGTACAGTTGTTATTAGTTATTGTTGTTTTAAGAGGCAGAACTACGAAGTCATCTGCCCCAAACTTACAGTTGCCTACCGCCCATATTCTGCACGGTTAGAATGAAAAAGGACACCGTTGCACAGTGGATCAAAATCGAAATCTAGGAGGACAAAATTATTTATTTTCATAATTAAAAAATTAATATTTATTACTTCTACAGCATTCTCATATAATTGGCGCACATTATTCTGGGATATAAATGCATCTTAGTGTAAATCTGCTACCACTGTTCGAGCAGTCTGAATTGGAGGGTGAATGTAAGTGGCTGTGGTTTGGTTGTCTTTGTGGTTAGTGTGATGCTTTAAGATGGAACATGCAGCTGAAGGTATGGTCTTTGTAACGTGTTTCAGTTATTAATGGGCGTAGGGGAAGTCCGTGTAATTTGGACCACTTAACTTTAAACGTCAATAACTTCTTTGACCGTAATTAAACTTTCTCAAATTTTATGGACGATAGTTAATACAATGTATCAAATGAATTGGTGCAAATAAATGTTAATATTATCTCAGCGTATAACGTAAAATTTATGTTTATAACAAAATGTAATATCGTGTAATTTGGACCGTATGGCGTGTAACTTGGACCAGGGTGATGTGTAATTTGGACTGCTAAATATAAACACGTGTAAGTTATTTAAGCTATTTATTAGGCAATACTAAACAATAAAATACAATATTGCGAATTCTGATTGTCACTTTTGGCAAGTAGCACAATAGTAAAACAGTTCATTGTTAATTTCGGCACAATTTTCATGAGCCCACCTTTTGCAACCGTCGCAACTGAATCCAATCATCCTCATAACACCACCTCGTAATGTAGTGTCTAGCGTTCTTCGCTGTCGCCCCGGAGGTCAAGTTTCGATTCCCACTTCAGCCATCCTGGAGGTGGCTTTCCGTGGTTTGCCCACTTCTACTCCAGGAAAATTCTGGGATGGATGCAAACTTAAGGCCTCGGCCACCTCCTTACCAATCCTATCCGCAAATTACAAATACACACACACTTGTACATTCATCACAATAACACAGGTTGTCACACAAATTCCACACACACACTCAAATGCCCAGGGCTGTACGACTATGATGTTGCAGCCACCAAAATAAGCAAAAACAACAACAAAACCCTTTCAGATTATAAACCAACTTCTTTCAGAATCAGAAATAAAACTATGAAGAAATTTGTTGTTGCTTATTTCAGGGGCATTGCGACATTTTGGTCATGTGGCCCCGTGTACTTGTGTGAGTGTGGATTTTGTTTAACCTGTGTTATTATGATGCCTGTACTAGTGCATGTACTTGTAAATTGGGGATAGGATTGGCAAGGGGGCGGCCGTGGCTCTAAGTTACGACCCGTCCCGGCATTTGCCTTGTATAAAACTGGGAGACCACGGAAAACCATTTCCAGGATAGCTAAGGTGGGAATCAAACCCCGTTCCATCCCTCCCACAGGAATTAAAATTTCTTGGCAGAGCCAGGAATCGAACCCGGAACTCCAGGGCGACAGCCATTAACACTAGCCACCACACCACGAGATGGTCACTATGAAGAAACGTAGCGATTAAATTTGTTTCAACGGACCAAATTACACACTCTCGGGCAGTCCAAATTACACGCCATGCATATATTTAATCAAAGTTCAAATAATTTGAACATTATTAAAAATTGATGAATGAAGGTATGTTAGAACTTACCACGATGTTTCAGTAGTACTTGTGAAAGCAACACACACTCTTCGCTGAAATAATTACTTGACAGCACCTTACCTCCCGGTCGTATAATCTTACAAGGAATGTGGTCACAAACTTATTTTCCTCATTACTCCTCAACCTTCAGTCCAAAAATAGAAGAACTCCCAGGACGAAAGGGACACTCAACTGGCTTACTGACCTTGCCTGAGACAAGGGGTTGCCAAACTTGCAAATACCAAAAGTAACATCAGTCCAAATTACACGACGGTCCAAATTACACGGATTTCCCCTAATTGTTACATAATTTTAGCTATATTTGTATTATATAATATTTAGCTATTATTAGCCTATTTTCAATTTTGAAAAAATAGGCTTATGAGATCACCTTTTGTCCGTGTGTGTGTGCGTGTGTGTGTGTGTGTGCGTGTGTGTGTGATTCGTGTGTGTGTCCCCCCCCCCCCCTAATAAAATCTAAACGGCACTAGCGATTTCAATTAAACTCGGAAAGTTCATAGCACTATTCCCGGCGACCTCGACCGTGCCCTTCAAATTTTGTTACGACTCACCAATCCAACATGGCGGCTGTGCGAAATATTTCACCAGCATTCAATATCTCCAAAACTATTACCGATATTATCCTGACATTTTCTATGGTGATAGAGGGAACTACTATAAGTTCACTTATGTGACTTTTGAAAACCTGGTAACTACAAAACCAACATGGAGGCCAAGCGAATTTGCGACTTTTAAATAGACGTTTCTCGTGATTTGACCAAGCGAACGCAATGAAACTTGGTACAGTATCTATATATATAAAGCACAAAGTTTGTCTGTCTGTCTGTCTGTCTGTCTGTCTGTCTGTCTGTCTGTTATGTATACAAATCTACACCGTTTCACCGATCTGAACCAAAATTTGTATACTTACCCTTTGGAACCCTGCGGGTAACCCTGTCAACATTAAATTTCGGACAGACCACCCCATGCCCTGCATTTAGGCCCTTTTGCACAAATCTACACCGTTTCACCGATCTGAACCAAAAGTTGTATATTTAACCTTTGGAACCCTGCGAGTAACACTGTCCACTTGAAATTTCGGACAGACCACCCCATTCCCTGCATTTAGGCCCTTTGGTCCAAATCTACACCGTTTCACCAATCAGAACCAAAATTCGTATTCTTGCCCTTTGGTGCCCTGCAAGTAACACTGTCTGCTTGAAATTGCGGACAGACCACTCCATTCCCTGCATTTAGGCCCTTTGGCCCAAATCTACACCGTTTCACCGATCTCAACCAAAATTTGTATATTTACCCTTTGGAACACTGCGACTAACACTGTCTGCTTGAAATTGCGGAGAGGCTACTCCATCCCCTGCATTTAGGCCCTTTGGCACAAATCTACACCGTTTCACCAATCTGAACCAAACTTTGTATACTTACCCTTTGGAACCCTGCGAGTAACACTGTCCACTTAAAATTTCGGACAGACCACCCCATTCCCTGCATTTAGGCACTTTGGCACAAATCTACACCGTTTCACCGATCAGAACCAATATTCGGAAACTTACCCTTTGTTACCCAGCGAGTAACACTGTCTGCTTGAAATTGCGGACAGACCACTCCATTCCCTGTATTTAGGCCCTTTGTCCTAAATCCACACCGTTTCACCGATCTCAACCAAAATTTGTATATTTACCCTTTGGAACACTGCGACTAACACTGTCTGCTTGAAATTGCGGCGAGGCCACTCCATCCCTTGCTTCAATTTAAATTTCGGACAGACCACACTATTCCCTGCTTTTTGGCCCTTTGGAAGAAAACTACACCGTTTCACCGATCTCAACCAGATTTTACATAATTACCCTTTGGAACTCGACGAGTAACACTGTCCACTCGAAATTTCGGACAGACCACTCCATTCCACGCATTTAGGCCCTTTGGCACAAATCTACATCGTTCACCGATCGAAAACAAAATGTGTATACTTACCCTTTGGAACCCGATGAGTAACACTGTCCACTTTAAAATTTGGACAGGCCACTCCATTCCCTGCATTTTGGCCCTTGGCACAAAAATACACCGTTTCACCGATCTCAACCAGATTTTACATAATTACCGTTTGGAACTCGAAGAGTAACACTGTCCACTCGAAATTTCGGACAGACCACTCCATTTCCCGCATTAAGGCCCTTTGGTACAAATCTACATCGTTCACCGATCGAAAACAAAGTGTGTATACTTACCCTTTGGAACCCGATGCGTAACACTGTCCACTTGAAATTTCTGACATACCACTCCATTCCCTGCATGTAGCTCAGGAATTCCTCGGGGTTGCCAGCTTCCTAACTCACCAGTCATGAGCCCTTGAGGGTGTACCAGAAGTGGTGGGTCTACACACACCCTGCCTCTTTGAGGGCCTTGAGTAGAAGACAGGAGATATTATGAAAAGGAAAAGAAGGCAGACCTCTCGAAGAATGAGGGTATCAGGAAAGATGAGACAAAGCCAATTAAGGCGGGAAATTGAAAGACTCCCTAGCCCTCGGATACCCTAATACAGTCTGGGTCGGAAGAGAACAAGAGTTGACCAAGGGAGGCCGACAGGAAAGAGAACTGAAATGAGCCCGGCACCAGGAAGTAGAAGCGATGCCAGACTCAGCTGGGGTTCCGTGGTCGCCAACCCACGTCCCACAAGTTGTGAGACCCTGGGGGGGGGGTCAGTTGTGAGAATAGCTTGCTGATTCATCGCGAGGTGACTTGAGAGTACTTTCCAAAGCCCGCCGTGTTATCTCCTGCTGTCTATGCTGATGCCAGCACAGGGCCGTTGCGAAACAGTGAGTGATTCCCAGTCAATCTGTATAGGACGGGGAACCCCGAACGTGTGTCATCATTTTTCGTCATAATCTGCGATCATCTCAGGTTCGTGCAGCTTGGACCTATATTCTTTGTCTTTGCCGTGCAGTACGCTCTTTCACTAGACGCATCCAGTACAGGCCTAAGCCAGAAAATAAGGTTGAGACTTGGGAAGACATCGAAGCTAGACACCTGAATTACCTACCGTATATCAGTTTTAAAATAACACCATGTTCGTTTAGTAGTCATTTTTTCATTACCTTATTATTATCATCATAAGTGAAAATGACCTAGATGTTACGCGCATCATACCAATAATCACTGCCGCATAAAGTCTTTCTCGACTGTGATTTTTAAAATATTTATTTTTGGTTGGTTGGTTCTTAAGTTTAGGGGCTGCGACAACGCAGTCATGTAGCCCCGTGTACTTTGGGTGTGTGTAGAATCTGTCTGATAACCGGTGTTAATTGTGATGACTGTATTAGTGTGTGTTATCTGTTTTTTAATTTAAGTACAAACTGCAACTTAGAATTCTTCAAATAGTTCGTACTTTTGCCGCCAAGCGCCACCGTCAACGACTACTAGGCCAAGTTCGGAACTTAGCTACTAGACGCCACTGCAGTCGGCTCTTGGCAACAGATGTAGACATCTATGAGCGTTGTTTACCTATCCAATTTAGCTTCACACAGGTGTAATTAGTGGAAGGTTCTTTAACATGCCATAAATCTGACATGGGACCGCCGGCTTTACTTCCCCTCCGAAGAAAGGCATACTGACGGATTTTTAACGCTCTTAAAATATCCGACGTCTTCGGCCGGGTTTGAACCCGCTATCTTGGGCATAGAAGCTCAGCATGCTACCAAATACGCCACCGAAGCCGCCATATAGTTATTTTTATTACAGTACATTGTGTACATTATACGTTGAAGTGTCAATTCAATACCGGTAGTAGATTCCCTTATCATCCTCATCATAAGAATGACCTACAGTAGATGTTACGCCCATTACACCATTAATCACCACACACAATAAGTCTTCCTCGCCTGTGAATTTTGAAATATGTATTTCTATTACGGCAGTTTGTAAGTTTGACGTGTCAATTCAACAGTAGTTTTTATTATCATCCTTATCAAAAGGGCAAATGACCTAGATATTATTCCCTCATTGTCTTTGGGGGCAAATGACTTAGATTTTAAGTCCATTATATTTCTAAGGAGACCTTAAAACATTATCATCATTCCATCGGGCGAAGCCGGGTACTACTGCTAGTATGTTTATATACATTGTAATGCACCGACATCTAACTTCGTTCAATTGTTTACATGATCACAAGATGGCGGATGTGCGAAATATTTCACCGGCATTCTATATCTCTGAAACTATTAGCGGTATCTCCCTAAAATTTTGTACGGAGATAAAGGACACTACTGGAAGTCCATCTATAAGACTTTCAAAAACCGGTTAGCTACAAAACGAACATGGCGGCCAAGCGAATTTGAAAATTTTAAATAGACCTTTCTCGCGATTTAATGTTCCAAGCGCACTGAAACCTGGTATAGGAAATATTTATACACATTGGAATCCACTGGTATCTAATTTAGTTCAATTGTTTATATAACCTCAAGATGGCGGCAGTGCGAATTTTAAAATTAAGTTCTTAATTCTTGTGATGTAGTCATGCGATCGGAGTGAAAGTTTGAATAATGAACCTACGCAATAATTTTCCTTTAATGGTACATGACTCAATGGCCTATACATTTAACCATCCAACATGGCGACCATCCGAAATATTTAGACGATACTGAATATCTACGAATCTATTTTAGCAATCAAACTGCATTTTTTAATGTTCATAGGGGCTATGAACTTAAGTTCACCTATAGGTCTTTAAATAACCTGGTGATCACAAATCCAACATGGCGGTGACGCGAATTATAAATATTCACATGGTCGATTCTCGCAATTTAACCATCCGAGTGCAGTGAAACTTGGTACAGTAAATCCTTATACGAATGTTAATCAACTGGCATCTAATTTATTTCAATTGTTTCCATAACCTCAAGATGGCAGCTGTGAAAAATTTTAAAATCTCTTTGTTTTTTCTTGTGTCCTAATTAAGCGATTGAAGTTTGAATACTACACGTTCACAATAATCTTCATGTAACAGTACATAACTCAAGGACCTACATATATAAAATCCATCATGGCGACCATCCGAAATATTTAGTCGGTTCTTAATATCTACGAATATATTAATGCAATCAAACAGAAATTGTGTATGTTGATAGTGGCAATTAACATAAGTAGGATATATGAAAATAGGCTCTATAGTTCTTCACGGAACTTCTTGTTTTTAAAATTATATTAGCCTACTTTCGATTTTTGCAAAAAATGAAAGTAGACTTATGAGATCAACACAGGGCGAAAAAAGTGTGTCTGTCTGTGTGTGTGTATGTGTGTGTGTGAGTCTGTGTGTGTGTGTGTGTGTATGTGTGTGTGTGTGAGTCTGTGTGTGTGTCTGTGTGTGTGTGTGTGTGTGAGTGTGTGTACTCTGAATGTCTGTCCCCCCCTATCAATTCGAACACGGTGAATGCGAATTGAACGAAATTTGGTACAAAGGTAGCACTAGCAAAGGACACCTCAGTGTCATGTTTTATATCGCCGCCATCTTGACGGAAACGTAATGGCGGCCACACAAATGTTCAAAGCTTAAATCAAATTACGACTAACCTAATCATCCGATCTCTACCAAATTTTGCAACAACATACCTTTATGGGGGGAGCATCATTTGACCAAACCAATAGGTCATCAGCGTAATAGTTTGCGGATGGCGGCCATCTTTGTGTGAAAATCGATTCCCCCTATTAATTCGAACACGGTGCAACCGAATGGAACGAAATTTGGTACAGAGGTAGTACTAACAAAAGGCACCTCAGTGTCATGGTTTATATCGCCGCCATCTTGACGGAAAAGTAATGGCGGCCACACAAATGTTCAAAGCTTAAATCAAATTACGACTAACCTAATCATCCGGTCTCTACCAAATTTTGCAACAACATACCTTTATGGGGGGAGCATCCTTTGACCAAACTAATAGGTCATCAGCGTAATAGTTTGCGGATGGCGGCCATCTTTGTGTGAAAATCGATTCCCCCTATTAATTCGAACATGGTGCAACCGAATGGAACGAAATTTGGTACAGAGGTAGTACTAACAAAAGGCACCTCAGTGTCATGTTTTATATCGCCGCCATCTTGACGGAAACGTAATGGCGGCCACACAAATGTTCAAATCTTAAATCAAATTACGATTAACCTAATCATCCGATCTCTACCAAATTTTGCAACAACATACCCTTATAGAGGAAGCATCCTTTGACCAAATGAATAGGTCATTAGCCTAATAGTTTGCGGATGGCGGCCATCTTTGTGTGAAAATCAATTCCCCCTATTAATTCAAACACGGTGAAACCGAATGGAACGAAATTTGGTACAGTGGTAGCACTAGCAAAGGGCATCTCAGTGTCATGTTTTATATCGCCGCCATATTGACAGACACGTAATGGCGGCCACACAAATGTTCAAAGCTTAAGTTAAATTACGACTAACATAACCATCCGATCTCTACCAAACTTTGCAACAACATACCTTAATGGAGGGAGCATCCTTTGACGAATCTAATGGGTTATTAGCCTAATAGTTTGCGGATGGCGGCCATCTTTATGTCAAAATTGATTCCCCCTATTAATTCGAACACAGTGGAACCGAATGGAATGAAATTTGGTACAGAGGTAGCACGAGCAAAGGGCACCTCAGTGTCATGTTTTATATCGCCGCCATCTTGACTGAAACGTAATGGCGGCCACACGAATATTCAAAGCTTAAATCAAATTACGATTAACCTAATCATCCGATCTCTACCAAATTTTGCAACTACATACCTTTATGGAGGGAGCATCCTTTGACCAATCTAATAGGTCATTCGCCTAATAGTTTGCGGATGGTGGCCATCCTTGTGTGAAAATCGATTCCCCCTTTTGATTCGAACACGGTGCAACCCAATGGAACGAAATTTGGTACAGAGGTAGTACTAACAAAAGGCACCTGAGTGTCATGTTTTATATCGCCGCCATCTTGACGGAAACGTAATGGTGGCCACACAAATGTTCAAAGCTTAAATCAAATTACGACTAACCTAATCATCCGATCTCTACCGAATTTTGCAACAACATACCGTTATGGGGGGAGCATCCTTTGACCAAACTAATAGGTCATCAGCGTAATAGTTTGCGGATGGCGGCCATCTTTGTGTGAAAATCAATTCCCCCTATTAATTCAAACACGGTGAAACTGAATGGAACGAAATTTGGTACAGAGGTAGCACTAGCAAAGGGCACCTCAGTGTCATGTTTTATATCGCCGCCATCTTGACTGAAACGTAATGGTGGCCACACGAATGTTCAAAGCTTAAATCAAATTACGATTAACCTTATAATCCGATCTCTACCAAATTTTGCAACAACATACCTTTATGAAGGGAGCATCCTTTGACCAATCTAATAGGTCATTAGCAAAATAGTTTGCGGATGGTGGCCATCTTTATGTCAAAATTGATTCCCCCTATTAATTCGAACACGGTGGAACCGAATGAACGAAATTTGGTACAGAGGTAGCACTAGCAAAGGGCACCTCAGTGTCATGTTTTATATCACCGCTATCTTGACGGAAACGTAATCGCGGCCACCCAAATGTTAAAAGCTAAAATGTAATTACGACCAACCTAATAATCTAGTCTCTACCTAATTTTGCAACACCATATCTTTATGTGGGAAACATATTCTGACCAAACTGCAAGAACATCAGCCCAATAGTTTGCAGATTCTGACCAAGTATGTGTGCAAATCGATTCCCCCTATCAATTCAAACACGGTGAAACCGTATTGAACGAAATTTGGTACAGAGGTAGCACTATCAAAGGGCACCTCATATTCATGTTTAATATCCCTATAGCACGTTGTATTTCAACATGCTACTACAACCAACATTCAATCATACTCCTTGAAAAGGACAAAGAGTTATAACAATACCCATGCATTTAGGAGAAAGTAGGCTATATGTTCTTTACTGAACATCTTGTTTTTATTTAGATTTTTATTATGTCGCGTCACTCTGCGTCACTTTCTACTTAATGTTAAAATGTAGATAAAGTATTGTAGTTTACGCCTGTTATAAGAGTTTTTTCACCTTCTTGTAACTTAGCTATTTTACGTTTTCGAAGATGCCGTACAACCAGTTCTCACTCGTTTCCAACTGTTTGAAGCACTGGGTTCGACGATTATGTCAAATGTGGAACTTTGTGACTTTGTTAAAAAGTAAATTAGGGGTGGAAAATTGTTCTGAAGAGATAACTGAATGCTCTATCCAACTCCTAGTCATAGACAATTTCTTGCATGTGTAGACGTAGCATAAAGAAGGTTTTAACTGATGTTTATTATGAAGTAAACAAATTATATACGTTGCTTTCACTGTAAATTAATGATTAAAACGTAAAAATAATTTTGTCCCCTTAGATTTCGATTTTGACCCACTGTGCGTTGGGTATCACAGTATGAGAGTGGGTTTTCCCTCATTTATCCTTTACCAATGGTCCGCATCGTGTTGTAGTGGCTAACATTCTTGCCTGTCACCCCCGAAGTCCGGTTTCAATTCCTGGCTCTGCCAAGGAAATTAATTTTGCCCTGAGGGCTAAAACGGGGAACACTCACCCTCGTGAGGCAAACGGGAAAAGAGGTGGGTTTCGATTCCCACCTCAGTCATTCTGGAAGTGTTTTCTGGGGTTTGCCACTTCTACTCCAGCAAATGTTGGAACATTACAAACTTAAGACCACGGCCACCTCCTTCCAAAACCTAACCTTAATTACAAATACACACTACTACAGACATCACAAAGACACAGGCTATCAGACAAGTTCTACACACATCTAAGTAAGCGGCTTCTGTGGCGTAGTCGGTAGCATGCTGAGCTTCTATGCCCAAGATCGCGTGTTCAAACCCGACCGAGGTCGTCGGATTTTTAAGAGCGTTAAAAATCTCTCAGTATGCCATCCTTTGGACGGGAAGTAAAGCCGGCGGTTCCATGTCATAGCTTTATGGCATGTAAAAGAACCTTCCACTAATTACACATGTGTGAAGCTAAATTATAGGTTACATTTCAACAACGCTCTTAGGTTCCAACATTCGTCGCCAGGAGCAGACTGAGGTGTCGTCTAGTAACCAAGTTCTGAACTAGCAGTCGTTGACGGTTGCGTTTGGCGGCAAAAGTAGGAACTACTTGAAAATTCATTGTAGACTATGCTGTCCTTACTTGAATTAAACAAGTAGTTCCGTGAAGAAATATACAGCCTATTTTCATATATCCTACTTATGTTAATTGCCACTATCAACATACACAATTTCTGTTTGATTGCTGTAATAGATTCGTAGATATTGAGAATCGACTAAATATTTCGGATGGTCGCCATGTTGGATTTTATATATGTAGGTCCTAGAGTTATGTACTGTTACATGCAGATTACTGTGAACGTGTAGCATTCAAACTTCAATCGCATAATTAGGACACAAGAAAAAACAAGGAGATTTTAAAATTTTGCACAGCTGCCATCTTGAGGTTATGGAAACAATTGAAATAAATTAGATGCCAGTGGATTAAAATTCGTATAAGGATTTACTGTACCAAGTTTCACTGCACGCGGATGGTTAAATTGCGAGAAACGTGCATGTGAATATATATAATTCGCGTCACCGCCATGTTGGATTTGTGATCACCAGGTTATTTAAAGTCCTATAGGTGAACTTAAGTTCATAGCCCCTATGAACATCAAAAAATTCAGTTTGATTGCTAAAATAGATTCGTAGATATTCAGTATCGTCTAAATATTTCGGATGGTCGCCATGTTGGATTGTTAAATGTATAGGCCATAGAGTCATGTACCATTAAAGGAAAATTATTGCGTAGGTTCATTATTCAAACTTTCACTTCGATCGCATGACTACATCACAAGAAATAAAAACTTAATTTTAAAATTCGCACTGCCGCCATCTTGAGGTTATGTAAACAATTGAACTAAATTAGATACCAGTGGATTACAATGTGTATAAATATTTCCTGTACCAGGTTTCAGTGCGTTTGGAACATTAAATCGCGAGAAAAGTCTATTTAAATTTTCAAATTCGCTTGGCCGCCATGTTCGTTTTGTAGTTAACCGGTTTTTGAAAGTCTTATAGATGGACTTCCAGTAGTGCCCTTTATCTCCGTACAAAATTTTAGGGAGATACCGCTAATAGTTTCAGAGATATCGAATGCCGGTGAAATATTTCGCACATCCGCCATCTTGTGATTATGTGAACATTTGAACGAAGTTAGATGTCGGTGCATTACAATGTATATAAACATATACTGTACCAAGTTTCATTGCGTTTGGTCGGTCAAATCGCGAGAAAAGTCTATTTAAAAGTCGCAAATTCGCTTGGCATCCATGTTGGTTTTGTAGTTACCAGGTTTTCAAAAGTCACATAAGTGAACTTATAGTAGTTCCCTCTATCACATTAGAAAATGTCAGGGTAATATCGGTAATAGTTTCGGAGATATTGAATGCTGGTGAAATATTTCGCACAGCCGCCATGTTGGATTGGTGAGTCGTAACAAAATTTGAAGGGCACAGTCGAGGTCACCTGGAATAGTGCTATGAACTTTCCGAGTTTCATTGAAACACACGAATCACACACACACACACACACACGCACACACACACGGACAAAAGGTGATCTCATAAGCCTATTTTTTCAAAATTGAAAATAGGCTAAAAACACAAATAACACTCACGAATACAGCAATCACAATTAACACCGGTTATCAGACAGATTCTACACACACCCAAAGTACACAGGGCTACATGACCGCGTAGTCACAGCCCATAAACTAAGGAACCAACCAACCAACCAACACATTTAGGTACACTACGATATCCAAGCTACTAAATGAAAGAATAACAACAAACCACATTAACCCAAATCGCTTTTGGGTAAAGCGTAGTCTGTTTGTCAGAGTATTGTCAGTGTACAGTATATGAAAAAGAAATCACACAAATTCTACTGATTCAACTGCATATTAATGTCAGGAAGGTACCATGGACATTTTAATTTCCAAATATAGATAGGTGATTTTTTTAACGTAACATCTAACCCTTGAGTGAATAAGCCCTTGTTTGTACAGATTTACATAAGCCGGGCCTGCTAGGCTCGGGTATGGACTATAGGGAAAAACAAGATTTTCAGTAAAGAACATATAGCCTACTTTCTCCTAAATGTATGGGTGTTGTTATAACTCTTTGTCCTTTTCAAGGAGTATAATTGAATGTTGATTGTAGTAGCTTGTTGAAATAAAACGTGTTATACGGATATTAAACATGAATATGAGGTGACCTTTGCTAGTTCTACCTCTGTACCAAATTTCGTTCAATTCGGTTTCACCGTGATTGAATAGATAGGGGGAATCGATTTGCACGCATACATGGCCGCCATCCGCAAAGTATTGGGCTGATGATCTTGAAGTTTGGTCAAAAGATTTTTCATACATAAAGGTATAATGTTGCAAAATTTGGTAGAGATCAAATGATTAGGTTGGTCGTAATTTGATTTAAGCTTTTCCCATTTGGGTGGCTGCCATTACGTTTCCGTGAAGATGGCGGCGATATAAAACATGACACTGAGGTGCCCTATGCTAGTTCTACCTCTGTACCAAATTTCGTTCAATTCGGTTTTACCGTGTTCGAATTGTTAGGTGGGGGGGGGGGGGCAGACATTCTGAGTACACACACTTACAGAGACTCACACACACACAGACAGACATACAATTTTTGGTCCTGTGTAGATCTCATAAGTCTCGTTTTTTGCAAAACTCGAAAGTAGGCTAATACTGGTGTGTTGTCAATATTAATAATACGAATGAAATGTGAATATTTCACTACGTTCATTTGGGTTCTAAAATGGAAATTCAATATCGAACACTGTCACTGACTCTTACTTCGTTATTGTTAACATAAAGAAGGAAGGCACTTTGTATGTTTAAGCATAAAGTGACTTTTATACAATTCAATACATAATTATAAAACAAGTAGTTCCGTGAAGAACTATACAGCCTATTTTCATATATCCTACTTATGTTAATTGCCACTATTTAACATACACAATTTCAGTTTGATTGCTGTAATAGATTCGTAGATATTGAGAACCGACTAAATATTTCGGATGGTCGCCATGTTGGATTTTATATATGTAGGTCCTAGAGTTATGTACTGTTACATGCATATTATTGTGAACGTGTAGTATTCAAACTTCAATCGCATAATTAGGACACGAGAAAAAACAAGGAGATTTAAAATTTTTTCACAGCTTCCATCTTGAGGTTATGGAAACAATTGAAATAAATTAGATGCCAGTGGATTAACATTCGGATAAAGATTTACTGTACCAAGTTTCACTGCACGCGGATGGTTAAATTGTGAGAAACGTTCATAAGAATATTTATAATTCGCGTCACCGCCATGTTGGATTTGTGATCACCAGGTTACTTAAAGTTATATAGGTGAACTTAAGTTCATAGCCCCTATGAACATTAAAAAATGCAGTTTGATTGCTAAAATAGATTCGTAGATATTCAGTATCGTCTAAATATTTCGGATGGTCGCCATGTTGGATTGTTAAATGTATAGGCCATAGAGTCATGTACCATTAAAGGAAAATTATTGCGTAGGTTCATTATTCAAACTTTCACTTCGATCGCATGACTACATCACAAGAAATAAAAACTTAATTTTAAAATTCGCACTGCCGCCATCTTGAGGTTATGTAAACAATTGAACTAAATTAGATATCTGTGGATTACAATGTGTATAAATATTTCCTGTACCAGGTTTCAGTGCGCTTGGAACATTAAATCGCGAGAAAGGTCTATTTAAAATGTTCAAATTCGCTTGGCCGCCATGTTCGTTTTGTAGTTAACAGGTTTTTGAAAATCTTATAGATGGACTTCCAGTTGTGCCCTTTATCTTAGTACAAAATTTTAGGGAGATACCGCTAATAGTTTCAGAGATATCGAATGCCGGTGAAATATTTCGCACATCCGCCATCTTGTGATTATGTGAACATTTGAACGAAGTTAGATGTCGGTGCATTACAATGTATATAAACATATACTGTACCAAGTTTCATTGCGTTTGGTTGGTCAAATCGCGAGAAACGTCTATTTAAAAGTCGCAAATTCGCTTGGCCGCCATGTTCGTTTTGTAGTTACCAGGTTTTCAAAAGTCACATAAGTGAACTTATAGTAGTTCCCTCTATCACCATAGAAAATGTCAGGGTAATATCGGTAATAGTTTCGGAGATATTGAATGCTGGTGAAATATTTCGCACAGCCGCCATGTTGGATTGGTGAGTCGTAACAAAATTTGAAGGGCACGGTCGAGGTCGCCGGGAATAGTGCTATGAACTTTCCGAGTTTCATTGAAATCGCTCCTGCCGTTTAGATTTTATTAGGGGGACACACACACACGAATCACACACACACACGCACACACACACGGACAAAAGGTGATCTCATAAGCCTATTTTTTCAAAATTGAAAATAGGCTAAAAATAAGCGTAACTCAACTTAAGGGATGATCTCTCATTTAAACTTCTTTTCTTATCTCGTGTCTACTAATCAATTAATCGATTCTTTGGTTGGCCTATTTATCTATTATTCAGTTAGTCAATTTATCGATCAAACGGTCAGTCGATTAATTCATTAATCGTTTTCGATTAAATTCAAAATATTGAATGAATCGATTATTAATTGATTAACGAACATCTGCTGTCATCGAATATAGATTTAGGTATTAGGAAGTCGTTTTTGAAAGCCTTTGTCTGGAGCGTGGCGCTCTATGGAAGTGAAACTTGGACTATTGGTGCAGCAGAAAAGAGGAGAATTGAAGCGTTTGAAATGTGGTGTTACAGGAGAATGATGAAGATCAGATGGGTAGATAGGGTTACAAACGAAGAGGTATTAAGACTAGTGGAAGAGAAGAAATGTTTCAGGCGACTGCTAATGAAGAGAAGAGATAGGTTGGTAGGACACATACTATGAAATCAAGGAATAGCAAGCTTAATTATGGAAGGAAGGGTCAAGGACAAGAACTGTAGGGGTAGACCAAGGTTAGAATATGTTTAACAGATTGCCTCGGACGTAGGGTGTGGTAGCTATGTAGAGATGAAACGATTATTCAGGACAGGGAGGCTTGGAGAGCTGCATCAAACCAGTCAAAAGACTGAAGACTCAAACAACAACAACAACGAACATAGCTTATTACTGTAGTAGTTCTAGTTTATAGTTACATGATATCGACTGTCTTTTTTGCTCATGTCTTGGCATACCTGTCGAGTTTACGAGTTCTGTCTTCTATCGGATGTGTTCCGGTCTGCGATAAATGATCCGTGATGTTTTACTTTGTGTGTGTATCCAGTGTTCAGGAATGTCGTTCGTATGATATTTAGCCTGTATTTTATACTCTACTCAGTGTCAGAGCCTCGTCGCTGTTTCATTTAGTGGCTAGCGACATCTTGGTCATATAACCCATGGACTTGATGTGCATTGCATTTGTCTGTTAACCTGTGCTATTATAATTAGTATACTAGTGCGTGTTTTTAGTCTACTTTCAATTTTTGCAAAAAATGGAAGTAGACTTATGAGATCTACACGGGTTAAAAGTTGTCAGCCTGTCTGGATATGTGTGTGTGTATCAGACCCCCTATCAATTCAAACACGACGAAACCGAATTGAACGGAATTTGGTACAGTGGTAGCACTAGCAAAGGACACCTCAGTGTCATGTTTTATATTGCCGCCATATTGACAAAAACGTAATAGCGGCCACCCAAAAATTCAAAGCTTAAATCAAATTACGACTAACCTACTCATCTGTTCTCTCCCAAATTCTGCAACAACTTACCTTTATGTGGCAAGTGTCTTTTGACCAAATTACAAGGTCACCAGCCAAATAGTTTGAATATGGCGGCCGTGTATGTGTGCAAATCCCGTGTATGACTTCAAAGTGAATCTTTTGCATGATATTCAAATACGTCATTTTAATTTAATTTACCGACAATAACACATTGAAAAATACTTTTACACAAGCAGATATTATTTCATTAGTTTTGTACTTCATGGTTTTAATTGGCAATATTTTATTATGTTTTTTAAGTTTTACTAAATATCCAATGTAACAGATGTGATTTTTTTAAACAATGCTACTTTTAAACTACGATTATAAACATTCTTTAAATAGTATAAACTCGACAGTGGTGGTTACGCTCGCTAATAGCGCAGCGTTAGGATAAGGGGCCATTATTCTGAAGGAAAAAAAAACTCTCTGCTGACTCGGTAGACGTGGGTTCGTGCCCCACCGTTGGCCGTCCATCAAATAGTTTTCCATGGTTTCCCATTTTCATCTCCAGGCAAATGCTACGAGGGTACCTTCTGACAGGCCACGGACGCTTACTTCCACACCATTTCCCACGTTCATCCATTCATCTCTCATTTTGGAGCGCAGGTCGCCCACGGGCGTCGACAGGAGAGACCTGCACTTGGCCTCTAGGTAGACCACACGACAAAAAATCAGTAATATCAAGTTAGACGTTTCTTTGTTTCTGATTCTAATTTTATTTTAGGCAGATTTCAAATGATGTTTGGAAAGTTGAAAATCAAGGAAAACCACTTTAAGAATGGCTGAGGTTGGAATTGGACCCACCCCTTCTCACCCTTACCTCACGAGGCTGAGTGTTCCCCGTTCCAGCCTTTAGTTTAGAATTAAATTTATGGGTCTTTTGGCACCCGAGTCTCAGCACGTACCTTCAGACCACAAAAGATGGGAGCGAACCTGCAGTGAAATATTTCACTCATTGTATTTCACATTGCCCCTCGTTGGATGAGTAGTGTGTGTAATTTGCATGATAACCTTTGCTTTGCTCCAGCTGTAATAATGCCTCGTGAGTCAAACCTGAGAAGAGGTGGGTTCGATTCTCACCTCAGTCATCCTGGAAGTGATTTCCGTGATTTCCCACTTCTACTCCAGGGAAATGCCAGGATGGTACCTAACTTGAGGCCACGACCACTTCCCACCCTAATCCTATCTCCTTTATAAATACACACTAGTACAGACATCACAGTGACGCAGGTTATCGGACTCATTCTACTCACACCTAAGTGCACGGGGCTGCATGACCAGGATGTTGCAGAGCCCCTTAAAGAATTAACATTAACAACATACAACATTCAGTTCTCTGTCTCAAGGGGCTGAGTGTTTATCGTTCTAGCTCTCAAATCAGAATTACATTTCTTGGCAGAGCCCCGGGGGGGGGGGGGGAGGGGGGCATCTAAGAATGCCAGCCAAGGCACAATGAGATGGTCTTTCCTGAAAACCTACTTCTATAGCCGATGAATGGTTATGTTTCTTATGGTTAATAATGATGTTAATTCGTTTCAGGGGCTTAAGACACCTTGGTCAACAGCCCCGAGTATTTGGGTGTATGCTCAATTTTTCCGATAACCTATGTTTCTGTTGGGGCTGAAAAAGTGTGTGTTATAATTATATATAAGGGTCGATGCCACGGTACTATCGTAGCCTTCGCTTTGAGAGATTATGTAAAATCTTGGTCATAAGCCATAGGTATTGTCTGCGCCAGGATTCTGACCTTCGGACTAGCTGCAGCTTCCCGTTGCAGTCGCCTTGAGCGATTTGACACGCACAGCTACGCTGCAGTATGTTAATAATGAAGTCGAAATCATTGAATAATGACAGGAAACATCTAAGGATAGTGTGCACTAAGGGTGAAAGGGTTCTGATATATATTCCACAGTTGAGTAATACTCCATTATAAAGCTACTCAGTAGCGAGAAAGTAACAGAATGAACTAGAGGAGTTGAAGTGTGGGAAAGTGCTGATGACTCGCACGGGCAATAGCAACCACAAAAAAAAAATGCCCATCATTTCTCTTCAACTGAAGAAAGTACGTCGTCATATCCTCAAGCATCGCTGTCTAACGGAGAGGCGGAATCATGTTTACTGAGAGGACTGTATGATGACAAGAATGTTATGGGTTTAACGTACCTTTTAACTAGTGTTTTTAGGCATGTTGTGGTTGTTGTTGATTCTTTATGGGCTTTCCGACATCGTGTTCATGTAGCCTGTGTCCTTGGGTGTGTTTAGAATTGACCTGATAACCTTTGTTATTGCGGTGGACGAGATGAGCTTTCCATGTGGTGGATAGTCAGATATCCTTTATGACAGAATCCTCATGAGAGGAGTTAATGAGAATTGCAATGAATGAAGAAGAATGAAACAGGGCTAAGTGTTCGCAGGAAACGGCGCAGCCTATTACCCTTTCAGTGACACTAATATAGCCCATGGTGTACTACTTTGAGTGATCTTATTTAAAAATCAAGATGGTCAGTAAAGAACATTTAGCCTACTTTCTCCTATATGCATGGGTATTGTTATATAACTCTTTGTCTTTTTTCAAGGAGTATAATTGAATGTTGGTTGTAGTAGCTTGTTGAAATACGTGCTATACGGATATAAAACATGATTATGACGTGCCCTTTGCTAGTGCTACCTCTGTACAAAAGTTTATCAATTAAGTTTCACCGTGTTTGAATTGATATGGTGAATCGATTTGCACACATACATGGCCGCTATATGCAAACTATTGGGCAGATGACCTCGTAGTTTGGCCAAAAGATTCTTCATACATAAAGGTATAATGTTTCAGAATTTGGTAGAGATCAGATGATTACATTGGCCGTAATGTGATTTAAACTGTTAACATGTGGGTGGCCGCCATTACGTTTTCGTCAAGATGGCGACAATATAAAACATGACACTGAGGTGCCCTATGCTAGTGCTACCTCTGTACCACATTTCGTTCAATTCGGTTTCACCGTGTTTGAATAGATAGGGGGAATCGATTTGCACACATACAAGGCCGCCATCCGCAAATTATTGGGCAGATGACCTCGTAGTTTGGCCAAAAGATTCTTCATACATAAAGGTATAATGTTTCAAAATTTGTAGAGATCGGATGAATAAGTTGATCGTAACTTGATTTAAGCTTTGAACATTTGGGTGGCCGCCATTACGTTTTCGTCAAGATGGCGGCGATATAATACATAACAATGAGGTGCCCTTTGCTAGTCCTACTTCTGTACCAAATTTCGTTAAATTTGGATTCACCGTGTTCGAATTGATAGGGGAGACAGACATTCAGAGTACACACACTCACACACAGACACACAATTTTTGGCCCTGTGTTGATCTCATAAGTCTACTTTCAATTATTGCAAAGATCGAAAGTAGGCTAAACATGACATGCATATTTTTGCTTTCTTATGTTGTTTAGAAATGAATTTAAAACGAAAAAAAAAACATGCAAAATATGAATCACTTCAGGGAAACCGTGTAATTTACATCGTGGAAAGCAAGCATACCTTGGAATAATACACTTGAAAGATTCATTCCAAAAACAAGACATGTCCTAAAATTGACTTTTTGAGATAAATACATCTACTTCCTCTTCAATGCCAGCTCTACGTGTAGATATTATTGTTGTCTTCAAAAAGCAGGCAGGTAGCGTTATAAACAAGTGTGAAATAATGGAGATTCTACAAACTAACGTAAGTCCAATGCTTTTCTAATACTTTTTCAAGATAATTCATTACCTGAAATGTTTGCCTTTCAATAATGATTTGTACTTTGTTAGGATTTACATAATAAATAATCTTATTCGAGGATTAAAATATGTTTAATTTTTGTATTCAACTAAGATTACGGCAAAGCCAGACTAGTCCAAAGATTTTTAAATTTATTTCTCAACTATCCTCATAAAACATTTATTTTCTCTCCCCTCCCCCAAGGGCTCACATCTAGAGGGACGTGGGTTGGCGACCACGGGGCCCCAGCTGAGTCCGGCATTGCTTCCACTTACTTGTGCCGGCTCCTCTCCGTCTTCTTTCCTGTCGACCTCACTTGGTCAACTCTTGTTATCTTCCGACCCCGACGGTATTAAGGTATAAGAGGCCTAGGGAGTCTCTTCCTTTCCCGCCTTAATTGGCCCTTGTCTCATCTTTTCTGATACTCTCCTTCTGCGAGGGGTCAGCCTTCTTTTTTTTTATTTCATGTTATCTCCTGCCTTCTGCTCAAGGCCCTCATGGAGGCCGGGTGTATGTAGCCCCACCACTTCTGGTGCACCCTAGATAATGCTACACCCTCAGAGGCTCACGGCTGGTGAGTTCGGGAGTTGTCGACCCTGAGGGATTCCTGAGCTGGGTCCGTTTTCACCTTTTATCCCTTACCTTTGGGGCGGACCCTCTCCTATTTCACTTTCCTATCTGCCTTTCATGGCTCTCCTTCCTTCCAAGTCTCTCAATCCGCATTCTTTGAGGGTTGAGGGCATTTAGTTTCCTCCTGTCCTTGATTTGCCTTATTCTCCTTTAGTTTTCCATTTCTTCTTCTAGTATGTAGGTTAGTAGTTAGTTTTAGTTTTAAGTTTGCATTTCATTTTCATCTTCACGATCACCCAAACCATCAGGGGCCGATAACCTAGATGTTAGGCCCCTTAAAACAACAATTATCATCATCATAATCATCATCAACATTTATTTTCTTTATGTGCAATGCAAAGCTGTTAGCGAGACAATAGCAGGTCTAAAAGCAATTTTTATTTCATTCAGTACAAATGAAGCCTTACTGTTATTTATTTTCAGAAAAAATTTTTTTTTATACTTGTCAGGTTTTTTGGAACTAACCCTTCACTTGTATCTGCATCACCGCAGTTCTCATCATCATGAGTTTCATTGTTAATTCACCCTCAATCCCTTCAACGCTGTCTTCAAAATCACTGAAATCACAATTCGATTCGTAGTCAGATTCTTATCATACGAGCCCGCCATTACAATCATATATCAATTAAACGTTTAAATTATACGCCAAATCAATACATAAACAAATATATATTTTATATATTAGTACATGTTTCGACCCACAGTGGGGTCATCCTCAGCCTAGAAAGAAAATCAATTAAGAATTGGAAAACTAAAATGGCATATGCGCCTTAAATCTAAATTAGAATGAAAATTAAAGATAATTGATAAAATATAGTAATAAAAATGGATATCCTTACAAAGTAGTATTAATTAAATAAATATAAGATTGGTCTTTTAACAATAATTTTAAAAAAGTAGTTAGAAATAAGAACTATTAGACGGTGAGTGTAAGAATGTTAAGCTTTAAATTTTTTATCAAAATATACACAAAATAATTTAGAAAATCAATAAAATAATTCAGCTCGGCCCTTGAGTTAAATAACTTGAATCCTCTTCAATACGGAGACTATTAACGATTTTTAAAAGGTGCCAACCAGTATTATGATGACATGAAATAACCTCGTTGTATGGGATGTAGAAATTGGGAAATTCGTACAAGAATTTCCCAATTCGTACAAGAATTTCCCAATTTCTACATCCCATACAACGAGGTTATTTCATGTCATCATAATACTGGTTGGCACCTTTTAAAAATCGTTAATAGTCTCCGTATTGAAGAGGATTCAAGTTATTTAACTCAAGGGCCGAGCTGAATTATTTTATTGATTTTCTAAATTATTTTGTGTATATTTTGATAAAAAATTTAAAGCTTAACATTCTTACACTCACCGTCTAATAGTTCTTATTTCTAACTACTTTTTTAAAATTATTGTTAAAAGACCAATCTTATATTTATTTAATTAATACTACTTTGTAAGGATATCCATTTTTATTACTATATTTTATCAATTATTATCTTTAATTTTCATTTTAATTTAGATTTAAGGCGCATATGCCATTTTAGTTTTCCAATTCTTAATTGATTTTCTTTCTAGGCTGAGGATGACCCCACTGTGGGTCGAAACATGTACTAATATATAAAATATATATTTGTTTATGTATTGATTTGGCGTATAATTTAAACGTTTAATTCTAACATCAATACGGATATTTAAAACAATTGTTTCCAATGGCAAATGTATTTGCATTCTAATCATATATCATCTAATACTGTAAAAGTCTCCATCTCACGAAGCTTGAAAAATGAAAATGGAATAATGACGTTAATGATGATAGTTGTTTCTTTAAGGGGCCTAACATCTAGGTTATCGGCTCCTAATGGTTAGGGTGACAGTGATAATGAATGATAATGCCATGAAATCTACAACTAGAACCAACTACTGACTTAACAACTAACTTACGTACTAAAAGAAGAAATGAGTAAATAACAAGTAGTTCCGTGAAGAACTATACAGCCTATTTTCATATATCCTACTTATGTTAATTGCCTCTATCAACATACAAAATTTCAGTTTGATTGTTGTGATACATTAGTGGATATTGAGAACCTTCTAAATATTTCAGATGGTCACCAGGTTGGATTTTTATTTATGTAGGCTACTATTACATTAAGATTATTGTCAACGTGTGGCATTCAGACTTCGATCGCATGATTAGGACACAGAAAGTAAAAACGAGATTTTAAAATTTCGCACAGCTGCCATTTTGTGGTTATGAAAACAATTGAAATAAATTAGATGCCAGTGGATTAACATATTTATAAGCATTTAACGTGCAACGTTTCACTGCCCTCAGATGGTTAAATCACGAGAAAAGTCTATTAAAATGTTTCAAATCCGCTTGGCCGCCATGTTCGTTTTGTAATTTACAGGCTTTTGAAAGTTACATAGATAAACTTCTAGTAGTTCCCTTTATCACCGTACAAAATTACAGGGTGATATCATAAATAGTTTCGGAGATATTGAATGCCTGTGAAATATTTCGCACAGCCGCCATTTTCAGGTTATGTAAACAATTGAACTAAATTAGACGCCAGTGCATTACAATGTGTATAAATATTTGCTGTGCGATGTTTCATTACGATCGGATGGTTACATCGCGAGAAAAGTCTATTTAAAAGTCTCAACTTCGCTTGGCCGCCATGTTGGTTTTCTATTTACCAGGTTTTCGAAAGTCTCATAGCTGAACATCTAGTAGTTCCCTTCATCACCGTACTTAATGTCAAGGTGATATCGGTAATAGTTTCGGAGATACTGAATGCTGGTGAAATATTTCGCACAGCCGCCATGATGGATTGGAGTGACACAATTAAATGTGAAGGGCTCGGTCGTGGTCGGCCAGAATGGTGCTATGATCTTACTGAGTTTCATTGAAATCTCTCCAGGCGTTTAGTATTTATTAGGGGGACACACACACTCCATCACACACACACACGCGCACACACAGACAGTCACACGGACAAAAGGTGATCTCATAAGTCTATTTCTTCAAAATGAAAATAGGCTAAAAAAGGAAACGCAAAGAAATAATGGACAGGAGGAACATAAATGCCCTGCAACCTCGAAGAATGAGGATTGAGGGACTTGGAAGGTAGGAGAGCCATGAAAGGCAGAAAAGAAAGGGGGAAAGAGGAGAGGGCCCACCCCAACGTCAGTGGAAGAAGGGGAAGAAACGGACCCAGGTCAGGAAACCCTAACTCACCAGCCTTGAGCTCTTAAGTGTGTAGCACTATCCAAGGTGCAGCAGAAGTCGTGGGGCTACACACACCCTGCCTCCTTGAGGGCCTTGTGCAGAAGGCAGTTGATATCATGAAAAGAAACGGACGGCTGACCCCTCGAATAATGAGGGATTAGTAAAGATGAGACGAGGGCCAATTAAGGCGGGAAAGTGAAAGACTCCCTGGACCTCGGATACCCTAATACCATCGGAGTCGGAAGAGAACCAGTGTCGACCAAGGAAGGCCCACAGGAACGATTACTGAAAGGAGCCCAGCACATGTAAGTGGAAGCAATGCCGGACTCAGCTGGGGCCCCTTGGTCACCAACCCACGTTCCACAAGTTGTGAGTCCCTGGGGGAGAAAAATGAAATGATTCACGTAGTAATTTCCTATTCCAGGTGCGCTCTTTAAGGTTGTCTACTACTTTCTTACAATCTACCATAATTCACTGTAAACTAGAGGGGGAATTAACGTTGTGGAATTTATCGTAAACGACACGCAAGGCAAAGATATTAACGCGGAATATTCCGGAAATGACCAACGCCACCTAGAGAATAAGGCCTCCGCGCTCGGAAGCACGCGCACCAAGAGTAGTCATTCCTCCCTGCCCTTCCAAACGATGTTTCTACTCGCAAAGAAAACGCTCATATTGTTGCACTGTACAACTGTAAATGAACACTGCATAGCCTGCGAGTCTTTGAGTAGCCAGTATTGCTAAATTACCCTACCTCGTAGAATTTACCTTCTCCCTTACCTTTCATAAAATACGCTTTCCAGTAATGCTTGAACTATAAAACTCCTTCTATACTGAGGGAGGAAAAAGAAATAAACAGTTTCATCATAATAACAAAAAAGGCCCATAATTATTACGATAATGATGTTTATTATGATTTTTAGAACGTTATGAACTTATTAACCTCACTTTTAAATGAAGGGAGAAAGGCAAAAATGGAAAAGAATAATTGAACAGCTGAGTCGAAAAACGATAACATTCCATTTCCAAGAGGAAAAAAGAAGGATCATCTGTCGAAACTATACGTCGCATTGAAAAATTCACCAATTGCCAATTGTAGCACTAGTAGCAAGAAGTTATGTCTCAAAATGTCATAATAGGAGTGTCATCAGTTAGCGACTAATTAATGATTAAATATGCTGGAACATTATCCCATTTCTTTGCATATTGTCCTTTTTCCACTCACTTGTTCAATTTTTAGTAATATTTTACTGGCGTTGGATTACAGAATATTAATTTAATTAAAAGTTTTGAATTTTGCAGGTATTTACTAAAATTTATCAACAATTTGGCTACAGACAGAAATACAATACAATAGAGTTTTATCTTGAAATATATTTAGCCGAGACTACATTGTACAGCAGGAACATAATTATCTCTCACCAACAATTCAACTTATGAGCCTAGTGCTCTTGTAGCTTAATAGAGAATAGAGCATTGGAAATCTTCGGATTCTTAACTATTATTTTAACAGATTTTACATTAAAATTTTATTTTGCTACTAGAAAATTTCTTAAAGGATGTAAGTGAAGGTTAAAAAATTAGTTTAAATGGGTCAAACATTTCAAAATAGATTCAATTCACATTTTGAGAGGGTTGTTTTTGAAATTACAATAGGACTAAATTTCTTAATCTTGGGAATCAATAATAAGCTTATTGACTTTCTGATTTGTATAGATGTTAAGAAATATGCTTCACCCATCTGGTACATCAGGACTGCCAAAGCTAAATCTTCAATTAATGATATAAGGCTACATTAAGGTAAAATTATTAGCAGAGCTAGGATTTATATGTACTAAAATGTGTCAAAATATGTACATATGTATGTATATATATTTTAACAAGATGTTCAGTAAAGAACATATAGCCTACTTTCTCCTAAATGCATGGGTATCGTTATAACTCTTTGCCCTTTTCAAGGAGTATGATTGAATGTTGGTTGTAGTAGCTTGTTGAAATACAACGTGCTATAGGGATATTAAACATGAATATGAGGTGCCCTTTGCTAGTGCTACCTCTGTACCAAATTTCGTTCAATTCGGTTTCACCGTGTTTGAATTGATAGGGGGAATCGATTTGCACACATACTTGGCCACCATCTGCAAACTATTGGGCTGATGTTCTTGCAGTTTGGTCTGAATATGTTTCCCACATAAAGATATGGTGTTGCAAAATTTGGTAGGGACTAGATTATTAGGTTGGTCGTAATTACATTTTAGCTTTTAACATTAGGGTGGCCGCGATTACGTTTCCGTCAAGATAGCGGTGATATAAAACATGACACTGAGGTGCCCTTTGCTAGTGCTACCTCTGCACCAAATTTCGTTCCATTCGGTTTCACCGTGTTCGAATTGATAAGGGGAATCGATTTTCACACAAAAATGGCCGCCATCCGCAAAATATTAGGCTGACGACCTATTAGTTTGGTCAAAGGATGCTCCCTCCATAAGGTATGTTGTTGCTAAATTTGCTAGAGATCGGATGATTAGGCTAATCGTAATTTGATTTAAGCTTTGAACATTTGTGTGGCCGCCATTACGTTTCCGTCAACATGGCGGCGATATAAAACATGACACTGAGGTCCCCTTGGCTAGTACTACCTCTGTACCAAATTTCGTTCATTCGGCTCCACCGTGTTCGAATTAATAGGGGGAATCAATTTTGACATAAAGATGGCCGCCATCCGCAAACTATTAGGCTAATGGCCTATTAGATTGGTCAAAGGACGCTCCCTCCATAAAGGTATGATGTTGCAAAGTTTGGTAGAGATCGGATGGTTATGTTAGTCGTAATTTGATTTAAGCTTTAAACATTTGTGTGGCCGCCATTACGTTTCTGTCAATATGGTGGCGATATAAAACATGACACTGAGATGCCCGTTGCTAGTGCTACCTCTGTACCAAATTTCGTTCCATTCGGTTTCACCGTGTTTGAATTAATAGGGGGAATTGATTTTCACACAAAGATGGCCGTCATCCGCAAACTATTAGGCTAATGACCTAGTCATTTGGTCAAAGGATGCTTCCTCTATAAAGGTATGTTGATGCAAGATTTGGTAGAGATCGGATGATTAGGTTAATCGTAATTTGATTTAAGCTTTGAACATTTGTGTGGCCGCCATTACGTTTCCGTCAACATGGCGGCGATATAAAACATGACACTGAGGTCCCCTTTGCTAGTACTACCTCTGTATCAAATTTCGTTCATTCGGCTCCACCGTGTTCGAATTAATAGGGGGAATCAATTTTGACATAAAGATGGCCGCCATCCGCAAACTATTAGGCTAATGGCCTATTAGATTGGTCAAAGGATGCTCCCTCCATAAAGGTATGATGTTGCAAAGTTTGGTAGAGATCGGATGGTTATGTTAGTCGTAATTTGATTTAAGCTTTAAACATTTGTGTGGCCGCCATTACGTTTCTGTCAATATGGCGGCGATATAAATCATGACACTGAGATGCCCTTTGCTAGTGCTATCTCTGTACTAAATTTCGTTCCATTCGGTTTCACCGTGTTTGAATTAATAGGGGGAATCGATTTTGACACAAAGATGGCCGCCATCCGCAAACTATTAGGCGAATGACTTATTAGATTGGTCAAAGGATGCTCCTTCCATAAAGGTATGTAGTTGCAAAATTTGGTAGAGATCGGATGATTAGGTTAATCGTAATTTGATTTAAGCTTTGAACATTCGTGTGGCCGCCATTACGTTTCAGTCAAGATGGCGGCAATATAAAACATGACACTGAGGTACCCTTTGCTAGTGCTACCTCTGTACCAAATTTCGTTCCATTCGGTTCCACCGTGTTCGAATTAATAGGGGGAATCAATTTTGACATAAAGATGGCCGCCACCCACAAACTATTATGCTAATAACCTATTAGATTGGTCATAGGATGCTCCCTCCATAAAGGAATGTTGTTGCAAAGTTTGGTGAAGATCGGATGGTATGTTAGTCGTAATTTAACTTAAGCTTTGAACATTTGTGTGGCCGCCATTACATTTCTGTCAATATGGCGGCGATATAAAACATGACACTGAGATGCCCGTTGCTAGTGCTACCTCTGTACCAAATTTCGTTCCATTCGGTTTCACCGTGTTTGAATTAATAGGGGGAATTGATTTTCACACATAGATGGCCGCCATCCGCAAACTATTAGGCTAATGACCTAGTCATTTGGTCAAAGGATGCTTCCTTTATAAAGGTATGTTGTTGCAAGATTTGGTAGAGATCGGATGATTAGGTTAATCGTAATTTGATTTAAGCTTTGAACATTTGTGTGGCCGCCATTACGTTTCCGTCAAGATGGCGGCGATATAAAACATGACACTGAGGTGCCTTTTGTTAGTACTACCTCTGTACCAAATTTCGTTCCATTCGGTTGCACCGTGTTCGAATTAATAGGGGGAATCGATTTTCACTCAAAGATGGCCGCCATCCGCAAACTATTACGCTGATGGCCTATTGGTTTGGTCAAAGGATGCTCCCCCGATAAAGGTATGTTGTTGCAAAATTTGGTAGAGATCGGATGATTAGGTTAGTCGTAATTTGATTTAAGCTTTGAACATTTGTGTGGCCGCCATTACGTTTCCGTCAAGATGGCGGCGATATAAAACATGACACTGAGGTGTCCTTTGCTAGTGCTACCTTTGTACCAAATTTCGTTCTATTCGCATTCACCGTGTTCGAATTGATAGGGGGGGACAGACATTCAGAGTACACACACTCACACACACACAGACACACACACACACACACAGACTCACACACACACATACACACACACATACACACACACACACACACACACAGACTCACACACACACATACACACACACAGACAGACACACTTTTTTCGCCCTGTGTTGATCTCATAAGTCTACTTTCATTTTTTGCAAAAATCGAAAGTAGGCTAAAATATGTACAATCTAAAAATGTCAAAATGTAATTATATTTTATGAAATATGGACAAAAGACAAATTTATCTCCATAATACTAATTTTGTTACTTCTATAACCCACATAAATGCATTAAAAATACTGAATCTATAAATCAAATTATCCAATTTTCTTTTATTACACTTACTTGTCACTTGCTTTCATTCATCGATTTTTAGCCTACTTTCGATTTTTGCAAAAAATGAAAGTAGACTTATGAGATCAACACAGGGCGAAAAAAGTGTGTCTGTCTGTGTGTGTATGTGTGTGTGTGAGTCTGTGTGTGTGTGTGTGTATGTGTGTGAGTCTGTGTGTGTGTGTGTCTGTGTGTGTGTGAGTGTGTGTACTCTGAATGTCTGTCCCCCCCTATCAATTCGAACACGGTGAAACCGAATTGAACGAAATTTGGTACAGAGGTAGCACTAGTAAAGGACACCTCAGTGTCATACTTTATATCGCCGCCATCTTTACCAAAACAGAATGGCGGCCACTCAAATGTTCAAAACGTAAAATCAAATTACGGCTAAACTAATCATCCGATCTCTACCAAATTTGGTGACAACATACCTTTATATAGGACGCGTCTTTCACGCCAACGTCAAGGTCATCGGCCATGCCATTTCAGGATGGCGGCCGTGTGAATTATGCAACCATTTTAATAAATAGCTTAAGACCCACCAATTCCGATTATCGAGCCTAGGGGGGTTTAAGCTATCCTGAAGGTCATGATCCGTTATTTATTATAATTTAATATTATAATATTATACAGTATGAGTGGCTTAAAAGAGCTGAGCCGTTTGTGTCACACGACAAGATGGCAGCTGTCCTCATGTGCCTGTCTTATATTTCAGTAGTTTTAGTATGTTGTATGTGATATACCGTACTGATACAATAATATAAACTTTGTATGAAATGATCTTTAATGAAGATGTACTGCAGTGAAGAAATCGTTTATTTAAAGTCATTATTTGCCAACAGTTTGTATCTAATATGTCAGTTAAGAACACCTGACGTCATGGATACGGTTAGCTCTGGGCTAGCATGTTAGTCTGACATGCAGTTGACTGGGGATCGAGTACTGCTACAGTTAGGTTTTTTTTTTCTTGAATTCTTTTACAAATGATGTGCACGAGCTTTTTCCACAGATACTGAATAAAATGTCATTTAGCTCAAAGGAGAGGATAAAGTATACACTCGTATATTAATAAAATCACAGTCCCATCATCGCACATAAACAGAAGACATTAGAAAAAGGAGAATAGAAGAACTAGATACACGTTGTCATTAACCACAGCCTTCTTAATGCCTCTGTACGGTGCTGTCCTCTTGTGGGTTATGTGGGTAATATTGTTCCAAACATAACGCTGTGTAAATGCCTGAGCTGGCCTCCTGAAGTATGGCAATTTTGTAATACTGGTAGTTCTACTATTAGCCACGATCGCGCTCTGAATACCTTTAAACACTGCCAGCTGGATCGCCTCCCTCTTGGCTACTTTAAACTGCCTACTCATTCAACACCCATAGAACACTGCCATCGTAGTACATTACGATGGCAGTGCATAGGCGTACAAGATAAAGATTAATTCACTGATAGGTCGCAGCACCACCTACTGTGATTGGGGCGGAAGATTCTTAATTTTGCAGGCTGGCTTAATATAGAGATTAACGGACGTGAATGCATTACAATAAGTTAGTAGATTTGTTATTCAATCATCATAAAGTATATAATATTGATCTTGACACTTACTGGCTTATTATCAATATAAAAGAAAACAAACAATACATTGTGGTTGGGGTGATTGTTTTAGGGATGAGGACAAAGAGTCATAAAGATACCCATACATTTAGGAGAAAGTAGGCTATATGTTCTTTGCTGAACATCTTGTTCCTATTATGCCTGCCTACCATAACAGTATACCATGAAATGTTCTAAATTTTCAAACTTGAAGCTTGTTTTCAAAAGAATTGCTATCGTTACACCTACGTACTTCAGAAATCTTTCTTTTCATTACATAACTTCTTGACTTTCTCCTTGACTTTCATAGTGATTCAAGGAACAACGAAATTCGACATGCAAGCCACCCTCTGGGTGTCAAATTACAAAGCTTACACCAGGCACCCGAGGCCATACGATATTATTATTATTATTATTATTACATAACTGTAAACTTGTCCTGTGCTGCCATATTTCCAGTCACGGACAACTACAATTCTATATATTTTTATTCATAAGAGTAAAATATGTACAAATATTAGATTGAAATTTACTAAATATGTAAAATTATTTATTGTGCCTGTAGGCTATGTACTGAAGTCAGAAATATGGAGAAACATGTCAAATAAATTTGTTTAATTTGAAATAGGAAAACATAATCGATGGAGATAAGTTAATAGGATATGAATATCTGTGTAATAGAGAAATAAGTACTGTATTTACATGTAAATCCTAGCCCTGATTATGAGAAAGCTGAAACAGAAAAGAAGTAAAGGACCAGTAAGCAGATATGTTGATTTGGACATAGGTGATTTATCAAGATTAGTGTCAGTTGCTATGGGAAAATATGTTTGTCTTTCTGGGCACAGTGTCCTTGAGGTTTCCTTGATTTTTGTTTCTACAATAATTATTAAAACTACAGCAAAAAGTACAACTTATGCGCCGAACTTGTAACGCTCCACAAACAACGCGATTGAATACTGTTGGTCGAGCTGCCTAGCGCTGGTCAGCCAGTGCGGAGGCCTTATTATTTAGGTGGCGTTGAAATGACACGGTAAGGGTTAAAAGATACCATCCCGGTATTTGCCAGGAGATGAAAATCGAAATTCACGGAAAACCATTTCAAGAATGTCCGATGGGGTAGTTCGAACGTCTGCCTAGTCCAGGAGCGATCAACTGGGTGCCCTTTTACCATGGCCCAGTGCAGCCGGGCAGGAGTGACGTAAATGCGGGCGTTTTACCAGCATTCATACATCCAGTGTAGCGATTTGTAAGCGAGAGAGCATGCCCAGTTGATCCGCGCAGGCATAGCGAGCGATAAGGAATCAGAGGCGGCATTTCAATCTAGTACTGTTTTTAATATTGAATATGTATTTACATTACATTATACATATGTGTGCACATTATGATGTATTTCCTATCGTCACGAATGGCTCTGAGTCCTGGACCATAATTGCCTTCGAGATGACGTGCTAACGAAGAATGCTACGAATATCGTGGGTAGCAAGAAGAACAAATGAACCTATTCGGAAGGAGCTAAGGATTACTCTTTTTTTTTAGCGTATGGCTTTTAGTGCCGGGAGTGTCCGAGGATATGTTCGGCTCACCAGTTTTGTAGCTGCTTCGAGACGGACACCCAATGGGTGAGCTACAAGTGCCGTTGGTGAGGAAAGTTGGAATGTAAGGACGAGGAGTTGGAAGGTAGCGGCTGTGGCTTATAGTTAGGGACCTACCCCGGAAGATGGGAAACCACAGAAGACCATCTTCAAGGTTGCCGGCGGGAGGATTCGAACCTCCTCGCCTCCCGGATGTGAGTGACTGCCAGCAGTCATGCCGTAATGACCACGGCTAACTCACCCGGTAGGATTGCTCCTAAAGCACGCTTATTCCCAATCGAGACGGACACCCAATAGGTGAGCTAATGTTGACATTTTTCGGCCGAGTCATCCGGCGAGACGGCATTGAAAAGCGTATCATCCAGGGTAAAGTTGACGGAACACAGCTGAGGGGTCGTGCCCCAAACCGGTACATTGACCAGATAAAGAGCCAGACTAATCCGCCACTTCAGAAATTAATGCATACAGCAGAAGACCGCGGTGTATGGCGGGATATTGTTAACAGAATTGCGTGAAGGGTCACGAAGTTTGAAATCGAACAACGTCCAAGAAGAAGAAGAAGAATTATGATGTCTATGTTCCATGATTTCCTGTAAGCGAGGGAATGTCTGGACAATTACTACTACTGGTGTGCAGTCGAAAAACGGCCCTCAGATTTGCAAAGCTTTAAAGCGGAGAAAAGTTGTTCACAAATAATATGTAAAACCAAACATGCATATTATAGCTGTCGCTTTCGCATGTAGTCGAGGAAATCTATCCCGTGGAAGGTAAGAATAAAACTAAATGATGACATTCGCTATTCTAAACTCCTCTTTATTACCGCGGTCACATTGCAGATCTATTAGTTCTAACTGCACCACTACGAACGCAGTTTTGACGTCAACCGAACATGGTGACATGAAGATATCAAAATCCAGCTCAAGTGCCCTCAAATCCGAGAATCTTTTCGCGAATTCTACATTGAGCTTATCTACAGACTGAACAAATGACTGAAGGTCATTTTTAAACATAGCTGCGAATTTCGTCACTTTCAGAAAATGCTTTCAATTACGGTCCTGGAATTAATTTCGCCATATCTCCAGTTACATTTGCATTGCGCGAATTTTCGAAAACAGGGCGCCCACTTGGCGAAATGCTCGGTTGGAGCAAGCCTGCCTAGTCCATGAGATAGCCTTGCCTCAAAGTCTTGCGCCTCAACCCACCTACTGTAGCTATCCCGGCCAGTTGGACGACTGTGATAATCAGTACAGAAAAATAGTCTGTCCACAATCCATGATGTTATGGTTCTCCACTGGTCAATTTATTTATGATCGTAATCCTTTGCCTTGAACATTAAAATTGGAACATGGGCTCCTTATTTGAATTTTACATCCACATACTCACTATTATTCCGTGTATCAATTGCCAAGTATCTGCCTACAAAGTACACGATTTGGAACAGGTTTTGTTCAATTAACTGGACTTGAGAACACTGCTATAAACTTTGTTTGCGTGAGCTGGTGTATTGTGACCGCAATGTGGAGCGATATCCAGACACAGTAGTCCTTTGTTAGCATGCGTGCAGGTATTTCTCTTGTACAACATACAGTATACCACCAAGGTCATCATACTTAAAACACATGACGGCGCATCGTTTCTAACTTGCTCGGTTTGTTGACCTCAATTCTCGATCGAGTTCGTTAAAGGGTAAAATCACACACAGGGGTGGAAATAAAGGGGCCTTTTTCGAAAAAAATTAATATTGCTATAATTTTCTTGGTATGTGAAAACTCAAAACCATTCAAAATTCGTACTATGCTTTGAATAAGGGCCAAAAACATATCCCTGTGATGGGCTTTGATAGCAGCAATCATTGACCAAAGGGGTTGGAAAAATATAATTTTACGACAAAAAACACTGAGAGTCAGTCTGAAAGACTACAATTTATATCATTTTAAATGCTACAAATGCTACAAATGGTGCGTGAACTCAAAGTCTGTTAACAAAAAAAAAAAAGCAAGTGCAAACCAAGGTCAAAGGAGGTAACTGGCTGGATGACGTCACGTTCACCGGAGCGCACGGGGAAAGGAGGAAGCTCAAGCAGTGCTATGACGTCATACACCTCGGTGCATTCTCGGTACATTTCGTCCCGTCACCGTAACGTAACGCCAGACCTCAGCGAAGTTGACATAATCATTTAAAATGATGAAAAACATACCTCCCCTAATAGGCACAATATAAAAACCGTTTAAAATGGTCAATGGTCCTCATGAAATTACCTGGAAATTTTGTCGGAAAGAATTTTTATATGACCCATCTTTACGCCAATAGCAAACTGTTTTCGGAATTATAGGATGGAGCTAAACACGCAGAACGTGTGTAGGTATACAACAGTTGGCTAATTTAGTGAATTCGAAATATTAATCTTTGCCCGGTGAAATCTACCTCCGCCCTCCAGCGTGCCGAGAGGGATTTGTTTTACTAGCATTACCCATCGCGGCTTCGCCCGCGAATATTCTAGTTGTAAATGCTATGACTGATTTATCCTTGGTATGAATAATCAGACTTTATCAATTCAGCTACTGGTGCAGTGGTTAGGGGTTTGTCATTCCTTCATAGGTATATCAGAGCGAAGTTAGTTTTCTGAGAATATTACAGTCACTGTTAATTTAAGGGCCTTTAAATGTGGTTTTCGGAGACCCTTTATAGTCGGGTGAAAAAGACCTTTCGTAGCACACTCACACGTGAAAATTGCGTGAAAAAATCTAGAGTGCCCCTTGACCCCCTTAAGCGCATTATACTGTATGTATTGATGAATATTTCAGCTTAATTTGGATCAGTGATAACTTTATAACCATCTGGAAACTTTCACAGTAATGTAATAATTGGAATTGCATTGCGTCTTACAGAAATAGATGGACCTGTGAGATTCTGTTATCATGGTTACCGTGTTGCATTCTTTCATTAGTTCATTGTAAATATACATGTTTTAAGGTATTTATTTAATTCTGAGGCATTTAAAGAGTAAGTGATTACGTTTCGCTTACGCATTGGGTTATGCTGAACCTGTAGGTACCCCATATGTGTAGGTTGGTGTCAATGGGACCTTATTTTCGGTACAAAACTGGAATGGGACCTTAGCAGAATAATATAGGGAGGGATTTCTTTTGAGCATATCACTCCAAATTTGAAGGTATTTGAAACTTTCAACGTGTAACATTTCTCTTTCTAATTTTATTTTAAGTTTTTCACCTAATCCACCTACATTTGGTCTTTTTGTCATTTATTTTCATCCTATATATTTAACAGAGGTGAGCAAATTATTAGACGCAACGCTAGTTTTCCAAAATGTTATTTATTTTTTGATGTGTAACATCTTTCCTCTCGATTGCTGGATATTTTTTGTGGGAGTTATTTTGGAAAAGGGACGGAAATGTGTAACAGGAAACAATGATCGCGTGCGGTGGCGGAGATTGGTACCACGACGTAATGTTGGCCAGCGCGCTGTGGCGGTGATTGGTTCCACGACATACTACCGTCCAACATAGTGTTGCCTCTTCGTTGCTGGATATTTTTTGTGGGAGTGATTTTGGAAAAGGGACGGAAATGTGTAACAGGAAATCGGGGAAGCGCGCGCTATTTGATTTGACCAATGAGCGGGCGCGGTGGTGGAGAGATGGCTGTGAGATTGTGCCAACCCATTTTGCGTGAGGTGACGCCCCCTTTTCCTAAAGCCCCCTTAATTTAACCAAAGGACCCAAAACTAATAGTTCATCCGCCTTTTAATACCTTGCGAACCAATAATGCTAGGGACTTGTATTAGGTGTCCTAGGACTCGGGGTGACGCCCCCTGTTTTTCTATAGAACCCTTAATTTAACCAAAGGACCCTAAACTAATAGGTCATCAGGTTTTTAATATATCGCGGAAAGTAATGCTAGGGACTTGTATGAGGTGTCCTAGGACTCGGGGTGACACCCCCGTTTTCCTATAGCTCCCAGAATTTAACCAAAGGATCCACAACTAATATGTCATCGGCATTTTAATATTTCGCGAACCAATAATGCTAGGGACTTGTATGAGGTGTCCTAGGACTCGGGGTGACACCCCTGTTTTCCTATAGCTCCCTTAATTTAACCAAAGGAACCACAACTAATATGTCATCGGCTTTTTAATATCTCGCGAACCAATAATGCTAGGAACTTGTATGAGTTGTCCTAGGAGTCGGGGTGACGCCGCCCGTTTTTCTATCCCCCTCTTAATTTAACCAAATGACCCACTAAAGGGTCATCGGCTTATTAATATTTCGCAAACCAATAATGCTAGGGACTTTTTCATGATTTTGTGATTCGCAGAGATGGGTAAATCCAGCGCAGTAAAATGTATATGCGAAATGTAAGAAACGTAAGAAACAAGTAGTTCCGTGAAGAACTATACAGCCTATTTTCATATATCCTACTTATGTTAATTGCCACTATCAACATACAAAATTTCAGTTTGATTAGTGTAATAGATTCGTAGATATTGAGAACAGACTAAATATTTCGGATGGTCGCCATGTTGGACTTTATATATTGAACCCATCTGCCATTGGTTCAAGGGGTCGAATCCATGTATTTTGGTAAAAGGAAGGAAGGAAATATACAGTCTTCAGTGGAACAGAAAGATTTTATACAAGAGGGCGAGCATAACGTTGTGTAATAAACTGGAGCCCAGGTGGCCAGGAAATGAGGTCATGCATGACGCATTGATAAGGAGTCGGTCACGAATATAATTAGAACGAGTGGAACTTTCCGTCGGAGTGACTGCGAGCGTGTTTCGGAAATTGCCCTTACGTTGCAGGAAAATGGCAACCGCGCAGCAGTGCCAGAAGAAGAATAATGAGATTTAACCCATTTGCAAGAATAAATTAACTAAAGAAATACAGCATTGTGAATCATTTCGGAATAGAGATTTTTGTGTAGAGGAAGATGTTATAAGAAATGCCCAGGAAAGAAGTGCCGACGTGGCCATACGACATTGGGAGTTTCCCGAGACCCGAGGAGGTGGGGATTAAAAATCAACTGTAACACCCACACAGCTGAAGACCAAATTTTATTTCATATCTCAGAACTGCACGATCGATTTTCATGTGCAAAGAAGTCAATTTACGTTTAGAAAACAAGCTTTCCAGAGATATAATTTTTAAAAGTGTGCGACCATTACTTCAAAAGTTGGTTCTGGAAAAGACAAGGATTTTATCTTTTTGTCGCCAAAGAGTATAAAAGTCCTGGCAGAGCCAAGCCAGTCATGCAGTTTAGAACAGACCTCGTGCAGAGACGCTGTATCACATCGTATAGACAGTATCCGACAGCCCGAGGGCGTCGCTGTATCGACAACCAACGTTCACCCGTAAGGAGTGCCCGATAAGTATCATCATAGTATCGCCGTGTGGAGACTTAGGAAAATCCTAATACAGGATCTAGTTCCGCCAGCATCAGTCTTACAGTGAAAAGTTCAGTATTACAGCCAAAGTAGGCTGCGAACTTAAAGAACAGGCGATAGGTCTTCAAATAACAGTTCATTTAAACGACCGAAAGTGTCGTAACTTTTTGGAGTACCATAATAGCGAAACAAACATTCTATCAACGTTAAAGAACCCGATCAGGGTCGGACAAAATAAGGTCCACATAGTATTCTGAAAGATAGGGATTATAGAACAGAATAATCAGAAGGGAGAATTAAATTCAAGACGTTGTTTCAAGGAAACAAACGAACTATAAAAAGCACTAAGTTACGAGGAGCATTTGGTGCTAGAAAATAATAGGTCCCCGATAGAGTATTTGGGAGACCGTGAACAAGACAGACTTTCGCTAGACAAACTAATAGGGTCTAGAAAGAAGCAATTTCGAGCGCATAATAATAATAGCCGATCGTCAGGAAACCGGATTTGAAGAAGTACAATTCCAGGGAGGGGTAGAGTGTTCGAGACTTTCATATTCTGGTCAGATAGGAAGCCGACATCTACTAGAGCTCGAGCCAGCCGGGATGGCGGTGCGCAGAACACAACGCTACCATTACGTCATGCCTCACTTCCATCGCACCAATCACAGTCAGTCTGTCTTGAGAATCTGAGCTAGTGTGTTGTCAGAAAAGCCAAGTGGAAAGCAGCGTGAAAGAGACGGGCTCGATGAGCTAAGGGACGGTGTTGCCATACTGCAGGAACTCATGGCAGCAGCCAGCGGTGTGGGGCTCGGCATGGTGGACCTGTTTCAACAGTGGACATGTATCTCTTTCTCTCTCTGCGCAAACCCCAGAGAGCCGGCCGCCTTCCGAGCTGACGCGAGCTCTAGTTTCACCCTTGGAGACGGGGAATCAAGAAATCACGTGTGCAAGGCCTAATCAAAGCCTCAGTGATTAGAATCAGTGTAGTGTAAATATATAACATTTGTGTTAGTATAGAAATTATTCAGTGATTTTATTGTGTATAATAGAAAAATACAGAAGTGTATTTTAAAATGCTATCAGTGTTTAAGGTATATAAGTTATATGTGTGTCAAGATATGTCAGTGTATGAAATGAATTTGAGCAAGATGGCTTAATCACAAATAGTGGGCGAAATGAAACATCGTTGGAAAGTACGGTTGGGGGACCGTCAGAGCATGTAAGTAACCATTTTCATTATGTTATGTGTTGGGAAATGTTTGTGTACAATCCACCTGAGAATAAGAAGTAGGGATGTTTTTGAATTACAAATAACAGAATAAGAGCGCGATCTGAACAAAGAAAAAAATTGAGAAATTATAAAATGATTATGTGAAATGAATAAATCCCTTACAGGAAATGTATGAAATAAAATATCAGTGTATTTGATAAATGTTATGTAAGCAAGCGTAATAATAATAATAATAAAAATTATATAAATGAAGATTAAGTTGAATTATATGAAAGTAGTAGCTGTTGAGCTCCTGTAAAAGTATAAAGACATGGTGTGAATACATGTTCTTAAAGTATAGCGATTATTGTCACGGGAGAGGATTAATATAAAAATTGAGATATAGATCAAATGTTGATTTTGAATTTATCAGTTCTTTGGAAGACGCTAGGCCTTAAAGTAATGTATAGCGCAATGTAGTGCATTAAAGTAAATTGTCACGCTAGGAAGGCGTTGAATCTAAATATACTTGGTAAATTAATTATGAAGGGCAGTTGATTGCGGTAATTGAGCTATGATAAGTCCTCCATATAGTGATGTAGATCACGAGGCCATGTGTGTTGTGTTATTATAAAGGGTGCGAATTTATTGTATTATGAGCGCAGGTTATAAGGCCGAGGCCGCCCTAAGTCGCATTTATATAAGTCCTCCAGTATGGGATTGGTTCCGAGGCAGTTGAGAGAGTCGAACCCAGACTCGTCTAGTTGTTGAAGCCCCTAAATATTCGTTGGTGTATGTGAATTACTCTTTCCCACCAATGAGGATACTTCATAATTAATAAATGCCAAGGTTACGAAAGTGGTCTATGAACATAAATAATGTTGTTAAAATAAATGAAAGAAACGCCAGGTCTTTTCAGAGAACTGTGTATAAGAAATAGCTGTTTTAAAGCATGAGTGTAGCCGTCCCGTGTGGACGAGACTAGGGGTCTCCCTCCTGGACAATAAATCACGTTGAGTGTTACGGCCCGACCCCTCGCTACTGAAAGTGTGGTAGGTCAGGGGGACCGTCTGTTTGAAGTAATAATACACCATGAGTGTTTAGAGTTGTTAATGACCCGGGATTCGAACCGAGCTTCTTGTAAATGAAAGTTACCGCTTGGAAGTTCAGATCGTTTGCTTTCTTATGAGATGATGGTCTTTTAAGACAAATAATAATAAATATAAATCCCTAATGTAATGGTATAGTAATGTAGGATTTCACGAGTTCAGTGAAGACAATTAGATTTCGGGAGTAATCATAATTTTTGACTTTGTTCAAGTAGTCTTCTATAACTTGGGAGTACACAAGTATTTTTCCCAATCACTGTAGTGAATTTGTTAACTTGAGAGAGGTGGTAACATGAGAACATTGTGGAAAGCCCAAAAATTTAAGTAAAGGAGTAACATTGACGTTAAATAAGATTATATATTGTTTGATTATAAGAAACTCATAAAATAGATATTGAGAGGTGTAATGAATAACACCGTTTATATTGGAAAGTATCGAGCCGTTGGAGCTCGTGAGTGTATTGAATTTTTAAAGGGATACTTTATGGAAGTGAAAAGAATTATAAGTTTGTTGGTTTATAGGAAACCATGCATTTTAATATAACATTTGTTTGATTTTTATGTATTCCTTGTTCACTATGAACAAGTTAGAAGGATTGGTCAGTAGTTTATTGGTTTAATTTGTTTGTAGCGCCATATATTTGGTTAATTAAATGTTTTATAATAGGAGTTGATTTTGTTTTTATTTTGGAAGTGTATCCTCTATTTAATCCAAAATGTGTAAGTCACAGAGTGGGAGAACATACCATAACCCCGAAAATCCCGATTTGAGCATTGCTGGCATACTGTGATTTTCATATTTCTTGCAAAAAGGGCGCAGGGGGGCATAGAAGTACTGTGCTTGGATTAATAATTAGAGGAACACTTAAGACGGTCATATCATGTAAAAGTAAAGTAATGATAGGAATAGCTACAACATATAATGTTAACTGACCGCATGGGTCCCTGGAAACTCACACCGAGCAGCCCTAAATATATATATATTAACCCCCCTAAACACATCAAATGGCGCCCAACGGGGGCTGAGTTTTCCTAGGGAAAACCCGAGTTTTCTTAAAAAATCAAAATTTTCATTTTTTTTTTAAATGGTTTTTCGAAATTTTGAATTTTTAAATACTTCGATAAAGGTTTTGACATTGAAAGAGTATATCAAAAGGGTACGTTTTAGTAAACACCCGTACTAAGGTAAATTTTGGAAATTGGGACACAAGAGTTCGGATTACCATCTCTCAAGCATGTACCAGCGATGTGGTATAATAGCCCACTGTATTCTAATAAGATGGCATTAAGTGAGGAAATGCAGAGGTTGTTGGCGGCTATGAAAGCAGAGAATAGGGAAGAGAGGCAGGGACTTTTGGACGCTTTAAAAGTTGATAGTAATGAAAGGTTGGAGGCTATAAAAGCCGATAGCAAGGGAAAGTTAGAGGCTATAAACTATAAATTTGAAACGATAGACAATACATTGGGCCTCCAACAGGATGAAAATAACAAAATTTAGGATCCATAAATCAAAGTTTAGAATCACTAACAACTAATAGTGATAACATGGGGACTAAATTAGAAGCTATCAAAGCCGACTGTATAACAATGAATAGTGAACTGAAGGCTGAGATAGATAAAATGAAAACGGAAAATGAAAAACAGTTGAAAGTGGTAAAAGATGAGACGTTAGAGTCTATAAAAGCTGACAGTAAAGCAAATAACGAGGTACTGAAGGCTGAGATAGAAAGCAAATTGAATAGTATAATAACAGAAAATTCAGACCATTTTTCAGCACAATCCAAGGGTTTAGAAGAAACAATGAATACCAAATTTCAAGGTTTTGATACGGGGTTGGAGAGTAAGTTAAGAGAGTTAAAATGGGAAATCACAAGTGAAATTAAAAAAGAAAATAATGTACTTAAGTCAGAATTGCAAGGCCAAATAAAGACCTTAGAGGAAAGTACGGTATATTCCCAAACTAAATGTCAAGAAAATTTTGGAATTTTGAATGAAAATTTGAATTCCATGGAAACTAAATTAAGTAATATGGAGAAAAATGTTGATGTATGTAAAAATGAACTTGTAACCCAGATCCAAGGTGTGCAGAAAAAATTAGAAGATCAGATATAATCTGACAAGAATAATTGTGAAAATTCCCGGGAGGAGATAAAAGATAGTCTTGATAGGCTAGAAGGCAGATTTAAAGGGGTGGAGAGCCAAGTAGGAAAACTCGAGGAAAAAGTAGAGGAAGTTCAGGCGGAAATAAAGGATGTTAAGAAGCAAGGTGAGGTCGATACAGACAGAAGGGAATTGCAATTTAACAACTTCACGGGACAGGTAGATGAGAACTTAAGGAAGCACGAGGAGGGAATAAATAAAAAATTAGGTACATACGAAGAGCATCTCCAGAGAGAAAGAAAACAACGCGATTAAGAAAGTAAGGAAAATACCCAGAAGATAGATGAAATAAGTAAGGGTATCAATGGGGTTCAGGGAACCATGGAAACAGTAAAGGTACAAGTAGAAAAAACTAATTCTGAAGTAAAACTTGTCAAAGATGATTTAACGGAATTATATAAAAATCAAGGGAAAACTGAGGAAAAGCTGGAAGGAATTACGGGAGATATGGTCAAAGGACAAAAAGAGATGGAGAAAAAGATAAAGGAGATACGAGAAGACTTAGATACCAAAGGTGACGTTAAGCCAGAAATTATAGCACAACAGGTCATGGTCATCAAGAAAGAGGTAGAAGAACATTTTGCTGAAATGAGGGATAGTTTCAGGGAAGAGAAATTCCAACTCAAACAAGATGTGGAAAACAATAAAAAGAATCGAGAAAGAATTCAGAATGAATTAGGATCCCGGTTGGAAAGGACTGAACACAAGAACAGTCAAATGGAAATTCAACTCATGGCTAATGAGGAAAGTGCCCGAAGAGAAAGGAAATTAGAATTTGAAAGTCAGGATGAGTTCCAAAAGACAGGATGGGTAGATCCCCACGAACGCGGCACAGATCAAGATGGGGACTTAGGAGGGGAGAGCCCTTATAAGAACCCAGGATATCCGATGGCGATGTCTACCCCTTATATGAACCAAACAAATGGTCAAATAATAAATATCATCAAGTCAAATGAGGACAGACCGGTGAAGTTTACGGGTAATAATATGTCAATTACTCCTAAATACTGGTTGAAGGAGGTCGCAGAGTACTTGAATGAAATGAAAGTTCCTCAGGATCGGAGACTGAGAGCGATTGAGAAGCTGTTGGCAGGTGATTGTCTCACCTGGTTCAGGAGTTTCAGGTATACATTTGACACGGTGGATGGTTTTAGAGAAGCTTTTCTGAAACGATATTGGGCAGCAGATGTCCAAGAAAATCTGAGGCTAGATTGGTACTCTAGGAAGTATAGCACAAATGCACAACTAAATATTCAGAATTTTTCACCGCTCAGCTGTGTAAATTCCGGGAACTTGACATTGCTCCTGCTGAGAATGACCTGTGTGCCGCCATTGCAAGACAACTTCCATATGAGATCCAGAGGTTGTTAATCTAATCCAAAGCCAGAAGTGCTGTGGAAGTGGAGAGCGTCTTACGTCAATTAGATATGACGACTTCACACGTTACTCCCAGGCATTCAAGACAGACTGAACAGGTACATATGGCCAGCAGTCAAGAAAACAGAGAGAAACCATCGACCAGAAATCAGACCACTAGTACTGATACTCAGGGACTGGGTCGAGAATATGGACATCAAGAGCCTAGGGGAATACAGCCATACTATAGAGGAGGATATCGAGGAAGGAATCCTAGAAATACGGGTTATAGGCAACAAGAGAACCGACCCTATAACAATAATAATCAGAGGCAGGATAACAGAAAGAGATGGGAAAATTCTCCCAGAAGGAACGTGAGGCCGGAAGACAGAAATGATGAATATCGGGCCGAAATAGAAGAAAGATATCAGGAAAGTCTTCGTTACATGAATGAACGAATAGACGAACCTGAAACGCAAAGAGTCCGTTGGAGTGAGGCAATAAAGAACCGAAAATCACCCGACCGACTAGAAGGAGCTCAAAGCTTGGAGTTACAAGCTCAATTGAAGAATGAGGGGAAAGGAAGCCATCAGGATTTAAAAAAAAATCAAAATTAAATCATCTAAAGTGGAAACATACCAGGAGCTGGGAGGTGGTAGAGATTGTGAATTGGATAGCAAGACCAGATGAGCTAATTAAAGAGGATGTGGAAGGAATCCCACCTATTAGAAGAGAACTACCTATCATCATGCTAAGGATAGAAGGATTACTGGTCAGGGCATTAATTGATACTGGATCAACCATAAGTTTAATTACGCAAACCCTCCTAAATGAATTGGAAACAAGAGGCCGCGTATTGAAAATTCCCACCTCAAGTGTGAAGATTAAGGGAATTATTCCTGAAAAATCTTTGACATGTAAATTTCAGGTATACATCGATTTGATCATAGGTAACGCTGAAATTTCGCAATGCTTTTTGCTGGTAAATCAATTGCCATATAATGTCATATTAGGTATTGATTTTATCCGTGAGAACAACGTCATCATAGACCTAGCGAAAAATTGCATTAGGATTCAAAGAGAGGATGTGGACGAACAAAACATTAACCTACAAGAACAGGATGCAAAAATAGGAGAACAGGTATGGCATGTGGAAGAAGTGAACAAGGAAGGTTGTAAGGACATAGAAAAGATATTTGAAGTCCTAAACATAGAACTTGAAGATAGTTTGGAAACTGAGTTCGAGACCAACCTGTCAGGAAAAATAGAGGAAGCTAAAGTTGACCTCGAATATAAGGAGAAATTAAAGGAATTACTATTAAATTACAGGGACGTATTTGATTCCAAGCCAGGAAAGATTAAAAATTTTAAATACGCTTTTCAAGTAAATGATTGGGCACCGTTCAGACAAAAACCATACCCGGTTGCAGAAAAACATTACCCACAATCGAAGAAAACACTGCAGGAGATGAGTGATGCAGGTGTTATAGAAAAGATGGCGACAACATATGTTAGTCCATTAGTAATTGTGAGTAAACCGGATGGCTCAGTAAGGGTGTGTTTGGATGCAAGGAATTTGAACGCGAAAATCATACCAGAAAATGATTCGGCTCCACCCATAAAAGAATTACTGAGGAAATTTAAAGGCAAGAAGATATTCACAAATATTGACATGACTTCTTCATATCATCATCTCGAACTTGAAGAGAAAAACCAGGCTTTTAACTGGATTTCAGTTCGACCAACAAACATATTGCTTCAAGAGATGTCCGTTTGGCTTGAAGACCGCTGGATCCGCCTTAATAAGAGCGCTGGATCGTAACCTGTCAGAGGAAGTGAAAGATTGCACTATCCGTTATGTGGATGACATATTGCTTACCTCGGAAAACATTGAGGAACACTTGGAAAAGTTAAAGAAATTATTGGAAGATTTAAGAAGGGCTAACTTTAAGATTAATTTGAAGAAATCAAATTTTTGTCAGAAACAAGTTACATTTTCGGGGCATGTGATAGACAAAGATGGTGTTAACCAAATCCATGCAAATTATAATCGATAAGAGATTTTCCCAGGCCTTTGAAGGTGAAAAACTTTCGCCAGTTTTTGGGATTGATCGGATTTTTCTCAGGACATTGTCCGTCATACACCAAAACTGTTGCACCACTACAGGACCTTCTGAAGAAGGGGGGCAAGTGGAAATGGACGGAGGAAACAGAAAAAGCATTTATAGAGGCCAAGGAAATGCTCTTAAATTATGTGAAGCTAGGATATCCTGATTTTAATCAGAGATTTGTGATACAAACAGATGCATCCCAGATTGGAATAGGGGAAATGCTATATCAGGAAAACCCGGATAACCCTGAGAAGAAAAATTATCTAGCTTTCACAAGTCGGAGACTGAAACCACACGAGAAAAATTATACAATCAGCGAGATCGAGCTGTTAGTGATATTGCACGCGTTGCAATATTGGCGAAAGATCGTATATGGGTTTCAAGTCACATTAAGGACGGATCATAAAGCCTTAACCTTTTTGATGAAGACTGATTTATCCAGTCAAAGGTTGATGCGTTGGGCTTTATATATTCAACAGTTCGACGTAAATATAGAGTATTGCCCAGGGAAAGAAAATGTAGTTCCAGATTATTTAAGTAGACAGCCAGAGTCCACAGAAGAGGAAGTAATGGCTATTGATTTGGAAGACAGGGATCAGCGTACTCTGAATGAATTAAGAAGCATTGGTCAACGACAACGCGAGGATCCATGGATGAATATGCTCATATCGTTCTTGGAAGGGAGTTTGATAAGGGGAACACCGGCGTACACTGAAGCTAATAAGATAGCTCAGGATTACACGTTCTTTAATGGATTATTGTATAAGTTTGTGGACTCTGACCATACACGATTAAGGATCGTTGTACCTGCTATTCTGCAGAGGAAAATGGTATGGTTAGCCCATAGATCGTTTGGACATATGGGAGTCGACAAAACAGTCTAGATGCTGAAAGAAGCATTTGTATGGTCGAGACTGAGAGAAACTGTAAGGGATACGCTCAAGACATGTGATCTATGTCAAAGGATTAAGCCAAATGCGTTTTGGTGAGACAAAAGCCAATACCATTGTTGCCCGAGAGGCCAGGTCAAATTATTTCTATTGACAATTTCGGACCTTTGCCAAAGGCTAGGAGAGGAAATAGACACATAATGGTGGCTATGGATGTTTTCACAAAAATGGTTTGCCTTGCTCCCATATAGAAGACTAGTACCAAACAAGTGTTAAAACGACTCAAAGAAAAAGTGATACCTATTCTGGGAAAACCCGAGAATTTGTTGTCGGATCACGGTAGTTGTTTTACGAGTGTAGAATTCAGACAGGAATTAGAGAGACTTGGAATACGTCAGATACTGTCTAGTATTCGCCACCCTGAGGCAAATCCTGTGGAAAGAGTGATGAGGGAAACGGCCAAGTATTGTAGGATATACTGTGCCGAATAAAATTGGAAATGGATAGATATCCTTGATATTATCGAATTTTGTATAAATAATACAATCCACGAATCTACGGGAGAGATACCAATAACGTTACATAGGAATGAGCTACCAGAAAGACCTTGGAGTCTGGTCATTCCTAGGCCAGCAGACGCTCAGCCTGGAAGAGATGTACGTATTAGAAGAGCCTTTGAGCATCTAAAAGCTCAAGGTGATAGAAGGCAAAGAAGAAACTGACACAAGAGGTATCATCGACCACTATTAGCAGGAGAAATGGTGTTAGTGAAAAGACCAGCCAATTCGGATCCAGGGAACCGCGTGTACAAGAAGTTCCAGAAAGTGTACCACGGACCGTATCAAATAATAAGAGATTTAAGAAATAATGCCTATAGAATTCGGCACTGTGAAACGAATCACGAAGTGACCATGAACTCAGCGAATTTAAAAGTATATTACCCTCCCGAAGACTTCGATGAAGCAAATGAACAAGCCCTGGTTATGGAACAATTTAGAGATGATGAATCCACTTTTTATAGAAACAAGAGTAAGGTAGAACAAGGAAACAGAGCTCAACCATTCGATTGCGAATGCGAATTAGAGGAACTGTATTGTGAGATAAGAGAAATAATTGATTCTGTTGAAAAGGAAAATTTCAATTTAAGAAGAGAGAATGATGAAATAAAGAAAAGGGTATGGATAGACCACACCCGTAACGAAGAATTATGTTCAGGAGACTTTTAGTCCAGAAAAATAAGAAAGAAAGAAAGAAAGAAAGAAAGGGTAGGGACAGAGCGTACCCAACCTACACTATTATCGGATATGACTTAAAAGGTGGAAAACCAAAATTATCGTGGGATTTTAAAGGAATAAAGATCAGAAGGTACGGATAAACGTTATGATGGCTTCGACAATGAAGAAAAATAAGATTTTTATGAAAATTATTGAAAAAAATTTCCTCAAAATTTTTCGAAAATTTATTTACCTAAGGAGGGGAGAGATGAACCCATGTACCATTGGTTCAAGGGGTCGAATCCATGTATTTTGGTAAAAGGAAGGAAGGAAATATACAGTCTTCAGTCGAAAATAGAAAGATTTTATACAAGAGGGCGAGTATAACGTTGTGTAATAAACTGGAGCCCAGGTGGCCAGGAAGTGAGATCATGCATGACGCATTGATAAGGAGTCGGTCACGAATATAATTAGAACAAGTGGAACTTTCCGTCGGAGTGACTGCGAGCGTGTTTCGGAAATTGCCCTTACGTTGCAGGAAAATGGCAACCGCGCAGCAGTGCCAGAAGAAGAATAATGAGATTTAACCCATTTGCAAGAATAAAATTAACTAAAGAAATACAGCATTGTGAATCATTTCGGAATAGAGTTTTTTGTGTGGAGGAAGATGTTATAATAAATGCCCGGGAAAGAAATGCCGACGTGGCCATACGACATTGGGAGTTTCCCGAGACCCAAGGAGGTGGGGATTAAAAATCAACTGTAACACCCACACAGCTGAAGACCAAATTTTATTTCATATCTCAGAACTGCACGATCGGTTTTCATGTGCAAAGAAGTCAATTTACGTTTAGAAAACTAGCTTTCCAGAGATAGAGTTTTTAAAAGTGTGCGACCATTCCTTCAAAAGTTGGTTCTGGAAAAGACAAGGATTTTATCTTTTTGTCGCCAAAGAGTATAAAAGTCCTGGCAGAGCCAAGCCAGTCATGCAGTTTAGAACAGACCTCGTGCAGAGACGCTGTATCACATCGTATAGACAGTATCCGACAGCCCGAGGGCGTCGCTGTATCGACAACCAACGTTCACCCGTAAGGAGTGCCCGATAAGTATCATCATAGTATCGCCGTGTGGAGACTTAGGAAAATCCTAATACAGGATCTAGTTCCGCCAGCATCAGTCTTACAGTGAAAAGTTCAGTATTACAGCCAAAGTAGGCTGCGAACTTAAAGAACAGGCGATAGGTCTTCAAATAACAGTTCATTTAAACGACCGAAAGTATCGTAACATTTTGGAGTACCATAATAGCGAAACAAACATTCTATCAACGTTAAAGAACCCGATCAGGGTCGGACAAAATAAGGTCCGCATAGTATTCTGAAAGATAGGGATTATAGAACAGAATAATCAGAAGGGAGAATTAAATTCAAGACGTTGTTTCAAGGAAACAAACGAACTATAAAAAGCACTAAGTTACGAGGAGCATTTGGTGCTAGAAAATAATAGGTCCCCGATAGAGTATTTGGGAGACCGTGAACAAGACAGACTTTCGCTAGACAAACTAATAGGGTCTAGAAAGAAGCAATTTCGAGCTCATAATAATAATAGCCGATCGTCAGGAAACCGGATTTGAAGAAGTACCATTCCAGGGAGGGGTAGAGTGTTCGAGACTTTCATATTCTGGTCAGATAGGAAGCCGACATCTACTAGTTTCACCCTTGGAGACGGGGAATCAAGAAATCACGTGTGCAAGGCCTAATCAAAGCCTCAGTGATTAGAATCAGTGTAGTGTAAATACATAAAATTTGTGTTAGTATAGAAATTTTTCAGTGATTTTATTGTGTATAATAGAAAAATACAGAAGTGTATTTTAAAATGCTACCAGTGTTAAAGGTATATAAGTTATATGTGTGTCAAGATATGTCAGTGTATGAAATGAATTTGAGCAAGATGGCTTAATCACAAATAGTGGGCGAAATGAATCATCGTTGGAAAGTATGGTTGGGGGACCGTCAGAGCATGTAAGTAACCATTTTCATTATGTTATGTGTTGGGAAATGTTTGCGTACAATCCACCTGAGAATAAGAAGTAGGGATGTTTTTGAATTACAAATAACAGAATAAGAGCGCGATCTGAACAAAGAAAAAAATTGAGAAATTATAAAATGATTATGTGAAATGAATAAATCCCTTAGAGGAAATGTATGAAATAAAATATCAGTGTATTTGATAAATGTTATGAAAGCAAGCGTAATAATAATAATAATAATTATATAAATGAAGATTAAGTTGAATTATATGAAAGTAGTAGCTGTTGAGCTCCTGTAAAAGTATAAAGACATGGTGTGAATACATGTTCTTAAAGTATAGCGATTATTGTCACGGGAGAGGATTAATATAAACATTGAGATGTAGATCAAATGTTGATTTTGAATTTATCAGTTCTTTGGAAGACGCTAGGCCTTAAAGTAATGTATAGCGCAATGTAGTGCATTAAAGTAAATTGTCACGCTAGGAAGGCATTGAATCTAAATATACTTGGTAAATTAATTATGAAGGGCAGTTGATTGCGGTAATTGAGCTATGATAAGTCCTCTATATAGTGATGTAGATCACGAGGCCATGTGTGTTGTGTTATTATAAAGGGTGCGAATTTATTGTATTATGAGCGCAGGTTATAAGGCCGAGGCCGCCCTAAGTCGCATTTATATAAGTCCTCCAGTATGGGATTGGTTCCCGAGGCAGTTGAGAGAGTCGAACCCAGACTCGTCTAGTAGTTGAAGCCCCTAAATATTCGTTGCTGTATGTGAATTACTCTTACCCACCAATGAGGATACTTCATAATTAATAAATGCCAAGGTCACGAAAGTGGTCTATGAACCTAAATAATGTTGTTAAAATAAATGAAAGAAACGCCAGGTCTGTTCAGAGAACTGTGTATAAGAAATAGCTGTTTTAAAGCATGAGTGTAGCCGTCCCGTGTGGACGAGACTTGGGGTCTCCCTCCTGGACAATAAATCACGTTGAGTGTTACGGCCCGACCCCTCGCTATTGAAAGTGTGGTAGGTCAGGGGGACCGTCTGTTTGAAGTAATAATACACCATGAGTGTTCAGAGTTGTTAATGACCCGGGATTCGAACCGAGGTTCTTGTAGGTGAAAGTTACCGCTTGCAAGTTCAGATCGTTTGCTTTCTTATGAGATGATGGTCTGTTAAGACAAATAATAATAAATATAAATCCCTAATGTAATGGTATAGTAATGTAGGATTTCACGAGTTCAGTGAAGACAATTAGATTTCGGGAGTAATCATAATTTTTGACTTTGTTCAAGTAGTCTTCTATAACTCGGGAGTACACAAGTATTTTTCCCAATCACTGTAGTGAATTTGTTAACTTGAGAGAGGTGGTAACATGAGAACATTGTGGAAAGCCCAAAAATTTAAGTAAAGGAGTAACATTGACGTTAAATAAGATTATATATTGTTTGATTATAAGAAACTCATAAAATAGATATTGAGAGGTGTAATAAATAACACCGTTTATATTGGAAAGTATCGAGCCATTGGAGCTCGTGAGTGTATTGAATTTTTAAAGGGATACTTTATGGAAGTGAAAAGAATTATAAGTTTGTTGGTATGTAGGAAACCATGTATTTTAATATAACATTTGTTTGATTTTTATGTATTCCTTGTTCACTATGAACAAGTTAGAAGGATTGGTCAGTAGTTTATTGGTTTAATTTGTTTGTAGCGCCATATATTTGGTTAATTAAATGTTTTATAATAGGAGTTGATTTTGTTTTTATTTTGGAAGTGTATCCTCTATTTAATCCAAAATGTGTAAGTCACAGAGTGGGAGAACATACCATAACCCCGAAAATCCCGATTTGAGCATTGCTGGCATACTGTGATTTGCATATTTCTTGCAAAAAGGGCACAATATGTAGGTCCCAGAGTTATGTACGGTTACATGAAGATTTTTGTGTACGTGTAGCATTCAAACTTCAATCGCATGATTAGGACACAAGAAGTAAAAACGAGATTTTAAAATTTCGCACAGCTGCCATCTTGTGATTATGGAAACAATTGAAAAAATAGATGCTGTGGATTAACATTCGTAAAAGGATTTACTGTACCAAGTTTCACTGCACTCGGATGGTTAAATTGCGAGAAACGTTCATGTGAATATTATACTTCGCGTCACCGCCATGTTGGATATATCACCAGGTTATTGAAAGTCCTATTGGTGAACTTATGTTCATAGCCCCTATGAACATAAAATATGCTGTTTGATTGCTATAATAGATTCGTAGATATTCAGAGCCGTCAAAATATTTCGGATGGTCGCCATGTTGGATTGTTAAATGTATAGGCCATAGAGTCATGCACCATTAAAGGAAAATAATTGCGTAGGTTCATTACTCAAACTTTCACTTCGATCGCATGATTACGACACAAGAAATAAAAACTTAATTTTAAAATTCGCACAGCCACCATCTTGAGGTTATGCAAACAATTGAAAAAATTAGATACCAGTGCATTACAATGTGTATCAACATTTCCTGTACCAAGATTCATTGCGTTTGGAACATTAAATCGCGAGAAAGGTCTATTTAAATTTTCAAATTCGCTTGGCCGCCATGTTCGTTTTGTAGTTAACCGGTTTTTGAAAATCTTATAGATAAACTTCCAGTAGTGCCCTTTATCTCCGTACAAAATTTCAGGGTGATACCGCCAATAGTTTCAGAGATATAGAATGCCGGTGAAATATTTCTCACAGCCGCCATATTGTGGTTATGTAAACAATTGAACGAAGTTAGATGTCAGTGCATTACAATGTGTATATACATATACTGTACCAGTTTTTTTTGCGTTTGGTTGGTTAAATCGCGAGAAACGTCTATTTAAATGTCGCAACTTCGCTTGGACGCCATGTTGGTTTTGTAGTTACCAGTTTCTCAAAACTCAGATAGGTGAACTTCTAGTAGTTCCCTTTATCACCGTAAATAATTCCAGGGTGATATCGGTAATAGTTTCGGAGATATTGAATGCTGGTGTAATATTTCGCACAGCCGCCATGTTGGATTGGTGGTACGTAACAAAATTTGAAGGGCACGGTCGGGGTAGCCCGGAGTAGTGCTATAAACTTACCGAGTTTCATTGAAATCGCTCCAGCCGTTTAGAATTTATTAGGGGACACACACACACACACACCTCACACACACACACACACGCACACACACACGGACAAAAGGTGATCTCATAAGCCTTTTTTTTTTTTTTTTTTTCAAAATTGAAAATACGCTAAAAATTAAAAACTGGAGGAGTACAGCCGAAAAATTTGACTTCACATAAATATATTTCATATCAATTTCATAGTGGGATAACATGCCAGATGTTACGCATCATATGCGACTACTCTAAGGTTCGGTTTTATTTTATGATTAAATGCAAAAGGAAGAAGGAATGAAGATTGTAGTTTTACGTGACTTTGAATCTTGTGATTATGAGCCACGGGACCTCCTTTTTACATGGAATCCGAACCACAGAACATGGCATTTCACTTCGAAAATCTCACATGCATTGACCGGGAATCGAACCCGGACCGCCTTGGTGAGAGGCATACAGCTAGACCACTGAGCCACCACGCCCCTCAGTGATTAAATGCACTAAACATATTTACAGGGCACAAAAGTTATTTCAAATATTTAACCATTAATCTTAATTACATTTTATTTGAAGAAATGTATAGTCCTTAAAATGATTGTATAGAATTTTCACTAAAAGAGGGGATTCGTTAATGAAAAATGCCACACGTTTTGCTTTGATTACTATATTCTACTTTTCGTGTGAATTTAGAGCTGAGGAATTCAAAGCCCTTTATAGTGATCAACCGCTCTTGAACTATACAAAGATTCGTGGACCATGGATTAAAATCACCTGCTTTAGAGGGCACATTCCTAAGTCAATGAAACAAAAGAAGCGGACCCAGCCTAGGCAGCCCTCAGAATACCCAATTCATTTTTTTTTGTCGCAATTCCTTATGGGAAAAGTTATAAATCTACAAGGGAGGAAACTTCACTAAGTAGGGCGGTAAAAGATGTCAGCCCTTGTTCAATTAATTGATTTTGATTGAAAAAATTCTGACTGATTTGAGTTCTCTATTTGATTCAAATAAATTGCACACCTCTGTACATTTTTTTATTCATGTCTCTTAATATTTGTGTTACTTGCCGTTTACTCTCCCCCATAACAACCATTTTTTTAAAATTAAGCGTATGGCTTTTAGTGCCGAGAGTGTCCGAGGACATGTTCGGCTCGCCAGAGTTTGTAGCTTCTTCTAAGCGGACACCCATGGGGTGAGCTACGAGTACCGTCGCGAGTGGAGTTTGGTCTGGAGAAGGAAAGTTTGAATGTAAGGACGAGGAGTTGGAAGGTAGCGGCTGTGGCCTATAGTTAGGGACCAACCCCGGAATTTGCCTGGAAGGAAGATGGGAAACCACAGAAGACCATCTTCAAGTTTGCCGGCGGGGGGATTCGAACCTCCTCGCCTCCCGAATGTGAGCGACTGCCTGCAGCCACGCCGCAACGACCACGGCTAACTCACCTGGTATAACTACCATAAATGATGACGATGATTGTTATTTTAGGGTTGGAACATCGAGTTTTTTTGCGCTTGACACCTGTTCATAAGTGTCCAAGTTTTCTTCGGCGAATTGGTAGTCGGAAACGCTCCCGTGTGTCAAGTTATCCTTTGATATAATGATTCCGTGCGCTTATTTGCAGCAATAAGTATAACATGAACTTCAGTGCGCTGCGAAAAAGGGGAGGCAACAGATTGGCTAGGAGAAATAGGGAGGTGGAGAAAAATCGACACAAACAAAGTGCACGTGGTAGCACTACCGGAGGACATTGACTATGACTGCTGCTATGCTGTGCTCACCGCTCGAGATCCAGCCACGGACTGACTCAAAACACGAACTCCACTCGAACCGCCGCCTGACCAATGCGCAATGGTAGGGCAAAGCTCATGCTGTAAAGTCTAATATGTATCTTTCAACTGATATTGAGAAGATCTGGCGCAACATACGCTCTATCCTGGATGCACAATAAGGCTGTGATCTCCAACTTCGGTCCTGGTGGATTATTCGAATACGAGGGGAGACTGCGCATACTGCCTTCTTCTTGAAATTACTGGTACAAATTCACTATGGAAATCGACTCTTATAAACTACGTAGTTTTTCGTTTAGCCTTGCATTGCTATGAGCCTCATAACAAGCCATACTTCATACTGCTACGACCACCCAGGCGCGAGGAAAAGTTGGTTTACAAAATTAACAACAACTATTTTCAGAACCGTCAGATCACATTAAAACTTCGTATACACGTTACCAATAAGTTCCATTACGATCTGATTAATACGTTTAATGTAATGATGATCTTTCTAAGTGAGCGCTTCGTTAGACTTGGTAAAAACGGTACTTTTTTGTTCAATCAGCTATAAAATTTTAGCCGGTTACAATATAAATGTTTACTCTACATAGCCAAAAGCAGAATAAAACAAGAAGTTCCGTGACGAACTAAAGAGCCTACTTTTCTTAAAATGTAAGATTCATGTCAATGATTAATCTGTATGGATCTATCTAGAATAATGACGAAATTAAGTTGGTAAAGTAGAAATTTCTAATTATTTCGAAATACTGTATACCTGGCATAATGTAGCCTAATAGAGAACTACAGTTGGCAGCCCTGGTGGCTGAATATATTCTTAGTTCCATTTCTTAAGTTACCGAATACAAAATTTGGTTGAATTCCAATGGATAGTATGGTCGTTACAAGCAGTTAAACATTTTATCTAACAGCGCGCGTAAAATCATGTTGGCAACAATGACATACATGTATTGGTCAGAAATGAAATGAAAATCCACAGCCTGCTTCCAGTCTCCGACCGGGTCAGGAATGGAATGAATGAAGCCCCCATCTAGCGGCGAGGATATGAACTGTGCCGGCTGCCGAGGCCTGACGCACTCCTCTGGGGCAATGATTAAATGAATGACAGATGAAATGGAATGATAGTGGAGAGTATTGCTGAAATGAAATTTTGACAGGGAAAACCAGAGTACCGGAGCAAAACCTGTCTGCCTCCGTTTTGTCCCGCAAGATCTTACATGGAGTGACCGGGATTTGAACCATGGACCCAGCGGTGAGAGGCCGGCGTGCTGCCGCCTAAGCCACGGAGGCTTCATATTGGTCAGAAATAATATGAAATAATATGATTTTTTGTTGTGTCAATTTTGAATGAAATCCATTAGTTAGTATAGAAGTTACATGCATTTTAAAATTGGAAGTATCAGCAGGCTTAGAATCATGTTGGCAGCACTGGCGTAGGCCTATATTAGTTACTCCAAATTAATCTAGAATGCCAGCTACTATACGTGTGCAAAGTTTAGAGCTATTGACTTGCATACTTTCTGATATTGATATTAGGGTAACAAAAATAGAGACAGTATTTATTAACAGTTGGCAGCCCTGGTTACTCTTAAGAATCTGTTATAGTTCACACAGCACACGAAATTTGGTTGAAATCCAAATGATAGTATAGAAGTTACCGTACCTGTATTTAAAGTCGGATTTCTCAGCAGGCTTAGAAGCATGTTGGTAGCACTGACGTATATAAGTTACTCCAAATTAATTTAGAATGTCAGGTACTATACGTGTGCACAGTTTAAAGCTGTCGGCTTGCATACTATCAGATATATGGGTATTTGGATTTAAAAAATTGAGAGCATTTATTAACAGTTGGCAGCCCTAGTGGCTCTTAAGAATACGCTCAGTCATATCTATTTATGTACACATAGCACATACTAAATTTGGTTGAAATCCAATTGATAGTGTAGAAGTTACATGAATTTAAAATTTTGACCTATCAGCAGGCATATAATCATTTAGGCAACACAGCCATGTATGGCCTCCTGGAAATTAAACTGCAATATTATTATCTATGCGTGTGCCAATTTTTAAATAGCTCCCATTCATACCTTCCATGATATTCAACATGGAGCTCAAATTTCAATTGCGATTTTTCAGCAGTTGGTAGCACTGATATAATTTTCAAATATGACCGTGAGATATTCAGGTATAGATCTTTACTCCTACCTAATTTTGTTTCGATTGCTGCAGCCGTTTAGGAGTTAATAGGGGTGACACACACACACACAGCCAGACAGACAGAAGGGCAGACCGACAGACAAACAGACAGAGGGACAGACAGACAGACACACAATTGCCCGGATCGATCTCATAAGTCTACTTTTTCCTCATTTTTGCAAAATGTGAAAAGTAGGCTAATAAGGAAAATTTGATGTAGCTTGTTTTCATATAAAACTACGGGTAACGATTTTATTGACGTCTAAACTCGAGTATATATACTTCTTTCCCCGACAGAAGGTATTAACCCACAGCGTAGTAATAATTACAGTTACATTATGATAAATAGGCAAACATCTACGTCACCGGCCCATAATGACATTGTTGTAATGAAAAATCGGAATGAAATGATAATTACTTATAACTACAGACTTATAAGTGAGGGACTTGGAAGGAAGTAGAGCAATGTAAGGCAGAAGAGAATTGGAAAGAGTAGAGGGGTTCAATCCAAAGTCAATGGTAAAAGGGAAAAACGAACCGATCTGAGGAATCACTCGAGGTCGTCAATTCCCGAGCTCACCAGCCATGTGTCTTTGACACTGTAAAACTATTCGGGGTTCTCCATAAGTGGTAGGACAAGACGCACCCTGCCTCCTTCAGGGCCTTTCTCGTGTAAGAAAAGAAAAATAAGCGGTCTAACCCCTCAAAGAACGATGGTATCAGGAAAGATGAGAGTCGGGCCAATTAGGGCGGGAAAGTGAAAGACAACCTCGTATACACTAATAACGTTGGAGATGGGAGAGAACAACAGTTGACCGAGGGAGGTCCTAAGGAAAAGTTATAAAAATTAGCCCGCCAGAAATAACTGGAAGCAATCCAAGACTCATCCGGGGTCCCCTGGTTGCCAACCCACATCATAATACGAGTTTGCGAACAAGTCGCCCCTATGATCCCTTATTAGCAGTTTGACTGCCTCCTCTGCTTCTAAACCTCTCACATTCAAATCGTTTAACACTCAATCTAACCAACACTGCCTAGGTATACCTTTGCTTCTCTTACCTTCTACAGGCGAACTCATTTAGGTAATTTCTCCTCCTCCATTCATTTCACATGATCCCATCATCTGAGTCAGCTCATACGAACAGCTTCATCTAGCGTGTTTATGTCTAACTTAGCCTTTATCTCATCATTACGAGTACCTTCCTGCCATTGCTCCCATCTCTTTCATTCAAGCTACACTCATCAGTTAACTCTAGCTTGTATATCAGATATCCTGAATCTACCCAGCTCTCACTTCCATACAGCAAGGTCGGTCTAAGTACTGAGCGATGTAGGGAGAGTTTCGTCCCTATACTAAATTATTTCCGGTCTTCCAGAAACCCCATGTAGTTGTGGTTCACGACTCAACGTGCATGGCTACTCGGTGAGAACCCAACGGAGGGGGGTTAGGGCTTCCTCCAAAGACATTTCTTTTATTTATAATAATACTATTGTATGGCCTCAGGTGCCGGATGCAAGCTTTGTTATTTGACACCCGAAGGGTAGCTTGCATGTCTAATTTCATTGTTCCTTTACTTGAATCTTTATATTGTCCCATCTATCATTTGTTTTACACTACCACTAGTGAGGCGACCTGTATACGTTTCAAAAGTGATCACGTTGGTCACTTGGTGAATGTCCTGCACTCTACTCGCAGCGAGACAACTCCTTCATAATTGGAGATAGCCATGGATCAGTTTTGCGATCAGTAACTTTTTAACGTCGCTTCGGGTTGCTTTATTTGTGTGTGTCCGTTTCGTTAAAGATAATGCAGTACATGAGTAGTTTCTGCAATTTATTCATTATCAATGATATACTGTAGATAGTGTCAATAGTAAGAACCTGGAGAGAAGAACATTATTATTATCTCTCATAGGCTCATGAAATGAAAATCCATAGCCTGTTTCCAGTCGACCGACCAGGTCAGGAATGGAATGAATGAAGCCCCCATCTAGCGGCTAGGGTATCAACTGTGCCGGCTGCCGAAGCCTATCACACTCCTCTGGGGCAATGATTAAATGAATGACAGATGGTATGAAATGAAATGAAAGTGGAGGGTGTTGCTGGAATGAAATATTGACAGGGAAAACCGGAGTACCCGGAGAAAAACCTATCAGCTTCCGCTTTGTCCAGCACAAATCTCACTTGGAGTGACCGGGATTTGACCACGGACCCCAACGGTGAGAGGACGGTGTGCTGCCGCCTAAGCCACGGAGGCGTCTCTCTCATAGGCTAATATCAATATTATAAGCAACCACGTATGGAAATGATGATACCACTGCATCATTTCAGTTGTAATATTTAGTTACTGTTTTCCATATTTTTAGCCTACTTTTCACATTTTGCAAAAATGAGGAAAAAGTAGACTTATGAGATCGATCCGGGAAAATGTCTGTCTGTCTGTCCGTCTGTCTGTCTGTCCTTCTGTCTGTCTGTCTGTGTGTGGCCCCCTATCAACTCCTAAATGGTTGCAGCAATCGAAACCAAATTTGGTATGAGTAAAGATCTATACCGGGACATCTCAATGTCACACTTGAAAATGATGTCAGTGCTACCAACTGCTGAAAAACCGCAATTGAAATTTGAGGTCCATGTTGGATATCCTGGAATGTATCCATGGGAACGATTCCAAAATTGGCACACTTATAGATAATAATACTTCAGTTTAATTTTCAGGAGGCTATACATGGCAGTGTTGCCAAAATGATTCTATGCCTACTGATAGGTCCCATTTTTAAATGCATATAACTTCTAATCTATCAATTGGATTTCAACCAAATTTTGTATGTAATATGCGTACATAAACAGATATTAGTGAACTTATTCTTAAGAGCCACCAGGGCTGCCAACTGTCAATAAATGTCCTCTCTATATTTTTATCCAAATACCAATATATCTGAAAGTACGCAAGCCGACAGCTTTAAATTATGCACACGTATAGTACCTGACATTCTACATTAATTTGAAGCAACTTATGTACGACAGTGCTACCAATATGATTCTAACCTGCTGATAGGACCAAATTTAAATACATGTAACTTCTATACTTGGATTTCAACCAAATTTCGTATGTGCTATGTGTACCATAACAGATATGACTATGCTTATTCCTAAGTGCAACAAGGGCTGCCAATTGTTAACAATGTCTGTCTCTATTTCTTAACCCAAATATTAATATATCAGAAAATATGTAAGCCAACTGCTTTAAAATTTGCATACGTATAGTACCTAACATTCTAGATCAATTAGAAGAAACTAATATACGTCAGTGCTGCCAACATGACTCCAAGCCTACTGATAGGTCCAATTTTAAAATGCATGTAACTTATATACTAACAAATGGATTTCATCCAAAATTGGCACAACAATATATCATATTATTTCAGATTATTTCTGTCCAACACATGCATGACATTGTTGCCAGCATGATTTCATGCGCGCTGATAGATCCAATGTCTAACTAACTGCATGTAACGTCCATGCTATCCATTGGACTTCAACCACATTTTGTATTCTGTACCTTAAGAGATGGAACTAAGAATATATTCAGTCACCAGGGCTGCCAACTGTAGTGCTCTATTAGGCTACATTTTACCAGATATATTTCGAACTAATGAGAAATTTCGATATTACCAACATAATTTCGTCATTATAGGTCTATATAGATTGGCATGAATCTTAAATATTAAGAAAAGTAGGCTCTTCAGTTCGTCACGGAACTTCCTGTTTTTTGTTTTTCCTGAGAGAATAATGAGGCCTTAAATAGTTTTCGTGCAAAGAGAACGGTTGTTTAATTATTGTTTTTTAAGAATATTAATCGAATTATCATTTTAATTATGTATGATGATGACTGTCGTTTTAAGGGGCGGAACAGCAAGGTCATCTTCCCCTTTAATAATGTACACAATTACCCTATTATGTTAAGAATCCCCTCCCCACAGAAGGAAATCATCCGTACGCCACTGGCGGGAACCATTACTATTGATCTCGCTATTGACGCCCCTTGTTCATAACATAAGGACTCACTTAGTCTGAGATAAGACTGCCTCAGAAACTAGAGGTTAAAGAAGCTCCTGGTAGCAATGAACGTATTGACGGGGGACGTGTTCGTAGCCTACTATTTCGCCGCTAACGAAGCTCATAGTAAGGTTTACTCTCCACGTTCCGCAAGTGTCGAGCCTCTGAGGGACGATGTAGTACCATTTTTCTGATAGTGGTGGTGGTATTAGTTGTTAATGTTAGTTAGTTAGTTAGTTATTGTTGTTTTAAGGGGCGGAACTACGAGGTCATCTGCCCCTCTTAACACAGATTAAAGAATACAAATTTTGAATTGAATTTAAAATTTTGAGGTGGACATCTAAATTTAAAAAGACCAAAAATTAATAAAACAAAAACAAACAATTAAATAAAAAATAAAAATTATAAAAATAAACAAAAAATACGGAAAAAACAAAACATTATCATTCAAAAACGAACAAGTCGTTGAGTCAATGTTCACTGGAAAATTTAGATTGCTGGCCCTAACCCACTCTCACTTATAAAGCGGATAACGCGATCAGCAGCCACCGCGTCATCGGCTAATATAAGTTTGAGTGTCGTCTGCAAACCAAGGTTTCTTCGTAAGTCAGCAAGATCCACACACTCGGTGAAAATGTGGGCCACGGTAAATACGGCTCCACAGGTACAAAGTGGGGGGTCTTCCCTTCTCATTAGGTACGAGTGGGTGGATCTTGTATGACCTATCCTTAGCCTACACAAAATAACGGACTCTCTCCGGGCCCGGAAGGAGCTCCGCCACACGCGAGTTGTTCCCTTGATCGCTCTCAGTTTACTGGGCAGTGGGTCAGCTAGCCACTGACTCTCCCAAAAAGCCAGAACTTGTAGGCGTAACTGAGAGCGAATATCTCTGGCGGGTACCTCCATTGGTCGAGGTGGTAGTGATACCGCCTCTTTTGCAGCTTGATCTGCTAACTCATTTCCCACAATTCCCATGTGGCTTGGAAGCCACAGAAAGGTGATTCGAGTGTCAGCGTGGCACAGCCCGGCTAGTAGGTCGTGGATTTGCTGCACTAGGGGGTGTTGCGGGAAACATGTAGCAATTGACTGCAACGAACTCAAAGAGTCGGTACACACGAGAGAGTGGATTCGTGCATCCTGTAGTGCAAACTGCAGAGCTTCATAGATGGCAACGAGCTCCGCAGTAAACACACTACAGGCCTCAGGCAAAGAGATCTTGGTATTTGCACCATCAATAACGTAAGCACAACCCACTTTCTCGTCCACCTTCGAACCATCCGTGTATAGAATGCCAGCGTCCGGAAATTGGTGAACTATGCTGTGGAACTGCCTCCGGTAAACGGAGGCATCCGTGTTCACCTTAGGACCTCGGTGCAGATCTAACCGAATTTCCGGACGCGGGACTTGCCACGGAGGCACCTCGCTAGATGTCCGGATCATACAGGGACCTACAGCCACTCCTGTTTCAGTACACGAGCTATCAAGTCTAATACCAACCGGCCGAGTGGCACGAGGCCGGTTGGCGTAACCCTGGTGGTTTTGGGTACCGAAGAGAGCTTGATAGGTCGGGTGATGCGGCATTTGACGCACATTGGCAGCATATGCTAAAAGCATATGTTGGCGTCTATAATTTAAAGGTGGAACACCCGATTCGGCGAGTAGGCTGGGTATCGGGCTGGTCCGGAAGGCACCGGTAGCCAGCCTAACGCCACTATGGTGGATACTGTCCAGCATTTTCAAGGTTGCCGGCCTTGCTGAACCGTATGCTGCAGAACCATAGTCGAGCCGGGACAGGACGAGGGCTTGGTAGAACCGTAGCAGCACCGCACGGTCAGCCCCCCACGTAGTGCCACTAAGAAACCTGAGCATGTTCAGTTTCCTGAGACATGTCATTTTCAATTGCCGTATATGGTGCTGCCACGTTAACTTGCTGTCAAAATGGAGCCCCAGGAAGCGTTAAGTGTCAACCAACGGCAACGCAGCATCCCTGAGATGTAGTTCAGGGTGTAAATGTAGCCTCTGGAGCCGACAAAAATGGACGACGGAGGTTTTCGCTGCTGAAAAACGAAAACCCCGGTCGTGAGCCCACGTGTCGACCCGGTTGATAGCTAGCTGCAATTGCCGTTCCACGACTGCCATACTTCCAGAGCTGTAATGCAGAGCTAAATCGTCTACATACAGCGATGGAACTACCGCGGACCCGGCTGCGGCAACAATGCCATTAATGGCAATCGCGAACAAGGTGACACTCAGAACTGAACCCTGAGGAACTCCATTTTCTTGGGTATAGTATTGCGATAATGTCCTACCGACCCTTACACGGAAGAGTCGGACGGACATGAAATTCGCAATGAAAGTCGGTAAGTTACCACGGAGTCCCCACTTGTGAAAGGTGGAAAGGATCCCGTAGCGCTATGTGGTGTCGTAGGCTTTCTCGAGGTCAAAGAAAACCGTGACTAGGTGCTGCTTTCGGAAAAAAGCCTCCTGTATGGCACTCTCAAGTCGCACCAGATGGTCAGTGGTGGACCTATGAGAGCGAAATCCACATTGGTACTCAGACAGGAGACCTTTATCCTCCAAGAACCACACCAGTCGACGGTTCACCATCTTTTCGAGCAGCTTACATAGGCCATTTGTCAAACAAATGGGCCTATAGCTGCTTACAAACTTGGGATCCTTTCCAGTCTTAGGAATCGCTATCACGATCCCCTCTCGCCATTGAGATGGAAACTTCCCTTCAATCCATATACGATTAAAGAGGATCAACAGTTGTTTTATACTGGATTCGCACAGATGCTTTAACATTTGATTATGTATGTTATCCGGTCCAGGAGCCGTATCCCTGCACAGTGCAAGCGCACTGCGCAGTTCCCATTCAGAGAATGGTACATTATAGGACTCCGAAGCAGCAGTGGCAAAGGACAAGGGGTGAGTCTCTGCCTCCCGCTTCAGAGTCAGAAATGTAGGATCGTAACTCCCGGAGCAGGATACATCGGAGAAGTGCGAGCCAATGCTGTTGGCAATGGCGAGATGGTCCGTGATGATGTCTCCATTGATGGACACTCCGGGTATCGACAGTGATGTCGGGAGTCCGGAGATCCGGCGAAGCTTAGTCCACACTTGAGATGATGGAGTATGCGCCGTCATGGACGACACATACTTTTCCCACGTCGTTTTCTTACTCTCCCGAATCAGATATCGGGCTCTGGCACGCATCATTCTGAAGGTGATAAGGTTGGCCATTGTGTTTTGCCTCCGATAGCATTTGAAAGCACGTCGACGATCTTTGATGGCTGCTGCAATCTCGGCTGTCCACCAAGGGACAAGCTTCCGGCGTGAGTTTCCGGATGAGGAAGGTATTGTTTCCTCAGCAGCAGCCAAAATACCATTCGTTATGTAAATGGTATGATCGTCGACACTCTCAAAGGTATCTTCGGCAAACACCGCACGTGCCGTGAAAGTTGGCCAATCAGCCCGACGGAGAAGCCATCGACTTGGTAACTCGATGGCTCTCTGGTTCGGAAGAGTAACGATAATTGGAAAATGGTCACTATTACAAAGGTCGTCGTGTACACCCCACTGTAGCAGGGGAACCAGCGCACGACTGCACAAGGTAATATCGACACTTGAATAAGTGCCGTGTGCAATAGAGAAGTGCGTAGGTTCCCCTGTGTTCAACAAACACAGGTCCAGCCGCCTGATCAGCCTCTCAAAATCTCTCCCTTTGCCGCTAGTGGTAGCGGAGCCCCAGATGGTGTTATGGGCATTAACATCCCCCAGAAGGAGAAAAGGAGGGGGGAGCTGAGAGACCAGATCCTCCAGCTGTCCGTAATCCGGTTGAGAATCAGGCGGGATGTACACGTTACATACTGTTGCCATTACTGGCAACGAAGTACGAACTGCAACTGCTTCTAGCTGAGTACGCAACGGCACCTCTTCACTAAAGAGACTAGAGTGGACGAGAGTGCAGACGCCACCGGCGGCCACAGCTCCGTCCACCCGGTCTTTAGAGAAGAGTTTGAGGTGTCGCATTGTTGTCTCATGTCCAGGACGAAACCTGGATCCCTGAAGACAGACAATGTTTGCCGTAAACTGAGAAATCAATTGGAGTACTTCAGCGAGATGTCGAAAAAAGCTATTACAGTTCCATTGTAATAGTGCCATAGTGTGGACTTAAGTAGAAGATAGTCGTCTACTTATGCTTAACCGTTTGCCAACCATCCCTATCCTTAGGAGTGGGTGATAGGGTAGGAGAGCATTCCTCAATCTCCACATCTCCTTCGGAGGACGAAGAAAACGGAGCGAATGCTCTCTTGGTTGGCGAACGGTTATCGCCGGACTTTCCGGGTCTCGTCCTTGGTGAAGAGCGAGAGCGGTGACGAGGGACCTTCTCCCGGTCCGATGACTGGGAGTCCGTCCCCGGCACGTCCCGACTATTTTTCTTCTTGAACCGGCGTTGACGTCTATTTGGGGAAGTAGTTGGTCCCTTCCCCCCTGACGTCTCCGTCCTGCCAAATAATGCAGCACTTGCTAGGACTGCTCCTCCGGTGGTCGTGGAAGCAGAATTTCCAGCAGGTATTGGAGCTGCCTTTTCAGCAGGAGGGCAAGAGAGACGGCGATGAACAGTCTCTTTCTTACCCGCCGTTCCTGTTCCCTGTTTTGTTTGGCTGGATGTGGGTCCAGCCATGGCCGGCGAAGACTTCCTCCTCGAACGAGTCGGAGATTGCTTCTTCACTGGCCTTATCGGAGGAGTTGCCTTCTCCGATGGCGCCGGTTTAGTTGGAGGCACCTGCGCCTTTTGTTGGATGCCAGAAGAAGATTCCGTAACCTTCTTCTGGCTAACAGGGGTGATAATAGGGCTATTTGTAGCCCCTTTAACAGTGGTAACTCTTTTAGAACTTGCCGATGTCAAGTTTGCCGCTTGATTACTAGATTCGTTTGATACCTTTTGAGCATATGATACTGAGAAAATAGGAGAGGCCATGGAGCGATATTTTCTGCGTGCTTCAGTGTAGGAGAGCTCGTCTAAGGTCTTTATTTCTTGAATTTTCTTCTCCTCTAGGAAGGCAGGACATTCCTTCCAGCGAGGAGAGTGCTCTCCCTTGCAATTTGGACATGCGGGAGGTGGTGTACATTCCGCTCCCTCATGAGTGGCCTTGCCACAGGAAAGACAGATAGGCTTTCCCGAGCAACGAGATGAGGTATGTCCAAATCGCTGACACTGAAAACACCGCAATGGAGATGGAATATACGGTCGCACATCGAGAGTGTACATTGACACTTTGATCCTCTTGGGCAGGCTATCCGACTCAAACGATAAGATGAACGCCCCGGTGTCAACTAGTACACCATTCATCTTACGTTTGATTCGTCTCACCTCGACAACGCCATGCTTTCCAGTTCTTTCCAGGATACGCTCGTCGGTAGTGTTCACCAGATCCCTATGAAATACTAAACCTTTCTTCAGGTTTAGGGACTGGTGCTTCACTACCTCGACTGGAATACCACCGAAACTTGTCGTCCCAAGAAGACCATCTGTCTGTCTCTTTCCTTGAGTTTTTATCAAGAGTGCGCCGTTTCGCAGCTTTTTTACTGTGTCTACATCGCCCCATTTCCCCTCAATTGCATCATGTAAATCAAAAGGATCAACGTTTGTAAAATTTTGCCCATCGGTCCTTGTTACCATAAGGTACCGAGGGAAAAACGTTGAATCCTTTTCATCAAGCGGCGAAACTAGAGGCATAAACTTCCTCTTATTAAATTTTAAAGACGGCTTTGTAAGGGAGCCACCCTGTGAAATAATGGACGCTATGTTTGGTCCCACGAGTAGCTAGGGAACTAAAAGTCAACCCCCGGCAGAGCCCCGCTTGCCCGGTGTTCGCTTTTGCGAATGTTTTTTGTAGGCTATGTTTCCCTTACGGTGTGAAACACACGTTCAATTTCTGCCCCATTATTTTTTTCCTTTATAATTGCAGTATGAACGCGGTGTTCTGATTATTTATTTATTTATTTATTTAACTTATGTTTCATCTGAATTGTTGTTCTTTATTATTCATGTACTTACCTTTTTCTTTGAAGTGTCTTTCTAGACGCACCATACCGTCACATTTTCTCACGAGGTACTGTGCTTGCCCCAGCGGCAACGCTCGCAATGTGCATGGGGCTGTGCTTTGATTGGCTGCTCTTTCACTCCTCCTTCATTCTGGAAGATTCGGTGCGCTGACGTCACTACCGCTATATAACCGTAGGTCCATCGGCCTATGGGTTGACTCTCCATCTTCAGTCGCTTGCTACTACAAGCTTGCCGGGGGTCATTACCCTCTGGTGTCACGGCCTTTCCAGAGGCCCTGCTTCACGTCAACACGGAATTAGGCTCCAGGCCAACCTTTGCTCCAGCTGGCGGCTGGGCATGTTCTACAAACGCTGTACTCAGTTCAAGGTCTGCCTAAGGAAAAGACAACTTCTCGAACCAGCGGAGATGTTAATACCAAGAAACATCTCACTGCTGGTCAACTCTCGTCATCACGACTGAACATCGCCAAAACCTTGGCTCTGAACCAGCGCTGCTGGAGTGTGGGCGCATTAACCACGATCATCAGCCCTGTGCGGGCAAATACAACTGCCACTTCAAAGCATCAGCCCGTTGCGGACTAACCAACTGTCTCCAGCCAAGGGTTTGCTGGCCTAAAGAAAGGGTTATGTATTTTCACCTCATTGAAAGGTGGTATCATATTCATCATGGTTAATCATTAAGAGTTCCTCGTTTAGGTATTTATAATTATGTCTCTCTTTTTATGAACAATATAAATTTTTAATCCCTCATAAAGGAATTTTGTTAACCGTTTCCGTTTCCTGGAGAAACTTGAAAATTTGCATTTTTATTATTCTCCTTGTTAATTCTTAAAACTATATTTATTAGGAGTAACTTTATACGCTGTTTAAAAAATATTGCATTTTGAATTTGCATTTTTATTCTTCTTCTTGTTAATTCTTAAAGCTATATTTATTAGAAGTAACTTTATATGCTGTTTAAAAACTTTAATAAACGCAAAGGCAAATTCTAATCTTGGTCTCTTCCATCACCCAAGATTCAATCCCTGTGTCCGAAACCTTACATCTTTTCGAAATCCCTAAAAGGGTGCAGCATACCCTTTTCCATGGTAACTCAACCCCGGATCGAACCCAGAACCTTCATTCTGAGACCACAAATTCTATTCTAAAAAAAAAACTTGTGCAATCTAATATTTGTCTTATACATTTCAGTATATCGTGGCTAGCGCAGGAGATCTGCGGGAAAGCGGAAACAATCCCAGCATACTACACAACTGGTTTCTTTCCGGAAAGCAGGTCTGTCTGGTGCCGCAAGCAGCTTTGGTAAGTGAGTTGTTCCAACTGTCCAGCCATGCCAGTAATAATAGATGATAAACTGTTAAACTCTCGGGCGGCCTACAAAGGTCAACTCACCCGTTTTCAAAAATATTTAGCTACTCTACCGAAAGAGGAACAAAACCTTGACATTATATCTCAGCGTTTAAAAGCTTTTGAACAGGCGTACGAGAAATATGATCTCGTGCAACTTGAAATTGAAATCAAAAGTCCAGAACATCAATCAAATAGGGAAGAAGTAGAGAGTAATTACTTTGATACACACGCTCAGGCTGTGGCATTAGTTAGAACTTTGACCCTGGCGTTGAAGGTAGAGGAAACTCAAGGAAGAATTAGCGACCATGGGAATGGTATCAAACCATTGCTACCTAAAATTGAAATTCCGCATTTTTCAGGAAAGGAAGAGATGTGGCAATCATTCTTTGAATTGTTCAGTTCATTAGTACATGATAATGCCACACTTCCAGAAATTCAGAAATTTCATTACTTAAAATCCATTTTGCAGGGACCACCCCTTCAAATTATAAGAGAACTCCCCTTAACAGGAGAAAACTATAACATTGCTATAGAGCTTCTTAAAGGCCGTTATGGCAACGAAAAATTATGCTTACAGAGGCATATTCAAGCCTTATTTAACCTGCCCGCATTGCGAGCTGACAGCTTGTCAACACTGCGAGCCTTAAGTGACACGGTCCAACTACACGTCAGAGCATTGGCACGGTTGAATCAACCGGTCGAGCATTGGGATCTATTCTTAGTTCACTTGGTTACTTCTAAATTTGATTCATCAACCTTAAAGGCATGGGAGAGGGAACTAACAAATGACACTTCATATACCTATGGCTCATTGCTTACGTTTATAAATAATAGATGTCAGGTTTTATCAGCCGTAGCCTGTCATATGTCAGGAAGTGCAGGTAACAAATCTAATGTTGTGAAGCCAGTCGGTACTAAAATAAACAAATCTGCTGTCTTTACTGTTCAACATAATTCAACAGATTGTATTCTCTGTAAAGCGCCTCACAGGTTATATTCCTGCGTTGCCTTTAAAGCCCTTTCTACCGACGAAAGACGCAAATTAATAGCTCAAAAAAGATATTGCTACAACTGTCTGTCAGCTAGGCATATGGTGCCTGATTGCGTATCTAAAAATACTTGCTCCCATTGCAAGGCTCAACATCATACCTTGCTTCATAGGTTTGAAAAGCCACGTCAGGCTCCTTCCCCTGGATGTTCTAAAGATACATCCCCAGGAGCCAATGCGCAATCTTATACTCAGAGCTCTAGCTCTATTCGTAGTTCCCAGGTGCTACTATCAACCGTGTTATTAAAAGTTCAAGATTCCTCTGGTAGATGGCTTGAAGCACGTGCCTTATTGGATAATGCCGCCACCCATGACTTCATAAGTGAGCGTCTCATTAAGAAACTTGGTCTTCCCAAGCAACCTACATTAATTCAGGTTACCGGTATTAACAATAGCAATGTTAAATCTTTGCATTTTGTTCGTGTTCACATCAAAGATGCTGTTAATTATAACACAACATTTCAGTTGAATTGTCTTGCCATTGATACTATTGGCAGTAATACCCCTAGTACTTCTTTTGAAATTAGAAATTGGCAATTTCCTCATAACATTCAGTTGGCAGATCCAACATTTAATACGAGCGCTCCAGTAGACATACTTCTCAGTGCCCAAGTATTTTGGCAATGTCTCCTTAGCTCTAAGGTTAAAATATCACCAGGAGTGTTTGTTCATCATACCAAGCTAGGTTGGTTAGTAACGGGTCAGGTCCCTCGTAAGTCATTTCAAAATTTCTCACAATGTCATTTTGTCAATACAAGTCTCGATTACAACTTAGAAAGATTTTGGAAAATCGAAACTATAGATTCAGTTTCACCTTCCTCAGTTGAAAATGAAATGTGTGAAAAACTGTTTCGCGAAACAACCAAACGCAATTCAGAGGGTAGATTTGTCGTAACAATGCCCCGAGTGGATAATCCACCTCTTTTATTTGAAACACACCCTAGGGCTCTTAGAGCACTCTATGCTGTGGAAAGCAAATTTAAACGTGACCCTGTTGTTAAAACTCAATACTCCACATTTATGGAGGAATATGAGGCACTTGATCACATGGAGGTTGTTACCAAGAAAGATGATGCTTCTTATACCCCATCTGAAGTCATTTACCTCAATCATCATCCAGTTTGGAAGAATGAGATTTTAAAGGAAAACATAAGAGTGGTCTTTAATGGCTCTGCATTTCTTCTGTTTTGATGAATTTTCGCTTGTTCCCTATCGCAGTGATATCTGATATCAAGCAGATGTATAGGCAGATTTTGGTCGATCAACAACAGCGCGACCTTCAGAGAATTCTTTGGCGCGACGAGCCTACTAAACCTGGCAAGATTTTTCGGCTAAAAACATTAACCTATGGACTAAAGCCTTCTGCTTTTTTTAGCCATACGTACGTTGAAATTACTTGCTGAACAGGATGGCCCGTTGTATTCTCCTAAGGCTTCTGAAGTGTTAAAATCATCATTTTACGTTGACGATTTTCTTCATTCATTTGAGTCAGTATCTGAAGCACTGCAGGTCTCTAAAGATTTGACAGCCTTGCTTTTGGGAGGCGGATTTTCCTTGTGCAAGTGGAACTCTAATTCGGAAGAATTTCTTTCTAAATTTCCATTAACTTCAGTCTATAACGACTCAGTAGAGCTTCTTCAGGAAAGTAATTCCATCAAACCTCTAGGCATCTATTGGAGTCCTCAAAGGGATTTTTTCTTTTTCAAAATTAATCTCAGTGACATCAAACCGCAAACTAAGCGGCAAATTTTGTCTGAGATTGCAAAGATATTTGATCCTCTCCAATTTTTGGCGCCAATCATCGTCACAGCAAAGCTTTTCATGCAAGACCTTTGGTCCTTGAAAACTGGTTGGGATGAACCAGTTCCTTCAGAGTTGCAAAAAAATTGGATTTCTTATAGAAATAGTTTGGAAGATCTCTCTAATGTTATTATCCCGCGAGTGATTATTCCCTTTCCCTCCTGTGGAGGATATGAACTTCACATCTTTGCCGATAGCTCATTGGAAGCTTATGGATGTTGTGCGTATATTGTTCGCCGTAATTTTGTCCAGTCATATTTCTTTTCCAATTTAATTTGCGCTAAGTCAAAGGTGGCCCCTCTTAAATCTTTATCCTTGCCACGACTGGAACTTTGTGCTGCTCTTCTGGCGGTTGAATTATCTGTCAAAATCCGTCAATCTTTGAAAATCCGATTTATTAAAACTTACTTTTGGAGTGACTCAGCCATCACGTTGGCATGGATTGCCAAACCTCCCTCGCATTGGCAGGTGTTTGTAGCTAATAGAGTGTCTAAAATTCAACAATTGTCTAACCTTGAACAATGGCATCATGTATCTGGCAAGGAGAACCCTGCAGATGTCATTTCTCGGGGATGTTCCCCTCTTATGTTGGCTAACCTGACATTATACTGGCACGGTCCCCGTTGGCTTCTGCAAGAACCCTCCGCTTGGCCAAATTTTCCTCTTCCGGAGTTATCAGACTTGCCGGATGCTGGTAAGGTTACTGGATCTTCTCTTCTCGTTTCTGACTCTCCCCTTCTCTTGCAGCGATATTCCTCTTTCCATAAATTGGTGAGGGTTATGGCTTATCTCCTTCGATGGAAATATTTTGTGGTAGAACAACCCCTTTTTCCTAAGCCATATTTAACCCTTTCTGAATTAGGTTTAGCCACTACAAAAATCTTATGGCTTACTCAACAAGAAATATTCTCTGAAGAATGTCTGGTGTTGTCCCAAGGTCAATCCCTTAAGAAATCGAGTAGGCTTTCCTCACTCGCCCCCTTTTTGGATACTGATGGTTTATTAAGAGTAGGAGGACGTTTATCTTTGGCTGATCTTTCTGAGGATAAAAAACATCCAATTATTCTTCCCTCAAAGCATCATGTCACTTCCTTAATCATTCGTCAGTATCATTACCAGCATCTTCATGCTGGAACTCGTACATTACTTTCTATCATTCGTGAAAGGTATTGGCCCATAAACGGAGTCCATGAAGTTACCTCTGTCATCCGGAAGTGCATTCCATGTTTTAAATCCAAACCTAAAGTTACCGCTCAGCTCATGGGTGATCTTCCCAACTTTAGATCCGCGCCTGCTAGACCCTTTACCTTTACGGGGGTGGATTATTCCGGGCCTTTTGTTTACAGAAGAAATTCTCCTGAGGCCAAAAAATGTATTTTTGGAAAACTCTATATTTCGCTGTTTGTATGTATGGTCACCGGAGCAGTTCACTTAGAACTAGTTACCAACGCCTCTACTGCTTACTTTTTGGCAGCTTTTGCCAGATTTTCTGCTCGCAGAGGTCTTCCTTCAGAAGTATTCTCAGACAATGCTAAAAATTTTATCGGAGCTTCTGAGCAAATTAAGAGAGCTCTTACTCAAAATTCAGCGCTGGAAAGGATTACTGATTATGCTCACCAGAGAAATTTCAAGTGGCACTTCATCCCCCCTTATGCACCTCATCAAGGTGGGAGGTGGGAGTCTTGTGTGAAACTCACCAAGAAGCACCTTAGACGTGTTTGTGGCCACACCCCCCTTTCTCATGAAGAGTTTAATTCCTTAATCATTTTTATTGAGGGCATAATTAATTCTCGTCCTTTATCACCCTTATCTAATGATCCTTCAGATCTTCTGCCATTAACGCCAGGCCATTTTCTTATCGGTGGTCCTTTGACTGCCTCTCCCCCTTTGTTATATTCTAATTCTCAATCTTCTTTAGCCATTTCTTGGCGCAAAATTGAAAGTTTGCGCAATAATTTTTGGCGCCGCTGGAGGTTGGAATACCTCGGTTTGCTTCAGCAGCGTGGCAAATGGCTTGTTTCCTGCTCTAACCTTCAGGTGGGGGACTTGGTGCTTTTGAAAGACCCTAGTCCTCCTCTTGTCTGGAATTTGGGTAAGGTTGTTGAGTGCTTTCCTGGCAGAGATGGTAGGGTTCGCGTGGTAAAACTGCAGACTTCTGCTGGCCATTTTCTTAGGCCAATCACTATGATTGCTCCTTTGCCACGCGAGGCCTAACTTCTGCGCTTTCTTACTGCAATTTTTTCTCGCCCCTCCCAGCATGTTCGCTTTTGCGAATGTTTTTTGTAGGCTATGTTTCCCTTACGGTGTGAAACACACGTTCAATTTCTGCCCCATTATTTTTTTCCTTTATAATTGCAGTATGAACGCGGTGTTCTGATTATTTATTTATTTATTTATTTAACTTATGTTTCATCTGAATTGTTGTTCTTTATTATTCATGTACTTACCTTTTTTTTTGAAGTGTCTTTCTAGACGCACCATACCGTCACATTTTCTCACGAGGTACTGTGCTTGCCCCAGCGGCAACGCTCGCAATGTGCATGGGGCTGTGCTTTGATTGGCTGCTCTTTCACTCCTCCTTCATTCTGGAAGATTCGGCGCGCTGACGTCACTACCGCTATATAACCGTAGGTCCATCGGCCTATGGGTTGACTCTCCATCTTCAGTCGCTTGCTACTACAAGCTTGCCGGGGGTCATTACCCTCTGGTGTCACGGCCTTCCCAGAGGCCCTGCTTCACGTCAACACGGAATTAGGCTCCAGGCCAACCTTTGCTCCAGCTGGCGGCTGGGCATGTTCTACAAACGCTGTACTCAGTTCAAGGTCTGCCTAAGGAAAAGACAACTTCTCGAACCAGCGGAGATGTTAATACCAAGAAACATCTCACTGCTGGTCAACTCTCGTCATCACGACTGAACATCGCCAAAACCTTGGCTCTGAACCAGCGCTGCTGGAGTGTGGGCGCATTAACCACGATCATCAGCCCTGTGCGGGCAAATAGAACTGCCACTTCAAAGCATCAGCCCGTTGCGGACTAACCAACTGTCTCCAGCCAAGGGTTTGCTGGCCTAAAGAAAGGGTTATGTATTTTCACCTCATTGAAAGGTGGTATCATATTCATCATGGTTAATCATTAAGAGTTCCTCGTTTAGGTATTTATAATTATGTCTCTCTTTTTATGAACAATATAAATTTTTAATCCCTCATAAGGGAATTTTGTTAACCGTTTCCGTTTCCTGGAGAAACTTGAAAATTTGCATTTTTATTATTCTCCTTGTTAATTCTTAAAACTATATTTATTAGGAGTAACTTTATACGCTGTTTAAAAAATATTGCATTTTGAATTTGCATTTTTATTCTTCTTCTTGTTAATTCTTAAAGCTATATTTATTAGAAGTAACTTTATATGCTGTTTAAAAACTTTAATAAACGCAAAGGCAAATTCTAATCTTGGTCTCTTCCATCACCCAAGATTCAATCCCTGTGTCCGAAACCTTACATCTTTTCGAAATCCCTAAAAGGGTGCAGCATACCCTTTTCCACCCGGGGTAAGGCTAAGGTTCTCCAGAAGTCGCCAGGTATCTGGAGGTGGGTCGCTTGTGACTACTCACCCAGTAGCCATTCATCACCTCGCCACGACCACTCAGCTTGTGATTAGGGGAGGATTCCACCTCCTGTCACGCACACACACATTTACACCAAAGAAAGAAAAGATGAGACAAGGGCCAACTAAGGCGGGAAAGTGAAAGACTCCCTAGGCCTAGGATACCCTAATACCGTCGGGGTCGGAAAAGAACAAGAGTTGACCAAGAGAGGTCGACAGGAAAGAAGACGGAGAGGAGCCCGGCACAAGTAAGTGGAATCAATGCCGGACTCAGCTGGGGTCCCGTGGTCGCTAACCCACGTCCCACTAGATGTGATTGTTAATGTTGTTGTTGTTGTTTGTGTATTTTTAGGGAAACATCTAGGTCATCTTCCCGTAATGATACGGGTGGTAGTGATTGTGAAAATGATGATGAAATGGAAACTACAAACTATGAAGGACTAGAGGAAGAAAGGTGCAAAAAAAAAAGTAAGAAGGGAAATAAAAGACTGGGAAAAGAAATGTTCTCACCACTCAAAGAATGAGTACTGAGGGTCTCAGAAAGAAGTAGAGCCGAAAAGAAGATAGGAAAGGGAAAGAAGAGAGGGGCCGCCCTATAGTCAACTCTCGGGAAAGCCAACTCTCGAGTTCACCAACCGTGAGCCCTTGAGGGTGTAGTACCTATACGGAGCGCTCCGTGCATCGCTACATACACCCTGCCTCATTTAGGGTCTTGTGCAGAAGATAGGAGATACCATGAATACAAAAGGAGACGTTTTAAGGGGAGACTGTACTCCCTATGTCGACAATCTATACTAATATAATAAAGCTGAAGAGTTTGAGTGTTTGTTTATGTGTTTAAACGCGCTAATCTCTGGAACTACCAGTCGGATTCGAAAAATTCGTTTTGTATATGATAGCCAGATTCAAGAGGAATAGTTTAGGCTATGTATCATTAGGCTACACCTCTCAGGTAACCTTAAAGATTGATTTTTGTTCAGTAAGTCGGAAGAACAAGCGCTTCAGAAGGGCTTCAATAATACCGAAGTCTATTGTTGCCATGTAATGCGGGCCGCATCACGTCGCCCCTACCAATGTTCTGGTGCAGAATTGCGAGCTGCTTATAAATTGCAGTCACGGGGAGTAATTAGTGGCCCCTTAAAACAGTTATCATCATGACAATAGTATGCCTCTGTGCAAGGGCGATGGTGTTGGCGCAGTATACTGAGGTTATCAGCTGCAATAAGCGTTGGTGTTTTAAAATGTACTTTCATTTATTCCGATCCTTATCCTTGAGCACTCCAGTTCTGTAAAACAAATAAATACACTGGGCGAAGCCGGGCACTACTGCTAGTGTTAAATATGGTTGATTGTTGCCAATTTTTCTCAGGAACTATTTACAATAAACACTTGAATTTTGTATGGGATGTACATTATGTGAGACCTTCTGATACATAGTGAATTATTTTAGAATGAGTAATGTTATCTACTTTATAATGCTCAAATACCACTCACTGACTGACTCACTCATTCATTCATCACGAAATCTCAGAAACCACCCAACGGATTGGAATGAAATTTGGTATGCAGCTTCCTCAAGGGCCGCAAACGCCCACTAAGAAAGGATTTTTGGACATTCAAGTTCTAAAGGGGTATTAAGGGGGTAGACCTGCATTTCATTGAATAGCAATATCTCCGGATTGGTTTCATTGGGGGATGTGATACTCGGCATATAAACTCATCATTAAAAATAAGAAGACACGTGTCTGAGTGTTTTTCGATGTGGTGTATATTATGAGGTGAAAGGAGTGAAAAGTGGGGGTTGAAGGATTCCTAACGGAGCGTGTATCTCTTAAACGACATAGGCGAGGAGTTTGGAACTCAGCCGAAAAATATCAGCATAAAAAATAACTAAACAGGTGTTTGACCGTTTTTTCCTAAATCCAATTTAAGGGGCCACGGGGAGGGGTGAAATTATGGGGGAGGGGGGGGGGACGTAATATGTCTGAGAGTAAAATTATACATGGGCTATGTCGTAGACAATAACACATTACATCTTTTTTGTCTCTTGCTATTTCATCATACGACGAATACTTAGGGAGTTATTAATGATTTTGTACTTTTTGGCCGGAATTCACTAAGTCCCAGGAATGACATAAAAGTTGATTCGAATGAAATTTCAAAAAATAGTTTTTTTTAATACTTTTATTATATTTTTCACGTCTTTTAGGGTCCGAAACCAACATGATATTTTGATGTTTTTTTTCGTCCCATGCATTTTTGGTTTCAGGTGATAGAATTATTTTTCACTAGTACCGATGCTTATCTACTGCTAGCTGAAGTACCCGTGCTTCGCTACGGGTCATAAATAAATTACAGTGTGAAGGTGACAGTTAAAACAGGGGATAGGCGAGGTACTGCGCAGAGGGAGATTAAGGATGGAATATTTTGTCCAACTACACCGTTCGGCGTTGACCGTGTTTTATAGCACACATTTAGGTTTTACTCGCTAACCGTTGAAGATACCTTTCGGATAGAAAATGTAATTTTAAACCTCGTATATGCCATCAAAAGTTTGCTATTTCTTAGCGTTCACTTTTTATTTGAAATGGAAATATGAAAGTTTGAAACCAAAGGGTGTAGTGACGTCACTAAAATGGTCGCCATCTTTAAATAGTGCAAAGTATTAAAATCAAAAGTAGCCAATATGTTAATTAGGTAAATCTTTTAAGAGATACTTGCTCCGTTAAGAATCCTCCAAAACTCACTTTTCACACATACACCTCATAATATACACCACATCGAAAAACCCTCAGACATGTGTCTTCTTATTCTTAATGATGAGTTTGTATGCATAGTATCCCATCCCAAAGAAACCAATCGGGAGATATTGTTATTCAATTAAATGCAAGTCTACCCCCTTAATACCCCTTTAGAACCTGAATATCCAAAATTCCTTCCTTAGTGGACGTTTTCGACATACAACGAACATAGCCCCTTAATGTCATGTTTCTAACTTCAATAATTTTGGCTGGGGGATGATGAGTAAGTCAGGACATTTTATTTCAATTATTTTTCAAAATTTCACCCCTCTCATGAACCCCTTAAATTGGATTTATGAAAATAAACGGTCAAACACCTATTTACTTATTTGTGAGCTGTTCTTCCCCCCTGAGTTTGATGAGTGAGTGATTTAGGACACTTTATTTCCTGTTTTTCCCCCCAGAATTTCACCCCTCTCCAAGGGCCCCTTAAATTGGATTTATGAAAATCGGTCGAACACCTATTTACTTATGTTTTAAGCTTTTTTTCCCGCCGAATTTCAAACTTCTCGCCTATGTCGTTTAAGAGATACACGCTCCGTTAAGAATCCCTGAACCCCCAATTTTCACCCCTTTCACCTCATAATATGCACCTCGTCGATAAACCCTTAGACATATGTCTGATTATTTTAATGATTAGCTTATATACCGAATATCACATCCCCAAAGAAACAACTCATGAGATATCGTTATTCAATGAAATGCACGTTTAACCCCTTAATACCTCTTTAAAACCAGAATAACAAAAATCATTCATTAGTTGACGTTTTCGACATACAGCGAACATATTCCCATAATTTCATGTTTCTAACTTTAATAGTTTTCGCTAGGCGTGATGAGTGAGTGAGTCAGATAGGACATTTTCGTTCAATTATTTTTACCAGAATCTCACCCCTCCCCATGGGCCACTTAAATTGGATTGATGAAAAAACGCTTGAACACCTATTAACTTATTTTTAAGCTGTCTTTTTCCCCTGAGTTTGATGAGTGAGTGAGTTAGTCAGTCAGTTAGGACACTTTCTCTCCTTTTTTCCCCCAGAATTTCACCGCACCCCATTGGCTCCTTAAATTAATTTATGAAAAAACGGTGGAACGCCGATTTACTTATTTTTAAGCTGTTTTTTTTTTTTCGCTGAGTTTCAAATTTCTCGCCTATGTCGTTTAGGAGTTAGGCCTACACGCTTCGTTAGGAATCCTTAACCCCCACTTTTCACCCCCTTTCACCTCATAATAATACACCACAACGAAAAACCCTTAGACACATGTCTGCTTATTTTAAATGATTAGTTTATATGTCGAGTATCACATCCACAAATGAAACCACTCGTGAGATATTGTTATTCAATTAAATGCAGGTTTAACCCCTTAAGACCCCCTTAGAACCTGAATATTCAAAAATCCTCCCTTAGTGTATGGTTTTGACATACAACGAACATATCCCGAAAATGACATGTTTCCAACTTCAATATTTTTGGCTGGGCGATGATGAGTGAGTGAGTCAGGACATTTTCATTCAACTTTTTTTCTTCAGAATTTCACCCCTCCCGATGAACCCCTTAAATTTGATTTATCCAAAAAACTGTCGAACACATATATACTTACTTTTAAGCAGTTTTTCCCCCTGAGTTTGAAAAGCGAGTGAGTCAATCGGTTAGGACATTTTCTTTCCTGTTTTTTACCCAGAATTTCACCCCTCCCCATGGGGCTCTTAAATTGGATTTATGAAAAAACGGTCAAACACCTATTTACTTATTTTTATGCTGATTTTCTTCCGCTGAGTTTCAAACTCCTCGCCTATGCCGTTTAGGAGATACAGGCTCCGTTAGGAATCTTTCAACCCCAACTTTTCACCCCCTTTCACCTCATAATATACACCACATCGAAAAACCCTCAGACACATGTCTTCTTATTTTTAATGATGAGTTTATGTGCCGAGTATCACATCTTCCAATGAAACCAATCGGGAGATATTGCTATTCAATGAAATGCAGGTCTACCCCCTTAACACCCCTTTAGAACCTGAATATCCAAAAATCCTCTTTTGGAGGGCATTTACGGCCCTTGAGGAAGCTGCATACCAAATTTCATTCCAATCCGTTGGGTGGTTTCTGAGATTTCGTGATGAATGTGTGAGTGAGTGAGTGGTATTTGACAAATAATATCTAGTAGATAGTGTCAAGTCTTTGTTATGCTATACTCGGTTGACAGTGCTGTGTGAGCAGTTGAGTAACTAACGGGATTTCAAGTAAAGATCCTCATTTTCTATACCGGTAGTGCAGAGCGTAACTCGGATCCATTCGGCCGTGTCTCGACTTGAGCTATGTTGCCATGGAAACTATCTGCCTTGCCATTCCTTCGTGAGTATATTTTATGATTTGATTAGCCTGTGCTTGAGTGCAAAAGGGCCGAAATCAGAAGAATGAGAATGACTATCGAAAATTCATGTAGCCAGCGGTTCCTTCTGGGTCCTAAACTATGTGTATGCAAAATTTGGTTGAGATTGGTGGAACGGTGTAGATTTGTATACGGAACAGATCCACATACATACATACATACATACATACAGACTTTCACTTTTATATATAAGAAGACTAGCTGAAGTACCCGTGCTTCGCTACGCGTCATAAATAAATTAAAATATGAAGGTGACAGTTAAAACAGGGGATAGGCGAGGTGCTGCGCAGAGGGAGATTAAGGATGGAACATTTTGTCCAACTACACCGCTCGGCGTTGACCGTGTTTTATAGCACAAATTTAGGTTTTACTCGCTAACGGTTGGAGATACCTTTCGGATAGAAAATGTAATTTTTAACCTCGTATATACCAACAAAAGTTTGCTATTTCTTAGCGTTCTCTTTGTATTTGAAATGGAAATATGAAAGTTTTAAACCAAAGGGTGTAGTGAAGTCACTAAAATGGTCGCCATCTTTAAATAGTACAAAGTATTGAAATCAAAAGTAACCTATATGTTAACCAGGTAAATCAGCTACTTTCATGTAAAATTCATGTAAATCGGACCAGTGGTACTTGCGTGATTGAGTAATACATAGACGCACATCATCTCATTTTTAGCCTCGCTTCGCTCGCGTCATAGTCGTGTCATATTGTTATTCAATGAAATGCAGGTTTAACCCCATTAACACCCCTTTAGAACCTGAATATCCAAAAATCCCTCCTTGGTAGACGTTTTCGACACACAACAAACATATCCCCAAAATATCATTCTTCTAACTTTAATCGTTTGGGTTGGTCGATGAGAGTGAACATCCAAAAATCCTTCATTAGGGGACGTTTTTCTTCCAGAATTTCACCCCTCCCCATAGGCCCCTTAAATTGGATTTATGAAAAAACGGTCGAACACATATTTATTTTATTTATTTATTTATTCATTTATTTATTTATTTATTTATTTATTTTTAAGCTGATTGATTTCCTCCGAGTTTCAAACTGCTCGCTTATGTCGTTTAAGAGATACACGGTCCGTTAGGAATCTTTCAACCCCCACTTTTCATCCCTTTCACCTCATAATATACACTACATCGAAAAATCATTAGACATGTGTCAGCTTATTTTTAATGATTAGTATATATGCCAAGTATCACATCCCCAAATGAAACCACTCGTGAGATATGGTTATTCAATGAAATGCACGTTTAGCCCCCTTAATACCTATTTAGAGCCTGAATATTCTAAACTCTTTCGTTAGTGGACGTGTTCGACATACAACGAACATATCCCCAAAATGTCATGTTTCTAACTTTAATAATTTTGGCTGGGCTATGATGAGTGAGTGAGTCAGTCAGGACATTTCCTTTCATTTATTTTTTATAATTTCACCCCTCCCCATGAACCCCTTAAATTGGATTTATGAAACAAACGGTCGAACACCTATTTACTTATTTAAAGCTGTTTTCCCCCTGAGTTTGATGAGTGAGTGAGTCAATCAGTTAGGACACTTTCTTTCCTGTTTTTTTTTTCCAGAATTTCACCTCTCACCAAGGGCCCCTTAAATTGGATTTATGAAAAAAAAAACAGTCGAACACCTATTTACTTGTATTTTAAGCTGTTCTTTTCCCGCCGAATTTCAAACTTCTCGCCTATGTCCTTTAAGAGATACTCGCTCCGTCAAGAATCCCTCAACCACCAATTTTCACCCCTATCACCTCATAATATACACCACATCGATAAACCCTTAGACATATGTCTGATAATTTTTAATGATTAGTTTATATACCGAATATCACATCCCCTAAGAAACAAATCATGACATATCGTTATTCAATGAAATGCACGTTTACCCCCTTAACATCTCTTTAAAACCCGAATAAACAAAAATCATTCCTTAGTTGACGTTTTCGACATACAGCGAACATATTCCCAAAATTTCATTTTTCCAACTTAAATAGTTTTTGTTGGGCGTGATGAGTGAGTGAGTCAGACAGGGCTTTTTCTTTCAATTATTTTTACCAGAATTTCACCCCTCCCCATGGGCCCCTTAAATTGGAATGATGAAAAAACGCTTGAACAACTATTAACTTATTTTTAAAGCTGTTTTTTTCCCCTGAGTTTGGTGAGTGAGTTAGTCAGTTAGGACACTTTCTCTCCTTTTTTCCCCCAGAATTTCACCCCACTCCATTGGCCCCTTAAATTAATTTATGAAAAAGCGGTCGAACACCGATTTACTTATCTTTTTAGCTGATGATTTTTCGCTGCGTTTCAGATTTCTCGCCTATGTCGTTTAAGAGATAGGCCTACACGCTCCGTTAGGAATCCTTCAACCCCCACTTTTCACCCCTTTCACCTCATAATAATACACCACATCGAAAAACCCTTAGACACATGTCTGCGTATTTTTAATGATTAGTTTATATGCCGAGTATCACATCCACAAATGAAACGACTCGTGAGATATTGTTATTCAATGAAATTCAGGTTTAACCCCCTTAAGACCCCTTTAGAGCCTGAATATCCAAAAATCCTCCCTTAGTGTACGGTTTTGACATACAACGAACATATCCCCAAAATGCCATGTTTCCAACTTCAATATTTTTGGCTGGGCGATGATGAGTGAGTGAATGAGTCAGGACATTTTCTTTCATTTTTTTCCTTCAGAATTTCACCCCTCCCGATGAACCCCTTCAATTTGATTGATAAAAAAACTGTCGAACAGCTATTTACTTACTTTAAAGCAGTTTTTCCCCCTGAGTTTGATGAGTGAGTCAGTCAGTCAATCAGTTAGGACATTTTCTTTCCTGTCCCCCACCCCCCACAGAATTTCACCCCTCCCCATGGGCCTCTTAAATTGGATTTATGAAAAAAAAAAACGGTCAAACACATATTTACTTATTTTTATGCTGATTTTTTTCCGCTGAGTTTCAAACTCCTCGCCTATGTCGTTTAAGACATACATGCTCCGTTAGGAATCTTTCAATCCCTACTTTTCACCCCTTTCACCTCATAATATACTCCACATCGAAAAACCCTCAGACACGTGTCTTACTTTTTAATGATGAGTTTATATGCCGTGTATCACATCCCCCAATGAAACCAATCGGGAGATATTGTTATTCAATGAAATGCAGGTTTAACCCCATTAAGACCCCTTTAGAACCTGAATATCCGAAAATCCTCCCTTAGTAGACTGTTTTGAAATACAATGAACATATCCCCAAACTGTCATGTTTCTAACTTCAATCATTTTGGCTGGGCGATGATGAGTGAGTGAGTGAGTGAGTGAGTCAGGACATTTTCTTTCAATTTTCTTTTTTCAGAATTTCACCCCTCCCCATGAACCCCTTAAATTTGATTTATGAAAAAAACTGTCGAACAGCTATTTACTTACTTTAAAGCAGTTTTTCCCCCTGAGTTTGATGAGTGAGTGAGTCAGTCAATCAGTTAGGACACTTTCTTTCCTGTTCCCACCCCCCCTCCAGAATTTCACCCCACCCCATGGGCCCCTTAAATTGGATTTATGATGAAACGGTCAAACACATATTTACTTATTTTTATGCTGATTTTTTCCCGCTGAGTTTCAAACTCCTCGCCTATGTCGTTTAAGAGATACGCGCTCCGTTAGGAATCTTTCAATCCCCAATTTTCACCCCTTTCATCTCATAATATACACCACATCGAAAAACCCTCCGACTCGTGTCTTCTTATTTTTAATGATGAGTTTATGTGCCGAGTATCACATCCCCCAATAAAACCAATCGGGAGATATTGCTGTTCAATTAAATGCAGGTCTACCCCCTTAACACCCCTTTAGAACCAGAATATCCAAAAATCCTCTCTTAGTGGGCATTTGCGGCCCTTGGGGAAGCTGCATACCAAATTTCATTCCAAACCGTTTGATGGTTTCTGAGATTTCGTGATGAATGAATGAGTGAGTGAGTGGTATTTGACAAATATATAGTAGAAGATAGTGTCAAGTCTTTGTTATGCTAAACTCGATTGACAGTGCTGTGTGAGAAGTTGAGTAACTAACGTGATTTCAAGTAAAGATCCTCATTTTCTATACCGGTAGTGCAGAGCGCAAATGGCATCCATTCGGCCGTGTCTCGACTTGAGCTATGTTGCCATGGAAACTATCCGCCTTGCCATTCCTTCATGAGTATATTTTATGATTTGATTAGCATGTGCTGGAGTGCAAAAGGGTCGAAATCAGAAGAATGAGAAAGACTATCGTAAATTCATGTAGCCAGCGGTTCCTTCTGGGTCCTAAACTATGTGTATGCAAAGTGTGGTTGAGATTGGTGGAACGGTGTAGATTTGTATACGGAACAGATCCACATACATACCCACATACATACAGACTTTCACTTTTATATATTAGAAGATATAAAGCTCAAATACAACTCACTGACTGACTCACTCATTCATTCATCACGAAATCTCAGAAACCACCGAACGGATTGGAATGAAATTTTGTATACAACTTCCTCAAGGGCCGCAAACGTCCACTAAGAAAGGATTTTTGGATATTCAGGTTCTAAAGGGGTTTTAAGGGGGTAGACCTGCATTTCATTGAATAGCAATATCTCCGGATTGGTTTCATTGGGGGATGTGATACTCGGCATATAAACTCATCATTAAAAATAAGAAGACACGTGTCTGAGTGTTTTTCGATGTGGTGTATATTATGAGGTGAAAGGAGTGAAAAGTGGGGGTTGAAGGATTCCTAACGGAGCGTGTATCTCTTAAAAGACATAGGCGAGGAGTTTGGAACTCAGCCGAAAAATATCAGCATAAAAAATAACTAAACAGGTGTTTGACCGTTTCTTCCTAAATCCAATTTAAGGGGCCACGGGGAGGGGTGAAATTATGGGGGAGGGGGGGGGGAACGTAATATGTCTGAGAGTAAAATTATACATGGCCTATGTCGTAGACAATAACACATTGCATCTTTTTTGTCACTTGCTATTTCATCATACGACGAATACTTAGGGAGTTATTAATGATTTTGTACTTTTTGGCCGGAATTTTCCAAGTCCCAGGAATGACATAAAAGTTGATTCGAATGAAATTTCAAAAAATAGTTTTTTTTAATACTTTTATTATATTTTTCACGTCTTTTAGGGTCCGAAACCAACATGATATTTTGATGTTTTTTTTCGTCCCATGCATTTTTGGTTTCAGGTGATAGAATTTTTTTCCACTAGGACCCATGCTTATCTATCTATTTAACTAATGTTATAACGGGATTCCAAATGTTATTGCGGGCAAAGCCGCGGGTAACAGCTAGTAGGTTATAGATTATAAATAATTTCATTATGATGGTTTTTTTTGTTTTTTTTTTGTTTTGTTTTGTTTTACTTTTTCACATGTGTCTTGGTACACAAATACCTTCTAGTATAACCTAGTGTCTAGGTACACAAATACCTTCTAGTATAACCTAGTGTCTAGGTACACAAATACCTTCTGGTATAACCTAGTGTCTAGGTACACAAATACCTTCTGGTATAACCTAGTGTCTAGGTACACAAATACCTTCTAGTATAACCTAGTGTCTAGGTACACAAATACCTTCTAGTATAACCTAGTGTCTAGGTACACAAATACCTTCTAGTATAACCTAGTGTCTAGGTACACAAATACCTTCTAGTAAAACCTAGTGTCTAGGTGAACAAATACCTTCTAGTATAACCTAGTGTCTAGGTACACAAATACCTTCTAGTATAACCTAGTGTCTAGGTACACAAATACCTTCTAGTATAACCTAGTGTCTAGGTACACAAATACCTTCTAGTATAACCTAGTGTCTAGGTACACAAATACCTTCTAGTATAACCTAGTGTCTTGGTACACAAATACCTTCTAGTATAACCTAGTGTCTAGGTACACAAATACCTTCTGGTATAACCTAGTGTCTAGGTACACAAATACCTTCTAGTATAACCTAGTGTCTAGGTACACAAATACCTTCTAGTATAACCTAGTGTCTAGGTACACAAATACCTTCTAGTATAACCTAGTGTCTAGGTACACAAATACCTTCTAGTATAACCTAGTGTCTAGGTACACAAATACCTTCTAGTATAACCTAGTGTCTAGGTACACAAATACCTTCTAGTATAACCTAGTGTCTAGGTACACAAATACCTTCTAGTATAACCTAGTGTCTAGGTACACAAATACCTTCTAGTATAACCTAGTGTCTAGGTACACAAATACCTTCTAGTATAACCTAGTGTCTTGGTACACAAATACCTTCTAGTATAACCTAGTGTCTAGGTACACAAATAGCTTCTAGTATAACCTAGTGTCTTGGTACACAAATACCTTCTAGTATAACCTAGTGTCTAGGTACACAAATACCTTCTAGTATAACCTAGTGTCTAGGTACACAAATACCTTCTAGTATAACCTAGTGTCTAGGTACACAAATACCTTCTAGTATAACCTAGTGTCTAGGTACACAAATACCTTCTAGTATAACCTAGTGTCTAGGTACACAAATACCTTCTAGTATAACCTAATGTCTAGGTACACAAATACCTTCTAGTATAACCTAGTGTCTTGGTACACAAATACCTTCTAGTATAACCTAGTGTCTAGGTACACAAATACCTTCTAGTATAACCTAGTGTCTTGGTACACAAATACCTTCTAGTATAACCTAGTGTCTAGGTACACAAATACCTTCTAGTATAACCTAGTGTCTAGGTACACATATACCTTCTAGTATAACCTAGTGTCTAGGTACACAAATACCTTCTAGTATAACCTAGTGTCTAGGTACACAAATACCTTCTAGTATAACCTAGTGTCTAGGTACACAAATACCTTCTAGTATAACCTAGTGTCTTGGTACACAAATACCTTCTAGTATAACCTAGTGTCTAGGTACACAAATACCTTCTAGTATAACCTAGTGTCTAGGTACACAAATACCTTCTAGTATAACCTAGTGTCTAGGTACACAAATACCTTCTAGTATAACCTAGTGTCTTGGTACACAAATACCTTCTGGTATAACCTAGTGTCTAGGTACACAAATACCTTCTAGTATAACCTAGTGTCTAGGTACATAAATACCTTCTAGTATAACCTAGTGTCTAGGTACACAAATACCTTCTAGTATAACCTAGTGTCTTGGTACACAAATACCTTCTAGTATAACCTAGTGTCTAGGTACACAAATACCTTCTAGTATAACCTAGTGTCTTGGTACACAAATACCTTCTAGTATAACCTAGTGTCTAGGTACACAAATACCTTCTAGTATAACCTAGTGTCTAGGTACACAAATACCTTCTAGTATAACCTAGTGTCTAGGTACACAAATACCTTCTAGTATAACCTAGTGTCTAGGTACACAAATACCTCCTAGTATAACCTAGTGTCTAGGTACACAAATACCTTCTAGTATAACCTAGTGTCTAGGTACACATATACCTTCTAGTATAACCTAGTGTCTAGGTACACAAATACCTTCTAGTATAACCTAGTGTCTAGGTACACAAATACCTTCTAGTATAACCTAGTGTCTAGGTACACATATACCTTCTAGTATAACCTAGTGTCTAGGTACACAAATACCTTCTAGTATAACCTAGTGTCTAGGTACACAAATACCTTCTAGTATAACCTAGTGTCTAGGTACACAAATACCTTCTAGTATAACCTAGTGTCTAGGTACACAAATACCTTCTAGTATAACCTAGTGTCTAGGTACACAAATACCTTCTAGTATAACCTAGTGTCTAGGTACACAAATACCTTCTAGTATAACCTAGTGTCTAGGTACACAAATACCTTCTAGTATAACCTAGTGTTTAGGTACACAAATACCTTCTAGTATAACCTAGTGTCTAGGTACACAAATACCTTCTAGTATAACCTAGTGTCTAGGTACACAAATACCTTCTAGTATAACCTAGTGTCTAGGTACACAAATACCTTATAGTATAACCTAGTGTCTAGGTACACAAATACTTTCTAGTATAACCTAGTGTCCAGGTACACAAATACCTTCTAGTATAACCTAGTGTCTTGGTACACAAATACCTTCTAGTATAACCTAGTGTCTCGGTACACAAATACCTTCTAGTATAACCTAGTGTCTCGGTACACAAATACCTTCTAGTATAACCTAGTGTCTAGGTACACAAATACCTTCTAGTATAACCTAGTGTCTTGGTACACAAATACCTTCTAGTATAACCTAGTGTCTTGGTACACAAATACCTTCTAGTATAACCTAGTGTCTAGGTACACAAATACCTTCTAGTATAACCTAGTGTCTAGGTACACAAATACCTTCCAGTATAACTTAGTGTCTAGGTACACAAATACCTTCCAGTATAACTTAGTGTCTAGGTACACAAATACCTTCTAGTATAACCTAGTGTCTAGGTACACAAATACCTTCTAGTATAACCTAGTGTCTAGGTACACAAATACCTTCTAGTATAACCTAGTGTCTAGGTACACAAATACCTTCTAGTATAACCTAGTGTCTAGGTACACAAATACCTTCTGGTATAACCTAGTGTCTAGGTACACAAATACCTTCTGGTATAACCTAGTGTCTAGGTACACAAATACCTTCTGGTATAACCTAGTGTCTAGGTACACAAATACCTTCTGGTATAACCTAGTGTCTAGGTACACAAATACCTTCTGGTATAACCTAGTGTCTAGGTACACAAATACCTTCTAGTATAACCTAGTGTCTAGGTACACAAATACCTTCTAGTATAACCTAGTGTCTAGGTACACAAATACCTTCTAGTATAACCTAGTGTCTAGGTACACAAATACCTTCTAGTATAACCTAGTGTCTAGGTGAACAAATACCTTCTAGTATAACCTAGTGTCTAGGTACACAAATACCTTCTAGTATAACCTAGTGTCTAGGTACACAAATACCTTCTAGTATAACCTAGTGTCTAGGTACACAAATACCTTCTAGTATAACCTAGTGTCTAGGTACACAAATACCTTCTAGTATAACCTAGTGTCTTGGTACACAAATACCTTCTAGTATAACCTAGTGTCTAGGTACACAAATACATTCTGGTATAACCTAGTGTCTAGGTACACAAATACCTTCTAGTATAACCTAGTGTCTAGGTACACAAACACCTTCTAGTATAACCTAGTGTCTAGGTACACAAATACCTTCTAGTATAACCTAGTGTCTAGGTACACAAATACCTTCTAGTATAACCTAGTGTCTAGGTACACAAATACCTTCTAGTATAACCTAGTGTCTAGGTACACAAATACCTTCTAGTATAACCTAGTGTCTAGGTACACAAATACCTTCTAGTATAACCTAGTGTCTAGGTACACAAATACCTTCTAGTATAACCTAGTGTCTAGGTACACAAATACCTTCTAGTATAACCTAGTGTCTTGGTACACAAATACCTTCTAGTATAACCTAGTGTCTAGGTACACAAATACCTTCTAGTATAACCTAGTGTCTTGGTGCACAAATACCTTCTAGTATAACCTAGTGTCTAGGTACACAAATACCTTCTAGTATAACCTAGTGTCTAGGTACACAAATACCTTCTAGTATAACCTAGTGTCTAGGTACACAAATACCTTCTAGTATAACCTAGTGTCTAGGTACACAAATACCTTCTAGTATAACCTAGTGTCTAGGTACACAAATACCTTCTAGTATAACCTAGTGTCTAGGTACACAAATACCTTCTAGTATAACCTAGTGTCTAGGTACACAAATACATTCTAGTATAACCTAGTGTCTTGGTACACAAATACCTTCTAGTATAACCTAGTGTCTAGGTACACAAATACCTTCTAGTATAACCTAGTGTCTTGGTACACAAATACCTTCTAGTATAACCTAGTGTCTAGGTACACAAATACCTTCTAGTATAACCTAGTGTCTAGGTACACAAATACCTTCTAGTATAACCTAGTGTCTAGGTACACAAATACCTTCTAGTATAACCTAGTGTCTAGGTACACAAATACCTTCTAGTATAACCTAGTGTCTAGGTACACAAATACCTTCTAGTATAACCTAGTGTCTAGGTACACAAATACCTTCTAGTATAACCTAATGTCTAGGTACACAAATACCTTCTAGTATAACCTAGTGTCTTGGTACACAAATACCTTCTAGTATAACCTAGTGTCTAGGTACACAAATACCTTCTAGTATAACCTAGTGTCTTGGTACACAAATACCTTCTAGTATAACCTAGTGTCTAGGTACACAAATACCTTCTAGTATAACCTAGTGTCTAGGTACACATATACCTTCTAGTATAACCTAGTGTCTAGGTACACAAATACCTTCTAGTATAACCTAGTGTCTAGGTACACAAATACCTTCTAGTATAACCTAGTGTCTAGGTACACAAATACCTTCTAGTATAACCTAGTGTCTTGGTACACAAATACCTTCTAGTATAACCTAGTGTCTAGGTACACAAATACCTTCTAGTATAACCTAGTGTCTAGGTACACAAATACCTTCTAGTATAACCTAGTGTCTAGGTACACAAATACCTTCTAGTATAACCTAGTGTCTTGGTACACAAATACCTTCTGGTATAACCTAGTGTCTAGGTACACAAATACCTTCTAGTATAACCTAGTGTCTAGGTACATAAATACCTTCTAGTATAACCTAGTGTCTAGGTACACAAATACCTTCTAGTATAACCTAGTGTCTTGGTACACAAATACCTTCTAGTATAACCTAGTGTCTAGGTACACAAATACCTTCTAGTATAACCTAGTGTCTTGGTACACAAATACCTTCTAGTATAACCTAGTGTCTAGGTACACAAATACCTTCTAGTATAACCTAGTGTCTAGGTACACAAATACCTTCTAGTATAACCTAGTGTCTAGGTACACAAATACCTTCTAGTATAACCTAGTGTCTAGGTACACAAATACCTTCTAGTATAACCTAGTGTCTAGGTACACAAATACCTTCTAGTATAACCTAGTGTCTAGGTACACATATACCTTCTAGTATAACCTAGTGTCTAGGTACACAAATACCTTCTAGTATAACCTAGTGTCTAGGTACACAAATACCTTCTAGTATAACCTAGTGTCTAGGTACACAAATACCTTCTAGTATAACCTAGTGTCTAGGTACACAAATACCTTCTAGTATAACCTAGTGTCTAGGTACACAAATACCTTCTAGTATAACCTAGTGTCTAGGTACACAAATACCTTCTAGTATAACCTAGTGTCTAGGTACACAAATACCTTCTAGTATAACCTAGTGTTTAGGTACACAAATACCTTCTAGTATAACCTAGTGTCTAGGTACACAAATACCTTCTAGTATAACCTAGTGTCTAGGTACACAAATACCTTCTAGTATAACCTAGTGTCTAGGTACACAAATACCTTCTAGTATAACCTAGTGTCTAGGTACACAAATACTTTCTAGTATAACCTAGTGTCCAGGTACACAAATACCTTCTAGTATAACCTAGTGTCTTGGTACACAAATACCTTCTAGTATAACCTAGTGTCTCGGTACACAAATACCTTCTAGTATAACCTAGTGTCTCGGTACACAAATACCTTCTAGTATAACCTAGTGTCTAGGTACACAAATACCTTCTAGTATAACCTAGTGTCTTGGTACACAAATACCTTCTAGTATAACCTAGTGTCTTGGTACACAAATACCTTCTAGTATAACCTAGTGTCTAGGTACACAAATACCTTCTAGTATAACCTAGTGTCTAGGTACACAAATACCTTCCAGTATAACTTAGTGTCTAGGTACACAAATACCTTCCAGTATAACTTAGTGTCTAGGTACACAAATACCTTCTAGTATAACCTAGTGTCTAGGTACACAAATACCTTCTAGTATAACCTAGTGTCTAGGTACACAAATACCTTCTAGTATAACCTAGTGTCTAGGTACACAAATACCTTCTAGTATAACCTAGTGTCTAGGTACACAAATACCTTCTGGTATAACCTAGTGTCTAGGTACACAAATACCTTCTGGTATAACCTAGTGTCTAGGTACACAAATACCTTCTGGTATAACCTAGTGTCTAGGTACACAAATACCTTCTGGTATAACCTAGTGTCTAGGTACACAAATACCTTCTGGTATAACCTAGTGTCTAGGTACACAAATACCTTCTAGTATAACCTAGTGTCTAGGTACACAAATACCTTCTAGTATAACCTAGTGTCTAGGTACACAAATACCTTCTAGTATAACCTAGTGTCTAGGTACACAAATACCTTCTAGTATAACCTAGTGTCTAGGTGAACAAATACCTTCTAGTATAACCTAGTGTCTAGGTACACAAATACCTTCTAGTATAACCTAGTGTCTAGGTACACAAATACCTTCTAGTATAACCTAGTGTCTAGGTACACAAATACCTTCTAGTATAACCTAGTGTCTAGGTACACAAATACCTTCTAGTATAACCTAGTGTCTTGGTACACAAATACCTTCTAGTATAACCTAGTGTCTAGGTACACAAATACCTTCTGGTATAACCTAGTGTCTAGGTACACAAATACCTTCTAGTATAACCTAGTGTCTAGGTACACAAACACCTTCTAGTATAACCTAGTGTCTAGGTACACAAATACCTTCTAGTATAACCTAGTGTCTAGGTACACAAATACCTTCTAGTATAACCTAGTGTCTAGGTACACAAATACCTTCTAGTATAACCTAGTGTCTAGGTACACAAATACCTTCTAGTATAACCTAGTGTCTAGGTACACAAATACCTTCTAGTATAACCTAGTGTCTAGGTACACAAATACCTTCTAGTATAACCTAGTGTCTAGGTACACAAATACCTTCTAGTATAACCTAGTGTCTTGGTACACAAATACCTTCTAGTATAACCTAGTGTCTAGGTACACAAATACCTTCTAGTATAACCTAGTGTCTTGGTGCACAAATACCTTCTAGTATAACCTAGTGTCTAGGTACACAAATACCTTCTAGTATAACCTAGTGTCTAGGTACACAAATACCTTCTAGTATAACCTAGTGTCTAGGTACACAAATACCTTCTAGTATAACCTAGTGTCTAGGTACACAAATACCTTCTAGTATAACCTAGTGTCTAGGTACACAAATACCTTCTAGTATAACCTAGTGTCTTGGTACACAAATACCTTCTAGTATAACCTAGTGTCTAGGTACACAAATACCTTCTAGTATAACCTAGTGTCTAGGTACACAAATACCTTCTAGTATAATCTAGTGTCTAGGTACACAAATACCTTCTAGTATAACCTAGTGTCTTGGTACACAAATACCTTCTAGTATAACCTAGTGTCTAGGTACACAAATACCTTCTAGTATAACCTAGTGTCTAGGTACATAAATACCTTCTAGTATAACCTAGTGTCTAGGTACACAAATACCTTCTAGTATAACCTAGTGTCTTGGTACACAAACACCTTCTAGTATAACCTAGTGTCTAGGTACACAAATACCTTCTAGTATAACCTAGTGTCTTGGTACACAAATACCTTCTAGTATAACCTAGTGTCTAGGTACACAAATACCTTCTAGTATAACCTAGTGTCTAGGTACACAAATACCTTCTAGTATAACCTAGTGTCTAGGTACACAAATACCTTCTAGTATAACCTAGTGTCTAGGTACACAAATACCTTCTAGTATAACCTAGTGTCTAGGTACACATATACCTTCTAGTATAACCTAGTGTCTAGGTACACAAATACCTTCTAGAATAACCTAGTGTCTAGGTACACAAATACCTTCTAGTATAACCTAGTGTCTAGGTACACAAATACCTTCTAGTATAACCTAGTGTCTAGGTACACAAATACCTTCTAGTATAACCTAGTGTCTAGGTACACAAATACCTTCTAGTATAACCTAGTGTCTAGGTACACAAATAATTCTAGTATAACCTAGTGTCTAGGTACACAAATACCTTCTAGTATAACCTAGTGTCTAGGTACACAAATACCTTCTAGTATAACCTAGTGTCTAGGTACACAAATACCTTCTAGTATAACCTAGTGTCTAGGTACACAAATACCTTCTAGTATAACCTAGTGTCTAGGTACACAAATACCTTCTAGTATAACCTAGTGTCTAGGTACACAAATACCTTCTAGTATAACCTAGTGTCTAGGTACACAAATACCTTCTAGTATAACCTAGTGTCTTGGTACACAAATACCTTCTAGTATAACCTAGTGTCTAGGTACACAAATACCTTCTAGTATAACCTAGTGTCTAGGTACACAAATACCTTCTAGTATAACCTAGTGTCTAGGTACACAAATACCTTCTAGTATAACCTAGTGTCTTGGTACACAAATACCTTCTAGTATAACCTAGTGTCTAGGTAAACAAATACCTTCTAGTATAACCTAGTGTCTAGGTACATAAATACCTTCTAGTATAACCTAGTGTCTAGGTACACAAATACCTTCTAGTATAACCTAGTGTCTTGGTACACAAATACCTTCTAGTATAACCTAGTGTCTAGGTACACAAATACCTTCTAGTATAACCTAGTGTCTTGGTACACAAATACCTTCTAGTATAACCTAGTGTCTAGGTACACAAATACCTTCTAGTATAACCAGTGTCTAGGTACACAAATACCTTCTAGTATAACCTAGTGTCTAGGTACACAAATACCTTCTAGTATAACCTAGTGTCTAGGTACACAAATACCTTCTAGTATAACCTAGTGTCTAGGTACACATATACCTTCTAGTATAACCTAGTCTCTAGGTACACAAATACCTTCTAGTATAACCTAGTGTCTAGGTACACAAATACCTTCTAGTATAACCTAGTGTCTTGGTGCACAAATACCTTCTAGTATAACCTAGTGTCTAGGTACACAAATACCTTCTAGTATAACCTAGTGTCTAGGTACACAAATACCTTCTAGTATAACCTAGTGTCTAGGTACACAAATACCTTCTAGTATAACCTAGTGTCTAGGTACACAAATACCTTCTAGTATAACCTAGTGTCTAGGTACACAAATACCTTCTAGTATAACCTAGTGTCTAGGTACACCAATACCTTCTAGTATAACCTAGTGTCTAGGTACACAAATACCTTCTAGTATAACCTAGTGTCTTGGTACACAAATACCTTCTAGTATAACCTAGTGTCTAGGTACACAAATACCTTCTAGTATAACCTAGTGTCTTGGTACACAAATACCTTCTAGTATAACCTAGTGTCTAGGTACACAAATACCTTCTAGTATAACCTAGTGTCTAGGTACACAAATACCTTCTAGTATAACCTAGTGTCTAGGTACACAAATACCTTCTAGTATAACCTAGTGTCTAGGTACACAAATACCTTCTAGTATAACCTAGTGTCTAGGTACACAAATACCTTCTAGTATAACCTAGTGTCTAGGTACACAAATACCTTCTAGTATAACCTAATGTCTAGGTACACAAATACCTTCTAGTATAACCTAGTGTCTTGGTACACAAATACCTTCTAGTATAACCTAGTGTCTAGGTACACAAATACCTTCTAGTATAACCTAGTGTCTTGGTACACAAATACCTTCTAGTATAACCTAGTGTCTAGGTACACAAATACCTTCTAGTATAACCTAGTGTCTAGGTACACATATACCTTCTAGTATAACCTAGTGTCTAGGTACACAAATACCTTCTAGTATAACCTAGTGTCTAGGTACACAAATACCTTCTAGTATAACCTAGTGTCTAGGTACACAAATACCTTCTAGTATAACCTAGTGTCTTGGTACACAAATACCTTCTAGTATAACCTAGTGTCTAGGTACACAAATACCTTCTAGTATAACCTAGTGTCTAGGTACACAAATACCTTCTAGTATAACCTAGTGTCTAGGTACACAAATACCTTCTAGTATAACCTAGTGTCTTGGTACACAAATACCTTCTGGTATAACCTAGTGTCTAGGTACACAAATACCTTCTAGTATAACCTAGTGTCTAGGTACATAAATACCTTCTAGTATAACCTAGTGTCTAGGTACACAAATACCTTCTAGTATAACCTAGTGTCTTGGTACACAAATACCTTCTAGTATAACCTAGTGTCTAGGTACACAAATACCTTCTAGTATAACCTAGTGTCTTGGTACACAAATACCTTCTAGTATAACCTAGTGTCTAGGTACACAAATACCTTCTAGTATAACCTAGTGTCTAGGTACACAAATACCTTCTAGTATAACCTAGTGTCTAGGTACACAAATACCTTCTAGTATAACCTAGTGTCTAGGTACACAAATACCTTCTAGTATAACCTAGTGTCTAGGTACACAAATACCTTCTAGTATAACCTAGTGTCTAGGTACACATATACCTTCTAGTATAACCTAGTGTCTAGGTACACAAATACCTTCTAGTATAACCTAGTGTCTAGGTACACAAATACCTTCTAGTATAACCTAGTGTCTAGGTACACAAATACCTTCTAGTATAACCTAGTGTCTAGGTACACAAATACCTTCTAGTATAACCTAGTGTCTAGGTACACAAATACCTTCTAGTATAACCTAGTGTCTAGGTACACAAATACCTTCTAGTATAACCTAGTGTCTAGGTACACAAATACCTTCTAGTATAACCTAGTGTTTAGGTACACAAATACCTTCTAGTATAACCTAGTGTCTAGGTACACAAATACCTTCTAGTATAACCTAGTGTCTAGGTACACAAATACCTTCTAGTATAACCTAGTGTCTAGGTACACAAATACCTTCTAGTATAACCTAGTGTCTAGGTACACAAATACTTTCTAGTATAACCTAGTGTCCAGGTACACAAATACCTTCTAGTATAACCTAGTGTCTTGGTACACAAATACCTTCTAGTATAACCTAGTGTCTCGGTACACAAATACCTTCTAGTATAACCTAGTGTCTCGGTACACAAATACCTTCTAGTATAACCTAGTGTCTAGGTACACAAATACCTTCTAGTATAACCTAGTGTCTTGGTACACAAATACCTTCTAGTATAACCTAGTGTCTTGGTACACAAATACCTTCTAGTATAACCTAGTGTCTAGGTACACAAATACCTTCTAGTATAACCTAGTGTCTAGGTACACAAATACCTTCCAGTATAACTTAGTGTCTAGGTACACAAATACCTTCCAGTATAACTTAGTGTCTAGGTACACAAATACCTTCTAGTATAACCTAGTGTCTAGGTACACAAATACCTTCTAGTATAACCTAGTGTCTAGGTACACAAATACCTTCTAGTATAACCTAGTGTCTAGGTACACAAATACCTTCTAGTATAACCTAGTGTCTAGGTACACAAATACCTTCTGGTATAACCTAGTGTCTAGGTACACAAATACCTTCTGGTATAACCTAGTGTCTAGGTACACAAATACCTTCTGGTATAACCTAGTGTCTAGGTACACAAATACCTTCTGGTATAACCTAGTGTCTAGGTACACAAATACCTTCTGGTATAACCTAGTGTCTAGGTACACAAATACCTTCTAGTATAACCTAGTGTCTAGGTACACAAATACCTTCTAGTATAACCTAGTGTCTAAGTACACAAATACCTTCTAGTATAACCTAGTGTCTAGGTACACAAATACCTTCTAGTATAACCTAGTGTCTAGGTGAACAAATACCTTCTAGTATAACCTAGTGTCTAGGTACACAAATACCTTCTAGTATAACCTAGTGTCTAGGTACACAAATACCTTCTAGTATAACCTAGTGTCTAGGTACACAAATACCTTCTAGTATAACCTAGTGTCTAGGTACACAAATACCTTCTAGTATAACCTAGTGTCTTGGTACACAAATACCTTCTAGTATAACCTAGTGTCTAGGTACACAAATACCTTCTGGTATAACCTAGTGTCTAGGTACACAAATACCTTCTAGTATAACCTAGTGTCTAGGTACACAAACACCTTCTAGTATAACCTAGTGTCTAGGTACACAAATACCTTCTAGTATAACCTAGTGTCTAGGTACACAAATACCTTCTAGTATAACCTAGTGTCTAGGTACACAAATACCTTCTAGTATAACCTAGTGTCTAGGTACACAAATACCTTCTAGTATAACCTAGTGTCTTGGTACACAAATACCTTCTAGTATAACCTAGTGTCTAGGTACACAAATACCTTCTAGTATAACCTAGTGTCTAGGTACACAAATACCTTCTAGTATAATCTAGTGTCTAGGTACACAAATACCTTCTAGTATAACCTAGTGTCTTGGTACACAAATACCTTCTAGTATAACCTAGTGTCTAGGTACACAAATACCTTCTAGTATAACCTAGTGTCTAGGTACATAAATACCTTCTAGTATAACCTAGTGTCTAGGTACACAAATACCTTCTAGTATAACCTAGTGTCTTGGTACACAAACACCTTCTAGTATAACCTAGTGTCTAGGTACACAAATACCTTCTAGTATAACCTAGTGTCTTGGTACACAAATACCTTCTAGTATAACCTAGTGTCTAGGTACACAAATACCTTCTAGTATAACCTAGTGTCTAGGTACACAAATACCTTCTAGTATAACCTAGTGTCTAGGTACACAAATACCTTCTAGTATAACCTAGTGTCTAGGTACACAAATACCTTCTAGTATAACCTAGTGTCTAGGTACACATATACCTTCTAGTATAACCTAGTGTCTAGGTACACAAATACCTTCTAGAATAACCTAGTGTCTAGGTACACAAATACCTTCTAGTATAACCTAGTGTCTAGGTACACAAATACCTTCTAGTATAACCTAGTGTCTAGGTACACAAATACCTTCTAGTATAACCTAGTGTCTAGGTACACAAATACCTTCTAGTATAACCTAGTGTCTAGGTACACAAATAATTCTAGTATAACCTAGTGTCTAGGTACACAAATACCTTCTAGTATAACCTAGTGTCTAGGTACACAAATACCTTCTAGTATAACCTAGTGTCTAGGTACACAAATACCTTCTAGTATAACCTAGTGTCTAGGTACACAAATACCTTCTAGTATAACCTAGTGTCTAGGTACACAAATACCTTCTAGTATAACCTAGTGTCTAGGTACACAAATACCTTCTAGTATAACCTAGTGTCTAGGTACACAAATACCTTCTAGTATAACCTAGTGTCTTGGTACACAAATACCTTCTAGTATAACCTAGTGTCTAGGTACACAAATACCTTCTAGTATAACCTAGTGTCTAGGTACACAAATACCTTCTAGTATAACCTAGTGTCTAGGTACACAAATACCTTCTAGTATAACCTAGTGTCTTGGTACACAAATACCTTCTAGTATAACCTAGTGTCTAGGTAAACAAATACCTTCTAGTATAACCTAGTGTCTAGGTACATAAATACCTTCTAGTATAACCTAGTGTCTAGGTACACAAATACCTTCTAGTATAACCTAGTGTCTTGGTACACAAATACCTTCTAGTATAACCTAGTGTCTAGGTACACAAATACCTTCTAGTATAACCTAGTGTCTTGGTACACAAATACCTTCTAGTATAACCTAGTGTCTAGGTACACAAATACCTTCTAGTATAACCAGTGTCTAGGTACACAAATACCTTCTAGTATAACCTAGTGTCTAGGTACACAAATACCTTCTAGTATAACCTAGTGTCTAGGTACACAAATACCTTCTAGTATAACCTAGTGTCTAGGTACACATATACCTTCTAGTATAACCTAGTCTCTAGGTACACAAATACCTTCTAGTATAACCTAGTGTCTAGGTACACAAATACCTTCTAGTATAACCTAGTGTCTAGGTACACAAATACCTTCTAGTATAACCTAGTGTCTAGGTACACAAATACCTTCTAGTATAACCTAGTGTCTAGGTACACAAATACCTTCTAGTATAACCTAGTGTCTTGGTACACAAATACCTTCTAGTATAACCTAGTGTCTAGGTACACAAATACCTTCTAGTATAACCTAGTGTCTAGGTACACAAATACCTTCTAGTATAACCTAGTGTCTAGGTACACAAATACCTTCTAGTATAACCTAGTGTCTAGGTACACAAATACTTTCTAGTATAACCTAGTGTCTAGGTACACAAATACCTTCTAGTATAACCTAGTGTCTAGGTACACAAATACCTTCTAGTAAAACCTAGTGTCTTGGTACACAAATACCTTCTAGTATAACCTAGTGTCTCGGTACACAAATACATTCTAGTATAACCTAGTGTCTAGGTACACAAATACCTTCTAGTATAACCTAGTGTCTAGGTACACAAATACCTTCTAGTATAACCTAGTGTCTTGGTACACAAATACCTTCTAGTATAACCTAGTGACTAGGTACACAAGTACCTTCTGGTATAACCTAGTGTCTAGGTACACAAATACCTTCTAGTATAACCTAGTGTCTAGGTACACAAATACCTTCTAGTATAACCTAGTGTCTAGGTACACAAATACCTTCTAGTATAACCTAGTGTCTAGGTACACAAATACTTTCTAGTATAACCTAGTGTCTAGGTACACAAATACCTTCTAGTATAACCTAGTGTCTAGGTACACAAATACCTTCTAGTATAACCTAGTGTCTTGGTACACAAATACCTTCTAGTATAACCTAGTGTCTCGGTACACAAATACCTTCTAGTATAACCTAGTGTCTAGGTACACAAATACCTTCTAGTATAACCTAGTGTCTAGGTACACAAATACCTTCTAGTATAACCTAGTGTCTTGGTACACAAATACCTTCTAGTATAACCTAGTGACTAGGTACACAAATACCTTCTGGTATAACCTAGTGTCTAGGTACACAAATACCTTCTAGTATAACCTAGTGTCTAGGTACACAAATACCTTCTAGTATAACCTAGTGTCTAGGTACACAAATACCTTCTAGTATAACCTAGTGTCTAGGTACACAAATACCTTCTAGTATAACCTAGTGTCTAGGTACACAAATACCTTCTAGTATAACCTAGTGTCTAGGTACACAAATACCTTCTAGTATAACCTAGTGTCTAGGTACACAAATACCTTCTGGTATAACCTAGTGTCTAGGTACACAAATACCTTCTGGTATAACCTACTGTCTAGGTACACAAATACCTTCTGGTATAACCTAGTGTCTAGGTACACAAATACCTTCTGGTATAACCTAGTGTCTAGGTACACAAATACCTTCTGGTATAACCTAGTGTCTAGGTACACAAATACCTTCTAGTATAACCTAGTGTCTAGGTACACAAATACCTTCTAGTATAACCTAGTGTCTAGGTACACAAATACCTTCTAGTATAACCTAGTGTCTAGGTACACAAATACCTTCTTGTATAACCTAGTGTCTAGGTACACAAATACCTTCTAGTATAACCTAGTGTCTAGGTACACAAATACCTTCTAGTATAACCTAGTGTCTAGGTACACAAATACCTTCTAGTATAACCTAGTGTCTAGGTACACAAATACCTTCTAGTATAACCTAGTGTCTAGGTACACAAATACCTTCTAGTATAACCTAGTGTCTAGGTACACAAATACCTTCTAGTATAACCTAGTGTCTAGGTACACATATACCTTCTAGTATAACCTAGTGTCTAGGTACACAAATACCTTCTAGAATAACCTAGTGTCTAGGTACACAAATACCTTCTAGTATAACCTAGTGTCTAGGTACACAAATACCTTCTAGTATAACCTAGTGTCTAGGTACACAAATACCTTCTAGTATAACCTAGTGTCTAGGTACACAAATACCTTCTAGTATAACCTAGTGTCTAGGTACACAAATAATTCTAGTATAACCTAGTGTCAAGGTACACAAATACCTTCTAGTATAACCTAGTGTCTAGGTACACAAATACCTTCTAGTATAACCTAGTGTCTAGGTACACAAATACCTTCTAGTATAACCTAGTGTCTAGGTACACAAATACCTTCTAGTATAACCTAGTGTCTAGGTACACAAATACCTTCTAGTATAACCTAGTGTCTAGGTACACAAATACCTTCTAGTATAACCTAGTGTCTACGTACACAAATACCTTCTAGTATAACCTAGTGTCTTGGTACACAAATACCTTCTAGTATAACCTAGTGTCTAGGTACACAAATACCTTCTAGTATAACCTAGTGTCTAGGTACACAAATACCTTCTAGTATAACCTAGTGTCTAGGTACACAAATACCTTCTAGTATAACCTAGTGTCTTGGTACACAAATATCTTCTAGTATAACCTAGTGTCTAGGTAAACAAATACCTTCTAGTATAACCTAGTGTCTAGGTACATAAATACCTTCTAGTATAACCTAGTGTCTAGGTACACAAATACCTTCTAGTATAACCTAGTGTCTTGGTACACAAATACCTTCTAGTATAACCTAGTGTCTAGGTACACAAATACCTTCTAGTATAACCTAGTGTCTTGGTACACAAATACCTTCTAGTATAACCTAGTGTCTAGGTACACAAATACCTTCTAGTATAACCTAGTGTCTAGGTACACAAATACCTTCTAGTATAACCTAGTGTCTAGGTACACAAATACCTTCTAGTATAACCTAGTGTCTAGGTACACAAATACCTTCTAGTATAACCTAGTGTCTAGGTACACATATACCTTCTAGTATAACCTAGTCTCTAGGTACACAAATACCTTCTAGTATAACCTAGTGTCTAGGTACACAAATACCTTCTAGTATAACCTAGTGTCTAGGTACACAAATACCTTCTAGTATAACCTAGTGTCTAGGTACACAAATACCTTCTAGTATAACCTAGTGTCTAGGTACACAAATACCTTCTAGTATAACCTAGTGTCTTGGTACACAAATACCTTCTAGTATAACCTAGTGTCTAGGTACACAAATACCTTCTAGTATAACCTAGTGTCTAGGTACACAAATACCTTCTAGTATAACCTAGTGTCTAGGTACACAAATACCTTCTAGTATAACCTAGTGCCTAGGTACACAAATACTTTCTAGTATAACCTAGTGTCTAGGTACACAAATACCTTCTAGTATAACCTAGTGTCTAGGTACACAAATACCTTCTAGTATAACCTAGTGTCTTGGTACACAAATACCTTCTAGTATAACCTAGTGTCTCGGTACACAAATACATTCTAGTATAACCTAGTGTCTAGGTACACAAATACCTTCTAGTATATCCTAGTGTCTAGGTACACAAATACCTTCTAGTATAACCTAGTGTCTTGGTACACAAATACCTTCTAGTATAACCTAGTGACTAGGTACACAAATACCTTCTGGTATAACCTAGTGTCTAGGTACACAAATACCTTCTAGTATAACCTAGTGTCTAGGTACACAAATACCTTCTAGTATAACCTAGTGTCTAGGTACACAAATACCTTCTAGTATAACCTAGTGTCTAGGTACACAAATACTTTCTAGTATAACCTAGTGTCTAGGTACACAAATACCTTCTAGTATAACCTAGTGTCTAGGTACACAAATACCTTCTAGTATAACCTAGTGTCTTGGTACACAAATACCTTCTAGTATAACCTAGTGTCTCGGTACACAAATACCTTCTAGTATAACCTAGTGTCTAGGTACACAAATACCTTCTAGTATAACCTAGTGTCTAGGTACACAAATACCTTCTGGTATAACCTAGTGTCTAGGTACACAAATACCTTCTAGTATAACCTAGTGTCTAGGTACACAAATACCTTCTAGTATAACCTAGTGTCTAGGTACACAAATACCTTCTAGTATAACCTAGTGTCTAGGTACACAAATACCTTCTAGTATAACCTAGTGTCTAGGTACACAAATACCTTCTAGTATAACCTAGTGTCTAGGTACACAAATACCTTCTAGTATAACCTAGTGTCTAGGTACACAAATACCTTCTGGTATAACCTAGTGTCTAGGTACACAAATACCTTCTGGTATAACCTACTGTCTAGGTACACAAATACCTTCTGGTATAACCTAGTGTCTAGGTACACAAATACCTTCTGGTATAACCTAGTGTCTAGGTACACAAATACCTTCTGGTATAACCTAGTGTCTAGGTACACAAATACCTTCTAGTATAACCTAGTGTCTAGGTACACAAATACCTTCTAGTATAACCTAGTGTCTAGGTACACAAATACGTTCTAGTATAACCTAGTGTCTAGGTACACAAATACCTTCTAGTATAACCTAGTGTCTAGGTACACAAATACCTTCTAGTATAACCTAGTGTCTAGGTACACAAATACCTTCTAGTATAACCTAGTGTCTAGGTACACAAATACCTTCTAGTATAACCTAGTGTCTAGGTACACAAATACCTTCTAGTATAACCTAGTGTCTAGGTACACAAATACCTTCTAGTATAACCTAGTGTCTAGGTACACAAATACCTTCTAGTATAACCTAGTGTCTAGGTACACAAATACCTTCTAGTATAACCTAGTGTCTTGGTACACAAATACCTTCTAGTATAACCTAGTGTCTAGGTACACAAATACCTTCTGGTATAACCTAGTGTCTAGGTACACAAATACCTTCTAGTATAACCTAGTGTCTTGGTACACAAATACCTTCTAGTATAACCTAGTGTCTTGGTACACTAATACCGTCTAGTATAACCTAGTGTCTAGGTACTCAAATACCTTCCGGTATAACCTAGTGTCTAGGTACACAAATACCTTCTAGTATAACCTAGTGTCTAGGTACACAAATACCTTCTAGTATAACCTAGTGTCTAGGTACACAAATACCTTCTAGTATAACCTAGTGTCTAGGTACACAAATACCTTCTAGTATAACCTAGTGTCTAGGTACACAAATTCCTTCTAGTATAACCTAGTTTTTTTGGCACACAAATTCCTTCTAGTATAACCTAGTGCCTAGGTACACAAATACCTTCTAGTATAACCTAGTGTCTAGGTACACAAATACCTTCTAGTATAACCTAGTGTCTAGGTACACAAATACCTTCTAGTATAACCTAGTGTCTAGGTACACATATACCTTCTAGTATAACCTAGTGTCTAGGTACACAAATACCTTCTAGTATAACCTAGTGTCTAAGTACACAAATACCTTCTAGTATAACCTTGTGTCTAGGTACACAAATACCTTCTAGTATAACCTAGTGTCTTGGTACACAAATACCTTCTAGTATAACCTAGTGTCTATGTACACAAATACCTTCTGGTATAACCTAGTGTCTAGGTACACAAATACCTTCTAGTATAACCTAGTGTCTAGGTACACAAATACCTTCTAGTATAACCTAGTGTCTAGGTACACAAATACCTTCTAGTATAACCTAGTGTCTAGGTACACAAATACCTTCTAGTATAACCTAGTGTCTAGGTACACAAATACCTTCTAGTATAACCTAGTGTCTAGGTACACAAATACCTTCTAGTATAACCTAGTGTCTTGGTACACAAATACCTTCTAGTATAACCTAGTGTATAGGTTCACAAATACCTTCTAGTATAACCTAGTGTCTAGGTACACAAATACCTTCTAGTATAACCTAGTGTCTTGGTACACAAATACCTTCTAGTATAACCTAGTGTCTAGGTACACAAATATCTTCTAGTATAACCTAGTGTCTAGGTACACAAATACCTTCTAGTATAACCTAGTGTCTAGGTACACAAATACCTTCTAGTATAACCTAGTGTCTAGGTACACAAATACCTTCTAGTATAACCTAGTGTCTAGGTACACAAATACCTTCTAGTATAACCTAGTGTCTAGGTACACAAATACCTTCTAGTATAACCTAGTGTCTAGGTACACAAATACCTTCTTGTATAACCTAGTGTCTAGGTACACAAATACCTTCTAGTATAACCTAGTGTCTTGGTACACAAATACCTTCTAGTATAACCTAGTGTCTAGGTACACAAATACCTTCTAGTATAACCTAGTGTCTAGGTACACAAATACCTTCTAGTATAACCTAGTGTCTAGGTACACAAGTACCTTCTAGTATAACCTAGTGTCTTGGTACACAAATACCTTCCAGTATAACCTAGTGTCTAGGTACACAAATACCTTCTAGTATAACCTAGTGTCTAGGTACACAAATACCTTCTAGTATAACCTAGTGTCTAGGTACACAAATACCTTCTAGTATAACCTAGTGTCTAGGTACACAAATACCTTCTAGTATAACCTAGTGTCTAGGTACACAAATACCTTCTAGTATAACCTAGTGTCTAGGTACACAAATAATTCTAGTATAACCTAGTGTCTAGGTACACAAATACCTTCTAGTATAACCTAGTGTCTAGGTACACAAATACCTTCTAGTATAACCTAGTGTCTAGGTACACAAATACCTTCTAGTATAACCTAGTGTCTAAGTACACAAATACCTTCTAGTATAACCTAGTGACTAGGTACACAAATACCTTCTAGTATAACCTAGTGTCTAGGTACACAAATACCTTCTAGTATAACCTAGTGTCTAGGTACACAAATACCTTCTAGTATAACCTAGTGTCTAGGTACACAAATACCTTCTAGTATAACCTAGTGTCTAGGTACACAAATACCTTCTAGTATAACCTAGTGTCTAGGTACACAAATACTTTCTAGTATAACCTAGTGTCTAGGTACACAAATACCTTCTAGTATAACCTAGTGTCTAGGTACACAAATACCTTCTGGTATAACCTAGTGTCTAGGTACACAAATACCTTCTGGTATAACCTAGTGTCTAGGTACACAAATACCTTCTGGTATAACCTAGTGTCTAGGTACACAAATACCTTCTAGTATAACCTAGTGTCTAGGTACACAAATACCTTCTAGTATAACCTAGTGTCTAGGTACACAAATACCTTCTAGTATAACCTAGTGTCTAGGTACACAAATACCTTCTAGTATAACCTAGTGTCTAGGTACACAAATACCTTCTAGTATAACCTAGTGTCTAGGTACACAAATACCTTCTAGTATAACCTAGTGTCTAGGTACACAAATACCTTCTAGTATAACCTAGTGTCTTGAAAAAAATTACATTCTGTAGATGGTCTAGTATTGGTAAAATATGCTGTGAAACTCTCAAGGCACTGTCTTTATCAGATCCTGAGAAAAATGTAAAAATTATGTTGGTTGGTTGGTTCCTTAGTTTAGGGGCTGCGACAACGCGGTCATGTAGCCCCGTGTACTTTGGGTGTGTGTAGAATCTGTCTGATAACCGGTGTTAATTGTGATGACTGTATTAGTGTGTGTATCTGTTTTTTAATTCAAGTAGAGACTGCAACTTTGAATTTTCAAATAGTTCCTACTTTTGCCGCCAAACGCCACCGTCAACGACTACTAGGCCTAGTTCAGAACTAGCTACTAGACGCCACCGCAGTCGGCTCTTGGCAACGAACGTAGCAACCTAAGAGCGTTGTTTACATTCTTAACCTATCCAATTTAGTTTCACACAGGTGTAATTAGTGGAAAGATCTTTAACATGCCATAAATCTATAACATGGGACCGCCGGCTTTACTTCCCCTCCGAAGGAAGGCATACTGAGGGATTTTTAACGCTCTTAAAAAATCCGACGGCTTCGGCCGGGTTTGAACCCGCTATCTTGGGCATAGAAGCTCAGCATGCTACCAACTACGCCACCGAAGCCGCCAGTAAAAATTATGATTTGGAGAAAATGGCCATTGAAGTTTTACATGATGTTGTACTGACCCCAAAACATTCCTGCTCCATATACTGGATCGGCATCATTGTCTACATCTTCCCTAGCCCTTTTCAACTGCCTGACATGCTGTCTAGAAATTTTCTTTAACAATTCCAACTCCTTTTCAGCCTTTTGTATGCGAATGCTGTTCATTTCTACCATCAGTTGTTGGAGAAATATTATCTCTTAATCAAAAATTATTTACATTGCCTTCACATTCATTATACACAGCAACTGGAGGATTTACAGCATCATTTACTCCTTCCACATTGTCCTCTGATGAAATGTTCTTCCTTCCAGGCCCTCCCTTACGTATCTTGAATAATTTCTGTGATCGACCCATTATAAATGAATGCTGTTACAAACACAACCAGCATGGAGAAAACATATGAAAAATATAGAACAGGAATGTGCTGCCAACATAAGGATAAGAATATCCCATCAAGCAATTCTTTTTGATAACATTCGGAAAACATTGTAGTAAACAAAAAAGGTGGGTGTGGCACATAGTGCAATGGACATTTAAATGCATATTTAAACCACTTAGAGATGTGTTTGAAGTAAAACAAAGTTATATACTTGTAAAGGAAGGTCCAAACCTACAAATCTACAAATAAAAAAGAATTGTAATATTTTTACCAAAATTGTCTACAGTCTCCCCTTAACCCTCGAAGGATTAAGGTGTCAGGAAAGATGATAGAAGGTCCTATTAAAGCGGGGTATTAAAATACCACCTATGCCTCGGGTACCCTAACACGGGGTTGGGAGAAAACAAGAGTTGACCAAGGAAGGTCGATGGGAAAGATGCACAGGCAAATGGAAACAATGCTGGGTTGAGCTGGGGCCCCATGGTCGCCAACCCAAGTCCCTGGGGTGGGGGGAAGACTCCATGTAAGGATGACAGACAAGACAGGTTGTCACCAATCCATCTCCGTAGCCTAGCAGGTCGCCAAGAGAGAAGAGAAACCGTGTGACGTCACGTAAGCCAGTAGAAGCGCGCGGGCCGGTAGCTGAGTGCCGGGCGGGAGTTAGATGGTAGTTCGCAGTTCCCTGGGCAACAAGTGAGTGAAGTCAAGTGCGTGTGTCTCTAGTGTCTCGCTCGCCTCGCGTGTGATGACCTTGACTGACTGACAAGTGATCCCCACCCTCCAGTGCAGTGACTGTGTGACATGCCACCTCGGATCCCCATGTGGACTTACAAAAAGGATTTCAAATGATGGACCACAAATTTAAGGTAATTATTCATTCAAATATGAGGGGAGAGTAATAGCGCAGTGGCTTACCTGCTCGTCTTTCACACGGACGGCCGGGGTTCGAATCCCGGTGACAGCGGGGTGGAATTTTCACCTGAAAAATCACTTGGCGTTGGGAAGGGCATCCGGCCTTAAATCCCCGGCCAAAACCAAAATGAGCCTGGTTGGCTTCGGCAACCAGGGGGTATATAAGGGGGAGGTGTGGGGGCTCCAGCACCCCCCGAAAAAAAGCCAATAACAATTAAGAATGTGTTGCTTTGGTAAAAGCGTAACTGTAAATTTGGTTGTACCCTAATCTTAACTTAGCTAATAAGTTATAAACAATATTAGGATTGAAATTAGACTACCTCCTTCGTGGTTTAGCGGCTAGCATTCTTGGCTGCCGCCCCGGAGGTCCGAATTCGATTCCTGGCTCTGCCAAGACATTCTGATTCTGGTCTGAGGGTTGGAACGAGGTACACTCAGCCTTATGAGGCAAAATGGAGAATTCTACAGTACGGTACTTTTGAGAAATAAATTAACAATTTCTGCTTAATAAATTGACAAATATTTATTGTAGGCTATATAATCTTAGAATTTTACATTTAACTCTTATCTAAAATAGTTACACAAAGTGATATGCTCTAAGATATTGGTTGATATTTCTGGGTATTTTGCGGTGACAATCCCCTGAGAATACTCACAATGTTCCAGGGTGGTCAGCACCTCCCGAAATATAATTGTATATACGCCCCTGCCGGCAACCCCAATTAATTGGGAAAAGACGAAGAAAGTATGTGTATGTATTCATTCAAATATGCAATGAACCCCTTTTCTGTAACAATAGACGCAAGTAAAGTAGCGATGATGGTATCTGCTATAAATTTCACTTTCTGGGGATGTTCTGGAATTTCAAGTGGGCATTTCCGTGGTGTAAGGGTAGCATTCTCTCTCTCTCTCATCTCTTAACTATGATGTCTGCCTTGTTGCGTAGTGGCTAGCATTCTCGGCTAACTCCGTGAAGGCCCGAGTTCGATTCCTGGCTCAGCCAGGAAACTTAATTCTTGTCTGAGGGTTGGAACGGGGTACACTCAGCCTCGTAAGGAGAGGCGGCTCCGATTCCTACATCAGGCATCCTAGAAGTGGTTTTCCGTCGTATCCCACTTTTACTGTAGGCAAATGCCGGGATGGTACCTAACTGAAGGCCACGGCCACTTGCTACCCAAATCCTACCTCAATTACAAATACACATACAATTACAGACATCACAATGACACAGGTTATCATACAAATTGTACACACACCCAAGTACACGGGGATACACGACTAAGATGTTCCAAAGCCCCTAAAAGAATCAACAACAACAACTCATAACTAGGAGGACTTGAGTTCGATTCACGGCTCTGCCACAGATTTGACGTGAGGGCTGGAATGGGGTTCACTCAGCCTTGTGAAGCAAAACTGAGAGGAGCTAGGTTCGATTCCTACCTCAGCCATCTTAGAAGTGGTTTTCCATGGTTTCCCACTTCTACTCCAAGCGAATGTTGGGATGGAATCATACTTAAGGAACTTCGGAATGTCCAATATTGCCCAGGCAAATTTCCAACATTTTATATACCTTTTCTCAGAAACTAATAACAAGAATTAATCGATTTTTTCCCCCTGAGATATTCTTCAAGACTCTCTGCTTACTTTGACATAGGCCTTTTTGAAAATACTCGAAAATGTATTTTTGAATTTTCATGAATCTGTTTAAAACATTTCCATCTGGCAAAAGAAAATTTAAGGGGGAACATAGCAGCTTAAGGAATCAATACAAAATCGATTCCATTATTATAACAGTGTCTGTCATAAATCTTGTACAGCAATTATATACATTTCCAAGGAAATCACACACATCTTGCTGTTAGAAAAAAAGTTTTTTTTAAAATTTAAATCGTAACTATTCTTCAAAATTTGGTTGTTGCTTTGTACTAATCTTCACGGTTTCCCTCATATCTCCTATTCTCATAAGAATGTTTGGACTTTTCTTTCTTTAAAGTGGGTGATAAACCTGCAGCTACAAAATGAATCTCAAATATTTCCACATTATTAATTCATTAAGACAGCGTTATTATTTCATTTTTATTCTGAGCAAACTCAAAAAAATATTTTTAACGTTCAATAGAAAAACTAATTAAAGTCACAAAGGTTTGAGTGAGTTTCATTTTGTAGCCCAACCATACGTTTAATTCTCGAAAAAGGTGAAGGTCAGCACAAAGCAAGAACCACATTTTGAAAAATAGATAAAAAATAGTTATGAATTGAATTTTGAAAATTTTAAACTTTGTTTCTAACAGCAAGATGCGTGTGTTTCCTTGGAAAAGTTTATAATTGTTGTACTGTATTTATGACAGGCTTGGTTATAATATTAGTCTAATATCGTTTTTGTTTTGTCCCCTTAAGCTGTATGTTTCCCCTTAAGTAAATCTTGAAAATCGGACGTGTTAAGATATAACACATTTAAGAAGGAATTACATCTAAAAATGTCAGTTTTGTGTGTTGAAAAGTACCGAAAAAAAGGGAAATTGTATATCTAAAAAAATGTTTTAGCGAGAAATTGGAATCATAGATACATCCACTTTTTAGAACATGTCATTACAATAGAGTTGCTCTTCTTCCATTTGAATGTTCTGCAAGACTCACTCTTTACTTTGACATAGGCTTTTTTGAAAATAAATATATTTTTCAATTTTCAAGAATCTTTTAAAATTGTGCAATTTTATCAGCAATTTTGTGAACATCTGGCAAAATTAAAATAAGTAAATTTAAAAAAAGCGGACGTCTTAAAATATGAGGCCTGGTTTTCAACGTCCAATGGGCTATATAAAAATGACAGATTTACATACCAAACTGATTTTATTACTAAATGTTTGCTTGTTTTGTACTTATGTTTCAAAATAATCGCCAAAATGATTGAAACATTTGTCGTATCGTTACACCAGCTTTCAAGTGCCCTCTGCAAAGAAATCTGCTGCCACTGTGGTGGGTACGTCTGGAGAGTCTCCTGAAGTTTTTCCTTTAAGGCGAGGCTTTTCCGCCTAACCAAACGTTTAATTCTCGAAAAAGGTGAAAATCATTTAGTGCTGGTTTGGATTAAACGGCGGATGGTCGAAGAATTCCCACATGAATTCTTTGAAAAAGTATATCGTAACGTTGGCACAGTGGGGTCGTGAATGATTTTCACGTTTCACCTTTTTCGGAATGTCCAATATTGCCCAGGCTAATTTCCAACTTTTTATGTATCGTTTCTCAGAAACGAATAACAAGAACTAATCGATATCTTTCAGAGATGTTCTTCAAGACTCTCTGATAACTTTGAAATAGGCTTTTTTGAAAATAATCGTAAATGTATTTTTGAATTTCCATGAATCTTTTTAACACTTTTCTATCTGGCAAAATTATTGAAGCCTCAAATCGTTGTTTCATGTGCAAGATATTAGGAACTGGGAGGAGAAAAGTCTACTGTATGTATGTATGACTACCCCTTATTATTCCCGTTCTTCCAACGGGGTCGGAGATGAGATGCGATTGAAGTCTTTGTGGCGATGATTTTTACGGCCGGATGCCCTTCCTGACGCCAACCTCAGGAGAGGAGTTAATGAGAGATGAAATGAATGATGGTGAATGAAACCGGGCAAGGCTGTGGAAGGAAGCGGCCGTGGCCTGTCAGAAGGTACCGTCCCAGCATTTGCCTGGTGTTGAAAGTGGGAAACCACGGAAAACCATTTCAAGGACGGCCGACGGTGGGGCTCGAACCCACGCGTCTACCGAGTCAGCAGAGAGCTTGGCCCCATGATCTAATGCTGCGCGTTAACCAGCGTAGCCACTACTGTCGGTGGAGGAGAAAAGTCTACTATTGTAGGTAATCTTATTGCTGATTCACCCTGTCTCCTCCCAGCTGAAAGGGCGAATATTGTATGTAATCTTATTGCAGATTCGCCCTGTCTCCTCTCAGCTGAAAGGGCGAATATTGTATGTAACCTTATTGCAGATTCGCCCTGTCTCCTCTCAGCTGAAAGGGCGAATATTGTATGTAATATTATTGCAGATTCGCCCTGTCTCCTCCCAGCTGAAAGGGCGAATATTGTATGTAATCTTATTGCTGATTCGTCCTGTCTCCTCTCAGCTGAAAGGGCGAATATTATATGTAATCTTATTGCAGATTCGTCCTGTCTCCTCTCAGCTGAAAGGGCGAATATTGTATGTAATCTTATTGCAGATTCGCCCTGTCTCCTCCCAGCTGAAAGGGCGAATATTGTATGTAATCTTATTGCTGATTCGCCCTGTCTCCTCCCAGATGAAAGGGCGAATATTGTATGTAATCTTATTGCTGATTCGCCCTGTCTCCTCCCAGATGAAAGGGCGAATATTGTATGTAATCTTATTGCTGATTCGTCCTGTCTCCTCTCAGCTGAAAGGGCGAATATTATATGTAATCTTATTGCAGATTCGTCCTGTCTCCTCTCAGCTGAAAGGGCGAATATTGTATGTAATCTTATTGCAGATTCGCCCTGTCTCCTCCCAGCTGAAAGGGCGAATATTGTATGTAATCTTATTGCTGATTCGCCCTGTCTCCTCCCAGATGAAAGGGCGAATATTGTATGTAATCTTATTGCAGATTCGCCCTGTCTCCTCCCAGATGAAAGGGCGAATATTGTAATCTTATTGCAGATTCGCCCTGTCTCCTCCCATCTGAAAGGGCGAATATTGTATGTAATCTTATTGCAGATTCGCCCTGTCTCCTCCCAGATGAAAGGGCGAATATTGTATGTAATCTTGTTGCAGATTCGCCCTGTCTCCTCCCAGCTGAAAGGGCGAATATTGTATGTAATCTTATTGCAGATTCGCCCTGTCTCCTCCCAGCTGAAAGGGCGAATATTGTATGTAACCTTATTGCAGATTCGTCCTGTCTCCTCCCAGCTGAAAGGGCGAATATTGTATGTAATCTTATTGCTGATTCGCCCTGTCTTCTCCCAGATGAAAGGGCGAATATTGTCTGTAATCTTATTGCAGATTCGCCCTGTCTCCTCCCAGCTGAAAGGGCGAATATTGTATGTAATCTTATTGCAGATTCGCCCTGTCTCCTCCCAGCTGAAAGGGCGAATATTGTATGTAATCTTATTGCAGATTCGTCCTGTCTCCTCCCAGCTGAAAGGGCGAATATTGTATGTAATCTTATTGCTGATTCGCCCTGTCTCCTCTCAGCTGAAAGGGCGAATATTGTATGTAATCTTATTGCAGATTCGCCCTTTCTCCTCTCAGTTCTTGATATGTACCAGAATTATCCCCAACCTTGATCACTGCTTACTGCCTGGCAGTTTGGCGCAGCGGTAACTTCTCGCCTGCTGTTTTCCAGGTTATGGGATCGAATCCTGATGCAGTCAGTTAGTGTTTAAATTTGAGACAGCCGTGTCAGTGGATTTAGTTGTTGTTGATTCATTTAGGGGTTTTGCGACATCGTGGCCACAAAGTCCCGTATACTTGGGTATGTGTGGAAACTGTCTGATAATTTGTGTCATTGTTATGACTGTACTTATGTGTGTACATGAAAATGGGGCTAGGATTTGGTAGGACGTGGCCGTGGCCTTGATTTAGGTACCATTCCGGTATTCACCTGAAGTAGAAGGGGGAAACCACGGAAACACATTCCTAGGATAGCTGAGGTAGTTATCGAACTCAACTCTTTTCATTTATGCCTCGCAATGTGAGACCAGCCGTCAGACCATAAGTAAATTTTTCCGCAGAATCGGGAATCGAACTGAGAGACCTCCACGATGTCAGCCAAGGGGTGGATTCAGTAGTTTTACTGGCAAGTTAGATAACCTCTGCAAGGGGAAATACCGGCATTCCAGCGTCTTTAAAAGCCACAGTGTTTAAATGAGACGTAACACCCTTTTATTCACTGCGAACGTCAGGGTCGACATCACAGCATTACCTTTGTTTATATGTTGTTCTTTTATTAAGAGGAGTCCGCCTCGTTGCCTAGTGGCTAGCACTCTTGGCTGCCACTGCGGAGACCCGTGTTCGATTCCCAGCTGTGCCAAGAAAATTAATTCTGGTATGAGGGCTGGAACGGGGTACACTCAGCCTCCTGATGCAAAACTGATAAGAGGTAGATTCGATTCCCACCTCCGCTATCCTGGAAGTTGTTATCCGTGGTTTCCCACTTTTACAATTACAACTACACACACCAATACAACCAGGTTATCAGTCCAATTCTATACACACCCAAGTACACGGGGCTTCAAGACCACGATGTCGCAAAGCCCCTAAATGAATCAACAACAACAACTTTATTAAGAGGTTTAGCCCCGTAAACTTCAAGCGTAAGGAAAACGTTCTTAATAACTCGTGTTATTGTGGTGTACGTAATGATGTGTCTATTCGCAACTGTAATTATCGTTGAGAATAAATTGGTCGTAGAATTGGAACATGAATTATTCTATAATATTCTTCTAGACAAAATTAGAAAATATGGGATATTATTTCAAGGTTGGTTATGGGCACTGGGATACGAACCCCGTTATCTCTGGATTGAAGAATACTTTCCCACACTGGCCGACGTTTGAACGGATCAGCTTTAACTGGTAATGACGTTTGCTGACACTGTAATCTCAGCTCATAAAAGTCACTGGTAAGATAATTTGAATAACTCTTAAAATACGGCTAAAAGTATTGTCTTCTTCTGATAATTTAATTGCTATGATTTGCTCAGATAAGTTATACAGTAGACAATATATTCTAGAAATAACATTGCTATTCTTCGTAATTGTTTCAGATCGTTTCTGAAATAATATGAAATAAAATGAAATAACATTTAAACAAAAACAAAAACATGCGATCGAAGTCAACGTTTGAATAATAAACCTACGCAATAGTCATCTAATAGTACATAACTCTATGGCCTACTTGTATAAAAATTCAACATGGTGACCATCCGAAATATTTAGACTGTTCTAAATATCTACTAATCTATGACAGAAATCAGACTGAAATTTTGTATGTTGATAGAGGCTATAAACATAAGTTCATCTATGGGACTTTCAATAACCTGGTGAGCACGAATCCAAGATGGCACTGACGCGAAATTTAAATATTGAAATGGACGTTTCTCGCGATTTAACCACCCGAGCGCAGTGAACCTTGGTACAGTAAATGCTCATACAAATTTTGAACCAAAGACATCTAATTTATTTCAAATATTTTCACAACACAAGATGGCGGCTGCGCGAAATTTTAAAATCTCGTTTTTATTTCATGTGTCCTAATCATGTGATTGAAATTTGAAAAATACAGTACACCTACCAAATAATCTTCATGCAATAGTAAATAACTCTATGCCCTACATATGTAAAAATCCAACACGGTTACCATCCGAAATATTTAGACGGTTCTCAATATCTAAGAATCTATTAGAGCAATCAAACTGAAATTTTGTATGTTGATAGAGGCAATTAACATAAGCAGGATATTTGAAAATAGGCTATTTAGTTCTTCGCGGAACAAATTGTTCAAAAATGAAAATAGGCTAAATATCAGTCATGAGGAATGAAATGTACCGTTAGAAAGGCAAGGTTAATATGACGTAAATGATGAAATTTTCAAAAATTATAAGATTTTCGAGATTCTGGAGCCTCTTAAGTCTTGCACACCTGATGAACCGTGGTGTAAATCACGATCCATTGTGGAATGGGCTTCATATCCTGGTGCTGACAGAGACAGGAACTATTTGAAAAATTCAAAGGTGCAGTCCTTACCTGAATTAAAAAACAGATACACACACTAATAGGCCTACAGACATCACTATTAACACCGGTTTTCAGGCAGATTCTACATACACCCAAAGTACACGGGGCTACATGACCGCGTTGTCGCAGCCCCTAAACTGAGGAACCAACCAACCAACCAACCAGACTGCAGTGTCAGATTTTAATATGTTAACAATTTATGTGAACTCGTTTCAAACATTTCAGTGAATATTGTGACAAATCTTCTTTTCAAAAGATAGTCTATTCGTCCACCTCGTGGTGTAACGGCTAGTATTCTTGGCTATCGCCCCGGAGGTTCGGGTTCAATTCTCGGCTCTGCCTAGAATTTTAAATATGGTCTGAGGGCTAGAACGGGGTACACTGGGCCTTGTGAGGCACAATAGAGAAGAGGCGGGTTCGATTCCTACTTGAGCCATCCTGGAAGTAGTTATCCGTGGTTTTCCACTTATACTCCAGACGAATGCCGGGATGGTTCCTAAATTATGGCCACGGCCTCCTCCATCCCAATCCTCACGTGAATTATAACTACACTAATACAGCCATCGCAATAATACGGCTTATCAGACAAATTACACGCACACACACCCAAATACACCGATCCACAAGACCACGATGTCGCAAAGCCCCTAAATGAATCAACAACAACAATAAACATCACTGGATAATGCGCTACGTTGGCAAAGTTGTTAAAGATATGAATGGATTCTGGAAGAACGTGGTATGATACATTTTCTCCAAAATGCGATCTTGTGCGGTACAGTAAGGTATGATGCCGTTGTACATCGTGACATATTCTTGGTAGTTACACCATGCAGTGCTAGATGAAAGTAACATGTAATTCTTGCTCTAACACGATGAAAGAACGTGGTATATTACTGAGCCCAGAGAAATGAAGTGAACGTGAAGAAAGAAAGTTAATCGTATGATCAAACCGTTTTGTTGACGAAAACAACAACTGGAGCATTCTTTGTCTATACACGTAGGAGTGGTTATTGTTCGTAAATCTATCAGACATTCATGATCTCTAGTCATAGTTTCTTACCGTGTGACCGGGACATAGCGTCAGAATAAGTCAATTAAGCCAGTGGTTCCCACGGATTGGAAATATGCAGAGTTGTGCAAAATAGTCAAATAATGTATTTTCAATATAAACTCAATCTACAATAACTGAAAATGAAAATCCACAGCCTGCTTCCAGTCTCCGACCGGGTCAGGAATGGAATGAATGAAGCCCCCATCTAGCGGCGAGGATATGAAGTGTGCCGGCTGCCGAAGCCTGTCGCACTCCTCTGGGGCAATGGTTAAATGAATGACAGATGAAATGAAATGATAGGGGAGAGTGTTTCTGGAATTAAATTGTGACAGGGAAAACCGGAGTACCCGGAGAAAAACCTGTCTGCCTCCGTTTTGTCCAGCACAGATCTCACATGGAGTGACCGGGATTTGAACCACGGACCCAGCGGTGAGAGGCCGGCGTGCTGCCACCTAAGCCACAGAGGCTCCTACAATAACTGAATCTTTCAAAATACAAAATTATAATTTAAAATAAATCTGAAAATACCCAATACATCCAGCGAAGAAGATTTCCATTGCATTAAGATTTTCAAAATCAATGGTTTGTAAGCATACTTTACTGAAAATATTTAGTATGTTCAATTCAAGTTTAAGAAAAGCAGTTTTGTATTTTCAAGGATTCAGTTATTGTATTTTGAAATTTGTATCAAAAATACATTTTGTGAGTATTTTGTCCAACTCTGGAAGCATGACTGTGATAGCCCGTTCTCGTAGGTATAAGCCAATTGAGTTTACAAATGAACAAGAAGTTCCGTGACGTACTAAAGAGCCTACTTTTCTTAAAATTAAGATTCATGCCAATGATTGATCTACAGTATGAGAACCTACCTAGAATATTAGGATAAAAAAATATAGACAGCATTAATTAACAGTTGTCAGCCCTGATTGCTCTTAAGAATACTTATAGTCATATCTGTTATGTTACAAATAGCACATACGAAATTTGGATGAAATCCAACTGATAGTATAGAAGTTACATGCATAAAAATATTGGTCCTATCAGCAGGCTTAGAATCTTGTTGGTAGAACTGACGTATATAAGTTACTCCAAATTAATCTAAAATGTCAGGTACTATACGTGAGCATAGTTTAAAGCTGTCGGCTTGCATACTTTCTGATAATTTAGTATTTGGATTAAAAGAGAGAGAGAGAAGTTATCAACAGTTGGCAGCCCTGCTGGCTCTTAAGAATACGCTCAGTCATATCTGTTTATGTACACATATTACATACGAAATTTGGATGAAATCCAACTGATAGTATAGAAGTTATATCCATTTAAAAATTGGACCTATCAGAAGTCTTAAAATTATTTTGGCAACACTGTCATGTATGTCCTCCTGGAAATTAAACTGAAATAGTATTATCTGCATGTGTGCCAATTTTGGAATAGCTCCCATAAATACCTTCCAAGGTATCCAACATGGAGCTCAAATTTCTAGTGCGTTTTTTCATCAGTTGGTAGCACTGACATCATTTTCAAATATTTTCAAATTTGGTTTCGATTGCTGCAACCGTTTAGGAGTTGATAGAGGGGGACACACACACACACAGCCAGACAGACAGACAGAAGGACAGACAGACACACATTTTCCCGGACCGATCTCATAAGTCTACTTTTTCCTCATTTTTGAAAAATGTGAGAAGTAGGCTAAAAATTATAACACCGAATTCTTGTGCCTGAAAATAAACCTATAATGACAGTAATTAAGACACGAGAATGTTTATGAAACAAGCGAAGCGAGTCTTATAATTTCCATACGAGTGTCTTAATTACCATTATAGGTGAGTTGCATACGACTGTTTATGTTCGACCGTAGTTATAACTTTCTTGTATGTTTGAACATAAATATTCATAAATATCTGTCGAGATACCACCAGGTGCATTTGCTGAACAGAGTGCATGCGCTGGTTTTACAGCTGCTGTTTACTGCATGCGTGGGTCACCGACCTTGGCAATGGCATATGTTTTCAGCCTCCATCTTGTTCTAGTGTCGTTATAATATCAGCACCAGCATTCACAAAAATTGTCGCCGAACTCCTACGAAAGCAATGCCCTGTGTACAAATTAGATTTGGGGATATTAAGGTACAGTGCTATTTCTTTCCCCATATTTCCCAGTTTATTTATGCCAGAATTTTGGACGGCGCACTTTCCATGTCGGCAATTTATAAAGAAGGATGGAGTGTTGCAAACTTCTGGACGTAGATTCATAAATTTCTTGCATATTTCATAGTATTTTCCTGTTATCGCAAAGGCTCGTGCTGATTTTGCCCTTGTATTTGCGATTGTAACTACAATGGTTGATCCGATATCCTTTGCATTGCCAACTTTCAAAACATGTAATTCATGTAACTTGTGTCCGCCATGTTTGATTTTGGAAGCAAGTCCGTTGAGTGCAGGTGCGATGCTATCCTTACATAATTGGTCACACAGCTGTATCGTAATGAAAATCTTGAGCTCTGATTCGTGGAGAACCTGCATCATAATGAAAACTTGAACTATAATGAGCCTCTTTAGGATGAAGTTTTCTGGCATATAATATTTACTTTTCGCCATGGTCGAACATAACGGTCCTTTTTCACTCTATGCTAGAGCATGCATCAATGTACTGCGACAGTGGCAGAGCTATCAGATGTTTCCACTTATATTTAAGCAACGCGACCTTGATCATTTACCAAAGAAAAGAAAGCTGATCTCATAAAAATGATTCTGTTCATGGAGGAAGAAGAACATCATGACTTGTACAGAAACCTACCTTCTGAATCAACCTGTTGCTCATCTACTCGAGTGTTCGACCATACATTTCTGTTTTGTGGACGTTGTTCTTGGAAAACAGTTTCATGTTGTGTTTAATGTATGATTCTAGTCTATAAATTAATGTGTTGTGCCATAATGATGAGATCCATATCAATACATACCTTCTCCCACATTTTTTTTAAATAGAGACAGATGACCTCGTAGTTATGCCCCTTAAAACAACAATAACTAACTAACTATTTTTAAGAATGATTATCTAGCCTTGATTAATGTTATTGGTCTTACGTCCTTTTTAACTACTTTGGATTTTAGAGACGCCGGGGTGCCGGAAAATAGCCCCGAAAGGCACCTTTAACGTGCCAGTAAATCTATTAACACGGATGCCTCGCTTTACGAACCCTCAAATGCCAACTGACTGCGCCACGATTCGAACCTGCAACCTTGGGCACAGGTGATGACTGAGGTGGCATTTAGTAGCCACGTCCGCAGCTAGGTGTCGTGGATGGTAGCATTTGGTAGCAAAAGTAGGAACTACTTGAAAAAACTAATCGTCTGCAGTCCTTCTACCTGAATCACAGATAACACACACTAATACAGCCATCACAATTGACACCGGTTATCAGACAAATTCTACACACACCCAAAGTACACGGGGCTACATGACCTCGTTGTCGCAGCCCCTAAACTAAGGAACCAACCAACCAACCTTGGGCACAGCAGGCGAGAACGTTACCGCTGCGCCACGCAGTCAGTCTACTACCCTTGAGTGGAATAACGTTGTATGTAGCCAATTTCATGCAGCCCGGCCGATGTCTCGATCGTCGTAACTGCTTTTCCTGTAAAGTTACCCCCAAGGGCTCACATCTAGTGGCACGTGGGTTGGCGACCACGGGGCCCCAGCTGAGTCCGGCATTGCTTCCACTTACTTGTGCCGGGCTCCTCTCCGTCTTCTTTCCTGTCGACCTCACTTGGTCAACTCTTGTTCTCTTCCGACCCCGACAGCATTAGGGTATACGAGGCCTAGGGAGTCTCTTCCTTTCTCGCCTTAATTGACCCTTGTCTCATCTTTTCTGATACCCTCCTTCTGCGAGGGGTCAGCCTTCTTTTTCTTTTTATGTTATCTCCTGCCTTCTGCTCAAGGCCCTCAAGGAGGCAGGGTGTGTGTAGCCCCACCACTTCTAGTGCACCCTGGGTATTGCTACACCCTCAGGGGCTCCCAGCTGGCGAGTTCGGGAGTTGGCGACCCTGAGGGATTCCTGAGCTGGGTCCGGTTTTTTACCTTTTTATCCATTACCTCTGGGGCGGACCCTCTCCTCTTTTACTTTCCTATCTGCCTTTCATGGCTCTCCTTCCTTCCAAGTCCCTCAATCCGCATTCTTCGAGGGTTGAGGGCATTTATTTTCCTCCCCCTTTATTTGCCTTATTCTCCATTTGTTTTCCATTTCTTCTTCTAGTAGTTATAGTTATAGTTTAACTTACATTTCATTATCATCTTCACGATCAACCAAACCATTAGGGGCCGATAACCTAGATGTTAGGCCCCTTAAAATAACAATTATCATCATCATCATCATCATGTAAAGTTACGAAAAGCGACATACCGCGTTCTTCCAGCCATCCAATTATATATCGACTATCAACCCGCCCCGGATTCGCCCTGTTTATTTAACGGCTTAGGCCTACTCAGCGTAAGCTTAAAAGGCGCATGGACGGCAGGTGAAATGATTGAAGATCAATGAAACAGGGCAAGGAAGTGGTCGTGATCTATCAAAAGGTAACGTTCCAACATTTACCTATACGGAAGTGCAATTCCTTGTAAGGTCGGCAATTGTGTGTGGGTCTACTGCGGTATACTTTCTCCCTAGTACCAAGGTCAGTGCTGCACCTGTTTGAAGGGTCATCGCACGCCCCTTTCCAAGAGTAAGCCAAAAACATACATTCTGTATCTGCAGGATAACCGTGTAAAAATGACCTTTGGCCTTAATCATGAATATAAGCCATGACTCGGTGATTGAGAAGACTTCCTCACACGAAGAAGGCTATCATTTGGGAATGAATATTCTGAACGAGGTCTCCCGAGATTTACCTCGCTCATTTCACTGGCTATTCCGATTAGTTCAGTGTTGTCAACAAAAACTTCGATAGAACTAATTTAGGAGGATAGTGCAAAAAATCAAGGATTATAACATCAAGGTCAGCAGCACGATAACATAATATTCAGAGTTGCTAATCTCCCTAGGCTAAAGTCATCCAGACGTGGGTGTTATTCTATCGGGCCCGTGGTTCGATGCATGCGAGATTTTCGAAATACGGTTCCACATAAGATTAAAGATCCAGACGCGTATCCAGCCAATGGGCCAGAAAGAAGGAAAATCTGTGGATTGTTTACATCTGGTGCATAATCATAATAATAATAAGTTTTATAATAATAAGGAAGCAAATTCTTTGGTCATCTCACTAGACAACCAGAAAATCGATTTACAAGTAGGATAATAGACTATGTCCTAACCTCAGTCAAGAACTCAACACCTTCAAACTATTCTATAGCATAAATACACTTCCAGATTCCATGAATCAATTCGAAAAACGCAAATTCGCTGCCCGGAAATATTCTAAAAAGGGAAAACTCCATAGACCAATCCCAGACCAGCAAAATCACCCGCTCAGGCAGCCTGTTCAAATGCAGCCAATAACAGAGCATCACCTAGTTCACAACTCAATACCTCATTCTCACGTCATTTTACTCCTAATTTAAACGAGTTTTATTAAATATCAAACAATATTTTAACAAAATACCTTCTAATGGTCTAACAATTTCACTAAAACCAACCCACTAGAGGTCTGTCCTTCCCTTCTTAAACACAACAATCTATAACTTAAATTTCCAACACTAAATTTGGTATTAATATCATAAAACGAAGCTGTAAAACGCCGGCCATGGTGAACATTACATACAAGAGCCAGAACACAGGCTGTCAGAGACTAAACGAAGCTTGACTGCTATGATAACTAATTATTCCACGTAAACTAGTAACATTAAAACCCTTTTTACTTTACAAACTAGAAATAACAAATCATTTTTAAACTCACAACTTATTCATAACAACAACCTAAACCTCCTACAAATTTATACACGCTGCCGCCTAAGAGAAGCGGCCGACACATCGCTTGCGGCGGTAAAATTTTATTATTATACAAGCTGACCCGGCAGACGTTGTCCTGCCAATCAAAGAAAGTGTTGTAACTTAGTTTCTTGAAGTGCTTTTGGATACACAATATTTCTTTCAATTTCTGTTAACTACCGGTACCTCTAAACTATCGTGAATTGTATTACCAGTAACTAATTTAGAAACATTCGTTGGAGCGTGCACAACAACTCTCCAAAGTTTCACTACAAACGGATAAATGGCATTTAACGCATACGGGATTTGGTTTAAATGATTCGTGCGCTGTCACTCATTTGTTGAATCTACTCGTGCTCTACCAACTTTGAAATGGATTTACTAAGTTAGAAAGCTTCACGTAAGTGTACACAACAACTCAAAGTTTCAACGCAATCGATGAATAGTATATGAACGCATACCGGATTTTGTTGGAACGCTTCGAGCGTCGTCACTCATTTGTTACATCTACTCGTGCGCTACCAATGTTGTAAAATGGATTTACCAAGTTGAACACCTTCCCTGGCGTGTACACAACAACTCATCAAAGTTTCATCGGAATCGGATGAATGACATATGAACGCCTAAGTGATTTTCTTTAAATGATTCGCGTGCCGTCACTCATTTGTTAAATCTACTCATGCGCTACCTATTGTAAAATAGATTTACTAAGCCTGAAACCTTCTCTGGCATGTACTCAATGATTCACCAAGGTTTGGTCACAATCGGATGAATGATATATGACCGCTTACGGGACATTTTGGAAACGATTCGCGCACCGTCGCTCATTTGTTGAATCTACTCGTGCGCTACTTATTAAAAACTGGATTTACTAAAACAGAAACATTTCCTGGAGTGTACACAACAATTCACCAAAGTTTCATCGCAATCTAATAAATGGTATATGACCGCATACGGTACTTTGTTGAAATGATTCGCGTGCCGTCACACATTTGTTGAATCTACTCGTGCGCTACCTATAGTAAAATGGATTTATTAAGCCAGAAACCTTCCGTAGGGTGTACATATCATCTCACCCAAGTTTCATCGTAATCGGACGAATGGTATTTGAACGCATACGGGACCTTATTGAAACGCTTCGTGCGTCGTCGCTCATTTGTTGAATCTACTCGTGCGAAACCTCCTGTGAAATGTATTTACTAAGTTAGAAACCCTCACGTAAGTGTACACAACATCTCACCCAAGTTTCTTTGCAATCGGATGAATGGTATATGAACGCATACGGGACTTTGATTAAAAGTTCGCGCGTCGTTGCTCATTTGTTGAATCTACCCGTGAGCTTCTTCTTCTGTGGTGTTCAATCCGAAGATTGGTTTGTAGCAGCTCTCCATGAACTCCGGTCTGTGGCTAGTCTCTGCATGTCCAAGTAATTATCACAACCTTTGTCGTGAATGATTTGTTTTATGTATCCCAGCCGTGGTCTACCTCTACAGTTCTTCCCTTCCACATTGCCCTCCAGTATTGTGTGCAGAAGACTTTCATGCCTCAAGATATGTCCAATCCAATTGTCTCTTCGGTGAGTAAGCATATTCCATAAACATGGCTTCTCTCCAATCCACTTCAGCGTATTTTCATTACTGATTTTGTCCACCCATGGAATTTTTAGTATTTTCCTGTAGCACCACATTTCAAAGGCTACTATTCGTTTCTTATCAGCCAAGCTAAGAGTCCAGGTTTCGCTACCATACAACAGTACGCTCCACACATATATCTTCACAAGACGTTTCCTGAGGCTCATACTAATGGTTTTGCATGTAAAGAGCTTTCCTTTCTTGTTGAATGCTATTTTGGCTTTGTTGATGCGGCTGACTATTTCTCTTCTACTTCTTCCATCTGCTGTTATTTTGCTACCAAGGTAAGTGAACTCCTGTACATTTGTCACCTGTTCTCCATTTAAAGTACAACGAGGAGGTTCATACTGCCGGCTACAGAGAAGAACTTTGGTTTTCATTTTGTTGATCTTCACGTTATATTTGTTAAAGGTGGATTCCATTTCTGCTAATGCATTATTCAGATCATCTTCGTTTTCTGCCAGGACTGCGATATCATCCGCAAAGCGAAGCATGGTAATTCTTTCTCCTTGTATCTTGAGACCTCCAGTCATTGGCAAATTATCATTTACTTTGTCTATTGCTTTTTGGATATATGCATTAAAAAGAATTGGTGAGAGCGAACAACCTTGCCGAACTCCTTGCTTAATGTTGGCCTCTGTTGTGGAATCTCCACATCGTATAACGGCTATCTCGTCTTCATACAATTTCCAATTCGTCCTCCTGTCCTTGTACTTAACACCCAGTTCTTTCAACACCATGAATAGTCGATTCCACTCAACCTTATCAAATGCCTTCTCCAGGTCTACGAAAGCAATGAATGTATCAAGATCTTTTCTTAGTCGTTTCTCTATAATCAGTCTTAAAGCTAGGATTGCTTCTCGAGTCCTCTACCCTTCCTGAATCCAAATTGATCTTCTGTCAACGCCAACTCTTCCTTTCCTTCAATGCGTTTCAAGATAATGCTGGTGAGTATTTTAGAAACATGGGTTACAAGGCTTAATGTGCGATATTGGTAACATCTATTAGCAGATGATTTCTTTGGAATGGGCACTATGACACATTTCCTAAAGTCCGATGGGATATGTCCCGTGTTATACATTTCATAAATCAGATCAAATAGGGTTTTCTTCACATTGTCTCCAGTAGCTTTTATCAGCTCTGCTGGTATATCATCAACCCCGGATGCCTTTCCGTTTTTCAGCCTTTCCATTGCTTGATTAAATTCATCCAGGAGTATTTCATCTCCCTCTTCTTCTTTATCCACTAGCTCTTCATTTTCTAATATTTCACAAGGTGTATGTTTTCCTCCATATAAATTCTCAATGTATTCTTTCCATTTTGAGCCAATTTCAGAATCTTCATACACCAGTTCTCCATCATCTGTCTTCAGTACATTGCACCTAATCCTCTTGTCCCCGAAGAACCTTTTGGCTACTTTAAACACTGTCTCAAATTTGTGATTCTTAACTAGTTCTTCTACTTCCATGCATTGCAATTCCAGAAATTTTTCTCTGGCTGCCTTCGCCTCTCGATTTATTTCGTTTCTCAATTTCCTGTGTAGTGTTGTCCTTCTTCAGTCGCAGAGTTATTAAACTTTCTTCTTGTGTCTATCTTCTCAATGATTTCATTAGTTATCAAGGCTTTCCTGTTCTGTGCTTTCGGCTTTCCCACAACATCTGCTGCTGCTGTTAGAACACTTCCCTTCCAAGCATTCCACTTATTCTCCATACTTCCTAAGTCTATTGCTGATATGTCTGCCAGAAGTTCATCTGTCTTCTTCTTAAAATCTATAGCAAGGTTTTGATCTCTGAGAGCTTCGGTATTCCATTTTTGACTGTTCTTCCTTTTCAGTTTCTTCAGTTTTAGTTGGCATTTGCTCAAAACCATGTTGTGGTGACTACCAATATCTGGGCCAGGGCAGCTTCTACAGTCCTTCAGCTGTGTCTTAAATCTCTGCTTAACTAAAATGTAATCAATTTGAAATCGATTCCCACCACCTGGCATTGTCCAAGTATAACGTCTTCGTGCATGGTGTTGAGATAATGTATTTGCAACCACCAGCTGATTGTAAGCACAGAATTCTAATAAACGGTTTCCTCGATCGTTCCGTGTGCCAAGCCCAAATTGGCCCACAGCCACTCCATCTTTACCCTCTCCAATAACAGCATTCCAGTCTCCAAGGATTATCAGATACTCATCTCCTTTAACACCTTTGATTAATTCTGTCAGATCATCGTACACTCTTTCCACTTCTTCATCTTCGTGGGCAGTGGTTGGCATGTAGACTTGAATGATCACGGTGTCCCTTGGTTTAGTATCTAATTTCACTAAAATCAGTCTTCCACTCTGCTGAACGTATCCTTTAACTCGGTGACCCATTTCCTTCGTCAGCACCACTGCTACTCCTCCCTCTCCAGGTTTGTCCATAATAGTCCCCGTGTGGATTATCCTGTAATCTCCACTCCAAAAATTTCCATTATCAGGCCACCTCACTTCGGCTATTCCTAACACATCTACATTCATCCTTCCAATCTCAAGCTTTAGGTTTTCCAGCTTTCCACATTGTAGAAGTGATCAAACATTCCATGTTGCAATGCGTCTCCTACATTGAGCACTTGTACAAGCACACCTCGCCCGGAGATCCGATCGCGGGGCTAATCCGGATCATTTTACGAGTACAGGTTTCATGACATGAGCCGCTATTCCTTGGGATATCCAGAGAATCCTTAATGCAGTGGTTTCCCGTTGCCTTCTGCATTCTATGCCGTTGACGATTCCGTGTTCGTTCATCCGCCTTTAGGGGTGATTTCTCACCCCAAGGACAAGAGAGTGCCCTTTACCTCCTCCACACTTGAAGGAGGGAGACCACTTATACCGGTGGTCACTCGGTCGGACGCCTTCTCTTAATTGTACACAACAACTCATCAAAGTTTCATCTCATTCTATGAATATAAACTTATACGGGATTTTGTTGAAACGCTTCGCGCGTCGTCACTCATTTGTTGAATCTAGTCGTGCGCTACCTAATGTGAAATTGATTTACTAAGCCCGAAGCCTTCCCTGGAGTGTACACAACATCTCACCCAAGTTTCATCGCTATCGGACGAATGGTATTTGAACGCATACGGGACCTTTTTGAAACGATTCGCGTGTCGTCGCCCATTTATTGAATCTATTCGTGCGCTATCTATTGTAAAATGGATTTACTAAGCCAAACACCTTCCCTGGAGCTCACTCAACATATCACCCAAGTTTCATGGCAATCGGATGAATGGTATATGAACTCATATGGGACTTTGAAACGCTCTAACGTGCAGAGACAAACAGCAGAATTCGACATCATTGCCACCTTTGGTATAAAACACAACTTTCCGCCATGGGCGGAGTGTATGTAATGGCGGTAGTTGCACAGGTTGCGACCAGGTAGCTCTAACGTGCAGAGACAAACCGTCCAAAGACATCAGCTTTCACGAAGGCCAAGGCTAGTGGTTTCCATGACGACTGTTTTTGAATGTATATTGTGATTCTAAAATTGTGTGTAAATTGTGGTTCTAAAGTTGTGTTCATTCCACCTACCGGGTCAGATTGTGAATCGAAACCATACATGGATCCACCCTAATATACATACCAAATTTCATCAAAATCGGTTCAGTCGTTTAGGAGGAGTTCAGTCACAGACACACCTGTCGAAGAATTATATATATAAAGATAAAGATTAAAGAACAATATCATATTATTAAACAAACCAAAAATTTACATCCCTAAAATAAAATACACCAGGCAGAGTAGCGCATAGTCGCAACGGTACCAGGTTTCCAAGCGCCGTTGGCTTGCTCGCTCCGCTCGCTGCCAGCAGCTTTAAAAACAGATTAGCATCACCTTGGCTAGAAGAACATCGAAAGGACCTAAAAAACGCAAACATAAGTTCAACAGACATTTCAGAAAGGGACACCTTCAGACACAAAGTAAACAAATGGGAAGTTACATCAAAGCAACTAAAACAAAATCAGTACAGACCAAAGTGGTCGGAAGAACGTATAAAAGCCTTCTCGTAAAGAATGAATGGCTATGGGAACAACAACAACAACAACAAGAACAAATTTAGTTGATTGAGTTATTTGCTTAACGTCTTCCATTTATTGTCAGAAATCACCTTATGATGATGATGATGATGATGATGATAATTGTTGTTTTAAGGGGCCTAACATCTAGGTTATCGGCCCCCAATGGTTTGGTTGATCGTGAAGATGATAATGAAATGTAAACTCTAACTTAAACTAACTACTAACTTATATACTAGAAGAAGAAATGGAAAACAGGAGGAAAAGAAATGCCCTCAACCCTCGAAGAATACGGATTGAGGGACTTGGAAGGAAGGAGAGCCATAAAAGGCAGATAGGAAAGTGAAAGAGGAGAAGGTCCGCCCCACAGGCAAGGGTTAAAAGGGGGGAAAACCGGACCCAGCTCAGGAATCCCTCGGGGTCGCCAACTCCCGAACTCACCAGCCGTGAGCCCCTGGGGTTGTAGCAATATCTAGTATACACCAGAAGTGGTGGGGCTACATACACCCGGCCTCCTTGAGGTCCTTGAACAGAAGGCAGGAGATAACATGACAAGATATAGAAGGCTGACCCCTCGCAGGAGGGTATCAGAAAATGTGGGACAAGGGAAAATTAAGGCGGGAAAGGAAGAGACTCCCTAGTCCTCGGATACCCTAATACCGTCGGGTTCGGAAGAGAACAAGAGTTGACCAAGTGAGGTCGACAGGAAAGAAGACTGAGAGGAGCCCGGCACAAGTAAGTGGACGCAATGCCGGACTCAGCTGGGGCCCCGTGGTCGCCAACCCACGTCCCACTAGATGTGAGCCCCTGGGGGGAAAATAGGTATATCAAAACAGCTACATCCTTCAGAGCAATGCTATGACATTATACTACGGTGATCAAACCAGTAGCACTCTACCGTTCAGAATGCCTGATTCTCAATAATAACATCAACAAAAAGGAGAAATAGAGGAGTTAGAATAGAAAGAGCGAAGAATTCTAAGGAAAATATTGGGGCCAGAAAAGGGAGCAGATGGCTTATGGAGGAAGAGGAGTATTAGTCACTTGTACAGCCTGGTGGAGAAACTGATGATGATGATAATTGTTGTTTTAAGGGGCCTAACATCTAGGTTATCGGCCCCTGATGGTTTGGGTGATCGTGAAGATGAAAATGAAAAGCGAACTTAAAACTAAAACTAACTACTAACCTACATACTAGAAGAAGAAATGGAAAACTAAAGGAGAATAAGGCAAATAAAAGGACAGAAGGAAAAGAAATGCCCTCAACCCTCGGAGAAGGCGGATTGAGGGACTTGGAAGGAAGGAGAGCCATGAAAGGCATATAGGAAAGTGAAAGAGGAGAGGGTCCGCCCCAAAGGTAAGGGACAAAAGGGGAAAACGGACCCAGCTCAGGAATCCCTCGGGGTCGCCAACTCCCGAACTCACCAGCCGTGAGCCCCTGAGGGTGTAGCATTATCTAGGGTGCACCAGAGTGGTGGGGCTACATACACCCTGCCTCCTTAAGGGCCTAGAGCACAAGGCAGGAGGTAAAAGGAAGAGAAAAAGAAGGCTGACCCCTCGCAGAAGGAGGGTATCAGAAAAGATGAGACAAGGGCCAATTAAGGCGGGAAAGGAAGAGACTCCCTAGGCCTCGGATACCCTAATACCGTCGGGGTCAGAAGAGAACAAGAGTTGACCAAGTGAGGTCGACAGGAAAGAAGACAGAGAGGAGCCCGGCACAAGTAAGTGGAAGCAATGCCGGACTCAGCTGGGGCCCCGTGGTCGCCAACCAACAACTCACTAGATGTGAGCCCCTGGGGGTGGTGGAGAAACTTACTGGCACAATACATAAGAGAAGGATGACATTTTATGGACACCTCACTAGGACGAATAACAGCAGGTTGACCAAAAGGATATCACTTTCATTGCCAAGTTGAAGTCCACCACGAAAAGGGTTGAAAAAACAAGAAAGGATCTCTAGGAAGTTGGAATGAATCCAGAAGATATACTAAACAGAACAGGGTTTCGAGGGAAGGTTGATTAATTCAACGAGTTTCAGGAAAAACATAGCTCAAAAACCAAGTCACCAGGTCTAAAGACAGAAGGAAGAGACTTAGTGACCGTATGAAGACATTCAGGGAGGAGAAAAAGAGATGGCAAGGTGGCCAATTGTTTACCGCGGTCACAGTAGGACAAATTCGAAATAATAGTATTAATAATAATAAATGCTGATTATTCTATTTTGCCCACCACACCAAAATCTTCGGACAGCTCTACCCTAGGCAATAACTTCTGACAAGGGGGGTGACGCAACCAAGAGAGCTGGATTGACTCAAGATGATATATTCTCAGTGATAACGATCGTGATAAGCTCCCGATTTGGGAGTAATCAAAGTTTAAAAGTGTGGTTAATATGTCCTTGTTGCACGCAGAGGAAGACTGTTAGTCTAATAATGGTGCATCTTACGCTTAGCCTTGCGACCAGTTATCTGTGTCAAGTTAGCTGCGAAATGAGACAACACTCGGAATTGTGGTTCGTGCAAATGCACGTAGTTCGAAACTCCCACAAGGTAAGCGTTGTTGTTGTTTCAATTGAGGGTATTAATCATCGTGGTCATTTTGACCCTTGTACTTGGGTGTGTGTGGAATTTTGTCTGATATGAGGATGGCTGTATTAGTGGGCGCATTTGTAATTAGAGTGAGGATTGGGAAGGAGGCGGCCGTGGCCTTAAGTTGGTAAATCACGGAAAACCACCTCCAGGATGACTGAGGTGGGAATCGATCCCACCTCTTCTCAGTTTTGCCTCACGAGGCTGAGTGTACCCCGTTACAGCCCTCAGACCAGAATTTAATTTCTCGGCACAGCATGGAATTGAACCCGGACCTCCGGCGAGACAGGCAAGAATACTAGCCACCACACTACGAGGTGGACTATTTCTATTGAGTTTTTGTTACGGTATTAATTTATTACGGGGGTTGGGATATCTTACATATCAACCCCGTGTGTTTGAGTGTATGTTGAATTTGATTGATAACCTGTATTTTTGTGGTGACTGTAGTAGTGTGTGTAACTGGAATTATTTGGCCAGAGATGACGTAGGGACCTTGGGAGTTGAAATAAGGTACTATCCTTGCATTTGCGTGGAAAAGAACCACACTCAGAACAGCCGCTGTTCAGCGCCGAGATTCCAGTCTCAAACCTCCGGACTTGTTGCAACCCCTCATCGTTAAACCGCGGGTCTCCTTTTAATAGCGTAGTGACTAGCACTCTTGGCTGTCACCGCGGAGATCCGGGTTTGATTCTCGCTTCTGCTACCAAGAAATTTAATACTGGTCTGAGGGCTGGAACGGGTTACACTCAGCCTCATGAGGCAACATTGAGAAGTGGCGTGTTTGATACCCACCTCAGAAGTGGTTTTCAGTGGTTTCCCACTTCTACTCCAGGCAAATGCCGGGGTGGCTCCTAACTCAAGGCCACGGCCGATTGCTTCCCAATACTCACCTATATTACAAATACACACACGTATACAGCCATCACAATAACACACAGGTTATCAGACAAAAAACACGCAAGCACACACACACACACAAACCACGATGTCGCAAAGCCCCTAAACGAATCAACAACAACAACGGGTTTCCTTCCGTTGAGTGAAATCTTGTGGACAGTCATTTTATATGCTGACCTTGCGAATACCTTCTAAACGAACTCAAAAACTTAATTCAGTGGAAACTCGTAAGATTATTTCTCCGTCATTACCGTAATCGCTGAATCAACAGATGCGCTTTGGGACTAATGGGAGATCACGTTTACTGTCTGAGGTTATTCACCTAGGTTTAAAAAAAGTTATCATCTTGAATTAAACAGGGATTGCTGTATTATCTTGTAAATGGGAACTCAGAGTTGCGGAGACTCAGCTATTATCCCTTTATAGGGCAAACGACTGGGGGTATAATTATTTTGTTTTTCACATTTGTAATTAGGGGTGATAGGTGAGTAGGAATATGCAACAATTTTATACGTGTGGATTCTATTTTATGAAATATGGGATGGGAAATTATTATCCCACTGCCCATACCCGACAGTATGTTTTCTTGGTTGGTTGGTTCTTAAGTTTAGGGGCTGCGACAACGCGGTCATGTAGACCCATGAACTTTGGGTGTGTGTAGAATCTGTCTGATAACCGGTGTTAATTGTGATGACTGTATTAGTGTGTGTTATCTGTTTTTTAATTTAAGTACTGCAACTTAGAATTTTTCAAATAGTTCCTACTTTTGCCACCAAGCGCCACCGTCAACGACTACTAGGCCAAGTTCAGAACTTAGCTACTAGACGCCACCGCAGTCGGCTCTTGGCAACGAACGAAGAAACCTAAGAGCGTTGTTTACATTCTTAACCTATACAATTTAGCTTCACACCGGTGCAATTAGTGGAAGGTTCTTTAACATGCCATAAATCTATGACATGGGACCGCCGGCTTTACTTCCCCTCCGAAGGAAGGCATACTGAGGGATTTTTAACGCTCTTAAAAAATCCGATCGCTTCGGCCGGGTTTGAACCCGATATATTGGGCAAAGTATGTTTTCTTAAATGAGCAATGGGGTAATAATTTCCCGCCTCCAAATTATAATGACCCTGTGTTTATCACTCAATAATGAGGTTTATTTAACTGGATATAGTATATACAAAACACCCATCACGCTCTATAATTTTAAAAATAACTTAACTCCCACGCATCACTAGGTTAGTGACCTATAACATCTTTGCCGAAAACTGCAAAAATAAAGTGATTTTGGAATGTTAAAAGTTAGTATATTCGAATATAATTCAATAATTTCAAAATAGTATTTACTAAAAACACAAAAATTAATTTTAAAAATCTTCTATTCTATGGTAAACACCCTGAGCAGGATAATTATTTCCTTTCTGGCTGAAATATATTTACTCAAGTGACCAAAACCATTATTAAAATTACATTTCAAATATATACCAACGTTTGCGAATCTTTATCTTCAATAAAGACACTTTCTTCTGTAAAACAATCCATTGCATTCACTCAACACAACCGAACTGGCGAGCACGTGCACTGTGGAGACCACTGGGATATATGCTTCCCACCTTTGGTTTCTGATGACAGTATACATCTAATTAATGGGATTTCAATATTTCTGTGCAGCTAGCTTGTGGATGCATGTGGAACTGCTTGAAATGAAAGGGGTGGGAAGATCCTCTCTCTAACACCGTATAAGTGATTGATAGTAAACATGGTAAATTACAGGAAAGTTTCTCAATCAATTAACATAGAAATTAAATTACTACATATTTTTGACAAAAATTCTGAAAATTTCACCTGGAATGGATTGAGTATTCGAATTACCCCACACTACTAATTTCTCTGGCCTGTTTACCATCTCTTGATGAATGCAGTACATTTGCAATTTGTCTTTTGGCACAGGCTAGAGCAGGGCCATCCAGTTATTGCGCTCTAAGAGTGCGGTCGCACTCGGGGAGCACTGGGCAGTCAGACTAGCACTCCTTCCCCTACCACCACTACACTGTGGCAGCGAGGAGACCTGAGATGGGCGGACGATGTTCCGACCGCGCTGGCAATTTAAGTACGTACAGTGGTGCGGTCGACGGCTTTTGTGGGATTCTTGACATCATATTGATAGGGCTGCTTTGCCATAAAAATATACCTCATATAGGACTACAGGGTGGGATTTAACTAACTCCGTAGGATGAATACATGCCGCCGCGTCCATTAGGCACTACCTGATTAAATTTCCTTCCGCGAAGGGTTTCCCAGCTTTGGCAATTCGCATCGAACATTTGTAGCTTACTCGTAAATTGTGTCCACCAACCTCACTCTCCTCTATCTCCTGTTGGACAGAAATACGGCAAGTAACTATTATAGTGTTCTTCAGTTAATTAAGTAATTTGTTTGTTTGTAAACAAGCATTTTAAAATTAAAACAATAATTCGTACAGAAAAGTGCTGCTTGAAATTTTCTTCCAATTCTTCCAACTTCGACTGGCGACTGGCGTCTGTCAAATCACCGTAATCATCCCTGTGGTTGGCACTTCAGTGCTATTCCAAATTGTGTTTCTTTAAACACATTAAATCTCGGTGGCACACTAAACATTTGGCATGCCCCTTATAAGCTGTACAGAAAAATGAAATTTCCCATTTTGCTTTAAGGGCTGCTGCTTCGCCACTCCTTATTTTAATATGATGTTCAGTCATGACCACTGCGTAACTGACTTACAGGCTGCCAACAAAGCGCATTGAATTAGACTAGCGACTAGACGCGCTCAGCCAGCCAAGCTCCTCCCATCCCTACCGAATCTACCTTCCACCAAAGCGCTCGGAGCACGGGCTTGGAGTGCGGCTGGAGCGCTGTGTGGATGGCCCTGTTCTAGAGTAAGATGTGGCTTTCCACCGATGTCTCAGTCTTATTCATGACTGTGATTATATGGAAGCTACTGAGGTATGAGTGGTGCTTTGTAATGACATTCAGGGCTCAGTCAGTGCCTGTGGATGCCGTGAAAGGTTCTACACATAGGGTTAGTATTGCTTTTCTGACTCAGTGAGGAAAGCAATGGCAAACTACCTCACTCATCTTGAGACGGTTTGGAAGATTTGGGTACAAACCACACCTTCTAACTCCCTCTGGTTTAGGAGCTTGAGTTTTGTGAAACAGACACCTTAGCGTATTATATAATAATAATAATAATAATAATAATAATAATAATAATACTAATGATAATTTTAAACAGGCTTTTTGATGTTATTGAAACAGTATTTACTGGCGAGGAATACGTCTTGGAGCTGTCTGATATTTGTGACATAGCGAGGTGGACATTCAAATAAACAAAATTGATTGCATTTAGGAGTTTGGTGCATTTTGGCCATGAGTCTGTTTGATAGTCTGTGTTATTGTGATGTCTGCAGGGACCGTTGTCTTTAAAATCTGACAACAAGAATGGTGAAGTTTCAATCTGGTGCGTGAGAAATCAGGTAAGAAAATGATGGACTGGAGTCTGTATGTTGGGTTGCATATACCGTAGGCGTTAAATACACTAACAATAACATGCCTGTCGCTCGAGTGTGGGAATGTCTTGTTTTAGCCTACGTTGTTGTAAGTGCGATTACTTCCTTCAACATTGCTCAGCTGTGTAAACTATTCAGAGTCAAGTGCTGTTATCTTTTATGTAGCTGCAGTAGTCTCTCCTGCGTATGGAAATGAGTGCAGCTACTACTTTCTGACTCACATTATTACGTAAAGGGAATACACGTTGCGTACTTAGTTACTCAATGTGTCTGTTAGGTAGTCAGCCCGGCGGCTTCGGTGGCGTAGTCGGTAGCATGCTGAGTTTCTATGCCCAAGATAGCGGGTTCAAACCCGGCCCTTCCTTCGGAGGGGAAGTAAAGCCGGTGGTCCCATGTCATAGATTTATGGCATGTTTAAGAACCTTCCACTAATTACACCTGTGTGAAGCTAAATTAGATAGATTAAGAATGTAAACAACGCTCTTAGGTTTCTACGTTCGTTGCCTAGAGCCGACTGGGGTGGCGTCTAGTAGCTAAGTTCTGAACTTGGCCTAGTAGTCGTTGACGGTGACGCTTGGCGGCAAAAGTAAGAACTATTTGAAAAATTCTAAGTTGCAGTCTGTCCTTAAATTAAAAAACAGATAACACACACTAATACAGTCATCACAATTAACACCGGTTATCAGACAGATTCTACACACACCCAAAGTACACGGGGCTACATGACCACGTTGTCGCAGCCCCTAAACTTAAAAACCAACCAACCGTAGTCAGCCCGAAGGCTGGTTGGATCCTCAAAAAGTACCGCCGTTAGGTTATTTGGGTAGATATCCACAAAAATCCTAGGCAGCACTATATTGAGGCGTACTAGGCAAGATGAGGAGTGAGGTAGTTTGCCATTGCTTTCATCACTGAGTCAGAACAGCAGCACTAACCCTATGAGCAGAACTTTTCACAGCATCCACAGGCACTGACTGAGCCCTGAATGTCATTACTAAGCACCACCCATACCTCAGTAGCTTCCATATAATCACAGCCATGAGTGAGACTGAGACATAGGTGAAAAGCCACATTTTACTCTAGCCTGTGCCAGCAGACAAATCCAAATGTACTGCATTCATCAAGAGATGGCAAACAGGCCAAATTACTCAATAAGCCATGTTAAGCCCCATGCATGTTACTGTGATGTAAATCAGTTTTTTTGGTGTGATGATGAAGATAATTGTTGTTTTCAGGGGCCTAACATCTAGGTTATCGGCCCCTAATGGTTTGGGTGATAGTGAAAATGAAAGATGATCCAATAAAACCTACAACTAAAACTAACCACTGACTAATAAATTAGAAGAGTAAATGGAGAAAAAAAACCTTCTCCTTGCATGTTTCCGCCAATCCCGCCGGGTTTCAACGACAATGATAGAACAGAGGTTTTTCAGAGGGTGTCGGCGAATAGCTCGTGTGTAGAATGTAATTATAGGGGAGATGTGAACTTGCATTTATCTTGAGCATTTGATCTTCTCACCCAGTGTGAAATGAGTTTGTCTTCCCCGAGTTGCTCTCTTTTAGTGTTAACGACCTGTGCTATTGACTGTGGCAACGCTTTGTTAGATGGTGTTATTGGATATTGTGAACTTAACCATATTTATTGTTTCTTTATAGACAATCTAAAGAAAAAATATCCGCAGTTATTTAATAAATCTAATACAACTTAGTCAACACAAAATTTAAATTAATATTTATTAATTACGTTTTGGCCATATTATGGCCTTTTTCAGTTCTTTCAAAGAAGAAAAGAAAAATCTAATGGAAATCTGCGAGCAAGGCTTTCAAAATCAACATTTAAACTTTGTCTTTCCTGTTATTTTCTTTATAAAAATGTATTTGAAAAACAGATCTGTCACAAATGTAGGCTTTGGTAGGTTGGTTGGTTGGTTGGTTAGTTCCTTAGTTTAGGGACTGCGACAACGCAGCCATGTAGCCCCATGTACTTTGGGTGTGTGTAGAATCTAAAGGAAGGAAGATTGTAGCTTTACGTGACCGTGAATCTTGAGATTTTGAGTCACGGGACTTCCTTTTTACGTGGAATCCGAAACACAGGACATGGCATTTCACTTCGAAAATCTTATATGCATTGACCGGGAATTGAACCCAGTCCACCTTGGTGAGGGGCCAATAGCTTGACCACTTGGCCACCATGCCCTCGTGTGTGTGTAGAATCTGTCTGATAACCGGTGTTAATTGTGATGGCTGTATTAGTGTGTGTTATCTGTTTTAATTCAGGGTTTTAATTTATCGTATGGCTTTTAGTGCCGGGAGTGTCCGAGGACATGTTCGGCTCGCCTGAGTCTGTAGCTGCTTCCAGCGGACACCCTTAGGGTGAGCTACAAATTCCGTTCAATTTCAAGTAGTTCCAACTTTCGCTTCGAGATATTAATGATACCTAGTAGTGAACGTTGGAACTTGGATAGAACGTACCGACGAAATCTAACCTAACGATTTAGCTTCACACAAGTTTAGTCTATGGAAGGATCTTTTACATGCCATAAATCTATGACATGAGACCGCTGGCTTTACTTCCCCTCCCAAGGAAGGCATACTGAAAGATTTTTAACGCTCTTAAAAATCTGACTACTTAGGCCGGGTTTGAACCCGCTATCTTGGGAACAGCAGGTCAGCATGCTACCAACTACGCCACCGAAGCCACGGTAATTCAGGTAAGGACTGCAGACGATCAATCTTTCGAGTAGTTCCTACTTTTGCTACCAAACGCTACCGTCTACGACACCTAGCTTGCGGACTTGGCTATTAGATGCCATTGCAGTCAGACCCTGACGGCGAAAGTTGGAACTAATATAGCGTTATCAATTCAAACCTACAAATTTTGGCTTCACACAAGTGTAGTTAGTGGAAGGTTCGTTTTCATGCCATAAATCTATGACATGGGACCGCCGGCTTTACTTCCCATCCAAAGGAAGGCATACTGAGGGATTTTAATGCTCTTAAAAATCCGATGACCTCGACCGGGTTTAAACCCGCGATCTTGGGCATAGAAGCATGCTACTAACTACTCCACCGAAGCCGCCAGAGTGGGCTTTAATTTGATAATATAAAATAAATTTAAGAAAAATGACATAAATCTAAAAAAAAATGTGTTTATATTCCCATAAATAGACTTAGAACTGTCTTTAAAAATTCTTGATAAAAAGATACAGTCAGTCTGAGAGACTAGACTTCATATAATTTCAAATGACGCATGCTACAAACGCTACACATCTTAGAAAGGCTCAGGAGGGCTTCTCGCTTCGCTCGAAGCCCCAGGACTCTTTGCACTTTGCTGCTTGACGTCACGCACTCGCCGTCTCCGTTCGCATAACGCCAGATCCCAGGAGTAAACTCAGTCTCGGTGCATATGCACTGAACAACATGATGACGTCATACACGCCGTAACCGTGACGCATAACGGTAGACCTAAGCATAACGATGAAATCGACAAGATCATTTGAAATGTTAAATGTCTATGAGATGAGAAAACTCTTTTCTGAGTGGAACATAGGTTGGAATGTTTATTGAAATTATTCTCTGCTCCAATGAATATTTTTGATGCGATATGGAAAATATTGATGGTCCGTGACTAATAACTGTTGAGTTGCATTCTCTGGTTGATTTTGACATATTATGTTATTGTTATGCGAAGATTTTCAATAGTAGTGTTCATGGAAAATAATGCAAGACGTTCTTGTTAAGTTAAGATGCTGCTAAGATATATAAGTCAAGAGTGATATTTATATTGTGGCACAAGTTCAACCTCGATATCTCGAACATGTATTAGTCAAATTTTCAATTACTCGTAGTAGTAATTATTTCACGAAAAAACTTCCCATAATTTACACAATGAATATATTGTACAGACCGTCATTAATATAGGCGAGGCTTAAATTTATATTTGAAGGAGGATATGATTGTTGCCTGTCATCGATTATAAAAGGTTAAAAATCGTCCAAATTTAGGAATTATAGTTAAATTTGATAATGATGATGATGATAATTATTGTTTCAAGGGGCCTCACATCTAGGTTATCGGCCCCTTATGGTTTGGGTGATAGTAAAAGATGAGATGTAATGTAAACTATAACTAATACTAACTACACGCTTACATAGTTACTAGAAGAAGAAATAGTAAACAAATAAAGAATATGGAAAATAAAGGACAAGAAGAAATGAAATGCCCTTAACCCTCGTTGAATAAGGATGCAGGGACTTGGAAGAAAGGAGAGCCATGAAAGGCAGATAGGGAAGGGAATGAGGAGAAAATCCACCCCAAAGGCAATGGAAAAAGGGAAAAACAATGTCCCAGCTCAGGAATTCCTCGTCGTCGTCAACTCTCGAACTCACCAGCCGTGAGCCCTTGAAGATGTAGCACTATAGAGGGTGAACCAGAAGTGGTTGGGCTACATACTGAACCCTTTACCCTATGTTGGTTAAATGATTCTACTTTTTATTTCTTCAGTTAATAAATATTTCAACCAGCATCATGAAAGTAGCCAGACAGTGATGAGGAAATTTCAAGCATTTGTTGGAGACAGTAGGGACATACCTGCGACAGTTTAACAAAAGGCTAAATACTTGAGCTATGAAAAGAAATAGCATAGCTATGTATCAACAGGGACAGGTGTGGCTACCTCAATTTTAGAAGCGACGCGCGGTGAGACATGGTTCTGGTATGTTCATTGTGATATTCGCGCCTAGAAGAAATATGATGCAGTAACGTGAATGGCTGATGAAGAAAATAGACACTCCCAAGACGCCAAGATCTACTAGAAACCGCCAAATTACAGAAAATGGAGAACCAATGAGAAGAGAATGCCTACTTGCGCGCCAACTCCGGCTGGGGTACGCGGCGGCTAGCATTCACGCGGGAAATCGCCTAGACAAAATCTCTACGATCGATTCTAGGATTAATGGGCATATTCTTGACCTGTGCAATATTACGAGTTCAGTGATATTTATTTCATTCCTGTACCACAAATATTTCGAGAAATTTTTACATAAAATCCCCCTCCATCTAGACCCAAGGGCCAGTTAATTTATAAGTGTGTCGAAGAGCCAAGACATTATTATTATTCTGTTCGTCTGAGGACGTAGACTTTTATTCTGTGTGTCGAGGACACAAGATATTCATTGTAAAGTGTTAAATTCAGTGATAGTCATAGTACTATAGTTATAGGGGCAGTATCGTCGATAATTCGCCAACGAACAGTGACAGGGAATTTAGTACCTGAACAAGCGAATTTAGTAGTCAGACATAAAGTGTATAATAACCTAATTTTTGTATCAGCGCAAGGATGACATCGATGAATGCAGAGGAAGTTTGGAATTCTCAACACTCCGTCCAGATGGCTGATATGAGATAAAGAACCATCCAGTTGGGGAATGGCGTCTGATGTTCTTTGACGGGTGACTACAAAAGAGATCAGTACAAAATAATATTTTATTATTTGTTAAATTAACTTATGGTTTATGGGACATATTTTTTTTGTAAATACTTTGCTTGTGTGATTAATGTAGTATATTTAGTTTTGATCTGACACACTTTTGTTTGGAAGCAGCTCGCACAATTGTAGTTGATGGAAGGTTCTTTTCTTTGTGTTGTGTTAACTAACGTAGCTATGTGAACGGCCGTGTTCGCCTATGTTACGAAGTGCGGTTAAAAACGTCTCTCGGAGATATGTCGTGTTTCAGAAGTAGGACTGAATTAATATAATTATATAGTAGATTGGAGGGTAATTAAAATTTTGTTGAGATTTATTATTGATCAGATTCAGTGTGATTATTGCCTTTGGAGCAATGTAATTTGTGACGAAGAGTATTCAGCTCTATCGTAAGTTTTAAATATTGTGTTAAATGTTTGCCAGCTCTAATTCAGCAGACCCGTGTGAAAGGCGTTATGTCAGTCCCAGATGTGTGTATTGTGAGTATATTTTTTGTGGTATTACAAGCGGGAATTTCAGCAGAGACTGATTTCTGTCAGCTTGGTACCAGATTCATATTGTATCCTTGCGAGGACAATTATGGATATGTGATTATTGTCTGACCATATGTTGAGTTGGAGGAGATGTTAGTTGCTGTTGATTCCTTGAGATAACAGTCCAGCTGGTCGGCTATTTATATACACTGGAAGGGGGACATGACTGGTATTGAGGAAAGGGTGAGTTGTTGTCACAAGGGCTGGCTGAGTTTCGCAAGCAAGCTCATCATTAGTGGAGTGCACGTCTGGCTCCCAATTACTTGAAAATAAATATAAATGTGAGAAACTGATCAATGGTAAAATTGTTTAAATAAATGGGAGTTGCCTACGAAACACGATAACCTTCGAAGCGTTTCTTTAACATGCAGTTTTGTTAATATAAAGTAATCTTATCCACTCAGGTGGTTTGTTGTTGTTGGTTTGTTCTATGTCTATTTTCCATGTCAGTGACCCGTGAGTCACGTGCGGCGCTGTGTTTCCTTGTTGTTGAGTATCTGGCCATTGTGGCAGCTCATTTGGTTAAGTGTGTCACCACACTAATAAGGGTCTCAGAGAGATGCCTGTAAATAGTAGATTTGTAATATGTGTGTCAGAGTTAGATTTAAGGAGTTTTATTAATGTTATGCCCATATCCATAAACGTTGATTTACGAGATGATTGTTCGTGAGCACCGTGGCTGTTAACCCGTTGTGAACGAACGATCATCCAAGTACTCATTTCTCGTAGATAGTCATCACGCGAACATAAATTCATATGCAAGATAGTGGAATTAGGATCCACATTTTATTAGAAAAGGGGAGATCTGTCTGACTCCTCAAAGTGATAAATATTCCTGTCAGGGGAAAATTCAGGGAGGATTTGGTTTATTATTGTTTGTTTTATTCTTTTATGCACAAATTAGTTATTAAATCTTGTTATTATCTTACATTCTGTCTCCTTACTTTCTTAATTATAGTTTTTATCCTATAACCCTTGCCTCAGAAAAGCACGTTGTTTGGCGGACGTAAACACCACACTATGAACTGAACGCGACCCCTTGATCAAGATTCTTGCATAAAACACTGCTATTCTGAAGGGTTCATAGGTGAAAACTGGCGCGGCCAACGGTGGGGCTATTCACTGTGGTGTAACGGGGAGATTACACATGTCAATAGTGGCGTATTTGAGTAAAACTGGCATGCCGCAAGTGCAGGCAGATATGACAGTATTTAATCACCGGGAAGTGATATTTTATTAAAAGTAGTTGAGGCGAAGTGGATACCGCCAAATGTGTGAAAGATAAATTAAAATCAGGAGTTTGCAATGTAAAATACGGTTCACGTTGTTGTCTTTTAAATTAAAGTAAAATTAAGATGTGATACCGGGCGCCCAATGATAAAGTTAAAACTAGATTTGTGTAGAAAGTCAAAACTCATGGAAATATTAGGAGGCTGTAGCCTAAAATGACAATTAATACTTTGTTAATTAGTCAGTGTTAATATCAGATCAGGATAACTGTTTAATGACTAAATATGTGCTTGGGGTTAAAATTAAATTGAGTAAAACTAGAACTACTCAGAGATGCAATCAACTAATGGGATTAAAGGTAAAAATAAATGAACTGAGTAGGATAAAGAAATTAAATGTGCATTGGATTTATGTGCGTGTCAAAGGGCATTGGCGTATGCCATTTCCCATATGTCTCATATAAATTATAAAACATGGCAACGGTGGCGCAGATCCAGGAGATCATTGAAAGTGCAGCGAGGAGAACGCAGGAATTGTTGGATACTAAACTAGCTGAACAAAGTGAACAATTACACAATAAACTATCAGAACAGAGTCAATCTATAAACACCAGTATGTCAGAACAAAGGGAGTCGATAAGCAAATTATCTGAGCATAGTGAATCGCTAAAAATTAAACTGTCAGAGCAAAGTGAATCGCTAAATACTAAACTGTCAGAACAAAGTGAATCGCTAAATACTAAACTGTCAGAACAAAGTGAATCGCTAAATACCAAAATGTTAGAACAAAGTGAATCATTGCGGACACAGTTAAATAACAGTAGAATTGAGCAAAATGAATATCAGGCGGAACAAGCTAGGTTATTAAAGAGTGAAATTAATGACACTATAAATTCACAGTTAGAGGCGCAAAATAATAAAAACACGAACCAATTAGCTTCGTTAACCGCAGGGATGAAAGAGCACACAAACCAACAAATGGTATTACTGGCCCTTGATGTAAGCAAAAATAATGAGAAACAATTAGAGCAGATTGAAAAAATGGAAAGTATTTTTGATAAAAAACTTAGCATTCTCGAGGAAACGGTGTTAGCTAAATTAGAGCAGATTGAAATAGCATGCACAATGAATACAAGCGAGGTCAAAATAGCTCAGGATAAGTTGGAAGGACGGTTTAAGGAGATGGAGAAAAGTGGCAGGGTCATTCAACGACAAATATCAGCAGTCGATGAGAACATATCAGGCATAATTAAAGATATGGACCGTCTCGAGATAAAATCAGCGGAACAGTGGAAAAGCCTAGAAACGGAACAAGAACAATTTAAGAGTACATTAGACGAAAGGCTAAGCCAGATAGAAAATAATCAGGATGAAAATAAGAGCCAGATTGAAGAAAAATAAGCACGATTAAAGAACAGATCAGGAAAGATTGGAAGAAAATGAATATTGATTCTAGAGAGGAAAGATCCACCATTATCAAAACAGTAGGCGAAAACCACACGCGTATTCAAGCTTTGGAGCAAGAAGTAAAAAATAAACTTAAAGAGCAGACAGACAGGATCATTAAAGCCGAACTCCGCTCATTAGAACAATCGTCTATATTTAAAACGGGAGCATTGAAAGACAAGCAGGATGACTCACATAGTTCCCAACCCAGCATAGCAGGAAGTCAGACTCAAGCAGAGAGCCCATTAACAACAAACACGGAAGGATTTCGCAAGAACGTAGATAGGAGCTCAACACCACAGGACGGTCATCAGCCCACACAACTTATTCAAGTAATTCGCTCAAATGACTACAAGCCGCAGAAATACACCGAAAATTCAGGGGTAACACCTAAGGCCTTTATCAAAGAGATTGAAGACCATTTTAATGACACTGGGGTACCTGAAGCACGTAGATTGAGAATGATGGAGAGATTTTTATCAGGAAATGTTCTCACCTGGTTTTTAAGTTTCAAATATACATTTGGAACCATGTCAGACTTTAATTTAGCGTTTCTGCGCAAATACTGGTCTCCCGCCATACAACAGAGTTTAAGAATGGAGCTTTACTCTAGAAAATACCAAACTACCCAGCAGACAAAATACTCAGATTTCTTTAACATGCAAATGCTAAAATTTCGCGACCTAGATTACCCATTAAACGAAGCAGATTTGGTGATGACAATAGCAAGGCAAATGCCAGTTAATGTACAGCAAGTACTAGTCGCAGCAAACGTTAGTACGGCCCTACATGCAGAGCATATATTACGGCAAATAGACGAGACCACATCTCATAGTCATTTTAGAGGAGGAAGACAACTGGAATTAGTCAACACCACAGAGGTCGTAAAAACAAAACAGGGAAATACTAAAACGCAGGGTACTAATACAAGCACCTCCACACCTAGGCGAAACCAGGAAGAAGGGGAAAACAGACCATATCAGCGTAACGAAAATCACTACAACAATAGATACCAGGGTAACAATAGATACCAACAGAGAGGATATCAACAATGGCGTGATAATCGAAGGAATGACAGGCCTTATGGAAGATACGGTGATTACAATGCCAATCAAAGATGGAAAGGAAGGAGAGATCAAAATCAAGGAGATCAACGTAACTATCGAGATGACTGGGATGATAGGCACGCTCAATCACAAAATTACTTAGAGGAGTTACACGCTAGTCAAGGAGGAGAGCTAGGAAGATGGGAAAAGGCCATTGGGAACAGAAAGAACCCAGATACACATACTGAGGAAGCTGGAAGTCTACTGAGACAAGAGGAATATCAAGGACATGAGCGACAGAAGGATGATGGGAGTCGAAATGGAGCTAAAAAAAAATTTCATTTTGGATCAAGGAGACAGTCTCCAAACACAACAGTCGGAAGTTGAAGATGGATGGATAGTAGCGAACATACAAGAATGGATTGCTTTACCAGAAGACTGCCTGGAGGAGACGGTGAAACCACGGAACGATGAAATTAGGCAATTACCCATTATTTACGCAAGGATTGGTGGAATTAATATAAGATGTTTGTTGGATACGGGGTCACAGATCAGTCTAGTATCGGAGGCCTTGGTTCGAGAGTTGGGACGGACTCAGAATATTCCTGTAATTCCGGTACCACAGCTCAAAGTGAGGGGTGTTATTCCTGAACGCACCGTCACTTGTAAACGTCAGGCATACTTAGAGCTGAACATATTGGAACACACTTTTGGGCAAACATTCATTATCATGGCAAAGATGAATTTCAATATAATTCTTGGTGCAAATTTCATTTGTGACTATCAAGCAGTGATAGATTTACACAAGAATACAGTCAGTTTTAGAGAATATGACCAGCTGAAAAACGTGGGATTGCATATGGATGAAATCACTACCGGAAGAAATGTAAATTCTTGGGCATTGGAAGCAATATCAGAAGAGACGGAAGAGGAGGTACGAAAGGCGGAAGATAACATCATAGAAGGGGCTGTTGTGGAACTAGATGAGGAGATAGAATCCCAGGAGATATGGTCTTTATTAACAGAAGGAGATGACAGCGACGCACAATTTGAAGAGTTACTACAGGAGCGGCTCAATGACATTCAACTTGGGGGTGAACACAGAAAACAGTTGGAAGAGATTTTAAGGAAGCACAAAACAGTATTTGATACAGTACCTGGGAAAATTTTAAATTTCAAGTACTCTATGCAAGTCGAGGACTGGTCACCTTTCAAAAGCAGATTGTACCCAATTCCTGAATAGTATCGTGGTCAAGTTAAAATCATTATAGATGAGATGTTAGAAGCTGGAGTGATAAGGAAGACACCTACACCTTATCTAAATGCGATTTTGGCAGTCACAAAACCAAATGGATCTATTAGACTTTGTTTAGATGCCAGAAATCTCAACATGAGACTCATTTTTCCTGAGTATGACAGAGCGCCAATTATCAGAGACGTATTAAAAGGCTTTAAAAACAAGAGCATTTATTCATCAGTCGATCTGACGAGCTCGTTCCACCATCTTGAGTTGGATGAGAAGTCACAGCTTCTAACTGGCTTCTTATTCGATAACCAGACATTTTGATTCGTCAGAATGCCTTTTGGAGTCAAAACAGCGGGCTGTGCTTTAATCCGAGCACTGGACCGGAACCTAACCGAGGAAGTAAAGGAGATGACGGTGCGATACATTGACGACATTCTGTTGGCATCCGACAACATTGAAACTCACATGGAAAATTTAGATAAAGTATTGGGCAACTTGAATGCATCGAATTTCAAAGTAAACCTGAAGAAATCGCATTTCTTCAAGAGCGAGATATTATATTTGGGTCACGTCATTGACAAGGAGGGAGTGAAGCCAAACCCAGCTAAGATTGAAGCGATAAAGAATTTCCCTACACCAACGAGAGTCAAGCACATTCGGGCTTTCTTAGGCGTAACGGGATTCTTTAAAGAAAACTGTCCAGGTTATACGGAGACTGTAGCTCCAATGCAAGAAATGTTAAAGAAAAATAACAAATGGTCATGGAACGCGGAATGTGAGAAGGCATTCCAAGCAAAAAAACAGCTATTAGAAAACTGCATTAAATGAGGCTATCCAGATTTCAAGCTCAAATTTATAATCCAAGCGGATGCTTCACTAATTGGGATAGGTGCTATGCTCTACCAAGAGGATCCAGCTAACCTGCAGCACAAAACATATTTGGCATTTGTCAGCCGAAAATTGCGTAAGCACGAGCGAAATTATACTGTAACCGAGCTAGAATTGTTGGCCATCCTTCATGCGCTCCAACAATGGAAACGAATAATCTATGGTTACCCTATTGTTGTCAGAACTGACCACAAGGCACTAACATTCTTGTTTAAGACGTCTATGGCAAGCGAACGTGTGACACGTTGGTCTATATACATTCAGCAGTTCAGCATTGAAATTGAACATTGTCCAGGGAAGATGAACGTGATACCGGATGCACTCAGCAGGAACCCAGAGCCTGATAATGAAGAAACAGCAATGGTACAACACTTGGAGTTAACACCGAAGGACCGGGAATTCTTGGAGGAGTTACGTGAGATACAGCGAGAACAGGAAGCGGAACCATGGATGATGCTATTAATTAAATACTTCAAAAAGCAACTACCTACAGGAACACCTGCATTTCGAGAAGCGAAAGCCAAAGAAGGAAGATATGTTTATGTCAACAATTTGCTGCACAAATGGGTAGATAATGACCACACCAAGTTACGCATATTAGTACCTGCATCGTTACAACGAGGATTGACATGGCATACGCACGAAAGTTACGGTCACGTGGGCTTAGACAAGTGCGAAGCGACTATAGGAGAGACATTTACATGGCCACGTATGAGAACAACTATATGTGACGTCATTACAACTTGTGACCCGTGTCAGAGGACAAAGCCGAATAATTATTTACTGAGGCAATATCCTAGACCATTGCTACCTCAGAAACCATGTGAGCTACTGGCGGTGGACTGTCTTGGTCCAATTCCGAAGGGAAGGAGAGGTTGCCGTCATTTGCTAGTGTGCATTGATGTATTTTCTAAGTTTGTAGTACTATGCCCTATTCAGAAAACAACATCGAAGCAGGTACTCAGTCGCATTCGTAATAGAGTTATTCCAACCCTTGGAAAACCAGAGTTTATATTATCAGATCACGGCAGTTATTTCACAAGCGCCGAATTCAAGAAAGGAATGGAAGACATGGGTATAAAACATGTTTTAAGCAGTATCCGACATGCCCAAGCTAATCCAAGCGAGAGAGTAATTAAATCTGTAACTGCATATTTGAGAATCTTCATTCCGAACGAACACCACAAATGGGTCGATAAAATTAAGGACGTAGAGACATGCATGAATTCTACCAGACACGAGTCAACAGGACAAATCCCTATGGTCCTACACAAGAACGAGTATCCAGTAAGAACGTGGAAAAGCATCATTAACTGTCCACAAGATCCCATGATAGCACCAGACCTGCGAATTGAAAGAACGAGAGCATGCATGAGAAAACAAGCAGACCGCAGATTACGGCGAGTAAGAAATAAGAGGTTTCACGGTGATCTTGAAGTCAACCAGCTCGTTTTGGTAAAACGACCTGCTACATCGGACCCAGAAAAGAAAATCTTTAGTAAATTCTGCGAGAAATCCATAGGACCCTATTCTATCGTAAGAAACCTTGGAAATAATGCTTACAGAGTGAAAGATTTAAGCACAGGAACAATGTCAGTTTACAACGCTGCCAACCTAAAAAAATATCGTCGAAGTGAACCATGGTAGCGCCGAAATAATGACGCTGTTTGAATATACGGACGTTCTACTATCAACAAAGTCAACGGGGAGCAGTTGAGTACGGCACGTGGTGAAGGAGGAAGTAGAGATGTTGTTGACAAATATTAACGAGGCGAGTAAGGTGTTGCCGCAGGCATCCGAGCGTCACGCAAGATTGGAAGGGGAAAGACAAGCAGGAAATGAAAACGAGTAAATGCCATTGAAGACAGGAGCGACTAGACCAAGTAAGAAAAAGGGGTGATTCTGGAAATAAAACAAATTGGCCTACGGAAGTGTTGTAAAATTGTCGACTTTATTCCTAAGTTCGAAATTTTGTGAGTGGGAGAGTTGTGAACCCTTTACCCTATGTTGGTTAAATGATTCTACTTTTTATTTCTTCAGTTAATAAATATTTCAACCAGCATCATGAAAGTAGCCAGACAGTGATGAGGAAATTTCAAGCATTTGTTGGAGACAGTAGGGACATACCTGCGACAGTTTAACAAAAGGCTAAATACTTGAGCTATGAAAAGAAATAGCATAGCTATGTATCAACAGGGACAGGTGTGGCTACCTCAATTTTAGAAGCGACGCGCGGTGAGACATGGTTCTGGTATGTTCATTGTGATATTCGCGCCTAGAAGAAATATGATGCAGTAACGTGAATGGCTGATGAAAATAGACACTCCCAAGACGCCAAGATCTACTAGAAACCACCAAATTACAGAAAATGGAGAACCAATGAGAAGAGAATGCCTACTTGCGCGCCAACTCCGGCTGGGGTACGTGGCGGCTAGCATTCACGCGGGAAATCGCCTAGACAAAATCTCTACGATCGATTCTAGGATTAATGGGCATATTCTTGACCTGTGCAATATTACGAGTTCAGTGATATTTATTTCATTCCTGTACCACAAATATTTCGAGAAATTTTTACATAAAATCCCCCTCCATCTAGACCCAAGGGCCAGTTAATTTATAAGTGTGTCGAAGAGCCAAGACATTATTATTATTCTGTTCGTCTGAGGACGTAGACTTTTATTCTGTGTGTCGAGGACACAAGATATTCATTGTAAAGTGTTAAATTCAGTGATAGTCATAGTACTATAGTTATAGGGGCAGTATCGTCGATAATTCGCCAACGAACAGTGACAGGGAATTTAGTACCTGAACAAGCGAATTTAGTAGTCAGACATAAAGTGTATAATAACCTAATTTTTGTATCAGCGCAAGGATGACATCGATGAATGCAGAGGAAGTTTGGAATTCTCAACACTCCGTCCAGATGGCTGATATGAGATAAAGAACCATCCAGTTGGGGAATGGCGTCTGATGTTCTTTGACGGGTGACTACAAAAGAGATGAGTACAAAATAATATTTTATTATTTGTTAAATTAACTTATGGTTTATGGGACATATTTTTTTGTAAATACTTTGCTTGTGTGATTAATGTAGTATATTTAGTTTTGATCTGACACACTTTTGTTTGGAAGCAGCTCGCACAATTGTAGTTGATGGAAGGTTCTTTTCTTTGTGTTGTGTTAACTAACGTAGCTATGTGAACGGCCGTGTTCGCCTATGTTACGAAGTGCGGTTAAAAACGTCTCTCGGAGATATGTCGTGTTTCAGAAGTAGGACTGAATTAATATAATTATATAGTAGATTGGAGGGTAATTAAAATTTTGTTGAGATTTATTATTGATCAGATTCAGTGTGATTATTGCCTTTGGAGCAATGTAATTTGTGACGAAGAGTATTCAGCTCTATCGTAAGTTTTAAATATTGTGTTAAATGTTTGCGAGCTCTAATTCAGCAGACCCGTGTGAAAGGCGTTATGTCAGTCCCAGATGTGTGTATTGTGAGTATATTTTTTTGTGGTATTACAAGCGGGAATTTCAGCAGAGACTGATTTCTGTCAGCTTGGTACCAGATTCATATTGTATCCTTGCGAGGACAATTATGGATATGTGATTATTGTCTGACCATATGTTGAGTTGGAGGAGATGTTAGTTGCTGTTGATTCCTTGAGATAACAGTCCAGCTGGTCGGCTATTTATATACACTGGAAGGGGGACATGACTGGTATTGAGGAAAGGGTGAGTTGTTGTCACAAGGGCTGGCTGAGTTTCGCAAGCAAGCTCATCATTAGTGGAGTGCACGTCTGGCTCCCAATTACTTGAAAATAAATATAAATGTGAGAAACTGATCAATGGTAAAATTGTTTAAATAAATGGGAGTTGCCTACGAAACACGATAACCTTCGAAGCGTTTCTTTAACATGCAGTTTTGTTAATATAAAGTAATCTTATCCACTCAGGTGGTTTGTTGTTGTTGGTTTGTTCTATGTCTATTTTCCATGTCAGTGACCCGTGAGTCACGTGCGGCGCTGTGTTTCCTTGTTGTTGAGTATCTGGCCATTGTGGCAGCTCATTTGGTTAAGTGTGTCACCACACTAATAAGGGTCTCAGAGAGATGCCTGTAAATAGTAGATTTGTAATATGTGTGTCAGAGTTAGATTTAAGGAGTTTTATTAATGTTATGCCCATATCCATAAACGTTGATTTACGAGATGATTGTTCGTGAGCACCGTGGCTGTTAACCCGTTGTGAACGAACGATCATCCAAGTACTCATTTCTCGTAGATAGTCATCACGCGAACATAAATTCATATGCAAGATAGTGGAATTAGGATCCACATTTTATTAGAAAAGGGGAGATCTGTCTGACTCCTCAAAGTGATAAATATTCCTGTCAGGGGAAAATTCAGGGAGGATTTGGTTTATTATTGTTTGTTTTATTCTTTTATGCACAAATTAGTTATTAAATCTTGTTATTATCTTACATTCTGTCTCCTTACTTTCTTAATTATAGTTTTTATCCTATAACCCTTGCCTCAGAAAAGCACGTTGTTTGGCGGACGTAAACACCACACTATGAACTGAACGCGACCCCGTGATCAAGATTCTTGCATAAAACACTGCTATTCTGAAGGGTTCAATACACCCTTCCTCCTTAAGGGCTTTGAGCAGCAGGCAGGAGATATCATGAAGAGAACAGAGGAGGTCTGACCCCTCGAAGAATGAGGGATCAGGAAAGATGAGACAAGAGCCAATTAATGCTGGAAAGTAAAATACTCCCTAGGCCTCGGATACCCTAATACCGTCGGGGTTGGGAAAGAACAGGAGTTGAACAAGGGAGGTCGACAGAAAAGATCACAGAGACGTGCCCAGAACAAGTAAGTGGAAGTAATGCTGAACTCGGCTGGGGTCCCGTGGTAGCCAACCCATGGTCCACTTGTTATGAGCCCCTGGGGAATAGTTAAATTTGTTAGAAGGACCAACAAAAAGCAATTTCTTGCCAAGCGCAAAATCAAGCGATCCCTATCTACAACCCACCTCGGTATGTCAACTCCCAACCCAATTTATATTAGTCAATCACTTGCCCCAGCAAGAAGAGAGTTATTTGCAATGGCTAAGCACCTGCAGCGGGAAAAGAACTATAAATACCTTTGGGTTAGTAGAAGTGGAAATATCATGATTGGGCGTGTGGCCTCCTGAGAGGCCGAGTGCAGGTCTTTCTAATCAACGCCCGAGGGCGACCTGCCCGTCGGGATGAGAGATGGAATGGATGAAGATGAATGAAACTGGGCAAGGATGTGGAAGGAAACGGCCGTGGCCTTTCAGAAGGTACCGTCCCAACATTTGCCTGGTGTTGAAAATGGGAAACCGCGGGAAACAATTTCAAGGACGGCCGACGGTGGGGCTCGAACCCACGCGTCTACTGAGTCACCAGAGAGCTTGGCCCCATGACCTAACGCTGCGCTTTAGGCAGCGTAGCCACTGCTGTCGGCTATCATGATTAGGAAAGTCGACGGAAGTCCTATTCATGTCATCAGTACTAATGAGGGCCTAAGTAAGCTGTGATCTCGATATATTGGTTAAGAAATTCACTTAATTACTCTTCGGCTCCTCTTAATACTTTGTTATCCATTATTCATTTACAGTATATTTAAGTTATGTTAGTTCTTTCGTTTCTGTATTTATAATTGTATACTAATGTCTGAGTCGCCTCCGCAGCGTAGCGGTCAGCATGGTTAGCTGCCGCCCCGGAGGTCCTGGATTCGATTCCCGGCTCTGCCACGAACTTTGAAAAGTGGTATGAGGACTGGAACGGGGTCTACTCAGCCTCGGGTGGTCCAAATGAGTAGAGGGGGTTCGATTCCCACCTCAGCCATCCTCGAAGTGGTTTTCCGTGGTTTCCCACTTCGTCTTCGGGCAAATGCCGGGATGGTACCTACTGTAAGGCCACGGCCGCCTCCTTCCCTCTTCCTCGCCTATCCATCCCAATCTTCCATCCCTTCCCATCCCTCATGAGGCCCCTGTTCTCTTTGCAGGTGAGGCCGCCTTGGCGAAGTGCTGATCACACCTCCCCAGTTGTATCCATCGCGACCAGATGTTCTAGGCTCCAGGACACTGCCCATAGAGGCGGTAGTGGTGAGTTTCCTCGCTGAGTCCGTGGGAACCACCAACCTAGAGGGTAAATTGACTAAATAAAATAAAAAATAAAAAATATACTAATGTCTGAAAATGAATTGTCCATTTATTATCAAAATGTTCGGGGCCTTAGGACAAACACTGTTGTATTTTTTAAAAATCAACTTTTTGTGATTATGTTATAATTGTATCATACTATGGAAAGTGAGTTTTGCGATGATCGTTATGTAATGTTCGGAAATGATAGGAATATGTTTATTTCTGGGAGGACTAGAGGTGGAGGAGTAGCAGTCAAAAAGGGGTATAAATCAAACAATGCGAATCATTACCTCTTTACATTCAGGATCATACTCGTAAATTACTCATAAATGTTGTCTGCATTACTCCCTCTTCTAAACTTTCTTTATATGATAAGTAACCCCTGGCTCTGCAGCCCATGAAGGGCCTAGGCCTACCAAGCGACCGCTGCCCATCCAATTGGCCTGCAGATATTGGGGTGACACGTGATCAGCGCATCGGGTCCCCTCGGCCGTTAATCTTGGTTTTCGTGATCGGGGCGCTGCCTCACTGTCAGACATCTACTCAATTGTCCTCACGAGGCTGAGCGCACCCCGTTCCAGCCCTCACGTCAGTTTCTAAAATCCCTGACGGAGCCGAGAATCCAACCCTAGGCCTCCGGGTAAGAGGCAGGCGCACTACCCCAACACCACGGGGCCGGCTTCTTTATATGAAGGATACTTTAATTACGTTGAAATCTGACTGCCCAATTATGGGCGATTTCAGCATACCTGAAATTAGCAACGCCAGTTATAATTTTAATGAATGATCCATGATCAGTCGTCGTTTATTCCAGTTCATCTCGTCACTCGGATTAACATTAAGCAAAAATATTCAAACTTGTAATTTCAAGACATTAGATTTGGTTTTAGATAATATTCAAATTGATTTGAAGCATGACTAATTCCGTTTGTATATAGCAATTAATCGATGTTTTGTTTCGATTAATCGATTATTGACAACTCAAATTAATCGATTTAAAGTACCAGCCCTGTAGTTCTCTTATTATCATTGCTTTTGGTCATATCTCATTAAAGGCATGTTTACAACTCATACGAACAAATAGAAATCATTAGAGAAGAAGAATGGATTGTAGTACAAAGTACGAGAAGAAAATGAAAGCAGTATTTAATCATAAATGCTGTTTACATAACGATGGTGCTGTAATGTGCTACTGTGGAATGCACCAAGAATAGTTGTCTCTACATCTCGAGTTACAGACTGTGGCTGCTTGTAAATTCAGTACAACTAACTCACTGGGACAATAACATGCTTACTCAGGCGTTACGCTCAGCTAACGAGTAGAGACTGCTGTCTTGACGGTTATTATCGTAATAATTTATGTTTCCCGCGCAGTGATACACATTTCACATCCCTTTTATATCTGGCCAGTCAAAATAATAGCCATCATAAATGTAGAACTCTTTACAGTGTTGTTAACAAGGCTCCAGGATCAGATCAAGTCATGTCTGTGGTAAGAACAGATCGATATGGTTTATTATTTATATGTACAGTGATCCCTAGCGGCCTTGGTGGCATAATTGGTAGCATGCTGAGCTTATATGCCCACGATCGCGGGTTCAAACCCGGCCGAAGTCGTCGGATTATTTAAGAGCGTTAAAAATCCCTCAGTGTGCCTTCCTTCGGAGGGGAAGTAAAGCCGGTTGTCCCATGTCATAGGTTTATGGCAAGAAAAAAAACCTTCCAATAACTACACTTGTGGAAGCTAAAATTTGTAGGTTAGTTTGATAACGCTTTATTGGTTCCAAGGTACACCACCAGGTGCTGACTGCGATGGCATTTAGTTGCCAAGTCCAAAGCATTTGATAGCAAACGTAGGAACTACTTGAAAAAATTAATCGTCTGCAATCCTTCTATCTGAATCACAGATAACACACACTAATACACACTATACAATAAGCCTCAAGGCTGCAGTACGTCTGGAGCTTAGCTGACGGGCCCGTTGGTATAAAAAGAAAAATATAGCCATTACAATTAACACCGGTTATCAGACAAATTCTACACGCACCCAAAGTACAAGGGGCTGCATGACCGCGTTGTCGCAGTCCCTAATCCAAGGAACCAACCAACAGTGATCCCTCACCATTTTCAGCTTCACTAATTCGGAATTCGGATAATTCGGACAGGTTTTCATCGCCACAGTACTGCGCCAGACATCATTCACACCAAGGCCATCTACAGTATTGTAAAATGCCGATCGCATCCCACTTCCTTCCCGTTCACTCCACTCGCAGCCAATAATGAGTACCATGTGTATCATTATTGGTCACAAGCACGCAACAAAGGCAGTGTCTGATCAGTTCGCTTTTTGAAACCCACATAACATGTTACTGTTGCATCGTGTAAAATTCTATCTCTAAGATTGCTTGAAAGTGTTTGGAAGTGTCGTTCTGTTTTCCTCGCTAGAATACAGTAACTAAGATGAGTGTTAAGGGTAAATATACAACGCTAAGTTTAGAAGGGAATATGAGAGTTCTGGATAAAATCCAAGCCAGTGCTTGTACAGTATTATGACCGAGTTTGGCATTAGGAAGTCGACTTTTTTCTTCGATAAAATCAGGGGCACACTTAAAGTAACACAAGTCTCAAAGAAAATCCAGGTGAGAAGACTTCGTGGTATGGGCATGTTATGCGTCGAAATAACAATTATGTAGGGAGGAGAGCGATGTCTCTGGTTGTGGATGGCACGAGGAATAGAGGCAGACCTCGAAGAAGATGGAATGTGTAGAATCTGTCTGATAAACGGTGGTAATTGTGATGACTGTATTAGTCTGTGATTCAAGTAAGGTCTGCAGACGGTCAATTTTAAGTAGTAGTTCTTAATTTTGTACCATATACTACCATCAATGACACCTAGCTGTGAACTTGGCTACTAGATGCCACCGCAACCAGCAACTCACAACGAACGTTGGAACTTCCACTCCAAAGGAAAGCATACTGAGTGATTTTTAGCGCTCTTAGAAAATCCGACGACTTTGGCCGGCTTTGACCCGCGACCTTGGGCATAGAAGTTCAGCATGCTACCAGTTACGTCACCGAAGCCGCTTCACACTTAGTCAGATGGAAATCAGAACCTGATCTCGTGCAAGTGCGTTGTCATGACAACGTCTGATGGCTCATCCCTCATCAATTTAGTAGTGTTGCCATGGCAACCACTGATAGCTCTTGGCATTTTCTTATAATTCCGAAATCATTTTTCTCATCCCTTGGAGTAATGGTGGGTCATATAAAAAGTTCTTTCAGACAAAAGTTTTAGGTAATTATTAGGGGAATATTGTCCATTTTGTACGGTTTTGATATTGTGCCTATTAAGAGAGATATGATTAATGTTTCCCGAAAAAACCACTTTTACCACCCCTTTGGTCAATGGTTGGTGCTAAAAAAAACTCTTCAAACATAAATTTTTGGGCTTTATCCGACACATAGTATGAACTTTGAACGGATTCGATATTTCACATATTAAGAGAGTTATAGCAATATTTCACTTTTTCGAAAAAAAAAAGCCCGCCATTTTCACCCCTTAGACCGATTTAGCCCAGTAACGAACTTGACCGAGATTTTATAGATATCAACATATTCGGTAAAAAATTCAAAGTGATTGGTGCAAAATTACGGCAGTTATCGTGTCCACAAGAAACTGATATACATATATAGTACAGGGTGTCATTTATGTACTTGAGTACCCTTAAGGGACATGTAGGGGATGGGTATAGGATCAATTTGAGATAGGGGACCTGGGGTCGGAATTACCCCCTAACCCCAGAAAACAGGTTTGATTCAGGCCCTCCGTCCCTGTAAAGTAGGGAAGCGCGCCATATGTTACTCTGAGGTCAGGCACTCTTTCGCTGTCAACGGTCTTGGCGCGACCACCGCACCGATCAACGCTGCGTTAGCCGAGAACTGCATTCCTTTTACCAATCGATAGTTCCGTCGTCTTTAACTACTACAGAAACACACGTAACTCGTTGATACTAATAATCAAAAGGTAATTAATTTACAGAATCAACGATAGTTTAAAAAAAATCAGCACAGAATTAACACGCACTGCGACTACGCCCCCTCCTTCCCCTCTAAAAAATAAAGAAAAAGAAAAAAATTAAGTCATGGCACCTCAGGAGAAACAAACCCGGGACCACAGTGGCACCGCGCCTCGCCGCTATCCTCGCGGCTAACGCAGCGTTGAGCGGTGGTCACGCCAAGACCGTTGACAGCGATAGAGTGCCTGACATCAAAGTAACACGTGGCGCGCTTCCCTACTTTACAGGGGCGGAGGGCCTGAAACAAACCTGTTTTCTGGGGTTAGGAGGCCATTCCGACCCCAGGTTCTCTATCTCAAATTGATCCTATACCCATCCCCTACACGCCCCTTAAGGGTACTCAAGTACATAAATGACACCTGTATATACATACATAAATTATATATAAACTTTTGAACTAACGGTGGTTTTGGGGTCTGGGGGATGTGAAACGCGAAGATATGTCGAAATGTACCCATTGCAATAGTTAGCTTTCTAATGAAATCTACCTAAAATGCCTTGTGAATAGGCCCTCTTGTGAGTAGAGAGAATGTATTTAGCAATAGTTCATGAAGGTTTGCTCAATTCTCGTATAGCCACAACGATTATATTATATTGATGACTGCATTACCGTTATGCGGGTTAATATTTAAATAGCCATTGTGCAGAAGCATAATACCGGCAATGCCGACTACTTACAATGTTTGATATTAAACCATTTTACCATTTAAATACTGATACGAAGACTTCGAACATGTACCATGTGCTTTGTTTCAATCACTTGACACCAGAGTTCGCATGAGCGTTTACCGTTCAGTATTGTACCCAATTGTCATCATGTGGAACATGTGTTCGTATCCCAGCTAACTCACGGTCTTTCGAGGTATGGGACGTTCCTGCCCACCATACGACCACATGCTCAGGATTTGAGTCTACCAGGTAACTACTCTACATGAAAGAAACAACATATTCCTAAAATAACACATTTACTTATATAAAATCATGGCTATACAACAAATGCAAACAAAGGATAATTTACATTTAATTCCCACAATTAAAATCAGGGTTATTTTGTGAGTCTCTTTTTAATTAGTGCTACACTGCACTTAAATCTATTTCTAGCATCCTATCATTGATACTTTCAGACCTCTACGAGTCTCCATAGTGTTCATCATGTGACACAATTTTCCATAACTGGAGTATCACAACACAAAAGTCACATATCATATCTAAATGACATTAATTCTGTAATAATAAAACATTAATCCGTTTCCTACGCCATTTACTTTCATTAGCATAAATTCATTATTTTATGCCTTAATTACCAAATATTGTTGTGTCGTGTGAATCATCTTCCTTCTTTTCCATCAATATGAAACGCATAAAAAGTGGTACGTTTCCCTTCCAAAATACACATGGATAGAAATGTTTATAGTTTCACCATACAACGATCTTCTGGGTCTTGTCGAAATTATTATCGTTACAAACGTGTCATGTTCTTAGAAATCACATACCGGTCTGCATAAATTAGCGTGAATAGGGCAAACGTGCACTTTAAAAAGATGCCTAATAATTTATTTGGTTCAGTGTTCCTCCTCAGAGAATAACTGGGCCAAATATTATCCGATTTCATTGATCCGACAACGTATGTGTGTTGAAACACATCATTTAATTCAATTGGCATCATCATAACAATCATATCTTAATTACATATCGAAATATCGAGATTCTTCAGTGTCCCACTCTGCTTTAAAAATAAAGGAATCAGGTCGCTAAACCTCCCCTCCCAAGCAGGCAATAAAATTAGTTCCAGCTGGCCAAGCAAGATGGCCGTCGCACTAGTGGTCTACTCCCACTCCCTCTCTTGGTTGCAAGCAAGGTCAACTTTGTTTACAATTGCAGTACAATGGAGTTACGCTAAGTGCTGTTCTCAAGTAATTGAGTCATTCTAATTATTTAACACCTATATTTATAGTGTAATGGGCTCAACTCGGCTCCTATTAACATTCATGGCTGGGGATGGAATCTGTAATAGCCTTGCCGTTCTATGGTGAATACTAGTGGCTTTGGACGCGCATCATAATGAGAATACAAGATTCTCACCAGCAGCTGTCTCAGTAATAACATAATAAGGAAATCTGCGTTTCCTAAAGGACGAACTTGATTCTTACCTCTCAGGGCAGATCATTTTATACATGTGCTCACGGAGTCTCGATGGACATCCCTTGTGGCAAATATTCCTGCAAGCGATGGATGCAGACAGGCTCTGTCCAATTCGCTGCGAATAATAAAAGTATGCACAACGGCGATACTAACTCGTAGATTAGCCAACTTTTCACCTAACGTGCAAGCTATGCTAGTTTGGTCTCCGCAACTTTATTTACGTAAATCACTGGATTCTACGTTACTTCGCTCGCTCTATGCGGCTTCAAACAATACTTCTCATAGATGACTCAATTATTAAGGCACTCGCGTCCCCTCTGCAATTACACTTAAGCCAAAGCTTTAAATAGCTCCTAAAACAAGGTATAAATTTACTGGCTTACATTACTTTAATGGTTCTCAAATACAATCCTAAGAATTGACCATATCAAATATTCATTCAACACTTCATTGACACTGAAAAACTCTCGTATCTCGCTATATTCCACGTTACTTTCTTACTGTTTACCAAAATACAGTATCTTTATATTAGACATGACACACTTTGAACGTTATTTAGGCCAAAAATGCCTATTACTTTACTTTACTGTTACCGACCCCAGATTATTATTATTATTATTTATCATTTAACGTTACCGTTACATTCATCACATACTTCGGCCTGAATGGCCATAAACAAATCACCTTCCAAGACATATTCTATTCAAGACGAGTGGTGAAAACTCGTTCAATAAGTGACTGTTACATCTTAGTCTCAAAGTGATGCATCGTTGTATGGTGAACTATTTAGTTAGAATAACATTGTAAATTGGTACTCACTTTTTCATTTTTGCTGGATGATACCAGCACCTCAGCTCCGGGCCTACCATGACGCTCGATTTAAGCCATCATGCTATATCTCACACGACACTTGATTTCACATATTTCCCACATGATAATCATACTCTTATCAGTGGCATCTCTCACTTTTACGCAATACATATTGATCACAATACACATAAACACTTTTGAAATCACTATAATAAATTTATGTACACTTTTTCACTATTTCACAGGTTGATCCTTAATCGGACTCCTCCTAACGCCTGACCTCAGAGATGCGATGAAGCTACGACATCCGCTGGTCTCCGTGAAAGTCTATCTGCGTGTACATGCGTTCGATTCTCGTTCCCTTCAATACTGTTCATTTTACCGTCATGATTATTTGTGATGCCTCTCGGCTCCCATAAATGTAATGATCCTGACGATACTGCGTCATTTATAAGTATGACTATACCTCCTGGTATTCAGTGTCCATAACCATCCTAAATTATTGCTACGCTGTAGCAAATTACACTTGCGTATAATAATGGATGAATATCTTCTGTAAATTAAATCTTATGCGATTCATGATTTATATTTAGAAGCTGTATGATACTTCCATTGTTCTTCAAATATATATTCCAACATTTCGCGCACTTATTGGCAGCGTTTAGTTTACGTGTAGACTGCAGATGAACTCAAGACGAACTGAAGAAGACTGGAAGACAACTTGAAGACAACTTGAAGACGACTAAAGACGAACTGACTTGGTCTGCACTGCTTCCCCTAAATAAAGGTTTCTCGTAAAATGTAGTCCACAGGACACACGAGAGCGACTCCTTTCTTGAGATACTGTATTTCCATTCAAAATGACGTATACACCTTGTTTATCTAGATGTGGGAGTTCCATAATCACTTGCGTGCAAGCGATCGCTTCGGCCAATTAATTACAGTTAATTGCCTTACTCCATCGCGTCATGACGCCACCATGGTGATTCCCCTCTGGCTGGTCACCAAATCACTCCTCTCGAGCGTAAGTCCGGTGTTAATAGGCTTATTTAGAGATATAGGCTTTAATTTAGGTGTAAAACCACTCCTAAATTATCTCTCCTTGAATATATCCACCTGGGTGTACATTTCACTCCATTTCAATGCTCCCCTTGGCTGTAATCAATTAATTTCCGTGGGCAATCATCCCCACTACAGCCTCCATCGTTGTCAAGCGGTGAATACCCGAGTCATTAATTTCGAGCTGTCTCCTCGGTCCAGACGAAAGAAGTTCCCTCGGCGCCTTGTATCTCCTCCCATTCGCTAACTGCAATTAGTAAAACGTCAAGCTGGCCTGCTTTCACGTTTCTATACATTGAAAACGTACATATGACTGCAATTTCTGACAATTAATCCCTTAAACAGCTATGATATTCACAATCTGGCCGTGAAATCATGCTATATTATTATATGTCATATACATCTCATTGCTCTTCGGGTTCCCTGTCACTGTTCCCCTCAGAGATCAATGGTTCGACTCTAGGCAGAATCATGTGCCTGGTCTTCTCTGATAAGACCCGAGTTCGATGCCAGTCTGCCGTGACCGATTGGGCACAGTATGTCATATACATTCCGCATGGCCGAGAGTACGTCATGGTATCAATTTCCGACACCACGCGCTCATTGTTTCTCTTACCACTGCCAGCTGAATCGATCGATCGAGTTGGCAGTGCGTCTTACACTTCCGTTCGATCCACCACTGCCAGCTAGCACACTTCCGTTCGAGCACACTTCCGTTCCATCGAACGGAAGTGTGCCAGCTGGTGCCACCTCGATCGTTCCGATCCACTTCCGTCCCATTTTTCAAAATCACTCCCACAAAAATATCCAGCTACCGAGTGGAAAAATGTTACACATCAAAAATTACATGAGATTAATAAATAGACAACGTTAGGATGACCAGTTTCAAGCGTCAAGCGATCATCATCAGATCCATTACACTTAGGCTTTAAAATTTATGTATGAATTTTCAGACAATTTTAAGTGCGAATTTCGGATGATATGTCTTTACCTTTGAAATGCACACATATATATACACGAAGAATTAATTTTGACGGGTAGGGTTAAGTAGTAGGCTAATAAGGTAATGGGGTTTTATTTTCCTCCCCTCCCCACCCCCCCCCCCCCCCCCCCCATATGACAGAGCCCTAAGGCCTACCCTGCCTCGAACTATCGATTGGGATGTCATTGTGTTGACAGACTGAAAGCTATAATATTAATTATCAATAAGGCAATACTGGAAAATGGCTTTAAAGCTATGTATAATGTTTGTAATTTCTGGCTTTTTCTAATATTTTTATGTTTAATGTTTTAAGTTCATTTTCGCACGCCTCCATAGCGTAACGGTCAGCATGGTTAGCTGCCGCCCGGGAGGTCCTGGGTTTAATTCCCGGCTCTGCCACGAAATTTGAAAAGTGGTATGAGGATTGGAACGGGGTCTACTCAGCCTCGGGTGGCCCAAATAAGTAGAGGGGGTTTGATTCCAACCTCAGCCATCCTCGAAGTGGTTTTCCGTGGTTTCACACTTCGTCTTCGGGCAAATGCCGGGATGGTTCCTACTGTAAGGCCACGGCCGCCTCCTTCCCACTTCCTTGCCTAACCGTCCCACTATTCCCATCCCTTCATCAGGCCCCCTGTACGCTTTGCAGGTGAGGCCGCCTGGGCGTAGTGCAGGTCACACACCCCAGTTGTATCCCCGACTCATAGTCTCAAGCTCCAGGACACTGACCTCAGTGGCGGTAGAGGTGGGATCCCTCGCTTAGTCCGTGGGAATAGCCAACCCTGGAGGATAAGTTGTTCTGTGATATTGTCAGAAGTTGTGTGTGTTAATTCAACTGATGTACTGTACTTCTCTTTTACCTGAATATTTCATTGCAGCCGAAGCCGTCGGATTTTTTTAAGAGCGTTAAAAATCCCTCAGTATGCCTTCCTTCGGAGGGGAAGTAAAGCCGGCGGTCCCATGTCATAGATTAATGGCATGTTAATGAACCTTCCACTATTTACACTGTGTGAAGCTAAATTTTATAGATTAAAAATGTAAACAAAGCTCTTAGTTTCCTACGTTCGTTGCCAAGAGCCGACTACGGTGGCGTCTAGTAGCTAAGTTCTGAACTAGGCTTAGTAGTCGTTGACGGTGGCGTTTGGCACCAAAAGTAGGAGCTATTTGAAAAATTCAAAGTTGCAGTCCTTACTTGAATTTTAAAAAATCCTCTCGGCACGCCGGAAGGCGGAGGTAGATTTCACCGGGCAAACTAGGGGATAGGCTATAATAGGCAAAATATGCAGGTTTTCGTAGGAGGATCAGACCTCATTTATTGCGAGAAAGTATTTTACAATTGGAGGTTAGTTAACATTTTTTCGTCTTTCTATGCATATTTTTAACATTTTACTGTCTTATGGGGATGGTAACCTTCCTGTCATTTGGGGTTCATTTTTAGCCTACTTTTCACATTTTGCAAAAATGAGGAAAAAGTAGACTTATGAGATCGGGCAAATGTGTGTCTGTCTGTCTGTCTGTCTGTCTGTCTGTCCTTCTGTCTGTCTGTCTGTCTGTCTGGCTGTGTGTGTGTCCCCCCCTATCAACTCCTAAACGGCTGCAGCAATCGAAACAAAATTTGGTAGGAGTAAAGATCTATACCTGAATATCTCACGGCCATATTTGAAAATGATGTCAGTGCTACCAACTGCTAAAAAATCGCAATTGAAATTTTAGCTCCATGTTGGATATCTTGGAAAGTATGAATGGGAGCTATTTCAAAATTGGCACACGTACAGATCATAATATTTCAGTTTAAGTTCCAGGAGGCCAAACATGGCAGTGTTGCCAAAATGATTATAAGCCTCCTGATAGGTCCAATTTTTAAATGCATATAACTTCTACACTATCAAGTGGAATTCAACCAAATTTCGTATGTTGTATGTGTACATAACCAGATATGACTGAGCGTATTCTTAAGTCCTACCCGGGCTGCCAACTGTTAATAAATGCTCCTAATTTATTTTATCCAAATACCAATATATCAGAAAGTATGCAAGCCGACAGCTTTAAACTATGCACACGTATAGTACCTGACATTCTATATTAATTTGGAGTAACTTATATACGTCAGTGCTACCAACATGATTCTAAGCCTGCTGACAGGTCCAACTTTAAATACATGTAACTTCCATACTATCAGTTGGATTTCAACCAAATTTCGTATGTACTATGTGTACCATAACAGATATGACTATGCGTATTCTAAGGAGCAACCAGGGCTGCCAACTGTTAACATGTGCTGTCCCTATTTTTGTTACCCTAATATCAATATATCAGAAAGTATGCAAGCCAATAGCTCTAAACTTTGCACACGTATAGTACCTGGCATTCTAGACGAATTTGGAGTAACTAATATACGTCAGTGCTGCCAACATGATTCTAAGCCTGCTGATAGGTCCAATTTTAAAATGCATGTAACTTCTATACTAACTAATGGATTTCATTCAAAATTGGCACAACAATAGATCATATTATTTCAGATTATTTCTGACCAATACATGCATGACATTGTTGCCAACATGATTTTACGCGCGCTGTTAGATCCAATGTTTAACTGCATGTAACGTCCATGCTATCCAGTGGACTTCAACCAAATTTTGTATTTAGTACCGTAAGAGACGGATCTAAGAATATATTCAGTCATCAGGGCTGCCAACTGTAGTGCTCTATTAGGATACATTATGCCAGGTATACAGTATTTCGAACTAATTGGAAATTTCGATATTAGCAACTTAATTTCGTCATTATTCTAGATAGGTTCATATTCTGTAGAATAATCATTGGCATGAAAAGTAGGCTGTATAGTTCTTCACGGAACTTCTTGTTATACTTGTGATCACACTATCCTTATGCAAGGTTTGGAACTGATGTGTAACTATCTGACAGTCCGTTACTTCTTCGCGCAAAATTTTATCTCCCGCAGAGATGTTGGTTGGTTCCTCAGTTTAGGGGCTGCGACAAGGCGGTCATGTAACCCCGTGTACATTGGGTGTGTGTAGAATCTGTCTGATAAACGGTGTTATTTGTGATGACTGTATTAGTCTGTAATCAGGTAGGGTCTGCAGACGGTCAATTTTAAGTAGTAGTACCTAATTTTGTACCAAATACTAACGTCAACGACACCTAGCTGTGAACTTGGCTGCTAGATGCCACCGCAACCAGCAACTTGCAACGAACGTTGTAACTTCCCCTCCGAAGGAAAGCATGCTGACGGATTTTTAGCGCTCTTAGGAAATCCGGCGACTTTGGCCGGCTTTGAACCAGTGACCTTGGGAATAGAAGTTCAGCATGCTACCAGTTAGCCGCTTCCCTCATAGTCAGATGGAACAAGAAGTTCCGTGACGAACTAAAGAGCCTACTTTTCTTAAAATTAAGATTCATGCCATAGATTAATCTACAGTAGGCTATATGAACCTATAGAATAATGACGAAATTAAGTCTGTAATATCGAAATGTCTTAATTAGTTCGAAATAAGGTATACTAGGCATAATGTAGCCTAATAGAGCAATACAGTTGGCAGCTCTGGTGACTGAATATATTCTTACTTCCATCTCCTAAGGTACAGAATACAAAATGTGGTTGAAGTCCAAAGGTCGTTACATGGATTTAGACATTGGATCTATTAGTTCACGTAAAAGCATGTTGGCAACAATGTCATGCAAGTGCTGGTCAGAAATAATCTGAAATATGATATCTTTTTGTGCCAATTTTGGATGAAATCCATTTGTTGGTATAGAAGTTACATGTATTTAAAAATTGGTCCTATCAGCAGGCTTAGAATCATGTTGGTAAAACTGACGTATATAAGTTACTCCAAATTAATGTAAAATGTCAGGTAATTTACGTGTGCATAGTTTAAAGCTGTCGGCTTGCATACTTTCTGATATATTTGGATACATAATAGAGAGCAATTATTAACAGTTGGTAGCCCTGGTGGCTCTTAAGAATACACTCAGTCATATAAGTTTATGTACACATATTACATACAAAATTTGGTTGAAATCTAATTGATAGTGTAGAAGTTATATGCATTCAAAAATTGGACTTATCAGATGGCTTAAAATTATTTTGGCAACGCTGTCATGTATGGCCACCTGGAAATTAAACTGAAATAGTATTATCTACATGTGTGCCAATTTTAGAATAGCTCCCATGTATACCTTCCAAGATATCCAACATGGAGCTCAAATTTCTAGTGCGTTTTTTTAGCAGTTGGTAGCACTGGCATCTTTTTCAAATATGGGCCTGAGATATTCCGGTATACATCTTTACTCATACTAAATTTGGTTTCGATTGCTGCAGCCGTTTAGGAGTTGATATGGGGACACACACACACAGCCAGACAGACAGAAGGACAGATAGACAGATAGACAGACAGACAGAAGGACAGACACATTATCCCGGATATATCTCATAAGTCTACTTTTTCCTCATTTTTGAAAAGTGTGAAAAGTAGGCTAAAAATGAATGTGATCTCGTCAGTGGCGTTGTCTTGGCAACCTCTGATAGATCATCCCTCATCAATTTAAAAGTGTTGTTATGATAACCTCTGATGGCACTTGACATTTTTTAAAATTCCGAAATCATTTTTCTCATCCCTTGGCGTAATGGTAGGTCATATCAAAAATTCTTTCAGACAAACGTTTTAGGTAATTATTAGGGAAATATTTTCCATTTTGTACGGTTTTGATATTGTGCCTATTAAGAGAGATATGATTAATGTTTCCCGAAAAACCCACTTTTTTCCACCCCTTTGGTAAATGGTTGGTGCTATCAAAAAACTTATTTGACATCAATTTTTGGCACTTATCCGGCACATATTATGAACTTTGAATGGATTCGATATTTCACGTATTAAGAGAGTTATAGCGAAATTTCACTTTTTCGAAAAAAGTCCCCCATTTTCACTCCCTTCGACCGATTTTGCCCATTATCGAACTCGGCCGAGATTTTATAGGGATACATATTATGTAAAAAATTCAAAGTGATTGGTGCAAAATTACGGCAGTTATCGTGTCCACAAGAAACTGATATATATATATATATATATAGATAGATAGATAGATAGATAGGGGGCGTGGTGGCTCAGCGGTCTAGCTGTATGCCTCTCACCAAGGCGGTCCGGGTTCGATTCCCGGTCAATGCATGTGAGATTTTCGATGTGAAATGCCATGTCCTGTGGTTCGGATTCCACGTAAAAAGGAGGTCCCGTGGCTCATAATCACAAGATTCACGGTCACGTAAAACTACAATCTTCCTTTAGATAGATAGATAGATACATATATACATAAATTATACTTAAACTTTTGAAGTGACGGTGGTTTTGGGGTCTGGGGGATGTGAAACGCGAAGATATGTCGAAATTTTCCGGAAGTCGAAACAAGGTACCCATTGCAATAGTTAGCTTTCTAATGAAATCTACCTAAAACAGATACACACACTAATACAGTCATCACAATTAACACCGGTTATCAGACAGATTCTACACACACCCAAAGAACACGGGGCTACATGACCACGTTGTCGCAGCCCCTAAGCCTAAACTGAGGAACCAACCAACCAACCAATATTTCATTGAATTAATGATTTTTTAAATCTGTACTTATCAGCTTAATATCTGATACGTCCAGCATAGCTGGACCAGAATATTAAACTTAATTTTGGCAATGGACGGAGTGCTAGGGGCTTGCTCCACCTCTGTCACGGGTTGGCCCGGAATTGCAGTACAGTCGGGATTGGCCCACCTTTAATAAACAAACAAAGAGAACACGGAAACATGGAAACAACACTTGTTGTAATTGCCAAAAATTAGATTTTAATGTTCTCTGAACAGTTTGTCAATTTACAATTCCAACATTAGCAAAGCATAGATTGTACAAGGTTCCTTGAGAACACATAGTTAGAGACAAGAGCAGAATAGATCCCGTCATTGCAAACAGGTTGAGATGAAGTTGAAATACCTCAAGAGTCGCCACTTCACATAATCACTGGTGATGAGTTCCACAGTTGATCACATAAATAGCAGCAATGTTCAATTAAAGTCGTCTGGATATTTGTTTGAAAAGAGAAAGAAATAACATAGTGTAATGATTTCGAGGCTGTGACAGGGAGATAATTATATGTTTCCGCTTGATACATGTAGGAATCCAACATTGGATATAATAGAAATGTTCAATCACGGTAATACTGTCATCTCTTTGTGTAATGCAGAGATTTGAAGCCATTCTTTTTCAGTGTTCAGTGGGTCAACACGATTGTGCCCAATTAATATCGAGAATTCGAGAGTCAGGCTGCATTTTCGCTGAATCGTTGAAAGTATTGGGTTGGTGCATAAGTTCGTAGCGGTTTCCATAAGTTTATCCACACCAAGTTTATTAAACTTTATTAGGAGAAGTTAATCATCAGTAACATATTCTCCTTCACTATCTACAACAGTCTGCCAACGCTGTGGTAATTTTTCGATTCGGCGCCTGCAGAAGTCACGTGATTTTGGCTTGAAGAATTTGTCAAGCTATGTTCAGAGCGCATCTTCATCCGGAAAGGAAGTTCCTTGAAGGTTGTTCGATAGAGAGCGGAAAAGGTGAAAATCTGAGGGTGCAAGATTGAGCGAATAAGGTGCGTGTGGAATGATTTCGCAGCCCAACTACTGTATAGTGTTTTTGTGAGATTAGCCAAATGTAGGGGCGGCTGTTGTCATGGAGGAGCATCATTTCACGCAGTCTTCCTGAACGTGGGGAGTCACTTATGTCAAAACGACCCACCTTAACTCGAGAGAACCACTTTCTTGCCGTGCTCTCTTCAATAGCATTGTCCCCATAGACGGCACAAATGTTTCTGGCTGCCTCCGCTGCTTTCGTCCCTCTATTGCATTCGAAGAGAAGAATATGTCGGAAAAGTTCCAATTTCTCCACTTGGCACTCCATTTTCTATCGTCCATGGCTCCACTCACTATCTCCAAATGACTGAACTTCAATATGTTAACTCAAGAAACAAACGTTGAACTACAAAGCAACAAAAGCAGTCGACAAATAAAACCTTAGCAACCGGAATACCAACAAGCAAAACAAAAACGCTACGGACATATGCACCAACCTAATAATTAGAAAATGGTTCCTAATGATGGAAAGGCGGTTAGGCAGTTTAATTTGCATTTAACTTCGATTTGATATATCAGTTGTAGTATAGTTCTCTCAGTTTTCTCGTTAACGAGCGGATCGCCTTTGAAACCTAGCTGGGTGGATATTTTTACATTCCGGGTCTGCGGGAAGCCAAGGCTTTCCCAGCTCAACGCACGGTGTTGTCAACTCTCCGCCGTAGCCACGGAGAGCAAGCAGCAAGACTGGACAGAACTATGTCCAACTGTGCAACATTGGACACCTGACACGCGAGCAATCCGCCTGGACAGGACTCTACACACCACGTGGAGAGATAGAGAAAACACTCTATTGGTCAGCAGCTAACAATGGATAATGACGGTGCGTGCTACTGCCTAACGTTTGAGTCGCCGAACAGGTGCGGATTCAAGGGGGTCCCCGGGGTCATGGGGGTCATGACCCCCCCCCCCAAAGGGAGACCAAATTTTTTGCAAACTCAAAAAACGAAAACACAATAACCAGACAAATAAAACTTAATGAATTTTAACTGAAAAACAGTTTTTATTTTATTTTATTCAATACTGAAAATATCTTTATTGCAATTATTATGTTCTATTACCACTGTACATATTTACAACTTCATACCTGTTATATAAAAACGATTATTTATGTAACAAAATCAACTCGTCTATTTTGTTTAGCAAACCTTGTGATTACCGAATCGAAGTTTATAGTGATGTCACGATGAATGTGCAGCAATGCACGGATAGGAATTTGGGGCTTTTTTCGCAACAAAAAATTTTGCCGACGTCCAAACTGAAAGCTTGGTTGGCAATTTAAGCTGTGACTTTCTCCCTTTGTCGGTACCAACTCGACTTGCCGAAACTGTAACGTACCTTGATACTTTTCTCGAAGCTCGATGTAAAAGTCGCAAAACACGCCGTTGCAATTTGTATTGGTCTGGTTTTGTACGTTTGGTTATTTTGTGATTGCTTTTTTAGTAATACCATTTTTCTTAACAATTTCAATTCTCTGACACCCCCTCTCCAAAGCCAAACTCTAGATCGGTGCCTGTCACCGAAAGTGCGAGAACTATAAAATACTGTGTTAAAAAGAGGAGTATTCGAGAGCGGGATCGCCAACCTTTGAACTCATCAACCAGGAGACTGACAAGATGAATATTTAGTGTTATCTAGAGAGTGGTGCACACTTCTTTTCTATTATTCACTTATGTTGGCGGTCTAATATAGGCTACTGTGCGTTTATTAAAACCCTCTGATACCAGAGCAATGCGCACTGCAATAGGTGGATTCCTGGTCTTTACACGCATTGAAGTCTCCGAGCTGAAAAATAAATAGTTTGAGTAACTGAGTAACTATCTTCCTAGATTCAACCTAATATATTTAACACAAAAGTGATAACTCATAATACCTTATGTTTACCGATTGATCTACTAACGTTTCATAATTATAAGTCACTAGCTGAAGTACCCGTGCTTCGCTACGCGTCATAAATAAATTAAAATGTGAAAGTGACAGTTAAAACAGGGGATAGGCGAGGTGCTGAGCAGAGGGAGATTAAGGATGGAACATTTTGTCCAAGTACACCGTTCGGCGTTGACCGTGTTTTATAGCACAAATTTAGGTTTTACTCGCTAACCGTTGGAGATACCTTTCGGATACGAAATGTAATTTTAAACCTCGTATATGCCATCAAAAGTTTGCTATTTCTTAGCGTTCACGTTTTATTTGAAATGGAAATATGAAAGTTTGAAACCAAAGGGTGTAGTGACGTCACTAAAATGGTCGCAATCTTTAAATAGTGCAAAGTATTGAAATCAAAAGTAGCCTATATGTTTAGTCGGACCAGTGGTTCTTGCGTGATTGAGTAATACACAGACACACACCATCTCATTTTAAGCCTCGCATCGCTCGCGTCATAGTCCTTCATATTGTTATTCAATGAAATGCAGGTTTAACCCCGTCAACACCCCTTTAGAACCCGAATATCCAAAAATCCCTCCTTAGTAGACTTTTTCGACACACAACAAACATATCCCCTTCTTCTAACTTTAATAGTTTTGATTGGTCGATGAGAGTGAACATCCAAAAATCCTTCCTTAGTGGACGTTTTTCTTCCAGAATTTCACCCCTCCCCATAGGCCCCTTAAATTGGATTTATGAAAAAAAAACGGTCGAACACCTACTTATTTTAATTATTTATTCATTTATTTATTTATTTATTTATTTGTAAGCTGATTGAAACTCGGAGAAAATCAAACTCATCGCCTATGTCGTTTAAGAGATACACGCTCCGTTAGGAATCTTTCAACCCCCACTTTTCATCCCTTTCACCTCATAATATACAACACATCGAAAAACCATTAGACATGTGTCAGCTTATTTTTAAGTATCACATCCCCGAATTAAACCACTCAAGAGATATTGTTATTCAATGAAGTGCACGTTTACCCCCTTAACACCTCTTTAGAACCGGAATATCCAAAACTCTTTCCTTAGTGGACGTTTTCGACATACAACGAACTTATCCCCAAAAGGTCATGTTTCTAACTTCAATAATTGTGGCTGGGCGATGATGAGTGAGTGAGTCAGACAGGACATTTTCTTTCATTTATTTTTGATAATTTCACTCCTCCCCATGGGCCCCTTAAATTGGATTTTTGAAGAAATGGTCGAACACCTATTTACTTATTTTTAAGCTGCTTTTTCCGCTGAATTTCAAACTTATCGCCTATGTTGAATAAGAGATACAGTACACACTCCGTTAAGAATCCCTCAACCCCCAATTTTCTCCCCTTTCACCTCATAATATACACCATATCGATAAACCCTTAGACATATGTCTGCTTATTTTGAATGCTTAGTTTATATGCCGAATATCACATCCCCAAATGAAACAACTCGTGAGATATTGTTATTCAATGAAATGCAAGTTTAACCCCCTTAACACCCCTTCAGAACATGAATATCCAACAAGATGTTCAGTAAAGAACATATAGCCTACTTTCTCCTAAATGCATGGGTATTGTTATAACTCTTTGTCCTTTTCAAGGAGTATGATTGAATGTTGGTTGTAGTAGCTTGTTGAAATACAACGTGCTATAGGGATATTAAACATGAATATGAGGTGCCCTTTGCTAGAGCTACCTCTGTACCAAATTTCGTTCAATTCGGTTTCACCGTGTTTGAATTGATAGGGGGAATCGATTTGCACACATACTTGGCCACCATCTGCAAACTATTGGGCTGATGTTCTTGCAGTTTGGTCTGAATATGTTTCCCACATAAAGATATGGTGTTGCAAAATTTGGTAGAGACTAGATTATTAGGTTGGTCGCAATTCCATTTTAGCTTTTAACATTTGGGTGGCCGCGATTACGTTTCCGTCAAGATAGCGGTGATATAAAACATGACACTGAGGTGCCCTTTGCTAGTGCTACCTCTGTACCAAATTTCGTTCCATTCGGTTTCACCGTGTTCGAATTGATAAGGGGAATCAATTTTCACACAAAGATGGCCGCCATCCGCAAAATATTAGGCTGATGACCTATTAGTTTGGTCAAAGGATGCTCCCTCCATAAAGGTATGTTGTTGCTAAATTTGCTAGAGATCGGACGATTAGGCTAATCGTAATTTGATTTAAGCTTTGAACATTTGTGTGGCCGCCATTACGTTTCTGTCAATACGGCGGCGATATAAATCATGACACTGAGATGCCCTTTGCTAGTGCTATCTCTGTACCAAATTTCGTTCCATTCGGTTTCACCGTGTTTGAATTAATAGGGAGAATCGATTTTGACACAAAGATGGCCGCCATCCGCAAACTATTAGGCGAATGACCTATTAGATTGGTCAAAGGATGCTCCCTCCATAAAGGTATGTAGTTGCAAAATTTGGTAGAGATTGGATGATTAGGTTAATCGTAATTTGATTTAAGCTTTGAACATTCGTGTGGCCGCCATTACGTTTCAGTCAAGATGGTGGCGATATAAAACATGACACTGAGGTGCCCTTTGCTAGTGCTACCTCTGTACCAAATTTCGTTCCATTCGATTCCACCGTGTTCGAATTAATAGGGGGAATCAATTTTGACATAAAGATGGCCGCCACCCGCAAACTATTAGGCTAATAACCTATTAGATTGGTCAAAGGATGCTCCCTCCATAAAGGTATGTAGTTGCAAAATTTGGTAGAGATCGGATGATTAGGTTAATCGTAATTTGATTTAAGCTTTGAACATTTGTGTGGCCGCCATTACGTTTCCGTCACGATGGCGGCGATATAAAACATGACACTGAGGTGTCCTTTGCTAGTGCTACCTTTGTACCAAATTTCGTTCAATTCGCATTCACCGTGTTCGAATTGATAGGGGGGGACAGACATTCAGAGTACACACACTCACACACACACAGACACACAGACACTCACACACACAGACTCACACACACACATACACACACACAGACAGATACACTTTTTTCGCCCTGTGTTGATCTCATAAGTCTACTTTCATTTTTTGCAAAAATCGAAAGTAGGCTAAAAATCCATCCTTAGTGGACTTTTTCGACATACAACGAACATATCCCCAAAATTTCAAGTTTCTGACTGCAATAGGTTTGCTGGAGGATGATGAGTGAATATCCAAAAATCCTTCCTTAGTGGACTTCTTTCCCCAGAATCTCATCCCTCCCCATGAGCCCCTTAAATTGGATTTATGAAAAAACGATCGAACACCTATTTACTACTTTTTCAATCTGATTTTTCTCCCTGAGATTCTTACTTTTTGCCTCTGTCTTTTAAGAGATACTTGCTCCGTTAAGAATCCTTCAACACTCACTTTTCATACATACACCTCTTAATATACACCACATCGAAGAACCCTCAGACATGTGTCTTCTTATTCTTAATGATGAGTTTATATGCCTAGTATCCCATCCCAAAGGAAACCAATCGGGAGATATTGTTATTCAATTAAATGCAAGACAACCCCCTCAACACCCCTTTAGAACCTGAATATCCAAAATTCCTTCCTTAGTGGACGTTTTCGACATACAACGAACATAGACCCTTAATGTCATGTTTCTAACTTCAATAATTTTAGCTGGGGGTTGATGAGTGAGTGAGTAAGTCAGGACATTTTCTTTGAATTATTTTTCAGAATTTCACTCCTCTCATGAACTCCTTAAATTGGATTTAAGAAAAAATACGGTCGAACACCTATTTCCTTATTTTTGAGCTATTCTTCCCCCCTGAGTTTGATGAGTGAGTGAGTTAGGACACTTTCTTTCCTGTTTCCCCCCCCAGAATTTCACCCCTCTCCAAGGGTCCCTTGAATTGGATTTATAAAAAACGGTCGAACACCTATTTACTTATATTTTAAGCTGTTTTTCCCGCCGAATTTCAAACTTCTCGCCTATGTCGTTTAAGAGATACACGCTCAGTTAAGAATCCCTCAACCCCCAATTTTCACCCCTTTCACCTCATAATAAACACCACATCGATAAACCCTTAGACATATCTCTGATTATTTTAATGATTAGCTTATATACCGAATATCACATCCCCAAAGAAACAACTCATGAGATATTGTTAATTAATGAAATGCACGTTTACCCCCTTAACACCTCCTGAAAACCCGAATAACAAAAATCATTCATTAGTTGACGTTTTCGACATACAGCGAACATATTCCCAAAATTTCATGTTTCTAACTTTAATAGTTTTCGCTGGGCATGATGAGTGAGTGAGTCAGACAGGACATTTTCTTTCAACTATTTTTACCAGAATCTCACCCCCCCCCCCCCCATGGGCCCCTTAAATTGGATTGATGAAAAAGCACTTGAACACCTATAAAATTATTTTTTAAGCTGTCTTTTTTCCCCTGAGTTTGATGAGTGAGTGAGTTAGTCAGTCAGTTAGGACACTTTCTCTCCTTTTTTCCCCCCAGAATTTCACCCCACCTCATTGGCTCCTTAAATTAATTTATGAAAAAAACGGTGGAACACCGATTTACTTATTTTTTAAGCTGATTTTTTCCGCTGAGTTTCAAATTTCTCGCGTATATCGTTTAGGAGATAGGCCTACACGCTTCGTTAGAAATCCTTCAACCCACAATTTTCTCCCCTTTCACCTCATAATATACACCATATCGATAAACCCTTAGACATATGTCTGCTTATTTTGAATGCTTAGGTTACATGCCGAATATCACATCCCCAAATGAAACAACTTGTGAGATATTGTTATTCAATGAAATGCAAGTTTAACCCCCTTAACACCCCTTCAGAACATGAATATCCAAAAATCCATCCTTAGTGGACTTTTCCGACATACAACGAACATATCCCCAAAATTTCAAGTTTCTGACTGCAATAGGTTTGCTGGAGGATGATGAGTGAATATCCAAAAATCCTTCCTTAGTGGACTTCTTTCCCCAGAATCTCATCCCTCCCCATGAGCCCCTTAAATTGGATTTATGAAAAAACGATCGAACACCTATTTACTACTTTTTCAATCTGATTTTTCTCCCTGAGATTCTTACTTTTTGCCTCTGTCTTTTAAAAGATAATTGCTCCGTTAAGAATCCTTCAACACTCACTTTTCATACATACACCTCTTAATATACACCTCATCGAAAAACCCTTAGACACATGTCTGCTTATTTTTAATGATTAGTTCTTTATTCCGAGTATCACATCCACAAATGAAACCACTCGTGAGATATTGTTATTCAATGAAATGCAGGTTTAACCCCCTTAAGACCCCTTTAGAACCTGAATATTCAAAAATCCTCCCTTAGTGTAGGGTTTTGACATACAACGAACATATCCCGAAAATGACATGTTTCCAACTTCAATATTTTTGGCTGGGCGATGATGAGTGAGTGAGTGAGTCAGGACATTTTCTTTCATTTTTTTCATCAGAATTTCACCCCTCCAGATGAACCCCTTAAATTTGATTTATCAAGAAAACTGTCGAACACATATATACTCATTTTTAAGCAGTTTTCCCCCTGAGTTTGAAGAGCGAGTGAGTCAATCGATTAGGACACTTTCTCTCCTGTTTTTACCCAGAATTTCACCCCTCCCCATGGGCCCCTTAAATTGGATTTATGAAAAAACGGTCAAGAGTTTAGTGCTTTTCAGTCGGTCAACACGAATGTACCCAAAAGAGATGGGTTATGCCCTAATCCTGAAATAAATTACATGAGACCGACTGAAAAGCACTAAACTCTTGTTTACTAAGGCAACACTGAAAATATGGCTTCAAACACCACAAAAAACGGTCAAACACCTATTTACTTATTTTTAAGCTGATTTTTTTCCGCTGAGTTTCAAACTCCTCGCCTATGTCATTTAAGAGATACAGGCTCCATTAAGAATCTTTCAACCCCCACTTTTCACCCCTTTCACCTCATAATATACACCATATCGAAAAACCCTCAGACGCTTGTCTTGTTATTTTTAATGATGAGTTTATATGCCGAGTATCACATCCCCCAATGTAACCAATCGGGAGATATCGCTATTCAATGAAATGCAGGTCTACCCCCTTAACACCCCTTTAGAACCTGAATATCCAAAAATCCTTTCTTAGTGGGCGTTTTCGGCCCTTGAGGAAGCTGCATACTAAATTTAATTCCAATCCGTTGGGTGGTTTCTGAGATTTCGTGATGAATGTGTGAGTGAGTGGTATTTGACAAATATATAGTAGAAAGAAGATAGTGTCAAGTCTTTGTTATGCTAAACTCGGTTGACAGTGCTGTGTGAGCACTTGAGTAACTAACGGGATTTCAAGTAAAGATCCTCATTTTCTATACCGGTAGTGCAGAGCACAATTGACATCTAGTCGGCCGTGTCTCGACTTGAGCTATGTTGACATGGAAACTATCTGCCTTGCCATTCCTTCATGTGTATATTTTATGATTTGATTAGCCTGTGCTTGAGTGCAAAAGGGCCGAAATCAGAAGAATGAGAAAGACTATCGAAAATTCATGTAGCCAGCGGTTCCTTCTGGGTCCTAAACTATGTGTATGCAAAATTTGGTTGAGATTGGTGAAACGGTGTAGATTTGTATACGGAACCAACCCACCCACATACATACATACAGACTTTCACTTTTATATATAAGATTAAAGAGAATAAAATTAAAGTGAAGCGACAGTGGAGTTAAGGAAATCTGCGGTTACCATGGCAACCTCCTTACTATCAGGTGGCCTCTCCGCAATCGCTCGGCAGACACTGACCCGAGTGACTTCCTTGGCGTTTGCATCTGCGATCTTATTTCCTTATTAATCATTTCATTAACGCAGCCAATGGCCATTTATTATTTTTTCATGATGGAGAAGGAAGGGATTTTGAAAGGACATAGGTCGTGGACGTATTAAAAGGAACCGCTCCGGCATTTGCCATTTATAAGGCCGAGGTGGGATTCGAATCCACACTCTCCGCTTGTCAGCGAGGCACGAGTTAGTGCGTTAGCGCTCTCAGCCACCGTGACAGGTGTGATTTCCATATTAAGTCGTTATTATTTCTATCTTCTTTGTTTTATTTTATTCTATGCGCTGGGAAAGTTATGACAATGTTTGTTAGGGAATGAAACAAGGACAATGTAGCCTATATATGTAACTTGCCGCTAGAGAGTGTTGTATGTTGTAGTAGCTAATGGAATAAAGGAGTGCTGGTGGGAAAGAATGGTTGGCTCCACCAAGCGATGCTTGCGAAAGACACTTGGGCGCTCTTTTGTAGATGAAGATGGTTTGCAGACGATACTGACATCTATCGAAGCCGCGCTGAACTCCAGACCACTCACCAAAGACGACGAGGCCAACGTGCTCACCCCAGCTCACTTCCTTGTCGGTGGACATCTCAATGCACTGCCCTCTGGACCTGAACCTCAGCCCGGTTTCCTCATTAAAGAATACAGACTTCTGCTGGCGGACCATTTCTGGAAACGACGGAGCAATGAATACCTGCTTCAGCTTCAGAGTTTCCACCAGGTGAAGCAACCGAAAGGGACGTCACCACGACTGAGACTTGGAGACATCGTTCTACTCCAGGACGAGGTGCAGCCTCGACATCTGTGGAGGAAGGCCCGGATTCAGGAGCTGAAACCAGACAGAGATGGTTTTTTCCGGACGGTGATTCTTTCCACGCCAGAGGGGACCTAGATTGCCCGACCTGTCCAGCAGGTCATTCCCCTAGAGGTTTACCAGGATGGGGAGGATGTTGGGGATTGAAACAAGGACAATGTATATATGTAACTTGCCGCTAGAGAGTGTTGTATGTTGTAGTAGCTAATGGAATAAAGGAGTGAAAGTCACGGCGTTGTTGTTCTTCATAACTTCACGCTATAATATCCCACAATGTTTTTGGGAAGGCTGATATCGATAACCTCCAGTCACTCTACGATGCACTTAGTTCATTGCAGCTATATTACTTAGCCTAACTTATATAGTAGCAGTAGTCGGTCGACACAAACCATTCCAATCACTGGAAATTTTGTGAAAAATAACCTGAAATAAATGACAAGTGATTAAGATTTATATATATTGTTACGGACTATTGAAGGAGAAGAAGAGGAAAAAGAAGACGATGACTAAGAGATGACATGTTTTGCTCGTCATGCGAGCATCATCAGATCCAAATACGCAATACAAATAGCTCTACAAATCACTACCAAACATACAGTGACACCTCCAAAAGAAAAGAAAATACAAGAAAACCTGTCAGATAACTTTGTAAGTGTTTTTTTCTTTTTAAGCGTATGGCTTTTAGTGCCGGGAGTGTCCGTGGGCATATTCGGCTCGCCAGTTTTGTAGCTGCTTCGAGGCGGACACCCAATGTGTGAGCTACACGTACCGTCGCGTGTGGAGTGTTGTCTGCGGAGGAAAGTTTTAATGTAAGGACGAGGAGTTGGAAGGTAGCGGCTGTGGCCTATAGTTAGGGACCAACCCCGGCATTTGCCTGGAAGGAAGATAGGAAACCACAGAAGACCATCTTCAAGGTTACTGGCGGGGGGATTCGAACCTCCTCGCCTCCCGGATGTGAGCGACCGCCAGCAGTCATGCCGTAACGACCACGGCTAACTCACCCGGTGTAAGTGTGGTAATTATTACTGATAAATATTAAGTCATTAAGCACCCGAAAAAGAGCTTGCCAAGGTGGGTGAGTGGTTATCGTGTCAGACTACCAACCCCAATCTTGCAGGTTCGCTCCTGGCCGTGGTAAGTGATTTTTGAAAGGCGACAAAAATCACGATACACATGTCATACGATGTAGGCATGTTAAAGAACCCATTTGAATTCAGTAGGCCGTATTTATAATGGCAACATTAATCTCGGGATTTTCCGCCAACACAAAGTTCCTCATTTCTCTACTAGAAAGCGCTATAGTGTCAAGGATCTTAGATATCTAACCTCCTTGACTTTCATAGCGCTTCAACGAGGGATAAAATTCGACATGCAAGTTGCCCTTTACGCGTAAATTAACAAAACTTGCACCCGGCACCCGAGGCCATACGATATTATTATTATTATTATTATACCCGAAAAAGAACTATTTATTTTAATGTTGTAAAACTTAGAAATAACTGTCCCGTCAACAAAAACAGTCTTCCTCCCCAAACTAATCTATGGAGGTGTAGCCACAAATGCTGTGATACACTCAAGCAGTTAGTAGAAACATTGAAAACTAATGTGCGGAAATGAAATGGACTCAACGCTATATTTAGCCTAATATTCTGGTCAACTCTGAACAGCACAGACTCGTCGTGATGGTTTGAAGTCATGTAGGAAAGAAAGGAAGGAGATGCCTTCGCTGCGTTGCCTAGCGCAAGCTGCTGAATCCCAACGGCTCGCCCACTTTGGTTGCAAGAAAATGGCTGTCCCTATGCTTAAAGCCGTAAACCACTCCAACTAGTAATGGATTTTAGTGACATAAAACTGCAATGACAAGTCAAGATTTTTTCATGGGTAGGCAGAATACACTCTGTACATCACGGTACTTGGCACAAATAAGCTGCGTTATCGTTTTAAAAGGCAATTGAAATATAAATATGAGAGCACCTTTGCGAGGCTAGTTTTGTAAGGAAGACGCGGCAAAACGTAATAATACGCCGAAACACTGATTAAATTGAATACAGGTGTCTGAAGATGCGAGTTATACAAAAGAAGGAACATCTTGGGAATTAATGATGCCGAACTAATTACGGTAGGCTATTTACACCAAATTGAGTTTTATGTTCATATTGGTGTTGAGGCATTCATCAGTTTTTAGGCCTAATTTCGAGCACAGCCACTTTCACTCATTGGTCGTACACATTTTGATATTCAATAATACGAACCTCAAAATTAATAAACAGAACAATTAAAAAAGGACGCATATTTGCACAAAAATACGGTGTAGCCTATACGTTTCGGTACCGTACGGTATTTTCTTTTTGGGGTGTAGAAACTTGACGATTAGCCTCGAATCGATTAATTACGTAGGCCTACCGTAATTATTGACCGACAGCCGTTTGATAATTTGGGATTTCCAGAGGAATGATTTTTATTTTTTTGGTATATAGGGTAGGCCTACACATGCTGAGATTAGAATTGAAGAGGGTTTTTTAAATAACTTATCACTACCGTTATTACGTTTCCAAAGTCGCACAACCGGAGCGCGATAAAAACCAGGGCCAAAATAAGGTTTAGCCATGCACAATGCCTCATGCAAGTCACAGAACACCGAATACGAGTTAAGGTTACGCCCACTTTGGTTGCAGCGCTTGGCTTCACTCATACGAGCTCAAGGCATCTCCTCTTATTCTTTCCTCCATGTTTGAAGTTGAATATGCACCTCACGCATGCACTGAAGACAAACGCCCTCAGGCTGATAACTGCAACTCTCCTCAAGTCAATCATTATCTTAAAAGTTAGCCTGGTGAGTAAAATACCCGTCCTTCGAGAAACGAAGTGATTAATGAGGCGGAACGAGTTAAAGGACATGCTGTAACCTGGACGTGGTCTTGTCCAGTGGCACCGTCAAGCGGAACGTCGGGAGTTAACGCTCGATCCATTTGTGTTGTTGAGGATCACATTCAGCCAAACATGGATGCAATGCAGCACTCAGCTGAAACCCTCTAGTCGCCATTCCATGATATACAGGCAGGGGCGTACTGACGGAGAGGTGGGGGAGGTTAGACATTAGTTTAGTTAGTTATTGATTTTTAAGGGGCGGAACTACGAGGTCATCTGCCCCTAGACATTAGTTTACTTGAATCCTTATATTTTCCCATCTATCATCTGTTTTTCACTACCTCTAGTGGGTGAGCGGTTAACGTGTCGGTCTACTAACCCCCAAGCTTGCAGGTTCGCTCCTGGCCATGGTAAGTGATTTTTGAAAGGCGGCAAAAATTTACGACATGCATGTCATACGATGTTAGCATGTCAAAGAACCCATTTGAATTCAGTAGGCCGTATTCATAATGGCAAAATTAATCTCGGGAGTTTCCGCCAACACAAAGTTCCTCATTTCTTTACTAGAAGCGCTATAGTGTTCGAGGAGCTTAGATATCTAACCTCCTTGACTTTCATAGTGCTTCAAGGTACAACGAAATTCGACATGCAAGCTACCCTTTGGGTGTCAAATAACAAAGCTTGCACCCGGCATCCGAGGCCATACGATATTATTATTATTATTATTATTATTATTATTATTATTATTATTATTACCGCTATTGAGGCTTCTTTACTCCTGTATACTGTATATTTTAAATGTGATCGTGTTCTTCACTTGGTCAATGCCTTATACTACTTGTAGCGAGACTCCTCCTCCAGCGTTGGATCAATTGTTTCTGTTGAAGTATGCGATCCGTAACTTTCTTCACGATGTTTCGGGTTGCTTTAAATGTGTATATCTGCATCACTGTCCATTTCGTTCAAGATAATTCAGTACATGGGGAGTTTCTGCAATTTATTCCTATCAATGTTGCAGATAAAGTTATCAAGATAGGCAGATTTTGAGAGTCAATAGTAGCCTAATGGCAGCAAGAACAGAGGGCAAAACATCATTTTCTCTTACATAATATCAATATTATAAGCAGTCACGTATGGACCACTGTAGCATTTCAGTTGTAATATTTAGTTACTTTGTTCCATATTTTTTAAACAAATTGAAAATTTTCAATTTTTTATTGTGCTGGATAATATGATTAACATAGTTTTTTTTTCTTTTTATAAATAATAATCGAATTATAATTTTAATAATGTACACAACTACCGTAACACACTGTATCCTGCGTACGCCTCTGCCTACAGAGTGTGGTTTGCAGGGAAGACAACCAGGCCCAACGAGAGGCTGCAGCAAGCGGGTCTGTAGCTCTAGGGCCCGGTTGTCTTGAGTGGCCCGAGTTACTGAGAAGGAAACAAGACAATTAACTGGTTTTTTTTTCGTCTAGGTAAAATATACCTATACGTACATGCTAAATATTAAATTTCTCCAATTTTACATGCGGATGATTCAGCACGCCTTAACTTACATTCTGATTTTTTTAAAAATTATCTATCGTAAAGTTTGATCATGTTTAATGATTTCAAAATGTTAAACATCTCATCCGCCAAAAGAAAATATTTCCTTCGTTTACGGCTGATGTGAGGGGACTGTTCAGAGGATCAGCTCTCGCAAAAAATAAATCTTTGTATACTCTAGACATTACGAAACAAATTACATAACTCCACACACACACCCACATACATACTACGATGTAGTAGCCCCTAAAATAAACAACAGCAACAACAAGAAGAGTAAACACGGAAATCTGATGATGATGATAATTGTTGTTTTAAGGGGACTAACATCTAGGTTATCGGCCCCTGATGGTTTGGGGGATCGTGAAGATGAAAATGAAAAGCGAACTTAAAACTAAAACTAACTACTAACCTACATACTGAACCCTTAATAAGCTACGCATATTAATGATTCTAATTATTCATTTCATTATATTCTGATTTTACTGCCAGAATCATACAGAAAGGCCAGACTGGATTGCGAAATGTCAAGCTTATGTGGAGACAGTACGTTTGAACGTGCCCAGTCCTGAAACAAAGGAGTGACGAGATCGGAATGTTTGACAGACACTTTATCAGACAAAGGTGTGTTGGGGTCCTGACTCATTTCAGACCGTAATTTCTTTGTCACCCTAGCGTTACGAGTAAGATAGTTGCTGGATGAGAGAGATGAGAGGAACTTTCAACCAATCATAGGACAGAGGCTTCTGTTCTAAACTGCGATATTGACGTCATGAACTACCAATCAGAGAGGGTCACCAATTTTAGCGCCAAGGGAGCGTCTGACGCCGGCTTGAAGTTGAAAGCGGGAAAGATTGGATTAACGAAATCTATGATCGATTCCAGAGCACGATAGCCCCATTGTGACCTGTATACTTTTTCAAACTGTTTGATACCTGTTGCATGCCAATAGTCGCATTATTATAGAAGTTAGTGATAGATTTCCCTCTCCCTCCGTCTTTTTGCCATATTCACATAAATACTGTCGTCTGAGTGACCAGGAGGTTGATTCTTGGTGACACCGTGAGGTGATCACTTATTCTTTTCCATACCGTGAAGATATACTGTGTTAAATTTATCAGAGATAGGGTCATTATTGAAAACATTATAATAAAGTTGTGTGCGCACAGCTGAGTGTGAAATTTGTGTATCGGTAAGATTTTAGTAGTCTCCCACGACTACAACTATTAGGGAAAGTCTACGTTTAATTTTGCACTAGACAAATGGTGAATAAAGTAACTATTGGCAAAATTTAGATAGAAAATTACGTGTGACTATAAATAACATTTTATTTTTATTTTTTATTCAACGTCAAGATGGAACTCCAGACCCAGAGAAAGACATCGCACCAACGTTTCTACGGCTCCATGTGGTCTGAGATGAGCTAAACACTTTGGAGAGAGAATGTCAGGCGATGTTCGATGAGACGACGCAGAAAGAGGAATAAGTACTAAATAATTTAATTATTTGACAAACTGGTTATGGTGTTGTGGGAACATATTATTTTGTGTAAATATTTTATTTTATTTTTGTCTTCGTGTTTTATTGTAGTTGGTTTGTGGTACTGACACACTTTAGTTTAGTTCATGAGCAACGTGGCATGTATTCTATCTGTATGAAGATTATTTTTTTTGTTGATGTCAAGTACACGGGGCAAGCGTACTCGAGTGCGTATCGCTACCGTAAAATGCGCGGCTAAGCGACGCAAATTGGGAACCGATATCATAACAGAAGCGAAACTGAATTAACTAGAGTAGATAATAGAATTGGTGGGAAATCTTTTTATTGTATAGATTTTTATTGTTACACAGGCTTGTGTGTTAATTGCCGTTTGTTGCATTTTTGTTAAGTGAGGGGTCATATGCCCAATGACTTTATTTGTTGATGAAGTTTCCCTTTTAGTGTCTTGGTACACAAAATCTATGATATTTGATTGGAGTGTCGGCCCGTGGTAGATTTGTGTTGTGTTCTGCCCAAAATGCTTTGTTGAGTCTGCAAATATGTGTTTTATGGGATAGGAGTTTTCGGGAACCCTGGTTTCTGTCTGAAGCTTTGGCCAGGTTAAGCATTTAATCCTTGCGAGGAAAATGTTGGAATCCCCTTCTACGATGTTCTTGCAATTATTTGGAATTGACAAGAAGTGTGTGAATTTATTGTGTCGCGATTAACAGGTGGCGTAACGGGACTGTCTAGTCTCTTGTTATAAATAGCATGACTCAAAGCTTCGACAAGGAGGGCTGGTTTTGAACACAGACGCTAATGAGTGGTAAGTGAAGGTATTTCTACGCGGCGCACTCCATCAGATAAGGAGCAAGCTGTGCTCATTAGTATTCACGGACCAGGTCTCCGTTCTTCGTAAATGTTTATCTTATATTAAAATAAAGCCTGTTTAATGATAAAAGAATTGTAATCGGTAAAATGGGTGCTGTTCGCGTTTTGATTGATCGAGTCCCAGCGTGTTAGCTTATCCATGCTTTTATTTCATGTAAATATCATCGGGTTTTAGGCATCTTTTTTTTGGTTTAATTATTGTCATGTTCATTGACCTCGGGTGGTCTCGATGTTCGGTCACGTTGTTGTCATGTATGTGTTGAGCAATTGAGCCATTGGGCAAGCTTCTGTTTTGCTGGGAGTTTCCTGACTCACTGCGATCTCGATGGAGATCAATTAGTTTATAAATTTTAAATGGTTGCGTGTGCCAGTAAAATTTTAATTGTTGGTATGTTATTCTACGAGTGTGTCCCATAAAGCCATAATAATGGTTTGCAGTATGGGGGTTTGCAAGCATATTGGCTGTTCCATCTGTGAGCAAATCTCCATCAAAAGTACTTATTTCTTCTCTAGCGTAGTTATACGCGTGCATACATATTAATCAGACAAGTGGAATTTTGATCCACAATTTTAATTCTTTGGAGTGGACCTTTCTAGGCCACTCTGATCTGTGTAAATTCTTGTACAGTGGGAGTAAAGTTCAGGGTGGACTTTGTTTATATTATTTTTTATGTTTTGTTGTTTTTATTCAGTTATTAAATGGTGGTAATTTTTTGTTTTTCACTCATTTCTTGTTTGTAGTTTTGCATATGGTCCTTGTATTTGTAAGCAGCCGTCTGGTATTTGAGCTCTAGTGAAAGCATACCCGGACTGAACGCCCCCCGAAGTTTGATTCTCGTATATACGACGCTGTTATATACAAGGGCACATAGGCAACGCTGGCATTACCCAACGTGGGGCATTTCACTGTTTTAGGCTTTTCTAGCGCATTTTTTGATAAACTGACACGCCACAAGTGGAGGCAGAATGTGACAGTATTTGAATCACCGAATGTGATAATTTTAAGTAACGTAGTTATGGCGAAGGTATTACCGCCAAGTGAGTGAATTATACAGTATGATCAGGAGTTGCAAATGTAAAATACAGTACACGTTTTTGTTTCTTGCATTAATTGTAAAGATAATATCGTGAGACTGGGCGCCCATGTTATTGATAAAAATTAGCTTTGCATAGAAAGACAACTCCATGAATGTAATAGGAAGGCGTGTAGCTTTTCCAAGGCAATTAATACTTGATTAATTAGTCTGTTCTTGTAGCGTTTTGTAAGGCTAGCATTTAATAACTGAATGTGTGGGTTAAGTTTTAAATTATGTAAAATGAAGGATACTCAGGGATGCTATTGGATTAATGGGATTGTGTTTATAAATTTAAACGAACTGAGTATGTGTAAATTGATATAAATGTGTGTTAATATGTATGCACGTATTGGAGAACATCGCCAATTGGCATTTTCTCTATTTTCTCAAGTGTATTGTGGTGATGGCTTCTTTAGACGAAATAAGACAGGTTGTAGAGAGCGCTGCGGCACGCACTCAGCAGCAAATGGTGTTGTTACGGCAGGAGATGACAGCGGAATTAATAGCACAGAGTGAAACATTTAAGGCACAAATAGACAGTAGCAGGGCTGAACAATCAGCGGAATTAATAGCACAGAGTGAAACATTTAAGGCACAAATAGACAGTAGTAGGGTTGAACAGTCAGCGGTGATCAAAGCCCAAATTAATGAATCTATTGGCACACAATTAGCGCTTCAAAATGAATCTATTAATACACAATTAGCGCTTCAAAATGACAGTATTAATACACAATTAGCTCTACAAAATGATAATATTAGTTCTCAATTGACACAACAAAGTGAATCAATAAACTCTCAAATAGACGCGCAAAACAGTCGTAACACTGAGCAACTCGATAATGTAGTGGTTGAAATGAAAGAACATACAAGGAAACAGCTTATACTACTCGCCTTAGATGTAAGTAAGAACAATGAGAAGCAGGTTAAACAGATAAAACAACTTCAGGATCAGTTTAACGCTAAACTTAATAACTTAGACGATACAGTTCTGGCAAAATTGGCACAGATTGAATTGGCATGCACAACTAAAAATAGCGAAATTATAACTGCACAGGACAGGTTACAAAACAGATTTAATAAAGTGGAGAAAACAACCGTAGTTATACAGGAACAGATAAAGGCGGTAGATGAAAACGTGACCGGCCTTATAAAAGACATAGACCGTCTCGAAAACCAATCAACAGATCGCTGGAAAAATGCAGAAGTAGACCGGGAGGGATTAAAAGCCACTATTGAAGAAAACAATGTACGCATGGAGGATCGCTTGGAACGGATCGAAGTGAGCCAGGACACTAATAATCTGAAGATAGAAAACGTTAGAAAGGATTGGCAAAAATTATGTAAGGACTCCAAGGAAGAAAGGTTGGCGGTAATTAAGAAGCTGGGGGAGAACCACACACGGATACAGACGTTAGAAGATGAGATAAAAGCAAAATTTAAAGAACAAGGTGACAGGCTGATAAAAGCAGAATTATTTTCTATGGAACATAATGCAGGGTCATTAGGCGAGAAGGGGAGAGATGGAGACAGAGATAGCCCGGGGGCGACTCATTCAACTGGTAGTCAGGTTGACACGGAAAGTCCACTTGCTCGGAACACGGAAGAATTTCGTAATCACATAGGGAGAAGTTCTACACCCCATGACGGTAATCAGCACCCTCAACTTGTACAAATCATCCGTTCTAATGAATTCAAACCGGCTAAGTTTATGGAAAATTCTGGAGTCACACCCAAGGCATTCTTGCGGGAAGTCGAACATTATTATAATGATAATGATATAGCTCCCGCCCGGCAACTGCGCATGATGGAAACATTTTTAACTGGAAATGTTTTAACGTGGTACTTGAGCTTCAAATACACGTTTGAAAGCGTAGATGCATTCAAGCATGCTTTCCTTCGAAAATATTGGTCGTCTTCATATCAACAGGGGTTAAGAATGGAATTGTACTCCAGAAAGTACCAATCTACTCAGCAAACTAAGTATTCAGATTTTTTTCATCACAGCTCCTTAAATTTAAAGATCTGGATAATCCTTTAAGTGAGGCCGAGCTAGTCATGACTATCGGACGCCAGCTTCCCGTTAACGTTCAGCAGGTATTGGTCGCAGCTAACGTTTCAGACGCGGTACACGCTGAACAGATCCTGCGCCAGATAGATGAAACCACGTCCCACTTACACAATAGAGTTGGAAGACAGGTCGAAATGGTAAATACAACCGAGGTGATTAAGCCGAGCCAGGTAAAAACTAGATCCCAGGCTACCAATACAAATACAATCATTTCAACACCCGTGAGAGGTCAGGATGATGTCGAGAATAGACAGCGCCAACATTACGATAACAACCGTAATAACAACAGACAGTTCCAAGGACAGAATAGATTCCAACAACGAGGATTTCAACAATGGAGGGACAATCGGAGACAAGATGTACCATACAGGAGATGGGGAGATCGGAATGAAAATCAGAGATGGCACGACCGCAGATTTCAGAATCGTGAGGACTCTAGAAGCTACCGAGACGACTGGAACGATAGGCATTCTCAATCGCAGAAATACTTAAAGGAAGTTCATGTAAACGAGGGAAATGAACAAGGACGTTGGAAACAGGCAATTGACAAGCGGAAAAATCCCGACACCTACAATGAGGAAGGAAGAACAAATCAAGGGTTTGAAGCCATGCACATAGAGACGCAGAGATACTTGGATCAGCTGCATGGAGAACAAGCACATAGCGAAGCCAGCAAGGAAGACGAACAAAGATTAGCGGCACAGGGCATTAGAGAACGCAGCCCGGTGGGGAAGAGAAACACCGGTGCGATCCGAAAAACTGGTCACTACTAAAGGAAGAAGATGGCAACACGCGGGAGAGAGGAAGAGGATGGCAGCATGGAGGAGTAAAAACCGTTCAGCATAGTGAGGAATCTTGGAAGTAATGCAGCGATTTAAATACGTGATCGTCCAACATCATGCAAGTGAACGGGGGGCAAGCAGAAGCCAGCACGACATCGAGGAAGTGATTAGCGTCTGGCCTGTTTACATCTTGAAGCAAGCAGAGTTGACAGGTATGTCGACAGACGAGAAACAGAGAGGGGAATAGTCTTCAAGCAACAGATAGCCCCAGGCGAAGCGCTGGGCAAGTGAGCAGCAGACTGGTACTGTCCTAATGAATGGGCGAGAATGTAAACATTGGAACGAGGAAAACACTTGTCAACTAGCAGAGGCGGACTGACAGAGAACTTTGAAGGGAGGCTAACCCAGTATCTGCACCATGTGACTTAGGGAAAAAATCGACTTTATCTCTAAGTTCGATTTTTTCCAACTAAGGGAGTTGTGAACCCTTAATAAGCTACGCATATTAATGATTCTAATTATTCATTTCATTATATTCTGATTTTACTGCCAGAATCATACAGGAAGGCCAGACTGGATTGCGAAATGTTAAGCTTATGTGGAGACAGTACGTTTGAACGTGCCCAGTCCTGAAACAAAGGAGTGACGAGATCGGAATGTTTGACAGACACTTTATCAGACAAAGGTGTGTTGGGGTCCTGACTCATTTCAGACCGTAATTTCTTTGTCACCCTAGCGTTACGAGTAAGATAGTTGCTGGATGAGAGAGATGAGAGGAACTTTCAACCAATCATAGGACAGAGGCTTCTGTTCTAAACTGCGATATTGACGTCATGAACTACCAATCAGAGAGGGTCACCAATTTTAGCGCCAAGGGAGCGTCTGACGCCGGCTTGAAGTTGAAAGCGGGAAAGATTGGATTAACGAAATCTATGATCGATTCCAGAGCACGATAGCCCCATTGTGACCTGTATAATTTTTCAAACTGTTTGATACCTGTTGCATGCCAATAGTCGCATTATTATAGAAGTTAGTGATAGATTTCCCTCTCCCTCCGTCTTTTTGCCATATTCACATAAATACTGTCGTCTGAGTGACGAGGAGGTTGATTCTTGGTGACACCGTGAGGTGATCACTTATTCTTTTCCATACCGTGAAGATATACTGTGTTAAATTTATCAGAGATAGGGTCATTATTGAAAACATTATAATAAAGTTGTGTGCGCACAGCCGAGTGTGAAATTTGTGTATCGGTAAGATTTTAGTAGTCTCCCACGACTACAACTATTAGGGAAAGTCTACGTTTAATTTTGCACTAGACAAATGGTGAATAAAGTAACTATTGGCAAAATTTAGATAGAAAATTACGTGTGACTATAAATAACATTTTATTTTTATTTTTTATTCAACGTCAAGATGGAACTCCAGACCCAGAGAAAGACATCGAACCAACGTTTCTACGGCTCCATGTGGTCTGAGATGAGCTAAACACTTTGGAGAGAGAATGTCAGGCGATGTTCGATGAGACGACGCAGAAAGAGGAATAAGTACTAAATAATTTAATTATTTGACAAACTGGTTATGGTGTTGTGGGGACATATTATTTTGTGTAAATATTTTATTTTATTTTTGTCTTCGTGTTTTATTGTAGTTGGTTTGTGGTACTGACACACTTTAGTTTAGTTCATGAGCAACGTGGCATGTATTCTATCTGTATGAAGATTATTATTTTTTTGTTGATGTCAAGTACACGGGGCAAGCGTACTCGAGTGCGTATCGCTACCGTAAAATGCGCGGCTAAGCGACGCAAATTGGGAACCGATATCATAACAGAAGCGAAACTGAATTAACTAGAGTAGATAATAGAATTGGTGGGAAATCTTTTTATTGTATAGATTTTTATTGTTACACAGGCTTGTGTGTTAATTGCCGTTTGTTGCATTTTTGTTAAGTGAGGGGTCATATGCCCAATGACTTTATTTGTTGATGAAGTTTCCCTTTTAGTGTCTTGGTACACAAAATCTATGATATTTGATTGGAGTGTCGGCCCGTGGTAAATTTGTGTTGTGTTCTGCCCAAAATGCTTTGTTGAGTCTGCAAATATGTGTTTTATGGGATAGGAGTTTTCGGGAACCCTGGTTTCTGTCTGAAGCTTTGGCCAGGTTAAGCATTTAATCCTTGCGAGGAAAATGTTGGAATCCCCTTCTACGATGTTCTTGCAATTATTTGGAATTGACAAGAAGTGTGTGAATTTATTGTGTCGCGATTAACAGGTGGCGTAACGGGACTGTCTAGTCTCTTGTTATAAATAGCATGACTCAAAGCTTCGACAAGGAGGGCTGGTTTTGAACACAGACGCTAATGAGTGGTAAGTGAAGGTATTTCTACGCGGCGCACTCCATCAGATAAGGAGCAAGCTGTGCTCATTAGTATTCACGGACCAGGTCTCCGTTCTTCGTAAATGTTTATCTTATATTAAAATAAAGCCTGTTTAATGATAAAAGAATTGTAATCGGTAAAATGGGTGCTGTTCGCGTTTTGATTGATCGAGTCCCAGCGTGTTAGCTTATCCATGCTTTTATTTCATGTAAATATCATCGGGTTTTAGGCATCTTTTTTTTTGTTTAATTATTGTCATGTTCATTGACCTCGGGTGGTCTCGATGTTCGGTCACGTTGTTGTCATGTATGTGTTGAGCAATTGAGCCATTGGGCAAGCTTCTGTTTTGCTGGGAGTTTCCTGACTCACTGCGATCTCGATGGAGATCAATTAGTTTATAAATTTTAAATGGTTGCGTGTGTCAGTAAAATTTTAATTGTTGGTATGTTATTCTACGAGTGTGTCCCATAAAGCCATAATAATGGTTTGCAGTATGGGGGTTTGCAAGCATATTGGCTGTTCCATCTGTGAGCAAATCTCCATCAAAAGTACTTATTTCTTCTCTAGCGTAGTTATACGCGTGCATACATATTAATCAGACAAGTGGAATTTTGATCCACAATTTTAATTCTTTGGAGTGGACCTTTCTAGGCCACTCTGATCTGTGTAAATTCTTGTACAGTGAGAGTAAAGTTCAGGGTGGACTTTGTTTATATTATTTTTTATGTTTTGTTGTTTTTATTCAGTTATTAAATGGTGGTAATTTTTTGTTTTTCACTCATTTCTTGTTTGTAGTTTTGCATATGGTCCTTGTATTTGTAAGCAGCCGTCTGGTATTTGAGCTCTAGTGAAAGCATACCCAGACTGAACGCCCCCCGAAGTTTGATTCTCGTATATACGACGCTGTTATATACAAGGGCACAATACTAGAAGAAGAAATGGAAAACTAAAGGAGAATAAGGCAAATAAAGGACAGAAGGAAAAGAAATTCCCTCAACCCTCGGAGAAGGCGGATTGAGGGACTTGGAAGGAAGGAGAGCCATGAAAGGCATATAGGAAAGTGAAAGAGGAGTGGGTCCGCCCCAAAGGTAAGGGACAAAAGGGGAAAACGGACCCAGCTCAGGAATCCCTCGGGGTCGCCAACTCCCGAACTCACCAGCCGTGAGCCCCTGAGGGTGTAGCGTTATCTAGGGTGCACCAGAAGTGGTGGGGCTACATACACCCTGCCTCCTTAAGGGCCTAGAGAACAAGGCAGGAGGTAAAAGGAAGAGAAAAAGAAGGCTGACCCCTCGCAGAAGGAGGGTATCAGAAAAGATGAGACAAGGGCCAATTAAGGCGGGAAAGGAAGAGACTCCCTAGGCCTCGGATACCCTAATACCGTCGGGGTCAGAAGAGAACAAGAGTTGACCAAGTGAGGTCGACAGGAAGGAAGACAGAGAGGAGCCCGGCACAAGTAAGTGGAAGCAATGCCGGACTCAGCTGGGGCCCCGTGGTCGCCAACCCACGCCCACAAGATGTGAGCCCCTGGGGGGGAACGGAAATCTACATCTATAATAATGGATGAAATGGGAATCGAACCCACCTCTGGTCAGTTTTACCTCACGAGGCTGAGTGTACCCCATTGCAGCCCTCAGACCAGAATTAAATTTCTTGGCAGAGCCCGGAATCGAACTGGAACCTCCTGAAATATAAAAAACGACCACAGAGTTCATTGTTGCTCAGCTCTCATCTGTTTATTATTCACCTGGTTCATATTTCCTCAACCAGAACACACAATGCTAATGGAAATTTTACGCACGAATGACAAATCTAATTCACCGAGACAACAAACATGGCACGGAAGGTGTTCTACAGTCAATACGTGAACAGGAAATCTCGTAAATACTCAATACCACCAAAGTCTCTCGAATGGCAACAAATTCAGACAAAAGAAGGATGTTCGGCGCAATGAGTATAACATCTCTTTGAACCAACACTGTAGCCAAGCGGTCGAAGGTACACTCCATGACTGGACTGAGTAGCTCCGTGTTCTGAGATTCAAGGTTAGTATTTTCACGTTTTCCCACACTCACTCAAGCAAATGATTTTGTTGTTGTTTTATAGTAGGGGCCTGGAAATCGTTGTCATTTCAACCTCATATCTGAAAACCTGTGTTATTGTGGTAGTCTATCTGTAGTGCGTGTATTTGTAATTTATTGAGGTGTGGATTAGGAAGGAGAAGGTCATGGCCTTCAGTTAGGGAACATTCCGGCATTTGCCTGGTGTAGAATTGGGAAAAGACGGAAAAACACTTACTGGATGTGTGAAGTAGGAATCGAACCCGCCGCTACTCAGTTTTGCCTCACGAAGCTGAATGTACTGTACCCCATTCCAAACCTCAGATTAGAAAGACATTTCTTGGTAGAGCCGGGAATCAAATCTAGAACTCATGGGTGACAGCCAAGAACGCTAGCCACTACACCATAAGACAGTCACTTTTCAGGCATATACCGATCACTTTCACGCACAGCGAGAGTTTCTTCGTTTCTGTCAGTTTAGCGACAGGCACATTCTACTTTTTTCAGTGTTAATATATAAGTCTTACAACTGGAAATAATTATCTTGATAATTTTGGTTGGTTGGCTCCTTAGTTTAGGGGCTGCGACAACGCGGTCATGTAGCCCCGTGTACTTTGGTTTTGTGTAGAATCTGTCTGATAACCGGTGTTAATTGTGATGGCTGTATTAGTGTGTGTTATGAAAAAAATGAAAATCCACAGCCTGCTTCCAGTCTCCGACCGGGTCAGGAATGGAATGAATGAAGCCCCCATCTAGCGGCGAGGATATGGACTGTGCCGGCTGCCGAGGCCTGACGCACTCCACTGGGGCAATGATTAAATGAATGACAGATGAAATGAAATGATAGTGGAGAGTGTTGCTGGAATGAAATTTTGACAGGGAAAACCGGAGTACCCGGAGAAAAACCTGTCTGCCTCCGCTTTGTCCAGCACAGATCTCACATGGAGTGACCGGGATTTGAACCACGGACCCAGCGGTGAGAGACCGGCGTGCTGCCGCCTAAGCCACGGAGGCTTCAGTGTGTGTTATATGTTTTTTAATTCAAGTAAGAGCTGCAGACAATAATATCAAGTAGTTCCTACTTTTGCTACCAAATGCTACCGTCTTAGACACCTAGCTTTCTGACTTGGCTACTAAATGGCATTGCAGTCAGCACCTGGTGGCAAAAGTTGGAACTAATAGAGCGTTATCAATTCTAACCTACAAAGTTTGGCTTCAGACAATTGTAGTTAGTGGAAGGTTCATTTTCATGCCATAAATCTATGACATGGGACCGCCGGCTTTACTTCCCCTCCGAAGGTAGGCATACTGAGGGATTTTAACGCTCTTCAAAAATCCGACGACTTCGGCCAGGTTTGAACTCGCGTCCTTGGGCATAGAAGCTCAGCATGCTACCAACTACGCCACCAGAGCCGTGTCTTGATAATTCAATCACATTGTAGGGAAAGAAGGAGCACTTGGAGAATGTGCGATCTCTGTCCTCAAATATGTCGTATGTTGAGGAACAGGTTCGCAAGGACAACATAGTCGACAAACACTGGAGACTGCAAACAACTGCAGTATGGCTGGCCGGGGCACGAGTAGAGAGCAGCATCCGAGGAAGTAGTCCGTGCACAGCTTACTGGACAGGTGCTGCTGTAGCTCTCACTGGCTAGCCTACATCACAGCAAGCTAACTATCCTCACACGAGAATTGAACAAAGTCGAACATGACATTCAGAAAAACAATTCGAAATGAAATTATGTTGTTGCAGAACCACTACATAGAACCATGGGTGTATTTTTATTCTTTATACTAGTAACCCACCCCGGCTTCGCCCGGTATCTTTAATGGTTTACTCAGCGCAAGCATAAAAGGCGCACGGACGGCAGATTCTAGACCCAATTCAGAAAAGCCGAGCTAAACAGCGAAACTCCAAACACATATACTCTTCTCTGAAGTCTTAACTCGACATGACTTGACAGTTTGTTGCTGGCCGAAACTGGGGTGATAGACTCGCTCGCTAGCTCATTAACTCGCTCCGAAGCTAGTAATTTAAAATTCCACTGAATGGTGATTGTTGGAAGAAATAAAAATTTAAAAACACTTTTAGTGGGTGATGTATTAAAGGTATTATTTGTGTTATACTGTTTTAATTTCACATCTAGTTATTTTAATTCGTTTATTTAGTTACTGTTTGGTTCAAGTTAGTATAAGTTATAAGATAACATACTGTGTAATAATTATGCCACTGTAATTGGCATGAAAATACTGTTATGCTGTCGCGGACTTTTCTGTTGAACTTTTCATGCTGTACAATTCTTACACTCATTGTATATAATAAATAACCCCAGGCACTACAGCCCGTGAAGGGCCTAGGCCTACCAAGCGACCGCTGCCCAGCCATTTGGCCTGCAGATATTGGGGTAACGCGTGATCAGCGCATCGGATCCCCTCGGCCGTTAATCTTGGTTTTGTGATTGGGGCGCTGCCTCACCGTCAGACAGCTACTCAATTGTCCTGACGAGGCTGAGTGCACCCCGTTCCACCCCTCACGTCAGTTTCCAAAATCCGTGACGGAGCCGGGAATCGAACTCGGGGCCTCCGGGTGAGAGGCAGGCACGCTACCCCAACACCATGGGGCCGGCTCACTCATTGTATAAGTATATAGATATGTTTAATGGTTTACCCAGCCTAAGCTTGAAATGTTGTACTAAAAAGTCCGGATTAACACCGGTTATCAGACAGATTCTTCACACACCCAAAGTACACGGGGCTCCATGACCGCGTGGTCGCAGCCCCTAAACTTAAGAACCAACCAACCAAAAGAGTCCGGGACATACATCGCACACTACAAGTGTTTTTACGTTTTCATTTCTTCCAACAATCACCATTCAGTAGAAATTTAAATTACTAGCTTCGGGGCGAGTGAGCCAACCACCACAGCTTCGGCCAGCATCAAACTGTCGAGTCGTGTCGAGTTAAGACCTCAGAGAAGAGTACATGTGTTTGGAGTTTCGTTGTTCACTTCGGCTTTTGTGTATTGCGTCTGGGACCTGCCATCCGTGCGTCTTTTAAGCTTACGCTGGATAAACCATTTAAGATACCGGGCGAAGCCCGGGTGGGTTGCTAGTTAATATATCTTTGTTTCGGACTACAGAAGAGGGAGAAACTAAGAGATGACATATTTCGTTCATCAAGCGAGCATCATCAGATCCAAATCTATAGAAGACAAAATAATTCTACAAAGTTGAAATATTAATTATCAATCAGGAAACACTGAAAGAATGGTTTGAAAACTATCTATAAATTTGACAATGTGTACGAGAAAGTATTAGAGGTATTCCCTTGAATCATTCCAGAAGTGTAAACAACTCCTTAGCAATTATATGTTAATAATTTAAGTATGCTGCATGTTGTGGTTTTCTGAAAACATTTGCAATTTCCACAGAGAAAGTTGGAACTTACCGAAGTTTCACCTCATGTACCATTTTCTCATAAACTACCTTTACATACATTGAATATTTTACATGCATATGTTTGTAATAGGTTTTGAGCCACTGCACTAAAACTGTTGTCCTGGTTTGTTTAGAATTGAAGGAAAAAGTGTTTTTGTGATGATAATAATGATAATTGTTGTCTTAAGGGGCCTAACATCTAGGTTATCGTTCCTTAATGCTATGGTGATACCGTGAAAAAATGATTATGATATGAAAACTACCAAAAACTAACTACGCACTTACATCTAACTTATATACTAGAAAAATGAATTGGCAAAACAGGAATAAGAGAAATAAAAGACTGGGAAACGAAATGCCCTCAACCCTCGAAGAATGTGGATTCAGGGACTTGGAAGGAAATAGAGCCATGGAAGGCAGATAGGGAAGGGAAAGAGGAGAGGGTCCACATCAAAGACAATGAAAGAAGGGGAAAATGAACCCAGCACAAGAAACCCTCGGGATCACAAATTCCCAAGCTCACCAGCCGTGAGCCCTTGAGGGTGTAGCTCTTTCCAGGGTGCACCATAAGTGGTGGGGCTACATACACCCTGCCTCGTTTAGGGCCTAAAGCAGCAGTCAGGAGATATCATGAAAAGAAATGTAGGCTGACCCCTCGAAGAATGAGAGTATCTGGAAAGTTGAGACAAGGGCCAATTAAGGCGGGAAAGTGAAAGACTCCCTAGGCCTCGGATACCCTAATACCGGTGGAGTCGGGAGAGTTGAGTAATAGAGGTCGGCAGGAAAGATGACAGAGAGGAGCCTGGCAGAGGTAAGTGGAAGCAATGCCGGACTCAGCTGGGGTCCCGAGGTCACCAACTCACGTCCTATAAGGTGCTCGCCTCTGGGGGAAGGCAGATTGTGTGAAAATCCACATGAGACTGAGTACTCATTAAACATTCTGAACGGGTGCTTGCGCCCCTGAGGAATTGTGTTGTCGGCGCCTGTAAGACACCACATTACCACGTCAAGTCAGAGCGGCGTGAGTTTCGTATGTATCACGCTTTCAATCCTGCAGGCGACTGCAATTTGTAACAGACTGCGCGCATACTGAATATCTCACCAGGAGATGAAGTAGGCCCGCAAGCTGCCCAAGTTGCATTCCATACTGCCACTAAACCATACCCTTAATTCTCAATAACCAATCCTTTTTAAAGGCAACAGTGCGAAGGTGATTACTGTGTTTAGTTACCAGTTTTGCATTGTGCACACCAATGATGGCTATATAGTGTTGCTGAGGTTGGGGCTTTGCGACATCGTGGTCATATAGCCCCGTGTATTTGGGTGTACGTCGAATCTGTCTGATTGTGATAGATATGGTAGGCTAGAATTTTGAAGGAGGCCTTAAGTTATGAATCATGCTGGCATTTGCCTGGTGTAGAATTGGGAAAATATCAAAATCCACTTCTTGGACAGGTGAAGTGGCAATCGAACATTCTGATCTCAATTTTGCCTTACATGGTTGAGTGTAACCCGTTCTAACCATCGGACGAGGATTAAATGTCTTGGCAGAGTCCGGAATCAAACCAAAACCCCTAGAATCCGGAGTTTCAATACGTAGGTTCTTATACCACAGAACATAGTTTACTTATTTTCACACAACAACACAATTTCATCCACACTCAAATACAAAGGGTTGAAATCCAAGATGTCCCCACCCCAGAAACAAAAACGAAATACTGTGCAAAAAGGAAAAGAAACGCTGAAACTCGAAAACAAAAAACAAAAAATATAAAAAGGGCAACCAAAAATAACAAATAAACAAATAAACAAAAACTGAAAAAACGAAAAATTAAAAACAGATTTCTAAACATTTAAAAAAACAAAATACTAAAATTAAGAGACCAGAATCCTAAAAATAAATTACAAAAATTATAAACTACAAAACTCTAAATTTTCAAAACTAAAGAAACAAAACACTAAAGCTAAATTTAAACACACAAAAACTAAACTAAAGAACGAAAAAAAAGTTTGTGGCTACCGGAGAGGCTGGATGCAATTCTTACAAATTAATGCCGTTGGTGATTTACGTGTCGTGATGAAGATGAAATAAATTATGAAAATGCTATTCGCCCGACCAGATCATCACAGCCGAAATTCTTCTCACTAATGTCTACAATGCTAACCACTTATTAAGATTAATAATAATATAATAATATCTGGATGAGACAGAAGTCTCGGGAGCTTGATCGGCATTCTGAAAGGATCACTGACACCTTCAGGAAAAGGCAATTGAAGGTCTAGGGCCACATTCTCAGAATGAACAATGACAGGGTCATCAAAAGGTTTCTCAACCTTGCTCTCTCTGTGAAAGTCAGGAACAACAGGCTTAGTGAAATAGAAAAAGACCTTCAAGAAATTGTCACCACAAAGGAAAGGACCCCAGTTCAAAACAGAAATCAACAACCATATTGTTGCTGAGAAAATGAATACCAGGACAACTGAATCACGGACGGAAGAACGGAGGAAAATATTCAGTGCCCAGATGAAGAGAGTTTGGGAGAAGAGAAATTCATCATCATCAGCTATATAACTTCTATCACGCTGCACAGATGGGCATAGCGAAGTAAAGAAAATCAGTAGGAAGAAATTAACGAGTAGGCCTACTCCTTCTTCTTCTTCATGTGCCGCCTCCTCTAAGAAGGTTGACGATCATCATGCAATAGCTTGCCACGGTGGGTGAGTGGATAGCGTGTCGGTCTACTAACCCCAAGATTGCAGGTTCGCTCCTGGCCGTGGTAAGTGATTTTGGAAAGGCGTCAAAAATACGACACGCATGTCATACGATGTTGGCATGTCAAAGAACCCATTTGAATTCAGTAGGCCGTGTTCATAATGGCAAAAATAATCTCGGGAGTTTCCGTCAACACAAAGTTTCTCATTTCTCTACTAGAAAGCGCTATAGTGTTCAAGGAGCTTAGATATCTAAACTCCTTGACTTTCATAGTGATTCAAGGAACACGAAATTCGACAAGCAAGCTACCCTCTGGGTGTCAAATTACAAAGCTTGCACCCGGCACCTGAGGCCATACGATATTATTATTATCACAGCAATGCGGTTTTTGGATCTAGCAGCACTGAAGAGTTCACTGGAACTACACTTGAACCGTTTATTTAGGTTGACCAACCAAGAGATCCTTCTTCTTCCTCGACTCCTTCTGCCCTCAACCTTCCCTTGAATAATTTCTTGTAGAAGACGATACCTGTCTCCTCTCATTATATGACCCAAGTACAGTACTTTAACTGCCTAAATTTGACACGCGTAATTATCTCCTACGCAATTTCTCAAGATTTGTGACTCGATCCATCCATCTTACTCGTAGGATCCATCGGTATGTCCACATCTCAAACGCCTCTAGTCTGTTAATCATATCATGTTTGAGTGTCCAAGCTTCCATACCATAGAAGAGTACCGAGAACACATAACCTTAGTTTTAATTTTTTACTAAGGTAACATATGGACTGGAAACACTGGTAACGAATAAAAGGCAAACTAGTAAGATACAAGCGGTAGAAATGAAAATTTTAAGAACTTCAGTTAAAAAGACAAGAAGGGATAGAATTCAAAATATCAAAATCAGAGAAGAGTTAAATATGGAACCGTTAAATTAGAAGATACAGAAAGCAAGGTTACGTTGGTTCGGACATGTAAAAAGAATGGGTAAGGAAAGAGTATCAAGAAGGGAATTAGAAAGAGAAGTCAAAGGAAAGGGACCAGTTGAAGACAGAGAAGAAGGTTGTTGGACCAAATTTTGAAGGACATTAGAGAAGCTGGATTGGATGTGGCAGAAGTGATGGAACAGGAAAAAAGGAAGGACAGAAAGGAGTGGAGGAGGCTTGTAAACCACACCCGGAGGACTGGAGTGGGACTTCGATGATGATGATGATGACTAAGGTCTCTATTGCACAATAAATTTCTCATTTGATTGAATGCCCTTCTCGCTTGTCCTATCCTGGCCTTAATGGTTCAAAAACTTTAGTCTGAATTTCTTTCTACACACTTAAAATATGTTTTGCTTATCGCTGGCCAAGAGTCGTAGAAGTCCCAGACCCATTAGTCGTTCTTGTGTGCGTGTATATCGGCTGTGTACACTCGCCTGAGTCAATGAGGATAGATCTGTGCGAGTGTGGAGACGACCCGGTGAACATAGGCACGACAGTAAGAGTGGAGTTTAACTGAACCGAAGTAAAACATTCTTAAAGTACTGAAATTAACCAAAATACCTGTAGTAATGGCAACTGTAGATGATATAGCAATAGATGTTTACTCCTCCACTGTCTGTAACCAACCCAGCCATCCCAAATAGGATCACGACTTCTATAGATGAAATTCCAGCTGACTCCGCATTTTTTTGCATCATGTACAGTATTGCCAACCCCACGCATTCGGTACTATATCGCATCCGGCAGACCAATGCTTTTCGCCTGCGGGCCACGTTAGCTAATATACAGTACACACCCCTGGTTTTTGTCACTCACAGTGGGGATAGTCACGCATCAATAATCTTTATCCAGGCCAATGGTTTTGCCAATTATTTCGTTTTTCACATAATTACAAAGTTACGTGTGTCGTATGGTGTATTTTGCATCGGGCATATTGGCAACGCATTATGCCGTCAGTATGACGTCAATGTGTCGACCACAAACATCTGCCGTCGTTGAACAAGCTACAGTTAAAAACATTCATTTAAGCAATATTAGTGATATTTGACAGTATATTGGTGATATTTGACAGTATTTTTAATGTGCAGCAGTAATATTTGACTGTATTTTCAATCCCTAATGACTCCCAGAAAGGTATGTAAATGATATACAGTATGTTCAATAATCTACCACGTTTAGCGGCTTCGGTGGCGTAGATGGTAGCATGCTGAGCTTCTATGCCCAAGATTGCGGGTTCAAACCCGGCCAAAATCGTCGGATTTTTAAGAGCGTTAAAAATCTCTCAGTATGCCTTCCTTCGGAGGTGAAGTAAAGCCGGCGGTCCCATGTCATATGATTATGGCATGTTAAAGAGCCTTCCACTAATTACACCTGCATGAAGCTAAATTATATAGGTTAGGAATGTAAACACCGCTCTTAGGTACCCACGTTCGATGCCAGTAGCCGACTGCGGTGGTGTCTAGTAGCTAAGTTCTGTACTAGTAGTCGTTGACGGTGGCGTTTGGCGGCAAAAGTAGGAACTATTTGAAGAATTCAAAGTCTGAAGTCCTTACTTCAATTAAAAACAGATAACACACACTAATACAGTTATCACAATTAACACCGGTTATCAGACAGATTCTACACACAACCAAAGTACACGGGTCTACATGACCGCGTTGTCGCAGCACCTAAACTGAGGAACCAACCAATCTACTACGTTCTGGCTTGGTTCCGGTTCTGGTAAACTCCACAATTAATGGCACGACCAATACATCCGAGACCGATACTAACAGGGGGGAGGTGGTGCAATGTTTTGGGATGGTATAATGTATGGTCGCCGAAGCCCTCTTGTGTATATCCCAGGGCGGGGTGAATGACAGGCAGACGTTACAGCGATACTATCCTGGCACCTCTATGCTGACAATTTCGGCCTAAATTTCACTTTCGTGTAGAGCGGGCGTGGACACTGGTTAATAAATAAGTCCGTCGTCACTGTGCTCCATGGCAATGTGCAAAGCTCTTTTTGATGTGTGTAGAGGGACATGTGTGATCTTACTTGCGGCTACTCAAGATATTATGGTCATTTAAAATATGGATGATCTTGCTCTCGTAGTACATTATGCAACGCGCTTATAATGGCTATAATTAAGACACGAATATCTTTATAAAACGAGCGTATGCGAGTTTTATAATGTCCATACGAGTGTCTTAATTACCATTATAGGCGAGTTGCATACGACTGTTTATGTTCGACGATAATTATAACTTTATTATATGTTTTAACATAAATATTCATAATTATCTGTTGAGATTGTCACTAGAATTTTGTGATCGGGTGCTGCGCTGAATATAGGATATCTCTGATTTCCAAGCTCTCTGATCGACCGACGCATGCGTTCTGTGTGCTTCAACGCCATATGTGCAGATTGAGCGCCAGTATTCAGTAAAAATGTCACCGAATGCGTTTGAAAACAACGCGCTGTGTAGAAATTGGATTTGGAGATATTAAGGTACAGTGCTATTTCTTGTCTCATATTCACCTGTTTATTTACGCGAACATATGGACGGTGCACTTTCGGTAATTTATACGGACATGTTGAATTTTGAGCGCATGCGCGAAGGTATCCTTATCTAATTGGTCAAACAACTGTTTCTTGAGCTGTGATTGGTGGGAGAAACTGTTTCATAATGAAAAATAGTGTTATAATGACCATCATTATGATACAGTTTTCAGACATATAACAGTCAGGGTCGAACATAAATGTACATTATGCAACGAGCCTATAATGGCAATAATTAAGACACGAGTATGTTTATAAAACGAGTGTAAGCGAGTTTTATAATTTCCATACGAGTGTCTTAACTACCATTATAGGCGAATAGGCGAGTTGCATACGACTGTTTGACGATTATTATAACTTTATTATATTATGCCTGTTGAGATTCAATCACTTTAATTTTGTGATCGGAGTGCAGCGCTGGGTAGGATATCTCTGTTTTCCAAGCTCTCTGACCGACCGACGCATGCGCTCTGTGTGCTTCAATGCCACATGTGCAGATTGTGCACCAGTATTCAGTAAAACTGCCACCGAAGTCGTTTGAGAGCAATGTGCTGTATAGAAATTGGATTTGTCATTATAGGCTCGTTTTATAATGTACTATTGATGAGTGTAGTTACACACCAGAGGGACATGTGTGATCTTACTTGCGGCTACTCAAAATATAATGGTCATTTAAAATATGGAGGATCTTGCTCATTATGATACAGTTTCTCCAGCCAATCAGAGCTCAAGAAACAGTTGTGTGACCAATTAGGTAAGGATAGCATTGCACCTGCGTTCACTTCCATGGCCCCCTATTTTAAATTTCACTGCGTGGCGAGTGTCATAGTGAGGTATTCCAGGAGGCCATGGTCAAATACAGGAATTCTCTGCGTCCCATGCGCTCTGTTCAGTACATAAAACTGGTGAAATCTCGACAGATATTTATGAATATTTATGTTCGAACATAAAATAGTTAGAATTATCGTCGAACATAAACAGTCGTATGCATCTCGCCTGTAATGTTAATTAAGACACTCGTATGGAAACATACTCGTGTCTTAATTATTGCCATTATAGGCTCGTTTTCTAATGTACTATTTGATGAGTGTAGTTACACACCAGAGGGACATGTGTGATCTTACTTGCGGCTACTCAAAATATTATGGTCATTTAAAATATGGAGGATCTCGCTCATAAATTTGTTTATTTAGCGTATGGCTTTTAGTGCCGGGAGTGTCCGAGGACATGTTCGGCTCGCCAGAAGCTGTAGCTTATTCAATGTGGACACCCATAGGGTGAGCTACAAGTTCCGTTCAATTTCAAGTAGTTCTAGCTTTCGCTACAAGATGTCACTGACACCTAGTGGCGAACGTTGGAATTTTGATAGGGAATTTCAAAGAAATTTAACCTGCAAAGTTAGCTTCAGACAAGTTTAATTAGTGGAAGGTTCTTTTACATGCCATAAGTCTATGACATGGGACCGCCGGCTTTACTTCCCCTCCGAAGGAAGGCATACTGAAGGACTTTTAACGGTCTTAAAGATCAGACGACTTTGGCTGGGTTTGAGCCCGCGATTTTGGGCATAGAAGCTCAGCATGCTATCAACTACGCCATCGAAGCCGCATGCCCATAAATTAACATATCGGAACAAGTCAATCATAAACCAAGCCAACAGCCTCTGTACCTTGAACTTGAGTTTAAAAGGTCAACTAGTTAACCATCGAAAATCGGTGAACGAACCTACAATCTTCTTGTTTTAGCTCGAGGTGAGATGCCAACTGCTAATATGCTAACCACGTTCATCTCTATTGCTAGTGGTCAGGAGTTCGTGTCCGGGTTTATACATCAGTTATATCTCAGTACAATCGGTGGAATATTCTTGGAAAGAGAGAAGCTGTGTTTTATTGTGATCTTGTACTCATAATGCTCGTATCTTCAGTCTTTCTTACCCACGAGCGAGGGACTTGGTTGCTATCTCAGTTCGGTACCCGTCATGTTTCATCAATAATAACATACTGTGTACAATACAGGGGTTGAGATTAAAACGTGCTCTTGCAATAATATAGAACCGTATAAGTTCAAAAACATTTACTTGCTAACGGCTATTGATAGTTCTTTTATTCAGGGTGGTGTGGTTGTGTAGCACAAAAAGGAAAAATATTTCATAACCATATACAGAGTTATTCAAAATGATTGTCGGGATTTCGTGAATTTTTTGTAGAACAGTGGACAACATACCATTGATATTGTTGCAGTAACTCTTCAACTAACTCTCAAAGTTTTGTTCTACATCGATTTAGTACCATGTATAACCACCAGATGGCAGTAACAGCAGTATTTGACAAAATGGCGGTCAGCGGTAAAGAGAAGGCGTTTTGTACTCTCGAATTTCATCAAACCGGTCCGTTACCGGAGTCCAGCGCCATTTTCCTACGACGTTCGGGAAAGACCCTCCCTCCGACAACTCTATTCGCATATGGTATGCGCAATTCGTGAATACCGGTTGCTTGTGAAAAGGGAAAAGCCTTGGCCGTCCCCGCGTGTCAGAAGCAGACGTGAATCGGATCAGGGATGTTTATTTCCGTAGTCCTAAGAAATCGACTACAAGAGGCAGCAGGGAACTGCATGTCAGAGCATTTTTAAATCAATAACTTCCAAGACGATGGATTGGACGTGGAATGGAACATGATCAGATGCTCTTATCCTGGCCACCAAGGTCACCAGACTTAACAGCGTGTGACTTCTTCCTGTGGGGGGTATGTCAAAGATCTGGTATTTGTTCCTCCTCTACCAGCGAATATTCTGCAACTGAAGCAGCGTATCCGAGCCGCCTTCAACACCATCACGACTGACATGTTGGGGCGTGTGTGGGAAGAGATGGACTTCCGAGTTGATGTGTGCAGAGTGACCAGAGGCGCACATATCGAGTATGTGTAATGCATGTAAAAAAACTTTTGAGTTACCGGAACCGTACAAAATAAAACACGATTCATCTTCCTACATCAATTGCACTGTATGTTATGAATTTTTGTAACCCCGACAATCATTTTGAATAACCCTGTATTTCATAGTAACTCACAATAAGACATAACACTCCACAACAACAACAACAACAACAACAACAACAAAAAGAATCTGAACAATCGACTATCAAAAAAGGAACATACTGTATACAGAAAAAGACACTTCCTAAGGAAAAGCCCCCTGCAACCCATTACTAGGGCATCACAAAGAATCCCATAGCCCAAGTGCCAGACTCCTTGTAATGCCCCACCAGCAAGAGGTGGCCAACCTATATGTTCCTTGATAAAAGGAACCGTTTCAATAGATAATATATATATATATATATATAGAGAGAGAGAGAGAGAGAGAGAGAGAGATAGGTAATTTGTTTTAAGTGGAGCTGGCCCTGGAAAATATGAAAAAACTGACAATTTTCTTTTTGGGGAGGGGCTTAGAAACAGAGCGGAATTTCCTGATTAAACTGATACATAATTTCTACGGAATAGATACCTTTGAAAATGTATTCGAAATGAAATTTTGACCTCAGATTCAGAGAAGACTAAGGTTTATTGATACTAGTGCCTTTATTTAGAGGTCTCGGAATGCTGAAGAGTTTCCAACTTTATCAAAATTACATTTTTTACGACATATTAAGCTTTCTAACAGTGTTGTTGTTTGAGACTTCAGTCTTTTGACTGGTTTGATGCAGCCCTCCATGCTTCCCTGACCTGAGCTAATCATTTCAAATCTACAGAGATACCACACCCTATATCCGACGCAATCTGTTTAACATATTCTAACCTTGGTCTACCCATACAGTTCTTATCCTCGACCCATCCTTCCATAACTAGGTTTGCTATTCCTGGGTGTCTTAGTATGTGTCTTACCAACCTATCTCTTCTCTTCATAAGCAGTCGCCAGAAACATCTCTCCTCTCCCACTTGTCTTAATACCGCTTCATTTGTAACCCTATATACCCATTTGATCTTCATCATTCCCCTGTAACACCACATTTCAAACGCTTCAACTCTTCTCTTTTCTGCTGCTCCAACAGCCTAAGTTTCACTTCCATATAGTGCCACGCTCCAGACAAAGGCTTTCAAAAATGACTTCCTAACACCCAAATCTATATTTCATGTCAACAGATTCCTAGAAATGCTTTTCTTGCCTGTGCTAACCCACTTCTAATATCCTCTTTGCTTCCGTCCATCACTGGTTAATTTGCTTCATATGTAACAGAAGTCTCCTACTTCCTTTAGTTTCTCACCTGCCAATTCGACGTCCATAGGGGTTCCTGTTTTCCAACGGAACGTTTATTTTATTCGTGGCTCATTTTAAGACTACTTCCTTTTATTTTCCCACAACTGTGCGTCCCACAGTTCTTATTTTTCTCTCTAGTTTTCACTAGATTTATCTCTAGATTCTTAGTTTTCTCTCTATCAGACAATACACATAAAACACATTTTTAAGAAAGCAAACGAGTATTGTGGTGTCGGAGCTTTCCCCGTCCTAAAACCAAAACGGCTGCCATTTCCTCAGCTAATGAAAAAATCTTTGGTTCTAGTTTCTTGCTGAAATAGATTTCTTTATATAGAAATTCCCGTTTATCCGTAGCTTGTCAACATGGAAAGCTGGAAATTTTAGAAGTAATTTCTCTTTAAATGTGTTATATTTTAACAGAGCCTTTTTCAAAATTTACGTTAGTTTAATTTTGCCATATGGAAATTTTCATAAAAATGCTGTTAAAACTATGCCATTTTTTTAACAATCCAGGAAAAATCAATTTTTTCTAATTTTTAAAACGTCTATGCTAAATTAAGGTGAGAGCATCAAGGAATATTTCCGAAAATATACAATTAGTTCCTGTTAATAATTTCTGAGAAAATAGGAAATCAAAAGTTGAACATTAACCTGGATAGCGTAGGGCATTCCTATTATCCGTAAGGGCAGATGTCCTCCATGTTCCACCCATTCATACAAATGTTTTAGGCTATTCATTTTGTTGAACCTCATAAATCATCGCACTATTTCTAAGCAAAAATTTAAAAAACATAAAAATTGACAGTTCTTATCTTTTTTGAAACCGGCTCCTCTTCAAAGAAAACAACATAACCATCACCAACTTCTCTATATTATCTAACTAGCAGGTACCCGCGGCTTCGCTCGCGATCAAGAAAATGGGGACGATGCATTAATTGATCTATTCTATTACAGCAATTGCGGCTACAGATGGGTCAATTCTAATTCTGAAAATTCTGATACATACAGTACAGTATATTGATATGAGCAGAAAAGTGGGATTTTTTTAGAGTTGTCAAAGTCTGCAGGGTACGATGTTACATTATATGAACACATTTTAAAATTACGTTTTTGGTTTTGCCATCTTCTGCTCAGACATGACGATTTTGTTGTCCGGATACTCGCGAGCACACCACATATAGTTGCCCATGGGAAAAAATGGTGTTGTCTAAATGTACACCTGCTGCTGTTAAGTGTGTGTCATTGCGCTTTGTTAATAGAAATTGCGAATATTGTTTGAAGAGGGAACTGCACTCTTGCACACTGGAATGGCAAATCTATCGGAATATGGGGAATTAAAAGTATTTTTCCTTAAGCTATTCTGGGTGTAATTTTGCCACACTTTTGATGATTTGAACGTCAACATGTCGCTATTAATAGACCTATAGTAAAATATATCTCACCTTGGCCGCTGATGTACTCGTACATTATGCAGTCTCTTCCAGTGTTACTTCCCAGGGATTGAAATTCTCCAACAACCCTTTTGCCTCACATGCCTCTCTAAATAATTAAAATTCCTGATTGTTGTTGTTGTTGCTTGATTCTTCAGGTTTTTTCTGGTTTGATGCGGCCCTCCATACCTCCCTCTCCTGAGCTAATCGTTTCATCTCTGCACAACAACCACACCCTACATCCGAGGCAATCTGTTTAACCCTCGTCTACGCCTACAGTTCTTGTCCACGACCCTCCCTTCCATAACTAAGCTTGCTATTCCTGAGTGTCTTATTTATGTGTCCTACCAACCTATATCTTCCCTTCATTAGCAGTCGCCAGAAACAACTCTGCTCTCCCACTCGTCTTAATACCTCTTCATTTGTTACCCTATCTACCCATCTGATCTTCATCATTCTCCTGTAACACCACATTTCAAACGCTTAAATTCTCCTCTTTTCTGCTGCACCATTAGTCCAAGTTTGACTTCGGTATAATGTCACGCTCCAGACAAAAGCTTTCATAAATGACTTCCTAATACCTAAATGTATATTCGATGTCAACAGATTCCTTTTCTGTAGAAATGCTTTCCTTGCCTGAGCCAACTTGCTTTTTATATCCTCTTTGCTTCGTCCATCACTGGATATTTTGCTTCCTAAGTAACAGAAGTATCTTACTTCCTGTAGCGTTTCACCAGCCAATTTGAGGTCCTTAGAAGTTTCTGATTTATTTCGCCTGCATTCCAATAATTTTGTTTTACATTTATTGATTTTCATCATGAATTCATTCCTCAAGACGGAGTCCATACCATTCAAAAACTCGTTCAAATCCTCTGGCGTATCGGCCAAGACGACGATGTCATCAGCAAATCTCAAAGATGAAATTATTTCTCCTTGAATCTTCGCTCCCAATTTCCTGATTATTGTGGTTTTAGAGATCTTTGAAATGCATTGTCCTCGCACATGGTGTAGATGCATTGTCAAAGGATAACATTCCATGTTACGAACATGGGCCGCATAACCTGTACCGAAAGCCTATTCTGGACAGCAGTTCCTTGAACTCAGATTTGCCAACATTTTATTGTGTCTTTCCATGTGGTATATCTCCGTACCTCAACATACAGAAGAGTGCTTTAAAAATCATGTCTTGTGTACATTTTGGAAAAGGTAGTGAGTGTGGTTTTTGCCAGAGAGGACGGGATGCCTTAAGTGTTAAGGAAATGGCAATAGCCGCCACAGAGCTTCGTTGCTACTGAAATAATGACCAGACTGATATTTGTACTTACCTATACGGGATTTGTGAGCCCAGTGTTTATGAAATTGAACGTAGCTATATTGCTACCTTTATTTAGTAGCCGCTACTGTAGTGTTTAAAAATTAAAGGTGGTATTAGAAGGCGCTTCCCCTAATTTTTTTTACCCCTGGCACTACAGCTCATGAAGGGCCTAGGCCTATCATGCGACCGCTTCCCAGCCATTTGGCCTGCAGATATTGTGGTGACGCGTGGTCAGTGCATAGTGTCCCCTCAGCCGTTAATCTTGTTCTTCGTGACCGGCGCGCTGCCTCACAGCTACTCAATTGTCCTCACGAATCTGAGTTCAGCCCGTTGCAGCCCTCACGTCAGTGTCTAAAATCTCTGACGGAGCCGGGAATCGAACCCGGGACCTCCGGACGGGAGGCAGGCGCGCTACACTGTTCTTATTGTGTTTACATATATCTTGAAAAATATAATAAATGAATTGGCATTGCCTCCTAGAGGGATATATAGAAAATCGGTTGTCATACCTTGAGGTAGTGTTGCCATGGAAACGGACTTGCGATTAGTTCATCAATCAGAGCGAAGATAGTTTTCTGCGAATATCTTTGAAACTGTTGGTTTTAGAGCCTTAAAATATAGTTTTCGGTGTCCCGTAGGGACACACCGAGTATTGTTTCCTGCATCGAGGGGAGTAAAATGAGCTGTGTCCGGTCTTTATGCGACAACTTCGATATTTTGTCCTGGTTGAGTATTTTTGGTGACTTTTCAGTTATGTTGCCCATTCCACGGGAACAATGATTTATTTCCGGAGGAAAGGCAGCCTATATGTTATCCCATGGTATAAGCTGTCTCCATTTCAAATTTCATCCAAATTCCTCCAGCCGTTTTAGTGTCAAGAGGTAACAAACTAACACACACACTCACACACACACACACACGGACACACAGATTTTCACAATTATAATATATATATGGATATATGGATAATAGCCGTAAGAAAATTCAATTTTGTGAGCCTCTACGGTCTGTGTTATTACAAGAGCATGCATTAAACCACGAGTAAAATCTATTAAAATGTTTCAACTTCGCTTGGCCGCCATGTTCGTTTTGTAATTTACAGGTTTTTGAAAGTTACATAGATAAACTTGTAGCAGTGACCTTTATCACCGTACAAAATTTCAGGGTGATGTCGTAAATGGTTTCGGAGATATTGAATGCCAGTGAAATATTTCGCACAGCTGCCATTTTGAGGTTATGTAAACAATTGAACTAAATTAGACGCCAGTGCATTACAATGTGTATAAACATTTGCTGTACCATGTTTCATTACGTTTGCATGGTTAAATCGCGAGAAAAGACTATTTTTAAGTCTCAAAATAGCTTGGCCGCCATGTTGATTGTGTAATTACCAGGTTTTTGAAAGTCACATAGGTGAACTTCTAGTAGTTCTCTTTATCACCGTACAAAATTTCAGGGTGATATCGGTAATCGTTTTGGAGATACTGAATGCTGGTGAAATATGGATTGGATTGGATTGGATTGGATTGGTGAGACGCAATAAAATTTGAAGGGCACGGTCGGGGTCGGCCAAAATGGTGCTATGATCTTACCGAGTTTCATTGAAATCACTCCAGCCGTTTAGAATTTATTAGGGGGGGGGGGGACACACGCACGCACACACAGACACACGGACAAAAGGTGATCTCATAAGCCTATTTCTTTCATAAAATGAAAATAGGCTAACAATGGTTACGAATAGTTACGATTTGAATTTTGAAATTTATATCCTTTCTTCTAATAGCAAGATGTGTGTATTTATATAATTGTTGTACATGATCTATGGCAGTCACAGTCATTATACAAACATCAAAAAAAGTTTTGCATCACCTCGGTTCCAAGAGTTCCGGAACCGTTAAATACAAAGGGAATAGAGATCAACACAAACAACATTTCAGCTCGTTTTATTGCTCATGAGACCCACACATTGCATGTTGTACCATCATACAGCTAGACTTTCAGCATTTGTGGTCCAGATTGCAGTACACACCACTACCTCTAATACCCAGTAGCACGTCCTCTTGCATTGATGCATGCCTGTATTCGCCGTGGCATACTATCCACAAGTTCATCAAGACACTGTTGGTCCAAATTGTCCCACTCCTCAACGACAATTCGGCGTAAATCTCTCAGAGTGGTTGGTGGGTCAAGACGTCCATAAACAGCCCTTTTCAACATATCCCAGGCATGTTCGATAGGGTTCATGTCTGGCGAACATGCTGGCCACTGTAGTCGAGCGATGTCGTTATCTTGAAGGAACGCATTCACAAGATGTGCACGATGAGGTCGAGAATTGTCGTCCATGAAGACAAATGCCTCTCCAATATTCTGCCGATATGGTTGCACTATGGGTCGGAGGATGTCATTCAGGTATCGTAAAGCCGTTTCGGAGCCTTCCATGACCACCAGTGGCGTACGTCGGCCCCACATAATGCCACCCCAAAACATCAGGGAACCACCACCTTGCTGCACTCGCTGGACAGTGTGTCTAAGACGTTCAGCCTGACCAGGGTGCCTCCAAACACGTCTCCGACGATTGTCTGGTTGAAGGCATATGCGACACTCATCGGTGAAGAGAACGTGATGCCAATTCCGTGGGGTCCATTCAGCATGTTGTTGGGCCCATCTGTACCGCGCTGCATGGTGTCGGGGTTGCAAAGCTGGACCTCGCCATGGACGTCGGGAGTGAAGTTGCGCATCATGCAGCCTATTGCGCACAGTTTGAGTTGAAACACGACGTCCTGTGGCTGAACGAAACGCATTATTCAACATGGTGGCATTGCTGTCAGGGTTCCTCCGAGCGGCAATCCGTAAGTAGCGGTCATCCACTACAGTAGTAGCCCTTGGGCGGCCTGAGCGAGGCCTGTCATCGACAGTTCCTGTATCTCTGTACCTCCTCCATGTCCGAACAACATCGCTTTGGTTCACTCTGAGACGCCTGGAAACTTCCCTTGTTGAGAGCCCTTCTTGACACAAAGTAACAATGCGGACGCGATCGAACTGCGGTATTGACCTTCTAGGCATGGTAGAACTACAGACAACATGAGCAGCGTACCTTCGTCCTGGTGGAATGACTGGAACTGATCGGCTGTCGTACCCCCTCCGTCTAATAGGCCCTGCTCATGCATGGTTGTTTACATCTTTGAGCAGTTTTAGTGACATCTATGAACAGTCAAAGGGACTGTATCTTGGATACAATATACACAGTCAACGTCTATATGCCGGAGATCTGGGAACCGAGGTGATGCAAAACTTTTTTTGATGTGTGTAATAACAGCTGTATTGTTTTGGCTCCTCGAACTGTATATTCCTCCTTAAAGGGCCTAACATCCAGGTTATCGGCACCTAGTGAAATCATATGAAATTATATTTTAAAAACAGCTCACTGCCTGCTATAAAAACGAAAATGGTTTGTATAAAACAGACAGTGAGCCTCAGTAAACATGAAAAACGTCAAAACAAATAAGGCATATGAGTAATAATAAAAACAAATGTACGATGGTTACTATCTTAGTTTCGGTATCCGTCATGATTCATCTTAATCCAGTTTTTTCAGCTCCTTCATGTCTGCTCCTTCTAAAGTTCCATGTATATCCTATAGGTGCATAGGTGGTGTGAGGAATTTGCAGCTTTATTTAAACTTGGCTTCTGGAAAATTTATTTATCTGAAATTCAGTGTAGATCTTATGTTCCTTCGTCTCCCGAGTGGTTTGAGGAACGAATACACCCACCTGTGTCTGGTACTGCTTCCACATATTTAAGCCGGGTTCCTCTAATCTATCTTTCCAATCGACCTCATTTGGTCAACTCTTGTTGTCTTCCACCCTGACGGCAGTAGGGTATCTTAGGCCTAGCTGGTATTTAATTGTTTTCGCCTTAATTGCCCCTTTCCTTTTTTCTCATGCACTTATTTTTGGGGGTTCAAACCTCTTCTCTTCCCTTCTCTTCTCTTCATGATACTTCCGTGCTCCTGTGCGAGACTCTGAAGGAGGCTGGGTGTATGTTTGTCATCATGGTCTGCACACTTAACCATTTCAATTATTCTTTGGCTTTAGAAATGAGAATAATTCTCCAAAACTTGAGCTTCTAGCATTTTCTAGAGACCATTGAAATCACCGGGGGTAATGAGAACTCAAGATGAGCAAAACTGCCTTTATTGCACGGAATGAAACCATCTATCCTTGTCTCACGAATGCTTTCAGGGTGCGTGATATAACACGCTCGACTAGGAAGGTCCATGACGAATATTGTTGACCTTGTTGGTTGGTTGGTTCCTTAGTTTAGGGGCTGTGATAAGGCGGTCATGTAGCCCCGTGTACTTTGGGTGTGTGTAGAATCTGTCTGATAACCGGTGTTAATCGTGTAGACTGTATTAGTGTGTGTTATCTGTTTTTAATTCAACTAAGGACTGCAGACGATAACTTCAAGTAATTCCTACTTTCGCTACCAAATGCTACCGTCCATGACACCTAGCTGTGAACTTGGCCACTACTAGATGCCATTGCAACCAACGCCTGTTGACGAACGTTGGAACTTCAGAGCATTTATCAAATCTAACCTACAAATGTAGCTTCACACAAATGTAGTAAGTGGAAGGTTCTTTGGCATGCCATAAATCTATGACATGGGCATACTGAGGGATTTTAACGCTCTTAAAAATACGAAGACTTCGGCCGTGTTTGAACTCGCGATCTTGGGAATAGAAGCTCAGCATGCTACCGACTACGCCACCGAAGCCGCCATTGTTGACCTGGTCTCCACTAATAATGAAACCAAGCCACCAGAGAAAACTGTTACCAAGTTCAACTCCGGACATACAGTATATAAACAACAGGTAAGGGAAAGTTATATTGGAATTCCTTCGTTTTTATAGAAAACACTCAAGGTTAGGTTCCCATTCAAGGTTAAAGGAGATTTAACCATTCAGTGAAATCGAGTATGAGGTCGGCCGATGCAATCAGTTCGCATGTATGTGCGTATATTTTCGGAATAGCGAGAAAGTGTAGGCCTATTAACCATTAGTATCCAATTAGAAAAATAATGACCCTGAGACATTTTAGTCACCTACAGTACATACGTCACTGTTCCCGCGACTGATGGTACTTAACCCTCTTACTCGCAGGACTTCCGGGTGATATGCTTCAGACTAAAATATTTATTAATAAGAAAAACAAGATATTCAGTACAGAACATATAGCCTGCTTTCTCCTAAATGCATGGGTATTGTTATAACTCTTTATCCTTTTCAAGGAGTATAATTGAATGTTGGTTGTAGTAGCTTGTTGAAATACAACGTGCTATACGGATATAAAACATGAATATGAGGTGCCCTTTGCTAGTGCTACCTCTGTAAAAAAATCTCATTCAATTCGGTTTCACCGTGTATGAATTGATATGGGGAATCGATTTGCACTCATACATGGCCGCTATATGCAAACTATTGGGCTGATGACCTTGTAGTTCAGTCAAACGATGCTTCCCACAAAAATGTATGTTGTTGCAAAATTTGGTAGAGATCTAATGATTAGGTTGGTGGTAATTTGATTTAAGCTTTTAACATTTGGTTGGCCCTTTGCTTTGCTATTGCTACCACTTTACCAAATTTCGTTCAATTCGGTTTTACCGTGTTTGAATTGATGGGGGGAATCTATTTGCACACATACATGGCTGCCATATACAAACAATTGGACAGACGACCTTGTAGCTTGGTCAAAGAACGCTTCTCACATAAAGGTATGTTGTTGCAAAATTTGGTAGAGACCAGATGATTAGGTTGGTCGTAATTTGATTTAAGATTTTAAGTTTTGGTTGGCCGCCATTACGTTTTCGTCAAGATGGCGGCAATATAAAACATGACACTGAAGTGTTCTTTGCTAGTGCTACCTCTGTACCAAATTTCGTTCAATTCGGTTTCACCGTGTTTGAATTAATAGGGGGAATCGATTTTCACACAAAGATGGCCGCCATCCGCAAACTATTGGGTTGATGACCTTGTAGTTTAGTCAAATGACGCTTGCTATATAAATAGATGTTGTTGCAAAATTTGGTAGAGATCGGATGATTAGGTTAGTCGTAATTTGATTTAAGCTTTGGACATTTGGGTGGCCGCCATTACGTTTCCGTCAAGATGGCGGCGATATAAAACATGACGCTGAGGTTCCCTTTGTTAGTTCTATCTCTGTACCAAATTTCGTTCAATTCGGTTTCACCGTGTTCGAATTGATAGGGGGGAACGACATTCAGAGTACACACACTCACACACACACACTCACACAAACACACACACACAGACACAGAGACAGACACGCAATTTTTGGCCCTGTGTAGATCTCATAAGTCTACTTTCATTTTTTCTTTTGCAAAAATCGAAAGTAGGCTAATATAACCGCCTGAATCAATACCGGTACTATAAAGAAATTAATTATTAAAGTTGTTCTAGGTACATGTTTCGGGGATTAATCAACTATTTTATCCCCTTCGTCAGCCAATTGTAAAGCATATTGAAATGCGAGAGCGGATCCGGGGCGGAGAAACACGTCTTGGGAGACGGGTGTGTGGTATTAGTGGGTAAGAATCCCACACTTTTGTGGAGTGTGGACCCTCAAAAGTGTCCCAGGCAAGATTTTCCACATTCCCTCCATCACCCTAATTCCAAGGTATTTATTACTGACCCACTTGAAGATAAACAAGAGTATTATGTCTCAGAAAATTGGCTCAAGATCACCTGTGCGATCACAAAAACCAGTTATGGAACAGGCGGCAACTGTCTGAAATCAATGGAAGCCTTGTGGGTATGCTACTAGTCGATTTCCGCATATCTTGTTGGAGTTCCCGGGAGCGACTGAACCAGTTGTATTGCTCCACTATAATCGCCGTGTAGCAGGTCCCTTCTGGAGACACGGCTGAGTGCCCCGGGATCACGGGCATGACCCTTGCACGCGTCTCCACTGTCCATCCCGTCCGACCACTGCTGGGAACTAATAGCTCTGTGGGCAACAACCTCATTGTACTGTAATCAGAGAAAACATACCGAAGAAAGACAAATGATAATGATGATGATGATAATTGTTGTTTTAAGGGGCCTAACATCTACTGTAGGTTATCGGCCCCTAATGGTTTGGGTGATCGTGAAGATGAAAATGAAATGTAAACTATAACTAAAACTAACTACTAACTTATACACTAGAAGAAGAAATAAAAAAAACAATAGGAGAATAAGGCAAATAAAGGACAGGAGGAAAAGAAATGCCCTCAACCCTCGAAGAATGAGGATTGAGGGACTTGGAAGGAAGGAGAGCCATGGAAGGCAGATAGGAAAGTGAAAGAGGAGAGGGTCCGGCCCACAGGTAATGGATAAAAGGGGGGGGGGGAAACCGGACCCAGCTCAGGAATCCCTCGGGGTCGCCAACTCCCGAACTCACCAGCCGTGAGCCCCTGAGGGTGTAGCAATATCTAGGGTGCACCAGAAGTGGTAGGGCTACATACACCCTGCCTCCTTGAGGGCATTGAGCAGAAGGCAGGAGATAACATGAAAAGAAAAACAAGGCTGACTCCTCGCAGAAGGAGGGTATCAGAAAAGATGAGACAAGGGCCAATTAAGGCGGGATAGGAAGTGACTCCCTAGGCCTTGAATACCCTAATACCGTCGGGGTCGGAAGAGAACAAGAGTTGACAAAGTGAGGTCGACAGGAAAGAAGACGGAGAGGAGCTCGGCACAAGTAAGTGGAAGTAATGCCGGACTCAGCTGGGGCCCCGTGGTCGCCAACCCACGTCCCACTAGATGTGAGCCCCTGGGGGGAGAGCCATTTTTAACGCTCTTAAAAAATCCGACCACTTCGGCCGGGTTTCAACCCACGATCTTGGGCATAGAAGCTCAGCTTTCTACCAACTACGCCACCGAAGCCGCTGTAAAATATTTTGTTGTTGATTCATTCAGGGGCTTAGACATCGACATACCTTTGTAGGCCTTCATGACCTGTTTCGTATTTCGGGTTATTTGCGTAATGTTTCTTGATGTCTTTGACGTTTCAGCAAGCACGGTTTGTTCTTTGACAAATTATTTGTTCTTTGAAATTGCTAATCGCACTTGTAGGTGAAACGTCAAAACATATCAAGACGCGTCATATACTGTACAGTACATGGCCTAATAAATCGAAAAGCCGTTCAGAAGAATGACTTGGACATCGTTATCACTCAGTCCTGATTACTTCGGTATGTGTAGAATTTGTTTTATAACCTGAATTATTGTGCTGTTTGTTGGACTGTGTGTATTTGCAATTGAGACTACATTTGGGAAGGAGACAGCTGTGGCCTTAAATTAGTTTGTTTTGGTTGTTAATTCATTTTAGAAGCTTGAGACATCTTGGTCATTAGCCTCGTGTAGTTCCGTGTGTGTTAAATTTTTCTGATAACCTGTAGACTATTTATGTGATGGCTGTAGTAGTGTGTGTAGCTGTATTAAGGACAGGGATGGGGAAGGTGCCCTGGGAATTTGAAATAAGGTACTATCGCGGCATTTTCCTGGAAGGAGTGTTACAACATCAGGGGAAAAAACACCGTCAGGATATCTGCTTCAGCGTCGGGTTTCGAACCTACAATCTCAAGATTTGCTGCAGCTGCCTGAGTGGTCGTTGTGTACAATTTAGTTAGCACGACTGCGACGCGAGACTTTAAGTTAGGAATCATTTATCTTGAGTAGAAGTGGAAACCATCTCTTCTCAGTTTTGTGTTACGAGTCTGAGTGTACCTCGTACCGAGCCTCAAACCAGAATTAAATTTCTTGAAATAGGCAGGAAACAAACCCGGACTTCCACGTTCATAGTCAAGAATGCTACTCACTTACGCCACGAGATGGACGGTGGTCAATGAATACCCGAAAATGCTGAATTATATCATGTCGTTTAATCCACGTGGAGTGATGAGCTATGTTGCAATGTGTGCGGAGAGGAGACTTGATTTGCTTAAAACAAATCTTATATATATATAAAAACTGATAACTCCGCATCCTCCACTTGACACCCCCTACTAACTGCAGGCAGCCCTTTAACTTGCTGATTGTTAACATGTAAAGAATGTTGATAATACCGTGCGTATATTCTAACGTACAGAGCATACAATCACTTACAGATAGCTCGAAGGGATGAAACGGTAACTATAATTTATGATCTAGTCCTAATGGATTGTATAGTTAATTACTGAGTACATCAAAAGCCGTGCTACTTATTAACTACTGTGTAAGGCGGTCGCGAAAGTGCCCCGACTTCTTCTACTGAGGCAGGTGTGTACAAGCTCCGTAATCACTTTCATACCGCTTTCTTGGCAATGCGAGCTCATATTTGGAGTGACCGTATCAGGTTTCCGATAATTCGCAGAACTCAGAATGTCACGATTCTACCATTTACCTACTTTTACTTTTATAAGAGTAAACGGTGTCAATTATAAAATTTTATGACGATTATAGTTCTTTTACGGGATCAAACTGCGTGGTTGCCAGGTCCTGGTGATTTGGGAGTTTATGAATATAGCTTGGATGTTCAAATATTAATGGATTGACTCCAACACCTTATATTGTATTTCTATGGGTCAAAACGTCTAGATCAACTGTCTCCTTATGATTGTTTATTTATTTATTTATTTATTTAGCGTAGCCTATGGCTTTTAGTGCCAGGAGTGTCCGAGGACATGTTCGGCTTGCCAGAAGCTGTAGCTTTTTAAAACGGATACCCATTGGGTGAGCTACAAGTTCCATTCTATTTCAAGTAGTTCCAACTTTCGCTACCAGATGTCACTGACACCTAGTGGTGAACGTTGGAACTTTCATAGAGCGTTTCAACGAAATCTAACCTAGAAATTCAGCTTTACACAAGGTTTGTTAGTGGAAGGATCTTTTGCATGCCATAAATCTATGACATGGGACCGCCGGCTATACTTCCCTTCCGTAGGAAGCCATACTGAAGTAGCTTAAAGCTTTTAAAAAATCCGACGACTTCGGATATCACCCTTAACGGATTGGGAAAAAAGTAAATGAACCTATAAGTAAATCTAACTGCAAACTTACAACAAAAACTAATTACTGCCTTACACTCTAGAAGAAGAAAAGGAAAAGAAAAGATGAGTAAGGGAACAAAATAAAGGGGAAATAAATGCCCTCAAGTTCCGAAGAACTAGGATTGAGGGGCCTAGAAAGAAGTAGAATAACGAGAGGCAGACATGAAAGGGACAGAGGAGGGGGTCCACTCCAAAGGCAATGAAAAAAAAAAGCGAAAAACGGACCCAGCTCAGGAATCCCTCATGGTCGTCAACTCCCGAACTCACCAGCCGTGAGCCCTTGAGGATGAAGCACTACTGAGGGTGCACCATAAGTGGTGGGGTTACACACATCCTACCTCCTTGAAGGACTTGAGCAGAAGGCAGGAAATACCCTAATACTGTCAGGGTCGGAAATCGAATTTCTAAAACAATAATATATTTTAAATGGTATTTTCAAGCTAAAACAGATTTGGGTGGGGGGCTACATTTCCAAGGAAACACAAGTCTTGCTATTAGAAGCAAAGTTTAAAATTCCAAAATTCAAAATCTTTACTCTTTTTTATCCATTTTTCAGAATTTGGTTCTTGCTGTGTGCGGATCTTAACCGTTTCCCTCATATCTCTCATGATTAAAGGAATGTTTGGAATTTTCTTTTTTAATATGGGTGTTACATCTTTAGCTACAAAATGAATCTCACTCAAAACCGTTGTGACTTAAATTAGTCTTTCTATGAAACGTTCAAAGTATGTTTTTTGAGTTTGCTCAGAATAAAAAAGGAAAAAATGACGCTTAATTAATTCATAATCTGAACATTAAAAAAAAGCAAAACTTCAAATATTCCTACCAACATGGGAGATGTGAAGGAAACGATGAAGGTCAACACAAAAATGAACCAAATTTTGAAAACCGGTTAAAATAGTTATGATTAAAATTTTGAGAATTTGAAACTTTTCTTTTAATAGCAAGATGTACAGTTTGTGTTTCTTTGGAAATATATACAATTAGTGTACAATACTTTTGACAACCACAGTTATTTTTATTAAAATCCTTATTGCTTCGGCTCCTCGAGTTGTATTTCCCCCCTTAAATTGAAATGGCACAGGGCATTGAATGAATGACACAGGTTATCAGACAGATTCGAGACACATGCACCCTAGCACTCAAGCTACACCACCGCGTAGTAAAAGATCCTAAATGAATTAACATCAACAAATCATTGCGTGAAATGGAAATGTTATATGAAGTTGACAGTCAAACGTGCAGTGCAGAACTTGATGGCCTGAGGCTTGAATCCTTTATTAATGAACCTGATGAAAGTGGGTGCAGCAAGTGTTGTAGGAAGCTGTGGTAGACTATTAGTTAGAAGGTACTGCCACATTAAGAGTTGCGTGTTTCATTTGCATGTAAGCCTACTGCTTGACAATAAATGCCACACCTGTACAATCAAAGATCCAGTAACATTTTACCACCGTGGGAGATTTGCCATTTGATGGTGCTGATTACAGAAAGAAAATAACGATACCCATCAAAGGGTGAGGGTGTCATTATTAAAGAAATATGTTGATAATTATTGTTTTAAGGGGCCTAATTATTGTTTGGGTGATCGTGAAAATGAACATGAAAATCTGGTTGGTTGGTTCCTTAGTTTAGGGGCTGCGACAACGCGGTCATGTAGCCCGTGTACTTTGGGTGTGTGTAGAATATGTCTGATAACCGGTGTTAATTGTGATGGCTGTATTAGTGTGTGTTATCTGTTTTACGTAATTCAAGTAAGGACTGCAGGCAATAATTTCAAGTAGTTCCTATCTTTGCTACGAAATGCTACCGGCCACGACACCTAGCTTGCGAACTTGGCTACTAGATTTCATCGCAGTCAGCGCCTGGCGGCGAGCGTTGGAACTAATGCAGCGTTATCAATTCAAACATACAAATGTTGGCTTCACACAAGTGTGGTTAGTGGAAGGTTCTTTTTATGCCATAGATCTATGACATGGGACCATCGGCTTTACTTCTCCTCCGAAGGAAAGCATAATGAGGAATTTTTAACGCTCTTAAAAATCCGACAACTTCGGCCGGGTTTGAACCCACGCCCTTGGCCATAGAAGCTCAGCATACTACCAACTAGGCCACCGAAGCCGAAAAAATCTATAAGTAAATCTGACTACTGAAACTACCAACCAACTTACATACTCCTGTAGAAGATGAATTGAAAAGCAAAAGAAGATTAAGGGAAATAAAAGACAGGGGTAAAAAGTGCCCTCAACCATCGAAGAAAAAAGATTGAGGAACTTTAAGAAAATGGGTTAAAAATCTATATTTTCTTCATTCTTTCACACATGATTTGACCTTGGCCTTCCGATTCTTTGAATATCTCCTCATCAATTCGTTGTGTTGTTCTTGCGTTCTTCTGACCATTTCTCACCAGTATTCCTTCTGGGTTTCTCTAAGAATGTTTGTTTACAATACGTAGCGTTCCCCAACCTGTTTCCCTCCCGTACACCTTTAAACATATTTATCTAAAAAATTAAAATTTTAAAACGTTTAATATTTTACGGGGAATATGTACACAACAAAAACAAAAGTTTGGTGCTTTTCAGTCGGTCAACATGATTTTACCCAAATGAGATGGGTTATTCCATAATCCTTGATAAAATTATATGAGATTAATAAATACACTTGGATCATCATCAGATCCATTACACTTAGGCTATAAAATCTATGTCTGAAAGTATGGGTGGAAACATTTACAATATATACACTTATTAGTTGCAGTATTAGTTGAGATAATGCAACACGTCAATATTTGTCAGTTGTAGTCTATATGATATTTTGTTAAGATACTGGGCGTGGTGATTGACCTCCGGACTTCTCTTGTTTGGAGTGAATAAGAGGTTGTTGTAAATGGTCACTTCAGATTGTATTGTACAGGCTACTTATCTGGTTGAGTGTTGCGCGGTCCTGGTGAGAGCAGTTAACTTGGTCACTGTCTGCGCTCGACTGACGGGAAATTCCTGTATGTGAGGGTCCCGTATCCCGTTGGGATGTTGCCCCTCTCGCATTCCTAAGTGCCATGTGTTCCTCATACAAATGTAAGTATCAAACGGGTCATCCAAGTGTATTTGTTAATCTCCTGTAATTATATTCAGGATTAGGGAATAACCCATCTCATTTGGGTACAATCGTGTTGACCGACTGAAAAGCACCAAACTTCGGTTTACTAGAGCAACATTGAAAATGGCTTTAAACACCATAATGTACACAACTTAATAACAACATTAATAATAACAAGAAGTTCCGTGAAGAACTATACAGCCTACTTTTCATGCCAATGATTATTCTACAGAATATGAACCTATCTAGAATAATGACGAAATTAAGTTGCTAATATCGAAATTTCCAATTAGTTCGAAATACTGTATACCTGGCATAATGTATCCTAATAGAAAACTACAGTTGGCAGCCCTGATGACTGAATATATTCTTAGTTCCGTCTCTTGCGGTACTAAATACAAAATTTGGTTGAAGTCCACTGGATAGCATGGACGTTACATGCAGTTAAACATTGGATCTAACAGCGCGCGTAAAATCATTTTGGCAACAATGTCATGCATGTATTGGTCAGAAATAATCTGAAATAATATGATCTATTGGTGTGCCAATTTTGAATGAAATCCATTAGTTAGTATAGAAGTTACATGCATTTTAAAATTGGACCTATCAGCAGGCTTAGAATCATGTTGGCAGCACTGACGTATATTAGTTACTCCAAATTCGTCTAGAATGCCAGGTACTATACGTGTGCAAAGTTTAGAGCTATTGGCTTGCATACTTTCTGATATATTGATATTAGGGTAACAAAAATAGGGACAGCACATATTAACAGTTGGCAGCCCTGGTTGCTCCTTAGAATACGTATAGTCATATCTGTTATGGTACACATAGCACATACGAAATTTGGTTGAAATCCAAATGATAGTATGGAAGTTACATGTATTTAAAGTTGGACCTGTCAGCAGGCTTAGAATCATGTTGGTAGCACTGACGTATATAAGTTACTCCATATTAATATAGAATGTCAGGTACTATACGTGTGCATAGTTTAAAGCTGTCGGCTTGCATACTTTCTGATATATTGGTATTTGGATAAAATAAATTAGGAGCATTTATTAACAGTTGGCAGCCCTGGTAGGTCTTAAGAATACGCTCAATCATATCTGGTTATGTACACATACAACATACGAAATTTGGTTGAATTCCGCTTGATAGTGTAGAAGTTATATGCATTTGAAAATTGGACCTATCAGGAGGCTTATAATCATTTTGGCAACACTGCCATGTTTGGCCTCCTGGAAATTAAACTGAAATATTATGATATGTACGTGTGCCAATTTTGAAATAGCTCCCATTCATACTTTCCAGGATATCCAACATGGAGCTCAGATTTCAATTGCGATTTTTTAGCAGTTGGTAGCACTGACATCATTTTCAAATATGGCCGTGAGATATTCAGGTATAGATCTTTACTCCTACCAAATTTTGTTTCGATTGCTGCAGCCGTTTAGGAGTTGATAGGGGGGGACACACACACAGCCAGACAGACAGACAGAAGGACAGACAGACAGACAGACAGACAGACACACATTTGCCCGATCTCATAAGTCTACTTTTTCCTCATTTTTAGCCTACTTTTCACATTTTGCAAAAATGAGGAAAAGTAGACTTATGAGATCGGGAAAATGTGTGTCTGTCTGTCTGTCTGTCTGTCTGTCTGTCTGTCCTTCTGTCTGTCTGGCTGTGTGTGTGTCCCCCCCTATCAACTCCTAAACGGCTGCAGCAATCGAAACAAAATTTGGTAGGAGTAAAGATCTATACCTGAATATCTCACGGCCATATTTGAAAATGATGTCAGTGCTACCAACTGCTAAAAAATCGCAATTGAAATTTGAGCTCCATGTTGGATTTCTTGGAAAGTATGAATGGTAGCTATTTCAAAATTGGCACACATACAGATCATAATATTTCAGTTTAATTTCCAGGAGGCTAAACATGGCAGTGTTGCCAAAATGATTATAAGCCTCCTGATAGGTCCAATTTTTAAATGCATATAACTTCTATACTATCAATTGGAATTCAACCAAATTTCGTATGTTGTATGTGTACATAACCAGATATGACTGAGCGTATTCTTCAGACCTACCAGGGCTGCCAACTGTTAATAAATGCTCCTAATTTATTTTATCCAAATACCAATATATCAGAAAGTATGCAAGCCGACAGCTTTAAACTATGCACACGTATAGTCCCTGACATTCTATATTAATTTGGAGTAACTTATATACGTCAGTGCTACCAACATGATTCTAAGCCTGCTGACAGGTCCAACTTTAAATACATGTAACTTCCATACTATCATTTGGATTTCAACCAAATTTCGTATGTGCTATGTGTACCATAACAGATATGACTATGCGCATTCTAAGGAGCAACCAGTGCTGCCAACTGTTAATATGTGCTGTCCCTATTTTTGTTACCCTAATATCAATATATCAGAAAGTATGCAAGCCAATAGCTCTAAACTTTGCACACGTATAGTACCTGGCATTCTAGACGAATTTGGAGTAACTAATATACGTCAGTGCTGCCAACATGATTCTAAGCCTGCTGATAGGTCCAATTTTAAAATGCATGTAACTTCTATACTAACTATTGGATTTCATTCAAAATTGGCACAACAATAGATCATATTATTTCAGATTATTTCTGACCAATACATGCATGACATTGTTGCCAACATGATTTTACGCGCTGTTAGATCCAATGTTTAACTGCATGTAACGTCCATGCTATTCATTGGACTTCAACCAAATTTTGTATTTTGTACCTTAAGAGACGGAACTAAGAATATATTCAGTCATCAGGGCTGCCAACTGTAGTGCTCTAATAGGATACATTATGCCAGGTATTTTTTTTTTGTATTTCGAACTAATTGGAAATTTCGATATTAGCAACTTAATTTCGTCATTATTCTAGATAGGTTCATATTCTGTAGAATAATCATTGGCATGAAAAGTAGGCTGTATAGTTCTTCACGGAACTTCTTGTTGCAAAATGTGAAAAGTAGGCTAAAAATAACTGGCAACTATTTATAATTTTTTTTTTCAGTACAGTGTAACTAACATTTTTAGCCTACTTTTCACATTTTGCAAAAATGAGGAAAAAGTAGTCTTATGAGATCGGGCAAATGTCTGTCTGTCTGTCTGTCTGTCTGTCTGTCCTTCTGTCTGTCTGTCTGTCTGGCTGTGTGTGTGTCCCCCCCTATCAACTCCTAAACGGCTGCAGCAATCAAAACCAAATTTAGTATGAGTAAAGATGTGCACCGGAATATCTCACGTCCATATTTGAAAATGATGTCAGTGCTACCAACTGCTGAAAAAACGCACTAGAAAGTTGAGCTCCATGTTGGATATCTTGCAAGGTATACATGGGAGCTATTCCAAAATTGGCACACATGTAGATAATACTATTTCAGTTCAATTTCCAGGAGGCCAAACATGACAGTGTTACCAAAATAATTTTAAGCCTCCTGATAGGTCCAATGTTTAAATGCATATAACTTTAACACTATCAATTGGATTTCAACCAAATTTTGTATGTAATATCTGTACATAAACGGATATGATTAGGCGTATTCATACGAGCCACCAGGGCTGCCAACTGTTAATAATTGCTCTCTCTATTATTATTTTTTATCCAAATACCAATATATCAGAAAGTATGCAAGCCAACAGCTTTAAACTATGCACACGTATATTCTGACATTTTAGATTAATTTGGAGTAACTTATATACGTCAGTCCTACCAACATGATTATAAGCCTGCTGATAGTACCAATTTTTAAATACATGTAACTTCTATACTATCAGTTGGATTTCAACCAAATTTCGTATGTGCTATGTGTACCATAACAGATATGACTATAAGTATTGTTAAGAGCAATCAGGGCTGCCAACTGTTAATACATGCTGTCTATATTTTTTTAACCCTAATATCAATATATCAGAAAGTATGCAAGCCAACAGCTCTATACTTTGCACACGTATAGTACCTGACATTCTAGATTGATTTGGAGTAATTAATACAAGGCAGTGCTGCCAACATGATTCTATGCCTGCTGATATATCCAATTTTGAAATACACGTAACTTCTATACTAACAAATGCATTTCATCCAAAATTGGCACAACAAGATATCATAATATTTCAGATTATTTCTGACCAGCACACGTATGGTATTGTTGGCAACATGCTTCTACGCGTGCTGATAGATCCACTGTCCAACTGCATGTAACGTCCATTGGACTTCAACCAAATTTCGTATTCTGTACCTAAAGAGATGGAACAAAGAATATATTCAGTCACCAGGGCTGCCAACTGTAGTGCTCTATTAGGCTACATCATACCAGGTATATTTTGAACTAATTAGATATTTCGATATTACCAACTTAATTTCGTCATTATTCTAGATAGGTTCATATACTGTAGAATAATCATTGGCATGAAAAGTAGGCAGTATAGTTCTTCACGGAACTTCTTGTTACTTTATTATTTGTTTGCTGTTAGTATGCATTTCATTTCAATAAATTGCTAAATATGATCTTTAATTTTACCTCTATTTAGGCCTACTTGTGCAAATGAAGATATATAAACATTTAACTGAGGAAAATAAACAATTACAGTACAAAATATTTTTTAAATTTTGATTTTATTGAAAACCAATTAATTCTAGCGATTAGTTTGGCAAAAAAAAGTCAAATCAAGACAATAGAAGTGCAGTGGTGAAGGTGACTGGGGTTGGGGTAGGGTGGGTTGTCGAGGGGAAGCATTGGCCCGCTATTAACGATTATTTTTGGCATACACCTAACCGGTTCGTTGCGTACCTCCAAGGGGTACGCGTACCACAGGTTGGGAACCACTGTTCTATAGGATTCGAGATTCTTATATCGCCTTTATGTATTCCATTATTTCATCTAACCAGCTTATCTTGGAATTCTATGAATTTATTATGTTAAATTATCTTATGGTAAGTCCCTTGTTGTCCAGTCTAGATAGGCTACGTCCATAGATTTTCAAACGTCTCTCGTTTCTACGCCAGGAGTTAGTTTTAGTTGTAGTGTTCATTATCATTTTTCACTGTCACCCAAACAATTAAAGGTGATAACCTAGATGTTACTCTCCTTAAAACAACAACAACAACAACAACAACAACTACTACTACCATCATTATCATCGTATTATTATTACAACCTAACCTTTTGCGAAGAGTAATATTTTCAATATTTGATCGGGGATGCAATGCAAAATCCAAATTCCTCCAGGGTTTCACATCTAGTGGGACGCGGTTTGGTGTCCACGGGACCCCAGCTGAGTCCTGCAATGCTTCCACTTACTTGTGCCGGGCTCCACACCTCCCCCCCCTCTCCCCCCCCCCCAGGGGCTCAAATCTAGTGGGACGTAGGTTGGCAACCACGGGACCCCAGCTGAGTCCGGCATTGCTTCCACTTACTTGTGCCGGGCTCCTCTCCGTCTTCTTTCCTGTCGGTTTCTCTTGGTCAACTCTTGTTCTTTCTGACCCCGACAGTATAAGAGTATCCGAGGCCTAGGGAGTATCTTCCCTTCCCGTCTTAATTGGCCCTTCTCTCATAATGCGCCATACATTCCAGATCTCTAGCTCTCCTCTCCATCCTTAGAATATAATTTTCTCGCGTTGGGCCGTGTATTTTCTTGAGTAGTTCTTCTTTTTCAACTTCAGTAATTTTAGAGTGAACTCATAAAGTTATGGTTTATGATGCTTATAAGACTTCCGGCAAGAACACTGTTTTGTTATGGTGTTATTATTATTATTTAAATTATTATCTAACAGTGAAAATCCGAGATTTTCATCCTCTCATTCAATAGGCATCCCTAAGTTTGTCACCAAGAATCAGAGATGCCATCTTAGTAACTGACAGCAAGATCCATTAAAAAAGCCAAATTGCATTCCACTCGTGGGTTATCAATTAAGCTCCTTTGCTACCTCCATTACTTTAATGATCCCTTTGTGGTCAACGCCATGCTTCAGTTCACACAGGTTTCGCTATAATGAACCTCTTACGAACCACCTTTCTCATCTTACAGCCCTATCAACTCGCTAAAAGTAATCAAAGGGGAGAAGATTATTGGTTTGACATACTTAAAAGCTACTACTGCATACTTATCTTCACTGATTCGCTTTAGTTTGTAGGGTTAATGTGCTTATCAGCGTCTTGTGCTTTATTGCGGGACGTGTTTAAAACTCATCGTCAACATAAACATGTATTGTGTTACTGGGATGCTCAAAAGGCACGCACAAATTTAAATTGCATGTCCTACAAACATTTTCATTTGATAGTATAATGATGATAATTGTTGTTTTAAGGGGCCTAACATCTATAATATCGGCCCCTAATGGTTTGGATGAAAATAAAAAATGAAAATGAAACTATAAGTAAACTTACGACTAAAACTAACTAAACCGTACACACTAGAAGGAAAAATGTGTAAGGGAAATGAAAGGAAGGGGGAATATATGCTCTAAACCCTCGAAGAATGAGGATTCAGAGACTTAGAAAGAAGGAGAGCCATGAAAGGCAGATAGAAAGGGAAAGAAGAGAGGGTCTGCTCCAAAGGGAATAGAAAACGGGGAAAAAACTGGACCCAGATCAGGAATCCCTCGGGGTCTCCAACTCCCGAACTCACCAGCTGTGAGCCTTTGAGAGTGTAGCACTATCCAGGGTGCATCAAAACTGGAGGGGCTACACACACCCTGCCTCCTTGAGGGCCTTGAGCGAAAAAGGCAGGAGATACCTGAGAGAAAACCAAGAGATCTGATCCCTCGAAGAATGAGAGATCAGGACAGATGAGAGAAGGGCCAATTAAGGTGGAAAAGGAAGAGACTCCTTAGGCCTCGGATCACCTATACCGTCGGGGTCGGCAGAGAACAAGAGTTGACCATGAGAGGTCGACAGGAAAGAAGACGGAGAGACACAAGTAAGTGGAAGCAATGCTGGACTCAGCTAGGATCCCGTTTTCGCCACGCCACGTCCCACTAGATGTGAGCCCCTGGAGGGATTTTCATTTGAGACTGGTTTACCTTCCAGTGTTCAGTGTAATCTGCAAACCTCCGTTTGCGAACAAGTTACAATTAGCAAGGTGGCGTCTTCTACTTCTACATCTCTCACTTGGAAATCACTCAACACTGAATCTAACCACCACATCCAAGGTCTACCTCTGCTTCTCTTCCCCTCTATAGCTGAGCTCATTAACCTCCTACGTCAACTCTCTCCTATCCCATTCTCTTCACATGACCCCACCATTTGAATCAGCTCATACGAACAGCTTCATCTAGCCCTAGGCGTGTTCATTTCTATCTTAGCATTTATCTCTTCACTACGAGTACCATACATTGATGTTATTACTCCCGGCTGGCTGCGTGTCTCAGCGGTAACGTTCTCTCCAGCTGTACCCAAGGTTATAGATTCGAAACCTTGCATAAGGACAGTGTAACTAGCTAACGGTCTGTTACTCCTTCACGCAAAATGTTATCTCCCGCAGAGATATTGGTTGGTTCATCAGTTTAGGGGTTGCGACAACGCGGTCATGTGGCTCCGTGTACTTTGGGTTTGTGTACAATCCGTCTGATAACAGTGTGACCACAAGTATAACAAGTAGTTCTGTGAAGAACTATACAGCCTATTTTCATATATCCTACTTATGTTAATTGCCACCATCAACATACACAATTTCAGTTTGATTGCTGTAATAGATTCGTATATATTGAGAACCGACTACATATTTCAGATGGTCGCCATGTTGGTTTTTTATATATGTTGGTTCTAGAGTTATGTTTTGTTACATGAAAATTATTGTGTACGTGTAGCATTCAAAAATTAATCGCATGATTAGTACACAAGAAGTAAAAACGAGATTTTAAAATTTCGCACAGCTGCCATCTTGTGGTTATGGAAACAATTGAAATAAATTAGATGCCAGTGGATTAACATTCGTATAAGGATTTACTGTATCAAGTTTCACTGCACTCCGATAGTTAAATTGCGAGAAACGTTTATGTGAATATTTATACTTCGCGTCGCCGCCATGTAGAATTTGTGATCACCAGGTTATTTAAGGTCCTATAGGTGAACTTAAGTTCATTGCCACTATGAACATCAAAAAAATCAGTTTGATTGCTATAATAGATTCGTAGATATTCAGAGCCGTCTAAATATTTCGGATGGTCGCAATGTTGGATTGCTAAATGTATAGGCCATAGAGTCATGTACCATTAAAGGAAAAATATTGCGTCGGTTCATTATTCAAACTTTCACTTCAATCGCATGATTACGACACAAGAAATAAAAACTTAATTTTAAAATTCGCACAGCCGCCATCTTGAGGTTATGTAAACAATTGAACTAAATTAGATACCATTACATTACAATATGTTTAAACATTTCCTGTACCAGATTTCATTGTGTTTGGAACATTAAATCGCGAGAAAGGTCTATTTAAAACTTTCATATTAGCTTGGCCGCCATGTTCGTTTTGTAGTTAACCTTTTTTTTAGTCTTATAGATGAGCTTCCAGTAGTGCCCTTTATCTCCGTACAAAATTTCAGGGTTGTACCGCCAATAGTTTCAGAGATATAGAATGCCGGTGAAATATTTCGCACAGCCGCCATATTGTGGTTATGTAAACAATTGAACGAAGTTAGATGTCGGTGCATTACAATGTGTATTAACATATACTGTACCAAGTTTTATTGCGTTTGGTTGGTTAAATCGCGAGAAACGTCTATTTAAAAGTCGCAAATTCGCGTGGCCGCCATGTTGGTTTTGTAGTTACCAGTTTTTCAAAAGTCACATAGGTGAACTTCTAGTAGTTCCCTTTATCACCGTAATAAATTCCAGGGTGATATCGGGAATAGTTTCGGAGATATTGAATGCTGGTGAAATATTTCGCACAGCCGCCATGTTGGATTTTTGAGACGTAACAAAATTTGAAGTGCACGGTCGGGGTCGCCTGGAATAGTGCTATGAACGTACCGAGTTTCATTGAAATCGCTCCAGCCGTTTAGAATTTATTAGGGGGACACACACACACACCTCACACACATACACACACACGCACACACACACGGACAAAAGGTGATATCATAAGCCTATTTTTTCAAAATTGAAAATAGGCTAAAAATGGACCCCAAATGACGAGAAGGTTATCGTCCCCATAAGACAATAAATAACATGTTAAAAAGAAGTGCATAAAGAGACGAAAAACCACGTTTATTAAGCTCCAATTGTAAAATACTTTCTGGCAATGAGGTGTATAAAATGAGGTCTGTTCCTTCTACGAAAACCTCCATATTTTGCCTATTTTCGCCCATCCCCTAGTTTGTCCGGTGAAATATACCTCCGCCTTCCAGGGTGCGCAAATGCGAGAGAGCCGTCACAGTAGATTTACTGGCTCATTAAAGATCCCCTTCAGAGAAAAATTCTGGCACCCTGGCGTTTCTAACAGCCACAGTAGTTAAAAGGGATGTAAAACCAATAACATTAATTATTATGTTATTGCCTCCATATATTTGCCCCAGCAAGCATTCATGGTAACCCTCATATGAGTTACCTATAGACCTCGTGTGCATGGATGTTGCTGCGCTCTGGCGGCAAGTCGTTCCAATAGTCCATGTGGCGCTTGTCAGTGAAGTGAAGCAACGTGACTACCAGGCTGCATTTGTTGAGGTGCGAATTAAAGTTCGAGATGGAAGAAAGTTCTACAAAGAGTAAAACAAATTGTTCTGTGGTTGGATATAACTAGGCCTACAGAAAATGTCCGCCTGGGACGAAGTTCTTCGTATTCCCAAACAATAAACAGCACATTCATAGATGGAACGCTTGGACTGTGGCTTTAAAACTGGACACGAGTGTTGGTAAACCATGGCATCCTACAAATAATTCACGTGTTTGTAGTCGGCATTTTATAAACGGAATACCGACAAGAGATCCTGACAGTCCTGGTTACATACGAGGCTCTACATGAATCCACACTCATCGGATCAGCACCAGCAACGAGAGGGCAGTAGAGTAACTGCGAGATACAACAGGCGAAAAATTAGTCATGAAAATGACGGGGGTGAAGGAAGTGTGATGGAGTATGGTTCATTCAGTGACTCGAGCACACAGACGGATATTGTGACCTTATATAGTGACAAGACGGAGGTGAACATATTGTTTTCTTCTTTGAGAAATAATTGCGAAGCAGAAGTCCAGACAAATCTGCCAATGCCCCGTGCGAACAAACAAACAATGACTAACACTTGTTTAAAACAATACTGTAGTGTTAATGTGGACCACGTGGATAAGAAGCATTGCTTTTGTGGATACCGGTCAGTGAAAGAAAGCGAACATAATCTTGTTGAAATAGTGGGTGTAAAGCTGGCAGTGTTTCATATCCTGTATCGTTGTTACCCTCTCACTGCAGGACTGTTTATGTCTTTAGAAATAAGAAGCTGAGATGGCAGTTTATTAAAATCTCCACTCTGCAGTGTCATAATCTTGTGTACGCTCTGGCTGGCCGATATGTGTAATTTTCTTTCATGGAACCAAGCAGGATTCTCATATTGAGCCCTAGTCTCAATCGCAATAGCATCCTTCTGCGATTTTGTGACTTTCACGTTTTCAAAATAAAAATTCAGGACGTCACTTGGCAACATGGACTCATAATTTTTTGGCACTAGTGATATCTTGCTACTTGGCAAGTAATTTATTCCATAGCATCTAAACTGTTTATTAACGTTTTGATGGTCTAATTGCTGAAGACACTGAAGTAAGTCTTGTTTCGCTCTGTTCTACAGCATCATCCACGATAGCTTCAACAAATGAAGCGGAGATAATTATGGATTCACCTTCACACTCGGCCTTCAACAATCTTGTAAAAGCACAGTCTATATTTTTAATTTTCTCGTATAGTTCAGTTTTGGTGAATGTTTCTAATCCCACACTTTCCGACCCGCTACAAACTGTCCGGTTTGTTAATCTATCCTTGAACATATCTCCTAAATGTTCACCTTTAGAATATTCCACGATAACATTCTTAGATTTCTCCCATTGTTTCCGGAAAGGAAGTCTTCGAAGAATCTTTCTCGGTATTAACATAAATGCAAAGTGCAGCAATCTGCCTGCAGCATTTGGAAAGGCCTGCTTTGCATTCACACTCGGCTGACTGAATGTTCCTGTTGCAATCGATCTGTTAAATATAAAAAAGACTAGCATTGATTAATGAAAAAATAATTTACAACGGCAATGGATGCGAGAAATATACATGATAAAGCTATATTTAAAATTAATAGTCTAAATATACATATGATTTGTGGACCAAAAGAAAGGTAAATATTACCTTAAGTTTAACAGCATAAGGCGGTTGATTAATGCTCGTTTCTCTGAAAAAGAAGCTGGATATTTCTTCTCCCAATCGTTCCTTCACCTGAAATATGTGATTACTTTCATTGAGCTGTTTGACTTTCTTTAGCGCAGAAGCTCTAAAATACGACGTATCCCACCGAATCTTCTGAAAGCCCACGTGAACCTCTATGGACGACGACATTTCAGCTTTAAATTGCTTCATTCACTATCACACTTGATTCTCCCGCACAAGCCAGTACACACACTCGCCACATGGATGTTCTGAGCGAGTTGTCACTAGGAGCGCTAGCAGGTAAAATATCGCCATGCGCACGAGGTCTATTGACGTCAGAAAAGTTGGATGGCGCAGCCACGCGGCAGAATGTTGAAGCTGTAACATTGTGACTGGTGAGATTTATTTAGATGGTGAAGCATTGACGTCGTGATGGAAACAGAAAGAAATTTGTCAAATTCGAGGAGGTACTGCTCTGTATACGGTTGCAAATCGTATAAAATGGCTACGAAATATCTTCACTACTTTCCTGTACAAAAAGTTCAGAGAGAAAGATGGGCTTCGGCGCTGTCAATTGGAAAACGTGTTACATGTTACATGACGGTGTGCAGTCTGCATTTTTGTGAAGACGACTTCTTTCCACCGGTACTGTTGATTATTGATAGTTATTGTCTCTAATTTGTATTCACATGGATTTAGCTACATCAAAAATACTGATAAACTTATATCCTATTACTTCTGTGCCGTACAAAGAATGTAATCCGCTCTTCGTAAACATATTTTAGGGGTTCTTCCGATTGCCAATTGCCGAATGGTTAGAAAACTTAAGAAAAATGCTGTTCCTAGCCTTAATTCGCCAGAGAATTTATATTCTTGCCTTTGAACAGCAAGTATGTAGGTAATTGAAGTATGATTTGGCTTAAATTGTGTTTTTGGCTATGATCTCCCTACTGTTGAATTTAGTTAATTAAAATGTAAAATCTTAGTTTTAAGTACCGGTTTGGTGACCCATCATCCCAGGCAGGCCGGCAACACCTATACTACTCAGTCACATAGTTCACTTAGCCGTAATTTTGAAGTTATAGTGATGTTAAGTATACATATGCGGTAATGTAGCAGGAGACCGGATCGGCCTAGGCTATTCTAACTTTAATTACTTCCCATTTCAGGGTTTTACAGTTTTGAGTGCGAATAGTTGGTTTGAAAGTTGTACAACAGTAAGGAGAGTATGTTTTGTATAGGTTTTAATTGGTATTATGGTTTATGTCGAGCTGAGGAGTGAATTTGGTTTGGCTTAAAGTGTAGTTTTTGATCTGTTCCGTTTGCTTATGACAAGTTCAAATGGAGACTCCAGCTTTGTTAAATATCTGTATTTTAAATATTTAATTAAATATATTGATAAAGAGGATGTCTCCATTTTAACTTGCCTGTGGCCTTGAACAGCAAGTATGTAGGTCAATATTTGCAATATTGAAGTAGCCTATGTTTTGAGCATCCCAAGTAACGCTTCTTTGAACCCAAACCATTCATGCAAATTCAGGGTTGCTTGATTCAATTTATTATCAGGGAATCGTCCTTTGTGTTATGTGAGATATATATATTGTGAAATTAATAAAAACATCGATACCGCTAGGCTCCCAAGTACAGGCTTCATATATGTACCAGCAGACAGTAGGCTAAATTAACTATCTACATGTGGGTAATATTTTTAACTGGTAGTAATTAGGCACTGCATTTAAATTGATTGTAAAAAATATTTCTATCAATGAAAGAAAATATGTACTATTTTGCCATCATAAATTAGAAGCCATAACAAACGCACACCCAATTACTTCACGTCACTATATCGCCGCCATATTGCAAACAGCTGACCGTAAGCTCCTCCCCCGTTTCGGACGTCAATAGCTTATGTATCAGATACACTGAATCTATCCAGCTCTCACTTCCATACAGCAAGGTCAGTCTAAATACTGAGCGATGTAGGGAGAGTTTCGTCGCTATACTCAATTATTTCTTGCAGAATACTGTAGATCGCTACTGAGAACTCACGGCATTGTCTTTTCTGCATTTTAACTCTATTTCTTTCCCAATACAGTAAAGTCTCGATAGTTCGAGGTGAACGGTACCACGACCACCTCGAACTATCGAAAACTCGGATTGTCGAAATTTATGTGGGGAAAAAAGAAATACTGTACTGTAAAACGATGTTGAAAATAAATTGGATCCAACTTCAGTCTTTGTTGTGTAAACCACATTCTAAAGAGCATTTCTTTGAATAAAATTAATCAAATTTAAGTCGGTTTCCTCTCCAGTCACCAACAATAACTTCACTAACTAACTTTCGAGAGCAAGATTTTTTAAATTGTTTCCCCTTTGCCAAGTCGTTTCAACTCTTCTAATTTAATCTTTAAATGCACAAATTTCCTTCTCTTTGATTGTTTAATCATTTTCGAAAGGTGCACTAACAAAAACAGTCCACAAAGGAAAAGAAACATTGTAACCGACAAAGACATACCTACAATAGTCAGAGAAAAAATGAAGCTTGTAGTTTAACGTGACCGTTAATCGTGCGATCGTGAGCCACGGGACCTCCTTTTTACATGGACTCCGAACCACAGGACATGCCAGTTCACATCGAAAATCTCTCATGCATTGACCGGAAATCGAACCCGGTCCACCTTGATGAGAGGTCTAAGACATAAACTACTAGAAATTGCAGTGAGATGCTCGACAGGTCGCGTGTTGTGCAGTGAGCGGATGGGGGAAAAGATTATCAACAGTAAAGACACTCACACTGTTAGTAATATTATTATTATTATTATTATTATTATTATTATTATTATTATTATTATTACGTTTCGACCAACTAAGGACCACGTTATTTCAACTGCTTTCTGCGTCAAACTTTAATATTCGCCCAGTACTGTTGCATGAATTCTTGATGTTGTTGCTTCCTTTCTTCCGTCCACTTCATGCCTGTTTTAAGCTTAGGTTATTTCTAGGAAACTCCGGTGAGTTGGTAGTTTCATCTTAAGTTACACACGCTCCTGTACCATCGTTACATGAAATCCCACTATCTTGTAAATCTCTGCCTACCTCAGTGAACCAAGCCCCCTTAGTCTTTTTCTCTACAAAGTAGGTCAAGATCCTGTTTTTCAATCCCACAGAGCTCATTCGTATCATGTGGCCATAAAATGAAATTCTTCTTCTTCGTATTATTATTATTAGGTTGGTATTTCCACTCGCGTTTTGCCTTTTAAACACGAAGGAACAAATTTGTTCTTCGGAGTTCAGATTTATGGGAAACTCGCAATTCCGAGGTTCGAAATATCGAGACTGTAGTGTACTACCTTCCCAGGAGAATACGCAACCTATTTATACGAGTATATACTTTCTCCGGCTTTTCCCAATTTACTGGGGTCGCCGGAGCCCACCAAGGGATTTAAGGCTGGATGCCTTTCCTGACGACACGTGATTTTTCAGGTGAAAATTCACCCCTGATGTCACCTGAATTCGAACCTCAGCCGTCCGAGTGAAAGACAAGCAGCTAAGCCACTGTGCCATCACGCTCCCCACACAACCTACTTATAATGATGAAGATATTATTCCTCATGGATGTATATTGGGCGGCTTTCCCAACCTCTTGGTCTAAAGGAACCATGGGACTCCCGTCCGAAAGGTGACGAACTGAACTCCCCGCTCTATCATTAAATCTAATTCTGGTTTAAAGACTCGAACGTAATATCCTCAGCCTAATGAGCATAACTAAAAAGTGAAATGACGCTATGGCTTTCTTAATACGTATGTGAATAATCGAATCCATTCAAAATTCATACGATTCTTGAGATAAATGCCAAAAACATAAACAAGATTTTTCACAGCACCAACCATTCACCAAAGGGGTTGAAGAAATGGAGTTTTGGGAGAAAAAAAAACACCTTAATAGGCACAATTTCAAATCCGTTTAAGGTGGCGCTACCTTAGGATTGTTTCCTTTTCTTATCTTTATGTTTTGGGTTACGCACATATTGAAATATCATAGGAAGTTTCTTTAGAGCAAAAATGTTAGTCTCTTTCTGAGGTAAGGGGTTCTGAAGTTTGTCAACTTTGGCAATCATCTACCCTTGAGGACTTTTCTTTGACAGCCATTTCTTGCAACTTTAATTTTTATGCAAAGTACTGTACCGGTACCGATCTACTTGAAATTTTCATAGTATTTTTACTTACATAGGTTATGCGCATTAATCTCACCTAAAATAAAGGCTTTAGTATTTATGTTACTTGATCAAAAAGATAAATTGCTTCAAAAACAAAGGTATTTTTAACTTATCAAAGAAACATTTACAAATAATAAGTTTGAAGAAATAAAACCATGATTCTAACAAGGGAAGTGTCAGGTAAATCAGGTCGAAACCTATCTTGAAACTTTGTTGACGCAATCGTTGTACTAAAAGAGGAGAACGTGCGGAAAATCAGTTGCCAGATTGAACTGCAAGGCTCCGAAATCGTACTAGAAATCTTGGTACGCAAGCATGACGGCTGGAGGAGCTGGATATCCCTGTGACACTCGGAGTAGTAGCGCGGCGGGGCATATATTATGACTGGAGCGTGCGGCTCCCACTGGCCTTGCGTGTTTGGGCGGTCAGGGCTGTCCATTCCAACATGTACGGTACTCGCTACTTCCCATTGATTTATATGGGAGATTCGCCATATGATTTCGGAGCCTTGCAGTTCAAACTGGCTGCTGATTTTCCGCCCGTTGTCCTCTTATAGTACAAAGATTGCGTCCACAAAGTATCAAGATAGGTTTTGTCTTGTCTTGCCTGATACTTCTCTTGTGAGTTGGATTGCAAGCCATGCAATCTTCTCTAAGTGTATTTAGTATCAAATCTACAATTTTAATAGTTAGGTCATAAATGTACCTTTTAATTTATATTTTATGTTCGACGATGTCGATATGTGAATATTATATGTCAGAAAACTGTTTGATAATGGGGGTCATTAAAGTACTACTTTTCATTATAACACAGTTTTTCCAACCAATCAGAGCTCAATATTTTCATTCATTGACCAATTAGGTAAGGATAGCTTCTGACAAGCATTCAAAATCCAACATGTCGGACATGAATTACATGATTTGAAAGTTGACAATGTAGCCTATATTGGATCAACCATTGTAGTTACAATGCATAAACAAACTGGGCAATATTGCAAAAGAAATAACACTGTACCTTAATATCCGCAACTCCAATATCTTCACATTCGTAAGATTTCGCCGACAGTTTTAGTGAATGCTGTTGTTGACATAAACACACCAGAACGTCATGGAGGAAGTATACGTATGACATTAGTTCCACGGAAATTATAATCCAGCTCTCTGTTTAGTGTATGGATTTCTTATGCGAAACGTTTCCGCCGGATGTCATAACTGTTCTATTTGGAACTCAATATTGATTTGCCTTCCGTTGACATTCTATACGCATCGAATTTGAAGAATAACTAGTTGATAATACGATACATTTTAATTTTAAAGCGTTTGTAACAACCTATTTTGTGTTATTTGACCAAAATAACAAAATGATCCAACATAGTACCTGTGCGCTATCTGTTGGAGCTACTTCAGGATAAACAATGTTTCAAAGCTTTGGGGATCATTATTGGGTAAAGATCAAATGCTGAGCCCACACAATTCCCAAGAAGAAGAATTCAACCGACAGAATCTCGACAGATATTTATGAATATTTATGTTAGAACATATAATAAAGTTATAATTATCGTCGAACATAAACAGTCGTATGCAACTCGCCTATAATGGTAATTTAGACACTCGTAAGTAAATTTACTCGTGTCTTAATTATTGCCATTATAGGCTCGTTGCATAATGAACTATTGCATGTTAAGAATTCATTAATTCTAATGTTGGCATTACAGTAACATACCTTTTGAATCTTATAAAGGTAATGTTGATAAAGTTTCATAATAATTGATTCAACAGTTTGTGTGGTAGGAGCATTTTAAGGAGCTGACTGTTTTGTTCAACTATTCTGTTCAATAGCGGCTTCGGTGGCGTAGTCGGTAGCATGCTGATCTCTATGCCCAAGATAGCGGGTTCAAACCCGGCCGAAGCCGTCGGATTTTTTAAGAGCGTTAAAAATCCCTCAGTATATCTTCCTTTGGAGGGAAAGTAAAGCCTGCGGTCCCATGTCATAGATTTATGGCATGTTAAAGAACCTTCCACTAATTACACGTGTGTGAAGCTAAATTGGATAGGTTAAGAAAGTAAACAACGCTCTTAGGTTTCTACGTTCGTTGCCAAGATCCGACTGCGGTGGCGTCTAGTAGCTAAGTTCTGAACTTGGCCTAGTAGTCGTTGACGGTGGCGCTTGGCGACAAAAGTAGGAACTATTTGAAAAATTCTAAGTTGCAGTCTGTACTTAAATTTAAAAAACAGATAACACACACTAATACAGTCATCATAATTAACACTGGTTATCAGACAGATTCTACACACACCAAAAGTACACGGGGCTACATGACCGCATTGTCGCAGCCCCTAAACTTAAGAACCAACCAACCAAACTGTTCAATACTCCTGTAAAAATTACCTAAAACTATTGTCTGAAAGAGCCGGCCCCGTGGTGTTGGGGTAGCGCGCCTGCCTCTCACCCGGAGGCCCCGGGTTCGATCCCCGGCTCCGTCAGGGATTTTAAAACTGACGTGAGGGTTGGAACGGGGTGCACTCAGCCTCGTGAGGACAATTGAGTAGCTGTCTGACAGTGAGACAGCGCCCCGATCACGAATACCAAGATTAACGGCCGAGGGGACCCGACGCGCTGATCACGCGTCACCCCAATATCTGCAGGCCAAATGGCTGGGCAGCGGTCGCTTGGTCGGCCTTAGCCCGTCATGGGCTGGATAGTGCCAGGGGTTGTTGTTGTTGTTTGTTGTTTTATTGTCTGAAAGAATTTTTGAAATGACTCACCCTTACGCTAAGGGATGTGCGAAATGTTTTCGGAAACATAGGAGATGGGGCTTTTCGTATGCTGAACAAGGGAACGTTTATAGGTATACAGCAATTGTAAATTTAGTGAAAACGGAATAGTTTTCTTTGCCCAGCGAAATCTACCTCCGCTTTCCGGCGTGCCTTGAGGGATATTCTTTTTGTGGCTGCTGTGTGATTGCCCTTGTGTGGTTTGTTCAAAAGGAAGAGTAGTCTCAGAGAAAACGATGTTACCACGTATAGTAACTAGTCTGTATGATGCGCGTGCAAGGAGAATATAAACCACTAGGTGGAGAGGGGGAACTCGCATTTCACTCCATAAATTGTGGACGTGTGCACACTTTTTCTGAATATTCTACTCCTCTCATTTGAAAAGCTGCACTTCATAAAATCACCGTAACTCTCAACGGCAGCTACTGAGCGTATGCAGGGAATTTATTACAGAAATCAGTATCATGTAGGGTTTAACTAATGGAACAAGAGCTGCCGTTAGTGAAGCAACGATATTGTAACGTTAGTGCATGAGACTTAGGATGTAATGTTGATTTTAGTACAAGTATTCGATTTTGACGACCACATTGGAGACAAATGGAGGATTTTTAAATCTTTATTTATTTATTTATTTATGCTGTGAACATTACAGGAATCCTCAATTACATTGCTCACTACTAGAATTATATAATATACAACAATATACAGTATAAATAGAAATACAAAAGATACATCAAGAGAAGATATAGATAGAGATACACGTTATAAATAATAATAATAATAATAATAAGAGAAGGGTTAGGTATGAGAAGGAAATAGGGCTGAACACAGTACAATATATTACAAGACATCTTGCAGTTTATCACAGGACGCTGCAAACTGGTTTTCTGACACACTGAAAATATCCAAGTCAAGATGATGAACTTTATTATAGTGGGATAAAATTCTGTTAATCGGCGAGTTTTTATGGTCGTCAGTGTGAACTCTCGGAATAAATAAAATGTTTCGGAATCTACTAGGTTTCACAGCTGGGACATATAACGTAATTCTCTCTCGAATTTTAGCGTCGTCAATTTTGTTGTTTACTATTTTATAGAGGAAAATCAGGCCCTGACAATTTCGCCTGTGTGATAGTTTTCTGACATTGAAGGACTGTAATATAAATGTGTACGATTTGTAAGAGGGATAATAGCCAAATCTTCTGTAATATACATATTTTAAGAATTTCTTTTGGATGTTCTCTATAAGTTTATTATGTTTCAATGTGTATGGATTCCATATAACTGAAGCATATTCCAGTTGTGATCTGATGAAGGCATTAAAGAGCAATATTAAAATCCCATAGGAGATTACAAATCCCATACATTTATGTGCTTTAGAGACAATTTTCTCTATATGTCTTTGAAAATTCAGATCATTGGTAAATACAATTCCCAGATACTGAACTTCATGAATTTTAAGTAAGCATTCCCCGTCAATGTCATAGTGAAACTTTATGTAATTTTTTCGCCTAGTAAAATTAATTTGCTTGCATTTACTGATGTTAAATGGCAGTTTATTTTCTTTCGTCCATTTGTTTAGTTCATTTAAATCATTTTGAAGTTTGCATTTTTTCCTGGAATGTAATGAACATATAGCTTAACAATATAAAATGGATTACGTTTTCCATAATAGTTATTTTGAGCTGTCTAAATATTAAACGCCTCAAAATATATTTTGCTTCAATATCTTTAGGAGGATTAGCTTGTTAGAATAGATAACCCTGGTCAACCGAAGTTGTGCGTTTTGGGGGGGCCGGATCACTATTCGGGAGAGGGGGAAAGGGGGTAAAATAAAACACAATCTTCCAAAATATTGCCTTTGTAGTCTGAATCACTTTCTTGTTACCAGCACAACTTGCCGGCCTCAATTCAAACTAGAGCTTGGTGCCCACTCTCTAAGAATGACAACTAGATCAACCTGTTTCACTAATTGCACTTTCGCTACAAATAGATACTTCAAGTAAACAACAGCCTTGGTGGAATTTGATTAGATACCAGTTAGAAATTTGCAAACTGTTATAAAATCAAAAGAAACTGACAGATATAAAAACAAGTAGTTCCGTGAAGAACTATACAGCCTATTTTCATATATCCTGCTCATGTTAATTGCCTCTATCAACATACAAAATTTCAGTTTAATTGCTGTAACTGGTTCGTAGATATTGAGAACTGTCTAAATATTTCAGATGGTCGCCAGGCTGAATTTTTAATTTTATACTATTAAATTAAGATTGTTGTGTACGTGTGGTATTCAAACTTCAATCGCATGATTAGAACACAAGAAGTAAAAACGAGATTTTAAAATTACGCACAGCAGCCATCTTGTGATTATGCAAACAATTGAAATAAATTAGATGCCAGTGGATCAACATTTGTATACGCATTTAACGTGCAACGTTTCATGGTACTCGGATAGTTAATTCGCGAGAAACGTCCATTTAAATATTTATAATTCGCGTTGCCGTCATGTTGGATGTGTGCTCACCAGGTTACTGAAAGTCCTATAGGTGAACAATTGTTCATATTATCTATGAACATAAAAAAATTCAGTTTGGTTGCTGTAAAAGATTCATAGATATTGAGAACCGTCTAAATAATTCGGAAGCTCGCCATTTAGGATTGTTATATGTATAGGCCATAGAGTTATGTACCATTCAAGGACAATTATTGCCTAGGTTCATTATTCAAACTTTCACTTCGATCGCATGATTAAGACACAAGAAATAAAAACTTAATTTTAAAATTTCGCACAGCCGCCATCTTGAGGTTATGTAAACAATTGAATTAAATTAGATGGCAGTGCATTACAATCTGCAAAATCATTTACTGTACCACATTTCACTGCGCTCAGAGAGTTAAATCACAAGAAAAGTCTATTAAAATATTTCAAATTCGCTTGGTCGCCATGTTCGTTTTGTACTTTACAGGTTTATGAAATATACATAGGTAACCTTGTATCAGTACCCTTTATCACCGTATAAAATTGCAGGGTGATATCTGTAATAGTTTCGGAGATATAGAATGCCAGTGAAATATTTCGCACAGCCGCCATTTTGAGGTTATGTAAACAATTGAACTATATTAGACTCAAGTGCATTACAATGTGTATAAACATTTGCTGTACCAAGTTTCATTACGTTTGGATAGTTAAATCGTGAGAAAAGTCTATTTAAAAGTCTCAACTTCGCTTGGCCGCCATGTTGGTTTTGTAGTCGCCAGATTTTTGAAAGTCTCATAGGTGAACCTTTAGTAGTGCCCTTTATAACCGTACACAATTTCAGGGCGATATCTGTAATAGTTTCGGAGATATTGAATGCTAGTGAAATATTTAGCTCAGCCACAATGTTGGATTGGTGAGACGTAACAAAATTTGAAGGGCACGGTCGAGGTCGCCGGGAATAGCGCTATGAACTTACCGAGTTTCATTGAAATCGCTCCAGCCGTTTAGATTTTATTAGGGACACACACACACCTCACACACACACACACACACACACACGCACACACACACGGACAAAAGGTGATCTCATAAGCCTATTTTTTCAAAATTGAAAATAGGCTAATAAGCTGAGGATTATTTCTGTAGATTCAAGGTCTCAGAAAACCAAACGCAGGATATAATTTGTGGAGAATCATGTTAACCATTTAGAAATTTGCAAAAAATCTCAAACCGTTAAGGTTTGTTTTTTCGGACAGCCTCACCAATAAAAATGGACAAAACATCAGTTTATAATATCATTCGCAGTTTTGTAACACACATGGGTGCTCTTTCCTGAGTGCTTTTAGGCTGAAAAGAATTTTCTTTTCACGTTTTCAAACCAAAAAATTGGGGGATTTTGTTTTATATACCCCCCTCAACCAAACAAAATAAATTACCGGTTAGGTCCCAAGGACAAGATGCCCGTCGACTAGTGTTATTTATTTTAGCAGGTTAATCATTGGGAGTTAAACCGGTTAGGAGCCTATCATCTGCACCACAAGTTGCCGGCCTCAGTTCAAACTAGAGCTGGCGAGGGATGCCAGCAAGACCAACCTGTTCTTCTAATCGCACTTTCGTTACAAGTATATACTTCAAGCAAACAGCTTACATCGTGGACCAGTGGTAGAGTGTCGGCTGCGTGATCCCAAAATTGCAGGTTCCATTCCAGGCTCTTAAAAGATCTCTCGTATCACGTTTGGCCATCTCAAGACAAAAATAAATTAAATCTCAAAAACAAGTCTCCCAGAAGAGTTCCGTTTTTCCTGCCAGATGTCAGCGCTAAACGGAACGTTGAAACTGAAGATGACGTATATGATAAGTTGTTGTATTAAGGGGCCTAACATCTAGATTATCAGCCCCTAATGGTTTTGGTGATAGTAATAATAATATTAATAATATCGTATGGTCTCGGGTGCCTGGGTGCAAGCTTTGTTAATTGACGCCCAGAGGGCAACTTGCATGTCGAATTGTGTTTCTACTTGAAGCACTATGAAAGTCAAGGAGGTTAGATATCTAAGCTCCTTGACACTATAGCGCTTTCTAGTAGATAAATGAGGAACTTTGTGTAGGCGAAAAATCCCGAGATTAATTTTGCCATTATGAACAAGGCCTACTGAATTCAAACGGGTTCTTTAACATGCCAACATCGTATGACATGCGAGTCGTGATTTTTGTCGCCTTTCAAAAATCGCTTAGGCATACCCCGGCCAGGAGAGAACCTGCAAGCTTGCGGTTGGTAGTCCGACACGATAACCACTCACCCACCGTGGCAAGCGTGGTGATAGTGAAAAATGATAATAAAATGTAAACTACGACTAAAACTAACTTAAACTTACAAGTAACTTACGGGCTAGAAGATGAAAAGATCAAAATAGGAATAAGGGAAATAAAAGAAAAAGGGAAAAGAAATGCCGTCAACTCTTGGAGAATGAGACTTGAGGGACTTAAATAAAGTAGGGCTACAAAGGAGAAAGAGGAGAGGGTGAACCCCAGAGTGGAAAAGAGGAGTAAACGAACCCAGCTCACTCATCCCTCGGGGTCGCCAACTCCCAAACTCAATAACCGTAAGCCCTTGAGGGTGTAGCACTATCCTGGGTGCATATAAGTGGTAGAGCCTCATTTTCGAGCCTTGAGTGGAAAACAAGAGATCCCATCAAAAGAAAATGAAGTGTTATGACCTCTCGAAGAATGAAGAGCTCAGGAGAGATAAGCCAAGGGCCAATTAAGATGCGAAAGTGAAAGACTCCCTAGGCCTCAGATTACCCTAATATCGTCGAGGTCAGAAGAGAACAAGAGTCGACCAAGAGACGTTGGCAAGAAACATGAGAGAGATGAGCCCGGTATAAATAATTAGACGAAATGCCGGTCTCAGCTTCAGATCCCGTGGTCACACACTCACGTCACACTAGGTGTAAGCCACTGGGGAACCAAATTAAAGAGTGTACCGCCTAAGTAAATCGAATTCAAAAGGAGCTACGCTAGGTAGCTAAGGGCATAGGATTGAAAATCCTTAAAGCGCACTGAAATTGAACTTTTCTTGGGCACTAACTTTTGTACCTTGAAGACCACACCATGAAATAGCCGTATGCGCAGCAGAGAAGAAGAGAATAGAAGTATTTGAAATGCGGTGTTACAGAAGAATGATGAAGATCAGATAGAGTAACAAATGAAGTGGTATTAAGACGAGGATAGATATTTCTGGCGACTGCTAATGAAGAGAAGAGATAGGATGATAGAAGACATACTAAGATACCCAAGAATAGCAAACTTAAGTTATGGAATGAAGGGTCGAAGATAAGAAATGTAGGTGTAGACCGAGGTTAGAATATGTCAAACCGATAGCCTCGCGGCTTCGGGGGCGTAGTTGGTAGCATGCTGAGCTTCTATGTCCAAGATCGCAGGTTCAAACCCGGCCGAAGTCGTCGGAATTTTTAAGAGCATTAAAAATCCCTCCGTAAGCCTTCCTTCGGAGGGCAAGTAAACCCGGCGAGCTCATGTCATAGATTTATGGCATGTAAAAGAACCTTGTCCTGTAGGCTTTTGTGCTTGATGCGCCTCGCCATTCCTAAATTACGTCTGACAAGAATTCGTTGCACGTGCTGTCTCCTTGATAATATAATTAATAGTCCAGTCAGTGATTTTAACCCATCATGCCGAGACGGCAAACGGATATAGGTCGAAGTTCATTGAAATCGGAAAAAAAAAAAAAAAAAAAAAAAAACGCCTTTTAAGCTTACGCTGGATAAATCGTTATTTAAAAGATACCGGGCGAAGCCGGAGAGGGATGCTAGTACATACTAAGACTCGAATGGACTGTTTTAGGTAGATTTCATTAGAAAGCTAACTATTGCAATGGGTCCCATGTTTAGACTTCCGGAAAATTTTGACATATCTTCGCGTTTCACATCCCCCAGACCCCAAAACCACCACCGTCAGTTCAAAAGTTTATATATAATTTATGTATGTATGTATATATATATATATATATATATATATGTTTATATATATATGTATATCAGTTTCTTGTGGACACGATAACTGCCGTAATTTTGCACCAATCACTTTGAATTTCTTACATAATATGTATACCCTTAAAATCTCGGTCGAGTTCGTTAATGGGCAAAATCGGTCAAAGGGGGTGAAAATGGGAGGCTTTTTTCGAAAAAGTGAAATATCGCTATAACTCTCTTAATATCTGAAATATTGAATCCATTCTAAGTTCATACTATGTGTCGGACAAGGCCCTAAAATTTCTGTTTGAAAAGTTTTTTGATAGCACCAACCATTGACCAAAGGGGTGGGAAAAAGTGGGTTTTTAGGGAAACATTAATCATATCTCTGTTAATAGGCACAATATCAAAACCGTACAAAATGGACAATATTCCTCCAATAATTACCTAAAACTTTTGTCTGAAAGAATTTTTAATATGACCCACCATTACGCCACGGGGTGAGCAAAATGATTTAAATTATAAGAAAATGCCAAGTGCCAAGAGAGGTTGCCATGACAACTTTACTTTTAATTGATAAGGGATGAGCCATCAGCAGTTGCTATGACAACGCCACTGCACGAGATAACATTCAGTTTTCCATCTGTCTGAGGGAAGCGACTTCGGTATCGGAACTGGTAGCATGCTGAACTTCTATGCCCAAGGTCGCGGGTTCAAACCCGGCTGAAGTCGTCGGATTTACTAAGAGCGCTAAAAAAAACTGAGTTTGCTTTCCTTCGGAGGAGAAGTTCCAACGTTCGATGCGAGTTGATGGTTCCGGTGGCATCGAGTAGCCAAGTTCACAGATAGGTGTCGTTGATGGTAGTATTTTAGGTAGATTTCGTTAGAAAGCTAACTATTGCAATGGGTACCATGTTTCGATTTCCGGAAAATTTCGACATATCTTCGCGTTTCACATCCCCCAGACCCCAAAACCACCGTCAGTTCAAAAGTTTATATATAATTTATATATATCTCTCTTATATATAATCCAAAATTGACTCATCACCGCAGGGCTCAAACCACTAGACCTAGAAAGCTGAAATTTTGCATGTTGGTTGATCCGAGTATGTAGAGGCTCACTAAGAAACGGTTTTTGAAAATTCAATTTGTAAGTGACTTTTTTCGGCCCTTTGGCATTGACAATCCAAAATTGACTCATCGACGCAGGGCTCAAACCACTAGACCTAGAAAGTTGAAATTTTGCATGTTGGTTGATCCGAGTATGTAGGGGCCCAATAAGAAACGGTTTTTGAAAATTCAATTTGTAAGTGACTTTTTTCGGCCCTTTGGCACTGAGCAAGGACAGTCGGTAAAATGTTCGGATTTAGCTCATTTTAAGCCGCCAGATACGAGAAACAATACTCGGAGGTCCTGTAGGGACCCCGAAACACACTTTTTAAGTTCCTAAAATGAACGGTATTGGAGATATTCCCAAATAACTGTGTTCCCTCTGAGAAACAGATCAACGTTACTATGGCAACCGCTGAAATTTCGCAGACCGGGGATAGTTTTCTGGCAATATCTCGAAAACCGTTCGTTTTAGGGCCTTAAAACGCTGGGTTCGGTTCCCACTTCTAACCACGAACGTTGCTCCTCGCATTGATACGCGTAAAATGAGATATATTTTATATATAGAGGTTGCTTTTGGGGCTCGGATACGATCGTGATTTGGAGTCTAATTTTATACTCTTTCAGCTGGTTGTTGTAAGCGAGCTTTCTCTTTTTCGTTCTTAACCATGATCTGCAACGTATATTCACAGTCGAATGTGTCGTATTCTATCGGCTGTCACGTTAATTATTATTGTTTCTTAATTACTCTTACTGAGGAATTGGGCAAACTTATTTCAATAAAGTTGTTATTTTGTCTTTCACGGCCATTGAATCCCCGCAAAAGGCACGGCTTAAACATAGAAAAGTTGCTGAGTTGTACTAATTTACTAATGGTGCAGCAGAAAAGAGGAGAATTGAAGCTTTTGAAATGTGGTGATACAGGAGAATGATGATCAGATGGGTAGATAGGGTAACAAATGAAGAGGTATTAAGAAGAGTGGGAGAGGAGAGATGTTTCTGGCGACTGCTAATGAAGAGAAGAGATAGGAGGGTAGGACACATATTATGACACCCAGGAATAGCAAGCTTACTGTCGACCGAAATATTATGTGCACTCGAGTTTGAAGGTTGTTTGTGAAGTAACCAATAGACCTTTATAAAATCCAATGACATCATCATTTTCGTCGTTCGATTTTACGTTAGTTCATGAAGGTTTGGAATTTTTAATTTATATTTTAATATTTTTATCGCAGTTGAAACACAAAAAGTGCCCCTTTTTAAGCGTGTTTCAACCATGCGTCAGATTTAAGAATTATTATCTCACAAACCCGTCATCAGATCAAATCCAAATTTTAACACAATATACATTGGACTGTTGTATAACTGGTTTATTAATTTCAAAATTTTGCGTGTTCAAGAACGAATGTTGTTATCTTTTTTGTAAGGTAACTCTTTCTCGGCTCGGGGTCGTTGGAAAATGTAGTTCTGGGTTGCGTTGTAATCCTTATACATCAAAAATTATGCTGTATGACTGTGAAATAGGTAAATTAATTCACTTATTTTATATCGGTTTGTATTTGTACGGAGAATTAAGACATGGTTCACCAGCTAGCCGCTCCGGGAAATGCTATACAGCGTTGCTGATATGGAGCCCATCACTTCCGAGCGAGACGCGCCATGACGCGTGATGTAGCCCATCTTGGCAATGATGTACTGCTTTCACCGGAGCGGCTAACTGGTGAACCATGTCTTAATTCTCCGTACAAATACAAACCGATATACAATAAGTGAATTAATTTACGTATTTCACAATCATACAGCATACCTTTTTGATGTATAAGGATTACAACGCGACCAAGAATTACATTTTCAAACCATCCCGAGTCGAGGAAAAGTTACCTTACAAAATTAATAACAACTTTGTTCCTTGGACACACAAAATTTTAAAATTCATAAACATTTTATACAACATTCCAGTGTATATTGTGTTAAAATTTGGATTCCATCTTACGACGGGTTTGTGAGATAATAATTCTTAAATATGACGCATGGTTGAAAAACGCTTAAAAATGGGCACTTCTTGTGTTCCAACTGTGATAAAAAATATTAAAATATAAATTAAAAATTCCAAACCTACATGATCTAACGTAAAATAGAACGACGAAAATGATGATGTTATTGGATTTTATATAGGTCTATCGGTTACTTCACAAACAAACTTCAAACTCGAGTACACATAATAGTTTGGTCGACAGTAGTTATGGATGGGAGGGTTGCGGACTAGAACTGTAGGGGTAAGCCAGGGTTAAACAGATTGCCTCGGATGTAGGGTGTGGTAGCTATGTAGAAATGAAACGATTATCTCAGGAGAGGGATACATGGAGGGCTGCATCAAACCAGTTAAAAACAGAAGACTCAAACAACAACAATCAGGAATTTTAATTACTTAGAGAGGCATGTGGGGCAAAAGGGTCGTTGGAGAATTTCAATCCCTGGGATGTAACACAGGAAGAGACTGCATAATGTACATCAGCGGCCAAGGTGAGCGATATTTAACTATATGTCTATTAATAGGGATATGTTTACGTTCAAATCATCAATTAGTATGGCCAAATTACATCCAGAATAGCATAAGCAAGAATACTTTTAATTCCCCATATTCCGATAGATTTGTCATTCCAGTGTGCAAGAGTGCAGTTCCCTCTTCAAACAATATTCGCAATTTCTTTAACAAAGCGCAATGACACACACTTAACAGTAGCACGTGCACATTTAGACAAAACCATTTTTACCCATGGCCAACAGTATGTGGCGTGCTCGCGAGCATCCGGACAACAAAATCGTTATGTCTCAGCATAAGATGGCAAAACCATAAACGCAATTTTAAAATGTGTTAACATAATGTAACATCGAACCCTGCAGACGTTCACAACTCGATAGAATTCCCACTTTGCTGATCATATCAATATACTGTATGTATCAAAATATTCAGAATTAGAATGGACACACTTATAGCCGCGATTGCTGTAATAGAATAGACCAATTATCAGCAATATTGCATCGTCCTCATTGTCTTGATCGCAGGCGAAGCCGCGGATACCTGCTAGTATATATATATATATATATATCAGTTTCTTGTGGACACGATAACTGCCGTAATTTTGCACCAATCACTTTTAATTTTTTACCGAATATGTATACCTATAAAATCTCGGTCGAGTTCGTTACTGGGCAAAATCGGCCGAAGGGGATGACAATGGGGGGACTTTTTTCGAAAAAAATGAAATATTGCTATAACTCTCTTAATATGTGAAATATCGAATCCGTTCAAAGTTCATACTATGTGCCGGATAAAGCTCAAAAATTTATGTTTGAAGAGTTTTTTTATAGCACCAACCATTGACCAAAGGGGTGGGAAAAAGTGGGTTTTTCGGGAAACATTAATCATATCTCTCTTAGTTGGCACAATATCAAAACCGTACAAAATGGACAATATTCCCCTAATAATTACCTAAAACGTTTGTCTGAAAGAATTTTTGATATGACCCACCATTACGCCAAGGGATGAGAAAAATGATTTCGGAATTATAAGAAAATGCCAAGAGCTATCAGTGGTTGCCATGGCAACACTACTAAATTGATGAGGGATGAGCCATCAGACGTTGCCATGACAACGCACTTGCGCGAGATCAGATTCAGATTTCCATCTGACTAAGTGTGAAGCGGCTTCGGTGACGTAACTGGTAGCATGCCCAAGGTCGCGGGTTCAAAGCCGGCCAAAGTCGTCGAATTTTCTTAGAGCGCTAAAAATCCCTCAGTATGCTTTCCTTTGGAGGGGAGGTTCCAACGTTCGTTGCGAGTGGCTGATAGTGGTGGCATATAGTAGCCAAGTTCACAGCTAGGTGTCGTTGACGCTAGTATCTGGTAGCAACATTAGGAACTACTGCTTGAAATTGAGCGTCTGCATTCCTTACCTGAATTACAGACTAATACAGCCATCACAATTCACACCGTTTATCAGACAGATTCTACACTCATCCAAAGTACACGGGGTTACATGACCGCGTTGTCGCAGCCCCTAAACTGAGGAACCAACCAACTTCTCTGCGGGAGATATAATTATGCGTGAAGAAGTAACAGACCGTTACATAGTTACACATCAGTGTCGAAACCTTGCATAAGGACAGTGTGACCACAAGTACAAAAATGGACTCCAAATGACAAGAAGGTTACCGTCATCATAAGACAATAAAATGTTTAAAATAAGCATAAAATGACGAAAAACAAAGTTAATTAATCTCCAATTATAAAATACTTTCACGCAATAAAATTAGGTCTGATCCTTCTACGAAAACCTGCATATTCTGCCTATTTTCGCCTATCCCCAATTTTGTCCGGTGAAATCTACCTCCGCCTTCCGGCGTGCCGAGAGGACTTTTTTTGAAAACATCTCTGAACTGGCATAATTAACTTGCAAGTTTATAATTGCATTCGTATGTTATTATTATTATTTACTTAGCGTAGCCTATGACTTTTAGTGCCGGGAGTGTCCGAGGACATGTTCGACTCGCTATAGGCTGTAGCTGCTTCCAGCGGACACCCCTAGGGTGAGATACAAGTTCCGTTCAATTTCAAGTAGTTCCAACTTTTGCTATCAGATGTCACTGACACCTAGTGGTGAACGTAGAAACTATGGTAAAGGGTTTCAACGAAATCTAACCTAGAAATTTAGCTTCACACAAGTTTAGTTAGTGGAAGGATCTTTTACATGCCATAAATCTATTAAGTGGGACCGCCGGCTTTACTTCCCCTCTGAAGGAAGGCATACTGGAGGATTTTAACGCCCTTAAAATATTCGACGTCTTCGGTCGGGTTTGAACCCGCGATCTTGGGCACAGCAGTTCAGCATTCTACCAACTACGCCACCAAAGGTTGATGTTATGTGTGGTTCTGTTGGCTGTAAGCCTCATTTATAGATAGATGATCTGGTCCACTGTTCATTACTTGTGTACTTAAACGTGCTGGGGAGTTTGAGGCCAACAACAAGATTATAAAAGTGTTCACAATACCTGAATACATAAGTAGGAGCAAAAAGTATGTTCATTAGTGGGTTGGATGTAATTTGTTACTTTGCAATCAGAGAATACGCGCATGCGTGACCGGTTTGCATATTCAATTAGCTCCTTCATTTATCTGAACTATGTATCGAGTTTGTATGCCAATTCCTCTGCCGTGTATCCAATATCTTATCCTCACATGTGTGGGCAATTCGTAAACCATATTAGAAATATTTCGTAGAATTTGCAAATGAATTTAATTCTAGTTTGAGGGCTGGAACGGGATTCACTCAGTCTCGTGAGGCAATCCTGAGAAGAGGTGGGTTCGATTCTCACCTCAGCCATCCTGGAAGAAAATACCTGGAAATTCGAAGAATGAAGTTGTGGGAGTTGGAAGGAAGGAAAGGTATGAAAGGCAAGCAAAAAAGGCAACGGTAAGGTGTCCGCGCCGCGGCTTAGCCATGCTCGTTAAATCATTTACCACAACCGTGCGGGCAGCTGCAACAAATCTGGAGATCGCAAGTTCGAATCCCGGCGCTGACGGCGGCTGTCCTGAGTGAGGCTTTCCCCGTGTTTTTTCACACTCCCTACTTTAAGTCCTGGGGCACCTGCCCCACCCCTGTCCTTTATAAGTTTAATGCTGCTACACACCCTACTCCAGTCATCATATAAATACAGGTTACCAGACAAACTCAACACACACCCAATTGTACGGGGCTCATGGCCGAGATTTCTAAAGCCCCTAAAATGAATTATTAACAATAACAACATCTTTATTTTTATACAAACAATGAGCTGCTCTTTAAGAAGGATGTTTATGGCCAGCTCCTGTCACATTTAACTTTATAAATAATTTTATCTTGTAATGTTAAGAATTCTGTGGGATTCAAGCGTGAGGTTATCTAGTTGCTAGTCATGTCCTACTAATCTACTTGAGAACACAAGGTCTTAAACAAAGGGTACACATTTCATTTCCTTAATAAAACCTAACAGTACGATAAAGGATTCCTTTTCTTATCGAGGTAATCACGTTTATCTATGTAAAACTTGCAAACTATAAATCTTTCTTTTTGCGAGTACAAATTAATCCTATTGTCTTAGAATCTACAATGAGCAGCGATTAAACTGGAATGTTGAACTTGAGAATCTTAGCTAGAGTACTACGCCGTACTGGATTGTTTCATGTTCATGTGCATTGAGTGGCCAAAAGTAATGGAAAGGCACTGAATACGATGTTAATGACGGGTTGCTCCCCTGCGAGCCCTCAAAACGGCAGCAATACGGCGAGGAATCAACTCGACAAGAAATGGGTTCCTGACTCGGGGCGGTGATCTGACTCACAGTAGCCCTTCGATCACCCTCTATGGTTCAGCTGAGGTGACGCGATGTCTGTTCGTTAAACAACTGTGGTCATCCCGTGAGGCGGTTTACTAAAATTGTAACATTATCTCTACGATAGCGGCTTCGGTGGCGTAGTTTGTAGCATGCTGAACTTCTATGCCCAAGGTCGCGGGTTTAAACCTGGCCAAAGTCGTCGGATTCTTTAAGAGCGTTAAAAATCACACAGTATGTCTTCCTTCGTAGGGGAAGTAAAGCCGGCGGTCCCATGCCATCGATTTATGGCATGTACAAGAATCTTCTACTAATTACACTCGTGTGAAGCTAAATTATAGGTTAGATTTGACTAACGCTCTTAGGTTCCAACTTTCGTCGCCAGGAGCCGGCTGAGGTGGATTCTAGTAACCAAGTTCAGAACTAGATGTCGTTGATCATGGCGTTTGGTAGCAAAAGTAGGAACTACTTGAAAATTGAATGTCTGCAGTCCTTACCTGAATTATGATCAAATAACACACACTAATACAGCCATCACAATTAACACCAGTTATCAGACAAATTCTACACACACCCAAAGTACACGGGGCTACATGACCGCGTTGTCGCAGCCCCTAAACTGAGGAACCACCCAACTATCTCAGCGACACTGTTGATCTCGGAAATCCGAATTCGTGAGTTATCTCCGAAATACTATGACCCATGCGCCGATGATCATCCCACGTTCAAAGTCGGTTAACTCGAGACGTGTTGCCAACTTCACTACACTCGTGTCTGTCACAGACTGCTCTGCTCCGCTCAGGAGCCATACACGGCACATTTTCTCAAGGGACTACCCTTCCTGTGACTTTTGGACACTCTGTGTATTTTGATGCAGGTCTATACTGTAACTTTTGAGTAAGAGAGAAATGATAATAGTTGAGACCTTCAGTCAGTCAGTTAGTTATTGGAGTTTTAAGGGACGGAACAGCGAGGTTATCTGCTCCTAAACCTTTAGTCAGTAATAATTGATCTTATAGTATCGGTTTCGGTCTCATTATGGCTTTCATGAGCGAAAGAATGAACATTTAAAAAAGAAACAAGAAGTTTCAAGTCAAAGAAGAGATATTTGATAACAAGAACAAACTTATATTTTCTCGGGGGCGTTGAGTAGGAAAAGCTATTCAATATGTTGGGAATTTGTACATTGATAATAATAGCACTTAGTTAATGAGGTGCAACCAAATAATATATAAAAATGTTTTGCTATCAAAAAATCTTAAAAGTAAAACCAGATCTGTCACAAATTTGATTAATTAATGTAGAGAAAATTGTAAAAAAAACACGAAATAATAAGAAAAGGTTGAAGATACAGTTCCAAGAAAAAAAAATCTGCTAAGTGTTAAATCTAATGTTTCAAATCGTCTGTGTAGTCGAATGTCCAAATAACAACATGGTGGAGACTGTTCTCAACTAGAAAATTGTCCAAAAGAATAGCAATGTATAATTGAAGAGGGATGGCGGTTGCCATTGTTGTGGACTGAAGTACTTATATCGTGGTCGTAATTAATATTTGAATATGGAAGAATATAATTATATTCAGAATGAATTATGTTGTTAGACGGAGGTGTGGTGTAGTAATAATGTTATTGGTTTTACGTCCCTTTTAACTACTGCGGCTTTTAGAGACGCTGGGGTGCCGGAACGTTACCCCCAAGGGGATCTTTAACGAGTCAGTAAATCTACTGACACGGCTTCCTCACATATGCGCACCCTTAAATGCCAGCTGACTACGCCAGGATACGAACCTGCAACCTTGGGCCCAGCAAGCGAGAACGTTACCGCTGAACCATGCAGACAGTTAAAATAATTATTAATACATTTGAGAGTCGCCTCCGTAGCGTAGCGGTCAGCATGGTTAGCTGCCGCCCCGCAGGTCTTGGGTTCGATTCCCAGCTCTGCCAAGAAGTGTAATTCTGGTCTGAAGATTAGAATTGGTACACTCAGCCTAGTGAGGCAAAACTGAGAATATATGGTTTCTGTTTCCACATCTGACAAACTGGAAGAGATTTTCCGTGGTTTCACACTTCTACTCCAGTCATATTAATACCAGATTTAGGAAATTATTTTTTTAAACATATTTTACCATCCAGTGCATCGACGTGAATTGGACAGGAGTCCCTATACGTACGTTAAAACCCTAGAAGATGGGTTCTGAGTTCCTACTTTACAGCATATGCACTGCTTTTATTCCTTCCAACTGAAGATGCTTAGCCCTGACGTTGAAAACACACGCAATAATGATGTTTAAGATAATTATTTGTTAAGGGGCATCACATCTACGATATCGGCCCCTAATGGCTTTGGTTGATGATAAAATGGAAACTAGAACTATAACTAACTAAAACGTACAACTAACTAGAAGAAGAAAATGACAACAAAAGAAGGAAAAATGAAAATAAAGGACGAGGAAAGAATATGCCACCAACCCTCGAAGATTGAGAACTGGAGGACTCATAAATGCGTAGACCCATGAAAGGCAGATAGCAAAGGGAAAGACGAGAGGGTCAACCCCATAGGCAATGGAAAAAGGGGATAAACCAGGACCCAGCTCAGGAATCCCTCAGGGTCACCAAACCCCCAACTCAACAGACATGAGTCTTTGACGTTGTATCCTTCTCCAGGGTGCACCATAAGTGGTGGGGCTACACACACCCTGCCTCCTTTAGGGCCTTGAGCAGAAGGCAGGAGATATAATGAAAAGAAAAACAAGAGGTCTGACTCCTGGAAGAATGAGGGACCAAGAAAGATGAGACAAGGGCCAAATAAGAGGGGAAATTGAAAAACTTTCTAGGCCTCGGATACCCTAACACTATCGGGGTATGAAGAAAACTAGAGTTGACGAAGGGAGGTCGACAGGAAATATGACAGAGATGAACCCGGCACGAATAAGTGGACGAAATCCCTTACTCAGCTGCTGTCCCGTGGTGGCCAACCCACGTCCCACTAGTCTCGTGAGACCCTGGGGCGAACAAACAAAGAAATAAATTTCTGAATGTAACTTTAAAGTATGCAATGCATAAATAAATCTGGAATCAGTGATGTCTAACCATCTAATCATTATGCAAAGCATCGCATTTGATTCTAACAAGATAGCATTTTTTAAAGCGAACGGCTCTAAGCATGCCATAACAATCAGACAGTTAACATCCCAAAAGAAAAGTGCCTAATTTATTGTACAGGCTTTGACTACCGTTAAATCGTACCATCATTATAAAGTTCGTTGTAATTCTACGTCTGCCTTATTTCATATGTGGTATTCGTTGACAAGTGAAGGGCTTATTCTGCTCAATACTTGTGAAGAGCGTCATTAAATTCAGAATTTGGTCCCCCTTGAAATTTATGAGCTCGTAAACGTTATTTTATGCCCTTCAATGCTTTTAGGAACTCGCGCTGTCGCTAAAACACCTCGGTAACAATCTTTGACGGTGTTCGGAGAAGAGCAGGTGAACGTGATTCTCACAGTGTTGCCAAGTCACCGTCCGCAATCCCCACAAAATCTTACTTATAGCCTAACTTAGTTTAACAAATAGTTCCGTTAAGAACTAAATAGCCTATTTTCGTATATCCTACTTATTTTAATTGCATCCATCAACAGACAAAATTTCAGTTTGATTACTGTGCGTAGAAAATTAGAACCGTCTAAATATTTCGGATGGTCACCATTTTGGATTTTCATATATGTAGGCCATAGAGTTATGTACTATTAGATGAAGTTTATTGCATAGGTTGATTATTGAAACTTCAATCGCATGATTAAGACACAAGAAATAATAAAACGAGCTTTAAAAGTTTCGCTCAGCCGCCATCTTGAAGTTATGAAAACAACTGAAATAAAGTAGATGTCAGTAGATTAAGATTCGTATAAGCATTTACCTTACCAAGTTTCACTGCGTTTGGATGGTTAAATCGCGAGAAACGTTCATTTAAATAATTAAATTTCGCGTCGCCGCCATGTTGCATTTGTGCTCATCAGGTTATTACAAGTCCCATAGGTGAAATAAAGTTAATAGCCTTTATCAACATACAAAATTTTAGTTTGATTGCTGTCAATGATTAGCAGATATTGAGAACCATCTAAATATTTTGGATGGTTGCCATGTTGGATTTTTATTATGTAGGGCATAGAGTTATGTACTGTTAGATGACGATTATCGCGTAGGATCATATCCAAACGTTGATTAGGACATAAGAAATAAAGACTTAATTTTAAAATTTTCCACAGCCGCCATCTTGAGTTTATGTAAACAATTGAATTCAATTAGATATCAGTGCATTACAATGTGTATACACATTTTCTGTACAATGTATCGCTGAGCTAGGGTGGATAAATCACGAGAAACGTTTATTTAAACGGTTCATCTTCACTTGGCCACCATGTTCGATTTGTACATAACAGGGCTTCGAAAGTTACATAGGTAAACTTCTAGTAGTTCCTTTATCACCGTACAAAATGTCAGGGTGATATCGAGAGTAGTTTCGGATACATAGAATGCCAGTGAGATAATTCGCATAGCCGCCATGTTGGATTGGTGAGACGTATTAAAATTTAATGGGCACGGTCGGAGTCGGAAAAAAATATTACTATGTCCTTACCGTGTTTCATTGAAATCGCTCCAGCTTTTTCGATTTTATAAGGGACACACACACACATACCCACACACACACACACACAGACAAAAGGTGATCTCATGAGACTAATTTTCTTTCATAAATAAAAATACGCTAAAAGTAAGGTAACAAGAGCTCTCATGTGTGACATAAAACTCTGTGGCTTGGATAACGGAATGTTATCTTCATAGTGTTGATTGGAATCAGTGTTTTCTATGATAAGTATTTTCCCCGAAGAAAGAAAATGACGTTTTGGCACATTATCTTCACGGCATCAACTTATCAAATTACTCGATTTGCAAAGGGGGATAGTTATGGCACAGTGAGGGATTTGAAGACCTACCAAACAATTTCCATCTACGCAACAATCAGTCAGGGTAGTGATATGCTGATATATTTTCGAGCATTTCCTTAGTCACTATGATGATATTAATATTGCGGCTACTGAAAACACATAGCTTCTTACTAACTTTTGGTAGCAGTAGAAAACTAACTCATTTCATGTTCATGATGTGGTGATTTGCATTATTCTGATGTTTGCGTGCAGTACCGACTGAATTGGAGATCAATATATTGCCATTTATTTAGACAGAACGACGTCTGTAGGGTCATCTAATGCCTTAATATTTGTAAGTAATAATTACCACATTCACTAAGTTTCTGACAGGTTTTTTTATTTTTATTTTATTTTGGAGGGTAGAAACTATCTGTGGTTGTCACTGTAGGATTGGTAGTGTTTCATTGTTAACTTTGATCTGATAATGCTCGCATGACGAACGAACCCTGTCATCCCTTACTTTTCTCCTTTTATAATAGTCCATAACGATATAGGCTATATACAGGATGTATCTTAATTATACCGACAAAAAAAATCAGGGACGCTCTGCGTGTTGTGTAAAAGACGATGCCTCAATCGGATTGGCGGAGAAAATTTTTCCCTTCGAGAAAATGAGGTTACTGTGTTACTTCCGGGCGCGCGATTGAAATCTACGAACTCGCTGTATTTGCTAAGCCAGGCAGCAAGCCGCTGGCCACTGCTGTGCTTCAAGCAAGGGAAGGGAGTGTGATAGAAGGAGACAGAGATATGCTGGCTGGCATGCGCAAGTTACCTCGATCACCTCGAGGAACTAATGAAATAATGCAAGCCGGTAACCATGACATAATCTCAAGAGGTGACCTCCAACTTTTCATCTATTTCTATAAGAAGCAATGCCACTCAATTTATCAAATTTCTGTAAAGGTTTGCAAGTGGCTATAAGGTTCTCATGGAAACAAACATAGACTGTAAAATTCATAAATGCGCTTAAGAGGGTCGTGGGGTTCCCTAGAATTTTTAAATGCAACTTACACGTGTGGTATGTTGTCAGAAGGTCTATTATATCTCCAAACAGCAACATTATTTTCAAAAATAATCCTGAATTGAAATAGTGTTTTTGCAGTTTTTGGAAATTTGGGCCATTGGAGGCTAAAAATCCTGAATTTTCATGCACCACAAGCCTTTAAAATTTATTAAAGTAGTCTTCCTAGGGACGGGGACACAACGGTGAGGGTTAGTTTTTATTGCGTTTCGTCAACAAGGTTTTCAATATTATTTTCACGTCAGGAAGTACACGTTAGGTGAATTTATTTTGAGAGCACATTTTAACTAATCATATTTTTGTCGACAAACGGGTTCATCGTAAAGATGATTTTGTTTGACACTGTGTGGTTGATATATCTTTATGTTTATGTACGCCTATAACTCGTGTTCGGGTGCTTGGAGCATCGTAAAATTAGGTATTGTAACCATGAGTCAATACACCAATCATTTATAAATCTCTTCAGCGTACTTCTCATAGAAGGGTTGGTACAGGGAAAAACTTTTCTAAATACATGCTAAAATAGGTGAAAAATAAAAATTATCCGAGAAAGACGACCAAAGCATATGTTGCGCTTCTCAATGTGTGATACAAAACTAGGGAGTCTATAAAGGGTCTCCGAAAACTGCATTTTAAGGCCCTTAAATTAACAGTGTCTGTGATATACCCAGAAAACTAACTTCGTTCTGATAAACTTATGAAGGAATGATAAGCCCCTAACCATTGCAACAGTAGCTCAAATGATAACATCTGGTTATTAATACCGAAGACCGTTCGAAGAGCGGGTACTTCTGCTAGTCTCTCTATATATGTCTTACTCACATGTAATTTATTTTAGGTTATTAGGTAGATTTCATTAGAAAGCTAACTATTGCAATGGGTACCATGTTTCGACTTCCGGAAAATTTCGACATATCTTCGCGTTTCACATCCCCCTGACCCCAAAACCACCGTCAGTTCAAAAGTTTATATATAATTTATGTATATATGTATCTATATATATATATCAGTTCCTTGTGGACACGATAACTGCCGTAATTTTGTACCAATCACTTTGAAATTTTTACATAATATGTATCCCTATAAAATCTCGGTCGAGTTCGTTAATGGGCAAAATCGGTCGAAGGGGGTGAAAATGGGGGGCTTTTTTCGAAAAAGTGAAATTTCGCTATAACTCTCTTAATACGTGAAATATCGAATCCATTCAAAGTTCATAATATGTGTCGGATAAGTGCCAAAAATTTATGTCAAATAAGTTTTTTGATAGCACCAACCATTGACCAAAGGGGTGGAAAAAAGTGGGTTTTTCGGTAAACATTAATCATATCTCTCTTAATAGGCACAATATCAAAACCTTACAATATGGAAAATATTCCCCTAATAATTACCTAAAACTTTTGTCTGAAAGAATTTTTGATATGACCCACCATTACGCCAAGGGATGAGAAAAATGATTTCGGAATTTTAAAAAATGCCAAGTGCCATCAGAGGTCACCATAACAACGCTTTTAAATTGATAAGGGATCATCTATCAGAGGTTGCCAAGACAACGCCATTGACGAGATCACATTCATTTTTAGCCAATTTTCAATTTTGAAAAAATAGGCTTACGAGATCACCTTTTGTTCGTGTGTGTGTGCGTGTGTGTGTGTGTGTGTGTGTGTGTTTGTGTGTGTGTGTGTGTGAAGTGTGTGTGTGCCCCCCCCCCCCCCTAATAAAATCTAAACGGCTGGAGCGATTTCAATGAAACTCGGTAAGTTCATAGCACTATTCCCGGCGACCTCGACCGTGCCCTTCAAATTTTGTTAAGTCTCACCAATCCAATATGGCGGCTGTGCGAAATATTTCACTAGCATTCAATATTTCCGAAACTATTACCGATATCGCCCTGAAATTGTGTACGGTGATAAAGGGCACTACTAGAAGTTCATCTATGAGACATTCAAAAACCTGGTGACTACAAAACCAACATGGCGGCCAAGCGAAATTGAGACTTTTAAATAGACATTTCTCGCAATTTAACTATCCAAACGTAATGAAATTTGGTACAGCAAATATTTATACAAATTGTAATGCACTGGAGTCTAATTTAGTTCAATTGTTTACATAACCTCAAAATGGCGGCTGTGCGAAATATTTCACTGACATTCTATATCTCCGAAACTATTACAGATATCATCATGCAATTTTGTACGGTGATAAAGGGTACTGATACAAGTTTACCTATGTATATTTCATAAACCTGTAAAGTACAAAACGAACATGGCGACCAAGCGAATTTGAAATATTTTAATAGACTTTTCTCGTGATTTAACACTCTGAGCGCAGTGAAATGTGGTACAGTAAATGATTTTACAGATTGTAATGCACTGCCATCTAATTTAATTCAATTGTTTACATAACCTCAAGATGGCGGCTGTGCGAAATTTTGAAATTAAGTTTTTATTCTTGTGTCGTTATCATGCGATCGAAGTAAAAGTTTGAATAATGAAGCTAGGCAATAATTGTCCTTGAATAGTACATAACTCTATGGCCTATACATATAACAATCCTAAATGGCGAGCTTCCGAAATATTTAGACGGTTCTCAATATCTATGAATCTTTTACAGCAACCTGCCTGAATATTTTAATGTCCATAGAGACTATGAACATATGTTCACCTATAGGACTTTCAGTAACCTGGTGAGCACAAATCCAACATGGCGGCGACGCGAAGTATAAATATTTAAATGGGCGTTTCTCGCGAATTAACTATCCGAGTGCCGTGAAACGTTGCACATTAAATGCTTATACAAATGTTGATCCACTGGCACGTAATTTATTTCAATTGTTTGCATAATCACAAGATGGCTGCTGTGCGTACTTTTAAAATCTCGTTTTTACTTCTTGTGTTCTAATCATGCGATTGACGTTTGAATACCACACGTACACAATAATCTTAATGTAATAGTACAAAAATAAAAATCCATCCTGGCGACCATATGAAATATTTAGACGGTTCTCAATATCTTCGAATCTGTTACAGCAATTAAACTGAAATTTTATTTGTTGATGGAGACAATTAACATGAGCAGGATATATGAAAATAGGCTGTATAGTTCTTCATGGAACTACTTGTTAGCCTACTTTTCACACTTTTCACAAATGAGAAAAAAGTAGACTTATGAGATCGATCCGGGAAAATGGTGTCTGTCCTTCTGTCTGTCTGTCAGTCCTTCTGTCTGCCTGGCTGTGTGTGTGTGTGTGTCCCCCCTATCAACTTCCCAACGGCTGCAGCAATCGAAACCAAATTTAGTATGAGTAAAGTTGTACACCGGAATATCTCAGGCCCATATTTGAAAAAGATGCCAGTGCTACAAACTGCAAAAAAAAACGCACTAGAAATTTGAGCTCCATGTTGGATATCTTGGAAGGTATACAAGGGAGCTATTCTAAAATTGGCACACATGTAGATAATACTATTTCAGTTTAATTTCCAGGTGGCCTTACATGACAGCGTTGCCAAAATAATTTTAAGCCTTCTGATAAGTCCAATTTTTAAATGCATATAACTTCTACACTATCAATTGGATTTCAACCAAATTTTGAATGTAATATGTGTATATAAACAGATATGACTGAGTGTATTCTTAAGAGCCACCAGGGCTGCCAACTGTTAATAATTGCTCTCTATTTTGTATCCAAATATATCAGAAAGTTTGCAAGCCGACAGCTTTAAACTATGCACACGTAAATTACCTGACATTTTACATTAATTTGGAGTAACTTATATACTTCAATTCTACCAACATGATTCAAAGCCTGCTGATAGGACCAATTTTTAATTACATGTAACTTCTATACCAACAAATGGATTTCATCCAAAATTGGCACAAAAAGATATAATATTTCAGATTATTTCTGACCAGCACTCGCATGACATTGTTGCCAACATGCTTTTACGTGTACTAATAGATCCAATGTCTAAATCCATGTAACGTCCTTTGAACTTCAACCACATTTTTTATTCTATACCTTAGGAGATGGAAGTAAGAATATATTCAGTCACCTGAGCTGCCAACTGTATTGCTCTATTAGGCTACATTATGCCTAGTATACCTTATTTCGAACTAATTAAGACATTTCGATATTACCCACTTAATTTCGTCATTATTCTAGATAGGTTCATATACTGTAGATTAATCTATGGCATGAATCTTAATTTTAAGAAAAGTAGGCTCTTTAGTTCGTCACGGAACTTCTTGTTCCATCTGACTATTAGGGAAGCGGCTAACTGGTAGCATGCTGAACTTCTATGCCTAAGGTCGCTGGTTCAAAGCCGGCCAAAGTCGCCGGATTTTCTAAGAGGGCTAAAAATGCGTCAGCATGCTTTCCTTCGGAGGGGAAGTTACAACGTTCGTTGCAAGTTGCTGGTTGCGGTGGCATCTAGCAGCCAAGTTCACAGCTAGGGGTCGTTGACGTTAGTATTTGGTACAAAATTAGGTACTACTACTTAAAATTGACCGTCTGCAGACCTTACCTGAATTACAGACTAATACAGTCATCACAAATAACACCGTTTATCAGACAGATTCTACACACACCCAATGTACACGGGGTTACATGACCACCTTGTCGCAGCCCCTAAACTGAGGAACTAACCAACATCTCTGCGGGAAAATTTTGCGTGAAGAAGTAACAGACTGTTCGATAGTTACACATTAGTTCCAAACCTTGCATAAGGACAGTGTGATCAAATGATTTATATTTTCACGATCTCCTTTGTAGTATTTATGTTCTGTTCTTCATTTGTGTAATTTGTGTAATTTATATAATCTGCTTTCTCTATTTTTCATTGATACATGTTGTTGTTTAATCAGATAATGTCAAGAAGGAATGTATTTGGGCTGGTGCCTGTGTTCCTTCATATTGATAAATAAATAAATAAATAAATAAATAAATAAAAATGAACCCCAAATGACAAGAAGGTTACCATCCCCATAAGACAGTAAAATGTTAGAAGTATGCATAGAAAGACGAAAAAATGTAAACTAACCTCCAATTGTAAAATACTTTCTCGCAATAAATGAGGTCTGATCCTCCTACGAAAACCTACATATTTTTCCTATTATAGCCTATCCCCTAGTTTGCCCGGTGAAATCTACCTCCGCCTTCCGGCGTGCCGAGAGGATTTTTTTTTACATATTCCAGTAATTGGAATTATTTTGTGTTGTGTTGACCGGCTTAAAGTTACACTCTCAAACTGTATTTATTTATGTATTTAATGTCTTTTGAGTGGCGAAGGTATGCTGTCGGCCCTCTTTTACACTTAACCACATTTTTAGCCTATTTTCAATTTTGAAAAAATAGGCTTATGAGATCACCTTTTGTCCGTGTGTGTGTGCGTGTGTGTGTGTGTGTGTGTGAGGTGTCTAAACGGCTCGAGCGATTTTAATGAAACTCGGTAAGTTCATAGCACTATTCCGGGCGACCCCGACCGTGTCATTCAAATTTTGTTACGTCTCACCAATTCAGTATATGTTTATACACATTGTAATGCTCCGAGATCTAACTTCGTTCAATTGTTTACATAACCACAAGATGGCGGATGTGCGAAATATTTCACCGGCATTCTATATCTCTGAAACTATTAGCCGTATCACACTGAAATTTTGTACGGAGATAAAGGGCACTACTGGAAGTTCATCTATAAGACTTTTAAAAACCGTTTAACTGCAAAACGAACATGTCAGCCAAGCGAATTTGAAAATTTTAAATAGACCTTTCTCGTGATTCAATTCTCCAAACGCAATGAAATCTGGTACAGGAAATGTTTATGCACATTGTAATGCCCTGGTATCTAATTTAGTTCAATTGTTTACATAACCTCAAGATGGCAGCTGTGCGAATTTAGAATTTTTTATTTTTATTTCTTGTGTCGTATACATGCGATCGAAGTGAAAGCTTGAATAATAAACCGACGCAATAATTTTCCTTTAATGGTACATGACTCTATGGCCTATACATTTAACAATCCAACATGGCGACCATCCGAAATATTTAGACGGCTCTGAATATCTACGAATCTATTATAGCAATCAAACTGAATGTTTTATGTTCATAGGGGCTATGAACATAAGTTCACCTACAGGACTTTCAATAACCTGGTGATCACAAATCCAACATGGTGGCGACGCGAAGTATAAATATTCACATGAACGTTTCTCGCAATTTAACCATCCGAGTGCAGTGAAACTTGGGACAGTAAATCCTTATACGAATGTTAATCCACTGGCATCTAATTCATTTCAATTGTTTCCATAACCACAAGATGGCAGCTGTGCGAAATTTTAAAATCTCTTTTTTACTTCTTGTGTCCTAATCATGCGATCGAAGTTTGTCTGCTAAACGTGCACAATAATCTTCATGTAACAGTACATAACTTTTGGACCTACATATATACAATCCAACATGGCGACTCTCCGAAATATTTAGTCGGTTCTCAATATCTACGAATCTATTAGCCTACAGCAATCAAACTGAAATTTTGTATGTTGATAGTGGCAATTAATATAAGTAGGATATATGAAAATAGGCTGCATAGTTCTTCACGGAACTACTTGTTTAATCATAACTTACAACACACATGCACGTTTAGCGATAGGAGGTGCTTTCCTCCACAGGACTCCACTGCCCGCGCGTGTGTGGTGGTTCACTCGTCCGTGAAAGTGTGTGTGATTATCACTGGCAAGGTTTTTATAGCACACACGAGAATGTAGGAAGGAAATACATTACACACATTAAACTGATAGGAGAAGCTATTTTTGAGCCACTTACAGCTACCAAACTGCTCACTAAAACGAACAAGCCCACCGGTTGGGAGCCATTTCAATTTTTTGTGAGATGTCTCCATCTCCTTTGTTAGCTGCTCTTTTTTATTTCCTCAAGGAACTATGATCGGCATTCCACTCCGTTCCAAAGGTTTGCTTTTCGTTCCCTCATTATTGACTCTTGGCGTGATTTTTTCTGGACACTATTTATTGCTCCGAGTGACTTCATATCCTCATTTCTCAGCGAAAATTGTTCTTTAAAGGGAAGAACATCTAGCTCATCTCCCCCTAAAAGCGAGAATATTTTCTGTAGAGTTATAGAGAGTTATAGTCTCCATCTGAATACCAAGGATGGGGAGTAGAATAGATTCCTCATGACCAAAATAAATTGTTAGCCAATTTTCATTTTATGAAATAATACGCTTAGGTGATCACCTTTTGTCCGTGTGTATGTGTGTGTACGTGCGTATGTGTGTCTCCCTGTCTGTATTTCAGTCTGTCTGTCTGTCTGTCTGTATGTCTGTCTGTCTGTCTGTTGTGTGTGTCCCCATAATAACTTCTAAACTGCTGGAGAGATTTCAATGAAACTCGGTAAGATCATATTACTATTTTGGCCGACCCCGACCGTGCCCTTCAAATTGTGTATCACCAATTTAACATGGCAGCTGTTCGAAATATTTCACCGGCATTCTATACCTCCGAAACTATTACTGACCTTTTGTACGGTGATAAAGGGCACTACTAGAAGTTCACCTATGAGCCATTCAAAAACATGGTATCTGCAAAACCATCATGGCGGCCAAGCAAAGTTAAGGCTTCTAAATATACTTTTCTCGCAATTTAACCTTTCAAAAGCAATGCAACTTGGTACAACAAATGCTTATACACATTGTAATGCACTGGCATTTAATTTAGTTCAATTAATTACATAACCTCAAGATGGGGATATGGGAAATATTTCACCGGCATTCTATATCTCCGAAACTATTACCGTTATCACCCTGACATTTTGTACGGTGATAAAGGGCACTACTAAAAGTTTATATATGTAAGTTTCAAAAACCTGTAATGTACAAAACGAACATGGCGGTCAAGCGAAGTTGAAACATTTTAATAGACTTTTCTCGCGATTTAACCATCTGATCGAAGGGAAATATGGTACAGTAAATGTTTTTAAATAGCCTATTGTGATGCACTGGCATCTAATTTTGTTCAATTGTTTACATAACCACAAGATGGCGGCGGTGCGAAATTTTAAAATTAAGTTTTTATTTCTTGTGTTGTAATCATGCGATGGAAGTGAAAGTTTGAATAATGAACCTACGCAATAATTTTCCTTTAATGGTACATAACTCTATGCCCTATAGATATAACAATCTAACATGGCTAAACCTGAAATATTTAGACGGTTCTCAATATGTACGAAACTTTTACAGCAATCAAACTGATTTTTTTTATGTTCTTAGAGGCTATAGACATAAGGTCACCTATAGGACTTTCAATAACCTGGTGAGCACAAATCCAACATGGCGGCGAAGCGAACTGTAAATATTTAAATAGACGTTTCTCGCGGTAAATGCTTATACAAAGGTTAATTCACTGGCATCTAATTTATTTCAATTGTTTTCATAACCACAAGATGGCGGCAGTGCGAAATTTTAAAATTTCATTTTTAGCCTATTTTCAATTTTGAAAAAATAGGCTTATGAGATCACCTTTTGTCCGTGTCTGTGTGTGTGTGAGGTGTGTGTGTGTGTCCCTAATAAAATCTAAACGGCTGGAGCGATATCAATGAAACTCGGTAAGTTCATAGCGCTATTCTCGGCAACCTCGACCGTGCCCTTCAAATTTTGTTACGTCTCACCAATCCAACATGGCGGCTGTGCGAAATATTTCACTAGCATTCAATATCTCCGAAACTATTACCGATATCGCCCTGAAATTGTGTACTGTGATAAAGGGCACTACTAGAAGTTCACCTGTGAGACTTTCAAAAACCTGGTGACTACAAAACCAACATGGCGGCCAAGCGAATTTGAGACTTTTAAATAGACATTTCTCGCGATTTAACTATCCAAACGTAATGAAACTTGGTACAGCAATTGTTTATACACATTGTAATGCATTGAAGTCTAATTTAGTTCAATTGTTTACATAACCTCAAAATGGCGGCTGTGCGAAATATTTCACTGACATTCTATATCTCCGAAACTATTACAGATATCACCCTGCAATTTTGTACGGTGATAAAGGGTACTGATACAAGTTTACGTATGTATATTTCATAAACCTGTAAAGTACAAAACGAACATGGCGACCAAGCGAATTTGAAATATTTTAATAGACTTTTCTCGTGATTTAACTCTCTGAGCGCCGTGAATTGTGGTACAGTAAATGATTTTGCAGTTTGTAATGCACTGCCATCTAACTTAATTCAATTGTTTACATAACCTCAAGATGGCGGCTGTGCGAAATTTTAAAATTAAGCTTTTTATTTCTTGTGTCGTAATCATGCGATCGAAGTGAAAGTTTGAATAATGAACCTAGGCAATAATTGTCATTGAATGGTACATAACTCTATGGCCTATACATATAACAATCTTAAATGGCGAGCTTCCGAAATATTTAGACGGTTCTCAATATATATGAATCTTTTACAGCAACCAAACTGATTTTTTTATGTTCATAGAGACTATGAACATATGTTCACCTATGGGACTTTCAGTAAGCTGGTGAGCACAAATCCAACATGGCGGCGATGCGAAGTACAAATATTTAAATGGACGTTTCTCGCGAATTAACTATCCGAGTGCCGTGAAACGTTGCACCATGACGAATAGAAGGACCTAGTGTGAGGACTCCGCCATTTTAGCACGGTAGTTTCTGGTCCTGCCGCTACAAGCACTGTAAGCGATTATGTCCAACACGTGCTGTGTTTCCGTCGAGCCGGGTCGTAGAAAGTGCGCGAGAAGTTACTGTGTGAGATATTTGTGTGAATTAAATTGAATTTTCTTTGCTTTCAGTTCTTAAATTCAGTTCATTGTGTCTTGTGTACATCAGCGTTTTGTGTTTTGTGTACTTCAAACATATTTCTTAAGTGGCTTGGTTCATTTAATAGTTCAACATGCCTTATTGTTTTGTACCTGGCTGTAAGTCAGGGTATGGTCGAGTAGTTGACGATATACGATTTTTTTCACCACCGAAGGATACAAATCAATTTGAAAAATGGGCCAGAGCTATTCCACGAAAGGATACGAAGTTAACGCGTAGTAGTAGAATTTGTCAAATTCATTTCTCTGCTGATTTGATAGTAAAATCAGATAATTTTATAGTGAATGGTGAAGAAGTGGAAATCTCTCGTGTGTGGTGGAAGTTACGTCCTGGAGCAGTGCCTCATTTTCCCCCTAATTTACCGAAGTAGTAAGAATAAGTCCCGTAAAGCTCCCAACAGGAAAAAGAATCTCGACACCACCAGAAAAAGAAGAAAGAAGATTGAAGATGGGGGTGGAGCAACGAATGAGGCATTAAAAGGTCAGTCCAATGTTGATAAGAATTTGGGTCATTCTAGTGTACTTACTGATGCTGAAAAGACTATAATATTGCTCAAAAGGCGCCTAAAGAATGCTAACCGTAATTTAATTCGCGTTAGATCCCGCCTCAACTCAGCAAAATCGAGAATTAATTTGCTGGAGAAGCAGGTTCGAATTTCACAGGCATTTAATTACAAAGATAACGATTACAGTGGCGGATCCAGGCCTTGCGATGCCCTGGGCGATATGATAAGGTGGGGCCCACAACAATAGAAAAAAAATTATCGAATAGAATGGAAAATAGTTTGGTAATAATAATAATAATAATAATAAAATAAAGAATAGTTACAATATTTTGAATACACTACAGTACATTATTTTAATAATATGAAAGAAACCTTTAAGTCCCCTTGAATAAGATTATGTAAACAATGAAATATTAAAATATTACTTTGCGACTTTTTTCCCGGCTGAAGACTTGTATTATTTCACTGAAATCTTAACTTGCTAAACGGTCTCGAGAGGTCATAGCTGCACTGAAGAAAGGAAGATGAATTATAAATTAGTTTGAAAAGTATACTTAATTAATTAATTAATTAATTAAATGTAGAAAAATCCATGGCGCGGGGCCCCTAGGACCGCGGAGCCCTGGGCGGTCGCCCTCCTCGCCCTCCCCTGGATCCGCCCCTGATAACGAACACCTTAGCAAGAAATGCCAGGAAAAATCTCCCAATGGAATGAGGTACAGCAATGAATTCATTTTAGAGTGTTCATTGTTGAGAATAAAATCACCGAAAGGATCCCGTCATTGTCGGCGACATAATCTCTTGCCTGTGCCATCAGAAAGTCACTTGAGAAAACTTTGTAAAGGACTTAAGTGCCCTTATGGAGTTAATACGCATCGTATAAATGCTATTTAAGACTATTTTAAGGAAGAAAAGAATGATAATTCACGTTACGGTGTTGTAATTTTCGAAGAAGAGAAGCTAAGAGAAGAAATCGAGTTAAATAGCTTTTCTGATAAAGTAGATGGATTAGTTGATTTAGGTGGACACACACCTGACCTCCAGAAGAACGTACTTGCAAATCACGCTCTAGTGTTAAAGTTCGTACCTTTCGTGCATAATTGGGTGCAGCCAGTTGTTGTTTATGCAAGCAAAAATGCTACTCCAGGGGTTTTTCTCGCAAAAATTCTAATATATTCTAGGTGATTTTGCAGTTAGAAGAGGCTGGGGCGAGGGTGGCTGGCTTTACTTGTGATGGTAGTCAATCAAATACAAAGGCCAGGAATTCGTTAGGAGTCAGTGGCAAGACAAGCTCTCTACAATCTCACATCCTTAATCCTGCACATGTTACGAGAAAGATCTGGGCTTTCTCCGACTGTATACTCCAGGAATCTGTGCGTTCCGTAACATGCAATGAAGACCATAGTTCTTATTTCCGTGAATTATATTTTCCATTGTGCCCTGCCGTGCTATTTTAATTGTAACTGCTAATTACTTTTTAAAAGAGTATTAGTTACAAAGTAATTCGTTTCCCTTAGCACCATCCCTAAGACCAGCTGACCCCGGCAGTGCGGAACTTGCCCACTCTAGCGCTGCCTGGCGAAGCGCGCTTGAACTTCAGGAGTCTCCTCACTTTCTCCTTCTATTCGTCATGGTTGCACGTTAAATGCTTATACAAATGTTGATCCACTGGCATCTAATTTATTTCAATTGTTTGCATAATCACAAGATGGCTGCTGTGCGTAATTTTAAAATCTCGTTTTTAGCCTACTTTTCACATTTTGCAAAAATGAGGAAAAAGTAGTCTTATGAGATCGATCCGGGAAAATGTGTGTCTGTCTGTCTGTCTGTCTGTCTGTCTGTCCTTCTGTCTGTCTGTCTGGCTGTGTGTGTCCCCCCCTATCAACTCCTAAACGGCTGGAGCAATCGAAATAAAATTTGGTAGGAGTAAAGATCTATACCTGAATATATCACGGCCATATTTGAAAATGATGTCAGTGCTACCAACTGCTGAAAAATCGCAATTGAAATTTGAGCTCCATGTTGGATATCTTGGAAGGTATGAATGGGAGCTATTTCAAAATGGGCACACATATATATAATAATATTGCAGTTTAATTTCCAGAAGGCCATACATGGCAGTGTTGCCAAAATGATTATAAGCCTACTGATAAGTCCAATATTTAAATGCATATAACTTCTATACTATCAATTGGAATTCAACCAAATTTCGTATGTTGTATGTGTACGTAACCAGATATGACTGAACGTATTCTTATGAACCACCAGTGCTGCCAACTGTTAAAAAATGCTCTTAATTTCTTTTATCCAAATACCAATATGTATGAGAAAGTATGCAAGCCGACAGCTTTAAACTATGCACAGGTATAGTACCTGACATTCTATATTAATTTGGAGTAACTTATATACGTCAGTGCTACCAACATGATTCTAAGCCTGCTGAGAGGTCCAACTTTAAATACATGTAACTTCCATACTATCATTTGGATTTCAACCAAATTTCGTATGTGCTATGTGTACCACAACAGCTATGACTATGCGTATTCTTAAGAGCAACCAGGGCTGCCAACTGTTAATAAATGCTGTCTCTATTTTTGTTACCCTAATATCAATATATCAGAAAGAATGCAATCCAATAGCTCTAAACTTTGCACACGTATAGTACCTGGCATTCTAGATTACTTTGGAGTAACTAATATACGTTAGTGCTGCCAACATGATTCTAAGCCTGCTGATAGGTCCAATTTTAAAATGCATGTAACTTCTATACTAACTAATGGATTTCATTCAAAATTGGCACAACAATAGATCATATTATTTCAGATTATTTCTGACCAATACATGCATGACACTGTTGCCAACATGATTTTACGCGCGCTGTTAGATCCAATGTTTAACTGCATGTAACGTCCATGCTATTCATTGGACTCCAACCAAATTTTGTATTCTGTACCTTAAGAGATGGAACTAAGAATATATTCAGTCACCAGGGCTGCCAACTGTAGTGCCCTATTAGGCTACATTATGCCAGGTATACAGTATTTCGAACTAATCAGAAATTTCGATATTCTAGATAGATCCATATCGATTAATCATTGGCATGAATCTTAAATTTTAGGAAAAGTAGGCTCTTTAGTTCGTCACAGAACTTCTTGTTACTTCTTGTGTTCTAATCATGCGATTGAAGTTTGAATACCACACGTACGCAATAATCTTAATGTAATAGTACAAAAATAAAAATCCAAACTGGCGACCATCTGAAATATTTAGACGGTTCTCAATATCTACGAATCTGTTACAGCAATTAAACTGAAATTTTGTATGTTGATAGAGGAAATTAACATGAGCAGGATATATGAAAATAGGCTCTATAGTTCTTCACGGAACTACTTGTTACTTCGTGTGTCCAAATCATGCGGTTGAAGTTTGAATACTACACGTACACAATAATCTTCATGTAACAGTACATAACCCTAAGACCTACATATATAAAAATCCAACATGGAGACCATCTGAAATATTAGACCGTTCTCAATATCTACGAATCTATTACAGCAATCAAACTGAAATTTTGTATGTTGATAGTGGCAATTAATATAAGTAGGATATATGAAAATAGGCTGCATAGTTCTTCACGGAACTACTTGTTTAATCATAACTTACAACACACATGCACGTTTAGCGATAGGAGGTGCTTTCCTCCACAGGACTCCACTGCCCGCGCGTGTGTGGTGGTTCACTCGTCCGTGAAAGTGTGTGTGATTATCACTGGCAAGGTTTTTATAGCACACACGAGAATGTAGGAAGGAAATACATTACACACATTAAACTGATAGGAGAAGCTATTTTTGAGCCACTTACAGCTACCAAACTGCTCACTAAAACGAACAAGCCCACCGGTTGGGAGCCATTTCAATTTTTTGTGAGATGTCTCCATCTCCTTTGTTAGCTGCTCTTTTTTATTTCCTCAAGGAACTATGATCGGCATTCCACTCCGTTCCAAAGGTTTGCTTTTCGTTCCCTCATTATTGACTCTTGGCGTGATTTTTTCTGGACACCATTTATTGCTCCGAGTGACTTCATATCTTCATTTCTCAGCGAAAATTGTTCTTTAAAGGGAAGAACATCTAGCTCATCTCCCCCTAAAAGCGAGAATATTTTCTGTAGAGTTATAGAGAGTTATAGTCTCCATCTGAATACCAAGGATGGGGAGTAGAATAGATTCCTCATGACCAAAATAAATTGTTAGCCAATTTTCATTTTATGAAATAATACGCTTAGGTGATCACCTTTTGTCCGTGTGTATGTGTGTGTACGTGCGTATGTGTGTCTCCCTGTCTGTATGTCAGTCTGTCTGTCTGTCTGTCGGTTGTGTGTGTCCCCCTAATAACTTCTAAACTGCTTGAGAGATTTCAATGAAACTCGGTAAGATCATATTACTATTTTGGCCGACCCCGACCGTGCCCTTCAAATTGTGTATCACCAATTTAACATGGCAGCTGTGCGAAATATTTTACCGGCATTCTATACCTCCGAAACTATTACTGACCTTTTGTACGGTGATAAAGGGCACTACTAGAAGTTCACCTATGAGCCATTCAAAAACATGGTATCTGCAAAACCATCATGGCGGCCAAGCAAAGTTAAGGCTTCTAAATATACTTTTCTCGCAATTTAACCATTCAAAAGCAATGAAACTCGGTACAACAAATGCTTATACACATTGTAATGCACTGGCATTTAATTTAGTTCAATTAATTACATAACCTCAAGATGGTGTATATGGGAAATATTTCACCGGCATTCTATATCTCCGAAACTATTACCGTTATCACCCTGACATTTTGTACGGTGATAAAGGGCACTACTAAAAGTTTATATATGTAAGTTTCAAAAACCTGTCAAGTACAAAACGAACATGGCGGTCAAGCGAAGTTGAAACATTTTAATAGACTTTTCTCGCGATTTAACCATCTGAGCGAAGGGAAATATGGTACAGTAAATGTTTTTACACAGCCTATTGTGATGCACTGGCATCTAATTTTGTTCAATTGTTTACATAACCACAAGATGGCGGCGGTGCGAAATTTTAAAATTAAGTTTTTATTTCTTGTGTCGTAATCATGCGATGGAAGTGAAAGTTTGAATAATGAACCTACGCAATAATTTTCCTTTAATGGTACATAACTCTATGCCCTATAGATATAACAATCTAACATGGCTAAATCTGAAATATTTAGACGGTTCTCAATATGTACGAAACTTTTACAGCAATCAAACTGTTTTTTTTAATGTTCTTAGAGGCTACAGACATAAGGTCACCTATAGGACTTTCAATAACCTGGTGAGCACAAATCCAACATGGAGGCGAAGCGAACTATAAATATTTAAATAGACGTTTCTCGCGATAAATGCTTATACAAATGTTAATTCACTGGCATCTAATTTATTTCAATTGTTTTCAAAACCACAAGATGGCGGCAGTGCGAAATTTTAGAAACTCATTTTTACTTCTTGTGTCCTAACCATGCGATTGAAGTTTGAATACTACACGTACACAATAATCTTCATGGAACAGTACATAACCCTAAGACCTAAATATATAAAAATCCAACATGGAGACCATCTGAAATATTAGACCGTTCTCAATATCTACGAATCTAACAAACTGAAATTTTGTATGTTGATAGAGGCAATTAATATAAGTAGGATATATGAAAATAGGCTTTAGTTCTTCACGGAACTATTTGTTATAATGTTAGTGGCTATCGACCTTCAAGTTTAATTGTATATTGTAATAATCTGTAATGGTTAGTAAATGATCAGGTTGGTGTTATAGCACAATTGCAGTTACGATATACACAGTTTACAAAATTCAGAAAGACTGTACATATTTTATCAATTTCCTTACAAATCCTACCTATTGGTTGAGCCTGTAAATTTACAATTAATAAATTATATTATTATCTAGTACAATGTGATAAAGATAGATTGAAATAGGATATCAAATTCATACAGAGCAATCACATATACCACTCAAAGGTGCATCCTTGAGTGTGGCATGCACATCATTGATTACTATTTCTTAGAATTATATAATGGCTTGGTCGAATAATAACTCGTTCTATGTATATGCTTTATGTACTATAAGTAATGCATAAGAAGGAAAATTGAATTTGCGTTTGTATAAACTTGTAGGTTCAACTATATTTTCAATTTTAATTTTGTTTTCCCTGAGAAAATGTTTCATAACTATGCATATTCAGGTTTGCATGATTTCCTCTAAATTATTTCATTTTAATTAAGTTCTAACTTGAATATGGATTAAAGTACTTAGCTGGTTATTCGGGAGAGGTAGTGTGCGTTATCGCTCAGCTTCCATCACAATTCACTGTCAGTTTCAAACTGAACAGTATATTAACTAAGACAGAGATTAAATATTAAATACTTTGTTAACGGGTAATATTTATATGTGTGTGAGTAACATAATGATGATGATAATTGTTGTTTTATGGGGACTAACATCTACGTAATCGACCCGCTATTGCTATTAATGAGAATGAAATAAAGTTTTAAAAATTATGAAAATGAAACCTATTTACTACAACAAATAACTACTGACGTCTATCTAACTCGCATACTAGAAGACGACATGGACAAAACAAGAATAAGACAAATATAAAAATAGGAAAAACAAATGGCTTCAACCTTCTAAATATGAGGATTGAGTAATGAGGGATTTGGAAGGAAACAGAGTCATGAAAGGCAGATAGGAAAGGGAAAGAGGAGAGGGTCCACCCCAAAGGCAACGGGATTGCCAAATCCTAAAGTCCCCAAGCCGCAAGCCCTTGAGGGCGTACCACTACTCAAGGCGCACCTCAAGCTACACTCACCCTGCCTCCTATAGGGCCTTGTTAAAAGGCAGGAGATATTGTAAAAGAGGAAATATGACCCTCGCAGAATGAGGGATCAGGAAAGATGAGACAAGTGCCAATTAAGGTGAGATAATGAAAAAACAGCATAGGCCTGGGATACCCAACACTGTCGGAGTCAGGAGAGAACAAGAGTTGACCAAGGAAGGTCGAAAGATAAGAAGACAGTCAGGGGCCTGGCACAAGTGAGTGGAAACACCGGACTCACCGTGGTCGCCAACCCACGTCGCACTAGTCGTGATTTCCTGGGTGGTCGTCAAAGTGACCCAATGAAGCTAGTGGATACGGTAGACACACAGTTTGTGGGGTATTTGATATCTCCGGTGACATTAACATTTTCTGTCATAAATGAGTAACCTTCGCACTATTATAGTAATGCTATAAAACATGCTTGTCGCTGGTGACGGGGATAAATTAGCTTTAGTTAGAAAAGTGCGTCCTTTAAATAGCTTGAGCGGATGATAAATCAAGGCTATAATTGTTTCTAGCGGTAAGAGCGTGAGCAAACATTTTAATGACAATATTAGGCACTGCTGGCGTAAATCAATTTCTCCGTCTTAATCCGTCATTCATCTGAACACTCAAGAACCCAAAGAGCGCAGTGGACTCTCTCTCTATCTTACAAGGGAAGTATCAGGTAAGACAGGTCGAAACCTAACTTGAAACTTTGCGGACGCAATCTTTGTACTAAAAGAGGACAACGTGTGGAAAATCAGGTGCCAGTTTGAACTGCAAGGCTCCGAAATCATGTGGCGAATCTCTCATATAAATCAATGAGTGGTAGCGAGTACCGTACATGTTGGAATGGACAGCCCTGACCACGCAAGCACCCAAGGCCGGTGGGAAGGAGCCGCACGCTCCAGTCGGCATAGGCTATACGCCCCGCCTCGCTGCTACTCCGTGTGCCACAGGGATGTCCAGCTCCTCCAGCCGCCATGCCTGCGTACCAGGATGTCAGGTACGATTTCGGAGCCTTGCAGTTCAATCTGGCAGCTGATTTTCCGCACGTTGTCCTGTTATAGTACTTGTGAAAATGAGATGCGTGAGATGACATTCCTGGAAGTAATTTTACTGTCAAACTTTCATGGTATACAGGTTTGAAAATGTATGTTATAGGCCTGGCTGTTCCAAATCCACGAGTTTGAGTATGCGTACATGCGAGTACTCGGCAGTGATGCTCGGAGCACGGTTGGAGAGGGACTGGGGGTGATAGCCAATACGTCACTGGTCGAAGGTCATAACACAAGTCCATGGGCTTCCTGCCAGTGTTGATGTATCCACCGCGCAGTGACGGCAGACCCCACAGCAGAGCTGTATTGCATGTCGCAGGTTTACTCATGAAAGGCGGCGAGTTCTCATTTGCTCCCTGGCGAGCAGCTGGGCTGGAACAGCCTGTATAGGCTCTTCAAAGTGTGACTATACTAAATTTCTTGTACATTATGCACCGATTTGAGTTATGTTACCAACTGTAAGTTGAGACAATAAAGAAATACTAATAATAACAATAATAATAACAATAATAATAATAATAATAATAATAAAAATAATAATAATAATAATAATAATAATAATGGACACCATTTGTAAGAGAAGGATAGTTTTGTATGGCCACATTGCTCGTATGAGTTATACAAGGTTGAGCAATAGGATCGTCAGACTTTTTCTTAACAAGAAAAACCAATGAGGCGTGGTTCACCGAGGTAGAAAAAGACCTGCATGAAGTGGGGATAACCCAGGAGGATATCTAGAAACGTGTTCCACTAAAGTCGAAACTCCAAACACATCATGGTTTAAAGAAAAGACAAAACTAAAAACTGTCAAAACATGGACTGAAGCCAGGAAGGAACAGCATTGGAAACGGATGCGGGAATACTGGGCGAACGTTAAAGGACAGGCGCAAAGATATGGAAAAGGACAGTTAAAATAGCGTGGTTCGTAGATGGCCGAAACGACAACAAGAAGAATACAGCAATAATGTCGTTAGGTCTCTGGGTCGCTCTATCTGTAGACAATAGGTGACCTGCGCGTCGTGATGGAGAACATGAATGATGAAGATGTCACCACAAAATCCCTTTCTCCGAGTAAGCAGAATTAGTCATACGTGATTAAAATACCCCCGGCCCGGCAGGAAATCGACCCCAGGACGGCACCGAAGCCTAGTATCCTAACCACCTAGTTAAGTGGGTCGAATATATGCAGTCAATACTACTCATGAATTTGGTAAATTCAATGGTCTAGACCAGCGTTTTTCAAACTACAGTATGATCCGCGGAGCACAAGTGGTCTTCGAGGTCTTCGCTTGTGATCCTAAAGATGTAGTAATATCAAGCATTAGTCCTATAAAAGTGGGAACAAATTAAATGTATGTCAATTAGCCTACTGTCAGTTGTTGATAACCTCAAAGAAATGTGTTTTGCATTTCGAAATTTACCTTTAATAAACGCTTCTGTTCAACATACAACATAGAGAAGAAATATCAAGCTGTGTGGATTTATAGACATTTTTTTTCCTTGCGCAAGAATTTTAGGAAATAAGGAAATAAATAAAGTGGAGTATAGAACCACTAACTCTTTGTCGGTGATCTTTGTTAACAAAAGAACATCGAAATGAGTTGCAGCTTATCATAAAATCAAGAAAATCCACTAATCCTTTGTCGGTGTTCTTTGTAAACAAAATAACAACGAAATGCGTTGCCAACTTAAGTTTATATTGAAATCAAAGTGGGGTATAAAACCTCTAATCATTTGTCGGTGTTCGTTGTAAACGAAAGAAAGACGAAATGCGTTGCCATTGTAAGCCTATGTGGAAATCTAAACGGGGCATAAAACCTCTAATATTTTGTCGGTGTTCTTTGTAAACAAAAGAACGACGAAATGCGTTGCCAATGTAGGCTTATATGCAAATCAAAGCGGGGTATAAAACCTCTAATCCTTTGACGGTGTTCTTTGTCAGATGACCTCGTTGTTCCGCCCCTCAAAACAACATTAACTAACTAACTAACTAACTAATTTGTCAACAAAAGAACGATGAAATAATACCATTGTAAGTTGATATGGAAAACACAAAAGCGGGGTATAAAACGTCTAGCCCTTGTCGATGTTATTGGTCGACAAAAGAACATCTAAATGCGTTGCAACTGTCAGCTTATAAGGAAATCAATAAAAAAGGGGTATAAAACCACTAATCCTTTGTCGATGTTCTAGTTAACAAAAGAACAACAGGAAGCGTTGCTAGCCCAAGCCTATTTTTGCCTTTGAAGCTCAACACACTGAAATTCTCTACATAAACACCGAGAAATTCGTTGCGCTTGATCAATGATCCGTAGAAAAGGAAGGCATCATAAAGCTCAGTGATAACAGGCATTGTGCTTTGTAATTGAAATATAGCACTGTAATTGGTTGCACGGTATTGGACAAAATCTTAAGAGTGACGTATGAGTAGAATATAGGATTTTAACCTCCTTTCGAAAAGTGTATAATTTATTAAACAATGTATATTTTTCCTGTTAAGCGAGTGTGACCAGATGAATCTTACTATCCGCCCAATATAATTGTGCATCTTAACGTGCCCAAGATCGTGGGTTCAAACCCGGACGAAGTCGTCGGATTTTTGAAGAGCGTTAAAACTCCCTCAGTATGCCTTCCTTCGGAGGGGAAGTAAAGCCGGCGATCCCATGTCATAGATTTATGGCATGATAAAGAACCGTCCACTAATTACCCATGTGTGAAGCTAAATTAATTATAGGTTAAACAACGCTCTAATTAGGTTCCTACGTTCCTCACCAGGAGCCGACTGCTGTGGCGTCTAGTAACCCAGTTCTGAACTAGTAGTTGTTGACGGTGGCGTTTGGCGGCAAAAGTAGGAACTACTTAAATTGATAATCTGCAGTGTCCTCCGGAATTACAGATAACACACACTAATACAGCCATCATAATTAACATCGGTTATCAGACAGATTCTACACTCACCCAAAGTACACGGGGCAACATGACCGCGTTGTCACAGCACCTAAACTGAGGAACCAACCAACCAACGGGTTGATCGACTGAAAAGCAATTATTTTCTTAGATTAAGTGGAATAGTCGTCAAAGTTAACAAGAGGGCCATTGCAACTGGGATCATTATTACAGCGAATCCAGTTAAGGCTGTCAGTGTAGCAGTGACATTCGAGTTTTTGTCCATAATAGCTCTGTCTGTTAACTAGCATTTCACCAATAAACACCTTATTGATGGCCTCGTAAAGTGGAGACAGTGAATAAATGATCACACATTCCTCGAGTGTTAAGTAACCTCAGTGAAGAGAGTCGATGCCCCCTTTAGTGGCGTCAGTTACCGGTCTCCGTGTTATAGCGTCCACCGTCGTTTGTCACACTTTAGCACATACCAGGTGCAGCAAATTCTAATGGCACAGGATGTTTTGGCGGTAAAATAGAATTAATTGGTGCTACTCTACAACAGCAATTTTCAAACACTTCGGACTTTATTGAAATTCTGAGAGCAGTAATAGGCTAGTAAATGTATTGAATTTTAGTTGATCAGTACGTTAATGTGTGAATTAAATAGATAATGATAATTGTTTTAAGGGGCCTAACATGTAGGTTATCGGCCCCTAATGAAATGAAATGTTATGAAATGACAGGATGATGATTTTAAAAAAGTCAGCTCACTGCCAGAGACGAAAATGAAAATGGTTTCCATAAAACAGACAGTGAGCTCCAATATTTGTGCCTTAATTGAATAAAATGGGTTAAAACGAGGATGATAAGAAACAATAAAACAAATACAGGTAAGGCATATTTAAACTATTAAATTGGGTATGATCGCACTAAAAGCATAAAACAGACTAAAACTTAACTAAAAAACTGAAACTATGCCAAAACTATAACAAGAAGTTCCGTGACGAACTAAAGAGCCTACTTTTCTTAAAATTTAAGATTCATGCCAATGACTAATCTATATGGATCTATCTAGAATAATGACGAAATTAAGTTGGTAATATCGAAATTTCTTATTAGTTCGAAATACTGTATACCTGGCATAATGTAGCCTAATAGAGAACTACAGTTGGCAGCCCTGGTGACTGAATATATTCTTAATTCCATCTCTTAAGGCACAGAATACAAAATTTGGTTGAAGTCCAATGGATAGCATGGAGGGTACATGCAGTTAAACATTGGATCTAACAGCGCGCGTAAAATCATGTTGGCAACAATGACATACATGTATTGGTCAAAAATAATCTGAAATAATCTGATATATTGTTGTGTCAATTTTGAATGAAATCAATTAGTTAGTATAGAAGTTACATGCATTTTAAAATTGGACCTATCAGCAGGCTTAGAATCATGTTGGCAGCAATGACGTATATTAGTTACTCCAAATTAATCTAGAATGCCGGGTACTATACGTGTGCAAAGTTTGGAGCTATTGGCTTGCATACTTTCTGATATATTGATATTAGGGTAACAAAAATAGACAGTATTTATTAACAGTTGGCAGCCCTGGTTACTCTTAAGAATCGGCATAGACATATCTGTTATGGTACACATAGCATACACGAAATTTGGTTGAAATCCAAATGATAATATAGAAATTACATGTATTTAAAGTTGGACCTCTCAGCAGGCTTAGAATCATGTTGGTAGCACTGACGTATATAAGTTACTCCAAATTAATATAGAATGTCAGGTACTATACGTGTGTATAGTTTAAAGATATCGGCATGCATACTTTCAGATATATTGGTATTTGGATAAAATAAATTGCGAGCATTTATTAACAGTTGGCAGCCCAGGTAGATCTTAAGAATACGCTCAGTCATATCTGTATATGTACACATAGCACATACGAAAATTAGTTGAAATCCAATTGATAGTGTAGAAGTTATATGCATTTAAAATTTGGACCTATCAGCAGGCTTATAATCATTTTAGCAACACTGCGATGTATGGCCTCCTGGAAATTAAACTGCAATATTATTATCAATACGTGTGCCAATTTTGAAATAGCTCCCATTCATACCTTCCAAGATATCCAACATGGAGCTCAAACTTCAATTGCGATTTTTCAGCAGTTGGTAGCACTGACATCATTTTCAAATATGGCCGTGAGGTATTCAGGTATAGGTCTTTACTCCTGCCAAATTTTGTTTCGATTGCTGCAGCCGTTTAGGAGTTGATAGGGGAGGGGGGGGGGGGGACACACACACAGCCAGCCAGACAGACAGAAGAACAGACAGACAGACAGACAGACATACAGACAGACACACATTTGCCCGATCTCATAAGTCTACTTTTTCCTCATTTTTGCAAAATGTGAAAAGTAGGCTAAAAAGTAGCAACTCTCCTTCATGAACGGGATAACGAGGTCTTTTGGCGGCCCGTCATCATGGAGAAAAAGGGAGTTAGTTCGTTATAGTTTTTTTAAGGGGAAGAACTACGAGATCATCTGCCCCTAGAAGAGAACAAGGAGAGGATATAAGGTGGTTTGAGAGTCCTTCGCAGATCGGCCAGTTCCACACACTCCAAGAGAATGTGTCAATGAAATTGAATGGGGACTAACATGCACTGTATCTACTCACAACTTTTAATCTGAAAAAAAAGTAGTTCCGTGAAGAAATATACAGTCTATTTTCATATATCCTACTCATGTTAATTGCCTCTATCAACATACAAAATTTCAGTTTGAAGGTTGTGATAGATTCGTAGATATTGAGAACCGTCTAAATATTTCAGATTGTCGCCAGGTTGGATTTTTATCTTTGTACTATTACATTAACATTATTGTGTACGTGTGGTATTCAAACTTCAATCGCATGATTAGAACACAAGAAGTAAAAAAAAAACGAGATTTTAAAATTTCGCACAGCTGCCATCTTGTGATTATGCAAACAATTGAAATAAATTCGATGCCAGTGGATTAACATTTGTATAAGCATTTAACGTGCGACGTTTCACGGCACTCGGATAGTTAATTCGCGAGAAACGTCCATTTAAATATTTATACTTCGCGTCGCCACCATGTTGGATTTGTGCTCACCAGGTTACTAAAGTCCTATAGGTGAACATATGTCCATAGCCTCTATGAACATTAAAAAAAACAGTTTGATTGCTGTAAAAGATTCATAGATATTCAGAACAGTCTAAATATTTCGGATGCTCGCCATTTTGGATTGTTATATGTATAGGCCATAGAGTTATGTACCATTCAAAGACAATTATTGCCTAGGTTCATTATTCAAACTACCGACTGTAGTGGCTACGCGCGCTAAAGCGCTGCGTTAGGTCAAGGGGCCAAGCTCTCTGCCGACTCGGTATACGCGTGGGTTCGAGCCCCACTGCCGGCTGTCCTTGAAATGGTTTTCCGTGGTTTCCCATTTTCAACACCAGGCAAATGCTGGGACAGAACCTTCTGACAGGCCACGGCCGCTTCCTTCCCCATCCTTGCCCAGTTTCATTCATCTTCATCCATTCCATCTCTCATCCCGACGCGCAGGTCGCCCACGGGCGTCGACTAGAAATACCTGCACTCGGCCTCTCAGGAGGCTACACGACAAAAAAAAAATATTCAAACTTTCACTTCGATCGCATGATTACGACACAAGAAATAAAATTTAAGTTTAAAATTTCGCACAGCCGCCATCTTGAGGTTATGTAAACAATTGAACAAAATTAGATGCCAGTGCATTGCAATATGTAAAATCATTTACTGTACCACATTTCACTGCGCTCAGAGAATTAAATCACGAGAAAATTCAATTAAAATGTTTCAAATTCGCTTGGCCGCCATGTTCGTTTTGTACTTTACAGGTTTACGAAAGTTGCATAGATAAACATGTATCAGTACCCTTTATCAGCGCGCAAAATTTCAGGGTGATATCTGTTATAGGTTCGGAGATATAGAATGTCAGTGAAATATTTCGCACAGCCGCCATTTTGAGGTTATGTAAACAATTGAACTAAATTAGACTCAGGTGCATTACAATGTGTATAAACATTTGTTGTACTTAGTTTCATTACGTTTGGATAGTTAAATCGCGATAAAAGTCTATTTAAAAGTCTCAACTTCGCTTGGCCGCCATGTTGGTTTTGATGTCACCAGGTTTTTGAAAGTCTCATAGGTGAACTTCTATTAGTGCCCTTTATCACCTTACACAATTTCAGGGCGATATTGGTAATAGTTTCGGAGATACTGAATGCTGGTGAAATATTTCGCACAGCCGCCATGCTGAATTGGTGAGACACAATAAAATTTTAAGGACACGGTCAAGGTCGGCCAGAATAGTGCTATGATCTTACCGAGTTTTATTGTAATCGCTCCAGCTGTTTAGAAGTTATTAGGGACACACACACACACACCTCACACACACACGCGCGCACGTACACACGGACAAAAGGTGATCTCATAAGCATACCGTATTTTTTCATAAAATGAAAATAGGTTAAAAACTATAGCCTATAGATTAATTAAACACTTTTAACTGATGATGATGATGATGATGATGATAATTGTTGTTTTAAGGGGCCTAACATCTAGGTTATCAGCCCTTAACTTTCAGACTGCTATCGACGGAATAGTTCGTCACCAATTCTACCACGCGGTGGTGCTAATAACGAATCGGTTCGTCACCAATTCTACCATGCGGTGGTGCTAATAACGAATTGGTTCGTCAGCAATTCTACCACGCGGTGGTGCTAGTAACGAAACTGTTCGTCACAAATTCTACCACGCGATGGTGCTAATAACGAATTGGTTCGTCACCAATTCTACCACGCGATGGCGCTAATAACGAATTGGTTCGTCACCAATTCTACAACGCAGTGGTGCTAATAACGAAACGGTTCGTCACCAATTCTACCACACGGTGGTGCTAATAACAAAACGGTTCGTCACAAATTCTACCACGCGATGGTGCTAATAACGAATTGGTTCGTCACCAATTCTACCACGCGATGGCGCTAATAACGAATTGGTTCGTCACCAATTCTACCACGCAGTGGTGCTAATAACGAAACGGTTCGTCACCAATTCTACCACGCGGTGGTGCTAGTAACGAAACGGTTTGTCACAAATTCTACCACGCGATGGTGCTAATAACGAATTGGTTCATCACCAATTCTACCACGCGATGGCGCTAATAACGAATTGGTTCGTCACCAATTCTACCACGCAGTGGTGCTAATAACGAAACGGTTCGTCACCAATTCTACCACACGGTGGTGCTAATAACAAAACGGTTCGTCACAAATTCTACCACGCGATGGTGCTAATAACGAATTGGTTCGTCACCAATTCTACCACGCGATGGCGCTAATAACGAATTGGTTCGTCACCAATTCTACCACGCAGTGGTGCTAATAACGAAACGGTTCGTCACCAATTCTACCACGCGGTGGTGCTAGTAACGAAACGGTTCGTCACAAATTCTACCACGCGATGGTGCTAATAACGAATTGGTTCATCACCAATTCTACCACGCGATGGCGCTAATAACGAATTGGTTCGTCACCAATTCTACCACGCAGTGGTGCTAATAACGAAACGGTTCGTCACCAATTCTACCACGCGGTGGTGCTAGTAACGAAACGGTTCGTCACAAATTCTACCACGCGATGGTGCTAATAACGAATTGGTTCATCACCAATTCTACCACGCGATGGCGCTAATAACGAATTGGTTCGTCACCAATTCTACCACGCAGTGGTGCTAATAACGAAACGGTTCGTCACCAATTCTACCACACGGTGGTGCTAATAACAAAACGGTTCGTCGCAACGCGCGTGCCTTTTTAGTACCACATTGCAGCGGTTTGAGGCGATGTTATTGGAAAGTAGACTTACCTTTTCTATGGTGATAGTCCATAGAAGCATATACTTCGCATTTTTTAATCTCTATGGTGATGTGATTTACGCTATTCATTTACAGATGGTTGGTTGGTTCCTTAGTTTAGGGGCTGCAACAACGTGGTCATGTAGCCCCGTGTACTTTGGGTGTGTGCAGAATCTGTTTGATAACCGGTGTTATTTGTGATGACTGTATTAGTGTGTGTTATCTGTTTTTAATGCAAGTAAGGACTGCAGACAATAATTTCAAGTAGTTCCACGACACCTAGCTGTGAACTTGACTACTACTAGATACCATTGCAGCCAGCGCCTGGTGACGAACGTTTGAACTTAGGACCATTAATCAAACCTAACTTACAAATTTTGCTTCACACAAGTTTAGTTAGTGGAAGGTTCTTTTACATACCATAAATCTATGACAGGGGTCCACCAGCTTTACTACTATTTCGGCCGGGTGTGAACCCGCGACCTTAGATGGAAAGGTTTGAATTACGTTTGACTTCTGTGCGCTGTAATGGCTGACAACTGACCTTGTAATCGTTCAAGTGGTGGCGATTCAAAACGTTTTCCTTAAAGGGCATGCGGTGGTCACCCCTAAAAGTATGATTTGTCACCTCTAGTGAAAGGCCGTCTTCAGTCACAACATAAGGCAGTCTTTACCTACATCAAGTTCAAATATACCCCCCGGAAATTATTTTCCGGGTGCGCCCCTGAAGGGAAATTATTTGAGTACATGTGTAACATGTAATATATGGAATCAATAAGATAAGGGAGAATATGTTAAATTTATTTAGGGCCTTGATATAGAATGGGGCTAAGATGTGTGAACATATTCATCTGGAAATACATTGCAGTTAATAGGATAATGGTTTAGATGATCTTCTTCTTCTTTTATTCATGGGGATCCTTGTTTATCAAGTTCCTGATTAGCGTCGACCTTCAAGATCTTTTGATACCATGTGTTTCCTTCATTCCCACCTGGATATCTCTGCTCCCTTCACAAAGCTGCAGATCAATCGTATTGGCTCTTCCAGGATTTTCTCTCTTTCTTCACCCGGTAGCCCCAGTGTGGAGATTCTGATTCTTCTCAGTGCCTCACATTCAAAATGTATGTGTTCAGCTGATTTTTCTGCTTCCTTGCATTTCCTTCATATATTGTCTCTTATTACTCCAATTCTATGTAGGTGCTTTTTAAGATGGCAATGTCCTGTCAATAGTCCCACTACCCATCTTATATTTCCTCTACTAAGTTGTAGAAGTTCTTTAGTGTGCTTCTTGTTTAATCCTTTTATCAGTTCCTTTGCAAGTCTGCACCCTGGAGTCATTTTCCAGTTTCCCATTTGCTTTTTTTTGTACCCATTTACCTATTACATGTCGAGCTTGTCTGTAAGAGATCCCACATACAGGTTCTGGGCCTACAAAATGTATCTCTGCTCCTTTTCTGGCGAGTTCATCTGCCCTTTCATTACCTTCTATACCTGCATGCCCTGGTACCCATATTATTTTAACTGTGTTGTACTCTGAGAGCTTCAGGAGAAGTGAGTGGCAGTACCATACTATTTTGGATGTTATCCGGACAGCCTCTAGTGCCTTAATGGCTGCTTGGCTATCTGTAAAATTGAAAATGTTCTTAACTTTATATTTCATTTTCAGGTTTTCTTCAAGACACGTGGTGATAGCTAACACCTCAGTTCATTTGGATTGATCTCCCAGGTCTTTCCCCGTTGATGCCCCCTCCTGTACCACTTACAGTTTTTGAGCCATCAGTCCACCACACTATATCTTCTCTATCGGTCTTCCACTTATAGATTTCCCAGTCTTCCTTTTTTATTATCTGGTCTCAAATGGTTTATCAAAGTGGTTTAAGTGATAGTGAAAATGATGACAATATAGTAAAGTTGTGTAAACTTCAAGAATTTTCATTATTAAAAAAAATATCAGGAAGTTGAGAGATTTTATAAGATCAATGTGTTCAGTTACCTTGGACCATTCTTTACGCTGATGACGTTATGTTGGCCGCTCAAAACAAGCTGGATCTCCAACATCAAGACCAGGAATGGAGTGATCGGTAAAGTCGATATGGCCTGTGACTTAACAAGGCTAAAACGGAATATATAACATCGGATGCAGGAGAATTCGGAGCAATCCATGTCGACGGCGATGACGACAAAATGTAAGTATCTTGCTTCTACGGTAACTGCTGAAGGTCGTCTCACCGAGGAGACCGACAACGTAAGAATTAATGCTCCGTGGATAAAGTGGCGGACAACGGCAGGTGTCATGTGCGATCGCCAGATGGAAGACCACCCAAAATCGAAGATTTACCTCACTGGCATTCGTCCCGTGGCGCTATATGGTACTGAATGTTGGCCGATCACCAAGGAAGCAGAACGTCGGCTAAGTGTCGTGGAGAACAAGATGCTTAGGTGGACAGCTGGCATTATTAGGTTGGATCACATCCCCATTGAAAGAATAAGGAACGATTTGGTGTCGCGGCAATCAACAATAAAATGCGTGAGGGTCGTCTGCGATGGTTTGGGAATGTGCTACGGTCAGGAGCAGACACCATTGCAAAACAGGGCTACACACTAGAGGTCGCCGGGAAGGGACCAAAGGGGCGACCGAGACAACGTTGGGCCGATACACTGCACAGGGATCTGAAAAGCGTGAACCTACATCCGGACATGAACCATGACGGAGTAAAGTGGACACAGCGGATTCACATAGCGGACCCTGCCACGAGACGGGACAAACGCTAAGGCAAAAGAAGAAGAAGGGAATGTGTTCAATGAGATGGTATGCTTGTATGGCTTAAGAGTTCTTTGACGTGTGATTGTCTTGTAAATTCATTACCAACAATTTAATAGTATTAGTACTGTAGTTGTCAACCTCGTTATTAGGAGCTGTTAACATTGATGTTAAACAACAGATACTTCAGTATAACCATTATCACAATTTGAACTTGAAGTCTACACTTCAGTACAGAGTTGTGACAATTATTAGACTCAAATAAAGAATTTTAATCAGTCAGATTTTTAAAACTCAAAATCAGTTTATTTTATTTTTAGCCTATTTTCATTTATGAAAAAATATAGGCTTATGAGATCACCTTTTGTCCGTGTGTCTGTCTGTGTGTGCGTGTGTGTGTGTGTGTGTGTGTGTGTGTGTGCCCCCCTAATAACTTCTAAATTGCTGGACCGATTTCAATGAAAGTCGGTAAGTTCATAGCCCTATTCCGGACGACCCCGAACGAGCCCTTCACATTTTGTTACGTCTCACCAATCCAACATGGAAGCTGTGCGAAATATTTGACCAGCATTCAATATCTCCGAAACTATTACCGATATCACCCTGAAATTGTGTACGGTGATAAAGGGAACTACTAGAAGTTCGCCTACGTGACTTTTGAAAACCTGGCGGCCAGGCGAAGTTGCGACTTTTAAATAGACGTTTCTCGCGATTTAACCAACCAAACGCAAAACAAAAATTGGTACAGTATATGTTTATACACATTGTAATGCACCGACATCTAACTTCGTTCAATTGTTTACATAACCTCAAGATGGCGGCTGTGCGAAATATTTCACCGGCATTCTATATCTCTAAAACTATTAGCGGTATCACCCTGAAATTTTGTACGGAGAAAAGGGCACTACTGGAAGTTCATCTATAAGACTTTCAAAAACCAGTTAACTACAAAACGAATATGGGGGCCAAGCGAAGTTGAAATTTTTAAATAGACCTTTCTCTGGTTTTAATGATCCAAACGCAATGAAACTTGATACAGGAAATGTTGATACACATTGTAATGCACTGGTATCTAATTTAGTTCAATTGTTTACATAACCTCAAGATGGCGGCTGTGCGAATTTTAAAATTAAGTTTTTATTTCTTGTGTCCTTATCAGGCGATTGAAGTTTGAATGCTACACGTACACAATAATCTTCATGTAACAGAACATAACTCTAAGACCTCCATATATAAAAATCCAACATGGCGACCATCCGCAATATTTAGTCGGTTCTCAATATCTACGAATATATTACAGCAATCAAACTGAAATTTTTGTATGTTGATAGAGGCAATTAACATTAGTAGGATGTATGAAAATAGGCTGTAGGCCTATATTTCTTCACGGAACTACACTATTTTTTTTCATTGACTTTGGAATATATGTTCTAAATCAGGTGATATTAATCCATTATTCACGAATCTTTGAATAGTTCAAGAGTGCACAATCAGTAATAAAAGACTTCCAATCTCTCTGGTCTAAATTCATACGAAAACTAGAATAAAGTTATCAAAATGAAAGGTGTGGCATTCTGTCTTCAAAAGGCTCCTCTTTTGGTGGGAACTTTCAAAGATTAGTTTACCGTCAGATTCTTTTAAAAATACTAGCGGACCCGTGCGAGAAATCTCGCTTGTTCATAAACCACACTTTCCCCGATAGGTTTATAATGAGAGACTTAATGAGAAAGGTAGTTATGTTATTATTTCAACCAAATGATTATAGAACACTATTCACATTTCAGTTAGAATTCCAAGTTCTACGTTCCCTAAATTAAAAGGGCAATCAATGAAAATTAGATCATCATAACACTCACCGGTTATTCGATATTTATGAAACTATACGAACTGAGTATTCATTCCTTTGATTTACTGTTTCAGAAATCCATGCAAAATGATAAAGCAAATACCTCAGAATGTTAAAATGACATGAAACAGGCGTCACAGCGGTCAAAATGTGAAGTGGACAGCAATTATGGAGCGTATTTTCGTACAGCAACAGTAGGCCTATATGCAAATCGCAAACTTCGTACATTTTTAAGAGTCATTTTTTAAAGAAATTATTGATATTTATGAAATTAGAGTGCAATTTGTCATTGCTAATGTCTATTCTCTTTCATTTGAATGCTCATCTGTCACGAACGGTCGCTCGTGAGCACCGCAGGAGGGATTTATACTACTGAAATAATATATATGATATGATGATGTTATTAAGACTATTAATTTAAATAAATCAGTGTCTTTCAAAACGAACAAAACTTACAAAGTAAATGTTGGAAAACTGCCATCGATTCTAATAATTTGCACACCCCTGTGCATCAGAATCAGCCCGATGATAAGAAAACTGCAGCAGTGACAGCAATTAAGGAAATTGCTAGTTTGAATTACAGTGTTTTCTGCTGAGAGCTCAATCCATGTGCTGCAGGTGGAAAGAACATGTGGAGATTTGTTACACTCCCACAATAAGTGTCACCCATTACTGAGTGGTATCCCCTATCTTCACTCAGTCACCTCGTTCGCTCTAAAAGCACTTACGTGCTAACTCAACAGATGTTACGAGTGGAGTATTTGTAAACAAATAGCCGTAGATATTCTTCCCTGCCTCAAGAGCATAATGTCTTACATGGAAACTCACTAACGACAAGTGGCCTCGAACAACATCCTTGTTAAATATGATTCACGTTTGAAATTCAATTTAGATTTCTGGTTAAACCACTCAAAACACAATATCGTCAAGAGCGTGTTTATGAAAGTGCGCATGATCGTACTCATCAATTCATGCCAGGACGGTTTTTGTATAATTGAAATAATTAGGAGTATAATAATTCCATGTGAGATCTGTGCTGGACAAAACGGAGGCAGACAGGTTTTTCTCCGGGTACTCCGGTTTTCCCTGTCAAAATTTCATTCCAGCAACACTCTCCACTAACATTTCATTTCATCTGTCATTCATTTAATCATTGCCCCAGAGGAGTGCGTCAGGCCTCGGCAGCCGGCACAGTTCATATCCTCGCCGCTAGATAGGGGCTTCATTCATTCCATTCCTGACCCGGTCGGAGACTGGAAGCAGGCTGTGGATTTTCATTTTTCAAGAGTATAATAATTAATATCACAAAGTGGAAAATTAAGTCACTACAATACTGTTATCAAACCAGAAGCACATTACGCATCTGAAACTTTGATAACTAGGGGCAGATCACAATACAAACAGAAACATACTTTGGCTAGAGACATCTTAGGACAAACATATGAAAATGGAGTTAGGATGAAAAAGAAACCACATGAAATCTGTTCAAGTGTTAATAAAATCACAGATTCCTTCAGAAAAGGAGAATGATGATGATAATTTATGTTTTAAGGGGCCTAACATCTGAATATCGGGCCCCATTGGTTTGGGTGATTATGAAAATGTAAATGAAACGAAACTATAACTAAAACTAGCTGCATACTTACATACTAGAAAAGGTAATGGAAAACACAAAGAAGAATAAGGAAAACATAAGAAAATGCCGTCAACCCTCGAAGAAGAGAACTAAGGGACTTGGAAGAAAGGAGAACCACGAACAGCAGAGAGGAAAAAGAAAGAGGAAAGTGACCACCCCAAATGCAATGAAAGAAGAAGAAAACCCGGACCCAGCTCAGGAAGTCCTTAGGGGTGCCAAATCACAAACTCACCAGACGTGAACCCTGGAGGGTGTAGCATAATCCGGGGGTCACCATAAGTGGTGGCGCTACATGCACCCGGCCTCCTTGAGGACCTTGTGCAGAAGGCAGGATATACAATGAAAAGAAAAAAAGAGGTCTGATCCCTCATTCTTTGAGGGAAAGATGAGACAAGGGCCAATTAAGGCGGGAAAATGAAAGACTCCCTAGAGCTCGGATACCCTACTACCGTCGGGATCGGAAGAAAACAAGAGTTGACCAAAGGAGGTCGACAGAAAAGATGACAGAGAGGAGTCCAGTATAAGTAAGTGGAAGCACTGCTCGACTCAGCTGGGATCCCATGGTCGCCAACCCACGTCCCGATTGATGTGAGCCCCTGGGGAACAGAAGAGAAAGAGACTGAAATGTTATGTTCACATGTACAGCATGGATGGCAATAGGCTAACAAAGAAAATGTTCAACCTAACACTATCTCTGAAAAAAAATCAACCTAACACTATCTCTGAAAAAAAAAACATTTCCCTGGTATAAATTACACCAATACCGGCAATAAATTGGTGTTAACGAACAAAATCACAACAGAACAAAATTTAGAACCCTGATAAACAGACAAATACGAATATGCCGAGAAACCTACACGGAACAATACAATATGGACAGAAGAACGCAAAATAAAGAACAGTGAACGAATGAAGAGATATTGGGACGGAGAGAGGAAACATTGAGCATTAAACGAGTTATAGCAACCCGCCCCGGCTTCGCCCGGAACAGTTATGAATTCATTACGTGATAAGCGCTTTCTTTTCGATGGCAATGAACTACGATCTACAGGGTCTTTCATATAAAATAAGCGGCGGCTTTGTTAACCGCTGCTGCGGTCACCTTGGCCGAGCTTTTGGCGCGCCAAGGCCCCCTGCTTTAAGCGTGTGTACAATCCTATATGACGCAACGGCCTTGCTAGCGTGTGTACAATGCTGAAATCTTACTTTAGTTAGTTAGTTATTGTTGATGATCATTTTCACAATCACCCAAACCAGTAGGGGCCTATAACCTAGATATTAGGCCCCTTAAAATATCAATCATCATCATCATCATCATCATCATCATCATTATCATCAATTAAGTTGAAATAATGAACTAACATTTTATTGTTATCGTTTTAAGGGGCGGAAGAGCGAGATCATCTGCCCCTAACTAGCATTTTGGAAAGGTAGGGGAAAGAGAGGGAATGGAAAAATAATAAGTGGAAGCAATCGTTTGACACGTATTTTAAAAACCAGAACTAATTAATTGTATATAATTTTGTACTTAAGAGTTATATACATATAAGACGAACTTTAAAAAATGCATAAACTGAACTAGATGTTCACCTGAGGATCGAAACATGTCATCTTAATAAAGCCTCCATTATTTCTGGAAATGTATAAAAACGTAGGCTGTACCGCTATCCACGTTATTTTGTCCAGGTTAGTAAGTGTGGGTAGACAAGTGTTATTCCTAGAGGCTTCGATGGCGAAGTCGGTAGCATGCTGAGCTCCCATGCTCAAGTTTGCTGGTTCAAACCCGGCCGAAGTCGTCAGATTTTTTAAGAGCGCTAAAATCCCTCAGTATGCCTTCTTTCGGAGGGGAAGTAAAGCTGGCGGGCCCATGTCATAGCTGTAAGGCAGGATTAAATCTTCTACTAACTACACCTGTGGAAGCTAAAATGTGTAGGTTAGTTTGATAACGCTATATTAGTTCCAACGTTCGCCGCCAGATGCTGACTGCGATGGCATTTAGTGGCCATGTTCACAGCTAGGTGTCGTTGACGGTAGCATTTGGTAGGAACTACTTGAAAAAAATAATCGTATGCAGTCCTTCTACCTGAATCACAGATAACACACACTAATACATCCATCACAATAACACCGGTTATCAGAAAAATTCTACACACACCCAAAGTTCATGGGGCTATATGACCGCGTTGTCGCAGCCCCTAAACTGAGGAACCAACCAACCAACCAACCAACCAACCAACCAAGAGGTATTCCCCAACCAATATCAAATGGCGCATTGATGTATTGAGCGACTGAAAAGATTTCTTAGTAATGACAAGGCTGTGGGGTCTTACTACGTAAACAGTGCTATGAGATTAGCATCGCACGGAGTTGTGTGACGCACTCACTCTGAACTACCAGCCTGTCCACAACCGACAACGAACTATGCGATCAGTCCATTTATCCGCTGTACGTCACATGTGTTCATAGGTACACCTGAAGTTCACAGGAGGAGCTTCCACGTGCCCTATAGTACGGTGCGTTCTAACTTCATTGCACACGTACTAAAACCCCGCAGCTTGGTAATGACTAGGGCTAGGATTTTTAGGTGCTAAAAATCGGGAAAATATTTATTTTTTATTTATTAAAAATACCTGAAATATGTGATAAAAAAGTAAAAAAAAAATATTATAATGTAGTTTATTAATGTGAATATAAACAATATGCAGTACTCACGAATGCGATTTATTCTATGTCACTGACTGCTGAAGCTCTAAAATAGACAACGAGATACATCGTCAGGTTGTCCATCCCAAATGACCGACGATTGACGATTATCACGGAACACTTATTCTGAAGGAGCGAAACTGCGGCAATATGTTTCTTGCCCTTGAGGTGGTGTGGAACTTGAGATCGCTGTTCAGCCTTTATTCCTTTCCCACATGGTTGGCAGAACGGAACGCCCCTATCAGAAGTAAAATTGACTTTAAATTCTGCAACATACTGCTGCAGTTGTTTTTACTTTAGGCATCATAGTACTTCACACACTTCACAGTGCCAGAAATAAACTGCATGTGAGTGACACAGGTTCCAGGTAGCTGGGGGAGGGGGAGGTCTAGCACGTGGTGCAATATGGCTATGGACAAGGAAATCCCCGACTGCCACATTGAGTGGCACGGGGCGACAAGTTATGAATAATACAGTTGCAAGCTGACAAGCTTGCAAGCTCTGCATGAAGATTAGACATCTCACAGGTTCTTCTCCGTTGAAGTAACACAGAACAAAAATGCAATAAACTGAAAGATCTAGCATACTGATTTTTAAAAATATAAAAGGTATTTTTATGTGCTAATGAGTGAAAGGCAGAAATTTATGTATTTATATAAAAATGCTTAAAATATGTATTTACATAAAAAATATTTATTTACCTAAAAATCCTAGCCCTAGTAATGACTTACTCAGTTGAGGCCAAACCCCATACCACTACCTGTGAGTCCCTGGGGGTTCTGCTGATTGGCTCCCCACAGCGAGAGAAGTTGATCCTGCTAGTGTTATATAAAGTTGTAATGACATGAATCTTCTAGGCAATTATCCCATTTTACTGACCGAACGAGCATTAATTTGGTATGAATAAAAATATATCTACTATTGAAATGAAATATTGCCCGATCCTCCATGGGTTTGTCGAGCCATATTTCTTATATCAATAGCTAATGTCACCAAGACTAGTCCGAACTGGGCCTCATGTGGTGATGGAAACGCAGGTTAAGGATTTATGCACATCATATTTTCAGAATGTCATTTCTTCTGACAGGAACGCTGAAATATGCGTAAAAACAGGAGAATATAATATGGCTTGCCTCGTAGACTACAGAAATATTTCTTTTTTTAAATATAGAAAAAAAGGGCTGCGATCGTTCTGATTGCAAGAATGGTTGCTCGCCCATTAAGTGACTAGTACACCCTCTATCTGAAAAGTTCGGTGAATGGGTCTATATTACGAACGGATTCGAAGTAATCCCCGTGGATGGTTATGCACTTCTTAGAACGGCTGTACAAGTCCTGGCATAGTCCTCCTGAGGGATAGCCTTCAGTTGGGTCGTCACATTACTTTAGATGTCCGAAACGTCCGAAAACCTCTGGCCCTTCAGGGCTTTTCGGCGACCCTGGACCCCGATACTCCATACTTTGACGCTTGCCTTCGAAGCCGTACCTCAGGTACCAGGTCTCGTCACCCGTGACGATGGTTTTCAGGTCCATTCCTTTCCATAGAACATTCATCCTTCTCATTGCCACCCGTCGGACAGGTGTGCACGTTAGGTTGCATAAATTCACCCTTCTCACTGCCACCCGTCTATCAGGTGTGCAAGGCAGGTTGCATAAATTCACGCTTCTCTCTTGCTAATTTAGAATTTTGACGACCCAAACTGAAGGCTATTCCTAAAGAAGACTATGCCAGGAGTTTCCAGGACGTGTTCAGTCGTTGTCAGAAGTGCATAACCATCCACGGGGATTAGGCTACTACGAAGGATAGTAACGGCTGTTTCAGGTAAGCCAACAATCCGTTTGTAATATAGACCTATTCACCGAACTTTTCAGTCAGAGGGTGTATTATTGGCTGCCAACGCGTAGTTCCTGGTTTTGGTCTGAGGGCTAGAACTGGCTGCACTCAGCCTTGTGAAGCAGATCTGAGATTACTACCTCAGCCATTCTGGACGACATTTTCCGAGTTTTCCCACTTTTATTCCATCCAAGTGCCAGGTAACTTAAAGCGGCGGCCGCCTCTCTACCGCCAATTCCTAGCTCCAATTACAGATAGTTAGTTATAGTTAGTCATAGTTGTTTTAAGGCGCGCAACAGCGAGGTCATCTGACCCTAAACTGCAATTACAAATATTCACACTGTAGCGGGGTCTTGAGAAAAAATTCATTATGAAAATTAATAAATGTAAAACAAAAATACTGGAATGCAGCCGAAATAAATCAGAAACCTCTATGGACATCAAATTGGCAGGTGAAAAGCTGAAGGAAGTAGGAGACTTCTGTTACTTAGGAAGCAAAATAACCAGTGATGGACGAAGCATAGAGGATATAAAAAGTAGGTTGGCTCAGGCAAGGAAAGCATTTCAGACAAAAAAAAAAGGAATCTGTTGACATCGAATATAGATTTAGGTATTAGGAAGTCATTTTGAAAGCCTTTGTCTGGAGCGTGGCGCTCAATGGAAGTGAAACTTGGACTATTGGTGCAGCAGAAAAGAGGAGAATTGAAGCATTTGAAATGTCGTGTTACAGGAAAATGATGAAGATCAGATGGATAGATAGGGTTACAAACGAAGAGGTATTAAGACGAGTGGGAGAGGAGAGATGTTTCTGGCGACATCTAATGAAGAGAAGAGATAGGTTAGTAGGACACATATTAAGACACCCAGGAATAGCATGCTTAGTTATGGAAGGAAGGGTTGAGGACAAGAACTGTAGGGGTAAACCAAGGTTAGAATATGTTAAACAGATTGCCTTGGATGTAGGGTGTGGTAGCTATGTAGAGATGAATCGATTAGCTCAGGACAGGGAGGCATGGAGGGCTGCATCAAACCAGTCAAAAGACTGAAGACTCAAACATACAGCGGGGTTTATTCAACCTTCTGAGTCATAACTGAGAAAATATGGCTTCGAAACTTACTTCAGTCATCCTAGAAGTGGTTTTCGGTGCCTCTTCCCCCTACGTCTAGTACAAGCAAAAGCTTGGATGATTTCAAATCTAAGGCCATTGTCGCCTTCTACCCCAAGCCTATACCAAATTAATATTACACACTCCAGTACAGACATCTCAGTGACACACACACCCAAGTACACGGATACATGGCTACGATGTCGCAAAGCCCTTAAATAAATCAACAACAACATGCAACCTTTTACAATATTCTAAAATGGTTGAAAATGTGATATAAATACTCATGTAGGCCTACTAATGTACAACGGGAAATAATGGATTGCTTTGAGTTTTGACATTTGTTATAGACTATTATTTAGGGATTCGGATATCCTGGTCATCAGCTTGGTGGTATAATGATTTTTTTCTGATAACCTGTGTTCCTCTGGTGACTGTAGCTAATGCATGTAAGTATAATTATTACGGCCAAGGATTGAGAATGTGCCCCGCTACTTGAAATAAGGTATTATTTGTCCCCAGAGGAGTGTGAAAAACCACTGTCAGTGACGGGATTCAAATTTGGATATCCGGACTTTTAGTTCCCCGATGTGGGTGTGGAGCGTAACTTAAGGTGCTTGGATACGAGCATGGGTATAAGTCTCATGTGAGAGATAAATTCCACTCTAATTATAACCAATGGAGGTGATGATATGATGATAATTGTTGTTTTAAGGGGCCTAACATCTAGGTTATCGGCCAAAATGGGTTGGGTGATCGTGAAGATGATAATGAAATGTAAACTATAACTAAAACTAACTACTAACTTATATACTAGAAGAAGAAATGGAAAACAAAAGGAGAATAAGGCAAATAAAGACAGGAGGAAAAGAAATGCCCTCAACCCTCGAAGAATGCGGATTGAGGGACTTTGAAGGAAGAAGAGCCATAAAAGGCAGATAGGGGGAAAACCGAACCCAGCTCAAGAATCCCTCGGGGTCGCCAACTCCCGAACTCACCTGCCATGAGCCCCTGAGGGTAAAGCAATATCTAGAGTGCACCAGAAGTGGTGGGGCTACATACACCCTGCCTCTTTGAGGGCCTTGGGCAGAAGGCAGGAGATAACAGGAAAAGAAAAAGAAGGCTGACCCCTCGCAGAAGGAGGGTGTCAGAAAAGATGAGACAAGGGCCAATTAAGGCGGGAAAGGAAGAGACTCCCTAAACCTCGGATGCCCTAATACAGTCGGGGTCGGAAGAGAACAAGAGTTGACCAAGTGAGGTCGACAGGAAAGAAGACGGAGAGGAGTCTGGCACAAGTAAGTGGAAGCAATGCCGGACTCAGCCGGGTCCCCGTGGTCGCCATCCCACGTCCTACTAGATGTGAGCCCCTGGGGGGAAACCAATGGAGAAATTGTACCTAATATACCAGTCATTAACATGTAGATTGTAGACCATTATTATAAACTAATTGATATGTTTCCTTTCTTACAGGTACGTTTACTGGCCCCCACACAACTCAATAACGCTAGGTGAGTAATAAAACGTTTATTATTGGCATGTTTGATGCCTCTATAGAGGTATAAATCATTCTTCTTCAGAATTACATATTGTAAATGTCATGCTAAGGGAAATCAAACACATAGCCAGTGTGACATTTTGTACTTGTTTTGTTGTTATTTTTAACTTAGTTTTGGGCTTTCGGTATTAAGGTCATCAGCTCCGTGTGCTTGGGTTTCTCTTGAATATGTCTGATACTTTAGTTCTGTGATGAATATACAGTACAGTGCCTACCAATAGCTTAGACGATTTGTGCAGCGCTGACACTCGAATCACCTTTCTATGGCTTCCAAGCCACATGGGAGTTGCGAGAAATGAGCTAGCAGATCAAGCTGCAAAAGAGGCGGTATTGCTATCACTTCGGCCAATGGAGGTACCCGCTAGATCAGGGCCGTCCAGTCGTTGCGCTCGGGGAGCACTGGGCAGTCAGACTAGTGCTCCTTCCCCTACCACCACTACACTGTGGCAGCGAGGAGATCTGAGACTGACGGACGATGTTCGGACTGCGCTGACTAGATTCGTACGGTACGTACAGTCATGCGGCCGACGGCATTTGTGGGTTTGTTGACATCATATTCATAGGGCTGTTTGGCCATAAAAAATATACCACATATACAAATCGAATGGCACTCCGATGTATGGAATGTGCAGGAAACGAACGCAAGTGTTAAGTAAAGAATATTGTGTCTTTTTCCAAACTGAAATGTGAACATATTAGAGAGGAAAATTCAACAACATTTTACCAATATGAATAGACCTTGCTCCGTCGTTTTTACGAGCTTTTAGTTTTGGAGGAAACAATCTTCTCCAAATTGGGTAAAATTTTTCTGGACACAGCTATTCGTAAACAATTGCGCAAATTTCCATCGCTCATAATTTCACGATGTTTACTTTTTGTAACATTAAGAATGCAAACATTGCTCACTTCGGCGCAGAGGGCGGACCGCGCGCACAACCAGCCAAGCTCCTCCCACCACTATCGAAACTACCTTCCACCAAAGCTTCGAGCGCGGCCGGAGCACTAGCGCTCGGGGAGCGATGTGTGGAAGGCCCTGCGGCTAAAGATATTCGCTCTCAGTTACGCCGACAAGTACTGGCATTCTGGGAGAGTCAGTGAATAGCAGACCCAATGCCCAGTAAACTGAGAGTATTCAAGAGAACTACCCGTGTGGAGGAGCTCTTTCCGTTCACGGAGGGAGCCCGTTATTTTGTGTAGACTAAGGATAGGTCATACAAGATGATGATGATGATAATTGTTGTTTTAAGGGGCCTAACATCTAGGTTATCGGCCCCTAATGGTTTGGGTGATCGTGAAGAAGATAATGAAATGTAAACTATAACTAAAAGCTAAATACCAACCTACACACTAGAAGAAGAAATGGAAAACAAAAGGAAAATAAGGCAAATAAAGGACATGAGGAAAAGAAATGCCCTCAACCCTCGAAGAAAGCGGATTGAGGGACTTGGAACGAAGGAGAGCCATGAAAGGCAGATAGGAAAGTGAAAGAGGAGAGGGTCCTCCCCACAGGTAAGGGATAAAAGGGGGAAAACCGGACCCAGCTCAGGAATCCCTCGGGGTCGCCAACTCCCGAACTCACCAGCCGTGAGCCCCTGAGGGTGTAGCATAACCCAGGGTGCACCAGAAGTGGTGGGGCTACATACACCCTACCTCCTTTAGGGCCTTCAGTAGAAGGCAGGAGATAACAGGAGAAGAAAAAGAAGGCTGACCCCTCGCAGAAGGAGGGTATCAGAAAAGATGAGACAAGGTCCAATTAAGGCGGGAAAGCAAGAGACTCACTAGGCCTCGGATACCCTAATACCGTCGGGGTTGGAAGAGAACAAGTGTTGACCAAGTGAGGTCGACAGGAAAGAAGACAGAGAGGAGCCAGCTCAAGTGTGTGAAAGCAATGCTGGACTCAGCTGGGGCCCCGTGGTCGCCAACCCACGTCCCACTAGATGTGAGCCCCTGGGGGAGGTCAGACAAGATCCACCCACCTAATGAGAAGGGAAGACCCCCCGTTTTGTACCTGTGGTGCCGTATTCACCATGGCCCACATTTTAACCGAGTGTGCGGATCTTGGTGATCTACGAAGAAACCTTTGAAGATGACACTCGATCTTATATTAGCTAATGACGTGTTAGGTGCTGGTCTCGTCATCCACTTTATAAGTGAGAGTGGGTTAGGACCAGCAATATAAATTTTCAAGTGATCATTGACTCAAAGAACTTCCCGGCAGCGGTAGCTATGCTTGCTAAGATGCAGCGCTAGGCCATGGGGCCAAGTTCTCTGTGGACTCGGTAGACGTGGGTTTGAACCCCACCGTCGGCCGTCCTTGAAATGGTTTTCCATGGTTTCCCAATTTCAATACCAGGAAAATGCTGGGACGGTACCTTCTGACAGGCCATGGCCGCTTCCATCCACATTCTTGCCCAGTTTCATTTATCTTCATTTTCATTTCATCTCTCATTAACTCCTCTCCTGAGGTTGGCGTCAGGAAGGGCATCTGGCCGTAAAAGCAATCTGCCACATTGAATTTCATCGCATCTCATCCCCGACCCCGTTAAAAACGGGCACAATAATTTATATAATAATAATACAGGGTTAGCACAAATTATTATTTAGCGTATGGCTTTTATTACCGGGAGTGTCCGAGGACATGTTCGGCTCGCCAGAGTCTGTAGCTGCTGCTAGCAGACAGCCATGGGATGAGGTACAAGTTCCGTTCAATTTCAAGTAGTTCCATCTTTCGCTACTAGATGTCACTGACACCTAGTGGTGAACGTTGGAACGTTGATAGTGTGTTTCAACGAGATATAACCTAGAAATTTAGCTTCACACAAGTTTAGTTAGTGGAAGGATCTTTTACATGCCATAAACCTATGACATTGGACCGCCGGCTCTACTTCCCCTCCGAAGGAAGGCATATTGAAGGATTTTAACGCTCTTAAAAAATCCGATGACTTCGGCCGGATTTGAACCCGCGATCTTGGGCACAGTAGTTCAGCATGCTACCGACTACGCCACCGAAGCCGCAGCACAATGATTTAAGCGATTTCATGTACATGTATTATTGAAAGTATATAGCTTACAGCATTGTTATACGTATATGCCACTTAAAAGAGAAACTCATCAAGTTCTTTGAATCTGCTTGCTACAAATGCTCGATGTGCCCTCTTCGCGCCACACAGCAAATATCGATACGGTAGTCCAACTCCTAACACACGCTGGAGCATATCCTGGTAAATGTTAGCTACAGCCGCATGGATCCGATTCCACAGTTCAACAAGATTAACTGGCATGGGTTGTGCATAACCTTCATCTTTGATAAACGCCCATAAGAAGAAATCGCATGGGGTCAGATCAGGCGACTGGGGAGGCTAGCGCTATGGCACCGATCTGTGATTGAGGCCCGTCCAATCCAACGTTCAGGGAGTTGTTCATTAAGATGGTGGCGCTCTTCCATTTACATTTGTATATTCCAATTTGTTGCCCACTGGTTAATGAAAATGAAAATCCACAGCCTGCTACCAGTCTCCGACCGGGTCAGGAATGGAATGAATGAAGCCCCTATCTAGCGGCGAGGATATGAACTGTGCCGGCTGCCGAGGCCTGACGCACTCCTCTGGGGCAATGATTAGATGAATGACAGACGAAATGAAATGATAGTGGAGAGTGTTGCTGGAATGAAATGTTGACAGGGAAAACCGGAGTACCCGGAGAAAAACCTGTCTGCCTCCGTTTTGTCCAGCACAGCTCTCACATGGAGTGACCGGGATTTGAACCACGGACCCAGCGGTGAGAGGCTGGCGTGCTGCCGTCTAAGCCACGGAGGCTTCTGGTTAATGAATGTTGGTTATTTTATTTCTCAACGTATCCATAAATTATATTTTGGCTTGACAATATCCAAATTGTCGTCTTGCACATATAAAATACTGGGTCAGTTTGGATTAAGATTATGTACTGCATTACCAAATTGGACAGCTAACTTCAACAGAACGATCCAACTAGTAGGAGTTCTCTGGTTTATTTCAAGGTTAGACCACATCAATGTGACACAGACTGCCGTTACCCATTAAGGTTGATTAGTAGTCACAATTACGTCCGATCGTGATATAACTCGATGATACATCATATAGCAGCGACGTCCGATTCACCGTAATCGAACCATTCTTTTTTTTATTATTATTTTTTAGTCGTTTACCCTCCAGGTTGGTGGAACCCACGGACTCAGCGAGGGAACTCACACTACCGCCTCTACGGGCAGTGTCCTAGAGCTGGGAACATCGAATCGGAAGGGATACAACTGGTGAGGTGGGATTGGCACCTCGCCCAGGCGGCCTCACCTGCAAAGCGAACAGGGGCCTCATGAGGGAAGGTAAGGGATGGTTAGGATGGAGAGGCAAGGAAGAGGGAAGGAGGCGGCCGTGGCCTTGAAGAAGGTACCATCCCGGCATTTGCCCGAAGACGAAGTGGGAAATCACGGAAAACCACTTCGAGGATGGCTGAGGGGGAATCGAACCCCCTCTACTCATTTGGGCCACCCGAGGCTGAGTAGACCCCGTTCCAGTCCTCGTACCACTTTTCAAATTTCGTGGCAGAGCAGAGGAATCGAACCCAGGACCTCCGGGGCGGCAGCTAACCATGCTGACCGCTACGCTACGGAGGCGACTCGAACCTTTCATATGTTTTTTAATTATTTTTATGAGCTTTCATTTTATTTAAATTTCTAATAGTGTTTTGTGAGGATATCCATTTTCTCTTTTATCTTTGTAAACTTAGTTTTAGGATTATTGATGTGTAACATCTTTCCGCTCGGTTGTTGGATAGTTTTGTGGGAGTGATTTTGAAAATTGAGGACGGAAGTGGATCGGAACGATCGAGCTGGCAGTGGTGGATCGAACGGAAGTATGCACTGCCCGCTCGATCGATCGAACGGAAGTGTACTAGCTGGCAGTGGTGGAAAACGGAAGTGTGCACTGCCCGCTCGATCGATGATCCAGCGGGCAGTGGTAAGACCCAGCTGGCAGTGGTACGAGAAACAACGAGCGCGCGGTGTCGGAAATTGATACCAAGACGTACTCTCGGCCATGTGGAATGTATATGACATATGCCTACTGAACGGAAAACGCTCATGCTAACTCTGGTGTCAAGTGATTGAAACAAATGACATGGTACATGTTCGAAGTCTTCGTATCAGTATTTAAATGGTAAAATGCCTTAATATCAAACATTGTAAGTAGTCGGCATTGCCGGTATTATGTTTCTGCACAATGGCTATTCAAATATTAACCCACATAACGGTAATGCAGTCATCGATATAATATAATCGTTGTGGTTATACGAGAATTCAGCAAGCCTTCATGAACTATTGCTGAATACATTCTCTTTACTCACAAGAGGGCCTATTCATAAGGAATTTTAAACTCAGTTTCACGCAGGAACATTATCGAAACAAGCAAAATATAAATGAAACTTAATTCCGTAATGCAGTATTATTGAAACGTGGAAATAAGTCACCATCTTGTGCACAAAATTTGCGTAGTCGAAATAGCCGTGGGGTTAGTCCTTATGACTGTGAATCTAGAGATCTTGGGTTCGAATCCCGGACGGGCTAGATATTTTTGCTACCAGATTATCATTTTAAACGATATTTATCATATCAATATGACTCATTTTAACAGAATCCATCTGAAAATATGTGTTGGTCTGTGAATGAAGAGGACCTGTTTATAAGGAATTTAAGGTTATGAGCGGTGTCGCGTCTATTAATCTAGTTGATCCATATTGTATTCTTTATTTAGGCTAGTGCTGGTGGAAGCTACAAATCATCCAATAAAATGAGTTCCGTATTATAAACTACAATATCTGTAAAACACTCCCTTTCACAAAAGATTAATATTTGTGCCAATCTTATATATAAAAGTGAAAGTCTGTATGTATGTGGGTGGGTGGGTTGGTTCCGTATACAAATCTACACCGTTTCACCAATCTCAACCAAATTTTGCATACTCATAGTTTAGGACCCAGAAGGAACCGCTGGCTACATGAATTTTCGATAGACCTTCTCATTCTTCTGATTTCGGCCCTTCTGCACTCAAGCACAGGCTAATCAAATCACAAAATATACTCATGAAGGAATGGCAAGGCAGATAGTTTCCATGGCAACATAGCTCAAGTCGAGACACGGCCGACTGGATTCGAGTTGCGCTCTGCAATACCGGTATAGAAAATGAGGATCTTTACTTGAAATCCCGTTAGTTACTCAACTGCTCACACAGCACTGTCAACCGAGTATAGCATAACAAAGACTTGACACTATCTACTAGATATTTGTCAAATACCACTCACTCACTCACACATTCATCACGAAATATCAGAAACCACGCAACGGATTGGAATGAAATTCGGTATGCAGCTTCCTCAAGCGCCGCAAACGCCCACTAAGAAAGGATTTTTGGATATTCAGGTTCTAAAGGGGTGTTAAGGGGGTAGACCTGCATTTCATTGAATAGCAATATCACCCGATTGCTTTCATTGGGGGATGTGATACACGGCATATAAACTCATCATTAAAAAGTAAGAAGACACGTGTCTGAGGGGTTTTCGATGAGGTGTATATTATGAGGTGAAAGGGGTGAAAGGTGGGGGTTGAAAGATTCCTAACGGAGCCTGTATCTCTTAAACGACATAGGCGAGGAGTTTGAAACTCAGCGGAAGAAATCAGCATAAAAAAAACAAGTAAATAGGTGTTTGACCGTTTTTTTTTTTCATAAATCCAATTTAAGGGGCCCATGGGGAGGGGTGAAATTCTGGTTAAAAAACAGGAAAGAAAGTGTCCTAGCCGACTGACTCACTCGATCTTCAAACACAGGGGGAAAAACTGCTTAAAAATAAGTATGTAATATATACATATTATGTATTCGATAGTTATTTGATAAATCAAATTTAAGGGGTTCATCGGGAGGGGTGAAATTCTGAAGGAAAAAAATTGAAAGAAAATGTCCTGACTCACTCACTCACTCATCATCGCCCAGCCAAAAATATTGAAGTTGGAAACATGTCATTTTCGGGATATGTACGTTGTATGTCAAAACCATACACTATGGGAGGATTTTTGAATATTCAGGTTCTATAGGGGTCTTAAGGGGGTTAAACCTGCATTTCATTGAATAACAATAGCTCACGAGTGGTTTCATTTGTGGATGTGATACTCGGCATATAAACTAATCATTAAAAATAAGCAGACATGTGTCTAAGGGTTTTTCGATGTGGTGTATTATTATGAGGTGAAAGGGGTGAAAATTGGGGGTTGAAGGATTCCTAACGAAGCGTGTAGACCTATCTCCTAACGACATAGGCGAGAAATTTGAAACTCAGCGAAAAAAAATCAGCTTAAAAAAGAAGTAAATCGGTGTTCCACCGTTTTTTCATAAATTAATTTAAGGAGCCAATGGGGTGGGGTGAAATTCTTGGGGAAAAAAAAGGAGAGAAAGTACCCTAACTGACTGACTAACTCACTCACTCATCAAACTCAGGGGAAAAAGACAGCTTAAAAATAAGTTAATAGGTGTTCAAGCGTTTTTCATCAATCCAATTTAAGGGGCCCATGGGGAGGGGTGAGTTTCTGGTAAAAATAATTGATAGAAAATGTCCTGTCTGACTCACTCACTCATCAGGGCCAGCGAAAACTATTAAAGTTAGAAATATGAAATTTTGGGAATATGTTCGCTGTATGTCGAAAACGTCAACTAATGAGTGATTTTTGTTATTCGGGTTTTAAAGATGTGTTAAGGGGGTAAACGTGCATTTCATTGAATAACGATATCTCATGAGTTGTTTCTTTGGGGATGTGATATTCGGTATATAAGCTAATCATTAAAATAATCAGACATATGTCTAAGGGTTTATCGATGTGGTGTATATTATGAGGTGAAAGGGGTGAAAATTGGGGGTTGAGGGATTCTTAAAGGAGCGTGTATCTCTTAAACGATATAGGCGAGAAGTTTGAAATTCGGCGGGAAAAAACAGCTTAAAATATAAGTAAATAGGGATTTTTGGATATTCACTCTTCATCCCCCAGCTAACCTATTGCAGGTAGAAACTTAAAATTTTGGGGATATGTTCGTTGTATGTCGAAAAAGTCCACTAAGGATGGATTTTTGGATATTCATATTCTGAAGGGGTGTTAAGGGGATTAAACTTGCATTTCATTGAATAACAATATCTCACGAGTTGTTTTATTTGGGGATGTGATATTCGGCATATAAACTAAGCATTCAAAATAAGCAGACATATGTCTAAGGGTTTATCGATATGGTGTGTATTATGAGGTGAAAGGGGAGAAAATTGTGGGTTGAAGGATTCTTAACGGAGCGTGTACTGTATCTCTTATTCAACATAGGCGATAAGTTTGAAATTCAGCGGAAAAAGCAGCTTAAAAATAAGCAAATAGGTGTTCGACCTTTTCTTCATAAATCCAATTTAAGGGGCCCATGGGGAGGAGTGAAATTCGGGGGGAAAAAACAGGAAAGAAAGTGTCCTAACTGATTGAATCACTTACTCACTCATCAAACTCAGGGAGAAAACAGCTTTAAATAAGTAAATAGGTGTTCAACCGTTTTTTTTTTTTTCATAAATCCAATTTAAGGTGTTCATGGGGAGGGGTGAAATTCTCAAAAATAAATGAAAGAAAATGTCCTGACTGACTGACTCACTCATCATCGCCCAGCCAAAATTATTGAAGTTAGAAACATGAAATTTTGGGGATAAGTTCGTTGTATGTCGAAAACGTCCACTAAGGAAAGAGTTTTGTATATTCAGGTTCTAAAGGGGTGTTAAGGGGGTAAACGTGCATTTCATTGAATAACAATATCTCATAAGTGGTTTCATTTGGGGATGTGATACTTGGCATATATACTAATCATTAAAATTAAGCTGACATATGTCTAATGGTTTTTCGATGTGGTGTATATTATGAGGTGAAAGGGATGAAAAGTGGGGGTTGAAAGATTCCTAACGGAGCGTGTATCTCTTAAACGACATGGGCGAGGAGTTTGATTTTCTCTGAGTTTCAATCAGCTTAAAAATAAATAAATAAATAAATGAATAAATAATTCAAATAAGTAGGTGTTCGGCCGTTTTTTTTCTTCATAAATCCAATATAAGGGGCCTATGGGGAGGGGTGAAATTCTGGAAGAAAAACGTCCATTAAGGAAGGATTTTTGGATGTTCACTCTCATCGACCAATCAAATCTATTAAAATTAGAAGAAGGGGATATGTTTGTTGTGTGTCGAAAAAGTCTACTAAGGAGGGATTTTTGGATATTCAGGTTCTAAATGGGTGTTAACGGGGTTAAACCTGCATGTCATTGAATAACAATATGACACGACTATGACGCGAGCGAAGCGAGGCTAAAAATGAGATGGTGTGTGCCTGTGTATTACTCAATCACGCAAGTACCACTGGTCCGACTTACATGAATTTTACATGGAAGTAGCTGATTTACCTGGTTAACATATAGGCTACTTTTGATTTCAATACTTTGCACTATTTAAAGAAGGCGACCATTTTAGTGACGTCACTACACCCTTTGGTATCAAACTTTCATATTTCCATTTCAAATAAAAAGTGAACGCTAAGAAATAGCAAACGTTTGATGGCATATACGAGGTTTAAAATTACATTTTCTATCCGAATGGTATCTCCAACGGTTAGCGAGTAAAACCTAAATTTGTACTATAAAACACTGTGAACGCCGAACGGTGTAGTTGGACAAAATGTTCCATCCTTAATCTCCCACTGCGCAGCACCTCGCCTATCCCCTGTTTTAACTGTCACTTTCACATTTTAATTTATTTATGACGCGTTGCGAAACACGGGTACTTCAGCTAGTAATAATATAAAATACCGGTGTATCAACAATTCCACGCGAGGTTTCTTCTATGTCAGATGTTACACATCATATGCCACTACTGTAAGGCTCGTAATTTGTTTTTTTAATTCAATACACGCTGACGAAGGTGTCATTGAACACCGAAACATGTACGTTTAAGCAGCGATTAAACCACATTCTTTAGTGTTTGACAAGGTGGTTTTGAATGAGATACAGTAGTTCAATTAAAAATTCAAAATACAGATAGTAAAACAAATAATTTTGTAATAACAAGTGTAGTATTTATAATGTAATTAAATGAAAGTAAACAAAATATTAGGCTGTACATTAAAAATTCAAAAAATCACTTATAAAATTAAATATAATAAATTACAAGTGCAGAATATCAACAAATACGTTAACTGAGTTGATAATCCTTGTTATTATTGTGTCAGGAGTAATCTGAAATCGGAAATCGTAGTGAGATTCAAACCCTAGTCCTTGTGGTAGGTAGAGTGCGAGAGGACATCGACCTTGCATCAGGACGATCACACTCCAACAAGTGGTCTGCAATGTTGCGTAACTGCCCTGCGGCACGCGGTATACGCACCTGTCCTGGCGCGGTGCTCAGTAGCTGCACTCCACTCCACTCAGCACGCCAGCACAGCGAGCGTCCAGTCTCACACCACGAAGGATACTACTGGACGTGATGGCGACTACTCTCTTTTCTCCTACGATGGAGATAATTATGACAATGAATCCTAACCCTTTTATTGCCCCGTCCCTAAATCTACTAGGTACTTGACCAGGATTTCTCTACCTGGTGCTCTTTAAATGAAATTTGGTGCTCCCGTAATACTAGACAAAGATTGCTCACGATCACTAGCTGCCCTGAGGCCCTTACTTCAATACAAATTCTGTTGCACGAACCTGAATAATAGCGTTTGCAATACAAATTCTGTTGCACGAACCGGAATAATAGCGTTTAAATACAAATGCTTTTACACGAACCCGTATAGTAGCGTTTGCAATACAAATTCTGTTGCACGGACTGAGATAGTAGCGTTTGCGATACAAATTCTGTAGCACGAACCGGAATAGTAGCGTTTGCGATACAAATTCTGTTGCACGAACTGGAATAGTAGCGTTTGCAATACAATTTATGTTGCACGAACTGGAATAGTAGCGTTTGCAATACAAATTATGTTGCACGAACCGGAATAATAGCGTTTGCAATACAAATTCTGTTTCACGAACCGGAATAATAGCGTTTGCAATACAAATTAAGTTGCACGAACGAGAATAGTACCGTTTGCAATACAAATTCCGTTGCACGAATCGGAGTATTAGTGTTTACGATACAAATTCTGTTGCACGAACCGGAATAATAGCGTTTGCAATACAAATTCCGTTGCACGAACCGGAGTATTAGCGTTTGCAATACAAATTTCGTTGCACGAACTGGAGTATTAACGTTTGCAAAACAAATTCCGTTGTTCGAACCGGAATGGTAGCGTTTGCAATACAAATTCTGTTGCACGAACCGGAATAGTAGAGTTTGCAATATAAATTCTGTTGCACGAACCGGAATAGTAGCGTTTGCAATACAAATTCTGTTGCACGAACCGGAATATTTGCGTTTGCAATACAAATTATGTTGCACGAACCGGAATAATAGCGTTTGCAATACTAATTCTGTTGCACGAACCGGAATAATAGCGTTTGCAATACAAATGCTTTTACACGAACCGGAATAATAGCGTTTGCAATAAAAATTCTGTTGCACGAACCGGAATAGTAGCGTTTGCAATACAAATTCTGTTGCACGAACCGGAATAATAGCGTTTGCAATACAAATTCTGTTGCACGAACCGGAATAGTAGCGTTTGCAATACAAATTCTGTTGCACGAACCGGAATAATAGCGTTTGCAATACAAATTCTGTTGCACGAACCGGAATAGTAGCGTTTGCAATACAAATTCTGTTGCACGAACCGGAATAATAGCGTTTGCAATACAAATTCTGTTGCACGAACAGGAATAATAGCGTTTGCAATACAAATTATGTTGCACGAACCGGAATAGTAGCGTTTGCAATACAAATTATGTTGCACGAACCGGAATAATAGCGTTTGCAATAAAAATTATGTTGCATGAACCGGAATACTAGCGTTTGCAATATAAATTCTGTTGCACGAACCGGAATAGTAGCGTTTGCAATACAAATTCTGTTGCACGAACCGGAATATTTGCGCTTGCAATACAAATTATGTTGCACGAACCGGAATAATAGCGTTTGCAATACAAATTATGTTGCACGAACCAGCATATTAGCGTTTGCAATACAAATTCTGTTGCACCATTAATAAGGAACATAGGAGTCGAAGAACAACTCATTACACTCATATGGGACTTCTGCAATGGTCAAAATGCAATTGTACGTTTAAGATAAGGTATTACTAATCCAGTTCATATCAGAAAAGGAATAAGAGAATGATGTCCTCTCTCCCCAATTCTGTTCAATGCCTTTGGTGAGTTGATGATGGCAGAAGCTTTAGAAGACACATGTTTAGGAGTGAAGATCAATGGAATACCCATAAAGGTAAATATGTTCGCAGATGATCAGGCCATTCTAGCTGGCAATCCATCTACTTTGCAGGCAATGCTGTCAAGAGTTGCATCAACGGTGCAGAAATACGGCATAAAAATAAACACCTCAAAGACAAAATGCATGGTTGTCTCAAAATTCTCAAAACCTCTTCGATTAAAGATTAATAACTCGGACATACAACAAGTCAAATCCTTCACTTACTTAGGTCAAAAGATTACAGAGGACGGAGGTGCACCACTGAAGTTAAATGCCGCATTTCTCAGGCAAACTAGCTTTTATACAGAAGAGGAGATTACTGTGTACCAGTAGGCCTTCCCTCCGAATGAGAAAGTTACATGCTTTTGTATGGACAGTTGTGTTGTATGCCTGTGAAACGTGACACTAAATAAAAATGAAAAGAACCGTCTTGAAGCCTTTGAGATGTGGTGCTATCGTATGATGATCAATGTGACGTGGAGAGACAAGATATCGAACACTAGGGTTCTCGACACCGTGAACCAACGGAGATCAATCCTACGCACAATCCGTAAACGTCGTTTCGCATGGTGGGGTCACACAATGCGCCACTCCAATTTAATGAGAACTGTGGCAGAAGGATTCAGTGAGGGAAAACATCTACGAGGAAGACCTATAAATACCTTCCTTAAACAATTATAAACGACATCCAAGCACAGAATTATAATTCAGCGAAGGAGGCGGCAAATGACAGGACGATCTGGACATGTTTTATGGCAACTGATCAGTCTTAGGACTGTAAACCCATGATGATGATGATGATGATGAACAGGAATAATAGCGTTTTCATTACAAATCTGGACAGTCAGAAATGTTAATTTCATTTCAAAATTTCATTCTTTTGAAATAGTATTTAAATCTACTGTAAAAATAATTAAACACTCCATTTTTATGAGTAACAATAAAAATGCTGATTCGAATTTTAACTTTTTGTTTTTTACAAAGGCAAAAATAGTTGATTTATATGAATTAGAATTTGCTGAAGTTCAAAATGACAGTTAAAAATCTAGTTCAGTTCAGGTTTGGAAGTTATTCAAACTTTTACGTCCTTCACACATTATAATGAGACAAACCTTGTTGTGGTTATTAGGACACCTGCGGGACATTTTAACAGAAGTCTTGATTCCATACAGTAACGCAGAAACTGGTGTCACAATAGACTACACCACGGAAGACAAGCAATCTTAGACTTGTTAGCTAGAAACAAAACACAGCATTCATTGGCATTCCTGAAATAGGTAAAAAACGAGAGCTAAAACAGAAAAAAGGAGGTAATACAGTTCATATAGCACGAAAACGGGAACCAAAAAAAAAACAAAAATTATTGTCATTTTCGAATTCAGCTTACCTAAATCTATAGAGATTCGGTATTTTTGTTTATGTAAAAATTGCATTGTTGAACAGTGTAACATGCTTTGTTATGGTGGTTGTAGTAGAGTGTATTTATAATGCAGGTGAGAATTTGGGATGGAGGTGCACCGTGGCCTTAAGTTAGTACCTATCCTGGCATTAGCTTGGAGTGGGAAACCATGGAAAACAAACTAACTTACCTCTTCTCAGTTTTGCCTCACGAGGCTGAGTGGACACCTTTCCAGCCCTCAGACCTGAATTAAAATTCTTGGCAGAGCCGGGAATCGAACCAGGACCTCCGGGGTGACAGTCAAGAATGCTAGCCACTACACCAGGAAGTGCGCAAACGTAAGTGTGCAGACGTAGTCTTACCCAAGGTGTTCCCCCAGGGGCTCACATCTAGTGGGACGTGGGTTGGCGACCACGGGGCCACAGCTGAGTCCGGTATTGCTTCCACTTACTTGTGCCGGGCTCCTCTCTGTCTTCTTTCCTGTCGACCTCACTTGGTCAACTCTTGTTCTCTTCCGACCCCGACGGTATTAGGGTATCCGAGGCCTAGGGAGTCTCTTCCTTTCCCGCCTTAATTGTCCCTTGTCTCATCTTTTCTGATTCCCTCCTTCTGCGAGGGGTCAGCCTTCTTTTTCTTTTCATGTTATCTCCTGCCTTCTGCTCAAGGCCCTCAAGGAGGCCGGGTGTATGTAGCCCCACCACTTTTGGTGCACCCTAGATAATGCTGCACCCTCAGGGGCTCACGGCTGGTGAGTTCGGGAGTTGGCGACCCCGAGGGATTCCTGAGCTGGGTCCGTTTTCCCCTTTTGTCCCTTACCTTTGGGGAGGACCCTCTCCTCTTTCACTTTCCAATCTGCCTTTCGTGGCTCTCCTTCCTTCCAAGTCCCTCAATCCGCATTCTTCGAGGGTTGAGGGCATTTCTTTTCCTCCTGTCCTTTATTTGCCTTATTCTCCTTTAGTTTTCCATTTCTTCTTCTAGTATGTAGGTTAGTAGTTAGTTTTAGTTTTAAGTTTGCATTTCATTTTCTTCTTCACGATCACCCAAACCATCAGGGGCCGATAACCTAGATGTTAGGCCCCTTAAAACAACAATTATCATCATCATTACCCAAGGTATGGCAAACATAGTGGTTGTGTAACCAACAGATTATAACCGACTGGAATAGACACCCGAGTTAATATAATATCACTCGTATCTAGTTTGTACTTGACCACTCCGTTTTCAAACAATCCCTTTGTAACTGGACATTCATTTCTTGGAACTGGGTATTCTTTCTTCCGTAACCAAAGACTGTGTCTGTGCTGTGGTCTGCAGGTGGCGTGTAGTGTAAAATCTTAATGCAGCGTGACGTACAATATTGATGTATAACAGGTGGTCGAAGGATTTACGACAGAGGGGAAAAAAGAAAAGAAAACTTGTTCGCTTTATTGCTCAGCTTAGCTGAACCATTAAACATTTATAATTCCATTTACGAGGCTCACAGTGTCTGAGTACTGGTGTGCCCTTACAGGACCCATACACTCAGTGGTGAAAAGTCATAAGAAGGCACTGAATACGATGTTTATAACGAGTTGCTCCTCTGCGAGCCCTCAACATGACAGCGAGGCATCGACTATAGAGCATCCAGCGTTTAGAAAAGACTGTGGTTCTTATGGACTTTTACATTTAACGGACCCCCCCTACACTGGTTTCGCTACCTCACCTTTTATCAAGGAACTCTGAACACATATAATTTTCGTCATAATATCTTTCTACAATTATCTGCGAATGGATTACCTTTGTTATTGCATACAAGTATCGTTTATATTTCGTCTTAGTGATTTAACAATTTTCGAGGTTAGCACGCTGGAAAGAAGAGCCTCGTCCAGTGCTACATGCTCGTCCGGAGTGGAGCACGTGCTCAGTTCCGCCGGCAACATAAGTTCTGAAGCACTATCCGTCATTGGTGTTATTGTTGTGTGTCTGTTTTATTTTCTGTTCGATCGAATCAGGACTGCCGACAGTTGGGTTTGAACCCACTATCTCCCGAATGCAAGCTCACAGCTGCGCACCCCCAACCGCAAGGCGTGTAACTCACTACAATATTACAAATATTAATCTAAACAAAACAACAAGAATAAAATTGAAAGAAACTAAATTATAGCCTTAAAAAAAAGTGATGATCAACAGTATTGCTGACGTAAAAATTGTGAACATCGTCAGCATACAGTACATCCGAGAAGGAAGGAAGGGTTGTGCTCTCGACATCTGTCAATCAGTAATGCACAACGAAATGAATGTCGTTATTGGTTCTCTTCGCGTACCTTACGGTATCTTTAATACTGGTCAAATCCTTTAACACCTGCAAAACTGCTCCCTCCTGTGCGTGTTCTACTTCAGGTAGCTGCTGGAGTTGTGTTGTCTCGCTAACTTATGAAAGGACAGTACTCAAAGCGGGTGAACATAACGTATGACGTCAGCGCTACCTCTGCTTAGAGTTAGCAACACTGTCGCCATAAGGCTCCACAGTCTTTTCTAAATGCTGGATGCTCTCTAGACAAGAAATGTATTCCTGACTCCCAACATTCAACTGGGCGGTGATCTGACTCAGTAGCCCTTCGATCTTGGTTCTGCTGAGGTGACGTGATATCCGTTCGTTAAGCACCTGTGGTCATCCCGTGCGGCGGTTTACGCGGATGATAAGTCATTATCTCTGCGATATTAAAGATCCACCCTCGACACTGTTGACTTCGGAAACTCGAATATAAGGGGGGAATCTCCGAAATGTTATGACCCATGTGCTGTGCGCCGATGATCATCCCAAGTTCAAAGTCGATTAACTCGCGAAGTGTTGCCAATTTCACTACACTCGTGTCTGTGGCAGACTGATCTGCTCCACTCAGGAGTCACACACGGCACAATTTCTCATGAGATTATCCTTCTCGTGAATATTGGCCACTCAGTGTGTATGAAAATAGCTGCCTACACTGACATTTTTATTAAAACGCAAAATGTTCTCATCGAAATATTTTCTAACTGGCATTAGCACCATTTTTCGAGGAGGGGGGGGGGTCAGACCTCTTCTTATACAATGAGTCTCTCTCACGACTCGGCCGGCCGGCGCGCCCAACTTATCTGCCTCCCGTTGACTCATCACGGCCCGCTCGGCATAGCATAGCAATAAGAACAGAACAGCACTTGGCTCACTTTATCCGTGCATGACATGAGATACCAATTACAATTTTGAAAGTAAGAATTAATAAACTAAGGTCGTACCTTATGACAGGAGATGTTGGAAACGTTCTCCTCCTACATCCACACATTTCTGGCATCGTCTTAGGAAATTCCGATTCACACGCATAAGTTCGTCTTCCGTAATTGAGGCTATTTCTCTCCGGATATGTTCTGCGATTTCATTTACTTTTTCCTCTTTATGTACGGTACACGTTTTGTAACACTTCGCTTCTTATCGAGTAGAGAACCAGTTCCCCTCAATTTGTTTACGAGCTTCCGCACCGTCTCTCTATGTGGAGGGCGCACACCTGGAAAGTGTGTTATGAAACGTTTAACGACTTCCCTGCAAGACTCTGTTTTCACAATATTATCGTATATAAATACCCACCCTCTACCGTGTACACACGTGGAGCCATTATGAGAATTATACCCAAAAGTAACACTTCACAACTCGAAAATAGTTGGAGCGACAGATGAACACTAAATACACGTTTTAAGCATGGACCAGAACTGCGAAGTGCGGGCTGTGTAACAGGAAGCGATCAGTCAACGGGAGGCAGATAAGCTTGGTGCGCTGGCCGGCCCAGTCGTGAGAGAGACTCACTGTATTTCTCAAGGTTCTAAAAGAGCAGAGTGTGTGTAGCCACTACACACTCTGGGTAAGACTACAGAACCAACAAAATATTAAGACCAAGAGGAGAAATCTGTTAATAAACTCTTGATTCTATATTTATGCCACAAATTGGTCTGTGATTATGTTCCTCGTGGTATATTCAACATGTGAGCAATGTTTCATCAAAGTCGGGAGATTAGTAAGTTAGTTAGTCAGTTATTGTTGTCTTAAGGGGCGGACCAGAAGGGTCATTTGTCCCTCAAGTTGGGAGATTGACGTTCGTCATGTTCCTTTGTCAGTGGTAGAGTAAGGGCGTATTGAGCGTGGGTTTACGTCCATATTTTAATTCTTCATTTTTCAACTAAATGACTTGTGCTACTGATGACAATTTTGGCGTAAATTTTTGTGAAAGATATAGTGGTCTTTTGATAATATATTTATTGCATACTAATGTACATAACTGAGATGCTTACAATTGCACAAAAAGTTATTCCTTGCTATAGTCTACTATCGATCTTACTCCTTTACGACAGATAGGTTATATGCCATTTGTCACAGTGATTATAGCACAGTTATCGTAAACATTTTCATGTTAATTTATCGAATAGTATTCCAGATGTTGAACTCAGGTGAAAATGTCGCACGGTTGCTATATTGGATTAGTCACATTTATCAAAATTTGAAAGATACGTTCGAGGTTGGAAGGGGGTAGAAGCTAGTGCTTACCAAGTTTCATTCAAATCGCTCCAAATAATCACATTTCAAGAGGGAGGACACAAAGACACACGATCACACATACGGACATCACTATTTTGATCGCAAAAGTTGAGAGTAGATTCTAGTGAGAGTTAATATGATAAATGGTGGAGTGACATTGGGTATCCATGGCTGTCATAATAACACAATGACAATGGAAGTGAGCAATAATATCTGTAAATAAGACTGACACGTTACGCAAGATTTTACACATAATAATGAGGCTTCGGTGGCGTAGTTGGTAGCATTCTGAGCTTCTATGCCCCAGATAGCGGGTTCAAACCCGGCCGAAGCCGTCGGATTTTTTAAGAGCGTTAAAATCCCTCAGTATGCCTTCCTTCGGAGGGGAAGTAAAGCCCATGTCCCATGTCATAGATTTATGTCATGTTAAAGAACTTTCCACTAATTACACCTGTGTTAAACTAAATTGTATAAGTTAAGAATGTAAACAACGCTCTTAGGTTGCTACGTTCATTGCCAAGAGCCGACTGCGGTGGCGTCTAGTAGCTAAGTTCTGAACTAGGCCTAGTAGTCGTTGACGGTGGCGTTTGGCGGCCAAAGTAGGAACTATTTGAAGAAAAAAAAGTTGCAGTCTTAACTTGAATTAAAAATACCGATACACACACTAATACAGTCATCACAATTAACACCGGTTGTCAGACAGATTCTACACACACCCAAAGTACACGGGGCTACATGACCGCATTGTCGCAGCCCCTAAACTAAGGAACCAACCTACCAACAAATAATTATCTAAACATTATATATAGTCACCTCACTTTCCTCGTTAACGAGGAAACCTAGCTGGACGGATGTTTACATTCCATAGCTGCGGGGTGCCGAGGCGTTCACGGCTTAAGGCCGGTGATCGTGGAACAGATGGAGGAAGCAGCTTATTGGTCAAGAACCGTCAGGTATTTGTCAGCCGTAAATAATGGCTATTGTCGGCTCGTGCTAATGCTTAACGTTTGAGTCGCCGGTCGTTAACCAGGATAGTGAGGCTACTATACAGTATACACAGTAGTGTCCCGCTAATCCGGACTGATTGGGACCGAACACTGTTCGGATTAGCGAAAATTTGGTTTAGGTGGACTTTCGTGAAATACGACAATATATTGGCTTTAAGGATCGAAAACCAATACTGTACTGTAATGTTTTAAAGGCACTGTTGGCGTCTACCTAGCTTGCAGCAATGCCTCTGCGACACATTAACTTCCACTAATGGTAATCGGCAAATCGGCATAACTCAGTGTTTCAAAAACATGGATACAGGAAACAAATATCACTGACTTCAATTCTTAAGTGTTGATTCGCTTTTCCGTTTGTTTTGTCGTTTACGTAAAAGAAAAAAACAATGCATTCAAACTTTGTTATGCACATTGTTAGTAGATCTAGGCCTTCCGTTTTTTAGTTTTTGTGCATAAGATAGCCGACAGATTCACTGTTTGCTCTAGCAGCATTTATTTCATGTTTATCCATGCTAATAAATTTACGAGTTTACCTGTAGAAACTAGTTTAATCTTAATCTATATTTTTCCTGTTTTAAAATAAAAATCAAATTCGGTAGATATATTTTCCTAGCCCGGTTCGGATTAGGAGGATTTTCAGATTAGCGGGGTTCGGTTTGGCCGGGACTCTACTGTATATATACAGGGTGATTCTTATTAACGTTTAAAACTCCCTGTAGCGACGTAGATGGCAATGAGAAAAGTAATTTGATATAGGACACTTAGGATCGCAAGTGTCCGGAAATACCTTAAAAGTGAATCACAACTGTTAAACATATGACGTCATCAGGTGACGGCTCAGCTCGACCGGTCAGGTCCGTGCACTCGTACGCACACCAAACTATCGAAAGCAAACCTTGAATATCATATCACTCTGGCTCCGTGTCTGCGTGTACGACTCGGGCGCGTGGGGTTCGAGGTTTGAATCTGGGGCCTGTCCATCATATTTTTTGTTCTCTCTCTTCTCCTTTCAGGTGGAAGCAGATTGTTAGTTGACATTAATAACGCTTTGTATTACAAATGAGATCGGAAACGTTCGGGAATTTTACACTGACTTCGATAGGATGGGGCGAAATTAGTCATTCGACAAGAACTGCTGTACTAGATAAAAAACGGTTTGAGAATTCTCAGCCACACAGTTCAATACGGTACGTCAAATGAACCGTTTTACATTCCATGAGCCTGCAGACATGCACCTTTGTTATGGTGCTGCAAATTCGAACGCACTTGCTGCAAGGCGGCTGTAGCAACGATTTCCCCAACGCGTTCTGCCTTCTCACGTGACCCTCAGCCGTTTGTGGGTTGTAATGTTTAACAGCAAAAACGTTCGGTGATACATGCGCAAAAATAAAAGCGATGCTTCCACTTGAAAGGCGAAGAGAGAGAAAAAAAATGTTGTGGATAGGGCAAGGAATTGAACCTCGAACCCCACACGCCCGAGTCGCACACCCAGACACGGCGCCAGAGTGATATGACATTCAACGTTTGCTTTGGATGCTTTGATGTGCGTAAGAGTGCACGGGCCTGACCGCTCGAGCTGAGCCGTCACCTGATGACGTCATATGTTTAACAGTTGTGGTTCACTTTTAAGGTATTTCCGGACACTTGCGACCCTAAGTGTCCTATATTAAATTGCTTGTCTCAATGCCATCTACGTCGTTACAGAGAGTTTTAAACGTTAATAAGAATCACCCTATATATATATGTGGGAAACGGTTTCCAGATCATGACACTTACAAGCATCGAAATAGAACTGAATTATTTATTAAAAACAATAAAACTTATTAAAATACAGTAGAGAATTAAGGGGATGTGTTTCGTGGCTCGTCGGAACTCGGAATATTGCTTCTCTTCTTTTTATTCTCAGACAATGGCGCTGAGCATACTCCTGCGCCCGCTAGATCCCATACTCGGCCTTCTTGATTTTCATCCGGCTCCCACACTCGGCCGTCCTGATCCTCATTCACCAAACCGGTGATATTTGTAGGTGATATCGTTGAATACCGCTTCCCGTCGTTTCTCTCTGACGAGTCGCTATCCTCTTACCACATCCACAATCCTCTGTCGTCGTTTAGATTCCGACCCTCGTCGTCGTCGTCGTCACGGCACCACTAATTGTCACTGAAACTGAAGAACAAATTTTGCTAGCCTATGAATCCTCGTCGTAGATTCGCACGTCGTGGGCTCACAAAACTGCACGTCGTCTCGTCGTCAGCGTCGTAGGCAACAGCAACAAATATGATTAGCCGTCCACTTCGTCGAAAATAGCGTTGTATTTTGCGTCGTACTTCGTGTCGTGGATTGCGTGGTAACTCGTTGTTTCAGTCCATCCCGGACGAGCCCCCATTTGTGGGAAACGGTTTCCAGATCATGACACTTACAAGCATCGAAATAGAACTGAATTATTTATTAAAAACAATGAAACTGATTAAAATTTAAAATTTTCAAATTCGCTTGGCCGCCATGTTCGTTTTGTAGTTAACCGGTTTTTGAAAGTCTTATAGATAAACTTCCAGTAGTCCCCTTTATCTTCGTACAAAATTTCAGGGTTTTACCGCTAATAGTTTCAGAGATATAGAATGCCGGTGAAATATTTCGCACATCCGCCATCTTGTGATTATGTAAACAATTGAACGAAGTTAGATGTCGGTGCATTACAATGTATATAAACATATACTGTACCAAGTTTCATTGCGTTTGGTTGGTCAAATCGCGAGAAACGTCTATTTAAAAGTACCAAATTCGCTTGGCCGCCATGTTGGTTTTGTAGTTACCAGGTTTTCAAAAGTCACATAAGTGAACTTATAGTAGTTCCCTCTATCACCATAGAAAATGTCAGGGTAATATCGGTAATAGTTTCGGAGATATTGAATGCTGGTGAAATATTTCGCACAGCCGCCATGTTGGATTGGTGAGTCGTAACAAAATTTGAAGGGCACGGTCGAGGTCGCCGGGAATAGTGCTATGAACTTTCCGAGTTTCATTGAAATCGCTCCAGCCGTTTAGATTTTATTAGGGGGGGACACACACACGAATCACACACACACACACGCACACACACACACGGAAAAGGTGATCTCATAAGCCTATTTTTTCAAAATTGAAAATAGGCTAAAAATCACGAAAAGAATTAGAAAACATATGAATAAATAAGAATAGAATGAATATAAATGTACCTTAAAGCAGCGTTTCCCAAACTGTGGTACGCGTACCACTGATGGTACGCTCGTACTGCTGCAGTGGTACACGGTGATGTTACGAAAAATATAAAAAATATTAAATAAGTTACAAAAAAAGAAAAATATAAAATTTAAAAATATAAAAGCGTTGCTATGTTGCCGGAGGACTTTAAGGCCAAAGACAATGAGCAGTTTTATGAATTGGATTGTGATTCAGAAGGAAGGCAAACGTTTTCAAAAATGGCTGTTGTGGACTTTTGGGTTGAGGGGCGTGTAGACTATGCAGGCGTAGCTGACAAAGCAATTAGAATTTTACTGCTTTCACTACTTCGTACTCGTGCGAGACTGCATTTTCTTCACTTGTTTATCTCAAGAATAAATACCGGAATAGGCTCCTTACAGTGGAAAACTATCTTCGTTTGAGACTCAGCATTCTTAAACCAGACATTCCTAAGATGGCTTCTAATCTTCACGCTCACATTTCACATTGAAGTCGTTAGTTGAACTTTGGCTTTTATGTTTAATTATTACGAGTTATTTTATTAATATTATTTGTACAGTGTCATTTCTGAATGTTTGAATTGAATACGGTACTTATTGTAATAAATAATAAACCAACTGGACACACTTTTTATCATTTGAACTCCAACAGTCCAACTCTAACAAACACAATTTACAATACGTCTATTGGTCTACTAAGCCTCCGTGGCTTAGGCGGCAGCACGCCGGCCTCTCACCGCTGGGTCCGTGGTTCAAATCCCGGTCACTCCATGTGAGATCTGTGCTGGACAAAACGGAGGCAGACAAGTTTTTCTCCGGGTACGCTGGTTTTCCCTGTCAAAATTTCATTCCAGCAACACTCTTCACTATCATTTCATCTGTAATTCATTTAATCATTGCCCCAGAGGAGTGTGTCAGGCCTCGGCAGCCGGCACAGTTCATATCCTCGCCGCTAGATGGGGGCTTCATTCATTCCATTCCTGACCCGGTCGGAGACTGGAAGCAGGCTGTGGATTTTCATTTTCTATTGGTCTAGTACGTAGTGGTGGTGGTAGGGTGGGGGTTATAGTTACTATAACTCCCAACCATCAGGTGGTACGCGAGAGATTCTCATCCCTTAAAGTGGAACACACACACGAAAGTTAGGGAAACACTGCCTTAAAGGACTGCTTGGAAATAAATAAGGTTCGATTATACTGAATCGGACGTCGCTGCTACGTATATGTTGTATCTTCCAGTTGTATGACGATCACTTCAGTGTGGTTTAATATAGGCAACTAGGCAACACTGAAATATGGCTTCTAACGCTTCAATTGTCATTAATAGAGCTGGGATTTGTATGTAATTACATATTTTACATATTTTTTCATATTTGTGGGTATTCTACATATTCTTAGTGATATTACATATAATTACATATTTCAAAGTTTTCCTGTTTTTATATGAAATAAATTGCTGAATTGAAGTTTCACACTTAATGTGGGGCAGTTGTCTGTCCTCTCAACAGGGGGATTAATGTAATTATGAGTGACAGGTATTTGAGAGGATGATAGGATGATAAGTGCTGTGCATGGGGAAACTGGTGCAAGTGTATTGAGTAAATTGCAAAAAAGTGTTGAAGAGAAATCCCGGTTATTCAACATTTCACAGTGTGTGCCGAATTCTAAATGGAGATGACGTTGATCCTCCCGAGGACATTTCTCTAGCGAAAATTCCTCTCCTAAAATTTGCCCCTGTTACATCATGTGATGTTGAAAGATCTTTCTCTGCATATAAGAACATCCTAAGTGACAAACGCCTTTCCATGACCCCAAAGAACATTGAAAAATACTTAATAGTTCACTGTGCTACAAAATGTAATATAAAGCGTGTTTCGTGTGATGTAACTGACAAAATGGTAAGTTTTTATTAATTATATGATATTACATAATTTGCCCAATCTACATATTTTGCTACAAATTTTGGTGCTTTTTGTTACATATTATGCCACTTGACATTACATAAAAATCCCAGCTCTAGTCATTAACGTCCCAATGGTTGGGATATTTGGGAGAAACTATCATCGTATTCTCGTGAAACCCTCGGAGTATGAGGCAGGATTTTTGACGATAGCGAGAATGTGGAATGAAGATTATGAGGAAGTCAGCACAGCAAACAAGATGATGGAGGTCCATTTCACAAGAATTTCATATTCAGCTAATTGCTATCTTCACATGCGAGGAAAGAATGTTGCGGAGTGTTTAATGGCCAGTACTACATTACTGTTGAGAGATGCGGTGTGTCTGTGATAGGCCGTGGGAGAGATTATTATCCCTAATCGTTCAAATTCACTGCGGCATCTCACAGGCACAGTTGAGAATTGTTGGCCTGCTGACCCATCAATTATTCCCAACTTTCAGATCTATTTCTGTTCTTTTTGTTTGTTGTTGATTCAATTAGGGGTTTGGCATATATTTAGATGAGAGACAAGGAAAATATACCTTCTTGTCAATTCAATTATTATTCATGTTCTAAAGAACCGGTTTCGATCCCATTATGACCTTCATTAGCAATATATAATGAACATAAATAGAAACAAATATGAAGTTACAAGCTCGTGAAATTATATGAGAGAGGTAAAACAATAATTGTCTAAGTGTTGTCGAGAGAAATAGTTCATCATCATCATCATCATCATCATCATCATCATCGTCATCATAATCATCATCATCATCATCATCTTCATCATCATTTACAAAGGCAAAGCCTTGTCGCGGCAGCCACATTTGACGGTTTTCTTCTCGTCTCATCATGCTACCATAAGATACACATGCCAGTTCTCCAATGGAGTCCTTGATGCATGACATCCTTGGCCGTCCCCTAGGTTTCTTTCCCAATACGTTGCACTCGATAATGATTTGGAGAAAAGACTTGTGCCTGAATACATGTCCAAGGAACTTTGTTTTCCTCTTCTCTATTGTTTTTAATAAACATCGATCCTCCTTCACGTCCTGCAGAACAAGATCATTTGTTTCCCTGTCCATCCAAATTGCTCTTGTCATTCTTCTCCCAAACAACATTTCTGCAGCCTTAGGTTTTGTTTCCTCCAGTTTCCCTAATGTCCAGGTTTCGCATCCATACGGTAAAACACTCCAAACAAAGGTCTTGAAAATGACTTTCTAATCCTCAAACTGAGGTGATTATTTAACAATATGTCCTTTTCATTTCGGAATGCTTGTTTTGCTACCAGTATTCTTTTCTTGATAACTGAGAGGCACTTGTTATTAAAGATTATCACACTACCCAAATATGGGAATTCTGTGATTTGTTCAACGTGTAAAAATTTACAAAAGAAGTTAGATTCAACAATATTTCTAAAATGCTTTCTGTCTAAACTATTTAAAAAGAATAAAATCAGTCCGTCACAAACCATTTTGATTAGTATGAAGAATGTTTCTCCAAAAGCAGCTCGATGTTGGAATGCCATTGTTGTGGAACCGATGTTTTATGAACTGTGTTAGTTAATTTATCATTTGAAGGCTGGAAGAACGTGTATTTTACTGTCCATAAGTTTTTGACGGGAAAATATCACTAATACCATAATTGCGATTATAAGCCATGGGATCTCCGTTTTACGTGGAATCCAAACCACCAGATGTGACATTTCACCTCGAAAGTCCCACACGTATACTGCGCGAATCCAAGCTCTATGAACTTGCGGGGTGAGGAGAAAGAGCAGGGAAGGGTCAGGCGAGAAGAGAAGGGCCTGTTAACAGCCCGCCGTGTTACTTGACATGCTCGTCTATTCCAATACTGCTAACATAGGGTCTTTTCTGAAACCAGTGTGGTGTTAGGAATGAGTCAGTGAGTCACCGACCAATGTATTTGGTTCTGTACTATGCACGGACCGAGAAACCTTATCACTCGTCAACACCACTTCTCATAGTGCGCGATGCACATTCCTCTCAGGTCCATGCAGCTTAGAACCGAGCAGTACACACACTACTACATTCACCACAATGACTCAGGTTGTCAGATTCCATATGGGACTAAAACTCAGCAATTAGTCTAGGTTTGTGCAGTGTCTTGTGTGGGGTTTCGCCTAGGACACCAAGCTGGCTCATCGGCGGGCTCTTGGTGTCCCCGCCAGGACCCCCACAGGAGTAACGAACTGCGCGCTACCTCCCTTTGTATAGAGTGCAACTGCACTACTTTGCTGCGAGAACTAAAAGATCAAGCAGCCTTAACCTCCCTACGAAGACTCCCAAAAAGATGGTATATTGGCTTTCACGGCCGGTGAAAGTAGTGCAGTAGCAAAGTAGTGCAGTTGCACTCTATACAAAGGAAGGTAGCGCGCAGTTCGTTACTCCTGTGGGGGTCCGGGCGGGGACCCCAGGAGCCCGCCGATGAGCCAGCTTGGTGTCCTAGGCGAAACCCCACACAAGACACGGCACAAACCTAGAAGAATTGCTGAGTTTTAATTCACCGGCCGTGAAAGCCAATATACCATCTTTCCATATGGGACTGTTGGTCACACTGTCGCAAACCCCTACATGATTCAACAACGACAAGAAAATAGAAGCAGCCTAGCTACAGAAAAAGTCTCTGTTGGAGATTTCTATGCTGTTATTATCCAACCATTCCATAATATTATTGTTATTATTTTCTTCCTTATTTGGTATTCTTAATAGCTTCGTGCCACTCAGACTGCCAGTCAATTATGTTTAATGAGAATAACGTAGCTTGCCCTCGCCGGAGATAGGTGACGCTAGAGAAGACAGTATCAGCTGTATTTACATACATAAGGTGCTGGATGTCCTGTAATGACACGCTCATATCTGATTGTGAATATTTAACAGGGGGAATTGGTGAAATGACGGGTGTTACTTTTATTTGATGGATATTCTAGCCATAAATGGCGGACTGGTCTGTGCAAGATGTCTGCGCACATACTGTGAGGGAAATACTCTTTCTTAACCCTCCGTTAGGTGAGCGGAATTTATCAACATTAGTCGCGCCGGGTTTGGCGGCCCCACGTTATTGTTCCATATCCTATAGGGAATTGTTGTAGCTTTGAAAGCTTATCTATACTAATATAATAAGGCTGAAGAGTTTGTCTGTCTGTGTGTTTAAACGCGCTAATCTCTGGAACTACCAGTCGGATTCGAAAAATTCCTTTTTTATGTGATAGCCAAATTCAAGAGGAATAGTTTAGGCTATGTAGCATTAGGCTACACCTCTCAGGAAACCTTAAAAATAGATTTTTGTTCAGTAAGTCGGAAGAACAAGCGCTCCTGAACCTAAGTCTATTGTTATCAAGCAATGCGGCTGCATCACGTCGCCCCTACCAGTGTTCTGGTGCAGAATTGCGAGCTGCTTATACATTGCAGTCACGGGGAGTAATTAGTGCAAAAAGATTTCTTATGCCCCTTAAAACAGTTATCATCATGACAATAGTAGGCCTATGCCTCTGTATAAGGGCGATGGTGTTGGTGCAGTGTACTGAGGTTATCAGCTCCAATAACAGTGGGTTCTTTCCGATCTTTATCCTTGAGCGCTCCAGTTCTGTAGTAGTATTCATTACCATCCATAAAACAAATAAATCCACCTAGCAATGCCGGGCACTATTGCTAGTGTATTAATATTTGGCAAATGGTCAGAATCTCTACATAGTATAAGGCGAAGTCCCCGATTCTTGGATGTAACGGGTAATCTCAAGAACCACTGGATGGATTTTGATTCGATTTTCCCCATTCTGTAAAGGATTTCTCGAGGAAGGTTTCTGTAGAAAAACATTCATTTATGACCAAAGGAAGCCCAGCAGTAACTTTTCCAGTGAATCAAGTCTAAGAAAAGACTTCCGTCCGTGCGCCGTTCAAGCTTATGCTGAGCAAACCGTTAATAATATCTATGAATGCAAGAATTGTTCAGCATGGAAATGTTCTACAAAAAGTCCACGAAAGCATATCTCTATCTTTAAAACATCGTCCACTACAGTATAAGTGTTTTTACGTTTTCATTTCTTCCAACAATCTCCATTCAGTGGACATTTGTTTTAAGTTACTAGCTTCAGAGCGAGTTTTCGAGTTAGCGAGCTTCAGACAGAATCAAACTGTCGTGTCGTGTCGACTTCAGACTTCAGAGAAGAGTATAGGTTATGTGTTTGGAGTTTCGCTGTTCACCTCGGCTTTTCTGAATTGTGTCTGGGGCCTGCCGTCCGTGCGCCTTTTAAGCTTACGCTGGGTAAAGTATTATAGGTACTGGGCGAAGCTGGGGCGGGTTGCTAGTAGAGAATATATTTTATAAAATTAGTTAGATTTTAATGAAAATTAGAAAAACACAATATCTGTGACATAAAAATACTTTCAAAAATACATTATTAAACTTGATTTTAAACCCGGCTGAAGCCGTCGGATTTTTTAAGAGCGTTAAAAATCCCTCATTATGCCTTTCTTAGGAGGGGAAGTAAAGCCGGCGGTGCCATGTCATAGATTTATGGCATGTTAAAGAACCATCCACTAATTACACCTGTGTAAAGCTAAATTGGATAGGTTAAAAATGTAAACAACGCTCTTAGGTTTCTACGTTCGTTGCCAAGAGCCGACTGCGGTGGCGTCTAGTAGCTAAGTTCTGAACTTGGCCTAGTAGTCGTTGACGGTGGCGCTTGGCGGCAAAAGTAGGAACTATTTGAAAAATTCTAAGTTGCAGTGTGTACTTAAATTAAAAATCAGATAACTTATCACACACTAATACAGTCATCACAATTAACACCGGTTATCAGACAGATTCTACACACACCCAAAGTACACGGGGCTACATGACCGCGTTGTCGCAGCCCCTAAACTTAAGAGCCAACCAACCAAACTTGATTTTAAAATCGGTGGTACTTCAGTAAATTAAAATAGGTACATGTTTGCTCAACAACAGTGTGTTTAATGTTAGGACTAATCTGAAATCCCCAATTTGGGAAAGCTTTCCCATGACGATCAGTAAAATTAACAGTGAATTTCATATACTTGGATAAACGTATCATATTTTGTGGTATAGAAGGTACTATCCCGGTATTTGCCTGGAGGGAGTGTGGAAAAACTACACTCAGGATAACCGATGTCGACTCCGCGATTCAAACCTGCAGCTGCCCTCGTGGCAGTGGTATACGATTCAACGATTACGCAGGGTGTAAGCTAACATGATAGCAAAGACTAGTTCCCAGTTTACCGCTGGCTGTGGTGTCGCAAACGGGTAATACCATGATTCCATGATTGGGAAGAATCTCTCCACAGTAGCGGCTTGGGTGGCGTAGTTGGTAGCATGCTGAAATTCTATGCCCAAGGTCACGGGTTAAAACCTGGCCGTAGTCGTCGGATTTTTTAAGAGCGTTAAAAATCCCTCAGTATGCCTTCTTTGGAGGGGTAGTAGAGCCAGCGGTCCATGTCATAGATTTATGGCATGTAAAAGAACCTTCCACTAACAAAACTTGTGTGAACAAAATTTGTAGGTTAGGTTTGATTAATGGTCTTAAGTCCCAACGTTCGTCACCAGGCGCTGTTTGCTATGGCATCTAATAGTAGCCAAGTTCACAGTTAGGTGTCGTGGACGGTTGCATTTGGTAGCGAAAGTAGGAACTACTTGAAATTATCGTCTGCAGTCCTTATTTGAATTAAGAACAGATAACACACGCTAATACAGTCATAACTAGGGCTCGGATTTATAGGTAAATAAATATTTTTTTTATGTAAACACATATTTTAAGCATTTTTCTATAAATACATAAATTCCTGCTTTTCACTTATTAGCTCATAAAAGGTCATATATTTACATTTTTTTAAATCAGTATGCTAGATCTATCAATTTATTGCATTTTTGTTCTGTGTTATTTCAACAGGGAAGAACCTGCGAGCTATCTAATCTTCATGCAGAGCTTGCAACTGTGTTATTCATAACTTGTCGCCCCGTGCCACTCACTGTGGAAGCTGGGGTTTTCCTTGTCCATAGCCATATTGCATCACGTACTAGACCACTCCCTTCCCCAGCTACCTGGAATCAGTGTCACTCACATGCAGTTCATTTCTGGCACTATGAAATGTCATTTATGGCACTGTGAACTGTCTTTTCTGGCACTGTGAAGTGTAAGGCAGCTCTACGATGCCTAAAGTAAAAACAACTACAAGTTATCGTCCGTTGCAGAATTTAAAGTTAACTTTACTTCTGATGGGGGCGTTCTGTTTAGCCAGCCATTTGGGAAAGCAATCAAGGCTGAACAGCGATCTCATGTTAATAAACTATTATTATAATTAAATATTTTTACTTTTTTGTCACATATTTCAGGTATTTTTAATACACAAAGAATAAATTAGTCAGAACAATTAACACTGGTAATCAGACAGATTCTACACACACACAAAGTACACGGGGCTACATGACCGCGTTGTCGCAGCCCCTAAACAGAGGAACCAACCAACCATCTCTCCACGGTCTCAGTGGTTTATGTACACCCCTGCGTCAGGACCTGCTTCATGCTATCAACACATGGGAGAAGTCTGTCCGTAGCTAAAGTAGATTAATTTAATTTTCATGTTTGCTTTAGTCACGAAAGCTACGACAGAATAATTATATGGTTTTATCCCCTCAAAGCGGATAGTGTGAGGCAAAAACCGCAAACCGCCTAGAGCAATAAAGAACAGCTTAAACCATCGAGGATACGAGATTTCTAGACCTCACCTGACGGCTGTTAGCTTACCTAGTGGTTCTTTTCTTATTAACCTGATATCAGTACAAGTTACGCGGCCCCTTTAATGGTCTGGTCTATGAAGAGGAGAACGTTGTTGTTGTCCTTGATTCATTTAGGGACTTGGTGACATCGTGTCATGTAGCCCGACTTGTGTGTATGGAATCTGTGTATTGAAAATGAAAATCCACAGCCTGCTTCCTGTCGACCGACCGGGTCAGAGAATAGAATGAATGGAGCCCTGATCTGGCGGCGAGGATATGAACTGTGCCGGCTACCGAAGCCTGTCGCACTCCCCTGGGGCAATGATTAAATGAATGACAGATGAAATGAAATAATAGTGGAGAGTGTTGCTGGAATTAAAGTTGTGACAGGGAAAACCTGAGTATCCGGAGAAAAACCTGTCTGCCTCCACTTTGTGCAGCACAAATCTTAAATGGAGTGACCGGGATTTGAACCACGGACCCAGCGGTGAGAGGCCTGCGTACTGCCGCCTAAGCCACGGAGGCTCAGAATCTGTGTAATGAAAAATGAAAATCCACGGCCTGCTTCCAGTCTCCGACCGGGTCAGAGAAGAGAATGAATGAAGCCCAGATCTGGCGGCGAGGATATGAACTGTGCCGGCTGCCGAAGCCTGTCGCACTCCTCTGAGGCAATGATTAAATGAATGACGGTTTAAATTAAATAATAGAGGAGAGTGTTGCTGGAATGAAAGTTGTGACAGGGAAAACCTGAGTATCCGGAGAAAAACCTGTCTGCCTCCGCTTTGTGCAGCACAAATCTTACATTGAGTGACCAGGATTTGAACCACGGACCCAGCGGTGAGAGGCCGGCGTGCTGCCGCCTAAGCCACGGAGGCTAAGAATCTGTGTAATAACCAGTGTCATTATAATGGCTGTTCTAGTGTGTGTACTTGTAATTTGGGATATGATTTGCGTAGGAGGAAAACGTTGATTATGTTAGGTACCATCCCAGCATTCGCCTGTAGTATATGCGGAAAACCAACTTCTTGGTTGACTGAGGTAGGAATCAAACCCACCTCATCACAGTTCTGCCTCACGAGGCAAGACGGTGACGCATCGGGAAATAGCTTCAGTGTTTTTCTTGTTACTGCTTCAATGAGGGGCTTGGTCATTTAGCCCCGTGTACTTGGGTGTGTGTATAATTTGTCAAATTACCCGTGCCACTGTCGCGTCTGTAGTAGTAGGCTATATCTGAAGACCCCACGGAAAGAACGGGGTAAGTCCATTCTTTTCGGAAATGAGTTTACGGTGCATTCTGGTGGCCAGCTATCGTCACTACAGGTCAGTTGAAATTAATTTCAAATAAAGCGGAATGTCACCGAGATACATAGGATTTTATTTTCAGTGGAAACGGAAAGAACGTCCCATATCCTCTCACTTTCTTTCATAATTTAATTTTAGTTATTTGTGTTACATGTACTTCCTTTATAAGAAATAAATTTGCCTTCTTACCTTCAATTGGTGTGTTTTAAGTACACACATCAAAAAAAGTTTTGCATCACCTCGGTTCCAAGAGTTCCGGAACCTTTAAATACAAAGGGAATAGAGATCAACACAAACAACATTTCAGCTCGTTTTATTGCTCATGAGACCCACACATTGCATGTTGTACCATCATACAGCTAGACTTTCAGCATTTGTGGTCCAGATTGCAGTACACACCACTACCTCTAATACCCAGTAGCACGTCCTCTTGCATTGATGCATGCCTGTATTCGTCGTGGCATACTATCCACAAGTTCATCAAGACACTGTTGGTCCAAATTGTCCCACTCCTCAACGACAATTCGGCGTAAATCTCTCAGAGTGGTTGGTGGGTCAAGACGTCCATAAACAGCCCTTTTCAACATATCCCAGGCATGTTCGATAGGGTTCATGTCTGGCGAACATGCTGGCCACTGTAGTCGAGCGATGTCGTTATCTTGAAGGAACGCATTCACAAGATGTGCACGATGAGGTCGAGAATTGTCGTCCATGAAGACAAATGCCTCTCCAATATTCTGCCGATATGGTTGCACTATGGGTCGGAGGATGTCATTCAGGTATCGTAAAGCCGTTTCGGAGCCTTCCATGACCACCAGTGGCGTACGTCGGCCCCACATAATGCCACCCCAAAACATCAGGGAACCACCACCTTGCTGCACTCGCTGGACAGTGTGTCTAAGACGTTCAGCCTGACCAGGGTGCCTCCAAACACGTCTCCGACGATTGTCTGGTTGAAGGCATATGCGACACTCATCGGTGAAGAGAACGTGATGCCAATTCCGTGGGGTCCATTCAGCATGTTGTTGGGCCCATCTGTACCGCGCTGCATGGTGTCGGGGTTGCAAAGCTGGACCTCGCCATGGACGTCGGGAGTGAAGTTGCGCATCATGCAGCCTATTGCGCACAGTTTGAGTTGAAACACGACGTCCTGTGGCTGAACGAAACGCATTATTCAACATGGTGGCATTGCTGTCAGGGTTCCTCCGAGCGGCAATCCGTAAGTAGCGGTCATCCACTACAGTAGTAGCCCTTGGGCGGCCTGAGCGAGGCCTGTCATCGACAGTTCCTGTATCTCTGTACCTCGTCCATGTCCGAACAACATCGCTTTGGTTCACTCTGAGACGCCTGGAAATTTCCCTTGTTGAGAGCCCTTCTTGACACAAAGTAACAATGCGGACGCGATCGAACTGCGGTATTGACCTTCTAGGCATGGTAGAACTACAGACAACATGAGCAGCGTACCTTCGTCCTGGTGGAATGACTGGAACTGATCGGCTGTCGTACCCCCTCCGTCTAATAGGCCCTGCTCATGCATGGTTGTTTACATCTTTGAGCAGTTTTAGTGACATCTATGAACAGTCAAAGGGACTGTATCTTGGATACAATATACACAGTCAACGTCTATATGCCGGAGATCTGGGAACCGAGGTGATGCAAAACTTTTTTTGATGTGTGTATTTCGTTTTAGTGTTGAAAGTTTAAATTCGCTCTCCTGAAAAATGTACAGAATGTGACTTAACCCGTTTTTCCAGTGGAGTCTTCATTTGTAATTCAGGTGAGGATTGGGATAGATGTGGCGTGGCCTTAAGTTAGAAACTTAATAATAATAATAATAATAATAATAATAATAATGTTATTGGTTTTAAGTCCCCTTTAACTACTGCGGGTTTTAGAGATTCCGAGATGACAGAATAGTGCCCCGAAAAGGGTCCTAAGCGTGCCAGAAAATCTACTGAAACAGCTCCCTCGTATTTGCCAAATGCCAACTGACTGCGCCTGGATTCGATCCTGCAACCATGGGGATAGCAGGTGAGGACGTTACTGCTGAGTCACGCAGCCAGTCAAGTTAGAAACCATCCCGACATTTGCCCGGTTTTGAAGTGGGAAACCATGGAAACCACTTCCAGGATGGCTGAGGTGGGAATCTCAATGTTGAGTGAACCCCGTTCCAGCATTAAGACCAGAATTAAATTTTGTGGCAGAGCCCGTGATTCGAACCCGGACGCCCGAGGTGACAGCCAAGAGTGCTTAGTCGCTACACAATGAGGTGGACAATAGTTGTGGTGCATTGCTACTTTCAAATTTAGTATAAATCTGTGAAATAACGCCTTAGTTCTATGTTAATTGGCAACGTTTACTGCTTTACATCGGACGATGTTTGTGAAAAAATACAGTTTTTGAAATGACTAAGTAATTGAACATGATTATGATACAGAACGTCCCAAAAGTCTCTCCGCAGCGGCGAGCTACGCGGATCTCGCCTCGCGGGACGTGTTATGATGACGGTGATGATGATAATTGTGAGTCAAAGGGGCTAACATCTAGGTTATCGGCACCTAATGGTTTGAGTGATAGTGAATGATGAGATAGAAATGAAAACTCTAAATAATACTTACTACAGACTTACATACTAGAAGAAGAAATGGTAAACAAATAAAGGATAAGGCAAATAAAGGACAGGATGAAAAGAAATGCCCTCAACCCTCAAAGAATGAGGATTGAGGGACTTGGAAGAAAGGAAAGCCATGTAAGGTAGATGGGAAAGGGAAAGAGCAGAGGGCCCGTCCCAAAGTCAGTGGAAAAAGGAAAGAAAACGGACTCAGCTCAGGAATCCCTTGGGAACGCCAACTCCCGAATTCACCAGCCGTGAGACCCTGAGGGTGTAGCAATATCCAGGGTGCACCAGAAGTGGTGGGGCTACATACAACCTACCTCCTTGAGGGCCTTGAGCAGAAGACAGGAGAGAACTGGAATAGAAAAAGAAGACTGACCCCACGCAGAAGGAGGGTATCAGGAAAGATGAGACTAGGGCCAATTAAGGCGGGAAAGGAAGAGACTCCATAGGCTTCGGATACCCTAATACCATCGGGGTCGGAAGAGAACAAGAGTTGACCAAGAGCGGTCGACATGAAGGAAGACGTAGAGGAGCCCGGCACAAGTACGTGGAAGCAATACCGGAGTCAGCTGGGGGTCCCTTGGTCGCCAACTCACGTCTCACTAGAATGAGTCCCTGGGAGGAGGGGCGTGTTAGTTTGGCAACACTTTCATGTCACTGTATACGCAAAGTCTCACCGCAGCGGTTGGCATAAGAATGCACTTGTTCCTTGTTGACCTTCAACTGGAGTGTGAGGGAGGGGAATACCGTTTCATTATTGCCGACAGTGAGTGCCTTTGCGCGACAGTGTTGACGCTGTAAGTTGTGCTCTAGTCAAGTTCTTGTGTAAGCTGAGTCTAATGGGGACGATTACTACTGAAGAGCGTGTGTTTCTAGTGGAAGAGATTTTCCGTGCTGGTGGAAACTTATGGAGCATAGTGGTGCGTACCGTATATATAGCCTAATTGCATTACTTAATTTAATGTAATTGTTTTCCTTGTAACAACATAACACGAAGTGCTGCCAACCCAACACGTCTCGCAAGGCAAGAAACGTTCTGCGGAGAGACATTGTGGACACACTGAACTATTCTGCATTACATATTGTTCGCCGCCTTCTATAGTCACGGGGTACGCTTTTAGACTATGACACCTGTGTTCGATTCCCAATTCTGAAAAGGTTTGGAGCAGGGCGAACACTCAGCCTCCTGAGGCAGAACTTAAGAGTATGTAACTTTAAGTTAGGTTGGTTGGTTGGTTCCTTAGTTTAGGGGCTGCGACAACACGGTCATGTAGCACCGTGTTCTTTGGGTGTGTGTAGAATCTGTCTGATAACCGGTGTTAATTTTGATGACTGAATTAGTGTGTGGTATCTGTTTTTAATTCAAGTAAGGACTGCAGACGATAATTTCAAGTAGTTCCTACTTTCGCTACCAAATTCTGCCGTCCACGACACCTAGCTGTGAAATTGGCTACTGCTAGATGTCATTGTAACCAGCGCCTGGTGACGAACGTTGGAACTTAATAGCATTGATCAAACCTAACCTTCAAATTTTGCTTCACACAAGTTTAGTTAGTGGAAGGTTCTTTTACATGACATGGGCCCACCGGCTTTACTGCCCCTCGGAAGGAAGGCACACTAAGGGATTTTTAACGGTCTTAAAAAATCCGACGACTTCGGCCAGGTTTGAACCTGCTACCTTGGGCATAGAATCTCAGCATGCTACCAACTACGCCACCAGAGCCGCCCAACGTTAAGTTAGAATTATTTTTGAGATGGGAATTTTGAACCCACATCTTGTCCGTTTTGTCCCACTAGGTTGCATGTACCTCGTTTCCAACACTCACACCAGACTTAAATTTCTTGGAAGAGCCAGGCATTGAGAGGTTTTTGTTCATTATTCAGAGCCTTTTCGGCATCGTGGTCATGTAGCCCTGTATACTTGGGTATGTGTAGAAGTTGTCTCATAACCTGTTTCACTGTGATGCCCGTAATAGTGTGTGTATATGTTAGAAGTAGGATTTGGTTACGAAGCGGCCGTGGACTTACGTTAGGTACCATACCGGCATTCACCTGGACGAGAAGTAGTGAAACCACGGAACACCACTTCTATGATGGCTCAGATGGGAATCTAACCTGCCCCTTCCCACCTTCCCAGTTTTGCCTCACGAGGCTGAGTGTACCCCATTCCAGCGATCAGAGCAGAATTTCATTCCTTGACATGGCCGGGATTCAAACGCGGGGCTCCACAGTAATAGCAAATAATACTAGACACTGCGCAACGAGGCGGATCCCGACATTGAACCCAGGCCTTTTGAGTCTCATTACGAATCCCGAAACCAGGGGAGGTAATTCGGAAGTTCAATAACCACTGTCGAACTGTGTGTACATGGATGACAAAGAAGCTGTATACAGTGGTCTGTAAATCCCCAACCTGTGGCCTTTAAGGTTATAAAGTGCCGGTGAGCTCTTGTGATAATGTGAAGCTAGTACAGTGAGGTATTGTGCAGGCTCCAGCCAGCAATAAACCACACTAATTACACCTTGTCTTTTATGACTTCACTATTTTTTATTATTCCTTAGCAATTTCCTCATTCTCGAGTCTCACAATGAAGCGGGGAAGAGCTTCGTTTCGGTCTCTGCCAGCCGCTAAGCGCATCACTTAGCACGACATTCACCTCTAGAAGAGCTGGGTTTGTCGTTAATTTATTTTAGGGGAAATTACATAAAAATTACATGATAGCCCGATTCCTTATTGACGATGTAATTATAATAAATTTTATATTCGACGATGTCAAAATGTAAATATTATATGTCAGAAAACTGTATCATAATGAGGGTCATTATAGTACTATTCATAATTATGAAACCGTTTCTCCAGCCAATCAGAGCTCATTCATTGGTCAATTAGGTAAGGATAGTTTCGCGTATGCACTCAAAATCCAACATGTCGGATATGAATTACATGATTTGAAAGTTCAAATTTGATATCGGATGAACCATTGCAGTTACAATCCCAAATACAAAGACAAAATCAGCACGAACCTTTACGGTAACAACAAAATACTATGACATATGCAAGAAATTTATGAATCTACGTCCAGAAGTTAGCAACATAGCATCCTTCTACATACATTACCGACATGGAAAGTGCACCGTCCCATATGTTCGCGTAAATAAACTGGCGAATATGAGACAAGAAATAGCACTGTACCTTAATATCCCCAACACCAATTTCTACTCAGCGCATTGATTTCAAACGACTTCGGTGACAATATTAGTGAATGTTAGTTCTGATCGGCACTAGACAAAATGCAGGCTGTAAACAATAGCATTTCCAAGCAAAGTAAATGGTCTCTGTTTCGAAATTCTTTGACCCACGCATGCGCTCTGTTCAGTCAGCAAACCACCCAGCGCGCCCTGTTCACTAACTGAAGTTGCTGAATCCCACATATATTTATGAATATTTATGTTAAAACATATAATAAAGTTAAAATATCGTCGAACATAAACAGTCGTATGCAACTTGCCTATAATGGTAATTAAGACACTCGTATGGAAATTATAAAACTCGCTAAGTCAATATATATATTGTACTTCAATATCGTGACCTTCCTCAGCGAAATGTAGGACATGAAATGGTGCAAGAACATATACTTGAAAATTTGCTATAACAGAGGATGTTATAAAAAATTCTAAAAATATTCTTCGTCCAAAAGCTAACACATTAAAATTTAAAAAGCCAAATCTGTTACAATATGTCTTAAGTTAAAAAAAAGCATGACAAATATAAGTCTTGATAAAAAGAACGTGGAATAGTAGAGATGAAAATGAAAATCTACAGCCTGCTTCCAGTCGACCGACCGGGTCAGGGAATGGAATGATTGAAGCCCCCATCTAGCGGCGAGGGTATGAACTGTGCCGGCTGCCGAGGCCTGTCACACTCCCCTGGGGCGATGATTAAATGAATGACAGATGAAATGAAATGATAGTGGAGAGTGTTGCTGGAATGAAATTTGTGACAGGGAAAACTGGAGTACCCGGAGAAAAACCTGCCTGCCTCTGCTTTGTCCAGCACATATCTCACATAGAGAAACACCGGGATTTGAACCACAGACCCAGCGGTGAGAGGCCGGCGTACTGCCGCCTAATCGACGGAGGCTCCAATAGTAGAGATGTGGATGTGATACTGTATAAGTGGAAATAGCTAGATAAGAACTAATAGTTTGCGAAGTAATGGAATGAAAACTTTGGAATAAGTGTTACGAGGTAATGTTTTGAATGGGCTTAGGACATCTTCGTTATCAGACCCATGTACTTCGGTATGTGTGTTGAACTTGTCTGATGACCAGTATTTCTGTGATCACAGTATTTGTGTGTTTAGCTGTATTAGTGACAGAAATACGGTAGATACCACGAGACTTGAAATAATGAACTATCCGGCATTTGACAGGACGGAGTGTGGAAGAACCACACTGAGGATCACCACCGTCAGTGCCGGGATTCGACCATCGATTCTACGAACTTGCTGCAGCTCCACATCGCGCACGGCTATCACGCTGTATCTATAAGAGTTGTAGGCCTATTTGTAATCGTTCAAATAGGTGCTTGAAACATTATTGGTCATCAGCCCCATGATCTTGTGTTTGTGTGATAACTAGTGCCCGGATACTCCTCATGGCGCAGTGGCTAGCATTCTTGGCTGTAACCCCTGAGATTCTGGGTACGATTCCCGGCTCTGCCAAGAAACTTAAGTCTGGTCTGTGGCCAGGAACGGGGTACAATCAGCATCCTGAGGCAAAACTATGATTGGATAGGTCCGATTCCCACCTCAGCCTTCCTGGAAGTGTTTCTCCGTGGTTTCCCACTTCTACTCTTGGCAAATGCCGAGATGGTCCCTAATTTAAGGCCACGGTCACTTCTTTCCCTATTCTCACCTGAATTAGAAACACATACACAACTACAAACACCACAATAACACAGGTTGTCAAACAAACTCTATACACACACCCAAGTACACACATAAAAATGACCACGATGTCCAAGCCTCTAAGTGCAACAACAATATATCCAACATATTAACCCTGGTTCATCAAGATCGGGTTGTTCACGTTTGCGATACATCTTAGTCAGTGGACGTTGATCTGTGTTATAATGACTCTTTGTCTACATCGTGGTGTAGTGGCTCTAACCCCGGTGGTTCGGGTTTGATTCCCGGCTCTGCCAAGAAATTTAATTCTGGTCGAAGGACTGAAACGAGGTACACTCAGACTCATGATGCAAAACTGAGAATAGGTGGGTTCAATTCCCGCCGTGGTTTCCCCTTTCTACTCCAGTAAAATGCCGGGATGGTTCCTAACATAAGCCCACGGCCACCTCCTTCCCAATCCTCGCCTGTATTACAAATACACACACTAATACAGCCATCACAATAACACAGGTTATCAGGCAACTTCCACACACATCCAAGTACACGGGGCCATATGACCAAGATGTCGCAAAGCTCATAAATAAATCATCACCAACAACATATATTGACTCCTCCATTAATCATCGAAAGTAGGAACTGAATATCCTAACTTCGACGGAGCACACGTTCACTCGTAGAATTAGATGGTGGTACTGTAATTGATGTTTGAAGGAGCGTAACATCTAGGTGGTCTCCCTTAATTATATTGATGACGTGAATATGAACATTATTTCTACTACTATTAACTACTGCCTGAAGTACTTATATACTGAAAGAAATTAGAAAAAAGGAATAAGGGACTGGAAAGACAGAAAAATAAGATGAATAAGGGACTTAAAAGACAGGGAAAAGAAAATGAATAAGGGACTTGAAAGACAGGGAAAAGAAAAGGAAAAAGGGACTTGAAAGACAGGGAAAAGAAAAGGAATAAGGTACTTGAAAGACAGGGAAAAGAAAAGGAATAAGGTACGTGAAAGACAGGGAAAAGAAAAGGAATAAGGTACTTGAAAGACAGGGAAAAGAAAAGGAATAAGGGACTTGAAAGACAGGGACAAGAAAAGGAATAAGGTACTTGAAAGACAGGGAAAAGAAAAGGAATAAGGTACTTGAAAGACAGGGAAAAGAAAAGGAATAAGGTACTTGAAAGACAGGGAAAAGAAGAGGAATAAAGTACTTGAAAGACAGGGAAAAGAAGAGGAATAAGGTACTTGAAAGACAGGGAAAAGAAAAGGAATAAGGTACTTGAAACACAGGGAAAAGAAAAGGAATAAGGTACTTGAAAGACAGGGAAAAGAAAAGGAATGAGGTACTTGAAAGACAGGGAAAAGAAAAGGAATAAGGGACTTGAAAGACAGGGAAAAGGAAAGGAATAAGGTACTTGAAAGACAGGGAAAAGGAAAGGAATAAGGTACTTGAAAGACAGGGAAAAGAAGAGGAATAAGGTACTTGAAAGACAGGGAAAAGAAGAGGAATAAAGTACTTGAAAGGCAGGGAAAAGAAAAGGAATAAGGTACTTGAAAGACAGGGAAAAGAAAAGGAATAAGGTACTTGAAACACAGGGAAAAGAAAAGGAATAAGGTACTTGAAAGACAGGGAAAAGAAGAGGTATAAAGTACTTGAAAGACAGAGAAAAGAACAGGAATAAGGTACTTGAAAGACAGGGAAAATAAAAGGAATAAGGTACTTGAAAGACAGGGAAAAGAAGAGGAATAAAGTACTTGAAAGGCAGGGAAAAGAAAAGGAATAAGGTACTTGAAAGACAGGGAAAAGAAAAGGAATAAGGTACTTGAAAGACAGGGAAAAGAAAAGGAATAAGGTACTTGAAACACAGGGAAAAGAAAAGGAATAAGGTACTTGAAAGACAGGGAAAAGAAGAGGAATAAAGTACTTGAAAGACAGGGAAAAGAAAAGGAATAAGGTACTTGAAACACAAGGAAAATAAAAGGAATAAGGTACTTGAAAGAAAGGGAAAAGAAGAGGTATAAAGTACTTGAAAGACAGAGAAAAGAACAGGAATAAGGTACTTGAAAGACAGGGAAAATAAAAGGAATAAGGTACTTGAAAGACATGGAAAATAAAAGGAATAAGGTACTTGAAAGACAGGGAAAAGAAGAGGAATAAAGTACTTGAAAGACAGGGAAAAGAAGAGGAATAAGGTACTTGAAAGACAGGGAAAAGTAAAGGAATAAGGTACTTGAAAGACAGGGAAAAGAAAAGGAATAAGGTACTTGAAAGATAGGGAAAAGAAAAGGAATAAGGTACTTGAAAGACTGGGAAAAGAAGAGGAATAAAGTACTTGAAAGACAGGGAAAAGAAGAGGAATAAGGTACTTGAAAGACTGGGAAAAGAAGAGGAATAAAGTACTTGAAAGACAGGGAAAAGAAGAGGAATAAGGTACTTGAAATACAGGGAAAATAAAAGGAATAAGGGACTTGAAAGACAGGGAAAAGAAAAGGAATAAGGTACTTGAAAGACAGGGAAAAGAAAATGAATAAGGGACTTGAAAGACAGGGAAAAGAAAAGGAATAGGGTACTTGAAAGACTGGGAAAAGAAAAGGAATAAGGTACTTGAAGGACAGGGAAAAGAAAAGGAATAAGGTACTTGAAAGACAGGGAAAAGAAAAGGAATAAGGTACTTGAAAGACAGGGAAAAGAAAAGGAATGAGGTACTTGAAAGACAGGGAAAAGAAAAGGAATAAGGGACTTGAAAGACAGGGAAAAGGAAAGGAATAAGGTACTTGAAAGACAGGGAAAAGGAAAGGAATAAGGTACTTGAAAGACAGGGAAAAGAAGAGGAATAAGGTACTTGAAAGACAGGGAAATGAAATACTCTCAAAATACAAGTAATAGGATTGAGGGATTAAGAAAGAGGAAATGCCATGAAGTGCATTTATAAAAGGAAAAAAAAGAGAGAGCACATAATGGAGAAAAAAACAGGTCCAGCTCAAGATTCCCCCCGGGCTCAGCCCGAGTCCTTGAGGGAGTAGCAGTACCCAACGTGCACCATGCGTGTGGGGCTACACACACTATTTAGGGCTTCATACGTAGGCAGAGGAAACCACGAAGCGGTGTAACTCCTAGAAATATAAGGTTGAGATAAGGGAAAAGAAAAGGATCAATTAAGGTACGATACTGAAAAACACCTTGGGCATTGGATATCATAATGGCTAATACCGTCTAGGTAAGATGGGAGCAAGAGTTGACCAATGGAGGTCGACAGAAAAGATATAGTGGTCACTAAGCCATGTTCCACTAGCTGTGAGCCTCTGAGAAATAGCATAAGGACTTAGAGGATGATTGACAGTAATTGTATCTTCAAACCTCAGAAACTCACCTGGCATTTTAGAATAGATGAAGTCTATTGACAGCGGTTACATCAACTCTTGGCAGCCTACACATTCACGACCGAGTGGCAGTAATTGGTGCCCTAGAATGTTAGATATATTCTGATATCTCATCTCACACCAGACAACTGTCAAGGATGGCTCCCCAAGCTAGTTAACAGGACATGTAACAGCAATGTCTCCATCGAGGAATTAAAATGTATGAACGTTGACAGATAAATAAAACCACCTCCTTATTACTCATACAAATTTCCAATTGCTAGACAAATGTGTCAAGACTTGTTCAATCAGGTATTCCGTGCAAAATCAATCGTTACTATTGAGCGGAAGGATCAAAAACATCCCGTAGAGGCAGCAGGTTTCACGAAACCGGTTTATAGAGGACTTGGATATACGCATGACATCAGGCCGGAAAGGAAATGCCATGTTCTTGTGTTCGACGCTCTGTACGGGCATTGCCGCCCGCACTGAAAGGAAGCTACCTCAAGTTATCAGCGTGATATCACCATGAGTAGATGTACGGTATCTTATCTTCTTAATAAACACACATGTAAGTTTCTCATACATTTCTTTTCGTTGGAGATATTTTCAGTTACTCACTTCGCAGTGCCAGCAGACGCCGCTACTCTTTTGAGACATCTTCATTATGCTGTAAAGTACATTCACTTGACGATGTCCATGTTTGAAACAGCATACAATCCTTTGTCATCTAGAAAAAGCAGTAGGATGTGTTTATAGAACTTGCAAATTGTCCTTCGTATTACGTAACACGTGTACAAACTAGGTGATGACTATTTTAGCAGCTTCACCTACAGCTGATGTAACAAACTCATATCAAGGAGAGAATACACGCTGAAATGATAGCCATGAACGACATAAAGCATCTCCGGGATATGTCACGACATAAATTAAATTATTTCAGACAAAGATCGTACTGGTGGCGACATACGGGCTAGAGAACATATGGCCCCATCTAAAATACAAGAGGATGGAAAGACAGAAACAGAGTTTGCCTTCAGGAGAAACGTAGGAACAAGGGAAGCTGTACTAAGTCTTAGGCTGATTTTGGAAGGTAGAATAAGGAAGGATAAGAACACGTTCATGGCATTTGTAGACTTAGAAAAGGCTTTTGATAACTTTGATTGGAGTAAGTTGTTTGCCATTTTGAAATTGATTGGAATAAAGTACAGTGATGGAAGAGTGCTGATATCTATATAGAAACCAGACAGCAGTTATTCGAGAGGAAGGACATGAGAGAGAAGCTGGTATTCAGAAAGGTGTAAGGCAAGCAGAAAATCAGAAAACGAACGCAAAATCCAATATTCAAAATAAAAAACAGAAAACAAACACTAAACTAAAAACCAAAAACACAATGCAAAATTCAGAAAAAAAATCATAAAACAAACGAAAAACCAAAAAGCCTAATTCAAAAACAAAAACAGTAAACAAACTCAAAACAAAACAAAAAGCAAAAGCATGAAACAAACGCAAAACCAAAAACACACAAAGCAAAAGCAGAAAACAAACACGAAACCAACGCAAAAAAAGCAAAATCAAAAACAAAATCAGACAAGAAACACAAAAACAGAGACCGAAAACACAAAGCAAAATCAAAAGCAAAAGCAGAAAACAAACACGAAACCAAAACCCCTGAAAACAAAGCAAAATCATAAACAAAGGCAGAAAACAAACACAAAACCAAAAACTAAACAAATAGCAAAATTCGAAAAAAAAGGCTGAAAACAAACACAAAACCAAAAACCAATCAAAAAGCAAAATTTAAAAACAAAAGCAGAAAACAAACACAAAACCAAAAACAAAAGAAACATAAAGCAAAAAGCTAAATTAAAAAACAAAATAAAAAGAAAACAAACACAAAACCAAAAGCACGTAGCAAAAAGAAAAGAAAATTGAAAACAACAAACACAAAATCAAAACCGGAATTAGTTCAGATTCGACCACGCTCGTCCCCCTCCAGAAGCACATCCTAGGCGCCCCTACTAATGGGTTCCACTACAGAGTAGCCTACTGTATGCACCACCAACCAGTCTGCGAATGCGTGTGCTCGTACTGAGGAAAGAAGTGTGAGAGTACAACACAATGTGGTGCGGACGAAGACAGTTATCTCTAAGGTTCGGATGTTAAGGAAAAGTCATATTTTTTTACTGACCTCATTTTACCCGAGATCTGAAAATAAGTTTGAATGACGGGTCCCTGACCACGCTTAAATCAATTGTTGTTGCCTATAAATGCATATTTCGGCCATTTTTATTGTTTTGGTCATATTTTAGTGATATAAGGTCATATTTGGTTATAATTTCAGCATTTTTGTTTAACTTGAGGCGTCGTTAACAAGGTACGTGTTATCTGGGGCGAGTTTCAAACACAGGATTTCCGAATTGTGTAGTAGATATATTTTTCTTTCTTTTCCCGGAACAGACAGATAGCAGGTTTGGAAGATCTGATTCCGAGAAGGCACTCCTCTACGGATGTCTTTTAGCACATATTTCTGGACAAGTTGGAATGCGACACTGTACGCATGAAGTCACGGGACATGATAATGTGCTCCCTCCTTTCAACACGATGTCACTCCAGTAGATATATTTAGCTCAGAAGCAATAGGAAACAAGGATTTTTTATCCATAATGGTCCGTATTGAATTACAATTCCACTAAATAACTTACTCTTATTTCCGTCTTTTCAATACTTGTAATATTATTAGCACTGTTTAGTACTGGTACATGTTTTGAACAATAATGTTGTTCTTCATCGTCCAGATATACACATTATAAACCCTTGAAAAAATGAAAATCCACAGCCTGCTGCCAGTCTCCGACCGGGTCAGGAATGGAATGAATGAAACCCCCATCTAGCGGCGAGGATAGGAACTGTGCCGGCTGCCGAGGCCTGACGCACTCCTCTGGGGCAATGATTAAATGAATGACAGATGAAATGAAACGATAGTGGAGAGTGTTGCTGGAATGAAATGTTGACAGGGAAAACCGGAGTACCCGGAGAAAAACCTGCCTGCCTCCGTTTTGTCCAGCACAGATCTCACATGGAGTGAACGGGATTTGAACCACGGACCCAGCGGTGAGAGGCCGGCGTGCTGCCGCCTAAGCCACGGAGGCTTACATTATAAACACTTATAGGCATAAAATACATTGCAAATACACATAGTTCATTAAAAAGTCACTTGTAAAATCAAAACATCACATGTCCAATACACTGGAAAATTGTTTTGGCACTTAATGCGTTTACTGTATGTTAGTGATACTCTACCTATCCCAAAAATTCATGTCATATTTCATAGTTTTTAGGTCATATTTTATTGTTTTAGGTCATATTTAGCTAGTTTTTAGGGCATTTTTGATTGCATATTTTGTACTTCTTTAGGTCTTAAACTTGCGAACCCTAGTCATCTCTTACACAGTTGAGTTGAGTGTAATAGTGTCTTACATACAAATGCATATTTTGCGCTGCATGGTTTATTTTATAGCTTTCATAATTTATAACAAACTGTATGGCGTTCTTCGTTAAATTCTTGGCTTTTTATTATGTCTCAATAAACAACCATGTTACAACAGCCCATGAAGCGCCTTAGTCTACCAAGCTACCACTGCCAAGCCATTATGCGTGAAGATTGTAGGGATGCCACGTGATCAGCGTGTCAGGTCACCTCTGCCGCTAATCTTGGTTTTACTGAACGGGGCACTGCCTCACTGTCAGACAGACCCTCACGTCAGTTTCTAAAATCCCTGACGGAGCCGTGAATCGAACTCGGGGCTTCCGGGTGCAAGACAGGTGAGCTACCTGAACACCACGGGGTCAGCATTTTATTACGTCTATTCCTGGCAAACGTTGTGACAGTTAAATTAAATTAGACGGCAATATATTAAGCCTTGTATAAAGATTTACTGTGCCAAGTTTCACTGTACTAGGATGATTAAATCGCGAGAAAAGCCCATTGAAATACTTGAAAATACAGTTACTCAGTCCAACTTCTCCAGATACACTCTCGTCATTTAAGGTATGAAAATGGTCCAATCGGACAACTCTTTCGTGGTGTTGTTATTTCAATTTATCCCCCAGTGTATTTATGGGATTAGTTAATTCCAATAAATGCTTGGACATTTTCAATAATCTCCTAGAACTGCATGTAAATTGTGAAGTGTGGCTTGGTTTGGTTGGCAATAAAACCTGTCATAATTGAGGTTGGTTCAAAAAAAGTCGATCTTTGATAAAATGTATCTCTCTCATGATCATTAACTCACTACTGAGGATCGTGATATTCAAGATACCCTCCACAAAAGATCTCAATACTGTTCTGTTTTAAAACTCTCCCAGAAGCACTGCAAACAGTATGATCAGCCACCCTTTTAATCGTATCACTCACTCCACTGCCATAATAAAGTACTTCCAAGTGACCTTCTTCCAGGAAACTCACCGAAGAGATTTCCATACATTCAAACAAAGTATTAGTAGATTCCTTCCATACTCAATTCTAACCCCTTCGCTCTCCTGGTCACGCACTATCTCAATCTTTCCCTGCGACATTCCCGAGATTTGTTCCTTGCTAACTTACGGGCATCTCTTACGTTTTTATTGATATTATTTAAGATTTGTTATACTAGTAGCGTTAAATAACCCTTTCATGGTCGTATCTAATAAATAAATAACAAGTAGTTCCACGAAGAACTATACAGCCTATTTTCATATATCCTACTCATGTTAATTGTCTCTATCAACATACAAAATTTCAGTTTGTTTGTTGAAATAGATTCGTAGATATTGAGAACCGTCTAAATATTTAAGATGGTCGCTATTTTGAATTTTTATGTATGTACTATTACATGAAGATTATTGTGTCCGTGTGGTATTCAAACTTCAATCGCATGATTAGGACACAGGAAGTAAAAACTAGATTTTAAAATTTCGCACAGCTGCCATCTCGTGGTTATGAAAACAATTGAAATAAATTAGAAGCCAGTGGATTGACATTTGTATGAGCATTTACAGTACAAAGTTCCACTTTTCTTGGATGGTTAAATCGCGAGAAACGTCCATAAAAATATTTATAATTCGCGGCACCACCATGTTGGATTTGTGCTCACCAGGTTATTGAAAGTCCTATAGGTGAACTTATGTTCATAGCCTCTATGAACGTTAAAAATAACAGTTTGATTGCTGTAAAAGATTCGTAGATACTGAGGACCGTTTAAATATTTCGGATGGTTGCCATTTTTGATTGTTATATGTATAGGCCATAGAGTCATGTGCCATTAAAGGAAAATTATTGTGTAGGTTCATTATTCAAACTTTCACTTCAATCACATGATTAGGACACAAGAAATAAAAACTTTATTTTAACATTTCGCACAGCCGCCGCCTTGAGGTAATGCAAACAATTGAACTAAATTAGATGCCAGTGCATTACAATGTACATAATCATTTGCTGTACCAACGTTTCGATGGTTAAATCGCGAGAAAAGTCGATTTAAAAGTCTCAACTTCGCTTGGCCGCCATGTTAGTTTTGTAGTTACCAGGTTTTTGAAAGTCTCATAGGTGATATCGATAATAGTCTCGGAGATATTGAATGCTGGTGAAATATTTCACACAACCGCCATGTTGGATTGGCGAGACGTAATAAAATTTGAAAGGCACGGTCGGGGTCGGCCAAAATGGTTCTACGATCTTACCGAGTTTCATTGAAATCGCTCCAGCCGTTTAGAAGTTATTAGGGGGACACACACATACACACACACGGACAAAAGGTGATCTCAAAAGCCTATTTTTTTTTCATAAAATGAAAATAGGCTAAAATAAATAAATAAACAAATAAATAAATAAATAAATAAATATGTACTATCGCTCCTCCTCTAGGAGCAATGTGACACGTAAACCTATATTAAGTATTGTTATTTGAAAATAATCTTTATTAGTGTTCCATTTGAGGGGCTTCCAACTTCGTGGTCATTTATCCCCGTGTACTTGGGTGAGTGTGGAATTTAGTGTGATAACCTGGATTATTGTGATGGCTGTATTACAGCAGTGTGTATATTTGTAATTCATGTGACAATTGGGAAGGAAGGGGCCTTGGCCTTAAGTTAGGAACCCTCCTGACGTTTACCTGTGGTAGAAGTGGGAAAATACGGTAAACCGCTTCCAGGATGGATGGGAATCGAACCCATCTCTTCACGGGTTTTGCCTCACGATGCTGAGTGGACTTCATTCCAGCAGACCAGAATTAAGTTTCTTGGCAGAGTCGGGAATTGAACCTGGTAGCCAAGAATGCTAATAACTACGCAACGAGGCAACCTGAATATAGAGTTAATATATCTTTATGTTCGACCCTGGCGAAATGTAAATATTATATGTCAGAAAACTGTACTATAATGAGGCTCATTATAGTACAAGTTTTCATTATGATACAGTTTCTCCCACCAATCAGAGCTCAAGAAACATTTGTGTGACCAATTAGATGAGGATATCATTGCACCTGCGCTCACATCCATGGCCCCCTATTTTAAATTTCACTGCGTGGCGAGTGTCATAGTGAGGTATTCCAGGAGGCCATGGTCAAAAACAAGGTATTCTCTGCGTCCCATGCGCTCTGTTCAGTACATAAAACTAGTGAAATCTCGACAGATATTTATGAATATTTATGTTAGAACATAAAATGGTTATAATTATCGTCCAACATAAACAGTCGTATTCAACTCGCCTATAATGGTAATTAAGACATTCGTCTCTTAATTATTGCCATTATAGGCTCGTTGCATAATGTACTATAAACAGTTTAACCAGCGTGAGGTTTCACAGCGCACAGACAATCGGTGTCTTTTCTTTGTTTTTTCTTTTTTCACTTAAATATTGCTCGGCTTCCTTTCGTCATAGATAAATATCTCCACACATAAACCTTTCGATTGCAATCTCAATGTCGTTTTTCATTTACGAAATATCGTCGTTTTGACTGCATAGCCCTATCATTACTTTTATAACGCAATATCGAATGTCAGTTATGAATATATGCGAGTCAGTCAGCTGGCGAGGGAGCCTTTCCCAGAGTCAGATGGCCAAGGTCACGGTCAAGATTTGATGATGCTGGTGATGATAATAATTGTTGTTTTAAGGGGACAAACATCTAGGTTATCGGCCCCTAATGGTTTGGGTGATAGTGAAAATGAAAGATGATCAAATGAAACCTACAACTGAAACTAACTACTGACTTACAAACTAGAGGAGGAAATGGGAAACAAAAAGGAGTAAAAGAGTAGGAGAATGTAAATAAAAGACAGGAGGAAGGGAAATGCCCTCAACGCTCGAAGAATGAGAATTTAGGGGCTTGGAAGGAAGGAGAGCCATGAAAGGCAGAGAGGAAAGGGGGAAAGAGGAGAGGGCCTGCCCCAAAGTCAGTGGAAAAATGAGAAAAAACGGACTCAGCTCAGGAATCCCTCGAGGTCGCCAAATCTCGAGCTTACCAGCCATGAGCCCTTGAAGGTGTAGCACTATCCAGGGTGCACCAGAAGTGGTGGATCTACACACAGTCTGCCTCCCTTAGGGCCTTCAGCGGAACACAGGAGATATCAGGAAAAGAAAAACAAGAGATGTGACCCCTCGAAGTATGAGGGATCAGGAAAGATGAGAGAAGGGCCAATTAAGTCAGGAAAGTGACAGACTCCCTAGGTCTCGGATGACCTAATACCTTTCGGGTCGGAAGAGAACAAGAGTTGACCAAGGGAGGTCAACGGGAAAGATGCCAGAGAGGATACCGCCACAATTAAGTGGAAGCAATGCCGGACTCAGCTGGGGTCTCTTGGTCGCCAACCCACGTCCCACTAGTCGTGATCCCCTTCGGGAAACATTAAAGTGAGGGTATCTCAGGAGAGTATAACGTAATGTGTTCCGTGCGTAGCCCGGGCGGGTATCTAATAGTGTATAATTCTCTCACTTTCCACGTTAATGAGCGGTTCGCCTTTGAAACATAGCTGGACGGATATGTTTTCAGTTCTCCATTGTAGCCACTGAGGGAAAGCAGTGAGACTGGACAGAACTACGGTTGGTTGGGGCTGCGACAGCGCGGTCATGTAGCCCCGTGTACTTTGGGAGTGTGTAGAATCTGTCTGATAACCGGTGTTAATTGTTATGCCTGTATTAGTGCGTGTTATTTGTTTTTAATTCAAGTAAGGACAGCAGATATTCAATTTTAAAGTAGTTCCAACTTTTGCTACCAAACGCCACCGTCAACGACAACTAGTTTTGAACTTGGTTACTAGATGCCACCGCAGTTGACACCTGGCGACGAACGTTGTAAGCTGAGAGCGTTAGTCAAATCTAACCTATAATTTAGCTTCACACAAGTGTAATTAGTGGAAGGATCTTTTACGTGCCATACATCTATGACATGGGACCGCCGGTTTTACTTCCCCTCCGAAGGAAGGCATACTGAAGGATTTTAACGCTCTTAAAAAATCCGATGGCTTCGACCTGGTTTGAACCCGCAACCTTGGGCATAGAAAATCAACATGCTAACAGAACTACGTGCAGCTGAGCAACACGAGACACCTGACACGCGAGCAGGTCGCCAGAACCGGACTCGGAGGTCTACTTGGAGAGATAAAGGAAACATGCTATTGGTCAGGAACCGTCAGCTATTGGTCAGCAGCAACAATGGTAATTATCGGCGCGTGCTACTGGCTAAAGCTTGAGTTGCCGCTCATTAACGAGGGAAATGGGAGAACTATCATATAATCCACGAGCTGACCAGCAGCGCCTCCAGTGAGCTATTACGAGACTAGTAACCCCGTTTCAATGTAAGAGCTGTCAAGGACAACGGCATAAATCAATGGAGTGCACACGACCCGGAAATCATTTGCAAACGTGTGCCAGTGTTCTCAGGAGGCTTCCAAACTGCACTGGCTACGTCTTCTTAGAATGGATAATAGAGATGTCATTTTTATGGTCTCTCACTGGATATATTTATTAATACTCGCGAAAATTATGGGCAGTAAAGGATGAACGGATCTGGACATTAATAGATCCAGCTTTCAAATATGAGAAGTCTATAAAAAGAGGAGTAAACGAGAGCGAAATAAGAGGAACACAAGGAGACTGCTCTGTAATACATTTAGTTGTTCCAAGTCCACGCGGCGTATCTGTACTGATATTTAATCTGCGGAAGGGCAACAACAATTATGTTAATTATATCCCAGACAGTTTTCAAACTTTATTATTAACATTCTTATTGTAATATAGGGATAATGAAAACTTGGAATGAAATGAAAACTGGTACAACTGTAACCTATCAGGTTACATAAGGTTGACCCCGCAAATTTGGGACAAACAAATAATTAATAACTTATTGTTCTGTGTTCAACATCTTCATCAAAATATATACTGTATTATCTCATCATTCCATTAATTAATATTAGTGATATAATTTGTACATACGCAAGTATTTGCCTACTAGGTTAGTTAGGATTTCATACTTCATACATGAGAGTGGGACACTAAGGCACAAGCTCAGTAGATATTATAAATAATTCATATTTTTTGGGCTAATGTCGTGTGTAATTAGATTTGAACCATACGTTTCGGAGAAACCTTGCCTCCTTTTTCAATGGAAATCAAACAATGTGGCCAAAGAAAGTATATCAATGAGATTACAAAAATTACAAAAAAAAGATAAATTCCTCGGTTCGTCACCAGAGAGCAGCTGCCAGAAATTACTGTATGGACCATGGTAGAACGGCGGACAGAGTAGTAGGAAGGAGAAGGTAAAGGGGGCGGGGTGAAAATATAGAGACTCCTCGAAGAATGAGGATGTCCGTGAAAGCCTTAATATACACATCAGTAGATATTATTCAAGAGTGTCGCAAGCCACTCCCAGTTTAGAACAAGGTAACAAACGTTGATGATTTCCTGGAGTCCTGTAGCCTGTTAATAACCTGGGTTAACAGTCCATTTAAATTGAATATTTAAGTTCAAATGTGATTGGTGGATGGCTACTCAGACTTGATTAGATTTGATTTGATTTATTTATTTCCACGGCTACACTTAGAGCTTAAGAGCTCCTTTACAGTAGCGCCCTACATACAATTAAATTAGGGCTTATAAAAATAAAACATTTCACTAACATTCACAATGTAAGTAATAATATTCTAACAATGATAGTCAGAAAATGACAATAATAATACAATAATAATATTATTATTAATAATAATAATAATAATAATGGAAAGATTATATACAAAAGAGTGCATACAGTCACATTATCAGCCTGAAAAACGAACACCATATACAAGAAAATATATTAACGTAGGTAGGTTGTCAGCTATTGTCCTGATGTTATAATTGAACTAAAAATAGCAGTAATCAGATATGAGAGGCATACTGCTCCAAGAAGCAGACTTGGGGAGAGAAGGAACTGTCACGTGTGTGGTCTGTAGGTATTTAAAACGGGAGTTGTTGGACGATCTGTCTACTTACTATACCAGTCGTCTTCGTAAATATTCGGGCGTCATTAACAAATACGAGAAAACTCTGATAGTCCCTTTGCTGTAAAGTAAATTAACAAGAAGTTCCGTGACGAACTAAAGAGTCTACTTTTCTTAAAATTTAAGATTCATGCCAATGATTAATCTATATGGATCTATCTAGAATAATGACGAAATTAAGTTGGTAATAGAGAACTACAGTTGGCAGCCCTTGTGACTGAATATATTCTTAGCTCCATCTCTTAAGGTACAGAATACAAAATTTGGTTGAAGTCCAATAGATAGCATGGACGTTACATGCAGTTAAACATTGGATCTAACAGCGTGCGTAAAATCATGTTGGCAACAATGATATACATGTATTGGTCAGAAATAATCTGAAATAATCTGATCTATTGTTGTGTCAATTTTGAATGAAATCCATTAGTTAGTATAGAAGTTACATGCATTTTAAAATTGGACCTATCAGCAGGCTTAGAATCATGTTGGCAGCACTGGCGTAGGCCTATATTAGTTACTCCAAATTAATCTAGAATGCCAGGTACTATACGTGTACAAAGTTTAGAGCTATTGGCTTGCATAATTTCTGATATATTGATATTAGGGTAACAAAAATAGAGACAGTATTTATTAACAGTTGGCAGCCCTGGTTACTCTTAAGAATCAGCATCGTCATATCTGTTATGGTACACATAGCACACACGAAATTTGGTTGAAATCCAAATGATAGTATAGAAGCTACATGTATTTGAAGTTGGACCTCTCAGCAGGCTTAGAACCATATTGGTAGCACTGACGTATATAAGTTACTCCAAATTAATCTAGAATGTCAGGTACTATACGTGTGCATAGTTTAAAGCTGTCGGCTTGCTTACTTTCTGATATATGGGTATTTGGATAAAAAAAATTGAGAGCATTTATTAACAGTTGGCAGCCCTTGTGGCTCTTAAGAATACGCTCAGTCATATCTGTTTATGTACACATAGCACATACGAAATTTGATTGAAATACAATTGATAGTGTAGAAGTTATATGCATTTAAAATTTTGACCTATCAGCAGGCTTATAATCATTTTGGCAACACTGCCATGTATGGCCTCCTGGAAATTAAATTGAAATGTTAGTATCTATACGTGTGCCAATTTTGAAATGGCTCCCATTCATACGTTCCAAGATATCCAACATGGAGCTCAAATTTCAATTGCGATTTTTCAGCAGTTGGTAGCAATGATATCATTTTAAAATATGGCCGTGAGATATTCAGGTATAGATCGTTACTCCTACCAAATTTTGTTTCGATTGCTGCAGCCGTTTAGGAGTTGATAGGGGGACACACACACACAGCCAGACAGACAGACAGACAGAAGGACCGACAGACAGACAGACACACATCTGCTCGATCTCATAAGTCTACCTTTTCCTCATTTTTGCAAAATGTGAAAAGTAGGCTAAAAATGTAACAAATATGTTGTTCTACTTTATCTAAACGGTATATCGTCCCGGCAAGTTGCCAGTTTTACAGGTCGCGTCAAGTGGTATTCATTGAGCCCGCGACAAAACATGTGTCACATAAATTCTTAATTGCGTGTGAAATTAGTAGGGTAGGAAATACAGATAGAGTCAAGTAGCTACTGTTAGAATTAATTCTTTGTGGAAGAAATATTCCAGAATTCTTAGGTAGGATTGGTTATCGTCACAACTCCAGGAAAGCATCGGTTTTCAGGCTACCACATTCAAGATCTTCTCACTCATTTCAGGCCACTGACGCATGTAGTGTTAGGGAATTAGATTACTCGTACCGGCAAAATGCTTGTTCATCTGCGTGTTTTCTTTAGAATAGTGTAAAGGTTTTCAGTAGGTCACATGTTTAATTTCAACATGCGATTCATCACCGTATAGTTAGATGAATCTGATTACTTCTGTAGATTTTCTTGCGGGACTTGATAGGAAATAGAGCTACGAAAGGCAGATAGGAAAGAGGAAGAGGAGAGAGTCTTCCCCGAATTCAATGGATTAAAGTTGAAAAACATTACCGAGATCAGGAATCCCTTGGGGTCACCAGCCAGGATGTACAGTACTTTGTGTGGTGGTGATTCACACCCTGTCCCCTTTAATGCAGTAGGAAGGGGACTCCGTAGAAAGAAGAGGTCCGACACCGCATAAATGAAGATAAGTTACCAGGAAAGATAAAAATGAATAACTCCCTAGGCCTTGGATACCCTAATACCGTCGAGGTCACTGCGCCAAGAAAGTTACTTCTGGCCTGAGAGCTGGAACAGGAGACACTCAGCCTCTTGAGGTAAACCAGAGAAGATGTGTGTTTGATTTCCACCTCAGTCTTCCTAGAAAGGGTTTTCCGTGAATTCCTAAGATAAGGCCACGGCCGCCTTCTTTCCAATCCATCTCTGCATTACAACTATAATGATTCAGTTGGGAATCAAACTCATCTTTTTCAGTTTTGCCTCACAAAGTTGAGTGTGCCCCGTTTCAATCCTCAAAACAGAATTCAATTTTCCGGAGAGTCAAGAATCGAGCACGAACAGCCAAGAGTCCTAGAGGGTGTAGCCTAATTTCCCCAGTAGGACCTCTTGCAGACAGGAGTGGACTCTGTACTGTAGAACTATGAAATGACATTGTGTAAGTTTTTTTTTTCACCATTTTCAGCCTATATTCATCTTTGATAAAATAGGCTTATGAGATCACCCTTTGTCCATGTGTGTGTGTGTGTGTGTGTGTGTGTGTGTGTGTGTGTGTGCGTATGTTCATTCATTCATTTATTTGCAATGGGGGGTGTGTACCCCAGTGGCAAATTGGATATACATAACAAATAAATAATTATACATAACAATTCAATAACAATTATACAACAATTAAACTGGAGTATTTACACAAATAGTCAGTCTTTTCTTAAACACACCTATATGTTTGGGAAAAGGCTCTAAGACTGCGGCAGGTAGAGAGTTCCAGTTATCAATGGCACGGTTTACAAAAAATATTTACCATAATTTGTTCGCTGTGGTCGGCCCTTAACTTTGAAAGGATGATCGCTCCTACCCATGTAAGTGGGCTTTCCCAATCGTTTGCTAAGCTCACCCCATGCTGGTTGATTTGTATACGTGTTGTACATAGCGCAGAGTCTAGATTTCATCCTCCTAGCCTCCAGTGATTCCCACCCATGTTTCTTTAACATACGGCTCACACTGCTCCTGTGATTAAAGTCACTGAGCACAAATCTAGCGGCCTTTCTTTGTACCATTTCCAACTCATTGATGAGCCCTACTTGATATGGATCCCAAACCGCTGAGGCATATTCCAGAATAGGTCTCACAAGTGACAAATAGCCTAATTCTTTAGCAGAGGTACTACTTCCTTTTAATACCCTCATTACAAAGTGCAGGGATTTGCAAGCTTTTGAAACTACACATCCTACATGACTACTCCATTTCATATCATTCCTTACGTGAACGCCCAAATATTTGCAAGAATCTTCTTCTACAAGTATTTCCGAGCCAATGTTATATTGAAAATCCTGCCTTCGCACTTTCCCTATTTTTAAGAGACTACATTTTCTTGTGTTTATTTTCATTTTATTTACAATCGCCCACTTATAGACCAGGTTCAGGTCCTCTTGAAGCACTGCATTGTCTTGTGAGTCATGTACCTTTCGATATATTACACAATCATCCGCAAACAATCGACAGTCACTGCGAATCCCATTTGGTAAGTCATTTATAAACGCCAAAAATAACAAAGTTCCGATTACGCTGCCCTGAGGGATACCCGACGTTACGGTAATTTCATCCGAGAATATGCCTTCGACTTTCACTTTCTGGGAACGACCCGTCAAAAATTCTTGGATCCATAAAATTACTCTTCTATCAATCTTCGTCGAAGCTAATTTATGGAGTAGCATGTCATGCGGCCCGACATCGAATGCCTTCGCAAAATCGATAACCACGGCGTCGACTGAAACTCCATGGTCTAACGATTCGCTAATGTCTTGAAAAAGTGATAGCATCTGACTCGCATGAGTAACCTTTCCGAAATCCATGTTGCCTATCATTAAACCATGATAATGTTTCCCACTGTTCCCTCAAGTAGTCGCAAATGAGATGCTCCATCTGTTTACAAACGATGGACGTAAGGCTAACCGGCCTGTAGTTGCCCAATTCAAGTCTGCTCCCTCCCTTAAATATTGGGACTACCGTAGCTGTTTTCCAGTCATCTGGGATTTGCGCATTATTTATGGACACATTAAACATCACCTCCAAGTATCGTTCCACGACCCTACCTCCTAGTTTAAGTACTTCACTAACAATATTATCAGGACCCTTTGATACATTGAAACGTAGTTTTTGTATTAGCTTTACAATTGCTGACTGGTTTATTTGGAACAGGGGAGCCCCTGATTCGTCGTTAAGGTCCAACACACGGCTATTGGATTTATTGATCACACTACCGTAAAAGACATTTAATTCATTAGCAATGGCCTGTTTCTCAGTAATTAATTTACCGTCACCGGACATTATCATCGACAAAGTATTTGAATTTCCCTTTCTTCTCCTAACATAACTGCAATTTTTTTTCCACCCATCACCTCCCGAACCAAGTAAACCTTGCATATAACTGTCATGAGCAGCCCTCTTTTTTAAGACTAGCTCTCTTGATAAGGACTTAAATTTCAACATATACTTGTCACTATCATGTCTTTTATTGTATAATTTCCTAATTTTCCGTTTTAGACTCATAATTTCTCGTGTGTGTGTGTGTCCTCCTAATAAAATCTAAACGGCTGAAGCGATTTCAATTAAACTCGGTAAGGGCATAGTACTATTTTGTCCGACCCTGACCGTGCCCTTCAAATTTTATTACGGCTCACCAACCCAATATGGCGGCTGTGCGAAATATTTAACCGGCATTCTATATCACCGAAACCCTAACTTATATCGCCCTGAAATTGTGTTCGGTGATAAAGGGCACTACTAAATGTCCCACTATTTAACTTTCAAAACCTTGCTAAGTAGCCTACATAACGAACATGGCGGCCAAGCGAAGTTGAAACATTTACATAATCTTTTATCGCGATTTAACCGTCCAAGCGCAGTTAAACTTGGTCCGGTAAATGCTTATTCAAATTTTAATCCACTTATATCTAATTTATTTCAATTGTTTTCATAAACCCAAGATGGGGGCTGTGCGAAATTTTAAAATATCGGTTTTATTTCTTGTGTCCTAATCATACAATTGACGTTTGAATAATAAACCTACGCAAAAGACTTCATGTAATGGTACATAACACTTTGTCCAACACAAAAATCAAACATGGCGGCTATCCCAAATATTTAGACGGTCGCAATATCTACGAATCTATTACAGCAATCAGACTGAAATTTTGTATGTTGATAGAGGCAATTATCATAAGTAGGATATATGAAAATAGGCTATTTAGTTATCCACGGAACTACTTGTTTAAAACAAACCTCACCAAATAGCTCTCCCTTCTTCCTAACCCCATTTTGGCACCCGTACCCGGTACACAGAATAATCTGACAAATTTATTGCCCATAATGTATTAAAATATACAGTATTATGGCACTCACGAATGAAGACAGGAAGTCTGGAGGATGAATAATCTAATCTTGGGACGGTCAACTAAACGAGTTCTTGTCCAGCCTAATAGGTTGTTTGCATTCGCGAGATTTTCCGGAGGAAGTGTGCACTGCGATCAGGCAAGTTGTGAAGCACTCACTCCTACATACTGTACAAAGACACGCTTCAGTAACGAATTAGTTCAACGACAGGTGCCTTCACATCCTCTGGTTCGAATAAGAGATGTTCTCGCATAAACCGTGGGAATTAGCTCAGTACTATAAATATATAGTTTACGTATTTCTCCTTGAATGATGATGGCTTCTCTTATCAATCAGTGGTTAATATCCTAGCGAATTGTGCAGCATTCAGAAGTAGACTACAACCAGATAGGTTTATATAACACAACATTTATCGCAGCTTTCGTCGACTGCTACCACTTATTCTTGGTCACAGTTCAAGTTCTGTTGTTGTTGATTCATTTAGGGGCTTTGCGACATCGTGGTATTGTAGCCCCGTGTACTTGTGTGTGAGTTGAATTTGTATGACAACCTGTTTCTAAAGTGGCTGTAGTAGTGTGTGTTGCTGTAATTTTTTTTATTTAGGGTCGGGATGGGGTAAGTGTTTTGGACTTGAATCAAAGTAGTAAACCACCATTTTATTAGATGGAATATGTAATAACTAGGGAAATAATTACACTCAGGTTAGCCATTATTAGCGCCAGGATTCGAATCTCCGAATCTCTGATCTCTTAACCTGTTACAGCTGCCCATTGCGATCGTAGTGTACGTATTCATGCGATCTTATAGACCGTGGGATCTGCTTCTTTGAGACTGTAACTTCTGTTTTATCGTTACCTTCATTAGCAGAGGAGATAGAAACTGAAAAAGCCTACACACTTGTAATTAATTAAAAGTAATGTGCCAAGTTGTTAAGACTTATCAGATCAGGCTCATACAGTAGACAGGCAGCTGATCTCAAGTGCCATTGATGAGAAACCTGGTTATCCGATATGAACTTCTTATTCGGATTCCTGCCAGGATAGTATTACTTCCCATAGCCAAGAGGTAATAAAGAGAAATAAACATTTAAGAGCCGTTTATCTTCGCAGTAAGAACAATAGTGCTGGCAGTTCTTATAAGGTCATGAAGAGTATAAATAAATGATCGTATAGATCTAAAGAATGGAGATGGGTGTGGTTTATTGACATCATAAAGCACTAAATCATAGGAGTCCATTATTATATTGTGTTTTAGAAAAATGCTTTCTATTTCAAACATGTAGTCTAATATTATTGAAATACAGTATGTACTTAAGACCTTATACGCGTCCATACCTAGACATTTGAGGGGAAGATAACCTCACTGTTCCGTCCCTTAAAACAATAACAATCATAATCATCATGTACTCCCGTTTAAAAAAAGCATTGTTAGGCAGGTGAGTAGGATCATAGCAGCGAACAAAGAAAGATAATAATAATGTGATTGGTTTCACGTCCCTTTTAACTACCTCGACTTTTAAAGACGCCAGGATGCCGGAATTTTGCCCCAAAGGGGATATTATTGTAACGTGCCAGTAAATCTAGCGACACGGCTCCCTCGCATTTGCGCACACTCACACTTTTGATACCTCCCTACCCCACCTAGACTTAAATCTAGGAAAAGCTCCTTTTCAGACGATGGTCGACCTTTAAGGGGGCACATACAGTTGAAGGAGTCAAAGCAAAACCGGTTTTAATATTAAAACTGTGCCTTGCACAACAATAATAAGCATTTCCAAGGAAACAAAGCAAAAAAAGAAAGAGTTTTAAATTTCCAAAACTCAAATCGTAACTAATTTTATCCACTTTTCAAAATTGGGTCCTCGCTTTGTGCTAATCTTTATCGTTTCCCTCATATCTCCCAAGTTTATTGGAATTTTTGGACTTTTTTTTAAAGTGAGTGTTAAACCTTCAGGTACAAAATTAATCTCATCTCATTCCATATAATTAATTAATTAATTAATTATCGGGTGAGTTAGCCGTGGTCGTTACGGCATGACTGCTGGCAGTCGCTCACATCCGGGAGGCGAGGAGGTTCGAATCCCCCCGCCGGCAACCTTGAAGATGGTCTTCTGTGGTTTCCCATCTTCCTTCCAGGCAAATGCCGGGGTTGGTCCCTAACTATAGGCCACAGCCGCTACTTTCCAACTCCTCGACCTTCCATTCCCACTTTCCTCCCCAACGGTATTTGTAGCTCACCCATTGGGTGTCCGTCTCGAAGCAGCTACAGACTCAGGCGAGCCGAACATGTCCTCGGACACTCCCGGCACTAAAAAAAATATGAGCGTTATATTTTCATTTCTAATTTGAGCAAACTCAAATATTACTTTTAATATTTCATAGAAAGATTAATAAAATCCACAGATGTCTGAGTGAGATTTGTTTTGTAGCTGAAGGTTTAACATCCACTTAAAAGAAAACGAGCCTTACAGTAGTCGCATATGATGTGTAACATCTGACATAGGAGAAACCTCACGTGGAATTGTTGATACACCGGTATTTTATACTCTTATTGGCACAAAGATTAATCTATTTTAAAAGGGAGTGTTTTACAGATATTGTACTTTATAATACGGAACTGATTTTATTAGATGATTTGTAGCTTCCACCAGCACTAGACTAAATAAAGAATACGATATGGATCAACTAGATTAATACACGCGACACTGCTCATAACCTTAAATTCCTTATAAACAGAACTTGCGAGTAAATGCAATGTGCACAGCAGTAGATCATGAAAGGCTTGCCCAGTTCCCGGACCTCTTGATTCATAGACCAACACGTAATTTTATATGGATTCTTTTAAAATGAGTCATATTGATATGATTAGCAGCAGAGTATCAAGAAGGCAGTGCGAGAGAAGAAATGTCAAGTAGGCAGTGAAGAAGAAAAAAGAGAGTCGTGGAATTGTTATGTATTATTAGTGTGCAAATAAAACAGGTTTTTGTGTGTTGAAGAATGTCCAGGAGCGATACGATCCAGCCGGCAGTGCGTCTTACACACTTCCGTCCGATCCACTTCCTTCCCATTTTTCAAAATCACTCCCATAAAAATATCCAGCAACCGAGTGGAAAGATGTTGCACATCAAAAATAAATATGGGAGATATCAGGGAAACGGTGAAGATCAGTACAAAGCCAGGCCCAAATTTTGAAAAATGAATAAAAATAGTTACGATTTGAATTTTGAAATTTAAAAATTTACTTCTAACATCAAGATGTGTGTGTTTCCATGGAAATGTATATAATAGACTATTGTTGTTCAAGATTTATGACAGGCACAGTCACAATATTAAAATCGTTATTGTTTTCACTCTTAAGGGATGATGATAATTCTTGTTTTAAGGGGCCTAACATCTAAGTTGTCGGCCCCTAATGAAATGAAATGTTATGAAATGAAGATAAAACAAGCCCACTGCCAGAGACGAAAACCAAAATGATTGGTATAAAACAGAGAGTGAGCCCCAATAGCTATGCCTTATTTGGATAATAGAAGTTAAAACGAGGATGATAAATCACTAAAACAAAAAGGCATATTGAACAATAAAAATAGCAATGATCACAATAAAAGCATTGTACAAGCGTGAAGGGCTAGCATAGCTGTAGTTTGTGTTTTGATTAATAAATTTAAAAAAACAGACTAAAACTAAACTGAAAGTCTTATATTAACTTACAATAAAACTTAGAAAACTAGCCACTCTCCCTCATGTCCCGGATGACGACGTCAGCCCGTCATCAGGTAGAACAAGGGCGAGGATGTTAGGAAGTTTCAGAGTTCTTCGTAGATCGGCCAGGTCCACACACCTCAAGAGAGTGTGTACCACGGTAAGGTGGGCGCCGCAAATACAGACGGAGGGGGGGGGGGGGCTTCTCTTTTTAGCAGGTGGGAGTGCGTAGAAATCCCATGCCGATCCGGAGTCGACAGAGTACCACACTTTCGTTGAAGGGACAGTGGACTCTGCCAGAATGAAAATGTGGAAGGAAAGAACTGTCCCAAATTGCATGGATCCAGAGGAAATCCTCTCTTTTGGTCACAAGGAGGAATGGGCTACATGGCAGAAGGTAGGAGATATCAAGAATAGGTCTGACCCCTCGAAGAATGAGGTTAACAGGAAATATGGTGAGTTAGCCGTGGTTGTTACGGCGTGGCTACAGGAAGTCGGTCATATCCGGGAGGCGAGGAGGTTCGAATCCTCCCGCCGGCAACCTTGAAGATGGTTTTCTGAGGTTTCCCATCTTCCTTCCAGGCAAATGCCGGGGTTGGTCCCTAGCTATAGGCCTCAGCCGCTACCTTCCAATTCCTTGTCCTTACATTCACACTTTCCTCCCCAGACAACACTCCACACGCGACGGTACTTGTAGCTCACCCCATGGGTGTCCGCGTAGAAGCAGCTAATAACGTTGGCGTGCCGAACATGTCCTCGGACACTCCCGGCATAAAAGCCATACGCCAAATTTAAAAAATAATAATTAAAAAACAGGAAATATTAGACAAGGGCCAATTAATGCGGTAAATGAAAGACTCCCTAGTCCCAGACACCCTAACACCGTCAGCATTGAAAGAGAACAAGATTTGACCAAAGGAAGTGGCAGCTATGCCGGACTCAACTGGGGTCGCCAACCTATATCCATGTAGTCGTGAGTCTCTTGGGGAAAGTTATGTACTAATGACTTGCAGAAATCAATTTTCTGGCTTATCAATTGACTTCCACACCGGGCGAGAACAAGAAGATGTAATGCTTAATGTAAGATTCATGAAGGCGTGCGACTGTTATAAAATGTGCGATCGGTAATGCATCTTCGAGGTCATAGTACTGAGCAGAAAGTACCGACAACGGGCAAGCTGACAGGTAGTGATGGCCCTTATGAGAAAACAATGGATGTGCTACGACAGTTGAACAAACCAGTGATGGAGAAGAACAACAATAGCGACTTGACAGAAACACAAGAAATACTTCACGTTGGTTAAAATCACTGAAAGCCACCAAGGAGGCAAATCTTAGTGCTGGCCCTGAAACAGTTATTAGCGTGGGGAAATAGTAGGAGTCTAGTTAGTTAGTTAGTAAGTTACCACGAGGTCATCTGCCCCCTCTTAACACAGATTAAAGAATACAAATTTGGAATTGAATTTAAAATTTAGAGGTGGAGACCTACATTTGAAAAGACCTAAAATTAATAAAACAAAAAATTAAATACAAATAATAATGTTAAGAATAAACAAAAATTACGGAAAAACAAAATAAAAATCATTCAAAAAAGAACAAGTCGTTGAGTCAATGATCACTGGAAAATTTAGATTGCTGGCCCTAGCCCACTCTCACTTATAAAGCGGATAACGCGATCAGCAGCCACCGCGTCATCAGCTAATATAAGTTTGAGTGTCGTCTGCAAACCAAGGGTTCTTCGTAAGTTAGTTATTGTTGTATTAAGGGGTGGAACTACGAGGTCATCTGCCCCACTAGGAGTCTAGTAGTAGTAATCTGTTCATTTATTTAAGCCACGTTGTTCAATTTACAATACTACTAGTATTAAGACTTACTTTCTTTATCATTGCATTGTAGAAGTATGCCTTATATGACAGTTTTCTTGACAATAATACGGTCTGAAAGAAATCCGTTTCTAAATGTATTTCTATCCGTTATTATTCACGTTTCGATGAACGTCTATGTAGCTATGTAGTCTATGTATCAGGTGGATGTTACAGCCAAATGTCCTTGCTGCCACCAATCTCATCAGAGGAGTAGGTACGAGGTGGTACCCAAAATATCCAAGAATCCGTAAGAAGAAATGACTGACGATGAATGAAACTGGGCAAGGAACTAGGAGGGAGCGGCCGTGGCCTATTAGAATGTACCTTCCCAGCATTTGCCTGGAGTTGAAAATGGCGGTAACTAAGGAAAACGTACGTCTACCCAGGCTTGATCCCATGACCTTGCGCTGCGTGTTAGCGAGCGTAGCTACTGCTAACGGTCTAATCCGCTTCTAATACCTATAATATGCTGCTTTATTCAAACTGATACGTTCTCGTGGTGTAGCGGTTAGTTTTCTTGGCTGTCGTCCTCAGAGGTACGGGTTCGATTCCCGGCTCTCCCAAAAAAATTAATTCTAGTCTCAGGGTTGGAACGGGGTAGATCGATCCTCGTGAGGCAAAACTGAGAAGAGATGAGTTTGATTCTCACCCCAGTCATCGTAGAAGTGAATTTCTGTCGTTTTCTACTTCTACTCCAAACAAATACCGGGATGGTAGCTAAATTTAGAACACGGTCAATTCCTCCCCGGATTCATACCCCAATTTTTTTAAATATATGCCATCATAATGACAAAGAATGTCAGACGGACTGTATACACACCCAATTACACGGAGTAGCAAAGAGCCTAAATGAATCAATAAAAACAACTGCCTTAGTGTTCACTGCTTCTCATCTTTTCATGTCTTTGCGGATTACTTTTCCAGTTGATCATGTTACCTCTGCTATTTCTCATTTTAACCGTAACGAGACAAGTACACTGTAAGCTATGTCGTTGACTTGACGTGATCTCAACATGGGAAACCTGTCACTGGTCACTAATTAACAACATCGAGTGTATATGAGTTGTGTGTTGACTGACAATGTACTCTCCATTCATGACAATATATTCAAATATCCACAAAGAAACAACCATATTTAATACAGCGATATGAGTACCAACGTTATAACCAGGCAATCCCAATACTGGAGTAGTCAGTTGTAAATATTATACACTATGGACAAGCGAAAGAAAATAGTCTAACATCCTCGATCCCCGGACAATAGAGTTTATTTTTTAATTCATTAATTTCTTTATTTCTTCATACTGTACCCGATTGTCACCATGTGGACCATGTGTTCGTATCCCAACTAGCTCACGGTCTTTCGAGGTATGGGACGTTCCTGCCCACAATACGACCACATGCTCAGGATTTGAGTCTACCAGGTAACTACTCTACAGGAAATACACAACATTCCTATGAATAAAATATTTACTGGTCTAAAATCATGGCTGTACAACAAATACAAAACAAAGGACAAATTACAATTAATTCCCACAAATAAATAGGGTTATTCTGTGAGCTTTCTCCTTAAAAATAGCGCTACAATGCACTCAAACCTACTTCTAATATCCTGTCAATAATAGTTCAGATTACAAGGTTTTCATAGTGTTCGTCATGTGACACAATTTTATTTAATGGAATTATCTTAACACAAAAACCACATGCCACATAAACATGATATTATTAAGACATTATTTCGTCTCCTACGGCATTTACTTTAATTAGCATTACATCAATGTTTCCTACATTTATTAGCAAATATTTGTTGTGTCGTGCGAATCATCTTCCTTCTTTCCATCCCTATGAACGCTCTAGGAAAATGAGTCATGCGTCTTAATCATAAAATAAACATAAACATGGATAGAATATTTATAGTTTCACCATATAACGATTATCTGGGTCTTGTCGGACTTATCATAGATATAACTGTGTCATGTTCTGGGAAAAACACATACCCGTTTTTCCTAAATTAGCATAAACTGGCAAAATGCACTTTAAAGAAGATGCCTACATTATTTTGGTTCAGCTTTCCCCCTCAGAGGATAACTTCGCCAAATATCATCTGATTTCTATGGTTCAAGCACATATGTGAGTTGCCATACACCATTTAATTCCATTGGCATCACTAAAATACTTATATTTTAATTGCATATTGAATACCGAGATCTCTCAGTGTCCTATTGTGACTGTAATTGACAAGGGATCGGTCGAGCAACCTCCCCTTCCCTCAGCAGGTCATAAAATTCGTTCCAGACAGCTCTCCAAGATGGCTGCCACGGAAATGGTCTCCATTCCCTGTCTCTCTCTACCGTCAAGGCCACACTTGTTTACAATGATATAACAGTAAAGATCCGCTAGGCATAGTCCTAAGTAATTGAGTCATTTAATTAATTAACACCTAACTTTACAGTGTATTTGGGCTCGAATGGCTCCTATTAAACATTCATGGCAGGGGTGAAATTCTAATGATAGCATTGCCGTTCTAAGGTGATTACTTGTGGCTTTTAAGACGCGCATCATAATGAAACCCCATGGTTATCATCAGCAGCTGTCATTAACATATATTGGGAACCACGTTCCTCGTCGACGAATATGATTCTACCTCTCGGGCAGACCATAAGTATAAATGCACACCGCGCCTCGCTGGGCGTCCATAGTGGCTATAATTCAATGCAAGCGTTAGCAATAGACAGAATCTATCCAAATCGCTGCGTAACAAATACAGTATGCACAAAGGCGATACTTCTCGAAGATTAAGCCCATTTTCACCTCACGCGCAAGCTATACTAGTCTTTCCCGTGCTTATCTTACGTAAATCACTGGATTCTACGTTAATCTGCACGCTATATGCGGCTAAACAATATTTCACATATATGACTCCATTATCAAGGTACCTGCGTTCTTCCTGTTATACTATTTAAGCCAAAGCTTTACATAGCTCCTAACACAAATGTATAAATATACTGGCTTACTTTAATTTCACATATTCATTCAAAATTTCACTGACACTGAGAAAAGCTCTCGTATTCGCTATATTCCACGCTACATTCTTTACTGTTCACCAAATGACAGTATCTTAAATTAGACATGACACTATTTGAACATTACTTAGGCCAATTTTGCCCTTACTTTATGGTTGCCGACCCCAGTTATTATTATTATTATTATTATTATTTTAACGTTTAGATCCATCACTATTTTTGATTGGCTCAGCTGGCTAAAGCGCAGCCTTAGGTCATGGGGCCAAGCTCTCTGCTGACTCGGTAGACGCGTGGGTTCGAGCCCCACCTTCGGCCGTCCTTGAAATGGTTTTCCGTGGTTTCCCATTTTCAACACCAGGCAAATGCTGGGACGGTACCTTATGATAGGCCACGGCCGATTCCTTCCACATCCTTGCCCTGTTTCATTCATCCTCATCCATTCCATCTCTCATCCCGACGCGCAGGTCGCCCACGGGCGTCGAATAGAAAGACCTGCACTCGGCCTCTCAGGAGACCACACGACAAAAAAAAACTATTTTTGACCTAAATGGTCCTAAGCAAATCACCTTCCAAGTCATACTTTATTCAAGACGAGTGGTGAAAACTCGTTCAGTAAGTGACTATTACATCTTTAATTTCAAAGTGATTAATCGTTACATGGTGAACTATGCCATTATAATGCTACTATTTGCATGTGTACTCACGTTTCCTTCTGGCTGGAAAGTACCAGTATCTCCGCCTGAGCTCTACCATGATGATTGACTTAATCCATCATGATATCCAATACACAACACTGAGATTCACACTTTTTACACATGATACACATATTATCACAAGTGGCCTTTACCACTGATAAACACTGAATATTAATCATTAAACACATTAACACTTTAAATTATTATTTCACAATTTATACACTTCATCTATCATTTCACATGTTGATCCTTAATCTGGATTTCACCTACGCTTGACCTCAGAGATGCGATGAACTTATGATAACCGCTGGTCTCCGTGAAATCTAGTAGCGTTTTTATAGATGTTCGATCCTAGCTCCCTGCACTCCCGTTCACCTCACTGTCCTGGTTAGATGGCAATAACTTCCACTCTCCCATCACTGGAGTGCTCCTGATGCTGATGTCATATAATTGACAATACCTTCCGGTATACGAACTGTTCCAAACATTATCAGTTCCTATTCGCTGTAGCGAATTTATATCTGTGTCAGATAATAAAGAAATATCTGCATTGAGTTACTTTTGATGCACTTCATTATTACAGATGAAGCTTACAATTTGCTTCCATTGTCTCCAATGGCGGTACGCTGATATTTTAATAATTGGCGTGCTTACTGCAGAGCGCTTGTAGACAAAGGACTAACTTCCAACTCGAGCGACCGTCTGACGTCTTCAACTGCCTTCAACTGCTTTTCAACCGCTCTGTAACTGACCGTAACTGAACTTTGGCGTAGGCTGCTCTCCCTTATATTGGTTTCTTGCACAAAATAGTTCACGGGACACGTGAGAGCGACTCCCTTCTTGAAATACTCCGTCTTCAGCCGAAATAACATCTGCATCTTGTTTATCTAGGCGTGGAGGTTTTAAAAACACTCGCGTGCCGGCGATCGCTTCGGCCAATTAATTACAATTAATTGCCTTAGTTCAGCGCGTGGGACGCCACTGTGGGGATTTCCCGCTGGTTGGTTAAAGTATTCCTGCTCTCGAGCGTGAGTTAGGTTGTAATGCGGTCATTTTGAGAAATAGGCGTAATATTAGGTGAAAAACCACTCCTAAATTACTCCTCCGTGAATACATTCATCTGTGTGTATGTTCCATTGCATTACAATGCTCCATTTATTTGTAATTATTTAATTTCTTGTGGGCTTGGTCCCGCCAAAGCTTTGCTCGTTGTCGACCGGTGAATTCCCGGGTCATTAATTTTGAGCTGTCTGACCGCCCTAGACGGAAATAGTTCCGTAGGCGCCAGGCCTACCCCGCCTACTTTCTAAAGTAATTTGTCAGACTTCAAACTAGCCTTCTCTCGACTTCGTATGCACTGAAAACGTACATTCCCTTGCATTTTGCTTATAATTTTTCCTTTAAATTGCTATGATTTGACCTAAATAATCGTGAAATCACGCTAGACTATTATGTGTCAGTAGACCTCTCATTGCTCTGTGGGTTCCATATAATGGCTCCCCCTTAGAGACCACTGGTTCGACCTTAGGCATAACCATTTGCCTGGTCTTCTCTAATAAGGCCTGAGTTTGATGCCAGACTGCCGTGACCAGTTGGGCACAATACCTATATTTATTTCTTTATTTCCTTCTTTAAGTCATTATTTATTTATTTCATTAATTCTTCCTTAGTTTATTTCTTTATTCCTTTATTTCTTCATTTCTTTATTCCTTTATTTATTCATTTATTTCTTTATTTCTTTATTCCTTTATTTCTTCATTTATTTCTTTATTCCTTTATTCCTTTATTTCTTCATTTCCTTATTTCCTTATTTCTTTATTCCTTTATTCCTTTATTTCTTCATTTCTATATTCCTTTATTTCTTTATTTCTTTATTTCTTTATTCCTTTATTCCTTTATTTCTTTATTCCTTTATTTATTCATTTATTTCTTTATTTCTTTATTCCTTTATTTCTTCATTTATTTCTATATTTCTTTATTCCTTTATTCCTTTATTTCTTCATTTCTTTATTTCCTTATTTCCTTATTTCTTTATTCCTTTATTCCTTTATTTCTTCATTCCTTTATTTCTTTATTTATTTTTTTCTTCATTTCTTTATTCCTTTATTTCTTCATTTCTTTATTCCTTTATTTCTTTATTCCTTTATTTCTTAATTTCTTTATTCCTTTATTCCTTTATTTCTTTATTCCTTTATTTCTTTATTCCTTTATTTCTTTATTCCTTCATTTCTTTATTTCTTTATGTCTTCATTTATTTCTTTATTTCTTCATTTCTTTATTCCTTTATTGCTTTATTTCTTCATTTCTTTATTCCTTTATTTCTTTATTTCTTCATTTGTTTATTCCTTTATTTATTTATTTATTTATTTATGTATTTACTTAATTAATTAAGTCTTCATTTCTTTATTTACTTATTCCTTTGTTTATCTATTCTTTCATTCTCCCTTTCGTTCTCTGTTTCTTTCTTTCTTTCTACTTCTTTCGGATGGGCCAACTAAGGACCACGACGTTCAACTTTTCAGCTTGCTGAGGCACTTGATGTTTGCCCAATATTCGCGCATTTTCTGGCTGCGTTTCTCCTTACTCTCTTTTGTCCAGTTAGTGCCGGTTTTCTTACAGTATAATGTTTTCTGTCCTGAAACATTTTCTGCTTAAGTATAAGGTGCGTTCAAAAAGTAACGAGCCGGAGGATACCTTTCCTGCACGCGTGTGGACGGTATTGCCTTTTTTGGGTGGTGGTGACCCTGGATGCTTCCACTGGAGGCTTTATCATTTGGATTCTGGTTCGAAGTGATGACACCATGACTCATATCCAGCCACCACTCGTGCCAGGAACCCATTCCCTTCCCTCGCATAGCGCTGCTGATGACCAAGACAGTGGGCCATTCGACATGCTTCCTGGTGTGGTTGAAGACTGTGGGGCACCCATTGGGCACACACTTTGCGCAAGTGCAGTCGTTCCCTCATGATGGTGTGCACACTTCCGACGCTCAATCCGACCACGGCGGCTATGGCGTTCATTGTCACTCGGCGGTCCTTCGTAATGAGTGCATCAAACAGCTGTGCCACGCCTTGACCCTTGTAGGGGACATGCAGTGTTCGCCGTGCACTTGTGACATTCGATGATGAATGTCCGTTCCCCCTACTCCATCCGCCATCAGAAACCGAACAACACCTCTTTGCTCTTCAGTTGACGCCTCCATGTCACTGTTTGCAATGCGACTGGTATCGCTGAACGATTAATGCATGCTGCTGGTCGCTTTGTATCGTCACGTGACGTGCACGCGTGCCCTCTAGCGACGGGCTGTGAACTTCCACGCTCTGGTCGGAACCACACCTAGTTACACATGCCACGATTAGCAGATGTCGTCACCGGTTTGCGCATTCCAGCCTCCGGCTCGTTACTTTTTGAACGCACCTTATACGTTTCTGAGATGTGATCGGCTTTTTTTCTTTCTTTATTTATTTCTTTCATTTATTTATTCATTTATTCGTTCATTGGTTTTGAGACCGTTTAGTTGAGTCAACAACCACGATGACTCAACTAACGACACATAAATCGAATAAAAAGTACCGTGAGGATCAGGTGACCTTCCATAAAGGCTAAAGCGGCACGAGAGTCCGTAGTCCACAGGGATCGTGGTACATGGTGACGATGGTCATAGACCGCCTAAGGAAAGGTTCACCTTAAAACTAGACTGAGAAAATAAACATCCAGACTTATGTAAAACACCGTGAAAATTTATTAAAATTCACAAGCCCCTAGCCTAGTTCGGAGGGTTATAATCGGCTAGTCCGCAAATAATAAATAAACAAAGATAAAGAGCAGGTCCCCTACCTGAGAAGTTACTGAAAACCCTCGCGAAAGATCTAACTCACAATGATAAAGCAACAACAGCAACGCTAGGAATATGGTACGACGCAAGTCCCTAGTTCAAGTTACAAGATCAAGCTAATATCTGAATTTACATTTAACAGGATAGCAAAACAAATCTAGGTTAGGATGGTACCATTTCGACATTTAAATTTAACATTAATTCATCTAGCTAAGTCCTATCAATTAACAAAATTTACGGCGATGACGTCCGTAAAAGAAAACAATTACATCCAAAAGCTAAGTGTACAGCCATGAAAAACAAACAATTTAATTATGCTTAATAACTATGTGCTAACAGCACACAATAAAGTAACATGTAGGGTCTAATACACTTGACATCAAAAATTAATAACGAAATAGGCACAGTAGTTTTATTAAAAATTCCTGCCTACGCCTTGGTTTACTCTTTGTAAACCATAGTCATCTAATGTGTATAGTTACGGTGACGAATGCGCAGTTGAGACCACGTCTGACATCGCATGGCCTGAGCTCCACAAGCTACGAACTCTAGGTTCGCACATGCTTCAGGTCGCTACAAAAATGTCAACTGTCCTAGTCATTTCCTCACAAGGAAATTATCTTCAACTGCACGGCTATGTCAACAGCTCCAGAATGCAAAGAACAAAGTTAGATAGAAAGAATCGTTAGTTAGGCTTGTTTTACAAGAATTATGCGTCTTATTATTAGGATGTCGGTTTATAGGTTCATCGTAGGTTTATGGCGAATAACATTGACAATAGCCTGGGCACGGAGTGTCTCCAACTGAGATCATTCTCCACCAAAAAGCCTCGACTCAACAGTCGGAATATAATCAACGAGTATAACAACTCGGACACACAATAACACGGGTTATCAGCGGCGCTAAGCTCGCGTTCAATAACTCTGGGATAGGCCTGTACAACAGTTACCTTCCAATAACATCTGGTCAACGGGATCATCCCCGGACAAAGCATACAATAACATCCTGCTATAACAGGGTAGACTTCACCATCCTATAGAAAACCTTACATAACTGTACCTGTCATACGACAATACACGCAACAGAGCGTTAAACTAACAAAAACCGATCCATAAAACAAGTGATCAAATACAAGAGTGGAAACTGATTTCCATAAGCAAAATAGCAATGAAAGGAAAAGCGAATACAAAATGTACTCTGTCCTCGTCTATAGTAGTTTTGTCTCACAATGAAGCAGGCGTGCTCTAGGTCACTGGGTTACATAACCAGTTTATTCAAGGCCGGCGATTTAATCAATACAAAACCTGCAGTTGGCCGGTTCATAAACGCACGCTATAAATCTGAGTATAGTAATACAATTCCGTCTTTCTACCAAAGACGTCTAAATGAAAGTAAACTTACAATAACTGAAGCTCTTTGCTTTAAAAATGCAACTCAGTAGTTGCTAGAACATCAAATAACAACGTGTCTCACACGACACAAGCAAAAATATGATAAATGTGGCACAGATTCACACACTAGATCTGCTTAATGATACGTTGGGAACCGCGTTCGATGCTAGGCAACGAAACATTCCTTCTAGTTGTTAGGTTCAAACATGACCAAGAATAGCTTCTGAGCTTATTCAAAATGAAATATAATGCATTTACAAACTGGTAGTTACTGTCGACTACCTAAATGATACGACCGTTCTAACGACAGTCAGGGGTGTAACAAAGGATGGCTGCGAAGAATGCAGTCAATTAATAACCAAGGCATCTGATTGCCATAACTACAGTCAGCAAAGACTTGAAAATTACCCCAAGTAGGGTTGAACAAAATAGCCTCAAAATGACTACGATCAGGTTCAGCAAAAAGGTTAGGCATTGACGTTCCACGACGTTCACCAAGCTGCACCGAGCTGACCAAAATGTCTGACCCCAAGGGTGTCTCACTCTAAACTGAAATAAATGACATCTAACTAATCTAGTTACATCCCTACCTAGAAAAATGGCTGACACTGAGTGTGGTTGATTCACAAACTACATTAAAACTACTATACCACCAGAAACTAGAACAAAGAAGGGGTGTGACAAAAACTCACGAAATGGAGAAGCTCTCACTCGGCTCTCTATTCCACAACAAGGGTTGTACAAAAACCTCTCTGGCTCTCTGGATCGGTATCCTCCTCATCAGGATTCCCATCTGGACTCCCCCAAAGACCAGGGTTCGATTTGTCCCTGTCGACATCTTCGTGGATATGCCTGGAAATGGCATTTTGGCTCCTTCCCTCTCGTTCATCGTTCTGGAAGTTCCACCATCATGCTGGTTCCTGTAGAAACGTCACCCCCCCATACCGGGATGGTATTAGCCCATGGTGACTGCTTCAACCATGGTGAAGAAAAGTCCAATCACGTGGGTAGCGAAATAAGTTGCGTGATTATTCATCCTCTCACTTCCAAAATTATAATGTCCGTCGTGACTATTATTGGCTTCAATTATAAAATACGACACAGCCTTAATCTTGCAGATGTGGATTAGCATGTGAGCTAACACTATATTATAATGCTGCACGTGCTAGTGACGCTGCTTTTGTATCACGCAGCATCCGTGAATTATACGACGTTTCAAAGATGAAATTTCCACTTTGGCAATTTAAATATCTCATACAATTATAATCACACTTATTCAGGATAATTGTAACACTATTACCTGTATATTTTCACTAGGCATCTGCCCTCCACATATGCGTGGGTAATATGTGATGTTACAGCAATGTTGTGCAATACACTATACTTGCCAATAATTATTTCCCAAGCTTCTTATTTAATTCGCTGGACTCTAACAACAGTGAATTAGTATTTGCATGCTCGATGGCACCTTATAATCACTTTTAACGCTAAACAGCGGATATTCTTCTACGTCTCGTAGGACAAATGTAATTCCACGCCTACACAAGGCGGATTCTCAAGACGCAGTGCTCCGGTACTGGGTGTCTCTAGAAAGTAGGTCGTCAAAACGAAAACGTTGAGCGACTACTTACGTTCCCTTTTGCGTATCTGCAAGGGTATTACCTTACCTAAAGTAAAAATAAACATTCTCCAAAATGTTTTAATAATGCAGCATGACGAAATGGAATATTCTGAGTCTCGTAGGAAAGATAAAAATAATCAATAAGACCTCAGATAATAATTAGCAGTTTACACCAAAGTCAAAAGTGCGATTCACCGCTACTTCAAAGTATCGCATGATCTCTCAGCTTCACGTGGCTTCCTGGGTGTGTTCAAAAGTACAACATCCCATCATAAATGCTCTGTCATAAAAAAAATATCACATGAACCATAGCTCAGCGGGTTCATCTGCCTCTCTGTCGTTTCAAATACAATGTTGGGATAACATTTTTATTTGCTTTGAAATTCATTCAAGAGTGATATTTTTTTTAGATTGGCTGCATTAAAGGTTCCAATGCGCTCTCCTGTCCTAATATCTTCTATCACATAACTTCCATTGTTCAAAGGCTGTCGGATACGACTAGGGCCATAATACAAGGATAGAAATTTCCCGTATATGCGGTCTATAGGACTAGAAATTCCGGGTCTCCTTATAAGGATAAGGTCTCCTTCTACTAGTGGTTCTCTAAACCTCTGGCGTCTAGTTCTTCTCAAGCGCTTGGCGGCTTGTCTGTCCATAGTCTCTCTCGCAGCTAAAAGTCTGCTGGCATGTGATGGTTGTAAACAAGGTGGATTTACAATCACACTATCCCATATTCCCTTGATAGTTGCAATGGTTTTGTCTGTTCCACCATGTCCAATGGATAAATGTACCTTGAGAATAACAGATTCTTGGTATCTCCTAGGAATAACTGCACGCAGTTGAGTGTGGTCCTCGTCTACAAACTTGTATAAGACACGATGATAAATCAAATAATCATCTGCAACAGCAGCAATCCTTGCATAATGATCATCCTGTGGATCCATTCTTCGTTCTAGGAAACGGATAATATGTCTGAGTTCCTCCTCACGTCGCTGTCCTTCAGGTAAATGACGAAGTCGGCGAAGGTGTTCGTCGCATTCTCCCTCGATGTCTATGGCATTAACAGTAGCTTCAGGATTCCGGCTGAGGATGTCGGCCAACACATTCTCTCTGCCTGGTCGATAAACTATTTCCAAATCGAACTGTTGGAGAAACAGCGTCCAACGTGTGATCCTGTCGCTTGCCAGTCTTGTTCTCAAGATGGAAGTCAGCGCATGATGATCGGTTCTCACAATAATCCTCTGACCTAACAGAAGTTTCTGCCAGTATTCAAGTGCGTAGACAATTGCAAGTGCTTCTATCTCGGTCGTGAAGTAGTGAGATTCATGTGCTCTTAAACGTCGGCTTAAGAAAGCGATGTAATGACGTTTCTTCTCATCATCTTCCTGCAGTAAAATGGCTCCTATACCAATGGCAGATGCATCAGTTTCTAGAATAAAGTTCCGAGAGTAATCTGGATATTCTAACTGAATTGAGTCCACAAGCATCTGTTTAGCTCTCCTGAAAGCTATCTCGCATTCATCATTCCAGTTCCACCTGCAGTTCTTTTTCAATAATCCTTGCAGTGGTGCAACAGTTTCGGAATACTTCTCACAATGAGCAGCAAAGAATTGGAGAATTCCTAAGAATTGTCTCACGTGTTTCACACGGGTTGGTGTTGGAAATGCAGCAACAGTTCTAATCTTTGCCGGATTCGGTCTATATCCTTCTCCATTGATTATATGTCCTACGAATTTCACTTCTTCCTGAAAAAATCGACACTTGTCAAACTTGACCTTAAAATTTGCCTGTCGGAGATTCTCAAAAACAAGGCGCAATGTCTTTAAATGCTCTTCTTCTGTTCCCGAAGCTATGATTATGTCATCCACATAACATATTACTTTCTGCTTCACTTCATGAGTCAGCTTGGCATCAAGTGCTCTGATTAATGCGGCTCCGGCATTTTTCAATCCAAATGGTAGTTTTTGGAATACATACGTAGTCTGATCAAACAAGAATCCAGTATATTTCTGAGTATGCTCAGATAATCTGATATGGTAATAAGACTGAACCAAGTCTAATGATGAAAATATCCTTTTTGCTTTGAACTTCCTGAGAATGTCCCTAATCTTGGGCGGTCTGTCGTGCTCAGGAGCTAGGCGTTCATTCAAGGCTCTGGCATCAAGACAAAGTCTCAAGCTTCCATCTACCTTAACCACAGGTATTATGGGATTCAAGAAAGGAGTCGGTGATTTCTTGATTGTGCCTGCTGCTTCCATCTCATGGATCTTCTTAGCAGCTTCTTCGAGATGTTTCTCGGCAATCGGATAGATCCTTTTCTGGAATGGGGAATCGTCCAGTAATACAAGATCATACTCGTAGTCTAATATCTCACCAGGTGTGGTGTCGAATATATCTCTGTATTCGTTCAGTATTGCCTCAAGATCCTCATGTGTGGGTGCTGATAACGATTCTGCCTCTTCGTCGGCATCTAGTGTCGCCTCAATTTCCTTGCCATTTAATGCTTCGACTACGTCTACTTCGGATAGGAATTCCGGTTCTTCTTCAATTAGGCTCATCTGAATGGGTTCGTTCGGCTTGAACTCTACCGTATTCCGTCCCATGTCAATGATTCCATCATATTTTCTAATGAAGTCTGCGCCTAAAATGGCATCATGATGCAGGCCCTTCATTACGAGAAATTCGTGCAAGTACACGTGGCTCGAAATCTTCACAGTACACAAAATCTGGATTTTTGCACGTTACAACGCGGTCAGGTATGACACCTCTGACTCTTACGGCTGAAATGGGCAACTCCGTCACCTCAGAGTTTGCTCTCAGTCTGGCATGGCAATCGGCGGAAATTACACTAATCATCGCTCCAGTATCGATGAGTATGACTACACTGACTTCATTCAAGGTGGCTACAATCTTGGGTAGACGTGTTAATTCATAATTGTGGTTCGTCGTTCGTCGTTTGTCCAACAAGTCTTCTTGGATTGGCTCCCAGAGTAATATAGAGGCAGTTACTCGGTGCTCAACCAAACAAGAATCTATTGATTTTTCGGAGTTTTTTTTTCTGTCATGGCGAGAAGTACTGGGCTGGTTCTGCTCCGTCTCCTGCGCCGAATGTCTATTTTCCCTCGAAGTAGGGTTCCGTTCTCCCTCTTCTTGGATCTGCAATTCTCTCAATTGATGGAGGTACTCACGGCTCTCCCGTGCTCTTCCTTTCCAATCCCTGTCTGGCTGGTATCTAGGGTCTCGATTTCTGTCGTATCCCCCACTATATCGATAGTCTCTACGGATACGTCCGTGTTGCTGATTTCTTCCTTCATTCCCTCGGCGGTTGTTTTCATGACGTCGGTCGTCGTCCGTCCTTCGGTCGAATCGCCGGTCCCAATGACTTCGCCGGTCATCATGTTGATTTCGAGTATACGGAGTGTTGTTCCATTCTCTCCTGTTATAACTGTAATTGTTATCACGTCGCCCAGAATCCTATGTGGTTTGTGTTTGTTGTGGCGTCTGGCTCACTTTATCAACAGTCGTCAGATTCATATGTCTATCCTCGCGCCTATCAGCCTTCTGCTGACGGTGTGTAGGAAACTGTTCTGTGTTAGCATCCAACCTTCGCAGTATCTGGTCACACTGCTGGAAAGTGGATGCCCCTGCAGCGATTAACACACGTTGTACATCCGCAGGGTACTGCCAAACAATTGTGTTCACCAAATCTTGTTCGGACAACGGAGGCTGAAGACAACGGAGCTTCGCGAGCTGTATTGCGAAGTAATTCGCATAACGAGTAGGTGTATTGGAACTGTACCTTCGAGTGTACATCTCAGCTCGGATACTCTGCTGGATGTCGCTCGACCAATATGTTCTTAATAACGCTTCCTTAAAGTCTTGGTAGCCTGTAAATGAGTATCGGAATGCTCTGAACCAGGTACCGGCTTGTCCCTCAAGCAGTCGCTCTATAACTCTTAGTTCCCTCTCTGGAGTTACCATAGTATCACGTAAGTAGCTTTCGACATTTGCTAGGAATTCCACTGGAGTAACACCGCTCCCAGTTCCCGAGAAGCGAGCTGGTTGCTCCTCTCTTGAACGAATTATGGTGACATTTCCCTGCGTATTCGCGGGTCTGAAAGTATTTTGCATGTAACTCTGCGTAGGAGTGTTAGTCTCATGACTAATTCGATTAGATGCTGGTTGAAACGGGTGAGCGTCAAAGTTCAAGGTCTGACCTTGCGCTAAATTAGTGAATTGTGACGGTTGCGATTCCATAGGCGCGCTGGGTTGGAAATGGGTAGGCATCATTCCTCCTGATTGAGATATAGGCGTTTCCTGAGATTCTCCCATCTGTGGGTGTACGTGTCTCTCTCTTGGAGTCGTCTCGAGTCTGTCCAGGCGTCTTTCTATTACTTCAAGACCTGGGATGGTTTTGGCTGCGACTTTGTTGCCTAAGTCGTTCAATTGCAGCTCGATCCTTTCAACCTTTCCCTTGAGGTTTGTGTCTACCTCGCGTATGGCCGTCCTAAGGTTATAACTGAGGTCTAACCTCTCGGTCACCGCGACTTCCTCAAATCTCTTTTGTAAGGAATCGATATCTCCTTCAACTCTGGACATATTTTCTTGGATTTTACCCACATCGTCTCTAACCTCGGCTACCTTAGCCTCAACTGTGGTCTCGTGTTCGTTGAGGTCACCTCTCAATAACATGAGGTCAATTTTGTGTTCCTCATGATGAACATCAACTGTCTCACGTAGACTGGCTACGGTTTCCGTCAGTTCAGAAATGTTTCTCCTGTTGGTGTTAAGTTCCTCTTTAATCTCCATCATGCCATCAACGATAGTCTTCACGTTGTTATTAATGGCATTGGCAGCTCCTCCCATCAAGATTAAACCAACGTTCATGGTTGCCATGTCCTTCTTCACATTTCCGATAAATCCCTCGACGTGATCTAGTCGAGTCCCGAATTCTTCCCTGGTATGTTCCAGATCTGCTCTCATGTCTATCTGGACTTTATTCAAGGTTGTCTGAATTTGAGCTGTGTGCTCCTCCAATCGGTTTTGCACCTCCTCCCTAGCTCTATTCATCTGGTCGGTTAAGCAATCTACGCGCTGGTTAGCCTCCTGATGGTGTCGTATGACATCAACCCTAACAGCTGCTAAACCTGCCGTCAGATCATTTCTCGCTTCGATCCTATATGTGTCCATGTCTGCCCTGACTTGAGTTAAATCAGCCCTAACATTATTTACAGAGTGGGTATTAATCTCTAAGTCCTGTCTTACATTGTTTATAGACTGAGTGTTAATCTCTAAGTCCTGTCTTACCTGGTCCACATGACCACTGACATTGTTGACTTCCTGTCTAACCTGGTCCACATGACCACTGACATTGTTGACTTCCTGTCTAACCTGGTCCACATGACCACTGACATTGTTGACTTCCTGTCTAACCTGGTCCACATGACCACTTACAGTATTTACAGCCTGAGTATTCTGACCTAAGTCAGCAGTAATCTGTTGAAGATTGGCATTCACACCTGCCATCATCTCTCCAAACACACGACGAATAGTTTCCTCATCCATAGATAAGAAATATATGAGAAAGTGAGGGAGTCAATTTCTACTGGAACTTACAGCTATGATTAGTTACTTGGTGGTATAAAGCTTGCTTCATTTACATAAATATCACGAGTACAGCTGGAGTATGCAAACTAAGTGCTTCTACATTTACAAAGACAACGGTGAGCAAAGCAAAGTATTACATTTACTTAGGATGAGGCATCATCAAAGAAAATCCTATCCTTCATTTATCCAACACTAAAGCCTCACCCCATGGACTTCTATCAAACATGAATGCCATGCGGTCAATTGATCTGCAGTACGACTTTCTAAGTTCGTCCCAGTCCTGTCAATTTACCAATAACCAACATTAGGATCCTCAAAAAAATAACATGGTACTGAGGGTCACCACGTTAACGTCGGCCCCACGTTGGGCGCCATTTTATGAGACCGTTTAGTTGAGTCAACAACCACGATGACTCAACTAACGACACATAAATCGAATAAAAAGTACCGTGAGGATCAGGTGACCTTCCATAAAGGCTAAAGCGGCACGAGAGTCCGTAGTCCACAGGGATCGTGGTACATGGTGACGATGGTCATAGACCGCCTAAGGAAAGGTTCACCTTAAAACTAGACTGAGAAAATAAACATCCAGACTTATGTAAAACACCGTGAAAATTTATTAAAATTCACAAGCCCCTAGCCTAGTTCGGAGGGTTATAATCGGCTAGTCCGCAAATAATAAATAAACAAAGATAAAGAGCAGGTCCCCTACCTGAGAAGTTACTGAAAACCCTCGCGAAAGATCTAACTCACAATGATAAAGCAACAACAGCAACGCTAGGAATATGGTACGACGCAAGTCCCTAGTTCAAGTTACAAGATCAAGCTAATATCTGAATTTACATTTAACAGGGTAGCAAAACAAATCTAGGTTAGGATGGTACCATTTCGACATTTAAATTTAACATTAATTCATCTAGCTAAGTCCTATCAATTAACAAAATTTACGGCGATGACGTCCGTAAAAGAAAACAATTACATCCAAAAGCTAAGTGTACAGCCATGAAAAACAAACAATTTAATTATGCTTAATAACTATGTGCTAACAGCACACAATAAAGTAACATGTAGGGTCTAATACACTTGACATCAAAAATTAATAACGAAATAGACACAGTAGTTTTATTAAAAATTCCTGCCTACGCCTTGGTTTACTCTTTGTAAACCATAGTCATCTAATGTGTATAGTTACGGTGACGAATGCGCAGTTGAGACCACGTCTGACATCGCATGGCCTGAGCTCCACAAGCTACGAACTCTAGGTTCGCACATGCTTCAGGTCGCTACAAAAATGTCAACTGTCCTAGTCATTTCCTCACAAGGAAATTATCTTCAACTGCACGGCTATGTCAACAGCTCCAGAATGCAAAGAACAAAGTTAGATAGAAAGAATCGTTAGTTAGGCTTGTTTTACAAGAATTATGCGTCTTATTATTAGGATGTCGGTTTATAGGTTCATCGTAGGTTTATGGCGAATAACATTGACAATAGCCTGGGCACGGAGTGTCTCCAACTGAGATCATTCTCCACCAAAAAGCCTCGACTCAACAGTCGGAATATAATCAACGAGTATAACAACTCGGACACACAATAACACGGGTTATCAGCGGCGCTAAGCTCGCGTTCAATAACTCTGGGATAGGCCTGTACAACAGTTACCTTCCAATAACATCTGGTCAACGGGATCATCCCCGGACAAAGCATACAATAACATCCCGCTATAACAGGGTAGACTTCACCATCCTATAGAAAACCTTACATAACTGTACCTGTCATACGACAATACACGCAACAGAGCGTTAAACTAACAAAAACCGATCCATAAAACAAGTGATCAAATACAAGAGTGGAAACTGATTTCCATAAGCAAAATAGCAATGAAAGGAAAAGCGAATACAAAATGTACTCTGTCCTCGTCTATAGTAGTTTTGTCTCACAATGAAGCAGGCGTGCTCTAGGTCACTGGGTTACATAACCAGTTTATTCAAGGCCGGCGATTTAATCAATACAAAACCTGCAGTTGGCCGGTTCATAAACGCACGCTATAAATCTGAGTATAGTAATACAATTCCGTCTTTCTACCAAAGACGTCTAAATGAAAGTAAACTTACAATAACTGAAGCTCTTTGCTTTAAAAATGCAACTCAGTAGTTGCTAGAACATCAAATAACAACGTGTCTCACACGACACAAGCAAAAATATGATAAATGTGGCACAGATTCACACACTAGATCTGCTTAATGATACGTTGGGAACCGCGTTCGATGCTAGGCAACGAAACATTCCTTCTAGTTGTTAGGTTCAAACATGACCAAGAATAGCTTCTGAGCTTATTCAAAATGAAATATAATGCATTTACAAACTGGTAGTTACTGTCGACTACCTAAATGATACGACCGTTCTAACGACAGTCAGGGGTGTAACAAAGGATGGCTGCGAAGAATGCAGTCAATTAATAACCAAGGCATCTGATTGCCATAACTACAGTCAGCAAAGACTTGAAAATTACCCCAAGTAGGGTTGAACAAAATAGCCTCAAAATGACTACGATCAGGTTCAGCAAAAAGGTTAGGCATTGATGTTCCACGACGTTCACCAAGCTGCACCGGGCTGACCAAAATGTCTGACCCCAAGGGTGTCTCACTCTAAACTGAAATAAATGACATCTAACTAATCTAGTTACATCCCTACCTAGAAAAATGGCTGACACTGAGTGTGGTTGATTCACAAACTACATTAAAACTACTATACCACCAGAAACTAGAACAAAGAAGGGGTGTGACAAAAACTCACGAAATGGAGAAGCTCTCACTCGGCTCTCTATTCCACAACAAGGGTTGTACAAAAACCTCTCTGGCTCTCTGGATCGGTATCCTCCTCATCAGGATTCCCATCTGGACTCCCCCAAAGACCAGGGTTCGATTTGTCCCTGTCGACATCTTCGTGGATATGCCTGGAAATGGCATTTTGGCTCCTTCCCTCTCGTTCATCGTTCTGGAAGTTCCACCATCATGCTGGTTCCTGTAGAAACGTCACCCCCCCCATACCGGGATGGTATTAGCCCATGGTGACTGCTTCAACCATGGTGAAGAAAAGTCCAATCACGTGGGTAGCGAAATAAGTTGCGTGATTATTCATCCTCTCACTTCCAAAATTATAATGTCCGTCGTGACTATTATTGGCTTCAATTATAAAATACGACACAGCCTTAATCTTGCAGATGTGGATTAGCATGTGAGCTAACACTATATTATAATGCTGCACGTGCTAGTGACGCTGCTTTTGTATCACGCAGCATCCGTGAATTATACGACGTTTCAAAGATGAAATTTCCACTTTGGCAATTTAAATATCTCATACAATTATAATCACACTTATTCAGGATAATTGTAACACTATTACCTGTATATTTTCACTAGGCATCTGCCCTCCACATATGCGTGGGTAATATGTGATGTTACAGCAATGTTGTGCAATACACTATACTTGCCAATAATTATTTCCCAAGCTTCTTATTTAATTCGCTGGACTCTAACAACAGTGAATTAGTATTTGCATGCTCGATGGCACCTTATAATCACTTTTAACGCTAAACAGCGGATATTCTTCTACGTCTCGTAGGACAAATGTAATTCCACGCCTACACAAGGCGGATTCTCAAGACGCAGTGCTCCGGTACTGGGTGTCTCTAGAAAGTAGGTCGTCAAAACGAAAACGTTGAGCGACTACTTACGTTCCCTTTTGCGTATCTGCAAGGGTATTACCTTACCTAAAGTAAAAATAAACATTCTCCAAAATGTTTTAATAATGCAGCATGACGAAATGGAATATTCTGAGTCTCGTAGGAAAGATAAAAATAATCAATAAGACCTCAGATAATAATTAGCAGTTTACACCAAAGTCAAAAGTGCGATTCACCGCTACTTCAAAGTATCGCATGATCTCTCAGCTTCACGTGGCTTCCTGGGTGTGTTCAAAAGTACAACATCCCATCATAAATGCTCTGTCATAAAAAAAATATCACATGAACCATAGCTCAGCGGGTTCAGTTTATTTATTTATTTATTTATTTAAGTTAGAAACCACGTCGTCAATTGCCTGGAGTCGAAGTAGGAAACCACGTGTAAGATGGCTGAGATGGGAAACGAACCCACCTATTATCATTTGTGTCTCACGAGGCTGTGTACCCAATTCAAGCCCTCAGAATATAATTAAATTAGCCTATTGATTGAGTTGGGATTCGAACCCGGACCTCATGTGTGACAAGCAATATTACTGGGCCACTACATCACAAGGGGGTTGGAAAAAATTGAAAGAATCAAGCAATTATATAGTAAATACGATGTGCCCATCCTCGCCTGTTGACCACGGCATTGCTCCGCGTATAAAGGCGCTGTAGCCAGTGGCTTCCTCAGAATAGGATGCCATTAAACACAAATCTCGAGCAAGAAACGCCGCTGTGAGAATTGTTCAATAGGTAAGTTTATTGTGTACTATAATTGCGTGCGTAATTCAGATTCCACAACTAACGTGTTAGGAACTTCTTGCAGACTACCTATTCTTGGAACTCCAAGATAGCGCTATAAACTAACTACAGGGATAATGCTTAATAGATTTTCATTAGCTATGATTGCAGCTAAATAAGCCGATGTTAAGTGTTTTAGTGGTTACGGAAGGTAACTTGATACAGCTCGTTGCACTCGTTAGTAGGGCCTTAAGGTTACTAGATGCTACTTTACGCTGTGCTAAGACCATATTTCCAAACCAGCCATATTTATGCCTATTGAGATCAGGAAATTATAATTATAATGGTAATAATAATAATAATAATAATAGTAATAATAATAATAATTATAATAAACATATATAACGATCAATGTCCTTCAAGGCCAAACTGAGGCACTACGTTACCGTTATTTGTCCGGAGGCGTTATATGCATCAGAATACCTAAGAAAGGCCTGGCAGAGCAATTGGAAGCCAAAGAGAGGAAGAGTGTGAGAAAGATCTTGATGCCGGTCAAGAAACGAGGAGAGTATAGACGACACAGCGATGAACTTTATCTACATGTGGAGAAGATAACGGACATCATACGCAAAAGAAGACTCTCCTTTTATGGCCATTTAACACGAATGAGCTCCAGAAGATTGTCCAATCGAATCTGTGCCTCCTTTGTTGGAAAGAAAACCAAGGGAACTGGTTTATAGAGGTGAAAAAAGACCTACAATAACTGGGGATATCATATGAGGACATCTTGGAACGTGACTCTTTACCCTCAGGGGCTCACACCTAGTGCGACGTGGGCTAGCGACCACGGGACCCCAGCTGAGTCCGGCATTGCTTCCAGTTACTTGTGCCGGGCTCCTCTCCGTCTTCTTTCCTGTCGACATCTCTTGGTCAACTCTTGTTCTCTTCCGACTCGGACGGTATTAGGGTATCCAAGGCCTAGAGAGTATTTCACTTTCCTGCCTTAATTGGTCTTTGTCTCATCTTTCCTCATACCCCCATTCTTTGAGGAGTCAGCCTGCTTTTTTCTTTCATGTTATCTCCTGCCTTCTGCACAAGGCCCTCAAGGAGGCAGGGTGTATGTAGCGCCACCACTTCTGGTGCACCCTGGATAGTGCTTCACTCTTGGGGCGGGCCCTCTCTTCTTTCTATTTCCTATCTGCCTTTCATGGCTCTTCTTCCTTCCAAGTCCCTCAATACTCATTCTTCGAGGGTTGAGGGTATTTCCTTTCTTCCATCTATTATTTGCCTTATCCTTTATTTGTTTACCATTTCTTCTTCTAGTATGTAAGTTTGTAGTTAGTATTAGTTATAGTTTTCATTCTCATCTCATCTTTTACTATCACCCAAACCATTAATGGCCGATAACATATATGTTAGGCTCCTTAAAACAACAACTATCATCATCATTAACAACGTGACTCTTTGAAGAAGAAACTTTGGAAAATACAGAGTTTTCAGCCAAAACCCATATTGAAAACTCGCAAGAAGTGGACCGAAGAACGAAAAGAAGCTCACCGAAGAAGAATGCGCGAACACTGGGCCAAAGTGAAAGAACGAGGGAGAAGGCAGTTGAAATAACGCGGTCCATAGAAAACCGAAACGATTATAAAAAATAAACATATTTATTGTTTCAGTAATTAATATCCCTTCACAAGTAAGCTAACCGATCGTAACAAAAAAGCATCAAAAGAATGAGAATTAATCTGGAGCAGTGACGAATTTCACACTGATTTCATAGATATCAACAATTGGTTTTTAAACAAAAGTTGCAAACAAACAAACAAACAAACAAACAAACAAACAAGACGATGGCCCTTGCCATACCTATGTCGCGTTGAGCCCACATAACAGGCATAACAGGAAGCCGAGCACGCAGCCATCCTCTGCCAAAAATGAAGTAAAATAAGTGAATCTGGGAAAGGAGTTTCAAGTAATCGGCCTTGGACTCGGCCAATTCGAAGTTACCTCCCCGACATTTGTCTGAATTGGAAAATGGGAAGACCATCTCGTGGTGAAGCGGTTAGAGTTCTTAGCTCTGAGCCTGGAGGTCCGGGATCAGTTCCCGTCTCTGCAAAGAAAATGAATTCTGGTCTGAAGGCTGTGACCGAGTACAATCAGCCATATCAAGCTGAACTGAGAAGAACTGGGTTCGATTCCCACTTCAGTCACCCTAAGAGTGGTTTTCCATGGTCTCCCACTTCACTACGGCCTCTGTGCGTGGTTATGGAACAAGGCAAGCTCTTGACATCATGTAATATTTTTTTCAGGATTAGAGAACCACCCATTACAATTGGGTAGTCTACAATTGTGTTGACCGACTGAAAAACATTACATTTCGAGGCAAATCCTTTATACTACGTGGCTCATTTGCCCCGTAAAATCTACTTATATGTGTCCGGCATACACTACTGCTGTATGGGATGTCTAATAACTGATTTTCACTGGGGCCACAATGCATGGTGGCAGATTACGTCAGAATACAAAGGGATAACAACTGTCGGCCGCTCGCTGCATGTTATCAGCGCTACCCGTCTAATACGCCCCATTGCGTTATGAAACCTCGCATTTGAGAGCGTAATAGGCTCATTTGTGGTACACTCTCTATCTGAAAAGTTCGGTGAATGGGTCTATATTACGAACGGATTGTTGGCTTACCATAAAACGCCGTTAATATCCTTCGAAGTAATCCCCGTGGATGGTTATACACTTCTTAGAACGGCTGTACAAGTCCTGGCATAGTCTTCCTGAGGGATAGCCTTCTGTTGGGTCGTCACATTACCTTGGATGTCCGAAAACCTCAGGCCCTTCAGGGCTTTTCGGCGACCCTGGACCCCGATACTCGATACTTTGACGCTTGCCTTCGAGGTCGTACCTCAGGCACCAGGTCTCGTCCCCCGTGACGATGGTTTTCAACACCATTCCATTCCACGGAACATTTCCCCCCTACTCACTGCCACCCGTCGATCAGGTGAGCACGTTAGGTTGCATAAATTCACCCTTCTCCCTGCCGCCCGTTTATAAAAGTGTGCAAGGCAGGTTGCATAAATTTACGCTTCTCTCTTGCTTTCAATATAGAGTGTTGACGACCCAAACTGAAGTCTATTCCTAAAGAAGACTATGCCAGGAGTTTCCAGGACGTGTTCAGTCGTTCTCAGAAGTGCATAACCATCCACGGGGATTACTTCGAAGGACAGTAACTGCTGTTTCAGGTAAGCCAACAATCCGTTCGTAATATAGCCCATTCACCGAACTTTTCAGACAGAGGGTATACAACAACATGACAGTTGCTGGCAGCATATTAACAATGGCTCTTGTATTCAACAACAACGAGTACACGGACAGCATACTAAATGGAGAAGCTGGTGGTAATGCCGCCTAAACTCGAGGTTTCATAACGCAATGGGGCGCATTAGACGGGTAGCGCGGCCGTCTGGTTTTCTCTTGCATTGAAGTATACCCCTTAGAAATTGAGTTATTAGACCTTCCTTTCATCATTAGTACATGCGGGACACTTAAACGTAGATTGTACGGAGCAAATGAGCCACCTGGTATATACCCACGTCCAAATATACGGGGTTAAAAGAAAGAACAACAACAACAAGATGTTCAGTAAAGACCATATAGCCTACTTTCTCCTAAATGTATGAGTATAGTTATAACTCGTTGTTATTATCATAGAGTATAATATAACTATTCTTTGTTGAAGACCTTAGAAACGATTTACCTCTACCAAACGCCACAACCTAGATAAAAACTGCTACCATCATTGAAGAAAGAAAGATAAGAAGTATATCAAGAATGTTATGGATCTGGAGACATAATCGACCGGACTGGCTGCGTGGCTCAGCGGTAACGTTCTCGCTTGCTGGGCCCTAGGTTGCAGGTTCGTATCCTGGCGCAGTCAGCTGGCATTTGAGGGTGCACAAATGCGAGGGAGCCGTGTCAGTACATTTACTGGCACGTTAAAGATCCCCTTCGGGCCAAAATTCCGGCACCCCGGCGACTCTAAAAGCAGCAGTAGTTAAAAGGGATGTAAAACCAATAACATTATTATTATTATTATTATTATTATTATTATTATTATTATTATTATTATTACATATACGACCTGCCGTGGGCAACATCCAACTTTGAGTTGAGGCATGTCTTTACACGTCTGGTTGTGCATGGCTTTCACAACCCTAATTGAATTAACAAATCTTTCCATGACCCTACAGAGACGTGTGTATACAAACTATGTGGATATTTTCGATTGCTATTTGCCTGAAATAAAAGTAGTAATTAATAACCTGAACTAACACCAACGGCTTGAATTCAGTTACTATGTGAAATCGTTTTGTTCTTTACTTCAAATAACATTTTCAAGTAACGCAAAATAGGCTGTTACAAACCCTTTAAAATAAAAAGTAAAAATGTATCGTAGTATCATCTTGTCATTCTTCAAATTCGATGCGCATAGAATGCCAATGGTATAGTAATCAATGGAGCCCCACGTAGACTAGTCGTGACATCTAGTGGTGAAATATCGAACAATATAATCCTAACAGAGCGAGTGCATTCTAGCGGCCAGAAGAAGAAACTTTTCAATAAAATCTGGAAGATAATAAGTAGGTCGGCGTGCAGTTACCTTTTTGGCAGCTAGATGTCTCGAGTAAATCTGCTGGCGAATTATGTTTTAATTAAATATATATTTTACACCATAATATGCACAATATAACGCTTAATTTTAAAACATCTGAGTCATTGCAAAACAATAAACATATAACATTTTTCCTTTTATATAACATTTCAAGCAAGAAACCTAGCTCTGATCGGGTTTGAACCATAGGCATTTGAGCGATAGGCTAACGCTCTACCACTGAGCTAATTGTGTCAACGAATATCCTTCTATATAAAATGACTTACATAGAACTTGTTAGCAAATAATGATTTATACTAAACGATTTCATCACTGGAGTATATTATTTATATATAAAGCATTTCATACAAAGTTTATTTATTTTGTATCAGTACGCTATATTGCATGCAATACTCAAATTAGTGAAATATAAGTCAGGCACAAGATATCCGCTGCCATCTTGTCTTATTACTGAATCAGCTCAGCTTTTTAAAATCACGTCTGCACTATAGTATTACAAAATAAACTTTTAATTTCGAACGTGCCTCTTCCTTTAGAACAGTTAAAACGATTCTCGGCTCGATAATCGGAACTGGTGGGTCCCATGATATGGATTATAAAGTTTGCATAATTCGCACGGCCGCCATCCTGAAATGGTATGGCGGACGACCTTGTAGTTTGGTGACAAGACGCATCCTATACGAAGGTATGTTGTTACCAAATTTGGTAGAGATCGGATGATTTGGTTAGTCGTTATTTGATTTTACGTTTTGAACGTTTGAGTGGCCGCCATTCAGTTTTAGTAAAGATGGCGGCGATATAAAACATGACACTGAGGTGTCCTTTGCTAGTGCTACCTTTGTACCAAATTTCGTTCAATTCGCATTCACCGTGTTCGAATTGATAGGGGGGACAGACATTCAGAGTACACACACTCACACACACACAGACACACACACAGACACACTTTTTTCGCCCTGTGTTGATCTCATAAGTCTACTTTCATTTTTTGTAAAAATCGAAAGTAGGCTAACAAATCAATGAAGAAGAGAAAAGAGGTCTCTGTTCAGGAATCCCTTGGGTCACCAATTGCCAAACTCTCAAGCCGTGAGGGTCCGAAGGAGTAAACTATTCTGTGTTACTCATGATGTAGGCCTACCACGTCAATGTTAATGTCTTTGCCATGAAGATTACACGACCACCGTTAACAAAAAGTTAGAGTGACTGGTTGAATGTCGACGAGCTGGGCAATGAACTGTCACCAACGGTTTGGTCCTTGAGATTCAACGGCAGATGCTGTATTCTATGGTACCTGCTGAGCTGTGCTGTACTGTTCCCACAGGTAGAACGTAAACATTGACTCGCGAACATAAACATTCAAAACATGGTTTGCAACTCTTCATTTAAATAACCTCTACAAGTTTGTAGCACTTCAACTACTGTCCATATAGTTGACATCTATTTATTTAAATAACAATAATAATTATGTTTTAAGTATTTATTTAGTGTATGGCACATTATAACATTAAATTATCACATACATGAAATTTGAAACAAATTCCAGCTATTAAAGTCCAACTATCTACATAAATCTATATAGGCTACAAATAATCGATTTAATTTTGTAATAGGATTTTTTGTAGTACCGTACTTGACATTTCGATCTACTTATGCCTTCTATGGTTCTTAGCTGGAAAACTCTGAGAAGGGCTATTTGTATTCACGTTTTGTGACATCAAGCAATATTTTGAGCCAGGAGATCACTGGGATTGTCTGGCTTCCTAAACTCCTTGGTGTAGATGTTTCTCACGGAGTGACCATTCTTTAGCACCACCCAGGGGACACGTGTAGCTTAGGGAATGCTACTGACGCGAACACACTTTGTCTCCCCCCTCCCCTCCTCCTTTTTGATGTGTAACATCTTTTCGCTCGGTATCTGGATATTTTTGTGGCACTCAGTAGGTGGACATGTTTGTGGGAGTGATTTTGGAAAAGAGACGGAAGTGCTTGGGACGGAAACAATAAGCGCGCGTGGTGGCGGAGATCGGTACATCGAGGTACTGTAGGTCGTATAGCTATGGGGAATGTATATCGCATGCAGTTTAGTTCAAAGTTTGCAGACCCCATTTAATATATTCCCACAATAAATCATCTTCAAGTTGTCGTTCTTTGGTGTGAAAATATTCATTTTATCAAGTTTGCTGAAAACAATTACCATTTATTAAATCTTCATACTTTTGCTGTATTCTAATTTAATGTAAGCACTCGATGTACTGTCGGCCATGTGGAATCTATATCGCATCAACAAACACTCCAAACAACGTAGGAATTCAGTATATTAACGCCGACTACTAACAATAATTGAAACTTCGTTGGTCTAAACATATCACTGGGAGAAACACATTTAATATACTTTCCGCACACCTAATTTTTAATCGTGCCTATACTTGGCAGTGCGCTCTATCGGCTAAACGAGGCCATTTTCAATAACATCGCTGGCATGGGTTTACTAATTGGCCGGTATAGAGCACAGCTCGCATCAAGTAGGCAGTGGATTGCTTCCGCCACGGCAAATAGCAATTATGATTCATTACGGTCAGGATTTGGCACTGGAGTTATACAAGTAGTTATTTCAATGACCAACAGAGTTCACTGTCAACAAAGGATTTGCGCTCCCGGGACACACATAGTAGGATAACATGTCACATGTTACACATCATATGCGACTACTGTAAGGCTCGTATAATATTTTTTTTGTGGATTAACCTCTTAAGATCCCGCTACAACTCCATGTATTTTCCTCGTGCGGGGTTTTCTCTGTTTCCACTACCCCTTCATACGTTCACTGGCCTGCTTCTGTTATTCTTCTGTCCAGGCTCTCCCTGTCTTCTTAGTTCTTTCTGCGGCTGGAACCCTTCCAAATTTTTCACTGTGTTCCTAATTGAATCGGTCAGAACTGAAAAGCATTACGTCAGGTTCACTACTTTTCAGGAGACAGATAAAACGTCATTGACAGAACAGAACTTATCAAACACACTGTATTAGTCATCTATGTTATTCATGTTATATTGGTGTTAGCGTTATATTAATTTCAATTTAATTAACATATTTTTCTAATCAATTTTGCAAACGTGAATTAATGCCTTTCAGCTCCGTGGTCAGTTTAGTGCGGCATAAAGTCATCCAGGGTGAATATTTCACATGATATTTTATTTTAAAATGGATTTGTAACGTAAAATGCACCTAAACCCTGTATAAATGTAATTTACAATCGCACTGAAACACGCAGTGCGTCCAACATTAAGTACGAAATACGGCGTTGAAAGGCAGCAAGTCATTGACTTAATGCTTTTCTCCTCTGATCGCAATACATATAGCAGTGGTTTATAGCTTAAACCCACAAAACAAATTGGTTTGTGATGGATTTTGCCTTGCCAGTGAGCTTCCCTGATTTTTCTCCTGCAGGTAAGAAGAAAATGTTTTGTGTGTAGCTAAAGGCTGACTTAATTCTTTCCTACGCCGTTCCAAGATCCTCGGCTCAGTATTTCAGAATACTAATTCTTTAAAAATGATCATTTTTTAGCCTACTTTCGATTTTTGAAAAAAAAAATGAGATCTACACAGGGCCAAAAATTGTGTCTATGTGAGTGAGTGTATGTACTCTGAATGTCTGTCCCCCCCCCCCCCCCTATCAATTCGAACACGGTGAAACAGAATTGAGCGAAATTTGGTACAGAGGTAGAACTAGCAACGGGCACCTCAGTGCCATGTTTTATATCGCCGCCATCTTGATGGAAACGTAATGGCGGCCACCCAAATGTTATAAGCTTAAATCAAATGACGACTAACCCAATCATCCGATCTCTACTAAATTTTGCAACAACATATATTTATATGGTGAGTGTCTTTTGACTCAATTACTAGGTCATCAGCCCTACAGTTTGCAGATGGCGGCCATGTTTGTGTGCAAATCGATTCCCCCTATCAATTCAAATACGGTGAACCGAATTGAACGAAATTTGGTACATGGGTAGCCCTAGAAAAGGACACCTCAGTGTTATGTTTTATATTGCCGCCATCTTGACGAAAACGTAATGGCGGCCACCCAAATGTTAAAAGCTTAAATCAAATAATGACCAACCTAATCATCTGATCTCTATTAAATTTTGCAACATTAAACCTTTATGTATGAAAAAATTTTTGACCAAACTACAAGGTCATCAGCCTAATATTTTGCGGATGGCGGCTATGTAGGTGAGCAAATCAATTCCCCCAATCTATTCAAACACGGTGAAACCGAATTGAACAATATTTGGTACAGAGTTAGCACTAGCAAAGGGCACCTCAGTGTCATGTTTTATATTGCCGCCATCTTGACGGACACGTAATGGCGGCCACCCAAATGTTAAAAGCTTAAATATATTACGACCAACCTAATAATCTGATCTCTACCAAATTTTGCAACAACATACCTATATGTGGGAAGCATATTTTGACCAAACTACAAGATCATCAGCCCAATAGTTTGCATATAGCGGCCATGTAGGTGAGCAAATCAATTCCCCCTATCAATTCAAACACGGTGGAACCGAATTGAACGAAATTTGGTACTGAGGTAGCACTAGCAAAGGGCACTCTAGTGTCATGTTTTATATCGCCACCATCTTGACGAAAACGTAATGGCGGCCACCCAAATGTTAAAAGCTTGAATCATATTACGACTAACCTAATGATCTGTACTAAATTTTGCAACATTATACCTTTATGTATGAAGAATATTTTGACCAAACTACAAGGTCATCAGCCCAATAATTTGCGGATGGCGGCCATGTATGTGTGCAAATGGATTCCCACTATCTTTTCAAACACAGTGAAACCGAATTGAACAAAATTTGGTACAGAGGTAGTTCTAGCAAAGGGCACCTCAGTGTCATGTTTTATATCGCCGCCATCTTGATGGAAACGGAATGGCGCCCATCCAAATGTTAAAAGCTTAAATCAAATTACGACCAACCTAATCATTTGATCTCTACCAAATTTTGCAACAACATACCTTTTTGCGGGAAGCAACTTTTGAATGAACTACAAGGTCATCAGCCTAATAGTTTGCATATGGTGGCATGTATGTGTGCAAATCGATTCCCCGTATCAATTCAAACACGATGAAACCGAATTGAAGACATTTTTTACAGAGGTAGCACTAGCAAAGGACACCTTATAATCATGTTTAATATCCGTATACCACGTTGTATTTCAACAAGCTACTACAACCAACATTCAATTATACTTTGGGCCGATAACCTAGATGTTAGGCCCCTTAAAACAACAATTATCATCATCATCATCATCAATTATACTCCTTGAAAAGGACAAAGAGTTATAACAATACCCATGCATTTAGGAGAAAGTAGGTTATAAGCTCTTTACTTAACATCTTGTTGACTTAATGCCTTTCAGCTCCGACCGATTCAATTGTATAAGGGGCAGTCAAATGAAAACGAGACAGATGGAAATAAATGTAAGTACTCAGTGTGTTATTTCAATAGTAGTCGCCATAACTGTTAATACATTTATCCCACTGTGGGACAAGATGGTCAATGCTTTCTCGGAAAAATGTTTGTGGTTGCTTCTGGAATCATGATTGTACCAAGGCATGCACCTCTGCATCCGAAGCAAATCGGTGGTCACGAATGTCTTTCTTCAGGGCACAGCAGACATTCGAGCATGCATTTCACTTCCTGACATTCCTTCCGCAGTCAGAAACTGCACTACACTTCGCTGTTCCTCTTTCCAGGCCTCCATAATGACGTCAGACGCACACACGACTCACTGACCTCACATCGAGCACATCTAATAGACATGGCACAGCGGTGAAACGTTCGCGTGGTTCCTTCCTGACTCATAATAGAGGGCACAGGCGCGGATTCAAGGGGGGGGGGGGGGGCACGGGGGTCATGAACCCCCCCCCCTCCCAAACGGAGACAAAAAAATTTGCAAACCCAAAAAACGAAAACACAATAACCAGACAAATGAAACTTAACGAATTTTAACTGAAAACCAGTTTTTTTTTTTCAATACTGAAAATATCTTTATTGCAATTATAATGTTCTGTTACAAGTGTACATATTTACAACTTCATACCTGTTATATAAAAACGATTATTTATATAACAAAATAAACTCGTCTATTTTGTTTATCAAACCTTGTGATTACCGAATCGATGTCTATAGTGATGTCACGATGAATGTGCAGCAATGCACGGATAGGAATTTGGGGCTTTTTTCGCACCAAAAAAGTTTGCCGTCTTCCAAACTGCAAGCTTGGTTGGCAATTTATGCTGTGACTTTCTCCCTTTGTCGGTACCAACTCGACTTGCCGAAACTCCAACGTACCTTGATACTTTTATCGAAACTCGATGTAAAAGTCGCAAAACACGCCGTTGCAATTTGTACGAATATTTTTGGTGCGCTAAACGCATCAAATTTCTATCCATGTAGCTTGCAAAAAAATTGGTCTGGTTTTGTAAGTTTGGTTATTTTGTGATTGCGTTGTTAGTGATACCATTTTTCTTAATAATTTTGATTCTGTGACCCCCCCTAAAAGCCAAACTCTAGATCCGCGCCTGAGAGGGCACTGCTATACACAAACCTACCTGCGTTACCACCGTCCGCACCAAGCTCGTTTTATCGTCTGTCTCGTTTTCATTTGACTGCCCCTTATATTTCTGTTTAACAATTGGACCTCTGAATTGTTGAACCTTTTCATACCCTTCTTGTTTCCTTAATCCACGCTGTAGTGGTCTTTTTTCTCCAGAAGAAACCAAATATCTAATTGGTTAGTCATTTGTCGTTCATTCTGTACTACTGATATCCCAGTATACTCTTCTCCGAGATTATTTCCACTTTCTGGTAAACACCCTTGTAGCTCCGAAGTAACCATCCACTTTCAGTGTAATTATTATTATTATATGCACACACCCTGCCTCCTTGAGGGTCTTGTGCAGAAGGCAGGAGAGGAAAAGACGGATAGGCCCCTCGAAGAATGGGGGTATCAGGTAAGATGAGACAAGGGACAAATAAGGCGCGAAAGTGAAAGACTCCCTAGGACTCGGATACGGTTACCCTAATATCGTCGGGGTTGGAAGAGTACAAGAGTTGATCAAGAGTGATGGACAGGAAATAAGATAATAATAATAATAATAATAATAATAATAATAATAATAATAATAGTTACGTTGTAATATACCAGAAATGTGTTATATGTTCTGTATAAACCGAAAATAATAATAATAATAATGTTATTGTTTTTGCGTCCCTTTTAATTACTGCAGCTGTTAGAGACGCCGGGGTGCCGGAATTTCACCCCGAAGGGGATCTTTAACGTGTCAGTAAATTTACTGACACGGCTCCATCGCATTTGCGCTCCCTCAAATACCAGCTGATTGCGCCAGGTTTCGATCCTGCAACTTTGGGCACACCAGGCGAGAACGTTACCGCTGAGCCACGCAGCCAGCCAGGAAAGACGACTGTGAGGATCCTGGCACAAGTAAGTGGAAACAATGCCGCACCCAGCTGGGGTCGCGTTGTCGCCAACCCACGTACCACTATGTGTGAGCCCCTGGGAGTAGGGGATAATTAAGGATTGAGGAACTCAGAAAGAAGTAGAAAGGCCATTTAAAGCAGATGAAAATGGAGAGAGAAGAGAGAGGGTATTAGGAAAGATGAGATAAGGTCCAATTTTGGCGCAAAAAAGAAAATATACAATAGGCCTCTGATACCCCAATATCACCGGTGATGGAAGTGAAAAAGAGTTGATCAATGAAGGTCGATAGGAAAGATGAAGGAGAAGAGCTTGGCACAACATTGGACTCAGCTGGGCTCCCATGGTCGCCAACCCACATCCCAGTAGGCATGAGTCCCTGAGGGTTGTCGATTGAATGTGACCCTCACGATTTACTTGACAGATCCTTAACCCTAGATTACTAACAATATTCAGTTGATGCTTAATACTAATAATCCGTTAAATTTACGTATATTACGAACTTTGTGCTAAGGCACCGATAAAATTAATGATGATGATAATTGTTGTTTTAAGGGGCCAAACATCTAGGTTATCGACCCCTAATGGTTTGGATGACCGTGAAGATGAAAATGAAATGTAAACCTATAACTAAAACGAACTACTAACTTATATACCAGAAGAAGAAATGGAAAACAAAAGGAGAATAAGGCAAATAAAGGACAGGAGGAAAAGAAATGCCCTCAACTCTCGAAGAATGCGGATTGAGGGACTTGGAAGGAAGGAGAGCCATGAAAGGCAGATAGGAAAGTGAAAGAGGAGAGGGTCCGCCCCCAGGTAAGGGACAAAAGGGGGAAACCGGACCCAGCTCAGGAATCCCTCGGGGTCGCCAACACCCGAACTCACCAGTCGTGAGCCCCTGAGGGTGTAGCAATATCTAGGGTGCACCAGAAGTGGTGGGGCTATATACACCCGGCCTCTTTGAGGGCCTTGAGCAGAAGGCAGGAGATAATATGAAAAGAAAAAGAAGGCTGACCCCTCGCAGAAGGAGGGTATCAGAAAAGACCAGACAAGGGCCAATTAAGGCGGGAAAGGAAGAGACTTCCTAGACCTCAGATACCCTAATACCGTCGGGGTCGGAAGAGAACAAGAGTTGACCAAGTGAGGTCGACAGGAAAGAAGACGGAGAGGAGCCTTCACAAGTAAGTGGAAGCAATGCCGGACTCAACTGGAGCCCCGTGGTCGCCAACCCACGTCCCACTAGTTGTGAGCCCCTGGAGGACCTATATAATTAGTTAAACGGTTCAAAGTTATGTGTTTTTCGTAAGTAACACTATTTATATACACTGAATCCTCCGTGGCCTTTGAAGTTTAAAACGCTAATTTCCATCTTAAATGCAACAAATACGGAAGTCGTTTACTTTGACATAAATAGCAGTACGTTATCTCTCCAGCCACTTATACTGTCTCTGGTTTTTATGAGTTTGCTTTTATAATCCCTCTGAAGTGATGTGACATATCTACATCACATTCCCCATCTCTTTGTTATTGCCATAAAGAGACCAATATGTTCTTAAATTCAAGGATAGTTACCAGGTAATTCTTTGCCCCATGATTTTGCCTCTATATAGAACTGATTGGCATTAATAGCAAAAGCATTGACATCACCACCATAGACCAGTAGAAGCACTGCTGGAAGATGGTAGGGTGGTGACAGATATAGAGGGAATTCTAAGCAGTTAAATTATTCATACACGTAAATGGATCCCCTCTACTGACCACCTACAACAACAGACAAGTGCAGCGGTTCACTCAACTTGTTTACAATAAAGTGACTCTACCAGCGCAGCGATAAAAATTGCTCGCAAGAACCTAACTGGGCCTGGTTTAAAACCCCGCCCACCCTGCGGCAGTCAGCAAATTATAGGCTATCTCCATCTTTATCATGTTGGTAGTCCTGTTTGATCCACATACTTGGACAACTCCACATTCTTTTTCTTTTGTCTATATATTTTGTCTCTATATAATTTATTGAGCTCAGTTTAGAATTCTCAACTCTGCTCTATGTTTTACCTTTTTTCAGCCTAAGTAAAGACAATGATAATACATAAATTCCTCTAATAGTCCATCTACCATTATCTCCCGTATCGTATGTTTTGAGGACACGAAAGGAATAGGGAGGACATGAAGAAGGTGTCTGAAGTCCATAATTTTCACGCGGAGATTTCATCAGACAAATTGCTTACTTTAAAAGAAAATTAAGATAAAACGTTGATATATGGGGCTATTCGTTCTTTATTTTGGAATACAAAGTCTGCAATATATGTTGTCTAGGCTTTGTGTACAATGCCCGGACAATTTACTAGAGTAAATATCAAGATCCTCCATTTGGACATTAAAATATGACTCACAGAAGTCTGAGATATGCCTGAACTGGCTGCAATTTCTCATTGTGTTAGATTATCGTGTATACCGCAATTATTATCTGATGACTAGGGACCGTACTTTTATGCACTAAAACGATTAAAATATGCATGCAATTATGCTCTAAACATTCAGAAAATATGCAAAAGGGGGTTGATAAACCTGGAAATATGTTGTTTTTTTTCATTTTTTGTATTTGATCTCGAATGAAAGAATAACCATTTCTTTATCTAAATCTGAAGTTTTATAGCGAAATTTCCAATTTTGACCGAGATATTACGATTTAAATCCATGGATGTACTGAACTGTCAGCTGAGTGTTATGTGTAAGTGGAAATGTATATACAATGTTTAGAGCCATTTTCCCAAAAGTTTAATTTTTTCACACAAAACAAACACAGTAACTCAAGAACTAATGAATGGTCCAAAGTGCATGAAATTTTGAATTCCCCTTGTTGGAACTAAGTTATAGAGGATGAACCTCAATTATTGAATTCCTTTGAGAAATATGCTCAGTGCATCTAAAACACCATGTGAAATTCTTAATTTTTCAATATTCAAATGAAATACCTATAAAAGGGTAACTTATTCTTCCACTAAGTTCATAGAGGTCTATCCTGAGTAATTTATTGTTGTCTTTAAGGAAAAAAATGTTTATGCCAATCACATTGATAGTTTTCAAGAAATGATGTTTTTTGTAACATTCAAAAAATATTATTTTAATATGCAAATTTTAATACACTTGTACATACTGAATTTTAAAACTTTATACATCAAATAAAAGCCCAGCATTTTTACTATAAGTGTACAAAGTTTAATTGAAATCCCTGTGATGGTTCTATAGATATAGAGTAATTTACAAAATGCATGCATTCTAGGTGTATCAGCCCCCAGAATTCTAAAATATGCACTTAACAATTAGCCAATCTTATTCACTCTTCTTTCCCTCATTTGCCGTAATATGTGCAGTCGTTCTTGCATGTTATTTAAGTTGAATTTTCTTTTCACATTTCACTTCCTTCGAGCATATTTGACAATAGACGATAACGCCATCAGTTGAATAATCACTATTACCTGACACCCACTGATATAATAAATACTTTCTGCTGCATTTCTCTTTAAGCATATGCATACTAAGGATAAAGTAACACTGAAGAAACTCCTTACAAAACTAACCCCGGGCTACTGGCTTCCGGGATGGTGAAACGAATTCCCCACCGCGTTCCCTTCTTCAAATAGCCACGCCTAAAATAATGTTATCTCCTTATCTATAACTCAGAAAGTTTCCAACGCGCAGGCAAAACCAATTTTGTTCAAGATGTTTTAAATTATACTTAATTTCAGCTAAAATATGCTGTTATGCTCAGAATATGCAATAAACCCACAAAATATGCATTTCCATATTCGCATGTGCATTTTCAAACAGTCCAGTCCCTACTGATGACTAAGGCTCGGATTTTTAGGTAAATAAATATTTTTATATTAACAAATTCACAAAGAAATTTGATACAATGATCCGGTTAGCTCAAAACAGTTGCCAGCGTTTCGCCCCAGTGTACCATGGGCTCTTCAGTTGGTTATGGTACACCTCACCAAGACGCGTGGCTAGTACATACTGTGAAGGCCGCTGCAAGGCATAAATGTTGCCACGAGTAGCGCCAATGTACTATGGGTACATTGGCGCTACTCGTGGCAACATGTCCAATGGTACACTGGGGCGAAACGCTGGCAACTGTTTTGAGCTAACCGGATCATTGTATCAAATTTCTTTGTGAATTTGTTAATGTACATAGCTCAATCGGACAAATTTACATCCTGTTTCCTACGGGAACAGATATTTCCAAAATATTTTTATGTAAATACATATTTTAAACATTTTGTCTATAAATACATAAATTCCTGCTTTTCAGTTATTAGCACATAAAAAGACATAATATTTGCATTTTTTAAATCAGTATGCTAGATCTTTCAGTTGATTGCATTTTTGTTCTGTGTTATTTCAACGAGGAAGAACCTGTGAGCTATCTAATCTTCATGCAGAGCGTATGTCAGCTTGCAGATGTGTTATTCTCGTCCTGTCCCACTCACTGTGTAAGCCGGGGATTTCCTTGTCCATAGCCATATTGCACCACGTGCTAGACCTCCCCCTCCCCCAGCTACCTGGAACCATTGTCACTCCCATACAGTTCATTTCTGGCACTGTGAAGTGTAAGGCAGTTCTGTGATGCCTAAAGTAAAAACAACTGCAAGTTATCGTCTGCAGCAGTATGTTGCAGATTTTAAGGATAATTTTACTTCTTATGGGGTCGTTCTGTTCTGCCAACAATGTGGGAAAGCAATCAAGGCTGAACAGCGATCTCAGATTACACAACACCTCGAGGGCAAGAAACACATTGCCGCAGTTTTGCGCCTTCAGAAGAAGAGTTTCGCAATAATCGTCGGCCATTTGCGATAGACAACCTGAACATGTATCTCGCTGTATATTGTAATTCTTCAGCAATCAGTGAGGCATAGGCTAGTAAAAATTGCATTTGTGAATACTGCATATTGTTTATATTGTCATTAATAAACTAAATTATTATTACATATTTTTGCTTTTTTATCACATATTTTAGGTATTTTTAATACATAAAAAATAAATATTTTCCCGATTTTTAGCACCTAAAAATCCGAGCCCTACTGATGACACATGCGTAAGCAACGATTTCCGTATGCGGACGAGTCAATGTGCTGCAGCGTGGTTAAGAGGGGAGAAACGTTAACTTCTTTCGTTACAACGAAAATGTTCACATTGGCTCCTACTGTAACTGTAGTATACAAAACACACGTGCAGTATGTCTTGATGCATACTCTTCGATTTGAAAGCAGTGGAATGCAGGGTGTTCATTACGTCACCGGACTCAATATTTAGGATTTATTTCTGACGTTGTATTACACACACAAATGTAGTGATTACTCACAGTAGTTCCACATACCTTCAAGTGAAAAACAGTATATTTTAAACACCGGTGGAAGTAGTCTGGAAGTGCTGAGATTTAAAATGTTCAGACATAACACTAACAAGTAAGTCGTTTTCCGCACATTGCGTTCGCACAGTTCCAGTTCACAAGAGATGTTGAAAGTGACCACCATTTCCATTCAGGCGCACAATGTTCACGCTTACACATGTTTTGTGACGATTTTTTCAAAGTAGCTGATGTTATTTCTCCAATTTATTTAGAAATTGCTTCTTTGAGTTCTTGTAAGGAATGCGTATTACCTATCTCTGTATACTTTTTTCTTTTAAATATCCCCATAGAATATTTTTGTAGAGGTTAAGGTAGCCGGACGAGGAGGCCACAGGATTCTTGAGATTACTCGATTTTCGGAAAAGAATCGCAGCATAGTGATGGTCGCGTATGACAAGTGGCACTATTTATAGCGTTCATCCTCTTGCAATCAAGTTACGAATTGTTGCATAATGTCCCACTTCCAGCGCTTTATGTGCGAACCCAATTGATGCTCCAAATTCTTGTGACAAATATCTTACAGATTTCCGTGTAGTTCTCTCAATGCCTTGCCGAACATCGCGAAAGAAAATGTCAGTAATTAATTTAGGTATTCCACATTGTTCTCTATCACCCACTAAGTCTGTGTCATGAAACCTGCGTACAAGATCACACAAAGAAGATTTACCTGGTAAAGGTTCATGAGGAAATTTGTCTCCATTTTTCCACACATCTCTAACTTTTGCAATAGAGCCTCTAATAGAGCAACGCGTTGTTCGCGCGTAAAATGCATTGTCGACCTCTTGACCAGTAAAACTCACTCTTTGCAAGGCATCAGCCGCACTGTTCGTACATTAATACAACTGGTTCTACAATGTCTGACAACATCTCACAGCAAAGTTTGCCAAATTATTCCGTCAGATACGTGAGCTACGATATTTCAAAGTCAGAGCCCGGTGACATTACAAACACTGTAGTATTGCACGTTAGAGTCTCCCACGAGCACAGCAGCAGTGATCCCCTCCACTACCTTCCTTCTCCTTTCCCCTCTCCGCTCACGGGTTAGCGTAAATTTACGCCATAAGGTATCAATTGCTGTCCAACAGAAGTTCAATAGTGTTTGAGTCTTCAGTCTTTTGACTGGTTTGATGCAGCCCTCCATACCGTCCTGCCCTGAGCTAATCGTTTTATCTCTACCTAGCTACCACACCTTACATCCGATGCAATCTGTTTAACATATTCTAACCTTCGTCTACCCCTACAGTTCTTGTCCTCGACCCTTCCTTCCATCACTAAGCTTGCTATTCCTGGGTGTCTTAGTATGTGTCCTACCAATCTATCTCTTCTCTCCATTAGCAGTCGCCAGAAACATCTCTCCTCTCCCACTCGTCTTAATACTTCTTCGTTTGTAACCCTATCTACCATCTGATCTTCATCATGCTCCTGTAATACCACATTTCAAACGCTTCAATTCTCCTCTTTTCTGCTGCACCAATAGTCCAAGTTTCACTTCCATAGAGTGCCACGCTCCAGACAAAGGCTTTTAAAATTGACTTCCTAATACCTAAATCTATATTCGATGTCAACAGATTCCTTTTTTGTATAAATGCTTTCCTTGCCTGAGCTAACCTACTTTTTATATCCTCTTTGCTTCGTCCATCACTGGTTATTTGCTTCCTAAGTAACAGAAGTCTCCTACTTCCTTTAGCTGAAGTTCCATTACAAGTGCTATTTTATTATGAGCAAGGTCCTGGGACTTTATTATGATTAACCTCATGACTCAAATTTCTACTCACTTCATGAGGCTAAAAATAAGAGGCCCACCCCTTCCGAAAACGAAAATTATTAACATTATGGAAAGCCAATCAGGGCGAAGGAATGAAACACACTCAAAAGACACCAAAATATTATTCAGGGGCAAATAACACACTTTCTAGTTTTATCTAATTAAATGGTACTCGCTGTTAATGAGGAATACCTAAGTGATATAGGCCTATCTGTCTAGAAGGAGATGGTGTTGCTGTTGTTTACCCTTCACGATATAAATGAATGGCCGGGTTTGCTGGACTGCAGACTTATTTCAGGATATCCGAAAGATTTTAGAACTTTGCCATAAGTTACAGAATTTTGGTACTTATTCCTGTATTTCGAAAGAAAGAACTCGAAGGATATGGCTGGAGCTTGGTAAGCTGAACTGTGTTGCCAAGTTTTTATTGCTGTTGTAAATCAGCTAGTAATATCGTATGCCTCCAGTGCAGGGTGCAAGCTTTGTTATTTGACGCCCAGAGGGTTGCTTGCATATCGAATTTTGTCGTTCCTTGGAACACTAAGAAAGTCAAGGAGGTTAGATATCTAAGCTCCTTGGCACTATAGCGCTTTCTAGTAGAGAAAGAAGGAACTTTTATGTTGGCGGATATCCCGAGATTAATTTGCTGTTATGAACACGGCCTACTGAATTCAAATAGGTTGTTTAACATGCCAACAACGTATTACATGCGTGCCTTGATTTTTGTCGCCTTTCAAAAATATCTTACCACGGCAGGGAGTGAACCTGCAACCTTGGGGTTGGTAGACCGACATGATAACCACTCACCCACCGTGGCAAGCTGATTTCAATAATACACAGGTCGCTACTTCGCACGTTATCTCGGTACAATTATACGTAATATAGACGCGTATTTTAAAAGTCAGTCGCCTCCATGGTGTAGTGGTCAGCGTACTTAGCTGCCAGCCCGGAGGTCCAAGGTTCGATTCCCGGCTCTGCCACGAAATTTGAAAAGTGGTATGAAGACTGGAACGGGGTCTACTCAGCGTCGGGTGGCCCAAATGAGCCATCCTCGAAGTGGTTTTCCGTGGTTTCCCACTTCGTCTCCGGAAAAATGACGGGATGGTACTTACCGTAAGGCCACGGCCGCCTCCTTCACTCTTCCTTGCCTATCACTCCCCATCTTCCCCTCCCTAATGAGGCCTCTGTTCTCTTTTCAGGTGAGGCCGCCTGGACGCGGTGCTGGTCCCATCTCCCCAGTTGTGTCCCACGACTAGGTGTTTCAAGCTCCAGGACACTGCCCTGGCGGCGGTAATGGTGGAATCCCTCGCTGAGTCTGGGGGAAAACCAACCTTTAGGGTAAACCGACTGAAAAAAAAATTAAGTCTATATTTAGTCAACGCTGAGTACATTCGAATAGAGAAACGAGTACATAAATAAACAAATAAATAAACTGCAAGCCAAAGCCATGCTACCTGCCTACCTTTATTGACGGTATTCAAAAAATAAACAATGACAAAGAGGGCAAACACTCTGCAGCCAATAGGCTACAAAGTATTCTGATGAATACATCAACACTCACTGTGCAATAGGCAGGTATGATTGATGATTATCCTTCGAGACGAAACAAATCTGAGTGATGGTCGTTCACAGTATGGTTGACGTGGAAACACTGTATCGTGACTTATCACGGTTAATCGCCTTCGTGATTGTACATAGGTAATGTTAAGTTTAAAACGTAAGCATTGAGCACTCAAACAAGCCTTGCTGTGGGGGTATTGTTGCCGTGATTTTGCATTAACGAGCCGTATTGGATGACAGGCGTTAATTTGAACATTATGACGGGAAACAATAGAATTCAAATCACTTGTGCTCTATTATTGATTGACGCAATTGAACTGACACCAATAAATACTCAATCCTCAGTCATTTGCCAAGGGTTCGAAACCTTCAATTCCTTCAGCCTCCTTATCATTATTATCGTCGTCATCAGAATGAATGTACACGCGCTGACAACGTTTTATGCTAGCGCTCAAACTCCAGCCAATAGGAGCCCGCTGGTAGCCATTTTATATCGCTCCCGCCAAATCCTTCAGATTCTTTCTTTTGAAATCCAGGGTATAGTGTCTTTATTTCTTAAATTACTTTTTTCCTGATTTCGCTCGGTACTCCATCGATTTCTGCCGGTGTCCTTGATAGCTCGCACACTGAAGCGAGTCTGGGAATCTAGTTAGCTGCCTATTAGAGACGCTGACATCACGTGATGTTCTGGATGAGCAGAGCCAACAGTGCAATAATTGTGACCTGGCCAAGATCTCCGAGCGACTGACAATTTTAGTGTCAAAGCACATGTCCGAAAATATGAGGCTAACTTGGTGTCTGCTGTCCCACTGCGCATTCAGAATTCGCAGGAAGAAAACGGTGGAGCAACAGTAAGAAATAAACCAGTAGTCTAGTTAATCATGAATTGTTTTGGAAGCCTTTATAGGGAGGTTGAGGCTGGTAGAGCTATTAGCTCTCACAATAAAGAGGGGCAGGTGTGCTTCATAAAAAGGGAGGTAGCGCACTGTTCGCTACTCCTGTAGGGGTCCGGGCACAGACACCATGCGCCTGCTGATGGGCCAGCTTGGTGTTCCTACGTGAAAGCCCACACAAGACATGGCACAAATCGAGAAAAATTAGCTGAGTTTATTTTATTTTCTTTCCATTGGATCATTTTGTAGATCTTTATGTTCTACCTGCAGATAAATGAAAAATAATAATAATTTTCAACAATACATTTTTGTTTTGAATTAATTTTAGGGACTTGGGAAATCTTGGTTATCAGCCGAGTATAGATGGCTGTGTGTTGAATTTGTCTGGTAACCTGTGTTTCTGTGGGGACTTTGGTAGCTGTAACTATTAAGTCTGGAATTAGGATAGGTGTCCCGTGACTTTAAATAAGGTACGATCTGGAGAGGGTCGATAAACGCGAAGGAAATCACACTCGGGATAGCCACTGTCCCACTGTCAGCGGCAGGGTTCGAACCTTCAATTTCCTGACTTGGAGTCGTAGTGTGTGGCTTATCGCGCACGGCTAAGCTGCGGGATACGAGCAAGTGAAGCAATGTTACAGGAAATTGACTGAAATATATCACTCATAATTTTGTTTCAATTGATTCCAAACAAATTGAAGCTCTCCTAAGGGTCCGTGAGATCCAAACAAACATTGTGCCAGTTCTTGTCCTATTGGCATACAGTAATTTAGTGGAACAACGTCCCGGTATAGCCGATACGTGATAGAATTGACTATATAGTTTTCACGACACGCTTCATTTATATGGAGTAATTGCTGATGATCTGATTATCTTGCTGCTTTCTCTCCGCAGGCGATCTTATCTTTCATCTCCTCTGCTAGTCACAGTTCAGTAATGGAGACAATGATACATTGCGGTGATGATGGCAGGAATTTGCTCGGCCACTCGGCTATTTTCTGTTTGATCACTAGGTCCAGCACGGAGTTCCCTCGGAACATGGATTTGGTTCACTGGTATACGGCATACAGTACGGTACATACCGTGAGAAACGATCTTAGTACTGCTCGAGTGTAAGCTGCGTGAACCTGATAGGAATGTGCATCGCGGACTATGAGTAGTGGTGTTGACGAGTGATGAGGTTTCTCGGTCCGTGCATAGTACCAAATACACACATCAAAAAAAGTTTTGCATCACCTCGGTTCCAAGAGTTCCGGAACCGTTAAATACAAAGGGAATAGAGATCAACACAAACAACATTTCAGCTCGTTTTATTGCTCATGAGACCCACACATTGCATGTTGTACCATCATACAGCTAGACTTTCAGCATTTGTGGTCCAGATTGCAGTACACACCACTACCTCTAATACCCAGTAGCACGTCCTCTTGCATTGATGCATGCCTGTATTCGCCGTGGCATACTATCCACAAGTTCATCAAGACACTGTTGGTCCAAATTGTCCCACTCCTCAACGACAATTTGGCGTAAATCTCTCAGAGTGGTTGGTGGGTCAAGACGTCCATAAACAGCCCTTTTCAACATATCCCAGGCATATTCGATAGGGTTCATGTCTGGCGAACATGCTGGCCACTGTAGTCGAGCGATGTCGTTATCTTGAAGGAACGCATTCACAAGATGTGCACGATGAGGTCGAGAATTGTCGTCCATGAAGACAAATGCCTCTCCAATATTCTGCCGATATGGTTGCACTATGGGTCGGAGGATGTCATTCAGGTATCGTAAAGCCGTTTCGGAGCCTTCCATGACCACCAGTGGCGTACGTCGGCCCCACATAATGCCACCCCAAAACATCAGGGAACCACCACCTTGCTGCACTCGCTGGACAGTGTGTCTAAGACGTTCAGCCTGACCAGGGTGCCTCCAAACACGTCTCCGACGATTGTCTGGTTGAAGGCATATGCGACACTCATCGGTGAAGAGAACGTGATGCCAATTCCGTGGGGTCCATTCAGCATGTTGTTGGGCCCATCTGTACCGCGCTGCATGGTGTCGGGGTTGCAAAGCTGGACCTCGCCATGGACGTCGGGAGTGAAGTTGCGCATCATGCAGCCTATTGCGCACAGTTTGAGTTGAAACACGACGTCCTGTGGCTGAACGAAACGCATTATTCAACACGGTGGCATTGCTGTCAGGGTTCCTCCGAGCGGCAATCCGTAAGTAGCGGTCATCCACTACAGTAGTAGCCCTTGGGCGGCCTGAGCGAGGCCTGTCATCGACAGTTCCTGTATCTCTGTACCTCCTCCATGTCCGAACAACATCGCTTTGGTTCACTCTGAGACGCCTGGAAACTTCCCTTGTTGAGAGCCCTTCTTGACACAAAGTAACAATGCGGACGCGATCGAACTGCGGTATTGACCTTCTAGGCATGGTAGAACTACAGACAACATGAGCAGCGTACCTTCGTCCTGGTGGAATGACTGGAACTGATCGGCTGTCGTACCCCCTCCGTCTAATAGGCCCTGCTCATGCATGGTTGTTTACATCTTTGAGCAGTTTTAGTGACATCTATGAACAGTCAAAGGGACTGTATCTTGGATACAATATACACAGTCAACGTCTATATGCCGGAGATCTGGGAACCGAGGTGATGCAAAACTTTTTTTGATGTGTGTACATTGGTCGGTGACTCACTCACTCATTCCTAACACCACAGTGGTTTCAGCAACGGCCGAATGTTAGCATAATTGGAATAGAAAGGAATACCATATATCAGGGTGGGCTGTTGACAGATCCTTCTCTTCACGCTCGAACTTTCCCTGCTCTTTCTCCTCACCCCGCAAGTTGATAGAGCTTGGACTCGAGCAGTACGTACGTACTGCACGTTCTATTTACGTCCATGGGAAGTCCGAGACTTCCAGCTTTAAAAAAAAAATCTGTCATAAATAGCGTACACCAATTAAACACATTTCCAAGCAAAATATCCTTGATTTCATAACCAAACTTGTAAGTTTTCAAAATTCTTATAACACTTTTGGTTCAGTTTTCAAAATTTGTCTTAGCTTAGACTCATTGTTCGCTAGCTTGCCACGGTGGGTGAGTGGTTAACGTGTCGGACCACTAACCCCAAGCTTGCAAGTTCCTTCCAGGCCATGGTAAGTGATTTTTGAAAGGCGGCAAAAATTACGACACTGATGTCATACGATGTTGGCATGTCAAAGAACCCATTTGAATTCAGTAGGTCGTGTTCATAATGGCAAAATTAATCTCGGGAGTTTCCGCCAACACAAAGTTCCTCATTTCTCTATTAGAAACTGCTATAGTGTTCAAAGAGCTAGGTATCTAACCTCCTTTACTTTCATAGTGCTTCAAGGAGCAACGAAATTCGACATGCAAGCCACCCTCTGGGTGTCAAATAACAAAGCTTGCACCCGGCTTCCGAGGCCAAACGAAAAAAAAATTGTTCGCTGTTTCCCTCACATATCCAATGTTCATAGAATTTTTCATTTTTTTAATGTTTTAAATATGCGTTTTAAACCTCCAGTCAAAAATTAGTATATTTACACATCAGGTAATTAAGCATTATTATGATTTCTGGACAAATTATTTTCATTATTTTTATTTTTAGGAGGGTAAGTAAAACTCTATTGGTCTAAGAGAGATAGCGTTTATAACTGTAAATTAAGAACAATTTTAACATATCCTATACATTTGGCACATTTGAAGGAAACGGTGAAGGGGAACTCAAATCAAGGGCAAATTTTGAAATATAGTTAGATTAGAATTATTCAAATTTGAAAGTTTTCTCTGGTAGCAAAGGTGTTTCTGTTTCCTTGTAAATGTGTATCATTGCTGTACAAGATTTATAACAAACACAGTCACACAGTTAATACTGTTACTTTTGTTTGCCCTCTGGTGGTTGCGCTCGAAAATGTAACGAAAGTAGACGCGTGGATCACAGTTGTAATCCAAGTTAACTCTTTGGTATGCCACTGCCACGCTAATGGTCGGTGATGTAATATTTCACGATTATTGTAGTGGGAAGACCTTCTAGGACAGGTATTGAACAGCATGTAGCAAAAGTTAGTGTTTTATGTTCGCAGGTATAAAACAAACAAACCTGGATTGCAATAATAATCTATGCAACCGCTGGTGGGCTGTCTCCAAACTGAATCAGAAAATGTCACCATAAATAATATAGACTTTCTGTTGCTGCTCCTAATCATAATAATATTAATAATAATAATAATAATATAAGGGAGGAGGAAAAATGCATTATGCACATAGTTTACGCATAATAGCAAGGTTTTGACAGTATAATTCTTCGAGGGTTACGCCCATCCCTCCCTATTTGCTCTTGATATGTTCACCATTGTTCTTTGTTCAAATAATAATGCAAATTGTTCATTAAACTATTCATTATATAAATATGTAACTCAAATCGATGTTCCGAGGACTCCATGCTGGACCTAGTGATCAAACAGAAAATAGCAGAGTGGCCGAGAAAATTCCTGCCATCATCACCGCAATTTATTGTTGTCTCCATTGCTGAACTGTGACTAGCAGAGATGTCCATTACGTTCTAATATGAACGACCAACCGACCAACAGACAGAGAGATATACACACATTCACCGTCCCGTGATTAATCTCATGAGTCATGATCCCAGTTTATACACATTTTCATGGGACTAAAAATAAGAGACCCAACCCTTTTGAAAACGAAAATTATTAACATTATGGAAAGCCAATCAGGGTGGAGGAATGAAACACACTCTAGTCTTTGAATATCCAACGATTTATTCCAGTTTATTTATATGATGACTTAAAAGGCAGAGGCATTTTGCAGGGAAACAAAGACTTGTATTATGGAAATGAAAGTTTAATCACATGATTAGCATTTAGAATCACCGGCTAGACACCTGCTGTTATCACGTATGCCGTCCACGAACCGATAACCGCTTGCTGCTCTCCACTCGGCCGTGAATTAGAACAGGTTCTCAAAGGTCATAATCATTCTGCACGTGCTTTCAGTCGCAGTTTCTCCATCAAAGATGCAATAGAATAGAACGATGCTCTTATCGTTATGCACATGTTATGTATGATTATGATCGTTAAAAAGATGATAGTCATAATAATGAAATTTTAACGAACACAACATTATGTGAACAGAAAATAATGACGATCATATTTACATAATGAATATTTTAATGAACAATTCGCATTATTATTTGAACAAAGAACAATGATGAACATAACAAGAGCAATGAGAGAGGAATGGCCGTAACCCTCGAAGAATTATAGTGTCAAAGCCTTGCCATTAACACGAAATCGTCCAGATCGGATCATCCATTCACGTTCTCACCATTTCCAATGTTGCTTAGCTTCCGATATCCAGTGTTTGATCTAGGCCAAGCCGTTGAATAGCATTTTTTGCAGCATTAATAATTGTTGTTATTTTACGTTTAAAGTGTGTCATAATCTTCCAATAACCTTTGCTCTTGTGCTGTTTCTAATAGTATTTGTATGAGACGAACAAGGGTATCCAGACCGTTGGCTGGTTAGCACCTCAGAAGATGTGGTCCTATAATAATAAATAATAACAACCCCTGGCACTACAGCCCATGAAGGGCCTAGGCCTACCAAGCGACCGATGCCCAGCCATTTGGCCTGAAGATATTGGGGTGACGCGTGATCGGCGCATCGGGTCCCCTCGGCCGTTAATCTTGGTTTTCGTGATCGGGGCGCTGCCTCACTGTCAGCTATTCAATTGTCCTCACGATGCTGAGTGCACCCAGTTCCTAAAATCCCCGATGGAGCCGGTAATCGAACCCGGGGCCTCTGGGCCAGAGGCAGGCGCGCTACCCGAACACCATGGGGCCGGCAGTGGTGGTCCTAAGCAGGATTTATTTGTGGTAAGATTTGTGGTAAGATTTGTGGTAACACTTCTTCCTCCCTTCCCCCGCCAATAGCACTAGATCGTGAGTATGTATTAAACTCATGTACAGTAAATGGTTTTTTTTTTCATGATTAGGGAATAACCCATCGCCATTGAGGTGACCAACTGAAAAATATCAAATTTCGATTACTAAGGCAATACTGAACAAGTAGTTCCGTGAAGAACTAAACATCCTATTTTCATATATTCTACTTATGTTAATTGCCTCTGTCAGCAAACAAAATTTCAGTTTGATTGCTGTAATAGATTTGTACATATTGAGAACCGTCTAAATATTTCGGATGGTCGCCATGTTGGATTTTTATATATGTAGGCCTTAAACGTATGTACTATTACATGAATATTATTGCGTTGGTGTATTATTCACACTTCAATCGCCTGATTAGGACACAAGAAATAATAAAAATTAGATTTTAAGATTTCGCACAGCCGCCATCTTGTGGTTATAAAAACAAGTGTAATAAATTAAATGTCAATGGATTAAAATTTCTACAAGCATTTGCCGAACCAAGTTTTACTGCGCTTGGATGGTTAAATCGCGAGAAACATCCATTTAAATATTTAAATTTTGCGTCACAACCATGTTAACTTTGTGCTCACCAGGTTATTGAAAGTCCCATAGGTGAACATATGTTCATAGCTTTTATCAACATACAAAATCTCAGTTTGATTACAGTCATACATTAGCTGATATTCATGATGATGATGGTAATTGTTGTTTTAAGGGGCCCAACATCTAGGATATCGGCCCCTAATGGTCTGCGTGATAGCGAAAATGACAATGAAATGGAAAGCAGAACGAAAATTAAGTGAGACGGAAAATGCTTACAAAATTGAACTCAAATTGAAACGACTCACAAAATGTAGAGTGGAAATACTTACAAATGGAATTTAGAAGAAAATACTCACAAAAGGAATAGATTGAAAAACATGCACAAAATGAAGGTTAGGTTCAAAATACGTACAAAATGCAATGTTGAGTCGAAATACTTACAACATGCGAGTGAAATTCAAAATACAAAATGCAAATGAGATTTAAAATACCTACGTAGAAAATGCAATTGAGGTTCAAAATACTTACAAAACGCAAGCGTAATTGGAAATACTCAATGCAATTTAGACCGAGAAAGGCCGGTTCAGATTCAAAATACTCACAAAGTGCAATTGAAATACAATATGCTTACAAAATGCAATTAAAATTGAAAATGCTTACAAAATATATGATAGATTTGGATTGACAATAGGCTACTTACAAAATGCAATTTTGATTTAAATACTTTCAAAATGTAATTTATATTCAAAATACTCAGAAAATGAAATTGACAATCAAAATAAAAATAAAATATGCCCACCCTACAAAATGCAATTTAGATTGAAAATGCTTGCAAAATGCAGTTTAGGTTGAAAATACTTACAAAATGCAATTGAAATTCAAAATACTCACTAAAATGTCCTGCTCCTACATTGAAAGACTTCCTAAAACGCAATTTAGATCGACAATCCTTACAAAATGCAATTGAGGTTGAAAATACTCGCAAAATGCAATTTAGATCGAAAAGAGTTGCAAAATGCAACTTATATTGAAAATACCTACAAAATGTAGTGTAGTTTCAAAAAATTCGCTTGAGGTAATTGGGATACACGGGGAACCAATTAAAAAAACAGTGGGGGAATCTTAAAGAGAAAAGTAAATATAGTGAAAAGAAAACAAGACGTCTGACCCCTCGAAGAAGGAGGGATCAGAAGAGATAAGACAAGGGCCAATTAAGGCTGGAAAGTGAAAGACTCCCTAGGCCTTGGATACCCTAATATCGTCGGGGTCGGAAAACAACAAGAGTTGACCATGGGAGGTCGACAGGAAAGAAGACGGAGAGGAGACCGGCACAAGTAAGTGGAAGCAATGCCGGATTCAGCTGGGGCCCCGTGGTCGCCAACCCACGTCCCACTAGATGTGAGCCCCTGGGGTGAGCTGATATTTAGAACCGTCTAAATATTTCGGATTGTCGCCGTGTTGCATTGCTATATAATGTAGACCATTCAGTCATTTACCATTAGATGACGATTAATGCGTAGGTTCATTATTCAGACGTTGACTTCGATCGCATGATTAGGACACAAGAAATAAAACCTTCATTTTAAAATTTCGCACAGCCGCCATCTTGAGGTTATGTAAACAATTGAACTAAATTAGATGTCAGTGCATTACAAAGGGTATAAACATTTTCCGTATCGAGTTTCACTTCGCTCGGGTGGTTAAATCACGAGAAAAGTCTATTTAAATGTTTCAACTTCGCTTGGCTGCTATGTTCGTTCTGTACTTATTTTTAAGGAGCTACATAGGTGAACTTCTAGTAGTACCCTTTATCATCGTACAAAATTTCGGAGTGATATCAGCAATAGTTTTGGAGATATAGAATGCTGGTGAAATATTTTGCACAGTAGCCATGTTGGATTGGAGAGACGTAATAAAATTTGAAGGGCATGGTCGGGGTTGAACAGAATAGTACTATGACCTTACCAAGTTTCATTGAAATCGCTTCAGCCGTTTAGATTTTATGAGGGAGTGGGGACACATGCACAGACACACATACACACACGGACAAAAGGTGATGTCATAAGCCTATTTTTTCATAAATGAAAATAGGCTAAATGGACTTCTTCATTAGGGGCATTAAATCACGACTGTCTACTGTCAGCATACACTTCTAACGATTCAGGCACTAATAGATCTGAAATCGCTTAAAAGGACATACAAAATGTCACTTCTATTACTGTACACGCCTATTTCAAAATGTAAGAGATGCTAGAAAAGAACTACAGCTAGCTTAGAAGTGAAGTTCGGGAAACAAGTAGGAGGAAATTTGCAATAATTTAATCACAAAAGTAAAATCAAACTTCCCACAACATGACTCCAACTGAGTGATTGCGGTTCCACTACTTGATATAGCAATCTAAATGCAAATGTTACATGTATTAAACAAATTGCAAAGTTATTTGTGAGTACTAAATTCTCAACAATGAACCGCTGCAGGACTAATTACTTGAGTATTAAGGTGATAGTATGAAACAATCATATTTTGCAAATAACCGGTCTCTTCGCATGCCTCCAGCAAACTACTTCTTACAGACAGGCAACCCATTGGACACGCAAAAACGCAAGTAGTCTCTAAAATGTATTATACCGGATGATTCAACAGTCCCTTCCAATATCGTTTTCTGCAACCCAACTTACGTATGTAGGCAGGAAGGTCGATAATTCTCTGCCTGCATCCCTTATGGTACTAATGCACCACAAGCATAGCCTGAAAACGATACTGAGTATTATTTTTTCCCCTTGATGTGACTACAGACTAATACGATGGAAACATAATAGTATTCAGTATCTTTTGAGGGATATGCTTGCACTGCATTAACATCCTACGGGATGCAGGAAGAGAAAATATCGACTTTTCTGCCAACACGGGTTAGTTAGGTTGAAGCAATCGATATTGGAAGGGGCTGATGAATCACCCGGTATAGGCCTACTGTTCATCAAAGTGAAAATATGATACATCGTTGCAAATGACCTGACACTTCGCGTGCTTGGACCAAACTACTCCTTCAAGACATGCAACCCAACTGACACGCGAGTACCGCAAGCAGTCTGTATAAGAATATACAGTAGCTGTATCTATCGTGTTTTGTTTTCCAAGATGATAGCTTTTCACAGTTATAATTCTGATCCTAGACCGTAGCGTATCCATGCGCATTATATCATGCACTACGACCACAAGGGGGAGCTAAAAGTCTGGAAATCGAAGGTTCGAAACCCAGCCAGGCCATTCCGAGTATGGTATCTTCATTCCAATGGGAGATTGGTACGAGAAAGACCCTTCATAGGACTCAAGTTTCTAAAACCAGTTAAGTTGGCGCAACTTTATTCCATTCTAGTGCAGTGTATCATTTGTGTATTCGCCACATCGAGATATAACTTACTATACAATTAGATGATGATGATGATGCTAATTGCTGTTTTAAGGGGCCTAACATCTAGATTATCTGCCCGTAATCGTTTGGATGATCGTGTAACATGAGAATTTATGGTAAAATATAACTAGAACTAACTACACGCTTACAGGCTAGGAGAAGAAATGGAAAACAACAGGAAAATAAGGCAAAGAAGGACAGGACGAAAAGAAATGCCCTCAACCCTCGAAGAATGAGGATTGAGTGACTTGGAAGCAAAGAGAGCCATGAAAGGCAGATAGGAAAGTGAAAGAGGAGAGGTTCCACCCCAGAGACAATGGAAAAAAGGGAAAAACCAGACCAGCTCAGGAATTCCTCAGGGTTGTCAATTTCCGAACTCACCAGCCGTGAGCCCTTGAGGATGTAGCACTATCGAGGGTGCACTATAAGTGGTGGGGCTACACACACCCTGCCTCCATAAGGGCCTTGAGCAGAAGGCAAAATATATGAAGAGAAGAGAAGAGGTCTGACCCCTCGAAGATTGCGGGGTCAGAAAATATGAGACAAGGGCCAATTAACGCGGGAAAGTGAAAGAATATCTAGCCCTCTGATGCCCTAATTCCGTTGTGGTTGGAAAAGATCAAGAGTTGACCAAGGGAGGTCGATAGGAAAGAGGACCGAGAGGAGCCCGGTAAAAGTAAGTGGAAGCAATGCCGAACTCAGCTGCGGTCCCGTGGTCCCCAACCCATGTCCCACTAGATATGAGCCCCTGGGTGACAATACAATTAGGCCACCAGTTTAAATAGGAACGGTTGATTTAGAACATAACAAAGCAGTGTAGACAACATAATTCCTGAGGTTAGTCACAGGCAACATACTTGAATTACATTAATAATAACGCAATAACCATAGAAGTGAGCAATAATATCTGTAAATACGTTTGACGCGGTGGCATCTAGTAACAAAGTTCTGAACATGTTGGTCGTTGACGGTGGTAGCAAAAGTTTAACTACTTGAAAATCGAATGTCTGCAGTCCTTACTTGAATTAACAACAGATAACACACAGTAATACAGCTATCACAATTAACGCCGGTTAACAGACAGATTCTACACACTCCTAAAGTACACGGGGCTACATGACCGAGTTGTCGCAGACCCTAAACTGAGGAACCAACCAAACTGCTGTTCAGAATAGGCCTGGTGTTAAATGTGCAGAAGCTTTCGAAACAGGTTACACGGCCCATGTTCGTAACAAGAAATGTTTTCCTTTGACAATGCATCTACACCATGTGCGAGCGCAACGGATTTCAAAGATCTCTAAAAGCACAATAATCAGGATTTTTAATTATTTAGAGAGGCATGTGAGGCCTGGGATGCCTAGGATGTAACACTGGAAGAAGCTGCACATTGTACATCAGCGGCCAAGGTGAGAGATATTTAAGCTGTTGGTCTATTAATAGCAACATGTTGACGTTCAAATCATCAATAATTGTGGGACAAGTACACCTTGAATAGGAAAAATACTTTTCATTCCCCATATTCCGATTATTCCGATTCGCCATTCCAGTAGGCATGAATGCAGTTCCTTCTTCAAACAGTATTCGCAATTATTATTAACAAAGTACAATGACACGCACTTACATCAGCAGTTGTACATTTAGACAAAACCAGTTTTTCCCATGGACAACTGTATGTGGCGTGCTCACGAGTATCCGGATAACAAAATCGTTCTGTCTCAGCAGAAGATGGCAAAACCAGAAACGTAATTTTCAAATGTGTTCACATAAGGTAACATCGTACCCTGCAGACTTTCTCAACTCTATGAAATTCCCACTTTGCTGCTCAATACACTGTATGTATCAAAATTTTCAGAATTAATATGGACCCACCTGTAGCCGAGATTGCTGTAATAGAATAGACCAATTATCAACAATAATGCATCGTCCCCATTGTCTTTATCGCGAGCGAAGCCGCGGGTACCTCCTAGTAATAATAATAATGATAATAATGTTAGGCTATTTGATTTACGTCCCTTTGAACATCTGCGGCTTTTAGAGACGTCAGGGTGCCGGAATTTTGCCCCGAAGGGGATATTTAGCGTGCCAGTAAATCTAATGACGCGGCTCCCCCGCATTTGCGCACCCTCAAGTGCCAGTTGAATGCGCCAGGATTCGATTCTGCAACCTAGGGAACAGGAAGCGAGAACGTTACCGCTGAGCCACGCAGCCTGCCCTGTAATGGTTTCTTCCAGGTTTTCCACACTTATTTGAAGTCTAGGGCTCATACACCAAACTTTACAGGTGCTCTTCCTTGAAGTCGTCTCTTAAAATAGAAAGGGCTATTTACGATGAGCGTATTCATCCCTCATTCATGGAAGATAAAAGTACGGTCACCGCAAGAACAATGAGGATAACATTATAGACGAGAAGGGACATGAAAGAAGAGAATACAAAATACTCCTCAAATTTCTTAATATCACTGTAGTTTATTTTATTTATTTAGCGTATGGCTTTTAGTGCCGGGAGTGTCCGAGAACATGTTCGGCTCGCCAGAGGCTGTAGCTGCTTCAAGCGGACACCCATGGGGAGAGTTACAAGTTCCGTTCAATTTCAAGTAGTTCCATCTTTCGCTACCAGATGTCACTGACACCTAGTGGTGAACGTTGGAACTATGATAGAGCATTTCAACGAAATCTAACCTAGAAATTTAGCTTCACACAGGTATAGTTAGTGGAAGGATCTCTTACATGCCATAAATTTATGACATGGGACCGCCGGCCGTACTTCCCCTCCGAAGGACGGCATACTGAAGGATTTTAACGCTTTTAAAAAATCCGACGACTTTGGCCGGGTTTGAACCCGCGATCCTGGGCACAGCAGTTCAGCATGCTATCAACTACGCCACAATCGCCGCTATCACTGCAGTAAACAGACAAGATAGAATGGCCGCAGCGTTTCGTAGAACACACAGCTTATACAAGAAAAAGGCATCCTCAATACAAACTAAACTTGGACATTACAATACGGTCATTATACCCGAGTGTCACTATGGAAGTTGATGATGATGATGATGATGATAATTGTTGTTTTAAGGGGCCTAACATCTAGGTTATCAGCCCCTAATGGTGTGAATGACCGTGAAGATGAAAATGAAATGTAAACTTATAACTAAAACTAACTACTAACTTATATACTAGAAGAAGAAATGGAAAACAAAAGGAGAATAAGGCAAATAAAGGACAGGAGGAAAAGAAATGCCCTCAACCCTCGAAGAATGCGGATTGAGGGACTTGGAAGGAAGGAGAGCCATGAAAGGCAGATAGGAAAATGAAAGAGGAGAGGGTCCCCCCACAGGTAAGAGACAAAAGGGGGAAACCAGACCCAGCTCAGGAATCCCTCGGGGTTGCCAACTCCAGAACTCACCAGCCGTGAGCCCCTGAGGGTGTAGCATTATCGACGGTGCACCAGAAGTTGTGGTGCGACATACACCCTGCCTCCTTGAGGGCCTTCAGCAGATGGCAGGAGATAACATGAAAAGAATAAGAAGGCTGACTCCTCGCAGAAGGAGGGTATCAGAAAACATAAGACAAGGGCCAATTAAGGCGGGAAAGTAAGATACTCCCTAGGCCTCGGATACCCTAATACCGTCGTGGTCGGAAGAGAACAAGAGTTGACCAAGGGAGGTCGACAGGAAAGAAGACGGAGAGGAGCCGGCACAAGTAAGTGGAAGCAATACCGGACTCAGCTGGGGCCCCGTGGTCGCCAACCCACGTCCCACTAGATGTGAGCCCCTGGGGGACACTATGGAAGTGAATGCCTACGAATTACTGGAATGGCTGGTCTGAGGGCAGCAGGGAAGTTTGGGAGAAAGATCCTTAGGAAGATAATGGGCCCGAAGAGCGTGGCTGGACAATACAGGTTGCGAGGAAACACAGAATTGTATCAAAGTAACGTACAACTGTTGGAATGCATAAGGAAGAGATGGCTCAAATTCTATGGTCACCTATTTAGAATGAACAAAAGAAGGTTGACTGGTAGAATCTTCACCATACTTAATAGCAGACCTAAGTCCTCTGATATGTGGTTCAGGGAGGTCAGGAAAGGTCTGGAAAGAATGGGTATGAAGCACGAAGACATCGCTAATACGAAGGGTGATCAGAAACTAAGGATAAAAGGGTAAAATTGCTAGAGTTTAGTCAGTTATAGAGAAATTAGTAGTGTGAGGTAATTCGAATAGATACGGTTGGCCACTGTGCAAATATTCAGCCAGCCGATACCTAAGGCGCCAGTTGAAGGTAAACAAATAATGGTGACTCGATTGGAAAATTGGTCTCGCGGAGAGATCTGCTCAGTTATTCGATATGTGGGAAAAACATGTAACCACGGCCAGAACTTCTCACAGAGGGCGTCTTATTCCTTCAGAACAACGAGCGACCACATACACGCGTTTGTTAGGTTGCATTAAACGATACTGTAAGGGGCTGCTGAATCACTCGGTATAGGGCTACTGTTCATCAATGTGAAAATATGTTACACTCGTTGCAAAATGACCTGCCACTTCGCGTGCTTGGCCCGAACTACTCCTTGAAGACATGCAACCCATCTGACACGCCAGTATCCAGAAGACCACCACGCCGTTGAAGCTGTTTCTCTGGGACACCATTGGTCATCCTCCCTATAGCCCAGACTTCGCAGGAAGCGATTTTCACCTGTATGCTCACTTGGAGGAGCACCTAGCAGGTCAAAGATTCACTTCATACGAGAAGGTGGAACACTTCGACATTCAACAACTTTTCAGACTCAACCTTATTAAAGATCCCTCTCTGGAAAAGGATCCAAATACCAAAATGATGATGATACTGCTTAAATCTAGGACTAAGGGAAAATCCCATCTCGGCTTCATCCACGGACTCTGCGAGGAATCATTCCTTTACCGTAACAAGGGCGGTGTCTGGCAGCTTAACACCCAGCAGATACAACTGGGGATGGTGATAAGGCGATCGCTCAGGCACCGCAAACTTGGAAGTAATTAAAGGAGGGTGAGGGAAGGAATTTCGGAAGGAAGTCAGTCGTGCACCTGTTGAAAGGAACCGTCCCGGCATTTGCCTGGTGGTGAAAATGGTAAACCACGAAAACAATTTTCAGGACGGCTGAGGTGAGATGCGAACCCACGCTCTCCCAATGCCAGCAAGGCACGACCTAGCGTGTTAGTGCTGTCGGCCTCTGTGGCTGGTCTTGGGGAAATTATTTGGCATGTAATTCTGTGTACTGTGTATGTTTGGTAACCTGAGTTCTTAGTATTATGTGCATCTGTAATTATTTGGGACTAGAATTGGCGCAGTTGCTTTGGCACATGAAATAAGGTATTATCCCAGCATTTGCATAAATGAAGTAGAAAATTCCCGTGGAAAATCATACCCAGAATGGCCACTGGGGTTCGAAGTTCCGAACTTGCTTTATCGGAGCGTGTCTCGGCTTGTTCAGCTAAGCTAATGAATTCCAGAAGTTTGAGATCAAACTTCCAAAGTTGACGACCTCATTAGGATGGAATAAGTCTTTGCAAGAGTTTTCATGCATTACATTCAAATGACTATGTTATTTTTTATTGGTCCTCCAGCACGTTACAAGTTCCTCATTTGGACATACAGTACGGTTATCCTAAAGTGATCTGACTTCATAATAGAGTGACTCATTACTGGTCAGGCTGTTCCACCAAAACAAGAAGTCATCAAATGTATTGTCAAGAATGATTTGTTAGCCAATAGGCTATCACCTGCACACAATTCACGTCATCATCGATGGGACAGGTTTTGGTGCTATGCTGAGGTTGATTCTGAGAAATGAATGTAGTGACGGAGAGTTCTCAACGTGTGGCTGCCATTGTTGATTCCTCTCTTCCTACTGGTCCGTTCTTAGTAAAAATCGAATTACAACCTCTGTCTGAAAAGTTTGGTGAATTATTTATTTATGTATTTATTTATTTATTTATTTAATGTACGTCTTTACAGATACAATATGTAATTTTCCACAGATAAATAGTATACACGAAAGCATATCCTTGCAAACATCTCTTTTGTTTTTCCCCTTTTTCAACAACTGAAACAGTATTCCAAGTTATGCTATTAAGTTTGTTCTACATATCTTAAAGCAGCAAAACAAACATATATTGCTTAAATTTACATTTAAAGATCATTAATTTACACAAGGGCATTCCAATAAGTATAACCTCCAACTTGAAGTTTTGGCACCTTGCTCCATTAAAAAGCCAGACAGAAGCAGCTATTTAAATTGATAAAGTTCTGACGGTGTTGTTACTGAGTGCGGTGAATAGGCTATATTACGAAGGGATTGTTGGCTTACCTGAAATAGCAGTTACTGTCCTTCGAAGTAATCCCCGTGGATGGTTATGCACTTCTGAGAACGACTGAACAAGTCCAGGAAACTCCTGGCATAGTCTTCTTTAGGCATAGCCTTCAGTTTAGGTCGTCATAACCCTAAATTGAAAGCGAGAGAGAAGCGTGAATTTATGCAACCTGCCTTGCACACCTGATAGACGGACGGCAGTGAGAAGGGTGAATTTATGCAACCTATCATGTACACCTGTTCGACGGGTGGCAGTGAGAAGGGTGAATGTTCCGCGGCATGGAATGGTCCTGAAAACCATCATCGTCACGGGTGACGAAACATGGTCCCTGAGGTACGACATCGAAGGCAAGCGTGGAGTGGCGGGGTTCAGGGTCTCCGAAAAGCCCTGAAAGACCAGAAGTTTTCGGACATTTCGGACATCCAACGTAATGTGACGACCCAACTGAAGGCTATGCCTAAAGAAGACTATGTCAGGAGTTTCAAGGACTTGTACAGCCGTTCTCAGAAGTGCATAACTATCCACGGGGATTAATTCGAAGGACAGTAACGGCTGTTTCAGGAAAGCCAACAATCCGTTCGTAATATAGACCCATTCACCGAACGTTTCAGACAGAGAATGTATTATAAAGCCCAAGTAGAAAAATCCACAGTTCTAGTTCTTCAGGCAAGCAACTCAACGTTTAGAACATCCTTTAATGTCATAGACTAGACCTTCCATGATCACGATTCCATTAGGGCAGAGCTTTCCAAACCTTTTTTCATGGCGACACCCTATTAGCAAACTAATTCTACATGACACCCATTGAATTATATTAAATATAAACATAGACTATTTTAACAAAGGAGATTCATATTAAAGAAATTAAATTAAATTTAATGTTTATATAGCATATAACTTATATGATTTTCCAACTATTTATGTATTTATCGTATGGCGTTTAGTGCCGGGAGTGTCCGAGGACATGTTTGGCTCGCCTGAGTCTGTAGCTGCTTCCAGCGGACACCCTTAGGATGAGCTACAATTTCCGTTCAATTTCAAATAGTTCCAACTTTCGCTACCAGATATCAATGATATCCAGCGGTGAACGTTGGAACTTTGATAGAGCGCTCCGACGAAATCTAACAGAACAATTTAGCTTCGTAAATGTTTAGTCTGTGGAAGAACCATTTACACGCCATAAATCTATGACATGGGCCCGCTGGCTTTACTTCCCCTCCGAAGGAAGGCATACTGAAGGATTTTTAAGAGCTCTTAAAAATCCGACGACTTCGGCCGAGTTTGAACCCGTTATCTTGGGCACAGCAGTTCAGCATGCTACCAACTATGCCACCGAAGCTGCTTTTCCTACTATAATTGGCTATATTAAACAATTTTCTCATAGATACAAAACTTGCACCTTGATGTCCCAATTCAATGACTGCTATGGGTTTGCCGACCATTACAAATCTGCTTTACTGTACTCGTATATCGGGTCGGATGCAGGACAAATTCGCACGCATATCTTCATTTAACATTCTCAAACTTCCACGTTTAACTCATTTTGTATTAGCTATAACAGAAAACGCACTTTCACACGAGTATGTCGTAGAGAAATGAAAAAACAAACAAACGATGAGGGCTATTTTACTCAGCTGAGGGAAATCTTGTTGAATAAAAACCCAGAAGCTGTCTAATTCTGACTCTTGGTACTGTGCCCATGCAAGGCAAGTACAAAGGTGTGATTTGGAATGGGTACAGTACCACTTAAGTTTTAAAGTCTGGTCATTTTTAAGTTTCGCCACTTCCTCCTCGTCGATAAGTTGAAGTTCGCAAGAGATAGAGGGTGCTAAAGGATTTCTTATCCAGTCATATTGGTTTACATAAAGTGTTGGAGAATATCCATCCAAACACTTATAGTGGGCGATGTATTGAAGATAGAGATATTCTCTCGCGGACTTTTTTGTAGAACTTTTCATGCTGAACAATGTTTACACTCATAGTATATTGATATTTTTAACGGTTTGCCCAGCGTAAGCTTAAAAAGCGCACGGATGCCAGCTTTTTTTCGACTTTTTTTACTGAAATTGTTACTGCTTGGCTTCCTTTAATCATAAATAAGTTATTTTCTACAGAAAAGCCTCCGTGGCTTAGGCGGCAGCACGCCGGCCTCTCACCGCTGGGTCCGTGGTTCAAATCCCGGTCACTCCATGTGAGATCTGTGCTGGACAAAACGGAGGCAGACAGGTTTTTCTCCGGGTACTCCGGTTTTCCCTGTCAAAATTTCATTCCAGCAACATTCTCCACTATCATTTCATTTCATCTGTCATTCATTTAATCATTGCCCCAGGGGAGTGCGTCAGGCCTTGGCAGCCGGCACAGTCCATATCCTCGCCGCTAGATGGGGGCTTTATTCATTCCATTCCTGACCCGGTCGGAGACTGGAAGCAGGCTGTGGATTTTCATTTCAAGTTATTTTCTACAGAAACCTTCCTCGAGATATCCTTTACAGAATGGTCAAAACCGCATCAAAATCCATCCAGAGGTTCTCAAGGTTACCCGTGACATCCAAGAATCGGGGACTATTTTTTATACTAAGTAGAGATTTAGCCTACCTAACATTCCTAGCTCATAACGCTAGAGGTTGATGGTACGTAAATTCCCAAGTCCTTATCCCCTAAAGCAGTGCTTTCTACACAGGGTGTCATGAGATTCGTCGTACTTATAAATTCGGGATAGAAAAAGAATAAAGAACCTGTGAGAAAGTAGTAAACTTGCTTCCCTCGTGTGACATATTAGCTAAAAAGTCGAAAAAAAAAAGCTGGCATCCGTGCGCTTTTTAAGCTTACGCTGGGAAAACCGTTAAAAATATCAATATACTATGAGTGTAAACATTGTTCTGCATGAAAAGTTCTACAAAAAAGTCCGCGAGAGAATATCTCTATCTTCAATACATCGCCCACTATAAGTGTTTTTACGTTTTCATTTCTTCCAAAAATCCCCATTCAGTTACTGAGGCGACAGTTTACAAGCTAACACGTAATGCATTCATAACTGTTCCCGGGCGAAGCTGGGGCGAGTTGCTAGTAAAATATAATCAAGTATGAGTATACAGTCTTTATTTGTTCCTAAAGATTACAATCCTTTTCATAATCATCAAAATGTTTTAGGCATTTTGATCTTCGGTTCCGCTGAATCTTCACGAGTATTGGACCATTCTTCATCGTCCTTCTCGGGAGTTGAATTGATGATATACGGTATTTTATTGACCTCAACCATATCCGGTCGATTAGATTAAAAATTTGTCTTTTCGACAACTGCGAGCGCTGGTGTGAGTCAATGAAACTCAACCCTAGCCGTTCGATTAGATTAGCAGTATGCCTTTTCTACCACTACGAGTGCTAGTGTGAGGATTTTTCAAAAAAATAAAAATAAAAACGCCTGAGGGTATTGATTGAATCAAGGAATGAAATAAATAAGCTAATTTGGCTCAGATTTGAATCAGAAAGGAAATTAATAAAGAAACAAGCGATTATAGGCTGTTTTGATGATGATAATTGTTGTTTTAAGGGGCCTAACATCGAGGTTATCGGACCATAGGCTGTTTTCTGGAACTGTTAAGATGCCCTGATAAAAGGCTTTATGAAAATGCTTTCATGAAATTCAAAAAAGTTACGACCTGTACAGATCTGAATCTCAAACTTCGAGTTCAATTTGTCATATGTTACGTCTGGTCTATACTTCTATGGACTAGTGTTGAGTTTTTTTTTTTTTAAGCGTATGGCTCTTTATTTTTAGTGCCGGGAGTGACCGAGGACATGTTCGGCTCGCCAGTTTTTTTTTGTAGCTGCTTGGAGGTGGATACCCAATGGGTGAGCTACAGTACCGTCGCGTGTGGAGTGTTGTCTGAGGAGGAAAGTTCGAATGTAAGGACGAGGAGTTGTAAGTTAGCGACTGTGGCCTATAGTTAGGGAACAACACCGGCATTTTCCTGGAAGGAAGATGGGAAACCACAGAAGACCATCTTCAAGGTTGCCGGCGGGGGGATTCGAACCTCCTCGCCTACCAGATGTGAGCGATTGCCAGCAGTCATGCCGTAACGACCACGGCTAACTCACCCGGTAGTGTTGAGTGTTGGATAATATGAATGGCAACTACATCAAAAACCGAAGTCATTGAAATGTGGACTTATCGCACGATATTTATGATGGTCTACCAGTAACAGCAAGAGTAAACATGAATTATTATTATACAGGGAGTCTTTTATGTACCTTTGGAGAATGATAGGTCGTGTAGGGGACGGGTATAGAAGTAATTTGAGATAGGGATCTTGGGGTCGGAGCGGCCTCCTTAACCCCTAAAATAAGGGTTGATTCAGGCCCTCCGCCCTGTAAGTTAGGCAACCGACCCAAGCTTCTATTACCTTTCTCAATCCTTTAACTCTTGGCAAGATTCATTTCACGATATGGCGCTGGCGTAATGGATAGCGTTGCGGTGCGAAAGGCCGGTAGTCTCGAGTTCGATTCCGGGCTTGGGCAAAATCTTTTTGTGTGTGTGTGTTATTTTAGGTGCAAGGTTTTTAAGCTTAATACTTTCGGTAAATTAAACCGATCTTTGTGCACTTCTCTGACGTACCACCAGACTGTATCATGTGACTACAATACGACAAATAACATTTTTTTAAATTGCCCAAGCCCGGAATCGAACCCGAGACTACCGGCCTTTCGCACCGCAACGCTATCCATTACGCCAGTGCCACATGGTGAAATGAATCTTGCCAAGAGTTCAAGGATTGAGAAAGATAATAAAGGCTTGAGTCGGTTGCCTAACTTACAGGGTGGAGGGCCGGAATCAACCCTTATTTTAGGGGATAAGGGGGCCGCTCCGACCCCAAGTTCCCTATCTCAAATTACTTCTCTACCCGTCCCCTACACGACCTATCATTCTCCAAAGGTACATAAAAGACACCCTGTATAACTGCAGCCAAATGACCGTAGCTGGGTATGTTTGATTGAACGCCCGAGATCTCCCAACAAGTCCAATTTCAAGTAGTTCCAACTTTGGCTACTAGATGCTCCTGTCACTAACGCCTACCGGCGAACGTTGGAACTTGATAGAGCGCTTCTAACAAGCCAAATATAACTTACTCATTTAGCTACACACTACCAATTGCAGTGGTAGGTTCTTTTACGTGCCATAAATCTATGACATGCGCCCACCAACTTTACTTCCCCTCCGAAGGTAGGCATACTGAAGGATTTTAAAGCTCATAAAAATCTGTCGACTTCGACCGGGTTTGAACCAACGATCTTGGGCATAGCAGTTTATCAAAACAAATGAAGAAGTCCTGAAATGGATAAATACACCGATGTCGAGAAATGCTCTCCACTGTTAAAATGAGGAAAACGTAATGCCTGGGACACATTTCCTTCTTCTGCATTTTTAGCCTACTTTCGATTTTTGCAAAAAATGAAAGTAGACTTATGAGATCACTACAGGACGAAAAAAGTGTGTCTGTCTGTCTGTGTGTGTGTGTGTGTGTGTGTGTGTGTATGTGTGTGTGTGAGTCTGTGTGTGTGTGTGAGTGTGTGTAATCTGAATGTATGTCCCCCCCTATCAATTCGAACACGGTGAGCGCAAATTGAACGAAATTTGGTACAAAGGTAGCACTAGCAAAGGACACCTCAGTGTCATGTTTTATATCGCCGCCATCTTGACGGAAACGTAATGGTGGCCACACAAATGTTCAAAGCTTAAATCAAATTACGACTAACCTAATCATCCGATCTCTACCAAATTTTGCAACAACATACCTTTATGGGGGCAGTATCCTTTGACCAAACTAACAGGTCATCAGCCTAATAGTTTGCGGATGGCGGCCATCTTTGTGTGAAAATCGATTGCCCCTATTAATTCGAACACGGTGAAACCGAATGGAACGAAATTTGGTACAGAGGTAGCACTAGCAAAGGGCACCCCAGTGTCGTGTTATATATCGCCGCCATCTTGACGGAAACGTAATGGCGGCCACACAAATGTTCAAAGCTTAAATCAAATTACGACTAACCTAATCATCCGATCTCTACCAAATTTTGCAACAACATACCTTTATGAAGGGAGCATCCTTTGACAAATCTAATAGGTCATTAGCCTAATAGTTTGCGGATGGCGGCCATCTTTGTGTCAAAATCGATTACCCCTATTAATTCAAACACGGTGAAACCGAATGGAACGAAATTTGGTACAGAGGTAGCACTAGCAATGGGCACCTCAGTGTCATGTTTTATATCACCGCCATCTTGACGGAAACGTAATGGCGGCCACACAAATGTTCAAAGCTTAAATCAAATTACGACTAACCTAATCATCCGATCTCTACCAAATTTTGCAACAACATACCTTTATGGAGGAAGCATCCTTTGACAAATCTAATAGGTCATTAGCCTCATAGTTTGCGGATGGCGGCCATCTTTGTGTCAAAATCGATTACCCCTATTAATTCGAACACGGTGAAACCGAATGGAATGAAATTTGGTACAGAGGTAGCACTAGCAAAGGGCACCTCAGTGTCATGTTTTATAACGCCGCCATCTTGACGGAAACGTAATGGCGGCCACACAAATATTCAAAGCTTAAATCAAATTACGATTAACCTAATCATTCGATCTCTACCAAATTTTGCATCAACATACCATTATGGAGGGAGCATCCTTTGACCAAACTAATAGGTCATTAGCCTAATATTTTTCGGATGGCGGCCATCTTTGTGTGAAAATCGTTTCCCCCTATTAATTCGAACACGGTGAAACCGATTGGAACGAAATTTGGTACAGAGGTAGCACTAGAAAAGGCCACCTCAGTGTCATGTTTTATATCACCGCCATCTTGACGGAAACGTAAAAGCTTAAATCAAATTTCGACCATCCTAATAATTTGATCTCTACCGGATTTTGCAACAACATGCCTTTTTGTAGAAAGCATCTTATGACTGACTACAAGGTCATCAGCCCAATAGTTCGCAAATAGCGGCCATGTATGTGTGCAAATCCATTCCCCGGATCAATTCAAACACGGTGAAACCGAATTGAATGATTTTTTTACAGAGGTAGCACTAGCAAAGGGCACCTCACATTCATGTTTAATATCCCTATAGCACGTTGTATTTCAACAAGCTACTACAACCAACATTCAATTATACTCCTTGAAAAGGACAAAGAGTTAAAACAATACCCATGCATTTAGGAGAAAGTAGGCTATATGTTCTTTACTGAACATCTTGTTTTCATCTAACCCCTATACTTTTCAAAGTCCTTAGCAAAGACTTTTGCCCGCATGGAATATGTATCCTGTCTTTCACAAAAGGCAACAACTTTGGAAATGTTGGGATAATATTTTCTCACTTATAGAATTCATGTTCAATGTTCCGTATCACACATTTATCAAAATCATCAACAAACGCCTTTCTTTCACCGAAACTAGTTTTCCTGTTTTATCCCAGAGTAGAAAGATTACCTTGCCGTCTAGGGATTCTTAGCGAATGTACTTTATAAAATATTCTGCTCTTTTGTAGTAATCTGCTGCACTTCTAGTGAGAATCGATCTCTGGGGCAATAGCCAAGAATGCTAGCCGCAACACCACGAAGTGGTCTATATTATAGTTATGAGTGACACATTTACTGGGTAGTGTTGTAATTACCCATGTTTCTTCTAGTAAAAACTTCCTAGGCCTTTCCACCTAATGCTGTAAGAGTTGGTTGTTGTTTCATTTGATAGAGTGTTCATTTTGCTTCATGGGTGTGTGTAATTTGTGTGATTACCTATGTTATTGTGGTGTCTGTAGTAGTGTATGTGTGTTTGTGTGTGTGTGAGCATTGCGAAGGCGGCGGTCATGGTCTGACGTCAGGGGTCATTCCGGCATTTGCCTTGAATAAATGGATAAGCAAGGCAAACAGGATGGCTGAGGCGGGAATCGAACCCACCTCTCCTCAGTTTTGATTCACGAGGCTTAGTGCACCCCTGTTCCAGCACACAGATCAGGACCTGGATTCGAACCAGGAACTCAAGGATGACAGCCAAGAAAGCTAGCCAGTGTGTCACGTGGTGTAACTTAGGCCTACTATCAGATTTGGGAAAGAACAAGTGGTGAGGAGGCAAGGTCAAGCAATGTTTGCTGTTTCCATCGGGGTCGGGGATGTGATGCGATGAAAGTCTATGTGGAGGATGGTCTATGTGGCCAGATGCCCTTCCTGACAGCAACATCATGAGAGGAGTTAGTGAGAGATGAAATGAATGAAGACACAGAGATGTACTTGTATGCCGATGACATGGCAATAGCGGCTGAGGACATAATAGAACTACAACGTGCAATGAACCTACTAGTGGACTGGGCAAAGAGGAACGAAATGAAAATTAATGAGGAGAAGACTGAACTAATCGTATTCAGGAAAGGAGGTAAACTAAGGGAAGCAGAGCACATAAGGTGAAGTGGCGTTCGCCTTAGCAGAACTAACAGCTTCAGATACCTAGGCGTGACCTTGCAGACTACATGCAGCAGCTTCAGGATCCACATAAGAACTAGAATTATTGCAGCTCTGAAAGCAATGAATGACATCGATAACATCGTGCAAATTGCAGTAGAGACAGCCACGGTGCTTTTTCGAGTTAAAGTGCTACCAGTATTAACCTATGGACTCGAAATCATAGGCGAATTTCTGAGTGCAAAGCAACTAGAAGACCTGGAAAAGATTAAATCTAGATACCTGAAGCGAGTCCTGAGTGTATCACAGACTACAAGATCCCGACTCGTATATGAACTCGCGAGGGAGACTTTCCTGATCGAGGACCTGAGATGCAACCTTATTCTACCAGGAGGAGCAGCATATGATAAGCTGTTGCATAAGCTAAGGGAAAAAAGGAGGGACATTTGGGAGGACTTCTATTCAACGGAGGCCATGACGGATCGGAAATGGATGGAAACGGGCTACCAACTGAGGCATATAGTCACGAGACTGGCTGTCCACGGGTTCCACTTCAAGATGTGTAAAAACAAGGTTTTCCATGAACCAAACACAAACTGTGTGTGCAGGCTATGTGACCAGATATGTGAAAGATATCACATCCAGAAGTGTTCCTCGAGGTCAGGTTCGATTAGTGAGTTTATCAAGGATTAACAAACACTTATTGAGAGCTCATTGGTCGTCAAGCTGTTATACCGGTATGTTATATTTTTCTGTATCCTCTATGCACATTGTGCGCAATAAAGTTTATTATTAAAATAGAAATGAATGAAGATGAATGAAACTGGGCAAGGATGTGGAAGAAAGCGACCGTGGCCTGTCAGAAGGTACCGTCCCAGCATTTGCCTGGAGTTGAAAATGGGGAAACCACGGAAAATCATTTCAAGGACGGCCGACGGTGGGGCTCGAGCCCTCGTCTACCGAGTCCAGAGAGAGCTTGGCCCCATGGCCTAGAGCTGCACGTAAGCGTTAGCTACCGCTGTCGGTAAGCAAGGCCTAACAATAAGGAGGAAAGAGAGCCGATTGCCGGACACAGCTCTAGAACCTGAAGTTGTGGCACCATGTCATACAAGTTGTAAACCTCTGAGGGGAACTATTTATCAAAATGTTTCAAGATCTGGAGATTCACTTTTGGTGTCTCATGAAATGATGTATCGGAGGAGCAACGACCCAAGCACATCCTGGAATGGTAGATGTACGTCTGCAAACAAACGCAGTCCCCAACAAAAGCAATAAGGAACATGGGAGATAAAGCAATGGTTGTGATGTACCGTACTGTGTAACTTAGCTCGTGACTTAAGATTAACGACCTTTCATATTCCTGATTCCCGCCAAGCACTTGCTACTACCAGCTGTGATAGATGAGTCGCAGATGACAGGTCCATTCTTGAGTGGTGTCAAGCGGAATGAATCCAACAGGTAGTTGGCGATTTATACCTTGTTTCTCTTGATGAGGGGCAGAAGCATTAGGTTTGTTGTTGTTGTTGTTGTTGTTGTTGTTGCTCAATATAGAGGCTATGGCATCGTTATCATAAACATGATGATGATAGGCCTAGTTGTCGTTTTAAGGGTCCTAAAATCTAGGTTATCGGCCCCTAATGGTTTGGGTGATAGTGAAAATGAAAAATGATCAAATGAAACCTACAACTGGAACTGACAACTAACTTACAAACTAGAAGAGGAAATGGGAAACAAAAAGGGGAAGAATGAGAATTGAGGGACTTGGAAGGAATGAGAGTCATGAAAGGCGGAGAGAAAAGAGAAGGTCCACCCAAAAGGCAATGGAAAAAGGAGGGATACCGGACCCAGCTCAGGAATCCCTCAGTGTCACCAAATCCCGAGCTCACCAACCGTGAACCGTTAGTCAGTTAGTGTTGTTTTAAGGGGAGGAATTACGAGGTCATCTTCCCCTACCGTGAGCCCTTGAGGGTGTAGCACTATCCAGGGTACACCAGATGTGTTGGGGCTACACAAACCCTACCTCCTTCAGGACCGTTAGCAGAAGGCAGGGGATATCAGGAAAAGAAAAGCAAGAGGTCTGACTCTTCGAAGAATGAGGGATTAGGAAAGATGAGAGAAGGGTCAATTCAGGTGGGAATGTGAAAGACTCCCTAGGCCTCGTATACCCTAATACCGTCGGGGTCGGAAGAGAACAAGAGTTGACCAAGGGAGGCCGAAAGAAAATGTGATAGTGAGGAGCTCGGCACAAATAAGTGGAAGCTGGGGTCCCGAGGTTACCGACCCACGCCTCAATATTCGTGAGCCCCGGTGGGGGGTCATAAGGCTCCATGGATATATGAGTGTTTGTAATGTGTGTGATAACCTGTATTATTGTGATGGCTGTGCTTGTGTGTGTATTTATAAATTGGGGATAGGTTTGGGAAGGAGGCTGCTGTGGCCTTAAGTTAGGTACCTTCCCACATTTTCCTGGAGTAGAAGTGTGGGGGACAAAAAAAGCACTTCCAGGATTGCTGAGGTGGGAAGCGAACCTCCTCTTCTCAGTTTTGCCTCACGAGAAGCATTAGGGTCCTATGAAGATGTTGGGCCACTATTCTTGTACAGTGAATCATCAGAATAGCAGAATTACTTTTCACAACTCCATTGAAGACAAATAAATGTCTTGTTCTTGTTCCTGTTCCTAGAGGCGTGGTGGCGCAGCGGTCAAGCTGTTGGCCTCTCACCACGGCGGACCGGGTTCGATTCCCGGTCAATGCATGTGAGATTTTCAAAGTGAAATGCCACGTCCTGTAGTTCGGATTCCACGATAAAAGGAGGTCCCGTGGCTTATGATATCGAGATTAACGGTCACGCAAAACTACAACTTCTTCCTGTTCCTCGTCCTGTTCCTATTCTTGTTCTTACTATACACTAGCAACCCGCCCGTCTTCCCCCGGTATCTTTAAGGGTTTACTCAGCGTAAGCTTAAAGGATGCAATTCAGAAAAGTCGAGGTGGACAGCGAAACTCCAAACACATATACTCTTCTATGAAGTCTTAACTCGCCACATCTCGACAGTTTGATGCTGGCCGAAGCTGGGGTGATAGGCTCGCTCGCTCCAAACCTAGTAATTTAAATTTCCACTGAATGGAGATCGTTGGAAGAAATGAAAACGTAAAAACACTTACAGTGGGCGATATATTGAAAATAGAGATATGCTGTCACGAACATTTTTGTAGAACTTTTCATGCTGAACAATTATTCTTATGCTCATATTATAAACAGTAGTTATTTTTAACGGTTTACCCAGCGTAGGCTTAACAGGCGCTTGGACGGCAGGTTTATCTTCGACTCGATTCACTGAAATCGTTACTGCGTGGCTTCCCTTGGTCATAAATAAATGTTTTTCTACAGAAATTTACTCGAAAAATTCTTCACAGAGTGATGAAAACCGCATCAAAATCCATCCAGTAGTTCTCAAGATTACCCGTTACACCCAAGAATCGGGGACTTGTTTTATACTATGTAGAGATTTCTCACAGGTTTTCTCATGAAAAGAAAATAAATGTTCTGATCCCTCTAATAATTCGGGTATCGGGAGACAAGGACCAATCTAAGCGGGACAATGAAAGACTCACTAGACCTCGGATACCCTAAAACAATCGGAGTCGGAAGATAATAAGAGCTGACCAAGAAAGATCGCCAGGAAGGACGAGAGAGAGTAGCCCGCCACAACTACGTGGCAGCAATGACTGGCGTCCCATTGTCACCAGCCCACGTCCGACTAGGAGTAAGGCCCTGGAGGAGAAGCAGGTATAAAGAACCTGTTAACTTCCGTGAGCTTTATTGGTTACAAATGAAAGAGATCCATCAAGATTCGATCCACATTGTAAACCAATTTATGGCAATCATAACCAAGTATGAGTATAAAATTCCATTCAAGATTCATCGATCAGCTTCATTTCTCTTACTCACTTCAACTAACTTCTATTATTATCCGAGAACCCAATAGAGTCATAATTTACTTTAGAATTTCAGCTGTTAAAGAAGCTGACAAGCCTTATAATTAAAGCTGAATTATTATAAAAAGAGATGACCTGATGATAAATTGATGCTTCATGCGTTGTCCTTCATCGTGCGAACTGGTTTACTAAATTGTAGACTAAAGCAAACCTTTGGCAGCGAATGATAAACAACTTCTCATACAACTTGAGTAGTTGAAAGTTGGGAGGGGGTGAAGAAAACACGGCACTTTAAATTTCAACACCGTTGAGAATAACATATCATTATAAACATTGGGGCTCCCACAGGTACACAACTAGTCGATTGTTGACTACAAAACCTCCTCTGAGCCCAGCGTTGTTTTGCAGACGTGGTCATCTTATAAGAATAACTAGCATTACCCGTCGCGGCTTCGCCCACGAATTTTCTAGTTGTAAAGAGTACACTTAGCAAAATCTCAATCATGAATGCTATGACTGATTTATCCTTGGTATGAATAATCAGACATTATTAATTCAGCTACTGGTGCAGTGGTTAGGGGTTTGTCATTCCTTCATAGGTATATCAGAGCGAAGTTAGTTTTCTGGGAATATCACAGACACTGTTAATTTAAGGGCCTTTAAATGTGGTTTTCGGAGACTCCTTATAGTCGGGTCAAAAATACCTTTCGTACCACACTCACTCGTGAAAATTGCGTGAAAAAATTCTAGAGTGCCCCTTGACACTTAAGCGCATTATACTGTACGCATTGATGAATTTTACAGCTTAATTTGGTTCAGTGACAACCTTATAACCGTCTGGAAACTTTCACAGTAATGTAATAGTTGGATTTGCATTGCGACTAACAGAAATAGATGGGCCTGTGAGAATCTGTTTCCATGGTTACCGTGTTGCATTCATTCATTATGTCATTGTAAATATACATGTTTTAAGGTATTTATTTAATTGTGAGGCATTTAAAGAGTAAGAGAGTGCGTTTCGCTTCCGCATTGGGTTATGCTGAAACTGGTACCCCATATGTGTAGGTTGGTGTTAATGGGACCTTATTTTCGGTACAAAACTGGAATGGGACCTTATCAGTAGGGCTCGGATTTTTAGGTGCTAAAAATCTGGAAAATATTTATTTTTTATGTATTAAAAATACCTGAAATATGTGACAAAAAAGTAAAAATATATAATTATAATTTAGTTTATTAATGTGAATATAAACAATATGCAGTACTCACGAATGCAATTTACGTTATGCCTCACTGACTACTGAAGAATTACAATACACAACAAGATACATCTTCACGTTGTCCATCACAAATCACCGACGATTATTGCGAAACACTTCTTCCGAAGGCGCGAAACTGCAGTAATATGTTTCCTGCCCTCGAGGTGTGTGTAACTTCAGATCGCTGTTCAGCCTTGATTGCTTTCCCACATGCTTGGCAGAACAGAACGCCCCTATCAGAAGCAAAATTATCTTTAAATTCTGCAACAGACGATAACTTGTAGTTGTTTTTACTTTAGGCATCGTAGAACTGCCTTACACTTCACAGTGCTAGAAATGAACTGCATGTAAGTGACTCTGGTTGCAGGTAGCTTGGGGAGGGGGGGGGGGGTCTAGCACGTGGTGCAATATGGCTATGGACAAGGAGATCCCCGGCTTCCACAGTGAGTGGCAAGTGAAGAATAACACAGTTATAACACAGTCGACGTAACACACAATAAAAATGCAATAAACTGAAAGAGCTAGCATACTGATTTTTTTAAATGTAAATATTATGTCTGTTTATGTGCTAATAAGTGAAAAGCAGGAAAAAATGCTTAAAATATGTATTTACATAAAAAAATATTTATTTACCTAAAATCCTAGCCCTACCTATCAGAATAATATAGAGAGGGATATGAAATTAGCCTTAGTTATGACCCTCCAATGAATAAATGTCCTAAAATCCTGATAATGGCATATTTTTTATTCCAGTAGGCTATACCGGGTGAATCTGCTGCCCCTAATAATATTGTTTCATGCAATCCAACTAGCGCGTGTTATCAGGAAGGTCAATATTTCTCTACTTGCATTCCGTATGGTACTAATTCATGAAGCATATACCGCAGACGAAACTGAACTCCATTATTAGCCTATTTTCATTTATGAACAACTATTTCCGTGAAGAACTAAGGCCTATTTTCATATAACCTACTTATGATAAATGGCTCTATCAACATACACAATTTAAGTTCGATTGCTGTAATAGATTCGTAGATATTGAGAATCGTCTAATATTACGGATGGCCGCAGTTTTATATATGTAGGTCTTAGAGTTATGTACTATTACATGAAGATTAATGTGTACGTGTAGTATTCAAACTTCAATCGCATGATTAGGACACAAGAAGTAAAAACGAGATTTTAAAATTTCGCACAGCTGCCATCTTGTGGTTATGAAAACAATTGAAATAAATTAGATGCCAGTGGCTTAACCTTTGTATAAGCATTTACCGTACCAAGTTTCACTGCACTCGGATGGTTAAATCGCGAGAAATGTCTAACTAAATATTTATATTTCGCGTCGCCGCCATGTTGGATTTGTGCTCACCAGGTTATTGAATGTCCCATAGGTAAAGCCTTGCGCGAATGCGGGTATCCGAAAATATTTTCGCCAAACGGATATTGTGTGTATGGCTGTGCGGATAGTGGATAAGCTGTGGATAATGTATAGAGCAAATTTGCGGATAGTTTTTAAAATACAATCTGGACTTGTTAACCCGGATGTATATGACATAAATTTTTCAATTATGTTTTTTTTTCATGACAAATGTAAGATGATGATTTACGCTAATCGCATTCAAATTATGTCATTAAGCTTAATTAACACTCCGAACTGAAGTGAGTTACAATTCTGATTGTATAACATTCATTTTAAACATAGCATATGATATACATAACCTACGGGACGACTTTCTCCTTAAATGTCTAAATGTGTTGTTTAATACTTTATCTGCGGCTGAGCTGCTGTGCCCAAGATCGCGGATTCAAACCCGGCCGAACGTTAAAAATCCCTCAGTATGCCTTCCTTCGGAGGGGAAGTAAAGCCGGCGGTCCCATGTCATAGATGGCATGTTAAAGAACCTTCCACTAATTACACCTGTGTGAAGCTAAATTATATATAGGTTAAACATTTGACTAACGTTCTTAGGTTCCTACGTTCGTCGTCAAGAGCCGACTGCGGTGACATCTGGTAACTAAGTTCTGAACTAGTTGATCGTTGACAGTGGAGTTTGGCGGCAAAAGTAGGAACTACTTGAATAAATGCAAAGTCTGCAGTCCTTACTTGAATTAAAACACATACACACACTAATACAGTCATCACAATTAACACCGGTTATCAGACAGATTCTATACACACCCAAAGTACACGGGGCTACATGATTGCGTTGTCGCAGCCCCCAAACTGAGCAACCAACCAACCAACCAATACTTTATCTAATTAAAATATTTTTGTGATGCCAATAGATTCGGATAACAATCGTGTGGATGCGGGGCGGATGCGGATAGCAGTCGTGCGGATGTGGGGCGGATGCGGATAGCAGTCGTGCGGATGTGGGGCGGATGGGGATAACAGTCGTGCGGATGCGGGGCGGATGCGGATAAAAGTCGTGCGGATGCGGGGCGGATGCAGAAAACAGTCGTGCGGATGCGGGGCGGATGCGGATAACAGTCGTGCGGATGCGGGGTGGATGCGGATAACAGTCGTGCGGATGAGGGGCGGATGCGGATAACAGTCGTGCGGATGCGGACGGATGTGGATAACAGTCGTGTGGATGTGGGGCGGATGCGGATAACAATCGTGCGGATGCGGGGCGGATGCGGATAACAGTCGTGCGGATGCGGGGAGGATGCGGATAACAATCGTGCGGATGAAAGGCGGATGCGGATAGCAGTCTTGCGGATGCGGGGAGGATGCGGATAACAGTCGTGCGGATGCGGGGAGGATGCGGATAACAATCTTGCGGATGAAAGGCGGATGCGGATAGCAGTCTTGCGGATGCGGGGAGGATGCGGATAACAATCGTGCGGATGAAAGGCGGATGCGGATAGCAGTCTTGCGGATGCGGGGAGGATGCGGATAACAGTCGTGCGGATGCGGGGAGGATGCGGATAACAATCTTGCGGATGAAAGGCGGATGCGGATAGCAGTCTTGCGGATGCGGGGAGGATGCGGATAACAGTCGTGCGGATGCGGGGCGGATGCGGATAAAAATCGTGCGGATGCGGGGCGGATGCGGATAACAGTCGTGCGGATGCGGGGCGGATGCGGATAGCAGTCGTGCGGATGTGGGGCGGATGGGGATAACAGTCGTGCGGATGCGGGGCGGATGCGGATAAAAGTCGTGCGGATGCGGGGCGGATGCAGAAAACAGTCGTGCGGATGCGGGGCGGATGCGGATAACAGTCGTGCGGATGCGGGGTGGATGCGGATAACAGTCGTGCGGATGCGGGGCGGATGCGGATAACAGTCGTGCGGATGCGGACGGATGTGGATAACAGTCGTGTGGATGTGGGGCGGATGCGGATAACAATCGTGCGGATGCGGGGCGGATGCGGATAACAGTCGTACGGATGCGGGGAGGATGCGGATAACAATCGTGCGGATGAAAGGCGGATGCGGATAGCAGTCTTGCGGATGCGGGGAGGATGCGGATAACAGTCGTGCGGATGCGGGGAGGATGCGGATAACAATCTTGCGGATGAAAGGCGGATGCGGATAGCAGTCTTGCGGATGCGGGGAGGATGCGGATAACGTTTTGTTAATCCGTGCAGGGCTCGCTCCATAGGTGAACTTACTTGCATAGCTTCTATCGTTCTGTCACCATCCCCAGTTGTATCTGCTGTCAAAGTGTGTTCAGCTCCCACACACAGTCCTTGCGATGGTAGAGAAATGATCCCTCGCAAAGTCTGTTGGTGAAGCCGAGTTGGGAGGATAACTGATATAAAAACAAGAAGTTCTGTGATGAACTAAAGAGCCTACTTTTCTTGAAATTTCAGATTCATTCTAATGATTAATATCTATATGGACCTAATTAGAATAATGACGAAATTGAGTTGGTAATATCGAAATTTCTAATTAGATCGAAATATAACTGGCATAATGTAGCCTAATAGAGCACTACAGTTGGCAGCCCTGGTGACTGAATATATTCTTAGTTCCATCTCTTAAGGTACAGAATACAAAATTTGGAGTAACAATGTCAACAATGTCATGCATGTATTGGTCAGAAACAATCTGAAATAATATAATATATTGTTGTGCCAATTTTGAATAAAATCCATTAGTTAGTATAGAAGTTATATGTATTTTAGAATTGGACCAATCAGCAGGCATAGAATCATGTTGGAAGCACTGATGTATATTATTTACTCCAAATTAATCTAGAATGTAAGGTACTATACGTGTGCAAAGTTTAGAGCTGTTGGCTTCAATACTTTCTGATATATTGATATTAGGGTAAAAAAAATAGAGACAGCATTTATTAACGGTTGGCAGCCCTGGTTGTTCTTAAGAATATGCATAGTCATATCTGTTATAGTACACATAGAACATACGAAATTTGGTTGAAATCCAATTTATAGAATAGAAGTTACATGTATTTACAATTGGTCTTATCAACAGGCTTAGAATCATGTTGGTAGTGATGGGGTCCATTAGTTACTCCAAATTAATCTAGAATGTCGGGTACTATACATGTGCTTAGTTTAAAGCTGTCGGCTTGCATACTTTCGGATATATTGGTATTTGGATAAAAACAATAGAGAGTGCATTTATTAACAGTTGTCAGCCCTGGTGGCTCTTAAGATTATGCTCAGTGATATCTGTCTGTCTACATATTGTTACGGCTGTGAGTTTGTGTCATCGCTCGCCGCATGAGTCACAACTGCCCCAGGGCTGGGCTGTGCCTTGCCTCGTGTATTGCGTGCGCCTTATGCAACAGGGCTACTAGGACAAAGGGATGGTCCAGAATATTCGTGACTGAGCCAGCGATGGAAACCTCGAGAAGCCGTGAACCCTGGATGGATCTAGAAGCATTTATTAAGTCACCGGCCTGCTATATAAGTGCGACCTGTCAAGCAGTGGTTGTTGTGTTTTACGAGCGAGTGCGAGCGCTTATCCTGAGCGACAGAAGTGTGGAGACTTGCGAAACCCCTAGTGAAGCCGTTTCTATTGACAGCGAAGGGAGTGAGGAGCTTACAGGGGACTGCCTGTGTTTTGAGCGAGTGTGCTTACTCAGTGCGAGAGAGGTCATTGTGGCGAGTTGCAAAACAGTGAGGACAGACTTAGTGCAGATATTTCCAGCCAGCGTACGGGACCGGACTCATTAGCGAGAGGATTAAATGTGGTATGTTGACAAGTGAAAGGGGAAGTATTCTCGACGTGAGGAAACTTGAGTAAGGTAATAATTGCTTGTATTTGCTGTTGAGTAGTGTATCATTCTGGCCACAATAAAGTTAATTATTTCTTTAAGCAGTAAATGGTGTTGTGCTTCCTACCCACCGTAATCCAGTTCACAAAAGTGCCACTAGGGGGGGGGGGGGGCACTTAACAACTGGTGTCACAAGCCGGATTACGAACTCAAGCACAAGCACAACACCTGGCGGTCCTGGTTTCAAAACCCGAGCAGGTCATTTTCTCTAATTTTCCTGTGAGTGCATGCCCTTTACAAGACAAACAATTAAAATGGAGGCGCAATTGGCAGCATTGCTAGAAAAGTTAAATGGCATGGAAACCAAAATGGAGGACGGCCAGAAGAATTTAACCAAGGACCTAACTGCCAAATTAGAAGACGGCCAGAAGGAGCTAGAAGACGGCCAGAAGAAGATGGAAGACGGTCAAAATAAGTTAACGGAGGACCTGAAGAAGATGGAAGACAGCCAGAAAAGTTTAGCCGAGGACCTAACATCGAAATTAGAAGACGGTCAGAATAAGCTAGCAGAGGACCTGAAGGACGGCCAGAATAAGTTAGCAGAGGACCTAACCGCCAAATTTCTGGATGGCCAGAAAAATCTGGAAGAGTGTCTGCTGACGAAATTAGAGGAGAGCCAAAGGAAATTTGAACAGGGCCTACGTGAGGAAGTCGCAGCAGTGGAAAAGAAGTTCGACGCCTTACAAGCGGAAGTTGCAGAGCTGCGCCAACGCCCGCTGATGGGAGTGGAGGAGAAATTCAACGCCTTGCAAGTGGAAGTTGCCGAGCTGTGCAAACGACCGCTGATGGGGGTGGAGGAGAAATTCATCGCCTTACAAGTGGAAGTTGCCGAGCTGTGCCAACGCCCGCTGATGGGGGTGGAGGAGAAATTCAACGCCTTACAAAAGGAAGTTGCCGAGCTGCGCCAACGCCCACTGACGGGGGTGGAAGAGAAATTCAACGCTCTACGAGAGGAAGTTGCCGAGCTGCGCCAACGCCCGCCCACCGTTACACCGGGAATATCAGGAACGGGACATAGCAGAGTGACGCCCCCAACCTTCGACGGAAAGGTCCCGTGGAGCACCTACTTACGTCAGTTCGAGGCGGCCTGTTCCACAAATAACTGGAAAAACACAGAAAAGGCTACAGCTGTCATTGTAGCGCTGAGAGGTGACGCCCTTAACGTCCTTCAGGCCATCCCGATTGGATCCCAGGACTACGCTTCACTGATCGCCCATATGGAGTCCCGATATGGAGATAGCCATCTTCAGCAGGCCTACCAGATGCAGCTCCGGACCCGGGTACAGAAGAACGCGGATACCCTGCAGGAGTTCGAGATGGACATCGCACGTCTCGTAAGGCTGGCCTACCCAACAGCGCCGGCCGACTTTCTGGAGCAGATAGCGACGCAGACTTTCACCGACGGGCTACGGGACTCGGACACGCAACAGGCGCTGCGACTCGTGCGCAATAAGACCCTGGCAGATGCGCTGAGCCACGCACGTGAGTTCGAGACGGCAAAGCAGGTATCAAGAATGCACGCGCGGGTGCGTCAGGTGGACATCGACGAACCAGCCAAAGCCGACAAGACCAAGCCCCTGGCCGATGAACTGATGGAGGCGCTAGGCCGGTTCTTCAAGAGTCGCAGTACCACCAAAAAAACGTAGCCGAAGGACATCCGGAGAGGCGGCCCGGAAGAGGACTACCGACCTGCTGGACCTGCCGTAAGAGATGCCACCTGAGCAAGGACTGTGGTGATCGCCGCCGCCAAGGGTTTCCGTCGGGACAGTCAGTCGTAGGGAAACCGCGCAGCCCAGGAAAACGAGTATTAGCCAGCCTTGGAGGGCAAAGGTTGGCTTGTGACAGTCGTCAAGCCCCGGCAGACCAAGTGCGTGTGACGAAGTTACGGAGGGACAATAGCAGCCTGATGGTCGACGGAGTCGTCAACGGACGAGCTGGCCCATGCTAATCGACACGGGAGCATCGAGGACCATCATCAGCCCCACCGTGATCCCGAAGTGGAGAGTGCAACCCACACAAAGGAACCTCCAGCTAATAACCGCGACCGGAGAGACCGCACCGGTACATGGCGAAGCATCACTGGAGTTCGTCATTGATCGACGGGCGATAAAGCATCCAGTGCTTGTGGATGACGTATCAAATGAATTGATCATCGGACTGGACTTCCTGGACAAGAACAACATCAACTTGAATCTGAGTACCAACACTCTGCACTTCGGAATTGAGGAACTTGCTTTGCAACCAGCACACGAGGCCGTCGCCGCACGACGAGTAAGGCTGAGAGAGGACGTCATCGTTCCCGCCAGGACGGAAGTCAGCGCAGCCGTAATTGTCGACGGAACAGCTGAGGGAGTGGTGGCTGTCATCGAGCCAAAATATGAGGACATCCAGACAAAAGGATTGCTAGTTGCCAAGACTCTCATCAACACGACGTCTTGGCCGTACGTCCGCCTGTCCAACCTGAACGACTACGACCTTACGGTTCACCGGGGCACCAACCCAGGAGTCTGCGAGCCCGTTACCTGGATTGCCCGCATCACAGATACGACGGGCGGACACCTGCAGACGGACAACCGAAGAAGACGCACACTGCCAGAAGAACTACAGAAGCTGTACCAAAGATCCCAGGACCATTTAGACGAGGAACAATCACGCCAACTTCAGGACCTGCTACGCGAATTCCAGGACATTTCTCCGTGGGGAGCAAAGACTTGGCAGGACAAGCTTGGTCCAGCACAGAATCGACGTTGGGGACAACGCACCGATTAGGGCCCCATTCCGACGTGTCCCGCTCGCCAAGCAAGCCGAAGTCGACCGGATGGTAGAAGAGATGAAGGAGCAAGGCGTGATCGAGCCATCACATAGTCCTTGGAGTTCTCCGGTCGTGCTAGTGAAGAAGAAGGACGGTTCCACCAGGTTCTGCGTGGATTACAGGCGGGTGAACGACGTCACGAAGAAGGACAGCTACCCTCTACCCCGGATCGACGACACGCTGGACACCATATCAGGATCAAAATGGTTCTCCACATTGGATTTGAAGAGTGGCTACTGGCAGGTGGAGGTCCACCCTAAGGACCGCGAGAAAACGGCGTTCTCTGTGGGCAGCGGGCTCTGGCAGTTCACCGTCATGCCATTCGGTCTGTGCAACGCCCCTGCGACCTTCGAAAGACTAATGGAGTCCATTCTGAGGGGACTACACTGGAAGACCTGCCTGGTCTACCTAGACGACGTCATCGATCTGGGAAAAAGCTTCGAGGAGCACTACAGCAACCTGAAAGAGATCTTGATGAAGCTACGGGCTGCCCAGCTGAAGTTGAGCCCCAAGAAGTGTCAGCTCTTCCAGAAGCAGTTCCAGTACCTTGGGCATATTGTCTCCGAGGAAGGGGTGCGCACCGACCCAGAAAAGACCGCAGCTGTGACGGAGTGGCCAGTTCCGAAGGACAAGTCCCAACTACGAAGCTTCCTGGGACTCTGCACTTATTACCGTCGCTTCGTGAGAGGATTCGCCGACATCGCCAAACCTTTACATCGACTGACTGAGAAGCACCAACTCTTCACGTGGACAGCAGAATGCCATAGTGCCTTCGAACAACTCAAGCAAGCTCTGTGCACCGCGCCTATTCTGGCCTACCCCAGACCTGGAACAAGGTTCATCGTCGATACCGATGTCAGCGACTTTGGCATAGGGGGGATCCTGTCGCAAGTAGTGGACGGCGAGGAGAGAGTAGTGGCCTACTTCAGCAAGGCCTTGTCAAAGCCAGAAAGGAACTACTGCGTCACCAGGAAGGAGCTGCTCGCCATCGTGAAGACCATCGAACACTTCCACAAGTACCTGTACGGGCAAGAATTTCTCATCAGGACCGACCATGCATCCCTGCGGTGGCTCCTGAACTTCAAGCAGCCCGAGGGTCAACTCGCGCGTTGGTTAGAGAGGCTTCAACAGTACAACTTTGAGATTCAGCACAGGAAAGGCCAACTGCATTCTAACGCCGACGTCCTGTCACGAAGACCGTGCCACGAAGACTGCACCTTCTGTACTAGGAGGGAGGAGAACACCGGGATACAGTGCCGAAGGACTACCGTGGAACTTCAAGGGAGCTGGAGCCGCGAATCTTTCACGCGGGCACAAGCAGAAGATGATTACCTGGGACTGATAGCCGAATGGAAGAGGGCCTGTGTCCCCAGACCCGGGTAGAACATCGTGAGTGACTGCAGCCCAAAGTTTAAGTCCTACTGGGCGCAGTGGGGCTCGCTGATTGTAAGGGATGGCCTCATCTGCCGTACCTGGGAGAGCACCGACGGGAAGACATCTCGGGAAGAAGTCGTCGTTCCAAAGGCTATGACGGAGGAAGTCCTGAAGGAAGTTCATGGAGGATCATCTGGTGGACATCTAGGGATAAAGAAGACCCTGGAGAAGCTGAGAGAGCGGTTCTACTGGATCGGATGCCGAACAGACGTGGGGAACCACTGCGCGAGGTGCCACGATTGCGCAGCCAGCAAGGGCCCAGGACGAAGACGACGGGGTCCACTGAAGACCTACAACGTGGGCGGCCCCATGGAGAGAGTGGCCATTGGTTATGTGAAGAACAGCCCAAATTCATCAACATAAACGGGAGGACAGCATCAGGCTTAAGGCCTGGACAAAATAACTTCCTTAAGAGAAGATTAGACTGAAAGGATTGGGCTAAGGAAATGCGGCCTGGTTCTTTCAATACTAGACTGAACATTGAGAGTAAATATAATATTTTTATTTTTATGGTGAAACTTGCAAACACATTAATAAATAAGCCTTAATTAAAAAATTAGTTATGCTGGCCCGCCTGGGGCAATTTCAAATGTTCATTAATTTTAATTAGGTTGGCCCAGCCATGTGCTATTATTCAAAAGTTCATTCTGCTTGATGCACACACAAATTTAATATTCTTGCACTTGCTAGCAAACACTTAAAACGAAGATTATTAATATAATAATAAAAAAAGGCACAAACTTATATTTAGTGGCGATGACTAGAAAGCATGCTGACGGAGACTGCCGTGGCCAACACTTGATTTTTTGGCAGTAGAATTTGAGATGTCCGGCATCAGGAAAATAACTTCGCCAGGGCGATCTTCTTCTTCTTCACCAGCGCTGTACATTGTTTCACATCGTTAGGTTTGATGTTATTTCTTGAATGCCAAATAACATGGCATTTTAGAACTGCGATTTGATGCAGCTTCTTGCGGTTTGGAGTAAAATGTAGAATGCATTTTCTCAGTGCTGAAGCTCTCTGCTGTTGCGTTGCCTGGTAGTTTCAATCATAAATGCAGATTAGGCCTGAAGTTTAGAAGGCCCCGGAGAAGGGCGGAAGGCACGAATGCCTCTCGCAAGTTGAAGAAGACCGTAGAAGGTTTGAAGAAGGAATGCTGATGGAGAGCAAAACGCCGCCACTTAAATAATAACATCATAGAAACGTCTGGAAGCCTAGGCTGGCGGGCGATGATTGGCCAGGGCAAGCTGTGACGTCAGTCATACAGGAAGGCAGCAAGCAAGTCGACACCCTTTTCAGTATACGAGCGTATGCTGGAGGCGCATGACCTTAAACAGGCTGAGGTAAGAGTCTTAGATATATATAGAGAGAGAGTAAACACTAGTACTAAACAATATAAAGTTAACAGAAATGAATAAGTACATATTGCTCGTTCGGTGGTCTCAAAGCCTTTAACCGACAAATGCGGCACGAAAGAAAAACGCACTATAAACATCACGAAAGTGATCATGCTCCGAGACCCCCGAAAGAAAACAATCAAAGTATCAGTTACAAAAACGTGAACAAAAATGAAAGAAGATGACACTAAGCCTCAACAGGCAAGATAGCAACCATAGAAATTGGTCTAATATAGACACCCTTACTAGTGAGAACATCTACAACTCTCACATGATTATCACGACCCAAATGGCAGTGAGTTACCCTACCAATATTCCATACGAGAGGGGGACTTGGATCTCGCATAAGAACCATATCTCCCACTCGCACATCAGGCTGGGAAAGCCGCCACTTCTCTCTTCTGTTAAGTGAGCCGAGATACTCCAGCTTCCAACGGCGCCAAAAGGAGTTTCGCAAAGAGTCTAACTTTCTCCAGAAAATAGGCAACCTGAGATCACAGCGTCGACTCAGCAAAGGAGGCGTAGAAGCTAAAGAACAGCCTATTAAAAATGGCCAGGTGTTAACGGAAGAAGATCTTTAGGATCGTTAGACAAAGGCGTGAGCGGCCTAGAATTTACGATACCCTCAACCTGAATAATTAAGGAATTAAATTCCTCATAGGAAAGGATAGCTGAACCAAGGGTTTTCTTCAGCTGTCTCTTCGTGAGCTTTATGCAAGATTCCCAACGACCACCATGATGGGGGGCGTAAGGGGGAGTGAAATGCCATTTGAATCCCTTAACATGAGAAAAATTAGAAAACTGTTCCTTAGCAGAAGGAGAGGTAAGTGCAGTTTTCCAAAGATCAAAAGTACTAACAAAAATTTTTGCGTTATCTGAGAAAACCTCAGAAGGAACACCCCTTCTAGAGGCAAATCTAGAAAAGGCTGCTATAAAATAAGGAGTAGAAGCACTTGTAACAAACTCAAGGTGAATGGCTCCTGTCACCATGCACACAAATAAAGAAATATAAAGTTTACCTAACAACTTTCGCTTAGATAAAGGGGAATTAACTTGATAGACATAAGGACCGGCATAATCGATACCCGTCAGGGCGAAAGGCTTACTAGGTTCGGAACGAAAATATGGCAAGTTTCCCATAATTTGCGTGATTGGCGGGGGCTTGGATTTGAAACAAGGTATACATTTCCGAATAACAGAAGAAACTTCATGAACACCGTTAATGAGCCAATATTGCTGGCGAATTAAACAAAGCAAAGTGCGGGTGCCAGCGTGCAAATTCTGATAATGAAATTTCTTTACGATGAGAGTAGTAATAGGATGTCTAGAAGGGAGAATAATGGGATGTTTTTTCTCATCTGAGTAACTAGAATTTTCTAGCCTGCCCCCCACTCTTATTAATCCATCTTGGTCCAAAAAAGGGGTGAGAGGTAACAGCCTACTAGACTTTGGTAAAGCTTTTTTGCTTAAAAGCGTCTGATACTCAAGAAAGAATACTTCTTGTTGCATAAGAAACAAGATTCTACGAGTAGCAAATTCCAATTCCATTTTAGTGAGAAAGGGTTGCGGCTTCAAAGGCTCATCAAGAACAAGAAATTTCCATCGAAATAAATATGCTACCACACGAATTAATTTATTAAATGAAGAGTAACGCTGAAAAAGACTAGTAGCAATAGAAGTTAGAAAAAGGGAAGCGGTAACAATGCGAGCATCAGGAACATCTTCTGCGAGCGGATTAGATGAACGAGGCCAACAAGAAAAATCCTGACTGAGCCACGCCGGACCATTCCAGTATAGTTCAAGAGAAATTAATTTCTTGGGCAAACAGCCACGTGAAATTATATCAGCGGGGGTTTTTTCCCCGGAACATGATTCCATTGGTCAAAATGAGACAACTCTTGTATTTTAGAAACGCGATTAGCCACAAAAGTGGTCCAATGCGAAGAAGGTTTTGAAAGCCAAGCTAACACGATGGAAGAATCATTCCAAAACCATGTGGTCGAAAATTTCAAATTTAAACTGATTTTTAATTTACTGGCTAATTCCACAGCCATTACAGCAGAACATAATTCCAATCTAGGCAAAGATATGGATTTGAGTGGGGCTACCTTTGATTTTGCACAAATTAAATTGGAAAATCCGGGTAAAGTATTGGAAGGGCGGCCTACTAAGTAGGCGCAGCAACCGTATGCCTTTTCAGAACTATCTGCAAATACGTGCAAATCGAAATACTGACATGAAATGTCGGAAATTAAAGTGCGAGGAATAGAAATTTGAGAAAGATCTAACAAACTCTTGCGGTATTTCAACCACTCATCCAAAAGGGGGGAGGGTACCTTTTCATCCCAACCAATTTTCAATAACCAAAGTTTTTGCAAGAAAATTTTTGCAGTAATAACCACCGGAGCAATGTACTGCAATGGATCAAAAACTCTTGCTATTTCCGATAATAATTGCCTTTTCGTTCGAGGGTGAAACTCAGATAAGTGTACCTGATAGGAAAAGGTATCTGAAGAAGGAGACCAAAAAACACCCAAGGTTTTAATAGCTGATTCCTCAGTAGGAAGCGCAACACATTTGTCAACAGGAGTTACTTGTGAAAAGTTAGATAAAAATTCGGTTGAGTTCGAGTTCCACTTATGAAGGGTAAACCCACCACCGGAAAGAAGAGAGTTTAAATCTTCACAAACAAGAAGTGCGTCAGAGATAATAGGAAAGGAATACAGAAAATCATCTACATAAAATGCAGTTTTCAAAACTTCAGAAGCTAGAGGATGAAAAAGATGACCATCTTGTTCGGCCAACATGTGAAGAGATCGTATTGCGAGAAAAGCAGACGGCTTAAGACCGAATGTCACTGTTCTTAAACGAAATATTTTTATAGGTTTTGCATTGTCGTCTCGCCACAAAATTCTTTGCAAATCACGTTGTTCTGAATTTACTAGAATTTGCCTATACATTTGCTTGATGTCAGCAAGAACAGCAATGGGGAATAGACGAAAGTTAAGTAAAACTGAAGTAAGATCTGTCTGAATAGCGGGTCCAGAATGCAGAGTGTCATTGAGAGAAACACCATTAGCATCTGGAGATGACCCATTAAAAACCACTCTTATCTGTTCTCGGGTGGAAGAATTTTTCCAAACCGGATGATGATTAAGATATACCATTTCTTTAGGAGAATTACTAATTTCTTCAGATTTTGGAACTACTTCCATGTGATTCGCTGATTCGTATTCTTCCATGAAGGAAGTATACTGAGTTTTTAAGAGAGCATCTTTTTTAAAGCGATTTTCAATTGCGAATAAAGCTTTGAGAGCTCTGGAATGTGATTCTGTAATAACAGAGGGGTTAAAAATGCGAGGAAGAGTAACCACGAATCTGCCTTCCGTAGTGCGAACAGTGGTTTCTACGTAGTGTGTTTCACAGATCTCATTATTGCAAGAATGAGGTGAGGTGACTTGAATATCCTCAATGTCCCAGAACTTAATTAATTCTTGATTTAAATCAGCACCAACAAAATAACAATGAGATTTTTGTTGAACGGGGTTGCGGTATATTTGCCCAGTGGCAATCCAACCAAAATCAGTTCTACGAAAGAAAACATCACGGGCAACTTTAACCTTTTCCGGATGTAAACATTGCCAAAAAATGCTGGCACTTAAAAGAATTTCTACAGATGAAGCTCTGTTGAAATTCGGATCTGCAAGTTGCAAATGATGCGGAATATTCCAACCCTGGACTTGAAAAGAAGTAATGGGGGTGTCATTACCTATGGAATTTATAATTAAAAAATCTAAATTTAAATGAATGCCAAGATTATTGGAATCTTTTACATCCACTTTAGCATAACTCAGAGATTGCGATTTGGAACCATTAATTCCTGTAACTTCTATAGAAGTAGGGCATATTTGTAGACCTAACTTGCGAACTAGAGATTCACTGATAAAATTGTTAGTTGCAGCATTATCTAACAATCCCCTTACAGAAACCCATTTTCCGTGAACATTATTCACTAGAATTTGGACAGTGGACAATAAAACTTGAGTTTTACTGAACGAAACAGAGCTTTGAGTAAAAGACTGAGCGTTGTTAGGCAAAGTCTCAGAATTAGATTTAGCGGATGAACTATTGGTTGCTGATGACCGCAATCTTTCATGCCTATGCAGGAGAGTATGATGCTTTGCTTTACAGTGAAAACATAACCGTTCAGAACGACAATTGCTTATCATATGTGTCGCTGATAGACAATTAAAGCAGTGCTTGTGGGTGGTAATTAATTTGCGTCTTTCATCCACAGATAAAGATTTGAATTGAGCGCATTGGTACAAGTTATGTGGTTGTTGACACAAAACACAAGCTTGTACTTGATTGGAAGACCGAATATTGGTAGAAAAGGCATGTGACCTTAGTACTCTCTGAGTGGGGCTGATGACCTTACTATTAGAAGGAGGTTTGAAGGTGGAGCTACTCTTTTGGCTGGCTACAGCAGAGAGAATTTGGCATTTCGCCTTTAAGAATTTAATAATAGCTTCATAGGTACACAATGAATGTTGCGACAGATCTCCTTCCCAATCTTTTAAAGTTTTAGTGTCTAATTTAACAGAAATAAGATGAATCAAAAATAGATCCCAATGGTCAACTGGTTGGTCCAAATTTGCAAGCGCACGAATATGAAGTTCTGCAGCATCGATCAGATTACGAAGCGAGGCAAGATTATCAGCTTGAACAATAGGTAAATTGAATAAACCCTGTATGTGACGTTGAGTTTTTAAACGAGTGTTCCCAAACCGATCTCTGAGAAGTGCCAAAGCTACTTCATAATTTTCATTTGTCAACGTAAGCTCTTGGATGAGTTTAAGTGCGTTGTCTTGCAAGGACAAACGCAAATAATGAAACTTCTGTATTGAAGGAAGAGAATCGTTTTCGTGAATCAATGAAAAGAATAATTTAAAAAAATGGTTCCCATGTAGCTTCATCTCCGGTAAATTTAGGTAATTCTATTTTCGGTAATATAACACGGGAAGGAAAAGAAGAAGATTCTGAAGGAGTTTTCTCCTGCTTTTCCTGCAATGTTAAACTTCTTAAAAGCTGCTTTGCGTCTGCGAACCCCTTATAATATAAATTTTCAACCTCACAGCGGTCACTTTGCTGGTCGGGATCCTTGGTCTCAATATTACTTTGGATCTCATCATATTTCTCAAAGGCCTGTTCATAACCTTTCAGTCTTTGAGAAATTATGTCACTATTACGTTCTTTTTCCGGGAGCTCATCTAGAAAAGTGCGAAAACGCGTTAACTTGCCTTTGACAGAAGCTCTAGCATTAATGAGTTTCTCGTCAATCGGCATTATGAAAGTTTGTTGTGTACTCACGACTATACTGTGAGCTGGTACACCTTGCTTCGGAAGAAGTTGACAGTCTGCCAGAAAAGAGAGTGCGGCTTCCCCTGCGGTGAAATACGGGCCTGCTGTTTGTCTCCCTTCTCAGTGCCAACCATATACACTCGAGCTGAAACTTTCGAAGTAGATTAGAAAACACAATTTTTAAAATATTAACACACTCAATGTTCAGTATGGCATTTAAATTTTGAATTAGTTCCAACATTAAGTAATTTGAAGATTTGGTTAAACAGAATGTTTACATGCATCCCGGGTTTCGGCACCAAAATGGTTATGTGAAGAACAGCCCAAATTCATCAACATAAACGGGAGGACAGCATCAGGCTTAAGGCCTGGACAAAATAACTTCCTTAAGAGAAGATTAGACTGAAAGGATTGGGCTAAGGAAATGCGGCCTGGTTCTTACAATACTAGACTGAACATTGAGAGTAAATACAATATTTTTATTTTTATGGTGAAACTTGCAAACACATTAATAAATAAGCCTTAATTAAAAAATTAGTTATGCTGGCCCGCCTGGGGCAATTTCAAATGTTCATTAATTTTAATTAGGTTGGCCCAGCCATGTGCTATTATTCAAAAGTTCATTCTGCTTGATGCACACACAAATTTAATATTCTTGCACTTGCTAGCAAACACTTAAAACGAAGATTATTAAGATAATAATAAAAAAGGCACAAACTTATCTTTAGTGGCGATGACTAGAAAGCCTGCTGACGGAGACTGCCGTGGCCAACACTTGATTTTTTGGCAGTAGAATTTGAGATGCCCGGCATCAGGAAAATAACTTCGCCAGGGCGATCTTCTTCTTATTCACCAGCGCTGTACATTGTTTAACATCGTTAGGTTTGATGTTATTTCTTGAATACCAAATAACATGGCATTTTAGAACTGCGATTTGATGCAGCTTCTTGCGGTTTGGAGTAAAATGTAGAATGCACTTTCTCAGTGCTGAAGCTCTCTGCTGTTGCGTTGCCTGGTAGTTTCAATCATAAATGCAGATTAGGCCTGAAGTTTAGAAGGCCCCGGAGAAGGGCGGAAGGCACGAATGCCTCTCGCAAGTTGAAGAAGACCGTAGAAGGTTTGAAGAAGGAATGCTGATGGAGAGCAAAACGCCGCCACTTAAATAATAACATCATAGAAACGTCTGGAAGCCTAGGCTGGCGGGCGATGATTGGCCAGTGCAAGCTGTGACGTCAGTCATACAGGAAGGCAGCAAGCAAGTCGACACCCTTTTCAGTATACGAGCGTATGCTGGAGGCGCATGACCTTAAACAGGCTGAGGTAAGAGTCTTAGATATATAGAGAGAGAGAGTAAACACTAGTACTAAACAATATAATGTTAACAGAAACGAATAAGTACATATTGCTCGTTCGGTGGTCTCAAAGCATTTAACCGACAAATGTGGCACGAAAGAAAAACGCACTATAAACATCACGAAAGTGATCAGCCATCGATGTTGCTGGGCCATTTCCGTTAAGCGAGGCAGGGAACCGCTACATATTAGTCGTCAGCGACTACTTTACCAAATGGCCGGAGGCGTATGCGCTCCCTAACCAAGAAGCCGCGACGATTGCAGAGACCCTGGTGAAGGAATTCGTCAGCCGGTACGGAGTACCCCTGGAGCTGCACTCCGACCAAGGGAGGAACTTCGAGTCGCAGGTGTTCCAGAACCTATGCCAGCTGCTGGGAATCCGGAAGACAAGGACAACGCCACTACACCCTCAGTCCGACGGGATGGTAGAGCGATTCAATCGCACCATCGAGAACCATCTCCGAATAGTCGTCAGCGAGCACCAGAGGGATTGGGACAAACATCTTCCACTATTTCTCCTGACCTACCGCGCCGCCCTGCATGAAGCCACCGGGTGCACACCAGCCCGGGCCATGTTTGGGAGGGAGCTCCGTCTACCTGTCGATCTTGCCTTCGGCCGACCTGGGTATGATCCGATCCCGGTAAGCCAGTATTGTCAAGAACTGGTCGACCAACTGGAGGACGTGCACGCGTTCGCGAGGAGGAAACTGCGGATCGAGACCGAGCGAATGAAGACCCGATACGACCAGCAGACGGATCGCCGGTGGATTCCACGAGGACGACCTGGTCTGGCTCTTCAACCCATTACGGAAGAAAAGCCTGTCACCCAAACTGCAGAAGTCCTGAGAGGGCCCGTACCGAGTCGTGAAACGGATCAACGATGTCGTCTACAGGATCCAGCGGATTCCGAGGGCGAAGATGGAGATCGTGCATCGAGATCGCCTGGCAGCCTACGGAGGGACACAGACGGACCAATGATTGATAGGGACGATCAGCCTTTTAGGAAGGGGGTGGTGTTACGGCTGTGAGTTTGTGTCATCGCTCGCCGCATGAGTCACAACTGCCCCAGGGCTGGGCTGTGCCTTGCCTCGTGTATTGCGTGCGCCTTATGCAACAGGGCTACTAGGACAAAGGGATGGTCCAGAATATTCGTGACTTTGCCAGCGATGAAACCTTGAGAAGCCGTGAACCCTGGATGGATCTAGAAGCATTTATTGAGTCACCGGCCTGCTATATAAGTGCGACCTGTCAAGCAGTGGTTGTTGTGTTTTACGAGCGAGTGCGAGCGCTTATCCTGAGCGACAGAAGTGTGGAGACTTGCGAAACCCCTAGTGAAGCCGATTCTCTTGACAGCGAAGGGAGTGAGGAGCTTACAGGGGACTGTCTGTGTTTTGAGCGAGTGTGCTTACTCAGTGCGAGAGAGGTCATTGTGGCGAGTTGCAAAACAGTGAGTGACATACCTAGTGCAGCTATTTTCAGCCAGCGTACGGGACGGGACTCATTAGCGAGAGGATTAACTGTGGTCTGTTGACAAGTGAAAGGGGAAGTATTCTCGACGTGAGGAAACTGGAGTAAGGTAATAATTGCTTGTATTTGCTGTTGAGTAGTGTATCTTTCTGGCCACAATAAAGTTAATTATTTCTTTAAGCAGTAAATGTTGTTGTGCTTTCTACCCACCGTAATCCAGTTAACAAAAGTGCCACTAGGGGGTGGCACGTAACAATATGGTACATACGAAATTTGCTTGAAATCCAATTGATAGTGTAGAAGTAATATGCATTTAAAAATTTGACCTATCAGCAGGCTTAGTATCATGTTGCCAGCACTGTCATGTATGGCCTCCTGGAAATTGAACTGAAATATTATTATCTATATGTGTGCCAATTTTGGTATAGCTCCGATGCATACCTTCCAAGATATACAACATGGAGCTGAAATTTCAATTGCGATTTTTCAGCAGTTGGTAGCACTGACATTATTTTCAATTACGGCATTGAGTTATTCAGATGGAGATATTTACTCATACCAAATTTGGGTTAGATTGCTACAACCGTTTAGAAGTTGATAGGGGGGGGGACACACACACACAGCCAGACGGACAGACAGACACACATTTTCCCGGATCGATCTCATAAGTCTACTTTTTCCTAATTTTTATAAAATGCGAAAAATAGGCTAATAATATTATGAGATGGATGGATAAATAGGAAAACAGTGTAATATAGAAAGAAAATATACCAAAATCAATAACTATAATATGAGTCAAAAATTTCCGGAATGAAACTTAATGATTAAAAATTTTTAAAAAAGAACTAATTCTTTGGGTCATATAATACTTGAAAAATGTAGATTGATTGTGATGTCCTAGTGAATTACGCTTTACTTGGAGGCTATTACTACAATATATTATCTCGGGAAGGAACGATTTCGGCTCATTACACCAACAACCTGTTTGAGCACGGTAGGGTGTCAACATTTCGCCAGCAGCAGAATTAGCATAGGAACCAACTAGGCGGTATAAACAAAACACGGCTTGTAATGATAGTCTACGGTGTCTGACTGTGTGGTATCGTATTAACTCATCAGCCAGAACACAAAACAACAACACAGGTTAAACAATGATTGGCGAACATGTTGGCACCATCTATTCCCGTTCAACAACAATGCAACCAATAGACAACAAGTAGTTATACGGTATCCAAAGAATTTTCCATTCATTTAGGCACAAAAAAATGAATTTGGTATTGAATAGGGATCCAGACTCGGCAAAGATATTAAATTCTAGTCTGAAAGTTGGAACGAGTTACACTCAGCCTCGTGAGATAGAATTGAGGTGATGATGATAATTGTTGTTTTAAGGGGCCTAACGTCTAGGTTATCGGCCCCTTATGGTTTGGGTGTTAAAGAAAGGTGGAAATGTAATAAAAACTACAACTAATACTATCTACAGATTTACATACTAGAAGAAACAAGATGTTCAGCAAAGAACATATAGCCTACTTTCTCCTAAATGCATGGGTATATTTATAACTCTTTGTCCTCATCCCTAAATCCTCTACCACCGTGTAGTGTTTGTTTTCTTTTATATGGATAATTAGCCAGTAAGTGTCAAAATCAATATTATATACTTTATGATGATTGAATAACAAAACTACTAACTTATTGTAATGCATTCACGTCCGTTAATCTCTATATTAAGCCAGCCTGCAAACTTAAGAATCTTCCGATTTGGGTACTTTTCCCTTTAAAAATCCGCGCCGATCACAGTAGGTTGGTGCAGCGACCTAGCAGTGAATTAATATTTTTATGTTCGACCCTAACTATTATGTGTCAGAAAACTGTATCATAATTAGGCTCATTATAACACTATTTTTCATTATGAAACAGTTTCTCCCACCAATCAGAGCTCAAGAAACAGTTGTGTGACCAATTAGATAAAGATACCTTCGCGCATGCGTTCAAAATCCAACATGTCTATATAATTTACTGAAATTGCACCGTCCATATGTTCGCGTAAATAAACTGAGACAAGAAATGGCACTGTACCTTAATATCCCCAAAATCAATTTCTACACAGCGCGTGGTTTTGAAACGACTTCGGTGACAGTTTTACTGAATACTGGAGCACAATCTGAACATATGGCATTGAAGCACACAGAGCGCATGCGTCAGTTGTCCAGAGAGCTTAGGAAACAGAGATATACTACCCACCGCAGCACCCGATCACAACAGTCTAGTGACTGAACAGATATTTATGAATATTTATGTTAAAACATATAATAAAGTTATAATTATCGTCGAACATAAACAGTCGTATGCAACTCCCCTATAATGGTAATTAAAACACTCGTATGGAAATTATAGCTGCCGCCCCGGAGGTCCTGGGTTCGATTTCCGGCTCTGCCACGAAATTTGAAAAAGTGGTACGAGGACTGGAACGGGGTCTACTGAGCCTCGGGTGGCCCAAATGAGTAGAGGGGGTTCGATTCCTCCTCAGCCATCCTCGAAGTGGGTTTCTGTGGTTTCCCACTTCGTCTTCGGGCAAATGCCAGGATGGTACCTTCTTCAAGGCCACGGCCGCCTCCTTCCCTCTTCCTTGCCTATCCATCCTCACCATCCCTTACCTTCCCTCATGAGGCCCCTGTTCGCTTTGCAGGTGAGGCCGCCTGGGCGAGGTGCCGATCCCACCTCACCAGTTGTATCCCTTCCGATTCGATGTTCCCAGCTCTAGGACACTGCCCGTAGAGGCGGTAGTGGTGAGTTCCCTCGCTGAGTCTGTGGGTTCCACCAACCTGGAAGGTAAACGACTAAAAAAAAAACAATGGAAATTATAAAACTCGCATACGCTCGTTTTATAAAACTACTCGTGTCTTAATTATGGCCATTATAGGCTCGTTGCATAATGTACTAATCTTGTACGCCTCTGGGTGTTCAATGAGCAGGCAGTTTAAAGTAGCCAGGAGGGAGGTGATCCTGCTGGCAGTGTTTAAAGGTAATCGGAGCGCGATCGTGGCTAATAGTTGAACTACCAGTATTACAAAATTGCCATACTTCAGAAGGCCAGGTATTTACACAGCCGTATGTTTGGAACAATATTACCCACATAACCCACAAGAGGACAGCACCGTACAGAGACATTAAGAAGGCTGTGTTTGATGACAACGTGTATCTAGTTCTTCTATTCTCCTTTTCCTAATGTCTTCTGTTTATGTGCAATGCTGGGACTGTGATTTTATTAATAAACGAGTGTATACATTAGCCTCCCCTTTGAGCTAAATGACATTTTATTCAGTATCTGTGGTAAGAACTTGTGCACATCATTTGTAAAAGAATTCAAGAAAAAAAAAAGGTCAACTGTAGCAGTATTCGATCCCCAGTCAACTGCGTGACAGACCAACACGCTAGCCCAGAGCTAACTATATCCTTAACATCATGGTGTTCTTAACTGATATATTAGATGCAACCTGTTGGCAAATAATGACTTGAAATAAACGATTTCTTCACTGCAGTACAACTTTATTATAGATCATTTCATACAAAGTTTATATTTTTGTATCAGTAGGGTATATCACATATAACATACTAAAACTACTGTAATATAAGACAGGCTCATGAGGACAGCTGCCATCTTGTCGTGTGGCAGAGACGGCTCAGCTCTTTTAAGCCACTCATACAGTATAATATTAAATTATAATAAATAACGGATCACGACCTTCAGGATAGCTTAAACCACCCTAGGCTCGATAATCGGAATTGGTAGGTCTTAAGCTATTGTTTATAATGGTTGCATGATTCACACGGCCGCCATCCTGAAATGGCAAGGCCGATGACCTTGACGTTTGGGTGAAAGACGCGTCCTATATAAAGGTATGTTGTCACCAAATTTGGTAGAGATCGGATGATTAGTTTAGCCGTAATTTGAGTTTACGTTTTGAACGTTTGAGTGGCCGCCATTCAGTTTTGGTAAAGATGGCGGCGATATAAAATATGACATTGAGGTGCCCTTTGCTAGTGCTACCTCTGTACCAAATTTCGTTCAATTCGGTTTCACCATGTTCGAATTGATAGGGGGGGACAGACATTCAGAGTACACACACTCACACACACACACACACACACACACACACACAGACTCACACACACAGACAGACACACAATCTTTCGCCCTGTAGTGATCTCATAAGTCTACTTTCATTTTTTGCAAAAATCGAAAGTAGGCTAAAAATAGTAAACAAATAAAGAAAAAGGCAAATAAAGGACTGGAGGAAAAGAAATGCCCTCACCCCTCGAAGATTGAGTATTGAGAGACTTGGAACGAAGAAGAGCCATGAAAGGCAGTTGGGAAAGGAAAAGAGGAGAGGGTCTGCCCCCGAGGCAATGGAAAAAGGAGAAGAAAAACGGACCCAGCTCAGGAATCCCTCAGGATCGCCAACTCCCGAACTCACCAGCCGCGAGCTCTTGAGGGTGAATCACTTTCAAGGGTGCAAAAGAAGTGGTGGGACTACATTCACCCTGCCTCCTTAAGGGACTTGAGCAGAAGGCAGGAGGTACCATGAAGAGAACAGAACAGAAGAGTTCTGACCCCTCGAAGAATGAGGGACCAGGAAAGATGAGACAAGGACCAATTAAGGCGGGAAAGTAAAAGACTCGGTAGGCCTCGGATACCCTAATACCGTCGGGGTGAGAAAAAAAAACAAGAGTTCATCAAGGGAGGTCGAAAGGAAAGATGACAGAGAGGAGTCCAGCACAAGTACATGTGGAAGTAATGCCGAACTCAGGTGGGGTCCCGTGGTCGCCAATCCACGTCCCACTAGTTTTGAGCCCGTGCGGGGGAAGAATTGAGAAGAGGTGAGTTCGATTACCTCCTCAGCTATCCTGTAAATGGTTTTCCATGGTTTTACTATTACTCCTCCAATTATTATTTTTATTTTATTTAGCGTATGATGCTTACAAGACAGTAATAAATATAAATTTTTTATGTTCGACCCTCACTATTATGTGTTTGAAAACTGTATCATAATGATGGTCATTATAACACCGTTTTTCATTACGATACAGTTTCTCCAGCCAATCAGAGCTCGTTCATTGACCAATTAGGAAACGATAATTTCGCGCATGCGCTCAAAATCCAACATGTCGGACATAAACACAACATCGAACTATAATAAATTACCGACATGGAATACCCACCGTCCATATGTTCGCGTAAATAAACTGGCGAATATGAGACAAGAAATAGCACAGTACCTTAAAATCACTAACACTAATTTCTACACAGAGCATTGTCTTCAAATGACTGCGGTGACAATATTACTGAGGGACGGCTGATGTAAACATATGGCTGCATATGGCATTGAGAGCCCACAGAGCGCATGCGTCGGCCGTTCAAAGCTCTTGAAAGACGAAGCTGTAACACCCAACGCTCGCTCTGTGATCACAAAATTCCAGTAGCTGACTCTCAACAGATATTTATTAATATTTATGTTAAAACATATAATAAAGTTATAATTATCGTCGAACATAAACAGTCGTATGCAACTCGCCTATAATGGTAATTAAGACACTCGTATGGAAATTATAAAACTCGCATACGCTCGTTTTATAAAAAATACTCGTGTCTTAATTATAGCCATTATAGGCTCGTTGCATAATGTACTATAAATAAACAATTTACAGCATTAGGACCCTTCCAGGTCTTGAATCCATTCAAGAGCTTGTGAAGTGGCTGCATGGAGCTCTTCTAAGGTCCCAGAGTAGGCCTACATATAGAGGGCATTCCTGCACGACATGCTTGATGGTTTGCACTTCATATCCACAATCACAAAGAGGCGAGTCTATCCAACCCCACTGATAGAAGGCTGCTCTATCTAGTTCGAGCAGTGCCACATCGAATTCTGTTCAGACGGGACCAGACAGCTCGAGGGAGATGGAATCCAGGTAGTTTGATGGTAGGATCAAGTACTTCAATGAAGTCACGAGGTGGATAGGTAGACCATTCAACTTTCCATGAATTTCGGGGGTTGAATGGAGCTGAAGTAAGTTCCATAGCCGTCTTGTAGACTGGTTTCCGTGATTTCAACCTGGATGTGGAAGGTTGATTGACGTCTTGGTGGATTGGGAGAACTTCATTATTCATAATTCTGCGCCACAGGCGGGAAAGAACTTGCTGTCTCCTGATCTGAGGAGGAACAATATTACACAGTACAGGTAGCCACTGTGAGGTAGTGCAATGTAGAGTGCCAGAGATAATCCGCATTGTCTGCCGGAGTTGAATATCAACCAGTTGGCAATGGGAGCTGTTCAACCATACACCTGCACAGTATTCAGCTGGAGAGTAAACGACAGCCAAAGCAGTAGTCCTGAATGTGTTGGCATCAGCGCCCCATGATGTACCAGCTTCCCTACTTAGTAAGTTATTACGGCTTTTTAATGTTGTTGCTGTTTTGCAATATGCTGTCTGAAAGTTAATGCCCTGTCCAATATTACTCCTAAATAATTAGTGGAGCTGTTGTACTTCAGATATTGGTTCCCGAACTTCACTCTAGGTTGGTAGTTTGCCTGTAGGTTGTTAAGGTGAAATGTGGTTACCTCAGATTTAGAAGGACTTGGTTGAAGCCGCCACATTTTGAAATAAACATTCATCTCCTTAAGGTCTTCACTCAGTAAATCCTCTGCTTCATCAAAAGTGGTGCACTGGACTGTAAGATTTATATCGTCCGCATAGATGAATTTACGGGATACCGTTTCTGGCAGATCATGAATGTATAAGTTAAATAGCATAGGGGATAAAACTGAACCCTGAGGTAGACCATTATTGAGTGTATGGAACCTGCTTCTGGCACTTTCATTGTGAACTTGAAATGCTGGGATTGTACCTAAATTAAGGCCACGGTCGCCTCCCACACAATCGTAAGTCTAATTACAAATTCACACACACTAATATATCAATCACAATGACACCTATTTCAAGGATGGATATGTGTTTTGGTACTAATATGTTCTTTGGCTGAGGGGTGGGTCTCTAAACTGAAATTCGCGTGGACAGTTATGTTTATCGTGTATCCTCAAACGGCTGGCTAAAGACATGTCATCTGTTCTCACGAAGACAGGCTAGGAATGTGGTGATTATGATACCAGCTCTCGTTCGTCTCGCCATGACTCAGCTATTTGACATAATAGAAGAGTTACTTCTAAACTTGAAGTCATCTCACTTCAAGCAGTGAAACGTAAGTTATTTATATTAACACGGATATGTTTAAGTACTTCATTTATAACTACTACCTGTTACACATTCAGGATATGCTACTGATATAATTATAATCTGTATACATTCTAAATGAAGTAGGATATTCCTAGAAGAAAAATTAAAAGCACTATATTCAAAAATTAATCACATAAATAGCATGCATTTTTAGGACTTGATAATTTCGCTCCTTTTCAAACTAAACGACCCATTGGTGTAGCTAATTGCTCTGCTGTATTTTCAGAATGTTGTATAGCAGAATCAGTTTTGTATCTTTGATCAAGGCAAATAAATATTGTATTTACATTATTCGGATGGAAAGAAAATTGTGGGGATCCCGGGCCCTATTTTCCAATTAACTGCATCATTCTGCTATACAACATAGCTGTGAGATTTGTCTATACTTTAGCGTTTAAATGATGCTAATATCTTCATTCTAAGTGAACATTTTAACTGCTAAAGACAAATATTTAAAAAGAAGTGTGAGAAATCGCAAATGTGATGAGTTGTCTACTACATTGAACATAAAGTGGGTGTATTTGTTTGGACGTTCACTTAGGGAGAAATATTACGAATAAATTCAACGAGTTACAATGGGGGATTCATTTTATGGACGACCCTAACAATTATTGTGTTCATGTTATATTATTTTGATGTTTATAGGGTACAGTACTGTACAATATATTTTCTCTCAGAAAGTAGATCCCATATTTATCATATATTGTTTATTATGGTGTTTGAAACTATTCCTTAGTAAACGAAAGTTTGATTCTTTTCAGTCGGTCAACACGATTGTACCCAAACGAGATGGGTTATGCCCTCATCCTGAAATAAATTACATGAGATTAATAAATACACTTGTATGACCAGTTTCGATCGTCAGCGATCATCATCAAATCCATTACACTTAGGCTTTAACATTTATGTTTGTAAATATGAATGAAAATTTGTACAATATGTACACTTATTCAGTTGCAGTATTAGTTGAGGTAATTCAACTCGTCAGTATTTGTTAGCTATAGTCTATGTGATGTTTTGTTAAAATATTGGAAGTGGTGATTGACCTCCAAACTTGCTTTTTGAAAGTGAAAATGTGATGGTAGTTAGGGCGGGCATCAATTCCGCTCGGGAATTCCAATCAGGTATCCAGGGTTACCTCAATTCCACTCGGTCCTCCAAGGGACGCAAAAATAAGTTCCTCAACTACGCTCAGGCTTTGACAAGGGGTCGGCAAAGGGGTTATCCCCATTGACGTAAACTAGGGTGGTCCAACCTTTAGTTACCCGAGGGCCAATCAAACTTTAGCATAGGAATGTGAGGGCCCCATTCCAGAAAGAAAACGTATTACATATTTTACTCAAAACCATTTATTAAAATTTATATTAAAAGAAGTTTAATATTACTAGTTTAATATACCACTTCATTTTACAGTCGAGAGATCAATGTGATGATTGGCACTGCTTTCCTGATACAAGTGTATCAATGTCCACTGTAAGTTCAGTAAGGCAAAGTCTCAGGTTCGATTCCAGTGAAGCACTTTCAATTCGATTTCGCGTTTTTTATTTAATTTGTGAGCAGAAAAATCACTTTCGCAGACATACGTACTGCCAAACAGCGATAACATTGTAGAGCAGTTTAGGAAACGTTCTTTAGAATTCAGTTTCCAGAAGTTTTCAGGGACATCACACTTTTTAGTCTGGTAGAGTTGGTCTGCCTGAGGATCAAAAATTTCCATTTGAAGGTCGCAGGGCACCTCACTCACTTCAATATACATGGGGTTGTTGAACAGTGCAAGTTTTGGTTTTATGGAGTCAAAATCCTGGAATCTGTTCTGGAACTCTTTCTTGATATTTATTATTATTATTTCATGAAACATACTAAAATTTAGGTCATTGACAAGATGGGAAGTGTGCCATATTAATTGCCTTCAATGCAATTTGCATTACATCCAGGTTTTTTGCGGAAGCCCTCAATATGTCCATAAAGCTGGGAGATTTTGTTTTCTGCCTTGTAGTTTCAGGTTTAAAGCTTTTAGATGGGATGTTAAATCTGTCAGAAAATCAAGATTATTTAAAAACAGTTTTTCTTCGAGTTTTTCTTGATACTCATTCCCAATGTTTTCATTTTTGAGAAAAGTAAGAATTTCATTCCTCAACCCAAGAAAACTGTTGCAAGCAATTTCCAGCACTTAGCCAACGCACTTCACATTACAATGAAATGTCACCATACTCAGCTTCCAAATTGTCCAGGAATGCAATAAATGCTCTGTGTCTACAGGCTTTATTGCTCTCCCTTTTAAACTTACAGTAGGCTATTTACAACAGTTTTCATCGTCTCACAGAGCCTTATAATTTTTCCACAGAGAGCCTCCTGGTGGATAATGCAGTGGAAAAACAAAACATTCAATCCTTTTTCTTTACACAGTCCTACTAAACCAATGTTAAGACCAACCACTGTTTTAGCTCCATCTGTTGCAATGCCAGAGCACTTCACAAAACCTCCATATTTAGAAACGATATCATCCAGTGCGTTGAATATGTCAATACCTTTTTTTGCTGGTTTCTAATTATCTTAATTCCGACAGTTCTTCATGAATTTCAAATTCTTCGTTTCTTGTTCTGACAAAGATAAGGAGCTGGCCGATGTCAGCTATATCTGTGCTCTCATCTAGAGCTAGAGAAAAAAATCTTTTTTCCATAATGCTCTTGAGAGAACCTGAAACTTCACAAGCCATATCATTAATTCTTCTACTAACTGTCTGATGAGACAAGGAAACTCTTCCATAATTTTAGCCATCCTATTATCTCCAAATGAAGATGCCATTTTTACTTAACATCTCTTAATGAGCTCACCTTCCCTAAAATACGTTTACTTATAGCTAGCTCTAAACATACCTCATAAGATGCCTTTAAACCGGCAGTGTTTGATGGTTGCTGAAATATATTCTTCTATCTTGTTAGTTTCAGCTTCAAATCATTCAACACACAACTTCTAGCACTTCCCTGGTATTAATCGTATTTTGATTTATGCAAGCTGGTGTAGTGTCTATTCACGTTATAGCCTACTCCTTCGAAACACCTAAGACTTGAGAACAGATAACACATGCGGTTTTCCATTATGTTCAACAAAAAAGTAACTTTCCTGCCACTTTGACTGAAATTGTCGTTTCTCATCTTCAACACGCCGTTTATTAAATCCCGCCATATTAGGTACCACTCTCGCAACAACGATGACAACAAACTCTCGTCGTACTATATTTCTCGAACAACCTCTCTCGTCAAAAACAACCTCTTCGAACAGCCCTGCGCTCCCTTCTATAGGGAAATCCGCCGCAGCACACGAACGATCGCGAACTAATATGCAGCCAATCACTGACAGCCAACTGTCGCTTGGAGGCGGGGCCGCTTCTCGTGCCGTACGTATTCATGGAAAGACAATTCTGATTACTGGCGTATTTTTCGGGATCTTTTCTTTCCCACCTGGCTACTTCGTAACATTACTGAATGAAAGTGAAAATTAAAGTAGGCACGCCACGGATTATAACTGTCGAAGAGTGAAGGACAGTAAGAAGGGCAAGGGCCAACAAAAATGATCAGGCGGGCCGCGGGTTGGACCACACTGTTGTAAACAAATGTCATTCATAACCCTCCTGCTCGCATACCAAGGGCCGGGTCAAACACCTTCTGCAGGGCATGAGTGAATTCTTGAATGCAGCTGATTTTTCCGTTCTAGGCTGGAAAACAGTATTTTCAGCATCCGCAGCTGAGATCGAAAGTATTTTTTAGATACAAATTATACACCTATTATTATCTAAAGTTAACTTAATAATGTCTGACTAGGTTAAAAAACCTACAAACATTTAATTATACACATGTTAAAAACAATGTATAAAATTTGTAGAAAAAAATAGAAAACTTGGCAGACTTATTTAAAAGAATATTGTGATTAATTTTAAATCACTTTTATTTTCTGCCATATACGTTATAATGTGCCAAACACTTTATATCTGATTTAACGAATGAGCGGACTTGACATCAGAGCGGTTGACCAATGACACAACAATTTCTTGCGCTGCAGAAGGTGTTTGACCCGGCCCTTGGTATGCGAGCAGGAGGGTTATGACATTTGTTTACGTCATTTGGGATAACCCCTTTGCCGACCCCTTGTCAAAGCCTGAGTGGAGTTGGGGAACTTACTTTTGGGTCTCTTGGAGGACCGAGTGGAATTAAGGAAAATCGAGCGGAATTGATGTTCGACCCGTAGTTAAATGGTCAGTTCAGGTTGTATTGTGCAGGTTACTTATCTGATTGAGTCTTGGGCTGTCCTGGTGAGAGCAGTTATCTTTGTCACTATCTACTTAAGTGTACATATTGTAAATATTTTCACCCATATTATCATATACAAATTTTAAAGCCTATGTGTAAAGGATCTGATGATGATCGCTTGACGATCGAAACTGGTCATCCAAGTATATTTATTAATCTCATGTACATTTTTACAGGATTAGGGAATACTCCATCTCATTTTGGGTACACTCGTGTTGACTGACTGAAAAGCAACAAACTCTCATATATTGTTTACAAGGAAAATCCTTTTGATAGGTGGGAGAGTTTTAAATGGAAAAGACCAGTGCAATATTTGAAAATAGGCTATTTAGTTCTTCACTGAACATGTTATAGGCTACATTGTTTGCTTCCGATACAAACAAACAAACAAACAAACAAACAAACCATATTTCTGTAGAGCAGCGTTTCCCAAACTGTGGTACGCGTACCACTGATGGTACGCTCGTACTGCTGCAGTGGTACACGGTGATGTTACGAAAAATATAAAAACATCAAATTTAAAAATACAAAAACATTGATTCTTGCCGGAGGGCTTTAAGGCCAAAGACAATGAGCTGTTTTATGAATTGAATTGTGATTCTGAACTAAGGCAAACTTTTTCAAAAATGGCTATTGTGAACTTTTGGGGTGAGAGGCGTGCAGACTGTGCACACATAGCTGACAAAGCAGTTAGATTTTTACTGACTTTCACTACTTCGCACTTGTGTGAGACTGCATTTTCTTCACTTGTTTATCTCAAGAATAAATACCGAAATAGGATCTTCGTTTGAGACTCAGCAATCTTAAACCAGACATTCCTAAGTTGGCTTCTAATCTTCAAGCTCACTCTTCACATTGAAGTTGTTAGTTGAACTTTGGTTTTTATGTTTAATTATTATGAGTTTTTAGCCTATTTTCAATTTTGAAAAAATAGGCTTATGAGATCACCTTTTGTCCGTGTGTGTGTGCGTGTGTGTGTGTGTGTTCGAGGTGTGTGTGTGCCCCCCCCCCCCTAATAAAATCTAAACGGCTGGAGCGATTTCAATGAAACTCGGTAAGTTCATAGCACTATTCCCGGCGACCTCGACCGTACCCTTCAAATTTTGTTACGTCTCACCGATCCAACATGGCGGCTGTGCTAAATATTTCACTAGCATTCAATATCTCCTAAACTATTACCGATATCACCCTGAAATTGTGTACGGTTATAAAGGGCACTACTAGAAGTTCACCTATGAGACTTTCAAAAACCTGGTGACTACAAAACCAACATGGCGGCCAAGCGAATTTGAGACTTTTAAATAGACTTTTCTCGCGATTTAACTATTCAAATGTAATGAAACTTGGTACAGCAAATGTTTATACACATTGTAATGCACTGGAGTCTAATTTAGTTCAATTGTTTACATAACCTCAAAATGGCGGCTGTGCGAAATATTTTACTGACATTCTATATCTCCGAAACTATTACAGATATCACTGTGCAATTTTGCACGGTGATAAAGGGTACTGATACAAGTTTACCTATGTATATTTCATAAACCTGTAAAGTACAAAACGAACATGGCGACCAAGCGAATTTAAAATATTTTAATAGACTTTTCTCGTGATTTAACTCTCTGAGCGCAGTGAAATGTGGTACAGTAAATGATTTTGCAGATTGTAATACACAGCCATCTAATTTAATTCAATTGTTTACATAACCTCAAGATGGGGGATGTGCGAAATTTTAAAATTAAGTTTTAATTTCTTGTGTCGTAATCATGCGATTGAAGTGAAAGTTTGAATAATGAACCTAGGCAATAATTGTCCTTGAATGGTACATAACTCTATGGCCTATACATATAACAATCCTAAATGGCGAGCTTCCGAAATATTTAGACGGTTCTCAATATCTATGAATCTTTTACAGCAACCAAACTGAATTTTTTTATGTTCATAGAGACTATGAACATATGTTCACCTATAGGACTTTCAGGAACCTGGTGAGCACAAATCCAACATGGCGGCGACGCGAAGTATATATATTTAAATGGACGTTTCTCGCGAATTAACTATCCGAGTGCCGTGAAACGTTGCACGTTAAATGCTTTTACAAATGTTGATCCACTGGCATCTAATTTATTTCAATTGTTTGCATAATCACAAGATGGCTGCTGTGCGTAATTTTAAAATCTCGTTTTTACTTCTTGTGTTCTAATCATGCGATTGAAGTTTGAATACCACACGTACGCAATAATCTTAATGTAATAGTACAAAATTAAAAATCCAACCTGGCGAACATCTGAAATATTTAGACGGTTCTCAATATCTTCGAATCTGTTACAGCAATTAAACTGAAATTTTGTATGCTGATAGAGGCAATTAACATGAGCAGGATATATGAAAATAGGCTGTATAGTTCTTCACGGAACTACTTGTTTTATTAATATTATTTGTACAGTATCATTTCTGAATGTTTGAATTGGATATTTATTGTAATAAATACTAAAACAACTGGACACACTTTTTATTATTTGAACTTTAACTCTAACAGTCTAACTCTAACAAACACAATTTACAATCCATCCTTTGGTCTGTTACGTAGTGGTGGTGGTAGGTTAATAGTTACTATATCCCCCAACCATTAGGTGGTACGCGAGAGATTCTCATCCCTTAAAGTGGTACACACACAAAAAAGTCTGGGAAACACTGCTCTAGAGTAAATCACCGCCAATATAATGCGTGTGAAGGGACCCCATCTTTACAAACCTCATTGAGGCTATAGTTAAATCTTGATTGCCGATTTGTTCTACATTCCTTCTTTCTCTATTTGAACTCTATACAAATGATTGTAATTCTCGCATGTAATTTATCACTGTGTTATTACTGGCTGTTTATATTCGTTGCGGGGTCACTGGTAAAAGGAATGTGGCCAAACTTACATTAGATTCGTGCGCGCTTACTTCACTGAGTACATTAATGCCGATGTGGAACATTTGAACAACTGCTGTCCAGGAGAAAATCAACCTGTTATTTATAGAGTTATATCTCTCTGTCCTGTGCCGCAAATAACTTAACAGAGGAGGAAATCTCTTTGCCACAGAAGAATATAACCATATCATTCTACGTACATAAGAAAAAGTGTTCATCTGACCTTTGTCATGATTAATATCAGGTCCAGGTACTTTTAGATAGATCTTATTAGAAAACAAACTATTGCATTGGGTAACATGTTGCAACTTCCGGTAAATTTCGGCATATCTTCGCGTTTCACATTTCCCAGACCCCAAAACCACCATCAGTTCAAATGTTTAATTTATATATCACTTCCTCGTGGACACGATAACTTCCGTCATTGCACCAACCACTTTCCAAGTGTATACATTGAACAAAGGGATGGAAACAATGGAGCTTTTTGAAATACAAATCATTCCTCCCTTAACAGGCACAATGGTCAATACTTCTCTAAAGTTTACCTAAAACTTTTGTCTGAAATAAATTTCGATATGACGCACCCTGACACAAAGGGATCATCAAATATTATTTTTCTTGTCCGGTAAAATCTAGCTCCGCCTTCCGGCGCGCGTACCGAAAAGGATTTTTTTAAATCTCTAAGCTGCACAGGGGCGTATTAAGGGGGGTGCTGAGGGGGCTCCAGCCCCCCCCCCGAAAAAAGCCAATAAAAATTAAGAAAGTTTTTCTTTGGTAAGAGCATAAAATAATTGTAAATTTGGTTGTACCCTAATCTTAACTTATTGGCTAAGTTATAAACAATATTAAGATTGAAATTAGACTACCTCGTTGTGTAGTGGCTGGCATTCTTGGCTGCCGCCCCGGAGGTCTGAATTCGATTCCCGGCTCTTCCAAGAAATTTTAATTCTAGTCTGAGGGCTGGAACGGGGTACACACTCAGCCTTGTGAGGCAAAATTGTGGAAAAAAAAACTGTTTTCCTTTCTGCTTAGTAAATTGACAAATATTTTGCTATTTGCCATTCATACTCCATAATAGAAAATCCATGAAGTATAAAATTTTATTTGTGTGTTGTGTTGCATTTTACAACTTTTTATATAGCCAGTAATAATTTTAGGCTATAGAAACTTTGAATCTTATCTAAAATAATTACACAAAGTTATATGCTCTAAGATATTGGTTGATATTTCTGGGTATTTGGCGGTGACAAGCCCCTGAGAATACTCACAATTTTCCAGGATAGTGACCCCCCCCCCCGAAAAAAATTGTATATACACCCCTGAAGCTGCATTTCCTCCCCTAAAAACAATAGCATCCAACAATACACAACACGCCAATAAAGGTATTGTCGTGTACGGACTGCCCGGATATAGAGAACATTTACAGATGACCTATCACGCAAACAAAACACAATGAGGAATGAGAACTATATTACTCGAGTATTGTCCCGACTGACAGTGCAGATACTCTTGTCTTCGAAATGTGCGGATCATTTCGAAGAATTAGAGTACAGGCTGAATATCTCACGTTTTGCACCAGGTGGTGAGCGATCATTTGAAGTTAACGAGCGGATCGTATTCATTCTAAAGCTCCAGGTAATGAACATATACTTGGCTATTACATGCAACAGTAAAGTGCGGTAATGGTGGCCAGTGCAATAAGGTAACGACTCCAGTTGCGAATAAGACCTATGCCTCAGGATATAGTTTGTCCGAGGTCTCAAAGGAACTTCTACGACGTTATGATGATGATGATAATTGCTGTTTTAAGGGGCCTAACATCTAGGTTATCAGCCCCTTATGGTTTGGGTGATAATGAAGGATGAGATGAGAATTAACCTATAACTAATACTAACTACAAACTTACATACTAGAAGAAGAAATGGTAAACAAATTAAGGATAAGGCAAATAAGGGACAGCAAGAAAAGAAATGCCCTCAACCCTCGAATAATGAGGATTGAGGGACTGGAAGGAAGGAGAGCCATGAAAGGCAGATACGAAAGGGGGAAAGAAGAGGGCCCGCCCCAAGCTAAGAGGGTAAAGGGGGAAAAACGGACCCAGCTCAGGAATCCCTCGTGGTCACCAGCTCCCAAAATCAGCAGCCGTGAGCCCTTGAGGGTGTAGCACTATCCAGGGTGCACCAGAAGTGATAGGGCTACATACATCCTGCCTCCTTGGGGGCCTTGAGCAGAAGGCAGGAGAAAACATGAAACCAAAAAGAAGGCTGACCCCTCGAAGAAGGAGGGTATCAGGAAAGATGAGACAAGGGCCAATTAAGGAGGGAAAGTGAAAGGCTCCCCAGGCCTTTGACACCCTAATACCTTCGGGGTCAGAAAAAAAACAAAAGTTGACCAAGGGAGGTCGACAGGAAAGAAGACGGAGATGAGCCCGGCACAAGTAAGTGGAAGCAATGCTGGACTCGGCTGGGGTCCCGTGGTCGCCAACCCACGTTCCACTAGATGTGAGCCCCTGGGGGAACGACGTTATGAAGGCCGTTTGTGTGTTTAATAAATATCTACAAGAAATTTTCAAAAATAAGGTGACAAGAAATTGCAAGGAAATGCTAGTTTTATTGACAGATATAAGGATACACAGAACATTAGTAGTAGGGCACCGATACGCATTACCAGCCTATTCAACATAATCACCATCATTATCCATGCCATGTTCCAACGGTAATAAACTGTATAAATTTAAAACAAACCCTTTATGGCACGCCGGAAGGTGGAGGTATATTTCACCGGGCAAAGAAAAGCATTTACAATTCAATAAATTTGCCATAAACATGGTTCATTTAAGGTGCATAACAACAAGGTTATCAGCTGCCATAAACATGCTGAGCAATAAGGGAATTGAACGCTACAAGGAAGTGCATGCACTAGATTCTCAAGGGAGAAACCGTTTTGCTGACATTGTTGATTTTAATCAAACGTCGAATGAAGCCTACATTCTAGATCCAACCATTTGGTTTGAGAAGAATGCACCAGGCTAAAGAGGTTGACCAGGAGAAGAAAGCCATCTATGAAGATTGCGTTCCGTACTTGCGGGAGAAATACGGTGATAGGTACAGGAATCACACCTTCAATGTGCGAGGTGCCAGGGGCACTATCTATCGAGAAGTTGTGGAACTGTTCCAGAAGCTCGGCATAGAAAGGAATAACCTGATCACTCTTGCTGAGGGTATCATTGCTGACTCTGTGGCCATATTGCAGCACCATATTTACAAGAGTGCCAACACCTGCCATTTCTGATATTAAAATACCACTGGATTTTAAATTGTAAAAAGAATATTTAATGAATTGTCCTAACAAGGATTGAAGGGTATGCTGTGTCTTAAGGCATCTTGGGGAACCCAAGCAGCTCAAGGTTTTTATTACTTTGTGAATAAAACTTTGTTAAGTTGTATACCTAAAATAGTTCCACATGTTTAGCATATGAGAGTTCCCAACTTCTTACAATTCAGAAAACATCTTGGCGTAAGCGTTTTATTTACAGTGACGTCATATCAAAATTTCTTTCAGACAAAAGTTTTAGGTAAGTCTTAGAGGACTATCAACCATTTCAAACGGTCTTGATATTGTTCCTATCAATTAATAACTAGGTGTATTTATTGTTAGTGCTTATGAATCATCGTTCTCCGTGTTTGTAGATCTGTTGTAAAAGAATGGCATTGTAATAACATATAAAAATTGTCACAGTAAACTGTAAACGCACACGAGTTATATTTGAGTGGAAAACTAGGACTTTCAAATAGCGTTAAAGGGATGTAACTGTCTGTTTTATTTACAGTGGCGTCTTACCATGACAGAGCTGAGTTTTTACGATCTTGCTAGGTTGAAATAATTACAGAGCGATTTACAGAAGTATTTATTTATCAACCAGATACTTGGAATTGTGGAGATAATCACACCTTTGAAAGTAGTCTGTGTTGCACTTGATTACAGACATAAAGCTGCGTCTTGTCACTATAATGGCTATTTATGTGTGTGTAAAATCTTGTTGAAAATGCTCCGGGAAGTATCTCGTCTAGGCAGAACATGAAGTTACATCATTGAGGAATAAATACTAGAAAATCAAAAATGCAACTCCATTCTATACAGAAATAACCATGATTGTTCCGTATTACCAATATTATAGTCTTCGTGATATTATCCAGGGCATTTTCTCAGGGGGAACGCGGGGGTACGCGTACCCCTTAAACATTTGAAAACTGTTTAATGAAAAATATTGGTACATTTGTATCAAGTCCGGCTTGAAAGATCATCGATCAGTTGGCGTCAACACGCTGTTCAAAATAAAACTCCTCTCGGCACGCCGGAAGGCGGAGGTAGATTTCACCGGGCAAACTAGGGGATAGGCTATAATAGGCAAAATATGCAGGTTTTCGTAGGAGGATCAGACCTCATTTATTGCGAGAAAGTATTTTACAATTGGAGGTTAGTTAACATTTTTTCGTCTTTCTATGCATACTTTTAACATTTTACTGTCTTATGGGGATGGTAACCTTCTTGTCATTTGGGGTTAATTTTTATACTTGTGATCACACTGTCCTTATGCAAGGTTTGGAACTAATGTGTAACTATCTAACAGTCTAACAGATGTTGGTTGGTTCCTCAGTTTAGGGGCTGCGGTAAGGTGGTCATGTAACCCCGTGTACATTGGGTGTGTGTAGAATCTGTCTGATAAACGGTGTTATTTGTGATGACTGTATTAGTCTGTAATTCAGGTAAGGTCTGCAGACGGTCAATTTTAAGTAGTAGTACCTAATTTTGTACCAAATACTAACGTCAACGACACCTAGCTGTGAACTTGGCTGCTAGATGCCACCGAAACCAGCAACTTGCAACGAACGTTGTAACTTCCCCTCCACAGGAAAGCATGCTGACGGATTTTTAGCGCTCTTAGAAAATCCGGCGACTTTGTCCGGCTTTGAACCAGCACCTTGGGCATAGAAGTTCAGCATGCTACCAGTTAGCCGCTTCCCTCATAATCAGATGGAACAAGAAGTTCCGTGACGAACTAAAGAGCCTACTTTTCTTAAAATTAAGATTCATGCCATAGATTAATTTACAGTATATGAACCTATCTAGAATAATGACGAAATTAAGTGGGTAATATCGAAATGTCTTAATTAGTTCGAAATAAGATATACTAGGCATAATGTAGCCTAATAGAGCAATACAGTTGGCAGCTCTGGTGACAGAATATATTCTTACTTCCATCTTCTAAGGTACAGAATACAAAATGTGGTTGAAGTCCAAAGGACGTTACATGGATTTAGACATTGGATCTATTAGTACACGTAAAAGCATGTTGGTAACAATGTCATGCGAGTGCTGGTCAGAAATAATCTGAAATATTATATCTTTTTGTGCCAATTTTGGATGAAATCCATTTGTTGGTAAAGAAGTTACATGTATTTAAAAATTGGTCCTATCAGCAGGCTTAGAATCATGTTGGTAGAACTGACGTATATAAGTTACTCCAAATTAATGTAAAATGTCGGGTAATTTACGTGTGCATAGTTTAAAGCTGTCGGCTTGCATACTTTCTGATATATTTGGATACAAAATAGAGAGCAATTATTAACAGTTGGCAACCCTGGTGGCTCTTAAGAATACACTCAGTCATATATGTTTATGTACACATATTACATACAAAATTTGGTTGAAATCCAATTGATAGTGTAGAAGTTATATGCATTTAAAAATTGGACTTATCAGAAGGCTTAAAATTATTTTGGCAACGCTGTCATGTATGGCCACCTGGAAATTAAACTGAAATAGTATTATCTACATGTGTGCCAATTTTAAATAGCTCCCATGTATACCTTCCAAGATATCCAACATGGAGCTCAAATTTCTAGTGCGATTTTTTAGCAGTTGGTAGCACTGGCATCTTTTTCAAATATGGGCCTGAGATATTCCGGTATACATCTTTCGTCATACTAAATTTGGTTTCGATTGCTGCAGCCGTTTAGGAGTTGATAGGGGGGGGGACACACACACAGCCGGACAGACAGAAGGACAGACAGACAGACAGAAGGACAGACACATTTTCTCGGATATATCTTATAAGTCTAATTTTTCCTCATTTTTGAAAAGTGTGAAAAGTAGGCTAAAAATGAATGTGATCTCGTCAATGGCGTTGTCTTGGCAACCTCTGATAGATCATCCCTTATCAATTTAAAAGCGTTGTTATGGTAACCTCTGATGGCACTTGGCATTTTTTTAAATCCCGAAATAATTTTTCTCATCCCTTGGCGTAATGGTGGGTCATATCAAAAATTCTTTCAGACAAAAGTTTTAGGTAATTATTGGAGGAATGTCCCTTTTGTACGGTTTTGATATTGTGCCTATTAACAGAGATATGATTAATGTTTCCCGAAAAACCCACTTTTTTCCACCCCTTTGGTCAATGGTTGGTGCTATCAAAAAACTTATTTGACATAAATTTTTGGCACTTATCCGACACATATTATGAACTTTGAATGGATTCGATATTTCACGTATTAAGAGAGATAGCGAAATTTCACTTTTTCGAAAAAAAAGCCCCCCATTTTCACCCCCTTCGACCGATTTTGCCCATTTACGAACTCGACCGAGATTTTATAGTGATACATTTTATGTAAAAAATTCAAAGTGATTGGTGCAAAATTACGGCAGTTATCGTGTCCACAAGAAACTGATATATATACTGTATATAAATATATATAGATAGATAGATAGATAGATAGATAGATAGATAGATAGATAGATAGATAGATAAATTATATATAAACTTTTGAACTGACGGTGGTTTTGGGGTCTGGGGGATGTGAAACGCGAAGATATCTCGAAATTTTCCGGAAGTCGAAACATGGTACCCATTGCAATAGTTAGCTTTCTAATGAAATCTACCTAACAGCTGGAGGAGATTTTGAGTAATCCTCGATTTAAATCGATCTATCAAATCAGTTTCTTTTGGTCGGCAACTCGGCACTCAGCATCATAATCGAAACAATAGGCCATATTATTTTCTGCTCGACAAAAGGTTTGTGTAGTTGCTGCCTTATTCGAAGAAATTTACTTGTTTAGGCAAAAATAAGTAACATACTCTAACAACTGTGAAAAGGAACTTCTGTTCTTATAAGCACGCAGGCTAGGGTTTGGAGGTGGGGTAGGCTGTTAGTTTTGAGGGATGAAGAAAATAACGAACTATTTTACATCCACCCAGGCTTCGAAAGAGCTGAAAGTTAATGAATTAATGAGCTAATTAATTAACTCAATGCAACCTTACATTTAACATCTCAGCCCATAAAGTAATAACCGGACTCTGCAAGTTGCCAAATATTTGCTAGATCATGATGTTTTGTTGACTACAACTGAGAGTACCCCTTAAATTGTGTTAAAAAAAAGCACTCAACATTATTAACCAATGAAAAAGTAATTTTTCTTTCCAAACAAAGCTGTCAAGATGGATTTTTACTTTCGTAACGGTCTTACTCTTCAATAACATAAGGGTAGGTCAATTATCATACTGTGAGGTCCTTCTCTATAGAACGGAACCTTATCAGGGTTGCGTGGCGGGTGGATTGCGATGAGTTACGGCCAGATAAGTAAATAACCCCTGGCCCCACAGCCCATGAAGGCCCTAGGCCTACCAAGCGACCACTGCCAAGCCATTTGGCCTGCATATATTAGGGTGACGTGAGGTCAGTGCACCGGGTCCCTCGGTCGTTAATCTTGGTTTTCTTGACCGGGCACTGCCTCACCGTCAGACAGCTACTCAATTGTCCTCACTAGGCTGAGTACACCCCGTTCCAACCCTCACGTTAGTTTCTAAAATCCCTGGCGGAGCCGGGAATCGAACCCGGGGTCTCCGGGTGAGAGGCAGGCGCGCTACCCCAACAACACGGGGCCGGCGGCCAGATAAGTAGGTTGGTTGGTTGGTTGGTTTGTTCCTTAATTTAGGGGCTGCGACCACGTGGTCATTTAGCCACGTTTACTTTGGGTGTGTGTAGAAGTTGCCTGATAACCAGTGTTAATTGTGATGGCTGTATTAGTGTGTGTTAACTGTGAATCAGGTAGAAGGACTGCAGACGTTAATTTTTAGCCTATTTTCAATTTTGAAAAAATAGGCTTATGAGATCACCTTTTGTCCGTGTGTGTGTGCGTGTGTGTGTGTGTGTGTGTGTGTGTGTGTGTGTGAGGTGTGTGTGTGTCCCCCCCTAATAAAATCTAAACGGCTAGAGCGATTTCAATGAAACTCGGTAAGTTCATAGCACTATTCCCGGCGACCTCGACCGTGCCCTTCAAATTTTGTTACGTCACACCAATCCAACATGGCGGCTGTGTGAAATATTTCACTAGCATTCAATATCTCCGAAACTATTACCGATATCGCCCTGAAATTGTGTACGGTGATAAAGGGCAGTACTAAAAGTTCACCTATGAGACTTTCAAAAACCTGGTGACTACAAAACCAACATGGCGGTCAAGCGAAGTTGAGACTTTTAAATAGACTTTTCTCGCGATTTAACTATCCAAACGTAATGAAACTTGGTACAGAAAATGTTTATACACATTGTAATGCACTGGAGTCTAATTTAGTTCAATTGTTTACATAACCTCAAAATGGCGGCTGTGCGAAATATTTCACTGACATTCTATATCTCCGAAACTATTACAGATATCACCCTGCAATTTTGTACGGTGATAAAGGGTACTGATACAAGTTTACCTATGTATATTTCATAAACCTGTAAAGTACAAAACGAACATGGCGACCAAGCGAATTGGAAATGTTTTAATCGACTTTTCTCGGGATTTAACTCTCTGAGCGCAGTGAAATGAGGTACAGTAAATGATTTTGCAGATTGTAATGCACTGCCATCTAATTTAATTCAATTGTTTACATAACCTCAAGATGGCGGCTGTGCGAAATTTTAAAATTAAGTTTTTATTTCTTGTGTCGTAATCATGCGATCGAAGTGAAAGTTTGAATAATGAACCTAGGCAATAATTGTCCTTGAATGGTACATAACTCTATGGCCTATACATATAACAATCCTAAATGGCGAGCTTCCGAAATATTTAGACGGTTCTCAATATCTGTGAATCTTTTACAGCAACCAAACTGAATTTGTTTATGTTCATAGAGACTATGAACATATGTTCACCTAAAGGACTTTCAGTAACCTGGTGAGCACAAATACAACATGGCGGCGACGCGAAGTATAAATATTTAAATGGACGTTTCTCGCGAATTAACTATCCGAGTGCCATGAAACGTTGCACGATAAATGCTTATACAAATGTTGATCCACTGGCATCTAATTTATTTCAATTGTTTGCATAATCACAAGATGGCTGCTGTGCGTAATTTTAAAATCTCGTTTTTACTTCTTGTGTTCTAATCATGCGATTGAAGTTTGAATACCACACGTACACAATAATCTTAATGTAATAGTACAAAAATAAAAATCCAACCTGGCGACCATCTGAAATATTTAGACGGTTCTCAATATCTACGAATTTCTTACAGCAATTAAACTGAAATTTTGTATGTTGATAGAGGCAATTAACATTAGCAGGATATATGAAAATAGGCTGTATAGTTCTTCACGGAACTACTTGTTTCAAGTAGTTCCTACTTTTGCTACCAAATGCTACCGTCCACGACACTTAGTTCCGGACTTGGCTACTAGATGCCATCGCAGTCACCACGTGGCGGCGAACGGTGGAACTAATAAAGCGTTATCAAACTAACCTACAAATTTTAGCTTCCACAAGTGTAGTTAGTGGAAGGTTCTTTTTCATGCCATAAATCTATGACATGGGACCGCCGGCTTTACTACCCCTCCGAAGGAAGGCATACCGGGGGGTTTTAACTCTCTTAAAAAATCCGACGACTTCAGCCGGGTTTGAACCCGCGATCTTGGGCATAGAAACTCAGCATGCTACCAACTACGCCACCGATGGGCGCTAAAAATCCTTCAGAGGGGAAGTAACGCCGGCGGGCCCATGTCATAGATTCATGGCATGTAAAAGAACCTTCCACTAATACAATAATGTGAAGCTAAATTTGAATGTCACATTTGATTAACGCCCTATTAAGGTCCAACGTTCACCACCAGGTGTCGGTTGCGGCGGCATCTAGTGGCCAAGATCACAGCTAGGTGTCGTTGACGGTAGCATTTGGTGGCAAAAGTAGGAACTACTTGAAATTGATCGTCTGCAGTCCTTACCTGAAGTACTGATAACACACACTAATACAGCCATCACAATTATCACCGGTTATCAGACAGATTCTACACATACCCAAAGCACACGAGGGCACATGACCGCGTTGTCGCAGCCCCTAAACTGAGGAACCAACCAAACTTTTAAGAGCTGTGTGACATCGTGGTCATGTAGCCCCGTGCACTCGGGTGTGTGTTGAGTTTGTCTGATTACCTGTGTCACTATAATGTCTCTACTAGTGTGAGTTTTTATAATTGAGTTAGGATTTGGATAGGAAGCGGCCATGACCTTAAGTTTAGTTACCATTCCGGCATTTGCTTGGAGTAGAAGTGGGAACCACGGAAAACCACTTCTAGGATGTTCGAGTTAGGAATTGAATCCGCCTCTTCTCATTACTGCCTCAAGAGGCTGAGTGTACCACGTTCCAGTTGTCAGACCAGAATTCATTTTCCTGGCAGAGCCGGGAATCGAACTTGGGCCTCCGCGGTGACAGCCAAGAATGTTTCCCACTACGCAACCAGGTGGACTGACTCTAAATTAATGCACATTTAATAATACTACATTTTGTTATCAGCCCCGTGTACGAGCGTTGTTGTTGTCTGATAACCTGTGATTGTGGTGACTATAGTAATGTGCACGGCTTGGATAATTATGTTCATAACTTTCGTGAAATAGGCCTATATATTTACTAGCGGCCCCGTGCGTGAAATCTCGCATGTTCATAAACCACACTTTCCCCAATAGGTATATAATGAGAGACTTGAGGAGAAAGGTTGTTATGTTTTTATTTCAACCAAATGATTATAGAACACTATTTACATTTCAGTTAGAATTCCATGTTCTACGTTCCCTAACTAAGAAGGCAATCACTGAAAATTGGATCATCATAATGCTCACCGGTTATTCGATATTTATGAAATTATACGATTTGAGTACTCATTCCTTTGGTTTACTGTTTCTGAAATCCATGCAAAATGATAAAAGAAAGACCTCAGAATGTTAAAATGACATGAAGCAGGCCTCATAGCGGCCAAAATTTGAAGTGGACAGCAATTATGGAGCGTATTTTCCTACAGCAACAGTATCTGAAAATCGCACACTTCATTCATTTTATAAAGTTATTTAAACAAAATATAGATATTTATGATTTTAGAGTGCAATTCGTCACTGCTAATGTCTATTTTCTTTCATTTGAATGCTCATTTGTCACGATAGTTCGCTTGTGAGCGCCGCAGGAAGGATCTATACTAATGAAATAATATAAATGATGATTTATGTGCTTAAATATGGAAAATATGTGATTAAGTTTCCAAAATATTTTCTTAAACTTGTATCAAATATGTCTCTCAGTTACTCGAAAGTTATAGTTGAAACGTGTAGCTGCTTGAATAATCCATAATCCTGACCACAGTACAAATGTTCCCTCTCAATAGGTCGGGGTTTGCCTCAGTTTCCGAATCCTACAATACTTACTGCAGATGCGCAATACGAAATCATGTAGGAGCTGTTTTCAAATTTCATTCTAAAGAGCAGAAGGAAAGGTCACTTCAAAAACTTGCATAGCATTCACAAGTTTCGCAGACCACTGTAATTTCAAGTAAAATTTCTTATCAAGGTAAGGACTATTGTAGTCTTAATGAGACTGTTGACGCCAGCCCCCCTGTTATATTAATGAGGAGGGAATTCCTGTCTTCAAATACTACTACAATACAGAGACAAGGGTGCATTCATGAAATAGAGACGAAAATTACTGGAAGTGCCAAGGGGTGAAAATGTGGGCAGCAGTCATCTAAGGAGTACAACATAACACCCAATATAGGAAATGTGTACTTATGAATAAATACGTCAGAATATGTATTTATTTATTTATTAAAAAAAAAGTCCTCTCGGCACGCCGGAAGGCGGAGGTAGATTTCACCGGACAAACTTGGGGATAGGCGAAAATAGGCCGAATATGCAGGTTTTCGTAGAAGTTTCAGACCTCATTTATTGCAAGAAGGTATTTTATAATTGGAGCTTAATTAACTTTGTTTTTCGTCATTTTATGCTTATCTTAAACATTTTATTGTCTTATGGGAACGGTAACCTTCTTGTCATTTGGGGTCCAGTTTTATACTTGTGGTCACACTGTCCTTATGCAAGGTTTCGACACTGGTGTGTAACTATGTAACGGTCTGTTACTTCTTCACGCAAAATTATATCTCCCGCAGCGATTTTGGTTGGTTCCTCAGTTTTGGGTCTGCGACAACGCGGTCATGTAACCCCGTGTACTTTGGATGAGTGTAGAATCTGTCTGATAAATGGTGTGAATTGTGATGGCTCTATTAGTCTGTAATTCAGGTAAGGACTGCAGACGGTCAATTACAAGCAATAGTTCCTAATGTTGATACCAAATACTACCGTCAACGACACCTAGCTGTGAACTTGGCTACTAGATGCCACTGCAACCAGCAACTCGCAACGAACGTTGGAACTTTCCCTCCAAAGGAAAGCATACTGAGGGATTTTTAGCGCTCTTAGAAAATCCGACGACTTCGGCCGGCTTTGAACCCGCGACCTTGGGCATAGAAGTCCAGCATGCTACCAGTTAAGTCACCGAAGCCGCTTCACACTTAGTCAGATGGAAAACTGAATCTGATCTCGTGCGAGTGCGTTGTCATGGCAACGTCTGATGGCTCATCCCTCATCAATTTAGTAGTGTTGCAATGGCAACCTCTGATAGCTCTTGGCATTTTCTTATAATTCCGAAATCATTTTTCTCATCCCTTGGCGTAATGGTGGGTCCTATCAAAGATTCTTTCAGACAAAAGTTTTAGGTAATTATTAGGGGAATATTGTCCATTTTGTACGGTTTTGATATTGTGCCTATTAAGAGAGATATGAACAATGTTTCCCGAAAAACCCACTTTTTCTCACCCCTTTGGTCAATGGTTGGTGCTATAAAAAAATACTCTTCAAACATAAATTTTTGGGCTTTATCCGACACATACTATGAACGTTGAACGGATTCGATATTTCACATATTAAGAGAGTTATAACAATATTTCACTTTTTCGAAAAGAGCCCCCCATTTTCACCCCCTTCGACCGATTTAGCCCAGTAACGAAATCGACTGAGATTTTATAGGTATACATATTCGGTAAAAAATTCAAGGTGATTGGTGCAAAATTACGGCAGTTATCGTGTCCACAAGAAACTGATATACATATATTTATATACATACATAAATTATATATAAACTTTTGAACTAACGGTGGTTTTGGGGTCTGGGGGATGTGAAACGCGAAGATATGACGAAATTTTCCGGAAGTCGAAACATGGTACTCATTGCAATGGTTAGCTTTCTAATGAAATCTACCTCTGGTTGGTTCCTCAGTTTAGGGGCTGTGACAACGCGGTCATCTAACCCAGTGTACTTTGGGTGAGTGTAGAATCTGTCTGATAAACGGTGTGAATTGTAATGGCTGTATTAGTCTAAATTCAGGTAAGGACTGCAGACGGTCAATTTCAAGCAGTAGTTCCTAATGTTGCTACCTGGTACTACCGTCAACGACACCTAGCTGTGAACTTGGCTACTAGATGCCTCCCCAACCAGCAACTCGCAACGAGCGTTGGAACTTCCCCTCCAAAGGAAAGCATACTGAGGGATTTTAGCGCTCTTAGAAAATCCGACGACTTCGGCCGGCTTTGAACCCGCGACCTTGGGCATAGAAGTTCAGCATGCTACCAGTTACGTCACCGAAGCCGCTTCACACTTAGATGGAAATACTGAATCTGATATCGTGCAAGTGCGTTGTCATGGCACCGTCTGCTGGGTCATCCCTCATCAATTTAGTAGTGTTGCCATGGCAACCACTGATAGCTCTTGGCATTTCCTTATAATTCCGAAGTCATTTTTCTCATCCCTTGGCGTAATGGTGGGTCATATCAAAAATTCTTTCAGACAAAAGTTTTAGGTAATTATTAGGGGAATATTGTCCATTTTGTACGGTTTTGATATTGTGCCTATTAAGAGAGATATGATTAATGTTTCCCGAAAAACCCACTTTTTCCCACCCCTTTGGTCAATGGTTGGTGCTATAAAAAAACTCTTCAAACATAAATGTTTGGACTTTATCCGACACATAGTATGAATGTTGAACGGATTCGATATTTCACATATTAAGAGAGTTTTAGCAATATTTCACTTTTTCGAAAAAAAGCCCCCCATTTTCACCCCCTTCGACCGATTTAGCCCAGTAACGAAATCGACTGAGATTTTACAGGTATACATATTCGGTAAAAAAAATCAAAGTGATTGGAGCAAAATTACGGCAGTTATCGTGTCCACAAGAAACTGATATACATATATATATACATATATAAATTATATATAAACTTTTGAACTAACGGTGGTTTTGGGGTCTGGGGGATGTGAAACGCGAAGATATGACGAAATTTTCCGGAAGTCGAAACATGGTACCCATTGCAATGGTTAGCTTTCTAATGAAATCTACCTCTGGTTGGTTCCTCAGTTTAGGGGCTGCGACAACGCGGTCATCTAACCCCGTGTACTTTGGGTGAGTGTAGAATCTGTCTGATAAACGGTGTGAATTGTAATGGCTATATTAGTCTTAATTCAGGTAAGGACTGAAGACGGCCAATTTCATGCAGTAGTTCCTAATGTTGCTACCTGGTACTACCGTCAACGACACCTAGCTGTGAACTTGGCTACTAGATGCCACCCCAACCAGCAACTCGCAACGAACGTTGGATCTTCCCCTCCAAAGGAAAGCATACTGAGGGATTCTAGCGCTCTTAGAAAATCCGGCGACTTCGGCCGGCTTTGAACCCGCGACCTTGGGCATAGAAGTTCAGCATGCTACCAGTTACGTCACCGAAGCCGCTTCACACTTAGATGGAACTACTGAATCTTATCTCGTGCAAGTGCGTTGTCATGGCACCGTCTTCTGGGTCATCCCTCATCAATTTAGTAGTGTTGCCATGGCAACCACTGATAGCTCTTGGCATTTTCTTATAATTCCGAAGTCATTTTTCTCATCCTTTGGCGTAATGGTGGGTCATATCAAAAATTCTTTCAGACAAAAGTTTTAGGTAATTATTAGGGGAATATTGTCCATTTTGTACGGTTTTGATATTGTGCCTATTAAGAGAGATATGATTAATGTTTCCCGAAAAACCCACTTTTTCCCACCTCTTTGGTCAATGGTTAGTGCTATAAAAACCTCTTCAAACATACATTTTTGGGCTTTATCCGACACATAGTATGAACGTTGAACGGATTCGATATTTCACATATTAAGAGAGTTATAGCAATATTTCACTTTTTCGAAAAAAGCCCCCCATTTTCACCCCCTTCGACCGATTTAGCTCAGTAACGAACTCGACCGAGATTTTATTTTTATAGGTATACATATTCTGTAAAAAATTCAAAGTGATTGGTGCAAAATTACGGCAGTTATCGTGTCCACAAGGAACTGATATATATATATATATATTGAACCCGCTGAGCTATGGTTCATGTGATATTTTTTTTTATGACAGAGCATTTATGAGGGGATGTTGTACTTTTGAACACACCCAGGAAGCCACGTGAAGCTGAGAGATCACGCGATACTTTGAAGTAGCGGTGAATCGCACTTTTGACTTTGGTGTAAACTGCTAATTATTATCTGAGGTCTTATTAATTATTTTTATCTTTCCTACGAGACTCAGAATATTCCATTTCGTCATGCTGCATTATTAAAACATTTTGGAGAATGTTTATTTTTACTTTAGGTAAGGTAATACCCTTGCAGATACGCAAAAAGGAACGTAAGTAGTCGCTCAACGTTTTCGTTTTGACGACCTACTTTCTAGAGACACCCAGTACCGGAGCACTGCGTCTTGAGAATCCGCCTTGTGTAGGCGCGGAATTACATTTGTCCTACGAGACGTAGAAGAATATCCGCTGTTTAGCGTTAAAAGTGATTATAAGGTGCCATCGAGCAAGCAAATACTAATATTCACTGTCGATGAAGTCCAGTGAATTAAATAAGAAGCTTGGGAAATAATTATTGGCAAGTATAGTGTATTGCACAACATTGCTGTGACATCACATATTACCCACGCGTATGTGGAGGGCAGATGCCTAGTGGAAATATACAGGTAATAGTGTTACAATTATCCTGAATAAGTGTGATTATAATAGTATGAGATATTTAAATTGCCAAAGTGGAAATTTCATCTTTGAAACGTCGTATAATTCACGGATGCTGCGTGATACAAAAGTAGCGTCACTAGCACGTGCAGCATTATAAAATAGTATTAGCTCACATGCTAATCCACATCTGCAAGATTAAGGCTGTGTCGTATTTTATAATTGAAGCCTATAATAGTCACGACGGACATTATAATTTTGGAAGTGAGAGGATGAATAATCACGCAACTTATTTCGCTACCCACGTGATTGGACTTTTATTCACCATGGTTGAAGCAGTCACCATGGGCTAATACCATCCCAGTATGGGGGGGGGTGACGTTTCTACAGGAACCAGCATGACGGTGGAACTTCCAGAACGATGAACGAGAGGGAAGGAGCCAAAATGCCATTTCCAGGCATATCCACGAAGATGTCGACAGGGACAAATCGAACCCTGGTCTTTGGGGGAGTCCAGATGGGAATCCTGATGAGGAGGATACCGATCCAGAGAGCCAGAGAGGTTTATGTACAACCCTTGTTGTGGAATAGAGAGCTGAGTGAGAGCTCCTCCATTTCGTGAGTTTTTGTCACACCCCTTCTTTGTTCTAGTTTCTGGTGGTATAGTAGTTTTAATGTAGTTTGTGAATCAACCACACTCAGTGTCAGCCATTTTTCTAGGTAGGGATGTAACTAGATTAGTTAGATGTCATTTATTTCAGTGTAGAGTGAGACACCCTTGGGGTCAGACATTTTGGTCAGCCCTGGTGTAGCTTGGTGAACGTCGTGGAACGTCAATGCCTACCTTTTTGCTGAACCTGATCGTAGTCATTTTGAGGCTATTTTGTTCAACCCTACTTGGGGTAATTTTCAAGTCTTTGCTGACTGTAGTTATGGCTATCAGATGCCTTGGTTATTAATTGACTGCATTCTTCGCAGCCATCCTTTGTTACACCCCTGACTGTCGTTAGAACGGTCGTATCATTTAGGTAGTCGACAGTAACTACCAGTTTGTAAATGCATTATATTTCATTTTGAATAAGCTCAGAAGCTATTCTTGGTCATGTTTGAACCTAACAACTAGAAGGAATGTTTCGTTGCCTAGCATCGAACGCGGTTCCCAACGTATCATTAAGCAGATCTAGTGTGTGAATCTGTGCCACATTTATCATATTTTTCTTGTGTCGTGTGAGACACGTTTTTATTTGATGTTCTAGCAACTACTGAGTTGCATTTTTAAAGCAAAGAGCTTCAGTTATTGTAAGTTTACTTTCATTTAGACGTCTTTGGTAGAAAGACGGAAGTGTATTACTATACTCAGATTTATAGCGTGCATTTGATACACGGACTCTGTAGAGATCCGTAACATATGGTAAAGTTTTTTATGAACCGGCCAAGTGCAGGTTTTGTATTGATTAAATCGCCGGCCTTGAATAAACTGGTTATGTAACCCAGTGACCTAGAGCACGCCTGCTTCATTGTGAGACAAAACTACTATAGACGAGGACAGAGTACAATTTGTATTCGCTTTTCCTTTCATTGCTACTTTGCTTATGGAGATCAGTTTCCACTCTTGTATTTGATCACTTGTTTTATGGATCGGTTTTTGTTAGTTTAACGCTTTGTTGCGTGTATTGTCGTATGACAGGTACAGTTATGTAAGGTTTTCTATAGGATGGTGAAGTCTACCCTGTTATAGCAGGATGTTATTGTATGCTTTGTCCGGGGATGATCCCGTTGACCAGATGTTATATGGAAGGTAACTGTTGTACAGGCCTATCCCAGAGTTATTGAACGCGAGCTTAGCGCCGCTGGTAACCCGTGTTATTGTGTGTCCGAGTTGTTATACTCGTTGATTATATTCCGACTGTTGAGTCGAGGCTTTTTGGTGGAGAATGATCTCAGTTGGAGACACTCCGTGCCCAGGCTATTGTCAATGTTATTCGCCATAAACCTACGATGAACCTATAAACCGACATTCTAATAATAAAATGCATAATTGTTGTAAAACAAGCCTAACTAACGATTCTTTCTATCTAACTTTGTTCTTTGCTTTCTGGAACTGTTGACATAGCCGTGCAGTTGAAGATAATTTCCTTGTGAGGAAACGACTAGGACAGTTGACATTTTTGTAGCGACCTGAAGCATGTGCGAACCTAGAGTTCGTAGCTTGTGGAGCTCAGGCCATGCGATGTCAGACGTGGTCTCAACTGCGCATTCGTCACCGTAACTATACACATTAGATGACTATGGTTTACAAAGAGTAAACCAAGGTGTAGGCAGGAATTTTTAATAAAACTACTGTGTCTATTTCGTTATTAATTTATGATGTCAAGTGTATTAAACCCTACATGTTACTTTATTGTGTGCTGTTAGCACATAGTTATTAAGCATAATTAAATTGTTTGTTTTTCATGGCTGTACACTTAGCTTTTGGATGTAATTGTTTTCTTTTACGGACGTCATCGCCGTAAATTTTGTTAATTGATAGGACTTAGCTAGTTGAATTAATGTCAAATTTAAATGTCGAAATGGTACCATCCTAACCTAGATTTGTTTTGCTACCCTGTTAAATGTAAATTCAGATATTAGCTTGATCTTGTAACTTGAACTAGGGACTTGCGTCGTGCCATATTCCTAGCGTTGCTGTTGTTGCTTTATCATTGTAAGTTAGATCTTTCTCGAGGGTTTTCAGTAACTTCTCAGGTAGGGGACCTGTTCTTTATCTTAGTTTATTTATTAATTTGCGGACTAGCCGATTATAACCCTCCGAACTAGGCTAGGGGCTTGTGAATTTTAATAAATTTTCACGGTGTTTTACATGAGTCTGGATGTTTATTTTCTCAGTCTAGTTTTAAGGTGAACCTTTCCTTAGGCGGTCTATGACCATCGTCACCATGTACCACGATCCCTGTGGACTACGGACTCTCGTGCCGCTTTAGCCTTTTTGGAAGGTCACCTGATCCTCACGGTACTTTTTATTCGATTTATGTGTCGTTAGTTGAGTCATCGTGGTTGTTGACATCAACTAAACGGTCACATAAAATGGCGCCCAACTCATGTGCCGACGTTAACGTGGTGACCCTCAGTACCATGTTATTTTTTTTGAGGATCCTAATGTTGATTAATGGTAAATTGACAGGACTGGGACGAACTTAGAAAGTCGTACTGCTGATCAATTGACCGCATGGCATTCATGTTTGATAGAAGTCCATGGGGTGAGGCTTTAGTGTTGAATAAATGAAGGATAGGATTTTCTTTGATGATGCCTCATCCTAAGTAAATGTAATACCTTGCTTTGCTCACCGTTGTCTTTGTAAATGTAGAAGCACTTAGTTTGCATACTCCAGCTGTACTCGTGATATTTATATAAATGAAGCAAGCTTTATACCACCAAGTAACTAATCATAGCTGTAAGTTCCAGTAGAAATTGATCCCTCACTTTCTTATATATTTCTTATCTATGGATGAGGAAACTATTCGTCGTGTGTTTGGAGAGATCATGGCAGTTGTGAATGCCAATCTTCAACAGATTACTGCTGACTTAGGTCAGAATACTCAGGCTGTAAATACTGTTAGTGGTCATGTGGACCAGGTTAGACAGGAAGTCAACAATGTCAGTGGTCATGTGGACCAGGTTAGACAGGACTTAGAGATTAACACTCACTCTGTAAATAATGTTAGGGCTGATTTAACTCAAGTCAGGGCAGACATGGACACATATAGGATCGAAGCGAGAAATGATCTGACGACAGGTTTAGCAGCTGTTAGGGTTGATGTCATACGACACCATCAGGAGGCTAACCAGCGCGTAGATTGCTTAACCGACCAGATGAATAGAGCTAGGGAGGAGGTGCAAAACCGATTGGAGGAGCACTCAGCTCAAATTCAGACAACCTTGAATAAAGTCCAGATAGACATGAGAGCAGATCTGGAACATACCAGGGAAGAATTCGGGACTCGACTAGATCACGTCGAGGGATTTATCGGAAATGTGAAGAAGGACATGGCAACCATGAACGTTGGTTTAATCTTGATGAGAGGAGCTGCCAATGCCGTTAATAACAACGTGAAGACTATCGTTGATGGCATGATGGAGATTAAAGAGGAACTTAACACCAACAGGAGAAACATTTCTGAATTGACGGGAACCGTAGCCAGTCTACGTGAGACAGTTGATGTTCATCATGAGGAGCACAAAATTGACCTCATGTTATTGAGAGGTGACCTCAACGAACACGAAGCTACAGTCGAGGCTAAGGTAGCCGAGGTTAGAGACGATGTGGGTAAAATCCAAGAAAATATATCCAGAGTTGAAGGAGATATCGATTCCTTACAAAAGAGATTTGAGGAAGTCGCGGTAACCGAGAGGTTAGACCTCAGTTATAACCTTAGGACGGCCATACGCGAGGTAGACACAAACCTCAAGGGAAAGGTTGACAGGATCGAGCTGCAATTGAACGACTTAGGCAACAAAGTCGCAGCCAGAACCATCCCAGGTCTTGAAGTAATAGAAAGACGCCTGGACAGACTCGAGACGACTCCAAGAGAGAGACACGTACACCCACAGATGGGAGAATCTCAGGAAACGCCTATATCTCAATCAGGAGGAATGATGCCTACCCATTTCCAACCCAGCGCGCCTATGGAACCGCAACCGTCACAATTCACTAATTTAGCGCAAGGTCAGACCTTGAACTTTAACGCTCATCCGTTTCAACCAGCATCTAATCGAATTAGTCATGAGACTAACACTCCTACGCAGAGTTACATGCAAGATACTTTCAGACCCGCGAATACGCAGGGAAATGTCACCATAATTCGTTCAAGAGAGGAGCAACCAGCTCGCTTCTCGGGAACTGGGAGCGGTGTTACTCCAGTGGAATTCCTAGCAAATGTCGAAAGCTACTTACGTGATACTATGGTAACTCCAGAGAGGGAACTAAGAGTTATAGAGCGACTGCTTGAGGGACAAGCCGGTACCTGGTTCAGAGCATTCCGATACTCATTCACAGGCTACCAAGACTTTAAGGAAGCGTTATTAAGAACATATTGGTCGAGCGACATCCAGCAGAGTATCCGAGCTGAGATGTACACTCGAAGGTACAGTTCTAATACACCTACTCGTTATGCGAATTACTTCGCAATACAGCTCGCGAAGCTCCGTTGTCTTCAGCCTCCATTGTCCGAGCAAGATTTGGTGAACACAATTGTTTGGCAGTACCCTGCGGATGTACAACGTGTGTTAATCGCTGCAGGGGCATCCACTTTCCAGCAGTGTGACCAGATACTGCGAAGGTTGGACGCTAACACAGAACAGTTTCCTACACACCGTCAGCAGAAGGCTGATAGGCGCGAGGATAGACATATGAATCTGAGACTGTTGATAAAGTGAGCCAGACGCCACAACAAACACAAACCACAGAGGATTCTGGGCGACGTGATAACAATTACAGTTATAACAGGAGAGAATGGAACAACACTCCGTATACTCGAAATCAACATGATGACCGGCGAAGTCATTGGGACCGGCGATTCGACCGAAGGACGGACGACAACCGACGTCATGAAAACAACCGCCGAGGGAATGAAGGAAGAAATCAGCAACACGGACGTATCCGTAGAGACTATCGATATAGTGGGGGTTACGACAGAAATCGAGACCCTAGATACCAGCCAGACAGGGATTGGAAAGGAAGAGCGCGGGAGAGCCGTGAGTACCTCCAACAATTGAGAGAATTGCAGATCCAAGAAGAGGGAGAACGGAACCCTACTTCGAGGGAAAATAGACATTCGGCGCAGGAGACGGAGCAGAACCAGCCCAGTACTTATCGCCATGACAGAAAAAAAAACTCCGAAAAATCAATAGATTCTTGTTTGGTTGAGCACCGAGTAACTGCCTCTATATTACTCTGGGAGCCAATCCAAGAAGACTTGTTGGACGAACGACGAACGACGAACCACAATTATGAATTAACACGTCTACCCAAGATTGTAGCCACCTTGAATGAAGTCAGTGTAGTCATACTCATCGATACTGGAGCGATGATTAGTGTAATTTCCGCCGATTGCCATGCCAGACTTAGAGCAAACTCTGAGGTGACGGAGTTGCCCATTTCAGCTATAAGAGTCAGAGGTGTCATACCTGACCGCGTTGTAACGTGCAAAATCCAGATTTTGTGTACTGTGAAGATTTCGAGCCACGTATACTTGCACGAATTTCTCGTAATGAAGGGCCTGCATCATGATGCCATTTTAGGCGCAGACTTCATTAGAAAATATGATGGAATCATTGACATGGGACGGAATACGGTAGAGTTCAAGCCGAACGAACCCATTCAGATGAGCCTAATTGAAGAAGAACCGGAATTCCTATCCGAAGTAGACGTAGTCGAAGCATTAAAGGGCAAGGAAATTGAGGCGACACTAGATGCCGACGAAGAGGCAGAATCGTTATCAGCACCCACACATGAGGATCTTGAGGCAATACTGAACGAATACCGAGATATATTCGACACCACACCTGGTGAGATATTAGACTACGAGTATGATCTTGTATTACTGGACGATTCCCCATTCCAGAAAAGGATCTATCCGATTGCCGAGAAACATCTCGAAGAAGCTGCTAAGAAGATCCATGAGATGGAAGCAGCAGGTACAATCAAGAAATCACCGACTCCTTTCTTGAATCCCATAATACCTGTGGTTAAGGTAGATGGAAGCTTGAGACTTTGTCTTGATGCCAGAGCCTTGAATGAACGCCTAGCTCCTGAGCACGACAGACCGCCCAAGATTAGGGACATTCTCAGGAAGTTCAAAGGAAAAAGGATATTTTCATCCTTAGACTTGGTTCAGTCTTATTACCATATCAGATTATCTGAGCATACTCAGAAATATACTGGATTCTTGTTTGATCAGACTACTTATGTATTCCAAAAACTACCATTTGGATTGAAAAATGCCGGAGCCGCATTAATCAGAGCACTTGATGCCAAGCTGACTCATGAAGTGAAGCAGAAAGTAATATGTTATGTGGATGACATAATCATAGCTTCGGGAACAGAAGAAGAGCATTTAAAGACATTGTGCCTTGTTTTTGAGAATCTCCGACAGGCAAATTTTAAGGTCAAGTTTGACAAGTGTCGATTTTTTCAGGAAGAAGTGAAATTCGTAGGACACATAATCAATGGAGAAGGATATAGACCGAATCCGGCAAAGATTAGAACTGTTGCTGCATTTCCAACACCAACCCGTGTGAAACACGTGAGACAATTCTTAGGAATTCTCCAATTCTTTGCTGCCCATTGTGAGAAGTATTCCGAAACTGTTGCACCACTGCAAGGATTATTGAAAAAGAACTGCAGGTGGAACTGGAATGATGAATGCGAGATAGCTTTCAGGAGAGCTAAACAGATGTTTGTGGACTCAATTCAGTTAGAATATCCAGATTACTCTCGGAACTTTATTCTAGAAACTGATGCATCTGCCATTGGTATAGGAGCCATTTTACTGCAGGAAGATGATGAGAAGAAACGTCATTACATCGCTTTCTTAAGCCGACGTTTAAGAGCACATGAATCTCACTACTTCACAACCGAGATAGAAGCACTTGCAATTGTTTACGCACTTGAATACTGGCAGAAACTTCTGTTAGGTCAGAGGATTATTGTGAGAACCGATCATCATGCGTTGACCTTCATCTTGAGAACAAGACTGGCAAGCGACAGGATCACACGTTGGACGCTGTTTCTCCAACAGTTCGATTTGGAAATAGTTTATCGACCAGGCAGAGAGAATGTGTTGGCCGACATCCTCAGCCGGAATCCTGAAGCTACTGTTAATGCCATAGACATCGAGGGAGAATGCGAGGAACACCTTCGCCGATTTCGTCATTTACCTGAAGGACAGCGACGTGAGGAGGAACTCAGACACATTATCCGTTTCCTAGAACGAAGAATGGATCCACAGGATGATCATTATGCAAGGATTGCTGCTGTTGCAGATGATTATCTGATTTATCATCGTGTCTTATACAAGTTTGTAGACGAGGACCACACTCAACTGCGTGCAGTTATTCCTAGGAGATACCAAGAATCTGTTATTCTTATGGTACATTTATCCATTGGACATGGTGGAACAGACAAAACCATTGCAACTATCAAGGAGTCTTTCACATGGAAAGGGTTAGGAGCCACCGTTAGACAGTGTTTACGTGCTTGCGACGCATGCCAGCGGAACAAATACACGTCACATTTGCTGAAGGAACAACCTAGACCAATACTACCAACTCAACCTAGAGAGTTGTATGCACAGGACCTGTATGGCCCAATACCTAAGGCTCGTCGTAGGAATCGATACATCGTTGTAACGGTGGATGTGTTCACGAAATATACGATGCTTCTTCCGATTCAAAAAGCTACTGCACATCAGATTATTCAGAGGATTAGACGTCAAGTGATACCGGAGGCAGGAAAGCCACAATTCTTGTTGACTGATCACGGATCACAGTACACCTCAGCAGAATTTGCCAATGCCATGAATGAGCTTGAAATAGGTCATGTTTTATCATCTATTCGACATCCAGAGAGCAACCCAGCAGAATGCGTGATGTCTATTATCGCAAAATTCTGTCGATTATATTGTCAAGAAGAACACTGGCGATGGACTGAAGTCCTTGTTATTATGGCAAAATGTATTAATTCAACAGTACATGAAAGCACTGGTCAAATACCTATGGTCTTGCATTTGAACCAGATGCCGCTGAGAATATGGGATCGTGTGATTGTAAATCCACCTTGTTTACAACCATCACATGCCAGCAGACTTTTAGCTGCGAGAGAGACTATGGACAGACAAGCTGCCAAGCGCTTGAGAAGAACTAGACGCCAGAGGTTTAGAGAACCACTAGTAGAAGGAGACCTTATCCTTATAAGGAGACCCGGAATTTCTAGTCCTATAGACCGCATATATGGGAAATTTCTATCCTTGTATTATGGCCCTAGTCGTATCCGACAGCCTTTAAACAATGGAAGTTATGTGATAGAAGACATTAGGACAGGAGAACGCATTGGAACCCTTAATGCAGCCAATCTAAAAAAATATCACTCTTGAATGAATTTCAAAGCAAATAAAAATGTTATCCCAACATTTTATTTGAAACGACAGAGAGGCAGATGAACCCGCTGAGCTATGGTTCATGTGATATTTTTTTTTTTATGACAGAGCATTTATGAGGGGATGTTGTACTTTTGAACACACCCAGGAAGCCACGTGAAGCTGAGAGATCACTCGATACTTTGAAGTAGCGGTGAATCGCACTTTTGACTTTGGTGTAAACTGCTAATTATTATCTGAGGTATTATTAATTATTTTTATCTTTCCTACGAGACTCAGAATATTCCATTTCGTCATGCTGCATTATTAAAACATTTTGGAGAATGTTTATTTTTACTTTAGGTAAGGTAATACCCTTGCAGATACGCAAAAAGGAACGTAAGTAGTCGCTCAACGTTTTCGTTTTGACGACCTACTTTCTAGAGACACCCAGTACCGGAGCACTGCGTCTTGAGAATCCGCCTTGTGTAGGCGCGGAATTACATTTGTCCTACGAGACGTAGAAGAATATCCGCTGTTTAGCGTTAAAAGTGATTATAAGGTGCCATCGAGCAAGCAAATACTAATATTCACTGTCGATGAAGTCCAGTGAATTAAATAAGAAGCTTGGGAAATAATTATTGGCAAGTATAGTGTATTGCACAACATTGCTGTGACATCACATATTACCCACGCGTATGTGGAGGGCAGATGCCTAGTGGAAATATACAGGTAATAGTGTTACAATTATCCTGAATAAGTGTGATTATAATAGTATGAGATATTTAAATTGCCAAAGTGGAAATTTCATCTTTGAAACGTCGTATAATTCACGGATGCTGCGTGATACAAAAGTAGCGTCACTAGCACGTGCAGCATTATAAAATAGTATTAGCTCACATGCTAATCCACATCTGCAAGATTAAGGCTGTGTCGTATTTTATAATTGAAGCCTATAATAGTCACGACGGACATTATAATTTTGGAAGTGAGAGGATGAATAATCACGCAACTTATTTCGCTACCCACGTGATTGGACTTTTATTCACCATGGTTGAAGCAGTCACCATGGGCTAATACCATCCCAGTATGGGGGGGGGGGTGACGTTTCTACAGGAACCAGCATGACGGTGGAACTTCCAGGACGATGAACGAGAGGGAAGGAGCCAAAATGCCATTTCCAGGCATATCCACGAAGATGTCGACAGGGACAAATCGAACCCTGGTCTTTGGGGGAGTCCAGATGGGAATCCTGATGAGGAGGATACCGATCCAGAGAGCCAGAGAGGTTTATGTACAACCCTTGTTGTGGAATAGAGAGCTGAGTGAGAGCTCCTCCATTTCGTGAGTTTTTGTCACACCCCTTCTTTGTTCTAGTTTCTGGTGGTATAGTAGTTTTAATGTAGTTTGTGAATCAACCACACTCAGTGTCAGCCATTTTTCTAGGTAGGGATGTAACTAGATTAGTTAGATGTCATTTATTTCAGTGTAGAGTGAGACACCCTTGGGGTCAGACATTTTGGTCAGCCCTGGTGCAGCTTGGTGAACGTCGTGGAACGTCAATGCCTACCTTTTTGCTGAACCTGATCGTAGTCATTTTGAGGCTATTTTGTTCAACCCTACTTGGGGTAATTTTCAAGTCTTTGCTGACTGTAGTTATGGCTATCAGATGCCTTGGTTATTAATTGACTGCATTCTTCGCAGCCATCCTTTGTTACACCCCTGACTGTCGTTAGAACGGTCGTATCATTTAGGTAGTCGACAGTAACTACCAGTTTGTAAATGCATTATATTTCATTTTGAATAAGCTCAGAAGCTATTCTTGGTCATGTTTGAACCTAACAACTAGAAGGAATGTTTCGTTGCCTAGCATCGAACGCGGTTCCCAACGTATCATTAAGCAGATCTAGTGTGTGAATCTGTGCCACATTTATCATATTTTTCTTGTGTCGTGTGAGACACGTTTTTATTTGATGTTCTAGCAACTACTGAGTTGCATTTTTAAAGCAAAGAGCTTCAGTTATTGTAAGTTTACTTTCATTTAGACGTCTTTGGTAGAAAGACGGAAGTGTATTACTATACTCAGATTTATAGCGTGCATTTGATACACGGACTCTGTAGAGATCCGTAACATATGGTAAAGTTTTTTATGAACCGGCCAAGTGCAGGTTTTGTATTGATTAAATCGCCGGCCTTGAATAAACTGGTTATGTAACCCAGTGACCTAGAGCACGCCTGCTTCATTGTGAGACAAAACTACTATAGACGAGGACAGAGTACAATTTGTATTCGCTTTTCCTTTCATTGCTACTTTGCTTATGGAGATCAGTTTCCACTCTTGTATTTGATCACTTGTTTTATGGATCGGTTTTTGTTAGTTTAACGCTTTGTTGCGTGTATTGTCGTATGACAGGTACAGTTATGTAAGGTTTTCTATAGGATGGTGAAGTCTACCCTGTTATAGCAGGATGTTATTGTATGCTTTGTCCGGGGATGATCCCGTTGACCAGATGTTATATGGAAGGTAACTGTTGTACAGGCCTATCCCAGAGTTATTGAACGCGAGCTTAGCGCCGCTGGTAACCCGTGTTATTGTGTGTCCGAGTTGTTATACTCGTTGATTATATTCCGACTGTTGAGTCGAGGCTTTTTGGTGGAGAATGATCTCAGTTGGAGACACTCCGTGCCCAGGCTATTGTCAATGTTATTCGCCATAAACCTACGATGAACCTATAAACCGACATTCTAATAATAAAATGCATAATTGTTGTAAAACAAGCCTAACTAACGATTCTTTCTATCTAACTTTGTTCTTTGCTTTCTGGAACTGTTGACATAGCCGTGCAGTTGAAGATAATTTCCTTGTGAGGAAACGACTAGGACAGTTGACATTTTTGTAGCGACCTGAAGCATGTGCGAACCTAGAGTTCGTAGCTTGTGGAGCTCAGGCCATGCGATGTCAGACGTGGTCTCAACTGCGCATTCGTCACCGTAACTATACACATTAGATGACTATGGTTTACAAAGAGTAAACCAAGGTGTAGGCAGGAATTTTTAATAAAACTACTGTGTCTATTTCGTTATTAATTTATGATGTCAAGTGTATTAAACCCTACATGTTACTTTATTGTGTGCTGTTAGCACATAGTTATTAAGCATAATTAAATTGTTTGTTTTTCATGGCTGTACACTTAGCTTTTGGATGTAATTGTTTTCTTTTACGGACGTCATCGCCGTGAATTTTGTTAATTGATAGGACTTAGCTAGTTGAATTAATGTCAAATTTAAATGTCGAAATGGTACCATCCTAACCTAGATTTGTTTTGCTACCCTGTTAAATGTAAATTCAGATATTAGCTTGATCTTGTAACTTGAACTAGGGACTTGCGTCGTTCCATATTCCTAGCGTTGCTGTTGTTGCTTTATCATTGTAAGTTAGATCTTTCGCGAGGGTTTTCAGTAACTTCTCAGGTAGGGGACCTGTTCTTTATCTTAGTTTATTTATTAATTTGCGGACTAGACGATTATAACCCTCCAAACTAGGCTAGGGGCTTGTGAATTTTAATAAATTTTCACGGTGTTTTACATGAGTCTGGATGTTTATTTTCTCAGTCTAGTTTTAAGGTGAACCTTTCCTTAGGCGGTCTATGACCATCGTCACCATGTACCACGATCCCTGTGGACTACGGACTCTCGTGCCGCTTTAGCCTTTTTGGAAGGTCACCTGATCCTCACGGTACTTTTTATTCGATTTATGTGTCGTTAGTTGAGTCATCGTGGTTGTTGACATCAACTAAACGGTCACAATATATATATATACATACATAAATTATATATAAAGTTTTGAACTGACGGTGGTTTTGGGGTCTGGGGGATGTGAAACGCGAAGATATGTTGAAATTTTCCGGAAGTCGAAACATGGGACCCATTGCAATAGTTAGCTTTCTAATGAAATCTACCTAAAACGGTGAAAATCTGTAAATAAATAGAAAATATTTCGTTAAATAAGAAATATTTAAACACATAACTATCCGGGCATTAGATGTGTGTAGTTGTAATTATATCAGTTGAATAAAGACAGAAGTGTTAACGTTCAGCAATAATTTTAACCAATTTCAGCACTGGAAATGAGCCTCCGTGGCTTAGGCAGCAGCAGGCCGGCCTCTCACCGCTGGGTCCGTGGTTCCAATTCCGGTCACTCCATGTAAGATTTGTGCTGGACAAAGCGGAGGCAGTCATGTTTTTCACCTAGTACTCCGGTTTTCCCTGTCAAAAATTTCCTTCCAGCAACACTCTCCACTGTCATTTCATTTCATCTGTCATTGATATACTCATTGCCCAGGGGAGTGCGACAGGCGTCTGAAGCCCTGACAGTTCATATCCTCGCCGCTAGATGGGGGCTTCATTCATTCCATTCCTTGACACAGTCGGTCGCCTGGGAGCAGGCTGTGGATTTTCACTTTTCAACACTGGGTAGACGGAAATCTCTAAAAGCGGAATGATAATCCAAGCCTATTATTAGTTTCTGCGTACAATGGGTGTGGTCTACTCTGCAGGAGAAGCTATCTTGGCTTATAAATTGCTGCGAAAATTATAGACTTTATAACATTCAAAGCTTCAAATAATTACTGTGATGTTACTCGCACACCAGCCAAAAAATTTCAACCTAATTAGGCACTGCCTCTTTTAGCAATAGAGCAATATAAAATCAATTATGTGTAGAGATACAGCATGTGATTACCGGAATACTCATCGTTGTTAAAACAATTTACCGCCTTCAATACTGTGTTATTAGCTGCGCTCCCCAGTGGCTCTAAAAGGCGATAATAGTGTGCAAGCATCCACACTGATGCTTTGTCTCTCTTACGAGAGTTGTTCTTTCTTTCTTTCTTTCTTTCTTTCTTTCTTTCTTTCTTTCTTTCTTTCAAAGTCCGATGTAACATTTAAATAGAAAATGACAAGTGTAAATAACAAAATGAATTCATAGTTAGTTAGTTAGTTAGTTATTGTTGTTTTAAGGGGAGGAACTACGAAGTCAACTGCCCCTCTTATCACAGATTAAGGTATACAAATTTGGAATGGAATTTAAAATTTACAGGTGGACACCTAAATTTGAAACGACCGAAAATTAATAAAACAAAAATGAATTCATTACCAAAGCGTGTTTAGTTTTTAACATATTCACCGCGAAGATTGAGTTATTTGTCATATCGATGGTACACAAGACAATGATGATGATGATGATGATGATAATTTTTGTTTTAAGGGGCATAACATCTAGGTTATCGGCCCCTAATGGTTTGGGTGATAGTGAAAATTAAAGGTGATCAAATGAAACCTACAACTAAAACTAACTACTGACTTACAAACTAGAAGAGGAAATGGGAAACAAAAAGGAGAAGAATGTAAGTAAAAGGCAGGAGGAAATAAAATGCTCTTAATCCTCGAAGAATGAGAATTGAGGGACTTGGAAGGAAGGAGAGCCAAGAAAGGCAGAATGGAAAAGGAAAGTGGAGAGGGTCGACCTGGAAGGCTATGGAAAAGGGGGGTAATTGACCCAGCTCTGGTCGCCAAATCCCGAGCTCACCAACAGTGAGCCCTTGAGTGTGTAGCACAATCCAGGGTGCACCAGAAGTGTTGGGGCTACATACACCCTGCATCCTTTAGGGCCTTCAGCAGAAGGCAGGAGATCCCATGAAAAGAAAAAGAAGGCTGACCCCTCTAAGAATAAGGGTATCAGGAAAGATGAGACAAGGGTCAATTAAGGTGGGAAATTGCAAGACTCCCTAGGCTTCGGATACCCTAATACCGTCGGGGTCGGAAGAGAACAAGTGTCGACCAAGGGAGGCCGACAGGAAACATAACTGAAAGGAGCCCGGCACAAGTAAGTGGAACCAATGCAGGACTCAGCTGGGCTCCCGTGGTCGCTATTGCACGTCCCACAAGTTGTGAGCCCCTGGGGGGACCAGGCATCAATTCAATGTAGTCCTATCTGTTCGCTATGTGGACTACGATGTGAACAGTACCACCTGCTTGAGTGCACAGCAAGGACAAGATCACTAAGATTTTACGCAGAGGACACAAAACTTTGTGTAAAGTTTTGTATAAGTACACAGTGTTCGTATTAAATCTTATTATTAATTAATGAGAACAATTATTGTTCTTTCAATGGGCCTAACATCTAGGTGATCGGCCCCAAATGGTTTGGATAAAAACTAGAACTAAACCTAGCTAAAGTCTTAGAACTAATTGGAGTTCGAGTGGGGAACCACTGAAAACTGCTTCTAAGATGACTGATTTAAGAATTGAAGCTTCTTCCTTTCGGTTTCACGTAACGAGGCTGGGTGTAACCTTATCATACGACAATTACACATTAAGAAAATCCGTTGGTGTACATAAAACCTGCCTCGTCAGTGACATAAAAATAGAAAGCATTTCGCTGTTCGTGGTCCTCTTTAATGGCTCCCACGTAAACTATAAAACAGATGAAGGAACAATTACACTGCATCGTTATTGGACAAACGTTGTTACATATTAATGAGTCGTGTGTGGGTTTATAAACAAGCCTCTATAAACAGCGAGACTATTGAGGTTTAAATACAGCCTACCTGTAGTCCGAGACAAGGACATTACAAGATGATGATGATGCAGCAAGGATATAAACAGACTTGCTAGAGCAAGGATCTTAAGCAAGCCTTTATGTGTGATTAGCGTAATTCAAGTACAGCCTACCTGTTTTTCAATGCGAGGACATTACTAACTGTGATATTTCAGGTTGTGATGATGATGATGATGATGATGATAATTGTTGTTTTAAGAGGCCTAACATCTAGGTTATCGGCCCCTGATGGTTTGGGTGATCGTGAAGATGAAAAAGAAATGCAAACATAAAACTAAAACTAACTACTAACCTACATACTAGAAGAAGAAATGGAAAACAAAAGGAGAATAAGGCAAATAAAGGACAGGAGGAAAAGAAATGTCCTCAACCCTCGAAGAATGCGGATTGAGGGACATGGAATGAAGGAGAGCCATGAAAGGCAGATAGGAAAGTGAAAGAGGAGAGGGTCTTCCCCAAAGGTAAGGGACAAAAGGGGAAAACGGACCCAGCTCAGGAATCCCTCGGGGTCGCCAACTCCCGAACTCACCAGCCGTGAGCCCCTGAGGGTGTAGCATTATCTAGGGTGCACCAGAAGTGGTGGGGCTACATACACCTGGCCTCCTTGAGGGCCTTGAGCAGAAGGCAGGAGATAACATGAAAAGAAAAAGAAGGCTGACCCCTCGAAGAAGGAGGGTGTCAGAAAAGATGAGACAAGGGCCAATTAAGGCGGGAAATGAAGAGACTCTCTAGGCCTCGGATACCCTAATACCGTCGGGGTTGGAAGAGATCCAGAGTTGACCAAGGGAGGTCGACAGGAAAGAAGACAGAGAGGAGCCCGGCACAAGTGGAAGCAATGCCGGACTCAGTTGGGGCCCCGTGGTCACCAACCCACGTCCCACTAGATGTGAGCCCCTGGGGGGATTTCAGGTTTTCAGCAAGGATCTGGACAGACGCGCTAGCGCAACCCTATCAAAGTGTGGAGAAAGGTTTGTCCTAAACTTTCCCATAAAGGAAATTGCATGAAGCATAAGCTTGGACAAAATAGCAAAGCAGTAGCTTGCCATGGTGGGTGAGTGGTTATCGTGTTGGACTACCAACCCCAAGCTTGCAGGTTCGCCCCTGGCCGTGATTTTTGAAAGGCGACAAAATCACGACACGCATATCATACGTTGTTGGCATGTTAAAGAACCCATTTGAATTCAGTAGGCCATGTTCTAAATGGCAAAATTAATCTCGGGATTTTCCGCCAACACAGAAGTTCCTCCTTTCTCTACTAGAAAGTGCTATAGTGTCGAGGAGCTTAGATATCTAACCTCCTTGACTTTCATAGCGTTCCAAGGAACAACAAAATTTGACATGCAAGCTGCCCTTTGGGCGTCATATAACAAAGCTTGCACCCGGCACCCGAGGTCATACGATATTATTATTATAGCAAAGCAATAAGTAGCAATTAGCCTGAACGTAAAGCGGGAAATGGGAATAAGGAAGTATGTCCAGAAAATCAAACATAGAATTAATATTTTTATGGCTATAATAATCCGCAAATCATAAATAAAGTTTTAGATTAATATCACAGATAATATTGCAAGTACTTAAGTGCATTTAACATAATGAATTGGCTTTAAGATATCAAGCATGAACGGGTTCAAAAACAGAAGCCCTGATTAAAAGGAGAGCAATATAAATCCTTGCTTCTGACCAGAGAGAAGAAATTCTAAATATAAGTCTCAGTAATGTTTCTAGGTTTGTGCCGTGCCTTGTGTGGGGATTCGCCTAGGACACGAAGCTGGCTCATCAGCGGGCTCTTGGTGCCCACGCCCGGACCCGAGATTGCAATTTCTAGTTCACTTTTAGCATTGGAAAAGGACACTGCTTCCTGATTGGCTATTTTGACGAAACACGTCTGTAGTCGGCGTAGATATAGGGTGGAACCTATCAGCGGTGTCGTTCCAGGTTTGAAAAAAATATGTAGAACTCTCGCTGTGTTAACTTCATAATTTCTTGGTACCCGTATAAATTGTAATGCGCCTTGCAATATTTGCATGATCATTGTTCCTATGCCATAAGTGTTTCTATATCTTCTTAAATCAAGAAGAATGATCACCAAAATGTTTTTATCGATTAACCCCCCCCCCCTGTAGCCTACCATTTGGGTGATTCTACAAATAGAGGACACTTGTGGTCCTATGGCTGGCTGTATAGAGTTAATTATTCCAACAACACAGTTCTATGAAAATGCATCATTGCATAAATGAATATCTTACAAATAGACTAGATTTTAACAAAATCGTTTATGTATTTATTTATTCAGTTAATTAGTCCTTAACTGCTTATGACAGACAATACAGTGCAGCAAGTCTTGTATTTTCTAGGACTACGGCATAACTAATGATCTCGGAACTTCTTGGCTATCCCTGTCCGGCAGAGCCGATGACGTGAACTGGGCGTGTTTCCTTGTCCAGGCAGTCAAGTGACCATGTGCAATTATTTACGCGCACTATCTCGACTCGGCGAACAGACTATAGTTTTCATTATGATATTAGGGGCCGATAACCTCCATGTTAGGCCCCTTAAAACAACAATTATCATCATCATCATCATCATCATCATTATGATACAGTTTCTCCCACCAATCAGAGCTCAAGATTTTCATTATGAAACAGTTGTGTGATCAATTAGGTACTTGATATCCGATCAAAGCATACACAAAATGGGGAATATGACAAAGAAATAGCACTGTACCTTAATATCCGCAACTCCAATTTCTACACAGGGCATTGCGTACGATTTCGCCGACAATTTTAGTGAATGTTGTTGTTGATATAAACACACCAGAATATCATGGAGGCAGCAAGCATTTGACATTAGATCCACGGAAATCAATCAATAACCCAGCTCATTTCAATAAAGGGATTTCTTATGAGAAACTTTGCCGCCAGATGTCATGACTGTTCTATTTGGTACTCCATTGATTTGCCTTCCGTTGACATTCTATACGCATTGAATTTGGAGAATAACTTGTTGATACTGTAATACGTTACATTTTAATTTTAAAGCATTTGTAACAGCCTATTGTGTGTTATTTGACGAAAATAACAAAATGATCCCACATAGTACCTGTGAGCTATCTGTTGGCGCTAGTTCAGGATAAACAATTTTTCAAAGCTTTGGAATTTGTTATTGGGCAGTGAGCAAATGCTGAGCCCACACAATTACCAAGAAGAAGAAGAAGAACAAGAAGAGGAAGAAGATGAAGAACAACCAAGCTTTGGAAGATCTTTGACCCTTAGACGGAGCCCAGCACATGCGCTCTCTTCACTAAAATCAACTGACAGAATCTCGACAGATATTTATGAATATATATGTTAGAACATATAATAAAGTTATAATTATCGTCAAACGTAAACAGTAGTGTTCGAAATCTCTAAATGAAGCAACACAGTTAATATTTTACATATTCTGTAGTTGCTGTCGCACCATAATTCTTCTTCAGTAAGTATGGGTCCGAAGTCTTCACTTAGCACATCATTTGCTCAACACGCTGTCTTCATTCATTAGCGTTAGGCTAGTTAATTTCTCAACAAACACGCGGTAAGTATGAGCTTAAACTGCATTTTAATCACGTTTGAAAAAGAAGTATTTTCTCCATATGCAGAATGGAATATTTTAAAGGCGTTTTGCTATCAGGTGTTACAGGCATTTTGTAGTAATAGCTAAAATATTAATAAACATACTCCTGTGAAGTATTTTAATGGCATCCGTTTTCGAATCCTGGTAAAGGTATGTTACACTAAGTAAAAGGGAAACTCCCAGCACTTATATCGTTAACTCTAAGTCACGGTGTATTGCACTTTTAAACAAAACAATGTAACACTGTACAGCTTTGATTATTATTATTATTATTATTATTATTATTATTATTATTATTATGTCCGGCTCTGTGGCTAAATGGTTAGCGCGCTAGGCTTTGGCCCGAAGTGTCCCGGGTTCGATTCCCGGCCGAGCCATCCTGGATTTTAATCTCCTGGGGTTAATTCCCGTGGCCCGGGGACTGGGTGTATGTGCCGTCTTCATCATCACATCATCCTCATTACGACGCGCAGGTCGCCCACGGGCGTCAACTAGAGAGACCTGCACTAGGCCTCTCCGGAGGCCACACGATCATTATCATTATAATAATAATAATAATTATTATTATTATTATTATTATTATTATTATTATTATTATTATTTTCTCCCTGCTATGGATCACGTTACTTCAACTGTTACCGTCTTTGAGCTTTAATCTTTTCCCAGTAGTCCTTCATCCATTTCCTGTGCGCCTCCTTTCCGTCAGCCATCCACTTCTTGCCTGTTCTCAGTTATTATTATTATTATTATTATTATTATTATTATTATTATTATTATTATTATTATTTAAATTTACGCTTTCACGACCTGGAATATTATTCATATCATCCATTTTGGGCTTACGTCGTATGAAAATGATTAAAATACCCTAATCATTTTGCAGGGGACCGTTCTGTTCTATTGGAATCGCTGGCGCTTTCGAAGCGGGTTTAACCCGAAAAGGATGATACTAATTCTTTATATCATTATCTTTCTGGAATCCTTCATAGGGAGGTTATGGCTGCTTGAGTTCTTAGTTCTCGCAGTAAAGAGGCGCAGGTGCGCTTCATAAAAAGGAGGTAGCGCGTAGTTCGCTACTCCTATGGGGGTCCAAACGGGAACACCAAGAACAGCTGATGAGTCAGCTTGGTGTCCTAAGCGAAACCCCACACAAGACATGGTACAACCAAGAAAAATTCCTGATTTTTAGCCTACTTTTCACATTTTGCAAAAATGAGGAAAAAGTAGACTTATGACATCGATCCGGGCAAATGTGTGTCTGTCTGTCTATCCTTCTGTCTGCCTGTCCTTCTGTGTGTCTGTCTGTCTGTCTTTCTGGCTGACTGGCTGGCTGGCTGGCTGTGTGTGTGCCCCCCCCCCCCTATCAACTCCTAAATGGCTGCAGAAATCGAAACAAAATTTGCTAGGTGTAAAGATCTATACCTGAAGAGCTCAATACCATATTTGAAAACGATGTCAGTGCTACCAACTGCTGAAAAATCGCAATTGAAATTTGAGCTCCATGTTCGATATCTTGGAAGGTATGAATGGGAGCTATTTCAAAATTGGTACACGTGTAGATATTAATACTTTAGTTTAATTTCCAGGAGGCCACACATGGCAGTGTTGCCAAACTGATTCTAAGCCTGCTGATAGTTCAAATTTTTAAATGCATATAACTTCTACACTATCAATTTGAATTCAACCAAATTTCATATGTGCTATGTGCACATAAACAGACATAACTGAGCGTATCCTTAAGGGCCACCAGGGCTGCCAACTGTTAATAAATGCTGTCTCTATTTTTGTTACCCTAATATTAATATATCAGAAAGTATGTAAGCCAATATCTTTAAGCTTTGCACAGGTATAGTACCTGGCATTCTAGGTTAATTTGGAGTAACTAATATACGTCAGTACTGCCAACTTGATTCTAAGCCTGCTGATAGGTCCAATTTAAAATGCATGTAACTTCTATACTAACTAATGGATTTCATTCAAAATTGGCACATTAATAGATCATATTATTTCAGATTATTTTGACCAATACAAGCACGACATTGTTGCCAACATGATTTTACGCGCGCTGTTAGATCCAATGTTTAACTGCATGTAACGTCCATGCTATCCATTGGACTTCAACTAAATTTCGTATTCTTTACCCTAAGAGATGGAACTAAGAATATATTCAGTCACCAGAGCTGCCAACTGTAGTGCTCCATTAGGCTACATTAGCCAGGTATACAGTATTTCGAACTAATTAGAAATTTCGATATTACCAACTTAATTTTGCCATTATTCTAGATAGATCCTTATAGATTGATCATGGGCATGAATCTTAAATTTTAAGAAAAGTAGGCTCTTTAGTTCGTCAGGGAACTTCTTTTTTTACATAGTTATTCCCATCTGTGGAGCGCAATGTCATTTATTTCGCTAATAATGTATTTTTCTTCTCCCAAAATCTCTTCATCTGGGCACTGAAAGCTTCCTCCCCTCTACAGTCATTGATTTCTTGGTCCTGGTACTCACTTTCTCAGAGAAATGAGGCTTGTTGATTAATACTCTGAACTGGAGTCAATATTGTATAATTTCCTCTGTGAAGGTCTTTTTCTACTCGTATTTGAGAGAGCAAGGTTGAGAATCCTTTTGGTGAGCCTGTCATTGTTCATTCTGAGAATGTGACCGTAGAAACTTCAGTCGCCTTTTACTGAAAGTGTTCATGATCTTTTTAGCATGCTGATAAAGCTCCTGAGACGTCCATTTCTTCTTCTTCTTCTTCTTCTTCTTCTCTTCTTCTTATTATTACTATTATTATTATGATTAATATTATCTCTATCTCTATATAAATAAAAATGAAAGTTTGTCTGTTTTTTCTGAATTTCCACAGAAATTTGCGTTATTTGCGCGTTTCAGACTGTTTTATGACCGATGCGCGCAAAAATAATTTTTTTGTCTGTCTGTCTGTCTGTCTGTCTGTCTGTCTGTTTGTTAGTCTGTCTGTCTGTCTGTCTGTCTGTGGACAAGTATGTGTCCTTATAACTTGAGAACGGCTGGGTGGATCAACGTAAAATTTGATACAGATATCCTTCAGAGGCACGACACTAATCATTGATGTAATTCTTCTCCGTACCTCTCATAAAAACGGTCCAATCCCCTTAAAATACATGCTGAAATAGACGTAGAAGGGTGAGACAAAGCTCATTTTCAGCCCCTCAATGTGAGAAACGAAACTCGGGGGCCCTTTTAAGGCCCTGAAACCAACAGTTTTTGAGATATTCCAAGAAAATTAATTTCACTAAATAAATTAATGAAAGAATGCATGCCGGTAACCATGACAACTGAATCTCAGAGGTACATCTATTTCTGTAAGACGCAAGGCAATTCCATTTATTACATTACTGTGAAGGTTTTCAAACGGCTATAAGGTTATAACGGATCCAAATTAAGCTGAAATATTCATTAATACATACAATGCGCTTAAGGGGTCAAAGGGTACTCTAGATTTTTTTCACGCGATTTACACGTGCGGGTATGGTACGGAAGGTCTATTATATCCCTTCTCTATTATAAATGTTTGTCTGTTTTTTCTGAATTTCCACGGAAATTTGCGATAATTTCCCGTTTCAGACTGTTTTGTCACGGATGCACGCAAAAATATTTTTTGGTCTGTCTGTTTGTCTGTGGACAATTTTTTGTGTCCTTATAACTCGAGAACGGCTGGGTGGATTAACGTAAAATTTGATACAGATATCCATCAGAGGCACGACACTAATCATTGATGTAACTCTTCTCCGTGCCTCTCATAACAGGGGGCCTACCCCCTTAAAATACTGTACATGCTGAAATAAGCGTAGAAGGGTGAGACAAAGCTCATTTTCAGTCCCTCAATGTGAGAAACGAAACTCGGGGGCCCTAAAAAGGCCCCTAAAACCACTTTTTAAGGCCCTAAAACAAACAATTCTTGAGATATACCCAGAAAACTAATTTCACTTAATAAATTAATGAAAGAATGCTTGCCGGTAACAATGGCAACAGAATCTCAGAGGTCCATCTATTTCTGTAAGATGCAATGCAATTCCATTTGTTACATTACTGTGAAGGTTTGCAAACGGCAATAAGGTAATAACAGATCCAAATTAAGCTGAAATATTCATCAATACATATAATGCGCTTAAGAGGTCAAGGGGTTCTCTAGAATTTTTTAACGCGATTTACACGTGCGGGTATGGTACGGAAGGTCTATTATATTCCTATCCCTATATTATTATTATTATTATTATTATTATTATTATTATTATTATTATGGCGTACAACGACGGGACAAAGCTCATTTTCAACCCCTTGGTGTCAGAAACAAAACTCGGGGCCCCTTAAGAGCCGTAAAGGGTCCCCGAAATCTATAGTTTAAGGCTCTAAAACCAACAGTTTCTTAGATATTCCCAGAAAACTAATTTCATTATTAAACTAATGAAGGAATGCAAGCCAGTAACCAAGAGAACAGTGTCTCAAGAGGTGACATCCAACTTTCCATCTATTTCTGGAAGAAGTAATGCCACTCCATTTATTACATTTCTGTGAAAGTTTACAAATGGCTCTAAGGTTATCATGGAACCAACGAAAACTGTAAAATTCATCAATGTGCTTAAGGGGTTCAAGGAGTACCCTAGATTTTTTTCACACGACTTACACGTGCGATATGTCGTACAGAAGGTCTATTATATCTCCAAACAGCAACATTATTTTCAAAGAATCCTGATTTGAAATAGTAGACTATTCTTTGCTGATTTTAGGAATTTGGGCCATTGGAGGCTAAAAACCTAAATTTTCATTGACCACAAGCCTTTATAATTTATAAAAGGGGTCTTCCTGTTGTTGGGCACTTGACACAACGGTTAGGGTCAGTTTGTATGTGACGTGTATTGTGATTCGTCTACGAGGTTTTCAATTTTATTTTCACGTCAGGAAGAACACGTTAGGTAAATTTAGTTTGAGTGCACATTTTAACTAATCATTTTTCTTTGTTAACAAACAGGTTCCAAGCCCCTAACCATTGCAACAGTAGCTCAATTGTTAACGTCTGTTTATTATTACCGAAGACCGTTCGAAGAATGGGTACTTCTGCTAGTACAATATAAGTTTACCATAATTATCATCATCATCATCTCATACAGGAGATCAAAGAAAGCCTAAAGGCAACGGGCCCTCCATTTGTGTATTCCGGTAACGTTCTCGCCTGTTGAGCTCAAGGTTGCAGCATCGAATCCTGGCGCAGTCAGTTGGCATTTGAGGGTGCGCATATGTGAGGGAGACATGTCAGTAGATTTAATGCCCCCCTCCACCAGGGGCTCACATCTTGTGGGAAGTGGGTTGGCGACCACGTGGCCCCAGCTGAGTCCGGCATTGCTTCCACTTACTTGTGCCCGGCTCCTCTCCGTCTTCTTTCCTGTCGACCTCACTTGGTCAACTCTTGTTCTCTTCCGAACCCGACGGTATTAGGGTATCCGAGGCCTAGGGAGTCTCTTACTTTGCCGCCTTAATTGGCCCTTGTCTCATCTTTTCTGATACCCTCCTTCTGCGAGGGGTCAGCCTTCTTTTTCTTTTCATGTTCTCTCCTGCCTTCTGCTCAAGGCCCTCAAGGAGGCAGGGTGTATGTAGCCCCAGCACGTCTGGTGCAACCTGGATATTGCTACACCCTCAGGGGCTCACGGCTGGTGAGTTCGGGAGTTGGCGACCCCGAGGGATTCCTGAGCTGGGTCCGGTTTCCCCCTTTTATCCATTACCTGTGGGGTGGACCCTCTCCTCTTTCACTTTCCTATCTGCCTTTCATGACTCTTCTTCCTTCCAAGTCCCTCAATCCGCATCCTTCGAGGGTTGAGGGCATTTCTTTTCCTCCTGTCCTTTATTTGCCTTATTCTCCTTTTGTTTTCCATTTCTTCTTCTAGTATATAAGTTAGTAGTTAGTTTTAGTTATAGTTTACATTTCATTTTCATCTTCACGATCACCCAAACCATTAGGGACTGATAACCTAGATGTTAGGCCCCTTAAAACAACAATTATCATCAACATCATCAGATTTACTGGCACGTTAAAGATCCCCTTCGGGGCGAAATTCCGGCACCCCGGTGTCTCTAAAAGGCACAGAAGTTGAAAGGGACGCAAAACCAATAACATTATTATTGTCATGTTTATTCGTATGTTCTTAGTTAGCTAAACTTATCAACAACCAACAACCCCTGGCACTATACAGCCCATGAAGGCCCTAGGCCGACCAAGCGACCGCTGCCCAGCCATTTGGCCTGAGGAAATTGGGGTGACGCGTGATTAGCGCATCGGGTCCCCTCGGCCGTTAATCTTGGTTTTCGTGATCGGGGCGCTGCCTCACTGTCAGGCAGCTACTCAATTGTCTTCACGAGGCTGAGTGCACCCCGTTCCAGCCCTCACGTCAGTTTTAAAATCCCTGACGGAGCCGGGAATCGAACCGGGGCCTCCGGGTGAGAGGCAGGCACGCTACCCCACCACCATGGGGCTTTTTTGATCTCCTGTATGAGATGATGATGATGATGATTATGATGATGATGATGATGATGATTGGTTTTTTTTTTTGCCATGCTGAAACTCTAAAATAAGTAGAAATGTTTGGACTAATTCATCCTCGGCTACGTATCATTTTTCGACGGAGAACGTAAAATTAAAATGATTATGATGGCTAGTTTTGCCGAAATCGTGAGTTTTGTGAGATACTACCATAAACAAGATGCTCAGAAAAGTACATATAGCCTACTTTCTCCTAAATGTATGGGTTTAGTTATAACTAGGGCTCGGATTCGAGCATATTTGCATATTTTTTTCCTGAATAGTACACATTGAAAGAAGCCTTTCGGTGGCGTTTTCACCTCTCTGGGACCAACAAAATTGAAATTTATCGAGCATATAAATGCATAAAACCGCGGTTTTCAGAAGCATATACTGTAAATGCATATTCTTGTGGTTTTCGTCTAAATAGTTTCTTCGAATTCTCCTCCGAATTCGGGCCCTGACAATCCTTAAGTTCGAAAACAGAAATAATTATTGAAAAGCCTATCTGGTGCGAATAATAGAACCGCAGGCTTTTAACCTTTTGTGAGGTCGTTCTCGTCATTGAAACTTTTAATGATTGATTTAAGAAAATCATTCAAAACTGAAAACATAGAAAATTTCTTGTTGTATGCAGATCTACTTCATTGACTCGCCTAATTCTGAACATTTTGTAAATGAACTTTTAAACTGTATCTTTTATAAGAGCACTTCTCTTATATATACTTGTAAAACTTGAATGCGAGTATATTGCAGTGAATCATACATACAATTAGAAAATAAAGCTCGTATTTAAAGGTATGTTATTGGTTTTTTCGTTTCACTTTCCTTTCTATAGTTTTTAACGGTGTTTTTCGAGCATATTCTGCATATTTAACCGCATATAATGGGGGTTTCGAGCATATTCTGCATATTTAACCGCATATAATGGGGGTTTCGAGCATATCTATCGAGCATATAATGGGTTCATAATGGGGTTTTCGAGCATATAATGGGTTTTTCGAGCATATCTACCGAGCATAAAACACATGGTTTTCGAGCATATCTGGAGATTTTATCGACCATATCGATCCGAGCCCTAGTTATAACTCTTTGTCCTGATCACCTCCTATTTTCTTCCTATTCGAAGTGTAAAATGCCTCTCAACAGTATGAAATACCGGTACTGGATTTGAGTAGCGGCGTACAAACCATAGTTTATGATTTACCCCAGCATTTTACAATTTCATCAGCAAACAATCCAAACAACGTAGGAATTCAGTATATTAACACCGACTACTTACAATAATTGAAACAGAAACAAAACTTTATTGGCCTAAACGTATCACTGGTTGAAGTACATTTAATAAACCTACTGCACAGCTAATTTTTATTCGCACCTATCCTCGGGGGCATTTCCTCTATCGGCAACAAGAGAATTTTTTTCAAGTGCACCGTATGCATGGGTTTACTAACTGGCAATGTTAAGACCGTTAAGGAGCGCAGCTCGCATCTACAGTAGTAGGCCGTGGTTAGCACACGGGTAGTTCAACTGGTTGCTAGTAGATGTCACTCGTGCAGATCCGGTAGCGAACTTTGTTTCATTAAATATATATTTCCCATTGCAAAATGTACAACATAACGCTCAATTTGATAACATATCAGTACTTTAAATATATATATATATATATAAAGTCAAGAAAAAATACAACTCTTATAGGTTTTGAACCCCAGCCGACCGGGTGAGAGACCAAAGCCCTAACCACAGAGCCAATCGTGTGCACCGAAGTCAAACGTTATCAATAAATTTACATACAGTGTCGCAATAAAGACTTGGGCTAAACGATTTCTTCACTGGAATATATATTCATCATAATCAATTTCATACAAAGTTTATACTCTATTATTTCTATCTGTAGGCCATATTGCAAGCCACATACATTAATGAAATACAGGTCAGAACGAGAGATCAGCTGCCATCTTGTCTTGTAACCGAAACGACTCAGCTTTTAAAATCACTTTTTCTGTATAATATTATAATATAAACTTTTAATATCGAACGGGTCACGTCCTTTAGAACAGTTTAAAACATTCTCGGTTCGATAATCGGAACTGGTGGTTTCCAAGTCGTGGATTTTAAAGATTTGATAATTCACACGGCCACCATCCTGAAATGGTATGGCTGATGACCTTGTATTTAAGGCGCAAGACGCAAGGAAATTATTGTGGAAAATAGTGGGACCAAGGATCTTGCCAGGTGGAAGACGATGGTACAAACCAAATTGCAAAACACCAGGAAAACCTCGCCGTTGCCATCAGAAGGAGACACCTGGCTTTCTACGGCCACCTGTACAGAATGGACCACCACAGACTGTCTTATAAGATCTTCAAGGTAGCCAAGAAGGGTAAAGCCACTGGGTCCTTGTGGAACAAACTAATTGAGAAGGATCTTGCTGAACTTAATATTCAGCAAGATACAATAAATGACAGGAATAACTACCGTCTGGCAGTTGAAACCAGGCCTTTCCTCACATCCAATACAGAAGTTCACCACAACGCGTCCAGGAAATGGTCCGAGGAACTTAAGATAGAGTTCTGCCAGAAAATGAAAGATTACTGCTCCAATAGAAAGGGATGATGATGATGATGATAATTGTTGTTTTAAGGGGCCTAACATCTAGGTTATCGGCCCCTGATGGTTTGGGTGATCGTGAAGATGAAAATGAAAAGCGAACTTAAAACTAAAACTAACTACTAACCTACTTACTAGAAGAAGAAATGGAAAACTAAAGGAGAATAAGGCAAATAAAGGACAGGAGGAAAAGAAATGCCCTCAACCCTCGAAGCAGGCGGATTGAGGGACTTGGAAGGAAGGAGAGCCATGAAAGGCAGACAGGAAAGTGAAAGAGGAGAGGGTCCGCCCCAAAGGTAAGGGACAGAAAGGGGAAAACGGACCCAGCTCAGGAATCCCTCGGGGTCGCCAACTGCCGAACTCACCAGCCGTGAGCCCCTGAGGGTGTAGCATTATCTAGGGTGCACCAAAAGTGGTGGGGCTACATACACCCGGCCTCCTTGAGGGCCTTAAGCAGAAGGCAGGAGATAACATGAAAAGAAAAAGAAGGCTGACCCCTCGCAGAAGGAGGGAATCAGAAAAGATGAGACAAGGGCCAATTAAGGCGGGAAAGGAAGTGACTCCCTAGGCCTCGGATACCCTAATACCGTCGGGGTCGGAAGAGAACAAGATTTGACCAAGTGAGGTCGACAGGAAAGAAGACAGAGAGGAGCCCGGCACAAGTAAGTGGAAGCAATGCCGGACTCAGCTGGGGCCCCGTGGTCGCCAACCCACGCCCACTAGAAGGGAGCCCCTGGGGGGCCAATAGAAAGGCTCAAGATTCCAGAAAAAAGCAGCCGGCAATCAATCCACCAAAAACATAAGAAGTCTACCTTTTCCTTTCCTTCGGTGGCGTAGTCGGTAGCATGCTGAACTGCTATGCCCAAGATAGCGGGTTCAAATCCGGCCGAAGTCGTCGGATTTTTTAAGAGCGTTAAAAATCCTTCAGTATGCCTTCCTTCGGAGGGGAAGTAAAGCCGGCGGTCCCATGTCATAGATTTATGGCATGTAAAAGATCCTTTCACAGACTAAACTTGTGTAAAGCAAAATTTGTTAGGTTAGATTTCGTCAGAACGCTCTATCAAAGTTCCAACGTTCGCTACTAGGTATCATTGATATCTGGTGGCGAAAGTTGGAACTACTTGAAATTGAACGTAACTTGTAGCTCACCTTTAGGGTGTCCGCTGGAAGCAGCTACAGACTCAGGCGAGCCGTACGTGTCCTCGGACACTCCCGGCACTAAAAGCCATACGATAAATAAATACATCCTTTCACCATTAGAAGTATTGAAATAGCTGGGAATTCACCACTCACCAGGCATGCTGCAACTGCTTGCATGACTCATGCAAATAAGATACTTTTACGTGTAGACAGTCGAGTTGAATCAGCATCTTTCGTGTTGCTCTAAAAACAGGGATATCCAATTATTTTTACTGAAGATCAAAAATACTATTTGCCAGAATGGGACAATTTCTTACTGTCAAAACTTGTAATGAAAACATTATTATTCCCGTTCGTGCAACAGCATTTTAATTGAAGAATGGTTCTCAGGGGAGCTTGTGCTCGGGACCAATTTTTGGCTCGTATGACGAGAGGAGCACCAAATGTCATTTAATGAGCATCGTGGTGCACGCGAGCGCCTGGTGTACACTCTACCCCCACTACTAAAGAGAGATTTTAACTGCACATCTTGGTAGAATCATTTATCACATGTGCCAGTTTGTATGGTTAAGCCGAGTGGTCATTGGGGAGGAAGAGTATGGACTTGAAGTTCATTAACATTTTGCTGCTTGAGCCATCATAGATCGTAACTTGTGTTAATTAAAGTACTTGATAGCAGAGGGAGGAATCCTCTGTCAACGAGAAGCTTAATCAACGAGATTTATGTGCAGGGCGGCTTGGCCCCACAAAAGGAGTAAGTAAATAAAAGCGTCAGCTTCCGAGTCGTTCAACGTATCCACAACCTGCATCCGTGCATTCCAGTGTTGCCACCTTTACTACTTTAGTACTAGAACATATCTTTTTAGTATGCCAGTACGTTTCACGTAAATCTAGTACCTTTATAGAGACGTAAAATAAATTATTCTTAAGGATCTCAAAAATTAACTCTTTGTGCAAATTTTGCAACATATACTGTATGAAGGCTATGTTCTGTTTTTCCCAAGCACGCACCGTTATATATGTTTGGGCGGCTTCGGTGGTGAAGTTGGTAGAATGGTGAGCTTCTACGCCCAAGTCGCGGCTTCAAACACGGCCGAAGTCAGCGGATTTTTAAGAGCTTTAAAAATCCCTCAGTATTCCTTCCTTCGGAGCGTAAGTAAAGCTGGTGGGCTCATGTCATAGATATATGGCATGTAAAAGAACCTTCCACTAACTAAACTTGTGTGAAGCAAAATTTTTAGGTTTGGTTTGATTAATCCTCTTAAGTTCCAACGTTCGTCAGCAGATGCTGGTTGTGATGGTATCTAGTAGTAACCAAGTTCATAGCTAGGTGTCGTGGACGGTAGCATTTAGTAGGGAAAGTAGGAAATACAGTGGAACGTGGCTAATTTGAACGTCTATAATTCGAAATCTTCTTTAATTCGAATCTTTCTCTTGGTCCCTGGCATTTTATATACAAACAATGCTAAAAAATCGTTGTTAACTCGAATTATATTTTGGATAATTCGAAGTTTTTACGTGAAAAAAGCCGATTGGAAGCCAAACAGTGACGACGCATCTGGCGATGAACTCGCGGAGGAAGTTCCGAAAAAGCTGTTCCGAGTGCAGCCCAAGCAACAAACCACATCACAGAACTTTGGTGCTTTTTAAGTAGAAATGACGTAAGTGATTCTGTTTTCCGTTCCTTAAATTTGTTAGATTCTTTTGAGATGGCCGTGAGATTTAATTGTAGGAAACAGGTAAAAATCTCAAACATTTTTGAAAAACAGAGATTTCTCTAAGACTTAACAACATTGCTGGATTACTAGAGTCGTTAAATAGGTGAATAGTACATTTTGGTTTTATTTTATCATTTGAAACTTTTGAGGTAATATTATGTTTAATAAAGATTCTTGGATGAAAACTTACAATTGGAATATTTTCTCTACCCTTTTCAAAGAACTTTCTTAATTCGAATGTTTGGATAATTCGAATTTTATTACTGGTCCCTTGAGGTTCGAATTATACAAGTTCCACTGTACTTGAAATTATCGTCTGCAGTCCTTACTTGAATTAAAAACAGATAGCACACATTAATACAGTCATCACAATTAACACCGGTTATCAGACAGATTCTACATACACCCAAAGTACATGGGGCTACATGACCGCTTTGTCGAAGCCCCTAATTTGAGGAATCAACCAACCGCTATAATTATATGTTTGGAGAGACAATAAAATCGGTAAAAGTGACCATCATGTCCACAGTTTATTTATTTTGTTTTGACTTGGATATACTTTAGGGTCTGTCCGTGGTTAGCGTGGACAAGAAATCCACACGTGTATCCGATGGATACCATACAACAAGTGTTTGTCATCTGGGCTAATGCATTCTAGTTCAGTAGAGACACATACAGTATACGTAGCTATAAGAACATCCTACTTACTATTACAGATAGTTACCGGTCGCGAGATTGAACTCGTAGTGTTAGACTTTAAGTTAGCAGAAGTCGCACAAAATTTCATTTTTTTTATAGCGTGACCGAGTGATTTAAAATTTTTGAAAACAATGCTACCAATATACAGCACTTAAAATTGTGTGCGACTTCTACTAACTTAAAAGACTTAATTCTAACAGTATTTCGCGATCGACAACTATCTATAAATAGTAAGTAAGATTTACTGATTGAAACATCTAGATGTCTCTACTGAACTAGTTAATATCATGGATATCGTGCTGATGAAATATGAAGACAAAAATTTAAGATATTTTTCCTCCTGATGAAAACCCCTTTCTCCACTTAAGTGGCGATTTACTTTGAAAGCTTTCGCTTCGACCGATGTCACTGAATGCGACAGTTTTGTACGAGAACAAGCTCAGATTTGCCCCAAAGACAGCGGCTTCGGTGGAGTAGTCGGTAGCATGCTGAACTGCTATTCCTAAGACCGCGGGTTCAAACCCGGCTGAATTCGTCGGATTTTTAAGAGCTTTAAAATCCTTCAGTAAGCCTTCCTTCGGAGGGGCAGTAAAGCCCTCGGGTCTATGTCACACTACAATTGGTAGTGTGTTGGTAAATGTGTAGGTTATTTGGTTAGAAACGCTCTATCAAGTTCCTACGTTCGCTGCTAGGTGTCAGTGACTGTGTCATTTCTGGCAGCCAAAGCTGGAACTACTTGAAATTCAACTTGATGGGGAGCCTACGGGCGTTCAAATAAAATACCCCGCTATGGCCATTGGCTGCAATTCAAATTTAAGATTTAATTAAAAGTCAAAGTATATCCTCATGACAGAACAATGTTGTTTGACATATTAGCTTTCAGGAACAAGTATAATAATATAATATCGTATGGCCTCGGGTGCCGGGTGCAAGCGTTGTTAATTGACACCCAGAGGGCAGCTTGCGTGTCGAATTTCGTCGTTCCTTTCAACGCTATGAAAGTCAAGGAGTTTAGATATCTAAGCTCCTTGACACTACAGCGCTTTCTAGTAGAGAATGGAATGACTTTTTATTGGCGGAAAATCCCGAGATTAATTTTGCCATGGAACACGGCCTACTGAATCCAATGGGTTCTTTAACATGCCAACAACGTATGACATCCATGTCGCGATTTTTGTCGCCTTTCAAGAATCACTTACCACGGCCAGGGGCGAACCTGCAAGCTTGGGGTTGGTAGTCCGACACGTTAACCACTCACCCACCGTGGCAATCTCAGGAACAAGTAATAAAAATCCATCAATTCGTATAAGGTTTCGTCGTATCTTTTGTGGGGTTTCACCTAGGTAACCCTAATCAGGTCCTTCAGCGGACTCTTGGAATAACGTCCTGCCCGGACCGCTGGGGTAGTGGATCATGCTCTATGCCCCATATAAGTAACGCACATCGCACTTCCTTACAGCTTACATTATCTCCTCCCTATAGATGTATCAAAAAATGCGAGGAGATAATGTTGTATTAGTGACTACACGCACTTGCTTGGGAAGCAGGAGAATCGGGTTTGAATTCCGACTGCGATCACATTTGCAAGTCTTACTTGGAATATTGGCCTGTTTGCCATCTCTTGATGAATGCAATACATTTCCATTATTTTGCCTGCTGGCACAGGCTGAAATAAAATGTGGCTTTTCACCGATGTCTCAGTCTCACTCATGGCTGTGATTATATGGAAGCTACTGAGGTATGGGTGGTGCTTAGTAATGACTAGGGCAAGGCATTTAATGACCAAAACATAGCAAGAAAATGCAAAATAAAAATGCAATAAAAATGGTTTAAAAAATGACACAAAATTTGAAAACAATGACCAATAAATTATTCGTAAATCACTTATTTATTAGTCTTTTAAGAAACGATTAGCTGATTTGAGAGAGCATTTTAATGGATGGCAATGCATTCAGTTTAAATTATTTTTGTTAGTAACAAAGTGAATACCACTTTACCACCACTGGTGAAAGAAAATGAAATATTTTAGAACTGGCATTTTCTTCAAATACTCTCCTAGCAAATAGGTGTCATTTAATTAACAAAGAATATTCTAGTGGCAGCAGGCTACTTTCTTTCTTGAGCAAGTTAAACATAATAGACAAGTATTGTAAACATAAATAATATTAATTAACTATCCAAATTAAGCCTCCGTGGCTTAGGCGGCAGCACGCCGGCCTCTCACCGCTGGGTCCGTGGTTCAAATCCCGGTCACTCCATGTGAGATCTGTGCTGGACAAAACGGAGGCAGACAGGTTTTTCTCCGGGTACTCCGGTTTTCCCTGTCAAAATTTCATTCCAGCATCACTCTCCATTATCATTTCATTTCATCTGTCATTCATTTAATCATTGCCCCAGAGGAGTGCGTCAGGCCTCGGCAGCCGGCACAGTTCCTATCCTCGCCGCTAGATAGGGGCTCTATTCATTCCATTCCTGACCCGGTCGGAGACTGGAAGCAGGCTGTGGATTTTCATTTTTTCAACTATCCAAATAGGGCAAAATATAACACTTACTAAAAACAATTAAAAGTGCCAAAAATAACCTAAAATGACTCCAAAAAATGACATATCTCTTGTAAACCGCAAAAATGCAAAAAATGCCCTAACAAATTGCCCTTATTTAATCAGTCAATTCATGAAACACATGTATATATACTCGAGATATCTTTCGGCCTTCATACAAAAAAGATGCAAATTCATCAAATGCCTTGCCCTAGTAATGACATTCAGGGCACAGTCGGTGCCTGTGAATACTGTGAAAGGTTCTACTCATAAGGTTGGTACTGCTGTACTGACTCAGTGAGGAAAGCAATGGCCAAGTACCTCACTCTTCATCTTGCCTAGTACGCCGCAATATTGCCCTGCCTTGGGCTTTTGTGAGTATTTCCCCACATAACCTAATGACGGTACTTTTTGAGGAACCTAACAGACAGACTTGGTATATTTATGACCGCTGCATGAGGTGCCCGAAAGTCATGTTCTTTTCGTGTGGTCCCCAAGACCTCTCATATTTACAATACTCCTTTAAATTGTCTGAGTTTGAGAACATTGGATCATGTGCCATTGCAATGCCACCCAGGTCCCAGGTTGACCTCTCAAGAATTCCTTGACGGATTACGAGGAAGCAGATGTTCGACCCTGACAATTTGTAGGTTAACAACCAACTAGTCAAACTAGGAAACTCTTAATGTTCTGCAGCCTGGTATACAGGTGAATTCGTTAAGTTCTGACCTCCAGCTCATCAGGTCAATACCACTGGGCTTCCCAGATGAAGTTGATTGAGCGGCTTATGACCCAACTGCAATTAATATCATAATTCGAGTAAAAAACTTCCTTATCCCAGGTGCCCAACGGTAATCACTGAAACTCAATTCCTTCTGACTTTCTACAATATTTCGAACTAATCGTAGTAGTCTTCCGTCAAATAAATTATCATTACATCAACATTTTGGAACAAAGTCGCATAATATGATCGACGGACCATAGAGCTTAATATATCACTCTCTTTCCTCCGTTCGGTAGAATAACAGCTATTATATCCGGATTCTAAATCGCTTTGCTCGACTCTGGAATGGCCTGCCTCTACGACAATTTGCCCACAAAGTGAAGGCTATAAAGGGACTTAAAACCCATGTAAATTGATTTTATATATCGTTATTGTGTTGTATTTTTATTTAGCGTATGGCTTTTAGTGCCGGGAATGTCCGAGGACATGTTCGGCTCCCCAGAGGCTGTAGCTGCTTCAAGCGGACATTCATGGGGTGAGCTACAAGTTCTGTTCAATTTCAAGTAGTTCCAACTTTCACTACCAGATGCCACTCATATCCAGTGGTGAATGTTGGTACTTTGATAGAGCGTTTCAACGAAATCTAACCTAGAAATTTAGCTTCACATAAGTTTAGTTAGTGGAACCACCTTTTACATGCCATAAATCTATGAGATGGGCTCGCAGGCTTTACGTCCCCTCGGAAGGAAGGCATACTGAAGGATTTATACGCTATTTTAAACAAAATTTGAACGGCTCGGTCGGGGTCGTCCGGAGTAGTGCTATGAACTTACCGAGTTTCATTGAAATCGGTCCAACCGTTTAGAAGTTATTAGGGGGGCACACAACATCACATACACGGACAGACACACGGACAAAAGGTGATCACGTAAGCCTATTTTTTTCATAAATGAAAATAGGCTAAAAATACGAGCCTTACAGTAGTCACATATGATGTGTAACATGTGACATGTTATCCCTTGTTAACAGTGAACTCTGTTGGTCATTGAAATAACTACTTGTAAAACTCCAATGCCGGTTTTCAGCAAATTTGATATAATGAATATTTTCACACCAAAGATCGACAACTTGAGGATGGTTTATTGTAGGAATATCTTTAATAGGGCATCCAACCCTTGAAGTAACCCGTATGCGATATAGATTCTACATAGCCATATGGCCGACAGTACGTCATGGTAGCAATCTCCGCCACCACGCGCGCTCATTCTGGCCTCTTACACTTCTCCGTTTCATTTCCGAAATCACTCCCACAAAAATTTCCAGCAACCGAGTGGAGAATTGTTACACATCAAAAATCCGATACTTCGGCCGGGTTTGAACACGCAATCTTGGCCACAGCAGTTCAGCATGCAACCAACTACGCCACCGAAGCCGCTATATATCGTTGATAAACTTGCAATACCACAATGCTCATCTCTTCCAATACTTCCCTTATGATTGGTCACGCCTCCCAAACGTATCGGGATGTGCCGTCCAACAGAAAAATTCATGTTAGGTTCATTTTTCCTACGTATGAATTTGAATATTGAATACTTGAATGTAGGCTATGCTCTTATAGATATCACACACCATTGATCATCACAAGATATTTTTTAAAGAAAATGTATTTAGTCTGTTTTATAGTAATATTAGCAACCCGCTTTGCCCGGGAACAGTTATGAATGCATTACGTAATAAGCGCTTCTGTTTTCGATGTCAATGAACTACGACCTATATCCGTGTTACGTCTCGGCATGATGGATTAAAATCACTGACTGGACTATTGATTACATTATCATGGAGATGCATGTGCAACGAAATCTTGTCAGACGTAATTTAAGAATCGCAAGGTGCATGAAACACAAATCCCCCTTCCGTCCAATCTTAACTTGACTGTGTATTTTGCGGAACGAAAAGTACATAGGCGAAATGACAAAAGCCGAGTTGCACTTTCAGGGAAACTCCAAACACAACCACTCTTCTCTGAAAGCTTAACCCAACACGACTCGACAGTTTGCTGCTGGCTGTACCTGGGATAATAGGGTCGCCCGCTAGCTAAGCTGTAACTGGGGTGATGGGCTCTCCCCTAGCTAGCTCGTAAACTGTCGCTTCAGTAATTGAATGGAGATTGTTGGAAGAAATGAAAACGTAAAAACACTTATAGTGGGCGATGTATTGAAGCTAGAAATATTCTCTCATGGACATTTTTGTAGAACTTTTCATGCTGAACAATTCATACACTCATAGTATAGTGATATTTTTAACGGTTTGCCCAGCGTGAGCTTAAAAAGCGCATGGACGCCAGGTTTATTTTCGACTTTTCCACTGAAATCGTCACTGCTTGGCTTCCTTTGATCATAAATAAATAATTTTCTACAGAAACCTTCCTCGAGATATCCTTTACAGAATGGTGAAAACCGGATCAAAATGCATCCAGTGGTTCTAGAGATTACCTGTGACATCCAAGAATCGGGGACTTTGTTTTATACTGTACCCAACTGTCATCATGTGGACCATGTGTTCGTATCCGAACTAACTCACGGTCTTTCGAGGTATGGGACGTTCCTGCCCACCATACGACCACATGCTCAGGATTTGAGTCTACCAGGTAACTACTCTACATGAAATACACAACATATTCCTACAAGACAATATTTACTGGTCTAAAATCATGGCTATACAACAAATACAAATAAAGGACAAATTATATTTAATTCCCACAAATAAAAATAGGATTATTTTGTGAGTTTTCTTCATAAAATAGTGCTACACTGCACTCAAATCTAATTCTAGCATCCTATCATTGATACTTTCAGACTTCAATGGGTTTCCATAGTGTTCATCATGTGACATAATTACTTAACTGGAGTATCATAACACAAAAGTCACATATCACATCAAAATGACATTAATAAAAAAATTACTCCGTTTCTTATGGCATTTACTTTAATTAGCATAAATCCATTATTTTCTGCATTAATTAACAAATATTTGTTGTGTCGTGTGGATCATCTTCCTTCTTTCCGTCAATTATGAACGCTTTAAGAAAAGTGGTCCTTATCCCTTCCAAAATAAACATGGATAGAATATTTTATCGTTTCACCATACAACGATTTTCTGGGTCTTGTCGGGCTTATATCGTTACAAACGTGTCATGTTCTTTAGAAATCACATACCCGTCCGCATAACTTAGTGTGAACTGGCAAAAATTGCATTCTAAAAGGATGCCTTACAATTTATTTGGTTCAGTGTTCCTCTTCAGAGAATAACTGGGCCAAATATTATCCGATTTCTTTGATCCAATAACGTATGTGTGTTGCAACACATCATTCAATTCAATTGGCATCAACAAAACACTCCTATCATAATTGCATATTGAAATATCGAGATTCTTCAGTGTCCTACTGTGACCCTCATTTAAAGGACTGGTCGACCGACCTTCCCTTTCCCCCAGCAGGCAATAAAATTCGTTCCAGCAGGCTAGTCAAGATGGCTGCCGCAGCAGTGGTCTATTCCCCCACTTCCCTCATCTGCTGTCAAGGTCAGATTTGTTTACAACTGCAGTACAGTAAAGTTACGCTAGGTGTGGCTCCTAAGTAATTGAGTCATTTAATTATTTAACACCTATAATTAGTGCATTGGGCTCAACTTGGCTCCTTATTCACATTCATGGCTGGGGATGACTCTGGTGATAGTCTTGCCGTTCTATGGTGAATACTGTGGCTTTAGACGCGCATCATAACGAAAATCCAAGATTTTCGCCAGCAGCTGTCACAATAATATATAAGGAAATCTACGTTTCCTAAACGAAGAATATGATCCTTACCTCTCAGGGTAGATCATTCATATACATACTCACGGAGTCTCAACGGATCTCAATCGTGGCCATAATTCATGCAAGCGATGGCAACAGACAGGCTCTGTCCAATTCGCTGCGAATAATACAGTATGCTCAAGGGCGATACTACTCGTAGATTTAGCCAATTTCTCACCTAACGCGCAAGCTATACTAGTTGGTCCCCGCAATTATTTATTACGTAAATCACTGGATTCTACGTTAATTCTGCACGCGATATGCGGCTTCAAACAATATTTCACATAGATGACTCAATTATTAAGGCACCCGCGCTCTTTCTGTAATAATACTTAAGCCAAAGCTCTAAATAGCTCCTAACAACAAGGTATGAATTTACTGGCTTACTTTACTTTAATGGTCCTCAAATATAATCCTAAGGAATGACCATATCAAATATTCATTCGACATTTCACTGACACTGAAAAATTCTCGTATCTCGCTATATTCCACATTACTTTCTTACTCTTTACCAAAATACAGTATCTTTATATTAGACATGACACAATTTGAACATTATTTAGGCCAAAAATGCCTATTACTTTACTGTTGCCGACCCATATTATTATTATTATTATCATTCATTTAACGTTACCGTTACATCCATCACTATTTTTGGCCTGAATGGCCTTAAATAAATCACCTTCCAAGCCATATTCTATTCAAGACGAGTGGTGAAAACTCGTTCAGTAAGTGACTGTGACATTTTAGTCTCAAAGTGATAAAATCGTTACATGGTGAACTATTTATTTATAAAAACATAATGAATTGGTACTCACTTTTTCTTTTCGCTGGATAGTGCCAGCAGCTCAGTCTGCGACCCACCATGATGCTTGATTTAAGCCATCATGTTATACTTTTCACAACACTTAATTTCACATATTTTCCACCTGATAAACATACTCTTATCAGTGGCCTCATTCACTTTCACACAATGCATATTAATCACTATACACATGAACACTTTTAAATCACTATTACACAATTTATGTACACTTATTCACTATTTCACAGGTTGATCCTTAAATCGGACTTCTCCTACGCCTGATCTCAGAGATGCGATGCAATTACGCCAACCGCTGGTCTTCGTGAAATCTAACAGCGTTTACGGACGTTCGGTCCTCGTCACCTGCAACATCGTTCAGCTCACTGTCAAGATGAAGTGGCGATGCTTCCCCAAGCTCCCATCATTGTAGTGATCCTGCTGATAATGTCATATTCAACACCGACAGTACATCCTGGTATGTGTAATGTTCACAAACATTATAAGTTATACTTTCGCTGTGGCGAATTTATATTTGCGTCAGATAATAGATAAATATCTATATTAAATTAACTTCGACGCACTTCATGATTATACTTATGAAGCTGTATGACTTGCTTCCATTGTTCTTTAACGGCTGAGCGTTGATACTCTAACATTTGGCGCGCTCACTGGCGGCGTATTAGTTACGTGTATACTGCTGAAGACTGGAGATGAACTGGTGAAGACTGGAGAACAACTGGCTTGACTTGCCTTACTCCTCCTATATAAAGGTTTCTCGTACAAAATAGTCCACTGGACATGTCAGAGCGACTCCTATCTTGAAATAATACCTCTTCAGCCGAAATGACATATACACCTTGTTTATTTAGGTGTGGAGGTTTCATAACCGTTCGCGTGCCGGCGATCGCTTCGGCCAATTAATTACAATTAATTGCCTTAGTTCAGAGCGTGTGGACGCCATCGTGGTAATTCCCCCTTGCCTGGTCAGCAAATCACTCCTCTCGAGTGTAGGCTAGATTGTAATGTGTTCATTTGGAGATATCGGCTTAAATTTAGGTGTAAAATCATTCCTAAATTATCTCTCCTTGAATATATTCACCTGGGTGTACATTTCACTTCAATTTAATGCTCCACTTGGCGGTAATTAATTAATTTCCGTGTGCAGTCGTTCCCACCATAGCTTCCATCGTTGTCAAGTGGTGAATACCCGAGTCATTAATTTTGGGCTGTCATCTCTGTCCAGACGTAAATAGTCCGCTCGGCGCCTAGGGTTACCACCCACTTGCCAAGTGTAATTTGTAAAATGCCAAACTGGCCTCCTTCGTTCTTATATGCTTTGAAAACGTATATTTTCTTGCATTTGGTTGCAATTCTTTACCTTTGCCGTGACTGATTGGGCACAATACTAAGTAGAGATACAATCACCAACTGTTTAGATATGTCATTTTCACGTAATTGTTTTGTATTATCATCAATTTAAAGCCTATAATTGTTACAGATCTGATTATTTAACTATCTTTATATTTTTTTTTTTAATTTTGCAAAGTAAATAATCCAAGTATAATAATATTCAAACTTGGCTCGCAATTATAATAGTTTCTTTTAAAATCAATTACTGAGGAGGGGCATAATGTGGCGGAAACTAGTAGAATCAATAAAATGTATATTAATTGAATTTATTGACATAAGGTGTAAAAAAAATATTAAATATCCATTGGTATTTCATTACATTTTAACGTGAAGATGATGATGATAATTGTTGTTTTAAGGGGCCTAACATCTGGGATATTGGCCCCTAATGGTTTGGGTGATAGAGAAAATGACATGAAACTATACCTAAAACTAACTAGGCTACTTACTTACATACTAGAAGAGGAAATGGAAAACAACAATAAGAATAAGGGAAACAAAAGACAGGAGGAACGGAAATGCCCTCAACCCTCAAAGAATGAAAAGAAAGGAGAGCCAGGAAAGGCAGTTAGGAAAGGGAAGGAGGAGAGGGACCGCCCCAAAGGCAATGGAAGAAGGAGAAAACCCGAAAACTCAGGAAGCCCTTGTGGGTGTAGCACAATCCAGGGTGCATCACAAATGGTGGGGCTACACACACCCTGTCCCATTTTGGGCCTTGAGCAGAAGGCTGGAGATACTTTGAAGATAAAACTAGAGTTCCGACCCCTAGAAGAATGAGGGATCAAGAATGATGAGACAGGGCCAATTAAGGCGCGGATACCCAAATACCGTCGGGTTCGGAAAAGAACAAGAGTTGATCAAGGGAGGTCGAGAGGAAAGATGACAGAGAGGTGATGATGATGATGATAATTGTTGTTTTAAGGGGCCTAACATCTCGGTTATCGGCCCCTAATGGTTTGGGTGATCGTGAAGAAGAAAATGAAATGTAAACTATAACTAAATCTAACTACTAACTTATATACTAGAAGAAGAAATGGAAAACAAAAGGAGAATAAGGCAAATAAAGGACAGGAGGAAAAGAAATGCCCTCAACTCTCGAAGAATGCGGATTGAGGGACTTGGAAGGAAGGAGAGCAATGAAAGGCAGATAGGAAAGTGAAAGAGCAGAGGGTCTGCCGCAGAGGTAATGGATAAAAGGGGGAAGACCGGACCCAGCTCAGGAATCCCTCGGGGTCGCCAACTCCCGAACTCACCAGCCATGAGGCCCTGAGGGTGTAGCAATATCCAGGGTGCACCGGAAGTGGTGGGGCTACATACACCCTACCTCCTTTAGGGCCTTGGGCAGAAGGCAGGAGATATCATGAAAAGAAAAGGAAGGCTGACCCCTCGCAGAAGGAGGGTATCAGGAAAGATGAGACAAGGGCCAATTAAGGCGGGAAAGGAGGAGACTCCCTAGGCCTCGGATACTCTAATACCGTCGGGGTCGGAAGAGAACAAGAGTTGACCAAGAGAGGTCGACAGGAAAGAAGACCTAGGGGAGTCCGACACAAGTAAGTGGAAGCAATGCCGGACTCAGCTGGAGCAGCGTGATCACCAACCCAGACAGAGAGGGGTCCGGCACAAGTAAGTGGAAGCAATGCCAGACTCAGCTGGAGTCCCGTGGTCACCAACCCACGTCCCACAAGCTGTGACTCCTGGGGGGAGTTTAAAAGTCAATAAGGAAGGTCTTAAAATGATTATGTTCCTATCAATACGTATGCGAATTTTAAGAAATATCAGTATAGGGCTGTGATTAGTTTAAGATTAATAGAGGGATTAAATCATTAATCATCGGCACATGGACATTCAGCAGTGGTTCCAGGTGTTGGGATAATGGTCAGAGGTAATGATATTCAAATTAACTTATTCCCCGAGGTTGCAGAAAGATAATTTATATTTCTATCAATAAAGGCTACTTGTGATAAAATGTAAATTGCTTGCATCACCCCTGGAGCTTCAGAGTCACCTTTAGTGAAAGTTCATTGACGTCAGTAATCGTCCTTAGAAGGTGTTATTGACGAGATGTCAGGCTCAGGCGAGAAGTCTTGTATCCCATTAGCCAACTGTCACCGCCACATCTAAAGAGTTGTAAGCGCTGTGAATGGAAGAAAAGACAAAGGCATACCCATGGGGATTGCTTCATCAATTCTAGTTTATTTGCTTCTTTGTTATTTATCCTCTTAACCCTCCGTTACATGCGCCTCTATTTCTAACACAAGTTCACGTTCTCTAGTCATTTTCAGGTTTCACATAAAAGGAAGTTAATTTTTCTTTGGTTTTTGCTCAGGGATAGACAAGTAAACCTATGTGATCCAACTCATTAATTTTATTTCAAATATACAAGGTCTTTCATATAAAATAAGAGCGCCAAGCGGCGGCTTTGTTAACCGCGGCTGCGGTCAACTTGGCCGAGCTTTTGGCGCGCCAAGGCCCCCTGCTTTAAGCGTGTGTACAATCCTATATGATCCAGCGGCCTTGCTGTCGTGTGTACAATGCTGAAATATTTCGCACAGCCGCCATGTTGGATTGGTGAGACGTAACAAAATTTGAAGGGCACGGTCGAGGTCGCCCGGAATAGTGCTATGAACTTACTGAGTTTCATTGAAATCGATCCAGTCGTTTAGATTTTATTAGGGGGACACACACACACACCTCACACACACACACGCACACACACACGGACAAAAGGTGTTCTCGTAAGCCTATTTTTTCAAAATTGAAAATAGGCTAAAAATGCTTATCCTTCAACCTCAGCTTCACCCACGGACCCTTCGAGAGATCATTCCTCTACCGTCACAAGTACGGTGTCTGGGAGCTGAACTCACTTTAACATGAGATACAACTGGGGATGGCGACAGGCCGATCGCCCAGGTGACCGCTAAATTGGGTCTAATGAAAAAAGGGTCAGGAAGGGATTTTGGAAGGGGATTGGCCGTGGTAATGTTGAAAGGAGCCATCCCTTCATTTGCCTGGTGGTGAAAATAGGAAACTACGTAAACCATTTTAAGGACAGCCGAAGTGGGATTCGAACCCACGCTCTCCCGATGCCAGCGAGGCTCGAGCTAGTGCGTTGGTGCTCTCGGCCACTGTGGACGGTAAATTTGAATAATATTAAAAATAACGCGAGTGTCACCAGTGACATTAACCCTTTGAGTACTCGCCCGTTTATCAACGGTGACCAAGAACGTTTAAGGCGGCTTCGGTGGCGTAGTTGGAAGCATGCTGAGCTTCTATGCCCAAGGTCGGGGGTTCAAACCCGACCGAAGTCGTCGGATTTTTTTAAGAGCGTTAAAACTCGCTCAGTATGCCTCCCTTCGGATGGGAAGTAAAGTCGGCGGTCCCATGTCATAGATTTATGGCATGATAAAGAACCTTTAACTAATTACACTTGTGTGAAGTTAAATTATAGGTTAAATTTGACTAACGCTCTTAGGTTCCAACTTTCGTCGCCAGGAGCCGACTGCGGTGGCATCTAGTAACCGAGTTCAGAACTAATGACGGTGGCGTTTGGTAGCAAAAGTAGGGACTACTTGAAAATTCAATGTCTGCAGTCCGCTGCAGTCCTTACTTTAATTAAAAACAGATAACACACTCTAATACAGTCATCAGTCACAATTAACACCAGTTATCAGACAGATTATACACACAACCAAAGTACACGGGGCTACATGACCGCGTTGTCGCATCACCTAAATAGAGGAACCAACCAACCAAGCATTCCTCGTTACCGCATAACATAAATAAATATAGCCTAGATAATCCCATAAGGGCAAAGGCCTCCTGCGAACAGGGACGTGCTCTGGTTTAAACTCGTTAGGCGAGCAAGTCCTAAGGAGTTGTGTACAAGTTTTTACTCCACTTGCTACACTTCACTATAGTTCACTTCACTAACACTACATTTCACTTCGCTTTACGTGCGTTGTTTGGCTTGTTACAGGTTGCAGAAGTGTATCTTTCATGTCATAGGTGTGCTGTCTACCAGGATCTTTCATTGTTGAAGCTCTCCTTCTCTTCCCTTCTTATAGTTCCATACGTCTCCATTCTTGTCTCTCCCTTGCTATCCTCGTCCAGTGTTTGCCTGTCTTCCTTACGATTGAGTCATCCCAGCGGGTCCTCTGTCTGCCCACGTTCCTTCTTCCTGTCCTGGGGTCCCATACCGTTAGTTTGTGCGTCCATCGATCGTCTTTCATTCTGGCCACGTGGCCTCCCCATTTCCATTTTAGCCTGTCAGCTGTTGTCACGGCATCTTTCATGGCAGTTCTTCTTCTTATCTCCTCGTTTCGTAATCTGTCCCTCAAGGAAACTTGAAGGATCTTCCGTTCCATTTTGCGTTGACATACCCGGATTGTTTGCCTTTGCTTCTCTGTTAACGCCCAGGTTTGACAGCCGTTACCGCATAACATAACAGTTACTAATTACTTGTAACGCGTTATTCTCTCGCTCTGATATTATTAGACTAATAGGGCCGTTTTCACCAACGTCAATTATCTCTTAATTCATCATTAAAGGTTATTTAACTTTGCACGAGCATTTCACCAAACAGAAACTCTCGTTAACTTACCACTAACAAGGAATTACGTTAAATGGCCAAATCTGGCCACTCAACTCTCTAAAGCATCTTTAAAGTGGCGGGAAACAGTTGAGCTGTGTCTTGCGCATTCCACAATGGCGGTTTGTTTCCAAGTTTCACACGTACTTTCATCCATTTGAATATAGAATATGTTTATGACAATGAAATTATAAAAGATCACACACACTACTAAGTTTTAATACCAAGAAAGACGAATACGGAAATTAAAAAAAAGAAAAAATCCGAAGGGGGTTTCGAATTACTTCAAGCGCTGCGTAATAAATTGGAAGTTTGCACCTCTACCGCTTACGCTACGAGGACATCCGGGATGAGCACGTCCTATGAAGTTATCTATTCACACAACTGCCAGTTCTAAATACTTTGTTCGTATCATTTTAAGCTTTTGCCACGAATAAGGTATATACGGTGTTCTCTATTTCCCTCCCTTTGATAATTATGATCCAGAAAGTCTCAAGGAAGCATCGCAAACAACAATAAGTACTAAACGCTTCTTGTTCTGTCCGCCATGCTCTCCAAGATGAAACCTAGTCCACGCATGCGCAAGAGTCATAAATCTTCTTTAAGTAATAGCGAACCCGAATAGCCTCGTGAAATGCATCGAAGATAATCACGCATTAAATCTCGTATTTAAGTTGAATGGGAATTAACTAACTAATCGTTAGTGAAGAGTTGGCGAAAACGGCCCTAATACAATATTGAAACAAGTAATAGCCTATTTATAAGTTTTCACGTTTAACAAGTTGCCACTGACGCGCTACCTCGTGCCTAGCTGGTATCAGAAGAGCGTGGGTACGGCCATCCTGAAAATGGTTTCCCGTGGTTTCCCATTTTCCCCACAAAGGCAAATGCCGGGATGGTTCTTTTCAAATGGTCCACGACCGACTTCCCTCCCTGACCCTTCCTTCACGACTGACTGCGTGTCGCAGCGGTAATGTTCTCACCTGCTGTTCCCAAGGTTGCGGGATCGAATCATGGCGAAGGCAGTAGGCATATGAGGGTGCCCATATGTGAGGGAGCCGTGTTAGTAGATTTACTGGCACGTTAAAGATCCCCTTCGGAGCAAAATTCCGGCACCCCGGCGTCTCTAAAAGCCGCACTAGTTAAAAGGGAACACTGTTATCCTTCCTTTATTAGACACAAATTAGCGATCGTCTGTCACCATCCCCAGTTGTATCTGCTTTATATTATTTATTTAGAGTATGGCTTTTTGTGCCGGGAGTGTCCGAGGACATGTTCGGCTCACGAGAGACTGTAGCTCCTTCAAGCGGACACCCATGGGGTGAGCTACAAGTTCCGTTCAATTTCAAGTACTGCTCGGGCCTAAGCTGCGTGAACATGAGAGAAATGTGCATCGCGGACTATGAGAAATGATGGTGACGAGTGATGAGGTTTCTCGGTTCGTGCGTAGTACTGAACCAAATACATTGTTATGTGACTCACTCACTCATTCGTAACACCACAGTGGTTTGAGCAACGGCCCTATGTTAAAGGTATTGGAATAGAAAGGAATGCCGGATAACACGGCGGGCTGTTGACAGACCCTTCTCTTCTCGCCTGACCCTTCCCTGCTCTTTCTCCTCACCACGCAAGTTCACAGAGCTTAGACCCGAGCAGTAGTTCAAACTTTAACTACCAGATGTAACTTCCACCTAGTGGTGAACGTTGGAACTTTGATAGAGCGTTACAACTAAATCTAACCTAGAAATGTAGCTTCATACAAGCTTAGTTGGTAGAAGGATCTTTTACATACCATAAATCTATGACATGGGAGCGCCGACATTACTTCCCCTCCGAAGGAAGGCATACTGAAGGGTTTTAAAGCTCTTAAAAAATCCGACCCGGGATCATGGGCACAGCAGTTCAGCATGCTACCAACTACGCCACCGAAGCCGCTTATAAAGAGTGTCCAGCTCACAGAGTCCGTGGGCGAAGCCGATCTTGGAGGAGAAGCGATTAAAAATAAATAATCTTTACTCACACAAGCGGTCACGCATTCTCCTTCTAGGTCCTCAATAAAATGTATCGAGATGTAGACGCTGTGGTCCCAGAAACCAGATCCAGTGCACTGCCCTGTGCCAAGCGAGTGGTCTTTGAGTAAGTGATGGGAACGAGTTTTCCAGAACAATATATTAAGACTGAAGCACCCAGCCGCTTCACAAAGTAAAGTATGTGGTCACGCTGGGAGGGAAGAACTTAGGGTATTTTCTCCAATTCTCACGTGGTCTATTCACCTGTTTTCTTTTTAATACACCACTTAATTAGTTACATAAAGCAAAGTTAATTAGTTTTGAAGCCATTTTTCAGTGTTGCCTAATTAATAATTAATAAGTCCCGGAAGTTCATGCAAAATCATATTTATGCATATTTTGTTTATGTTGGCACAATGCATCATACTTTTCTCATTTGCCTGTTTAAGTGCATGTCCCTACTTGAGAAGGGCGTATATTCTAATTTCCAATTGTTTTGAAGTGATATTTGTTACTTCACGTTCATAAAGCCGAATATTTCCATTCCTACTCCGAGAGTCTATCACAGAATAATACTGAAATTATTTTAATACCTAGTACGTTTCGGTCCTCTTTGCAAGTTATATCAATTCACTATGTAAATGAAAAATGAAAATCCACAGCCTGCTTCCAGTCTCCGACCGGGTCAGGAATGAAATGAATGAAGCCCCCATCTAGCGGCGAGGATATGATGATGATGATGATAATTGTTGTTTTAAGGGGCCTAACATCTAGGTTATAGGCCCCTGATGGTTTGGGTGATCGTGAAGATGAAAATGAAAAGCGAACTTAAAACTAAAACTAACTAATAACCTGGAGACTAGAAGAAGAAATGGAGAACTAAAGGAGAATAAGGCAAATAAAGGACAGGAGGAAAAGAAATGCCCTCAACCCTCGAAGAATGCGGATTGAGGGACTTGGAAGGAAGGAGAGCCATGAAAGGCAGATAGGAAAGTGAAAGAGGAGAGGGTCCGCCCCGAAGGTAAGGGACAAAAGGGGAAAACGGACCCAGCTCAGGAATCCCTCGGGGTCGCCAACTCCCGAACTCACCAGCCGTGAGCCCCTGAGGGTGTAGCATTATCTAGGGTGCACCAGAAGTGGTGGGGCTACATACACCCTGCCTCCTTGAGGGCCTTGAGCAGAAGGCAGGAGGTAAAAGGAAAAGAAAAAGAAGGCTGACCCCTCACAGAAGGAGGGTGTCAGGAAAGATGAGACAAGGGCCAATTAAGGCGGGAAAGGAAGATACTCCCTAGGCCTCGGATACCCTAATACCGTCGGGGTCGGAAGAGAACAAGAGTTGACCAAGGGAGGTCGACAGGAAAGAAGAAAGAGAGGAGCCCGGCACAAGTAAGTGGAAGCAATGCCGAACTCAGCTGGGGCCCCGTGGTCGCCAACCCACGCCCACTAGATGTGAGCCCCTGGGGGGCGAGGATATGAACTGTGCCGTCTGCCGAGGCATGACCCACTCCTCTGAGACAATGATTAAATGAATGACAGATGAAATGAAATGATGGTGGGGAGTGTTGCTGAAATGAAAGTTTGACAGGGAAAATCGGAGTACCCGGAGAAAAACCTGTCTGCCTCCATTTTGTCCAGCACAGATCTCACATGGAGTGACCGGGAAAACTTCAATGACTATTAATCAATAATAATTAATATATCAGTTGTACGTAAAATTTAACATAATAAAATAATTATTGTTGGTCAACACCGCTTGAAGTTCCATAAACTAATATTTCCTACTTTTTAGAACTGTTTCTTAGTTGAGATATTTAGAATAAGGTGTCCGTCTGTTCCTTTATATTCAAAATAGAAACTCTAAGGGAAACTGAGTGATCGTAATTGCCGTAGATCTGTCAAAGTGCATATTTTAGGAAAAGTGATGCATATTTATTCATTTAAAAGTGCATGAATTTCCGGGCCTTCATCATCATCATCTTCATTTCCCCTTTTCCAGCTGACACTGGCTGGGGGCAAATATGGCTCCTCTCCACTTTGTTCTGTCGTTCCACCATTCCTACAATAAATCATTGGCACTGGAGTTTTATTAGTAGTTATTTCAATGACCAACAGAATTCACTGTTAACAAGGGATTTGCGCACCCGGCAGACACGACTACTGTAAGGCTCGTAATTTTTAGCCTATTTTCAATTTTGAAAAAATAGGCTTATGAGATCACCTTTTGTCCGTGTGTGTGTGTGCGTGTGTGTGTGTGTGTGTGTGGGTGTGGGTGTCAGAAGGGTGTGTGTGTGCCCCCATAATAAATTCTAAACGACTGGAGCGATTTCAATGAAACTCGGCAAGTTCATAGCACTATTCCGGGCGACCCCGACCGTGCCCTTCAAATTTTGTTACGTCTCACCAATCCAACATGGCGGCTGTGCGAAATATTTCACCGGCACTCAATATCTCCGAAACTATTCCCGATATCACCCTGGAGTTTATTACGGTGATAAAGGGAACTACTAGAAATTCTCCTATGTGACTTTTGGAAAACTGGTAACTACAAAATCAACATGCGGCCACGCGAATTTTCGACATTTAAATAGACATTTCTCGCGATTTAACCAACCAAACGCAATAAAACGTGGTACAGTATATGTTTATACACATTGTAATGCACCGACATCTAACTTCATTCAATTGTTTTCATAACCACAAAATAGCGGATGTGCGAAATATTTCACTGGCATTCTATATCTCTGAAACTATTAGCGGGATCACCATAAAATTTTGTACGGAGATAAAGGGCACTACTGGAAGTTCATCTATAAGACTTTCAAAAACTGGTTAACTGAAAGACGAACATGGCGGCCAAGCGAATTTGAAAATTTTATATAGACCTTTCTCCCGATTTAATGTTCCAAACGCAATGAAATCTGGTACAGGAAATGTTTAGACACTTTGTAATGCACTGGTATCTAATTTAGTTCAATTGTTTACATAACCTCAAATTGGCGGCTATGCGAATTTTAAAATTAAGTTTTCATTTCTTGTGTCGTAATCATGCGATCGAATTGAAAGTTTGAATAATGAACCTACGCGATAATTTTCCTTTAATGGTACATGACTCTATGGCCTATACATTTAACACTCCAACAATGCGACCATCCGAAATATTTAGACGACTCTGAATATCTACGAATCTATTATAGCAATCAAACTGATTTTTTTTATGTTCATAGGAGCTATGAACTTACGTTCACCTATAGGACTTTAAATAACCTGGTGATCACAAATCCAACATGGCGGCTACACGAAGTATAAATATTCACATGGACGTTTCTCGCAATTTAACCATCCGAGGGTAGTGAAACTTGGTACAGTAAATCCTTATACGAATGTTAATCCACTGGCATCTAATTTATTTCAATTGTTTCCATAACCACAAGCTGGCAGCTGTGCGAAATTTTAGAATCTCCTTGTTACTTCTTGTGTCCTAATCATTCGATTTTAGTTTGAATGCTACACGAACACAATAATCTTCATGTAATAGTACGTAACTCTAGGACCTACATATATAAAGTCCAACATGGCGACCATCCGAAATAATTAGTCGGTTCTCAATATCCACGAATCTATTACAGCAATCAAACTGAAATTTTGTATGTTGATAGTGGCAATTCCAATTCGCATAAGTAGAATATATTAAAATAGGCTGTATAGTTCTTCACGGAACTACTTGTTTTATTTTGGGTTCCAAGCATTCCCATGGTGAGATAGGCTGCACGTAGAGCTATGAATTTCGGTGTCTAGAGATTGTAATAGATATCGTGTGGTGAAGTAGAGGTAAATAAACAGACCCCAACCTCATTATTGTTATTATTTACTGATCGGGACCACAGTCAACCAGTAAAATAAGCATCACGCCCTTATTTCGTATGTAAGGGGCAGTAATTCAATTCTATGAGGATAATTTAGTGCCATTGGAAGGAAGAGACGAGAACAGGGCTGCACGCACTTGGACAAGAAGACTAATGGAGGATCTTACAGCAGGCGCGTACAACCAGCGGCCTGCCATCAATAACGACCAGAACAGGTATTTGTTCACATTACATTCCCAGGGCACGTAACCATCCCTGATATAATTATATGCAGCACACACACATATGGCGTTCACATCCCGCCTGGATTTCCTTTATCAAACACTCGCGTTCCAGAACGTCAATATTGTCTGAAAAACTATTATGTTAAAGTGTTGTGGCAATATGATGATTGAATCTGTAATACTTTGATGATTTCTGCCAATGGTCAACGAGGTACAATACAAACATGAGATAATCGAAATTGCAAAACTTGGAAAAATATTCCTCTTTTAGAGTACCGTACTGTTCTTGATGTGTTTCTTGCACCTTTACTTAAATTTATTGTGACACTGTCGTCCAGAAGCCTCGAGTACTTCAGTGTTGAATCTATCCTTTATAAGAGCTCCCCAAATTCAAAGAGGCGGCTTCGGTGGCGTAGTTGGTAGCATGCTGAAATCCTATGCCCAAGATCACGGGTTCAAACCTGGTCAAAGCCGTAGGATATTTTAAGAGCTCTAAAAATCCCCCAGTATGCCTTCCTTCGGAGGGGAAGTAAATCCGGCGGTCCCAATTCATTGATTTATGGCATGAAAGAGAACCTTCCACTAACTACACTTGAGGAAGCTAAAATTTCTAGGTTAGTTTGATAACGACATACTAGTTCCAACGTTCGCCGCCAGGTGCTGAATGCTATGACATCCAGTAGCCAATTCCGCAATTAGGTGTCGTGGACGGTTGCATTTGGTAGCAAAAGTAGGTACTACTTGAAAATTTGATCGTCTGCAGTCCTTCTCCCTGAATCACATATAACACACACTACTACAGCCATCACAATTAACACTGGTTATCAGACAGATTCTACTGTGCCCGATAATCTGGCTTTGGATTGGGTGGCCCGACATACACTTCAACCCTCACCCAGAATTCGGTACAACGCGAAAGGAAAAAAAAATCTTGAATGTCCGAATCAATTTTGGCCAAAGAAAAAACTGTGTCGGGAACGAGATTCAAGCAATCCCGGGGTCCTTACAATTATGGGTACAACTGGGGTAAAATCTCAAAATTGATCCGGTGGACACACAAGTATGACAACGAACAAGAATGACAAAAAACTCCGCTGTTAAGATAAAACTCATCCACCATTTATTACAGAACCACACCACTAAATACATAGAATCACACACAGAAGCCTACCTCCGCTCGGAGACTTCTCAAAATTACTCTTGATGTGCAAATTTAAAAAATGACGCAGAAGCAAAATTCAAATTAATGAGGACAAAAATCTCCGGGCGTCCTAATCTTTGGATACAACATAACTTACGGAGATCAGAGCTATATCATTCTAGTATTACAACCATTACTTCAAAATGCTATGTCACCTCTCCGCTAATAGTCCATAAATGAGCAGGTGCATAAATCTGAAAAGATATTCAAAGAAAAAAAATTGTTGCCTCATTCGATCTCCTTCTAACTAAATGTAATCACCAAAATAGGAAAAAGAATATTTTTATGTATGGATGTCACTGGCGTTAAAGAATTTATTTTCAGACCTTTTATTCATGTATTAAATACTTTCATTATTATTTCACTGGTTTTCGTTCAGCTGTGCCTCACTCAGAAAAATGACTGGCTGTTGGCTTTTACATTCATCACTTTACATTTTAACATCTTTATGATCCCAGATATTTTTAGCCTACTTTCGATTTTTGCAAAAAATGAAAGTAGACTTATGAGATCAACACAGGGCGAAAAAAGTGTGTCTGTCTGTGTGTGTGTATGTGTGTGTGTGAGTCTGTGTGTGTGTATGTGTGTGTGTGAGTCTGTGTGTGTGTGTGTGAGTGTGTGTACTCTGAATGTCTGTCCCCCCCTATCAATTCGAACACGGTGAATGCGAATTGAACGAAATTTGGTACAAAGGTAGCACTAGCAAAGGACACCTCAGTGTCATGTTTTATATCGCCGCCATCTTTACTAAAACTGAATGGCGGCCACTCAAACGTTCAAAACGTAAAATCAAATAACGACTAACCAAATCATCCAATCTCTACCAAATTTGGTAACAACATACCTTCGTATAGGATGCGTCTTGTGACCAAACTACAAGGTCGTCCGCCATACCATTTCAGGATGGCGGCCGTGCGAATTATGCAAACTTTATAATCCATATCATGGGACCCACCAGTTCCGATTATCGAGCCGAGAATCGTTTTAACTGTTCTAAAGGAAGAGGCACGTACGAAATTAAAAGTTTATTTTGTAATACTATAGTGCAGACGTGATTTTAAAAAGCTCAGCTGATTCATTAATAAGACAAGATGGCAGCGGATATCTTGTGCCTGACTTATATTTCACTAATTTGAGTATTGAATGCAATATAGCGTACTGATAAAAAATAAATAAACTTTGTATGAAATGCTTTATATATAAATAATATACTCCAGTGATGAAATCGTTTAGTATAAATCATTATTTGCTAACAAGTTCTATGTAAGTCATTTTAAATAGAACGATATTCGTTGACACAATTAGCTCAGTGGTAGAGCGATAGCCTGTCGCTTAGATTCCTATGGTTCAAACCCGATCAGACCTAGTTTTTTTGCTTGAAATGTTATATGTTTATTGTTTTGTAATGACTCAGATGTTTTAAAATTAAGCGTTATATTGTGCAAATTATGGTGTAAAATATATATTTAATTAAAACATAATTCGCCAGCAGATTTACTCGAGACATCTAGCTGCCAAAAAGGTAACTTCCAGATTTTATTGAAAAGTTTCTTCTTCTGGCCGCTAGAATGCACTCGCTCTGTTAGGATTATATTGTTCGATATTTCACCACTAGATGTCCCGACTAGTCTACGTGGGGATCCATTGATTACTATACCATTATCATTCTATGCGCATCGAATTTGAAGAATGGCAAGTTGATACTACGATACATTTTAACTTTTTATTTTAAAGGGTTTGTAACAGCCTATTTTGCGTTACTTGAAAATGTTATTAAGCGTTATATTGTGCACATTATGGTGTAAAATATATATTTAATTAAAACATAATTCGCCAGCAGATTTACTCGAGACATCTAGCTGCCAAAAAGGTAACTTCCAGATTTTATTGAAAAGTTTCTTATTCTGGCCGCTAGAATGCACTCGCTCTGTTAAGATTATATTATCGAAAATATCCACATAGTTTGTATACACACGTCTCTGTAGGGTCATGGAAAGATTTGTTAATTCAATTAGGGTTGTGAAAGCCATGCACAACCAGACGTGTAAAGACATGCCTCAACTCAAAGTTGGATGTTGCCCACGGCAGGTCGTAATAATAATAATAATAATAATGTTATTGGTTTTACATCCCTTTTAACTACTGCTGCTTTTAGAGACACCGGGGTGCCGGAATTTTGGCCCGAAGGGGATCTTTAACGTGCCAGTAAATGTACTGACACGGCTCCCTCGCATTTGTGCACCCTCAAATGCCAGCTGACTGCGCCAGGATACGAATCTGCAACCTAGGGCCCAGCAAGCGAGAACGTTACCGCTGAGCCACGCCGCCAGTCCGGTCGATTATGTCTCCAGATCCATAACATTCTTGATATACTTCTTATCTTTCTTTCTTTCTTTCTTCAATGATGGTAGCAGTTTTTATCTAGGTCGTGGCGTTTGGTAGAGGTAAATCGTTTCTAAGGTCTTCAACAAAGAATAGTTCTATTATACTCTTTGATAATAACAACGAGTTATAACTATACTCATACATTTAGGAGAAAGTAGGCTATATGTTCTTTACTGAACATCTTGTTTTTTTATTTATTAATCACTGCATGCTCTTCACATATTTATAACTACACCATAAACATTTAAGTAGATGGCCTCCGCCTATCTGTATTATTTTTCAACTGACAATTGCCTCAAAATTTCATCTACTTGAACCTATCACGTAACATTAATTATAATCATTTATTTTATTCACCTCGCTATAGCGAGAACCTTTAGTTTCAACATAACTTCGTATTATGCAACCCTGCTATTTTATCAATGCAGTATCATTATTTACACAACCTTGTATCAGTCACCTACCAAACGCATCTCCTCATGTTAGCATGTAAAGGGAAACCTCAGTGACGTGTGAGTGTTTAGCATTAATGTGATGTGCGCACAAAAAGTGGCCCATTAAGTGTAAATGAATCCCCTGTAATTTAAGCCTGCTCAAACCATAATTTGTCATCCAGGTTGCACCAATTCAAAGAACACAGCGACTTAACACGCTGAAAGATCCCTGTACTCAAATTATATTTTGAAGCATCCATACATTTATTTTTAAACCCTAAATATGACTGCATTAATCTCTCAAAAGAAAACTTAAAATTTACTATCCTATTAATCATGTCATTATATCGCATTTTATCCTTATTGATTAACTTCTATTTCGATTTTTGCCCAACTGTCCAAATCTTAGTAACCACTACCCATTAACCACTACTTAAGAATTAACATGGTTTTCAGTACCTTTCGGCCACCTCAGTTTTGGTTCCGCTGACACGTTTCCTGGGGGTTTGGGTCCACGTTCTTCCCATTGAACATCCTCCCCTCTCGTCCTGGATCCAGCTCGCGACCCTCGGGGTGTCCATGGTCCTGGCTCGCCTTCGTTTCCACGTCATCGTAACAGCTTCCACATACTAAACTTAGCTTGCCATCTCTTCGCTCGTAAAGTTCTTGACACAAAACTCGCACTGGTCTGTACTGATAGCCTTTATGTCCGTCCAATACATCGCTGCAATTTTCATGTCGACTATGCCAAGTAATATCAACTCATGGCCGTGAAAATAACTCTATAACGACACAGGTTATATCGTATGCGTCTACACAAGCATGTACTCATAAGGTATTACGTCCGTCCTTGACCTAGAATGTCGCTCTATATTTGGACTGCACTCAGCTTATCTCTCATAGTTCACTGACCCTGGACACTCATTTGTCTGGTCGTCAAACAAAGGCACATCGCTTCGTTCTTATGTTCTGGGCGTCAGTTATATAGCGCACGGTCCATACAGTCCCGTACCTGGTAAAAGCTTGAGACAACACGTGTGTCTGCTCGCACTTTATTGTACAAAATGACTAGTGTCCCACAACATAATGCATTATGATCTGCGTTATAATATCACCTCGCCACATTCAGCTTTAGTATTCGTTAACACAGAGCTGTCCACGCAAGAAATAATACTGATCCTTTCAGCTATGTCCCAAAAAACTGTCGGAATACCACACTGGTTCCAAGCGGCCACGATACGACTGCTACTACACACTTGTTAGGAACTTCAGCGTGCGGCGACACAAAAATAAAGATGAACTTCGGCGTACGGCGACACAAAAGAAAGTGAACTTCGCTGGACGGCGATGCAAAATAAAGTGACCCGCTTCTCCGGTGTGACCTTTCCACCTCAACTTTTCCTGGAGCTCATCAGCGCCCTCTACACTTCTGAAAACTTCGCCTAGTCATGCTGTCGACTATGTCCATGACGTAAAAACATCAACCTCAGGTTACTTCCGCTTGCATCCTTCCTCCTGCTATGCGACGTTGCCAGAGCTCTCAAAACCATGCGATATCGGTCACACTACACACACCCAAAGTACACGGGGCTCCATGACCACGTTGATGAGCGAAACATGACATCCCTTACTGTAGTTTTCTCCCTATTGTTTAGTTCATGATATATATATATAGGCTACTGAATGTGCAGTGAGGGCCATCCCTACACAACGGGGCTTTCCAATAGCCGTGCCACGGACATGTTGCAATGGCTCACCGTCACATTTATAGCATGTGCCGATTACAACAGCGCGCCATGAAGCCTGGATGCTGTGATAGCATTTACTACACACGCAACTGGCAAGATAACTTAGTTGTGATAATTAAGACTTGCTGGAAGTACTGTAGTGGGCTCAAACCCGGCCCAAGTCGTCGGATTTTTTAAGAGCGTTAAAAATCCCTCAGTAGGCAATGCCTTTCTTCGGAGGCGAAGTAAAGCCGGCGGTCCCATGTCATAGATTTATGGCATGTTAAAGAACCTTCCACGAATTACACCTGTGTGAAGCTAAATTATAGGTTAAATATTTGAATAACGCTCTTAGGCCCCAACGTTCGTCCCCAGGAGCCGACTGCGGTGGCATCTGGTAACCTAGTTCTGAACTAGTAGTCGTTGACCGTGACGTTTGGCGGAAAAAATAGGAACTACTTGAAAAAAATCAATGTCTGGAGTCCTTACTTGAATTGAAAACAGATAACACACACTAATACAGCCATCACAATTAACACCGCTTATCAGACAGATTCTACACACGCCCAAAGTACACGGGGCTACATGACCGCGTTGTCGCAGCCCCTAAACTGAGGAACCAACCAACCAACCCTAAAAATAACCTTTGGACTAGTCTGGTTTTTGCCGAAATCTTAGTAGAATGCAAAATTGAAAAATATTTTAATTCTTAAATATCGTATGATTATTCATTATGTAAATCCTAACACAGTACAAATCATTATTGAATACCAAGCATTCCAGGTAATTAATTATCTTGAAAAAGCACTGAAAAAGCATTGGACTTGTCTCATTTCTGTAGAATACCCAATATTCCACACGCGTATATAACCCGACCTGTCTGCTTTTTGGAGACAGGAATAATATCCATAGGTAGAGCTGGCTTTGAAGAGAAAGAAGATGTATTTATCTCTAAAAGTCAATTTTTGGACTTTGGAACGAACCCTTCAATAATATTGTGTTGGCCAACTGAATAATTAACAATATCATTTTTCAATAAGGCAACACTGATAAATGGCAAGGCTATCTATAGAAAGAAGAGTAATGAGCTTCAGCCATGAAACTGGCGCTTACATGATACGTCCACGGTTTCCTTGGTTGGTTGGTTCTTAAGTTTAGGGGCTGAGACAACGCAGTCATGTAGCCCCGTGTACTTTGGGTGTGTGTAGAATCTGCCTGATAACCGGTGTTAATTGTGATGACTGTATTAGTGTGTTTTATCTGTTATTTTTAATTTAAGTACATACTGCAACTTAGAATTTTTCAAATAGTTCCTACTTTTGCCGCCAACGACTACTAGGCCAAGTTCAGAACTTAGCTACTAGACGACACCGCAGCGGCTCTTGACAACGAACGTAGAAACCTAAGAGCGTTGTTTACATTCTTAACCTATCCAATTTAGCTTCACACAGGTGTAATTAGTGGAAGGTTTTTTAAGATGCCGACGGCTTCGGCCGGGTTTGAACCCGCTATCTTGGGCATAGAAGCTCAGCATGCTACCGACTACGCCACCGAAGCCGCTCACGGTTTCCTCAATCCGTAAAGAAACAATAAATTCATGAAGGACAGATCTGCAGCTCTGAGAACAACTAGATGTTAGTGGAACGTTTTTTGTTGTTGATGTGTGGCCTCCTAAGAGGCCGAGTGCAGGTATTTCTAGTCGATGCCCTGGGAGACCTGCATGTCGGGTTGAGAGACGGAATGGATGAAGATGAATGAAACTGTGCAAGGATATGGAAGGAAGCGGCCGTGACCTGTCAGAAGGTACCGTCCCAGCATTTTCCTGGTGTTGAAAATGGGAAACCACGGAAAACCATTTCAAGCACGGCCGACAGTGGGGCTCGAACCCAAGCGTCTACCGAGTCAGCAGAGAGCTTGGCCCCATGACCCAGCCAGCGTAGCCACTACTGTCGGTAGTGGAACGGTAAACTCTTACCATTTAATTGTTAATAAGCTAGTCATTGAGGTATTCGCATTTAAATCTAGATGCAATCGAGTGGACACACATAGCAACTGTGTTAGGATAAAATTACATGTTACTAATGTTCCACAGCTTAGAAATCATAAAGCTAAACACTAATCCGTGGCATACGAGATAACAGAACTTCTGCCATACATACAGTAAGCTAAATACGCGTGGAATCGGATTTTCTTTATTGAACTTAAGTATACAGGCACCAGTTTGGTTACATTTCTTTAGAATACTTGGTCCACACATCTCGTTTAAGTGTAAAATCCCTCTTGAACTGAAGCCCACATGTCTATGATAATTATTATATTACGCATGCTATTACAAACTGTAATTCTGCTGATATCTCCCAAGTAAGGGGTCATGCCTGTTAGAACCCGGCACGAAATGCATAGCCACTAGGCCTATACATTCAATTACCTTCTTCCATAATATTGTAATGCTTTGCTTTGAATGAGAGATCATATTTAAGTAGCTCTTTGAATCAATGTATGCTCGGCGCTATTGACGCACAAGTTTCAGATTTGAGAGATAGACTAGAAAAGCATAATGTTACAAGCTGGTACCGTCCATCTCGTGGAGTAATGGCTAGCATTCTTGGCTGTCACCGCGGAGGTTCGGGTTGGATCCCCAACTGAGGAAGTCGGTTTATGGAAGGGCGCTTTAAGTCCATACCACACCCAATCGTAAAATGTCGGTGTTTAAAAGACTGTTTTTTTGTCTTGTCCTGTGGTTCGGTTCCATGTAAATATTGAGGTTCCGTAGCTCATGATAGCGAGTAAAAATACTAAATTCCTTCCTTTCAGACCCTTCCATCCTTCCCATCCTTCCTTTCCGTTTACCCTTTCTTCCTTTCGTCCTTCCTTCCTTCTTTCCTTCCTTTCAGATCCTTCCTTCCCATCCTTCCTTTCCATTTTCTCTTCCTTCCTTCTTTCCTTTCTTCCTTTCCATTTTCCCTTCCTTCCTTTCCTTCCTTCCTTTCCTTCCTTCTTTCCTTTCTTCCTTTCCATTTTCCCTTCCTTTCAGATCCTTCCGTCATTTCCTTCCTTCCTTCATTCCTTTCTTCCTTTCTATTTTCCCTTCCTACCTTTCAGATCCTTCCTTCCTTCTTTCCTTTCTTCCTTTCAATTTTCCCTTCCTTCCTTCATTCCTTCCTTTCTTCCTTTCCATTTTCCTTCCTTCCTTCTTTCCTTTCTTCCTTTCCATTTTCCCTTCCTTCCTTTCAGATCCTTCCTTTCCTTCCTTCCTTCCTTCCTTCATTCCTTTCCTTTCCTTCCTTCCTTCTTTCCTTTTTTCCTTTCCATTTTCCCTTCCTTCCTTCCTTTCCTTTCCTTTCCTTTCCTTCCTTCCTTCCTTCTTTCCTTTCTTCCTTTCCATTTTCCCTTTCTTCCTTCCTTTCAGATCCTTCCTTTCCTTCCTTCCTTCATTCCTTTCCATTTTCCCTTCCTTCCTTCCTTCCTTTCCTTCCTTCTTTCCTTTCTTCCTTTCCATTTTCCCTTCCTTTCAGATCCTTCCGTCATTTCCTTCCTTCATTCATTCCTTTCTATTTTCCCTTCCTACCTTTCAGATCCTTCCTTTCTTCTTTCCTTTCTTCCTTTCCATTTTCCCTTCCTTCCTTCCTTCCTTCCTTCCTTCCTTCTTTCCTTTCTTCCTTTCCATTTTTTTCCTTCCTTCCTTCTTTCCTTTCTTCCTTTCCATTTTCCCTTCCTTCCTTCCTTTCTTCCTTTCCATTTTCCCTTCCTTTCCTTCCTTCCTTCTTTCCTTTCTTCCTTTCCATTTTCCCTTCCTTCCTTTCAGATCCTTCCTTCCTTTCCTTTCCTTCCTTCCTTCTTTCCTTTCTTCCTTTCCATTTTCCCTTCCTTCCTTCCTTTCATATCCTTCCTTTCCTGGGCCGATAACCTAGATGTTAGGCCCCTTAAAACAACAATTATCATCATCATCAACCTTCCTTTCCTTCCTTCCTTCCTTCCTTCCTTCATTCCTTTCTTCCTTTCCATTTTCCCTTCCTTCCTTTCAGATCCTTACTTCCTCCCTTCTTAGTTTTCCTTTCTTCCTTTCCATTTCCCCTTCCTTCCTTTCAGATCCTGCCTTCCTTCTTTCCTTTCTTCCTTTCCATTTTCCCTTCTTTCCTTTCTTCATTTCCATTTTCCCTTCCTTCCTTCTTTCCTTTCTTCCTTTCCATTTTCCTTTCCTTTCTTCCTTTCCATTTTCCCTTCCTTCCTTTCCTTCCTTCCTTCTTTCCTTTCTTGCTTTCCATTTTGCCTTCCTTCCTTTCACACCCTTCCTTCCCTTCCTTACTTTCTATTTTCCATTTCTTCCTTCTTTCCTTCCTTCCTGTCCATTTTTCTTCCTTCCTTACAGACCCGTCCTTTCCTCTTTCCTTACCTTCTCCCCTCCCGTCCTTTCCTTTCTTCGACCTATTCACGATGATTTAAACGATGGCATTAAACACGCATTCACGCATAGAAGTTGCAATAACTTATACTAGGCCTATCGCACTTCAGAAGAACGAGCTGTATGTATAGTGATTATTACACGTATTGAGACTCCGGTCCCTACGATCCTGACTTTGATTTCCAGCCGGCTCTGCCAAGAAATATAATTCTGATGTGAAGATTGAAACGGAATGCACTCAACATGATGAGACAAAATTTGAGAACAGGTGGGTTATATTCCCACCTCAGCCATCTTGAAGTTGGTTTTCAGTGGTTCGTCAAGTATACTCCATAAATATGCCAGGATGGTTATTAACTTGCAGCCACGACCCCCATTTTAGCCCTATTGGCTGTTTCTAAAATCGCTGACGGAGAAGTGAATCGAACCTGGAGTCTCCGGGTGAGAGGCAGGTGCGCTACCCCACACTAGCACCACATCGTCCACCTCCTGGTGTAGCGGCTAGCATTCATGGTTTAAGTCCAGGAGGTCTGAGTTCAATTCCTGGCCTTGCCAAAGTCTAAGGACTGGTACGGGATATACTTAACCTCATGAGCAGGACTGAGAAGAGGTGGGTTCGATTCCTACCTCAACCATCCTAGAAGTGGTTTCACCACTTCTACTCCAGGCGAATGCCGAGATGCTTCCTAACGTAAGGCCAAGGCCCCCCTCTTTCTTAATCCTCATCTCATTTAGAAATACATACACTACTACAGACCGCACAATGATACAGGTTATTAGACAAATTCTAAACACACCAAAGTACATGGGGCTAAATGACCACGATGCCCAAGACCCTCAAATGAAACAATAGCTAACACCACAGTTTATCAGGTAAATAGCTCGCCACGGTGGGTGAGTGGTTAGCGTGCCGATCTACTAACCCCAAGATTGCAGGTTCGCTCCTGGCCGTGGTAAGTGTTTTTTTTGAAAGGCGGCAAAAATACGACACGCATGCCATACGTTGTTGGCATGTTAAAGAACCCATTTGAATTCAGTAGGCCGTGTTCATAATGGCAAAATTAATCTCGGGAGTTTCCGCCAACACAAAGTTCCTCATTTCTCTACTAGAAAGCGCTATAGTGTTCAAGGAGCTTAGATATCTAACGTCCTTGACTTTCATAGTGATTCAAGGAACAACGAAATTCGACATGCAAGCTACCCTCTGGGTGTCAAATTACAAAGCTTGCACCCGGCACCGAGGCCATACGATATTATTATTATTATTATTATTATTATTATTATTATTATTATTATTATCAGGCAAATTATAGACACTCACACAAGAACACGGGGCCAATAGTCAAGATGCCCAAGCCACTAAATGAAGCAAAAACAGCACGATACAAATACAGTGCGTTCACTTTCCCCGGCAGCAGCAGTAATGCAACAATAGTGGTTTCCGTAAAACATCCAGTTTACGAAGCCTCCGTGGCTTAGGCGGCAGCACGCCGGTCTCTCACCGCTGGGTCCGTGGTTCAAATCCCGGTCACTCTATGTGAGATCCGTGCTGGACAAAACGGAGGCAGACAGGTTATTCTCCGGGCACTCCGGTTTTCCCTGTCAACATTTCATTCCAGCAACACTCTCCACTATCATTTCATTTCATTTAATCTGTCATTCATTTAGTCATTGCCCCAGAGGAGTGCGTCAGGCCTCGGCAGCCGGCACAGTACAAATCCTCGCCGCTAGATGGAGGCTTCATTCATTCCATTCCTGACCCGGTCGGAGACTGGAAGCAGGCTGTGGATTTTCATTTTCATCCAGATTACGCTTGCCTGTGCAGTGTATAAAACGTAGTGTCGTGTATAAGAAGTGTCGTAGGTGTATTGTAAAATCCATTTATATGGCTAATTACGAGAAATTCCCGCTTGAACAAAGAGTGTTCATGTATGACACGTATGTATAAACGGAGTCTTGCAGAGTGGTGTGTAGGCAATTTAAACACAAAGTCCCTACCCCCCAGTTCCAAATAGAGACACTATCAGGCATTTTGTTAATAAATTGCGGACAAGGGGAACCCTAAATGCTACATGTTCTAAGCCCAAGAGAAGGGTCCTGACGGAGGAAACACTCGTTGAAATTAATGCATCAATCTCTCGCTCTCCAAATACGTTTCTAAAACTTTTTACACAGCAAGTAAGTGTTTCAAAGACCTTAGTCCATACGGGTACTAAAATTTTAAAACTGAAACCCTACAGAGTAACTGTAGCACAAGAATGATGACCCCTTGACAATGAAAAACGCATCACTTCCTGTTATTAGATTTTACACAACATTGTTGACGGCAATGTTGATCCGCAGTTAATATTCTTTTTTCTGATCAGGCGTTGTTTCATTTAAATGGTCACGTCGCTTCACAGAACAATTGATACTGGATCACAGAAGAAAATAGATACGAGCCTTACAGTAGTCGCATATGATGTGTAACATCTGTCATGTTATCATACTCGTATACTACACAACTTGGACATTCTTAAAATGTTAATTTACGCTCCGTTTTCATACTGGTACTATGATGAATGTATAGATTGAATTGGAGATATGCTGTTTGAACAAACATCACATATTATGTTGTAAATTAAGAGGATGAATGAAACCATAGTCTCTAGCCTATCTATAGACTACTAGAAATAATGTTCAATTCAATCAAATTTCCCAACTCCTGCTTGGTGCAAACTATTGTAATTAAAATTAGTTAAATCGTAATTTCATGTAGATTCTGTTAAAATGACGCATACTATTATGATAGATATCGTTTAAATCGATAATCCGGTAGCAAAAATAATTACCGGGACTGGGGTTCGAACCTGAGACCTCATGATTCGCAGACCAAGATGCTATCCACGGAGCCATTACAACCATATAAATTTAGAGTACAAGACAGTTACTTATTTTCACGAGCCGGGAATAATATGGAAGTATTTTTTCATTCTCCATTAATATTTTCCTTTTTTCGATAATTTTCCTGAGGGGAATTGAGTTTTAAATTAGTTATGAATACCCCTACTTGACAATAAAGGGAATTCCTATAGTGTTCCATGAAAGGCTAGCCCAGTTCCCGTATAAAAACATCGATATATATTACATTGATCACTGCATTACCGCAATGTGGGTTAATATCTGAATAGCATAAACAATAATACCGGCAAATAAATTAATAAATAGTTACAATGTTTCATATTAAAGCATATCATCATTTAAATATTGATACGAAGGCTTTTAACGCGTCGTATGTGTTTCAATCAGTTGACACCAGAGTTCGCATGAGCGTTTACCTTTCAGTATGAAAGTGTTGAGCAAAGTTACTCGGGGAGTGGACGCCCATCACTTTTATCCAGAGATTGAAAAACAGACTCTTAATAAATCATAATTGTTTTCAATAAATATGATATAATGAATATTTTTACACCAAAGAACGACAACTTGAAGATGATTTATTGTAGAAATATCTGTAATGGCGCATCCAAACCTTGAAGTAATCCATATGTGATATACATTTCACATGGCCGACAGTGCGTCATGGTACCAATCTCCCACAACGCGCGCTCATTTTTACCTCTTACACTTCCGTCCCATTTTTCAAAATCACTCCCACAGAAATATCCAACAACCGAGTGGAAAGATGCTACACATCAAAAAACATTGATTCACGAAATCTCTAATGTTTGCATGGGAATCGCCTGGCAGCAGGGGGAAGCGAACGCACTGTATAATATGAGCCCCACTATTTCCCAGTGGAATGTAACCGGAAACCATGCGGTCTACATTACCGGTTTGTTCAGAAGGTAAGTAATGGAGCCTGTGAGGAGACAAGTGGTTCCTCTTACAGAAGAGTTAGTGGCTCTGATGAGCATAGGCCACATTCATCATCGGCAATGAGACGTGTTCGTAGCCTAGTGTGGTGTTTTATAACCAGCATCTTTCATAATATTTGATTAACCTTAAAGTACACGCGCTGGTGTATAAAGTACACCATGTAGGCCTACTAAATATGGTATATATTTGATTGTAATATATCTGCAGGCTTTTAGGTGTCATCTAACCCAGCGTTTCCCAAACTGTGGTACGCGTACCACTGATGGTACGCTCGTACTGCTGCAGTGGTACGCAGTGATGTTACGAAAAATATAAAAAATATTAGATACGTTACGAAACATATAAAAATATAAAATATAAAATTTACAAATATAAAAACATTGCTGTGTTGCCGGAGGACGTAAAGGCCAAAGACAATGTGCAGTTTTATGAATTGAATTGTGATTCAGAAGGAAGGCGAACGTTTTCAAAAATGACTTGTGAACTTTTGGGTTGAGAGGTGTGCAGACTATGCAGACATAGCTGACAAAGCAGTTAGATTTTTACTGCCTTTCACTCCTTCGTACTTGTGTGAGACTGCATTTTCTTCACTTGTTTACTTCAAGAATAAATACCGGAACAGCGGAAAACGATCTTAAAACAATCTTCAAGCTCTTCCTTCACATTGAAGGAGAGCATTTATTAACTTTGGTTTTTATGTTTAATTATTACGAGTTCATTATTTGTACAGTGTCAGTTCTGAATGTTTGAATTGCATATTTATAGTAATAACTAATAAATCAACTGGACACACTTTTTATTATTTGAAATTTATATCCAACAGTCTAACTCTAACAAACACAATTACAATCCGTCTTTCGGTCTGCTACGTAGTGGTGGTGGTGGTGGTGGTGGTGGTGATGGGGATTATAGTTACTATATCTCCCAACCATGAGGTGGTACGCGAGAGATTCTCATCCCTTAAAGTGGTACACACACAAAAGAGTTTGGGAAACACTGATCTAACCTATCCCTAAAATGTTCCCAAACGACTACAAGCAGTGTCAATGTTGCCGGATTCGTTGGTGCTGATTCACAGAAATGAACATTGAGCTGTTGCGTGGTATGGTGAACGAAATATAATATTGATTCAGTTATTTCACTCAGTCTTATTTTTTTATTGGCTTAAATCATATTTTAATAGAATTAGAAACTATCTCCGTGTCTCGTACGGTTCTTTGGTTTTAGGGCTTGTATGCGAGCTAAAATTCCGAAGCGGATTGCTGAAGAGGAAATCTATGACGTTATAACGCAAGAAGTTGGATCAGACACAGGTACTTTCGAGGAAGAATTTTTAGAGGAAAATTATCACGATACGAAATAGCCTGAACTATTCTGCTTGTAGAACAGTTGATTTAATGTTTACTAAGATAAAATATTTACGCTAAGTGATTTCGTGACATTATTCTCTTGGTGTACAATGTTCACCATGCGTGTACTTATTAAATATTAATAGGTGCGTATAGTCAAGCCCCAAACTGATCAACTACATATATTTATGTTTTTAGTTAAATACAAGCCTCCTATTGATGGAATTCTATGTGCGTGACTAGCATATTAGTAGCGTGTTATAGTTCAGGTGGGAATTATACGGAGCAATTCATATAACCGAGTCATAACATTTGATCAAATAATTCAACTTTGGGAGAGTATAATACACAATTCGGAGATTGCATATATATATAAGAAAAAGCTATATCAGGTGATCGGGCGAACCACTTTTTTTTTGATTATTCGGAAACCAAAGAAAATGGTTACAATCTAATATATAAAAGTGAAAGTCTGTATGTGGGTATGTGGATCTGTTCCGTATACAAATCTACACCGTTCCACCAATCTCAACCAAATTTTGCATACACATAGTTTAGGACCCAGAAGGAACCGCTGGCTACATGAATTTACGGTAGTCTTTCTCATTCTTCTGATTTCGACCCTTTTGCACTCAAGCACAGGCTAATCAAATCATAAAATATACTCATGAAGGAATGGCAAGGCAGATAGTTTCCATGGCAACATAGCTCAAGTCGAGACACGGCCGACTGGATGCCATTTGCGCTCTGCACTACCGGTATAGAAAATGAGCATCTTTACTTGAAATCACGTTAGTTACTCAACTTCTCACACAGCACTGTCAACCGAGTTTAGCATAATAACAAAGACTTGACACTATCTTCTACTATATATTTGTCAAATACCTCTCACTCACTCATTCATTCATCACGAAATCTCAGAAACCATCAAACGGATTGGAATGAAATTTGGTATGCAGCTTCCCCAAGGGCCGCAAATGCCCACGAAGAGAGGATTTTTGGATATTCTGGTTCTAAAGGGGTGTTAAGGGGGTAGACCTGCATTTCATTGAACAGCAATATCTCCCGATTGGTTTCATTGGGGGATGTGATACTCGGCACATAAACTCATCATTAAAAATAAGAAGACACGAGTCGGAGGGTTTTTCGATGTGGTGTATATTATGAGATGAAAGGGGTGAAAAGTGGGGATTGAAAGATTCCTAACGGAGCGTGTATCTCTTAAACGACATAAGCGAGGAGTTTGAAACTCAGCGGGAAAAAATCAGCATAAAAATAAGTAAATATGTGTTTGACCGTTTCATCATAAATCCAATTTAAGGGGCCCATGGGGTGGGGTGAAATTCTGGAGGGGGGGGGGGAGAAACAGGAAAGAAAGTGTCCTAACTGATTGACTGACTCACTCACTCATCAAACTCAGGGGGAAAAACTGCTTTAAAGTAAGTAAATAGCTGTTCGACAGTTTTTTTCATAAATCAAATTTAAGGGGTTCATGGGGAGGGGTGAAATTCTGAAAAAAGAAAATTGAAAGAAAATGTCCTGACTCACTCACTCACTCACTCACTCATCATCGCCCAGCCAAAATGATTGAAGTTAGAAACATGACAGTTTGGGGATATGTTCATTGTATTTCAAAACAGTCTACTAAGGGAGGATTTTCGGATATTCAGGTTCTAAAGGGGTCTTAATGGGGTTAAACCTGCATTTCATTGAATAACAATATCTCCCGATTGGTTTCATTGGGGGATGTGATACACGGCATATAAACTCATCATTAAAAAGTAAGACACGTGTCTGAGGGTTTTTCGATGTGGAGTATATTATGAGGTGAAAGGGGTGAAAAGTAGGAATTGAAAGATTCCTAACGGAGCGTGTATGTCTTAAATGACATAGGCGAGGAGTTTGAAACTCAGCGGAAAAAAATCAGCATAAAAATAAGTAAATATGTGTTTGACCGTTTTTTTTATATAAATCCAATTTAAGAGGCCCATGGGGAGGGGTGAAATTCTGTGGGGGGGGGGGGGACAGGAAAGAAAATGTCCTAACTGATTGACTGACTGACTCACTCATCAAACTCAGGGGGAAAAACTGCTTTAAAGTAAGTAAATAGCTGTTCGACAGTTTTCTTATCAATCAAATTGAAGGGGTTCATCGGGAGGGGTGAAATTCTGAAGGGAAAAAAATGAAAGAAAATGTCCTGACTCATTCACTCACTCATCATCGCCCAGCCAAAAATATTGAAGTTGGAAACATGGCATTTTGGGGATATGTTCGTTGTATGTCAAAACCGTACACTAAGGGAGGATTTTTGGATATTCAGGCTCTAAAGGGGTCTTAAGGGGGTTAAACCTGAATTTCATTGAATAACAATATCTCACGAGTCGTTTCATTTGTGGATGTGATACTCGGCATATAAACTAATCATTAAAAATACGCAGACATGTGTCTAAGGGTCTTTCGATGTGGTGTATTATTATGAGGTGAAAGGGGTGAAAAGTGGGGGTTGAAGGATTCCTAACGGAGCGTGTAGGCCTATCTCTTAAACGACATAGGCGAGAAATTTGAAACGCAGCGAAAAATCATCAGCTAAAGAGATAAGTAAATCGTTGTTCGACCGTTTTTTCATAAATTAATTTAAGGGGCCAATGGAGTGGGGTGAAATTCTGGGGGAAAAAGGGTGAGAAAGTGTCCTAACTGACTAACTCACTCACCAAACTCAGGGGAAAAAGACAGCTTTAAAAATAAGTTAATAGGTGTTCAAGCGTTTTTTCATCAATCCAATTTAAGGGGCCCATGGGGAAGGGTGAAATTCTGGTAAAAATAATTGAAAGAAAATGTCCTGTCTGACTCACTCACTCATCACGCCCAGCGAAAACTATTAAAGTTGGAAAAATGAAATTTTGGGAATATGTTCGCTGTATGTCGAAAACGTCAACTAAGGAATGATTTTTGTTTATTCGGGGTTTAAAGAGATGTTAAGGGGGTAAACGTGCATTTCATTGAATAACGATATATCATGAGTTGTTTCTTAGGGGATGTGATATTCGGTATATAAACTAATCATTAAAAATAATCAGACATATGTCTAAGGGTTTATCGATGTGATGTATATTATGAGGTGATAGGGGTGAAAATTGGGGGTTGAGGGATTCTTGACGGAGCGTGTATCTCTTAAAGGACATAGGCGAGAAGTTTGAAATTCGGCGGGAAAAGAACAGCTTAAAATACAAGTAAATAGGTGTTCGACTGTTTTTTTTTTCATAAATCCAATTTAAGGGGCCCTTGGTGAGAGGTGAAATTCTGGGGGAAAAAAAAACAGGAAAGAAAGTGTCCTAACTGATTGACTCACTTACTCACTCATCAAACTCAGGGGGAAAACAGCTTTAAATAAGTAAATAGGTGTTCGACCGTTTGTTTCATAAATCCAATTTAAGGGGTTCATGGGGAGGGGTGAAATTATCAAAAATAAATGAAAGGAAATGTCCTGACTGACTCACTCACTCATCATAGCCCAGCCAAAATTATTAAAGTTAGAAACATGACATTTTGGGGATATGTTCGTTGTATGTCGAAAACGTCCACTAAGGAAAGAGTTTAGAATATTCAGGTTCTAAATAGGTGTTAAGGGGGGTAAACGTGCATTTCATTGAATAACCATATCTCACGAGTGGTTTCATTTGGGGATGTGATACTTGGCATATATACTAATCATTAAAAATAAGCTGACACATGTCTAATGGTTTTTCGATGTAGTGTATATTATGAGGTGAAAGGGATGAAAAGTGGGGGTTGAAAGATTCCTAATGGACCGTGTATCTCTTAAACGACATAAGCAAGGAGTTTGAAACTCGGAGGGAATCAATAAGCTTAAAAATAAATAAATAAATAAATAAATAAATAAATAAATAAATAAATAAATAAATAAATAAATAAATAAATAAATAAATAAATAAATAAATGAATAAATAAATAAATAAAATAAATATGTGTTCGACCGTTTTTTCATAAATCCAATTTAAGGGGCCTATGGGGAGGGGTGAAATTCTGGAAGAAAAACGTCCCCTAATGAAGGATTTTTGGATGTTCACTCTCATCGACCAACCCAAACGATTAAAGTTAGAAGAATGATATTTTGGGGATATGTTTGTTGTGTGTCGAAAACGTCTACCAAGGAGGGATTTTTGGATATTCACGTTCTAAAGGGGTGTTAATGGGGTTAAACCTGCATTTCATTGAATAACAATATGACACGACTATGACGCGAGCGAAGCGAGGCTAAAAATGAGATGATGTGCGTCTATGTATTACTCAATCACGCAAGTACCACTGGTCCGATTTACATGAATTTTACATGGAAGTAGCTGATTTACCTGGTTAACATATAGGTTACTTTTGATTTCAATACTTTTTACTATTTAAAGATGGCGACCATTTAGGTGACTTCACTACACAATTTGGTTTAAAACTTTCATATTTCCATTTCAAATACAAAGAGAACGCTAACAAATAGCAAACTTTTGATGGTATGTACGAGGTTAAAAATTACATTTTCTATCCGAAAGGTATCTCCAACCGTTACCGAGTAAAACCTAAATTTGTGCTATAAAACACGGTCAACGCCGAGCGGTGTAGTTGGACAAAATGTTCCATCCTTAATCTCCCTCTGCGCAGCACCTCGCCTATCCCCTGTTTTAACTGTCACCTTCATATTTTAATTTATTTATGACGCGTAGCGAAGCACGGGTACTTCAGCTAGTAACTTATAAAGGACATAAAGAAAAGAAATGCCTTCAACCCGAGAAGATTGAGGACTGAGGAACTTGGAAGGATGGAGAACCATGAAAGGCAGATAGGAAAGGAGAAAGAGGAAATGGCCCGCCCCAAAGTCAGTGGAAAAAGGAATAAAAAACGAACCCAGTCAGGGATCCCTCGGGATCGTCAACTCCCGAACTCACCAGCCGTGAGCCCCTGAGGGTGTAGCAATATCCAGGGTGCACCAGAAGTGGTGGGGCTACATACACCCTGCCTCCTTGAGGGCCTTGAGCAGAAGGCAGGAGATAACATGAAAAGATAAAGACGGCTGACCTCTCGCAGCAGGAGGGTATCAGGAAAGATGACACGAGGAACAATTAAGGCGGGAAAGGAAGAGACTACCTAGACCTCGGATACCCTAATACCGTCGGGGTCGAAAGGGTACAAGAGTTGACCAAGACAGGTCGACAGGAAAGAAGACGGAGAGGAGCCTGGCAGAAGTAAGTGGAAGCAATGCCGGACACAGCTGGGGCCCCGTGGTCGCCAACCCACGTCTCCCCTGGGGAGAATAACTTATTGGGAGATTCCTCACAGTATATGTTGTTAGTGTCCTCCACCAGCATCCATATAATTATAACTGTCCTCGTTTCACCATATTCCATGACGTTCTGTGAAGTGTATTTCACCAAAGTTGTTTATTTCGTGTCTAATGACCTCACGGAGTTCAGCGGATGTCCGAGGTCTATTTTTGTACACTGCCTTTCAGATACCCCTATAAGAAAAGTCCGGTGAGGTTAGGTCAGGAGATTGGGGGGAGGGCACTATTTTAATTAGATTATTCGGTCACCAAAGAAACTGGTTACAAGTTGCGTGTAAGCGTTAGGCATATCGCAGTGGCGGCTGGTGCAAAAAACTTGCTGTGTGCTGTAACCCTTCCTCCCTTTAAACAATAACAATATTTAAAAATATTCACGCAGAAACACTCAAAAGTAAGTAGGGAGTGTTTAAAACCTTCTGGTGGGAACAGCTGGTAGCTTCCTCTATTCCCCCCCCCCCCCCCTCCGTTTGCTTTGAGTGATTCTCTCTAAAATGGTACCGCAGAGTCTAGAAGGTGCCACCGGCCACGTTCTCATTTCGTGTGACCAGTATGTTTGAACGAAGAATCGCTGTGATGTCTTTGTCTGTGGTCTTGGCTGCTGTCCCAACAGCACCATGGAAAAGTTGGGCACGCATGCGCAAAAGGCAGAGTTCATGTTTGCTGGCAATAAACTTAGAAATTCTCGCTGAGCTGCGACTAGATACCTCGTTGGGTGGAGAGTTGAAATATTTCCTATTCTTTGGGTGACATCCTTTTAACGCACTGTACTTGATAGAAGATAATATTATTAAGTAATTAATTTTAAACTAAAGCAATGTGCTGCAGCACTTCAGCACACAAGGTGCAGCCGCCCCTGGGCGTATGACACGTCGCTCCATCTGGTTGAAAATAACCTGCCAGTTCGACGTCATCCAGTTCCTCCAATAATGCTGGAAAGAAGAGCACATGCGCATAAACAATCTAGAATCTTGCCAATGGGCAGTGGTACTGATTCTCCCGGAGCTGGTTGGTTGGTTCCTTAGATTTGGGGCTGCGACAACGCGGTCATGTAGCCCCGTGTACTTTCGGTGTGTGTAGAATCTGTCTGATAACAGGTGTTAAATGTGATGACTGTATTAGTGTGTGTTATCTGTTTTATATTCAAGTGAGGACTACAGACTTTTAATTTCAAGTAGTTCCTACTTTTGCCGCCAAACGCCACCGTCAACGACTACTAGGCCAAGTTCAGAACTTAGCTACTAGACGCCACCGCAGTCGGCTCTTGGCAACGAACGTAGAAACCTAAGAGCGTTGTTTACATTCTTAACCTATCCAATTTAGCTTCACACAGGTGTAATTAGTAGAAGGTTCTTTAACATGCCATAAATCTATGACATGGGACCACCGGCTTTACTTCCCCTCCGAAGGAAGGCATACTGAGGGATTTTAACGCTCTTAAAAATCCGACGACTTCAGCCGGATTTGAACCCGCGATCTTGGGCATAGAAGTTCAGCATGCTACCGAAGCCGCCTCTCCCGGAGATCTGAGATCATTAAAACACATTTCCCGTTTCTACGAGCTTCCAGAGGGAAATTATGACCCATGAAAGTGGTGCTGGTTTATATGGATCGCTTTGTATCAAGACATACACACAATACATTATGATGATGAAAATGAAAATCCACAGCCTGCTTCCAGTCTCCGACCGGGTCAGGAATGGAATGAATGAAGCCCCCATCTAGCGGCGAGGATATGGGCTGTGCCGGCTGCCGAGGCCTGACGCACTCCTCTGGGGCAATGATTAAATGAATGACAGATGAAATGAAATGATAGTGGAGAGTGTTGCTGGAATGAAATTTTGACAGGGAAAACCGGAGTACCCGGAGAAAAACCTGTCTGCCTCCGTTCTGTCCAGCACAGATCTCACATGGAGTGACCGGGATTTGAACCACGGACCCAGCGGTGAGAGGCCGGCGTGGTGCCGCCTAAGCCACGGAGGCTTCACATTATGATGATGATGATGATGATAATTGTTGTTTTAAGGGCCCTAACATCTAGGTTATCAGCCCCTAATGGTTTGGGTGTTAGTGAAAATGAAAGATGATCAAATGAAACCTACAACTGAAACAAACTACTGACTGGGGCGTGGTGGCGCAGCGGTCAAGCTCACCTAGGTGGACCAGGTTCGATTCCCGGTCAATGCATGTGAGATTTTCGAAGTGAAATGCCATGTCCTGTGGTTCGGATTCCACGTAAAAAGGAGGTCCCGTGGCTCATGATCGCATGATTAACGGTCACGTTAAACTACAAGCTTCCTTTCCTTTCCTAAACTACTGACTTACAAACTAGAAGAGGGAATGGGAAACAAAGAGGAGAATAATGTAAATAAAATACAGGAGGAAAAATAATGCCCTCATCCCTCTAAGAATAAGAATTGAGGGACTTTGAGGGAAGCAGAGTCATGAATGGCAGAGAGAGGAAAGAAGAAAGAGGAGAGGGTCCACCCCAAGGACAATGAAAAAAGGGGAAAAACTTGACCCAGCTCAGGAATCCCTCGGGGTCACCAAATCCCGAGCTCACCAGCTCGATGGATGAACCAGAAGTGGTAGGGCTACACACACCCTGTATCCTTGAGGGCCTTATGCAGAAGGCAGGAGATATCATGAAAAGAAAAAGAATGGGGGATCAGGAAAGATGAGATAAGGGCCAATTAAGGTGGGAAAGTGAAAGACTCCCTAGGCGTCGGATACCCTAAAACCGTCGGGGTTGGAAGAGAACAAGACTTGAGCGAGGGAGGTTGAGAGGAAAGATAACAGAGAGGAGCCCGGCACATGTAAGTAGAAGCAATGCCGGACTCAGCTGGGGTCCCGTGGTCGCCAACCCACGTCCAACAAGTAGTGAGACCCTGGGGGCGGCACTACTGAAGGAGAGAGTGATAGGAAAAGGAAAAGGAGGAGCATGTTTGTAGCATTATTATTATTATTATTATTATTATTATATTCGTTTTAATGGTGCCCGGTTACTTGGTATGGACTGAAGGTGATGCTCACATTCTTAAAGATGTTGAGAACGCCTGATCTACAGTAGACTATAATGTTGACTGTTGTTTTTTTAAGGATCTAAATGTGTAGTTATTGGCACCACATACTCAGTGTGATTTTGTAAATAAGTAATTTTTATGTGGCCGTCGAATCCAAAGCACTGGACGCAGCTTTTCAATTCGTAGATCTTACACACATTAGCCAGGAATCGAACCTGGTCCTCCTTAAACAGAAGCAAGCAACAGGCCGTTACATCATCGCGCACCTCTGAATAATTCTTAACATGCTCAAGAAGGATCTGGGCAGATTTAGGTTCTTTTATTTATATGCTGGAGGTGAAATATATTTAAAAATGCTCTCAGCACGCCGGTAGGTGGAGGTAGATTTTACCGGGCAAAGAAAAACATTTTGAATTCTTTGATTTGCCAATTAATAGTTGTATACCTACTAAGGTTCTACAGGTTTACGAGAAGCCCCATCTTCTTATACACTGGTCAAAAAATATCTAGCATATTGCAAGCTTATGTATTTGTGGACCAAATATAGTACACGTGCTTTATCCGAATAGTGGATTTATTTATGTAGTTTATGTTCGACGATGTCGAAATGTAAACATTATGTGTCAGAAAACTGTATAATAATGGGGGTCATTATAACACTATTTTTCATTAGAAACAGTTTCTCCAGCCAATCAGAGCTCATTCATTGACCAATTAGGTAAGGATACCTTCGCGCATGCGCTCAAAATCCAACATGTCGGACTTAAACACAACATTTTTCTATATAAATTACCGACATGAAATACTCATCGTCCATATGTGCACGTAAATAAACTGGCGAATATGAGACAAGAAATAGCACTGTACCTTAATATCACCAACTCCAATTTCTACACAGCGAATTGCTTTCAAACAACTTCGGTGACAATATTAGTGAATGCTAAAGAGCTGGACGGCAGATGTAAACATATGGCCTGCATATGGCATTGCAAGAACACAGAGAGCATGCGTCAGTCGGTCAGAGAGCTTGAAAGACAGAGATATCATGCCCAGCGCAAAGAATTCATGTGGCTAACTCTCAACAGATATTTATGAATATTTATGTTAAAACATATAATAAAGTTATAATTATCGTCGAACACAAACAGTCCTATGCAACTCGCCTATAATGGAAATTAAGACACTCGTATGGAAATTATAAAACTCGTATACGCTCGTTTTATAAACATACTCGTGTCTTAATTATTGTCATCATAGGCTCGTTGCATAATGTACTAGTATGGTATCACACATGAAACACAATATTAATATTAATAATAATAATAATAGCAAGTACATACAAGCACAGATATCAACCCTATGCCCAGTCTATTTCTCCAGTCCAGGCTCGATAGTGTAGCACTGAAAAAGTCGTTAGGGTCACCTAAGTACTCTCTTAGTTTGCAATCTTTGACAATGTGCCTGAAGGTCTGGTTCGAGGTACCACAATCATAGCAGGGGTTTCGTCACTTTCCCCTTTTGTGCAGGTTGTATGCACAAACTCCATGTCCGATAACAGTGTAAGGTACAAACAAACCAACATGTTATCTTAGAGTTAACACATGAGCCAATGTGCAGAAACGAAATGGCATCATACTTCAATGAAAATAGGTACAATATGCAAAACATTTTTTGACCAGTGTAATTCCGAAAACATTTTTCTCATCTCTTGGCGTAAGGATGGATCATATCAGAACTTCTTTCAGACAATCGTTTTGGTAATGTTTAGAGGACTATGAACCATTTTAATCGGTTCTGATATTGTGCATAATAAGAAAGGTATAATATATCATTCAAAACTCAATTTCTCCCAACCATTTGGTCAATGGTTTGTGCTATCAAAATACTTTACTGATATATGGTGTTGGCCCTTATCCGAAGAATAGTACGAATTTTGATTGGATTCCGTTTTTCACACACTGAGAAAGTTATAGCAATATTTTACTTTTTCAAAACGGCCCCCTCCCCATTTCCACCCCTGTTGTCCGATTTCTTCCATTAACGAACTCGATCAAGAGTTTGAATGATTATATTTGACGTTGTGAGGTTTGAAGCCATTTTTCAGTGTTGCCTAAGTAAACAAAAGTTTGGTGCTTTTCAGTCGGTCAACACGAATGTACCCAAATAGAGCTGGGTTGTGCCCTAATCCTGAAATAAATTACATGAGATTAATAAATACACTAGGATGACCAGTTTCGATCGTCAAGCGATCATCATCAGATCCATAACACTTAGGCTATAAAATCTATGTTTGAGAATACAGCAGTGTGCTCGAAGTTCCAGTCAGGGAGACAAACCGGGTATCAGCCTGTATTATTACAGTATAACCATAGTTGATTTCATGTAACCATATAATCACCCCAAACAGACAAACTCCAGATTTTTATCACCATTTTAGCATTTCACCTAACATTAGATAGCCTATACTACATTTAGCATACACCGACAGTTGCATTACCAATACTGGAACTAAATAATTGTACATATTGTAAAAAAAAATCTCCTGTATTCTCAAACATAGATGTTATAGCCTAAGTGTAATGGATCTGATGATGATCGCTTGACGATCGAAACTGGTCATCCTAGTGTATTTATTAATCTCATGTAATTTGTTTCAGGATTAGGGCATAACCCAGCTCTTTTTTTAGGTACAATCGTGTTGACCGACTGAAAAGCACGAAACTTTTGTTTATATTTGACGTATAAATTTGAAAGTGATTTGTGCAAAATGACGGTAGTTATTGTGTCCACAAGAACGTGATGTATATTTAAATTTCTTCTTCCTCTTCTTCTTTCTTCGAATGAGCCAGCTATGGACTACGTAGGTTAACCACAATGGTTTTCAGCTTGATGAGTTGGGATTGGTTTCAAGTTCTTAAGAGCCTTCTTCCTAGCCCATATCTCCTTCATTTTCTGACTTTGTAGTTGTTTAGCTGCTTCTGACCTCTTTGGTCTCTGCCCTTTTTAAAGTTTAATCTGTGGGTCATTTTTAACATTTTCCGGAAAGCTTGTCTGTCCTGTATTACGGATTCAGAGATGATAAAGCTTTGCAGATCTTGTTTAACTTGCTGGACCACAGTGATGTTGTTTTCTTGCAGGAGCTGGCTCTGTGGATTACACTGGTCAATCTTGACCCGTTCGTTCTCTCAAGGTGTCCGTAGAATTGAAGGCGTCTCTTGATGATTGTGTCCATTAGAGTTTCTTGCTTTAGGTATAGATCATCGTGATACCTTTCTCCATTTATGATCCTTGGTCGTAAAATCTTCCTCAAAATAATTCTTTCCTTGACCTCTAGTTTCTGTATCAGTTTTGTCCCTTTGATAGTTAGGGTTTCAGCTGCATAGAGGACCTCGGGCCTGATTACAGAGTTATTATTTTATATATATTTTTTAATTGTTTTCCCTCCAAACACGGCTTTACCCACCGACACTCTAAGACAAAAAACAAAACACCGCACTTTCTTTTACCCCCAATCCCCGCTCACACCCCCATCCATGGGAATTTTTAGTAACATATGTTCATTAGTAGACCCTCCTAAACAACATTGCAAAGTCTCAAAACTTTAGGCATTATGTCCAGAAATATACCTAATTTGACTGGACTAAAACAACTGTTGTTGAGTAAATTTAAAGAATTAAAGACGGTCTTGTAAAAATTCATTGTTACACTCAGGCAGATTGTGCATTTCAATAAGGAGAAATACTAAGCATTCTTACTTGAAGAAATCCATTTTTGTAGCTATTCAAACTATGTACCTATCTGATTAGACCTATTGTTGTGATCAGAATAATTTGTATAAAGAAGGAACTCTTATAACTTTATATTTTACGTTCAGACTGGTGTAAATTCTGAAAAGCAATATTAGAAAATTATAGAGGACAGTTACACCTCCCCACTAACCTCCTTGCACCTCCCCAGGGGAGCCACACCTCTCAGGTTAAGAACCCCTGCTGTAAGGGGTCATTCCTCTACCTACACAAGAACGGTGTCTTGGAGATTAACACACTTTGTCAGCACAGGATGTGAAACGCAAAGATATGCCGAAATTATCCGGAAGCCGCAACATGCTACTCATTGCATTAGGTAGCTTTCTTATGAAATCTACTTAAAACGTGACAATGGTTGCTGTAACAAACCGATGGAAGTAATGGATGAAGGGCACACGCAATGAAGTGATAAAGTCTATTGGATGAGACTGTTCCTAGAAGTCGGCATACTTGGTGTGGTCACGTATCGCCAAGGAATGGGAGAGATTACCAGAGGGACTAATGATATGAGCTATTGAGGGCAATAAAAGTCCAATTAGACATAGGAAATGATAACTACACTCGGTGTGCAACGATTTCAAAGTGTAGAAAAGACTCTTTTACGAGGCTCTAAATCTGAAAGAGTGAAATGATCAGCACCTTGTGGTGCTCACTAATTAACCCTAGAGCGCTAACGCTTCGTCCAATTGACAAAGCGACAGTAAATAATCTTGCTCCCACCTCTGCTCACACACTGGACCGCTTGGCGCTTTCGGTACCGTTCATAGCTCACTTGGTTTTGAGTGCTTGTTGAGGCAAGAGGCGGAGAGCAAGAGGAACACACCGCACAGTGGTCCTTTTAGCCTATCTGGCCGCGCAAAATTCCTTTGCATATGGAAGAGGTCTATAAACCTTAAAATAACTGTTCAAAAGTATGTTAAACATTTTCCTTAATCTTATTTATAAGAATTGAGGTTAAACTTGTCTTACTAATAACAATAATATTAATAATGTTCAACTGGATGAAGGCTTTCCTTAATGCTGCAGAGTTTAGGTGATTTTGTGACTACTGGTTTTTGAAAATTGCTCCAGATTAAACTAAATCAGCAACAATTTGTATGCTCTGTTGGACTCCTAGCTGCATACAATCCACATATATTTTAATTGAACTATTGCAGATATTATGCCACAATAGACTAATTTTCTTTTGAGAATGCAGTACATTACAAAATGATATTTGATGTGTAGGTACAGTAATAACAATTGAACTCTTTTAGTAACCATAATTAAATACTGTGCATGAAGACACAAAACATATTTAATCTCCCTTGTCCTCACAATCTCTATATCTTTGGTCAACACAGATTAACTTGTCACTGAAATGCAATTTCATGAGTCAGGCGAAACACATGCCGTTCCTTCCATCTGGTTCTTATCACAGCTGAACTTGTGGTGCAACGAAGCACTTAAGAAGGGAAGGAATTAATTAATTAATACAATATATGATCTTTCAGGGGTGTACAGAATTAAACTGAAGTACCACACATCTATTCGATTAAAGAAAAATTAGGACGACAAAAAGTAATAATGTATACAAATATTGCACTACCGTTGCGTAATAAATAAAGGGTTTTTATATTATTCTTTAAACCATACTAGTCCATTTCTCTATACTGGTTCGGATGCCGGATGTTGTAGTAAACTTGGAACCTCAGAAGGAATTGGGTCGTTTGTCTTTTGTGGCTTTCTTCTCAGGCTACTTATTAGGGTATCAGATGACACCAAGAGCATATTCAGCATATCTTCCATTGTTTGCTTCTCTGAACATTTTCTCGTATTCCACAGACGGAAGAATTTGCTGGATTTATTAAGGGCCTCTTGGGCTCTTCTGAAAGTTGACCTATGGGGACGAGGGACGATTTTATTATATGAGCGCCATGCAATGTTCCCTTCCAGCCAATTTTACGACTGAAACTTTCTTACTGTCCTGTGACTTGCAACTCACTTTTTTCTTAATTGCGCGGAAAAATTAATACGTTTTGTTTCTAACAATATAACAGACTGTCCAAGGGTTTTCAGATTAGTATTTTCTATCAAATAGTTTAGTAAGACATCACATTCTTTCACTTTCGCACTTGCATGGCGCCAAACATCGAAAAGTTATGTCCGCGAAATTCCTTCCGACAGCACTAAAAGGAGAAAAAAAAAGCCAAAGTTGCAAAAAGTAGCAAGCAGTTTTTATACTGACAACAGGAGAGGGTTTAGGCTATAGTCTAATGAAAAGAATTTCAACAATGGTTGACAATTGCAAATTTTCGGGTCTAAAAACCCATAGAAGAAGGATAAAATATATTTCAAAAGTCACTATTTTCAAACGATTATCACTTAAACACAGTAATTTGTATTCGATTTTGCAAATTCATTAAAGAAAGAGCATACCATGGTCTGTCATATCCAGTGGCAAACGGTGAAGATAGCTCAAAAACCCGTCTTTACAAGCACAAGATTAAAACACAAATAATCAGCTCCGCTTCCAGCTGAGGATGCGATAAGAAACATCCTACTTCAGCGGTCTCTCACTTCCCAGGGGTTGAACAAATATGACATATAGGGACAGTTCTGAGGTCATTGGACATTACTGATACTAAAAACGTCATAAATCATGTAAATACATAATATTCATTTTTTACATTTTGAGCGCCCAGATAGTGCAAAAGGACCACTGTAGTCATGGCAACATGCTCACTACTGCCACTTGGGCAGACACTCACTAGAAGTAGTAATTGCCCTTGTAATATCCATTGGTCGGCTTCGGTGGCGTAGTTGGCAGCATGCTGAGCTTCTATGCCTAAGATCGCGGGTTCAAACCCGGCCGAAGTTGTCGAATTCTTTAAGAGAGTTAAAAATCCCTCAGTATGCCTGCCTTCGGAGGGGAAGTAAAGCTGGCGGGCCCTTGTCATAGATTTATGGCATGAAAAAGAACCTTCCACTAACTACAATTTTGTGATGATAATTGATGTTTAAGGGGCCTAACATCTAGGTTATCGGCCCCTAATGGTTTGGGTGATCGTAAATATGAAAATGAAATGCAAACTATAACTAAAAACTAACTACTAACTTATATACTAGAAGAAGAAATGGAAAACAAAAGGAGAATAAGGCAAATAAAGGACAGGAGGAAAAGAAATGCCCTCAACCCTCGAAGAATGCGGATTGAGGCACTTGGAAGGAAGGAGAGCCAGGAAAGGCAGATAGGAAAGTGAAAGAGGAGAGGGTCCGCTCCACAGGTAAGGGACAAAAGGGGGAAACCGAACCCAGCTCAGGAATCCCTAGGGGTCGCCAACCCCCGAACTCACCAGCCGTGAGCCCCTGAGGGTGTAGCATTATCTAGGGTGTACCAGAAGTGGTGGGGCTACATACATCCTGCCTCCTTGAGGGCCTTAAGCAGAAGGCAGGAGATAACATGAAAAGAAAAAGGCTGACCCCTCGCAGAAGGAGGGTATCAGAAAAGATGAGACAAGGGCCAATTAAGGCGGGAAAGGAAGAGACTCCCTAGGCCTCGGATACCCTAATACCGTCGGGATCGGAAGAGAACAAGAGTTGACCAAGTGAGGTCGACAGGAAAAAATACAGAGAGGAGCCCGGCACAAGTAAGTGGAAGCAATGCCGGACCCAGCTGGGGCCCCGTGGTCGCCAACCCACGTCCCACTAGATGTGAGCCCCTGGGGGGCAATTGTATGAAGCTAAATTGTGGAAATTTGAAGCCATTTTCAGTGTTGTCTATACAAATTTTCTTTGCTGCTTTTCAGTCGGTCAACACGATTGTACCCAAATGATGGGTTATTGCCTAATCCTGTAAAAGATTTACATGAGATTAATAAATTTTCACATCCTTCTGTAATTTCCTTCATTTACAATGCCAATAATAACTTATTCAGCAGATAACCAATAACGGCATGCAAGGATTTATAATATTGGGTTCAAACCCGACCGAAGTCGTCGGATTTTATAAGAGCGTTAAAAATCCCTCAGTATCCCTTCCTTCGGAGGGGAGGTAAAGCCGGCGGTCCCATGTCATAGATTTATGGCATGTTAAGGAACCTTCCACTAATGACACCTGTTTGAAGCTAAATTAACTCATAGGTGAAACAAAGCTCTTAAGGTTCCTACGTTCGTCGCCAGGAGCCAACTGCGGTGGCGTCTAGTAGCCAAGTTCTGAACTAGTAGTTGTTGACGGTGGCGTTTGGCGGCAAAAGTAGGAACTACTCGAAATTCAATGTATGCAGTCCTTATTGAATTAAAAACAGATAACACACACTAATACAGACATCACAATTAACTCCGGTTATCAGACAGATTCTACACACACCCAAAGTATACGGGGCTACATGACCGCGTTGTCGCATCCCCTAAACTAAGGAACCAACCAACCAACCAACCAACCAACCAACCAACGAAATTCACATCTAGTGAGTTTCAACTCCCAGATTTGGAATAAATATAATGGAAAATGTGCGTACTGTCCGTGACGTATCAGCGGTCTGGAACCTTGTGGGGGTCAATGTCTGGAGTAGCCCGGAAACAAGTAAGAGGGACCGCTCATTAGGAGTCTGCTGTCTTAATGAGCATTCCTCCAAAATGAAGACATTTTCGAACAATAATCATAATGACGAGGGATAATAAAAGGGATGTAAATGCTATCTTTATTGCTCATCGTTAATTTTATTGTTCTGCTGTCTGTATGGACCAGGAGGTACTCCAGGGCTCTTGGCTCCAAGCATTAAGGGTGAGAATCATGCCGCCTTCTAACTGCTACCAGACCGAAACCCTTTGCTTCAGAAACGAGATCGGAGCACGCAATGCTTTCAGACATCGTTACAACACATGCAGCAATAAACTCATTTGAATGTTCTATTGAAGTTGGGAGAAATACAGTGTTACAAGTCACTTCAGCGACAATGACTTATTCTCTAAAAGCCAATTACTCTAACAAGAGGAAGAACCCAACCCTTCAAACAAAACTGTTTAGTATAGCATCAACGAAAGTACCGTAGAACGACGAAATGTAAGACGGCAATAAAGGAAATGAAAGACAGGGAAAGGAAATGCCCTGAACATTCGAAGAATGAAAATTAATTTTTAAATACTGTAACGTGTTTTTCGAGGGGTTTTTATGCAACTGGCATAAGTCAGTAGGAAGCCATTCTATATTTATTTACGCGGCAAATTGTTCAGCCAAGAGAATTTTTCATGTTAATTTATTATTATTATTAATTTATTATAATTATTATTAAGGCATTTTCGGAGCATTTTATAAAAATTATTAGCATTCAGATAGGTTTTCTATGTCTTAGAAAACGCTATCAAGCAAATTATTACGAACGACAATATCATAGAAAATTATGTGATTGCGGAATTTTACGGAGTTTTCGTCAGTTAGGGTATATCGAGAGACGTGACTCACTGGGAATTCAAGTACACCCTTAATCTTGTCGGAAAGCATGACGCAATCCTGGGTCGCAGCGTCCAGGAAAGGCGAATAGTTGGAACGGAAATCGACTTCATCATCGCCGCGCTGAGTGTAATGAACTAGAGGAGGGGATGTAGCGGGGTGCAGCCAATCAGTGGAGACCACGTAAGCTGAAGTCGGCTGAAGAGTGGGGGAGCCGACAGGTGCATATATCGTTCGACGCGCCGTGGAACGTGGACAATCTGTGTAGTTCTTGCCGAGTGTGGTTATACGCGGGAGTCGCTCCGATGTTCCGTGGAACGAAGACAATCTGTGTAGAACTTGCCGAGTATGGTTCACGCGGGAGTCGCTCCGATGTTCCGTGGAGTTGAGGACTAACTTTTGTAAAACCTAACCAGTGTGGTTGTACGAGTGTTTGGGTCCGATGTACGGACCATAGAATTATCTAATCTACCAGAATATCATCAAATATCGACAAAGATGACGACGTCCAGGCGACTGTGGGAAGCTCACAGCATCATCCAGTACGAGGGAAGGCTTCGGCCATTTCCAGTGGTAAGCGCGAATTACGCAGAAATACGCAATCTCTCATTTCTCTTTGTTTTATATTTCATATTTCAATAACTTCATAGCTTGGGAATAAGAGTAAAATCAATAATTTATCAGACTCCGTTTTCACGTAATTTTCTATCGGTAATATTCAAATCACAACGCTCCAATTTAAATTTTATACTTATTATTATTATTATTATTATTAATTTTGCTATACTTGTTTTATATAATAAATTCATTTCTTTTACAATGCAATCTTTGCTTTCAGTAGGTAGCATTAGATATAGACCAATTCCTTCTCCTGATACAATTGTTTGTTGGGTTAATGATCAAATCATACCACGATCTGAGTGAATAGATTCTTGAAGGTGTTCTACCAGAGCTAGACGTTGTTAAATACAAATTTAGATTTCAGCATTGCGTTGAGGTCTTGGCGCCCATTAAAACAACATAGCTTAGGCAAAGGTAAACAGTTACATTTATCACCCAACAGTTTGGGGCAGCCAAACCGTTACATTTGTCGCTACCAACATGGGGCATTAATTAACATTACACTTGTACGCTCAACGTGGAGCAAAGTGAAAACGTTACAATTGTCGCTCAACGTGTGGGCTAGCAAAACTGCTACAATCGTCGCTCAACGTGTGGGCAAGCAAAACTGCTACAATCGTCGCTCAACGTGTGGGCAAGCAAAACTGCTACAATACTAAGCTTCGGAACAAGAACATCTGTCCTATTTGTCCCCTATTCATATGGAAAAGATATATAGGGATATACGAACTTTCTTGGCCAAGCATCGGAAACGACACTAAGCATAGATCTGATGTTCTCATTCCTGATCGTGAGATTAATAAAAATATTTATTTTGCAAAAAGTATTATGCATCTCCGGTAATAGTAATAATAATAATAATAAATACGAGCCTTACAGTAGTCGCATATGATGTGTAAAATGTGACATGTTATCCTACTAGGGGAAGGTACCCCAGTATCGGACACTTAAGGTTCCTTTTGTATAATAACTTAAGGAAAGGGTAAAAATAAAAATAAAAATTATTTTTGAAAACTTGATTTGATTCTCTTTCATTGTAGCAAATCATCTTTCTACATTATATACTGATATAAAAGAATTTAAAACATTTTTAAATCTCACATTTTTCACAATTCAAAAACGAGGCACACAGTATCGGACAGTCTCAATATTGTAAGATTATTCTATTATTATGCTCATGTATGTACATTATATCCATATTACTTTTTAGCACATACGTCACATTGATAATAATGAAGTGTCCCTTCAAGAAAACCTTTGCATATTTTGCACTGGATCCAGTCCTCACTGAAATTCTCACCACCAATTATGCAGTGGGTTGTTTCGCAATCAAAATTCAGTGTCTTCCTTGCTTTTTTTCCCAATTACGCCAAAGATTGTAAATTCAAGTCAACACGCCTTAAGTTCACTTTATGCTTTGTATATAACATAATAATAAACTTAGGGAAAGGATTTCCAAAAATTAACATAGAAATTAAATTATTACATAATTATGACATAAATTCAGTTCTAAAAAATTGTCTAAACATGTTATATCAGCGTCTTTCTCATCAGGAAACGTGATTTTAAATGCACCCATGGTAGTTTTCATTTGTCTCTCTTTCGCTGGAGAAATTCAATTCAATCTATCACCTAATGTACTTCTAGGGACACAGAACTGCTCACTTGCGACCCTAATGCTCATTTTAGCTCCTCTTACTTCATCAATTGCTAATTTTATGTTTTCCATCACCCAGCTTCACCTTTATACTCCCATATTTGTCTGAAACAAACGAAGTTATTGTAAGAATTGGTAAGAAAACATCGGGTACGTTTGTCCGATACTGTGTGCCGGAAGTTTGTCCGATATTGGGTGACCAACACGTAAAACTTGAACGGGTCATCATACGTAACACATTTAAACAAAAGCTACGCCATCATCCATATTTCTTCATTAACGTATGGTTAACAATCAACAACCCTTAAAATATTTCACTCATCAGTATTAAGGTGCCGAACAGGTTCACTAAATTATCTTCGTGCAGCAAGAAACAGTCACAAAAGAGAGAGCATCTCACCACGTGCTTACTTCTTTGTTTATGGACACACAATGGTCACCCTCCAACGTTCCTCGTGAAGGGTCAGTACTACCATCACAAAAGTTTCCGCAACATTGTGCTGAACATCAGAATCTGACACTGTCCGATATTGAGTTCCGTCCGATACTGGGGTACCTTCCCCTATGTGTGTCCCGGGAGCGCAAATCCCTTGTTGACAGTGAACTCTGATGGTCATTGAAATAACTACTTGTAAAACTCCAGTGTCAAATCCTGACCGTACGTGGCGGAAGCAATCCACCGCCTACTTGATGCGAGCTGCGCTCTATACCGGCCAGTTAGTGAACCCATGCCAGCGACGTTATTGAAAATGGCCTCGTTTAGCCGATAGAGCGCACTGCCAAGTATAGGCGCGATTAAAAATTAGGTGTGCGGAAAGTATATTAAAATTTGTATTTCCCAGTGATATGTTTAGACCAACGAAGTTTCAATTATTGTTAGTAGTCGGCGTTAATATACTGAATTCCTACGTTGTTTGGAGTGAATGAATGAATAAGAGTTATTTCAATTCCTGCGTCCGCGAGTTGTTTGGAGTGTTTGTTTAAGCGATATAGATTCCACATAGCCGACAGTACATCGAGTGCTTACATTAAATAAGAATACAGCAAAAGTATGACGATTTAATAAATGGTAATTGTTTACAGCAAATATGATAAAATGAATATTTTCACACCAAACAACGACAATTTGAAGATGATTTATTGTGAGAATATCTTAAATGATGTCTCAAAACCTTGAACAAAACTGTACGTGATATACATTCCCCATAGCCACACGTACGTCGTTGTACCGATCACCGCCACCACGCGCACTTATTGTTTCCGTCCCATGCACTTCCGTCCCATCCATTTCCGTCCCTTCTCCAAAATCACTCCCACAAACATGTCCAGCTACCGAGCGCCACAAAAATATCCAGATACCGAGAGGAAATATGTTACACATCAATAATAATAATTACAATTATAACACTAAGAAAAGAATAAGAAGAACATTAATCTACAACCATCATTTCTCGGTCAAACAAATCATGAACTGAAGACCGGAGGAAGATTTGCAGTGCCCATATGACGAGATTTTGTGAGAAGAAAAGAAACATAATTAGCACAATAAGTTCTATTGTGCTCCATAGATGGCATAATAATAATAAAACATAACTATAACAATAAATGATAATAACACATCTTTGATTCGATGTTTTTCAGCGGAGTGCAGAAGTTTTAACCGGTTATTCGACATTGTATATAGCAAGAAAAGAATTTGTATGATACGATTGATTGGTTGGTTGGTTCTTAAGTTTAGGGGCTGCAACAACACGGTCATGTAGCCCCGTGTACTTTGGGTGTGTGTAAAATCTGTCTGATAACCGGTGTTGATTGTGATGACTGTATTAGTGTGTGTTATCTGTTTTTTTAATTTAAGTACTGCAACTTAGAATTTTTCAAATAGTTCCTACTTTTGCCGCCAAGCGCCACGGCCAACGACTACTAGGTCAAGTTCAGAACTTAGCTACTAGACGCCATCGCAGTCGGCTCTCTTGGCAACGAACGTAGAAACCTAAGAGCGTTGTTTACATTCTTAACCTATCCAATTTAGCTTCACACAGGTTTGAACCCGCTATCTAGGGCATAGAAACTCAGCATGCTACCGACTACGCCACCGAAGCCGCTAATACGATTGATTGGTATTGGTTTATTGAAATTGTTTTGCAATATTTTCCAAAAAAATACTGAATATCCTCAAAAGTTTAGCAGAAGCGGGAAATTTTCCCTCAACCCATTGAAACAGAGGTTGAACCATCTTCAGATTAATAAATACATTTGTATAGAAGTAACAAAATCTTAAAATTATTTATTTTTGAAATAGGTAACCTTTGGTAAATTTTCAGCTGTAGCCTCTTCGTTTTCAACCTATTCTCATTTATGAAACAAGTAGTTCCGTGAAGAACTATACAGCCTATTTTCATATATCCTACTCACGTTAATTACCACTATCAACATACAAAATTTCAGTTTGATTGCTGTAATAGATTCGTAGATATTGAGAACCGACTAAATATTTCGGATGGTCGCCATGTTGGATTTTCTTATGTAGGTCCTAGAGTAATGTACTGTTACATGAAGATTATTGTGTACGTGTAGCATTCAAACTTCAATCGCATGATTAGGACACAAGAAGTTACAAGAAGACTTTAAAATTTCGCACAGCTGCCATCTTGTGGCTATGGAAACAATTGAAATAAATTAGATGCCAGTGGATTAACATTCGTATAAGGATTTACTGTACCAAGTTTCACTGCACTCGGATGGTTTAATTGCGAGAAACGTCCATGTGAATATTTATATTTCGCGTCGCCGCCATGTTGGATTTGTGATCACCAGCTTATTTAAAGTCCTATAGGTGAACTTAAGTTCATAGCCCCTATGACTATAAAAAAATCAGTTGATTGCTATAATAGATTCGCAGATATTTAGAGCCGTCTAAATATTTCCGATGGTCGCCATGTTTGATTGCTAAATGTATAGGCCATAGAGTCATGTACCATTAAAGGAAAATTATTGAATAGGTTCATTATTCAAACTTTCACATCGCTCGCATGATTACGACACAAGAAATAAAAACTTAATCTTAAAATTCGCACAGCCGCCATCTTTAGGTTATGTAAACAATTGAACTACATTAGATAAAATGTGTATAAAAATTTCCTGTACCAGATTTCATTGCGTTTGGAACATTAAATCGCGAGAAAGGTCTATTTAAAATTTCCAAATTCGCTTGGCCGCCATGTTCGTTTTGTAGTTAACCGGTTTTTGAAAGTTTTACAGATGAACTTTTAGTAGTGCCCTGTATCTCCGTACAAAATTTCAGGATGATATCGCTAATAGTTTCAGAGATATAGAATGCCGGTGAAATATTTCGCACATCCGCCATCTTGTGGTTATGTAATCAGTTGAACGAAGTTTGATGTCGGTGCATTAAAATGCATATAAACATATACTGTACCAAGTTTTATTGCATTTGGTAGGTTAAATCGCGAGAAACGTCTATTTAAAAGTCGCAAAATCGCGTGGCTGCCATGTTGGTTTTGTAGTTACCAGTTTTTCAAAAGTCACGTAGGTGAACTTCTAGTAGTTCCCTTTATCACCGTAATAAAATCCAGGGTGATATCGGGAATAGTTTCGGAGATATTGAATGCTGGTGAAATATTTCGCACAGCCGCCATGTTGGATTGGTGGGCCGTAACAGAATTTGAAGGGCACAGTCAGGGTCGCCCGGAATAGTGCTATGAAATTACCGAGTTACATTGAAATCGCTCCAGCCGTTTAGATTTTATTAGGGACACACTCACTCACACACACACACACACACTCCTCACACACACGCACACACACACGCACACACACACACACACACGGTCAAAAGGTGATCTCATAAGCCTATTTTTTTTAAATTGAAAATAGGCTAAAAATAGGCTTATGTGATTACTTTTTGTCCGTGTATCTGTCTGTGTGTGCGTGTGTGATTCGTGTGTGTGTCACTCCCCCTCCTCCTCCCCCCCCCCCAAAAAAAAATAATCTAAACGGCTGGAGCGATTTCAATAATCGGTAACATCATAGCACTATTCCGGACGAGCCCGACCGTGCCCTTCAAATTTTTTTACGTGTGATCAATCCAACATGGCAGCTGTGTGATATATTTCACCAACATTCAATATCTCCGAAACTATTACCGATATCACCCTGAAATTTTGTACGGTGATAAAGGGAACTACTAGAAGTTCACCTATGTAACTTTTGAAAACCTGGTGACTACAAAACCTACATGGCGGCCAAGCGAATTTGCAACTTTTAAATAAACGTTTCTTGCAATTTAACCAGCCAAATGGAATGAAACTTGGTACAGTATATGTTTATGCACATTCTAATGCATCGACATCTAACTTCGTCCCATTGTTTACATAACCTCAAGATGGCGGCTGTGCGAAATATTTCACCGGCATTCTATATATCTGAAACTATCACCGCTATCACCAAGAAATTTTGTACGGAGATGAATGGAAGTTCATCTATGGAACTTTCAAAAACCGGTTAACTACAAAACGAACATGGCGGCCAAGCGAAGTTGAAAGTTTTAAATAGACCTTTCTCGCGATTTAATGATCCAAACGCAATGAAACTTTGTAAAACAAATGTTTATACACATTGTAATGCACTGGTATTTAATTTAGTTCAATTGTTTACATAACCTCAGGATGGCGGCTGTGCGAATTTTAAAATTAAATTTTTATTTCTTGTGTCGTAATCATGCGATCGAAGTGAAAGTTTGAATAATGAACATACGCAATAATTTTCTTTTAATGGTACATGACTCTATTGCCTATACATATAACAATCCAACATGGCGACCATCCGAAATATTTAGACGGTTCTCAATATCTACGAATCTATTGCAGTAATCAAACTGAATTTTTTATGTTCTTAGGAGCTATGAACATTAATACATTAATAACCTTTTTATGATTTCTATCTGTTTTGTAAATATCTCACTTGGATAATTATTTTTATAATTACAGAGTATCTACTCAACTAATCAGGTTACAACGTATTTAATACAATCATGACTCCATTCTCCTCTTAGCTTCTAAGTACGGATGAAAGCTTCCGACACACTTGTCCTCAACAGAACCGGATAGGTGCAGCAATCCATCACTAACAAGGGCAGACGTACCCTTTAGGTTACCAGGGTTGTTGACCCCAGTGGCCCTTCAAACCACTTTATAAATAGCTCCCCAGCCACACTACTGCGTAGGTTTCAGTTCGGAACTGGATCTATTAGCATTATATCACCACTCCACTTTTCCCAGATAGTTCAAGTCAACGAAACAAGTATTCCAAACAAACAAAAAAATATAAAGCATTGTCTTGTTATAACTTTGGTTTTTCTTTTAGTATACCTAGGTACATATTCAATGGTGTGGGCAGTTGCGGATCCATAGGGTGATGATGATTATGATGATGATGTTGATGATGATGATGATGATGCTTTAACAAGTCTAAGATTTAGGCTATCGACCCCTAGCGACGAATACGATGATTCAAATGATTATTACTGTTAGGAAGGTAGGAACGTAGGTAGGAGGGAAAAAAGGTAGGTAGGAAGGAAGGTAGGAACGTAGGTAGGAAGAAAGGAAGGTAGGAAGAAAGGAAAGTAGGTAGGTAGGAGGAAGAAAGGAAGGTCGGAACGTAGGTAGGAGGGAAGGAAGGTAGGTGGGAAGGAAGAAAGGAAGGTAGGAAGGTAGGAAGGTTGGTAGGAAGAAAGGAAGGTGGGTAGGAAGGAAGGTAGGAAGGTGGGTAGGAAGAAAGGAAGGTAGGAAGGTTGGTAGGAAGAAAGGAAGGTGGGTAGGAAGGAAGGTAGGAAGGTGGGTAATGAGAAGGAAGGTGGGTAAGAAGAAAGGAAGGTAGGTAGGTAGGAAGAAAGGAAGGTAGGAAGGTGGGTAGGAAGAAAGGAAGGTAGGAAGGTGGGTAGGAAGAAAGGAAGGTAGGAAGGTGGGTAATAAGAAGGAAGGTGGGTAGGAAGAAAGGAAGGTAGGAAGGTGGGTAATAAGAAGGAAGGTGGGTAGGAAGAATGGAAGGTAGGACGGTAGATAGGAAGAAAGGAAGGTAGAAGGTGAGTATTAAGAAGGAAGGTGGGTAGGAAGAAAGGAAGGTAGGAAGGATGATGATGATGATAATTGTTGTTTTAAGGGGCCTAACATCTAGGTTATCGGCCCCTGAGGTAGGAAGGTGGGTAATAAGAAGGAAGGTGGGTAGGAAGAAAATAAGGTAGGAAGGTAGATAGGAAGAAAGGAAGGTAGGAAGGTAGATAGGAAGAAAGGAAGGTGGGTAATAAGAAGGAAGGTGGGTAGGAAGAAAGGAAGGTAGGAAGGTGGGTATAAGAAGGAAGGTGGGTAGGAAGAATGGAAGGTAGGAAGGTAGGTAGGAAGAATGGAAGGTAGGAAGGTGGGTAATAAGAAGGAAGGTGGGTAGGAAGAATGGTAGGTAGGAAGGTAGGTAGGAGGGAAGGAAGGTAGGTAGGAAGGAAGGAAGGAAGGTACGAATGTAGGAAGGAAGGAAGCAAGAGGAAGGAAGATTACTCATTTAGTGGATTTACGACATAGTGGCCATTTAGACTCACCTACTTGTGTGTGTGTGTGTATGTGGAATCTGTCTGACAGCCTGTGTCATTGTGATGGCTATACTAGTGTGTATATATGCAACCGGGCCTAGGATTTGGGTTGGAGGCGAGCGTTGAGTTAATCTAGTTACCACCCCAGCATTTGCCTTGCGTAGAAGTGAGAAACTACGGAAATACACTTCTAGTTTAGATAAAGTAGGAATCTTGTCAGTTACGTCTTACGAAGCTGAGTGTACCCCGTTCCAGTTCTCAGACCGGAATACACTTTCTTGGGAGAGCCAGGGATCGAACATGGACCTCCTGTTTGTCTGTCAACAATGCGGACTGGGTTCGATTCTCGGTTAATGCTTATGAGCATGTTGATGTCCACGTTCTGTGGTTCGGTTTCCACGTTCAAAGGAGGGATTATGCCCAAGGGATTAATGGTCACGTAAAATTTCAAGCCTCTGCTTTCCTTCCGAACCCAGACCTCTGCGGCGAGAGCCTAGAATGCTAGTCACTACGCTATGAGATGGACATGAAGGAAGTCAGAAAGAATGGTAGTGATGGTTACTTTAAGGGGGCTAACATCTAGGTCAGAAGCGTCCAGCTATGTTGCAAGGGCTGCCTGCCATGACATCGGCGCTGCGACAGCTCTTCGCCGTGTCCTACCGAGTCAAGTTGGGATCGCTAGCGCACTGGATGCAATGTAAACAAACTTAATGTTCGTCCAATGCGTTGGTTGGTTGGTTCCTTAGTTTTGGGGCTGCGACAACGCAGTCATGTAGCCCCGTAGACTTTGGGTGTGTGTAGAATTTGTCTGATAACCGGTGTTAATTGTGATGGCTGTATTAGTGTGTGTTATCTGTGATTCAGGTAGAAGGACTGTAGACGATTAATTTCTTCAAGAAGTTCCTACTTGCTACCAAATGCTACCATCCACGACACCTAGCTGCAGACATGGCTACTAAATGCCATCGCAGTCAGCACCTGGCAGTGAACGTTGGAACTAATATAGCGTTATCAAACTAACCTTCAAATTTTAGCTTCCACTAGTGTAGTTAGTGGAAGGTTCTTTTTCATGCCATAAATCTATGACATGGGACCGTCGGCTTTACTTCCCCTCCGGAGGAAGGCATACTGAGGGACTTTTAACGTTCTTAAAAAGTCCGACGACTTCGGCCGGGTTTGAACCCGCGATTTCGGGCATAGAAACTCAGCTGGTCCAATGCGTTGGTTGCCCGACATATCAACATTGTGTTTCGAGCGTTTCTCCGCGTACTGGTACTTACAGATTACGTGCTTAGCATTAAAACAGTCAGAAGTACTGATAAGGTATCATGGAACTCATTTCAGGCATTGCAATTTCAATCACATTATCGGTTTCTTTCCTAGATTTCATTTTGTTTCAATTTGTTTTTGTATTTACAATATACTGAAACACCGCTTGTTGTTTGAGCGATCAACCACAATACTGCGAAGGCAGTACGGGAGGGAGTTAGACGGGGAAGCGAGCGAGAGAGACAAACTTACAGGGTCTTTCATATAAAGTAAGAACGCCAAGCGGCGGTTTTCTTATCTGCTGCTGCGGTGGCCTTGGCCGAGCTTGTGGCGCGCCGTGGCCCGCTGCTTTAGGCGTGTGTACAATCCTATATGAAATATTACCTTATAAAAGATGCTGGAAGTGTCGTCCTTCCTGGGCTATACAGGAATTGTATCTGGTAACCACATTCTGGCTGACATGAGTGAGTTCTACCACTGTAATGTTTCTGATCATTTATTTGTGTATTTTATTGAGCAATGAGCCAGTAGTGTCAAACTTATTTTCAATTACGTGAATCTGTGCTAGTGACGGTGGCAGTTCATCAGGAAATTGCTGAACAAATGCATCACGTACCCGCCGAGCTGACTCGTACTTAAAATAAGTTTTACATACAAAAATACGATGTTGTAATAATAATAGTCTCACCGAGTTAGCATCTGAGGTTCAGACTGGCGACTTAACCCCAGCATGCTTATTGCAAGGTCAAGTATATACTATGCCGCGCTTTCAATTCTACAGCAGGGGGCCGAGGCGCGCCACAAGCTCGTTCAAGGCCACTGCAGCACAGGATATAGCCGCCACTTGCCGTTCTTACTTTATATGAAAGACCCTGTATAGTCTTCCCACACCATCCCAGCAAGGTCATCATCACCAGCGTGATGTATGGCCACCTCTGATCACGATTATCGTCCCCTAGGGAGGAAGTCTTGTCTACGATGAAAGGGCCTATGGTACATGCTTGGCGGGATTCGTTGTAGTAGTGCGATTGCCCGGAGAGAATATAAAATTTCGGCTCATGCATTCACCTGGGCTTCTAAGTCTCGCGTGGGAATTGAACCTCCCAAAATGTCACCATTTCTATGAACAACCGTAGGAAATTTAAGGACGAATAATCATCATAGAAGTTTTCCTTGCGATCCATGCCATATTTGCGCTCTTTCTGCGAGATCGGAGAGTTCACTATTGAAAGATGCTCTTGTCAGATATAAACGCAGTATTGACAGATTTCTTCATTTGTAAGAGAACACGTAACTTTGGATTAAACACTCGCCGTACGTTAAATCAAATCCGACCCCATTCCATCGTTTTATTATGCTCTACAACTGGCGTTCTCAACCATTTTGAGACTGAGCACCAACCTTATGCCATGATGGGAATAATAATTCGGTATCGTTTTACCCTCCTGGGTTGGCTTTTCCCACGGACTAAGCGAGGGATCCCACGTCTACCGCCACTGAGGGCAGTGTCCTGGAGCTTGAGACTCTGAGTCAGGGATACAACTGGGGTGTGTGACCAGCACTACTCCCAGGCAGCCTCACCTGCAAAGCGAACAGGGGGCCTGATGAAGGGATGGGAAGAGTGGGACGGTTAGGCAAGGAAGTGGGAAGGAGGCGGCCGTGGCCTTACAGGAGGAACCATCCCGGCATTTGCCCGAAGACGAAGTGGGAAACCACGGAAAACCACTCCGAGGATGGCTGAGATGGAATCGAACCCCCTCTACTCATTTTGGCCACCCGAGGCTGAGTAGACCCCGTTCCAGTCCTCATACCACTTTTCAAATTTCGTGGCAGAGCTGGGAATCGAACCCAGGACCTCCGGGGCGGCAGCTACCCATGTTGACCGCTACGCTATGGAGGCGACTTGGGAATAATAATAATAATAATAATAATAATAATAATAATAATAATAATAATAATAATAATAGTACTAATAATGCAACAGGTATGCGTCTCTCCTTTCATTTCCTATCTCTCTCCCCCTCAGAAGTACTGAAATGGTTAGGGATTCACCGCTCACCACGCATGCTGCACTGCAACTGCTAACATGACTCATGCAGATAGTTAGGTTGGTTGGTTTTATCAGTTTAGGGGCTGCGACAACGCGGTCATGTAGCCCCGTGTACTTTGGGTGCGTGTAGAATCTGTCTGATAACCGGTGTTAATTGTGATGGCTGTATTAGTGTGTGTATCTGTTGTTTTAATTCAAGTAAGGACTGCAACGTTGAATTTTTCAAATAGTCCTACTTTTGCCGCCAAACGCCACCATCAATGACTACCAGGCCTAGTTCAGAACTTAGCTACTAGACGCAACCGCAATCGGCTCTTGGCAACGAACGTAGAAACCTAAGAGCATTGTTTATATTCTTAACCTACAGTATACAATTTAGCTTCACACAGGTGTAATTAGTGGAAGGTTCTTTAACATGCCATAAATCTATGACATGGGACCGCCGCGCCGGCTTTACTTCCCCTCCGAAGGAAGGCATACTGAGGGATGCAGATAGTTAGTTAGTTAGTTATTGTTGTTTTAAGGGGCAGAACTACGAGGTCATCTACCCCAAACTCATGCAGATAAGATGCATTTACGTATGGACTGTCAAGTCGAATCAACATCTTCTTAAGTGACTTCGGTGGCGTAGTTGGTAGCATGCTGAACTACTGTGCCTAAGATCGCGGGTTCGAACCCGGCCGAAGTCGTCGGATTTTTAAAGAGCGATGAAATTCTCCAGTATACCTTCCTTTGGAGGACAAGTAAAGCCGGTGGGCCCATGTCATAGATTTATGGCATGTAAAAGATCCTTCCACTAACTAAACTTGTGTGAAGCTAAATTTCTCGGTTAAATTTCGTTGTAACGCTCTTTCAAAGTTCCAACGTTCACCACTAGGTGTTATTGATATCTGGTAGCAAAACTTGGAACTACTTGAAATTGAACGTAACTTGTTGCTCACCCTATGGGTGTCCGCTTGAAGCAGCTACAGCCTCTGGCGAGCAGATCATGTCCTCGGACACTCCCGGCACTAAAGCCATACGCTAAATAAATAGCATCTTTATTTTTACTCATAAAACAGGGATTTCCTATTATTTTTTGATACTATTTCACAAACTTATAAAATTTCTGACTGTCAAAACTTGGAATCAAAACACTATTACTCTGGTTTTTGTAACAAAATTTGAATTGAATAATGAATCTCGGGGGAGATAGTGCTCGCGAGCACTCGTATGATGGAAACATCAAAATTCAATTTAAGAGCACCGAGGGGTTTTTGGGGAAAATGTCAGTTGTCCAAAATCGGGTAATTTTAGTTAGAGCTGCCATCCTGTGTCCCTCAAGAACATGCACCAGCCCATGCATTTGGTTCTTTAACAACGTCAATAGTCCCTTGTCAAATGGCTGCTGAAAACATGGTGTTTCTGTGATAATGGCAGTAGTCCACAGCCTTTCCTGTAAGAAGGTCTGCTGTTCATGTGGATGTTGGTAGGAGGAATGGGGATGGTTCATGTGTTGATGATGATGACAACAGCAGTGGATGTGGAGATTGAGTAAAGTGTTAGGCTACCGCATGTTTTGTTGGCGTTATAAGAGTAAATAACATGGTTTGTTCAATTAATTTCTTCATAATAATAATAATAATAATAATAATAATAATAATAATATGATTTATTTGGCAGATGCTAGCAACGCAAAACTTTTTGTTCATTGTATATGGGAGTCTCGCCTCCATAGCGTAGCGGTCAGCATAGGTAGCTGCCGCCCCGGAGGTCCTGGGTTCGATTCCCGGCTCTGCCACGAAATTTGAAAAGTGGTACGAGGACTGGAACGGGGTCTACTCAGCTTCGGGTGGCCCAAATGAGTAGAGGGGGTTCGATTCCCCCTCAGCCATCCTCGAAGTGGTTTTCCGTGGTTTCCCACTTCGTCTTCGGGCAAATGCCGGGATGGTACCTTCTTCAAGGCCACGTCCGCCTCCTTCCCTCTTCCTTGCCTATACCTCCTAACCATCCCTTACCTTCCCTCATGAGGCCCCTGTTCGCTTTGCAGGTGAGGCCGCCTGGGCGAGGTGCCAATCCCACCTCACCAGTTGTATCCCTTCCGATTCGATGTTCCCAGCTGTAGGACACTGCCCGTAGAGGCGGTAGTGGTGAGTTCCCTCGCTGAGTCCGTGGATTCCACCCACCTGGAGGGTAAACGACTAAAAAAAAAGTAAATGGGAGAAATAATAATACACACATCAAAAAAAGTTTTGCATCACCTCGGTTCCAAGAGTTCCGGAACCGTTAAATACAAAGGGAATAGAGATCAACACAAACAACATTTCAGCTCGTTTTATTGCTCATGAGACCCACACATTGCATGTTGTACCATCATACAGCTAGACTTTCAGCATTTGTGGTCCAGATTGCAGTACACACCACTACCTCTAATACCCAGTAGCACGTCCTCTTGCATTGATGCATGCCTGTATTCGCCGTGGCATACTATCCACAAGTTCATCAAGACACTGTTGGTCCAAATTGTCCCACTCCTCAACGACAATTCGGCGTAAATCTCTCAGAGTGGTTGGTGGGTCAAGACGTCCATAAACAGCCCTTTTCAACATATCCCAGGCATGTTCGATAGGGTTCATGTCTGGCGAACATGCTGGCCACTGTAGTCGAGCGATGTCGTTATCTTGAAGGAACGCATTCACAAGATGTGCACGATGAGGTCGAGAATTGTTGTCCATGAAGACAAATGCCTCTCCAATATTCTGCCGATATGGTTGCACTATGGGTCGGAGGATGTCATTCAGGTATCGTAAAGCCGTTTCGGAGCCTTCCATGACCACCAGTGGCGTACGTCGGCCCCACATAATGCCACCCCAAAACATCAGGGAACCACCACCTTGCTGCACTCGCTGGACAGTGTGTCTAAGACGTTCAGCCTGACCAGGGTGCCTCCAAACACGTCTCCGACGATTGTCTGGTTGAAGGCATATGCGACACTCATCGGTGAAGAGAACGTGATGCCAATTCCGTGGGGTCCATTCAGCATGTTGTTGGGCCCATCTGTACCGCGCTGCATGGTGTCGGGGTTGCAAAGCTGGACCTCGCCATGGACGTCGGGAGTGAAGTTGCGCATCATGCAGCCTATTGCGCACAGTTTGAGTTGAAACACGACGTCCTGTGGCTGAACGAAACGCATTATTCAACATGGTGGCATTGCTGTCAGGGTTCCTCCGAGCGGCAATCCGTAAGTAGCGGTCATCCACTACAGTAGTAGCCCTTGGGCGGCCTGAGCGAGGCCTGTCATCGACAGTTCCTGTATCTCTGTACCTCCTCCATGTCCGAACAACATCGCTTTAGTTCACTCTGAGACGCCTGGAAACTTCCCTTGTTGAGAGCCCTTATTGACACAAAGTAACAATGCGGACGCGATCGAACTGCGGTATTGACCTTCTAGGCATGGTAGAACTACAGACAACATGAGCAGCGTACCTTCGTCCTGGTGGAATGACTGGAACTGATCGGCTGTCGTACCCCCTCCGTCTAATAGGCCCTGCTCATGCATGGTTGTTTACATATTTGAGCAGTTTTAGTGACATCTATGAACAGTCAAAGGGACTGTATCTTGGATACAATATACACAGTCAACGTCTATATGCCGGAGATCTGGGAACCGAGGTGATGCAAAACTTTTTTTGATGTGTGTATTATACATGATTCCAGAAATTTGCACTAAAACGCTGGCTTTCCTTTGATACATTTGGAACTTTTCAAGTAAAAAGGTCAGCTGTCCAAATGAATTTTTGCTCCCATTATGCAAATATTACGCACTTTTTGAAAACAACATGCTGTACATAATCTAATAACTAAGGCCAATGTTCATAAAAATTACCAAAACTGAATGCCAACAAGAAGTTCCGTGAAGAACTATACAGCCTACTTTTCATGCCAATGATTATTCTACAGTATATGAACCTATCTAGAATAATGACGAAATTAAGTTGGTAATATCGAAATATCTAATTAGTTCAAAATATACCTGGTATAATGTAGCCTAACAGCGCACTAGAGTTGGCAGCCCTGGTGACAGAATATATTCTTAGTTCCATCTCTTAAGGTACAGAATACAAAATTTGGTTGAAGTCCAATGGACGTTACATGCAGTTAGACACTGGATCTATCAGCACGCGTAAAAGCATGTTGCCAACAATACCACGCGTGTGCTGATCAGAAATAATCTGAAATATTATGACATCTTGTTGTGCCAATTTTGGATGAAATCCATTTGTTAGTATAGAAGTTACATGTATTTAAAATTGGACATATTAGCAGGCATAGAATCATGTTGGCAGCACTGCCTTGTATTAATTACTCCAAATTAATCTAGAAAGTCAGGCGCTATACGTGTGCAAAGTATAGAGCTGTTGGCTTGCATACTTTCTGATATATTGATATTAGGGTAAAAAAATATAGACATCATTTATTAACAGCTGGCAGCCCTGATTGCTCTAAACAATACTTATATTCATATCTGTTATGGTACACATAGCACATACGAAATTTGTTTGAAATCCAACTGATAGTATAGAAGTTACATGTATTTAAAAATTGGTACTATCAGCAGGCTTATAATCATGTTGGTAGAACTGACGTATATAAGTTACTCCAAATTATTCTAAAATGTCAGAATATACGTGTGCAAAGTTTAAAGCTGTTGGCTTGCATACTTTCTGTTATATTGGTATTTGGATAAAAAAAAATTGAGAGAGCAATTATTAACAGTTGGCAGCCCTGGTGGCTCTTAAGAATACGCTCAGTCATATCTGTTTATGTACAGATATTACATACAAAATTTGGTTGAAATCCAATTGATAGTGTAGACGTTATATGCATTTAAAGATTGGACCTATCAAAAGGCTTAAAATTATTTTGGCAACACTGTCATGGTTGGCCTCCTGGAAATTAAACTGAAATAGTGTTATCTACATGTGTGCAAATTTTGGAATAGCCCCCATGCATACCTTGCAAGATATCCAACATGGAGCTCAAATTTCTAGTGCGTTTTTTCAGCAGTTGGTAGCACTGACATCATTTTCAAATATGGACGTGAGCTATTCCGGTGCACATCTTTACTCATATTAAATTTGGTTTTGATTGCTGCAGCCGTTTAGGAGTTGATAGGGGGGGACACACACACAGCCAGACAGACAGAAGGACAGACAGACAGACAGACAGACACACATTTTCCCGGATCGATCTCATAAGTCTACTTTTTCCTCATTTTTGCAAAATGTGAAAAGTAGGCTAATAACTGTTAATGCTGTACAGTTTTTTCGCGTTTCTCGCAATTCAGTGATTTTGACAAATTACATTTTTTACTAAAACTCGTCAATTGTGCTCGCGAGTATCAGGCTGAGAACGCCTGCTTTACTGCATAGTGCAGATAAACTACAATGCATTGTCGGAAGGAGTATCGTAACTAAAAAATATCCCGATAAAGCAAGAATTTTACATTAAGACAATTTCTTCAAGCCTTTTGGCTATTTCTGACCTTGGAACCCATGAGTTCTTAGCTCCCTATCAGAACCCTTCACACTTTGCATTGATGACAGACCCAAATTTAATCTAGTTCTCCTGAATTTAATCTTAGTAGACGTAACATTCAGATGGCACGTGTAATTTATTGCTAAGACAGAGTAATTATATCCTCAGTGGTTAAGGTAAAACTACAATTTCTCATATGGGAAGTCGGACACAGTATCAGAGCAAAAACTAGCCCTGTGACAAGAAAAGTGTGTGACGACAGACTTCTTGTCATGTTCTTAGACAAGCAGAAATCCCGAGATTCATGACTTGCATAGTGATTATTTCCCAGTCTTTTTCCTTGATTTTTGTATTTTTTTTTGGCCGTGTCTGTTTCGCCTACTTGTACAAAGTCAGACTCATCAGTGGCACACACTGCCCGGACTGCCACTGGGGTAGCACATCTTGCACAACGAGCCATATATTTACACACCACTGTGCTACTTTGATGTGGGAAACAAGAGTTTCTACAGCTTTTCTCTTCCCTATAGAGGTTTCCAAAAACATACAGTAATGTTGTTGCAAGAACATTAATGGAACTGAATTTGATAGACATGTACAGTTATATTAAGATCTGAAGATGTTCGCTTGACGAGCGAAACATGTCATCACTTAGTTTTCTCCCTCTTCTATAGTGCGTATGAATATATGTACAGTATATATATAAACATCACAATCACATGTCATTTTCCTCAGGTTATGTTGTCACATATTCCAGTAATTGGAATTATATTGTGTTGACCGACAGGAAACTGACAATATAGAATTTAATATTTTGCCCAAGAGTGTGTAAAATTTATTTCAGAGTTCTTCAAATCAGGTCAAGAATATTTAAATAATCATTCTCGGCACGTCAGTTGATGGAGCTAAATTTCACCGAGGAAAGAAAAGTATTTTGAAATCACTAAATTTGCCAACTGATGTATACCTAGAAAAGTTCTAAATGCTTTGCATACGAGAAGCCCCCATATTCTTAGAATTCCAAAAATATTTTGTTCATCTCTTGGCGTAAGGGTTGGTCATATCTAAAACTAGCAGTAGTGCCCGGCTTCGTCCGGTGTATTTATTTATTTTATGGATGATAATGAATACCACTACAGAACTGGAGCGCTTAAGGATAAGGATCGGAAAGCACCAACGCTTATTGCAGCTGATAACCTCAGTACACAGTATCACCATCGCCCTTATACAGAGGCATACTATTGTCATGATGATAACTGTTTTAAAGGGCCTAAGAAATCTTTTTGCACTAATTACTCCCCGTGACTGCAATTTATAAGCAGCTGGCAATTGTGCACCAGAACACTGGTAGGGGCGACGCTCGCATTGCCAGGCAACAATAGTCTTAGGTAATATTGAAGCTGTTCGGGAGCGCTTGTTCTTTCTACTTACTGAACAAAAATCAATCTTTAAGGTTACCTGAGAGGTGTAGCCTAATGCTACATAGCTTAAACTATTCCTCTTGAATCTTGCTATCATATACAAAAGGAATATTTCGACTCCGACTGGTAGTTCCAGAGATTAGCGCGTTTAAACACACAAACAAACGAACAAACTCTTCAGCTTTATTATATTAGTATCGATTCTTTCAGACAAAAGTTTTAGGTAATTTTTAGAGGACCATTGACCATTTTAGACGGTTTGATATTGTGCCTATTAAGGGAGGAATGATTTCTTTTCTCTCAAAATTCCATTTATCTCACCCATTTGGTCAATGGTTGCTACTATCAAAAGACTTTACTAAGGTACGCTTTTGGCCCTTATCCGAAGAATTAACTTTGAATGGATTCGATTTTTCACACAGTAAGAAAGTTATAGCGATATTTCACTTTTTTTTCTTCTTCTTCTCCTTTTTTTTTTTTTTAAGAGAGGGCCCCTATTTCCTTCCCCTTGGTCCAATTTTGACCACTAACAAACTTGACCGAGAACTTGATTGGTCATATTTTATGTATATGCTTGAAAGTGAGTATTGCAAAATTACGGTAGTTATCGTGTCCACAAGAAAGTGGTATAAATTTTATATAAACTTTTGAATTGACGGTGGTTTTGGGGTGAGGGGGATGTGTTACGCGAAGATATATTGACATTTTCCAGAAATCGCAAGATGGCACCCTTTGCGTATTTATACCAGGAACGGGTCTTAGAATCGTTATAATTGCCAGGCCAGGGTGTACCTAATGTAGAGAGACAGAGGTTTAAACTACCTGACTACGGTGGTGGGTGTGTTTACTGTAGATATTATATTGCTTAAAATGTTACATGTGCTTCTATTTCACTGGAAGATAATACATTATCTATCGCTTGTTTCAGGTGAGTGACCGGTGGTTAGCAAGGCATTATTTCCAGTTCCTTCTCGAGCATAGCAAGCTATCACAGGACCAACCATTGCACGATATCATATACCGTTAATATATCCCTAAGGTAAGTTCCCGATGCAATTATACAACGCTTAACAATAATTAAAACTAATCGTCCCTGGTAAGATCTTGAATCACCATTAAGTAGCGTATCAATCTATGATTCAATGAACATCAGGTACGTATTTAGCAATGGTTTAATGTTGCCTAAGTCAGTAATTATCAAGAAGTTTCCAATGCCCCTAAGTTTCATTGGACTGAAGATTGATACTGGTAGTATCGCTTAGCACGCATTTTATAGTTCATAAGGTAGAATTTAAGGAAGTGCAAAAAGAAACGTGAATGCCTTTATAAAGAAACAGCATAGAAAATCGCTAATGAGTGGTCATTACCGACCTGTAGGCTTACTAATCCTTTAAAGATAGCAGCTACAAGGATGAACGTAAATGATACACAATACAAGAGACCTCAGGCTGTACAGTACAGATTTCATCACTATCACCTCTGGGGTCCGTATTCCCTTCCCGGTTCTACCAAGAAATATAATTCTCGTCTGAGATTTTGGAACGGGTTGCATTCAGTCCTGTGAGCCAAAACAGAGAAGTGGTGGGTTCGATTTACACCTCTGCCATCCAAGAAGTGGTTTTCCGTATTTTTTTTTTTCAGGAAAATTTCGGGATACTTAGATGATGATGATGAAGATAATTGTTGTTTTAAGGGGCCTAACATCTAGGTTATTGGCTCATAATGGTTTGGGTGATAGTGTAAATGAAAGATGATAACACGAAGCCTACAACTAAAGCTAACTACACACTAACAACTTACTTACCTACAATAAGAAGATAAGGACAAAATCAGAAGAATAAGGGAAATAAAGGACACGGAAAAGAAATGCCCTGAACCTTCGAAGAATGTGGATTGAGAGATTTGGAAAGAAGTGGAGCCATGAAATGCCGATAAGAATGGGAAAGAGTCCGACCCAAAGGCAATGGAAAAGGGGGGTGGGGGGATAGGAGGAAAACCGGGCCCAGTTCAGGAATCCCTCTGGGTGGCCAACTCCCGAACTCACCAGCCACGAGTTCTTGAGAGTCTAGCAGTATAACGGGTGCAACATAAGTGGTGGGACTACTTACACCCTGCCTCCTTGAGGACCTTGAGCAGAAGGCACGAGATATCATGAAAATAAGAACAAGAGATCTGAGCCCTCGAAGAATGAGGGAGCAGGAAATATGAGACATGGCCCAATTAAGGCGTGAAAGTTGAAGACTCCTTAGGCCTTGGGTACCCTTATACCGTCGGGGTCGGAAAGTACAAGAGTTGACCAAGAGAGGTCGACAGAAAAGATGATAGGGACGTGCCCGGCACAAGTAAGTGGAAGCAATGACGAATACAGCTGGGGGCCGGGATAGTTCCTAGCATGAGTCCACGGCCGCTTTCTTCCCAATCCTTACTTGAATTTTAAATGCACACACTTATACAGCCACATGAGCTCATCTGGAGATCACTTCGAGCTCACAAAATCCCAGAAGTTTACGTCCGATGTATTCAGTCCCTCTACTGCAACGTCACAAGTATGGTACGCGGTCCAGCTGGAATTTCACCTGCTTTCCTTGTCTCTGTTAGAGTTCATCAAGGATCAGCACTCTCGCCGCTTCTGTTCATTCTGTGCATGGATACGGTGACAGCTGACATTCCGACACCACATCCATGGACGATCTTAAATGCTGATGATGTATTTCTCGCAGATGAAACTTGCCAAAATCTAGAAAATTGAACTCTGTACTGGAAGGAATGTCTGAGCAAAAATGGCTTGAAACTCAACATAGGGAAAACTGAATGCTTGCAATGTGGTACACAGACCAACGGTACCATCAGCATTGAAGAGCATCATCTCACTAAAACTACACACTTTAAATATCTCGGTTCCCTTATCACTTCAGATGGCGAAACGCTTCTCGATGCTCGAGCACGAGTTAACACTGCGTGGATGAAGTGGCGCCAAGTCACAGGAGTGCTGTGCGATAAGAAAGTACCTGTCCCTTAGAAAGGGAAAATTTACAAGTCCTTGATACGACCAGTGGCACTTTACGGCACAGAATGTTGGCCAGCTTCAACCAAGCATGAACAAACCCTACATGGAATGGAGATGAAAATGTTACGTTGGTCCATGGGTGTTACACGGCTTGATCATGTCAAGAATGAACATATCTGGAAACAGATGGGAGTTGCAGCCATTACCGATAAAATGGGAGAAACACGGCTTCGGTGGTATGGGCATGTCACTAGAAGTGATGAGAACTCTGTGGCAAGAACAGCTTTCCAATACGATCCAGGAGGAAATTGAGCCCGTGGACGTCCAAAGAAAAGATGGCTGGACAGAATCAAGGAAGACTAGGTGATGTGTGGACTTAAACCTGAAGATGCCCTTGACAGGAAGAAGTGGCGAACAGCAACCAAACAAGTGGACCCTGCACCATCGCGAGATACACGCTAGGGAAGAAGTAGAAGAATTCAGCCATCTCCATATCACAGGTTATCAAATAAAATTCTACCCACACCCAAGTACTGTTGTTGATGATTGTTTTAGTGGCCTTGCGATGTCATGGTCATGTACTCCCGTGTATTTGTGTGTGTGTATAATTTGTCTCATAACCTGTGTGACTATGATGTCTGTACTAGTGTGTGTATTTTTAATTGAGGTAGCATTTGGGTAGGAAACCGCCATGGCTTCAAGTTAGGTATCATCCCGGCACTTTCCTGGAGTAGAAGTGAGAACCCACGGAAAACCACTTCCAGGATGGCTGAGGTAGGAATCGAACCTGCTTATACTCATTTTTGCCTCACGTGGTTGAGCGCACCCCTTTCCAGCCCTCATACCAGAATTACATTTTTTAAAAGAGCTGGGAATCAAACCCGGGTCTCCATGGTGACAGCCAGGAATGCTAGCCACCACGCAACGAGGTGGACACACCCACGTGCACAGGGCTAAATGACCACGATGTATAAGCCCCTCAAATGAAACAACAATCAAAGCATGTGTCACAGGAAGAAAAATGAATAATATTCTCATGTCCAGAATGTCGGTAGTGGCCACAGCTAGAGTGCTGTTTACTGTTCACGGACCAGCAGTTGGTATGTTAGTTACATCCCAGCTGTGAAACTACTATCTAAAAGCACATTATAAATGAGTGCCATATGCCGAACGCCATTAAACTTGGCAATTGTGTATGCAACTATGAACGTTTCTTGCATGGAGAATGAGCCTTGCTGGGAATTACGGCACGTACTAAGAATGTCCTGGAGCTTCTCTCTCGAGAACACCGGTCTTGACCTTGCTTATACAGTGTGGCCAGCATAGAGTAAGGTACTATCGCGTGCATAAATAACGGGCCGCCTTCTCGAGCGGGAGTTGAGTTTTCGAGCCATCAGGTTGCTATCACTTGGTGTGTGCTCGGGAGGGGAATGCTCAGAGCCGTGGTTGGACACCTGTCCTTGTAGGCAAGGGGGCTGAGGAGGGGGAAGTGTGGTATCACCTGTTAATCACAAGAGGCTGACAGTGGCTCAGTAACTCGACAGCGAACTCGATTTTGAGGTCCGTGACCTTTAATATGAACGACCGTTTGGTGAGGAGGGGGCAGATGGTTGGGCTCTATGATGCTGGCGTCGGAATAACAGAAATATAATTAGTTCAGGACGTTTGTGATTTCTTCTTTTTCTTCTTATTAAACTGCGTTTAGTCCCTAACTGTGAAAACTCGATTCCTAAAGAATTCACACACAGTAAAATTCAACAGTGCATTTCTACGAGATTTAACAATTAATGGGTTACTTAGCATTTCAATTTAGGTTTATTAAAACCGTCTCGTTATCTGTAACCATCTTCCAAGCGCGAAACTAAAGAAAATCAAAGTTGGCGCTGCGCTTCTTGATCTGTCCCCCTCCTCTCCCCCCTTGGCTACAAGGACAGGTGTCCAACCTCGACTCTGGGCATTCCCCTCCTGAGAACACCCCAAGTGATGGCAACCTGATAGCTCGAAAACTCAACTCCCGCTCGGCAAGGAGGCCCGTTATTTATGCACGCGATAGTACAGTGGTTGCAGTACAAACCCTAGTAGCCTCAAACCCACCCGCGAAGTTTCCGGGGTTGGGTAAGACAATCTTATTATATAATACGCTAAGGTGTATGTTTCACAAAACTCAAGCTTGTACCACAATCTTCCAAATCGTCTCAATAGTACATAAAAAATCTTGCATTTCTTGAAAAGTCAACGGAAATATATTTATTTGTTTACAGTATAAAGTGCTTTTAAACAAATATACAAGACGATAGCCCCTGGCATCGCGTGCAGCCCGCATAGCAATATAGCTGGGCGGGTAGTCTGTACACATGCAGCGCACACAACCCATTAGAGAGAGTTCTCTAGTCCGCTAGTTTTATAAATTGCAGTTACAACACCATATATCGGCGTTTAGTTGTGCACTTGACCTTGAAAGCTCAGTGGTAGGAGAGGGGTGTAGAGCGGTGCGGGGTGCGGGCCGAATACTTCCCTATCTGAGAACATTGACCCGCATGGCAGTAGGTTCAAACACTCAGACACAGACACGCTCACCGTGGCAAATGTTTTACGCTGCATTAGCATACCGGGGGAATGGGGAAGTGCAGAGCAAACTACCGATAACTACAATGTACTTACTAAAAATAAAAATCTAATGCTTTTCAGTCAGTCAACACCTTTGCACCCAATTATAATGGGTGTTTCACTAATCCTGAAAAAGAAACTGCATGAGTTTAATCAAATTACTCAAGTTAATATTTTTTAGGATTAGCTTGTTTTTGCTGTTGTTTTTTTAGGGGCTTTGTGACATCGTAGTCATGTAGCCCCCTGTACTTGGGTGTGTGTAGAATTTGACTGATAACCTGTATCACTGGTATGTCTGTATTGATTTGTGTATTTGTAATTGATGTAGGATTTGATTAGGAAGCGGCCGTGGCCTCACGTTAGGTACCACCCCAGCATTTGCCTGGAGTAGAAGTAGGGAACCCACGGAAAACCACTTCCAGGATGGCTGAGGTAAGAATCGAACTCGCCTTCTTCTCAGTTTTGCCTCACGAGGCTGCGTGAACCCAGTTCCAGCCCTCAGATATCAGAATTAAACTCCTACGCAGAGCCGGGAACCGAACTCAGGGCGTCTCCGTGCTAAGAACGCTCTCCTCTACGCAAAGAGATGGGCCAAAGTCACTTAAAAAAGATGCAGTTACAGTTAGTTACCAGAAATAAAGAAGTAATGCTTTTCAGTCAGTCAACCTGTTTGTGTCATTTATAGTAGGTGTTTCCCTAATCCTGGAAAAAAATTACATGAGATTAATTAACTCATGTATTTTTTTCTGGATTAGGGAACCACCCATTATAATTGGGTACAAATCACGTTGACCGACTGAAAAGCATTACATTTCGATTATGAAGGTAACACTGAAAATTTGCCTCCAACGCGATAAAAATAAAATTGCCAAAAATAGTAACGAAGTTACAGTTACCAGACAAATTGAATACATACACGATCTTTCATTCAAAGTGAGGGTGGAGAGTCGGACGAGCACACGGCAACTCACTGAGCTTGGGGTCGAGAGAGCGCCCGTACGAATCGCATGTGAATAACAAGCACACATGAAAATGGAAATCCACTCCTGCTTCCAGTCGACTGACCAGGTCAGGGAATGGCATGAATGAAGCCCCCATCTAGCGGCAAGGATATGAACTGTGCCGGCTACCGAAGCCTGTTGCACTCCCCTGGGGCAATGATTAAAGGAATGACAGATGAAATGAAATGATAGGGGAGAGTGTTGCTGGAATGAAATTGTGACCGAGAAAACCGGGGTACCCGGAGAAAAACCTGTCTGCCTCCGCTTTGTCCGACACAAATCTCACATAGAGTGACCGGGATTTGAACCACGGACCCAGTGGTGAGAGGCCGGCGTGCTGCCATCTAAGCCACGGAGGCTAACAAGCACACATAATAACACATAATCAAAGTAAAATCATTGTCACAGAAGATGTTGGAAAATGTCTTCCACCTGCATCTACACTATTCTGGCATCTTCTAAGTAAGTTTTCATTCACACGCATTAGTTCATCTATCGAGATAGCCTCAATTTCTCTCGTGATATTTAGTTTGAGTTCATCTAGAGCAGAGGTTCTCAACCGGTAGGTCGCGACCTCATGGGGGGTCGCAGGATGTGTCTTGTGGGGTCGCGAGATACGGAGAAAAAGTTAAAAAAATAGTTATAGCTGTAGTTTTTTTATTTTAAAAATACTACATTATGCAACGAGCCTATAATGGCAATAATTGAGACACGAGTATGTTTATAAAACGAGCGTATGCCAGTTTTATAATTTCCATACGAGTGTCTTAATTACCATTATAGGCGAGTTGCACACGACTGTTTATGTTCGACGTTATTTATTATAACTATTGTATGTTCGAACATAAATATTCATAAATATCTGTCGAGATTTCGCCAGTTGTATGTACTGAACAGAGCGCATGAGACGCAGAGAATGCCTTGTATTTGACCATGACCTCCTCGATTAACCCACTATGACACTAGGCCAGGCAGTGAAATTTAAATTAGAAGGCCGTGGAACTCAGCGCATCTAATTATCTAATTGGTCAAACAGCTGTTTCTTGAGCTCAGATTGGTGGGAGAAACTGTTTCATAATGAAAAATAGTGTTATAATGAGCCTCATTATAGTACAGTTTTCTGACATATAATAGTCAGGGTCAAACATAAAGAATATAATCACATTGTACTTAACTTTTACTTGCTTTCTATTCCGTTAATGAGAAACTTGAGCTTGTTTGTAATTAACCGATTTTTGAATGTCTGGAATGATTTTTGTAACACAGAAAACAATGTCATTTTCCTGTGTCAAACGATTTCTTGATTTGGTTTTAAAATTCACCATTATGGTGAATCCTTGTTCACAGTTATAAGATATAGAAAATGGCATCAAAGATGTTTAACGCTTTTGTGGACAGTTCTGGGCATTCCTTTTTAATACGTATCCAAAATTTGACGGAACAAGCATTGTTAAAAGTTAGTTAACCTGACTGTGTGCCCGTTTAGGAAAACGGAAATACAGGTCATCATCCGACTATGCTCAGCTCAGGGCGTGTACAGTTATTCCCACTGTCTGACCATGTACTCAGAATAAGAACTATAGGAAGGACAAGCTGCAAAAATACTATAACACCAACTATTTTATATTGATATCTTTAATTCACTCCAATATTTCAAAATATAAAGTCACAACACTAATATATTGGTTGAAATTACCTTCAAACATAATTTAAAAAAATAATGATCCTTAGTTTATCTTGCTTCATTTCCAATGGATTCATTCATGACCCATCTGTTTACACTGATACTTTAGTCTTAGATATTCTAAATCTTATATCCCCAAAATGAGGGTTTCCAGTCGCTTCAACTGAGTTTCGCCTGGTCAGCCTCGAACTCAGGATATTTACCTTTAATATTACAAGCCTTCATCTGGCTATAATCTGAACTTATTATTCTTTACATTTATTTTTAACCTTTTAATCTCTTTTCTCCACACATTCCAAGCACAAATTATCCCCCCAAAACATATAACATTATTTCCACATGAGTACCATTTACTTCTCCACCTTCATGCCAATTATTTTATTGCAGCCATTGTGTTCCCCAGAATAGGGTGTTTATGAAGCCCGCACTTCACAAAGCCCCATTTTAGTGCTTTTTCATTACCCATTTTCAATATTCTTTAAGGTCATGGAATCAAATTTTTACATTTTCAAAAATGCAATTATTATTATTATTATTACTTCTCATTGCTTTGATCATATCGTTATGATTTTTATTAATACGGGATAAATAATCTATGCATGATAACAATTATTTAGCAGGCAATAACTTCTGCTGTAATTCGTTTCTTCAAATAAAATCACAAGGTTCCCCTTGCGTTCTGTCTTAACACAGTGACAACATGTTTATGGTCCCCGCTGGCAGCCCCATTTTAGTGCTTTTTCATTACCCATTTTCAATATTCTTTAAGGTCATGGAATCAAATTTTTACATTTTCAAAAATGCAATTATTATTATTATTATTACTTCTCATTGCTTTGATCATATCGTTATGATTTTTATTAATACGGGATAAATAATCTATGCATGATAACAATTATTTAGCAGGCAATAACTTCTGCTGTAATTCGTTTCTTCAAATAAAATCACAAGGTTCCCCTTGCGTTCTGTCTTAACACAGTGACAACATGTTTATGGTCCCCGCTGGCAGCGCGACCCTCATTAACTTTCCCTCGTCTCGACTGGAGTAACGACCCTTTTGTAAACAACTCCATCCCTCCTGACCTAGCGCACTATTTTTACCAACCATATGTTTTAACATTCAAAGAGAGACCACCTCTACATTGAGAATCCAAGCGTTTTTATTCTATTCCTCGTATGGACTGTGCTCAATCTAATTATTCACATTTATTCATGCTTCTTTTGGGAAATTATTTTCTGCTATTAGGATGACTAAAACAAACGTATTCTTAAGCCCGTTGTGGCCAACATATGAGTCTGCTGTGATATGCATTCCAAATACAAATGCTAACCAACCTAGGAACGCTATGTCCTACCTGGCTGCGGAGGTCAGCATAGCTCGTAGGAGGGAATCAATCTCACCCTGCTTCCGGCTACCCACCTAAACAATAATCATATATCCAGTCTTACGATACATTTTCATTCATGGGCTCCCTGGCTACATGAGAATTACATAATACCTGATTGAGCATTTACTCTTTCACTCGAACAAATTATAAGACCTTACCTTGGTCAACCGACGAATTTCCCATAGACTATAACAATTATCCGATACTTGCACGTTAATTCAATATTTCAAAGCCCTAAGCTTACATTTGGTCTAGCCTATCTTTGGCGACAATAATACATTTCTTGGATACTCAATTCTTTATTTCTGTAATCCAGATATCCTGGCGAGGATAATGAACTTACTTTTACATTATTACATTATTATATTATTTCCGTTTCGTTATTTGTGTGGTCTTTTATTATTACATTTATTTTCCTTAGGCCGTTCATTGCCTCTACTTGTGATGCTAAGGTCATTTGCAAAAACTTTTAATTTATATCATTTAACCGTATAGGGTTTGTTTATTATTTTTTATCACTGACTTTGATTTTCTTTGCATTATTTTAAACTTTATTAAGTTATCTCTCACTTTCCTAATTTTTCAATTTCTTATTAACTTAAGTTCCGTTCTACTTTTATTGCGTTTACTTTGCATAACAAACGTTGCTGATTTCAATTACTTAACTTATTTATTTCGGAAATAATTTGGCTCCACCCTTTTATTAACTAATTTGTATGCTTACACGCACCTGGGTGTTATCCGTACAATATTTAACTCGTTACGTGGCCTCATTTTTACGGCCTTCCTCATTAAGAAGTGGCACTTTAGAGCACTGTTCACTGTTATCCCTTTATCATTAATCATTTCACAATAGTACATTTCAAATTATGGGTCCACAATGGCTCAATATATTTAATTCATTTTGGTACTCACCAACTCAGGATTCCCCGTTGTGAAGGAGTTAACCCACATTGTTGTAACTAGTACATTTTTCCAACAATATGGCAACACATAATTCCTTTCTCTTTAACACACGTGATTATGACCTGATATGACATATTTATATTTCTACACATAATGAATCTCAATTAGAGAACACTTTCACATAAAGTTATATTATCCTTTAAACAAATACACTCTACCTTTTCACACGTTTCAACTTTTCTCACTTATTCACTATGTAACACTTCACACGTGTTAACCCTTGAGTTTTGTCCTAATCTATTATCTATTTACAATTGATTACACACAGTGTAATTGTTCTTGTCGTATCTCAGGACGCAAGCGATGACTTCCGATTGGTTCCCTGATGACTAACACTCCCCTAGATCTAGCCGCACGATCTGTCCTATGATGACTTCTGGATCGGACCCCCTAGGTCTCGAATCAAAGTTCTGTCGTTTTTCCACGGTTTAAACCCACCGGTTTATTCCTGGCTTCTCTCTCAACAACGTTATGTTGTGAAACTATGTAATTATCGACCTGTTCTTTGACTTCAACAAGGCTCCAAATGTTCTTTTGACAATGTTCGGTACTTTCCACTTTTAACTGCGCATCGATTTATACTTGAGTGCGTCTTTACTTTGGCTTTCGCTACACGGCCCTATAATCTCAATGGTTTTCCTTCAAAGACCATTAGATAATTCTAACACTAGCGATACTTGTTTCTAGCTATCGTGTTTGGCTTCACCCGGACCTAATTTTCATTTCTGTAGCGTACTGTTCGTTTTGTCCACACAACTTTATATATGCGGAGTTCTTTCTGCTTTCGGCAACTTCTGCCTGGTCTCGAACCAGCTTACTTTCGATCGAGAAGACTTATAGTTCTTTCCGAAGCTACGTGGCCTTTCCCTGAGGTTTTCATGTTCGATATACTGATCTAGTGACGTTGAGTCAAGTCCCGTTCAGACTGACTGATTTCTTTGGTGGCCCTGCACCACGTCCTATGATGACTTCGAAACAGTGTGTCCCGCCACGGCGGACATCAAACTGAATACTGTGAACCAGTGCCGTGCTCCTTGGCACCTACGGTAGACTGAATATACTGAAGATTGTTCTTTCGCCCTGATATGGGCCCAACTTGGCTTACTGACGACTCGTACTTGCGGTCTAAACACTGTGATCCAGCGTCACGTCCAACTGGACTCTGGAGACTGAATACTTTCTGCCTAAAAGCTCGGCTATATATTGAAAACTTGCAAAAATAAATCAATTTGGTCTCCTTCTTGGAGCTAGCTTTTGAACTAAACGTCGCCCGTTTTTGAAAAAATAACCATTATGTTCTTTACGACCTAAACGTGACATTCTCATCTTGTTTTCCGAAAATCGATCGTTCACTTATTTTAAATTAAATCCACAAGGCTCCTCAGCTGTGTGGGCGAAGTGGTTTTTTTCTCTCCTACCAAGGACCGCTTGATGACCCCGCCTAAATGACGTATTTGCTTCGTAAGCACTTTTTCCCTGTGCATAAGTTACTAAATTTTAGTCTTGAATAATTCGTAATTCCCTGGATTATTCTGGTTGATGCCAAAATATTATAACAATTTTGCGTAATTTCCATAAAAACCAGATATTTCACCACAATGCAGTGTTGTATAGCAACCAGGGTTGTCGTTTTAATGCTGAGTTTGCATTCAAAGGGGGGAATTCCCTTCCTCTCTACTGGCTTGAATTTTTCCATCTGCATGAGATCATTTAGCTGATACTGCGTGACTACGCGCTCTCCGTGGGTCAGACACAGCCTGTATGTAATATATCAAGATAACGGACATTAATTGCGTTGAGTCACGGTATGAGTTGCTCCATGAGGCCTTACTCTTAGTCCATATGACTTTGAATATCTTATGAATATTTTCTCTTTCTGAATTTAAATATCATTGGTTCGAACCTCCGTGCCCATCAAATGGGTACAACTGATAACTTGATATCTCTAACGTTAAAACTTGGCGGGTCGTCAAAATACTCAGCCTAAAAATGGGGTCGCTGTGTCTAAAAGGCTGAGAACCCCTAATCTAGAGTGCGAGGGGTTTGTTGCATAAACCTTATTTTTCAATTGTACCCATAAATAAAAATTGAAGCAATAGGCTTTAACACTCTGCAATGCTACGTTATACAATGTTGAAACACAATAACAGTCAAACAATAACCACGTACACACGTTATAAACTTATAACACGTATAACTTAAAATAGGCTATAAACGAAATAACGAAGTCAACTTTACTCGTCAAATCCTGCGTCGCAACTGTCTCAGCTCCGTGTTGCCAAGTGCTCGTCTGACCTTTGGCTCGACCTTCTACCGGCAGAGCTGCGCCAGCCGTGCGACCGGCCGTACTTTGAGTGAAAGACCCTGTATAATCTGATAAGTTCCAATATCAATCTGCTTTTATACAATCTCGTCAAATTACGAAAGTTGATCTTGATATTGGTGATTTGCGAGTGGTTCTACTTACAGATTGCTAGTTTCACCTCAGAACAGTGGTTGTCATAGCAGCCTGTAGACATTCCATAAGTCAGCATATCAGATTTTTCAACAGAGTATACGGCCAAGAAAAAGAGAGCATTACAAGTGTGCCAGAGGAGAATGGAGAGGATTTATTAAATTATTTATCGTATGGCTTTTAGTGCCGGGAGTGTCCGATGACATGTTCGGCTCGCCAGAGGCTGTAGTTGCTTCAAGCGGACACCCATAGGGAGAGCTACAAGTTCCATTCAATTTCAAGTAGTTCCAACTTTCGCTACCAGATTTCAATGATACCTAGTGGTGAACGTTGGAACTTTGATACCGCGTTACAACGAAATCTAACCTAGAAAGTTAGCTTCACACAAGTTTAGTCTGTGGAAGGATATTTTACATGCCATAAATCTATGACATGAGACCGCCGGCTTTACTTCCCCTCCGAAGGAAGCCATACTGAAGGATTTTAACGCTCTTAAAAAATCCGACGACTTCGGCCGGGTATGAACCCTCTATCTTGGGAACAGCAGTTCAGCATGCTACCAACTACGCAACCGAAGCCGCTAATGGAGAGGAAAATCTTAGGCATATCACTGAGTGATAGATTTCAAACAAGAGACTCCTCGAAATCACGTTCTCGGTGAACGTCGCGCAACAGGCCGCCACAATTAAGTGGAAATGGGCAGGGCCCGTCGCGAGACTTAAACAGAGCAGATGGACGCAGAGAGCAACCATGTGGGACCCATACACAGCCGCAGCAGGCCGCCACAATTAAGTGGAAATGGGCAGGGCCCGGCGCGAGACTTAACCAGAGCAGATAGGCGCAGAGAGCAACCATGTGGGACCCATACACAGGCAAAAGAGGCCATGACAGACCGACAAGAAGATGGGCGGACGACTTCTGATAGTTACTAGGTCCACACTCGTCTAGTACAGCAAGACGCAGAACGGATTGGAGTGAGTTAGGAAGACGGTGGTTCAATTAATTGTGGGAACTGTTAAGTGATAAAAGAGCTACGATATAAGTGTCTAGTCAAATAATTTGAACATGCACAAGATTAGTGTCGGACTAAGTGATACGTGTAGACTTAGTGACGAAAATCACATTCCTAGGAAGTAAACTATGGATAGTAGGGATTAGTAAAGTCAGAACATTATGACTATCATAGTGAGCAAATTAACCATCTCACGTGAGATATAAACAACGAGCTCACCCTTTCGAGGGGGGCCTTTGCCCTTCTAGGGACACTACAGGCTTTATTCATGAATTCATTAGTAGGCAAACATTGCTTTTATATGTTGCAGTCCTAGCTTTTTACCATCATCTCAGCAGAGTTCTCGTAGGTCATTTCTGCATATTAATTTACAATTCTACAATAGTTTAGGGCTTATTGCTTAATTATATCACAGCAATAGTATCTACACCTTCAAACCTCCGTGGCTTAGGCGGCAGCACGCCGGTCTCTCACCACTGGGTCCGTGGTTCAAATCCCGATCCCTCCATGTGAGATCTGTGCTGGACAAAGCGGAGGCTGACAGGTTTTTCTCCGGGTACTCCGGTTTTCCCTGTAAATAAATAATTCCATCAACACTCTCCACTATCATTTCATTTCATGTGTCATTCATTTAATCATTGCCTCAGAGGAGTGCGACAGGCTTCGGCAGCCGACACAGTTCATATCCACGCCGCTAGATGGGGGCTTCATTCATTCCATTCCCTGACCCGGTCAGTCGACTAGAAGCAGGCTGTGGATTTTCATTTTTTCAATAGTAGCTACACCTTCACAGATTAGTTAGTGGAGGGAAACTCTTTGTTGATGGGATCGCCATGTTTCACTCTTGAGCATTGTATATAATATATTAAATTAAATAGGTTTTTTTTTCGGTCGCTCAGTTCTTTAGTATTTATCAGCAAGAGTTGTCACACTATCTACTTTTATATTTACCATGATTTTTGTTTTTGAAGTTTGGTAGTGTTTTGTACAGCTTTTTTTGTCTTGTATAATTGGATCTGATGATGCTCACTTGACGAGCGAAACATTGTCATTCCATAGTTTTCTCCCTCTTCTGTAGTCCATAACAAATCTATATTTAATCATAGCTAGCAACTCAGTTTTCCTGAACGCCAGCTCTCGGCGGCGTAACTGAGAGCAAACATCTCTAGCTGGTACCTCCATACTCATTTCACGTAATTCCCATGTGGCTTGGTAGTCGCAGAAAGAGCACTTGATGTGTCTTCAGCACTGTATTACATCCAAGAGACTGATAAAGGGAGTAGAGTCTCAGATTCCTCCCACTAACGTGCTGCAAGTCTTTCAATCGCTCATCAGAGTACTGAAGACGTGCAGGTGTTTTAATATTGAAGCAGTAAGTGGCCACTTCAATTAAGCCACTTTGTGCAGAAGTGTCTAAACAGCTTCACAAACCTGTTTTAACAGTTTCTTCTGACAATCAGTGATGTCAATAAACTTTTAACCGGAATACACTCTCAACAAAACACGAGTGAAAGTGTTTCAAGGTTTTTAACTCGCAGAAATCTGACTTACATAATAAATTATTAAAAACATCTCCTAACATTGGGAACCAGAAGGTCAGAACACCGCGCGCATCCAAGGCTAATTGCTTACGGCTTATCAGTAAGATTCGGAACTTACGGTAAAGTCATATTTTTTCCAGATTTATTTTTTCCCGAAATTTGAAAAAAATAAGTGCAATTATAGGTTCTTGAACTATTTTAAATCAATTTTATTTTGTCTATAAATGCATATTTTAGCCATTGTTATGGTTTTCGCCATATTTCGCCTTATTTTAGTGATATAAAGTCATTTGGTTATATTTTGAACACTTTTGTTTCAATGTGACTAGATACAGTAGCCAACATATTATCTGGGTGGGGTTTCAAATTCGGAATTTCTAAATGATGCAGTAGATATATTCCCGGAACAGACAGATAGCAGGTTCAGAAGACCTGATTCCGAGAACAAGCTTCTGTATGGATGTCTTATCGAGTCAGATGCCACCCCAGGAGATGATAATGATGGTGATGATAATTGTGGTTTTAAGAGGCCGAACATCTAGGTTATCGTCCCATAATGGTTTGAGTCATAGTGCAAATGACAATGTAATGCAAACTATAACTAAAACTAACTACACACTTACAAACTAGAAGAAGAAATGGAAAACAAAAGAACAATAAGGCAAATAAACGACAGGAGTAAAAGAAATGCCCTCAAACCTCGAAGATTGAGAGACTTGCAAGGAAGGAGAGCCATATAAGGCAGATAAGAAAGGGTGAAAAGGAGAGGGTCCGTCCCAAAGTCAGTGGAAAAAGGGGAAAAACCGGACCTAGCTCGGGGTCGCCATCTCCCAAACTCACCAGCCGTGTGCCCTTGAGGGTGTAGCACTATCCAGGTTGCAACATAAGTGGTGGGGCTACACACACCCTGCCTCCTGGAGGGCCTTGTGCCGAATGCACGATATATCATGAAAAGAGACAGAAAGCTGACCCCTCGAAGAATGAGGCTATCAGGAAAGATGAGAGAAGGTCCAATTAAGGCGGGAAAGTGAAAGACTCCTTACGCCTCGGATACCCTAATACCGTCAGGGTCGGAAGAAAACAAGAGTTGACCAAGAGAGGTCGATAGGAAAGAATACAGAGAGGAGCCCTGCACAAGTAAGTGGAAGCAACGTCGGACTCAGCTGGGGTCCCGTGGTCGCTAACCCACGTCCCGCTTGATGTGAGCCCCTGGGGGGAAACCCATTGAGATTTATACAATAACTTATTAACAAACTAAGCATCAGTCCATCTGAAAACAATAACAATCGTGGTTAGATAACAATGAAACGGTACAAAAACAAAGTGAACTCGTTCTAAGAGTCCCTTTTGAAAACAATAACATTGAAGACCTGTATCTCATGATGATCAGTATCAGTCTTTAGTAGCCCTCCCCACACACGGAGGAGGCATGCTCAAAATGAGACCATCGAGTTTATCTTGGGATAAGTGATCCCACTCCTATATGGAAGCGTCAGCATACAATTGATGGCGGTAGTCCTAACTATTGTTGAGCAGTGGTGTTCTTCCATAGCTTCCATTTTCTAATCCAGGCAAATGCCGGGATGATTGCTAACTTAAGGCAAGTCTCTAGGAGAGATAGATCTTGAGGGATTCCTTAGCTGGGTCCCTTTTTCCCTTCTTCCATTGACTTTGGTGTGGACCCTCTTCTCTTTTCCTTTCCTATCTGCCCTTCATGGCGGTACTTATTTCCAAGTCCCTCAGTCCTCATCATTCGAGGGTTGAGGTCATTTATTCTCCTTGTCGTTTATTTCTCATATTCTATTTTGTTTTTCCCTTTTCTTCTTCTAATATATATGTTAATTGTCAGTCAGTAGTTAGGTTTAGGTGTAGTTATTCATTTCATCACTTTCACTAGCACCCAAACTATTAAAGATCGATAAACTACATGTTAGGCCACTTCGGTTGGTTGATCGGTTGGTTGGTTCCTTAAATTAGGGGCTGCAACAACGCGGACATTTAGCCCCGTGTACTTTGGGTGTTTGTTTAATCTGAAGGAAAGGAAGGAAGCTTGTAGTTTAACGTGACTGTTAATCTTGAGATCATGAGCCACGGGACATCCTTTTTACGTGGAATCCGAACCACAGGACATGGCATTTCACTTGGAAAATCTCACATGCATTGACCGGGAATCGAACCCGGGCCGCCTTGGTGAGAGGCATACAGCTAGACCGCTGAGCCACCACGCCCCCTGTTTGTTTAATCTGTCCGATAACCGGTGTTAATTGTGATGACTGTATTAGCGTGTGTTATCTGTTTTTAATTCAAGTAAGGACTGCAGACGATAATTTCAAGTAGTTCCTACATTCGTTACCAAATGCTACCGTTCATGAAACCTAGCTGTGAACTTGGCTACTACTAGATGCCATCGCAACCAGCGCCTGGTGACGAACGTTGGAACTTGAGAGCATTAATCAAACCTAAGCTACAAATTTTGCTTTACACAATTTTAGTTAGTGGAAGGTTCTTTTACATGCAGTAAATCTATGACATGGGTTCGCAAGCTTTTTTTTTCTTCCAAAGGAAGGCATAATGAGGGATTTTTAACGCCTTTGAAAATCCGACGACTTCGGCCGGGTTTGAACCCGCGACCTAGGCCATAGAAGCTCACATACTAGCAACTACGCCACCGAAGCCGCCACGGGCCACTTCAAACAACAATTATAATCATCATAATAACCTAACTTAAGGTCACAGCCACTTCCGTCCCAATCCTCACGTGAATTTAAATAGGTTACACACACTTTTAGAGACATCACAATAACACAGGTTAACAGACAATTTCTACACATACTCTCAAGTAAACGGAGCTACATTACCACAATGCCCAAGCCTCTCAAATGAAAGAACAACAAATGAAGTTATACTTAACATCAGCACGATTTTAGTTGTTGTTACGAATTCATTTTATGGACTAAGGACATCTTGGTCATCAGCCCCGCATTTGTAATGATAGGAGACCAATGGTAAGGTTACAATTTTAGTAGGTTATTTAAGATGAAGCGTACAAGATAAAACAGGTTCTAAGATGGATCAATATTTTGTTATCTTGGGTTGGTGCTTAGTTTTACTTTGGTATAGCATCTGATAATCGCTCAAAGAGCCGACTAAATTATATTTTTTACAGACTATGCGTTCTCTAAATATGACTCCATATATGCAGGTCAATAAAATATATGTTGATAGCCTTCAGTAAAATGTTCAATGACCTCATCAACTTCCAGGAAGAAGTAATAATAGAAGTGATCAGTTTGAGTGAGAAATTCCCACCGGTTTGGTAGTCACCTACTGTAATATCTTAATAAAATGAATCGAGTGCCATGATAAACCTCTGGCCCTTCAGGGCTTTTCGACGACCCTGGACCCCGATACTCCTTACTTTGACGCTTGCCTTCGAGGTCGTACCTCAGGCACCAGGTCTCGTCACCCGTAACGATGGTTTTCAGGACCATTCCTATCCAAGGAACATTCACCCTTCTCACTGCCACCCATCGAACAGGTGTGCACGTTACGTTGCATAAATTCACCCTTCTCACTGCCGCCCGTCTATCAGGTCTGCAAGGCAGGTTGCATAATTTCACGCTTCTCTCTTGCTTTCAATTTAGTGTTTTGACGACACAAACTGAAGGCTATTCCTAAAGAAGACTATGCCAGGAGTTTCCAGGACTTGTTCAGTCGTTCTCAGAAGTGCATATAGTACGGTCAAATTAGGCTTCGAGACGGAAAAAATTAAATGACAAAGAATTTCTTCAAAAACATGTTCTATAGGACCCCCTGAACATCCCCAGAAAAATCGCCAAAAATCGGACTTGGGGAACACCCCTAAATTTTCTAAAAACCTCCTCCATCTTAGATTTATCAAAAATCTGCTATAACTTATGAACGAAAAGTAGAAATAAGGTGCGTTTTTCGCCAAAAGTTGTGTATCGACTTTTAGATGTTGTACCTACTATGAAAACACACAATCAAGTCGGGGACCGTCCTTAAATTTTTGGATTTAAAACAATGCTATAGGTTACGAACAAAAAGTAAAAACTAAATGAGGTTTCCCCAAAAAGTTGCGTTTCTACTTTTAGATGTTGTAATTACTATTAACTCTTGATATTGTACTTAATATTAACAGTCAAGTCGGGGACCGTCTTTACATTTAGAAAAAAAAAAAAGGCGCTTGATATCTTAGATTCTTGTAAAAAAATCGATGTAACTGTTGAACGAAAAGTGAAAAGGATGCTATTCTGTCTACAAGTTTAGATTAACTTTCACAACTTGTGTACATCAAATAACTGGATATATACGAGGGGCAACGTCCCTAAATTAGAAAAGAAAACACGTCATAATAAACTCTTATATTGCATTTAAAAAAATCTAATGCTCATAGCAGAGCATTTACAGTTTTTGGGCTAGAACATGTACAATGGATTTACGATGTTCAAAGGTTAAAAAAAATCATTTTAGCTAAAACTGACATTGCAAAATCTTAGTACTATAAACAACAATACACAAATTGCAGACATTTTACATTGAAGATAACATTTATTAGACATTGACACATATTAAGACAACATTCATTTGTTTACAACTCGTCTTCTCTTTGAGGTTTCTTTGGGGGCGATGCTAGACCTCTTTTGTACAGAGACGGCGGCGGCGACGGCATCATTGGTTTCATTTTCGATTTGCTCCGGGTCATCTTCTTCCTCGTCATCAAAGAAAGTGCGTTTGTTCAGGCATGCATCTCTTGCAATCTCCCTTGCATCCACACCTTACCATATGGAGGAGACTTTCAGGAGCGGGCGGCAACGTAGACTGAATAGGAATGTGCCTTCCACATTCGAGTTTCCATCCCCAATCTTGCGGTGGAAGATGGTTGCCCTTCTAAGCTTGAACCTGGTGGTAGACGCGCAGACAGTGTTGACGAGCCGCAGCGGAAGAAGGAGGAAAGCTAGAAAGATTCATGACGAAGTTTGGTGGTTTCTTTCCCACGGTTTGCATGTACTTCTTAAATCGTGCTTGCCCTCTCCTTATTTGCCTCCGTAGAGCTTGATGACAAATTCCTGTCCAGAATCAAACAAAACATAGGTAATGTACTGTATACCGACTTCTAGCAGTCAGAGAATTAAAAGATCATACTGGTTTTACAAGAACAAGTACTAAATAAAAGAACGAATTTACCTGCAGCTGCAATTTTATCTTGTGTTGCGGTTTCGTCCAGGAAAACAGCGACTGTTTTATGGAGTTGTTGGTCGTTGTGCAGTTTATTGAAGCCTACCAACGGACTCTTGTAATAAAAGGCGGAGGTGGTATCACATCCCATCATTGTGTGGACAAACAGTAAGTGAGCTGTCATTTCTCCGAGACCTTGATGCAGCTCCTTACTAAAATCTTTTGGGAGTCGGTTGAGGTACCCGGAACTAACAAAAAGATTGAATGGTCCGGCTGTGTCAAGGCTGCTATTAAAACAAGAAGATCTGAATCGGCTCCCACTACGACTGATCTTTCCCCAGATTCGGCCTCTTTTTCTGCAGTTTCTACAATCAAAACATCCGTGTCACTGGGTGCATGGAGGACTGGGATGTTTGCTGCCTGAAATGCTGCTCCTAGAAGGTTTACGAAATTCGTTTTGTTGTCAACGTTGGATAAAAACTGTTTTTATGGAGCAGTCAAAATATTGGAAGATGTCACTTCTACCCTAGCTGACGACTTTCCGATGCAACGGCGACCTTTTGCAGAGTCTTTAGTGCTCGCCTCGTAGCCGTCGAACACTATAATGACACTTTCCCCGTAATGCCTTCGTACGTAGTCCTTGTAGGCATTGTACACAACGTCGTAGGTTGCTGGGCGAGGCCAATGCACGCGGTGTATAAGATCGCCACCGTCTAGAACGAACTTGGGGTTATCAGGCATCTGACTGCTCACCTGGCAGACTTGGTCTATAACCTGATATATCTTCGACTTAACACCAGCACGGAGCCCAACGTTGTCGAACATAGCTTGGGGATATGGCGCCAACTCGTGCCGTAAGCAGTCTTCCAACTCCTCCTTGGTTCTGACGACACAGGCGATGCGGTGGAACTATTGGTTGGGTCCTTGTTGATCACGAGTGTCTTCTTCATGGCAGCGAAAGTTGTCACTTGATCCTTCCGTTTTTGAGTGACGGTGTCAAATGACTTCCCCACAACACTTCTCACCGCCTTTTCGGCCAAATCACAATTGACGCTTTCGTCTGCAATTATTCCAGTTGACAGGCAGACGAGATCTTTGGATTTATTAAAGGGAGAATGTTGTTTTAGCCACTCAACGAATTTCTTCAAGTCTTTGGAGTCTCGAGACTGCCTGGATGCCAGCAAAGAGACGTGTTGTTCAGAGGTTTTACTTCTAATTCCTACAAAGGCTTCCACTGCTTCTCTCACTTGTAGACTCGCCGGCAAAGTGCGAATCCAACGGGCTACGATTGCATCAGAGATACCTCGACCTTGAGTCAACCCACCGCTGACTTTCATTATCTCATCAAAACCTGCTCGATGGTCATGTCGGTCAGTACCCCACACCAAAATTTATCCGATCGTCGGACAGAGAAAAAGCTTTTCTTGACGAACAACTGAAATTCTTTGTCTGTCAAAGTTGATTCAAGTTGAGCCATGCTCTGAAGATAGATGTGAGCCACCTTGGCGTAGTGAATTTATCCTGTGGCATGCAGGCAATTTAACATTCTTTGAACAGCGGATAGGTGAAGGCTCCAATCTCCGGATCTTTCCGCTCGAACAAAGTCATGAATGATCGCTGTCTGTCGAAAATATTGCAGCCACTGTTTCGAAGTTCGACTTTTTTCTTCCATTTCAGGCATCCACGACGAAACAGCCTAGAGTAGTTCTTCCACCTGGAGAAAGGATTCTTCTGAAGATTTGGTGTTAAAAACCTTTTCGTAAGCTAGATGAGGAATTTCGACGTCGGAGGCAGACAGACGTTTCTGTTCCTGGCATGATTCCAAAATCAAATGGCCGATAGCAGCTCGAGAGAGGGGATGAGCACACAAAGTTCTTGCATATGCGTGTCCACCTATCATTTGGACAACTGTGTTTTTACGCTTACTTAGTATATCACAAAATTTTAAAATATATTCCAAGAAATCAGGCTTCTTTCTTGAAATTTAAGGACGTTCCCCATCTTACATACGCAGTAATATAATAAACAGAAGTTCTGAAAGTTAAATTAATTATATAGACGAAAACATCACTTTTTTATCACTTTTCGTTTATGAGAAAGCATTTTTTTAAGTAGATAATAAGAGTTTTTTCAAAATTTGAAGACGGTCCCCGACTTGAATGTGAGTTTTCACAGTAGGTACAACACCTAGAAGACGAAACACAACTTTGGGCGAAAACTGCACCTTATTTCTACTTTTCATTCATAAATTATAGCAGTTTTTTGAAATATCCAAGATGGCGGGCGTTTTTGAAAATTTAGGGGTGTTCCCCCAGCCCGATTTTTGGCGATTTTTCTGGGGATGTTCAGGGGGTCCTATAGAACATATTTTTGAAGAAATTCGTTGTCATTTAATTTTTTCCGTATCCAGCCAAATGTTGTCCTAATATGACTGTACTAATAACCATCCACGGGGATTTCTTCGAAGGACAGTAACGGCTGTTTCAGGTACGCCAACAATCCATTCGTAATATAGCCCATTCACCGAACTTTTCAGACAGAGGGTGTATCAGAACTAGTCGTGGCTTTGAAATTGAGAAATACTTTCATGAGCTCATGCATAATAAGAAGTTTGGACCTTAAGTTGGTGTATTTATTGAGTTTCCAAAAAAACATAGAAGAGCCGCCTAACATATTAGGGTTATAGTTCGATATTTACTACTTGTATTACATTATCATAACTTGTAGAAAATATGAAGGATGAATGTAAGAAATGAGAATAACAACATGATTCTTAAATAATATAGGATGCAGAGGTTTTGTCAGTTCGTTATTGCAGTAACTCAGGTGACTTTTATACACTGCTCAAAAATAGAGGGACAACATTTGAAACACCTGCATTATTTTGCCAGGAATGGCTGGAGTGAAACAGCCATGTTATCTGAGAAATGAAACCTTTATTTAACGGAAATGTACATATCTTGTGCACGTCGTAGCACACACATCGGTGCTATGACCAGAAATGCAACACAATGTCGTCAACCAAAGTGGCGAGTCCTTCCATGAATGCACAGAGTGCACAAAAAGAAACAATTCAATATCTGTTAGACCCTCGATGTGCCCGTATAACGTCCTCACATCTTCTTGACATGCTCCTGACAAGTCTGCGAACAGTTTCTTGTGGGATTTTATCCCACTCCTCCACAAGGGCCTCTGCAAGTTGTTCCAGAGTCTGAGGCGCTTCAGGACGGACCCGAAGTTGTCTGTCCAGCATATCCCATAAATGCTCAATGGGATTGAGGTCAGGACTCAACGCAGACCAGTCGAATGTTTGAATAGCGAAGTCCTGTAGAGTTTCCATGGTGGCTGCTCCTGAATGAGCTCTCGCATTTTCAAGTTGCAGGATAAACTGGGGACATACATATTACAACTGCAATGGGCATAACATGACCTAGTACAATATCGTTGATGAACCTCTGAGCATTAAGTCGGCCTCTGATTATGTGAAGGTCCGATCGGCCATCAGCTGTAATGCCACCCCACACTATGACTGAGCCGCGGTCAAAGCTGTCCCTTTCTTGGACCGCTGCTCCATAATAACGTTCGCCACGACGAAAGACACGTATACGCCCGTCGCACCGTGTTAGATGAAAGCGGGACTCGTCCGTAAACAATACAAACCGCCAATGACGCAGCTGCCAGTCTCTATGGTCCTCAGCAAATCGAAGTCGCTCTCTCCTGTGCCAAGCAGTTAATCGTGGGACCTGATTAGGTCATCTTGGTCTTAAACCTGCCTCTCGGAGTCTGCTGCGCATTGTTTGGTCACTGACACTGCTACCAGTTGCGGCACTTAGATCATTTTGTAGGTCCCGGGCGGGCGCCGAATAATTCACCACATATCGGTCGTCTCTGGCCTATGTATTTCGTTTTCTCCCTCACCCTGGCTTTCGTGTGTAAGAAGCAGTTTCACAAAATCGTTTCCAAACTCTCCCAACAACAGATGAAGCCACATTAAGCTCTGTAGACACTGCACGAATAGTCCAACCTTACTGCAGTAATGTCACTGCCCGAACACGTTCTGTCTCATTCAGATGCCTCGTTTCGATTAATGCAAGGTACACCAAGAGGATAGTAACGTATTCTTCATCGAGGACAGAGTGCGACATTGCTCGTCCATTTTACTCTAAGGCATTGCACGATGCATGTGTCTACTGCCGCTAAGTCATGGCTTTCCAATGACATGTGGAGGTGTCCTCGCATTTTTAAAACATGTCGGAAGAATACGGGCAACAGTATATACCGTAATCACGTACTACATACATGGTACACATGGTAAAATTCCTGTCCCTCTAATTGTTTTGAGCATTGTATTAAGTCTTTCTCTTTCAAATGCAGGTCAGCCGAAATGCAGGCGATTTAAAGTTGGAGTAATAGCCTACCATTTGTATGTAGATCGTTACCAATCACAGAGTTTGAGTTTTTAAGCAATTAAAAAATTTGATATTTCCAATTTTAAATTCTTATTTTGTAAAAAAAAAAATCTTAAGTAAAATTTCACAGGAAAGACGAAGAACGGTCACAGTGTGAAAATGTAATTGAAAATTCATTTCAACAGATATATTAAAACTTACGTCAGCAATTTTTCTAGGGTTTCGCCTAGGAACACCAAGCTGGCTCATCAGCGGGATCTCGGTGTCCGGACAATATATAAACCTAGAAAAATTGCTGCGTTTCAATTCACTGGCTATTAATGCCAATATACGATCTTTTCAGATAGATTATTTTATTATTTAGCCTATGATGCTATACAGACAAATAGCCTCCATATCATATATTATGCAGTACAAATGATACTAAATTGAGCAGCTTTAGGTCATGGGGCCAAGCTCTCTGCTGACCCGGTACAGCGTGGGTTCGAACCCCACCGTCGGCCGTCCTTGAAATGACTTTCCATGGTTTCCCCATTTTCAACTCCAGGCAAATTCTGGGACGGTACCTTCTGACAGGCCACGGCCGCATCCTTCCACATCCTAGCCCTCTTTTATTCACCATCATTCATTTCATCCCTCATTAACTCCTTTCATGAGGTTGGCGTCGGGAAGGGCATCCGGTATTAAAAATCCTCCACCACAAAATCTTCCATCGCATCTCATCCCCGACCCCGTTGGAAGAAACGGGAATAATAAGGGGTAGACATACGTACAATTTAATTAAATTAATTGATTGCATTGTGTTGGCATTATAAGGTACATCAACGTCTGTCACTTAGTTTTCAATAGCGGGCGATAATATAGTAAGTATATTTTGATCAATGTGTATATTAGGGATGTACAGTACATATTCAAATTGTGCGAATACGAATATTAGATTCGAGCATACGAAGAGTTCGACTATTTTAAGTAGGCTATTCGAACATTCGAATTATTCGAATTTCCAACCACTTCGAATTTCGAAACGTCCGTCTTAGTGAAATAGCCTGACTATTGAGTCTATAATCGAATGTGTCTAATGATCCAAATATTTGAATAATTATGATCATCACCGAAACAAGATAGCATAAAAAGAAAGAAAGAAAGAAAGAAAGAAGGAAAGATGATGATGATGATGATGATGATGGATGAGTGGATAGCGTGTCGGTCTACTAACCCCAAGATTGCAGGTTCGCTCCTGGCCGTGGTAAGTGTTTTTTTTTTTGAAAGGCAGCAAAAATACCACACGCATGTCATACGATGTTGGCATGTCAAAGAACCCATCTGAATTCAGTAGGCCGTGTTCATAGTGGCAAAATTAATCTCGGGAGTTTCCGCTAACACAAACTTCCTCATGTCTCTACTAGAAAGCGCTATAGTGCTCAAGGAGCTTAGATATCTAACCTCCTTGACTTTCATAGTGATTCAAGGAAGAACGAAATTCGACATGCAAGCTACCCTCTGGGTGTCAAATTACAAAGCTTGCACCCGGCAGCCGAGGCCATACGATATTATATTATTATTATTATTATTATTATTATTATTATCATGATAATCGTTGTTTAAAGGGGCCAAACATCTAGGTTATCGGCCCCTAATGGTTTGGGTGATGGTGAAATTGAAAGATGATCAAATGAAACCTACAACTAAAACTATCTACTAACTTACAAACTAGAAGAGGAAATGGGAAACAAAAAGGAGAGGAATGTAAATATAGACAGGAGGAAAGGAAAGAATACATGATGAAAATTAATAATTGTAAAACAAAAATACTAGAATGCAGCCGAAATAAATCAGAAACCTCTATGGACATCAAATTGGCAGGTGAAAAGCTGAAAGAAGTAGAAGACTTCTGTTACTTAGGAAGCAAAATAACCAGTGATGGACGAAGCAAAGACGATGTAAAAAGTAGGTTGGCTCAGGCAAGGAAAGCATTTCTACAAAAAAGGAATCTGTTGACATCGAATATAGATTTAGGTATTAGGAAGTCATTTTTGAAAGCCTTTGTCTGGAGCGTGGCGCTCTATGGAAGTGAAACTTGGACTATTGGTGCAGCAGAAAAGATGAGAATTGAAGCATTTGAAATGTGGTGTTACAGGAGAATGATGAAGATCAGATGGGTAGATAGGGTAACAAATGAAGAGGTATGAAGACGAGTGGGAGAGGAGAGATGTTTCTGGTGACTGCTAATGAAGAGAAGAGATAGGTTAGTAGGACACATACTAATGTTACCGCAGCGCGAGCGGGTTGGAAAGGCTTGTTCGCTGCTTGCAAGCGTACGTTGGTTTGAAACCAAATTACGCTCGTCTTCAAGACCAGAACACCTTGAAGAATATTGATTTCGTTAATATAATATAGATCTGTTATCTCGGACCGTGTGACGGCACTCGAACGAGTGGCTCACACCTTGAGTTCTAATGACCGACTGGCCACAACTTAATACATAAGAAGAGAGGAAGGAAGTTCATGCAGAAACTAATTTAGTATGAAAAGGGTTATTCCACTCTGAAGTATTGATAAAAAGAATGATGTTACAATTTACACGTACATATATGGTTTTATGTTAAATCGCGATTTTACACTCTCACTATTGCGTCTGTGTTATGCTCTGAACACAGAGGCAATGATGATGAACAGCCTGTACGCTGACAGACTTTAATACACACAAGGGTAAATACCTCACATAGGTATTACCGTCAGAACAAGATAGGTGATGGTGAAGAAAACTATATCTTCACTTCTCTAAATTACTATACATTTTCAGAGTGAAGTCTCCGCGATGCAAACTAACGATTTTGGAAAATTTAGTGCTTACCTAGACTCGGCCAAATGGAGAAGATCGTTGTTGACATCTTCAACGTATGAGCTTAATACGTTGGGACAGCGCAAGGGCAGCTAGGTGCGGTTGTCGAAGTGCCCTTTCGATATTGCGACTGATGTAGCCTCTCGTAGATGGTGGGAGCAACTGACGCTCAGGGTAAAATTCACTAGTCTTTTATATGATTCAAGGGGACGCTGTTTACTCTGCAGCTGCAAGGGTTCGATTTCTCGGCCAGGGATCAAGCAGTAAACGTAATAAATTCTTTAGGTTTTATCTTGATGGCCCGGCTGCAGGCTCCGAGGAGGGGCTGTGCCTCTCTAATTGTCACGGGGTCCAGGTCACCAAATTAATGTATCCTATCCCAATGGAAATGGCTAACATACATAAATAGCAATATCTGTCAGCGATATGGTGGTCTTCCAACCTCCGGGGTGGTTACAGTGATAAAAGATCAAGAGATCAATGAGGGGGAGATATTGAGTCTGGTTCTTATGTTAGAAACTACAGATCCAGCTATCTGAAGGCTGTCGCTATAGATTGACTTATTCATTTATCCAACAAGGGCAGCTGCGTGAGAACACACAGAAAAGGGGACATGTAGGGTTCTAACCCAATAACATTAATCTTAGGTTTATTGCTCTCAACGTCACATTGGAATCTGGGGTCATAATGAGGGCGACAGTAAATGCTGGTGGGAACTCTGCTAAGGATATCCCGGTTCACTGCTACTGCATTACACTAAGACACCTAGGAATAGCAAGCTTAGTTATGGAAGGAAGGGTCGAGGACAAGAACTGTAGGGGTAGACCAAGGTTACAATATGTTAAACAGATTGCCTCGGATGTAGGGTGTGGTAGCTATGTAGAGATGAAACGATTAGCTCAGGACAGGGAGGCATGGTGAACTGCATCAAACCAGTCAAAAGACTGAAGACTCAAACGAACGAACGAAAGGAAATGCCCTCAAACCTCGAATAATGAGAATCGAGGCAATGGAAAAAGGGGGGGGGGACCGGACCCAGCGAAGGAATCCCTCGGTGTCGCCAAATCCCGAACTCACCATCCGTGAGCCCTTGAGGGTGTATCACTATCCAGGATGCACCAGAAGTGGTCGGGCTACACAAACCCGCCTCCTTGAGGGCCTTGTTCAGAGGCAGGAGATAACATGAAAAGAAAAAGAAGGCTGACCCCTCGAAGAATGAGGGATCAGGAATGATGAGAAAGTGCCAATTAAGACGGGAAAGAGAAAGATTCCCTAGGCCTCGGATACCCTAATACCGTCGGGGTCGGAAGAGAGCAAGAGTTGGCCAAGGGAGGCCGAAAGAAAAGGGCACAGTGAGGAAACCGGCACAAGTAAGTGGAAGCAATGCCGAACTCAGCTGGGGTCCCGTGGTCACCAACCCACGTCCCACTAGACGTGAACCCCTGGGGAAAAGAAAGAAAGAAAGAAAGAAAGAAAGAAAGAAAGAAAGAAACAACAAATGCTGCTTGTTTTGAATGATATTTATTTATCTATCAGACCGAATAAGGTTAATAAGGCTAATTCCCATCCAACCCCTTGGATTCCCCACTTTTTCGAGCAACGAATCCACTGGACATATTTCCTTAAACATAATGGTGTTTGAAGCCATTTTTAGCCTATTTTCAATTTTGAAAAAATAGGCTTATGAGGTCACGTTTTGTCCGTGTGTGTGTGCGCGCGTGTGTGTGTGAGGTGTGTGTGTGTCCCCCTAATAAAATCTAAACGGCTGGATCGATTTCAATGAATCTCGGTAAGTTCATAGCACTATTCCGGGCGACTTTGATCGTGCCCTTCAAATTATGTTACGTCTCACCAATCCAACATGGCGGCTGTGCGAAATATTTCACCGGCATTCAATATCTCCGAAACTATTTACGATATCACCCTGGAATTTATTACGGTGATAAAGGGAACTACTATAAGTTCAGCCATGTGACTTTTGAAAAACTGGTAACTACAAAACCAACATGGCGGCCACGCGAATTTGCGACTTTTAAATAGAAGTTACTCCCGATTTAACCAACCAAACGCAATAAAACTTGGTACAGTATATATTTATACGCATTGTAATGCACCGACATCTAACTTGGTTCAATTGTTTACATAACCACAAGATGGCGGTTGTGCGAAATATTTCACCGTCATTCTATATCTCTGAAACTATTAGCGGTATCACCCTGAAATTTTGTACGGAGATAAAGGGCACTACTGGAAGTTCATCTATAAGACTTTCAAAAACCGATTAACTACAAAACGAACATGGCGGCCAAGCGAATTTGAAAATTTTAAATAGAACTTTCTCGCTGTTTAATGTTCCATACGCAAAGAAATCTGGTACAGGAAATGTTTATACACATTGTAATGCACTGGTATCTAATTTAGTTCAATTGTTTACATAACCTCAAGATGGCGGCTGTGCGAATTTTAAAATTAAGTTTTTATTTCTTGTGTCGTAATCATGCGATCGAAGTGAAAGTTTGAATAATGAACCTACGCAATAATTCTTCTTTAATGGTTCATGACTCTATGGCCTATACATTTAAAAATCCAACATGGCGACCATCCGAAATATTTAGACGGCTCTGAATATCTACGAATCTATTATAGCAATCAAACTGAATTTTTGATTGTTCATAAATGCTAGGAACTTAAGTTCACCTATAGTACTTTAAATAACCTGGTGATCACAAATCCAACATGGCGGCGACGTGAATTATAAATATTCACATGGACGTTTCTCGCAATTTAACCATCCGAGTGCAGTGTAACTTGGTACAGTAAATCCTTATACGAATGTTAATCCACTGGCATCTAATTTATTTCAATTGTTTCCATAACCACAAGATGGCTGCGGTGCGATATTTTAAAATTTCCTTGTTACTTCTTGTGTCCTAATCATGCGATTGAAGTCTAAATGCTACATGTACACAATAATCTTCATGTAACAGTAACTCTAGGACCTACATATATAAAATCCAACATGGCGACCATCCGAAATATTTAGTCGATTCTCAATATCTACGAATCTATTACAGCAATCAAACTGAAATGTTGTATATTGATAGTGGCAATTAACATAAATAGGATATATGAAAATAGGCTGTACAGTTCTTTACGGAACTACTTGTTCAGTGATGACTTAGTAAACAAAAGTTTGGTGATTTTCAGTCGGTCAACACGATTGTACCCACATGAGATGGGTGTTTCCCTAATCCTGAAAAAATACATATTTTGCACACACATTTTGAATCGCAAGTCCTATGATAGCGTATCTTTGTGTTTAACTACTTTCGGTCCATTGTCTATTGATCATGCCGTCCATTCCGAAGAAGTTGGTATCTATATCTTAGAATAACGAATAAGCAGTCCTGTATAAATGTTGATGGGAACGTATATGGTTGTGGAAAGGAGCACACGACAAGTAAATGTCAGTACATATCACCGAGTTAGTCAACATTAATGTGCATGCAGTTGTCGGTTATTGTTAGCTGTGTGTAGATAACAGCAACCATCCTTGTCCCTGGTCGAACTGTACATCCACAATGAGTGGTCAAACATCTGATGGTAATAATATCTGCTGAGTGAGACTAGAAAATATGACCGTAGTCAGGATTCAAACCCGAATCTCTTGCTATCCAGGCCACTTTATATGGCCATGTTCCGTCCACGACAAATTTTCAAGTCCTATAGATAAAGCCCTGCGCGGATGCGGATGCGGATATCCGCGGATAAACCCGCGGATATCCGCAACATTTTTCACCATGCGGATATACTTTGCATGTCTTTGCGGATAGCGGATAAGCTGCGGATAATGTTTGGAGTAAATTTGCGGATAGTTTTTAGAATACAATCCGAACTTGTTGAATATCATGGGGAAAGTTGGGTAATTGTGCGCAGCGGGTAATCGAGTTGGTAGTACAACTAGCAACTCAGTTCACTGCTACCCTAAAGCTGTCATCGAATATAGAGTGACTAAGGCTCCCTTATTCATAACTGCAGTTGTGTTATCAATAATTTCATCATCACAAGACCGATTCTTGCTTAAGTGCGCATATTTCCCTCCCCGCCACTCTCCCTTACTAAAGGCCGGATGTTTATGACATATTTTCCCGTTATGGTTCTTCATGACAAATGTAAGATGATGATTTACGCTAATCCCATTTAAATTATGTCGTTAAGCACAATCAACACTCCGAACTGAAAAGGGTTGCAATACTGGCTGTGTAACATTCATTTTAGACATAGCACATGACATACTGTATAGTACATAGCCTAAGGGTTCGACTTTATGCTCAAATGTCTAAAAGATAAAGTATAGAGCAACACATTGAAAATATTATTGTAATGCCAGTAGATTCGGATAATAAATGTGTGGGTAAAAGTCGCGCGGATGCGCATAAAAGTCGTGCGGATGCGGGGCGGATGCGGATAACAGTCGTGCGGATGCGGGGCGGATGCGGATAACAGTCGTGCGGATGCGGGGCGGATGCGGATAACAGCCGTGCGGATGCGGGGCGGATGCGGATAACGTTTTGTCTATCCGCGCAGGGCTCTACCTATAGATGGAGAGCTACAGTATGTCCTGGAGCCATTTCTATGTTTCAAATATATGTGTGTATCGTCTAGTACTCACAATCGGTAAAGTTTTTGTGATGTCTCGATTAATCCTTGGTTACAATCATTGTGTTTCTAAAACGATTCAACGCATGTTTAATTAAACGTTTTCTTAAAATGATTAAACTTTCTTCTAAAACGATTAAACCTTTTTCTAATAAACAATTTTCTTAAACAATTAAACGACGTTTTAATAAACGTTTTTCAACAACGATTGAATTTTTTTAAACATTTTTCTATAACGATTGAACCCTTTTTCGCAAATGTTCCTCGAAAACGATTCATCGCCTTTTTTTAACTTTCTCTAAAAGTTTTAAACGTTTTGCTAATTAACGTTTTTTCTAAAACGATTAACATTTTTGAATAAACGTTTTTCTAAAACGATTGAATTTTTTTAATAAACTTTTTCTAAGACGATTGAACGTCTTTCTTAATAAACGTTTTGATAAAGGGATTAAGCGCTTTATTCACTTTTTTTCTAAAACGATTGAACGTTTTTTAATAAACGTTTTTCTAAAATGATCGAATGTTAATAATAAACGTTTTTCTAAAACGATTTAATGTTTATTTTAATAAACGTTTTTCTAAAGGGATTAAACGTTTCCAAACAAAAGGTTTTCTAAAAGGAATAAACGTTTTTATTAAAGTTTTTCTATACCAATTGAACGTTTTTAACAAACGTTTTTCTAAAACGATTAAACGATTTTTAATAAACATTTTTGATAGACTTTTTCTAAGACGATTGAACGTTTTTTTAAATAAACGTTTTGCAAAGTTACTTTTCGGATAAATTTTATTTTTATCCTGACCCTTAAAACTAATTTTGCGTTGAAATTTTGTTTCTGATGCGTGGGTGACGTTGGACTGATTCCAAGGGAAGTATTCAGAAAATTTTCAGTTGACAAGTCTAGTGCGAAGTATAAAAACTGGTATTTTGAGATCTTTAGTATACCGTTATACCGCCCAGCCTTGACCCAGTCCTAGAAACAAGCCGAGAAGCAAAAATGCGGGTTTCGGTCTCGGCTCAAACGTGGCTACTGCCAAGCGTTCGAGAATGGCTTCAAACTGTACATCGTACCAGTGTGTTTATTTGCAATTGTGCCTGGAATTTGGATAGAAGGTGGGTATGACCTTCATTTAGGCTTGATGATGATGATGATGATGATGATGATGATGATGATGATAATTGTCGTTTTATGGGGCCTAACATCTGGGTTATTGGCCCCTAATGGTTTGGGAGTGAAAATTTAAATGAAATTAAACTAAACCTAAAACTAACTACAAACTGACAAACTAGAAGAGGAAGTGGAAAACAAAAATAAATAAGGGAAACAAAAGACAGGAGGAACGGAAATGCCCTCAACCCTCGAAAAATGAGAATTAAGGGACTTGGAAGAAAGGAGAGCCAGGAAAGGTAAAGAGAAGAGGGACCGCCCCAAAGGCTATGGAGGAAAGAGAAGAACCGGGGTCGCCACTCCCGAACTCACCAGACGTGAGCCCTTGAGGGTGTAGCGCAATCCAGGGAGCACCATTAGTGGTGGGGCTACACACACCCTGCCTGCCTCGGATACCCTATTACCGTCGGGCTCGGAAACGAACAAGAGTTGACCAAAGGAGGTCGACAGGAAAGACAACAGAGAGGAGCCCGGTACAAGTAAGTGGAAGCAATGCCAGACTCAGCTGGGATCCCGTCACCGCCAACCTACGTCTCACTAGATGTGAGCCCCTGGGTGGATTTAGGCTTAAACCCGGCATTAAACTAGAAGAGGAAAACCACGCAAAAACCACTTGTAGGATGACTGAGTTAGAAATCGAAACCACCTCCTCTCAGTTATGCGCCATGGGGCCGAGTGAATACCGTTCCAGCCTTCAGACCAGAATAAATTCCGTGGAAGAGCCAAGAATCGAACTCGGACCACAGGGATGATAGCCAAGAATGCTTGCCATTACACCACGAGATGGTCTATAAGATATTAGCTCATCAATATTCCGGTAGGAAATACAAGGTTCCCGAGCAAGTCAAGTGAGTGGCATGAACTCATGTCCTATACCTCGTTACTGTCCTTCACTAGAGTAACATATCACTGGGCACTCCAATGCAACAGATCATACTTAACTCCCGGTGGACAGGTAATAAGTTACAGTAGCTGCGAGCCTTGCTAACAATTCTATCGCCCAGACAAGCTGTGGTTTACAGAACACTTGAAAATGGCACATCAGTTGTGTCTCAAACCCTATTCTCCTGCATTCCAGGCAGACACGTCTTTCGTCTACATCCGAGGTCCTCAAAGCGGGGGCCGCAGAGTCCACACTCACCCAAATGAACGGGTCTAAATGACCACGATGTCCAAGTCCCTCAAATGGAACAACAGCAACGATAATTACAAGACAAATTCTACGCACACCCAAGTACACGGAAGTGGCAGATGACCTCGTAGTTCAGCCCCTTAAAACATCAATAACTAACTAACTAACTAACTAACGAACTACCAAGTACACGGAGCTGAATGACCGTGATATCCAAGCACCTAATAGAAACAACATCATCAGCACAATAAGGTCAAAGAACCAACTACTTTGCTGAGAAGTCATGTAATGAGTTGGTGAACGCCAGTTTCAAGTCCTGATTTGTCAGGAAGGTTTCTGTAAATTCACGAGCAATGTATTTATGGCACCGCAACTCGTTAATACCATTTACAATTTAAGCTGTCTGCACCTACAAGCATCTTGTCTTTAGAAGTGAATGTTTCTGTTGCAGCTAAAGCAGGACAAATTAGTCTGATAACATAGTGGAGGTAGCAACGAGAATGTTGGTTACTGGTCGTAATCTTTGTCTTCAACTCGTACACTTCACAGTTTAATGCAGTATCGTCTGCTAATGAAGATAAGTAAGAAAAAAATTCTCAACACTTGCGTGGAAGCCAGTTCTTTGCTTCTTGCAGACAGCTCTTCGGTTACATATTCGCTCACTATAAGAAAACAGTTACAAATTAATGAGATATCTTTATCCAGTTCTTGTTCTCTCTACAAAAGGAGGATTATGACAGCTTCTTGTTGACGGTCTAACAGTCCATCTCACGGTGCTCAACTCAGAGGCTGATGAGTGGCTGTTTCAAGGGGTAAAATTTCAACATCATCAGTCTGCTCCTAATGGTGACGGTTGGTTGGTTCTTAAGTTTAGGGGCTGCGACAACGTGGTCTTGTAGCCCCGTGTACTTTGGGTGTGTGTAGAATCTGTCTGATAATCGGTGTTAATTTTGATGACTGTATTAGTGTGTGTTATCCGTTTTTTTTTTAATTTAAGTACAGACTGCAACTTAGAATTTTTCAAATACATGTAGTTCCTACTTTTGCCGCCAAGCTCCACCGTCAACGACTACTAGGCCAAGTTCAGAACTTAGCTACTAGACGCCCCCGCAGTCGGCTCTTGGAAACGAACGTAGAAACCTAAGAGCGTTGTTTACATTCTTAACCAATCCAATTTGAATCTTGGTTATATGAGGACATAAATAGTAGCGAAATAATTCAAGGGACCTACTAAATGTACAGAAGGGATCGGGGGAAGCGAGGTGGTGGGCTATTTATTTGTGTGCGCAAAAATATAGCTAGTTTCTTAAAGTGGTCTGATATGGATCATGAAATGTTATGTGTACAAATTTCGGATAAAGGAAATAAATTCCCTCTTCAGGTGATAGGGGCGTATAGAGCACCGAAAGATAACTTTTCTCTCCTCGAAACACTGTATGATAAAACTTGTACGGGTAATGCTATGAAAAAGAGCATAATAATTGCTGGAGATTTAAACCTCCCCAAAGTAGACTGGTCTGGTGAGTCAACTAGCTGTGGTCAAGCTGAGAGCGCTGCAAATAAATTCTTAAGGGAGGGGGGGATTTTCCCAAGTAGTTGACTTCCCACCTAGAGACAATAATACCTTAGATGTTTATCTCGTAAGGCCTGTAGAGCTGTATATTAAACTTGACGTTACAGACAGTTAGGAACAGGGCTCTGAGTGAAAGCCGAAGTTAAACGATTGACTTCGCGTCACCACATGGTAGCTTTAAGATTGGTTACGAAGTGAGAAGCTAATTATCCTCTGTTTCAAAATAAATCATGTGATTGTGCCAGAGCTTATCTATATTTACGACACTTTACTAAATGTAAAATACTGTAGTGTAATATTCAACATATCATATTCTCAGAATACATCACATTGAAGTACCTCCATTTTCTTCACAATACAGCTCTCCGTGTTGGTCTAGGGGTATGATTAACGCTTTGAGTGCGAGAGGTCACGGGTTCAAACCCCGGAACTGACCTGTATTTTTACTATTGTTTTATCTCTTGAAAAGTTTCAAAAAGTATATAAAAGAACCTTACGAACGTTTTTTTTTTTGTGCGAGACTTGTACTTACTGTGTGCCAGTAATATAAATACATTGTTTGAGGTCAAACACATTTTTTTTTAGTCGCTTTACCCTACAGGTTGGCTTTTCCCTCGGATTCTGCGGGGGATCTCCCACCATTACCGCCGTCAGGGCAGTGTCCTGGAGCTTGAAACACCTGGACGAGGGATAAAACTGGGGAGGTGGGACCAGCACCTCGCCCAGGCGGCCTCACCTGCAAAGCGAACATGGGCCTCATGAGGGATGGAAAGTGAGGGGAAGATTGGGAGGGATAGGCAAGGAAGAGGCTAGGAGGGTGGCCCCACCTCCCCAGTGGTATCCCCCAACTAGGTGTTTCAAGCTCCAGGACACTGACCTGGCGGCGGTTATGGTGGGATCCCTCGCTGAGTCCAAGGAAGGGTAGCGGCTTTGGTGGCGTAGTTGGTACATGCTGTTCTTCTATGCCCAAGATCGCGGGTTCAAACCCGGCCGAAGCCGGCGTTAAAAATCCCTCAGTATGCCTTTCTTCGGAGGGGAAGTAAAGCCGGCGGTCCCATGTCATAGATTTATGGCATGTTAAAGAACCTTCCAGTAATTAAACCTGTGTGAAGCTAAATTATAGGTTAAATTTTTGGATAACGCTCTTAGGTTCCAACGTTCGTTGCCATGAGCCGACTGCGGTGGCGTCTAGTAACCAAGTTCTGAACTAGTAGTTGTTGATGGTGGCCTTTGGAGGCAAAAGTAGGAACTATTTGAAAGAAAAAAAAAACAATATCTGCAGTCCTTACATGAATTAAAGACAGATAACACACACAAATACAGCCATCACCGGTTATCATACAGTTTCTACACCCACCCAAAGTACACGGGGCTACATGACCGCGTTGTCACAGACCCTAAAGTGAGGAAGCAACCAACCAACCAAAGTCCGAGGGAAAAGCCAACCTGGAGGGTAAACCGACTGGAAAAAAGAAGCGTTTACCTCAACCTATGTATTTATATTACCGGTATAAGTACAAGTCTCGCCCGAAAAAACACCCAAAGCAGGAATTATACCCATAGACCAACAAGCCGACGTACAATGACCAGAAAATGGAGGTACTTCATTGTAATGTATTCTGAGAATATGATAATGTTGAATATTACACAACAGTATTTTACATTTAGTAAAGTGTCGTAAATATAGATAAGCTCTGTCACAATTACATGGTTTATTTTGAAACAGGGAGGATAATAAGCTTCTCACTACGTAACCAATCGTAAAGCTACCATGTGGTGACGCGAAGTCAATCGTTTAACTTCGGCTTTCACTCGGAGCCCTGTTCCTAACTGTCTGTAACGTCAAGTGTATATTAACTGTCTGAAAGTACCAGGAATTAGTGACCATTCTGGGGTTGAATTAAATGTTAGATATGGTGACATTACAAAATTAGACTCTGATGTAGCAAAAAAGATCATATTCCAGCATCGCAGGGCGGATCAGGGCAAGTATCAGGGGTATTTGAATGAGCTGTTTGTAGGATGGGCATCGGAAGGAAATCACATTAATATCCTGTGGACTAACTTTTTGAAAATTTTAAATAGCGCTGTTGATAAATTTGTCCCATTTAAATTGCTGAAACAAAACCCAGATCCTGAGTATTACACACGAGAAATTAGGAGTCTAAAACGGAAAATTAGGAAATTATACAATAAAAGACATGATAGTGACAAGTGTATGTTGAAATTTGAGTCCTTATCAAGAGAGCTCGTCTTAAAAAAAGAGGGCTGCTCATGACAGTTATATGCAAGGTTTACTTGGTTCGGGAGGTGATGGGTGGAAAAAAAAATACAGTTATGTTAGGAGAAGAAAGGGAAATTCAAATAATTTGTCGATGATAATGTCCGGTAGGGTAAATTAATTACTGAGAAACAGGCCATTGCTAATGAATTAAATGTATTTTACGGTAGTGTGTTCAATAAACCCAATAGCTGTGTGTTGGACCTTAACGACGAATCAGGGGCTCCCCTGTTCCAAATAAACCAGTCAGCAATTGTAAAGCTAATACAAAAACTACGTTTCAATGTATCAAAGGGTCCTGATAATATTGTTAGTGAAGTACTTAAACTTGGAGGTGATGTTTAATGTGTCCATAAACAATGCGCAAATCCCAGATGACTGGAAAAGAGCTACGGTAGTCCCAATATTTAAAGGAGGGAGCAGACTTGAATTGGGCAACTACAGGCCGGTTAGCCTTACGTCCATCGTTTGTAAACAGATGGAGCATCTCATTTGCGACTACTTGAGGGAACAGTGGGAAACATTATCATGGTTTAATGATAGGCAACATGGATTTCGGAAAGGTTACTCATGCGAGAGTCAGATGCTATCACTTTTTCAAGACATTAGCGAATCGTTAGACCATGGAGTTTCAGTCGACGCCGTGGTTATAGATTTTGCGAAGGCATTTGTTGTCGTGCCGCATGACATGCTACTCCATAAATTAGCTTCTACGAAGATTGATAGAAGAGTAATTTTATGGATCAAGAATTTTTGACGGGTCGTTCACAGAAAGTGAAAGTCGAAGGCATATTCTCGGATAAATTACCGTAACGTCGGGTATCCCTCAGGGCAGCGTAATCGGAACTTTGTTATTTTTGGCGTTTATAAATGACTTACCAAATGGGATTCGCAGTGACTGTCGATTGTTTGCGGATGATTGTGTAATATATCGAAAGATACATGACTCACAAGACAATGCAGTGCTTCAAGAGGACCTGAACCTGGTCTATAAGTGGACGATTGTAAATAAAATGAAAATAAACACAAGAAAATGTAGTCTTTTAAAAATAGGGAAAGTGCGAAGGCAGGATTTTCAATATAACATTGGCTCGGAAATACTTGTAGAAGAAGATTCTTGCAAATATTTGGGCGTTCACGTAAGGAATGATATGAAATGGAGTAGTCATGTATGATGTGTAGTTTCAAAAGCTTACAAATCCCTGCACTTTGTAATGAGGGTATTAAAAGGAAGTAGTACCTCTGCTAAAGAATTAGGCTATTTGTCACTTGTAAGACCTATTCTGGAATATGCCTCGGCGGTTTGGGATCCATATCAAGTAGGGCTCATCAATGAGTTGGAAATGGTACAAAGAAAGGCCGCTAGATTTTTGCTCAGTGACTTTAATCCCAGGAGCAGTGTGAGCCGTATGTCAAAGAAACTTGGGTGGGAATCACTGGAGGCTAGGAGGATGAAATCTAGACTCTGCGCTATGTACAACACGTATACAAATCAACCAGCATGGGGTGAGCTTAGCAAACGATTGGGAAAGCCCACTTACATGGGTAGGAGCGATCATCCTTTCAAAGTTAAGGGCCGACTACAGCGAACAAATTATGGTAAATATTCTTTTGTAAACCGTGGCATTGATAACTGGAACTCTCTACCTGCCGCAGTCTTAGAGCCTTTTCCCAAACATATAGGTCTTTCTTTATTCGTATCAGGAGCACCAATCACAAATATATATCACAAATGGCAAACAGTGAGAATCAAATTTAAATAAAAAATAATAATGATAATTAATAAAGACACAAACTATTCTAGATCTAATATTAAGTGAGGACATAAACATACAAGTCAGTTGTACAACACACAAACATTTGACTGCCAGGTAGCCCGCAACCAAATTAAATGTTCTTTGTCCAGTAACGGGCGACGTCAATAGCATTCGGGTTGCCAAATGTTAAGTCTTCCATTGTGCATGTTGCTGGACATAGTGGGCACTGGTAAAGATGTTGGATTGTCTGTAGTTCCCCACAATCACAGAGGAGAGAGTCACTCGGAAAACCCCATTTCTGCAAGTTCATCTTGGTTCTTCCAACTCCAGTCCGCAGTCTGTTGGGCGCCTTCCATGTTGCCCAACCTTCCATATGGCCCGGAGGAAGGCTTTCTTTTGGGGTCATCCAGCCGGACAGATGACCAGTTCTTTCCTTCCACATTCATGCCCTAGCAGTGTCAGCATTGCCTTTAGGCTGACTGTTGTCCGAAGGAAGCTTTTCCTAGATTTAAGGCGAGTTCGGGCGGGGGAATATCCAAATAGTGGGTGTGTTTGTGATGTGGATGCCTTAAATCTTTCCTTGTTCGCTGCTACCTCCCTGCGTATCTCCCAAGGAGTAATACCAGCTAAGCAGTGGACTTTCTCAACTGGAGTAGGCTTCAAGCAACCAGTAATGATTCTGCAGCTTTCGTTGAGTGCAGTGTCAACTTGTTTTAGTGTGTGCTGATTTATACCACACTGGACTGGCATATTCGCCCGCAGAGTAGCACAGAGCTAAAGCTGATGTTCTAAGGGTTTGTGGCTGGGTTCCCCAATTAGTTCCCGTCAACTTGCGAAGAATGTTGTTTCTTGCGGATACCTTTTGCCTGATGTTTTGGCAGTGCTTCTTGTAGGTCAGTGTACGATCCAAGGTGATTCCCAGATATCTTGGAGTGAAACAATGATTTAGTAGCTTTCCCTTCCAATACACTTTGAGTTTTCGGGATGCCTGAATGTGTCGCAGGTGAAATGCACATAGTTGAGTCTTTTCGGCATTGGGTTTCAGTTGGTTTTGGTCGTAATATGTTCCAAGCTCTTCTAATGCATGTGTCAGAGAGATTTCTACTTCATCAAAACTGTTAGATTGGGTGACAAGTGCAAGGTCATCAGCGTAAATAAAGCTTTTAGTGCCTTTTGGTAGTGGTTGGTCATTTGTATAGATGTTAAATAGTATAGGAGCCAGTACACTACCTTGAGGCAAGCCATTCCTTTGATTCATCCATCTGCTCCGTTGTCCTTGAAATTCAACAAAGAAGCGACGGTTTTCCAGGAGAGTAGCTATCATCTTCGTCACCTTGAAGTCGCCAGTTGTGCAGTACAGTTTTTGTAGTAGGATGCGGTGATTTACGGTATCATAAGCAGCGGAAAGGTCCACGAATGCCACTCCTGTGGCTTTTCTCATCTCGAAACCGTCCTCAATGCATTGGGTGTGTTTAAGAAAAGACTGACTATTTGTGTAAATACTCCAGTTTCATTGTTGTATAATTGTTATTGAATTGTTATGTATAATTATTTATTTGTTATGTATATCCAATTTGCCACCGGGGGACACACCCCCCATTGCAAATAAATGAATGAATGAATGAATGAATGAATTTAGCTTCACACAGGTACAATTAGTGGAAGGTTCTTTAACATGCCATAAATCTATGACATGGGACCGCCGGCTTTACTTCCCCTCCGAAGCAAGGCATGCTGAGGGATTTTTAAAGCTCTTAAAAAATCCGACGTCTTCGGCCGGGTTTGAACCCGCTATCTTGGGCATAGAAGCTCAGCTTGCTACCGACTACGCCACCGAAGCCGCCAATGGTGACGGTGAAAACGATTATGAAAATAAAAAATAGAAATTGTTAAAGCATTTTTCTCTATATTGCATTACTGTCAATTGAATTTTAAATTTCAGACGGTCAAGAAGAATATATGACCAATTAAATTGAATAGGCTTCGGTGGCGTGGTCGGTAGCATGCTAAACTGCTGTGCCGAATATTGAGGGTTCAAACCCGGCCGAAGTCGTCGGATTTTTAACAGCATTAAAATCCTTCAGTATGCCCTCCTTCAGAGGGGAAGTAAAGCAGGCAGGCTCACGTCAAAGATTTATGGCATGTAAAAGAACCTACCACTACAATTGGTAGTGATGATGATAATTGTTGTTTTAAGGGGCCTAACATCGAGGTTATCGGCCTCTGATGGTTTGGGTGATCGTGAAGATGAAAATGAAATGCAAACTTAAAACTGAAACTAACTACTAACCTACATACTAGAAGAAGAAATGGAAAACTAAAGAAGAATAAGGCAAATAAAGGACAGGAGGAAAAGAAATGCCCTCAACCCTCGAAGAATGCGGATTGAGGGACTTGGAAGGAAGGAGAGCCATGAAAGGCAGATGGGAAAGTGAAAGAGGAGAGGGTCCGCCCCAAAGGTAAGGGGCAAAAGGGGAAAACGGACCCAGCTCAGGAATCCCTCGGGGTCGCCAACTCCCGAACTCACCAGCCGTGAGCCCCTGAGGGTGTAGCATTATCTAAGGTGCACCAAAAGTGGTGGGGCTACATACACCCGGCCTCCTTGAGAGCCTTGAGCAGAAGGCAGGAGACAAGTAGTTCCGTGAAGAACTATACAGCCTATTTTCATATATCCTACTAATGTTAATTGCCTCTATCAACATACAAAATTTCAGTTTAATTGCTGTAACAGATTCGTAGATATTGAGAACCGTCTAAATATTTCAGATGGTCGCCAGGTTGGATTTTTATTTTTGTACTATTACATTGAGATTATTGTGTACGTGTGGTATTCAAACTTCAATCGCATGATTAGAACACAAGAAGTAAAAACGAGATTTTAAAATTACGCACAGCAGCCATCTTGTGATTATGCAAACAATTGAAATAAATTAGATGCCAGTGGATCAACATTTGTATAAGCATTTAACGTGCAACGTTTCACGGCACTCGGATAGTTAATTCGCGAGAAACGTCCATTTAAATATTTATATTTCGCGTCGCCGCCATGTTGGATTTGTGCTCACCAGGTTACTGAAAGTCCTTTAGGTGAACATATGTTCATAGTCTCTATGAACATAAAAAAAATCAGTTTGGTTGCTGTAAAAGATTCATAGATATTGACAACCGTCTAAATATTTCGGAAGCTCGCCATTTAGGATTGTTATATGTATAGGCCATAGAGTTATGTACCATTCAAGGACAATTATTGCCTAGGTTCATTATTCAAACTTTCACCTCGATCGCATGATTACGACACAAGAAATAAAAACTTAATTTTAAAATTTCGAACAGCCGCCAATTTGAGGTTATGTAAACAATTGAATTAAATTAGATGGCAGTGCATTACAATCTGCAAAATCATTTACTGTACCTCATTTCACTGCGCTCAGAGAGTTAAATCACGAGAAAAGTCTATTAAAACATTTCAAATTCGCTTGGTCGCCATGTTCGTTTTGTACTTTACAGGTTTATGAAATATACATAGGTAAACTTGTATCAGTACCCTTTATCACCGTACAAAATTGCAGGGTGATGTCTGTAATAGTTTCGGAGTTATAGAATGTCAGTGAAATATTTCGCACAGCCGCCATTTTGAGGTTATGTAAACAATTGAACTAAATTAGACTCCAGTGCATTACAATGTGTATAAACATTTGCTGTACCAAGTTTCATTACGTTTGGATAGTTAAATCGCGAGAAAAGTATATTTAAAAGTCTCAACTTCGCTTGACCGCCATGTTGGTTTTGTAGTCACCAGGTTTTTGAAAGTCTCATAGGTGAACTTCTAGTAGTTCCCTTTATCACCGTACACAATTTCAGGGCGATATCGGTAATAGCTTCGGAGATATTGAATGCTAGTGAAATATTTCGCACAGCCGCCATGTTGGATTGGTGAGACGTAACAAAATTTGAAGGGCACGGTCGAGGTAGCCGGGAATAGTGCTATGAACTTACCGAGTTTCATTGAAATCGATCCAGCCGTTTAGATTTTATTAGGGGGACACACACACACACCTCACACACACACACACACACACACGCACACACACACAGACAAAAGGTGATCTCATAAGCCTATTTTTTTTTCTAAATTGAAAATAGGCTAGAAAATAAGGCTGACCCCTCGCAGAAGGAGGGAATCAGAAAAGATGAGACAAGGACCAATTAAGGCGGGAAAGGAAGAGACTCCCTAGGCCTCGGATACCCTAATACCGTCGGGGTCTGAAGAGAACAAGAGTTGACCAAGTGACGTCGACAGGAAAGAAGACTGAGAGGAGCCCGGCACAAGTAAGTGGAAGCAATGCCGGACTCAGCTGGGGCCCCGTGGACGCCAACCCACGTCCCACTAGACGTGAGCCCTTGGGGGAACAATTGGCAGTAGCTAAATTTGTACAGTAGGTTATTTGGTAAGAAACACTCTATCAAGTTCTAACGTTCGCCGCTGGTGACGTACCATCAGTGACAGTGATATCTGTGGTAGTCAAAGTTGGAACTATTTGAAATTGAACTTATTGGGGAGTCTACAGGCGTTCAATTAAAATATCCTGCTGTGACCATTGGCTTCAATTCAAATATAATTAAATTGGGATAAGCTTATGTGATTACGCTGAAATAGATCAGTCGAAATTAATGCTTTTCTTGCGGCCACCATGAGTTCACCCAATTGTAATGGATGTTGACCAACTGAAAATAATTAATTTTGATTACTAAGACAACACTGCCAAATGGCTTCCAACACGACAGTAAAATATTTGTTGTTGTTGTTTTTGTAATTTCATTTGAGAGGCTTGGACTTCATGGTCACTGAGCCGCATAGACTGTAGACGTTGTCGGGTAACCTGTGTTATTGTGGTGTATGTAGGAGTGTGTGTAACTGTAATTCAGGCGAGGATTGGGTAAGAGGCGGCCGTGACGTGGCCTCAAGTAAGGAACCATCCTAGCATTTGCCTGAAGTAGAGTGGGGAAATTACGGAAAACCACTTCCAGGTTGGCTGAGATGGGAATCGAACCAACATTTTCTCAGTTTCATCTCACGAGACTGAGTGTACTCAGTACCAGCCCTCAAACCAGAATTAAATTCCTTGGCAAAGCCAGGGATCGAACCCGGACCTCCAGGGCGACAGCCAAGAATGCTAGCCACTTCTCCACGAGGTGGACAGGAAACGATTAAATATGTTTGTTGTTTTTGTTGGTTCATTTAAGGGGCTTGGACATCGTTGTCATTTAGCCCCATGCACTTGGGTTTGTCTGATGACCTGTGTTATTGTGGTATCTGTAGTATATTGTGTGTGTACCGGTATTTGTAATTCAGGTGAGGATTGGGATTGAGGTGGTCTTTGCCTTAAGTTATGAACCATCGCAGCATTTGACCGAAGTCGAAGTGGCAGACCACGGAAACCACTTCCAGCATGGCTGAGATGCGAATCGAACCAGCCTGTTCTCAGTTTTACCTCACGAGGCTGAATGCACCCAGGTCCAGCCCTTAGATCAGAATTTAATTACTCGGTACCGCTGGGGATTGAACCAGGACCTCCGAGGTGACAGCCAAGAATGTTAGTCGCTACGCCACGCGGAGGTTGAATAAAAAATAGGTAGGAGAAGATGATAATTGTTGTTTTAAGGGGCCTAACATCTAGGTTATCGGCCCCTAATGGTTTGGGTGATAGTGAAAGATGAGATGAGAATGAAAACTATAACTAATACTAACTACAGACTTACAAACTAGAAGAAGAAATGGAAAACAAATAAAGGATAAAGCAAATAAAGGACAGGAAGAAAGAATGGCCTCAACCCTCGAAGAATGAGGATTGAGGGGCTTGGAAAGAAGGAGAGCCATGAAAGGCAGATAAGAAAGGGGAAAGAGGAGAAAAAGGAAGATAAACGGACTCGGCTCATCAGCAAAATCTCAAGGTCGCCAACTCCCGAGCTGACATCCAATCTTCTTTAAGGTCTCATGCAGTAGGCATAAGATAGCATGGAAAATAAAGTTGTCAGACCCTATGAAAAATGACACTGTCAGGAAAAAGTTAATAATAATGTTCATACATTTATAAGGGCTTGCAACTCCTGGTCATCATCCCCGAGTGGTTGGGTGTGTGTTGAATTTGTCCGATTACCTGTATTTATGTGATGACGTGTATGTAGCTGTAGTAGGGGCAGGGATGGGGTAGGTGCCCCGGGACTTGAAATAAGCCTGGTGGGAGTGTGGAAAAGACCGGGGAAAACCACACTCAGGATAGCCGCTATCAGCGCCGGAATTCTACCTACTGTACAATCTCCGGCTTTGTTGCAGCTGCCCGCGCTTCATGGTGCACGAATTATCGAGCACGGGTAGTTATGTAGCAGTTATTATTGTTTTAAGGGGCGGAAGTACGAGGTCATCTGCCCCTCTTAACACAAATTAAAGTATACAAATTTGGAATGGGATTGAAAATTTAGAGGTGGATACCTAAATTTGAAAAACCGGAAAGTAGTAAAACAAAAAACTAAATAAAACTAATAATAATTATAATAATAAACAAAATTTACGGAATGAACAAAAAATTCAGAATTCAAAAGAGAACAAGTCTTTGAGTCAATGTACACTGGAAAATTTAGATTGCTGGCCCTAACCCACTCTCGTTTATAAAGCCGGATGACGAGATTAGCAGCCACCGCGTCATCGGCTATTAGGCCTATAAGTTTGAGTGTCATCTGCAAACCAAGGTTTCTTCGTAAGTCAGCAAGATCCACACACGGGACCTTGAAAAAAGTGACAGAGAAATTGGGTGTATGTGACGCTTTCATTACTTCATCCTCATTACGACGAGCAGGTCGCCTATGTGTGTCAACTGAAAAGGCCTTCACCAGGCCTCCCCGAAGGTCCCACGTCACTATCATAGTTAGGAATCCTGTGCAACCCCCCAGGGGCTCACAACTAGTGGGACGTTGGTTGGCGACCAAGGGGCCCCAGCTGAGTCCGGCATTGTTTCCACTTACTTGTGCCGGGCTCCTCTCCGTCTTCTTTCCTGTCGACCTCACTTGGTTAACTCTTGTTCTCTTCCAACCCGACGGTATTAGGGTATCTAAGGCCTAGGGAGTCCGTTCCTTTCTTGCCTTAATTGGCCCTTGTCTCACCCTCCTTCTGCGAGGGGTCAGCCTTCTTTTCCTGTTCTTGTTATCTTCTGCCTTCTACTCAAGGCCCTCAAGGAGGAAGGGTGTATGTAGCCCCACCACTTCTGGTGCTCCCCTGATATTGCTACACCCTCAGGGGCTCATGTCTGGTGAGTTCGGGAGTTGGTGACCCCGAGGGATTCCTGACCTGGGTCCGGTTTTCCCCCTTTTATCCATTACCTCTGGGGCGGACCCTCTCCTCTTTTACTTTCTTATCTGCCATTCATGGCTCTACGTCCTTCCAGGTTCCTCAATCCTTTCGAGGGATGAGGGCAATTATTTTCCTCCTGTATTTTATTTGCCTTATTCTCCTTTTGTTTACCATTTCTTTTAGTATATAAGTTAGTAGTTAGTTTTAGTTGTAGTTCACATTTCATTATCAACTTCACGATCACCCAAACCATTAGGGGACGATAACCTAGATGTTAGGCCCCTTAAAACGACAATTATCATCATCATCATCATCATCAGTCCTGTGCAAGCACAAGATCATTCATATCACTGAGTGTTTTGCCGACATGCCCCGAGGTTACGCGCGTTCGCAGTGCATCTGACCTCAGAAGCCTTCCGCACCGAGTCTCCCCTTACCCATCTCCGAACCACCTGTATTGACAGCACGATTACACTTGATTTATGGGCTACAAATTAAGATGAAGAAGATTAAATCGTATGCCACTATTATATGATCTGTAGACCAGCCATCAAAACACACCAAAAATTTAAGATTCCACAAGAACCTGTTTGATTTTAAATAAATGGCTGCGAGTCATATATTCATTTCTGGAGGAAATCATACGATGAATATTACTGTAACGGCAGCATTCCTTGGGCATTCAGGTAAAATGTATGGGCTTATGATTAATATGCTGACATTTATTACAGGCCACGTCTAAAGTGAATGAAAGCAGAGTGTTTAATTTCTACAGAACAGGCGTTTCTAAAAAAAAAAATGTGTGTTGTCATGTTGTTGATTAATATAGGGGCATTGCAACATCGTTGTCATGTAGTCCCCTTGTACTTGGGTGTGTGTGTATAGAATTTGTCTGATAAACTGAGTTATTGTGATGGCTGTATTAGCGTGTGCATTTGTAATTCAAATGAGGATTGGGAAGGAAGCAGCCGTGGCCTCAATTTAGGAACCATCCTGGCATTCGCGTGGAGGCCTCGCGCAACCGTGCGGCCCCAGCTCGGTTGGCTGGCGGAAGGAGCGCGCGCCCGGCAGTCGGCTGCCAGTCCCGCTCCAGCAAAAGAATCTCACTGTATAATGTCATTGGTTTTACGTCTCTTTCAATTACTGCGGCTTTTATAGAAGCCGGGGTGCTGGAATTTTGCCCCGAGGGTGATTTTTAACGTGCCAGTAAATCTACTGACACGGCTCCCTCACATTTGGGCTCCCTCAAAGGCCTGCTGACCAGTGCCGGATTAAGGTAAAATGAGGCCCAAATCCCTCAGATTTTTGGGGCCCCTTTATTTATTTTTTCAAATATATATATTTTTTAGTACCTGCACATTTAATAAAGTATAGTCTATACAAGGGCTCTTTTTCTCAAGATGAATAATACACGTTTTATTAAATCATATAGGCTATACATACATTTCAATTGAAACGATCATCGTTATTTGATAACATTTCAGATGATTTGATGAACAATTTAACAAATCATACTATTTTTAGCCTACTTTTCACATTTTGCAAAAATGAGGAAAAAGTAGACTTATGAGATCGGGCAAATGTGTGTCTGTCTGTCTGTCTGTCCTTCTGTCTGTCTGTCAGTCCTTCTGTCTGTCTGGCTGGCTGTGTGTGTGTCCCCCCCCCCTATCAACTCCTAAACGGCTGCAGCAATCGAAACAAAATTTGGTAGGAGCAAAGATCTATACCTGAATATCTCACGGCCATATTTGAAAATGATGTCAGTGCTACCAACTGCTGAAAAATCGCAATTGAAATTTGAGCTCCACGTTGGATATCTTGGAAGGTATGAATAGGAGCTATGTCAAAATTGGCACACGTATAGATAATAATATTGCAGTTTAACTTCCAGGAGGCCATACATCGCAGTGTTGCCAAAATGAATATACGCCTGCTGATAGGTCCAAATTTTAAATGCATATAACTTCCACACTATCAATTGGATTTCAACCAAATTTCGTATGTGCTATGTGTACATAAACAGACATGACTGAACGTATTCTTAAGATCCACCAGGGCTGCCAACTGTTAATAAATGCTCTCAATTTATTTTATCCAATTACCAATATATCAGAAAATATGCAAGCCGACAACTTTAAACTACATTCTATATTAATTTGCAGTAGCTTATATACGTCAGTGCTACCAACATGATTCTAAGCCTGCTGAGAGGTCCAACTTTCAATATATGTAACTTCTATACTATCATTTGGATTTCAACCAAATTTCGTGTGTGCTATGTGTACCATAACAGATATGTATATGCCGATTCTTAAGAGTAACCAGGGCTGCCAACTGTTAATAAATACTGTTTCTATTTTTGTTACCCTAATATTAATATATCAGAAAGTATGCAAGCCAATTGCTCTAAACTTTGCACACGTATAGTACTTGGCATTCTAGATTAATTTGGAGTAACTAATATACGTCAGTGCTGCCAACATGATTCTAAGCCTGCTGATAGATCCAAATTACAATGCATGTAACTTCTATACTAACTAATGGATTTCATTCAAAATTGACACAACAATAGATCATATTATTTCAGATTATTTCTGACCAATACATGAATGTCATTGTTGCCAACATGATTTTACGCGCGCTGTTAGATCCAATGTTTAACTGCAAGTAACGTCCATGCTATCCATTGGACTTCAACCAAATGTTGTATTCTGTACCTTAAGAGATGGAACTAAGAATATATTCAGTCACCAGGGCTGCCAACTGTAATTCTCTATTAGGCTACATTATGCCAGGTATACAGTATTTCGAACTCATTAGAAATTTCGATATTACCAACTTAATTTCGGCATGATTCTAGATAGATCCATATAGATTAATCATTGGCATAGATCTTAAATTTTAAGAAAAGTAGGCTCTTTAGTTCGTCACGGAACTTCTTGTTTACTTCTGTAAAATGTATTCAATTTTTTTTCTTCTGTTTTTTCGGTCAATGAAATCTTCTACAATGTCATCAAAATCAATTTCCCGCAGAACATCTGACTCGATATACATTAAACTTAGCATGTCTAATCGTCCCTGTGACATGATACTTCTTAGCGCACTTTTGATCCGTTTCAAGTTTGAAAACGAGCGCTCCGCAGAACAATTCGTCATCATGAGGGTCAGGAAAATGCGAAAAGCAATTTCAACGTTCGGAAAAACAGACTCAAGCTTGTCTCGAATAAGAATTTCGTAAAGTTCAGAATGAGTGAACTCAGTTTATAGGACATTGTAATTTAATACAATGGTGCAACTGTCTCAGTCCCGGATAAAAGAATCTAAATCTTCGGAATTGTTTTGGGGGGCCCCAGATAATTGGGGGCCCTAGGCCTGGGCCTAGTCGGGCCTAATGGGTAGAGCCCTGCGCGGATAAACAAAACGTTATCCGCATCCGCCCCGCATCCGCACGACTGTTATCCGCATCCGCCCCGCATCCGCACGACTTTTATCCGCATCCGCCCCGCATCCACACGACTGTTATCCGCATCCGCCCCGCATCCGCACGACTGTTATCCGCATCCGCCCCGCATCCGCACGACTGTTATCCGCATCCGCCCCGCATCCGCACGACTTTTATCCGCATCCGCCCCGCATCCGCACGACTGTTATCCGCATCCGACCCGCATCCGCACGACTTTTATCCGCATCCGCCCCGCATCCACACGACTTTTATCCACACGTTTGTTATCCGAATCTACTGGGATTACAATAATATTTTCAATGTGTTGCTTTATACTTTATAATTTAGACATTTAAGCAGAAAGTCGTTTCCTTAGGCTATGTATGCCATGTGCTATGTTTAAAATGAATGTTATACAGCCAGAATTGCAATCCTTTTCAGTTCGGAGTGTTGACTATCCTTAATGACATAATTTGAATGGAATTAGCGTAAATCATCATCTTACATTTGTCATGAAAAACATAACGAAAAAAAGTCATAAACATCCGGGCCCTAGTAAGGGATAGTGGGGGAATTGTGCGCACATATGCAAGAATTGGTCTTGTGATGGTCTCATAATAGCTAACACAGCTGCAGTTATGAATAAGGGAGCCTTAGTAACCCTATATTCGATGTGCAGAAACAAATTTAATTCAAAAATAAATTTGGTGGATTATAATTCAAAGTCTCGCAAATATGCATTTGCGCACGATTACCCACCCTGCAGGGTAATCATGCGCATAGGTTATGGAATTGTGCACATGGGATGAATGTTGGAAAGCCATAATAATACAATGTGAATTGGCTGAAACTTGCATTGTGCATTAATATTAGAATATTCCAATGCTTTTTACAATAGCATAACAATGCAATGATACTAACATTCTGCAGTTTTGGAAATTAGAATAAAATATCTTTGTTTCGTCAGCATTAAAGGAGGCAATCCAATTTAGGCTTGTTTTTTCAGGTTGTCTCAACATTAATGCAGGATTTCTCTTCAAGAACCCATACAACCGATCTTTGCCTGCTAGACCTTTAACTTTATTGAAATTGTGGGGAATCTTATTCTCCTCTGCAAACTTGAACGCAAACCGTCTGACAAGCTTGGTGGGCGTTAAGCCGTAAAATAATTTTGCCAATGACAAACCGCATTCGGATAATTGTGACTCCATTTCGTTGGTAAAAACAGGTTTACGGCCTAGACGAGGTAGAACAAGCATTTTTTGCAGCAATTGCTTTCGTACGGTTGACTCGGAAATGTTGAAAAGTCTCCCCACTTCCCTTATCCTCCCATCATCCCTAATTGCACGTAGAGCTTTCTGCATATTTTCTGCTGGGTAGGAGGTTTTCTCCGTTATCCGCGTATAATTTCTTGGCATCTGGAGGACAAACACGAAATATTTTGCATTAATTTCACGTTGTATTTTCTTGCATCGTATGTTCTGCGCACCATTACCCCACTCTGCTTTTAAAACGTAACTCACTGAATCCCGGTAAACAAATCTATTAACTTATATAGACAAATAAATACCTGCAAAAACAAAGTATAACTGCCGTTTTAAACTGCATTTAATTTTAATTTGCTGGGTACAGAAAATAACATGCAACTTGTAAAGTTTCTTCATCCAAGCCTCACAGCTCTCACATAGCAACTGGAATCAAGCTGACTGTCCCTATCTGATAGGTACGATGAGCAGCCGGGAACTGAGTTGCTGGTTGTACTACCAACTCGAAAAACATAGGTGCGCACAATTACCCAACTTTCCCCATGACATTCAACAAGTTCGGATTGTATTCTAAAAACTATCCGCAAATTTACTCCAAACATTATCCGCAGCTTATCCGCTATCCGCAAAGCCATGCAAGCTATATCCGCATGACGAAAAATGTTGCGGATATCCGCGGGTTTATCCGCGGATATCCGCATCCGCGCAGGGCTTTACTAATGGGTAATCCAGCACTGCTGCTGCCTGCGCCAGATTCGATGCAACCTTAGGTGCAGCAGGCGGGAACGTTACCGCTGAGCCACGCAGCCAGCCGACGTAATTATACAAATAGCTGCCAAGCAATATTCTCACCTCTATAATCATACACTAGCATTTGTTTGCTGTTTACTCAGCAATACACGAAGGAATAACATATTTGAAATGTAAATGTGCATGTGAAACACATGTTTAAATTACTGTATCTATTTACGATGTGAACATAAAATGGCGGTAATAAATCCCTCAGCAAGAAATGAGAAAACTTACGAAGTTTCAAGCATTTGGAGAATAATGAGGGTAAGATAGAACAGAGTTTCTCAAAGCCTGAAAAATATTCAAAATATCTAAAAATATTGGTCATAAATAAAAGATACAATTTACTTATGATTAACAAGCCAAGTACGTCGATTCAGCAAACAAAGCAGTAATACATCATACGCTTTTTCCACTACTTATTTGTGTGAGCAGGCATTTTCAACGCTTTGCAACATTAAACTTGTAAGAAGGAATGGTCTTAAGAATGGTGCAGCCGCCCTAAAATTGAGAATATTGACGATCCTCCCCAAAACCTCAGATATACTTAAATCACTTCATCCCTCGTATTGATACATGTTGAATTTTCTTAATCATCGCTGACTGAATGTTTTGTGAAAGAAGCCTACCATAATTTTGTTCAGTATTTAAAATATTTTATATCAGTATTTTGGATATTAAATATTTCGCATATTTTACCGAATTCTTCATTCGAATTCTAATACGACTAGACCTACGAAAAATAATCACACTTGAATAGGGCTACCATCTTTTTGTTTACACCCTACCAATTTGGACAATTATTACATGTAAATGTATGTAATTTTGAATTTGATAAAATATATTAAATTCTTGCTATCAGCAATGTACTTTGGATGTAATTCGGATGGCTGGAAGAAGGCGTGAGCGCACCTGGTAGCTGGCTGCTGGCCCCGCTGCAGAAAAATAATCACCCTGTAGCTACAATAAAAATACGTGTCGACTGATGAAAGAAGATATTAGAATGACAACTATGAAATATTCCCAAGAGTTCCTACAGAACTGTCTTCAAGAGCTCGTAATTTAGATACCAGGAAGAGAACATCTCTTGAAGTGATGACGGCAAATGACCTTCGTAAGAATGCGTTACAATCAAATTCTAAGGCAGGTGAAGTTACACGTGTTTTGGCACAGAGGGTCATCCCCGGCAAGTGTCTGTTGGAAATGTCCGAGTCATGCGGCGTACGATGCCTGAAAAGGCAGTGCGAGGGGCTCATTAAATATTTCACAATGAGAAGACACGCACTAACAAGGCTCAATAATAAGGCAAACAACTCTTCGATCTGTACGGTCTCGACTTGGATCACTGACCAGAGGAGTGGTCCAACAGTGCTCGCCCTCATTAGGTGTGAATCTCAATTCTTCAGCATAGCAACGCACAGTGTTACGCATTCAACTCAAAGTTGAGATTAAGGCAGAACTTGAGAATTTAACAAAATTCTCTGGCTGTGTGATGATGATGGTGATGATGATAATTGTTGATTCAAGGGGACTAACATCCAGGTTATCGGCCCCTAGTGGATTGGGTGATCATGAAGATGATAATGAAATGTAAACTATAACTAAAACTAACTAAAAACTTTTTTTAAGAAAAAATGGAAAACAAAAGAATGATAGGGTAAATAAATGACAGGAGAACAAGAAATTCCATGAATCCTCGAGGATTGGGGGACTTGGAAGGAAGGAGAGCCATGCAAGACAGATAAGAAAGAGAAAGAGGAGAGGGCCTGCCCCAAAGTCAGAGGAAAAAGGTGGAACACCGGACCCAGCTCAGGAATCCCCCAGGATCGCGAACTCCCAAACTCACCAGCCATGAGCCCGTGAGGATGTAGCAATATCCAGGGTGCACCAGAAGAGATGGGGCAACATCTGTACGGTCCTTGAGGGCCTTGAGCAGAAGGCAGAAGATAACATGAAAAGAAAAAGAAGGCTGACCCTTCGCAGAAGGAAGGTGTCAGGAAAGATGAGACAAGGGCCAATTAAGGTGGGATAGGAAGAGACACCCTAGGTCTTGGATACCCTAATACCGTCGGGGTCGGAAGAGAACAAGAGTTGACCAAGAGAGGCCGACAGGAAAGCAGACGGAGAGGAGCCCGGCACAAGTAGTGTAAGGGCACACAGGAAGCGGCGCGGGGCGGGCCAAGCCGGGGCGGGATGAACAAATACGTACTGAGCTATGGGACCGCACAAACAAACAGTGATTTGAAGCGGGCCGGACCGGGGTGACGCGGCGCGGGTCAAATTGGAACAGTCTAGTTTGTTTTCTTGACGCGGGTAGACGCGGGCTGCACGTTGCATCATGGACGGTGAGCTATTTATTAATGAAGTAATTGCTAGAACATCGATTTGGCAGTTTAGTCACAAGCATTATCGCAACAGAGGTGTGATTGAGAAGCTGTGGGATGAAATAGGAAGAGCAATGAATACAACAAGAAAGTATAATTCGTATATTTTGTAAAACAACACAGAATACTGGAATGGTTATATATGTTGATGTTAGAATATTTATAAAGAAATCATTTTCAATTCCAAATACTATGGTTTATGCAATAATTATATAATATGATACAATCATACATACTTTCAGACACCATAGTCTCCCTTTAAAAGTCTTTGATTTTTTAAATAGTTGGAAAATTTATCACGGATCTCCTGTGCTCGAGATATGTATCTGTTATTTCTCCTATGTATGTGTAGAGTCGTGGATGGAGATGGATTAAAACGCACTTCTCTAAATGTGGGGTCATTTTCACCATCTTTGTCCCTCACAACATTGTGGAGAACACAAGCACACTTTATTATTGTTATGGATATAACCAAATGTTTAGATTAACATCCTCGTGTAACGTACGAAGTGATGCTCGTGCCTTCTTAAAACTGGAAACAAGTGATCATACTCCCCATAATCGCCTCTCCCCAAATACACTTCATTAGCCCACTCGATCCTCCGCCGTCGTTTCAAAAATGTAAATTTAAAAAAGTTATTTTCACAGAGGATACTTGTTCGTGTAGCTTTAGACAGAGCCATATGGTCGACTGCCGCCCGTACGATGTCGCGTCCTGTGTGTCCTTACACTTTAAGTGGGAGCAATGACCGCCTCAGCTGGGGTTCCGTGGTCGCCAACCCATGTCCCACTAGATGTGAGCCCCTGGGAGGGGGGGGGGGTATAACTGTGTGAAGATGAAGATGATTATAATTGTTGTTGTAACCCTTTGTAGAAGAATTTCTTTTCTGATGTCATTCTGCGCTAGTCGTATCTATATTTTCTCTCGGAAAGTTCCGGTGAAAAAATAAGGCATATAATCTGCTTTACTACAATATGAATTATTTTAACGATTAGGTTACATTCAATAAGTAATAAATATGTAGTTAAACAGTCAATTTGCCCCTTTCCTACTTCTCCGTGTGGTACTTTTCAAGGCAATCACTAAGATGACATCCAGGTTTCTTAGTGCAATGTTGCAAAAATATTCTGTTTTTCGCCCATTTTATGCTTGCACAATCTTTAGAATTTCCCCGGGTTAGAATATATGAATAATTCATCGTTACGGCTGTCAAATTCGTCCAAAAATCTAGTTATTTCAGACGAATTAACACTAGCCTGTCCGCGCGCAACCATTTTCACAGCCGACAAACGTAAACAATAACTCATTCTTTATTTACCTGTAATATTCTCCAAACAAAATAGAAATGCATCAACAAGGCTGTGAAGATTCTAGAAGCTTTATACAATAACCACAGAATGATGGCAGCAGCACGCACAATACCTTCACGCGCGTGAATAGTTGCCGAGAAAACAGCTGCCGGTTATATCCCGACATACGACCAGAAAAGAAAACTACCATGCCAGGAAATGCCCGACAGTCGTCCACAAAAGTTTAAGGGGAATAGCATCTAGGTTATCAGCCGCTAATAGTTTGGGTGATTGTAAAAATTAAAGATGATGGCATGAAACCTACAACAACTAACTTACTTACTAGAAGGAGAAAAGGACAAAAATAGGAAGAAGGGAAAAACAAGTAGTTCCATAAAAGAATTATACAGTATATTTTCATATATCCTACTTATGTTAATTGCCTCTATCAACATACAAAATTTCAGTTTGATTGCTGTAAGCCTAATAGATTCGTATATATTGAAAACCGTCTAAATATTTCGTATAGTCGACATGTTGGATTTTGACATATGTAGATCTTAGAGTTATGTACTATTACATGAAGATTGTTGTGCAGGTATATTATTCAAACTTCAATTGCATTATTAGGACACAAGAAATAATAAAAACGAGATTTTTAAAATTCCCACAGCCGCCATCTTTTGGCTATGAAAACAATTGAAATAAATTAGGTGCAAGTGGATTAAAATTTGTATAAGCATATACCGTACCAAGTTTCACTGCACTCGGATGGTTAAATGGCGAGAAACATCCATTTAAATATTTAAATTTCGCGTCGCCACCATGTTAGATTTGTGCTCACCAGGTTAATGAAAGTCCCATAGTTGAACATATGTTTATAGCCTCTATCATCATACAAAATTTCAGTTTGATTTCTGTCGTAGATTAATACTCGTATATATTGAGAACCGTCTAAATATTTCGGCTGGTCGCCATGATGGATTTTAATATATTTAGGCCATAGAGTTATGTAGTATTAGATGAGGACGTTGATGATGATGATGATGATAATTGTTGTTTTAAGGGGCCTAACATCTAGGTTATCGGCCCCTGATGGTTTGGGTGATCGTGAAGATGAAAATGAAAAGCGAACTTAAAACTAAAACTAACTACTAACCTACATACTAGAAGAAGAAATGGAAAACTAAAGGAGAATAAGGCAAATAAAGGACAGGAGGAAAAGAAATGCCTTCAACCCACGAAGAAGGCGGATTGAGGGACTTGGAAGGAAGGAGAGCCATGAAAAGCAGATAGGAAAGTGAAAGAGGAGAGGGTCTGCCCTCCAAAGGTAAGGGACAAAAGTGGAAAATGGACCCAGCTCAGGAATAACTCGGGGTCGCCAACACCCGAACTCACCAGCCTTGAGCCCCTGAGGGTGTAGCATTATCTAGGGTGCACCAAAAGTGGTGGAGCTACATACACCTGGCCTCCTTGAGGGCCTTAAGCAGAAGGCAGGAGATAACATGAAAAGAAAAAGAAGGCTGACCCCTCACAGAAGGAGGGAATCAGAAAAGATGAGACAAGGGCCAATTAAGGCGGGAAAGGAAGAGACTCCCTAGGCCTCGGATACCCTAATACCGTCGGGGTCGGAAGAGAACAAGAGTTGACCAAGTGAGGTCGACAGGAAAGAAGACAGCGAGGAGCCCGGCACAAGTAAGTGGAAGCAATGCCGGACTCAGCTGGAGCCCCGTGGTCGCCAACCCACGTCCCACTAGATGTGAGCCCCTGGGGGGAGAGGACGTTGACTTCGATCACATGATTAGGACACAAGAAATTAAAACTTGATTTTAAAATTTCACACAGCCGCTATCTTGAGGTTCTGTAAACAATTGCACTAAATTAGATGTCGGTGCATAACAATGTGTATAAACATTTGCTGTACTAAGTTACACTGCGTTCGGATGGTTAAATCGCGAGAGAAATCTATTTAAATGTTTCAACTTTGCTTGGCCAACATGTTCGTATTGTGGGTAGGTTTTTGAAAGTCATATAGGTGAACCTCTAGTAGTACCATTATCACCGTGAAAAATTTCAGGGTGATATCAGTAATAGTTTCGGAGATATAGAATGCCGGTGGAATATTTCGCACAGCCGCCATGTTGGATTGGTGAGACGTAATAAAGTTTGAAGGGCACGGTCGGGGTCAGCCAAAGTAGTACTATGACCTTACCGAGTTTCATTGAAATAGCTCCGGCCGTTTAGAAGTTATTAGGGGGAGACACACACGGACAAAAGGTGATTTCATAAACCTATTCTTTCATAGATGAAAATAGGCTAAAAAGGACAGAGAAAGGGAATACCCTCATCCCTCGAAGAATGAGAATTGAGGGACTGGAAAAGAACTAAAGCCATGAAAGGCAGATAAGAAAGGGAAAGAGCAGAGGGTCCCGTCCGGCTCAAAGGCAATGGAAGAAGGGAAAAACAGACCCAGCTCAGGAATCCTTCGGGGTCGCCAACTCTCGAGCTCACCAGCCTTGAGCCCTTGTGGGTGTAGCTTTTTAGCCTATTTTATGAAAAAATAGGCTTATGAGATCACCTTTTGTGCGTGTGTGTGTCTGTGTGCCTGTGTGATGTGTGCGCCCCCCCCCCTCTAATAACTTCTGAACGGCTGGAGCTATTTCAATGAAATCTCGGTAAGGTCATAGCACCATTCTGGCCAACCCTGACCGTGCCCTTCAATTTTACTACGTCTCACCTATCCAACATGGTGGCTGTGCGAAATATTTTACCAGCATTCAATATCTCCGAAACTATTACCAATATCACCGTGAAATGTTGTTGCTGATAAAGAGCACTACTAGAAGTTCACCTATGGAATTTTCAAAAACCTGGTAACTAGTAAATCAACATGGCGGTCAAGCGAAGTTGTGACTTTCAAGTAGCCTCTTCTCGCGATTTAACCATCCAAACGTAATGAAACTTGATACAGCAAATGTTTATACACATTGTAATGAACGGGAATTTAATTTAGTTCAATTGTTTACATAACCTCAAGATGGCGGCTGTGCCAAATATTTCACTGGCATTCTATATCTCTGAAACTGTTACTGATATCACCCTGAATAATAATAGCGTATGGCTTTTTTAGTGCCGGGAGTGTCCGAGGACATGCTCGGCTCGCCAGGTTTGTAGCTGCTTCGAGACGGACACCCAATGGGTGAGCTACAAGTACCGTTGGGGAGGAAAGTTGGAATGGAAGGACGAGGAGTTGGAAGTTAGCGGCTGTGGCCTATAGTTAGGGACCAACCCCGGCATTTGCCTGGAAGGAAGATGGGAAACCACAGAAGACCAACTTCAAGGTTGCCGGCGGGGGGATTCGAACCTCCTCGCCTCCCGGATGTGAGCGACTGCCAGCAGTCATGCCTTAACGACCACGGCTAACTCACCCGGTATATCACCCTGAAATTTTGTACGATGATAAAGGGCACTACTGCACGTTTATCTATGTAACTTTCAAAAACCAGCCTTGAGCCCTTGTGGGTGTAAAATAATGAAACTAATTTCTGTAGGCCTATAGGCCTCGTATAAGTACACCATTACCGACACCACAAAAAACATAGTATACCAGAAATACGTTATATACTTCATATACGCAGCCTACAGACGTGGTTGATGACCTTCATTCCTGAATCACCTGGATGACACATAAATCATAAGATATTATCCTCCCTTTCCCTCCATCATTAGTGCACGGAGAGAACATTAAATTGATGGACGTTAAGGAGTAAGATCAGCAGGGACAAACTGCAAACAGACTGAGTTTCCTTAGTTATAACTTTGAAACCAACCCATAACTTATAAACATTAAGAGAAATTTCTTCTCCATCTTCTTCTTGGTAGTAAGAAATTTTACTTCAGGTAGGCATTGAGGTCAACCTTCCATAACGTAATATCATCATCATCATCATTTCCCCTTTTCCAGCTCCTGCCGGGTCGGGGTATTTATGGCACTTAAGGCATAACGTAATAATAAGGCAATTATATTAACGTAGTTCTCAACGAACTATGGTTCTCATTCACTACCTGGTAATAAAATAAACCTCCTAACTTGGGAGGTAAACGCAATTAAACTTAGTAGGAGTAACATCTTCAGAAGCGGAATGATCACCGTTATGACGATAAGATGGTAGGTTTTCTCCAGACTATAACTTTTTTTAAAGAGATAAAAATGTTTGGTTTTCTTTGTTTCTTCTTTCGTTGACTACCTCGTAGTGTAGTGGCTAGCATTATAGGCTGTTGCCCTGGAGGTCCAGCAGTGAGCCCTTGAGGGTGTAGCACTATCCAGGGTGCCACCCTGCCTCCTTTAGAGCCTTGAGCGGAAGGCAGGAGATACCTGAAATGAAGAACAAGGGGTCTGACCCCTCGACGAATGAGGGTAAAAGTTAAGATGAGACAAGGGTCAATTAAGGCGGAAAAGTGAAAGATATAATAATAATAATAATAATAATAATCTTTTTCTTCAGCGTTTGTCCCGCCTGGTGGCAGGGTCCGCTACATGGATTCGATGTCTCCATTTAGTTCTGTCCTGGGCCATGTCAGGGTGGAGATTGACGCACTTCAGATCTTTGTGAAGGGTATCGGCCCATCGCTGTTTTGGTCGTCCTTTTGGTCTATTACCGGCGACTTCCAACATGTAACCCGTCTTTGCTATCGTGTCAGCCCCTGTCCTCAGCACATGTCCAAAACATCTTAAACGACTCTCGCACATTTTTTCGGGAATGGGTGCAATGCCAAATCTCTCCCTGATGCATTCATTGGGGATGCGATCCAGTTTAGTAACACCAGCTGTCCACCGCAGCATCTTGGTCTCCATGACTCCCAGTCGACGCTCCGTCTCAGTCGTAGTAGGCCAACATTCGCAACCATACAGTGCGACAGGTCGGATGACAGTACGATAGACTTGTTTTAGATTTGAGGTGATCTTTCATCCTTCTGTCGCAAGTGACGCCAGTTGTTGTTCGCCATTTCATCCAAGCTGCGGATATCCTTGCATTGACCTCTTCGAAAAGTCGACCATCAGCAGCGATCGTGGATACAATTGTGTGGCTAACTAGCTTGTGGCTTTTAATCACGTCGCATATTTTAACATGCTAATTTCGTTCACGTCTGAGTTACTAGGCACGATTTGACACGCAACCACGCATACACAGGTCAACAGATGTTCACAGTAATTATTATTTCAGTTGAGCAGTTGCCACTCTTGCCTCAAGCAGAAATGGCTCTGGAATTCTCATTCATTATCTTCAACTAAAATTAAAATCCTAACCCGTTTTGCTTGACGTTGAACAAAATAGCAGTGTTGAAATAAACCGGAAGCCTCAACAACCTATGAGGTCATAGGTCTGGCGAGTCGCTCGATAGAGATTTAGCTATTTATTAGTTTGCCACTGTGGGTGAGTGGACAACGTGTCGGTCTACTAACACCAAGCATGCAGGTTCGCTCCTGGCCGTGATGAGTGATTTTTGAAAGGCGGCAAAAATTTACGACACGCACGTCATACGATGTTGGCATGTCAAAGAACCCGTGATCATAATGGCAAAATTAATATCGGGAGTTTCCGCCAACACAAAGTTCCTCATTTCTCTACTAGAAAGCGCTATAGTGTCAAGGAGCTTAGATATTTACCTCCTTGACTTTAGTTATAGTGCGGGACAAACCATTGGAAGCCTCAAGGTCCCGCGTAGTCGGTGCGCTGTTCTCCTGTACGTTCTCGCATCCCGCAAGCGACTGAAGGTACGATGCAATAGCATGGCAGCACCACCAGGCGCGGGGTGGAGAGCGGAGCGGAGAGCCGGTTGACCTTCATGCTTCCAATGGTTTGTCCCCCACTATAGTAAGTTAGTTATTGTTGTTTTAAGGGGCGGAAATACGAGGTCATCTGCCCCTCTCCTTGACTTTCATAGTGCTACAAGGAACAACGAAATTCGAAATGCAAGCTGACCGCTGGGTGTGAAATAACAAAGCTTGCACCCAGCATCCGAGGCCATAGGTTATTATTATTATTATTATTATTATTATTATTATTATTATCTATTTACGGTACTGTATTTACTTATTTATCATAAACGTTTACGTAAGTGATAGAAAAATTTAAATAAGATGTTCGGTAAAGAACATAGGCTTATACGTTGATTAATTATTTGTTGTTTTAAGAGGCGGAACAGTGAGGTCATATGCCCCTGTGATAGGCCTATATGTTATACTATGCTTAAGATTTTCCTTATTTCCAATCATTACGGTGATTTCTGAAGCTATTATCGACTTCTTAACTCAACGTGGTATTTTAGTCGGGTGGTCTATATGCTTCGCTCAGTGCATTCCGTAAAATAAGTTCAAGCTACTTAAATATGGACTAAGCAGCAAACATTAGCCGCCATCTTGACGTGTGAGTTTTAAGTACTCGGTGCACTACACGACACGATACCAGTCACAGCTCCAACTGTTCTTAAACTGGATAACCCTGGGCGACCGATTAGTCATTGTTTATTCTTCATTTTCACGATCTGCTTAAGCATTTGATCTCCTTTCCTCCCACTTAACGTCACACTCACAACATGTCCCGCAGGAGCATGACCCAAGATGAGCGCTATGCTGAAGCTACAGAGAGTTTAGTTTGTATGTAACGGAGACCCCCGCTTGCCCACTCACCCGTGGCGTGAGCCTGTCTCCCGCCATGCACTTTGCCGTTATGCGGCGCCCTCGCGGCACTGAGTCTTTGAGTATAGGTATTTGTACTTAACCTAGTTCACAGCTGGTGCTGAAAATGTTCGCCATTCACTGCTACACATCGCTGGCATCTTTTTATGAAACTGGCATTTACTCTCTGAAGTTCCTCAGCACCGATTGACTGTATTTCATCTGTAATATTGTCTTTAAGCTCATTTATAGTGTGAGGGATTCTCGCACACACTCTATTTTTAAGCGTCCCCCACAAATAAAAGTCACATGATGATAAGTCTGGGCTTCGCGGGGGCCAAACGTTCCGACTTACAATCCTCGTACCGAAAATGCGACGCAATTCTGTCATGGATGCTTCGGCAGTGTGAGCAGTGGCAGAATATTGTTGAAAGTAATTTGACAATCGCTCTCCGTAAGTCAGTTCGTCAAAAAATTGGTCAAGGATCACATTGAAGTACAAATTTAAGTACAAATTCCTATACTCAATGACTCAGTGCCGCGCGAGCGCCGCATAACGGCAAAGTGCCTGGCGGGAGACAGGCACGCAACGCAGGCGAGCGGGCAAGCGAGGGTCTCCGTTACATACAAACTAAACTCTCTGTATATTTGGGCCATCTCCAGGCAACGCCCTGACACAAACAAGAGCTGGACGACTCCTCGCGCGACAACTGCTGACTCCCCAAATTCTGTACACCAGCAGTTCGCCTGCCCCTGCCCCTACACAGCCAGATAACAGTCTCTCAAATATCAATCCATTTGAGCCACTCTACTGGATCTCACCTGCCAATAGAATCCCTACTGTCATTACCATTATTGTCCGCCCTCCCAAATGCAGCAAATAGTATAGCACAGTGAGAGGAGCCATTATCAGCGTGCTCTCTCCCAATGATGATGCTGTATCCCATATTGAGGAGCTTGCCAACAACCTTATTGCAGTTACACCTATGACAAAGGCACTTAGTAGTGTTGTCATGCAAGCTCTCTCTAGTCATCCAGCCATTCCCTCCCACATTCTCCTCACACAGGAAACAACACAGGTTACGGCGGAGACACAAACAGAAGATTCTGACGAAATCCCTACTTTAGTAGGCTTTCAGTCGACACAAACTGAAGCTCCGGAAGTCTTCCACGAGGCCTCACAAACTGTCCCAGACATAGGCGAGCGCTGGACCCAAACTGATAATTCCCTCATTAGGCATAAGAGGAAAAACAAGGTAATTCAAGCCTCTGTCCAGCGCAAATCGTTCACTCCTCCGTCTGAGGGTGACGTTATGCTTCTCGCCCATGATACTCCAGTGGATGCTTCTCCATCAGAAAGCGCCACTTCACTTGCTCCTCCCATGCCCTCCCCCTCCCCTCGCTCACGTACACAGGCGTCGTGGCGCCTTCCGCCCAGACAACGAACTACACTCATTGTCCAATGTTATCGCTGCCATCGTCTTCACCACAATGCATATGAATGCAAATTTGATGTCAGGTACAATCGCTGTGGAGGCTCACACCAACATAGCGAGTGTACAGTGTCAAGAGACTCCCCCACGTGTGTAAACTGTGGGGAGCGACACGCCGCTTCATATGCAGGGTGTAGATATATTAAGAACGCCCTAGAACAGCAACACAGGCAGTTCCAGCGTACTTACAACAGTCAACACATCCCATCTCTTCTCTCCAAGCCCATTTCCCCTCCAAGTACAACACAACTTAGTAACTCAGCCCTTACAAGCATTCTACACGTCCTCCAGGCGCTAATTACCTCTGATTAGCTCTCCCACACTCCAGGTACTCGCTCATAACCCCTTCTTGCCCCACGATCCAACTATGTGCCTGCTCGGAGGGACGGCCGCAGCCGGCCCCTACCGGAATGGCACCCAGTGGGTCGCGGGCCATTCACACAGCCTCTGGCATGTTGTCTCACTACCCTTACTCACTCTTCTTGTCTCCCGCTATTGCTACGAGCCCTCTGGCTCACTAAACAAATTCTTTATTTACGCTCAGGTCAGATTGACCAATTATGCTGCAAAGGTAACCTCCTAATCCTCCCTAATTCCTACTCCTACTTCCTTCCCACCTCCCCCAACCTCAGGTCATATTCTGACCAATTTGATTCCCAATGAAATACCCAATACATTAATTTCCCTTATGTTCAAATTCCAAAATTTTCCTCTTGACAAAGCACTAAAGGTGCCTAGTAGGGCTGAGAGGCTACAATCACACGCGTCGAAGCCGGCTCCGCACGCATGGGTGAGGTCAGGTCAGGATACGATACGGACGCTCTTCTTGGGCTCTCTAGTCACTGTTATCAGTATAATATTCTAATATAAAATTATAATATCCAATGGGCCATCCCCTTGAAGACAGTTTGATGATGATGATGATAATTGGTGTTTTAAGGGGCCTAACATCTAGGTTATCGGCCCCTGATGGTTTGGGTGATCGTGAAGATGAAAATGAAATGCAATCTTAAAACTAAAACTAACTACGAACCTAGATACTAGAAGAAGAAATGGAAAAACGAAAGGAGAATAAGGCAAATAAAGGACAGGAGGAAAAGAAATGCCCTCAACCCTCGAAGAATGCGGATTGAGGGACTTGGAAGGAAGGAGATCCATGAAAGACAGATAGGAAAGTGAAAGAGGAGAGGGTCCACCCCACAGAAAAGGGACAAAAGGGGGAAACCGGACCCAGCTCAGGAATCCCTCGGGGTCGCCAACTCCCGAACTCACCAGCCGTGAGCCCCTGAGGGTGTAGCATTATCTAGGGTGCACCAAAAGTGGTGGGGCTACATACACCCGGCCTCCTTGAGGGCCTTGATCAGAAGGCAGGAGATAACATGAAAAGAAGAAGAAGGCTGACCCCTCGCAGAAGGAGGGAATCAGAAAAGATGAGACAAGGGCCAATGAAGGCGGGAAAGGAAGAGACTCCCTAGGCCTCGGATACCCTAATACCGTCTGGGTCGAAAGAGAACAAGAGTTGACCACTACCCTTACTCACTCTTCTTGTCTCCCGCTATTGCTACGAGCCCTCTGGCTCACTAAACAAATTCTTTATTTACGCTCAGGTCAGATTGACCAATTATGCTGCAAAGAAATGCCCTCAACCCTCGAAGAATGCGGATTGAGGGACTTGGAAGGAAGGAGATCCATGAAAGAAGACAGAGAGGAGGCCGGCACAAGTAAGTGGAAGCAATGCCGGACTCAGCTGGGGCCCCGTGGTCGCCAACCCACGTCCCACTAGATGGGAGCCCCTGGGGGGGGGGGGGGGGGGACAGTTTAAACCACCTTCTGTTCAATAAGTGGAACTGGTGAACTTGGATCATAAGTTACGGATTAGCCAATATGCTTGTATGATTCACACGACCACTATATTCAAACTATATGGCTTATGACCTTGTAGTTTGGGAAACAGACACTTCCCACATGAAGGTATATTTCTACAAACATTGATAGAGATCATATGGTTAGTTTAATCGTAATTTGATTTAAGCTTTCAACATTTTCATGTCCACCATTTTGTCGGTTAAGATGGTGGCAATATAAGAATCGCCAGTGTTACCTCTGTACCAAATTTAATCCAATTTGGTTTCGTCATGCTTGAATTGATAGGTAGGGGCAGACATATACACATACATACACACAGACACACAGACACACGAAATTTTGAACCGTGTAGATCCCATAAGTCTACTTTTATTTTTGATGTGTAACATCTTTCCGCTCGGTTACTGGATAGTTTTGTGGGAGTGATTTTGAAAATTGGGGACAGAAGTGGATCGGAACGATCGAGGTGGCAGTGGTGGATCAAACGGAAGTATCCACTGCCGCCCGATCGATCAAACGGAAGTGTACTAGCTGGCAGTGGTAGACAACGGAAGTATGCACTGCCCGCTCGATCGATCAAACGGAAGTGTACTAGCTGGCAGTGGTAGACAACGGAAGTATGCACTGCCCGCTCGATCGATCAAACGGAAGTGTAGTAGCTGGCAGTGGTACCATGCAAAGGCAGCGTGATTTTTGTACAATTGAAAATGTGTGTATTGGAAATAAGGCAGTGTGTGCTCTGTAGCGCAAGAATGTTATGATAATACAGTAGGCAGTGCATTTAGCAGGCACTGGTTTGACGAGCACAGTGGCAAATGTTTCACCGACTTCCATTTGTCATTGAGCAGTTTATGAAGCTTCACGTTCAAGGTTGAATATCACATGGGGTAGGAAGTGAAAACTTGAGACTAATGTTGTTGAGTGTATGATAAAATAAAGACGACAAATGACATTTAAGTAAGCGGCATTGTTGTCAAACTGTGGATGAGTAATCAAATATTAAATGCATATGAGTGGAATAAAAGCTGTATTTTCATCATTTGTGAGACTAGGTCATTTCATGATTGTAGGAAGCCATGTTTTGATTGTTTACGACGAATTGTATGAGAGCCTTGAGAATAATGAATGTTATAGTTACTGAGGAATGTGCACACAGTATTTCAGAGTAGAGTCGACGTTGTGTGTCACTTTGTTATTATGAATTATTCATCTAAAAGGAAGGAAGGAAGCTTGTGGTTTTGTGTGACCGTTAATCTCGCGATCATGACCACGGTACCTCCCTTTTACGTGGAATGCGAACCACAGGACATGGCATTCAATTCGAAAATCTCACATGTATTGACCGGGAATCGAACGCGGTCTACCTTGGTGAGAGACTAGCAGCTTGACCGCTGTGGCACAAATGTGACAGTAGCATATCTCAAATTCAATCTATACATTCATCATAGTACCAGTATGAAAACGGAGCGTAAATTAACATCTTAAGAATGTCCAAGCTGTGTAGTATACGTGTAGGATAACATGTCAGATGTTACACATCATATGCGACTACTGTAAGGCTCGTATCTTTTTTGCAAAAATCAGCATCGAGCTCCTTCCTGAGCCAGTGATCATCCGTGCAGAAGGTCTTCTGAAATAACAGTGTCTTCCGTAAGACGTATGCTGTTTCAAGCAGGTGAGCCTTCTCTATCACCCGCATGTCGTGTTTCTTGAGATAAAGTTTATTTATGGCACGCTCCAAGTCTTTCGTGACAAGACCATTTACTGCCATAACATTCACAAATGACAGAAACTTCTTGGATTTTACACATTTGCATGAGCTCATCAGTAAGTGGCTGGTACTTATTTTTTTCTCAGCTGCTGTATCATGCAGGTATTCGTCAAGCGAACCCGCTACGTCGTTTATTATTGATGCCTTCAGATCTTGGAGTATGTACTGTGGTAAAACCCCGGCGAAACCTCCGATCTCCTGAATTGTTTCAGCTCCCCATTGCAATCATGGCGCACGCTTAAAACGCACGACCAAATAATTAGTCAAAAATGTCCCAAAAATAAAAGCAAATTGTCAAAATAATACAAAAAACGACAATCACAATTACAGTACTCAAAATTAGTCAAAACACCTCCAAAATTCTAAAACAATTAATCAAAATAAAAGCAACAAAACCCCTCAAAATTAGTCAAAAACAGTCACTCAAAATCCAAAAAAAATCACAATTGGTAAGAAAAACAAATGAAAAATCTTAAGAAATAAAACAATCAAAATGAGTCAAAATTAGTCAAAAATAGTTCAAAAAGTTCAAAAAACAAGCGAAATTGGTCAGAAACAGCTCAGAAAATAACAATAAATTACAGTAGTCAAAATCCAAAAGACAGTTGCACGCCATGATGAAAAAACTCATACAAATAGCCTACCACACATAACCAAGTAGAAGGTTATGATAACCACAATAACGAAGGCCCTGAATGAAACAAAAGCTAGGACAACAAAGACTCGCCAATAAAGTAAGTTTATATATTGATGGCAGGAGGAGGGTACGTCTACATGACGTGTAAGAAATCCTCACTTACGATTCATGTCTTCACTCGAGGAGTAATGGGTTGTTACAGACACGCCTCTACGATGAGACCACTAGGAGAACTGTTTACGCTGTTTGTTTGCGAACAAGTCATTCACTTAACACAGCTTTGCTATAATCTCGTATAACCTTTGTGACCCTCTCAGGGGCTCACAACTAGTGAGACGTGCGTTGGCAACCACGGGGCCCCAGCTGAAGTCAGACGTTACTTCCACTTACTTGTGCCGGGCTCCTCTCCTTCATCTTTCCTGTCGACCTCCCTTCGTCAACTCCTGTCTTCTTCCGACCCCGACGGTATTAGAGTATCCGAAACCTAGAAGTCTTTCAATATCCCGCCTTAATGTGTCCTTGTAAGCCTCCGTGGCTTAGGCGGCAGAACGTCGGCCTCTCACCGCTGGGTCCGTGGTTCAAATCACGGTCACTCCATGTGAGATTTGTGCTGGACAAAGCGGAGGCAGACAGGTTTTTCTCTGGGTACTCTGGTTTTCCCTGTCACAATTTCATTCCAGTAACACTCTCCACTATCATTTCATTTCATCTGTCATTCATTTAATCATTGCCCCAGGGAAGTGCGACAGGCTTTGGCAGCCGGCACAGTTTGTATCCTCGCCACTAGATGGGGACTTCATTCATTCCATTCCCTGACCCGGTCGGTCGACTGGAAGCAGGCTGTGGATTTTCATTTTCATTTGGCCTGTGTCTCATCTTTACTGATACCCTCATTCTTCCAGGGATCAGACCTCTTGCTTTTCATTTGATGGAATCTTGTGCCTTCTGCTCAAGGCCCTGAAGGAGGCAGAGTGAAATCTCTGTGTGGTCCAGGTACCGTTGCGCTAGTGGCGATACTCTGCCTGGTGTATGCTATTGTGATGGGGTTAAATGATTTGAATTTTTAAGGTGTAAGTGATTGGGATTGATTTGGTAAATTTATTGTTCAGACGTCGGTCCCGACGTCCGACGGGCGCCGAGCGACCGGAGAAGTCTTGGCGGAATGTGTCGTTACGTGTTATTGTGTGTGGTGTAATTGTTATAAATTACTTTTGTTGACTAAATGACATTATTATTGGTTGGTGTAAATTAATTAGTGTGTTGGCTTAGTTGTGAGACTTCAACCAGCTCATGTGTGTAGCCCCACCACTTGGGTGCACTCGTGATAGTGTAACACCTGCCAAGTGTTACGGCTGGTGAGTTTGGGAAATGGCGAATCCAAAAGAATCGATGAGCTGGGTGAGGATTCTTCCCTTTTTCTGATGCCTTTGGGACGGACCCTCTCATCTTTCCCTTTCCTTGTTCTACTTACTTTCGAGTCCCTCAGTCCTCATTCTTCAAGGGCTAAGGGCATTTCTTTTCACATTCTGTTTTTTCTCTTTTCCTTATATTTTGTGCTCTTCTAATACATAAATTAGTTCTACGTTTGTAGTTATCTTTAATTCATATTATCATCTTTCCTTTTCAATAAACCATTAGGGGCCGATAACCTAGATGTTACGCGTCTTAAAACAAATACCATAATCAGGATCATAATCGATGCTGTACAGAATTTGGTATTTCATAATTGTAATTTGTGTAGTTCGATCTCAGAAGATATCTTCATGCTATTTGCATCTTTATTATTGTTTAAAGAATATGTGTGCCATACCTTGGATACAGCAAAACTAATGAACCATCTACTGTATCATAATTATGATCGCATGGTCTATGATACATGGAGTTTGATTCATTTAGGTGATCGACCTCCCACTTTCGATGTTCTATTATGCCCTGCAACTTGCAGCGATATCGAGAATTTACTGAGCGACATGTGGCCAAGACTTCAAAAATGTTGTCATGTAGTCACCACATGTGATATGAGAGGACCTTCAAGCGCCAACATTGTGCGGGTCAAGTGCCCTGGATATCCTATCCCTCAATAATCAGGTTATCTCGGTGGAGTCGAATCCGAAATCTTGCGACACGGTCTAGCTATCTATCTATCTATCTATCTATCTATCTATCGTATGGCTTCTAGTTCCGGGAGTGTCCGTGGACATGTTCGGCTCGCCAGAGGCTGTAGCTGCTTCAAACGGACACCCCTAGGGAGAGCTACAAGCGGCTACAAGTTCCAACTTTCGCCACCAGATGTCAATGAGACCAAGTGGTTGGAACTTTGATAGAGCGTTAGAACGAAATCTAACCTAGAAATTTAGCTCCACACAAGTTTATTCTGTGGAAGGATCTTTTACATGCCATAAATCTATGACAAGGGACCGCCGGCTTTACTTCCCCTCCGAAGGAAGGCATTCTGAAGGATTTTAACTCTCTTAAAAAATCCGACGACTTCGGCCGGGTTTGAACCCGCGATCTTGGACAAAGCAGTTAGGCATGCTACCAACTACGCCACCGAAGCCGCTTGTGACATGGTGGTGGGCAGTCTTAGATAGTGAGTTAGTAATTATATGGGTCGGGAATAGGGTAGCTGCCCCAGGACTTGACATAAGGTACTATCCCGTTATTTGCAAGGAGGGAGTACGGAAACACTCAGGATAGTCACTTTCAACGTTGGAATTCAAACCTCCGATCTACAGACTTACTGAAGCTCCCCCATCGCGGGCGTGGTGAGTGATTCAACGTTTAGGGCTACGCCGTGAGGTAAGGCAAATTCAACTCATAGGCTCCATAGATTAGAAGCCATTTTTAGCCTATTTTCAATTTTGAAAAAAATAGGCTTATGAGATCACCTTTTGTCCGTGTGTGTGTGCGTGTGTGATTCCTGTGTGTGTGTGTCCCTAATAAAATCTAAACGGCTGGAGCGATTTCAATGAAACTCGGTAAGTTCATAGCGCTATTCCGGACGACCCCGACCCTGTCCTTCAAATTTTGTTACAACTCATCAATCCAACATGGCGGCTGTGCGAAATATTTCATCAGCATTCAATATCTCCGAAACTATTAGCGATATCACCCTGGAATTTTGTACGGTGATAAAGAAAACTACTAGAAGTTCACCCATGTGACTTTTGTAAACCTGGTAACTACAAAACTAACATGGCGGCCAAGCGAATTTGCGACATTTAAATAGACGTTTCTCGCGATTTAACCAACCAAACGCAATGAAACTTGGTACAGTATATGTTTATACACATTGTAATGCACCGACATCTAAATTCGTTCAATTGATTACATAACCTCAAGATGGCGGCTGTGCGAAACATTTCACCGGCATTCTATATCTCTGTAACTATTACCGGTATCATCCTGAAATTTTGTACGGAGATAAAGAGCACTACTGGAAGTTCATCTATAAGACTTTCAAAACCGGTTAACTACAAAACAAACATGGTGGACAAGCAAATTTGAAAGTTTTAAATAGACTTTTCTCGCAATTTAATGATCCAAACGCAATAAAACTTGGAACATTGAATGTTTATACACATTGTAAGGCACTGATATCTAATTTAGTTCAATTGCCTCAAGATGGCGGCTGTGCGAATTTTAAAATTATGTTTTTACTTCTTGTGTCGTAATCATGCGATCGAAGTGAAAGTTTGAATACTGAACCTACGCGGTAATTTTCCTTTAATGGTACATGACTCTATGGCCTATACATATAACAATCCAACATGGCGACCATCCGAAATATTTTGACGGTTCTCAATATCTACGAATCTATTACAGCAATCAAATTGAATTTTTTTATGTTCATAGGGGCTATGAACTTAAGTTCACCTATAGGACTTTTAATAACCTGGTGATCACAAATCCAACATGGCGGCTACGCGAAATATAAATATTCACATGGACGTTTCTCGCAATTTAACCATCCTAGTGCAGTGAAACTTGGTACAATAAATCCTTATACGAATGTTAATCCACTGGCATCTAATTTATTTCAATTGTTTCTATAACCACAAGATGGCAGCTGTGCGAAATTTTAAAATCTCCTTCTTACTTCTTGTGTCCTAATCATGCGATTGAAATTTGAATGCTACACGTACACAATAATCTCCATGTAAAAGTACATAACTCTAGGACCTACATATATAAAATCCAACATGGCGACCATCCGAAATATTTAGTCGGTTCTCAATATCTACGAATCTATCACCGCAATCAAACTGAAATATTGTATGTTGATAGTGGCAATTAACATAAGTAGGATATATGAAAATAGGCTATAGTTCTTCACGGAACTACTTGTTGACAATTAATTGATATTGGTGATTTGCGAGTGGTTCCACATACAAATTGTTTCTTTTTAAAACTCAGGACAGTGGTTGCCAAAGCAATTCAGATAAGTCTCGATATCAGATCATCAACACATTGTTAGTAGACAAAACACAGTTTTTTTTAATGCAGGAGTTCTCGCTTTTTACCATTATTTCAGCAGAGTTCTCGTAGGCAATTTCTGCATATTAGTTTACAATACTACAGTAGAGTCCCACCCACCTGAGCCTCCGTGGCTTAGGCAGCAGCACGCTGGCTTCTCACCGCTGGATCCGTGGTTCTAATCCCGGTCAATCCATGTGAGTTTTGTACTGGACAAAGCGGAGGCGGACAGGTTTTTCTCCGGGTACTCCGGTTTTCCCTTTCACCAATGTCATTCCAGCAACACTCTCCACTATAATTTCATTTCATCTGTCAATCATTTCATCATTGCCCCAGGGGAGTGTGACAGGCTTCGGCAGCCGGCACAGTTCATAACCTTGCCGCTAGATGGGGGCTTCATTAATTCTATTCCTGACCCGGTCGGTCGACTGGAAGCAGGCAGTGGATTTTCAGTAGAGTCCCACCAATTCGAACTAATTAAGACTGAACCCTGTTCATTGCGTCACTGACTTCACTTCTTAAGTATTGATTTGCCTTTCCGTTTGTTTTGTCGTTAGCGTAAAAAGAAATGCATTCAAACTTTGTTATGCACATTGTTAGATTTTTAGTTTTGCTGAGACGGAGCCCATCACTTCCGAGCGAGGCGCACCATGACGCGTGATGGAGCCCATCTTGGCAACGCTGTACAGCTTTCACCGGAGCGGCTAACTGGTGAACCATTTCCTAATTCCCCGTACAAATACAAACCGATATAAAATAATTGAATTAATTTACGTATTTCACAATCATACAGTATACTTTTTTGATGTATAAGGATTACAACGCGACCAAGAACTGCATTTTCAAACCACCCCGAGCCGAGAAAAAGTTATCTTCCAAAAATGATAACAAAAAATTTTAAAATTAATAAACCAGTTATACAACATTCCAATGTACATTGTGTTAAAATGTGGATTCGATCTGATGATGGGTTTGTGAGATAATAATTCTTAAATGTGACGCATGGTTGAAACACGCTTAAAAATGGGCACTTTTTGTATTCAAACTGCGATAAAAAATATTAAAATATAAATTAAAAATTCCAAACTTACATGAAATAACGTAAGATAGAACGACGAAAATGATGATGTTATTGGATTTTATGTAGGTCTATTGGTTACTTCACAAACAACCTTCAAACTCGAGTATACATAATATTTTGGTCGACAGTAATTCTTTTTTCCGGGCGTAATGCTTAATTAATTTATCAGTAATAGTTGCCACACTTTTGTTTTTTGCATTTTGTGTTTGGAGAGCAGAGACCGTTTTTGGGTTTGGTAGTGTTTTGTAGAGCTATTTTGTCTGATAATGTGTGTTGACGTGGTCTGATCACCTACTCTATGTCACTGTGATTGTGTATTTGTAATTGTGATAGGATTTGGGTAGGAAGCGGCCGTGGCCTTATGTTAGTTACCATCCCGGCATTTGCCTGGAGTAGAAGTCTGAAACGATGGAAAACGACTTCCAGGATGGCCAAGTGAAACATGTTATCCCATAGTTGTCTTCCTCTTCTGTAGTCCATAACATATACCAGGTGATTCAGCTGCCCCTAAAAATATTGTTTTATGCAGCCCAACTAACGCGTGTTGTCAGGAATGTCGATATTTCTCTGCTTGCATCCCGTATGGCAATAATGCACTGCAAGCATATCCCGAAAACGATACTCAACACTATTGTTTTTCCCTCGTATTAGTCTGTAATCACATCGAGGAAAAAATAATAGAGTTCAGTATCGTTTGCGGTATATGCTTGCAGTGTACACCCTCTGTCGAAAAGTTCGGTGAATGGGTCTATATTACTAACGGATTGTTGGCTTACCTGAAACAGCCGTTACTATCCTTCGAAGTAATCCCCGTGGGTGGTTATGCACTTCTTAGAACGGCTGTACAAGTCCTGGCACAGTCCTCCTGAGGGATAGCCTTCAGGTGGGTCGTCACATTACGTTAGATGTCCGAAATGTCCGAAAGCCTCTGGCCCTTAAGGGCTTTTCGGCGACCCTGGACCCCGATACTCCATACTTTGACGCTTGACTTCGAGGTCGTACCTCAGGCACCAGGTCTCGTCACAGGTGACGATGGTTTTCAGGACCATTCCATTCCACGGAACATTCACCCTTCTCACTGCCACCCGTCGAACAGGTGTGCACGTTAGGTTGCATAAATTCACACTGCCGCCGGTCTATCAGGTGTGCAAGGCAGGTTGCATAAATTCAGGCGTCTCTCTTGCTTTCAATTTAGAGCTTTGACGACCCAAAATGAAGGCTATTCCTAAAGAAAACAATGCCAGGAGTTTCCAGGACGTGTTCAGTCGTTCTCAGAAGTGCATAACCATCCACGGGGATTACTTCGAAGGATAGTAACGGCGGTTTCAGGCAAACCAACAATCCGTTCGTAATATAGCCCATTCACCGAACATTTAGTACCATACGCGATGCAAGCAGAGAAATAGCGACCTTCCTGAAAACACATGTTAGTTGGGATGCATAAAACAATATTATTAGGGGCAGCTGATTCACCTGCTATTGATATTATTTTTAATCATATGTAATTCTTCTTAGGTAATTATTTTCCGTATGCCCCAGTAATTGATGATGATGATAATTGTTGTTTTTAGGGGCCTAACATCTAGGTTATCGACCCCTAATGGTCTGGGTGATAGCGAAAATGACAAGGAGATGGAAACCATAACGGAAACAAACCAAGATTGAAAATACACACAAAATGGGATGTATAGTGGAAAAAACTGACAAAATGGAATTTACACGGAAAATACTCACAAAAGTAATTTAGAATGAAAATACACCCTGTAACCTTACGTTCTCCTGGGGTTTTTATTAGGGCGTGGATGTATGACACACTAAGGACATTTCGTTGACATATGGCACTTCCATACACATACTCTCACCTTGTTCTACACTCCACATCAAGCTCTCTTTCTCTAATGTCAATCCAATTCTCCACATTTAATATCTGCCTCATCTTTCTAAAAAGTACTTCCTCTGTAGTTCTTCTCATGTACCAACAAATTTCAACATACATAACTTACATCACTCCTGCTACTGTCAATCTGAACCACAATGTCTCTTCTCTGCTCATATTTTTCTACCATCTCAATAGAACATTACAACAGATACTCTCGTACAAAATATTTCAGCATGGACTCGTTTTTCTTTTCTCACCCAATAATCATACTCAAGGAAGGAACTAACAATCTAATAAAATCACGGAATAAACTAATAAAAAACAAACAAGCATCATAAAAAGGACTTAGAAAATACACTTCACTGGCAAGGCCCCCCATCACCCCACGGCCATGAACTAGATATCTCTACCTTTGGGTAATGGACAGCACTCCCAGCAAGCGCCATTTTCTTAACCTAACATTTGCTAAAATATGTAACCATATATTACAGTACAAAATGCAGGTTAGAGTCAAAGAAGTTTACAAAGTGAAATTTAGATTTTAAATACTCACAAAATGCAATTTAGATTCAAAATACTTACAAAATACAATTGGGATTGACAATACTTACAAAATGAAATATAGATTGAAAATACTTACCAAATATAATTTAGATTCAAAATACTCACAAAATGCAATTGAGAATCAAAATACTTACACAATGCCCATCCTACAAAATGCAACTTAGATTGAGAATACTCGCAAAATGCGGTTTAGATTGAAAATACTTATAAAATGCAACTTACATTGAAAATACCTAAAAAATGTAGTGTGGATTCAAAATATTTACAAAATGGAACTTAGATACACAGGGAGCCAATTCACAAAACCAGTGCAGGAATCTGAAAGAGAAAAGGAAATATGATAAAAAGTAAATGAGGTCTGACCCCCAGAAGAATGAAGGATCAGGAAAAATGAGAGAAGGGCCAATTAAGGTGGGAAGGGAAGAGACTTCCTAGGCCTCGGATATCCCAATACCGTCGGGGTCGGAAGAGAACAAGAGTTGACCAAGTGAGGTCGACGGGAAAGAAGACGGAGAGGAGCCCGGCACAAGTAAGTGGAACCAATGCTGGACTCAGGTGGGGTCCCGTGGTCACCAACCCACGTCCCACTAGATCCGTGTGCCCCTCGGGGGGGGGGGGTCACAGAAAAATATCGACCTTCCTGATAACAAGGCTAGTTGGGCTGCATAAAACAATAATATTAGGGGTAGCTGATTCACCTGTTGGTTGGTTTTTCCCTGTCCCAGTAATTGGGATTATATTCTGATCACCGACTGAAAAGTTGGAATATCTAATTCACCTACACCGAAGTACACATGAATGATAAGCAAGACGACTCATGCCCCCAAATTGATTTAACAGCAACAACAGTGGCATCAAATATGGTGTAGTTATGATCATCGCGGAAATAAGTCCGTGTTGTATTGCTCAGGAACCAGTTGTCGCACACAGCCGCTTATGACTTAGGTAAACTGCTCCTATGTTCGTTCATTGCTCCCGGTCCTACATGGCGACATCACCATTTCAGTTGGATTTCAAATAGATTATACGTCTTCATCCTAGCCCTGAAACAGTGACTTCGGTGGCGTAGTCGGTAGCATGCTGAAATGCTATGTCCACGATCGCGGGTTCTAACACGGCTGAAGTCATCGGATTTTTAAGAGCGTTAAAATCCTTCAGTCCAGTGGTTTGGACTTCACGTAAAAGAACGATGTCGTATGGTCACGTAAAACGAATACCTTCCTTGGTCAGTTTCCCTGTGATTCTCCAGGGACTCTCACCTAGTGGCACGTGTGTTCTTGACCACTGTCTTCATTCTTTGAGGGTTGAGGACTTTTCTTTTCCCTGAAAGATGACCACGCGTCACCCCTCAAGCTGTAGGCCAATAGGGTTGGTCATTGGTTGCTTGGCAGGCTACGGCCTATCAGGGGCTAACACGGGGCTTGTTCGTTTGTATTATTATAAAAACATTATCATTATTATTATTATTATTATTATTATTACTATTATTATCATTATCAAACAGTGTTGCGTAAAGACGTCGTCTTAAAGGCACCTCGTATAGCAAGGAACGATGATGATAATTGTTTTAAGAGGCCAAACATCTGGGTTATCGGCCTCTAATGGTTTGGGTGATAGTGAATATGATAATGTAATGAAAAGTAAAACTAAAACTAACTACAAACTTACAACTAGAAGAAATGGAAGACAAAAGAAGAATCAGGTGAATAAAAGACAGGAGGAAAGGGAATGCCCTCAACCCTCGAAGAATGAGGATTGAGGTACTTGGAAGAAAGGAGAGCCATGGAAGGCAGATAGGAAAGGGTAAGACGAGAGGGTTCGCCCCAGAGGCAATGGAAAATGGTGAAAAATCCGGACCCAGCTCAGAAATCCCTTGGGGTCACCAAATCCCGAACTAACCAGCCGTGAGCCCTTGACGGTGTAGCACCATCCAGGCTACACCATAAGTGGTGAGGCTACACAAAACCTGCCTCCTTGAGGACCTTGAGAATAAGGTAGGAGATATCATGAAGAAAAAAGAAGAGATATGACCAGTCGAAGAACAAAGAATCAGGAAAGATGAGCCAAGGGCGAATTAAGGTGGGAAAGTGAAAGACTCCCTAGCCCTCGGATATCCTAATACGAAAATAACAAGAGTTGACCAAGCGAGGTCGACGGGAAAGATAACAGTGAGGAGACCGGCACATGTAAGCGGAAGAAATGCCAGACTCAGCTGGGGTCCCGTGGTCGCCAGCACACGTCCCACTAGTCGTGAGCCCCAGGGGGAAGCAAGGAACGACTCCATATACCTATTTCTCTCCCGTCGCCTCATGTGTCCAGTAGTACTTTATGATAGGTATGTAACCTACTGAACATAGTCGTATGGAGTAGCCTACCAAGTTCCACAGCTCACTGATCAGATGGCACACCACGTTAGCTTGCAAATCGAGCAATCTCGATCAGTAACCTGTGTTCTAGACCAAATAAGGAACTCAGTACTATTGTCTTACAGTATATCCAGAGTACAACGTTCGTTTAAGTGATACAGGAGAGTGCTCAATAGCTTCAACAATGGGATGAAGCACTCACTTAAAATGGCAAGGAAGTTACGTGCTGCCAATAAGACATGAGTGTGCGACAACAGATGGTCTGCATATCGCAGAATGCGGTCGTAACTCGCACTCGAGCTCAAAGTCGTTACAAAGGGCTGACGTCCCGTGATGTTGCATGTCTTATTTCCAGTGCTGTATTTAGGCTTAGGCTACCTTCGACAAACATATACATTTTAGAAGGTATTTGTTCATTGTTGCCTTCATAAATTATAAAATCATTGATCTATTAGACAGGCAAAATGTGCCTATTGATACTCCAAGATGCCGGCAACGTGGTGTTGGGGTAGCGCGCCTGCCTCTCACCCGGAGACCCCGGGTTCGATTCCCGGCTCCGTCAGGAATTTCAAAACTGACGTGATGGTTGGAACGGGGTGCACTCAGCCTCGTCAGGACAATTGAGTAGCTGTCTGACAGTGAGGCAGCGCCCCGATCACGAAAACCAAGATTAACGGCCGAGAGGGGCCGATGCGCTGATCACGCGTCACCCCAACATCTGCAGGCCAAATGGCTGGGCAGCGGTCGCTTGGTCGGCCTAGGCCCTTCATGGGCTGTATAGTGCCAGGGGTTGATACTCCAATATATGATCGGAAATCAAAACACCCTAAATCATAATACAAAATATCCTGGGCGACTTCGGTGGCGTAGTTGGTAGCATGCCGCCCCGGCCAAAGTCGTCGGATTTTTTAACAGCGTTAAAAATTCCTCAATATGCCCTCCTTCGGAGGGGAAGTAAAGCCGGCGGCCCATGTGATAGATTTATGGGATGTACAAGAAACTTCCACTAACTACAATTGTTTACTTATTATGTACACACAATTTGTCACCAGGCGAAACTCTCCTGCCCCTAATAGTTTGGGTGATAGTGAAAATAAAAATGATCAAATGAAACTAACTACTGACTTACAAACTAGAAGAGGAAATGGGAAACAAAGCGGAGAAGAATGTAAATAAAAGAAACGAAACGAAATGCCCTCAACCTTCGAAGAATGAGAATTGAGGGACGTGAAAGGAAGGACAGCCAAGAAAGACAGAGAGGAAAGGGAAAGAGTAAAGGGCCCTCCCCAATATTAGTGGGAAAAGGGGAAAAATCGGACCCTGGACAGAAATTCCTCGGGGTAGCCAACACACACACTCACCAGTCGTGAGCCCTTGAGGGTGTAGCAATATCCAGGGTGTACCGGAAGTGGTGGGACTACACACACCCTGCCTCCTTTAGGGCCTTGAGCAGAGGACAGGAGATATCAAGAAAAGAAAAATAAGGCTGACCCCTCGAAGAATGAGGGCACAAGAAATATGAGACAATGAAGGCGGGAAACTGAAAGACTCCCTAGACCTCGGATACCCTAATACCGTCGGGGTCGGAGAGAACAAGAGTTGACCAAGGGAGGTTGAGAGGAAAGATAACAGAGAGGAGCCCGGCACAAGTAAGTAGAAGCAATGCCAGACTCAGCTGGGGTCCCGTGGTCGCCAACCCACGTCCCACAAGTTGTGAGCCCATGGGAAGTGAATGAAGAGGGTACATGGGCCTGATAACCACTATGTGCAAAGGCTCTAAAGTGAAACAAATAGTGTCATCGTACATGAGACTGAGGAGTATACTGTATTAACCCGCGGGATGGACAGCTGAAGAAGAATGGTTGTATTTGCTAGTCAACATATTGCCGGTATTAATACATGTGTAGGTCATGGTGGATGCTGACCCCTTGCTGCCATTGATGATGAATGGGCAGCAGAGCGCACGACCTGCATTATAAAACACGACCGTGATGTAATCTGTTCACTTCTCTTGACTGCAAACAAGAAGAGTCTCATTCACAAATAGGTTGGTTGACCTCTCTTCATAACAAGCGTTGCCTACAGATTTCCCTCAAACTCAGGAGTAAAAGGTCACTAAATAATATTCCGAAAAATTAATCGTTATCCAAAAATGCTATAAGTATGGTGGTTATTTTTAGTGACTTCACCACACATTTATCAGTTTCGACGTCAACAATTATCATCTAATCCGGCTTTTTAAACAAACAAAAAAAGGACAATATTCTGTACATCTTTATATATATATAATTCTTCGACACGTGTGTATGTGACTGAACTCCTCCCGAACGACTGAACCGATTTTGATGGAATTTGGTATGTATATTAGGCTGGGTCCATGTATGGTTTAGATTCACAATCTGACCCGGTAGGTGGAATGAACACAATTTTAAAACCACAATTTACACACAATTTTAGAACCACAATAACAGTCAAAAACAGTCGTCATGGAAACCACTAGCCTTGGCCTTCGTGAAAGCTGATGTCTTTGGACGGTTTGTCTCTGAACGTTAGAGCCACCTGGTCGCAACCTGTGCAACTACCGCCATTACATACACTCCGCCCGTGGCGAAAAGTTGTGTTTTATACCAAAGGTGGCAGTGATGTCGAATTCTACAGTTTGTCTCTGCACGTTAGAGCGTTTCAAAGTCCCGTATGCGTTCATATACCATTCATCCGATTGCCATGAAACTTGGGTGATATGTTGAGTGAGCTCCAGGGAAGGTGTTTGGCTTAGTAAATCCATTTTACAATAGATAGCGCACGAATAGATTCAAGAAATGGGCGACGACGCGCGAAGCGTTTCAAAAAGGTCCCGTATGCGTTCAAATACCATTCGTCTGATAGCGATGAAACTTGGGTGAGATGTTGTGTACACTCCAGGGAAGGCTTCTGGCTTAGTAAATCAATTTCACATTAAGTAGCGCACGACTATATTCAACAAATGAGTGACGACGCGCGAAGCGTTTCAACAAAATTCCGTATAAGTTTATATTCCATTCATAGATTGAGATGAAACTTTGATGAGTTGTTGTGTACACTTAAGTGAAGGCTTCTAACTTAGTAATCCATTTCACAGGAGGTTGCGCACGAGTAGATTCAACAAATGAGCGGCGACGTGCGAAGCGTTTCAACAAAGTCCCGTATGCGTTCAAATACCATTCGTCCGATAGCGATGAAACTTGGGTGAGATGTTGTGTACACTTACTTGAGGGTTTCTAACTTAGTAAATCCATTTTACAATAGGTAGCTCACGAGTAGATTCAACAAATGAGCAACGACGTGCGAACTTTTAATCAAAGTCCCGTATGCGTTCATATACCATTCATCCGATTGCAATGAAACTATGGTGAGATGTTGTGTACACTTACGTGAGGGTTTCTAACTTAGTAAATCCATTTCACAGGAGGTTTCGCACGAGTAGATTCAACAAATGAGCGACGACGCGCGAAGCGTTTCAATAAGGTCCCGTATGCGTTCAAATACCATTCGTCCGATTACGATGAAACTTTGGTGAGATGTTGTGTACAACCTACGGAAGGTTTCTGGCTTAATAAATCCATTTTACAATAGGTAGCGCACAAGTAGATACAACAAAAGTGTGACGGCACGCGAATCATTTCATCAAAGTAACGTATGCGTCCATATACCATTTATCCGATTGCGATGAAACATTGGTGAATTGTTGTGTACACTCCAGGAAATGTTTCTGTCTTAGTAAATCCAGTTTTTAATTAGTAGCGCACGAGTAGATTCAACAAATGAGCGACGGCGCGAGAATCGTTTCCACAATGTCCCGTATGCGGTCATATATCTTTCATCCGATTGCAATCAAACCTTGGAGAATCATTGAGTGCACGCCAGAGAAGGTTTCAGGCTTAGTAAATCTGTTTTACAATAGGTAGCGCATGAGTAGATTCAACAAATGTGTGACGGCACGCGAATCGTTTAAAGAAAATCACTTATGCGTTCATATGTCATTCATCCGATTCCGATGAAACTTTGATGAGTTGTTGTGTACACGCCAGGGAAGGTGCTCAACTTGGTAAATCCATTTTACAATATTGGTAGCGCACGAGTAGATGTAACAAATGAGTGACGACGCGCGAAGCGTTCCAACAAAATCCTGTATGCGTTCATATACTATTCATCGATTGCGATGAAACTTTGATGAGTTGTTGTGTACACTTACGTGAAGCTTTCTAACTTAGTAAATCCATTTCACAGTTGGTAGAGCACGAGTAGATTCAACAAATGAGTGACAGCGCACGAATCATTTAAACCAAATCCCGTATGCGTTAAATGCCATTTATCCGTTTGCGATGAAACTTTGGAGAGTTGTTGTGCACGCTCCAACGAATGTTTCCAAATTAGTTCAATTCACGATAGTTTAGAGGCAGTTAACAGAAATTGAAAAAAATATTGTGTATCCAAAAGCACTTCAAGTAACAAAGTAACAACACTTTCTTTGATTGGCAGGACAACGTCTGCCGGGTCAGCTTGTTTATTATAAATTGTAAAAGAGGAACTTTGTTCAATGGCCTTCATTCTTTTTAGCTTAATCCACGAGTGCTCACCATACGGCTCACGAAGATATTGTAGGCTATGTGTTATTGTGTACATTTGTGTATTCGCTGACATTAGGCCACCAGTTTAATAGGAATTAGAATCATAAATAACAGAATAGTGTAGGCAACATCATTCCTGAAGCTCGTCATAATAATAAGAAGTCAACAGATCACAGGTTACCATACGTAAAATACCTTAATAATAACGCAAGTGCTTCAAACCGAATAAATTCATATATAGGGTGTGTCCTGAAAGTAGAGAGACTGAGTCAATTAAAAAAAAAAATATTGACAGAAATGAAACATACGCTCAATATACTTCAAAGTAGGACACTTCTGCATCCACACACCGCTGTCAGCGGGATTTCCTACCCTCGTACGCTTTCTGGAACGCGGCAACCGGAATGTTGTCGAGCTCCCTCGTCACGGTCTGTTGCAACGCTTCCACGGTTCCGTGACGATGTCCTTTTAGGGTGGTTTTGAGGTGGAGGGAAGAGGAAAAAGTCTGCTGTGGCAATGTCGGGACTCTAGGGAGGCTGAGGCATGGTTGCGTTGTTGAGTTGGGCCAGGTACGCCAGCACGTGGAAGGCTGTGTGGCGTGGCGCATTGTCATGATGGAGCCGCCAGGAGTTAGCGATCGCTGAGCGGACACGGACGATGCGTTTTCTTAGCCGTTTAAGAATCTCCACGTAAAAACCTTACTCTTTGGTTATTGTCCAAACAATTCTTCACTCTTGCCACATTTTCATCCGTTTAGGTGCTCGAAGGTCGTCCTGAACGTGCGTCGTCTTCAACTTCTCTCTACCCTCCCGAAACAGCTTGTGTCAGTCAAGGACACTCAATCTGCCCATGGCGTTATCACCGTAAGCCGTCTTGATCTTATCGTGAGTCTCTTTCCCAGTTTTGCCGAGCCTAACACAAAATTTGATGGCATAGCGCACTGTTTCAACAGACGAACCATGACACAGCGTGACGAGTGCACTTGCAGAGGTTATGGAGACGAGCGATTTACACTCCACTACAGCTGAGAACCAACTGTGTGGCTGGCTCCCAGCCTTCCTTACACCCCCCTCCCCCAACCCCAGGCGGAGAAGCCGCGGGCAGTCTGTGTAAACCTAATGTAATTTTTTCAGGATTAGGGAATCACCCATTACAATTTGGTACAATCGTGTTGATCGACTGAAAAGCATTACATTTCTATTACTAAGGCAACGTGATAAAGAAATGTGACATTGTGATTTTTATATTTTTTCTACAGTCATCTCTGACTCATTGGCGGCTGGTGCAGATATACAGTTGTGTGCTGCAACCCTCCAAAGAATAAAAACATTTAAAGGCGTAATTTATAGAAACACTCCCTCAGTAACACTCAGGAGGCTCTCCGCTGAGTTTTCCATACTGAACAAACTATAGTTCATCGATTTACAAAATGAGGCTATGGGATAGATAAGTTGGGAGTATTAAAAGACCTTCTAGTGGGAACAGCGGATGGCTTCCTCTATTTTTGTCCACCGTTTGCTATGAGCGATTCCCTTTAAAATGCTACCGCAGAGTCTAGAAGGAGCCACAGTACATTCTCATTTCGTAACAGTGCTGCCGCGGTGTGCTCGAGTGAAGAATTGCTGTGATGTCTTGGCCTGTGGTCGTGGCTGTTGTCCAAACAGTACACCTGTAAGGTTAGGCACGCATGCGCAAAAGACAGAGTTCATGTTTGCTGGCTATAAACGTAGAAATACTCTCTGAGCTGCGATCTACACAGACAGTACCGGACGTGGAATGGAGCGCATGACTAGTAGCCTACCTCGTTGTGAGGGGAGTTGATATTTTTCCAATTCTTTTACTGACTTCTCTTTAATGCGCTATATTTGATTGTAGATACTGTAATATTATTAAAGTAATTAATGTCGCCTCCGTAGCGTAGTGGTCAGCATGGTTAGCTGCCGCCCCCGGAGGTCCTGGGTTCGATTCCCGGCTCTGCCACGAAATTTGAAAAGTGGTATGAGGACTGGAACGGGGTCTACTCAGCCTCGGGTGGCCCAAATGAGTAGAGGGGTTCGATTCTCACCTCAGCCATCCTCGAAGTGGTTTTTCGTGGTTTCCCACTTCGTCTTCGGGGAAATGCCGGGATGTTGCCCTGTAAGGCCACGGCCACCTCCCACCCGCTTCCTTGTCTATCCATCCCAATCTTCCCCTCCCTAACCCTCCCTCATAAGGCCCCTGTTCGCTTTGCAGGTGAGGCCACCTGGGCGAGGTGCTGATCACTCTCCCCAGTTGTATCCACTACGACCAGATGTTCCCAGCTCTAGGACACTGCCTGTAGAGGCGGTAGTGGGGAGTTTCCTCGCTGAGTCCGTGGGTTCCCCTACCTGGACGGTAAACGACTAAAAAAATAAAAGTAGACTAATTAATTGTCAAATCAAATAATCTGCTGCAGCATTTCAGCACATATGGTGGAGCCGCCCCTGCTCTGACTACAGCCCTTGACTGTGTGACCCTGTGAGGAACGTATCAAGACTCCACTTACTTGCCATACGAGCTGTGGTGACCTGCATATAGGTAGGATATACACGGTATTTGCTCATGTAAATATTCACCAGGAGGCCGTCGCTTGTCCACCAACATGAGGGATAAACTCAAACACCTCACGGCACTCAGTTCAAGTGTTCCTTGGATGGCACGAGCAGCAAGATTAGCAGGTGGTGTTCAAGTGTTGCCACGTTCTTCACACTCGAAAACATTCCACACCAGTCGGTACAGCACAGTCACGATCTTAAACATCTGCTATTGTGAAATAGGAAGATATTAAGTATGGTGACGGTGTCGCGGGAGATGCGGACACAGAGTCATAGCCGGAGATTTGCGGAATGTAGGCTAGGCCTTTTGCTAACTGAGAAAGGAATGACAGGATTCCAAAAGTATTTCTATATCGTAGGTTTGCAGACACCACAATAATCAATAGGTCAATAAAACGGCTGATTCATTTCAGGCTTTGTACTGTCAAAACGATCAATTTGGCGTGTTTTAAATTTAACTATTAATAAGCAACGTTATTATTTATTTATTTATTTATTTATTTATTTATTTATTTATTTGAGTGGCGCCTTCCTAATTGGACAACAATCTCATTTATGCGGTTTCATTTCCAAAGATGAAACATTGAATATTGATATCAGTCCGTGAGGCTTTGAACAATAATAATACGACTTAACAATTAAGAATATTTGTGTTCGATAAACATTTGGTCGTCCAGGATGAGTGATAACAATAATTATTTTTAAATGATCTAATTATGACCTCAGTTAATGTTACAATAATGTGAATTATTTGTAAAGGAAATAAAACAGAAATTTAACAAGTAGTTCCGTGAAGAACTATAGAGCCTATTTTCATATAACCCACTTATGTTAATTGCCTCAATCAACATACAAAATTTCAGTTTGATTGCTGTAATAGATTCGTAGATATTGAGAACCGACTAAATATTTTGGATGGTCGCCATGTTGGATTTTCTATATGTAGGTCCTAGAGTAATGTATTGTTACATGAAGATTATTGTGTACGTGTAGCATTCAAACTTCAATCGCATGATTAGGACACGAGAAGTAACAAGGAGATTTTAAAATTTCGCACAGCTGCCATCTTGTGGTTATGGAAACAATTGAAATAAATTAGATGCCAGTGGATTGCCATTCGTATAAGGATTTACTGTACCAAGTTTCACTTCACTCGGATGGTTAAATTGCGTGAAACGTCCATGTGAATATTTATATTTCGCGTCGCCGCCATGTTGGATTTGTGTTCACCAGATTATTTAAAGTCCTATAGGTGAACTTAAGTTCATAGCCCCTATGAACATAAGAAAATTCAGTTTGATTGCTATAATAGATTCGTAGATATTCCGAACCGTCTAAATATTTCGGATGATCGCCATGTTGGATTGTTAAATGTATAGGCCATAGAGTTATGCACCATTAAAGGAAAATTATTGCGTAGGTTCATTATTCAAGCATTCACTTCGATCGCATGATTACGACGCAATAAATAAAAACTTAATTTTAAAGTTCGCAAAGCCGCCATCTTGAGGTTATGTAAACAATTGAACAAAATTAGATACCAGTGCATTATAATGTGTATAAACATTTCTTGTACCAGATTTCATTGCGTTTGGAACATTAAATCGCGAGAAAGGTCTATATAAAATTTTCAAATTCGCTTGGCCGCCATGTTCGTTTTGCAGTTAACCAGTTTTTGAAAGTCTTATAGATGAACTTCCAGTAGTGCCCTTTATCTCCGTACAAAATTTTATGGTGATACCGCTAATAGTTGCAGAGATATAGAATGCCAGTGAAATATTTCGCACATCCGCCATATTGTGGTTATGTAAACAATTGAATGAAGTTTGATGTCGGTGCATTACAATGTGTATAAACATATACTGTACCAAGTTTTATTGCGTTTGGTTAGTTAAATCGCGAGAAACGTCTATTTAAATGTCGAAAATTCACGTGGCCGCCATGTTGGTTTTGTAGTTACCAGTTTTCCAAAAGTCACATAGGAGAACTTCTAGTAGTTCCCTTTATCACCGTAATAAATTCCAGGGTGATATCGGGAATAGTTTCGGAGATATTGAGTGCCGGTGAAATATTTCGCACAGCCGCCATGTTGGATTGGTGAGACGTAACAAAATTTGAAGGGCACGTTTGGGGTCGCCCGGAGTAGTGCTATGAACTTACCGAGTTTCATTGAAATCGCTCCAGCCGTATAGATTTTATTAGGGGACACACACACACGCCTCACACACCCACACACACACACACGCACACACACACGGACAAAAGGTGATCTCATAAGCCTATTTTTTCAAAATTGAAAATAGGCTAAAATCCGTAAAAGGGAGCTTCAACAGATGAGAGGAGATGATGTTCATGATAATTGTTTTTAAGGGGACTAACTTCTAGGTTATTGGCTCTTAATTTTTTGGGTGATCTTGAAAAATGGAAATGAACCTATAAGTAAATCTAACTACAAACTTAACAACTAAAACTAACTACAGCATGCACACTAGAAGAAAAGGAAGAAAGGAAGATTGTAGTTTTACGTGACCGTTAATCTCGAAATCATGAACCACGGGACCTCCTTTTTACGTGGAATCCGTACCAAAGTACATGGCATTCGACTTTAGAAATCTCAAATGCACTAATACACTAGAAGAAGAAAAGGAAAACAGCAGAAGAATAAGGGAAATAAAAGAAAGGGGGAATACATGAGTTTTGAGGGACTTAGAAAGAAGGATAGCCATGAAAGGCAGATAGGAAATGGAAAGAAGAGAGGTTCGACCCCAAAGGCAATGGATAAAGGAAAAAAAAAACGAACCAAGTTCAGGATCCCGAAGGGTGTAGCACTATCCAAGGTGCACCAAAACCGGTGGGGCTACACACATCCTGCCTCCTTGAGGGCCTTGAGCAAAGGGAAGGAGATATCGGAAAGAAAAGCAAAAGGTCTGACCCCTCGAAGAATGAGGAGTCAGGAAAGATGAGAGAAGGGCCAACTAAAACGGGACTCCCTTGCCTTGGATACCCTAATACCGTCGAAGTCGGAAGAGAACAAGACTTGACCAACACCAAGACTTGGTCAACTCTTGTTCTTTTCCGACCCCGAAGGTATTAGGGTATCCGAGGCCTAGGGAGTCTTTCACTTTCCCACCTTAATTGGCCCTTGTCTCATCTCTCCTGATCCCTCCTTCTTCGAGGAGTTTGACCTCTTGTTTTCTTTTCATTATATTTCCTTTTCTCCTCTAGTTTTCTTTTCATTATATTTCCTTTTCTCTAAGATTCCCACACTGTTTTTGGTAATCCCCCCCCTCCCCCCCCCCCCGGTGTATCTAAATTCCCTTTAGCGAATCATTTGCATCTACACTCTATTTTGTAGGTATTTTCAATCTCCGTTGCATTTTGTAAGTCTTTTCGATCTAAATTGCTTTTTGCGAATACTTTCAACCTCAATTGCATTTTGTAAGTATTTTCAACCTAAACCGCTTTTTGCAAGTATTTTCAATCTAAATTGCATTTTGTATGGTGGTCATTTTGCAAGTATTTTGATTCTCAATTGCATTTTTTTGGATATTTTAATCTAAATTACATTTTGTAAGTATTTTCAATGTAAATTTCATTTTGTAAGTATCGTCCATCCAAATGAGTAGTTTGAATCTACCATACATTTTATAAGCATTTTCAATATAAATTGCATTTTGTAAGCATTTTGAATTTCAATTGCACTTTGTGAGTATTTTGTATTTAATATGGGAGTTCTTCATCTAAATTGCATTGTGTATTTTCAATTTCAGTTGCATTTTGTAAGTATTTTGAACCTTAATTGCATTTTGTATGTATTTTCAAATCTCATTTGCATTTTGTGAGTATTTTGAATTTCAATTGCATTTTGTAAGTATTTAGGCTCTACATTGCATTTTGTACGTATTTTGAACCTAACCTACATTTTGTGCGTATTTTTTCAATCTATTCCTTTTGTAAGTATTTTCCTTCTTAATTCCCTAAATTCCCATTTTGTGAGTCGTTTCAATCAGAGTTACATTTTGTGAGTTTTTTCAGTCTCACTTATTTTTAGCCTATTTTCATTTGTGAAAAAGATAGGCTTATGAGATCACATTTGTCCGTGTGTCTGTCTGTGTGTGCGTGTGATGGATTCGATTTCAATGGAACTCGGTAAGTTCATAGCACTATCCACGGCGACCCCGACCGTGCCCTTCAAATTTTGTTACGTCTCACCAATCCAACATGGTGGCTGTGCGAAATATTTCACCAGCATTCAATATCTCAAGAACTATTACCTATATCACCCTGAAATTGTGTGCGGTGATAAAGGGAACTACTAGAAGAGCACCTATGTGACTACTTTTGCAAATCTGGTAACTAAACAAGATGTTCAGTAAAGAACATATAGCCTACTTTCTCCTAAATGCATGGGTATTGTTATAACTCTTTGTCCTTTTCAAGGAGTATGATTGAATGTTGGTTGTAGTAGCTTGTTGAAATACAACGTGCTATAGGGATATTAAACATGAATATGAGGTGCCTTTTGCTAGTGCTACCTCTGTACCAAATTTCGTTCAATTCGGTTTCACCGTGTTTGAATTGATAGGGGGAATCGATTTGCACACATACTTGGCCACCATCTGCAAACTATTGGGCTGATGTTCTTGCAGTTTGGTCAGAATATGTTTCCCACATAAAGATATGGTGTTGCAAAATTTGGTAGAGACTAGATTATTAGGTTGGTCGTAATTACATTTTAGCTTTTAACATTTGGGTGGCCGCGATTACGTTTCCGTCAAGATAGCGGTGATATAAAACATGACACTGAGGTGCCCTTTGCTAGTGCTACCTCTGTACCAAATTTCGTTCATTCGGTTCCACCGTGTTCGAATTAATAGGGGGAATCAATTTTGACATAAATATGGCTGCCATCCGCAAACTATTAGGCTAATGACCTATTAGATTGGTCAAAGGATGCTCCCTCCATAAAGGTATTGTGCCCAACTCTAGGAATGGGTATTCCAAGTTTCAGACACCTAGATATCAAGGGAAAGGCTACAGCCGCTTTTGAAAGTTGAGATATTTGAATATCGCGCTACATTGCTTCTCGAAGCAATTGGAAAGAATATACCGCTAAGAGCATGTCAAGTGACGTAGCGAGTAATAGCAGAGGTCGAGGCTATTTATTGATTAAATAGTTAGCCATGGAGTAGAGACTTGAGACTTGGATCAGATTACTGGCACGGCCAAATGAAAGAGAATGCACTTAGTATCAGGTAAATCGGACCAGGGATACCAGAGATATGAGGATTTCCAGATATCAGCTGATGCAGCGTGACCCTGACAGTTTTGAATAAAAGCCGGCTGGCGCAGGCATGGTTAGCTCATTCCAACACAAGCACTTGCCGAGCAAGTTGCTGCTACGCTGAGCCAAGGCACATGGTTGCCGGATCTACGCAGAAGTAATTTTCAAAGTTGTGATAGTCACAAAAGTGCGGCGCTACGAAGTGGAACTTAGTAAGTTTCCGGCGAGGAGAATCACTGAGGTGATTGAATTTTTTTTCTACAGACATTAGTGGAAATATTTTTATATTTCTACATGGACATATGCTAGACTTTGTCTAGAATTAGTACTTTGTCACAGTCCAGTAATAACCTAATACTTGGATATTTAAATCCATTTCAGTCAGTTTTCATATTTGTAACTTAATAACCACTTCGATCTATCAGTACATTGAAGACCAGTCTATCACGGTGTTGTTCATTAGTCTACGCAGGGAAACTACAGGTTGCTTAGCGCATGGTAGATGGTGTGAAGCCATGCCCAGGGAACGATCTTCAGAACAGCCGTTGATTGGTTAGACTGTCAGTGTCTTCTTGTATTGATAAGATTACCGTGAGTTATGTTACAACTGACATATCTAAGAATAGATCACTTAGATCTGACCCCATTTAAACAAACTGTTATGGCTTTGATAGAAGCCCATATTAAAATGGAACAACAGTTAATTCAAACGTCAAGAGATACTACCACTATGTCTGACTAGACGGATTGTGGGTATATAATGGCAGCCGATACAAGGATTATACATGCTTGTCCGATAGGGCATGTCTATGGATAAATCTGGTACAGACCAGGTTCACTACGCTTCAAGACCATCAAGAAATGTAAGCCACATTTTGACTTTATATTATGCCTAGCTAATTGGAACAAACTATTTTTCGGCAGATGACCAACACATTTATTTTTCTTCGTATTTAAATCTTGCAATGATTTACGCAAGACATATTAGAGTTATTCTGAGTATTTTCAGCACTCAGAACAGTTTAGGATCGATGACCGAGCATAACGAACATTTATTTGAATATTTCATATTTTTGGGAAATCACGGTAATCAGCCGATGTAACTGTAAAAGTTAATAATTATTTTTGTTGAGGAATGGATATTTTTTCCATATTCAAAGGTTCGAACATGTGGATTCTCACATAATGAGATGATAATTAAATATATTTAAAATAATATAACAAATAATAATAATAATAATAATAATAATCCACAGATAATAATAATAATATTTTTTATAACTTTTCTAAATAATTCTTGGATATTATATTTTCTAATAATCATATGTATTGAGAGAGAGCCTATGAAGTAGTTTAATCATTTCTAGTTTGGAACAGGAGATTTTCCGAAGGAGAGTGGTTAGCGCAAGCCCGCATTCAACCAACATTTCAGTTCTGGTTGAACAATTAACATTTGCAATGAGCAAAGTATATTTTTCAGATAACACGGAGAGGCATGAAACGGGAAGCAAATGATATTTGTATCAAATAGGATATTTTTGTATTTATATAAAATCATGACGTAAATACACTCGAAAGTGAAATAAAGATTTTCATAAGTATGGTAAATTCACGGGTTGAACTGAATGGTCAAATAAAATAAACTTGTAAGTTTATTAATCTTCCAGTGTTGATAACAAGCAGAGGCTTGAGTTATTGTATAAATTTTGGGAAGAAAATTTATGTGTGTGGAGTAGTTGAAATGCCATTCCCAGGTGCGCATGTTTAAGTCGCAGGAATGAGGAGGTTTTTTCGAGCATCAATCAAATAGCAGGTTCGATGGCTCAGGTTTATAGAAGGAGTATTGGAACAACACATTTCGTCGTATGAATGACCCGAAGGTTATTTCTTAGAAACCATCAGTTCTTATTTCAACCTTGTTTACGAATTCCATTTAGACTTTGATTTTGCTAGAACACGGATTTGTCATGATAGTAGTTTATTCTTCTTCAGAGGAAGACCTTTGCCGTAGTTGTTGGAATATTGTGTTCTTACACAAATAATAGAATGGGCCACTGCCAATTAAAAATAATTCTTTAATCACGAATAATTTGAAGGATGTTTTCAATCCTAGTGCCATGAACTAAATGAATTTATAATGAAGCTGCAATTCTTATTTCCGCATTCTGTCGAAGAATTGCAAGTTGTGAAAGTTACTAAAATGGCCATGAATATAAATATTTTTTATAATAATGATTCCAAGTGGAAAATTGAATAGTTGAATGGTTCAACAATTTATTGATCAAGTTGATGATTCAGAAATCATATATTTTGTTAGGAACTTGAAGTTCATAATCGAGTCACTTCTCGAAATGTTTAATGTCAGAAGAACAATTAATTTTTGTTGTGCTTCGCACAGTTCTTCGATGCTATGCTCAAGGTCAAATACTTTTCAGATGTTATTAATATGTGTAAATAATTTGTGTTGATTCAGAAATAATAATATTTTTTTGACAATATTTTTTGAAACTGGAAAAATAAGTGAAAGTTAAAAATTCTATGAACATTTATTCTACGAGTGTTAATATTATCTAAAAATTCAAACAGTGAACTACGATATTTCCAGTAGAGACAATTAAATTTGAACTGGAATTAATCATAAATAATTTTGGAACACAGTCTACAGGACTATTAATCAGACTTGTGTTTCCAAAAAATAATTGTCAAATGTGTTTGGAAAATTTCTGTATATTGTGTAAATAGGAGTGTGGGTCGCCACACGTGAGTGATGCTGCTTTGAGCATTTTTGCAGTCAATTTTAAATTCAAAATAAAATGAGATAATTTTACTTGATGTGTTACGCCTAATTGAATCTCCTTCTATCCTTATTGTTGCATTGAGCCAAAAATCAGTAAAGCATTTTTTTCATTTGATGTCGTTTTTGCGATTTGCTTTAACCCATTTGGCGCTCCGGGATATTTTGACTCTCGTGCTGACTGATTATTGGTAAAATGCATATGTGGTCGTGCGGACTCCGGTCTAAACGGGCACAGTATGTTGTTGCAAAGATTGGTAGAGATCGGATGGTTATGTTAGTCGTAATTTGATTTAAGCTTTAAACATTTGTGTGGCCGCCATTACGTTTCTGTCAATATGGCGGCGATATTAATCATCACACTGAGATGCCCCTTGCTAGTGCTATCTCTGTACCAAATTTCGTTCCATTCGGTTTCACCGTGTTTGAATTAATAGGGGGAATCGATTCTGACACAAAGATGGCCGCCATCCGCAAACTATTAGGCGAATGACCTATTAGATTGGTCAAAGGAAGCTCCCTCCATAAAGGTATGTAGTTGCAAAATTTGGTAGAGATCGGATGATTAGGTTAATCGCAATTTGATTTAAGCTTTGAACATTCGTGTGGCCGCCATTACGTTTCAGTCAAGATGGCGGCGATATAAAACATGACCTTGAGGTGCCCTTTGCTAATGCTAATTCTGTACCAAATTTCGTTCCATTCGGTTACACCGTGTTCGAATTAATAGGGGGAATCAATTTTGACATAAAGATGGCCGCCATCCGCAAACTATTAGGCGAATGACCTATTAGTTTGGTCAAAGGATGCTCCCTCCATAAAGGTATGTAGTTGCAAAATTTGGTAGAGATCGGAAGATTAGGTTAATCGTAATTTGATTTAAGCTTTGAACATTCGTGTGGCTGCCATTACGTTCCAGTCAAGATGGCGGCGATATAAAACATGACACTGAGGTGCCCTTTGCTAATGCTACCTCTGTACCAAATATCGTTCCATTCGGTTCCACCGTGTTCGAATTAATAGGGGGAATAAATTTTGACATAAAGATGGCCGCCATCCGCAAACTATTAGGCTAATAACCTATTAGATTGGTCAAAGGATGCTCCCTCCATAAAGGTATGTTGTTGCAAAATTTGGTAGAGATCGGATGGTTATGTTAGTCGTAATTTAACTTAAGCTTTGAACATTTGTGTGGCCGCCATTACGTTTCTGTCAATATGGCGGCGATATAAAACATGACACTGAGATGCCCTTTGCTAGTGCTACCTCTGTACCAAATTTCGTTCCATTCGGTTTCACCGTGTTTGAATTAATAGGGGGAATTGATTTTCACACAAAGATGGCCGCCATCCGCAAACTATTAGGCTAATGACGTATTCATTTGGTCAAAGGATGCTTCCTCTACAAGGGTATGTTGTTGAAAAATTTGGTAGATATCGGATGATTAGGTTAATCGTAATTTGATTTAAGCTTTGAACATTTGTGTGGCCGCCATTACGTTTCCGTCAAGATGGCGGCGATATAAAACATGACACTGAGGTGCCTTTTGCAAGTACTACCTCTGTACCAAATTTCGTTCCATTCGGTTGCACCGTGTTCGAATTAATAGGGGGAATCGATTTTCACACAAAGATGGCCGCCATCCGCAAACTATTACGCTGATGACCTATTAGTTTGGTCAAAGGATGCTCCTCCCATAAAGGTATGTTGTTGCAAAATTTGGTAGAGATCGGATGATTAGGTTTGTCGTAATTTGATTTAAGCTTTGAACATCTGTGTGGCCGCCATTACGTTTCCGTCAAGATGGCGGCGATATAAGACATGACACTGTGGTGCCCTTTGCTAGTGCTACCTCTGTACCAAATTTCGTTCCATTCGGTTCCACCGTGTTCGAATTAATAGGGGGAATCAATTTTGACATAAAGATGGCCGCCATCCGCAATCTATTAGCCTAATAACCTATTAGATTGATCAAAGGATGCTCCCTCCATAAAGGTATGTTGTTGCAAAGTTTGGTAAAGATCGGATGGTTATGTTAGTCGTAATTTAACTTAAGCTTTGAACATTTGTGTGGCCGCCATTACGTTTCTGTCAGTATGGCGGCGATATAAAACATGACACTGAATTGCCCTTTGCTAGTGCTACCTCTGTACCAAATTTCGTTCGATTCGGTTCCACCGTGTTTGAATTAATAGGGGAATCGATTTTCACACAAATATGGCCGCCATCCGCAAACTATTACGCTGATGACCTATTAGTTTGGTCAAAGGATGCTCCCCCCGTAAAGGTATGTTGTTGCAAAATTTGGAAGAGATCGGATGATTAGGTTAGTCGTAATTTGATTTATGCTTTGAACATTTGTGTGGCCGCCATTACGTTTCCGTCAAGATGGTGGCGATATAAAACATGACACTGAGGTGCCTTTTGTTAGTAGTACCTCTGTACCAAATTTCGTTCCATTCGGTTGCACCGTGTTCGAATTAATAGGGGGAATCGATTTTCACACAAAGATGGCCGCCATCCGCAAACTTTTACGCTGATGACCTATTGGTTTGGTCAAAGGATGCTCCCCCCTTAAAGGTATGTTGTTGCAAAATTTGGTAGAGATCGGATGATTAGGTTAGTCGTAATTTGATTTAAGCTTTGAACATTTGTGTGGCCGCCATTACGTTTCCGTCAAGATGGCGGCGATATAAAACATGACACTGAGGTGTCCTTTGCTAGTGCTACCTTTGTACCAAATTTCGTTCAATTCGCATTCACCGTGTTCGAATTGATAGGGGGGGACAGACATTCCGAGTACACACACTCACACACACACAGACACACACACACACACAGACTCACACACACACAGAGACTCACACACACACATACACACACACACAGACAGACACACTTTTTTCGCCCTGTGTTGATCTCATAAGTCTACTTTCATTTTTTGCAAAAATCGAAAGTAGGCTAAAAACCAACATTGCGGCCAAGCGAAGTTGCGACTTTTAAATAGACGTTTCTCGCGATTTAACCAACCAAACGCAATGAAACTTGGTACAGTATATGTTTATACACATTGTAATGCACCGACATCTAACTTCGTTCAATTGTTTACATAACTTCAAGATGGCGGCAGTGGGAATTATTTCACCAGCATTCTATATCTCTGAAACTATTACCGGTATCACCATGAAATTTTGTACGGAGATAAAGGGATTACTGGAAGTTCATCTAAGAGACTTTCAAAAACTGGTTAAATACAAATCGAACATGGCGGCCAAGCGAAATTAATTTTTTTTAATAGACGATTCTCGCGATTTAATTATCCAAACGCAATGAATCTTCTTACAGCAAATGTTTATACACATTGTAATGCATGGTATCTAATTTTGTTCAAATGTTTTTGTAACCTCAAGATGGAGGCTGTGTGAATTTTGAAAATTAAGTTTTTATTTCTAGTGTTTTAATCATGCGATCCAAATCAACATTTGCATAATGAACGTACACAATAATCATCACCTAATATTACATATACTACATATATTAAAATCCAACATGGCGACCATCCGAAATATTTAGACGGTTCTCAATATCTATTAATCTACTACAATAATCAAACTGAAATTTTGTAAGTGTATAGAGGCTATTATCATAAGGTCACCTATGGGACGTTCAATAACCTGGCGAGCACAAATCCTACATGGAGGCGACGCGAAATTAAAATATTCAAATGGACTTTTCTTGCGTTTTAACCATCCGAAAGCAGTGAAACTTGATACGGTATATGCTTATACAAATTTTAATCGACTGGCACCTAATTCATTTAAATTATTTTCATAACCACAAGATGGTGGCTGAGCGAAATTTAAAATCCCGCTTTTATTTCTTGTGTCCTAATCATGCGATTGAAGTTGGAATAAAACACCTACACAATAATCTTCATGTAATAGTACATAAATCTACGGTCTATAATATAAAAATCCAACATGGTGACCATCCAAAATATTTAGACGGTTCTCAATATCTACGAATCTATTACAGAAATGAAACTGACAATTTGTATGTTGATAGAGGCAATTAATATTAGTAGGATATATGAAAATAGGCTTCTTCACGGAACTACTTGTTCGTTCTGGTTTCCATTTCATTGTCATTTTCGCTCTCACCCATACCATTAGGGGGCCGATGACCAAGATGTTAGGCCCCTTAAAACAACAATTATCATCATCATCATCATCGTCTCAGTGTTGCCTCACGAGGCTGACTATACCCTGTTCCAGCCCTCAGACCAGAATTAAAATTTCTTGGCAGAACCGGGAATCAAACCTGGACCTCCTGGGAGACAGCCAAGAATGTTAGCCGCTACACCATGACGAGGTAAGGAAAACAATAGCTGATTTGAGACCAGAATTCCACCTGTTTGCTGACTCAGGTTGGTTGATGATGTCAACTCAACATTTCAAACGATTTTTATAATGTTTGTGCGTCGCCTCCGTAGCGTAGCGGTCAGCATGATTAGCTGCCGCCCCGGAGCTCCTGGGTTCGATTCCCGGCTCTGCCACAAAATTTGAAAAGTGGTATGAGGACTGGGACGGGGTCTACTCAGCCTCGGGTGGTCCAAATGAGTAGAGGGGGTTCGATTCCCACCTCAGCCATCCTCGAAGTGGTTTTCCGTGGTTTCCCACTTCGTCTTCGGGCAAATGCCGGGATGGTACTGCCCCCGTAAATTGAATTATATTGAGACCACGATGGCTGTATTGGAAAATATGAAGAAAGTTATGGCTGTCATAGTTGTGACGTGGATATTCATGACGTAAGCACGGATGACGCAGACTTCATGCAAGTAGGCTGCTTGAGCTGAGATTCTTGGTGACGTCATAATTTTGTTCGAGAAAGATCTGAGATTTACGACGCAGTCGCAGGGAAACGAGGAATTGTGCTGAGGAAGAAGTTACGCGATTGGAGGAGAGACTCAAACCAATGAACGATAGTTAGGAGGGAGACGGAGATTACTGAAACTATCATATTTAATTACTTTTGGCATGCAGAATTGTGGAAAACTATTTTCAGTTATGGCATTGATTTGGAATTTTGAAGAAATTATTTTTGAGTTTTTGAAATTTGAAAATCCGTCAAGTATAGCCAAAGTTAGAACTTCTAGCGATGACGGAGAAACGAGCTATGGAAGGGATGGATACGCCCCTTAAGAAGTTGATAAAAGGTCTTGCACAGCAGAGAGGAGCTCTCATAGCTCATATATCAGTTCTGATACCGCATATATATTGCTGATGTTATAGTCGTTTTCGAGTGATAAAGTGAAACAAGTCGTTTTTAGCGTGTGGTAAAGCCAACCGCATCGAACGAGCTTCGAGCGCGCCGCAGTTCCATTTTACGGTGTTTGAAACTAGGCGAAGTTGAAACGCACTCATTTTCAAGTCTACAAGTTAACATATCAAGAGTTGACTAATGCCTTTAAGCTAATTCGATTGTGCAGTACTATATTAAAGTGTGTAGAAAGGTTGAACATTTTCAAGAATATAATTCGAAAGATATAGGCATTTTAAGACGGCAGACAAAAGTGATTTTCTCGCCGCCTGAGAAGCACTTTTAAAATATCACATTGTACGCTACGGCTGACACTGGCACTGCAACCGTGCTACTACATATTGCTTTTGATAATATAACGCTGCATTCTAACATGGAACAATATAATATGGCAATTCTTTCAACTATTATAACGGAAGTGGAGATGGAAGACTAAAGACTTTAATGCAATTGGGACATATATCGATGGAGTGAATTAACAGCATGGAACTTCGCTAATCGTCTTTCTACAAAAGCGAGCATGTAGTGAACATCCAACTACACTCATGCATCGTTGTCCAACGCTGAATTATTTCAAATGGCAGTGGAAACGTATTCATACTCCACAAATATGAATATTTCTACGGAAATTATTGCAATAAACTTCATGGCGAATTACTACCAGAACTTCAGGAACTATCAAGAGAGGCCAGGGTGGACCCGGCTCACACAGAAGAGTTTTGCCAGAAGGATGTCTATCGTATACACGGAGCAGTGCAATTTCCGGAGGAGGAAGCAGTTCGATTCTCCGAGGGCGCTGATTCCAGGTTCGAGGATGGAGCACATCTTTTTGGTGAAATGGAACCATCACCAGTCTTCTTTGGAAGATTTTCCTCTGGAACTTCAATCAACAGATAAGGTAGTCGTGAACGTTTCTTGTTTTATTTGAGCCATTTAGCGATGTCTGAGCAACCATTTTTCCCATATTTTTGTCCTATATATATTTTGCCCCATTTTCTTGCCTGATATTTCTGTACTCAGTACAACTTCGATGATTTATCCTTTTTCTACGATTTATTAAGACATTGTTATGTCATTGGCATAGTTAAATATTTTGGATCAGTTGAGACTGATAATTAATTTTCTTTCAGTAATTTGCATTTTTTGTAGTCACGGTTTGACTGTAAAGTTAATGATTTTCTATGGCAGATTTGAATTCAGACAGCGTGTCATTTTATTAAAGTAATTCTATTCAGTAAATTACTTTGACCAATTTTCTGTCATCCTCAAGAAAGAAGAATAATTAAAAGATTTTAGAGCGTTAAAATCTATTTCTGTATCGACGATCTTGGAAATACTAGTCGTTATATGAACATGATTGCAACATAGACATTTATCGTCAGTTATCGTCATTACCATTGCATTATAGACAATTTTATGCAATATGAACATTGATTACGATTTATTGAATACACGATAGTAATGAACATTTGATAGGAATTTTTCTCAATACTAGATTGGAACAATAATGTTTGCATTCCACAGTCTAATTGTATTCTATTCGACTATTTTGCAGTTTAGATGAACTTTGTTTGAAGATAGTATTTTTATACTACGATACTTAGGAGATATTAATCTCAATTTTGATAGACCAGAAAGGCGTGTATAATCGTATTTACTATTAAATTTAATTTTGTGATTGGCAAATTTTTACTTCATATCGATTCATGAATGAAACCCACGAAGGTTAAAATAAAATAACAGTTTTGAAACAATTAATGAATATAAGAATTTTTGAAGTGGAACTATGGATGTATAATCGTTAGGTCAGTGGACATGTAAAAGTCGCTGATGAATAATGCCCTTGAATAATTGAAGGAGGTTCCCACAGTAAGATTAATGATGTTGATGAGATTATACGTGGAGGTTTTGTGTATGGATTATGGAAGATTTTTATGCCATATATATTGAAATATATGATGAATTCTGGGCCTATTTTATGCAATTTGTGCATTTGAAGCGAAGTAATTTTCCGCTGAGTTTATTGTCCAGGTCCTTTGAAAATTAATCATGTGAAATTACTGTTAAAATTAACAAGAGTGATAAAAAATTTGAGATAACGATTTTGAATGGAGGTTACCGTCACTAATAATAATAATAATTATTAAAACTTATTAAACCTGGATTTATAACACTTAAATATAACTAACCTTCATTGGTCGATTATGTTAACCTGATTTGAGTAATTATCAACCGGATAAACGTGTGGTTTAATGTATTTCTAAAATAAATAAATATTATAAATATTGTAAATAAATTATGTAATTATCTTTAATAATAATTGGAAATGAAAGGAATTAAGAGAGGCGTGTATAGATTTTTCAATTGTCATTTGACAATATTATAAACAATTTGTAATTGTTATAAACAATTAATGAGCATTTGTTATAAACATTAAGAGTTTTGTTAATATACTCTCAGGAACGCTAATTATACATGTGGATTATACCATTAAACAAGTTTTGGGATTATTAGAGTAATCCAGTAACATGTGATTGAAGCATTTAAAAGATTTGCGTGTTAATATTTGAGTTGAGTTGAGGATATTTAAAGCGTTTGAAAAGGAGCTAAGCTCTGAAGTTACGAGCATATGCTAGCACTAGCCGAACAGGTGGGCCCGTTTGACGACGTGGGCATGCGACATAATGAAGGGTGGATCGCAGCTGGCCTGACAACTGTATGTTAGAGGCCAAGGTCGACTATACAACAGGCTTGCAGTTATAAATAAAGTGTGATGTCTATGAAAGAGGAAAACAATTGCTACGTGTCTTGTCCCAATTCCCTCATCCATTCCAAGTGTATTACTATTATTACGTTCTTTATAAGCAAGTGAAAGATAAAATTTTGTATGTAACGTCTACAAGTCCTACAGGAGGACATGATTATATTGACAATGGCTTCTGATTGCCAGCCACGTGTATTTTGTTGAGTTTTTGTTAAAGTCATTCCCTTTATGTGAAATAAATTGTTGTACAGTTTAAAGTTTCTTGTCTTCGTATTGGTTCATTTTAAATATCATGGTGGAGGTTATTGTGTGGGCATACTTTAAGTGATCCAGTTGGCAACCCATTCCCGAGATTAATTTGAAGAGGTAAGTAAAGGTAAGTATGAACCCCCGTATATTTTGGTGTGTTCCACAATAATTTCTTGTTAACTGCTGTGCTCTAATCTCGGTAGTATCTGTCAGTGCCATTTTCATTGATGTAGCTGTGCCGGTGCGTTTGATTATTGGCAATCCGATTGAGAGGGCGGATATCTGACAGCCTACTATCCGGATTTACGGGGACAGTACCTTCTGTAAGGCCACGGCCGCCTCCTTCCCTCTTCCTAGCCTATCCATCCCAGTCTTCCATCCCTTCCCATCCCTCATGAGGGATGCAGGTGAGGCCGCCTGGGCGAAGTGCTGATCACACCTCCCCAGTTGTATCCATCCCGACCATATGTTCCGGGCTCCAGGACACTGCCCATAGAGGCGGTAGTGGTGAGTTCCCTCGCTGAGTCCGTGGGAACCACCAACCTAGAGGGTAAATTGACTAAATAAAAAAAAAACATGTTTGGATTTTGTAGCGGTTAAACTACATTTTAAGCGTAAATAATTTAAAAATTAAATTGTGGAACGCCATTGGCAGGGGTAGAATTATTGATTTAATCTGTTGTTATCAGGCGAACCATCAGCTGTGTGACGAATACAGGTATAGTAAGTGTATCATGCATTACATGCCGCTTGCGGTGAACTTGATTAGAAAGCACGGTGATATTCTGCGATCTTCAGGCCAAGCTACACTTAAGACAAGTGCCTTTTTTGGTTGGCTCTTCGAGACGAATTCGGAATCAGGACAGAGAAGTGGCTCTCACCAAATAGAAGCCCACACACACAATGTCGGAAGTTCTCAGAAATCACGAAGCTGTACAATGCCGTGCCGTGTGTGCAGCTTGTCGGCTATTTGTGAACAGAAGGACGTTCGCATGCACAACACATTTTATTGCCTATATTTTGTCCCTGTCATGTTAAGTCTTATTTTATTTTCAAACGTTCGTCATAAATAGCCTAAGCACACCATACAGTCACCTGTGTGTGACTAAATACCCGAACCGTACTTTCCATAGACAATTATTGTTTCTCACCGAGTAACTGATTTAGAAAACCATAGGCTACTGTTTGATTTTTAATGTCTCTTCAACAAACTTCAGTAGATTATAATGATAATACTTACCCATACCATATGATACCGTCCACCTAATTGCGTGTTTGCAAACACGTAATGTTGGACTAAATACCCCAAATTTACTAAAAGTCGTTTAAATTACATGTTTTTCTTCTAGCATGTCCGAGTGTCATTTTGAATTTAAAAATCAATTTTACCAACATAAAATTTTAGTGTGCAAAAATCACTAGACAGTTATTAAATTCATATTTATTATACTCAGTGTTATTATAAGTTCGCGAGTGATCTACACATATATGGTTACCAAGGCAATAATGCACTCGAAATGGATCATTGCTATAAATAACATCAAATATTGCTGCTTCTTCTTTTTCTTTCGTTATTTCTTCGTCATGCCCGACTAAGGGGCGCACTTGAACTTATTCAGCTGACGGCATTGCCTTTCTCTTCTCCCAAAATTCTCTTCATCTTCTCGCTGTGGCTTCTCTTGCGATCTTCTGGCCAGGCTTTGTTGGTCATGGTGCTTGGGTGGTCTGCAAAGCGCTGATTATCGACTAATTATCTGAACTTAGCTCTGTCTACTACAATGTCATCTGTGATGCCTTCATAATATTGTTTCAAAATAATAATAATAATAATAATAATAATAATAATAATAATAATAATTTCCATGCATGATTCGATGTTTCTCAGTGTAGCGGAAGAACTTAAACCGTTGAGTTGGGTTTATAGGTAGTCGAATTAACTATTTTGGCTCAATGAGCTTTGAACTGCTTGTATAACCGGTAAGTCTCTACTATACATAATTAGTTTAAAAAATTTTGAAGCCATGGATTTTTCTCAAGTTAAATAAATACTGCAGCCATTATTCTAGGTCAGATCATTGTACATATGCACATAAAGATACTGTGAAAATTTTAAGCGGATCGGTGCAGTAATTTCTGAAATAATGTATTTTATTTGCAGAAAAATAAAAGTTGTAGGCAATGGCTGTTAAAGAAATGTTGGCAAAAGTAGACGAATAAAGTTTGGCAGATGTTTGCCAATGCTGACAAACTTTAGAAACCATTATCTCGGAAACAGATTAACAGTTTTGCTCCAAACTAACTTCCTGTGATATTTCAAAATGCAGAAAACCCAACACACCAGAAAAGATAAGATTGGATTTTTCAACCGAAATCTAAGTTAGAGCCACCTGAAGCTGGAGCCGCTGCTGTAATGATGATGATGATGACAATTGTTGTTTTAAGGAACCTAACATCTGGGTAATCAGCCCCTAATGGTTTGGGTGATAGTGAAAATGAAATGAAACTATACCTAAAACTAACTACATACTTACATACTAGAAGAGGGAATGGAGAACAAAAGTAAGAATAAGGGAAACAAAGACAGAAAGAAAGGAAATGCCCTCAGCCCTCGGAGAATGAGAATTAAAGGACTTGGTAGAAAGGAGAGCCAGGAAAGGCAGTTAGGAAAGGTAAAGAGGAGAGGGACCGCCCCAAAGGCAATGAAAGAAGGAGAAAAACTGGACCCAGCTCAGGAAGCCTTCGGGGTCGCCAACTCCCGAACTCACCATACGTGAACCCTTGAGGGTGTAGTACAATCCAGGGCGCACCATAAGTGGTAGAGCTACGCACACCCTGCCTCCTTAAAGGCCTTGAGCAGAAGGCAGGAGATATAATGAAAAGAAAACAAGAGATCTGAGCCCTCGAAGAATGAGGGATCAGGAAAGATGAGACAAGGGCCAATTAAGGCGGGAAAGTGAAAGACCCCCAAAGCCTTGGATACCCTAATACTGTCGGAGTCAGAAAAGAACAAGAGATAACCAAGGGAGGTCGAGAAGAAAGATAAAAGAGAGGAGCCCGGATCAAGTAAGTGGAAGCAATGCCGGACTCAGTTGGGGTCCCGTGGTTGCCAACCCACGTACCACAAGTTGTGAGTCCCTGGGCGACCGCTGCTGTAACCCATGTTCCGCTAATTGTGAGCCTCTGGGGTCGAACACATTACCAATTGAGATGCAGTGAACTAACATAAGCCGTAAATTAGTTTTATTGCCAGTTGTAAAAGCTATAATGAGCGGCATTAACGGCAGGTAAAGCGCACGAGCTACCGGTAAGTCTCAATAAATAAAGTAGGAGAAATTTATGCTTTTTAGTCGGTCAATACCATTATAACCTAACCCTAAAAAGAAATACACAAGATTAATTAATGCACTTGGACGACCAGTTTCGATCGTCAAGCGATCATCATCAGAACCCTTACACTATCTACATAGGTTAAGGTATTTACAATACAGTCCTTAACAAGGGTTTAAGACCATTAGCTTATTTCACATAAGAAATTCCTGGTCATACACTTTTGTCACAAATGTTTCCGTAAAAAAGTATTAGTAAACAAGTAGTTCCGTGAAGAACTATACAGCCTATTTTCATAATCCTACTCATGTTAATTGCCTCTATCAACATACAAAATTTCAGTTTGAAGGTTGTGATAGATTCGTAGATATTGAGAACCGTCTAAATATTTCAGATGGTCGCCAAGTTGGATTTTTATTTATGTACTATTATATTAAGATTATTGTGTACGTGAGGTATTCAAACTTCAATCGCATGATTAGAACACAAGAAGTAAAAACGAGATTTTAAAATTTCGCACAGCTGCCATCTTGTGGTTATGCAAACAATTGAAATAAAGTATATGCCAGTGGATTAACATTTCTATAAGCATTTAACGTGCAACGTTTCACTGTACTCGGATAGTTAAATCGCGAGAAACGTCCATTTAAATATTTATACTTCGCGTCGCCGCCATGTTATATTTGTGCACACCAGGTTACTGAAAGTCCTATAGGTGAGCATATGTTCATATTCTTAATGAACATTAAAAAATTCAGTTTTATTGCTGTAAAAGATTCGTAGTTATTGAGAACCGTCAAAATATTTCGGATGCTCGCCATTTTGGATTGTTATATGTATAAGCCATAGAGTTAAGTACCATTCAAGGAAAATTATTGCCTACGTCCGATCAGATTAAAACTTCATATACGCATTAACAATAAGTTCATTTAAGACGTATTAGAGTTTCATTACGATCCGATTAATACTTTTAACGTAATGATCCTTCTAAGTGACCGCTCCGTGAACTTGGTAAGAAAACCCGGTACTTTTTTTGTTCAATCTGCTATAAAATTTTAACGAGCTACAATGCAAATATTTACTCTATATCGTTAAACGACAAATAAAACAAGGAAATTTTTGGTGTAGGTTGTTCTTATGTAAGACTAAGGGTAAAGGTTTTATTGGCCTCTAAACTCGAGTATCTATACTTATTTCCCCGACAGTAGGTTCATTATTCAAACTTTCACTTCGATCGCTTTATTACGACACAAGAAATAAAAAATTAATTTTAAAATTTCGCACAGCCGCCATCATGAGGTTAAGTAAACAATTGAACTAAATTAGATGCCAGTACATTACAATATGTATAATCATTTACTGTACCACATTTCACTGCGGTCAGAGAGTTAAATCACGAGAAAAGTCTATTAAAATGTGTCAAATTCGCTTGGCCGCCATGTTCGTTTTGAACTTTACAGGTTTATGAAAGATACATAGATAAACTTGTATAGGTACCCTTTATCACCGTACAAAATTTCAGGGTGATATCTGTAATAGTTTCGGAGATATAGAATGCCAGTGAAATATTTCGCACAGCCGCCATTTTGAGGTTATGTAAACAATTGAACTAAATTAGACTCCCGTGCAATACAATGTGTATAAACAATTTTTGCACCTAGTTCCATTACGTTTGGATGGTTAAATCGCGAGAAAAGTCTATTTAAATGTCTCAAATTCGCTTGGCCGCCATGTTGGTTTTTTAGTTACCAGGTTTTTGAAAGTATCATAGTTGAACTTCTAGTAGTGCCCTTTATCACCGTACACAACTTCAGGGCGATATCGGTAATAGTTTCGGAGATACTGAATGCTGGTGAAATATTTCGCACAGCCGCCATGTTGGAATGGTGAGACACAATAAAATTTGAAGGGCACGGTCGGTGTCGGCCAGAATGGTGCTATGATATTACCGTGTTTCATTGTAATCGCTCCAGCCGTTTAGAAGTTATTAGGGGACACACACACACACACACGCACACAGACAGACACACGGACAAAAAGTGATCTCATGAGCCTTTTTTTTATATATAAAATGAAAATAGGCTAAACATCAAGCTTTTCTACCGACGGATAAATTTGTGGACACTAAACCAACTCGTTTATCTTAGTATTATATTTTTTGCAAAAAGACGCGTTCACTATATGATGTCGAACGTTTTGGAATACGCAGTAACATTTCTAAAACTCTGTTTATCATTTTACAATTTTTCGGCACTTCCTGAAATATTCAATACATTAATGAAATACCGACTGATATTTACGCAAGGCTATCTGTTTTAACAACCAATTAAGCCACACAAATCGGAAGTTCCACCTGTTGAGTGAAACCTAAACTAGCTATTGCTGCATGTTTGGTTCGGCTAGCTTGGTTGGTCAATTGGCATTTAGTCAATTTTTAATATTTTTCAAAAAATATGGAAAAAGTTGCAAAATGATAAGAATTTTTTGGGAATGTTACTTCAGATGCCAAAGCGTTCACCGCATTCATATAGTTATGCAAAAATATTAAAATTAAGATAAACAACTCGGTTTAGTGTCGACAAATTAATCCGTAGGAAGAATAGCTTGATTTTTGAAAATCGAATTATCTATAAAAAATTCGTTATTAAAAAAGTAGTGTTAGTTAGTTTTTGTTATTTTAAGGGGCGGAACTACGAGCTCACCTGCCCCTAAAAAGTAGTGTCTGAGTATAATGGTTTTTCATAAAACGATTCATACCAGGTAAATCTATTTTTGAATAATCAGAGAAATATTTGTGACGAAAGTGTATGACTAGGAAATTTTTATGTGAGCTAATGGTCTTTAACTTTTGTTAGGAATATATTGTATGAACACATTTAGTTTGTTGTAAAATTTCACAATTTGTCAAGATTTTTACGTTTCATGTAATTTTTGTTATGATATTATTGACTTGCAGATTTGCTTGGTGTGATAATCTGCTGTTGTTGTTGTTGTTTATTTATTTATTTATTTATTTTGGGGCTTTGCAACATCGTGGTTATGTAGCCCCGTGTACTTGGGTGTGTGTAGAATTTGTCTGATAACCTGTGTTATTGTGATGGCTGTACTAGTGTACGTAGTTGCAATTCAGATGAGGATTGAGAAGAAGGCGGCCCTGGCCTTAATTTGTTAACCATCCTGGCATTCACCTGGAGTAGAAATTGGAATCCATGGAAAACCACTTACAGGACGGCTGAAGTGGGATTCGAACACTCCTTGTCTCAGGTTTGCCTCATGAGGCAGAGTGTACCCCGTTCTAATCCTCAGAACAGAGCCAACCCAATAATGCTCTTACCAACTGAACTCTCGATGATGAGGTGAGATTATTTCTTTTTCTATGTGGCGGATAGTTGAAAGTTTCTTAAACAAACAAAAATATGTAAAATTTAAGAACAAAAAAACAAAAGGAAGAAACTTGAATCCAGAGATCATTATCCATTTCTTGGAGCATCACATACGTACCTCACAAGCAAACTGCAATGACCTCAGGTATCGACCCCACGTCCCCAAGGTCCATGAACCGGACCACCCTACTAGTTTTACCAGTATTTCTTTCTATTCCTAGAAGCAAGCAAACCACCCAACTTCATTCCCGTTAGCGAAGAACGGGACTAGGTGATTTGAATATGTTAAAGTGACAATAATTATGCCACCTATAATTTTTCTCTGGTAATGCTTAAACCAGTAGTAACCATCACGATAGTAATACCAGTATCTCACCGACGCTGTTCCTCCTAACTGACGCATATTAATGAGTCGTATAGCATTACAAAACTGCATTCTTGGCGAAGTTGACATCAAGCAAAATATATCCGTTTTCTAAGCCTAGAAACCATAATTGTAGGCAGTGTTACTTGGTTGGGTTGGTTCTTCAGTTTAGGGGCTGCGACAACGTGGTCATGTAGCCCCGTGTACTTTGGGTGTGTGTAGAATCTGTCTGATAACCGGTGTTAATTGTGATGGCTGTATTAGTGTGTGTATCTGTTGCTTAATTCAAGTAAGGACTGCAACTTTGAATTTTTCAAATAGTTCCTACTTTTGCCCCCAAACGCCACCGTCAACGATTACTAGGCCTAGTTCAGAACTTAGCTACTAGACGCCACCGCAGTCGGCTCTTGGCAACGAACGTAGTAACCAAGAGCGTTGTTTACATTCCTAACCTATACAATTTAGCTTCACACAGGTGTAATTAGTGGAAGGTTCTTTAACATACAAGTCTAATAACTTGGTAATGATAATTGTTGTTTTAAGGGGCCCTATATCTAGGTTATCGGCCCCTAATGGTTTGGGTGATAGTGATGATGAATATGATTGATGATGATGCTGATGATGCAGATGATTTTTTCGCATAATTATTATTATTGATTAAATTGTCACAAATATACACATTTTACAGAATTCAGCAAAAATTATACATTTTATGAATTTCCTTACAATTTCTACTCTTTGGTTTAGCCTGTTAATTTACAATTATTACATTATATTATTAGTTAGGCTATTACAATATGATAAATACATGTCGAAATAGGATATCAAATTCATACAGAGCAGGAAGAGACTAAAATAAACGACTAGCCTAGAAGTTTACATACTAGAAGAAGAAACGGGCAAAGAAAAGGAATAAGAGAGACAAACGACAGAGAAAAGAAATGCCCTCAAACCTCAAAGAGTGAGGACCAAAGGACTTAGAAGGTAATAGAACCATGAAAGGCAGATATGAAAGAGAACGAGGAGGGGGTCCATCCCAAAATAAATGGTAAAAGGGAAAAACGGACCTAGCTCAGAAATCCCTCGTGGTCGCCAACTCCCAAATTCACCAGCTGTGAGGCTTTGAAAGTGTAGCACTATCTTGGTCGGGCTACACACAACCTGGCTCCTTATGGGCCTTGAAACCGGGTGAGTTAGTCGTGGTCGTTACGGCGTAACTGCAGGCAGTCGCTCACATCCGGGAAGCGAGGAGATTCGAATCCCCCCCACCGGCAACCTTGAAGATGGTCTTCTGTGGTTTCCCATCTTCCTTCCAGACAAATGCCGGGGTTGGACCCTAACTATAGGCCACAGCCGCTACCTTCCAGTTCCCTGTCCTTACATTCACAAATTTCTCCCCAGACAACACTCCACACAGACAGTACGTGTAGCTCACCCCTTGGGTGTCCACATAGAAGCAGCTACAAACTCTGAAGAGCTGAACATGTCCTCGGACACTCCCGGCACTACAAGTCATACGCTAAAAAAAAGGGAGGGGGGGGGGGAGTGGGGCCTTGAACAGAGGGCAGGGGAAACCATGAAAAGAAAAGAATAGATCTGACCCCTCGAAGAATGAGGGATGTTGAATGATGAGAGAAGGGCCAATTAAGGCGGGAAATTGAAACACTCCCTAGGCCTCGGAGACCCTAACACCGTTGGGGTAGGAAGAAAACAAGAGTTAACCAAGGGAGGTCGACAGGGAAGATGACAGAGAGGAGTCTGGCATAAGTAAGTGTAAGCAATGCCGAACTCGGCTGTGGACGCGTGGTCGCCAATCCACGGCCCACTAGATGTGAGACTCGTGGGGGAAGTGGAGGAGGACACAGTTTGTATACTTGGGTGTGCCTAGCGTATCATTACATCGGCTAATACATTGCTCAACAAAAGTTTGGAATATATATATATATATATTTTACTTCAATGAATTCTTATAGTAAACCCATTCAGTATTATACAATAACTAGCAACCCGCCCCGGCTTCGCCCGGGAACAGCTTTGAATGTGCAACGATTTCTTGTCAGACCTAATTTAAAAATGGCGAGAAGCATGAAACACAAATCCCCTTTCCGTCCAATCTAAAAACACTTATAGTGGACGTTGTATTGAAGATAGAGATATGCTCTCACGGACTTTTTTGTAGAACTTTTCATGCTGAACAATTCTTACGCTCATTGTATATAGATATTTTTAACGGTTTGTCCAGCGTAAGCTTAAAAAGCGCACGGACGCCATGTTTTTTTTTTTCTACCTTTTCACTGAAATCGTAACTGCTTGGCTTCCTTTGATCATAAATAAATTATTTTCTACAGAAACCTTCCTCGAGATATCCTTTACAGAATGGTGAAACCGCATCAAAATCCATCTAGTGGTTCTCGAGATTACCCATGACATCCAGGAATCGGGGACTTGGTTTTATACCAAGTAGAGACTTATTAACAAACTAAACATCAGTCCTTCTGAAGACAATTATTACAGTCGTGGTTAGATAACAATGATAACTCGCTTCTAAATGTCCCTTTTGAAAACAATAACATTGAAAATCTGTATCTCATGATGATCAGTATCAGTCTTTAGTAGTCCTCCCCACACACGGAGGAGACATGCTCTGAATGAGACCATCAAGTTATCTTGGGGTAAGAGGTCCCACTCCTATATGGCAGCGTCAGCATGCAATTGATGGCGGTAGTCCAAACTTTTGTTGAGCGGTGTATATGCACTCCCAGGATGTGACAACCGATGGATCGCAGATTGACAACCATGTAGCCCAGCTAATCCTGGCATTACTTCCCCTTACCTATCTTAACATACATCTTTCGTCTTCTTCTCGAACCCGAACCTACTGGGTGACAGCCAAGAAATAATGCTGGTTGGTTGGTTCCTCAGTTTAGGGCAGGCTGTTCCAGCCGAGCTGCTCGCCAGGGAGCAGATGAGTACTCGCCGCCTTTCGTGAGTAATCCTGCAACTTGAATACAGCTCTGCTGTGGGGTCTGCCGTCACTGCCCGGTGGATACATCAACATTGGCAGGAAGCCCATGGACTAGTGTTATGACTTCGCCCAGTGACGTATTGACTATCACCCCCAGTCTCTCTCCAACAGTGCTCCGAGCATCACTGCTGAGTACTCGCGTGTACGCATACTCAAACTCGTGGATTTGGAACAGACTGGTTTAGGGGCTGCAACAACGCGGTCATGTAGCCCCGTGTACTTTGGGTGTGTGTGGAATCTGTCTGATAACTGGTGTTAATTGTGATGGCTGCATTAGTGTGTGTTATATGTTTTTCATGTCTTGTATTACCCTACCAGGGAATTGTTACCGCTAGACGTGGAGCAGGCCTGTTGTGTATACATTCCGTCATCTCGCCTCGTTATGGCTGCAGCGAGCGGTTGCGGAGCAAGAGGGGGAACGCATGTGCAGTCTTACAATGAGAACACACCGCACAGCGCACGACCCAGCACGAACCATGCACACAAACGACATGCGATGAGGTTTCGCTGGCGACGACTGCACGTCCATCGCAGGCGTGTGGCTGGACGGAGCGCATTAGTTACGAATTCCGCCACCGGCAACAATTCGCTGGTAGGGTGGTAAGGACTGCATACATTGGATTTTCATGTAGTTCCAACTTTTTCTACCAAACGCTACCGTCAACGACCAACTAGTTCTGCAATTTGTTACTAGATGCTACCGCAGTCGGCTCCTGGTGACGAACGTTGGAACCTAAGAACGTTACTCAAAGATAACCTATCATATAGCTTCAAACGGGTATAATTAGTGGAAGGTTCTTTAACATGCCATAAATCTATGACATGGGACCACCGGCTCTACTTCCCCTCCAAAGGAAGTCATACTGAGGGATTTTTAACGCTCTTAAAAAATCTGAAGACTTCGGCCGGGTTTGAACCCGCGACCTTGGGTATAGAAGCTCAGCATGCTACCAACTAAATAATGCTATTCGCTAAACCAGGAGGTGGACTTTCCCGGTTGAGAATCTGTAAATGGTTTCAGTGCGCACGCCCATACCTCATAATAAAGAAACGAGCTTATTTCAAAGCATGTTTCTCCAAATTACTCCAGTTTTGCAGCCAAGCCCAGATGTTCCACCTGCACGAGTCCCACCCACAACATGGACCGCCGCGGGGGAGAGATGAGGTAACGTGTCGCCTAGTAACGGCATCACCCATTGTAGAGCGAGCCTTCCCTGCAATTACTAGCACAATTGCTATCACCTGTCAGGGCGTTAGAAATGAATGATTTATTTTATTATTTCCCAGAATATGAAGCATCTGCATCTTCAGGTGATAAGTCATTAACCTTGGAACAGTGTGGTGATACTCCATAAGATATTCCCATAAGTTATACCTAGTTTGACACCTTTGATATAGCCGCTTTGCGATATCGTGGTGGAATTCACCTTGGAACTGAGCACAATATTACAATAAATTTTGAGGCCAGCTCACTTCTATACCATTAATTTCAAAGCATTGAAACTTCACACATGCATTTAGTGATATCTCCTCAACCTAAGGAAAGAATATTGCTTTGATTCAAATGCCCAGTTTATATAATAATAATGATGATGATAATTGTTGTTTTAAGGGGCCTAACATCTAGGCTATCGCCCCTGATGGTTTGGGTGATCGTGAAGATGAAAATGAAATGCAAACTTAAAACTAAAACTAACTACCAACCTACATACTAGAAGAAGAAATGGAAAACTAAAGGAGAATAAGGCAAATAAAGGACAGGAGAAAAAGAAATGCCCTCAACCCTCGAAGAATGCGGATTGAGGGACTTGAAAGGAAGGAGAGCCATGAAAGGCAGATAGGAAAGTGAAAGAGGAGAGGGTCCACCCCGAAGGTAGGGGACAAAAGGGGAAAACGGACCCAGCTCAGGAATCCCTCGGGGTCGCCAACTCCCGAACTCACCAGCCGTGAGCCCCTGAGGGTGTAGCATTATCTAGGGTGCACCAAAAGTGGTGGGGCTACATACAGCCGGCCTCCTTGAGGGCCTTGAGCTGAAGGCAGGAGATAACAGGAAAAGAAAAAGAAGGCTGACCCCTCGCAGAAGGAGGGAATCAGAAAAGATGAGACAAGGGCCAATTACGGCGGGAAAGGAAGAGACTCCCTAGGCCTCGGATACCCTAATACCGTCGGGGTCGGAAGAGAACAAGAGTTGACCAAGTGAGGTCGACAGGAAAGAAGACAGAGAGGAGCCCGGCACAAGTAAGTTGAAGCAATGCCGGACTCAGCTGGGGCCCCGTGGTCGCCAACCCACTTCTCACTAGATGTGAGCCCCTGGGGGGACCAGTTTATATAAAATGAATTTTAAATATAACATGAAAAATTATTTTTAAGAATGTTTTAATCTCGTTAGGTACACTTTTCTCTCAGAAACAAACAGAGTGCAACTAAACTGCCCACATATGTTGTATACTCTTAGATTTACACAGTAGATGACAGATTTCATTCATTATCTTATTATTTGGTCAATTCAAAAAATATATATTTGATGTATCGAATTTTGGTAATTTTATTGTAATACAGGGACGGTGCGTCATTAAGGGCCGAACGGGCCCTGCCCACCCAAGGCCGTTAGGCAGCATTGCAAAGAATTTGTTTAATTAATGCTTTTTAAAATTACTTTATAATGCAGATACTCAACTTAAAACAAGTGTTTTACCCTTCTAGAGAATTCATTATAAATAACTCATCCCTAGGTTAAGATCCTGACAGGCTCGTACGGTGTATCTTCATAGCGAGGGCCGGTCCACAGAAAGCATCATGTAAAGTATATGGCTTGATGGGCCAGGTGAGGAGACAGTGGACATAGCACAGTCTTGCACGCGAATTCTTCAGTGCTATGAAAGGAACTTTCTTTCTCTCTCAAGGGCCAGCAGACTGGGCCCATAGCGTTGCTTCGAAGCGAAACAGAAGATCTCTTCATTTCACTTCCTGCTTCTGTCTGTTAAATACTGGAGAAGGGTACACCCCACCCCACGCCCTTGAACAGGTATTCAGCCATTGTTTGCAGCTTTCTGACATTAGACAAAACTATATTCATGCATTTTCAGTTGTCTGAAGTTAATTTCTACTGTATACATGTGTTTTTAACTTTTGTGGCACGGTACGTAGTTATTTAATATGCCGATTGTTGTAATATCTAATATTTTGTAGAGCTTGATATCAGTTTATATGCAGTTACTGTATATTTCACCTATTGTGTTTATAATGACCCCATGCATACCCTTAAAACATTTCATGACAATGAGTCCAGCAGTTTCTGAGGAACGTGTACCTGAATGTTAAGAAAACTTAAGTTACGGTAAATGCGAGAAAACCAAAGATATGCTCTTCTGACACATACCAGCCTGTCAGTTGAGCACCATGATTAAACACCAAGATACAGGCATTTAGAGGCCCAGAAGGTGCAAAAATCATATGCCAGGTTAAAAAATAGACCTTCCCTCACACATTTATTTAAAGAAAAAAGGGGGAAAAATACAAAGGTGTTTTCATCCCTCTACTCTACAAGGTATCCTTAAGTGTCTTTAGAAGTTGTCTGATAACCTGTGCCACTATCATGTCTGTACCAGTGTGTGCACTTGTAATCAAGGTAGGATTTGAGCATCAAGCGGCTGTGGCCTAAGTTAAGAACCACCCCGGCATTTGCCTACAACACAAGTGGGAAACCACGACTTCCAGGATGGGGGCTGTTCACATATTACGTAATCATTTTTGGTTCCCCCATCTAATCACGCGTGTCATCGCATCCCCCCTGTATAACGTAATCGCAAAACAATACCCAATATTTTCTGATTTCTCACGATATATCCGCATAAATAAATGAAACACGAAACACAATGTCAGAGACATCAATTACTGTAAATATTAAACTCTACAGTTTCCTGAGGGGCTTCAGGGGCAAAAAATCACAAGAAATGTAGGAACAATTGACGAAATACCTACTTTATTTTTCAACTAAAATATTGTTTGAACCTCTTTCATGATCTGAATAGAAGTATTCTTTGAACAAGGCAAGGCTCGTGTTATGTAAAACAAAAATGACCTTTACGTTCAACTTAAAAGCTAAGGCTTCTGCTAATATTATGAGTACTCATGATAATATTGCCTCTATCAACATACCAAATATCAGTTTGATTTTTGTGATAAATTCGTAGATATTGAGAACCGTCTAAATATTTCAGATGGTCGCCAGGTTGGTTTTTTATTTACGTCCTATTACATGAAGATTATTGTGTACGTGTGGTATTCAGATTTCAATCGCATGATTAGGACACAAGAAGTAAAAACGAGATTTTAAAATCTCGCACAGCTGCCATCTTGTGGTTATGAAAACAATTGAAATAAATTAGATGCCAGTGATTAACATCTGTTTAAGCATTTAACGTGCAAAGTTTCACTGCACTGGGATGGTTACATCGCGAGAAACGTCCATTTAAATATTTACACTTTGCGTCGCCGCCATGTTGGATTTGTGCTCACCAGGTTACTGGAAGTCCTATAGATGAACTTATGTTCATAGCCTCTATGAACACAAAAAAATCAGTTTGATTGCTGTAAAAGGTTCGTAGATATTGAGAACCGTCAAAATATTTCGGATGCTCGCCATTTTGGATTGTTATATGTATAGGCCATAGAGTTTTGTACCATTAAGTTAAAGGAAAATTATTGCGTAGCTTCATTATTCAAACTTTCACTTCGATCGCTTGATTACGACACAAGAAATAAAAACTTAATTTCAAAATTTCGCACAGCCGCCATCTTGAGGTTATGTAAACAGTTGAACTAAATTAGATGCCATTGCATTAAAATATGTATAATCATTTACTGTACCACATTTCACTCAGCTCAGAAGGTTAAATCACGAGAAAAGTCTATTAAAGTGTTTCAACTTCGCTTGGCCGCCATGTTCGTTTTGTACTTTACAGGTTTTTAAAAGTTACTTAGATAAACTTGTAACAGTGCCCTTTATCACTGTACAAAATGTCAGGGTGATATCATAAATAGTTTCGGAGAAATTGAATGCCAGTGAAATATTTCTCACAGCCGCCATTTTGAGGTTATGTAAACAATTGAACTAAATTAGACGCCAGTGCCTTACAATAAGTATAAACATTTGTTGTACCATGTTTCATTACGGTTAGATGGTTAAATCGCGAGAAAAATATATTTAAAAGTCTCAACTTCGCTTGGCCGCCATGTTGGTTTTGTAGTTGCCAGGTTTTAGAAAGTCTCATAGGTGAACTTCTAATAGTTTCCTTTATCACCATACAAAATTTCAGGGTGATATCGGTAATAGTGTCGGAGATACTGAATGCTGGTGAAATATTTTTCACAGCCGCCATGTTGGATTGGTGAGACACAGTAAAATTTGAAGGGCACTTTCGGGGTCGGCCAGAATGATGCTATGATCTTACCGAGTTTCATTGAAATCGCTCTAGCAGTTTAGAATTTATTAGGGGGGAGACACACACACACACCATCACACACACACACGCACACACAGACAGACACACGGACAAAAGGTGATCTCATAACCCTATTTTTTTTTTCCATAAAATGTAAATAGGCTAAAAATGACCATTCCATTCAACTTACAAGGTAAGGCTTCTACTAATATTATGAGTAAAACAAATTTGATCTTTCTAATCAACGTATAAGGTAAGGCTTCTACTTCTTCTTCTTCTTCTGCTTCTTTCGAATAACCCATTTGGAGGGTACGATGAATCAACGTTGGCTATTGTCCATTGTATTCAATTTCCGTTGTTTCATAATTTCTTTCATCCTTCTAGAATGACGATCTTTCTCCTCCCGAGTCCACTTTCTGCCAGTTGTTTGTTTCTTCCTTTCTTGAAATTTTGCCTTTTGAATAGCTTCTCTGAAGAGTGATCTGTTTGCTATTGTGTCTGTGTGAATTTCGGCTTCTAAAATATTATGAGTAAAACAAAAATGAACTTTCCATTCAACTTACAAGGTAAGGCTTCTACTAATATTATGAGTAAAACAAAAAATGACTTTTGAATTCAACTTACAAGGTAAAGCTTTGCTAATTTTATAAGCAAACCTAAAATGACATTTACAATCAATTTACAGTACATGGAGTTCCTGTTGAACACTATTCTAAACTTGCCAGCCAAGTGGGTTCTGTTGTCCGGGTTGACTGCCCACCCATGGCTACAGGTCAACATGCCCATATCAGTCGGGCAGTAATGGAAGGAAATATGTCATCCCTATGCTATGCCATACTGTACATGTTTCTTCATTACTCTCATGAACAAATGGGGGAGGATCTGTGAATCCTAATAAGGTGTTCCGTCAAGATCCGTGCATCATACACACCAATGTTATCTGAGAAGATCTCTACAAGTTGACAATAAAAGGTGTAATCGTAGACAGCGGGGCAAAGGTCATGACTCACAAACCAGTTTAAAGTGACATTACCCACCGTGATTAAATAATGCATGGAGATTGGTTGACCTCGTAGTGTAAGGTTTGCACGCCGACCTCTTACCTATGAGTCCGTGGGATCAATTCTCGGTCCCACCAGAGTTCCCTTCCTAGTTTACATCGGGCCTCTGTATAAACTTGTTGTTGTTGTTGTTGATGATTCATTGAGGGGTATCCACGTGTACTTAAGTGTGTGTGGAATTTGTCTGATTACCTTCGTTATAGTGCTGACTGTATTAGTGTGTGTAGTTATAATTCAGATTTTTTTGACTTGTGGCCTCCTGAGAGGCCGATTACAGGTCTTTCTAGTCGACGCCCGTGGGCGACCTGCGCGTCGGAATGAGAGATGGAATGGAGGAAGATGAATGGAACTGGGCAAGGATGTGGAAGGAAGTGGCCGTGGCCTGTCAGAAGGTACCGTCCCACCATTTGCCTGGTGTTGAAAATGGAAAACCACGGGAAAACATTTCAAGGACGGCCGACGGTGGGGCTCGAACCCACGCGTTTACCGAGTCAGAAGAGAGCTTGGCCCCACGACCTAACGTTGCACTTTAGCCAGCGTAGCCACTGCTGTCGGTGTAATTCAGATGAGGGTTGGAAAGAAGGCGGCCGTGGCCTTAATTTAGGAACCAGCCTGGCATTCGCCTAGAGTGGAAGTGGGAAACCCACGTAAAACCACTTCCAGGATGGCTGAGGTGGGAATGGAACCCGCCTCTTCTCAGTATTGCCTCACGAGGCTGAGTGTACCTCGTTCCATCCTGAATTAAATTTCTTGGCAGAAACTGGAATCGAACCCGAGTGTTGAGCCAAGGGTGCTAGCCACGAGACGGACGGGAAGTGTGTTGTTTGCCTTGTCCATAACGGTGTATTAATTTGCAGTGTAATAATGTTGTATTCCCCTTGAATTAAAAGTGTGTTCAAGTATATAATAATACATGTTAGTCATTATGACTGAGTGCCAAGAATCCCAAAAGTACTGGAAGTGATGTCGATCTCAACTCTGGGTTTCGTGGTCAGCATCCGTCACCACAAATCACCCCTTAGAAGACCCACTTGCTTCTAAAATATGCTGAACTTGATGTCCAGTAGTTAGCATGTCTCCTTCGTAAATGACCTAGCTGTCAGAACTTGCTGTTATGCGGTCATAGGTAGGTGTTGGACCGACTTGTTCTTGTCTTATCGTGAGCTGTCGCTGGAAAAATTAATGAACTGGTCCCTGTAACATATCATCTACAAGTGTTTCCGGTACACATGAACATATAAGGGCATATTACCAACACCTGTCACCCGTATAACCCACCTTCTCACCATCATTTATTTTACACGATCGCAAGACTCCTAGGCGTTTCTCCGCAGGTAGGTGAGTTAGCCGTGGCAGTTACGGCATGGCTGCAGGTAGCCGCTCACATCCGGGAGGCGAGGAGGTTCGAATCACCCCGCCGGCAACCTTGAAGATGGTCTTCTGTGGTTTCCCATCTTCCTTCCAGGCAAATGGCGGGGTTGGTCCCTAACTATAGGCTACAGCCGCTACCTTCCAATTCCTCATCCTTACATTGAAACTTTCCTCACCAGACAACACTCCACACGCGACGCTACTTGTAGCTCACCCTATGGGTGTCCGTCTAGAAGCAGCTACAAACTCTGGCGAATCGAACATGTCCTCGGACACTCCCAGCACTAAAAAAGCCATACGCTAAAAGAAAAAACAAATTGAGAAATAAAACATTCTTAATTATTATTATTAATTCGATACAGCCATCTATGGAATACAAATACACAACAATTATTCAGGTCTTCGTCTTCAGGGTGTTTCTTCCTCGCCGTTTAGCTTCCTGCCAGCGAGTTTGCAATCTTTGTCTCCTTCACAATCTTTCTTCCACTGGAAGTGTGAGTTTTCTTTTGGGGGGATTTTTCACACTTGGAACTTTAGTTGTGAATCTTGTCCAGTCCCACAATTCAATCAGTTCAATATGTTCCCTGTTTAAGTCTTGATATACCTCCTGAAGCCATGGAGGTTGTATCTTCCACTTCTCTTGAAGGTTAAGAATTTTATGAGCTAAACTCACAGTTCCCAATCGTTTAACATGCCCATAGAACATCAATCTTTCTTTTTCTCGTACTGACAGAAATCCCTGCATACTTGTCAAAGAGCTTTTGATTTGAGCGCATTTGAAATTTATATCCACCGTCAGGTAATTCTTGGGACCTAGAATTTTACGGGAAAAAATCCTTTATACTGTAGGCCTACATTATTATTACACTATATCTCATATATGTGATACATTCATTATTTGTAGGGGTTGAAAGCGTGTATCCAATGATTTAAATTGTCCAGCTTCAATTAGTGCATGTACTTCCCGTACCCCCCTCCCCTCACTTCTTTTTAAACTGAGGGCCAATCCACTGCAAACTCTCTGTATTAACGCAGGCAAAATATGTTATGATTATGACACTTGTTGTTTTAAGGGGACTAACATGTAGGTTATCGGCCCGGTGATAATGAAAAAATGATACTGAAATTAAAACTATCTTCTACAACCAACTACTGACTTACTGCTAACTTATATAAGTACTAGAAGAAGAAAGACAAAACAGGAATAAGGAAAATAAAATAAAAAAATGCCCTCAGCCCCCGAAGAATGAGGCTTGAGGAAATTGAAAAGAAATAGAGCTATAAAAGGCAGATAGGAAAGGTAAAGAGGAGAGGGTCCGCCCCAAAGTCAATGGAAGAAGGTAAAAACTGACCCAACTAAGGAATTCCTCGTGATCTGCCATCCTTAAGGCCTTGCCATGTTGTTGTTGTTGTTGTTGTTGTTGTTGCTGTTGTTGCTGTAAGGCAGCGAGTGTTCGTGGGTGGCATTACGAGCTTTGTTAGTGTTTTGTAGAACAATTTTGTATTGTATATTTGGATCTGATGATGCTCGTTTGACGAGTGAAACATGTTAGGGATGTGTGTTAATGAATGAATTCATCATTCGTTTAACATTTCTTTCAGGTAATAGGTTGATAATAATAATTGTTACTTTCCGCTCAATCTAAATGGGCACTCTTATGTCGACCGACTGTAGAGCAACTCTGTTGATTGACAATACTGTTGGCCTACATTCCGTAAATATCTACTTACATGTTAGATCATAGATACATCTTAGATACATCAGTCAACAAAAATAGTATAATTTAGCCCCATGCACTTGGGTGTATCTGGTATCTGTCTAATATCTCTGGCATTGTGTTGACTGTCCTAGTGTGTATTTGTAATTAACGTGAGGATTGGGAAGGAGGCGGCCGCGGCCTTAAGTAAGGAACCCTCCCAGTATTTGCGTAGACTAGAAGTAAAGAAAGCACGTAAAACTACTTCCAGGATGGCTGAGGTGGGAATCGAACCCACCTCTTCTCAGTTCTGCCTCACGAGGCTGAGTGTACCCCGTTCCAGCCCTCAGATCTGAATTAAATTTCTTGGCAGAACTGGGAATCCAAACCGGACCTCAAGGGTGACAGCCAAGATGATGATGATGATGATGATAATTGTTGTTTTAAGGGACCTAACATCTAGGTTATCGGCCCCTAATTGTTTGGGTGATCATGAAAAATGAAAATGAAACTATAAGTAAATCTAACTACAAACTTACAACTAAAACTTACACACTAGAAAGAGAAAAGGAAAACAAAAGAAGAGTAAGGGAAATAAAGGAAAGGGGAAATAAATGTCCGCAACCCTCGAAGAATGAGGGACTTAGAAAGAAGGAGAGCCATGAAGGGCAGATTGGAAAGGGAATGAGGGAGGGCCCACCCCAACGACAATGGAAAAAGGGGGAAACGCGGACCCAGCTCATGAATCCCTCGGGGTCACCAACTCCCGAACTCACAAACTGTGAGCCCTTGAGGGTGTAGCACTATCCAGGGCGCACCATCCTCCTTGAGGGCCTTAGGCAGAAGGCAGGAGATACCTGAAAGAGAAACAAGAGGTCTGACCCCTCGAAGAATGAGGGATCAGGAAAGATGAGACAAGGGCCAATTAAGGCGGGAAAGGAAGAGACTCCCTAGGCCACGGATACCCTAATACCATGGGGGTTGGAAGAGAACAAGAGTTGACCAAGAGAGGTCGACAGGAAAGAAGACGGAGAAGAGGCCGGCACAAGTAGGCTAAGTAGAAGCAATGCCGGGCTCAACTGGGGTCCCGTGGTCACGATCCCACGGCCCACTGGACGTGAGATCCTGGGGGCGAAGAATGTTAGGTGCTACACCACGAAAGAATATTGGTTGGTTCTTAAGTTTAGGGGCTGCGACAACGCTGTCATGTAGCCCTGTGTACTTTGGGTGTGTGTAGAATCTGTCTGATAACCGGTGATAATTGTGATGACTGTATTAGTGTGTGTTATCTGTTTTTTTTAATTTAAGTACTGCAACTTAGAATTTTTCAAATAGTTCCTACTTTTGCCGCCAAGCGCCACCGTCAACGACTACTAGGCTAAGTTCAGAACTTAGCTACTAGACGCCACCGCAGTCGCTCTTGGCAACGAACGTAGAAACCTAAGAGCGTTGTTTACATTCTTAACCTATCGAATTTAGCTTCACACAGGTGCGATTAGTGGAAGGTTCTTTAACATGCCATAAATCTATGACATAGGACCGCCGGCTTTACTTCCCCCTCCGAAGGAAGGCACACTGAGGGATTTTTAACACTCTTAAAAATCCGACATCTTCGGCCGGGTTTGAACCCGCTATCTTGGGCATAGAAGCTCAGCATGCTACCGACTACGCCACCGAAGCCGCCGAAAAGAATATTGAACTACATGATTTTGGCATAGATCTTATTCTTGACCCAAGAGATGATGATGATTGTTGTAGTTTTAATGAGTGGAACAGTGAGATCATCTGCCCTAAACCCGAAAGAGCACAAAGTTTTTCTACGAAAAACATCTCCTCGAGCTGGCGTAGTATTTTTATTGCTAATTCGTTTCAGCAACTTGGGATATCTTGGTCATCAGCACCGTGAACTTTGATGTGTATTCAATTTGTCTGATAACCTGTGTCTTGTGGTGACTGTAGTGAAACATGTAACAGTAATTATTAGGGTGGGAATGGAGTGGGCGTCTCTGGATTTGGAGTAAGGTATTATCGTGGCATTTCCCTGGAGGAAGTGTGGATGAACACGGGGAAAACCACACTCAGGATAGCCGCTGTTAGCACCGGGATTCGAACCCCCGATCTCCGAACTTATTGCAGGTCGCCATCGAGGTCGTGGTGAGCGATTTACCTCGAACGGCTATGCCACGAGGTCGTACAATTTCTGTACTGCAATGCGTATGCTGAGATAAGCCTACCACCTCGCGGCGTAGTAACTAATATCCTTGATCGTCAACCCGAAGGTTCGACTACGATTCACAGCTCTGCCACGAAATTTAATTCTGATCTGAGAAGTACTCTCACGTTTGTGAAGCTGGCTGCGTGGCTACGTTCTCGCTTGCTGTGGCCAAGGTTGCAGGATCGAATCCTGGCACAGCCAGTTGGCATTTCAGGGTGTGCAAATGCGAGGGGGCCGTGTCAGTAGACTTACTGGCACGTTAAAGATCCCCTTTGGGGCAAAATTCCGGCACCCCGGTGTCCCTAAAAGGCGCAGTTGTTTAAAGGGACGTAAAACCAATAACATTATTATTATCAGCTTTTTGAAGACCTTCGGGATTGGAGTATCAATACTTACCCGTCCATTCGTTAATTCTCAATATACATAACATTCTACTGATGATAACTTTGAAGGCCAGTTCGTTGCATAGAGGTCATTGTTATTGGATGAAATTTCTGATGTATTGGGTTCGATTCCTAGCTCTGCCAAGAAATGTAATACAGCTGTGAGAACTGGAACGGGCTTTACTGACAATCAGTTTCAAGAGGACAGATAAACAAAAAAGGGGTAGGTTTGAATCCCACCACACCAACCCTAAATGTGATTTTCCATGGTTTATACTCCAGATAAATTTCGGGATGGTAGGCCTACTTAGCGGGCGTGGTGGCGTAGCGGTCAAGCTGTTGGCCTCTCACCAAGGTGGACCGGGTTCGATTCTCGGTCAATGCATGTGAGATTTTCGAAGTGAAATGCCGTGTCCTGTGGTTCGGACTCCAGGTAAAAAGAAGGTCCCGTGGCTCATGATCGCATGATTAACGGTCACGTAAAACTAAAGGCTTCCTTTCTTAGGCCTACTTAACTTATGGCAATACTGTAGTCTCCTGTTTTTCAATCCCAGCCACAAATACACTAGTACAGACAACTAATTGATACTCTTAACCAGGCTTGACCGCTGAGCCACCACGCCCCATAACTTAAGTCCTGCGCGGATGCGGATACCCGCGGATATTTTCATCATGTGGATATAGTTTGCATGGCTCTGTGGATAGCGGATAAGCTGCGGATAATGTTTGGAGTAAGTTTGCGGATAGTTTCTAGAGTACAATGTTGAACTGGATTTTTTGATGTGTAACATCTTTCCACTCAGTTGCTGGATATTTTTATGGGAGTGATTTTGAAAAATGGGACGGAAGTGGATCGGAACGATCGAGGTGGCACCAGCTCGCAGTGGTGGATCGAACGGAAGTGTAAGACGCACTGCCAACTCGATCGATCGATCCAGCTGGCAGTGGTATGATCCAGAGAAACAATGAGCGCGCGATGTCGGAAATTGATACCATGACGTACTCTCGGCCATGTGGAATGTATATGACATACCGAACGGTAAACGCTCATGCGAACTCTGGTGTCAAGTGATTGAAACAAAGCACATGGTAGATGTTCGAAGTCTTCGTATCAGTATTTAAATGGTAAAATGGCTTAATATCAAACATTGTAAGTAGTCGGCATTGCCGGTATTATGTTTCTGCACAACGGCTATTCAAATATTAACCCACATAACTGTAATGCAGTCATCAATATAATATAATCGTTGTGGTTATACGAGAATTGAGCAAGCCTTCATGAACTATTGCTGAATACATTCTCTTTACTCACAAGAGGGCCTATTCATACGGCATTTTAAACTCAATTTCACGCAGGAACATTATCAAAACAAGCAAAATATAAATGAAACTTAATTCCGTAATGCAGTATTATTGGAACGTGGATATAAGTCACCATCTTGTGAAAGATATTTGCGTAGTCGTAATAGCCGTGGGGTGAACGCCTATGACTGTGAATCTTGTGATCTCGGGTTCGAATCTCGGACGGGATAGATATTTTTGCTACCAGATTATCATATTAAACGATATTTATCATATCAATATGACTCATTTTAACAGAATCCATATGAAATTACGTGTTGATCTGTGAATGAAGAGGACCTGTTTATAAGGAATTTAAGGTTATGAGCGGTGTCGCGTCTATTAATCTAGTTGATCCATATCGTATTCTTTATTTAGGCTAGTGCTGGTGGAAGCTACAAATCATCTAATAAAATGAGTTCCGTATTATAAACTACAATATCTGTAAAACACTCCCTTTTACAATTGATTAATATTTGTGCCAATAATAGTGGAAAATACCCGTGTATCAACGTGAGGTTTCTTCTATGTCAGATGTTACACATCATATGCGACTACTGTAAGGCTCGTTTTTAGCCTACTTTCGATTTTTGCAAAAAATGAAAGTTGACTTATGAGATCACTACAGGGCGAAAAAAAAGTGTGTCTGTCTGTGTGTGTGTATGTGTGTGTGTGTGAGTCTGTGTGTGTGTGAGTGTGTACTCTGAATGTCTGTCCCACCCCTATCAATTCGAACACGGTGAGCGCAAATTGAACGAAATTTGGTACAAAGGTAGCACTAGCAAAGGACACCTCAGTGTCAAGTTTTATATTGCCGCCATCTTGACGGAAACGTAATGGCGGCCACACAAATGTTCAAAGCTTAAATCAAATTACGACTAACCTAATCATCCGATCTCTACCAAATTTAGCAACAACATACCTTTATGGAGGGAGCATCCTTTGACAAATCTAATAGGTCATTAGCCTAATAGTTTGCGGATGGCGGCCATCTTTGTGTCAAAATCGATTACCCCTATTAATTCGAACACGGTGAAACCGAATGGAATGAAATTTGGTACAGAGGTAGCACTAGCGAAGGGCACCTCAGTGTCATGTTTTATATCACCGCCATCGTGACGGAAACGTAATGGCGGCCACACAAATGTTCAAAGCTTAAATCAAATTACGATTAACCTAATCATCCGATCTCTACCAAATTTTGCATCAACATACCATTATGGAGGGAGCATCCTTTGACCAAACTAATAGGTCATTAGCCTAATATTTTGCGGATGGCGGCCATCTTTGTGTGAAAATCGATTCCCCCTATTAATTCGAACACGGTGAAACCGAATGGAACGAAATTTGGCACTAGAAAAGGCCACCTCAGTGTCATGTTTTATATCACCGCCATCTTGACGGAAACGTAATCGCGGCCATCCTAATAATTTGATCTCTACCGGATTTTGCAACAACATGCCTTTTTGTGGAAAGCATCTTATGACTGACTACAAGGTCATCAGCCCAATAGTTTGCAAATAGCGGCCATGTATGTGTGCAAATCCATTCCCCAGATCAATTCAAACACGGTGAAACCGAATTGAATGAATTTTTTTACTGAGGTAGCACTAGCAAAGGGCACCTCATATTCATGTTTAATATCCCTATAGCAAGTTGTATTTCAACAAGCTACTACAACCAACATTCAATTATACTCCTTGAAAAGGACAAAGAGTTGTAACAATACCCATGCATTTAGGAGAAAGTAGGCTATATGTTCTTTACTGAACATCTTGTTTTAATATAATCATAGATTTTGCCAAGATCAGCGTCTTCCGCGTTTCTTGTTATTCCCCTAATGTATTTCTTTCCGCTTTGATTGTATGTGAATAATAGAAAAGTAAGATAAACAAGCCATGGAAATACTCTCAGTGTTGACTTATGCCAAAAAATATCCTTTATACCTGCGCTTGCTTGCGTGGGTAAATTAGGCCTACATCTGACGACTAAGTGCTATAATTTGCCGCTCCTCAGAGGGACAAAGTCAGTCAACATTGTCTTGCGATTCACACGTAGACTAGGAGAACGAATGTATCTTCAAATGTCTCAATATGTTGCTTTAATACGTTATGCTTTATCTAATAAATAACAATAAGTTCGTGACGAACTAAGGAGCCTACTTTTCTTAAAATTTAAGATTCATGCCAATGATTAATCTATATGGATCTATCTAGAATAATGACGAAATTAAGTTAGTAATATAAAAATTTCTAATTAGTTCGAAATACTGTATACCTGGCATAATGTAGCCTAATAGAGCACTACAGTTGGCAACCATGCTGACTGAATATATTTTTAGTTCCATCTCTAAAGTACAGAATACAAAATTTGGTTGAAGTCAAATGGATACCATGGACGTTACATGCAGTTAAACATTGGATCTAACAGTGCGCGTAAACTCATGTTGCCGACAATGTCATGAATGTATTGGTCAGAAATAATCTGAAATAATATGATCTATTGTTGTGCCAATTTTGAATGAAATCCATTTGTTAGTATAGAAGTTACGTGGATTTTAAAATTGGACCTATCAGCAGGCTTAGAATCAAGTTAGCAGCACTGAAGTATTAGTTACTCCAAATTAATCTAGAACGCCAGGTACTAAAAGTGTGCAACGTTTAGAGCTATTGGCTTGCATGCTTTCTGATATATTGATATTAGGGTAACAAAAATTGAGACAGCATTTATTAACAGTTGGCAGCCCTGTTTGCTCTTAAGAATACGCATAGTCATATCTGTTATGGTACACATAGCACCTACTAAATGTGGTTGACATCCAAATGATAGTATAGAAGTTACATGTATTTAAAGTTGGACCTCTCATCAGGCTTAGAATCATGTTGGTAGCACTGACGTATATTAGTTACTCCAAATTAATATAGAATGTCAGGTACTATACGTGTGCATAGTTTAAAGCTGTCGGCTTGCATACTATCTGATAACTTTGAAAGAATAATAGATTTTCCGCCTTCAATACTGTTTATTTCTATTACTTACAGGGACTAGTTTCGGGGGCTAATACTCCCCCTTCCTCAGCTTGTCCAACAAAACTTATACGAGAGTTTTGTTGGACAGGCTGAGGAAGGGGGAGTATTAGCCTCCGAAACTAGTCCCTGTAAGTAATAGAAATAAACAGTATTGAAGGCGGAAAATCTATTATTCTTTCAAAGTTATAGTTACGTCAATACGGACCTGAATAATCGACATTACTATCTGATATATTGGTATTTGGATAAAATAAATTGAGAGCATTTATTAACAGTTAGCAGTTCTGGTGGCTCTTAAGAATACGCTCAGTTATATCAGTTTATGTACACATAGCAAATACGAAATTTGGTTGAATTCCAATTGATAGTGTAGAAGTTATATGCATTTAAAAATTGGACCTATCAGCAGGCTTATAATCTTTTTGGCAACACTGCCATGTATGGCCTCCTGGAAATAAAACTGAAATATTATTATCTATACGTGTGCCAATTTTGAAATAGCTCCCATTCATACTTTCCAAGATATCCAACATGGAGCTCAAATATCAATTGCTATTTTGCAGCAGTTGGTAGCACTGACATCATTTTCAAATATGGCATTGAGATATTCCTGCCAACATTTTGTTTCATTGCTGCAGCCGTTTAGGAGTTGATATGGGGGACACACACACAGAGACAGACAGACAGACAGAAGGACAGACAGACAGACAGACATACACACATTTGCCCGGATCGATCTCATAAGTCTACTTTTTCCTCATTTTTACAAAATGTGAAAAGTGGGCTAAACATATTAATGTAATATCAGTGGCGTTGGATAACAGTCGTGCGGATGAGGGCTAGATGCGGTTAACGTTTTGTCTATCCACGCAGGGTTCCTCCCATAACCACTCAGCACCGCTACAACGCGCAGCGTTAGGCAATGGAGCACAGCTATCTGCGAACACTGGGGGCATGGGTTCAAACCCCAGCGAATGCTGGGACATTACCGATAGACCACTTTCTTGAATTTTAACCGAGTGTGTGGATCTTGCTGACATACAAAGAAACCTTGGTTTGCAGAATACACTCGATCTTATATTAGCCGATGACGTGGTGGCTGCTGATGTCGTCATCCGCTTTACACTGAGAGAGTGCCTTAGGGTCAGCTATCTAAATTATTTTCAAGTGTGTATTTTCTCAACGAACTTGTTCTTTTTTGAGATTCTGCTTTTATTATTGTCCATATACTTTTGTTGGTTGTTATAATTATTGGTTTTATTTAATTTTTGTTTTATTCTTTTAAGGATTTCCCTTCATATTTAGGCGCCCATCTCCAAATCTTTTTCTATCAATTTATCTGTTTTAAAAAGGGCAGATGACCTTGTTCTGACCTTAAAACAACAACAATCAATCAATCAATCAATTAATCAATTAGACGCTTCCTTGTCCAGTTTCAATCGTCTTCATTTATTTCTTCTCTCACGTCCCTCATGGGGTAGGGATTAGAAAGGGCAAATGGCTTTAAAAATTAGTAGCTATATATAAATTCATCAGATTTCAATATGCCTTCCTTCGGAGGGGAAGTAAAGCCGGTGGGCCCATGTCATAGATTTCTGGCATGTAAACGAACCTTCCACTAACTACAATATTGTGTGAAGCTAAATTTGTACGTTAGATTTGATTAACGCACTATTAAGTTCCAACTTTCGCCACCAGGTGCCGGTTGTATTGGCATCTAGTAGCCAAGTTCACAGCTAGGTGTCATTGACGGTAGCATTTGGTAGAAAAAGTAGGAACTACATGAAATTGATCGTCTGCAGTCCTTACCTGAATTACAGATAACACACATTAATACAGCCATCACAATTAATACCGGTTATCAGACAGATTCTACACACACTCAAAGTACACGGGGCTACATGACCGCGTTGTCGCAGCCCCTGAACTGAGGAACTAACCAACCAAGACTCATCTACGTCATTCTGCAGTCTAATGCATAAGGTGCACCTATTTGGTGACCCCGCACTGCATTACTGTGTTTAAGAAACGAGTCAGTGTACAGTACAGCGATCTGTGTATTTCACGGTGGATATTCTAGTCACGCAGCCCCAAGCAAGCCATGCGATGGGTCAGCTGAAATTTGAACTTTTGTCCTACCTAACATGAGCTCCCAACAGTTAATCACTTCAAAATTCCACAGATAAGAATAGACTCAAAAGTTATAATGCAAGAAGCCTCTTAAAACTATTGATTGATAACTCCTCAGTCGGTCAACGTGTATGCATGCCCAATTATGAAATATGAATTGCAGCCAATGTCCATAGCAGGGTATTTCAATTGAATGCTCGAGGGCTCCCAACAAGTTCAATTTCAAGTAGTTCCAACTTTGGCTAGCAGATGTCACTGTCACTGACACCTAGCGGCGAACTTTGGAACTTGATAGAGCGTTTCTAACCAACCAAATATAACCTACAATTTTGGCTACACACTACCAATTGTGGTGTATATCTATGACATGGGCCCGCTGGCTTTACATCCTTCCGAAGGAAGGCATACTGAAGAATTTTAACGCTCCTATAAATCCGACATCTTCGGCCAGGTTTGAACCCACGATCTTGGGCATAGCAGTTCAGCATGCTAACGACTACGACACCAACGCTGCCCAATTATATAAGGTAGAAAGTATAAGACTCTACCCTAAAATATGGCACGTGATTAATTATTTATTCTACAACGACGGAGAGGAAAGGGAATGTTTCGTTCGTCAAGCAAACATCATCAGGTCTCCTAATTTATCACATGTAAAATAAATCAAGTAGGATCTTGTACGTCTCGCCTAATAAAATTGGGCATAAATACGAGTCGACTGGTTGAAAAGCTTTCAATTAATACTAATAGTATTAATAGTAATGACCGAAGATCGTTGGTGGAAATGCATTATTAATGTATTATCTATATATATAACAAGAAGTTCCGTGAAGAACTATACAGCCTACTTTTCATGCCAATGATTATTCTACAGAATATGAACCTATCTAGAATAATGACGAAATTAAGTTGCTAATATCGAAATTTCCAATTAGTTCGAAATACTGTATACCTGGCATAATGTATCCTAATAGAGCACTACAGTTGGCAGCCCTGATGACTGAATATATTCTTAGTTCCGTCTCTTACGGTACTAAATACAAAATTTGGTTGAAGTCCACTGGATAGCATGGACGTTACATGCAGTTAAACATTGGATCTAACAGCGCGCGTAAAATCATGTTGGCAACAATGTAATGCATGTATTGGTCAGAATTAATCTGAAATAATATGATCTATTGTTGTGCCAATTTTGAATGAAATCCATTAGTTAGTATAGAAGTTACATGCATTTTAAAATTGGACCTATCAGCAGGCTTAGAATCATGTTGGCAGCACTGACGTATATTAGTTACTCCAAATTCGTCTAGAATGCCACGTACTATACGTGTGCAAAGTTTAGAGCTATTGGCTTGCATACTTTCTGATATATTGATATTAGGGTAACCAAAATAGGGACAGCACATATTAACAGTTGGCAGCCCTGGTTGCTCCTTAGAATACGCATAGTCATATCTGTTATGGTACACATAGCACATACGAAATTTGGTTGAAATCCAAATGATAGTATGGAAGTTACATGTATTTAAAGTTGGACCTGTCAGCAGGCTTAGAATCATGTTGGTAGCACTGACGTATATAAGTTACTCCAAATTAATATAGAATGTCAGGTACTATACGTGTGCATAGTTTAAAGCTGTCGGCTTGCATACTTTCTGATATATTGGTATTTGGATAAAATAAATTAGGAGCATTTATTAACAGTTGGCAGCCCTGTTGGGTCTTAAGAATACGCTCAGTCATATCTGGTTTTGTACACATACAACATACGAAATTTGGTTGAATTCCGCTTGATAGTGTAGAAGTTATATGCATTTAAAAATTGGACTTATCAGGAGGCTTATAATCATTTTGGCAACACTGCCATGTTTGGCCTCCTGGAAATTAAACTGAAATATTATGATCTGTACGTGTGCCAATTTTGAAATAGCTCCCATTCATATTTTCCAAGATATCCAACATGGAGCTCAAATTTCAATTGCGATTTTTCATCAGTTGGTAGCACTGACATCATTTTCAAATATGGCCGTGAGATATTCAGGTATAGATCTTTACTCCTACCAAATTTTGTTTCGATTGCTGCAGCCATTTAGGAGTTGATAGGGGGGGACACACACACAGCCAGACAGACAGAAGGACAGACAGACAGACAGACAGACAGACAGACAGACACACATTTGCCCGATCTCATAAGTCTACTTTTTCCTCATTTTTGCAAAATGTGAAAAGTAGGCTAAAAATCAATGTTACGTGATAGATTGTCTGTCTGTCTGTGGGTATGTCTCCTATGCGTTCATATACCATTCGTCCGATTGCGATGAAACTTGGGTGAGATGTTGAGTGCACTCCAAGGAAGGTTTCTGACTTAGTAAATCCATTTTACAATAGGTAGCGCACGCGTAGATTCAACACATGAGCGACGATGCGCGAAGCATTTCAACAAAGTCCCGTATGTGTTCATATACCATTCGTCCGATAGCGATGAAACTTGGGTGAGATGTTGTGTACACTTACGTGAAGGTTTCAAAATTAGTGAATACATTTCACAGTAGATAGCGCACGAGTAGATTCAACAAATGAGCGACGACACGCAAAGCGTTTCAACAAAGTCCCGTATGCATTCATATACCATTCGTCCGATAGCTATGAAACTTGCGTAAAATGTTGTGTACACTGCAGGGAAATTTTCTGGCTTAGTACATCAACTTTACAATAGGCAGCGCACGAGTAGATTCAACAAATGAGCTACGACGCGCGAAGCATTTCAACAAAGTCACGTTTGCGTTCATATACCATTCGTCCGATAGCGATGAAACTAGGCTGAGATTTTGTGTGCACTCCAGGGAAGGTTTCTAGCTTAGTAAATCCCTTTAAAAATAGGTAGAGCACGAGTAGAATCAACAAATGAGCGACGACGCGTGAAGCGTTTCAACAAAGTCCCATATAATTTCATATACCATTCATCCGATAGCGATGAAACTTGGGTGAGATGTTGTGTACACTCCAGGAAAGGTTTCTGGCTTAGTACATACATTTTACAATAGATAGCGCACCAGTAGATTCAACAAATGAGCGATGACACGCGAAGCGTTTCAACAAAGTCCCGTATAAAGTCATATACCATTCGTCTGATAGTGATAAATGTTTGGTGAATTGTTGTGTACACTCCAGGAAAGGTTTCTGGCTAAGTAAATCCATTTTACAATACGAAGCGCACGTTTATATTCAACAAATGAGAGACTACGCGCGAAGCGTTTCGACAACGTTCCGTATACGTTCACATACCATTCATCCGATTGCGATGAAACTTGGGTGAGATGTTGTGTACACTCCAGGGAAGGTTTCTGGCTGAGTACATCCATATTACAATATGTAGCGCAAGAGTAGAATCAACAAATGAGCGACGACACGCGAAGCGTTTCAACCAAGTCCCGTATGCATTCATGTATCATTCGTCCGTAGCTATGAAACTTGGGTGAGATGTTGTGTACACGTCATGGAAAATTTCTGGCTTAGTAAATCCACTATACAATATGCAGCGCACAAGTTGATTCAACAAATGAGGGACGACGCGCGAAGCGTTTCAACAAAGTCCCGTATAAGGTCATATACCATTCTGTCGTTAGCGATGAAACTTGGGTGAAATATGGTGGACACTCCAAGGAAGGTTTCTGGCTTAGTAAATACATTTCACAGTAGGTAGCACACGAGTAGATTCGACAAATGAACGACGACACGCGGAGCGTTTCAATACAGTCCTCTATGTCTTCATATCCCATTAGTCCGATAGCGATGAAACTTGGGTGAGATGTTGTGGACACTTACGTGACGGTTTCTAACTTAATAAATACATTTTACAGTAGGTGGCGCACGAGTAGATTCAACAAATGAGTGACGGAGCGCGAATCGTTCAAACAAAATCAGGTAAGCGTTCATATACTATTCATCCGATTGCGATGAAACATTGATCAGTTATTGTGTACCCGCCAGGGAAGGAGACTTAGTAAATCCATTTCACAATAAGTAGCGCAAGAGTAGACGCAACAAATGGGTGACGACGCGCGAAGCGTTTCAACAAAATCCCATATTGCGTTCATATAACATTCTTCGATTGCGATGAAACCTTGATGAGTTATTGTGTACACGCCAGGGAAGGGCTTCGACTTAGTAATACATTTCTCAATAGGTAGCGCACGAGTAGATTCAACAAATGAGTGACAGCGCACGAATCGTTTAAACAAAACCCCGTATACGTGCATATACCATTCATCCGATTACGATGAATCATTGATGAGTTATTGTGTACACGCCAGGGAAGGGTTTCGACTTAGTAAATCCATTTCACAATAGGTAGCTTACGAGTAGATTCAACAAATGAGTGACAGCGATGAAACTTTTGAAAGTTGTTGTGCACGCTCCCACGAATGGTTCTAAATTAGAAAATCCATTTTACGATAGCTTACAGGCAGTTAACATGTTGTGTATTCAAAAGCACTTCAAGAAACAGAATTTCAACGCCAACACTTTCTTTGATTGGCATTGCAACGCATGCCGGGTTCAGCTTGTATACAAATAAATACAACGTTTACTTCCGCTGAGTATTTTACATTCGATGTTGTTTTGTGAGGTGGAACAGCGATGACATGAAAAAAATGGATAAATTTAGAGGTGGATGCCTAAATATGAAAGGAAAGCCTAAAAAAGAATAAATCAAAATATTAAATGTTCATAAAAATATTCAGAAAACAAAAAATCAGTAATTCAAAAAAGAACCGATTTTCTGGGGAAAGACCCAGTTGAGAATTTAGGTTGTTAAAATTTCATTCCGACCGGTATCACCTCTCGGTCCCGTCATGAGAAATGAGTAAGTAAACAACCAGAGATGGCAGCGCGCCAGGGGAAGTCAGTTCGACACACTGCTACAGGGAGCGGGAGCTTCGGCTGTACGCATGCGCAGCCCGTATATTCCCCAACAACAATGTTCATCATAATCATGGCCCCTATCCTGTGGTGTCTAGTAATGCGTGAATTTGTAATTGAAACTAGGAATCGGAAGGAAGTGGTTATGACCTTAAGTTAGGAACCATCCCAGCATTTTCCTGAAGTATAATTGGAAGAAACCACGGTAAATCACGTTTAGGATGGCTGAGATGGAAATCGAACCTACGTCTTTTTTGTTTTACCTCACGATACTGATGTACCCCGGTCCAACTCTAAACCAGAATTAAATTTCTTGTCAGAGCCGGAAATCATGATGATGATGATAATTGTTGTTTTAAGGGGCCTAACACCTAGGTTATCGGCTCCTAATGGTTTGGGTAAACGTGAAGGTGAAAATGAAATGCAAACTAAAAAAAAATTACTAATCTTTATACTAGATGATGATGATGATGATAATTGTTGTTTTAAGGGGCCTAACATCTAGGTTATCGGCCCCTGATGGTTTGGGTGATCGTGAAGATGAAAATGAAAAGCGAACTTAAAACTAAAACTAACTACTAACCTACATACTAGAAGAAGAAATGGAAAACTAAAGGAGAATAAGGCAAATAAAAGGACAGAAGGAAAAGAAATGCCCTCAACCCTCGGAGAAGGCGGATTGAGGGACTTGGAAGGAAGGAGAGCCATGAAAGGCATATAGGAAAGTGAAAGAGGAGAGGGTCCGCCCCAAAGGTAAGGGACAAAAGGGGAAAACGGACCCAGCTCAGGAATCCCTCGGGGTCGCCAACTCCCGAACTCACCAGCCGTGAGCCCCTGAGGGTGTAGCATTATCTAGGGTGCACCAGAAGTGGTGGGGCTACATACACCCTGCCTCCTTAAGGGCCTAGAGCACAAGGCAGGAGGTAAAAGGAAGAGAAAAAGAAGGCTGACCCCACGCAGAAGGAGGGTATCAGAAAAGATGAGACAAGGGCCAATTAAGGCGGGAAAGGAAGAGACTCCCTAGGCCTCGGATACCCTAATACCGTCGGGGTCAGAAGAGAACAAGAGTTGACCAAGTGAGGTCGACAGGAAAGAAGACAGAGAGGAGCCCGGCACAAGTAAGTGGAAGCAATGCCGGACTCAGCTGGGGCCCCGTGGTCGCCAACCCACGCCCACAAGATGTGAGCCCCTGGAGGACTTTATACTAGAAGAAGAAATGGAAAACAAAAGGAGAATAAGACAAATAAAGGACAGGGGAAAAAGAAATGCCCTCAACCCTCGAAGAATAAGGATTGGGGGACTTGGAAGGAAGGAGAGCCATGAAAGGCAGATAGGAAAGTGAAAGAGGAGAGGGTCCACCCCACAGGTAAGGGACAAAAGGGGAAAACCGGACCCACCTCAGGAATCCTTCGGGGTCGCCAAATCCCGAACTCACCAGCCGTAAGCCCCTGAGGGTGTAACATTATCAAGAGTGCACCAGAAGAGGTGGGGCTATATACACCTTGCCTCCTTGAGGGCCTTCAGCAGAAGGCAGGAGATTACATGAAGAGAAAAAGAAGGCTGACCCCGCGCAGAAGGAGGGTATCAGAAAAATGAGACAAGGGAAAATTAAGGCGGGAATGGAAGAGACTCCCTAGGCCTCGGATACCCTAATACCGTCGGGGTCGGAAGAGAACAAGAGTTGACCAAGTGAGGTCGACAGGAAAGAAGGCAGAGAGGACCCCGGCACAAGTAAGTGGAAGCAATGCCGGACTCAACTGGGGCCCCCTGGTCACCAACCCACGGCCCACTAGATGTGAGCCCCTGGGGGGGGGGGGGGGGGCGGAAATCAACACCAGACCACAAGAGTGACAGTCAAATTTGCTAGTCATTGCACCACGAGGTGGTCTACAGCAGTGGATTCCATTGTCAGTTCGGATATAGGCTGATTGATCCATCAGTAATGCTGATTCGTTCTGCATTTTAATATTACATTGTATACTGTGCCTTTCTTTAAAAAAAACTAGGACCGTGCTGAATTATGCGGACCTAACTAACAGCTAGAGATAGTTGTCTTCACCATTACGAGTAGAAGTTGCCTCTTAATCTGGCCTTACTTTCTTCTCGGTCAAGCAAAAAGGAACAACTTGGTTTGAAATAGCACAGTAGATTGCTCGTTAGTCAGCTATGCCTGTGCAGTGTATTAACTGCATCAAGAGTAAACTGTACTAAGGTTACAGCATGTGTACAACCTGCCTGGATAGAAATGTCAGTAATAAATTATACTTGATTTGGCTTTCTTGTCATACGTCAGGAACAACGTTCTTCCCACGTGCCTTGCTTAGGACATTCCTAAGATACCAAGGAACATAACCGAGTGCAATATATACATATAGGGCAGCATGCTCATTAGTTGTGGTGAAACTAACTACGCTTTGTTTTTTGTTTTTTTTTCATTTTTTATGCTGTTTTTTGTTTTGTTTTGATAGGTCGAAGTATCGTACTTGTTGTTGTCGGTCCATTTAAGGACTTGGAATATCTTGGTCATTTGGGTGTGATTTAAATTCCTTTATTAATCTGTGATTATATAGTAACTGTAGAAATGGGTGTATGATGATGATGATAAAATTGTTCTTTTAAGGGGTCTAACATCTAGGTTATCAGCTCCTAATGGTGTGGGTGAAAACGATGATTGATGAAATGAAAAACTAGAAGTAAACGTAAAATCAAACACACTAAAAAACTAATTTATGTACTCGAAGAAGAAGCAGATAACAAACAGAAGAATAAGAATTAGGGAAATAAAAGACAGGGAAAATAAATGCCCTCAACCCTCGAAAAATTACGATTGAGGGACTCGGAATGAAGTAGAGCTATCAAAGGCAGATAGGATATGGAAAGACAAGAGGGTTCGCCCCAAAGGCAATGGAAAAAGGGAAGGAACTGGACCCAGCTCAGGATGCCCCAGGGTTACCAACCCGTGAACTCACCAGCCATTTGCCCTTGTGGGCGTAACACTCTCCAGGGTGCATCGTAAGTAGAGGGGTTATACACACCCTGCCTCTTTTAGAGCCTTGAGCGGAAGGTAAGAGATACCACGAAAATAAAAGGAAATGTCTGACCCCTCGATGAATGGGGGTATCAGCAAAGATGAGATAAGGGCCAATTAAGGGGGGAAGTAAAAGTCACCCTATGCATCGGGTACCCTAATACTTTCGGGGTCAAAAGAGAACAAGACTTGACCAAGGAAGGTCGATAGGAAAGATGAAGGAGAGGAGCCCAGCACAAGTAAGTAGAAAGAATGCCGGACTCAGTGTGACGTGATGGTACAGTGTTCAAACTAGTTCCCTTGTACGAAGCTGGGCTGGGTTCGATTTCCAGCCAATGCATGTAACATTTTCACGTAAGGAGGAGTTAATGGTTACGTAAATTATTGCTTGCTTCTTTCCTTTCCATCCTTCCTTCCTTCCCTTCCTTTCCTTCCATTCCTAAGACCCCTTCTTTTCCTCCCTTCCCTTCCGTCCTCTCCTTCCTTTCGTTCTTTCCTTCCTTCCCTCCCTCCCTTCCCCCCTCCCTTCCTTCACCCCTTTTCCTCCTTTCCTTCCTTCCTCTCCTTCCTTTCGTTCTTTCCTTCCTTCCCCCCTCCCTTCCCCCCTCCCCCTCCCTTCCCCCCTCCCTTCCTTCCCCCCTTTTCCACCTTTCCTTCCTTCCTCTCCTTCCTTTCGTTACTTCCTTCCTTACCTCCCTCACTTCCCTCCTTTTCCTCCTTTTCCTCCTTTTCCTCCTTCATTTTCTTCCTTTCGTTCATTCCTTCCCTCCCTCCCTTCCTCTCCTTCCTTTATTTCCTTCCTTCTTTACCTCCCTCCCTTCCCTCCTTTTTTCCTTTCCTGCCTTCCTTCCTCTCCTTCCTTTCGTTCCTTCCTTCCCTCCATTACCTCCTTTTCCTCCTTTTCTTCCTTCATCTCCTTCCTTTCGTTCCTTCCCTCCTTCCCTCCCGCCCTTCCCTCCTTTTCCTCCTTCCTCTCCGTCCTTTCATTAATTTCCTCCCTTCCCTCCCTTCCCTCCTTTTCCTCCTTTTCCTCCTTCATCTTCTTCCTTTCCTCCCTTCCCTCCTTTTCCTCCTTTCCTTCCTACCACTCCTTCCTTTCGTTCCTTCCTTCCCTCCCTCTCTTCCCTCCTTTTCCTTCTTTCTTTCCCTTCACTTCCTTCCCTCCATTCCTTTCTTCCCTTTCCTTTCTTTCCTTCCTTTCCACCCTTCCCTTCCTTTCTTTCCTTTTCTTTATTTCCTTCCTTTCCTTACCCCTCTCCTTTCCTCCCCTCCCCACCCTTCCTGTCCTTTCTTTCCTCCCTTCCCTCTCTTCCATCCCCTTATTTCCTTTCCTTCCCTTCCTTTCTTCGTTCCGTTCTTTCCTTCCCTTATTTCCCTTCCTTCCTTTCCTTTCCTTCCCTTATTTCCCTTCCTTCTATCTTCTCTTTCCTTCCTTCCACGTCCCAGTGATAGTTAGTTACCTCTCAGGGAGTAGCTGAAATGCATGGGTTATCATTAGCTACTAATATTTGAGCAATAACTAGATGTGAGTTTCACTGCCGACAACAAACATTTCATCTAGCGACCCACCGGTGAAGAAGTGCGGCTGCAGCCATTATTACATCCACTGAGTTGATATGGACCGATAAGATCCTTGTTCTCAAACAAAACAGTAAAATACCCCATCTCTAAAGAAAGACCATGCACTCAGATCTAAACAATCGCGTGTTCTCATTATTCGTAAATGACGTTCAATTACTTGGCTGAAAATTGTTCCTCGGGAAGAATAATGAGCTGCCCTGCAGGTAATTTGTCCATGTTTGACCTACCTTGTGGACCTACATTTCTTGTGTGGGTCATTAACAATGTGAAACATAACAGAATGGGAGTACTGCTTTAAGTGCGGGTACCCTTGGTTCATAATCCTGCACGTGAATGAAGTTCCTCCAACCTTGCCTGACGTGCCGATAATCTGGAGATAAACCAAAACAATAAGTTAGTGTTGTAGTTGAAATAACTAAGTTGAAACGCGCTAACTAGTGCCTCGCTAGCACACGGAGAGCGTGGGTTCGAATTCCACCTCAGCCGTCCTGAAAATGGTCTTAAAGGGTTCCCATTTTCACCACCAGGCAAATCCCAGTAGGTCCATGGCCGATTTCTTCCAAAATACCTTCCTTGACCAGTCCTGAAAATAAAAGTACATTGGCTGCATTAATAAGAATTAATAATTAATTAAGTCGCCTCCGTAGCGTAGCGGTCAGCATGGTTAGCTGCCGCCCCGGAGGTCCTGGGTTCGATTCCCGGCTCTGCCACGAAATTTGAAAAGTGGTACGAGGACTGGAACGGGGTCTACTCAGCCTCGGGTGGCCCAAATGAGTAGAGGGGGTTCGATTCCCCCTCAGCCATCCTCGAAGTGGTTTTCCGTGGTTTCCCACTTCGTCTTCGGGCAAATGCCGGGATGGTACTTTCTTCAAGGCCACGGCCGCCTCCTTCCCTCTTCCTTGCCTATCCATCCTAACCATCCCTTACCTTCCCTCAATGAGGCCCCTGTTCGCTTTGCAGGTGAGGCCGCCTGGGCGAGGTGCCAATCCCACCTCACCAGTTGTATCCCTTCGGATTCGATGTTCCCAGCTCTAGGACACTGCCCGTAGAGGCGGTAGTGGTGAGTTCCCTCGCTGAGTCCGTGGGTTCCACCAACCTGGAGGGTAAACGACTAAAAATATATTGAACCCTAAAATCCTATGCTAATATTTCAGTGTTCATATTATTCTTTTCTTTGGGCATAGATTTATGTTATTTGAAGGAAGTTCTGGCTAGCTTGAGGGAGGCCGTGATGCTCTGAGAGCCGAGCGATGTCACAATACTGGAGACGTGAAGTCTGCACAATCTATTTTTGGCTCGCATCTTGCGAACAATGAAACTGAACTAAGTCGTCATAAGCTTGAAGGCACAATACAGAAGTTTCCTTGTATAAGACAGCCAAGGTTGAATGCGCACTGGATCTTCGCGCTGATTGACGTCACAAATAGGTGTGACCACGAACATAATGCTTAAAAGGATTTGAACTTGTGACCAATGAAAGGCGAATGCTTAGGGTGGCCCGAATCTAAAAGTACCCACGCGACAGTGAATTAATAGATCCTACGATGCAATATTCTCCGCAATAGTATGGCTGTAATGTGCGAATTTTTACAAGACTTTTGATATGTGTTCAAACGTTATAGGACAATTTTATCGATTTATTGAGGAGCGGATATCCCCTCCTAAAGATTTGAGTGATTGAATGAATACTGGGAGCCGAGCAACACGGAAAAGACACTTGATTTTATGAAGCGGACGGCGAAGCCAGGCCGGGCTGTATAGCGATTACTTTTTACTTGTGCTAGTGACTAAAACTTAGTAAGTTGTGTGTCGAGCAACATATTGATTTTAGTGAGTACTTAAGTGGTTCTTACACCACAAAGTCAGGGCAAGTCAGCGATACTGCGATAGGACTCTTGTGTGAATTTAGTAGCACAAATAAGCAGTTATATTTTTGATATTAACCATTACACTTTCATTCAGCGCCAAGATGACGACCGACGGCAGAAGGAACATGGTATCATCAGCAACGACTTCAAGAGTTGAAATTATGGAAGGCTAGGTCCATAATACTGGATGATGACGAGGTCAATTCCATGGCATCGGACTAGACGCAGATGTGTTGAGTAAAAATTTGAATTAATTCATTTTGTTGGGTAAAAAAAATCGCGTATAACTGGAAAATTGTATATTTTGTAAATAACTTTGTTTTGTGTGCGAATATGTAGATTCTGCCGGCATGATATTTTAAATAGCGATACGTGACAATTTTGCTGATTCTTTTTACATTTAATATTCTATTGGCATTTGCTGATGTTGATCTGTTATGATTAGAGTACAAGTTCTTCAAGTTGTTGTGTACTTGAAAAGCCTAGTACTTATGAGGTTAATTATCACGGAAACGTTAGATAAGCGGTGACAAGTGGGACTTGATAATATTAATGTCAGGTCTGGTTTGGGAATTCTGATATTTACGATCGTTATGCAAACGCAGTGATTTTGTACTTTGTAATTTAAGCAACAGTAGTTGCACGGGAGGAATTTCTACCTCACCGTATTTGATGTTTTATTGCTTCAGTTCTGATCTGTGGTACCAGTTGGGTCTTTTTGACAAGCTATATTATGTGTGTGTGCTACGGTGTGATTCTACATGAGAGCTGGCGGGGACGTGATATCCAGTGCCGTTGCTATTATTATTTCAGGGTACGTGACCTATGGGGCGTATTTGCTGAGATTGAATCTTGATATCCCAGGTAGGGATTTTGTGTTTTTAAGAACGATGAATTTATTATGTCGCGATTACAGGAGCTGCGAGACTTCTACGAGGATTCAGGCTTTGGGCTTGAATATTATTATGCACACACATGGCACCGACTCAGCGCTTGTTTGACCTTGGACCCAGAATTGGAATATTCATTATGCATCCGGCATTGTGCTGAGATATTAGGCCCATAAATTGTATAAATGTCTTGCTTAACGATGCGTAAATACTTTTATTGAATTAAGGGATTAGATGCCCACGCCGCTTTGTCTAAAGATTTTTCGTCGTATTAATCGGAGTGTTTTTGTGCTTGTCCATTTGGCATTGCATTTCATGTCATTTATTGCTGTAAGCATTCTTGTTGTGTGACCGGCGTCGGCCGTGTGAATTTAATGTAATTATCGGGACGCATTCGGCGGTTCTTTCTGTTTTGCCTTGTCACGTAGCGCTCTGTTTTGAGTAAATGGCATAAGACCTGCTCACAGGCCGCTTGTAATCTGTAAATATCAATTCGTGATATTATGTGTTTATTTTATAAAAGGGTTAGTGCATGCCGGCATAGATATTAATTTGTTTTACCTTTCTAATACTTTCCAGTAGTGACGTGATTAATTTTCCCACAGACAGGAGTTCACGGCCCAGTCGTATGTAGCGCATGGAAGTGAATTCCGGTCTAAATACTCAACTAATCAAAGTGTAGTTCGAAAAACGTATAGCGCGGCACATAATATTGTATTTTATTTCAGGTATTTTTATTTTGTTTGATCATTTTGTAAAATTTTGTATCGTGATGTGTTAGATCACGTGGGTTTAAGGCTGTCTAAGCCAAGTGTTTAGATAATTCTATTTAAACTGACATGCAGATCAGTTATTCATTTTTATTAGCTGTTGTGGTGAATGGCAATTTTGTCAACACGGGCAAATGGAGCTTCCGTCTCTCAGCTGACGTTGGCAGATCGCCAGTCCTCATACTCGCTAAGTGGGTTGATGAACACCCAGCTGTTACTCCTAACAGACGGTAGGGTTATCAGCACACGCAAGGGAGGATATATTTGTTCTATGGCTGATTCAGTATTAAATTGTATTTTGTTTTAACCTGTCGTTTTAATTATTCATAACTTTAGAACCTTATGGACCCTGGAAACTTTATGAGAGGCATGTTCTATAAACCAATTAGTGACCGATCATGACCCCGCAGTTTTCTCGTGTAATGTCATCTCTTCCAAAGGGCACAATATATATAGCCTAATGTTATAATTAGGTTAAAAGTCTCTTGAGATATAAAGGAACCACAGATTGATTAAACAATCTCGCTGTTACTGACATACGAGCAATAATACATATTTCAAATCAGTTTGATGCAAGGAAATTGGAAAAAAAAATGAAATCTGTAATACCTATGCTATTGTGTGCAATTAATATCGTAGATTAATTAATTCTCCAAGGAATAGTTAAGGGCCCTGAAACAATGACAACCTCACACTCATGGATATTATGGAGAGAGCGGAAGCTATTGCAACGCACGCACCGCTTTTGCAAAACCATAAGCTTGGATGGGAAAATCAATTCCCTTTTAATCTCACAGATTTTCTCCAACCGACAAAAGGTTATATGATGATGATGATCATGATAATAATAATGATTCTGATAATTGTTGTTTCGAGGGGCCCTACATCTAGGTTATCGCCTCATGAAAAATGAAAAATGAAGATGAAATTAATTTATAAAACTACAGTACCTACTAACTTACGGAATAGAAGAAGAAAAGGGCATTAAAAAGGAATAAGGGAAATAAAAGACAGGTAAAATAAATGCTCTCAAAGAATGAGGTCAGAGTGACTTAGAAAGAATTCGAGCCATGAAAGGCAGATAGGAAAGGGGAAAGAGGACAGGGTCAGCCCCAAAGTCAATGGAACATGGAAAAAATACACCCAGCTCACGAATCCCTCGGGGTCGCTAACTCCCAGGGTCACCAGCCGTGAGCCCTTGAGGGTACAGCACTATCCAAGGTGCACCATAAGTGGTGGGGCTGCCTCCCTTATGGCCTTGTGCAGAAGGCAGGAGATGCCATGAAGAGGAAACAAGAGGTCTGACCCCTCAAAGAGTGAGGGTATCAGGAAAAATGAGACAACGGCTATTTATGGAGGAAATTTGGAAGACTTCCTAGGCCTCAAATACACTAATACTATCGGGGTCGGAAGAGAACAAGAGTTGACCAAAAGACGTTGACAGGAAAGAAGACAGACGAGTCCGGCACAAGTGTAAGCAATGCCGGATTCAGCTGAGGTTCCGTGGTAACCAACCCACGTCACACTATTTGTGAGCCCCTGGGGCGGACGGAAGATTAAGAAGGTAACAGCCAAGGACTTTTGGCGTAGTTCAGAAGGAAGAAATTCACTTGTGTTGACAGTGTGGTATTGGAGTGAAATCGAATGGTTTTAAATAGGTGTACCCAGAAACAATTTACTGTGGGATTTTGTTTGTGAAACAAAATTAGAATTGACGTAGTGTAGTGCTAGATACGCTCGAAAAATAATGTTCCCGTAAATTCCCAGGTGATCGGGTTTCACACAGATCAACACATTATTCATGAATTGGTAAACAATAATAATGTTAAAACTCAGCAATTCTTCTAGGCAATTCTTCACAGGCCGTGAAAGCCAATATACCAAAAATAATGTTATTGGCGTGGCGTCTCTAAAAGCCGCAGTAGTTAAAAGAGACGTAAAACAAATAACATTATTATTATGTTATTGGTTTTACGTCCTCCCTTTTAACTACTCCAGCTTTTTATAGACGCCGGTGTGGCAGAATTTTGCCCCGAAGTTGATCTTCAACGTGCCAGTAAGTCTGCTGACATGACTTCCTCGCATTTGCGCACCATAAAATGCAAAATGACTGCACAGGGATTCGATCCAGCTATCTTGGGATCAGCAGGCGGGACCATTACCGCTGAGCCACACAGCCAGTCTAATTGGTACACAAAACCGGTGAATGTTTTCAACAAGAAGAAGCCGACCTCTTACATGGGAGAAGGTGAATGGAACGCTCTCATCGGAAAACAATCCTGTGTGTTGCACATAAGACAGAAGTAAGTCCATCGTATGTAAATTGTTAAGTTCCTTTTTCCTTTTTTCGTTTCCTGCTGACCACCGGCAACCCCCGGCAAATTCAGTAGCTCGGCATGACAGCGCTCAACTACCGTCCAGCGTGCTGTGTGAAACCCGTCGACTATGCCAAAAATACCCTGTGCATGGTAACCATGTGCTATAACCACACACAGAATAAAGCATCCCAAAAATGCATTAGTTGTTTTCTCACTGGAATGGAGCTACATTTTAAAATTCTAATTCCCAAACCAGTGAAGATTTTAAAATTATGTGTTTTTTAAAGCTAATACTTACACGTGTATCTGTGATTAAAGATTAGAACAACCGTTATAAGGTGAATATTTGGTGGTAACTATGTAATCGCTTGTATTTTAAATCAGTCAATTGCATTTCCAGTTGGGATTTTAATGAATAATATGTCCATGTATGACAACAAACTAATTACGTTAAATCCTATATAAACTAGTAAATAAATAATGAACTTTTCACTAATTGTATATTATATATTGTGTTTCAGGTGAGCAATGTGTTGACTGTTTCACCACTGAATGAAGGCTACATTTCTCAAAAGGCATGAATTCGTTTGTATCTTGGTGGAGGGTGAGTTATTTATTTATACTACTAAAAACACAGATTTACTACAATTATTATTATTATTATTTGATTATTATTATTAATACTATTCATAATAGTATTACTATTGTTGTTTATGTTGTTGTTGTTGTTGTTGTTGTTATTGTTAGTCATAAGGTAGATAAATGTTCAAATTGATAGTTCTCTGGAAAATTATATTGGTGGAAGCCGTGTTTTTCTTCGACGGTTACTTCTGGTGGTTTTACGGCGATTTCAGAGAAATTGTTGTTGTTCTTGATTCCTTAAGGGGCTTACCACATCGTGGTAATTCATCCCCGTGTATTCGGGTGTGAGTAGGGTTTCTCTAATAATAAGGGTTATTCTGGTTTCTGTAGTAGTGTAAGTATTTGTAATAGACTACGACTTGTAAGGAGGTGACCGTGGGCTTAGGTTGGGTTTCATCCCATCATTAGCCATGAGAAGATGTTAATAAACCAGGGAAAGCTCCTTCTAGGATGGTTGAGAAGGGAATCGAATACACCTATTTTCAGTTCTGCCTCACGAGCCTGAGTATTCTTGGTTCCAACCCTCAGACCAGAATTAAATCGGGAATCGAACCCGGAGCTCATGGATGACAGGCAAGAATGCTAGCCACTACACCGCAGGTGGTTCTGAGACGTATTAAATGAGTACATTTTAAGTCAATTTCAGTCAAACTTGCCATGCACATTAGTACACTAATTGAAAAGCAATTTCTCTATTTGTAAGCAAATAGGCCTATATTTGTTGACGATTCTCCCATCACCACCCCCATGAGCAGTTGACGGTATATATCATCTGCCTTATTAGTGCTACCAAAAGTGTATCTTACAGAGCGCAAGCAAATGTACAGGCATTTAATCCTAAACTTGTTCTTACAAAATGATGATGATGATGATGATGATGCTGACGATAATTGTTGTTCTAAGGGGCCTAATATCTAGGTTATCGGACCCTTATGGTTTGGGTCATAGAGAATGATGGGAATGTAATGAAGACTAGAACTAATACTAACTCCGGCTACTAAAGAAATGAACTACAGACTTATATATAAGATGAAGTGGTAAACAAATAGAGTAAAGAATAAGGCAAGTAAAGGACAGGATGAAAAGGAATGCCCTCAACCCTAAAAAAATGAGGTGAGGATTGAGAGTCTTGGAAGGAAGGAGAGCCATGAAAGACAGATAGGTAGGGGAAAGAGGAGAGGGCCCGCCTCAGAGGAAATAGAAAAAGGAGAAAAAACCGGACCCATCTCAAAATCCCTAGGGTTTGCCAACTTCCGAACTCACCAGCCGTGAGCCCTTGAGGATGTAGGCCTATCACTATCGAGGGTGCACCAGAAGTGGTGGGGCTACATACGCCCTGCCTCCTTAAGGGCCTTGAGCATAAGGGAGGAGATATCACGAAGAGAAAAGACAATGTTCTGACCCCTCGAAGAATGAGGGTTCAGAAAGGATGAGACAAGGGCCAATTAAGGCGGGAAAGTAAAATACTTCCTAGGCCTCGGATACCCTTATGCTGTCGGGGTCGGAAAAGAACAAGAGTTGACCAAAGGAAGTCCACAGGAAAGATGACAGAGAGGACCCCAGCACAAGTAAGTGGAAGTAATACCGAACTCATCTGGGGTCCCGTGGTTGCTAACCCCCGTCCCATTGGTTGTGATCCCCTGGGAGATCTTAAGAAATGTAGAGAATGAATGTGTGATCATGCATTAGACCCGAATTTTCCAATCACGGAAAAATAAATAGCACAAATAAGTAAATGGACGAATAGTAGAGATTACGATACTTTACACTAAAATGTTTCCCTTAGACACAAAATGGCGGTACCAATGACGTCATGGACGACACTAAAGGTTTAATCGATGTTTAATTCTATGTTGTTAATAAGGCTTTACATGCAAACACGAACCGAACCTGTGGCTTACGCCTCTAAGCCCCTTCCTTGTAGTAGACTATAAACGGTAATTTCCGTCCAGACAGAGGTCTAACCTAGTACCGACCAATGGTTTCACCCAGACCGTCGTCTAACCAAGCAGTGACCAATGGCTTTAGAAGAGTGCAGTGCAACTTTTCATTTAAATTGAACAACTGAAAGTAATTTATGACCATTCGTAACTTACCATCGCGGCTTCGGTGGCGTAGTTGGTAGCATGCTGAACTGCTGTGCCCAAGATCACGGGTTCAAACCCGGCCGAAGTCGTCAGATTTTTAAGAGCGTTAAAATCTTTCAGTATGCCTTCCTTCGGAGGGGAAGTAAACCCGGCGGTCCCATGTCATAGATTTATGGCATGTCAAAGATCATTCCACTAACTAAACTTGTGTGAAGCTAAATTTTTAGGTTAGATTTCGTAGAAACACTCTATCAAAATTCCAACGTTCACCACTAGGTGTCAGTGACTTCTCATACAGCTGAGAAATATGTTAGTAATTCATGCTACAACATCAAACAAACAAACAAACAAACAAACATCCACACAACATCCATGGCGTGATTGACTGCACTAAAAAATCCACCTAGACACGTAGGTCTACGTATCGCAGTATATACTTGAACTACTTGAACCTGTACCGGGCTTGCGAAACTGTTACATCAACATCTCAGTGATGGGGATGTGGACACTTGAACGAAATAAAACCAAATACACAAAATGCTACAGCATCTATACGACTAAAGTTTGCTTGACCTCCACGACTCTTTAGCACGTACAGCAATAAAGTCAAGTGAGGAGGAGTTTCTTCGGTAACATTATAGGTGGCTCAAACAAACTGTAAAATTGTCAACACTACTGAAATTAGCCGAAATACCTTTTGTCATTATGAATAATAATTGAAGGGTCCACGGGAAGAAGGGAGATTTTCAATCAAAATGTAAAATCGAGATATCAGCGCGATCTGGTGGGCCTCTTCGCGACGTATAGAAGGCACAATTGTGTCTGGCTAAGAACAATGAGGGTCATGAGGAAATGACGTTTCAAGTTGATGCGTACATATAAGTAAAGACTTTCACTTTTATACACACATCAAAAAAAGTTTTGCATCACCTCGGTTCCAAGAGTTCCGGAACCGTTAAATACAAAGGGAATAGAGATCAACACAAACAACATTTCAGCTCGTTTTATTGCTCATGAGACCCACACATTGCATGTTGTACCATCATACAGCTAGACTTTCAGCATTTGTGGTCCAGATTGCAGTACACACCACTACCTCTAATACCCAGTAGCACGTCCTCTTGCATTGATGCATGCCTGTATTCGCCGTGGCATACTATCCACAAGTTCATCAAGACACTGTTGGTCCAAATTGTCCCACTCCTCAATGACAATTCGGCGTAAATCTCTCAGAGTGGTTGGTGGGTCAAGACGTCCATAAACAGCCCTTTTCAACATATCCCAGGCATGTTCGATAGGGTTCATGTCTGGCGAACATGCAGGCCACTGTAGTCGAGCGATGTCGTTATCTTGAAGGAACGCATTCACAAGATGTGCACGATGAGGTCGAGAATTGTCGTCCATGAAGACAAATGCCTCTCCAATATTCTGCCGATATGGTTGCACTATGGGTCGGAGGATGTCATTCAGGTATCGTAAAGCCGTTTCGGAGCCTTCCATGACCACCAGTGGCGTACGTCGGCCCCACATAATGCCACCCCAAAACATCAGGGAACCACCACCTTGCTGCACTCGCTGGACAGTGTGTCTAAGACGTTCAGCCTGACCAGGGTGCCTCCAAACACGTCTCCGACGATTGTCTGGTTGAAGGCATATGCGACACTCATCGGTGAAGAGAACGTGATGCCAATTCCGTGGGGTCCATTCAGCATGTTGTTGGGCCCATCTGTACCGCGCTGCATGGTGTCGGGGTTGCAAAGCTGGACCTCGCCATGGACGTCGGGAGTGAAGTTGCGCATCATGCAGCCTATTGCGCACAGTTTGAGTTGAAACACGACGTCCTGTGGCTGAACGAAACGCATTATTCAACATGGTGGCATTGCTGTCAGGGTTCCTCCGAGCGGCAATCCGTAAGTAGCGGTCATCCACTACAGTAGTAGCCCTTGGGCGGCCTGAGCGAGGCCTGTCATCGACAGTTCCTGTATCTCTGTACCTCCTCCATGTCCGAACAACATCGCTTTGGTTCACTCTGAGACGCCTGGAAACTTCCCTTGTTGAGAGCCCTTCTTGACACAAAGTAACAATGCGGACGCGATCGAACTGCGGTATTGACCTTCTAGGCATGGTAGAACTACAGACAACATGAGCAGCGTACCTTCGTCCTGGTGGAATGACTGGAACTGATCGGCTGTCGTACCCCCTCCGTCTAATAGGCCCTGCTCATGCATGGTTGTTTACATCTTTGAGCAGTTTTAGTGACATCTATGAACAGTCAAAGGGACTGTATCTTGGATACAATATACACAGTCAACGTCTATATGCCGGAGATCTGGGAACCGAGGTGATGCAAAACTTTTTTTGATGTGTGTATATTAGATGAGACTTTAAAACTCGTTTCCTGAACATTGTACATTATTTGGCATTCTCCCTTCTTCCCGTGAACCCCTCAATTGTGGAAATGATGAAGAAATACATGATTTCTCCTCCGCTGTTTAAATAACCCACCCACCATCCTCATTTTAGATCATGACTAGAAAAATCCACAGCCTGGTTCCAGTCGGCCGACCGAGTCAGGTAATGGAATGAATGAAGCCCCCATCTAGCGGCAAGGATATGAACTGTGCCGGCTGCCGAAACCTGTCGCACTCCCCTGGGGCAATGATTAAATAAATGACAGATGAAATGAAATGATAGTGGAGAGTGTTGCTGGAGTGAAATTGTGACAGGGAAAACCGGAGTACCCGGAGAAAAACCTGTCTGCCTCCGCTTTGTCCAGCTCTCCCACATGGAGTGACGGGGATTTGAACCACGGACCCAGCGGTGAGAGGCCGGCGTGCTGCCGCCTAAGCCACGGAGGCTACTTATATTGTAAAATTACTGCTATGTCCGCCATGTTCCTGGTGAATTATGGGACAAATACAATATTACCAACCCCACGCATACGGTACTGTTGCCCGCATCTTGCAACAAGAAAACGCGGTGATTGCCTAGACCAGGGGTGCCAATTAGGAATTTTTCTCGGTCCCCCTAAAGCGATCGTTATGTAAGCACGGACCCCCTGCTCTAAAACTTTTAAGTCAAGGCTTAAAATATTTAAATTCCTAATGGGAACCTTTACCTTGGAGTACTGTGCTCAAATTTTTGTATGTTAATATTAATTTATTTAAACCTATTACATCATATAATTTTTTAAAGTCGTAAAGTGCTACAGACCTAAAAATAACAATGCAGTGGTTGAGAAGGAACAAGTCCTATTTATTGTTATTTTGTTAACAGCACTAATGTGTAACAGGGGCCGGCGTTCAATAAGACAAACGTAACCTATCCTTTCCCGCAATTATTTCTCGAGGTCGGGTTGCAATTTCAAAATGTTCACCCTGAAATCAAGCCCCATATCTAGTCCATTTCTATACCGGTATTTGCTTTTCATTACGCACATTGTGGAAAACGCTTGTTCGCACAAGTACGTTGTTGCGAACGGAAGAATAATTTTTACTGCCTTATCACTGATTCCCATGTAGTCCTTTCGAACTGTCACCCAGAAGTCTGCTAGCTTATTTTTCATTAAAACAATTCTTCATTTCATCACTTGAGGTCAATTCCTCCTCTGATAGTAGCTGAATACTTTCAATTTTGAGATTGGTGCTGAATGGGTCTCGAATCCAGCAGTTATCGCAATCGGGCTCAGGAAAATATTCCCGAAAAGTAGTTGCATGACTACGAGGATGTTCGGTTATATTTTCTTTACCTCGCAAGGCAAACCTTCGATAGATAAATGCAGAAACGTTTTTAGTGTGGGGAGATTGGCATATGAGCCATTTTGGACCCTTGCTGCCCAAATATTACTTTTTCACAATCGCACTGATCTTGTCGTCAACTCTGAAGACATCAACGTAGTCACCTTGTAAACTTAAATTCAAAACATTTAAGTGATCAAACACGTCAGCCAAGTAAGCAGTTCTGCAAAGCCAAGAAATGTCATTGAGGAAATCCTCACGAAGAAAAATCCCTACATCATCTTTCAGCTCGAGAAACTTGCCCCATTGAAAGCCATCGCACTTCAGGATGAATGAGAAGCTGCTCATGTTCGCTACCCATGTCTTTGCAGAGGAATGCATATAACCTGCGTTTAAAGGAGCTGGTTTTCACATTGTTTATTATTTTCACCACTTCATTAAGGGTGCTCTGCAGCAGTTCAGGCAGTCTTTTGGCTACTAATGTTTCCGGGTGAATAAAAGCAATGTGTACAGCAATGAAGTGAAAAAATTCCTCTCGGCACGCCGGAAGGCGGAGGTAGATTTCACCGGGCAAACTAGCGGATAGGCTATAATAGGCAAAATATGCAGGTTTTCGTAGGAGGATCAGACCTCATTTATTGCGAGAAAGTATTTTACAATTGGAGGTTAGTTAACATTTTTTCGTCTTTCTATGCATACTTTTAACATTTTACTGTCTTATGGGGATGGTAACCTTCTTGTCATTTGGGGTTAATTTTTATACTTGTGATCACACTGTCCTTATGCAAGGTTTGGAACTAATGTGTAACTATCTAACAGTCTAACAGATGTTGGTTGGTTCCTCAGTTTAGGGGCTGCGGTAAGGTGGTCATGTAACCCCGTGTACATTGGGTGTGTGTAGAATCTGTCTGATAAACGGTGATATTTGTGATGACTGTATTAGTCTGTAATTCAGGTAAGGTCTGCAGACGGTCAATTTTAAGTAGTAATACCTAATTTTGTACCAAATACTAACGTCAACGACACCTAGCTGTGAACTTGGCTGCTAGATGCCACCGCAACCAGCAACTTTGAACGAACGTTGTAACTTCCCTCCGAAGGAAAGTATGCTGACGGATTTTTAGCGCTCTTAGAAAATCCGGCGACTTTGGCCGGCTTTGAACCAGCACCTTGGGCATAGAAGTTCAGCATGCTACCAGTTAGCCGCTTCCCTCATAGTCAGATGGAACAAGAAGTTCCGTGACGAACTAAAGAGCCTACTTTTCTTAAAATTAAGATTCATGCCATAGATTAATCTACAGTATATGAACCTATCTAGAATAATGACGAAATTAAGTGGGTAATATCGAAATGTCTTAATTAGTTCGAAATAAGGTATACTAGGCATAATGTAGCCTAATAGAGCAATACAGTTGGCATCTCTGGTGACTGAATATATTCTTACTTCCATCTCCTAAGGTATAGAATACAAAATGTGGTTGAAGTCCAAAGGACGTTACATGGATTTAGACATTGGATCTATTAGTACACGTAAAAGCATGTTGGCAACAATGTTATGCGAGTGCTGGTCAGAAATAATCTGAAATATTATATATTTTTGTGCCAATTTTGGATGAAATCCATTTGTTGGTATAGAAGTTACATTTATTTAAAAATTGGTCCTATCAGCAGGCTTAGAATCATGTTGGTAGAACTGACGTATATAAGTTACTCCAAATTAATCTAAAATGTCGGGTAATTTACGTATGCATAGTTTAAAGCTGTCGGCTTGCATACTTTCTGATATATTTGGATATAAAATAGAGAGCAATTATTAACAGTTGGCAGCCCTGGTGGCTCTTAAGAATACACTCAGTCATATATGTTTATGTACACATATTACATACAAAATTTGGTTGAAATCCAATTGATAGTGTAGAAGTTATATGCATTTAAAAATTGGACTTATCAGAAGACTTAAAATTATTTTGGCAACGCTGTCATGTATGGCCACCTGGAAATTAAACTGAAATAGTATTATCTACATGTGTGCCAATTTTAGAATAGCTCCCATGTATACCTTCCAAGATATCCAACATGGAGCTCAAATTTCTAGTCCGTTTTTTTAGCAGTTGGTAGCACTGGCATCTTTTTCAAATATGGGCCTGAGATATTCCGGTATACATCTTTACTCATACTAAATTTGGTTTCGATTGCTGCAGCCGTTTAGGAGTTGATAGGGACACACACACACACACACACACACACACACACAGCCAGACAGAAGGACAGACAGACAGACAGAAGGACAGACACATTTTCCCGGATATATCTTATAAGTCAACTTTTTCCTCATTTTTGAAAAGTGTGAAAAGTAGGCTAAAACAAGATGTTCAGTAAAGAACATATAGCCTACTTTCTCCTAAATGCATGGGTATTGTTATAACTCTTTGTCCTTTTCAAGTAGTATGATTGAATGTTGGTTGTAGTAGCTTGTTGAAATACAACGTGCTATAGGGATATTAAACATGAATATGAGGTGCCCTTTGCTAGTGCTACCTCTGTACCAAATTTCGTTCAATTCGGTTTCACCGTGTTTGAATTGATAGGGGGAATCCATTTGCACACATACTTGGCCACCATCTGCAAACTATTGGGCTGATGTTCTTGCAGTTTGGTCAGAATATGTTTCCCACATAAAGATATGGTGTTGCAAAATTTGGTGGAGACTAGATTATTAGGTTGGTCGTAATTACATTTTAGCTTTTAACATTTGGGTGGCCGCGATTACGTTTCCGTCAAGATAGCGGTGATATAAAACAAGACACTGAGGTGCCCTTTGCTAGTGCTACCTCTGTACCAAATTTCGTTCATTCGGTTCCACCGTGTTCGAATTAATAGGGGGAATCAATTTTGACATAAAGATGGCCGCCATCCGCAAACTATTAGGCGAATGACCTATTAGATTGGTCAAAGGATGCTACCTCCATAAAGGTATGTAGTTGCAAAATTTGGTAGAGATCGGATGATTAGGTTAATCGTAATTTGATTTAAGCTTTGAACAATCGTGTGGCCGCCATTACGTTTCAGTCAAGATGGCGGCGATATAAAACATGACCCTGAGGTGTCCTTTGCTAGTGCTACCTCTGTACGAAGTTTCGTTCCATTCGGTTCCACCGTGTTCGAATTAATAGGGGGAATCAATTTTGTCATAAAGATGGCCGCCATCCGCAAACTATAAGGCTAATAACCCATTAGATTGGTCAAAGGATGCTCCCTCCATAAAGGTATGTTGTTGCAAAGTATGGTAGAGATAGGATGGTTATGTTAGTCGTAATTTAACGTAAGCTTTGAACATTTGTGTGGCCGCCATTACGTTTCTGTCAATATGGCGGCGATATAAAACATGACACCGAGGTGCCTTTTGTTAGTACTACCTCTGTACCAAATTTCGTTCCATTTGGTTCCACCGTGTTCGAATTAATAGGGGGAATCAATTTTGACATAAAGATGGCCGCCATCCGCAAACTATTAGGCGAATGACCTATTAGATTGGTCAAAGGATGCTACCTCCATAAAGGTATGTAGTTGCAAAATTTGGTAGAGATCGGATGATTAGGTTAATCGTAATTTGATTTAAGCTTTGAACATTCGTGTGGCCGCCATTACGTTTCAGTCAAGATGGCGGCGATGTAAAATATGACCCTGAGGTGCCCTTTGCTAGTGCTACCTCTGTACCAAATATCGTTCCATTCGGTTGCACCGTGTTCGAATAGGGGGAATCGATTTTCACACAAAGATGGCCGCCATCCGCAAACTATTACGCTGATGACCTATTAGTTTGGTCAAAGGATGCTCCCCCCATAAAGGTATGTTGTTGCAAAATTTGGTAGAGATCGGATGATTAGGTTAGTCGTAATTTGATTTAAGCATTGAACATTTGTGTGGCCGCCATTACGTTTCCACCAAGATGGCGGCGATATAAATCATGACACTGAGGTGCCTTTTGTTAGTACTACCTCTGTACCAAATTTCGTTCCATTCGGTTTCACCGTGTTTGAATTAACAGGGGGAATTGATTTTCTCACAAAGATGGCCGCCATCCGCAAACTATTAGGCTAATGACCTATTCAGTTGGTCAAAGGATGCTTCCTCTATAAGGGTATGTTGTTGCAAAATTTGGTAGAGATCGGATGATTAGGTTAATCGTAATTTGATTTAAGCTTTGAACATTTGTGTGGCCGCCATTACGTTTCCGTCAAGATGGCGGCGATATGGAACATGACACTGAGGTGCCTTTTGTTAGTACTACCTCTGTACAAAATTTCGTTCCATTCGGTTGCACCGTGTTCGAATTAATAGGGAGAATCGATTTTCACACAAAGATGGCCGCCATCCGCAAACTATTACACTGATGACCTATTGGTTTGGTCAAAGGATGCTCCCCCCATAAAGGTATGTTGTTGCAAAATTTGGTAGAGATCGGATGATTAGGTTAGTCGTAATTTGATTTAAGCTTTGAACATTTGTGTGGCCGCCATTACGTTTCCGTCAAGATGGCGGCGATATAAACCTGACACTGAGGTGTCCTTTGCTAGTGCTACCTTTGTACCAAATTTCGTTCAATTCGCATTCACCGTGTTCGAATTGATAGGGGGGGACAGACATTCAGAGTACACACACTCACACACACACAGACACACACACACACACACACAGACTCACACACACACACACAGACTCACACACACATACACACACACAGACAGACACACTTTTTTCGCCCTGTGTTGATCTCATAAGTCTACTTTCATTTTTTGCAAAAATCGAAAGTAGGCTAAAAATGAATGTGATCTCGTCAATGGCGTTGTCTTGGCAACCTCTGAAAGATCATCCCTTATCAATTTAAAAGCGTTGTTATGGTAACCTCTGATGGCATTTTTAGCCTACTTTCGATTTTTGCAAAAAATGAAAGTAGACTTATGAGATCAACACAGGGCGAAAAAAGTGTGTCTGTCTGTGTGTGTGTATGTGTGTGTGTGAGTCTGTGTGTGTGTATGTGTGTGTGTGAGTCTGTGTGTGTGTGTGTGTGTGAGTGTGTGTACTCTGAATGTCTGTCCCCCCCTATCAATTCAAACACGGTGAATGCGAATTGAACGAAATTTGGTACAAAGGTAGCACTAGCAAAGGACACCTCAGTGTCATGTTTTATATCGCCGCCATCTTTACTAAAACTGAATGGCGGCCACTCAAACGTTCAAAACGTAAAATCAAATAACGACTAAACAAATCATCCAATCTCTACCAAATTTGGTAACAACATACCTTCGTATAGGATGCGTCTTGTGACCAAACTACAAGGTCGTCCGCCATACCATTTCAGGATGGCGGCCGTGCGAATTATGCAAACTTTATAATCCATATCATGGGACCCACCAGTTCCGATTATCGAGCCGAGAATCGTTTTAACTGTTCTAAAGGAAGAGGCACGTACGAAATTAAAAGTTTATTTTGTAATACTATAGTGCAGACGTGATTTTAAAAAGCTCAGCTGATTCATTAATAAGACAAGATGGCAGCGGATATCTTGTGCCTGACTTATATTTCACTAATTTGAGTATTCCATGCAATATAGCGTACTGAAACAAAATAAATAAACTTTGTATGAAATGCTTTATATATAAATAATATACTTCAGTGATGAAATCGTTTAGTATAAATCATTATTTGCTAACAAGTTCTATGTAAGTCATTTTATATGGATCAATGTTCGTTGGCACAAATGGCTCAGTGGTAAAGCATTAGTCTGTCATTCTGATGCCTATGGTTCAAACCCCATCAGAGATATGTTTTTTGCTTGACATTTTACATATTTGTTGCTTTGTAATGACTCAGACGTTTTAAAATTAAGCGTTATATTGTGCATATTACGGTGCAAAACATATACTTAATTAAAACATAATTCGCCAGCAGATTTAATCGAGACATCTAGCTGACAAAAAGGTAACAGATTTTATTGAAAAGTTTCTTCTTCTGGCCGCTAGAATGCACTCGCTCTGTTAGGATTATATTGTTCGATATTTCACAACTAGATGTCACGACTAGTTTTTATATTTATTGTTTCTTGAGTACTGAGACGTTATAAAATAAAGCTTTATATGTTGCTTTTTGCAATGGAAATTATATATTAAAAAAAAACGACATTCTCCACTGGAGTGACATCTTCCAGCCTTCAGTTGTACTATGCAGAAACTATAGATTCGAGCAGCGCTCTATACCGGCCAGTTAGTGAACCCAGTCTTAACGACTGCTAGGAGTAATAAGACAGTAACATTCGTTTATTCCTTGTGCACAGAGGCGTTGTTGATAATCTCAAAACTTGCAATATGGATGATTTGGAGATGGATTATTTTGTTATACCGTGTATTTAAGATTAGCCTATAAATTAACGGGTTGCGAAGTTACTTCACTTAGTTCTATATCATTCGTACACGACACAGAACAACAACGTGACGTCAGTTTCTGATCTGCTCTGATTGGCTATTACATTGCTGCAGTCGGGTAGTTGGCAGTCAAGGATAAAATTCTCGACTGCCAACTGCCAGCTACCAACTGCAACTTCATGTTGTGTATGGTGCCTATAGTATACACGGAGTCGATCGCGACTGCCGACCGAGGACTACCAACTACGGACTGCCGACTGCGCATTGTAGATGGGCCTTATTAGAGCAACGAAGTTTCAATTATTGTAAGTAGTCGGTGTTTGGAGTGTTTGCTGATGAAATTGCAAAATGCTGGGGTAAATTATAAACTATGGTTTGAACGCCACTGTTCAAATCCTGTGTGCCAATTTGCACTTCAAATAGGAAGAAATTAGGAGATGATAAGGACAGAGAGTTATAACTATACCCATACATTTCGGAGAAAGTAGGCTATATGTTCTTTCCCGAACATCTTGTTTAAAATTCCGAAATCATTTTTCTCATCCCTTGGCGTAATGGTGGGTCATATCAAAAATTCTTTCAGACAAAAGTTTTAGGTAATTATTAGGGGAATATTTTCCATTTTGTACGGTTTTGAAATTGTGCCTATTAAGAGAGATATGATTAATGTTTCCCGAAAAACCCACTTTTTTCCACCCCTTTGGTCTATGGTTGTTGCTATCAAAAAACTTATTTGACATAAATTTTTGGCACTTATCCGACACATTTTATGAAATTTGAATGGATTCGATATTTCACGTATTAAGAGAGTTATAGCGAAATTTCACTTTTTCGAAAAAAAAGCCCCCCATTTTCACCCCCTTCGACCGATTTTGCCCATTAACGAACTCGACCGAGATTTTATAGGGATACATATTATGTAAAAAATTCAAAGTGATTGGTGCAAAATTACGGCAGTTATCGTGTCCACAAGTAACTGATATATATATATATATATATAATTCTTCGACACGTGTGTATGTGACTGAACTCCTCCTAAACGACTGAACCGATTTTGATGGAATTTGGTATGTATATTAGGGTGGGTCCATGTATGGTTTAGATTCACAATCTGACCCGGTAGGTGGAATGAACACAATTTTAGAACCACAATTCACACACAATTTTAGAACCACAATATACAGTCAAAAACAGTCGTCATGGAAACCACTAGCCTTGGCCTTCGTGAAAGCTGATGTCTTTGGACGGTTTGTCTCTGCCTGTTAGAGCCACCTGGTCGCAACCTGCGCAACTACCGCCATAATATACACTTCGCCCATGGCGGAGAGTTGTGTTTTATACCAAAGGTGGCAGTGATGTCGAATTCTGTTTGTCTCTGCACGTTAGAGTGTTTCAAAGTTCCGTATGTGTTCATATACCATTCATCCGATTGCGATAAAACTTGGGTGAGATGTTGAGTGCACTCCAGGGAAGGTGTTTGGCTTAGTAAATCCATTTTACAATAGATAGAGCATGACTAGATTCAACAAATGAGCGACGACGCGCGAAGCGTTTCAAAAAGGTCCCGTATGCGTTCAAATACCATTCGTCCGATAGCGATGAAACTTGGGTGAGATGTTGTGTACACTCCAGGGAAGGCTTCTGGCTTAGTAAATTCATTTTACTATAGGTAGCGCACGAGTAGATTCAACAAATGAGTGACGACGCGCAAAATGTTTCAACTAAATCCCGTATAAGTTTATATACCATTCATCGATTGCGATGAAACATTGATGAGTTGTTGTGTACACTTACGTGAAGGTCTCTAACTTAGTAAATCCATTTCACAGGAGGCTAAGCACGAGTAGATTAAACAAAAGAGCGCCGACGCACGAAGCGTTTCAACAAGGTCCCGTATGCGTTCAAATACCATTCGTCCGATAGCGATGAAACTTGAGTGATACGTTGTGTGCACTCCCGTATAAATTTATGTACCATTCATCGATTGAGATGAAACTTTGATGAGTTGTTGTGTACACTTACGTGAAGGTTTCTAACTTAGTAAATCCATTTCACAGGAGGTTGCGCACGAGTTGATTCAACAAATGAGCGGCGACGAGCGAAGCGTTTCAATAAGGTCCCGTATGCGTTCAAATACCATTCGTCCGATAGCGATGAAACTTGGGTGAGATGTTGTGTACCCTCCAGGGGAGGCTTCTGGATTAGTAAATCCATTTTACAATAGGTAGCGCACCAGTAGATTCTACATATGAGCGACGATGTCCGAACGTTTAAACTAAGTCCCGTATGCGTTCAAATACCATTCGTCCGATTACGATGAAACTTGGGTGAGATGTTGTGTACACCCTACGGAAGGTTTCTGGCTTAATAAATCCATTTTACAATATTGGTAGCGCACGAGTAGATTCAACAAATGAGTGACGGCACGCGAATCATTTCAACAAAGTACCATATGCGTCCATATACCATTTATCCTATTGCGATGAAACTTTGGTGAATTGTTGTGTACACTTCAGTAAAGGTTTCTGGCTCAGTAAATTCATTTTACAATAGGTAGCGCACGAGTAGATTCAACAAATGTGCGATGGCACGCGAATCGTTTCAACATAGTCCTGTATGCGTTCATATACCATTTATCCGATTACGATGAAACTTTGGTGAATTGTTGTGTACACTCCAGGAAAGGTTTCTGGATTAGTAAATCCAGTTTTTAATAAGTAGCGCACGAGTAGATTCAACAAATGAGCGACGGCGTGTGAATCGTTTCCACAATGTCGCGTATGCGGTCATATATCATTCATCCGATTGTGATGAAACCTTGGTGAATGATTGAGTACACTCCAGAGAAGGTTTCAGGCTTAGTAAATCTATTTTAAAATAGGTAGCGCATGAGTAGATTCAACAAATGAGTGACGGCACGCGAATCGTTTTAAAAAATCCCGTAGACGTTCATATGTCATTCATCCGATTCCGATGAAACTTTGATGAGTTGTTGTGTATACTTACGTGAAGCTTTCTAACTTAGTAAATCAATTTCACCGTTGGTAGAGCACGAGTAGATTCAACAAATGAGTGACAGCGCACGAATCATTTAAACAAAATCCCATATGCGTTTTATGCCATTTATCCAATTGCGATGAAATGTTGGAGAGTTGTTTTACACGCTCCCACGAATGTTTCTAGATTAGTTATTTCATTTCACGATAGTTTAGAGGCAGTTAACAGAAATTTAAATACATATTGTGTATCCAAAAGCACTTCAAGAAACAAAGTTACAACACTTTCTTTGATTGGCAGGACAACGTCTGCCGGGTCAGCTAGTATATATATAGATAGATACATATATACATAAATTATATATAAACTTTTGAACTGACGGTGGTTTTGGGGTCTGGGGGATGTGAAACGCGAAGATATGTCGAAATTTTCCGGAAGTCGAAACATGGGACCCATTGCAATAGTTAGCTTTCTAATGAAATCTACCTAAATGATAGCTCCAGATATGTGCCCATTTCATATCTGGAGCTACCATTTTCACTTCAGCTTGAAGGCTATTCCAGCATCCGGACAGAGCTTTCGCGCCATCTGTAGACAGACCCACACATTTCTTCCAGGCGATATCATGTTTATAACAATAATCGTTCAGAGCTGCGAAAATATCGTCTGCTGTTGTGTGTACTAGTTCACAGGAAAAAAGAAAATCTTCACATATTTCGTCATGACATAAAAACGTACAAAAACCAACATTAAGAAACCAACATTATCGCCTTTCTTGATATGTTGGTACTCTCATCCAACTGCAGAGCAAACATGTCACACATGTGTATTCAATATTGCTTGACATATCTCTAATTCACATCCGCACAGTATTGTTAAACAGCTGGACGATACTTACAAGCTTGCGGCAACATCGCCCAGCATTCTCTTGCGCGAAATAATTGCTGATGGTACAATGAGCTCTTCAGCAATTGTACGGTTTTTGGCAAGCTGAGGTTCTTCGTAGGATGCAAGCGTTGAATTTCCATTCACATTTGCACCAGAACTTTTGGTAATTACTTTCTGGCACGATTTCAGTTGAGATAACTTTATTTTGAAGAATTCAATGGATTTACCTCTGTGCTTCGAGTGTTTGGTATCTAGATGCTTCCGGAGTGTTGCAGGTTGTATACTCTCGTTGGCAAGGGTTTGAGTCTCAGGACAATTTCAGGTCCACAATACGTAAAGCCAATTTCCAAATATTTGATGTCGTATTTCCTACTTTTCGCAGTAGACTTACTCTTTGCATGGCTAGGCTCATGAGAGGCAGCTGACGACCCATTCACTTCCATATTTATTACCACAGATTCATTTTCGTCACTATCTGTAGCAGTGGGCCTACTTCGTTTTAGAGATCCACTCTTCAACCAACGATCCATATTCAATTGACTTTTAACAAATAAAACAATTAAAAGTTTCTACTTTCAAAACACATATAAATATGTAAACACACAAAATGTCTGCGGAGTAGAACACAGAGAAACAGGAGCAGAACGCTCTCTAGCGGGGAACTTGAAAAACTCAAATTACGCTGCGCCACATATGAGTGCACCACTTATGCTGTGGGTGACAACGCATAATTATTATTTTTAAGGAACTCTTTGTCCTTTCTCCGTTTTCCATTTTCATTATTGCGTTACTTCTTGACGACTCTTCGCGGACCCCCTGGCCAACCGTCGCGGACCCCCAGGGGTCCGCGGACCACCTAATGGGAACCTCTGACCTAGACCAAGAATTACTAGGTAGCGCGCCATGCGGGCCAAGTTTGCCATATATGCACCCCTGGATTTTGTCCTACATCAATAATCTTTATCCTGACCAACGTTTTACCAATCGTTTGTACCCCAAATGTTGCCAATAGCAATGTGACGTCAATGTATGCGCCTCGGTAATCGTTGAAGAGACCTCATGCGCAACGACAAGCAATGCCATTATTCATTAATAGTGAAGGAGACAGAAACCTGGCAGTGTTCCCAACATGTAAGATATAAAATACACCACCACTAGGCAAAATCTATTCGTCTACATGGCTACGCTGTAACCATTGTCAAAAACCATTGGATAGGACCAAACGAAGTTTATAATGCTCTGGTTGTGATGCTGCCTTTGCCACAGGAAGCTTGCGAGGCACTGTTGACAAAAGAAACCATTGATCTGGATGCGTTAGAGTAATTAGTATTGTATGCGTGAGGTTGGCAATATTATACTTCTGCATAATTAACGACGAAAAAGACCGACACAATTTTTATTATAGCATATAAGTCGTGATATAATTTGGGAAGGTGGGTGGGCTATAGACAGCGGAGGAGTGAACTACATCATTCCAAGATCAATTTTGAATCATTGTAAAGGGCAGTTATCGCATTTATCGCAAATTTCAGCAGTTAATTTTTTTCCCCTTAGGTTCCTGTCTTCTTCACCGCTACCAATTATTCCACTAGTTATCCAAAGTTCATGAAGTGCGTCAAAATATCAACGTCCCTCTATTTTTCTTCCTTTGTCCAAATAAATGCATTTAAACGTTTACACACATTGTGAATGAGCGTAGTAAGAATGATTAACACATAGTTTCGTTGTGCACGACCACTTAATGGCTCATGGACATTAACCTTGTATCCGTCAAAGATAACAACTAGCGGCTCGTTTCACTTAACATGCACTCCATATTCACTAGTGAGAATGCCTTGTTCAGTGCAAGCACAAGAAGTTATGTTGACCTTCAAACATATACGAAGCACAGGTCTGCCAACCTCTGTTTACCTTCATACAGGTTTTACTCTTTATTTGAATAACAATATCGATTTCAAGCAACCTATGTGAACAGAATTAATTTAATCGTATGGTAATTTATATAATATACAATTATACATAACAAGGTATAATCAAACTTTAAAGTCTTTCCTTCTCAACCATTCAGTTAAATCGGGTGTGAGATCAATCAAATCTTCAGGAATGCCAGGGTACGAATAAAGAGGACAGCGTTGGACCAGATGTTCGATCGTCTGTTCTTCCAGGTTACACTCACACATTGGTGAGCTGATCCAGCCCCACTTGTATCTGAAATAATTGCAGCAACTATGCCCAGTCCTCTGTCTGTTGATGCGGCTCTAGAAGTTCCCCGGTAAGTCAAAACCGTTTGGTTTCTTTGTGGGATCAAGATGGTGGGCACATGGTCCCAATGTTTTAGTTGACCACTCATGCTTCCAGCTTTCATTTAGGTCAAATCCAGCAGCAATGAGTTGCCCCGCAGTGACACTTACTGGTCTTCTTGATTGAAGTCGTTGCTGTGCTGGATGGCAGAATTCTTGGTGCAATGGCAAAGAGGGTGATGCAAAGATTTTCTTAGCTTCCCTTAGTAGAGCTTGCTTCCTCCGTAAGTGAGGTGGAGGGATGTGAACTGAATTGATGTAGTAGCAAAAGAAATGGCAGGTAACTTACGATATCAAACAAATGACCCAAGAGGCAACTTATATACTCAACAAAACAAAACAACCCTTTCGGGAGGCAATTTACATCACCCCACACTATGGTATTTTACGCATTGACGCACATCACTAATAGAAGATCGCAGATCAGGGTTTAGTATCTCATGGACCATGGTATACCGGTGCCAGGGGAAGAGAATGGGCACGCACACTGCGCAATCCGTAAATAGGCTCGTTCCACGTTTTCATTTTACAATTCTACTCCCTATTTCATGTTAAGAAACTATGAGTCCTTGCTTTAGTCTTCACTGTCGCATCTGGAACTAGGTAAAATATTTTGCTTTTTTTTTAATATTTTCTTTGATGTGCTTTTATTTAATTTAAATTTCGCTTTTAATTTTGATTAGTTATATTTATATTTTTAAAATTTTATTGTGATTTCTATAATTATAATTTTCATAATTATTTTTATAATTTATACCAGGTCTTTATATTTGCTTGGCAAGGACATTCTCACGCCAGTGGCTGCCACGTGTGCGTATGTACGGCAGAATACGGTGCTTGAAATGACTATCATGTATGTTTACTCACTACGTTTACAGTAGATGTTGAAAATGTTCCCCATCCGCTGCCAAACATAATCGGCATCTCCTTATGAAGTTTCCGGTTAATCCGGTTAATTTAGCTTCAGTAAAGAAATAACGACCTTAACGTCATTTTTATTGTGTACTGAACCTGTACGTTTGAATCTCAAATTAGCCAGTTGTTTCATTGTCCGTTTTATAGGAATAGGTCTCCCTGGAAATTTCACTCGAAACTTTTATCTTGTTTTACCGCACGATTTTCTGCGCTTTATGAACGTACTGTGCAGATATACAAGTTCAAGTAACGAATATTTCACATAAGGCATTACAGCACTAGCCTATACACAATCACAATACGTACAGGTTAAGTAAACGATAAATATAGACGTAAAGGTCGTTATTTCCTTACTGGAGCTTAATTAACCGGAGTAACCGGAACCTTCATAAGTAGGCCTAGATGCAGATTATGTTTGGCAGAGGATGGGAAACATTTTCAGCACCTACTGTAAGCATGGTGAGTAAAAATGCATGATACTTATTTTAACCATATTCTGCGGTCTGCCGTACATACGCGCACGCGTCAGCCGGCAACTGAGGGGTCACTGGTGGAGCGCGTGAGCGAGAATGTCCTAGCCAAGCAAATCTAAATACCCTGTATTTTATATTTATAATTTGTATTTATAATTATTTTTTATAATTTTGTTTGGATAATTTTATTTAAAATATTAATTATTTTAATTACTTTTATAATTTTAACTTTTAAAATAATTTCTTTAAATTTAAAATAATGTTCATATTTATTTTTATAATTTGAATTTTTAAATTTAGTTTTATAATTTTTTTAATCATTATTATTTTATAATTTTGATTTGTATAATTATTTAATAATTTTCAATATTCTTATAATCTGAATCTTTAGAATTATTTTTTAAAATTTTATTATCCATAATTATTTTTTATAATTTTAATTTACATAATTATTTTATAATGTTAATTACTAGTTATTTTTATGTTTTTAATTTTTATGAATATTTTTTTAATTGTAGTCTAATGTTTATAATTTTTTTAAATATATTTTCATATGTAGCCTGTATTTTATAATTTCAAAATCATAATTATTATTATTATTATTTTAATTATTATTATTATTATTATTAATCTTGATTGGTCACATTGGACCACTTGAGTCGTTCCACAATCACTTCTTCTTTGAAGGTAGTACTGCTTGGTTCTTGCGCTCTTTCCAGTACTTTTTCATTCTTTCAGATCGGGATTTTCTCAACTCATCTGAAATCTCCATAGGCTTTCTGTGTGTCATTTCTGCAGAAAATTTGTGAGTTTTAAGAATGGTGTTAATTTTATTTTTCTCCTCGGCATCTGTTATCTTGAGCCCAACTGCTTTGAGATCTTGTTGGATTTCTTGGATCCATTTTCCTCCAGTTTTCTTTCCTAGATTTCTCATCACCAGTTGGCGAACAATTCTGTTTTCTGGAAGCCGTAAGATGTGAAAAAAATATGAAATTCTTTTCTTCTTCATTGTGCTGGTGATTGGATCAATCTCACGATAGACAGTTTCATTTGGGAGAATCCTCCAGACTCCCTCAACCTGATACTTTTTATTTATGCACGTTCTAATGATTCTTCTTTCCGTTTTGAGGAGCTGATCAGTTCTTTGTTCATTTTTAATTTGGAACAGTGTTTCACAAGCATAAGTGGCTTCAGGGAGAGTTACAGTTTTATAATGTTGGATCTTAGTAGCTATTGATAGGCATTTTTTATTATATGTTGACCAGGTTAGTGATTGTGCCTTTTTCATTTTATTTGTTCTATTTATCCAAGTTACTTTTTCGTTTAAGTTATGTGTTATAATTTCTCCAAGATACTTAAATTGAGGAACTAGGTTAATTTTATGATCATTTATATAGACTTCATTTATATCTAAGGGTTTCATAGGCATGATCTCAGTTTTTTCAAAGGATATCTGTAATCCTATCCCTTGAGCAATTTCTTGGAGACTAGTGGTCTGAGTACAAACCTCTTCCTTGTCTAGTGCTAAAAGAGCCAAGTCATCTGCAAATCCTAAGCAGTTTATTTTTATTGATGGTTTTGTTCCAATTTTGATCTTAGGAGGGTTTTCCTTTTGCCAAACCTTCATGATATAATCAAGAGCCACATTGAAAAGCAGAGGGGATAATCCATCACCTTGTCTGAGACCAGTTTTTACTGTGAAAGCTGTTGATATTTCTCCCCTAAATTTAACTTTCGAATTTGTGTTTGTTAATGTTAATTGAATGATTTTTATCAATTTAGGATGGAGACCGTATGATCTGAGGATTTTTAGCAGTGTCAGTCTATGAATACTATCATAGGCTTTCTTGAAATCTATAAAAGAGATAAAGAGTTGCTTATTTCTGTTTTTGCAATATTCCATTATTAATTTCAGGCTAAGGATTTGGTCTGGACAACTTCTGTAAGGGCGAAATCCTCCTTGATGTTCTCCAAGTTGTGGTTCCAGAATGTTTTTGATCCTGCTGTAAATTATACGAGAGAAAATTTTATATGTGCAGTCCAGAAGGGTAATACCTCTGTAGTTATCTGGGTTCGTTTTGTCTCCTTTCTTAAATAATGGATGGATTATTCCTGTGGTCCAGTGTGCAGGAATTTCTTCAGTAATCCACATTTTAACTAGATGTTGATGAAGATTTATAATCGCAGGTTTACCAGCATTTTTCCAGATTTCAGCAAAGACTAAGTCTTCGCCACAAGTTTTGTAATTTTTTTGTTCTTTAATTGCGAGTTCTACTTCATTAATGTTTGGAGGATTTATTAAATCAGGTGAAGTTAAAATAGGTGTATCAGTGTTTACTTGCAGGGTTTCCAGTGGATCATCACAATTTAACAGTTTCTCGAATGCTTCTGCAAGGATCTCTGTATTTTCTTGGTTAGAATGTGCTAACTTTCCTGTTTGATTTTTCAACATTAATGTTGGAGCTTCAATTTTTTTTAGATATTTACCAAATGTTTTGTAATAATCTCGAGATTGCTTTTTCTTGAAATCGTCTTCTATCTTTTCCAGTGTATTTTTAAGATGATTACGTTTCGTTTGTCTGATGATTTTATGGGTCAATTTTCTTTGTATAGTTAGTTCTAAATTTGATTCTAATTATTATAGGCTAGTTATTTTTATTTTTTATTTTAATAATTATTTTTATAATTTTTGATTTTATAATTGTTTTTAATGTTTTAATTTTATTTTTATTCAGTTTTATAATTGTAATCCTTAAAATCATTTTTATTTCAATATCTACAGTGTATTTATATTTTAATTTTAATTTCTATATTTAATATTTTTATCTTTTGCTTTTATTTGTCATTTTCAACTTTGAAAATTTTATCCATTACTGTAGATCAGGGAAATACAGGAATAATAATTGATTTTCAGAAAATATTCGCAAGAACATTTGTTGAGATAAGGCTGAAACATTTAAGCCATTACCTTTGATAATTTAAGACGCTCGTATGATAGGTGATTTGTTTACTTATACAGACCACTATCCTATAAGGAGTTTTAATATTTAGAGAAATTAAACCGGAAAGCTGTATTTCAAAGTGGAGAAAATACAAAACTCTATTGTGAATATTCTTAGGCTATGGCCGTACTTCCTTAGTGCAACACCGAGAGTTAACTTATTGACCAATAAAATCTCGCGTAAAACAATAGTCTGTCATTTGTTTTGCACTTGAAACCACATTAGGATGAAACAGGTTCTGCAGCATGTTCATAAACAGGAGACTCATCTACTTAAAAAAGAAGTATGATTATTTTCATTGATGTTGCATAACATTGAATGGTAATTAGAAGAAGATCCATCCAACCGGATAGCTCAATGCGTGCAAAACATTTCCGGACTCGAGCCGACATGTGTGGTCTCAGGCTACGTACTGAGACTTGTGTCTTAAATGCTCTGGTAATTAATTAAGAAGCCGTGTACACTTGTAATTAACCTTATATATATTCCCTATTGAGGGTATTGCAGACGCTACTCAATAAACCTTGAGCGAGCGCGTGAAAATGAAAATTGAAGTTCAGAAATTGATTATAATTAAGTCAGTTTTAACATCACTTTTAAAGGAACTCCATAATGCTTATTGCTCATGCTAACTTCCAACTTTTAATTTACTTTTTTCTCAGAAATAAATAATAGGAACTAATCGATTTCTTCAGGTATGTTCTTAACTATTTCAAGTTAGGTGGTGCAAAAAATGAACTACCAGCTGTCATCGCTTCAATGCATGGTTGTACAATGAAAGTGCATATTACTATGTACACGCTTGCCAAGGTGGGTGAGTGGTTACCATGTCGGTCTACCAACCCCAAGCTTGCAGGTTCGCTCCTGGCCATGGTAAGTGATTTTTGAAAAGCGACAAAAGTCACGACACTCATTTCATAAGTTGTTGGCATGTTAAAGAACACATTTGAATTCAGTAGGCCGTGTTACTTACTTTACTTTCCGTGTCCGGGAGCCACACTAAATTCTTCCTTTCCAGAACTCTGCAGCTCTTATCCCTCGGTCTATGGCCAACATAAGGTGTTCTTGGCTGCAGGTGTCACTAAGATCTTGGCACGTGAGCAGGTGTTGTGGAGTTTGGATTTCTCCACAGGCACATCATGGAACTTCTGCATAACCCCACTTCACAAGGTTGCTACGACTCTTAGGCACTCCTTTTCTCATCCGGTTTAAGGACCTCCAGGTGGTGTAAGGCAAATGATTACCACTGCTCAGTTCTTCTTTAGGGGTAAACCCCTCTGGTACTTTTTGTTTCTAGAGTGACATACGCCGGACGTCTGGTTTGGTATGGAGGGGTACTGTTCACTTAATAAAACTTTTCCTGGATCTACCTTGTGGTAGAACATTGAATGTCTGAGATCTGTTTCAAGCTTTTGTCTCTCTTTCTCTGCTGCCACCTCGCGTCGAATAGTTGGAGGTGCAATGCCGTGTTCAAAATGGCAATATTAATCTCGGGATTTTCCGCCAACATTAAGTTCCTCCATTCTCTACTAGAAAGCGCTATAGTGTCAAGGAGCTTAGATATCTAACCTCCTTGTCTTTCATAGCGTCCAAGGAACGACAAAATTTGACATGCAAACTGCCCTCTGGGTGTCAAATAACAATTCTTGCACGCGACACCCGAGGACATATTATTATATTATTATTATTATGTACATCACTAATAAAATGGGGCAATCGATAATTAACTAATACATGTATATTTTCCAGGAGTGTATTAACATATTTATACTTTGCCCCCACCTAGTTATTCGGCAAATTCGTGTTGACCGACTGAAGAGCTACATATAACAGTGAGCTGGGACTCGAACCCATCTCGTCTCAGTTTTGCCTCACGAGGCAGAGTGTTCCAGAATTAAATTAAATTTCTTGGCAGAGCCGGGAATCGAATCCGGCCTTTCGCGGTGTCAGCCAAGAGTGCTAGCCACTACGCAAAGAGGTGGACCATGTGGGGCTTGTGCTGTGACAAGCTTATTGCATCTTTTTGTCTCAAATATTGATTGTTTCACGTTAGTCAAGGTGGTAGGCGTGTAATAGTGTGCTCCAATGAGTTCATCCGCCCTTGATCTTGTTTTAATAAGCTAACGGCTCGCTATGTGAGTGTAGAAGCAAGTTTAGCGGAGAAATGCTAAAGAGGGTGTGACTAGATGTGGGAGTTGAAGTTATCCAGAAAGCAAGATACACGCCTGTTGAATACAAATTAAGATGTCCTTAAAACCAGATCGGCCTCGAGTCATAAATATAAAAACTGGAGGCATAAAACTGGTCTGCAAAATGAGCTTGCGGAAGATAAAATGTTGAATTCATATTCGATCAATGATCCAATAATTGAGTCAGTACTTGCGAGATCGTTTGTCTTGATAAAATACAGAAATCACCAGTACGCTTAACAACACATTATTTTAAATGTCTCCAGAAGGAGGGGATAAGGATGGAGGTTAGCTCAGACAACAGACAATTTCTCAGTTATAAAATGAAGTTATATAACTGTTCGTAACGAGCAGAACACTGACCGCTATGTAGCTCTAACATAACACTTCAAATGTCAAGTCGGAAATAATGATGCCCAAAGTATAGTTGTTGTTTTTTTCTCTCTCATTTAGGGGCTTTGGTTGGTTGGTTGGTTGGTTGGTTCCTCAGTTTAGGGGCTGCGACAACGCGCGGTCATGTGGCCCCATGTACTTTGGGTGTGTGTAGAATCTGTCTGATAACCGGTGTTAATTGTGATGACTGTATTAGTGTGTCTTATCTGTTTTTAATTTCACAATAATTTCGAAGCTGCTGCACAACTTAAAAATAATTTACACACACTGAAAAATCACATTCAGCTAATCCATGGCGAGTGTAGCGATTATAATACCATCTACAGCATCGGCAGGAGTGTGTACTGGCCAATTGGCCAACATTCACATCCGGACCCGAATTTAAGCTGAAACGGACTACTACTCTTTTTTATCAACTTGCACTGCCCCTAGTTAAAAATTAATTATTTCAATAATTGATTAATTAAACAAATTTTCTATTATCCCAGCACAACTAAAAATCATTGCACAATCAGTTATTTTATAAACTATAGCCAGAAGTAATTTATGCAACTCATTATTATTGTTATTATTACCCTCCAAACTTTCTTCCCTCAAACTAGAGTAAAAGGAACACGGTTTACGGGCACCAGTCTCTTTATTTTTATTTTCCAAGGTGTTTCAAGGTGTTATGCTTGTCACTGCCTAAGAGTAGTAGTCAAGTAAGGACTGCAGACATTGAATGTGTCAAGTAGTTCCTAATTTTGCCGCCAAACGCCACCATCAGCGACTACTAGTTCAGAACATGGCTACTAGATGCCACCGCAATCGGCTCCTGGTGACGAACGTAGGAGCCTAAGAGCGTTGTTTAAACTTAACCTATGTAATTCAGCTTCACACATGTGTTATTAGTGGAAGGTTCTTTGACATGCCATAAATCTATGACATGGGACCGCCGGCTTTACTTTCCCTCCGATAGAAGGCATACTGAGGGATTTTTAACGCTCTTAAAAAAATCCGACGACTTCGGCCGGGTTTGAACCCGCGATCTTGGGCATAGAAGCTCATTTAGGGGCTTTGCGAAATCGTAGTAAATATAGCACCGAGTACTTGATAACCTATGTTATTATGATGAGTGTGCAGGTTTGTGTGTTTTTACTCGAAATTCTGGCTAGGAATTGTGTAGGGGCAGTTGTAGTCTTAATTCAGGTACCTACCCAGCATTTGCCTGGAGTACAACTGGGGAAACCGTGGAGAGCCATTTTTAGGATAACTGAGGTGGGAATCGAACCTACATCTCCTGTATTCTTCCTTACGAGGCTGAGTGAACTCAGTCCCAGCCCTTAAATCAAAATTCAGTTTCTTGGCTGAGCCGATAATCGAACCCCAACCTCCACTGTGACAACCAAGAATACTAGTCACTACGCCATGAGGTGGATACATAGATCTAATAATAATTAGTCAGTTAAAACTAGAACATTTCCTGAACTATAAGCCGGAATCTCGTCCCTTATCATAAACCTGCACAAAAATCAGAACAGCCGTAAAGTGCTCTTCTTCTTCACTAGAAATGAATGAAATAGTCCGATGATTTTGATGTTCCACCCCTTTAAGTAACAATCATCATCTCATTAACAATGTAAATAACATCTGAACATGTAAGACTTGTTATCCAATTACCTTGCAAATCTACTGATATCACTAACTTTCTATTGTATTTGTTCTAAATCATCAATTAAAGATTGCCTACGTTGTGGTTGTATCTAGAGAGTGTGTACCATCTACCTAGACCGCGATGTAACATCAACTCGAGCCTGAGGAGGACTGAGATGCCTGGTGGATCATGAGAGCCTCACGACTCTCCAATTAGCATGTTAGATGTTCAGTGTCCACTCATGAATGACTCTGTTGGCGCTGTCCTTAGCGCACTTAGAAACAGGTGTAAGACATATTCATGTGCATATGTCTCGAAAACTCCATGGCAGGGCCTGTCGCATTCCTCTGAGGCAATGATTTAATGAATGACAGATGAAATTAAATGACAGGGGTGAGCAAGGTAGGAGTGGAGAGTGTTGCTGGAATTAAATACTTGACACGGAAAACCGGAGTACCCGGAGAAAAACCTGTTTGCCTCCGTTTTGTCCTGCACAGATCTCACATGGAGTGACCTGGATGTGAACCACGGACCCAGCGGTGAGAGGCCGGAGTGCTGCCGCCTAAGCCACGGAGACTTCGATTCGTTCTTATTAGTATTTAAATAAAATACAGTGCATTACATTACAATAACAAAACGGGTACGCGTCATAAATAAATAGACAAATCAGTCACTCAGTGACATAATCACCTTCTTTGTCAATGATAGATGATGGTAATTGTTGTATTAAGAGGCCTAACTTCTAGGTTATCGGCCCCTTATGATTTGGGTGAGAGTGAACATGAAAAAATTATTAAAAGAAACCTACAACTAAAACTAACTGCTCACTTACAAACTAGAAGAGGAAATGGGAAACAAAACGGAGAAGAAAGTAAATAGAAAACAGGAGGAATGGAAATGCCCACAACGCTCAAAGAATGAGAATTGAGGGACTTGGAAGTAAGGAGAGCCATGCAAGGCAGAGAGGAAAGGGGGGAAAGAGGAGAGGTCCACCCCCAAAGGCGATGGAAAAAGGGGGGAAATTTTACCTAGCTTAGGAATCCGTCGGGGTCGCCAATTCCCGAACTTACCAGCCGTAAGCCCTTGAGGGTGTAGCACTATCCAGGGTGCACCAGAAGTGGTGGGGCTACATACACCCTTCCTCCTTGAGGGCCTTGAGCAGAAGGCAGGAGATATGAAAAGAAAACCAAGAGGTCGGACCCCTCGAAGAATGAGGGATTAGGCTAGGAAAGGTGAGAAAAGGGCCAATTAAGGCGGTAAAGTGAAAGACTCCCTATGTCTCGGATATCCTAATACCGTTGGGGTAGGAAGAGAACAAGAGTTGACTAAGTGAGGCCGAAAGAAAAGGCGACAGTGAGGAGCCCGGCACAAGTAAGTGGAAGCAATGCTGGACTCAGCTGTGGTCCCGTGGTCACCAACCCACATCCCACTAATCGTGTGGCCCTGGGGGGCTTTGTCAATGACCGGCTGCCAGCGTTGTGAGATGGCATTCCAAAATATGTGCCAATTCCCGCGGTGTTTGGCGAGGATTATTGCGAACAAACTGATTTAATCGGTAAAGGTTTTCCAGAACATGGTTCATCAAAGTCGAATTATCCCTCTCGGAAACGCGAATACCATTTCCCTGCCGTCCTCTCAGCGATTGCTTCCCTCCCGTTAATACCAGAAATTCATATCGTGGCTCGTGAAGCCCTAGCTCCTCGATTTCACTCGAAGAGTAAAATTTGTGGAAAGTGTTCATTATTCTCTACTTGCCACTCCATAATAATTAGCCTTGAACATAACCAAGAGGGGTTGTACAAGTTTCTTCTGTCCCCAGTACTTCTTCTGCAGCTTCGTGTAGTGCGTCCCTCATTATACTCCATTTTCCTTCTACTCCCTCTAAATCCCAATTTTGTTTAGTCTCCAACTTCTTCTGTAAATGTGTTTCATATTGTTCGGCAGTTTCCTTTTCTTTTAGTTTTAAGACATTATACCTTCTAGGGTCTTTCCTCACCTTTCCTGATCTGTACACTGCTATACGCTGTCTATATTGTACCCTTACCATGAAATGGTCAGTCACAATCCGCTCCTCTACAACTATCAACTTCGAGTATATCAGATGCGTGTCTTCTATCAATTACCACATGGTCAATTTGGTTGAATGTGGTTCCATCTGGTGAGCACCATGTTACTTTCCTTATATTCTTTCTCTGAAGCCATGTACTTTTCACAATCATTTCATTTCCCATGGCAAAGTCGATGAGTCTCTGTCCATTATTATTTGATACCTCATGCAGACTTTCCTTTCCTACCGTCTCTCTAAATGCTTCTTCTTTTCCCACCTTCGCATTGAAATCACCTAACACGATTTTTACATCTTGCCTTGCTATACCCTCGAGTTCATGTTCAATCTGACTGTAGAACGTGTCTTTCACCTCATCCTCATCCTCTTCTGTGGGGGCATATACACATATAAAGGTGATATTAAAGAATCGTGCCTTCATTCTCAAAGTACATATCCTTTCATTTACAGGCTTAAAATTCAGTACTGCTGTTTTATATCTATTATCCACGAGAAAACCTGTGCCATCTATTCTTCCACTGTCGCCTCCACTATACATTATTGTATGGTTATCACTTCTCAATATACCATCTCCTCTCCATTTGATCTCTTGGAACGCTGCCACTCCTATACTATATTTCTCCATCTCTTCCTTAGGGCCCTTCAACGCTCCAGATTTGTTCAATGTTCTCACATACCAGGTTACTATGAACATATCATTTTTCCGTTTACATTTTCCTTTTCCTTGCATAGGTCATTTATCATTATCATCAGTCCGGCTATTATTGTATTGGAGTTTCATAACAGACTATTTTCTTTCGATATGGGGTTGTTAGCCCCATGATCAACCCCCAACCTGGAGGACCAGGGTATCCCTCTTTGTCTGACCCATCACCGTTGACCTGTCCGGCATGGGAGGCCCTACCAGGAGCTCACGCTCCCGCTGGCATAGCTCGCAGGATCATTTGGGCTCTCAAGCTCCCACATCACGACAATATGAGGATACCATCGTGAGGGCGTAGCCACTACTGTCGGTATAATAATATTGAGTCAAAGGGTACCTTAAAGATGAAAATGTTGATGATTTCAAAGGCTTAACTGCTTGGTAATGAGGATTGGGATGATTACCGCTACTACTTCTACGGTCCACTTCCTGGTGTAGCGGCTAGCATTCTTGGCTGTCGCCCCGGAGGTCCGAGTTCGATTCTTAGCCCTGCCAAGAAATTAATTCTGGTCTGAGGGCTGGAACGGGATACACTCAGCCTCATGAAGAGGTGGGATTAGATTCCCACCTTAGCCATCGTGGGAGTGGTTTTCCAACTTCTGTACAGCTGGACAGTGCCACGGGGGACGATGGGTCAAAACTTTTCCTCAAGATTATTCTTTCTTGTTTTTGTTTATATTTAATTAGTGATCTGCCCCCAATAATCAGTGTTTCAGAGGCGTGTCGTGCCTCGGATTTGATTATCGTGTTGTACTGTCGTAATTTTGCTTTACGGGAAATGGCCTTCTTATTATACCTGTTCCGTGTGATTCTGTAGGCTCTTTGCAATTTAAAGATTCTCTCTTTGTTTGCATCACGATTCAGGGCGGCGGGTTGGATAATTTCTCATAGGTATTTGGATTTAGACACTTGAGATACTTTACAGCACTAAGTTACGAAAGGTTGTTTGTCCGTGTACCGACGAGATCCTTTCATGAACCGTTTTCTTTTCTTTTGGTATGAGCCCCTGGGGTCTTTGCATAGATACAGTATTATTATTATTATTATTATTATTATTATTTTACATTCATTTCACCACATAAGTGGGACATATCAACATATCGTCGGCTTGTTTGCAAGACGGTATGGTTAAATCTCTTAAGGTGGCACATTGAGAAACGAGCGAACAATGGAACAGGTCTCCAAGATGACGGCCTTCTGCATGGTGATATGTAGACCAGGATGTATTCCCAATATTTGTAGATTGCGAGCCAATGATTTGGGGATGATGCCGGTAGAAGAAATAACTATGGGCAGAACCACTACACTTTCCTGTCTCCACATTTGGCGTATTTCCTCAGCCAAGGGCAGATATTTGGTGATCTAATCACAGCAGGTTTGTTGCAGATTATGGGAATTGGACACTGCAATATCAATTAGGAAGGTTCTCTTCTGCACCTTGTCCACAAGAACGATATCTGGCCGGTTTGCTGGTATAACAGATCGGTCCCCTAACAACTTGTGGCTAGGATTTTCCAAAACGGCGTCAGGAACATACTGATAGTAAGGCAAAATATTATCAGATAATAAGTGCTTTTGAGCAAGGTGTAGGTGCATTATTTTGGCCACTTGGTTGTGCCTTTTCATGTAATCAGTACAGGAGATTGCTTGGCAGCCTCCTGTGATATGTTGAATTGTTTCCGGTTCTAGTTGGCATCTTCGGCATTTATCATCCTGAATATTTGCCTTAACTATATATTTAAGATAGTTTTTGGTAGCCACAACTTGATCTTGGATTGCAACCATGAATCCTTCAGTCTCAGTGAATAGGTCCGCATGAGTCAACCAGCTGTTCGACGCATCAATGTCGACATGTTTCTGGTTGAGATCATACGGATGTCGACCGTGCAGAGCTTTCTGCGTCCACTGCTGAAGCTTGATGGCTGAACATTCCTCATCAGTGGATAACTGTGTATCCCTTACGTGACGAAGATCTAGCGGTGTGCACTTGTCATCTGCCTTCACAGCGGCTTGATGTATGGGAGAGTCATGTCTGCCCAGAAAGTATCTCTGAAGGTTCCTCACTTGCCTTACATGCAATTGGATAATGTCCGTGAGCCCTCGTCCACCTCTTTGACGCGGGATTTTCAATCGCTCAACAGCTGACTTAGGGTGGAGACATCTGTGTTTTGTTAAGATGGTACGTGTCCTAATTAGGATGTTCTGCAAGTTAGTCTGCGTCCATTTGATAATACATAAAGTGTATGTCAGAGTAGGAATAACATAGGTATTAATAGCCTTAAAGGTGTTCTTTCCATTCAACTTTGATTTTAAAATCTTTTTAAGGCGTTGATTGTAGATAGCTACGGTTCTATCTTTAATACCTTTATGATCTATTCGATTAGATTGCAGGAGACCAAGTAGGTCTCATTACCTTCCATAGGCTTTATGAAACAACCGTCATCAAGTTGAAATGCTCAGGCCTCTAATTTTCCACGCCGAATGGTGAGGGTGCGACACTTATCTAATCCGAAGGACATTCCAATATCAGAAGAAAATGAAGCAGTTATTGCAATTAGATTGTCGATGTGTTTCTCAGAGGATGCATATAGTTTATTGTCATCCACATACATCAAATGAGAAATTTTGTATTTCACTATACCATGGTGCTTAATTGGAAAGCCACACTTTGCATTGTTCAGCAATGATGATAGCGGATTGAGCGCCAAACAGAACCATAGAGGGCTCAAGCTGTCACCCAGAAAGATACCTCTTTTGAATTTGAAAAAATCCCGATTCCATACATGTGTCTCCATTATACATTAATAAATTGGTCCCCCAATGGGACATCATATGTTGCAGACTTATAATGATGGCAGGATCAACTTTATATATCTTCAGGGTTTGGATTAACCTGGAATGTGGCACTGAATCAAAAGCTTTCTTGTAATCAATAAAGGTCATGTAGAGGTTACGCATCATCTTTCCTGCTTGTTCCATAGTAACTGCATCGATTACAAGTTGCTCTTTGCAATCTTGAGACTTCTTCATGCACCCCTTCTGCTCCTCAGCCAGGATGTTATGAAGATGTATGTGTTCATAAATCTTACGTGCAATACAAGATGTAAATATCTTATACAGGGTGCACAGACAGGTGATAGGTCGATATTTGGAAGGATCGTTGGTTCTATCACCTTTTGGCAGAAGGTATGTTTTACCTCGCATCAAGTAGGAGGGGATAAGCTGTGGATTTTGGATGAAATCTGTGTAGCAGCGGGCAAGATGCTCATGAGTACAAGTGAAAGGTTTGATCGAAAAGTTGTGGACATAACAGGATCTCTGCGACAATCAATCAGCATATTCCAGTCGAGCAGGCTGGATTCAGACCTGGACGTGGATGTGATGAACAAGTTTTAGCACTAGTTACCCATATTGAAAATGGCTTTGAGAACAAAATGGTAAGTACGGGTGTTTTCTTAGATCTGACAGCTGCATATGACACCGTGTGGCAAGATAAGCTCCTTCTTAAATTTATCAGTATCATCCCTTGCCTAAAACTCACCACATTACTCAGTAACATGCTGAGTAATAGGTACTTTCAGATATTTTCAGAAGACTCCAGGAGTAAAGTACATAGGATAAATGGTGGACTCCCTCAGGGCTCTGTATTGGCCCCTCTACTATTCAACCTGTACGCATATGATCTCCCAGCAACGAAATCAAAAAAATTCATCTATGCAGATGACATCGCATTGGTCGCCCAACACCATCGCTTCGATGAGCCTGAGTCGATGCTTACATCAGACTTGAAGATCCTAGACAGCTACTTTCGTCAGAACAACCTTAGTCCAAACCCTCAGAAAACTGTTGTGTCTACCTTCCACTTGCGGAATAGAAGTTCTGGGTACAAACCAACCATACCATTCAGAGGAGAGAATCTACAATACTGTAGTAACCCAAAATACCTGGGAGTCACCCTGGACAGGTCGCTGACTTACAAGAATCTCATCTGCAATGTGTCAGCCAAGATCAAGACCAGGAATAACATCCTTCAAAAGCTGGCGGGTACATCCTGGGGTGCTAATGCTCAAGTATTGAGATCCACTGCTCTTGCACTTTCTTATTCCGTCGCTGAATATTGTTGCTCAACTTGGCTTAACAGTGCTCACATTGGACTAGTAGACACCCAGCTGAACCAGGCAATGCGTATCATTACAGGGTGCATCCGACCTACTAACACACATTGGCTTCCCACCCTAAGCCACATACCACCTCCATCCCTAAGAAGATCACAGTCACTGCTTAACTTATGGAAGAAAATAGAAAACAATCCTCACCTGCCTATTCATTCTGATATAGCAGCTTCTCCAACCAAACGACTGAAATCCAGACACCCTTCTTGGCGTACTGTAATGATTCTACAGGACACCTCCTTTAATATATCGGACGCCTGGAAAGAACAATGGCATCTGCAATCCTCGTTACCAAATCATCACATCATTAAGAACCCCTGCAAGTGCCCTGATGGATTTTCTCTTCCCAGACGATAGTGGAGGACGCTAAACCGTATTAGGACCGGCCAAGGTAGATGTGGAGCCACTCTCTTCAAATGGGGATGGAAGGCATCACCTCAATGTGACTGCGGAGAAGAGGAACAGACAGTGGACCACATTACATTCGAGTGTCCTTTACGCGCATACAGAGGCTCTATAGAAGACTTAAACTGTGTCTCAAGCGAAGCCCTTCTTTGGCTCTCAACTGTAAACATGGTACTTTAGTTATGAACTTGTGATGGTAGTTGTACTGTATATATTGTATATAATATTGTATTCATCATACGCTAAATAAAATAAATTATTATTATTCTTCTTTAATCGTATCGGCCAACTAAGGACCACGTTATTTCAACTGGCTTCTCTGGGCTTTGATGTTTGCCCAGTGTTCCTTCATACGTTGCCGGTGTTGCTCTTTTCTTTCTTCCGTCCACATCTTTCCCGTCTTCAACTTCGGTTTTTCTTGAAAACCCTGGTGGTCGTGTAGTTTCTTCCTGAGGGGATTGCGTTCTTGAATATCCTCACAGGTAATTTCCATCTCTTGCAGGTCACTTTCTACCTCTTCGAACCAGGCTGGCTTGGTCTTCTTATTTTTAAAATAGTTAAAGATCCGGTTCGTCAATCGTGTGGGTTTCATTCTAAGCAAGTGGCCATAAAATGCAATCCTCCTTTTCTTCATTACATCAGAGATCTTCTGGACATGAATATACAGCTCATAGTTATGCCGTCGTCTATATTCACCGTTGTCTTTAATCGGGCCAAGAATTTTCCTCAAGATCTTTCTTTCCTTGATCTCCAATTTTTCTACCAGGCCTTTCTTGTTCATGGTGAGACATTCCGCTGCGTACAGAGCCTCTGGTCGTATGACAGTGCAATAATGCCTAAGTTTTGCGTTCAGGGATATTGACTTTTTGTTGTAAACGTCCTTGGTGAGTTGGTACGCCATTTCCATTTTGTTCATGCGCGAAGTGAAGGTTTCTTTCTCACATACGTTGGGTTCTATCCACTCGCCAAGATATTTAAACTTATCTGTCCGTTTGATTTTCCCCTGGTTTACTTTTAGCTCCCTTGGTGCTGGCTTGATGTTAGTTATGAAGTGTGTTTTCTCCAAAGAGATCTGAAGACCAACTTTTGTTGCCTGTACCTGCAGCTGGTTAATTTGTTTTGTGGCCATGTCTAAAGAGTCGGAGAAAATTGCAAGATCATCTGCAAAAGCGAGGCAATCAATAGAAAGGTTCATGTTCTTGTAACCCAGTCGTACTCCATTTTGGACCCCATCGTTCATTTCTTTGCGCCACTCGCGGATGACCTTTTCCAGTGCACAGTTGAAGAGCAGGGGTGAAAGCCCATCTCCCTGCCTAACTCCTGTCTTAATTTCGAAAGAGTCCGAAATTTCTCCTCTGAACTTGACTCTGGAGGTGGTGTTAGCTAAGGTCTGTTGAATGATTGCCCTGGTTTTATTATCCAATCCAAATTCTTTTAGAATTTGAATAAGAGCTATTCTATCAATCGAATCATAGGCCTTCTTGAAGTCGACGAAGGTTACCACAAATTTCTTGTTCCTTTGCTTCAGATAGAAAAGGATGGATTTCAGATTCATAATTTGTTCTGCACATGAGCGCTCTTTCCTGAACCCTCCTTGGTACTCTCCTAATTGTGGATCAAGTTGTTGTTCTGCCCTAATCTGCAGAGCTTTTGAAATAATTTTGTAAGTTATCAGTAGGAGGGAAATGCCGCGGTAGTTGTTAACGTCCGTTTTGTCACCTTTCTTATGCAGGGGATGAATCAAGGCAGAAGTCCAGTCACGTGGAAGTTTCTCAGTTTCCCAAATCTCCTTGATAATGTCAGTCAATTTATCAATCATCTTTTCACCAGCATACTTCCACAATTCGGCGATTATCGAGTCCTCACCTGGTGCCTTGTTGTTCTTAAGTGACTGGATAATCTGTTTGATTTCTTCTTTCGTTGGAGGGGATGAATCTGGGTGGACTTGTACGTTGTCTTCAAATGAGAAATTGGATTTGGGAGTCTCACAATTAAGGAGGGATTCAAAGTATTTCGCTAGAATCTGGCAATTTTCTCTCTCACTGTAAGCTAGTCTCCCATTTGAGTCTTTGAACTGTAGACTCGGAGGATTGTATTTGCTTAGATTGCGTTTGAAGGTTCTGTAGAAGTCCCTTGTGTTGTTCCTCTGAAAGTCTAGCTCAATTTGAGTTAGTTGGCTCTTGTTGTAGGCACGTTTTACATTGCGGATGATTTTTGCAGCGCGTTGTCTCTCGTTCACGAAGTTTTCCCAATTTTCTTGGTTCTTTCCCGAGTTCCATTTCTGCCAGGCAAGTTGTCTTTGCTTTACCACTGAATCACATGCATTATTCCACCACGCATGTTTCTTTGACTTCGTCAGTGGAACTGTCTCCTGTGCTGTTGTGACCAAGGCCTGTTGTAGTTCATCCCAGTTTTCGGGATTCCAAGATTCTAGTTTTTGAGTAAATTTAGGGCACAATCGTAGTTTTTCCGTATCAAATCGATTGATCTTTTTTAAGACGGCCTTTCTGGTGTTTCTCGGAATCAGCTTAACTTTGATTTTGGATAGATAGTGATCCGAATCTAGATTTGCATTTCTTAGAACCTTCACATTCTGTATTTCTCTCTGAGCTTTACGTGCAATAGCGACGTGATCAATTTGAAATTCGCCGAGATTTGGATTCGGAGATGTCCAAGTCTTCTGTTTTCTCGGAAGGTGTTTGAACGCTGTGGATTTTATTACAAGATTGAAAGCCTTACATAGTTCTACGAGCCTCTCACCATTGCGATTTGTTCTCTGGTGAGCTGGATAGTTTCCGATAATGTTTTGGAACTTTCTTTCCTTACCCAGCTGTGCATTGAAATCTCCAAGAAGCATAATCGTGTGTTTGTCTGGAATCTTACAGAGAACATCTTCAAGGTCTTCCCAGAATCTATCCGTTCCTTCCGGGTCTCTCTTATTCGCTTGATTGATTGGCGCATGGACATTCACAACAGTATAAACTTTGTTTGTGCTCCGGAAGGAGAGAGTTGAAACTCGACTGCTAGGCGAGTTGAAGCCAATTATTGAATCCAAAATCTTCCTACTGACGATGAATCCTGTGCCAAGGTTGGGAACTGTTTTTATTACACGTTTACCAGTTTTACCTTTAAAAATTCTGTAGCCTTCTGACTCAAAGGCTTGTTCATCTGTGAATCTCGTTTCTTGAATTGCTGCAATCAGGATTTGATGTTGGGATAAGGAATCAGTTAGTTGTTTCAATTTACCAATCTTCCGAAGGGAATTCGTGTTAAAGGTAGCAAAGAAATTCCGGCGTTTGTGTTGGATCTTTCCTGGAGTCTCCGATACCTCCATGCATGTCGGCGCAGGCTCCCCAGATTCCGAAGGCCTGCATGCTTCGCTCAAGGCGAAGGTGGATTGGTTACCACCTGGGGTAGTAGCTTTTGCTGAACTTTCCTCCATGCTTTGAACAGTTGAAAAACTGTAGTTTGGGGTCAGTGATGTTTCACACCGACCAGGGTACTACCAAGGTTGTGAGCCTTGGAGCCCCCAGCACTGATCGGCTCGCCGACCCAGTTTCCCGCTGGGATTGGTTACCCAACCTTCCACTGAGTTGCTCGGCTTAACAGGGGCACCTCTTGTAGGTTATGTGCCGGAGTTGGAGTGAAAGAGGCTAGTTGGATTCTCTTGCTGAATCCAATATGTTATGGTTGCAGATGACAGGCAACGACGCATTTCACTCCCATTTGCCCAGAGCCACATGGACTCCTCCCAGGTTAATTCCTGGGACCAAATTATTATTATTATTATTATTATTGTTATTATTATTACTATATTCGATGTAATGATGCTCGGACACTTCATGGTGCTCACAGTCTCATGTAAGGTTAAAAACGTCTGGTTTAATCGAAAGTGTTCAATCTAAAGTATGTTCGCCAAGTCATGATAGTGCGCGTAAATACTTGCACGTGGTCACTTGACTGACTGGACAGGGAAACACGCCCAGTTCACGTCATCGACTCTGCCAGACAGCTTTAGCCAAGAAGCTCTGAGATCATTAGTCTTGCCGTAGCCCTAGAAAAGACAAGACTTGCTGCACTGTATACTGTTGCCTGTCATAAGCAGTTAAGAACTAATTAATTCATTAATTAAATACATAAACGAACAATAAATAAACCGATAAGTCAGCCCGCTTCACATGTAGGCTATATCGTATCGTATTAGGTAATGTATTGGGGCAGATATCCTCGTAGTTCCGCCCCTTAAAACAACAATAACTAACTAAACTAATTTATGGGCAGAGCAAGAATCATGTGGGCTATACACAGCACTGAAGTTGGCGTACGTTCCAACAGGCACAGCTCTATGCACCCCTTGTGGGCGGCCCTGCAATCACGTGTACAACTGTGTTTACTTCCACTATCTCGACTCGGCGAACAGACTTTAGTTATTTGGGTTTAGACACTTGAGCTACTTTACAGAAGTGAGTTACCAAAGATTGTTTATCCATGTACTGACGAGATCCTTTCATGAACTGGTTATTTGGGTATGCGCTCCTTGGGGCACTGTATAGATACAGTATTTGTTTTTTTTTTTACTTTTAGCCTACTTTTCACATTTTACAAAAATGAGAAAAAGTAGACTTATGAGATCGGGCAAATGTGTGTGTGTATGTGTGTCTGTCTGTCTGTCCTTCTGTCTGTCTGGCTGGCTGGCTGTGTGTGTGTCCCCCCTATCAACTCCTAAACGGCTGCAGCAATCGAAACAAAATTTGGTAGGAGTAAAGATCTATACCTGAATAACTCACGGCCATATTTGAAAATGATGTCAGTGCTACCAACTGCTGAAAAATCGCAATTGAAATTTGAGCTCCATGTTGGATATCTTGGAAGGTATGAATGGGAGGCATTTCAAAATTGGCACACGAATAGATAATAATATTGCAGTTTAGTTTCAGGAGGCCATACATGGCAGTGCTGCCAAAATGATTATAAGCCTGCTGATAGGTCCAATCTTCAAATGCATATAACTTCTACACTATCAATTGGAATTCAACCAAATTTCGTATGTGCTATGTGTACATAAAAAAAGATGACTGAGCGTATTCTTAAGAGCCTCCAGGGCTGCCAACTGTTAATAAATGCTCTCATTTTTTAATCCAAATACCCATATATCAAAAAGTATGCAAGCCGACAGCTTTAAACTATGCACACGTATAGTACCTGACATTCTATATTAATTTGGAGTAACTTATATACGTCAGTGCTACCAACATGATTCTAAGCCTGCTGAGAGGTCCAACTTTAAATACATGTAACTTCTATACTATCATTTGGATTTCAACCAAATTTCGTGTGTATTATGTGTACCATAACAGATATGACTGTGCCGATTCTTAAGAGTAACCAGGGCTGCCAACTATTAATAAATGCTGTCTCTATTTTGGTTACCCTAATATCAATATATTAGAAAGTATGCAAGCCAATAGCTCTAAACTTTGCATACGTTTAGTACCTGGCATTCTAGATTAATTTGGCGTAACTAATATAGGCCTACGCCAGTGCTGCCAACATGATTCTAAGCCTGCTGATAGGTCCAATTTTAAAATGCATGTAACTTCTACAGTATACTAACTAATGGATTTCATTCAAAATTGACACAACAATTGATCATATTATTTCAGATTACTTCTGACCAATACATGTATGTCATTGTTGCCAACATAATTTTACGCCCGCTGTTAGATCCAATGTTTAACTGCATGTAACGTCCATGCTATCCATTGGACTTGCACCAAATGTTGTATTCTGTACCTTAAGAGATGGAACTAAGAATATATTGTAGCGTACACCGGGTCTGCAAGATTCGTGCAATTGCCCAGAATTCGCCATGTATCTCGCAGTGGCAAGTGGGCGGGGTGTATGGAGAACGCTGGACAGCCAATTAGGCCAAGGCTAATTAGGGTAGCCTCTCCCCAAGGCCACCACCAATACAATAGCGCTACGAATCAGGTAGACTATTGACGCAAGGCTTCCAGACTCTTCTGCTTCTGGAAACCACCACTAGAACGTACTCGCTGCTGAAAGAGGTGGCCTGATTGGGAACAGCCAATAGAAAGGACTGGGTGGTGCCAGCATAGAATCCACTAGAACACTCTCAATGCCGCTACTGGAAGGAGCAACGGCCGAGAACATTCGAGACCAGGAGCTGGATTGTTTATATACCGGCAAACTGCGGCGGGCAAGTCAGTCCTGAGTGAGTCCGCGCTGTCGGTGTGTGCCGTGCCGAACGACCAGTGGAAATAAATAATGGAGGACTGTAAATAGTGAAGACGGTGTGTGAAGATAAATGTGGAAAGTAATAATGTAAATAGTGACTGTGGAAGATAAATAGTGACTGCAAGAGAAACTGACTTGTAGAGAGCAGTGTACATAAATAGTGACTTGTAGCTGTATAAAGGGAGATTCTGTGAATGTGTGTGTGCGAGTAAGTAGGCTTAATTTGAATTAGTGTAAATAACATTAGTGTAAATAAAGATTTAGTTCATTATAGCCTGACCTATTTTTACGAACCCTAAAAACGTTACAATATTCAGTCACCAGGGCTGCCAACTGTAGTTCTCTATTAGGCAACATTATGCCAAGTATACAGTATTTCGAACTAATTAGAAATTTCGATATTACCAACTTAATTTCGTCATTATTCTAGATAGATCCATATAGATTAATAATTGGCATTAATCTTACATTTTAAGAAAAGTAGGCTGTTTAGTTCGTCACGGAACTTCTTGTTATTTTTTATAATCGTTTCGGTCGTCTATGGACCACATTATTTCAACTGCCTTTTCCCTCTTTCTTTCACATTGGCCCAGTATTTGCGCATTCTTCTTCGGTACGCTTCCTTCCGTTCTTCGGTCCACTTCTTGCCAGTTTTCAATATAGGTTTTGGCTGAAAACTCTGTATCTCCCCAAGTTTCTTCTTCAAAGAGTCACGTTCCAAGATGTCCTCATGTGATATCCCCAGTTCTTGTAGGTCTTTTTCCACCTCTGTAAACCAGATCCCTTTGGTTTTCTTTCCCACAAAGTAGGCACAGATTCGATTGGACAATCTTCCAGAGTTCATTCGTGTTAAATGGCCATAAAAGGAGAGTCTTTTTTTTTTTTTGCGAATGGTGTCCGTTATTTTCTCCACATGTAGATAAAGTTCATCGTTGTGTCGTCTTCTATACTCTCCTCGTTCCTTGACCGGGCCCAAGATCTTTCTCAGAATCTTCCTCTCTTTGGTTTCGAGTTGTTCTGCCAGGCTTTTCTTATTCATCGCCAGGCATTCTGTTGAATATAACGCCTACGGGCGAATAACGGTAACGTAGTGCCTCAGTTTGGCCTTGAGGGACATTGATCGTGTTTTAGGTAGATTTCTTTAGAAAGCTAACTATTGCAATGGGTCCCATGTTTCGACTTCCAGAAAATTTCGACATATCTTCGCGTTTCACATCCCCCAGACCCCAAAACCACCGTCAGTTCAAAAGTTTATATATAATTTATGTATATATGTATATATATATATATATATATATATATCAGTTTCTTGTGGACACGATAACTGCCGTAATTTTGCACCAATCACTTTGAATTTTTTACATAATATGTATCCCTATAAAATCTCGGTCGAGTTCGTTAATGGGCAACATCGGTCAAAGGGGGTAAAAATGGGGGGCTTTTTTCGAAAAAGTGAAATATCGCTATAACTCTCTTAATATCTGAAATATCGATTCCCTTCAAAGTTCATAATATGTGTCGGATAAGTGCCAAAAATTTATGTCAAATAAGTTTTTTGATAGCACCAACCATTGACCAAAGGGGTGGGAAAAAGTGGGTTTTTCGGGAAACATTAATCATATCTCTGTTAATAGGCACAATATCAAAACCGCACAAAATGGACAATATTCCTCCAATAATTACCTAAAACTTTTGTCTGAAAGAATTTTTGATATGACCCACCATTACGCCACGGGGTGAACAAAATGATTTAAATTATAAGAAAATGCCAAGTGCCAAGAGAGGTTGCCATGACAACTTAACTTTTAATTGATAAGGGATGACCATCAGCAGTTGCTATGACAACGCCACTGCACGAGATCACATTCAGTTTTCATATGTCAGTGGGAAGCGACTTCGGTATCGGAACTGGTAGCATGCTGAACTTCTATGCCCAAGGTCGCGGGTTCAAACCCGGCTGAAGTCGTCGGATTTACTAAGAGCGCTAAAAAACCTGAGTTTGCTTTCCTTCGGAGGGGAAGTTCCAACGTTCGTTGCGAGTTGCTGATTGAGGTGGCATCTAGTAGCCAAGTTCACAGCTAGGTGTCGTTGACGGCAGTATTTTAGGTAGATTTCATTAGAAAGCTAACTATTGCAATGGGTACCATGTTTCGATTTCCGGAAAATTTCGACATATCTTCGCGTTTCACATCCCCCAGACCTCAAAACCACCGTCAGTTCAAAAGTTTATATATAATTTATGTAATATATGTATATATATGTATATCAGTTTCTTGTGGACACGATAACTGCCGTAATTTTGCACCAATCACTTTGAATTTTTTACCGAATATGTATACCCACAAAATCTCGAACGAGTTCGTTACTGGGCTAAATCGGTCGAAGGGGATGAAAATGGGGGACTTTTTTTTTCGAAAAAATGAAATATTGCTATAACTCTCTTAATATGTGAAATATCGAATCCGTTCAAAGTTCATACTATGTGTCGGATAAAGCTCAGAAATTTATGTTTGAAACGTTTTTTTGATAGCACCAACCATTGACCAAAGGGGTGGGAAAAAGTGTTTTTTTCGGGAAACATTAATCATATCTCTGTTAATAGGCACAATATCAAAACCGTACAAAATGGACAATATTCCCCTAATAATTACCTAAAACTTTTGTCTGAAAGAATTTTTGATATGAGCCACCATTTCGCCAAGGGATGAGAAAAATGATTTCGGAATTGTAAGAAAATGCCAAGAGCTATCAGTGGTTGACATGGCAACACTACTAAATTGATGAGGGATGAGCCATCAGACGTTGCCATGACAACGCACTTGCGCGAGATCAGATTCAGATTTCCATCTGACTAAGTGTGATGCGGCTTCGGTGACTTAACTGGTAGCATGCTGAACTCCTATGCCCAAGGTCGCGGGTTCAAAGCCGGCCAAAGTCGTCAGATTTTCTAAGAGCGCTAAAAATCCCTCAGTATGCTTTCCTTTGGAGGGGAAGTTCCAACGTTCGTTGCCAGTTGCTGATTGCGGTGGCATCTAGTAGCCAAGTTCACAGCTAGGTGTCGTTGACGGTAGTATCTGGTAGCAACATTAGGAACTACTGCTTGAAATTGAGCGTCTGCATTCCTTACCTGAATTACAGACTAATACAGCTATCACAATTCACACCGTTTATCAGACAGATTCTACACTCACCCAAAGTACACGGGGTTACATGACCACGTTTGTCGCAGCCCCTAAACTGAGGAACCAACCAACATCTCTGCGGGAGATATAATTTTGCGTGAAGAAGTAACAGACCGTTACTTAGTTACACATCAGTGTCGAAACTTTGCATAAGGACAGTGTGACCACAAGTATAAAAATGGACTCCAAATGACAAGAAGGTTACCGTCATCATAAGACAATAGAATGTTTAAAATATGCATAAAATGACGAAAAACAAAGTTAATTAATCTCCAATTATAAAATACTTTCACGCAATAAATGTGGTCTGATCCTTCTACGAAAACCTGCATATTCTGCCTATTTTCGACTATCCCCAACTTTGTCCGGTGAAATCTACCTCCGCCTTCCGGCGTGCCGAGAGGACTTTTGTAAATGTCTTTGGTTAAATGGTAAGCCATTTCCATTTTGTTAATCCGTGCCACGAAAGCTTACTTTTCACGAATGTTGGGCTCAATCCATTCACCTAGGTATTTGAATTTCTCTACCTGTGTTATTTGACCTCCATTCACCATAAGTTCTCTGGGTTCTGACTTGATGTTTGTCGTAAACTGCGTTTTCTGAAACGAAATCTGAAGACCTGCCTTTGCTGCTTGCACCTGTAATTGATTGATTTGTTGTGTGGCCGTCTCAAGAGAATTAGAGAAAATTGCAACATCATCTGCGAAAGCTAAACAGTCGATTGTCAGGTTTTTATTCTTACAACCTAGTCTGATCCCGTTCTCTACACCATCCTTACACAATACTTTACGCCATTCTCGAATAACTTTCTCAAGAACACAGTTGAATAACAGAGGCGAGAGCCCATCTCCCTGTCTCACCCCTGCCCGTATTGCGAAGGATTCAGAATCTCTCCCCTGAATTTCACTTTGGAAGCTGTATCCAACAGGGATTGGTGAATGATTGCTCTTGTCTTATTGTCTAAACCAAATTCTCTTAAAACCTGGATCAGGGTACTTCGCTCCAGCGAGTCGTAAGCCTTCTTGAAATCAACAAAGGTCACAACAAATTTCTTACTTCTCAGATTCTTGTACGATAGAATTGATTTTAGATTCATGATTTGCTCAACACAAGAGTTCCCCTTTCGAAATCCACCTTGGTATTCGCCCAGTTGTTGATCGAGCTGTGCTTCCGCTCTCGTTTGAAGCGCTTTCGCGAGAATGTTGTATGTTATCGAGAGGAGTGATATGCCACGATAGTTGTTTACGTCCGCTTTATCACCTTTCTTGTGCCAATCGGCTAACTAGGGACCACGATAATTTCCACTATACATTCTGGCGTTTTTTTCAATTTACGATTGTTCCAGTAGGTTTTCATTAGCTTGCTGTGTCGAGCACGGCGTTCATCCGACCACTTTGCACCGGTTGTCAATTTCTCATCTCGGAAAGTCCCGAATGTCACGATGCTTGTTCAGAAGAGGTCTTGTTTGTGCGAGTCATCTGGTCATAGACCCATTTCTTGGAGGTTTTTCTTGACGTTAACGTACCAAGGAACTGTTGTTTTTGGTTTTGAGTCGAAATTGTTACATATACGCTTTGTCCATCTAGAATCGTCCATCCGTCACAAGAGACCGTAGAAGCGAGCCCTGCGTTTGGGCGTTGTGTCTGTGATCGTCTCTATATTAGAATAGATTTCTTGCCTGGATTTTCTTACGTAGATCCCGTTTTTGTAGTTTGGACCAAGTATGTTGTGGAGAATATTTCTCTCTTTTTGCTCCAACTTATGATGATGATGATGATAATTGTTTTAAGGGGCCTAACATCTAGGTTATCGGCCCCTGATGGTTTGGGTGATCGTGAAAATGAAAATGAAATGCAAACTTAAAACTAAAAACTAACTACTATCCTACATACTAGAAGAAGAAATGGAAAACGAAAGGAGAATAAGGCAAATAAAGGACAGGAGGAAAAGAAATGCCCTCAACCCTCGAAGAAAGCGGATTGAGGGACTTGGAAGGAAGGAGAGCCATGAAAGGCAGATAGGAAAGTGAAAGAGGAGAGGGTCCGCCCCAAAGGTAAAGGACAAAAGGGGAAAACTGACCCAGCTCAGGAATCCCTCGGGGTCGCCAACTCCCGAACTCACCAGCCGTGAGCCCCTGAGGGTGTAGCATTATCTAGGGTGCACCAAAAGTGGTGGGGCTACATACACCCGGCCTGCTTAAGGGCCTTGAGCACAAGGCAGGAGGTAAAAGGAAAAGAAAAGGAAGGCTGACCCCTCACAGAAGGAGGGTGTCAGGAAAGATGGGACAAGGGCCAATTAAGGCGGGAAAGGAAGAGACTCCCTAGGCCTCGGATACCCTAATACCGTCGGGGTCAGAAGAGAACAAGAGTTGACCAAGTGAGGTCGACAGGAAAGAAGACAGAGAGGAGCCCGGCACAAGTAAGTGGAAGCAATGCCGGACTCAGCTGGGGCCCCGTGGTAGCCAACCCACGCCCACAAGATGTGAGCCCCTGGGGGTGCTCCAACTTAGCAAGCGCTCATTTCTGAGAGAGGATAAGGCATTCTGACGAATAGAGGGATAGCGGCTTGACGACAGTGATGTAGTGATGAAGTTTGGTATTTATAGAAAATCACCTTTTGTTATATTATGTTCCGGGTGGTTTGAAAAGGTACCTCCAGGTTGTTTTTTCTTTTGCTCTGGCTGCTATGGCCTCTGTATCTAGTCCGTTTGATTGGATCAACTATTATTATTATTATTATTATTATTATTATTATTATTATTATTATTATTATTATTATTAAGCCTCCGTGGCTTAGGTGGCAGCTCGCCGGCCTCTCACCGCTGGGTCCGTGGTTCAAATCCCGGTCACTCCATGTGAGATCTGTGCTGGACAAAACGGAGGCAGACAGGTTTTTCTCCGGGTACTCCGGTTTTCCCTGTCAAAATTTCATTCCAGCAACACTCTCCACTATCATTTCATTTCATGTGTCCTTCATTTAATCATTGGCCCAGAGGAGTGCGTCAGGCCTCGGCAGCCGGCACAGTTCATATCCTCGCCGCTAGATGGGGGCTTCATTCATTCCATTCCTGACCCGGTCGGAGACTGGAAGCAGGCAGTGGATTTTCATTTCATTTTATTATTATAATTATTATTATTATTATTATTATTATTACCGACAGTAGTAGCTACGCGCGCTAAAGCGCAGCGTTAGGCTATGGGGCCAAGCTCTCTGCTGACTCGGTAGACGCGTGGGTTCGAACCCCACCGTCGGCCGTCCTTGAAATGGTTTTCCGTGGTTTCCCATTTTCAACACCAGGCAAATGCTGGGGCGGTACCTTCTGACAGGCCACGGCCGCTTCCTTCCACATCCTTGCCCAGTTTCATTCATCTTCATCCATTCCATCTCTCATCCCGACGCGCAGGTCGCCCACGGGCGTCGACTAGAAAGACCTGCACTCGGCCTCTCAGGAGGCCACACGACAAAAAAAAATATTATTATTATTATTATTATTATTATTATTATATTCGATATATTGATGCTCGGGCACTTGGTATAGCATGATGGTGGTGCTGACTGCCTCACGTAAGGTTGTAAACGTGTGGTTTAATCGAAACCGTTTAATGTAGACATCGCAAAATCGTTTCTGAACGTCAGCCCTTACACACACCGAGAGCACAGAGAGTATCCTCGCTACTCGATGTCCTGCAAGCAGTATACCCCTGGGGGTGATGTATAGATACAGTATTTGAATGATTATCGAAGAACATCTTCCAGCTACTGTAAAGGTTTCATGGCTCTTCTCAAGATGTATTGGTTTCGATCACTGCCCCACTCACTGCATTCGTTCACGTGTCAGGCCCGAAGGAACAACAGACCACTGGAGAAAACGATACGTTGTAACAATAAAATTGATGATATATACACTTTAAAGAGAATGCTTCCTGGCGTAAGTAGAGGCTAGCTTCCAGATGGGAGTTTAAATCATACACTGCCATGTATTATTCTCTGTTCTTCACACCTGTTACCAACGAGTCCGTGATAAAGATTTCCTTTCTCCGATAGGCAAATCCTCACTTACTACTTAATATATAATCGTTTATGGCGTGATGGACTCAAAAATGACAGCTATGAAATTCAAACCACTGCAGTGAGGACGTATATTTACTCGTTCAATACCAGAGGCAAGCAGCAGAAAATGTTTTACCCCTGAATTGAAATTAGATTATGTCGATGGATTTCAGGACATAACCGTTATCACTGAAGTGGAACTTGATCGCATATGGTTAGTTATGTGTGTTTGTGGCTGGCTGTGTGGCTCAACGGTAACGTGCTTGCCTGTTGTGCCCAAGGTTGCAGGATTGAATCCTGGTGCAGTCAGATGGCATTTTAAAGTGCGCAATTGTGAGGGAGTTTTGCCAGTAGATTTACTGGCTCGTTAAAGATCCCCTTGGGGGCAAAATTCCAGCACCCCGGTGTCTCTAAAAGCCACAGTAGTTAAAAGGGACATTAAACCAATAACATTATTATTATTATTATTGTTATTTCATTTGAAGGCTTGAACATTGTGCTCATTTAGCTCCGTGTACTTGAGTGTATGTGTGTAGAATGTGTCAGATAACCTGTGACATTGTGGTGGTAGTAGCATTTGTAATTCAGGTGAAGATTGGGAAGGAGGCGGCCGTGGCCTTCGGTTAGGAACCATCCCGGCATTTTCTGGAGTAGAAGTGAGACCACGAATATCCACCTCGATGATGACTGAGGTGGGAAGTGAACCCACCCCTTCTCAGTTTTGCCTCACGAGGCTAATTGTACCCCATTCCAGCTCACCGACCTGAATTAAATGTCTTGGTGAGCCTGGAATCGAAGCTAGATCTCAGGGGAGACAGCTAAGAATGCTAGCCACTGCGTCACGCGGTGGTCCAGTCGGATTTCTTGCTAATGACTTAGAATAACAAATAGAACAGGATGTACAGTACTGCTGCAGGTTGTCCACAGAGGTGTGTTGTGCGTATTCAAACACACAATGGTATGTTATTGCGAGAGAGGAAGCATCTTAACGTGCACGACAAATATGTAGTCACTTCCAAACAAAACACGCCTCCAGTTGTTCGAAACAGTGTAACCAACCGAACAACGTTGTCCGTTTAGTAGATGACTTATGAGAGCAGCAACGCAAAGGATTGTTTACAAATGGGTATCAGCCCTGTTACAAAGTAATTAAACCAAAATATATAACCAATAAATATAAACTAGCGGCCCCGTACGAGAAATCTCGCATGTTCATAAACCACACTTTCCCCAATAGGTTTTTAATGAGAGACTTAAGGAGAGAGGTTGTTATGTTTTTATTTCAACCAAATGATTATAGAACACTATTTACATTTCAGTTAGAATTCCAAGTTCTACGTTCCCTAACTTAAGAAGGCAATCACTGAAAATTGGATCATTATAACACTCACCGATTATTCGATATTTATGAAATTATACGATTTGAGTAGCCTACTCATTCCTTCGATTTACTGTTTCAGAAATCCATGCATAATAATAAAGGAAAGACCTCAGAATGTTAAAATGACATTAAACAGGCGACATAGCGGACAAAATGTGAAGTGGACAGCAATTATGAAGCGTCTTTTCCTACAGCAACAGTATCTGCATATCGCCCACTTCATATATTTTTTAAAGTTTTTAACGAAATTATGGATATTTGTGAAATTAGAGTGCAATTCGTCACTGCTAATGTCTATTCACTTTCATTTGAATGCTCATTTGTCAAGATCGGTCGCTTGTGAGCGCCGCTGGAGGGATCTATACTACTGAAATAATATATATGAGGATTATCTTCTAAAAAACTTATAAAACTACTGTGTTGTTGTTGTTGATGATGATGATGATGATGATGATGATGATAACTGTTGTTTAAGGGGCCTAACATCTAGGTTATCGGCCCCTTATGGTTTGAATCATAGTGAAAGAGGGGAATGTAATGAAAATTATAACTAATACTAACTACAGACTTACAAACTAGAAGGAGAAATGGTAAACAAAAAAAAAGAATAAGGCAAATAAAGGACAGGAGGAAAAGAAATCCCCCAATCCACGAAGAATGAGGATTGACGGATTTGGAAGGAAGGAGAGTCATGAAAGACAGATAGGAAAGGGAAATGGGAGAGGGTCCGCCCCAAAGTTAGTGGAAAAAGTAGAAAAAACTGACCCAGCTCAGGGGTCCCTCGGGGTCGCCAACCCACGTAATTAAGTTGGTAATACTGACATTTCTAATTAGTTCGACGAGAGCATTTATTTACAGTTGTCAGCCCTGATGGCTCTTAAGAATACTTTTAGTCATATCAGTTATGGTAGACAAAGCACATACGAGATTTGGTTGAAATCGATTTGTTGGTACAGAAGTTACACGCATTTAAAAATTGGACCTAGCAGCAGGCTTAGAATCATGCATTTTATGATTTGATGACTCCCATATGTATATTAACATATTACCGTGGAGAAATAAAGAAATGAATGAAATGTTGGCAGCACTGACGTATATTTCTTGAGCTGTTGGCTTGCATCCTTCCTGACGTATTGGAATTAGGATAAAAAATAAAGAGAACATTTATTATCAGTTGGCAGCTCTGGTTGCTCGTAAGACTACGCATAGTCATATCTGTTACGGTATATATAGTACATACGAAATTTGGTGGAAATCGAATTGATAGTATGGACGTTACACGCATATAACGATACGACCTAATAACAGCCGTATAACCATCTTGGCAACACTGTCATGTATGGCCTCCTGTAAATTAAACTGATATATTATCTATGTGTGTGCCAATTTTGGAATAGCTCCCATGCATGCCTTCCAAGATATACAATATGGAGCTCACATTTCAAATGCGATTTTTCAGCAGTTGGTAGCATTGACATCATTTTCAAATACGGCGTTGAGATATTCAGATAGAGATCTTTACTCATACCAAATTTGGGTTCGATTGCTACAGTCGTTTAGGAGTTGATAGGGGGGGGGGACACACACACAGCCAGACAGACAGACAAACACACAGAAGGACAGACAGACACACACACATTTTCCCGGATCGATCTCATAAGTCTACTTTTTCCTCATTTTTACAAAATGCGAAAACTAGGCTAATAAGTCATGGTTCATAATATGTCTATTTGTAAAACTACTGAAGGAAAATCGTTCATCTGATGTCCAGGATAGGAAAATGTTTACATAGTTTAACCTCAAATCATGATCAAAGAAGTAGTTATGACATATAACAATATAAAACTTGGAGCGAAATGTACCCCACACGTGTGCTTACGTTACAAAAGCGTAAAATCGTTGGCACTATAGATTAGGCTACCTTAATACTATCAGGATTGGAAGGGAAAATTTGACTATTGGAAGTGAAAAGAATAGATGCATCACTTTCAGAAGGAGATGTTTCTATGACGCTCCTAAGACGAGTTGTGAGCACCCCTGGCCTGATACCATCGGAAAATGAAAGGAATAGGAGGTGAACAAGGAAGCTAAGTAGAAGCAACACCACCTAGATAACAGGCCTTTGCATTCAAACAAGATGGCGGGCACTGTAGGCAGAGCTGCTGGAGCTCGCCGCAGGCCATGGCCCATATGACGGGTTCCTTCCAACTGATACATAGTAGTAGGCAGCATTTTTAGGCTATTATGGTGACTTCATCCTTCTTACCTTTACTTACGTAACAAACAAATATACTAGGCCTACTGAATAAGCTTCTTCTCATCCTTCACCTGAAAATGAAACCTCACGGGAAACTAGGTACCGTACCGTAGGAAAAAATGAAACATACACTATTTTACTGTTTCTGGATCAATTTTATGTCAACAGTTCACTGGCCACAAAACATAGCGCTAAATTAACAGCAGTAAAATATACGCATTTGATACAGTTATGTTCAATATTTGCATAAGATCAGGTTTTTAGCTAGATATCTAGACTTGACATGTAAACAACTGTGTCTTCTTCACGAAAACTTCCGGGTACACATTTCATCATTTAAATTATAGATTTACTATTATGATAATGCCATCAGCCACAGTCAGGGGCGTATATACAATTTTATTTCGGGGGGGGGGGGGGGGGGGGGCTGGCTATCCTGGAAAATTGTGAGTATTTTCAGGGGATTGTCACCGCAAAATCCCAGAAATATCAACCAATAACTTAGAGCATATAACGTTGTGTAATTATTTTAGATAAGATTCAAAGTTTATATAGCCTACAATTACTGGCAATACAAAAAAAGTAAAATACAACGCAACACACAAATAAAATTTTATACTTAATGAATTTTCCATTATGATCTATGGAGTATGAATAGCAAATATCTAAATATTTGTCAATTTACTAAGCAGAAAGGTAAACTGTTTTTTTTTTGTTTTTTTTTACAAGTTGATAATTTATTTCTCAAATGTACCGTACTGTGGAATTCACAGTTTTGCCTCACAAGTCTGAGTGTACCCCGTTCCAGCCCTCAGACTAGAATTAAAATTTCTTTGGGGAGCCGGGAATCGAATTTGGACATCCGGGGCGGCAGCCAAGAATGCTAGCCACTACACCACGAGTTAATCTAATTTCAATCTTAATATTGTTTATAACTTAGCCAATAAGTTAAGATTAGGGTACAACCGAATTTACAATTATTTTATGCTCTTACCAAAGCAACAGTTTCTTAATTTGATTGGCTTTTTTCTAGTAATTTATTGCACATCATACCTGTCACCTACAAATATGAGGTGTATATTTTATTATTTTCATTTTCATATCCAGAGCATCCTAAATATTTACATACACTGTGAGTGGATGCAAAGTTGAGCATAAAATACCCTTAACACAGCAATGTCTCTGCTAGTTTAAAATATATAGTAGGCTATTCACATAAACACACAATGTCACATCAGATCCTTTTCACTCAGGCTATTAATCCATGTCAAAACTAGTCATCTAAGTGCATTTATTACTCTCATGTAAATTTTTTTCAAGAGTAGAGAAACACACATTACAATTGGATACAATCATGTTGACCGACTGAAAAGCATTAAATTTTGATCCAATAGCTGTTGAAGCACAATGACTACATTACTAAACCAAATATTTTTATATGTGAGGTATGACTTTCTAAACCATAACAAAAGGCACTCATTTGAGCTTGAAGATATTTGAAATGTCATTGGACACATGGGGGGAGAGGCCGACAATCCTGTATAAGTTATAGAGACAATGAAACTTTAACACAGTGGATGGCTTTCAAATATATTGAGGCTGTAAGGCTACAAAGGGCGGAGAAATGCGACAGACAGGGTGAGAGGAGGAGAGACTGTTCATAATAGGCTATTTCAAGACTTTCAGGATAACATTCTAATATTTGGTGCCACAAAAATGGTGTCCATACAACTTGAACTTTTCGAAGTCATTTTTCAATGTTGCATTCATAATCTAATGAATTAATTGCATTTTAGTTGCTCCACATGTTAATTGGCCCAATTAAATTGGTCGGGGAGTAAAACGTAGGACTATCGACTCACAACTTTCTGTCAATGTGGAAAAATTATTTGGATTAATTATACACTTAAGTGCTTAATTAATCCAAGTATTTTTAGAGGTCCTGTACGCAAGTGTGAATTGAAAAGTTTTACTCCTCGCCCAATTTAATTGGGTACAGAGGGACACTGGGACTGAGTTATTGTCAGAAATTGCAAAAATATTGATTTTTTTATTCTTTGATATAATTATGCCCCTGACTCCAGCGGACAATTTAGTGAAAGTCTTTTCCAAATTCCGCCATATTTAAAGGCCCAGCGAATTCTTGAAATGTCTAGTGCGTGGTATTTGAACGCCTCCTATTCATGGACTTTCATTGAGGCGAGTATTTCTGTACTTATTTTCCTAATAAGGAGCTCAGAAAAGCAAGAAAGAGGGTGTTAACATATGGTGCTGGGCAGTTTTAGCTGACAAGGCAAGCTGATAACTAAAAAAATATGCATGGGTTTATAAAAGTGCATTTATCTGAGCTTCCCATTTTTTGGAACAAAATTCACCCCATATGCATCAGACTTGTGGCTATAATGTAGCAAATTTTTATACATATTCTATATTAATGCATCCATAAGCACAGTGATTAGTTTTACTGTAGTATTCATAGTTTTGCCATTAAAAATATTTTAATTTTCAATTAATGGGATAAATAAATTGTGAAATACTGTATGTTAATTTATATCTCAACAAATATTCATATGAACTTAAAACCAATCACTAGGATTGCTTCCATACTAAATATCTATATGGGAAAGTCATGATAAATGACCTACCTCTATCCGTTTAACGCAAGGATCATTTTCAAAATTTGCATATTTTCATATTCAAATAATCGTATCTCCTAAACGGTTAGAGATAGAAAAGTGTAAATCAGAAGTCTAGTGTATATTACTATTAGAGTGCTGTGTGTAACATTATAACAATATTCATTGATAATTACCTAAAATTGAAAGCTGATAACCAAAAAATATGCATGTTTTTATAAAAGTCCATTTATCGCAGCTTCCCATTTTTTGATACAACATCTGGTCCTTGCGCATTAGATTTGCTGCTATAATATTGCAAATTTGTATTCATATTCTATATTAATGCATCCATAAGTTCAGTGATTAGTTTTACTGTAGTATTCTTAGGTTTGCCATTAAAAATATTCTAATTTTAAATAATAGGCAATTAATGGAATAAAAAAAATTGTGAAATGAGTTAATTTATATCTCAACACATATTCATATGAACTCAAAACCAATCACAAGGATTGCTTTCATACTAAATATCTATATGGGAAAGTCATGATAAATGAGCTACCTCTATCTGTTTAACGCAAGGACCATTTTCAAAATTTGCATAATTTCTATATAAAAATAATCATATCTCCTAAACGGTTAGAGATCGAAAAGTGTAAATCAGTAGTATAGTGTATATTAGTATTTGAGTGATGTGTGTAAAATTAGAACAATATCCATTGATAATTACAGAAATATGAAAACTCAGTCCCAGTGTCCCTTAACATGAAGACCGACTGAAAATAAATTCACTTATTAGACTAAAAAACAATAAAATTGATTTCAAATTTCATAAGCTGTCAAGATTGTCTGTTGACATACTTGCTGAATGGATATATTTATGGTGTGAATAGAGGAGTAGCTGAATCTAATAAGAGTACATAATTAAACAGTTGCATCTTCTCATCGGAAATAAGTATGACAACCTGAAATTTGACAAACATGATCCAAATATTTACTTGTGCCATCTCTTGATGATTGTAGTGTTTTTGTGTCTGTCGCACAGGCTGGAGCAAAATGTGGCTTTTCACTAATGTCTCATTTCATTCATGATTGCTACCAAGCTATGGCTGGTGCCATGTACTGAGTCAGTACATCAGTACTGACACTAACTGTACTCAAGTTGTACAGAGGCACCTTGCCTAGTATGTCTCATCGTAGTGCTGCTTTGTGGGTTTCTATTAGCATAACTTACAGTGGTGCTTGTTGAGGATCCAACCAGCCTTTGGGCTGACTATTAACAGAGAGATCAAAATGTACATCTGCCATAAAATCAGATTTGACCAACGAGCTAGAGAAAGGTATATAGAGAGGCAAGAAGCCGCGTAGCAGCGCTCTGGGCGGAGGCAAGCTGAGTTAAGGCGGCCATGATTCAGAACGTCGTCTGACAAGAGCTTGTTGCGATTATTCGGGCTGTGCAGGAACATGCGTTGAATGAAATTTATTTAAAAATACATAGACCATGCCGTCAGTGTGTTCGTCATTCAATTGTTCGAATAGAAGTAATAAGACAACAGGAGTGTCGTATTTCAGGTAAGAAATGTCATCCAAATTCAAAAATTAATGAGGTAGACTCTTACGAAAGCGTGATGCAGCAATTTAAGTTTGTGTGATATTTACATTTCAGACTCCCTTTGCAGAAGCAGGAACTAACATTTCCACTCTATATGCCCTTCTCTAGCTCATTGGTGATGATGATGATGATGATGATGATAATTGTTGTTTTAAGGGGCCTAACATCTAAGTTATCGGCCCCTAATGGTTTGGGTGATCGTGAAGATGAAAATGAAATGTAAACTATAACTAACTACTAACTTAGGCCTATATACTAGAAGAAGAAACGGAAAATAAAAGGAGAATAAGGCAAATCAAGGACAGGAGGAAAAGAAATGCCCTCAACCCTCGAAGAATAAGGATTGATGGACTTGGAAGGAAGGAAAGCCATTAAAGGCAGATAGGAAAGTGAAAGAGGAGAGGGTACGCCCCTGAGGTATTGGATAAAAGGTGGAAAACCGGACCCAGCTCAGGAATCCCTCGGGGTTGCCAACTCCCGAACTCACCAGCCGTGAGACCCTGAGGGTGTAGCAATATCCAGGGTGCACCAGAAGTGGTTGGGCTACATACACCCTGCCTCCTTGAGGGCCTTGAGTAGAAGGCAGGAGATAACAGGAAACGAAAAGGAAGGCTGACCCCTCGCAGAAGGAGGGTATCAGAAAAGATGAGACAAGGGCCAATTAAGGCGGGAAAGGAAGAGACTCCCTAGTCCTCGGATACCCTAATACCGTCGGGGTCGGAAGAGAACAAGAGTTGACCAAGTGAGGTCGACAGGAAAGAAAACGGAGAGGAGCCCGGCACAAGTAAGTGGAAGCAATGCCGGACTCAGCTGGGGCTCCGTGGTCGCCAACCCACGTCCCACTAGATGTGAGCCCCAGGGGGGTAGCTCGTTGGTAACGATGCCTAATTCTCAAGAGGCTGCTCACGCCGTGCCTCTATTAGGGTCTTGTGCACAAGGCAGGAGATACAATGAAAAGATCAGTTCTGATACCCTATCAGGAAAGATGAGACAAGGGCCAAATAAGACATGAATTTGAAAGACTCTCCAAGTCTCGGATACCGTTAGTGCCTGAAGAGAACAAGAGGTGACTAAGGAAGGTTGACGGGTGGATTTGCAAACAATGCCAGTCTCAGCTGAGGTCCCGTGGTCGCCAATCCATGTCCCACAAGTTGAGAGCCCCTGGGCGGGGTATGCATATGAACGATATGTATGTAGAAAATTTTGTTCACTACATAGCAGGAAGTGTCGTTCGCCAAGTGTCTAAAAAATTAACTTGTATTGAATGCCTAGAAGTGTTTTTATCGGGTCAAGATATTCAGAAAGAAGGACTGATTAAAGAGAAAGACGTGAAAGACGGCCTTTTGAATCCATCATATGATGTAGTGAAATTATGTAAAATAGCTGAGATTGTCATCAGGAATAATGACAGTATGTTGCGAAAGAACACGATGAAAAAAAAGCTTGTAGTTTAACGTGACCGTTAATCGAGAGATCATGAGCCACGGGACCTCCTTTTTACGTGGAATCCGAACCACAGGACATGGCATTTCACTTCGAAAATCTCACATGCATTGACCGGGAACCGAACCCGGACCGCCTTGGTGAGAGGCATACAGCTAGACCGCTGAGCCACCACGCCCCAGAACACGATGAGTCTCAAGCTGAAGTTGCAGACAGATGTCTATGCTATGCTGCCGGGTTATCTGTTTCAGAAATCTGACCATCTATTTACAGCTACTGAACCTGGGGGAAAGTCTCACTATGCTTCACTCATCGAGCGAATTGTGAAACAGTATTATAAATGCAGGCTTCACCACTTCTGCAGAAATACAGCTCAACGTGAGAGAGGGCAACAGGTGGGTCAGTTGTACACAAAAAAATATTCTTTTTAAAGGACAATGAAATCATGCAATGTACTGTGCATGAGCAACGTAGCGTATTGTCTTGTAAGATGATTGTGTTAGTTTTCGTTCAATGTACAAATTAAATTGTCAGGTCTTGCGTAGGCCTAATCTTATATTACGCTTCGTTAGTCACGCCTCTCCCTCCCTGTCTCCCACCCTCTTGACAGGGTATATCATGGCGGCTGCCAGTTCAACCTGCTTCAAATATGGCGGCGCCATTTCCACTCTATATACCTTTCTCTAGCTCGTTGGATTTGACACATAAATGGCTGGTATTCAAAAGCCATTTTCAAGTTGGGTTTTGTATTACTACCAGAAACAATGTGGCATATAGAAATATTCTAAAAGCCTAGCGGGTGGATCACAGTTATGTAGCTGGAGTGTCTATCTATTTTTGGTACGGTGATTTTGGAAAAACAGGCGCTCCAGTTTTATTGGGCGATTGTTAATTTCAGGCACAGTAACAAAAAGTGAAAAACAAAGTACCTTGGAAGACAGATACGGTAGCTGGGGAACCACAATGTGCTATATTGGATTCATTTAAAGGCCAACTGCAATGATCGCATTTAAAATACTGGAGTAGAGGAATATTGAAAATGATTTTGAACACAACAGAGGGACTGATGTGGGGTACTGATTCTTGTTGACAATGCATATTATAAAATTAGGCTAACTTTTGTAAAAATGTGATTTGTAATTATAACAGTGACAGGATGCACCTTTTGTCATTAAATATAATATAACATATTTTATAATTAGGCTACTAGGCAGGCATGAATTCTTCACTCCTCAGTTCAAACATGACAACTGAAAAACTCTGGATGAAATAGGTATTATACTAGAAAATATTTACAAATATCACAGGAGAAGATTGAATTTTAGGTACGGTAGTTATTGTTGTTTTAAGGGGCAGAATTACGAGGTCGTTGCATTTTATTTGAATGTCTTTTCGATCTTAAATCCAATAGATGGCTGATGACATCACATTGTTGACAGCAACATCTCGATCAGCTGACTGCAGGGAACTGCGGTGGTTTGGAACACTGAAATACTACACGTGATGATAGAATTGGGCTATTTAAAGTGAGTTCTATTCATTACTAACAAGGGGAGGATACGATGCATGGGTCACTGATTCGAACCATTTTAGTACACGTGTAGGGCATGACCAGGTGTTGCTCTCACGTCACAGTACAGGCGCAGTGTGGCAATGTGCACTCTATTGTATTTATCCTCGAAGGAATGTCTCAACGCTTATAGAAAATTGTAGATTTCTTTGAGAATGTCGACTTTGGTAAAGAATTTCTTTTCTTACAATAATTGTTCAGTAGGATGTTGGTGGATACCCATACCACTTTCTTACAAACATTTTCTACAGTGTGTCCTTTCATGCAAATATCAGGCTCCCACAAAAGTTCCATGGAACGAACAAATTGCATTGTAATGTTACTCACAAGCTCCCTGTGGTTCTCAACTTTAAGAAAATCAGATTCTAGGTCACCACACAACTTTAAAACTATTAAGTAATTGTGAACAACAACATTTACAACATACATTTCTGGGACTAAGAGCCTACCTCTGTCCTTATCCCTGATCAAATGGTATGCCTCATCATCAAGGTCAATAAATTCACTGGTACAAAGAATTTCCTTGCAATGACTACATTGTAATCGTTTAGTCACACTATAACAACAATACCCTGCCAAGTACACTAGAATAGGGATATCATCCTTACAACCATCAAAATCTCTGTCATCTATATATATACGGTCAATGAATTTTTGCTCATCAGTGGGAAACTCAGGAGCCTCTGAGGTAGGTTCACACAATTCATTTATTTTAATTTCACCAAATAAGTTGGATTTGATCTTTAGGGACATGGATGATTGAATCCTTAGCTTGTGTTCTACTTCATACACCTGCCTTATTGAAATATTGTACTGGCCACCTGCCAACTGCCTGTATTTGCCAAACCTTCCCTCTAATACATCAGTCTGAAACTTCCCAAACAGAACATAAGAGAAATTTAGAGTTGACAAGCAATAATCTTTCAACTTTAACAAGCCTTCTGTTGTCAGTATCATGGCAGCCATTGTCTCAGAGGACAATGACCCTTTTACATTTAGTTTTTTCCACTTATTTAGCCACTGCAAGAATTTATGTAAATAATTAACAATTTCAATAGAATCTGATGACACTGGGCACATGAGGATATTGTTGAGTCTTGCTCCTTTACCGGGAGTTCTTACATTTACTATATTCCACCAATTTAACATTAGTTCAATATACCAGGCAGTTTGTTTATAATGCAATAAGTCACACTTTTCCCCCATAACTTTCAACCCTTCAATGACATTTTCATTAAAAACCTGAAGAACAAGTTTTACATTTTGCCGTTCAAGTGAAGTAGGGCATAAGGCCTTTACAGAGAGACCGTAGCCATACTTCACCAACTTATCATGCTCTATATTTTGCAATTTCTTCACAGAGCAAAATGAGGCTTTGTGTACATCATTGCTAACTGGGTCAAAATCAGGATAGTTCATGCACATATCTTCATCTTTTTGGTTCAACCAGTTGTTTCTGACACACTTAAGCAAGTGGACAGAGTCAAACACAAAGAAAAGAGGCCTTTTTTCATCGACAGGATGAGGGTAAACACACTTCAGTTCTTTCTGCGGTGAAAACTGCTGCATACATTTCCTATTTACAGAACTGTTGTCACTTACTACACAAACCACATGAAATCCTATTTCTTCCAAGCCAATAATAATTTTCTTCAGTATACAGTGCAACTGTTCCCCAGACATGGATTTCACTGGCAGTACATGTACCATTTCCTTAACATCTGACAGTAGACTAGATATCATGAAGCAATAGGCACTTGTTGCCAGTTTCTCGCTGTTGAAAGCTTTTCCAACAATATTACCACCTTTGTAATCCATCATTGGTTTCACATACACTTCATCCATCATGAGTACAACAAATTTATCACATTCATTGCCAGAAAATTTGTTCTTTATATAGTTCAAAAAATTCTCCTCATGCTGCTCCACTCGAGGATCTAACCTGAATGTAGAACATAGCCTCCTGATCGTGCATGGATGGGGCAACACTATTACATTTAAATGTCTCAAGTACGCATAGCTGTGGGGCGAGATTGATTGTAGCATTGAACACAAAATCAGAAAGGAAGGGCTATAAACTCTCTTTTGCCCAGACCAAAGTCTAATTTGCTCTGTAACAAACTCAATATGTTCTACCAAGTCTGGGTTTGATAAGCCTACAGATTCCAAAATGTTCGAAGCTAATGCCAAGATTTCAGAGGAACTATTTTTTTTCTCGTCCCCATTAAAATTGAGTGTATCCAAACGTTCAAGGATGTTTCTAATGTCAGAAATGTTCATTACAATATTTGGGAACAGGAAATCACCTATCCTGTCTAACTTAACTTCCTTGTAGTACACTTCTAACTGTAATGATGCTGCAATCACTACACTACAAATAACCTTAGGCATAGGACAGAAGGTGATGAAAAGAATTAAAATGTTGTTGTCCTTAGAAATTACACTCCATGACTCTGGTGTATTGAGAAGTCCTATTTTATCATTCAGTTCCTCGAAGCTGGAAAATGACAATGCCTCATTTTGCAGATTAAACTCTGCCTCACTTTCTTCAATTGCAGTCTGCAGGTTCCTATTTTCTCTCCTAGCTCTCTTCTCCTGAGGGCTGTCTCTGTAGGACTTTGGGGTACTTAAATACTCTGGGCAATTTGGTAGACGAGATGGAACAGCACCAGGTTTAAGTCTTGGCACTTTTAATGGGAGTGTAATCTCTTGGCCATCTTCACAATTGAATACAGTATTCTGTCGAATGTCTTGAGCATTAAAATGCAGTTCACAAACCTGCAATTTGCAAAAGAATCATACTGAGTAACATTCATTGAAGTAAAGTGTATAGGCCTACCGATAATTAATCTTACATTCTGAGCTACATCGTCACAGTGGGCTCTTTGGGTCCTAGTGAGATAATTGCTGCACTTTCCAAGTGATCTAGGAATGTATTTATTATTACTCAATGTATTGAGAAATATCTTAGTGATATGGTTCATGATAACTGACCAAATTTCTTAAAATTCAGCAGATAATTCCATAAAAAGTTGTATATTGGACAAGAAATTGTTATGAATATGCAAAGAATACAGCTTATCATCGAAGTAGCCTACACACCTGGGTATATTTAGGGAAATAGTAGTGATTTCTGGCATGTATAGAGTAACTTAGCCTATATTTAAAAATATCAATTGCCAACCAAGGTATAAATACGGTACCGGTACTGTAAATCATTGAGTACCATAGGCTAGCATTTTTTCTAGGCCTACTCTTTCGTCTCGAGTACTATATGGTACCGGTATCAGAAGATTAGTTTTAGAACAAACTATTGAGCTACAGGTCTACTTATATTTTATATCTTGCTTTTAAACAGTTACCCTCACTGGGGAATTTCCTATTAAAACATCTCCGCTGGGAGCAATAAAGGGGTTAGGTACCTACTTACTCAGGAATCTGAGCAATTTGTGGTGCATATTAAATGACTTTCCAGTGAGGCCAGACTCAATTATATAAATCATTAGCTTTGAACACCGATTCTCAATATGCATGCATTAAAAATAAATCTATAATTATCACACTAAAACATTTTCAGTACGGTATTTGATCACAACATGTTTTTAATTCTTCCATGCACAACAAACTTGCCTCGCATGTTGGGAGATTCGTTTATTAATTATTTAATGAGGAAACACCGTTCATTATTATTATTTGAAACTTAGCCTAAATGCAAAGTATTGCTCCAACTCTAACCTTAAAATGACTAGGCTTGGTCACCTACGTGTTGCTTGCAAGGCAATGAAATAGTTCTTAGAATTATTTATAGCAACCTAGGTGATTCTTTACATTATTAAGCTTACCGGTATATCGGCTATTTATGTGGTACGGTAGGCTAACACTGCTTAGATAATTAAAAAACGTGTACCGTATTGGTAGTCTACTTACCACAGAATGTTTCGTTGGTACGAAGTTTTCTCGTTTAATAGCTGATATCCAAAGTTTCTTCAAATTCTCTTCTTCGGGGAACTTAAACACTCGAACTTTATTCTCATGATCATAATTCCCCCTGCACTTCGGCACACAACACTTGTAAACCATATTTTACAGCAAAAAACTGAATAAATCGCACAAAAACAACAACAAAGGTATGATTACAAACTTCTGCCTTCGGTATCCGCCATCTTGCTTATTTTCAATTCAGTGCAAAGGCCTGTATATAGGTGGTGTTGGTAGAAGCAATGCTAGAGTGAGTGGCTCCGGGCCTCGTCGTCACCAACAAGTTGTGAGAGCAGTAAGTTTCACCTCTCGAAGTGTCACGAATGTTGCCTCTCGGTGACAACTTGGTAAACAAGCCACACGTCTTCCAGCATGTTTTCAAACAATAAACAAACAAGTTTGAAAACTGTTGGTCGGTTTCCTGTGCCATAAATATCTGCATATCTTCATTACATAAATTCCCAATTTAAAGAAGTTTGATGGTAATTAACTCCTAGTCTTCATTCGAAACAAGGTAAACTATTTAGGTATTATGGACTAAGATCCTTGTGAATGCTACGCAATTTAACCCTGAGATATGCTGTATTCCACCATGATGAAGATGTGGTGAACTGAGCAGCGACAGACCAAACGTGAATAAATATATAATTCTGACGACCGGGTTAACATTATCTTCATGCCATTATTATCGGCTTCAGGAGTCGCCTTCAAAATCAGGCCCATTCGTAGGCAAGCAGTGAAGTATCTCCACACAGCCATTAATTGAAAGCCTGTTTGACCTGCCACCGGGGTCAGTGCAGTAATGACCTTAGTCAGAGATGTCTAACATTCGGACCGAGAAGGCATCTCTATTATGGCCCCCAACTCTAGGTTGGTAATTTAATGTGGAGCATTAATTAGTTTTCGGAATTTATAAAGAAACAAAGTTAAAAAGAATTTCCGCTTAATTGGAGGAAAATGAAGATAAAATGAGAAGTCGCACCACTTATAAAATATCTTACTATTTTTTGATGTGTAACATCTTTCCGCTCGGTTACTGGATAGTTTTGTGGGAGTGATTTTGAAAATTGGGGACGGAAGTGGATCGGAACGATCGAGGTGGCAGTGGTGGATCAAACGGAAGTATGCACTGCCCGCTCGATCGATCAAACGGAAGTGTACTAGCTGGCAGTGGTAGACAACGGAAGTATGCACTGCCCGCTCGATCGATCAAACGGAAGTGTACTAGCTGGCAGTGGTAGACAACGGAAGTATGCACTGCCCCCTCGATCGATCAAACGGAAGTGTACTAGCTGGCAGTGGTAGACAACGGAAGTATGCACTGTCCGCTCGATCGATCAAACGGAAGTGTACTACCTGGCAGTAGTACCATGCAAAGGCAGCGTGATTTTTGTACAATTGAAAATGTGTGTATTGGAAACAAGGCAGTGTGTGCTCAGTAGCGCGAGAATGTTATGGTAATACAGTAGGCAGTGCATTTAGCAGGCACTGGTTTGACGAGCACAGTGGCAAATGTTTCACCGACTTTCATTTGTCATTGAGGAGTTTAAGAAGCATCACGTTCAAGGTTGAATATCACATGGGGTAGGAAGTGAAAACTTGAGACTAATGTTGTTGAGTGTATGATCAAATAAAGACGACAAATGACATTTAAGTAAGCGGCATTGTTGTCAAACTGTGGATGAGTAATCAAATATTAAATGCATAACAGAATGTTGTTATATGAGTGAAATAAAAGCTGTATTTTCATCATTTCATGATTGTAGGAAGCCATGTTTTGATTGTTTACCACGAATTGTATGAGAGCCTTGAGAATAATGAATGTTATAGTTACTGAGGAGTGTGCACACAGTATTTCAGAGTAGAGTCGACGTTGTCTGTCACTTTTTTATTATGAATTATTCATGTAAAAGGAAGGAAGGAAGCTTGTGGTTTTGTGTGACCGTTAATCTCACGATCATGATCCACGGTACCTCCCTTTTACGTGGAATGTGAACCACAGGACATGGCATTTCAATTCGAAAATCTCACATGTATTGACCGGGAATCGAACGCGGTCTACCTTGGTGAGAGACTAACAGCTTGACCGCTGCGCCACAAGTGTGACAGTAGCATATCTCCAATTTAATCTATACATTCATCATAGTACCAGTATGAAAACGGAGCGTAAATTAACATCTTAAGAATGTCCAAGCTGTGTAGTATACGTGTAGGATAACATGTCAGATGTTAAACATCATATGCGACTATTGTAAGGCTCGTATCTTCTTTTTTTTTTTTTTTTAATGTTGCAATGTCTTAGGATCACATTTAATGCCCGCATGGAAAAGAAAAAGGAATATTTCCGATGTGTTGTTCGTGACTACTGTACATCCTTCGACATATTTTCTTTAATCATTTTTAGGCCTGTAATCTACAGTCTTCATTGTAAACACTTGAACATGGGTTGTTTCTGGGTCGGACCACTGTCTGAGCAAAACTATGGGTAGTTTCTGAGTCAAATCACTGTCTGGGTGATACCAAAGGTTGTTTCTGGGTCAGACCACTGTCTGAGCGAAACTATGAGTTGTTTCTGGGTCAAATCACTGTCTGGGTGAAACCAAAGGTTGTTTCTGGGTCAGACCACTGTCTGAGCGAAACTATGGGTTGTTTATGTTTCGACCTCTGTCTGGGTAAAACCGTATGTTGTTTCTGGGTCAGACCACTATCTGGGCGAAACGAAAGGTTATTTCTGGGTCAGAACACTGTCCACAATCTGGGCGAAACCGTAGGTTGCTGCTGGGTTAAACCACTTCCTCGGCGAAATCATTGTTCACCACTGGATTCATCCATTGAGGATACTACAATTACTGCTTGTACTGCAAGCAAGGAGATCTGGGGGCGTAAACCCCAGGTTATGACCGTTTATGTATTTAAGGCGTATTAACATACCTCTCGCAGGAATTGCCAAGAGATGCAACCGTACTTATTTGCGATCTGGACACAGCATAGGCTATTTCCATGGAACTGTCCGCAATGCCTTTCTAAAGATGGTCTCTGGCAACTAATAAAGAGTTGAATCGCCAAATTATTGTACGGTCTTTTCACATACTCTCCAAACACATTCGTGATATTCGGCGAGTGGTCTATATGCCTGTAGTATCCAGTGTAGCCAGTCTTAAGGCAATTACCCTAATTTAGTGTATTATTTTATGAGAATGCTTTATAGTAAGTAATTTCCCAAGGTATTTCTTGAGTAATTTTATCTATGAACATAGTGATTTATAGCATAATTTCTTATTGTAGGGTTTGAATCAGGGCTGTATTATTGTTCCCACTCATGTTTCAAAGACACCACGTTTGCAAACCATGACACTTATAATGTAACTTAAAAGTTGGCAGCATGAGATGACCGTCATCTAGACCAGAGGTCCTCGAAAGGGTACGCCCCCTGAGGGGGGCTCATAGAGTGATAAAGGGGGGTGCCGGCTCTGATTGAAATATGTATGTTTCATATTCTGTAACAAATATTGCTATCCTCATATCCATGAACCTATCATAGGCAGAAAGCTCTCACGTCCATTCAAGACTAATAAACTCGTACTTTTACTGTCTTATTTCATAATAAGAACTGACCAGTAGATCCTGCCAGCAGGCATTCTGAAAAAAGGTGTATAATAACATTTCCCACACAGCACCCTTTCACCCGTCACCCCCAAACAACCACTACCGGTAATGACAATAAGCCGCTTGACAATGTGACCGCCACTTTCTTACAAGAATAGATTCTTCTGTTGTCATCACAATTAACACCGGTTATCGGACAGATTCTACACACACCCAAAGTACACAGGGCTACATGACCGCGTTGTTGCAGCCCCTAAACTTAAGAACCAACCAACCAGATTCTTCTGCTTCAGGCATTGTCGACTTGAATTCAGCCAAGTCTTTGCAGTCAGTTCAAAGACAGTGAGTGAACAGGTGAATTCTAGTGCGTGTTCAGTGGAAATGGTTAGCCCGATTTACAATAAACTGATACAAATAACGCCACTACCCATGGATAAGTGGCTTATTAGCAGTGGTAAAAAGAGACCCCATGAAAGTGATAGTGATTGCCCTCCTTCGGAAATATTCAGTCCTTATGAAGGATAAGAAGAAGAATGGGAAGGGGGGCGCTAGATATTTCATATTTCGGAAGAGGGGCGCGACAGAATAAGTTTGAAAACCCCTGATCTAGACTGCTTATCAATGCTACTGCGTGTTATATTATACTAGCGGACCCGTGTGAGAACTCTCACATAATGGGCTGTGAGCGCCCGATGTGCACAGACTACCCGCCTGGCTCTACTGCTATGCGGGCTGTACGTGAAGCAGTTATGCCGGGGGCTATCGTCTTTTTTATTTGTTTAAAAGCACTTTATAAATAAATAAATATATATCCGTTGACTTATCAAGAAATGTAAGATTTTTCCTATACTATTGAGCCGATTTGGAAGATTTTGGTACAAACCACACCTTCTAACTGTCTCTGTTTTAGGAGCTTGAGTTTTGTGAAACATACACCTTAGCGTATTATATAATAAGATGGTTGGCACAACTGTTGTATTATTACAGTGTGATTATACGACGGTTGCGAAAATTAAATTCCAAGTTGGCAGCGTTGTCTTGAACGGGAAATATTCTTCAAAGAATAAATAACTTGATTTTCGGTTAGAAGATGACTCTGTCTATTCCTTGATCGCTACCTTATCTAATTTCCAGCAGCTACTCAGTCGTCCTCACGGGGCTTAATATACTCCGTCCCTCGTGAGGCGTGACTGACTAATACTCGGCAAGTTCAAGTGATGCCCTGAGAGAGGGCGCTGCAGGCGCGAGCGAGCGAAGGAGGGGGGAGAGCACGAGGTGAGCGGGGGGAAATGAGCGACGCCATTGGTAAATCCCCTCACGTGTGCTCTATCCAGCGCCAGTAGGTTTCTGTGCAAGTCATGCCTTTCGCGTGCAGCAAATAGCGGTAGATCCAGCAACATGACGACAGAAGGGGTAAGGGGAAGCCTAGTAGTTCGCATATATTCCGGGGCTTCAGATGAACTTGTTGCACTGTAGAGGTGGGTTAGCTTCCCAACCTCAGCCATCTTAGAAGTGGTTTTCCGTGGTTTCCCGCATTTCTACTCCAAGCAAATGCTGGGATGGTTACTAACAAATACTCGACAATAACACAGGTTGTCATACAATTCAGCTTACAGACACCCAAATACACGGGACTGAAATACCACGATGTCCCAAGCCCCTAAGTGAAACAACAACAACAACAACACACTAATGAAGACTCTCTAAGAAAGGGTGGTCATAAAATTATGGGGACCAGAAAATATAGTCCTTCCAAAGTCAACGCTGCATGATCAATTTCAGTGGCATGAAATGCAGCAATAATTTAAACATTCAATTCTCTCTCTCTCGGCCTAGCATCCAATAACACATGTTTACTACTCAGCGACACAAGATCATTAAAACCGATTTATGTTCACGTCTCGTGAGGCAATTATATTTGCCAGCCATAACTCTGATGAATGTAGCTCAATTTGCTATTGGTTATTTAATTTTACTGTAGTTTAACATAGGTCTTAGGAGGTTGCGTGCCTAACTTGTTACCAAATTGAATAGTACATTGTGCAACGGGCCTATAATGGTAATTTGCATAAGACTGTTTATGTTCGACGATAATTATTATAACTACTGTATTTTATGTTCGAACATAAATATTCATAAATATTTATGTTCGAACATAAATATTCATAAATATCCGTCGAGATTTCGTCAGTTTTATGTACTGAACATAGCGCATGGGACGCACAGAATACCATGTATTTGACCATGGCCTCCTCAAATATCCCACTATGACACTAGCCACGCTGTGAAATTTAAAATAGGAAGGCCGTGGAAGTCAGCGCAGCTTCGCTATCCTCGCCTAATTGGTCACACAACTGTTTCTTGAGCTCTGATTGGTGGGAGAAACTGTTTCATAATGAAAAATAGCGTTGTAATGACCCTCATTATGATACAGTTTTCTGACATAATATTTACATTTCGACATCGTCGAACATAAAGAATATTTAAATAGCTATACAGGAATGAAGAGGCAATCAGCGACCTACAGTACATTGAATCAGATATTTATAAATAGTCATGCAAATGCAAGGAAATAAAATAGGTATCACTGCCGTAATGTATGTTAGGTAGTCAGCCCGGAGGCTGGTTGGTTCATCAAAACGAACCACATTAAGAAATCATTTAAAGTCACTTAGAATGAAAGGACTTGAAAATGACCCTATTTGGCCTGTTCCTTAGTGACAAAGTATAAGCTATACTATCTATACTAATATAATGAAGTTGAAGAGTTTGTTTGCCTCACCTATCTTTTGTGTTTGTTGTTATCTACTTTTTGCTTTGTATTTTTGGTTCTTGGTTTTGTGTTTGCTTTGTGCTTTTGCTTTTGAATTGTACTTTTTGCATTTCATTCTTGGTTTTGTGTTTGGTTTCTGCTTTTGCTTTTTTGAATTTTGCTTTTTGCTTTATATTTCTTGTTTTTTGTTTTCTGCTTATGCTTTTATTTTTGAATTTTGCTTTTTGCTTCGTCTTTTTGTTTTGGTTTTGTGTTTGTTTTCTATTTTTTCTGTTTTTGAATTTTGCTTTTTGCTTTGAATTTTTTTTTCTGCTTTTGCTTCGTGTTTTTTCGTTTTGGTTTTGTGTTTGTTTTCTGGAAAATCAAAATAAAACAAAACAAAATAAAAATAAACAAAACAAAATCGAAATAAAACATAACAAAATAAAATAAAACCAAATAAACAAAACAAAAACAAAATAAAACAAAAATAAAACAAAACAATTTAAAACAAAATAAAACGAAATAAAGTAAAACAAAACAAATTAATAAAAAAATCAAAAGAAAAATAAAATAAAATAATAAAATAAATAATTTTAGGACATGATCCTTATTCACAGTTTTGCAACTGGACGACTCATATGTTAGCCAGATTCAATATGAATAGTTTAGGCTATGTAGTATTATGCTACACTTCTCAGGTAACCTTAAAGATTGATTTTTGTTCAGTAAGTCGGAAGAACAGGCTTCAATAATAGGCCTACCTAAGTCTATTTTTGCCAGGCAATGCGGGCTGCATCACGTCGCCCCTACCAGTGTTCTGGTGCAGAATTGCGAGCTGTTTATAAATTGCAGTCGCGGGGAGTAAAAATGAAAATCAACAGACTGCTTCCAGTCTCCGACCGGGTCAGGAATGGAATGAATGAAGCCCCCATCTAGCGGCGAGGATATGAACTGTGCCGGCTGCCGAGGCCTGACGCACTCCTCTGGGGCAATGATTAAATGAATGACAGATGAAATGAAATGATAGTGGAGAGTGTTGCTGGAATGAAATTTTGACAGGGAAAACCGGAGTACCTGGAGAAAATCCTGTCTGCCTCTGTTTTGTCCAGCACAGATCTCACATGGAGTGACCGGGATTTGAACCACGGATCCAGCGGTGAGAGGCCGGCGTGCTGCCGCCTAAGCCACGAAGGCTTCTCACGGGGAGTAATTAGTGCAAAAAGATTTCTTAGGCCCCTTAAAACAGTTATCATCTTGACAATAGTATGCCTCTGTACAAGGGCGATGGTGTTGGTACAGTATACTGAGTAACTCGATATATGATGTACTTTTAATGTTGTAGCGGTTTCGGTTACATTTTGACCTTCCTTAGCGCAAATTATCCGATCTCTACCAAATTTTGCAACAACATACCTTTATGGAGGGAGCATCCTTTGACCAATCTAATAGGACATTAGCCTAATAGTTTGTGGATGGCGGCCATCTTTGTGTCAAAATCGATTCCCCCTATTAATTCGAACACGGTGAAACCGAGTGGAACAAAATTTGGTACAGAGGTAGCACTAGCAAAGGGCACCTCAGTGTCATGTTTTATATCGCCGCCATCTTGACGGAAACGGAATGACGGCCACCCAAATGTTAAAAGCTTAAATCAAATTACGACCATCCTAATAATTTGATTTCTACCAGATTTTGGAACAACATGCCTTTTTGTGGAAAGCATCTTATGACTGACTACAAGGTCATCAGCCCAATAGTTTGCAAATAGCGGCCATGTTTGTGTGCAAATCCATTCCCCCATATCAATTCAAACACGGTGAAACCGAATTGAATGAATTTTTTTACAGATGTAGCACTAGCAAAGGGCACCTCATATTCATGTTTAATATCAATCTACTACAACCAACATTCAATTATACTCCTTGAAAAGGACAAACAGTTATGACAATACCCATGCATTTAGGAGAAAGTAGGCTATATGCTCTTTACTGAACATCTTGTTTTTCATTATGATACAGTTTCTCCCACCAATCAGAGCTCAATAAACAGTTGTGTGACCAATTAAGTAAGGATAGCATCGCACCTGCGTTGACTTCCACGGCCTCCTATTGTAAATTTCACTGCGTCGCTAGAGTCATAGTGGGGTATTTGAGGAGGCCATGGACAAATACAAGGTATTCGCTGCGTCCCGTGTGCTCTGTTCAGTACATAAAACGGGCGAAATCTCGACAGAACATAAAATAGTTATAATTATCGTCGAATATAAACAGTCGGATACAACTCGCCTATAATGGTAATTAAGGCAAACGTATGGAAATTATAAAACTCACTTCGCTCGTTTTATAGACATACTCGTGTCTTAATTATTGCCATTATAGGCTCGTTGCATAATCTACTACACACATCAAAAAAAGTTTTGCATCACCTCGGTTCCAAGAGTTCCGGAACCGTTAAATACAAAGGGAATAGAGATCAACACAAACAACATTTCAGCTCGTTTTATTGCTCATGAGACCCACACATTGCATGTTGTACCATCATACAGCTAGACTTTCAGCATTTGTGGTCCAGATTGCAGTACACACCACTACCTCTAATACCCAGTAGCACGTCCTCTTGCATTGATGCATGCCTGTATTCGCCGTGGCATACTATCCACAAGTTCATCAAGACACTGTTGGTCCAAATTGTCCCACTCCTCAACGACAATTCGGCGTAAATCTCTCAGAGTGGTTGGTGGGTCAAGACGTCCATAAACAGCCCTTTTCAACATATCCCAGGCATGTTCGATAGGGTTCATGTCTGGCGAACATGCTGGCCACTGTAGTCGAGCGATGTCGTTATCTTGAAGGAACGCATTCACAAGATGTGCACGATGAGGTCGAGAATTGTCGTCCATGAAGACAAATGCCTCTCCAATATTCTGCCGATATGGTTGCACTATGGGTCGGAGGATGTCATTCAGGTATCGTAAAGCCGTTTCGGAGCCTTCCATGACCACCAGTGGCGTACGTCGGCCCCACATAATGCCACCCCAAAACATCAGGGAACCACCACCTTGCTGCACTCGCTGGACAGTGTGTCTAAGACGTTCAGCCTGACCAGGGTGCCTCCAAACACGTCTCCGACGATTGTCTGGTTGAAGGCATATGCGACACTCATCGGTGAAGAGAACGTGATGCCAATTCCGTGGGGTCCATTCAGCATGTTGTTGGGCCCATCTGTACCGCGCTGCATGGTGTCGGGGTTGCAAAGCTGGACCTCGCCATGGACGTCGGGAGTGAAGTTGCGCATCATGCAGCCTATTGCGCACAGTTTGAGTTGAAACACGACGTCCTGTGGCTGAACGAAACGCATTATTCAACATGGTGGCATTGCTGTCAGGGTTCCTCCGAGCGGCAATCCGTAAGTAGCGGTCATCCACTACAGTAGTAGCCCTTGGGCGGCCTGAGCGAGGCCTGTCATCGACAGTTCCTGTATCTCTGTACCTCCTCCATGTCCGAACAACATCGCTTTGGTTCACTCTGAGACGCCTGGAAACTTCCCTTGTTGAGAGCCCTTCTTGACACAAAGTAACAATGCGGACGCGATCGAACTGCGGTATTGACCTTCTAGGCATGGTAGAACTACAGACAACATGAGCAGCGTACCTTCGTCCTGGTGGAATGACTGGAACTGATCGGCTGTCGTACCCCCTCCGTCTAATAGGCCCTGCTCATGCATGGTTGTTTACATCTTTGAGCAGTTTTAGTGACATCTATGAACAGTCAAAGGGACTGTATCTTGGATACAATATACACAGTCAACGTCTATATGCCGGAGATCTGGGAACCGAGGTGATGCAAAACTTTTTTTGATGTGTGTATTTTGTAACAGGTCTTTGTGTTTTTTTTTTAATCTTAATGAGTTGTTTTTAAATTTTAGACGATTAATATTTTTAGAATTATTTTTGATAACAACTTCTGTTGTGGTAATTTGTTAATAGTACATTATGCAACGAGCCTATAATGGCTATAATTAAGACACGAGTATGTTTATAAAACGAGCGTATGCGAGTTTTATAATTTCCATACGAGTGTCTTAATTACCATTATAGGCGAGTTGCATACGACTGTTTATGTTCGACGATAATTATAACATTATTATATGTTTTAACATAAATATTCATAAATATCTGTTGAGATTGTCACTAGAATTTTGCGATCGGGTGCTGCGCTGAGTATAGGATATCTCTGATTTCCAAGCTCTCTGACCGACCGACGCATGCGCTCTGTGTGCTTCAATGCCATATGTGCAGATTGAGCACCAGTATTCAGTAAAAATATCATCGAAATGTCACGCGCTGTGTACAAATTGGATTTGGGTGCTATTTCTTGTCTGATATTCACCAGTTTATTTACGAGAACATATGGACGGTGCACTTTCGGTAATTTATATAGACATGTTGGATTTGAGCGCATGCGCGAAGGTATCCTTATGTAATTGGTCAAACAACTGTTTCTTGAGCTGTGATTGGTGGGAGAAACTGTTTCATAATGAAAAATAGTGTTATAATGAGTCTCATGATACAGTTTTCAGACATATAATAGTCAGGGTCGAACATAAATTAATGTAAGTTGTTGCGCCTTTTCTTATTATAATTTGCGCTAAGGAAAACGAAACCGAAACTGATCGAAACCGGTGCAACATTAAAAGTACATCGTACTCGAATATTGACTTAAGTTCTTCTTATTATAGTCACTTAAAACCTAAACTTGTGCCAGTAGAATTTCGTGATTTTCTTAAAGTGCTCTTACGTGAAGTAGAATATAATCGTCTGATTCCATTCAGTTAGGCCTAGTATTATAAAACGTAGTCGCCTCCGTAGCGTAGCGGTCAGCATGGTTAGCTGCCGCCCCGGAGGTCCTGGGTTCGATTCCCGGCTCTGCCAGGAAATTTGAAAAAGTGGCACGAGGACTGGAACGGGGTCTACTCAGCCTCGGGTGGCCCAAATGAGTAGAGGGGGTTCGATTCCCCCTCAGCCATCCTCGAAGTGGTTTTCCGTGGTTTCCCACTTCGTCTTCGGGCAAATGCCGGGATGGTACCTTCTTCAAGGCCACGGCCGCCTCCTTCCCTCTTCCTTGCCTATCCATCCTCACCATCCCTTACCTTCCCTCATGAGGCCCCTGTTCGCTTTGCAGGTGAGGCCGCCTGGGCGAGATGGCAATCCCACCTCAACAGTTGTATCCCTTCCGATTCGATGTTCCCAGCTCTAGGACACTGCCCGTAGAGGCGGTAGTGGTGAGTCCCCTCGCTGAGTCCGTGGGTTCCACCAACCTGGAGGGTAAACGACTAAAAATAATAATTATAAAACGTTTTGTTGTAGACATAGAAATACTGTAGTTGGGGATAATTTTGGTACAAATATAAAAAATTGGTACTGTTTAACACGCTTTCTTTTTCTTATTATACACAGGACAAAAGTTTTAAATTCTTGACACTCTGCATGGCTAGCAACAGAATTATTTTACGTCTACACTCCACTCATCAGAAAAGGGGCGTGGTGGTGCAGCGGTCAAGCTGTTGGCCCTCACCACGGTGCACAGGGTTCAATTCCCGATCAATGCTTGTGAGATTTTTGAAGTGAAATGCCATGTCCCGCGGTTCGGATTCCACGTAAAAAAGAAGTCCCGTGGCTCATGATCGCGAGATTAACGGTCACGTAAAACTACAAACTCACTTACTTCCTCATCAGAAATGTGTTCTTTGAAGCCATCTGTAGAGTAAAGGGGGACTATCACAGAAACCAAATCTTACGCTGTAAACTAGTACAGAAGCGTAACATGATGATGATGATAATTGTTGTTTTAAGGGGCCTAACATCTAGGTTATCGGCCCCTAATGGTTTGGGTGATCGTGAAGATGATAATGAAATGTAAACTATAACTAAAATTAACTACTAACTTATATACTAGAAGAAGATGATGATGATGATGATAATTGTTGTTTTAAGGGGCCTAACATCACTAGAAGAAGAAATGGACAACCAAAGGAGAATAAGGGAAATAAAGGATAGGAGGAAAAGAAATGCCCTCAACCCTCGAAGAATGCGGATTGAGGGACTTGGAAGGAAGGAGAGCCATAAAAGGCAGATAGGAAAGTGAAAGAGGAGAGGGTCCGCCCCACAGGTAATGGATAAAAGGGGGAAAACCGGCCCCAGCTCAGGAATCCCTTGGGGTCGCCAACTCCCGAACTCACCAGCCATGAGTCCCTGAGGGTGTAGCAATATCCAGGGTGCACCAGAAGTGGTGGGGCTACATACACCCGGCCTCCTTGAGGGCCTTGAGCAGAAGGCAGGAGATAACAGGAAAAAAAAGAAGGCTGACCCCTCGCAGAAGGAGGGTATCAGAAAAGATGAGACAAGGGCCAATTAAGGCGGGAAAGGAAGATACTCCCTAGGCCTTGGATACCCTAATACCGTCGGGGTCGGAAGAGAACAAGAGTTGAACAAGTGAGATCGACAGTAAAGAAGACAGAGAGGAGCCCCTGCACAAGTAAGTGGAAGCAATGCCGGACTCAGCTGGAGCCCCGAGGTCGCTAACCCACGTCTCACTAGATGTGAGCCCCTGGGGGGTCAGGTAAGATGAGACAAAGGCCAATTATAGCGCGAAATTGAAACACTGCCTAGGCCTTGGATACTCTAATTCCGTCGGGGTCCAAAGAGAACAAGAGGTGACCAAGGATGGTCAACAGGAATGATGACAGAGTGGAGCCCAGCAGAAGTAAGTAGAAGCAACGCTGGACTCAGCTGCGGTCCTGTGGTCGCCATCCTAAGCCCTACGATTTGTGAGACCCTGAGAGAGACCCCCCCACAGAGTTAAACTTAGACCTACCATCCATTTAATATCGTTCATAACGTGGTCTATTTTCAAAAGATAATTTCAATTTCTTGGAAGATCCATTTTCATTTTATACCATAACATTTGTTGCTATAAAGATATATCAGATTACGATTGGGGCATTGTTTCTAACGATTCAGTTACGAGAAGTGAAACACTGTGTTGCATCAACTTTATGGCGGCAAAATAATATTTCCAGGATAACATGAACAGAGATGGTGTGGTAGTGTATGTGAATACTGCCGAGTTTTGTAGCCAGCTGGCAAGGCGCCTATTATCTCATTAAGTCCTGTTCGAATCCGCCGGCAGACACGCGGGACGCATGCAAATTCCTGTGCGCCCTAGGCTGCAATAGACCAGGAACCACCCAGTCTCAGGTTGGCCGTACTGTAGTCGCTTGTCACTTGTCCAGTCCGTTGTGCAGTAACATTGTTACAGGCGCATGGAGGAAAGAATAAGAGGAGATACCCTGAGCTCGATTGAGTGAAGCCAAGCGCTGCAACCAAGGTGGGCGTAACCTTAACTCGTATTCGGTGTTCTGTGACTTGCATGAGGCATTGTGCATGGCTAAACCTTATTTTGGCCCTGGTTTTTATCGCGCTCTGGTTATGCAACTTTGGAAACGTAATAACAGTAGTGATAAGTTATTTAAAAAAAACTCTTCAATTCTAATCTCAGCATGTGTAGGCCTACCCTATATACCAAAAAAAATAAAAATCATTCCTCTGCAAATCCCAAATTATCAAACGGCTGTCGGTCAATAATTATGGTAGGCCTAAGTAATTAATCAATTCGAGCCTAATCGTCAAGTTTCTACCCCCCACCACAAAGAAAAAAACCGTACGGTACCGAAAAGTATAGGCTATACCGTATTTGTGTGCAAATATGCGTCCTTTTTTAATTGTTCTGTTTATTAATTTTGAGGTTCGTATTCTTGAATATCAAAATGTGTACGACCAATGACTGAAAGTGGCTGTGCTCGAAATTAGGCCTAAAAACTGATGAATGCCTCAACACCAATAAGAACATAAAACTCAATTTGGTGTAAATACCGTAATTAGTTCGGCATCATTAATTCCCAAGATGATCCTTCTTTGGTATAGCTCTCATCTTCAGACACCTGTATTCAATTTAATCAGTGTTTCAGCGTATTAATACGTTATTCCTTACAAAACTAGCCTCGCAAAGGTGCTCTAATATTTATATTTAAATTGGCTTTTAAAACGATAACGCAGCTTATTTGTGCCAAGTACCGTGATGTACAGAGTGTATTCTGCCTATCCAAGAAAAAATCTTGACTTGTCTTTGGAGTTTTCTGTCACTAAAATCCATTACTAGTTGGTGTGGTTTACGGCTTTAAGCATAGGGACAGTCATTTTCTTGCAACCAAAGTGGGCGAGCCGTTTGGCTTCAACAGCTTGCGCTAGGCAGCGCAGCGAAGGCATCTCCTTCCTTTCTTTCCTCCATGTACAGGCGGTTCAGCTAGCTCTATACCGTCCATGTTAAAACAAGAAAAATGAAGCCTCATTAACCTTTAATTACACGCGCTGGTGTATAAAATACAATACACCAGCCGTACTAAACATGGTATATTCTTGGTGTTAAGGTTTCTGCAGGTTCTTAGGCGCCATCTAACCTATCCCTATTATGTTCCCAAACGACTTCAAGCACTGTCATTGTTGTGCTGATTCACACGAATAAACATTAAGCTGTTGCGTGGTATGGTGCACGAAGTACACCACGCGTGCAGCTATATAAGTACAATATTAATTCAGTCACTTAACTCAGTCTTATTTTTAAATCATATTTTAATATAATTAGAAACTATCTCCGTGTCTCGTACGGTTCTGTGTTTAAGGGCTTGTAGGCCTATACGAGCTAAAAATCCGAAGCGACTTAAGAGGAACTCGATGACGCTATAGCGCAAGAAGAATCAGAAGAAGCTGGAATAGAAACAGATACTTCAGAGGAAGAATTTATAGAAGAAAATGATCACGATACAGTAGAACAGTTGATTTAATTACCTTTAGGAAATAATCCATAATGAAAATCAATGAATGTAAAACATAGATAATGAAATGCAGCCGACTGATTTATTTCGGCTGCATTCCAATATTTATCCAATATTCCAATCGTACTTTCCACAAAAATGTGATGGTACAAGGAAAAAATCATATCTACTAATAAACATAAGAACTCTTGCATGTTCTTCAAATGCCAAGCAGTTACGCGGATATGATTCCAGTCTCTTTAAAACAGAAATCAAAAGAGTAGGATGTGTGGTTAGTCATTGTTGCCTCACTTGAAACAAACATGGAATTGCATGTATATCTGCACCAGCCTGAGGCTTGACGTCGCTCCCAGCAAAGTGCTAATTCCAGCAACTGCATTGAATACATTATATTTACAATGAGATCAACCGAATAGAAATGACGGTATTTAAAGCAAATGCCTAAGCCATTTTGCCACAAGGCTGATTGAATTTGAGCAGAGGAATACATTGAACACAGGAGTTTGTAATCACACATACTTTCCTCCCCAAGCACATACCCACGTCATTATCAAATTATTGTATCATAAATAATTTTCCATAATGCATGTGGACCTATAATTTCACAATAATGAATTATCAAAACATTACACAAAGAGATAATCGGTATATTGATTGAGGCTTGCACGGCAGAAATACTAGACATGATAGTCTCTTGGGTTTGTGTTGTTGATTCGTTTACGGGCTTGGTCAAGTATCCTCGCGTACTTGAGTGTGTGTGTAATCAGTCAAAGTATGCCATAACATGATGATGATGATGATGATTATAATTGTTGTTTTAAGGGGCCTAGCATCTAGGTTATCGGCTCCTAATGGTTTGGGTGATCGTGAAGATGAAAATGAAACATAAACTATAACTAAAACTAACTACTAACTTATATACTAGAAGAAGAAATGGAAAACAAAAGGAGAATAAGGCAAATAAAGGAAAGGAGGAAAAGAAATGCCCTCAACCCTCGAAGAATGCGGATTGAAGGACTTGGAAGGAAGGAGATCCATGAAAGGCAGAAAGGAAAGTGAGAGAGGAGAGGGTCCTCCCCACAGGTAATGGACAAAAGAGAGAAACCGGACCCAGCTCAGGAATCCCTCGGGGTCGCCAACTCCCGAACTCACCAGCCGTGAGCCCCTGAGGGTGTAGCAATATCCAGGGTGCACCAGAAATGGTGGGGCTACATACACCCTGCCTCTTTGAGGGCCTTGGGCAGAAGGCAGGAGAGAACATGAAAAGAAAAAGAAGGCTGACCCCTCGCAGAAGGAGGGTATCAGAAAAGATGAGACAAGGACCAATTAAGGCGGGAAAGGAAGAGACTCCCTAGGCCTCGGATACCCTAATACCGTCGGGGTCGGAAGAGAACAAGAGTTGACCAAGTGAGGTCCACAGGAAAGAAGAAGGAGAGGAGCCCGGCACAAGTAAGTGGAAGCAATGCCGCACTCAGCTGGGGCCCTGTGGTCGCCAACCCATTTCCCACTAGATGTGAGCCCCTAGGGGTATGCCATAACAATATAATTATATAACCCTTTCTCCACCGTATATCGTACTTTGGAAGAAGAATGAGTGGGTGCAACGAAAATATCAAATCAAGAAAAAAGAAATTTGAATTTAAATGGAATTTTGAATTTAGGAAAGAACTAAAACAGAAAAGTATGAGGGAGGGAGTACAGAAGAAGAGATTACGATGATATGGACATGTTAAGAGAATGAGTGGGCAAAGATTGTCAAAAATAATGGAAGAACTAAATAAAATAAAATAAAATACACAATAAATAATTAAAAGATTCATGGCGTTTCTCCTTCTCATATGTACAGTAGGTTTCGGTGGCATAGTCTGTAGCAGGCTGAAGTGTTATGCCCAAGATCGCGGGTACAAACCCGGCCGAAGTCGTAAGATTCTTAAGAGCGTTAAAATCCTTCAGTTTGCCTTCCTACGGAGGGGAAGTATAGCCAGCGAGCCCAAGTCATAGATTTATGGCATGTAATAGAACTTATCACTCAAAACAAGCTAGATCTCCAACATCAAGCCCAGGAATGGAGTGATCGTTTAAGTCAATATGGCCTGCGGCTTAACAGAGCTAAAACAGAATATATGACAACGGATGCTGGATAAATCGGAACAATCCAAGTCGACGGCGATGATCTGCCTCGAACGACAAAATTTAAGTATCTTGGCTCTACGATAACTGCTGAAGGTCGTCTCACCGAGGAGGTCAACATAAGAATTAATGTTGCGTGGATGAAGTGGCGAACAACGACAGGTGTCATGTGCGATCGCCAGATGAAAGACCATCTAAAATCAAAGATTTACCGCACTGTCATTCGTCCCGTAGCGCTTTATAGTACCGAATGTTGGCCGACCACGAAGGAAGAAGAACGTCGGCTAAGTGTCATGGAGACCAAGATGCTTAGATGGACAGCAGGCATTACTAGGTTGGATCACATCCCCAATCAAAGAATAAGGGAACGATTTGGAATCGCAGCAATCAGTAACAAAATGCGTGAGGGTCGTCTGCGATGGTTTGGGCATGTGCTACGGTCAGGAGCGAACACCATTGCAAAACAGGGCTACACACTGGAGGTCGCCGGGAAAAGACCAAAGGGGCGACCGAGACAACGTTGGGCCGATACACTGCACAGGGATTTGAAAGGCGTCAACCTTCATCCGGACATGGCCCTACCCGAGTAAAGTGGAGACAGTGGATTCAAATAGCGGACCCTGCCACGAGGTGGGACAAACGCTAAAGCAATAGAAGAAGAAGAAGAATGTAACCTATCACTACAATTGGTAGGTTATTATTATTATTTTTGGTTAGCAACGCTCTATCAAGTTACAACGTTCACCGCTAGGTATCAAAGATAGTGGCATCACTGGTAGCTAAAGTTGGAACTACTTGAAATTGAACTTGCTGGGAGCCTACGGGCGCTCAATTAAAATACCCTGCTATGGCCATTGACTGCCATTCAAATATAAATATGTAAAGCAGTATTAAACAGTACTATGCAGATGATTTCTTTGGACAGAGACTAAAACAAGGAAGCATTCTATCTCCTGCAATATTTAATGTTGTGATGGAAGGAAGGAATGGATTAGTAAAAGAGATGGTTGGAGAATAGTACATTATGCAACGAGCCTATAATGGCAATAATTAAGACACGAGTATGTTTATAAAACGAGCGTATGCGAGTTTTATAATTTCCATACGAGTGTCTTAATTACCATTATAGGCGAGTTGCATACGACTGATTATGTTCGACGATAATTATTATAACTATATTATGTTCGAACATAAATATTCATAAATATCTGTCGAGATTTCGCCAGTTTTATGTACTGAACAGAGCGCATGATACGAAGAGAATGCCTTTTATTTGACCATGGCCTCCTCGATTACCCTACTATGACACTAGGCCAGCCAGTGAAATTTAAATTAGAGTCCGTGGAACTCAGCGCATCTAATTATATAATTGGTCAAACAAATGTTTCTTGAGCTCTGATTGGTGGGAGAAACTGTTTCATAATGAAAAATAATGTTGTAATGAGCCTCATTATAGTACAGTTTTCTGACATATAATAGTCAGGGTTGAACATAAAAGGATAAAAAGATGATTTTTGCAGATGATAAGATAATATGGAGTGATACACAGGAAGATGTCCAGTTACAACTAGAATCATGAAAAGGTATGGATTAAAAATGAATAAAGACATGAGTGAAGTCATGATATTTGGAAGAGATAGAATGATAATTGAGAATTATTATTATTTTATTTATCGTATGATGATACAGAGTTAAAATAAAAGTTTATACACTACATATAAAGTTATATATACAGTTATATGCATAGTCATAAACACAAGTTCTTGGTTTAAACTTCTAAATCCAGGCCATCAATCCACTGAAGTGCCTCAGAAGATGCATGATGAATGTCACCTACTGATCCTTGGAATGCTCGTTGCGCACATTCACCAACAATATGTCCGATGGTTTGCAGGGTAGCTCCACAATCGCAGTTAGCAGAAGTAACCCAACCCCATTTGTGAAGCAGAAATCCACATTTGCCTTGTCCTGTACGGATCCGATTAATGATTCTCCATTGGCGTCTGGGGAGTTTGAAACCTTCTATCCGGTTGGAAGAGTTTTCAATCAGATGTGCATTGAATACTCATGATTCTTCCCACATAGTTTTCCATGCTTCTGAGATGTTAAATGAAGAGTCTTCAAGAAGTACTGCAGAGCGCCAAGGTGTGGTTTTCTTGACTTCAACCGTTGGTTACCTGCTTTTGCTACATCAGTATGTATGGGTAGCTGGGGATTCTTCTGAATGGTTTTCCAGATCTTCAGGAGAGCCTCTGATCTTCGAAGAGCTGGAGGTTGGATGTTACTTAGAACAGGTAACCATATAGTGGGTGTGCTACGTATGCAGCCCGTAATCAGTCGCATTGTCTGGTTAAGTTGCACATCTATCTTCTTGGAGTGGACACTGTTCAGCCAAGATGGGCAGCAGTATTCAGCAACGGAGTATGACAGTGCCAGAGCAGTTGATCGTCAAGATTGAGCGCTGGAACCCCATGAGGTACCAACAAGCTTCTGAATGATGCTATTACGGGTCTTCACCTTTGCGGCCACGTTCGTGAGGTGTTGTTTGAAGGTCAAGGACCTATCAAGTGTTATCCCAAGGTACTTAGGCATGCTGCAGAACTGCAAAGTTTGTCCTCTGAATTTAACTTCTGGTTTGTAATTAGAGAACCTATTGCGTAAGTAAAATGCGGATACAACCGTTTTCTGATAATTTGGGCGGAGGCACCATTTCTTGAAATATGTGTCCAAGACTTCCAAGTCGGCAGTTAGTGTATTTTCAGCATCGGTGAAGTTGGAGTTCTGGATGGAGAACCACTCAAAGTGGTAGACAGTTTCAAGTACCTGGACAATGACGGCAGGATAACAAATGAAATTAATAAGAAGGTGCAAAAAGGAGAACATTTTTATCAAACAATAAAATATCGAAATTTAATGTTTTTCAGTCGGTCAGTACGATTGTACCCACTTGTAATGGGTGGCTCCCTAGTCCTGAAGAAGAATGAGATGAGATTATTACGTCGTCAGATAATGATCATCGCTGGATGATGGAAACGGGTCATCCAAGTGTATTTATTAATCTCAAGGTCTTTTTGTATGTTTTTGTTTTTTCAGTATTAGGGAACCACCTGTTGCAATTCGATTACCATGGCTTCCAACACGATAACAATAAAACATCTTGTTTGGAATAAGGAAGTTCCAGAAAAAGCAAAACTTCTTATGTATAAGACATATTATTCACCTATTGTTTCGTTCAGGCAATGGTCTTATCCGGTAGCGATCAATGGTTTCGTACATGCAATGGTCTTATCCAGTAGCGACCAATGGTTTCTTATCCAGTAGCGACCAATGGTTTCGTACATTCAATGGTCTTATCCATTAGTGACCACTAGTATCATTCAGGCAATGTTCTTATCCTTATCGACCAATGATTTCGTAGAGATAATGGTCTTATTCAGTAGCGACCAATGGTTTCGTACAGTCAATGGACTTATCCACTAGTAACCACTGGCATCATTCAGGCGATGTTCTTGTCCTGTAGCGACCAACGGTTTCGTTCAGGCAATGGTTTTAACCAGTAGCAACCAATGGTTTCGTTCAGGAAACGGACTCACCCCGTAGCGACCAATGGTTTCGTTCAGGCCATGCTCTTATCCAGTAGCAAACAATGGTATCATTCAGACAATTGTCTTAACCAGTAGCGACCAATGGTTTCGTTCAGACAATGGTTTAACCCAGCGGCGACGGTTTCGGTCTGCCAATGGTTTCAGGGGAGTGTCTGAATTGAAGTTGGCAGTATTGCCTGATCAAAAACATAGGCCTATCCATCATGACGAGTAACAATTTCCTCAGTTTATTATTGCAAACCTAATGAGTAGGTAGTTTCCTTATTAAAGTGTGAATGTTGCTTTTCCTGAAAGCAGTCAGCCCCAATAACCTGGTAGGAGTGATACATAAGAAATTACTAATTATCGAAATGCAGTAATTTAAAGCAGCACATGCAACATCACACTACTCGAAATAAACTTGCTATACTAAAGGTGGTACAAGGTCTCAGGAAGCTATCAGGTTTATTGACCCGTGCGAGCTATTACCCAGCTATGCTAAATTGAAGCGACACCGGTATCATTAACTCTGAGCTGGTTTCGCTGTTAATTTGATATTATAGTGATGGATATTCAAGAAGGACGCTTTCAAGGTCATCTCGAAATCAGCTGCTCACTCAGAGCACATTGTAGGAGGTAGGCCTACCAACCCAACAAAAGTTCCTCGTTCACATGAAGTACAATAACGTGGCGGGACTATTATGCCCAGGGTTGGATATATTGAAGTAATAGAAGGCCTTAATATGGCGAATATAGCTGAGTCTCCTCTATAAAACAGTGAACCTGAAAACAAAATATATGTAGGCCTATTAGTATTATTCACTGATAAATAAGGGGGGAATTTAGACTTGCGTTTCAACCGTCACGCGGTCATCATCAGATCCTGATCACTAGGCTTGAAGTTAAATTGTACTGTATCTACAAATATTTATAATTGTAATGATGATGATAGTGGTTGTTTTAAGGGTTCTAACATACAGGTTCGGGTGATCGTAAAAATGGACCTGTAAGTAAATCTAATTACCGACTTAGAGACTAGAAGAAGAAATGGAAAACAAAAGATAAATAAGGGAAATAAAAGACATGGAAAAGACATGCCCTCAACTCTCGAAGAATGAGGGTTGACGGACTTGAAAAGAAGTAGAGCCATGAAAGAGAGACAGGAAAGGGGGAAAGAGAAGAGGGTCCGCCCCAAAAGACAACAGAAAATGGAAAAAAAGAACCCAGCTCAGGAAACCCTCGGGGTTGCCAACTCCCGAACTCACTAGCCATGATCCCTTAAGGTGCAGCACTATCCATTTTGCACTGTACGTAATGGAGCTACATACATCCTGCCTCCCTCAGGGCCTTGAACAGAGGGCAGGGGATACCAGGAAGACAAAAGAAGAGGTATGATCCCTTGAACAAAGATGGCATCAGGAAAGATGAGACAAGGGCGGGTAAGGGAAAGATACCCTTGTCCTCGGATACCCTAATACCGTCGGGGTCGGAAGATAACAAGAGTTGACCAAGGAAGGTCGACAGGAAAGATGACAGAGAGGGGCCCTGCTCAAGTAAATGGAAACAATACCAGAATCAACTGGGGCCGCGTGGTTGCCAACCCACATCCCGCAAATTGTGAAGCTCTGTAATAGATTCTATGAAGCAACATAAGACCCATGTCGAATACATAGAATACGATGTGGTGGACTGTATAAAGAAATATATTTTACATTGTATGTACATGATTAAACACTGAACAAGTACAGTAGATATTACATGCGTGTGATGACACCATGTCCGGTAGCCACTGCTACCTGCTTGCAAGTGAGTCCTGCTTGACGCAGGTAAGAAAACGACCCTTCCTCTAAATGGGTCAACAACCCTCCAGCAGGGGGACCAACTGTCATTAGAGTATGTACAGTGCCAGAGTTGCCAACATACTCCCCCCCTTGAAATAGCAAATATTTCAAACAACAATTAAATACTGTCACTTTGTTCTATTAACTGGAATTAGAGTTGAAATAAACACTATGTACACAAACATTTAAACAATTCACTTCTCTTCACTCAACAATGGGCAAAGTCTGACACTGCTCTTTTCAAAAGAGCTCCGCTGGGTGTTTTGATGGTAACAACCCTCGTAACTCCGTCGGTTCCTGGATGCACTGCTGCGACACGGCCCAGTTTCCAATGAAGTGGAGGCACGCCCTCTTCCTTCAGAACAACCAGAGTGTCGATTTGTGGGGATTGTCCGGGCGACCGCCATTTAGAACGCTGTTGGAGTTGTCCGAGATATTCCTTGGACCATCGACGCCAAAATTGCTGGAACATAGCCTGCAGCAGTTGCCAGCGCTTCAGTCTATTCAAGGGAGTCTGAGACACATCTTCTTCCACAGGAAGATGAAATGAGCCACCGATCAGGAAGTGGGATGGGGTTAATACTTCCGGATCATTGGGATCAGAGGATAGTGGGCAGAGGGGGCGCGAATTCAAAACTGCCTCTATCTGTACAAGCACTGTAGTCATTTCTTCAAACGACAATGCAGCATTTCCTACTATTCTCTTAAGGTGATACTTAGCTGATTTAACTGCAGCCTCCCACAACCCTCCGAAGTGAGGTGAACCAGGAGGACTAAAATGCCACTGAATCCCCTTCTCAGTAGCAAAGCTTATGAGTGACTGCTTGGTATTCATATCATTAAAGAATTTCTTTAGCTCACGTGATGCACCTACGAAATTAGTTGCGTTGTCAGTGAATATGTGGGTGCAAGTTCCTCGTCTAGCCATGAATCTTTTCAGTGATGCTAAAAAAGCAGCTGTAGACAGATCGCTTACAAGTTCAATATGTACAGCCTTTGTGGCAAAACAAACAAACATAGCTATATATGCCTTAATCCGAGCGCCCTTCCTGGAGGAAGGCCGTAAATATACTGGGCCACAGAAATCTATTCCTGAAGATGCAAATGGTCGACTGGGAACTACTCTCCTTTCAGGTAGCGATCCCATTATCGGTTGATACGGCCGAGACGAGAATTGAAAACACGTCTTACATCGATACACTGCTTTTCGAGCACCGTTCCTCCCACATAGAGGCCAGTATTGCTGTTTTGTGCGATCACAATTCTTAGTTTCGATCGATTCCAATGCATTACATGTTTCGAGTAGAAATTTGTCCAGTGTCTGATACGATGGTAGATCAAAAGTTGGTAGCAAGGTCTCCCATTTTTTTAACGTTTCAGTGTCAAATCTGCTCGTTATTAAATGTATCAAAATGGCTTCTAATTGTTCTTCACAAGACAGACCAAGCGCTGATAGCGACTGTATGTGCCTTCTGAAGCCGTCATCCAAGTCTCTTAATGCCTTGGAAGATTCTACTTCTATTTTGTTTATCTGAAGGACCGAATTAATGTGGGAGGAAACAATTGCTCGCCGGTTATTGAACCTTTGATTTAAACAGGTTCCACGCTATGTCGTAATTCGCTGCAGATATTTCTAGAGACTGTAACACGTCTGCCGCCCTGCCTGATAGCACTGATTTTAGGTAATGACATTTCTGTATTTTTGACAAATTTGCATCTTCATGAATGAGATTCTTAAAGGTATCGGCAAAATTGGGCCATTCTAAATAATCACCTGCGAATGTAGGTAAACTTATTTGAGGCAGTTTAACTGAACGTGAAATTGGAAGTTGATTCACCAATAGAATCACTTAGCGAAGTTGCTGACTTGGAAATTGCACTGTTTATGTATCTTATAAGACCAGATGTTTTGAAGTATTGCTCCTCAAAGTCGGAGCGATAAGATTCTTGTTCTGCTTGAAATGATTCATCCTCTTTCAAATCCTCTATTTGTGATTGAACTGTTTCATATTCTTCCCAGATTTTTGATAAGTGAGCCCGTCGATCTTCCAACTGATCTACGTCCTTAGATTGAGAATCTAATTTCTCTACGAAGCCTTGTATGCGAGATAAGCTAGCCTTTAACCTACCCCTTTTGCTACACAGTGATTTTATCATTTGTTCCATTTTTCACTAGCAATTCCCAATAAACTGCTGAATGATATAAAATCACAATAGACCAAATGCATATACGTAAAAGAATGACAAAACGAAAAGACAAATACCTAACATATTTACATAATACAAAGATGAACTCCTGGTTTTGTTTCAAAGAGTTGCGGGAAAACTGCGTACAAATAACATACAGTTTTACGGGCGAAATCATGTGTGATCACTAGCAATACCAATACATTGCAAGTACAAACGAACAGTTTTGAATGGAGAAACAAAGGAATGCATATGAGTCACAAGGAATAATTAAGGATGATCGGTGACTTACCAGGATGATGAATTCTGTTGTCCATTAGTCGCCATGCCGCCAACAACCCACGCCATTCGTGCGAAGCCTTGTCTTGGGATCACAGAGTTCAATTTTCACTGTTTTCCTTGCCATCTAATCCGGCCCGGAGGACCAAAACTTATGTCGAATACATAGAATACGATGTGGTGGACTGTATAAAGAAATATATTTTACATTGTATGTACATGATTAAACACTGAACAAGTACAGTAGATATTACATGCGTGTGATGACACCATGTCCGGTAGCCACTGCTACCTGCTTGCAAGTGAGTCCTGCTTGACGCAGGTAAGAAAACGACCCTTCTTCTAAATGGGTCAACAACCCTCCAGCAGGGGGACCAACTGTCATTAGAGTATGTACAGTGCCAGAGTTGCCAACAACCCATAAATGACATTAGTTGGTTTATTGGTTCCTTAATTTACGGACTGCGACAACGCGGTCATGTAGCCCCGTGTACTTTGGATGTGTGTAGAATCTGTCTGATATCTGGTGTTAATTGTGGTGGCTATATTCGTGTGTGTTATCTGTAGTTCAGGTAAGGATTGCAAGTAGTTCCTACCTTTGCTACTAAATTCTACCGTCATCGACACCTAGTTGTGAACTTGCCTTCTAGATGCCATCGCAAACGGCACCTGGTGGCGAACGTTGGAACTAATAGAGTGTTAATCACATCTAACCTAGAAATTTAGCTTTACACAATTGTAGTTAGTGGAAGGTTCTTTTACATGCCATACACCTATGACATGGGCCCGCCGGCTTTACTTCCCCTCCAAAGGATGGCATACTGAGGGATTCTTATAGTTTCTACAAAATCCGACGACTCCGGCCGGGTTTGAACCCGCGATCTTGGGCAAAGAAGCTCAGCATGCTACCAACTACGCCACCGAAGCTGCCATACAGTGAAACATCTATTAAGGGACCCATGGAAAACTGGTATTTTAGAGGGGTGGTCTCTTAATAGAGGTATGCATTAAAATAATGTTATACAGTTGGAACACGTACTTGATTACAATTTATCAGCATTGGTTCACATTTAGTACAAATTAATTACAATTAGTTATTTTCTGAGCTCTGTCGTTTAAGAAAGTCACGAATTTATCTCTGTTTCAGATTAGCACATCTTTTTTTTTTATTTCACTTTCTAGAATATCTCTGAGTGTGTTCGAAAGCCCATTAATTTGTTCTGGGTTCGAACAATCTTCTAGGAGAGCCGTTTTTATGTAGATTTCATTAGAAAGCTAACTATTGCAATGGGTACCATGTTTCGACTTCCGGAAAATTTCGACATATCTTCGCGTTTCACATCCCCTAGACCCCAAAACCACCGTCAGTTCAAAAGTTTATACACACATCAAAAAAAGTTTTGCATCACCTCGGTTCCAAGAGTTCCGGAACCGTTAAATACAAAGGGAATAGAGATCAACACAAACAACATTTCAGCTCGTTTTATTGCTCATGAGACCCACACATTGCATGTTGTACCATCATACAGCTAGACTTTCAGCATTTGTGGTCCAGATTGCAGTACACACCACTACCTCTAATACCCAGTAGCACGTCCTCTTGCATTGATGCATGCCTGTATTCGCCGTGGCATACTATCCACAAGTTCATCAAGACACTGTTGGTCCAAATTGTCCCACTCCTCAACAACAATTCGGCGTAAATCTCTCAGAGTGGTTGGTGGGTCAAGACGTCCATAAACAGCCCTTTTCAACATATCCCAGGCATGTTCGATAGGGTTCATGTCTGGCGAACATGCTGGCCACTGTAGTCGAGCGATGTCGTTATCTTGAAGGAACGCATTCACAAGATGTGCACGATGAGGTCGAGAATTGTCGTCCATGAAGACAAATGCCTCTCCAATATTCTGCCGATATGGTTGCACTATGGGTCGGAGGATGTCATTCAGGTATCGTAAAGCCGTTTCGGAGCCTTCCATGACCACCAGTGGCGTACGTCGGCCCCACATAATGCCACCCCAAAACATCAGGGAACCACCACCTTGCTGCACTCGCTGGACAGTGTGTCTAAGACGTTCAGCCTGACCAGGGTGCCTCCAAACACGTCTCCGACGATTGTCTGGTTGAAGGCATATGCGACACTCATCGGTGAAGAGAACGTGATGCCAATTCCGTGGGGTCCATTCAGCATGTTGTTGGGCCCATCTGTACCGCGCTGCATGGTGTCGGGGTTGCAAAGCTGGACCTCGCCATGGACGTCGGGAGTGAAGTTGCGCATCATGCAGCCTATTGCGCACAGTTTGAGTTGAAACACGACGTCCTGTGGCTGAACGAAACGCATTATTCAACATGGTGGCATTGCTGTCAGGGTTCCTCCGAGCGGCAATCCGTAAGTAGCGGTCATCCACTACAGTAGTAGCCCTTGGGCGGCCTGAGCGAGGCCTGTCATCGACAGTTCCTGTATCTCTGTACCTCCTCCATGTCCGAACAACATCGCTTTGGTTCACTCTGAGACGCCTGGAAACTTCCCTTGTTGAGAGCCCTTCTTGACACAAAGTAACAATGCGGACGCGATCGAACTGCGGTATTGACCTTCTAGGCATGGTAGAACTACAGACAACATGAGCAGCGTACCTTCGTCCTGGTGGAATGACTGGAACTGATCGGCTGTCGTACCCCCTCCGTCTAATAGGCCCTGCTCATGCATGGTTGTTTACATCTTTGAGCAGTTTTAGTGACATCTATGAACAGTCAAAGGGACTGTATCTTGGATACAATATACACAGTCAACGTCTATATGCCGGAGATCTGGGAACCGAGGTGATGCAAAACTTTTTTTGATGTGTGTATATAATTTATGTATATATGTATATACTGTATGTATCTATACATATCACTTTCTTGTGGACACGATAACTACCGCAATTTTGCACCAATCACTTTGAAATTTTTACATAATATGTATCCCTATAAAATCTCGGTCGAGTTCGTAAATAGGTACAATCGGTCGACGGGGGTGAAGATGGGGGGCTTTTTTTCGAAAACGTGAAATATCGCTATAACTCTCTTGATATTTGAAATATTGAATCAATTCAAAGTTCATACTATGTGTCGGATAAGGCTCAAAAATTTATGTTTGAAAAGTTTTTTGATAGCACCAACCATTGACCAAAGGGGTGAGAAAAAGTGGGTTTTTCGGGAAACATTAATAATATCTCTCTTAATAGGCACAATATCAAAACCGTAAAAAATGGACAATATTCCCCTAATAATTACCTAAAACATTTGTCTGAAAGAATTTTTGATATGACCTACCATTACGCCAAGGGATGAGAAAAATAATTTCGGAATTATAAGAAAATGCCAAGAGCCATCAGAGGTTGCCATGACAACACTACTAAATTGATGAGGGATGAGCCATCAGACGTTGCCATGACAACGCACTTGCACGAGATCACATTCAGTCTTCCATCTGACTAAGTGTGAAGCGGCTTCGGTGACTTAACTGGTAGCATGCTGGACTTCTATGCCCAAGGTCGCGGGTGCAAAGCCGGCCGAAGTCGTCGGATTTTCTAAGAGCGCTAAAAATCCCTCAGTATGCTTTCCTTTGGAGGGGAAGTTCCAACGTTCGTTGCGAGTTGCTGGTTGCGGTGGCATCTAGTAGCCAAGTTTACGGCTAGGTGTCGTTTACGGTAGTATTTGGTAGCAACATTAGGAACTACTGCTTGAAATTGACCGTCTGCAGTCCTTACCTGAATTACAGACTAATACAGCCATCACAATTCACAGCGTTTATCAGACAGATTCTACAGATTACATGACCGCGTTGTCGCAGCCCCTAAACTGAGGAACCAACCAAAATCTCTGCGGGAGATAAAGTTTTGCGTGAAGAAGTAACAGACAGTTAGATAGTTACACATCAGTGTCGAAGCCTTGCATCAGGACAGTGTGACCACAAGTTTAACAAGTAGTTCCGTGTAGAACTATACAGCCTATTTTCATATATCCTACTAATGTTAACTGCCACTATCAACATACTACATTTCAGTTTGATTGCTGTAATAGATTCGTAGATATTGAGAACCAACTACATATTTCGGATGGTCGCCATGTTGGATTTTATATATGTAGGTCCTAGAGTTATGTACTGTTACATGAGGATTATTGTGTACGTGTAGCATTCAAACTTCAATCGCATGATTAAGACACAAGAAGTAACAAGGAGATTTTGAAATTTCGCACAGCTGCCATATTGTGGTTATGGAAACAATTGAAATAAATTAGATGCCAGTGGATTAACATTCGTATAAGGATTTACTATACCACGTTTCACTGTACTCGGATGGTTAATTTGCGAGATACGTCCATGTGCATAATTATACTTCGCGTCGCCGCCATGTTGGATTTGTGATCACCAGGTTATTTAAAGTAGTATAGGTGAACTTACGTTCATAGCCCCTATGAATATAAAAAAATCAGTTTGATTGCTATAATAGATTCGTAGATATTCAGAGCCGTCTAAATATTTCGGATGGTCGCCATGTTGGATTGCTAAACGTTTAGGCCATAGAGTCATGTACCATTAAATAAAAATTATTGCGTAGGTTCATTATTCAAACTTTCACTTCGATCGCATGATTACGACACAAGAAATAAAAACTTAATTCTAAAATTTGCACAGCCGCCATCTTGAGGTTATGTAAACAATTGAACTAAATTAGATACCAGTGGATTACAATGTGTATAAACATTTCCTGTGCGAGTTTTCATTGCGTTTGGAACATTAAAACGCGAGAACGGTGTATTTAAAATTTTCAAATTCACTAGGCCGCCATGTTCGTTTTGTAGTTAACCGGTTTTTGAAAGTCTTATAGATGAACGTCCAGTAGTGCCCTTTATCTCCGTACAAAATTTCAGGATGATACCGCTAATAGTTTCAGAGATATAGAATGCCGGTGAAATATTTCGCACATCCGCCATCTTGTGGTTATGTAAACTATTGAACGAAGATAGTTGTTGGTGCATTGCAGTATGTATAAACATATACTGTACCAAGTTTTATTGTGTTTGGTTGGTTAAATCGCGAGAAACGTCTATTTAAAAGTCGCAAATTCGCGTGGCCGCCATGATGATTTTGTAGTTTCCAGTTTTTCAAAAGTCTCATAGGTGAACTTCTAGTAGTTTCCTTTATCACCGTAATAAAATCCAGGGTGATATCGGTAATAGTTACGGAGATATTGAATGCTGGTGAAATATTTCGCACAGCCGCCATGTTGGATTGGTGAGACGTGACAAAATTTGAAGGGCACGGTCGGGGTCACTCGGAATAGTGCTATGAACTTACCGAGTTTCATTGAAATCGCTGCAGCCGTGTAGAATTGATTAGGGGGACACACACAAACACTCCTCACACACACACACACACACACACACACACGGACAAAAGGTGATCTCACAATCCTATTTATTCAAAATTGAAAATAGGCTAAAAATGGACTCCAAATGACAAGAAGGGTACCGTCCCCATAAGACGATAAAATGTTTATAATATGCATAAAATGATGAAAAACAAAGTTAATTAAGCTCCAATTATAAAAAACTTTCTCGCAATAAATGAGGTCTGATCTTTCTACGAAAACCTGCATATTCTGCCTATTTTTTCCTATCTCCAAGTTTGCCCGGTAAAATCTACCTCCGCCTTCCGGCGTGCCGAGAGGACTTTTTTGTATTTTGTATACGTTACATGAAACTTTTTCTAATGACATTGTATGCTGATGCAGTTCTGTGCCAACAAAACCATTGTTTACATCATCACCCTCATCACCATCTCCAATGGGAAGGCAGACGAGAAGTGGTCTTTTGAATGAGGTCAGACTGATAAAATGCCTGGTCTTTGGTCGGGGAGGGGGGTGGTCCTTCAATAGAGGTAACAAATACATTGACCGTATGAGGTTTTAAATAGGTTCCAAGAAATATCGGTCTTTAAGAGGGGTGGTCTTTTAATAGGGGTGGTCTTTTAGAGAGGTTTCACTGTAAATGGCATTCTTTCGTGTCCAGAACTATGTAGAGTTCCCTTGGCTTTTCACAGCCATGTAGCGGTGTTGTATCCGCTGCCTACCCTGCTGAGATGGGTAAGATAGTTACAATACTAAGGAAACTTGTTACCAGGAGGAACAGATAAATGTCTTGGATTAAAGTCGCCGACAATTGCTTAATTGTCTACACATTACATTAATTTGCGGTCGGGGCTCGTAAATCTCAGCGGGGAGTAGTGGGCACTGAACTCGCACACATTTGGTGAGACTTCTAGACTACCTGACGGATAACCAGTTCCTTCAAACAGTGAGGCTAAGTGCGCTGGACAGCCACCGATCACATCATACGCTTCCAAACAACTGGACGCATCAATATGGTGTACAAGTAAAGACAACATGCCACTGTGTGTGAGGTTTTACAGGTTTCTATTCAAGAGGATAAATTCAAAGCGACAGTTTTATTCCAGTCACCTGACAACCTAGAGGACGCCAATAATTTACAGTCACCGTGTTCACTTGCAGGCAGTCTGTTCTCAGATTATGGCTTCTGGGAAACCTAGAGTTATACCCGCCACGGTGGCCGAGAGCACTAACACGCTACATCGTGCCCTGCTGGCATCGGGGGAGCGTGGGTTCGAATAGCACCGTGGCCATCCTGAAAATGGTTTACATGGTTTCCCATTTCCACAACTGGGCAAATTCCGGCACGGTTCCTTTCCATCCAAAATCCCTTCCCTTACCCTTCCTGAAAATAAAATAAACTGTATTAAGAAAATTATTACCGTAGGCCTATTAAAGCTGGAGTTAGTTATTGTTGCTTTAAGGGGCGGAACTACGAGGTCATCTGCCCTTTAAGCTGGAGTTATCACAAGTGTTCACAGAAGTGGCTACCCAGACACATGGGTATTGCGGGAAACGAGCTTGCGGATCAGGCGGCGAGAGAGGCAGTCGCGCTGCCCTCGCTACAGTATAAGGTGCCTGCTAGTGATGTACGCTCTCAGTTGTGACATTCTATCCTGTCGCATTGGGAGGAGGCGTGGCGCGCCACGCCTCGGCCCAAGAAATTGACAGTCATCAAGAAGACAACGAAGGTGTGGAAATCTTCCTTCCGATCTCTTCGGAAGGAAGCTGTGGCACTCTGTCTACTCTGGATCGGCCATGGGATTGCTACGCACTCCCACTTGCTAAAGAGAGTTGACCCTCCTGTGTGTACTTGCGGTGCCCATCTAACTGTGGCACACATTCTCTTGGAATGTTTGGATCTGGTCGATCTGCAAAGGACTCTTAAACTGTCTAATACCCTCTCCCTTATTCTCCGTGATGACGGACCGTCAGTAGACCTCGTCATCCGGTTCATGAGGGAGAGTGGTTACTTTTTTAAGCTTTAATGTAAGTTAAGACTCTTAATTCAGGTTTAGTCTGTTTTATGATTTTTATTTCATTCATCTATTTTATTGTTCCCTATGCCTTATTTGTTCTATTGTTTTTTTACCATCCCCCTTTTACTATTTTTATTCAAATAAGGTATAATTGTTGGGGCTCATTGTCTGTTTTATATAAACCATTTTTCATTTCATCCATGGCAGTGAGCTGTTTTTATCTTCATCCTTTCATTTCATACCATTTCATTTCATTAGGGGCCGATAACCTAGATGTTAGGCTCCTTAAAACAACAATCATCATCATGTTCACAGTAGGCTAATTATGGAGAAGACCAGAACTTGATTTTTACACTTTCACTTGGATAATATATGATTTGTTTCATATTCTGTCGGCTCCATGGTGTTGGGGTAGTGCGCCTGCCTCTCGCCCGGCGGTCCCGGGTTCAATTGCCGGCTCTGGCAGGCATTTTATAAACTAACTTGAGGGTGGAATAGGGTGCACTCAGAAGCACTCAGCCTCGTGAGGACAATTGAGTAACTGTCTGACAGTGCCCTCGTCACGAAAACCGAGATTAACGGCTGATGGAACCCGACGCGCTGACCACGCGTCACCCCACAATCTGCAGGCCAAATGGCTGGATAGCGGTCGCTTGGTAGGCGTAGGCTCGTCATGGGCTGTTGTGCCACGGGGTTTGTTTTGGTTTGGTTTGGCTTGGTTTCATATTCTGGAAATATGTGTTAAATTACGTAAATAGCCTATATGTTTTTATTTCTTGCTCATTCGACGACGGCAGCCATGTTTGTCATTGCTTGTCGTTGCTCAACTGCTACCGAAAGAATCGCATGAGGTCTCTTCAACTGTTCCCGAGGCACACACATTGCCGTCACATTATTGTTGCCAACATGTTGGATACAAAATACACCACACTGGTCATTCTAAAGGCATACGTAATATTTAGTTATGTGAAAAAGCATCAATTATTGACTAAGCGATTGGTCTGGATAAAGATCATTGATGCTTGAGTAATCCCACTGTGCGTGACTAAACCCAGGGCTGCACTACCTAGTCATTGTTGTTTGTGATTCTTTAGGGGCTCTGAGACATCGTGGTCATGTGGCCCTGTGTCTTTAGGTGTGTGTATAAGTTGTCTGATAACCTGTGTCACTGTGGTCTGTACTGGTGTGTGCACTTGTAATCGAAGTAGGATTTTGGTAGGAAGTAGCCGTGGCTTTAAGTTAGTTACCATCCCGGCATTTGCTTGCAGTAGAAATGGGAAAACAAGCAATCCCACTTCCAGGATAGCCGAAGTGTAAAACGAACTCTCTTCTGTCAGTTTTGCTTCACGAGGCTGAGTGTCCAAGTCCAAGTCAGAGTACGACATGGTGTTGTGCTCGGGACCGCCAGCCAAAATCTGGCCCTTTGTCCCAATTGCAACGGGTTGTGGGTATTTTCAAGGTTCAACTTTTGGTTGTTCAGCATAAGGCTAATTGCGACTTGTTGTTTTAACAACTGGAAAGAAAAGCGACTAGTTGTTAACAGCTGGATTTTTGGAGTTGAAGGAAAGAAGAGTAGAAGTAAAGGAGGTGAAAGAGTGAAAATGGAGAACTTGCGATTAGAGGTATATGAGGCTTTGCAGAGAGATAAGGGTTCGCTTACTGCTGAGCACTATCCCGGGCGACCTGGCCGTGGCCAGAACCCCGAGCAGCCATACAGCAGCTTCGCGTGGCGAAGAGGGGGAGGGGGATGAATTTAGCGAGAAGTTGTGACGAGGTGTTGCAGGATGTGTAGTATGCTCGTGAGGGCTGTGTGTTGGGGCCGTAAGGTGGTTGGAGGGGAGATTGGGAGTGAGAGTAACGGGGGGATGTGTCTCTGGTGTTGTTGTGTTTGCCTTAACTGCCTGTGGTGTTGTCTCAGGGCAGCCTTAATACTCCTGCAACCCGGGTACGAGGCCTCGTGCCCCCCTCCACAGTTTATACACGTGGGGGTTTCTCTGGGCACGGTACAATCCATGTGGCGGTGAGGGCCTCCACAGCGATTGCACCTGGCCTCGTGCCTGCATTCGTACGCAGCGTGCCCTAGGCGTTGGCATTTAAAACACTGGGTGACGAGTGTGGAGCGTTGTCTGGGATTTGGGTACGCCGTTCCAGCCCTCACACCAGAATTAAATGTCTTAGCGGAGCCGGGAATCGTACACGAACCTCCGGGGCGTCAGCCAAGAACGCTAGCCGCTACACCTCGAGGTGGTCCTAATGCTTATCGAAGATTAATGTGTACTTATACCCTAATGGTCGCTTATATATAGAAATGAAAATCCACAGCCTGCTTCCAGTCGACCGACCGGGTCAGGGAATGGAATTAATGAAGACCCATCTAGCGGCGAGGATATGAACTGTGCCGGCTGCCGAAGCCTGTCGCACTCCCCTAGGGCAATGATTAAATGAATAACAGATGAAATGAAATTATAGTGGAGAATGTTGCTCGAATGCCATTGTGACAGGGAAAACCGGAATACCCGGAGAAAAGCCTGTCTGCCTTCGCTTTGTCCAGCACAAATCTCACATGGAGTGACCGGGATTTGAACCACGGACCCAGCGGTGAGAGGCCGGCGTGCTGCCGCCTAAGCCACGAAGGCTCCGTTCGCTTATATATAGGATGTTTCTTGTTCGGAAACGTACCGTCTTCCCGCTACCCACTAAAAACCACTACAGCACACGTTCACAGCTCCCTGCTTGTCGTCTGGTTTCAATCATATGAGGGGCTCGATGTGATGACCACCAACGTCAACAGAGACACGGTACCTCCGTACCATGATCTGGTACACAGGATCACCAATCCATGGTCATCCAACATCCGCCGCAGCCATAACCCGCGCTAGTAGGTCTTTCTCGGATTCCACAGGGGTCTCGTAAGTATATCAAGGTTTTCATGTGACCCCACAGCGGTGTCAAGTCGGGTGAACGTGCAGGTCAAGAAATCGGGCCATCACGACATATCCACTGTTGCTCAAATCTGTGGTGCAGATGATCTCGGACTGGAAGTGAAAAATAAGGTGGTGCGCCGTCGTGCTGAAACATTTTTTGACGCACATGCAAAGGCGCATCGTCTGAGAACACATGCAGTACGTCTTCAAGGAATACCAAGTAGGCCTACATGGCACCCGTGAGATTTTGTGGAAGAATGTATGGAATGTCAACAAACCTGTAGGGGATATGGGGCATTAGGTGATTTATCAATGACGTACATACTCTAGTCAGTGGTGCCGACAATGCAGGAGCTGTGAACGAGTGCTGTATGTAGTGTTATTTTGCGGGAAGCGGGGAGACGGTACGTTTCCGGACACAAGTTCCTATGCTAATCTTAACCGTTCTGGTCCCCCACTACAAACCCTCGAATTCTGTCAAACCCTAAGTATAATACGCAATAACAGTTCCCATTCGATTACATCCTATAGAGCATCCATCGTTGAGAAAAAAATACTGTGGTGCCTTATGGCCTTGGGTGATACCGAGCTCCGCTAATAAGTTCTCTCCACGGGGGTCAATTAGGGAAATCCTAACAGGGGAAATTGCCTGAGGCGTGTTTCACTGGCCCCCACTCCAAAGTGGACATGGTTGTAAATATTGATGGAATGTGTCAACCTGCCCTGATTTTCACTATCAACTCTTGTTATCTCAAACACGTACAGTATTTCATACCACTCATTAGAAATTGTAGGCGTTATTCCAGATTTGCCTTTAAAGTTCAAGACTGTGAAATAATTTTCTTTGTGCTTCAGAGGTACTATACAGATGAATCTGGACATTAACCGTGGTACATGGTTCGTGATTGTGAGACCCTCGTAACAAAAAGTTTATAAATAAATGGGCAGAACATTCGTTGTTTGAACACCCCCACTCTTGGCCCAGTTTTGACAACTCACACTTATGGAATTTACAGTTTCCTATAATTCTCAATTCTCCACCTCTTCAACTGTACATGGATGACATGTTAGCTCCACTGATTATATCTACGGAAATTCCAGGGGGTTCCGGTGTACGTATAATAGCTGTCGGTCAACTCACGGCTTAACGAACATTTCGGTTGGTTGGTTCCTCAGTTTAGGGGCTGCGACAACGCGGTCATGTAGTCTCGTGTACTTTCGGTGTGTGACAGAACCAACATTTCAGGGGAGGTTGCCTACCCCCACTCTTTTCCCAAACCCATTAGCATGTGCTGACAGGACTGTTTGGGTTTAACCTAATTCTCGAATGTACTGTATGCTGACGATGTTAACAATGTTTACGTCAGCAATACTGATGATCACCTTTTCTGTTGTTAGTTAGGCTATAATTTAGTTTCTTTCAATGTTATTCTTGTTTTGTTTAGATTAATATTTGTAATATTGTAGTGAGGTAGCCGAGAGGTTAGGGGCGCGCAGCTGTGAGCTTGAATTCGGGAGATAGTGGGTTCGAACCCCATTGTCGGCAGCCTTGATTCGAACGAACAGAAAATAAAACAGACACACAACAATAACACCAATGACGGATAGTCCTTCAGAACTTATGTTGCCGTCGGAACTGAGCACGTGTTCCACTCCGGGCGAGCATGCATCACAGGACGAGGCTCTTCTTTCCAGCGTGCTAACCTCGAACATTTTTAAATCACTAAAGCGTAATATAAACGATACTTTTATGCAATAACAAAGGTAATCAATTGGCAGATAATTGTAGGAAGCTATTATGACGAAAAAGATATATGATCAGAGTTCCTTCATGATAAAAGTTGAGGTAACAAAACCAGTGTAGGGTGGGGGTTCCGTTAAAAGTAAAAGCCCATAAGACCCATAGTCCTTTCTCAACGCTGGATGTTCTATAGATGTTGGCAAGTTGTCTTCGGCTGTTTTGTTTTAGGGAGAGTCACTCGCTGATCTGTGACTGAAAGTAACAGCTTAAGATAACAGTGTAAATTTGGGGTTATGGTCATTGTTGGTGCTATATATTGTTAATAGGGAGTTGCTAGGGAAGTGTAGGCCTAGCTATTTCGCACCGTTAATTTCGAAATGTTATTATACAATATAATTAAATTGTTGTTTCCTTCCATCAATCAGCGCCGTGCGGCTTCAGTGGCGTAATTGGTACCACGCTGAGCTTCTAAGCCCCAGATCGCGGCTTCAAACCCGGGCTTTTTAAGAGCGTTTAAAATCCTTCAGTATGCCTTCCTTCGGAGGGGACGTAAAGCCAGCGGGCCAATGTCATAGATTTATGGCATGTAAAAGAACCTTCCACTAACTACAATTGTGTGAAGCTATATTTCTAGGTTAGATTTGATTAACGCTCTATTAGTTCCGACGTTCACAACCAGGCATCTAGTATCCAAGTTCGTGGATAGGAACTGTTGACGGTAGCATTTGGTGGCAAAAGAAGTAAATACTTGAAATTGATCGTCTGCAGTCCTTACCTGAATTACAGATAACACACACTAATACAGCCATCACAATTAACACCGTTTATCAGACAGATTCTACACACACCCAAAGTACACGGGGCTACATGACCGCGCTGTCGCAGCCCCTAAACTGAGGAACCAACCAACCATCATTTAGCGCCACGCACGGAAAAATCGGATTCTTTTTGGAGAAAGGGTAAAGCAAAGTTATTTCTTCACGTAAAGTTACAGTTGTTAACGTCTTGCTGGTTGAAGGAAGATTTGATATTGTAACTTTCAGTCGGCCAACACAAAATGTAAGAAGATTTAGTTAAAACAAGTGTTTGAGTCTAATAATAATAATTTGAAATAACCAGGCAGCGTACTTGCGTAAAATATTCGTTATTAATCTGTTGCTCAGAAAGTTGCTTACAGACGGCTTCGGTGGCGTAGTTGGTAGCATGCTGAGCTTCTATGCCCAAGATCGCAGGTTCAAATCCTGCCGAAGTGGTCGTTTTTTTAAGAGCGTTAAAATCCCTCAGTATGCCTTCCTTCGGAGGGGAAGTAAAGCCGGCGGTCCCATGTCACAGATTTATGGCATGTTAAAGAACCTTCCACTAATTACACCTGTGTGAAGCTGAATTATATAGGTTAGGAATGTAAACAACGCTCTTAGGTTCCTACGTTCGTTGCCAAGAGCCGCCTGCGGTGACGTCTGATAGCTATGTTCTGAACTAGTAGTCGTTGACGGTGGCGTTTGGCGGCAAAAGTATGAACTATTTGAAAAATTCAAAAGTCTGCAGTCCTTCTTTGAATTAAAACAGATAACACACACTAATACAGTCATCACAATTAATACCGGTTATCAGACAGATTCTACACACACCCAAAGTACAAGAGACTACATGACCGCGTTGTCGCAGTCCCTAAACTTAAGAACCAACCAACCAAAGTTGCTTACAAGGGTTGTCCAACACGCAGGCGAGACCTATTTTCTTCAGGGTGTTTTAAATTATACTTAATTTCAACTGTATATGCTAAAATATGCTGATATGTTCATAATATGCAAATAATCCCTCAAAATATGCATTTTAACAAGAAGTTCCGTGAAGAACTATACAGCCTACTTTTCATGCCAATGATTATTCTACAGAATATGAACCTATCTAGAATAATGACGAAATTAAGTTGGTAATATCGAAATATCTAATTAGTTCAAAATATACCTGGTATAATGTAGCCTAATAGAGCACTACAGTTGGCAGCCCTGAATATATTCTTAGTTCCACCACTTAAGGTACAGGATACAAAATTTGGTTGAAGTCCAATGGACGTTACATGCAGTTAGACACTGGATCTATCAGCACGCGTAAAAGCATGTTGCCAACAATACCATGCGTGTGCTGGTCAGAAATAATCTCTATTATTATGATCTATTGTTGTGCCAATTTTGGATGAAATCCATTTGTTAGTATAGAAGTTACATGTATTTTTAAATTGGACCTATCAGCAGGCATAGAATTATGTTGGCAGCATTGCCTTGTATTAATTCCTCCAAATTAACCTAGAATGTCAGGTGCTATACGTGTGCAAAGTATAGAGCTGTTGGCTTGCATACTTTCTGATATATTGATATTAGGGTAAAAAAAATATAGACAGCATTTATTAACAGTTGGCAGCCCTGATTGCTCTTAACAATACTTATAGCAAATAGCTTATAAAGATAATAGCGGAAACTCCTCGCCAAAACAGGAGACAGCGCTCCCCAGCACCGCCTACCGGTCCGAGTTGGCAACGTAAGACCAGCTGATTTACAACCGTGAGATCCAACCAAACAATTATAAGAAATTATTGACCTGTGGATGATCTAATTATCCAATTGTAATGGTTGGTACGGACCGGGGAGTATTTGTGCCATATATGGCTGTAATAATTATAAACAACAAAGAAATAAGGAAATGTAAGTATGAATTTAGCCTACCATTACACTGATAGTTCGGTTTTCTTTTAATACAGAATGCTTTTACAATATAATTTAGCATATTTTAGCCTTTTCTTTCTTTCTTTCTTTATTTATTTATTTATAGATGCACGCAGTGGGTTATTCGAAGCCGAAGAGCTGACTTAGATGACGTATTGAAAAGGAATGGCCCAGAACATTTAAACAAAACTCATGTTGTATGCTCAGACCACTTTGTGGAGAAAGATTTCAGGAACAAAAACTTGTTAAGTCAGGGGTGAGATCTTTGTAGGTTGTTGATAGTAGGCCTAATGTTAATATTGAAATAACAGCATAATTATAAAACGTGGTGACTCTACGGTACAGTAGGCCTAACATTTAACAACATGCTTCAATATTTCCGATTGAAAGTGCACGTAGTTATTTATTGTTGTTATAAGGGGCGGAACAGCGAGGTCATCTGCCTCTAAAGTGTACGTATTAAAGCTAAAGGAGGTTGGTGTAATCTAACAAGTTCAGAAACACAAATTTTAATTTTACTGACTTTATTAGGAAATATACAAGAAGGTAACTAACTGTTTTTTTAATGTAATTAAGCGTGTTCAACTCGTTTTTAAATACCAGTATTTAGGTGCAATTTTGATCAATTTTTGATTGAAAGCACGCATGGGGTCAAAATCAAGATGGTTAATTTACTTACGAGTGAATGAGCCTCACCGGAGGGAGTATGCAAGAACTGTATTCTGTTGTTGGCTAGCACATATTTTGCAGTCTTCATAAAGGCATTTGTGAATAAGGCAAATGATTCTTCTGAATCGTATATAAACATAGGAAGTGTTAAATTACGAAAAGTAACACATCAATAAGTGTAAATGCTTATGGGCATATTCCAGACTTCAGTAACTCACACCAATACCATGTCATGAATTAACTGCAGTATTTTTTTGAATTCTATATAAATTGTACAGAACCAAGTGTCTTTTGTTTCTTTTAACACTAATCTTTAAATTATTTGCTGCCTAAATATCAAGCCGAGACATATGTTAACTTCACAATGTAAATTTCGGTCGTTGCGCACTCAAAAATGCTAGCTGTGGGTCAAGGCTTATAAACTGTAGTTTACTAGCCTTGGCTGTGGGTGGCAAGGAGAGTAATGCTGTCAACTCGCACCAAGAGATGGCACTGTGATCGCTGTCTCCAGGCGAGCGCATGCTTTTACGGCCAAGTTTCCGCTATTATCTTTATAAGCTATTTGCTTATAGTCATATCTGTTATGGTACACATAGCACATACGAAATTTGGTTGAAATCCAACTGATAGTATAGAAGTTACATGTATTTAAAAATTGGTGCTATCTGCAGGCTTATAATCATGTTGGTAGAACTGACGTATATAAGTTACTCCAAATTAATCTAAAATGTCAGAATATACGTGTGCATAGTTTAAAGCTGTTGGCTTGCATACTTTCTGATATATTGGTATTTGGATTAAAAAAATAGAGATAGCAATTATTAACAGTTAGCAGCCCTGGTGGCCCTTAAGAATACGCTCAGTCATATCTGTTTATGTACAGATATTACATACAAAATTTGGTTGAAATCCAATTGATAGTGTAGAAGTTATATGCATTTAAACATTGGACCTATCAGAAGGCTTAAAATTATTTTGGCAACACTGTCATGGTTGGTCTCCTGGAAATTAAACTGAAATAGTATTATCTACATGTGTGCCAATTTTGGAATAGCTCCCAAGCATACCTTGCAAGATATCCAACATGGAGCTCAAATTTCTAGTGCGTTTTTTCAGCAGTTGGTAGCACTGACATCATTTTCAAATATGGCCGTGAGCTATTCCGGTGCACATCTTTACTCATACTAAATTTGGTTTTGATTACTGGAGCCGTTTAGGAGTTGATAAGGGGGGGGGGGGGGGACACACAGCCAGCCAGACAGACACACATTTTCCCGGATCTATCTCATAAGTCTACTTTTTCCTCATTTTTGCAAAATGTGAAATGTAGGCTAATAAAAAATCCTGTCCCTAGCTGTTACACAGAATCATATGCATTGCAAATGCTCGTTCGTCTCATTCATGGCTGAAATGTATGTGAAACTTCACGGTATATCGTATCAGTAAACAAAGCCGTTATGATGGGTTACACAGTGTGGTAACTTGTCATTAGTCGGCCATATGGTCCTGCTCAGATTGTTTTTCTCTGATACTGAATCTTAACAACGAGCCCTAAGGCTCCAGTATCGCTCTAGTTCCTTATACAATGCACTCAAAATACAGGGTACTCAGTGATTGTTACATCTCATTTCACTTTAGCTCGTTGGTATCGGCAATCTCACTTAAGCTAATGATTTAATATGCGAAATTATACCCTCCTTGTTGCAAGAAAGAACTATAACACTGAATATTATGGGTGTCCCACAAGGGTCGAAATCCTGGCGAAATCAGTTGGCATTAGAGGGTGCGCATCCCTTCAGGGCAAAATTCTGGCACTCTGGCGTTATAAGGGATGTAAAAGCCATAACATTAATGATATTGTTGCTGTTGTTATTTCAGTTTACCCCCCAGGGGCTCACATCTAGTGGAACGTGGGTTGGCAACCACGAGTCCCCACCTGAGTCCGGCATTGCTTCCACTTACTTGTGCTGGGCTCCTCTCTGTCATCATTCCTATCGACTTCCCTTGGTCAACTCTTGTTCTTTTCCGACCCCGACGGTATTAGGGAACCAAGGCCTAGGGAGTCTTTCACTTTCCCGCCTTAATAGGCCCTTGTCTCATCTTTTCTGATCCGTCATACTTCAAGGGTCAGACCTCTTCTGTACTCTTCATATCTCCTGCTTTCTGCTCAAAGCCCTATCTCCAGCTTTGTGCTCAAGGCCCTTAAGGAGACACTTCTCGTGTACCCTCGATAGTGCTACACCCTCAAGGGCTCACGGCTGGTGAGTTTGGGAGTTGGCGACTGCGAGAGATTCCTGAGTTGGGACAAGATTCCCCCCCTCCCTTTCCATTGCCTCTGAGGTGGACCCTCTCCTCCTTCACTTTCCTATCTGCCTTCCATGGCTCTCCTTCCTTCCAAGTCCCTCAATCCTCATTCATCGAGGGTTGGGTTCATTTCTTTTCTTCCTGTCCTTTATTTGCCTTATCCTCCTTTTGTTTTCCATTTCTTCTTCTAGTATAAGGTAGTAGTTAGTTTTAGTTAAAGTTTACATTTCATTATTATCCTCACGATCACCCAAACCATTAGGGGCCGATAACCTAGATGTTAGGCCCCTTAAACAACAATTATAATCATCATCATCATCATCATCATCATCATCAATATTTCAGTTTAGAGGCGCGGAACATCATGGTCATCACCGCCGTGTATTTGGAGGTGCCTGATAACCGGTGTTTCTTTGGTGCGTCAGTACTTATTAGTAGAGACTGGACATGTATGCACAAAAAACTACTAATATATGCATGCAATTATGCATTAAATGTCGAAGATATGCATTAAAAAATTTGAAAAATATGCACTTGACAATAAGTCAATCTTATTCACTCTTATTTTCCTCCTTTACCGTAATATGTGCAGTCGTTTTTTGCATGTTGTTCAAGTTGAAGTTTCTTTCCATATTTCACTTCCTTCGAGCTTACTTGACAAGACAACGCTGTCAGTTAAATAATAGCTATTACCTGACACCCACTCGTTTAATAAATACTTTCTGATGCTATTCTCTTTAGGCATTTTGAGTTAAGTATAATATACAGCCTAAAGTAACACTTTAACTGAAGATACTCATTACAAGAGTAACCCCGGGCTACTGGCTGCCGAGATGGTGAAAATAATATCCCACCCCATTCCCTTCTTGAAATAGCCAGGCAACATGCTTGCGTAAAATACTATTATCTCGTTATCTATTGCTCAAAAAGTTGCTTATAAGGGATGTCCAACGCGCAGGCGAAACCAATTTTGTTCAAGATGTTTTAAGTTATACTTAATTTCAGCTAAAATATGCTATTTTGCTCAGAATATGCAATAAATCCAATAACCCAACAAAATATGCATTTGCATATGCGCATATGCATTTTCAAACAAGTAGTTCCGTGAAGAACTATACAGCCTATTTTCATATATCCTTCTTATGTTAATTGCCTCTATCAACAAACAAAATTTCAGTTTGATTGCTGTAATGGATTCGTAGATATTGAGAACCATCTAAATATTTCGGTTGGTCGCCATGTTGGATTTGTATATATATAGGCCATAGAGCTATGTACTATTAGATGAGGATTATTGTGTACGTTCATTATTCAAACGTTGATTTCGATCGCATGATTAGAACATAAGAAATAAAAACTTAATTTTAAAATTTTGCACATCCGCCATCTTGAGGTTATGTAAACAATTGAACTAAATTAGATGCCGGTGCATTACAATGTGCATAAACATTAGCTGTACCAAGTTTCATTACGTTTAAATAGTTAAATCGCGAGAAAGGTCAATTTAAATGTTTCGAATTCCCTTGGCCGCCATGTACGTTTTGTAGTTAACAGGTTTTTGAAGGTCTCATAGGTGAACTTCTAGTAGCGCCCTTTATCACCGTACAAAATTTCAGGGTGATATCAGTAATAGTTTCGGAGATATTGAATGCCGCTGAAATATTTCGCACAGCCACCATGTTGGATTGGTGAGACGTAATAAAATTTTAAGGGGACGGTCGGGGTCGGCCGTAATAGTACTATGACCTTCCAGAGTTTCATTGAAATCGCTCCAGCCCTTTAGAAGTCATTAGGGGAGGGGACACACGCACCCACAAACACACACACGAACGATAGGTGATCTCAGAAGCCTTTTTTTTTTTTTTCATAAAATGAAAATAGGCTAAAAATCCGGTCCGGTCTGTAATCCAGGTACTTGTACCGGGACTTGAAGCAAGATACCATCACGTATTCGCCTGTAGGGAGCGCGACATAAAGAGCCGTGTAATAATTGCCCTCAGGATGGTGCTGCGGCTCTCTGGACATCCAACACCCCCTCGCGTAACCTAATACGCAGAGCTATTGTGCAAGAGAACTTCTCTTGTACTTTTGTTTTTCATTTGTCTCATGTAGACCTCCCTAGCTACACGAGAGTTGTCACTATTTACGACATTTATAAATAAACAGCAAAACCAGGAAATTTAATTACCTGTAGTCTCCAGTGAGAATTTATTTCGATATAAATTTTCTGTCTAACTCATAGGATAATTATCAACGCACTGGGTAACGAATTTATTGCATATCATATGATGATAAAAGATATTGAATTATCCCTCTATCTGAGTATTATATTATGGCAGTTTTAATTGAGGCTGTCGAATTTCGCACATTTTATAAGGACAAGTTGTTCTGCGATGTAAGAGTATAATTCATGCCGTCTTGTGTAACACCAGGGAATAAACACGAACATTTTTTTTTAAATGTGTAACATCTTTCCGCTCGGTTGCGGGATAGTATTGTGGGAGTGATTTTGAAAGTTGGGGACGGAAGTGGATCGGAACGATCGAGCTGGCAGTGGTGGATCAAACGGAAGTATGCACTGCCCGCTCGATCGATCAAACGAAAGTGTACTAGCTGGCAGTGGTGGACAACGGAAGTATGCACTGCCCGCTCGATCGATCAAACGGAAGTGTACTAGCTGGCAGTGGTGGACAACGGAAGTATGCAATGCCCGCTCGATCGATCGAATGGAAGTGTGCCGTAGCTGGCAGTGGTGGATCGAACGGAAGTATAATACGCACTGCCAACTCGATCGATCGATCCAGCTGGCACTGGTAAGAGAAACAATCAACGCGTGGTGTCGAAAATTGATACCATGACGCACTCTCAGCCATGCGGAATGTATATGACATACTGAACGGAAAACGCTCATGCGAACTCTGGTGTCAAGTGATTTAAACAAATGACATGGTACATGTTCGAAGTCTTCGTATCAGTATTTTTTAGCCTACTTTCGATTTTTGCAAAAAATGAAAGTAGACTTATGAGATCAACACAGGGCGAAAAAAGTGTGTCTGTCTGTGTGTGTGTATGTGTGTGTGTGAGTCTGTGTGTGTGTGTGTGTGTATGTGTGTGTGTGAGTCTGTGTGTGTGTGTGTGTGTGAGTGTGTGTACTCTGAATGTCTGTCCCCCCCTATCAATTCGAACACGGTGAATGCGAATTGAACGAAATTTGGTACAAAGGTAGCACTAGCAAAGGACACCTCAGTGTCAGGTTTTATATCGCCGCCATCTTTACTAAAACTGAATGGCGGCCACTCAAACGTTCAAAACGTAAAATCAAATAACGACTAACCAAATCATCCGATCTCTACCGAATTTGGTAACAACATACCTTTGTATAGGATGCGTCTTGTGACCAAACTACAAGGTCGTCCGCCATACCATTTCAGGATGGCGGCCGTGCGAATCATGCAAACTTTATAATCCATATCATGGGACCCAACAGTTCCGATTATCGAGCCGAGAATCGTTTTAACTGTTCTAAAGGAAGAGGCACGTTCGAAATTAAAAGTTTATTTTGTAATACTATAGTGCAGACGTGATTTTAAAAAGCTGAGCTGATTCAGTAATAAGACAAGATGGCAGCGGATATCTTGTGCCTGACTTATATTTCACTAATTTGAGTATTGCATGCAATATAGCGTACTGATACAAAATAAATAAACTTTGTATGAAATGCTTTATATATAAATAATATACTCCAGTGATGAAATCGTTTAGTATAAATCATTATTTGCTAACAAGTTCTATGTAAGTCATTTTATATAGAACGATATTCATTGACACAATTAGCTCAGTGGTAGAGCGTTAGCCTATCGCTCAAATGCCTATGGTTCAAACCCGATCAGAGCTAGCTTTTTGCTTGAAATGTTATATGTTTATTGTTTTGTAATGACTCAGATGTTTTAAAATTAAGCGTTATATTGTGCATATTATGGTGTAAAATATATATTTAATTAAAACATAATTCGCCAGCAGATTTACTCGAGACATCTAGCTGCCAAAAAGGTAACTGCACGCTGACCTACTTATTAACTTCCAGATTTTATTGAAAAGTTTCTTCTTCTGGCCGCTAGAATGCACTCGCTCTGTTAGGATTATATTGTTCGTTATTTCACCACTAGATATCACGACTAGTCTACGTGGGGCTCCATTGATTACTATACCATTGGCATTCTATGCGCATCGAATTTGAAGAATGACAAGATGATACTACGATACATTTTTACTTTTTATTTTAAAGGGTTTGTAACAGCCTATTTTGCGTAACTTCAAAATGTTATTGAAGTAAAGAACAAAACGATTTCACATAGTAACTGAATTCAAGCCGTTGGTGTTAGTTCAGTTTATTAATTACTACTTTTATTTCAGGCAAATAGCAATCGAAAATATCCACATAGTTTGTATACACACGTCTCTGTAGGGTCATGGAAAGATTTGTTAATTCAATTAGGGTTTTCGATTCCCGGTCAATGCATGTGAGATTTTCGAAGTGAAATGCCATGTCCTGTGGTTCGGATTCCACGTAAAAAGGAGGTCCCGTGGCTCATAATCACAAGATTCACGGTCACGTAAAACTACAATCTTCCTTCCTTTTTTTTCAATTAGGGTTGTGAAAGCCATGCACAACCAGAAGTGTAAAGACATGCCTCAACTCAAAGTTGGATGTTGCCCACGGCAGGTCGTATATGTAATAATAATAATAATAATAATAATAATAATAATAATAATAATAATAATAATAATGTTATTGGTTTTACATCCCTTTTAACTACTGCTGCTTTTAGAGACACCGGGGTGCCGGAATTTTGGCCCGAAGGGGATCTTTAACGTGCCAGTAAATGTACTGACACGGTTCCCTCGCATTTGTGCACCCTCAAATGCCAGCTGACTGCGCCAGGTTTCGAACCTAAAAGCCAGTGTAGTTAAAAGGGACGTAAAACCAATAACATTATTATTTATTCTTCTATGTCAGATGTTACACATCATATGCGACTACTGTAAGGCTCGTAATTTTTTTTAAATGGTCTAACGTCTCGTTTATCGGCCCGTCAATGTTAGGGCGAATGTGAAAATAATGAAATGAGTAACTATTAAAAAAGGAAAGAAGGCAAATAAACGACAGGGAAAATAAATGCCCTCAACCCTCGAAGAATGATGACTGAGGGACTTTAAAAAGAGACAGAACTATGATGATGATGATGATGATCGTGTGGCCTCCGAAAAGGCCGAGTGCAGGTGGGCGACCTACGCGTCGTATTGAGAAAGAAGTGATGATGAAGACGGCACATACACTCAGTCCCCGAGCAACGGGAATTAAACCCAGGAGATTAATATCTCTGATGGCTCGGCCAGGAATCGAACCCAGGGCACTTTGGGCCAAAGCCTAGCGCGCTAACCATTTAGCCACGGAGCCGGACAACAGAGCTATGAAAGGCAGATATGAAAGAGAAAGAGGTGAGGTTCCGCCACTAAGTCAATGGAAAAAGGGAAAATGGACCCTGCTCAGAAATTCCCCGTGAGCCCTTCAGGATGTAGCACCATCCAAGGTAAAATAAATGGTTAATATACAATGTTAATATACATCATATTTAAGGAGAATTTTCTCACTAACTGTTTGACACAGACACTTGATGTTTTTAATATATTATAAAAAAGTATATTGCCGTTGTATGGATGCTAAGATCTTGAAAATAAAGGTCACTGTTTGGAATATATATATATATTTAGTCGTTTACCCTCCTGGTTGGTGGAACCCACGGACTCAGCGAGGGAACGCACCACTACCGCCTCTACGGGCAGTGTCCTAGAGCTGGGAACATCGAATCGGAAGGGATACAACTGGTGAGGTGGGATTGGCACCTCGCCCAGGCGGCCTCACCTGCAAAGCGAACAGGGGCCTAATGAGGGAAGGTAAGGGATGGTTAGGATGGATAGACAAGGGAGAGGGAAGGAGGCGGCCGTGGCCTTGAAGAAGGTACCATCCCGGCATTTGGCCGAAGACGAAGTGGGAAACCACGGAAAACCACTTCGAGGATGGCTGAGGGGGAATCGAACCCCCTCTACTCATTTGGGCCACCCGAGGCTGAGTAGACCCCGTTCCAGTCCTCGTACCACTTTTCAAATTTCGTGGCAGAGCCGGGAATCGAACCCAGGACCTGCGGGGCGGCAGCTAACCATGCTGACCGCTACGCTATGGAGGCGACTCTTGGAAAATATATATTTTTTAAATAATGCAAAATTGTTTGCAAATATTCTCCTGATTATTTTTGAATTCTCTTGGTTATCGGCCCCTAATGGTTTGGATGATTGTGGAAATGATAATGTAAACTATAACTAAAACTAACTACACACTTACAATTTGCAATATGTTTGTTTTTATAGCTACAGAATGTATGTAATAGGCTTACAAAAGAACCCTGCGAATTTTATTCTGGTCTGAGGGCTGGAACGGAATACACTCGGCCTCGTGAGGCAAAAACTGAGAAGAGATGGATTCGATTCCTACCTCAGCCATCTTGGAATAGGTTTTCCGTGGTTTCCCACTTTTAATCCTGGCAAATGCCGAGATGATTCTTACCTTAAGGACGAGGCCACCTCTTTTCTATTCGTTATCAGAATTATAAATACACACACTAATGTAGCCAATACATGAGACGAAATTACACACACACCTAAATACACGGGGTGGTGTCCTATCACCTCAAATGAAACAACAACTCAGTGATGTAGCCTATGTACTGCATGACAGTATTTTATACTTTTGTTGGGATGTGTAGATGAAGGGATTCATCACTATAGGCTACAAGCCTGCAGTAATTCGTTATAATCCATGATCACAGATAGGCCTATTCCTCCTTGAAACTTAGAGTGTAAAATATATTAATTCTTTTCTGTGAACGTTAAATTTACCTCCATAAAGCAGCTTGCGTTTTCAAGAATATGGCTGAAAATTGTTGTTGCAGTGTGAGATCTTCTTCTACAATTTCAAGGTAAATTACTGGCTAGAATTACTCGCAATCCGGTCACGAACACGTGCCTTAAGGAATGGCACTTACCGTAAAACTAGACATGGGCTTAGTATGTGGTTAAGATACAGAAACTGTAATATAGCTCAGTAATATCTGGAGGTGTAACATGGCTTAACTATAAGCTGGAAGTACGGAAGACAACGGTGACGTAAGCTAGTCGACCGGGCCTATCAAGATAAACGTGTGACTGGTCGCTCCAAGAAAAAGACGAGTCCTCCGGTTACTGGTCTCAGGAGCTCTGAGCGTATACTAGCCTAGTCGTAGTCATATTATTTCAAATACTAGAAACCAGGTTATTTATTAATTGAAGAAAGCATCCGCCGCGACAAAGTTGTTAACCTAAACATAATTTTTCATTGTCGTAAAACCTTGCTACAATAACATAAGGGTAGGCCAATGATAGATGCTATAACCTTGTGCCAATTACATAAAATAATACGTACACTATCCATTCTACATGAAGAAGAAATGTGTTGTTGATGAAGATGATAATTGTTGTTTTAAGGGGCCGATCATCTAGGTTATCGGCCCCTAATGGTTTGGATGATTGTGAAAATTATAATGTAAACTATAACTAAAACTAACTACACACTTACATACTAGACGAAATGGAAAACCAAAAGAAGAATAAGGTAAATAATGGACAGAGAAAAAGAAATGCCCTCAACTCTCGAGGATTGAGGGACTTGGAAGGAAGGAGAGCCATGAAAGGAAGATAGGAAAGGGGAAGGAGGAGAGAGTCCTCCCCAGAGGCAATGGAAAAAGGGGAAAACAAGGACCCAACCCAGGAAATCCTCAGGATCGCCAACTCCCAAACTCACCAGCCGTGAGGCCTTGAGGGTGTAGCACAATCCAGGGTGCACCAGAAGAGGTGGGGCTACAAACACCCTGCCGCTTTAAGGGCCTTGAGCAGAAGGCAGGGGATATCAAAAAGAGAAAAGAAGAGGTCTGACCCCTCGAATGATGAGGGGTCAGGAAAGATGAGACAAGGGCCAATTAAGGCGGGAAAGTGAAAGACATTCTAGGCCTTAGATACCCTAATACCGTCAGGGCCAGAAAAGAACAAGAGTTGACCAAGGGAGGTCGACAGGAAAGATGACAGAGAGGAGCCTGTCACAAGTTAGTGGAAGTAATGCCGAACTCAGCTGGGGTCCCATGGTCGCTTACCCACGTCCCACTAGTTGTGAACCCTTGAGGAAAAGAAGAAATGTATCACTGATCTTCAAAGATTTTAGATTATAACAATAGCGACCGGTGGTTCCCATTCCTGGTATGCCGCACTATTTCCAGCCCGCAAACCACCTTTTCCGTGTATCAACTAGTGTCAATATTGTTTAGGTCACGGGCGAATTTTGTCAGAGTTCAATTATATTATTATTATTATTATTATTATTATTAATCATAAATCAGAAACCCTATTGGCGCCAAATTGGCAGGTGAAAATCAAAAGGCAGTAGGAGACTTCTGTTACTTAGGAAGCAAAATAACTAGTGTTGGACGAAGCAAAGAGGATATTAAAATTAGGTCAGCACAGGCATGGAAAGCATTTCAACAGACAATAAACCAGGTGACATCAAATAAGATTTATGTATTAGAAAGTCATTTTTGAAAGCCTTTGTCTGGAGCGTGGCTCTTTATGGAAGTGAAACTTGGACTGTTGAAGCAGCAGAAAAGAGGATAATAGAAAACTTTGAAATGTGGTGGTTCAGAAGAATGATGAAGATCAGGTGGGTAGATAGAGTAACACATGAAGACGTATTAAGACGAGTAGGAGCGGTGAGATGTTTCTGGCGGCTGCTAATAATGGGAAGAGGCAAATATTAAGACACTCAGGAATAGCAAACTTAGTTATGGAAGGAAGAGTTGAGGACAAGAACTGTAGGGGTAGACCAAGGTTAAAATTTGTTGAACAGATTGCCTCGGATGTAGGGTGTGGTAGCTATGTATAGGTGAGACGATCATTATTATTTTATGAAATTGAGAACATTTACTGTACATATCAAAGAAACCCTATATCCCTGTAACTTTCGAAAGGTTATCTCAATAAATTGAGGTCACTGGAGACAGCCTAGACAATTGTTTTGGCCGGAGATATCAGATCGGATTCCCATCCTAACGCCGCGTAATTTTCCATGTGAAAATTTCACCTCGTTGTAACCGATATTTGAACCTCGGCCTTCCAGGAAATAGACGACCAGTTAAGCCACTGCATCATCCCGCTCTCAAAGGACTATGGCCGTACATTATAAAGAAATTCTTCCTGAACACTACCTAATTGAAACGGCTTCAAGGTAAATGGCTCCTCACCCTATTAGTTCATTTTGGCAGTGCATTTCACCTTCGCGCTACCTTCTTTCTCTCCCCGTTCTTCACCAGGTCATAATATTTCTGGAAAATAAAAAAGACACGGATAGTCAGTCTGAAAGACTAGACTTTATATCATTTTAAATGCTAGCAGCCGAGTACCAAGAAGGCAGTGCACGAACAGAGTTTCATGATTCTATTTTGTTTCTTCACTGCCTACTTGATTGTTCTCGCACTGCCTTCTTGAAACTCTGTTCTCGCACTGCCTTCTTGGTACTCGGCTGCTACATCGTACTATGACGTCACACACCTTAGTGCATTCTCGGTACATTTCGTCTCGTCACCGTAACGTAACGACAGACCCCAGATAAAGTCGACATACTCATTTAAAATGATAAAAAAAACACCGACCCTTTTTGCATAAGAATCTCAACTATACATTGTCTGATCATTAGACATGTCCAAACATGAGAAGGGCATTCATTCAAAACAAAGGTAATATTGGAATGAAAGAAGAGCCATTATCTCAAAGTAACAATTTCTTCCGGAGCGCGAACTAAAAATTGGCCTAAATAAATAAAATAATAAAGTAAAAACTACCTTGATATTATTTTTCCTACCTTCTTGATCTGCCAGAAAGAATTTCCACTTACTAGAAGACGAATACGACAAATAATAAGGAAAAAGAAAAAAAGAAAACACACAGGGAAAATAAATGCCTTCAGACCTCGAAGGATGAGGACAGAGTGACTTTGAAATGCGTAGATATGAAAAGGAAAGGAAAAAGTGGAAAAACCAGACCCAGCTCAGGAATCCCTCGGAGTCGCCAACTCCTGAACTCATCAGCCGTGAGCCCTTGAGAGTGTAGCACTATCGAAGGGGCACCATAACAGGTGGGGATACATGCACCCTTCCTCCTTTAGGGCCTTGGGCAGAAGGCAGGAGATGCCATGAAAAGAGAGAAAACGAATAAGGGTATCAGAGATGAGACAAGGGCCAAATAAGGCGGGAAAGTGAAATACTCCTTAGGCATCGGATACCCTAATACTGTTGGGGTTGGAAGATAATAAGATTTGACCAAAGGAGGTTGACAGGAAGTATGGCAGAGTAAGCGGAAATAATGCCGGACTCAGCTGGGGTCCCGTGGTCACCAACCCACGTCCCACTAGTTGTGAGCCACTGGGGTCAACTTGATACGTTTTCTACATGAGTCGAAGAGAGAAAGCACAGAGAACCCCTTTTAGGATGTCTGGGATGAGATTCTCACCCAGGTGGCTGAGTTTAGCCGGTTCTAACCTTGTTCTAACCCAGAATTAAATTTGTTTACAGGGCCGGGATTCGAACCTAGATCCTCGGGATCTGGAGTCAAAATACGTACTCTAAAACCACGGAAAGCGGAGATCAAGAATTTACAAGAATTAACAGGTTTAGCGAACAAGATATTTGAAATAAATTTATTGACGGTAGAAGACGGAATGTGAGTAGCTTGAAGCCTTAGTGTGGCTGTCATCGACCAGCTCCGTGGTTCCTCGTTGCCAAGTGGGAACCGGGCGCTGATTGGTGCTTACAAGTTTCGGTCCGCCTTTTCCCCCTGCCGTGTCGCCGCGGCGAGAAAAGACCGTTATAAACGGCGCGGCGGGCGTCCGCGCACTGAGTACGCGGCCATTGGTTGGCCTAGGCTAGAACCGTTATCCAGCCTCTCGCTGCACGCACACACCTGTCCGTGGAAGATTCACACAGCTGTGGACACACCGATAAATCACCACGACGTGTAACAGAACATAATTACGATGGATTTTTCACAGAATTTTATTTTTTAGCGTACGGTACCGTATGGCTTTTAGTGCCGTGAGTGTCCGAGGACATGTTCGGCTCGCGAGAGTTTGTAGCTGCTTCTATGCCGACATCCATGGGGTGAGCTATGAGTACCGTTCAATTTCAAGTACAGTAGTTCCAACTTTGGCCACTAGATGTCACTGATACCTAGTGGCGAACGTTGGAACTGATAGAGCGTTTCAAACTACCAATTTTAGCGGCAGGTTATTTTTCATTCCATAAATCTATGACATGGACCCGCCGGCTGTACTCCCCCTATGAAGGCATACTGAAGGATTTTAACGCTCTTAAGAAATCCGATGATTTCGGCCGGGTTTCAGCCCGCGATCTTGGGCATAGCAGTTCAGCATGCTACCGACTACGCTACCAAAGTCGCTTTCACAGAATGAATTCCTTGTTATTGCATGAGGGATTTCCGAAGCGTCAGGTCACGTCCAGATGTTCGGATTCCAGTAATAGGGAAGCCTTTGTTTTATGACGGTGATGTTAAGAATAATGTAAAACTACTGTACAATCTTGCTTCTTCTTATCGGATATTTGTTGGAGGCGTCCGGCTCCGTGGCTAACTGGTTAGAGCGCTAGGCTTTGGCCCGACGTGTTCCGGGTTCGATTCCCGGCCGGGCCATAGGGGATTTTAATCTCCTGGGGTTCATTCCCGTGGCTCGGGGACTGGGTGTATGTCCCGTCTTCATCTTCACTTCATCCTCATTACGACGCGCAGGTCGCCCACGGGCGTCAACTAGAAAGACCTGCACTTGACCTCTCAAGAGGTCACATGATCATTCATCTGTTGGAGGCATAATATTTCTCATTCTTCCTTTATTCAGAGATCTTTCTTCATCAAACAATAAATAATAACAATCAAAATCATAATAGAAACTGAAAGTAAAAGAAAGAAAGAAAGAACCTAAGAAATATCACGAGCCCAGTAAAAGAAAATACAGGAGACGGCACAACCAAGAGCTCTACACACGTGTGGAAAAAATAACTCATGTGATGAGAAAAAGAAGAATTTCATTTTCTGGCCACATGACACGAATGAGCTCTGTGAGATTGACAAACAGGATCTTTACCTACTTTTTAGAGAAGAAAACTAAGGGGGCTTGGTTCACTGAGGTAGGCAGAGATTTACAAGAAATTGGGATTCCATGTGATGGTGTGCAGGAGCGTGTGTCACTTGAGATAAAACTGACAAATCACCGGAGTTTCATAGGAAAACCTAAGCTTATAACAGACATGAAGTGGACGGAAGAAAGGAAGCAACAACATCAAGAATTCATGCGACAGTACTGGGCGAATATTAAAGCTCGACGCAGAAACCAGTTGAAATAACATGGTCCTTATTTGTTTGAAACGTACCAGGAAGAAGAAGTAATAATAATAAAAATAATAAATATCTGTTAGGTTGTCAGCTGGTTGGATCGTCAAAAAGTGCCATGTGGTAGAAACTCACAAAACCCAAGGCAGCACCCTGGGGCATATTAGGCTAGGCGAAGAGTGAGGTAGTTCGTCATTGGTTTCCTCACTGAGTCAGAACAGCAGTACTAACCCCATGAGTTGAACCTTTCACAACATCCACAGACACTAGTTGTGCCCCAAATATCACTACTCAGGACCACTCACACCTCAGTAGTTTCAATATAATCACAGCCATGAATTAGACTGAGACATCAGTGAAAAGCCACATAGGCTATTAATATAATAATAATAATAATAATAATATCTTGGTGAATGGATCCAGCCTAATGGACTGGATAATGCAGCAAACAAAGGGAGGATCAGAAAGATGGAATTAGCTTTTAAATTAGTACAGGATAGGTACAACAAAAGAACAATATCTTACGGAGCGAAGATATTTTGTATAGTTCAAAATGTTTGATACTGAACAAGAAAGGTGACTTAGAGGAACTGGAGAAGAAAGAAAGAAAGAAAGAAAGAAAGAAAGAAAGAAAGAAAAATCTTGAGGAAGATCTTAGGACCCGAAAATAGAAATGATGGTACATGGCGGAAGAGGCGAATCAAAGATCTTTACGGACAAGCAGAAAAAATCACAGATACCATGCGGAAGAGAAGATTGAAGTTCTATGGACACCTTACGAGAATGAGCGATAGTCGACTAACGAAGAAGATCTTTAATTACATTACCAAGATAAAAGCGACTACAAAATGGGTAGATGAAATAAGAAAGGATATGGAGGAAGTTGGGGTCAGTCCAAATGAGATCTGGAATAGAGAGGTGTTTCGAGGTAGGATTGATGCGTTCAAGGGGTTCCAGGAAAAGCAAAGGAGAAGAGCCAAGAACATCTGGTCGGAAGAAAGGAAGAGAATCCACAGTGAAAGGATGAAGAGTTTCTGGGAGCAGAAAAAAGGACTAATCAGCAAGTCAATTGTTTCCCGTGGTCCAAAGTAGGCCAAAATCGAACAAAGAAGAGAATAATAATAATAATAATAATAATAATCACACGGCCTCAGCTCATATGTCTACTTTTTCATAATTTTTGCAAAATATGAAAAGTAGGCTAAAACCAACTCTTGGGTTCAAATCACTTTCCAAGAACTATAGGCTACCCCTCGGCGTAGCCGTGCTCATTTAATCCTGCACAGCGGCCGCGAGGGCAGCTGCTGCAAGTCCGGAGATAGCAGATTTGAATCCTGGCGCTGACAGTGACTATCCTGAGTGTTGTTTATCCCAGACTTTTTCCAGGCCCCCTCCAGGCAAATGTCGGGATAGTACCTAACTTCAAGTCCCTGTTTCTAATATATTTACACACACTACTACAGTCACTCATCACAGAAATACAGGTTATCAAGCACGTTCAACACACACCCAACTACACGGGGATGATGAGAAAGATATCCCAAGCACCTCAAATGAATTAACAACAACAAAATAATTGTTTTAACTGCTATGTTGGGTTTCTCTGCCAATTAATATATTTTTGGAATGAAAGTAGGAAATCAGCCTCGAAAAGCTTATTTCGATTCCCACCGTCAGCCATTCTACTGTCGTGGAAATACTATAGATACTAGAGTTCAGATGTCAATAAAACCTGTACCCATAGTTTTACATAATCACAAGCTGCTCACAAAATTGTTCTAATTGTATTCTTCGTTTAAGTATTCAGAGTAAACATTTGTAAAATATCTCGTTAAAATGTTATAGCAGATCCAACAAAAAATGTGTCGGTTCTATTTACCAAGTCTGACGGATCGCTCACTTAGAAAGATCATTGCATTGAAAGTATTGATCCGATCGTAATGCAACTTAAATACGCCTTAAAGGTAGGCCTACTTATTGTTAATTTGTATACAAAGTTTTGATCTGATCTTATTTTTCTAAAAAATAGTTGTTGGTAATTTTGTAAAACAACTTTCCTCCAGGATTGGGTGGTCGTTGCAATACGAAATATGTATTTTTATGAAAAATTAAACACGTATCTTTAAGTTCCTTTAAGACGTATTAAAGTTTCATTAAGATCAGATCAATACATTTAATGCAATGATCTTTCAAAGTGAGTGGTCCGTTACACCGGGTAAGAAAATACCAGCATCCTTTCCGTTAATCTGCTATAAACTTTTAACAGGATACATTACAAATGTTCACTCTATATAGTTAAACGCAGAATAAAATAAGGGACATTTTAGTGTAACTTTTTTTTACGTCAGACTACGGGTAAAGGTTTTATTGACACCTAAACTCGAGTTTCTATACATTTTTCCCGACAGTAGGTATAGATTTTTGTCCCTTTCCAAACCTACTCCACGTAAAAGCAATACTGATGTCTGAAATAGAGACTTGGCCGCCTCCTTCCCAATTTTAGCGCATATTAGTACGGACGCCAAATTCACACAATTTATCAGACATATATAGCGGCTTCGGTGACGTAGTCAGTAGCATGCTGAAATGTTATGCCCAAGATCGCGGGTTCAAACCCAGCCGAAGTCATCGGATTCTTTATGAGCGTTTAAATCCTTCGGAGGGCAAGTAAAGCCGGCGAGCCCATGTCATATATTTATGACATTAAAAAGAACCTACCACTACAATTGGTAGTGTGAAGCTAAATTTGTAGATTATTTAGCTAGAAACGCTTCATCAAGTTCCAACGTTCGCCGCTGGGTGTCAGTGACGTCCGGTAGACAAAGTTGGAACTACTTGAGATTGAACTTGACCAGCTTCATTCATCTTCATTCATTTCATCTCATCCATACGCGACGGTACTTGTAGCTCACCCCATGGGTGTCCGCATAGAAGCAGCTACAAACTCTGGCGAGCCGAACATGTCCTCGGACACTCCCGACACTAAAAGTCATTCGCTAAATACATAAATCAGACAGATTCCACTCACACTCAAGTAAATGGGACTGATGACCACAATGTTATAAGCTTGTCAATTATAGAACTAAAAGAATTGACACAAGCCGATCCGCCCTAATCGATTGTGAATTAGCAGAGGATACACCTGTCGATAATCGCAGGGAGTTATGTTAGCTGTAAAATCATTACACGACCGTTATTCTTAAAATAGTGGAAATTACAGAGCTGTTGCCGAACTGGCATGCGACATACATTTCATGCATGATTTCTTCCTACTGCAATGAGATTCGTGATGCTAACGCATGTTGCCAGCCAGTCCCCACTCTGTGAACGAATATTGGCGAGTCGTAATTGGAAGGTTTTTGTAGGCAGTAATCATGGACTTAAGGCACGTATATTATTTCCATAGTATTCACTTCAATGAATGTAGGCATCATTTACATGGAAGAAAAACTGGTATGTGTGTGTAATAGCCATATTTGGTAAGCCGTTATATGAGGACGCAACGTTAGAAGTATTACATAGAATTGAGTATAGGCTATGCCTTCTTTGATAACTTTTAAAATTACTATGATTGATTTGCCCTTCCATAAAAGGGTCAAACATACTACTCATTTTCTCCCTGAGGGCTGAGGATATAACTACAACCCACCAAACACCAACGTAAATGTGCTAGGGGGATTCTAGCCACCCATCAAATCACAAATAATAATAATAATAATAATAATATATTATATATTATTATTATTATTATTATTATTATTATTATTATTATTATTATTATTATTATTATTATTTGGCTCCACCACTGACCCAGATGACCGCACGTATCCAAGGTCGATTGTCACCTAGTCCTAGTTCATAGATTGTGGCTAGCAGTAAATTTTGGTTTAGGCTGTGGAGCACTACATTTCATATAAATCAGCAATTTCATTCTCCTCACAAAGCTTAATGCACCCCGTTTCTAGGGGCAGATGACATCGCTGTTCAGCCCCTTAAAACTACAATAATTAACTAGCACCCCATTTCAATCCTCAGGTCAGATATAACATTTCCGGTGGATTCAAAATACAAACTTGGGAGTCCTGAGGCGAGAGGCAAACAAGATACACCTTTATCATGGGGTCATATTAATAATAATAATAATAATAATAATAATAATAATAATAATAATAATAATAATAATCTCGCCAAAATCATTCACTGCCAACTTACTCAGAAACATCAATTAGTAGATTCAGAGACACCATACAACAAGTATACACCAAGCACAGTTCTTGAAGGTGACACCCACAACATACATTGGGACAGATCTGTCGTCATAGCACATAAAACCATTCCAGATAAATGAGCCGACATCACATGTGTGGACAAAATCCAAACACACACGCATTTGATCGACATTGCTGTGCCAAATTCTCACAACATCTGCAAATACAGTGAGTTGGAAAAATAAATCAAGATGTGACATCAAGAAATGATGATTGTTGTACCACTTGTGCTCTCAGCAACAGGAATTGTACCAACATCTCTGAAGAGAAACCTGCAAGTATTGGAACTTCCCATCAATACAGTGACATTTGTTCAAAAATCTGTCATTCTTAATACTTGCTCAACAGTTAGAGAGTTTTTAAACCACCCCAAAACTAAAATGAAATAAAAGATCATCAACTTTCAGTAGAATGACGTTTGTTATCGTTTCCCGCCTTTTCTAACAATAGGCATGTATACAAGAGAATAATAATAATAATTTTAAAATGTATGGTCCCACGATAGAAAATGGAATGTAGATTAAGAGAAGAACAGCGGACCTCTCTATTCCTTAACTGTCAGGTTCTCTGATGCCGTGCTTAGAGACGTCTGAAATGCTATGCCCACATCTATAGAATGGACAGCGACAGACTAACTAAAATATTATCTACAGTAATCAACTCCAAGAAGGTCAAAACAAACTGACTAGAAAAAACTAAGGCGGACCTCCAAGAAATAAATATCACGATCATCATAAAACTTCGTGGAGCCTTTAGTACAATGGCACGCAAACATAAATCCATGGAGAAACCTAAGAACAAAATTTGTAGGAAGTGGTCCACAGAACGCAAAGTGAAATATAGTGCAAGCATGAAGAGATTTTTGGACGATAAGAAGGCGAAAACCAGCAAGTCAACTAACAAGTTCAAACGCGCTCTTTGAATGGTTATAACGACAGGCAAATTATTGGAGACAGAGGAGAATTCAGAAACAAAATTAAGAACAAAAAAATTCAAACAAATGAAAACATGAAGACAAGAACATTGTGGACCGAACAAAGGCAACAGGAGCACAGTCATAGGATGAAGAGATTTTGGGAAGAGAAGGGGAAGAAGGGAGAGAAGTTAAAATTTTGTCATCTTGAGATATTTAAGTTCAAACACTATCCACAAGGGCAAAAATGATAATAATAATAATGATAATAATAAATATTTTTCTTATTTACAAAGAAGTATATAAAACATGCAGCAGAATCTCAGATACCATACGAAAACGAAGGGTTAAATTCTTTGGATATGTTTCACGAATGCCTGACGACAGACTCACTAAGAAAATGTTTAACCACTCCAACAAACCCAGTAGAAAATGCAACTCTTACGGAAAATGGTTTGCTAACACCAAGAAGGATCTACAAGAAATGAACATCACTGATGAAGACATCCGCAACATAACCACTTTCAGAAATAAGATACACACATTTGAAGGGCTCCTAGAGCCAGAAACAGCGACCAAGAAGAAACAACATTGGACAGCTAAAAAGAAAGAATCTGTGAGCGAGAGAATGAAGGAATATTGGTGCCAAAGAAAACTGAAATCATGAAGAGTTATTTACGTTGTCCATAGTTGGCCAAAATCGACTATGATCATGATTTACCTCATTATTAATTATCGTTCCAGTTCATATGATATATGGTGAAAGGATTACATGGTGTAATGAATGCCCATGACCGGAATCAAATTGACAGCAGGCGCAATGACCAGTTCCAAAGCCTCACATTCTACCCCTGAGCTACGTCTGTCAGCCACCTCATGACCTTATTTAAAGAGGTGCCATTTAGACGAACTTCGTTTCAATTTAAACGCTCCATTTTTGCTGTCATCTAGAGAAGAACTAAAACTGTCTTGACAAGTTGTTTGTGATATATTGCTTTGCAGTTTGAAAGATTTTCAGTGGACCAATATGTCACGGCATCAAGTTAGTGACGTGGGTGTTTTATGTCTTTCATCTTTCCCGGCAGACCATCGTGGTAGCATAAGGCGGCCTCTCTGCTACTCATTCAGCGAGGAAGGGCTATTATTATTATTATTATTATTATTATTACTATCGTATATTCCCTTTTAAGAGAGGCTGTGGACTTGAACAATTTTCATGACAATCCAGTCTTGCGACGACGTTTTTCCCAAATCCTCTTCATTCGTGCACTAAGTTATTACCTCCGTTCATCCGTCCACTTTATTCCTAGCATCTTTGGTAGAGGTTCTTTATCAGGTGCTATATTATCATCATTATTAATTCTTCTTTTTCTTCTTCTTCTTCTTCTTCTTCTCCTTCTTCTTCTTCTTCTTCTGCCTCTTCTTCAATTCCCTTACGCCTTTAAGCGTCGGGGTAGCCTCGTTTGAGCCATTTCTGCCATATCGCTCTATTTCTGCACATTCTCTTCATTTCCACAATAGTTTTGCCCCTTTTCTGTCCCAATCTCTCAATCCTATTCTCCCACGTAGTGCGGGGTCTACCTCGTCCAGCCCCTCCCACCACTCGCATTTCATGTATTTGTTTTACTTTTATTTCTTCTTCCATTCTCGTAACATGTCCGTACCATCTCAACCGACGTTCCTCAACCACTTCACCCATTGCTTTTTGTCCTAATTACTCTCTAATTCTCTCATTTCGTACTCGATCTCTTCATGTCTTTCTTACTGCTTCATTTCTGTGGCAGTAATCCTACTTATTGTTAGATGTTTATCTTGTATTGCCAAATTCTCCATACCATATCTTACAGCGTAATCGGTGCCATGATTGCATTATAGATCTGATTTTTAGCCTACTTTCGATTTTTGCAAAAAATGAAAGTAGACTTATGAGATCAACACAGGGCGAAAAAAAAGTGTGTCTGTCTGTGTGTGTGTGAGTCTGTGTGTGTGTGTGTGAGTGTGTGTACTCTGAATGTCTGTCCGCCCCTATCAATTCGAACACAGTGAACGCGAATTGAACGACATTTGGTACAAAGGTAGCACTAGCAAAGGACACCTCAGTGTCATGTTTTATTTTGCCGCCATCTTGACGGAAACGTAATGGCGGCCACACAAATGTTCAAAGCTTAAATCAAATTACGACTAACCTAATCATCCGATCTATACCAAATTTTGCGACAACATACCTGTATAGAGGAAGTATCCTTTGACCAAATTAATAGTTCATTAGCCTAATAGTTTGCGGATGGCGGCCATCTTTGTGTCAAAATTGATTCCCTCTATTAATTCAAACACGGTGAAACCGAATTGAACGAAATTTGGTACAGAGGTAGCACTAGCAAAGGGCACCTCAGTGTCATGTTTTATATTGCCGCCATCGTGACAGAAACGTAATGGCGGACACACAAATGTTCAAAGCTTAAATCAAATTACGATTAACCTAATCATCCGATCTCTACCAAATTTTGCATCAACATACCTTTATGGAGGGAGCATCCTTTGACCAAACTAATAGGTCATTAGCCTAATATTTTGCGGATGGCGGTCATCTTTGTAGGAAAATCTATTCCCCCTATTAATTCGAACACGGTGAAACCGAAAGGAACGAAATTTGGTGCAGAGGTAGCACTAGCAAAGGGTACCTCAGTGTCATGTTTTATATCACCGCCATCTTGACGGAAACGTAATCGCGTCCACCCAAATGTTAAAAGCTAAAATATAATTACGACCAATCTAATAATCTAATCTCTACCAAATTTTGCAACAACATATCTTTATGTGGGAAGCATATCCTGACCAAACTAAAAGATCATCAGCCCAATAGTTTGCAAATAGCGGCCATGTATGTGTGCAAATCCATTCCCCATATCAATTCAAACACGGTGAAACCGAATTGAATGAAATATTTTTCAGAGGTAGCACTAGCAAAGGGCACCTCATATTCATGTTCAATGTCCCTATAGCACGTTGTATTTCAACAAGCTACTACAACCAACATTCAATTATACTCCTTGAAAAGGACAGAGAGTTATAACAATACCCATGCATTTAGGAGAAAGTAGGCTATATGTTCTTTACTGAACATCTTGTTGGTCTTCAGACTTATCTTCTTCTTCCCTACTATTAAGGTATTCATCTGATTTATTTATTTATCGTATGGCTTGTAGTGCCGGAAGTGTCCGAGGACATGTTCGGCTCGCCAGAGGCTGTAGCTGCTTCAAGTGGACACCCATAGGGTGAGCTACAAGTTCCGTTCAATTTCAAGTAGTTCCAACTTTCGCTACCAGATGTCACTGATACCTAGTGGTGAACGTTGGAACATTGATAGAGCGTTCCAACGAAATCTAATCTAGAAATTTAGCTTCACACAAGTTTAGTCTGTGAAGGATCTTTTACAAGCCATAAATCTATGACATGGGACCGCCGGCTTTACTTCCCCTCCGAAGGAAGCCATACTGAAGGATTTTAACGCTGATACTGCTTTCTTGGTTCTATTTATTACTATTAATTATTATTAGAATTACTATTACAGGAATTATAACATCCATGGTTTAATTATCCAATAAAAACGACAGCTCCTCGCAGACACTTCACTCTTAAATGTTCAAAATGTTCATTGTTAATTAGGCTAAGTAGTGAAAGTTAATTGGTGAAAATAGCGGTTATTGTCGGCATTTATTGATATTAATATTTTATTATACTACCTTTGAACGGCTAGCGCACGACTTATATGATTCTTGTTGCATGAGCAATTTCAGTCCCATGTTCAGTTCAGTACCTATAGGTACTAATGAAATGCCAATACGTTATTGTGGAGAAAGTGGGCGGATGTTGAGTAGATGAGAGAAAACAGTCAGAACGATTAGACTCATACGTTACCCTTTTGATTGGGACCAATATCGTTTAACATTTCGATTAAAATCAGCCAGTGTTACTTGAGTCAACCTGGTACGACACTAAGTGACGTGGTTGTTTCTCGTCTTTCATAAGCATCTTTCTCGGTCAAAATTACAAACGACGCTACGATCAAAAAGAGAAAATTAAAATGAAAAGTAAAAAGAAAGAAAGAAAGAGTCGCCTCCGTAGCGTAGCGGTCAGCATGGTTAGCTGCCGCTCCGGAGGTCCTGGGTTCGATTCCCGGCTCTGCCACGAAATTTGAAAAGTGGTATGAGGACTGGCACGGGGTCTACTCAGCCTCGGGTGTTCCAAATGAGTAGAGGGGGTTCGATTCCCACCTCAGCCATCCTCGAAGTGGTTTGCCGTGGTTTTCCACTTCGCCTTCGGGAAAATGCCGGGATGGTACCTTCTTCAAGGCCACGGCCGCCTCCTTCCCTGTTCCTTGCCTATCCATCCTGACCATCCATTACCTTCCCTCATGAGGCCCCAGTTCGCTTTGCAGGTGAGGCCGCCTGGGCGAGGTGCTAATCACACCTCACCAGTTGTATGCACTCCAATTAGATGTTCCCAGCTCTAGGAGACTGCCCGTAGAGGCGGTAGTGGTGAGTTCCCTCGCTGAGTCCGTGGGTTCCACCAAACCTGGAGGGTAAACGACTAAAAAAATAAAATAAAAAATGAAGGGTGCAACATGCATGGTGGGGTAGAGACATCCTGTGCACTTTAGGGCCAGAAGAATTGATTAATTGATTTATGTATTTATGTATTTATTTCCCTTTTTCTTTCTTGATAAATGAAGTATGGTGGTGGCGGTAGGGGTGGTGCTTTTTGTTAAAGGGGCTGAAACATCTAGGTCATCTGCCCGTAATGATATGGATGGTAATGGAAAATGAGAATAACATAACAACTACTCTTACTGCGATATCTACCACTGACTAACTACGTACAAATAACTCACATAACAGAAGAAGAAATAGGCAAAAATATAAATAAGGGAAATAAGAGACAGAGGGAAATAAATACCCTCGATTAATGAAGACAGGAAGTAGAGCCGTATAAGACAGATAGGAATGTGAAAGAGGAGTGAGGAACGGATCCAGCTCAGAGAACCCTCGAGGTCACCAACTCCAGACCTAATCAGCCGTGAACTCTTCTGTGTGTATCAGTATCCAGAATGCATCATAGTTGATGGGATGAACACACCCTGTTATCTCGGAGCTGGTAGTCGATAATGCTAGCCACTACACTATTGGGTGGTATCAAACAATGTGATGTTGATTATTATTATTACTACACGTCCGTTTAGTAAAAATCCGTTTGGACGTTATGATGATTAAACATTTAATAGGTACCTCTAATTCAAACCTTATTTCCAGTTGTGTCGCGAGATTGAGTGGAATTTGTTGCAAATTCCACTTAATAATGCAAAACCTCCACAGCAGAGGCTGGAATTAGTCTTGGGCCGTTTGGGTGGGAAGCTTCTATACCGTTGCACCTACACAACGATGGTACCGGGTGAGTTAGCCGAGGTCGTTACGGCATGACTGCTGGCAGTCACTCACATCCGGGAGGCGAGGAGGTTCGAATCCCCCCGCCGGCAACCTTGAAGATGATCTTCTGTGGTTTCCCATCTTCCTTCCAGGCAAATGCCGGGGTTGGTCCCTAACTATAGGCCACAGCCGCTACCTTCCAACTCCTCACCCTTCCATTCCAACTTTCCTCCCCAACGGTACTTGTAGCTCACCCAATGGGGTGTCCGTCTCGAAGTAGCTACAAAACTGGCGAGCCGAACATGTCCTCGGACACTCCCGGAAATAAAAGCCATACGCTAAAAAAAACAAAAAAAAAAAAAAAAAAAAAAAAACGATGGTAACTTCTAGGAACAAGGACAGATAGCGCACCGCTTCTTGGTTCGTTTCCACCGCGCTGCTACATAATTGAATTCTGGTCTGAGGGCTCAAATTGGGTCTACTAAGGTTAGGGAGTATAACTGTGTAGAGCGTGGGTTCGATTCCCACCCCACCCATCCCAGAAGTGGTTTTTCGTTGTTTCACGTTGTTTTTGTTCATGATGTTTCATCTAGGCATGTGTACATCATGGTCATCTTCCCGTGCATTTGGAAGTACTGTATATAATTTTATAACCTGCGCCATGTATTAGTTTGTGTATTTGTAATTGATACTAAGATTGGAAGGAAGTGGCTTTGACTTTACGCTAGGAGCCATCCCGGCATTCACCTTAGTAGGCGAGGGAAACCACGGAAAACCACTTCCAGGATGGCTGAGGTGGAAATCAAACCCACCTCTTCTCCTTTTTGCATCACGAAGCTGAGTGTACTACGTTCCAGCTCTCAAAGCAGGAAAATGAACCCGGACCTCCGGGGTGACAGCCAAGAGTGTTAGCTGCTACACCTCGAGGTGGTCCCTCTACATTCTAAGTTTCATATCCCCAGTTACCTTGAAATATGATTGTCCAACCTATCTCGTCTTTTCATTAGGCCCCGTTAGAAATATATCTCTTACCACAGGGTAAGCTGATTGCCTCTCACCAAGGCGGACGCGAGAGTTATAACGGTCACGTAAAACTAAAAGCTCCTTCCTTCCTTCCTTCCTTCCTTCCGTCCCACTCGTCTTAATGCCTCCTTGAATGTGACTCTGTCTAACCGTTCAATCATCATGATTTCCCTGTAAAACCTCTCTTAAAAGCTTCTACTGTATTCTCCTCTTTTCTGCTGTGTCAACCGTCCAAATCCCTATTAAATCTAAATGTACCGTACCCTATAGTTGAATGCTGTGTTTTTGTAAGGTACAGCAGCTTCGGTGGCGCGGTTCGTTGCAAGCTGGGCTCCTATGCCCAAGATCGCGGATTCAAACCCGCTGAAGTCGTCAGACTTTTTAAGAGCGTGAAAAATCCCTCAGTATGCCTTCCTTCGGAGGAGAAATAAAGCCGGCGAGCTCATATCATAGATTTATGGCATATAAAAGAACCTTCCACTAACTACAATTGTGTGAAGCTAAATTCGTAGGTTAGATTTGATTAACGCTCTATTAATTTCCAACGTTCGTTGCTAGGTGCCGGTTGCGGTGGCATCTAGTACCCAAGTTCTCAGCTAAGTGTTGTTGACGGTAGCAATTGGTTGCAAAAGTAGGAACTATTTGGAATTGATCATCTGCAGTCCTTACCTGAATCACAGATAACACACACTAATACAGCCATCACAATTAACTCCGGTTATCAGACAGATTCTACACACACCCACCAAAGTACACGGAGCTACATAACCGCGTTATCGCAGCCCCAAAACTGATGAACCAACCAACATTTTTAAGGTATTGATGGGAGCGACCAGGAAGTGACACTTTCATCAACCAAAATTGGATTATCGTTTGTCTTAAGTAGGACAACGGGTCACTTTCATGACCATTGTCAGTGTCGTATGAAACCAGCTTCATCTAACCGGTCAGACTGAATCCTTTAAAACTACCTGCGCCACAAGCCTGTTTTGGGCGAGCAGGTCGTTCGAATGCAGTCCACTGATATTCACCTGTCACCACGAGTTACATCCCATACATCGAGAATCAATATAGGCTAATGCTCTTCCTGCTTCATAGAAGGACAGTTACACCGTGTTCATCAACACCTGCATTGTAGCCTATTTACTCAACAGAATGATGTTTTAATCTTGGCTGTGTCCCCCGATCAACCAAGAAATTTACTTCTGGTCTGAGGTTCGTTTTCAACAACGTCAATTATCACGTAATTCACCATTAACGGTTATTTAAATTTTCACGAGCATTTCATAAAACAGAAACGCTCGTTACCTTACCACTAACAAACAGTTACGTTAAATGACCAAATCTGACCACTCAACTCTCTAAAGCGTCGTTAAAGTAGAGGGAAACGGGTAAACCCTACCTCGGACATCTTGCAAAGTCTGTTTGTTTCCGAATTTAACACGAACATTGGTTGGTTGGTTCCCTAGTTTAGGAGCTGCGACAACGCGGTCATGTAGCCCCGTGTACTTTGGGTGTGCGTAGAATCTGTTTGATAACCGGTGTTAATTGTGATGGCTGTATTAGTGTGTGTTATCTGTTTTAATTCATGTAAGGACGGCAGACAATAATTTCAAGTAGTTCCTACTTTAGCTACCAAATGCTACCGTCCGATAATAATTTTAGAAGCATCTTGTGACGTGGTCATAGTTCTGTTCCCAATAACATCATGGTTATTATTCAAATGAGGTATAATTGCATATGTGTGTGTGGATAGTTAAGTGATTATTGTTGATTTAATTATGTTGTTCATGTAAAATCAGAAAGTGATTCTGATGAATGCAATCAACATCCTATTATATTCATGCTTATGGATGAAATTGATGCTCAGATGACTTCTTCATGGTTCATTGAACCTCAGAAAGCAACTTGACTGCCTTCTTGTAATATGATATTGTCACCAAATATACATATAGGCAATGAAATACAAGAAACAAGACCTACTGGTGATCTTTATGAGATGGTTGGAGGGGGAGGGGTATGAAATTTGGAGGTAATGGTACCACATTGTTACGAATAGCAGCAATAGTTCCCATTTTATTACTAAATAAAATTGGGACATTACGACGTACGATTCGCCTGCATCCCACACTCTCTACAACTTAAAAGTAAAGCAAAGCCAACTCCGTACAGGCCATAGAGGACCTGGGAGTAGTGGAAGGTAGATGCTTCCACTTTTTGTGACATCCGCACTAGATGGGATGGAGTTGTCAACTCCATGCCCGGCAGTCTTTGCTCCCAGGAATTACCCTGGTACTCATTTCTGGTGTAGGCTGAGTAAACCCTAGGGCTATCTGCGTTTCCTGAAGTGGTAGTTTTGTTTCTGGATAGGGATTGAACCCACTCCCTTTTAGTTAGAAGCTCAGCGCCTCTACTCACTGCGCCACGCAGCCCTCATAACTTTAAAGTGGACAAATATTACAGCGACTGATGCATCTAAATTCGCAACCTTAACAACAACGTGGAACAAAACTAGTGAATAGATCTTAATTTCCGCAGGCTCATTGTCTCATAAAATTACATATTCTGTAATTTTTCGTTTAAATACACAAATCCGTTGCTTGTACATTCTATAATGATCTATGTTCGTGATAATTCACGTCTATGAGTTATATTCACTTCATTGCATAAGTTGGCACTTACAGTCGACAAAACCCTCCTATCCTTCGGTCTCTTATATTCTTTGCCTCCATTGATAGTCAGTTCTTGTTTCTAGGTGGCGTTGGAATTCTCGATGTGCGCGGCATTCGCACCCAAATACTACGTAATCACGGTCTCATCAAAGAAATTCATAACTAAGTCGAGAGTCCCGCCTCTGTTATTATATGCACTTTGGTCCATAGAACATTCATACCTCGTAGGCAAAGGAAGAACATGAGAGAAGAGACGACTAATTTTTGCCAAACAGCAGCCATATTTGTGCCTAATGAGTCATCCATCAATCACGCCTACCTAATTTGGATCGCATCCATATCATCCATTATTCTGAAGTACATGCTGCAGAACAGGCTTCTGGTGTGATCCACCGGGCCAAGCTTTCACACACAAATACGAGTAACCGCCTTCCATGGTCTCGGGGTACGTTGTTGAGGTTTGGAAATCGCTGACATTCAGCCCCGTTTACTAGGATGTCTGATCACCTGTGTTATTGTGATGACTGTATTAGGGTGTATATTTGTAAATGAGGTGAGGATTGGGAAGGAGGCGGCTGTGATCTTAAGTTAGGAACCATCCTGACATTTGCCTGGAATGGAAGTGGGGAAATCATGTAAAACCACGTGTTAGGCTATGTTAGGCAACCTTTTGTGGTCTCGATGTGCGTATTGAGACTCCAGATCCAAAGATCCCGGGTTTGAGTCCTAGCTCTGGCAAGAAATTTAATAATAATACTAATAATAACCCCTGGCACTACAGCCCGTTAAAGACCTAGGCCTACAAAGCGACCGTTGCCCAGCCATTTGGCCTGTAGATATTGGGGTGACGCGTGATCAGCGGATCGGGTCCCCTCGGCCATTAATCTTGGTTTTCGTGATCGCCCCGCTACCTTACTGTCAGACAGCTACTCAATTATCCTCACGAGGCTGAGTGCACCCCGTTCCAGCACTCACGACAGTTTCTAAAATCCTTGACGGAGCCGGGAATCGAACTCGGGGCCTCCGGGTGAGAGGCAGGCGCGCTACCCCAACAACACGGGGCCGGCCTAAGAAATTTAATTCTGGGAATCGAACCCACATCTTCTCAATTTTGCCTCACGATGCTGTGTGATCCCTGTTCCGGCCCTCAGAGCAGAAGAAATTTTCTTCGCAGAGCCGGGAATTGACCCCGGGCCTCAGCGGTGACAGCTAAGAATGCTCCTAATATCACTGCAAGCTCATTGTCCTCGACGCTGGTCACCATAAAAAAGAATTGCCTTACCCAACGTTGCTTAATTGCAGAGACCTCACGCGATTCAGCGTTTCAGCTCGCTGAGCCGTTAACTCAACCGAGTAATGGGAGTCGAAGCTTGCTGAATTGTTTTTAGCCTATTTTCAATTTTGAAAAAATAGGCTTATGAGATCACCTTTTGTCCGTGTGTGTGTGTGTGATTCGTGTGTGTGTCCCCCCCACCTAATAAAATCTAAATTGTTGAAGAGATTTCAATGAAACTCGGTAAGTTCATAGCTATATTCCGGGCGACCCCGACCGTGCCTTTCAAATTTTGTTACGTCTCACCAATCCAACATGGCGGCTGTGCGAAATATTTCACCAGCATTAAATATCTCCGAAACTATTACCGATATCACCCTGGAATTTTGTATGGTGATAAAGGGAACTACTAGAAATTCACTTATGTGACCTTTGAAAATCTGGTAACTACAAAACCAACATGGCGGCCAAGCGAAGTTGCGACATTTAAATGGACGTTTCTCGCGATTTAACCAACCAAACACAATGAAACTTGGCACAGTATATGTTTATATACATTGTAATGCGCCGACATCTAACTTGGTTCAATTGTTTACATAACCTAAAAATGGTGGCTGTGCGAAATATTTCACAGGTATTCAATATCTCCGAAACTATTTATGATATCAACCTGAAATTTTGTACGGTGATAAAAAGCACTACTACAAGTTTATCCATGCAACTTTCAAAAACCTGTTAACTACGAAACGAACATGGCGGCCAAGCGAAGTTGAAACATTCTAATACATTTTTCTCGTGATTTAATCATATGAACGCATTGAAATGTGGTACAGTAAATGATTATACATATTGTCATTCACTGGCATCTAATTTAGTTCAATTGTTTACATAAACTGAAGATGGCGGCTGCGCAAAATTTTAAAATTAAGTTTTTATTCTTGTGTCGTAATCATGCGATCGAAGTGAAAGTTTGAATAATGAAGCAACGCAATAATTTTCCTTTAATGTAACATAACTCTATGGCCTATACATATAACAATCCAAAATGGCGAGCATCCGAAATATTTTGACGGTTCTCAATATCTAAGAATCTTTTCCAGCAATCAAACTGATTTTTCTTATGTTCATAGAGGCTATGAACATAAGTTCACCTATACGACTTTCAGTAACCTAGTGAGCACAAATCCAACATGGCGGCGACGCGAACAATAAATATTTAAATGGACGTTTCTCGCGATTTAACCATCTGAGTGCAGTGAATTTTCGCACGTTAATGCTTATACAAATGTTAATCCACTGGTATCTAATTTATTTCAATTGTTTTCATAACCACAATATGGCAGCTGTGCGAAATTTTAAAATCTCGTTTTTACTTCTTGTGTCCAAAAATGCGATTGAAGTCTGAAAACCACACGTACACATTAATCTTCATGTAATAGTACATAAATAAAAATCCAACCTGGCTACCATCTGCAATATTTAGTCGGTTCTCAGTATCTACGAATCTAATACAGCAATCAAACTGAAATTTTGTATGTTGATAGAGGCAATTAATATGAGTAGGATATATGAAAATAGGCTGTATAGTTCTTCACGGAACTATTTGTTTCAAACATTGTAAATGATGAGCAACGGAGGTACAACAATTAGTTCCATGAAGAGCTAAATAGTATATTTTCATATATCCTACTGGTCTTACTTAGGACACGAGAAATGAAACCGAAAAATACACAGCCGCCATTTTTAAGTTCTCATAAAAATTCCATTAAATTGGACGTCAGTATATTAAGGCCTGTATAAAGATATACCGTGCCAAGTTTCACTGCGATCAGATGATCAAATCGCGAGTAAATTCCATTTAAATGTTTAAACTCTGCTTGGCCGCCATGCTGGTTTTGTGATCACCAGGTTATTAAAAGGCCCATAGGTGATCTTAAGTTAATAGCCTTTTTTAACATACAACATTTCAGTTTGATTGCTCTAATATACTCGTAGATATTGGGAGACGAAGGACATGAGGGAGAAGTTGGTATTCAGAAAGGTGTAAGGCAAGGCTGCAACTTATCACCAATACTTTTCAATCTATACATTGAACAAGCAATGAAAGAAAATGGAGAAAAAATCAAAGTAGGAGTAAAGATTCAAGGAGAAATAATTTCAACTCTGAGATTTGCTGATGACATCGTCATCTTAGCCGACACTCAGAGGAGTTGAATGAGTTTTTAAACGGTATGGATTCTGTCTTGAGGAAAGAATTCATGGTGAGAATTAATAAATGTAAAACAAAAATATTGAAATGCAGTCGAAAGAAATCAGAAATCCCTATGTATGTCGAATTGGCAGGTGAACAGCTAAAGGAAGTAGGTAACTTCTGTTACTTGGGAAGCAAAATAACCAGTGATGGACGAAGCAAAGAGGATATAAAAAGTAGGTTAGCACAGGCAAGGAAATCATTTCTACAGGAAAGGGATCATTTGACGTCGAATATAGAGTTAGGTATTAGGAAGCCATTTTTGAAAGCCTTTGTCTGGAGCGTGGCGCTCTATGGAAGTGAAACTTGGACTATTGGTGCAGCAGAAAAGAAGAGAATTGAAGCGTTTGAAATGTGGTGTTACAGGAGAATGATGAAGACCAGATGGGTAGATAGAGTTACGAATGATGAGTCATTAAGACGAGTGGGAGAGGTGAGATGATTCTGGCAGCTGCAAATGAAGAGAAGAAATAGGTTGGTAGGATACGTACTAAGACACCCAGGAATAGCAATCTTAGTTATGGAAGGAAGGGTCGAGATTGAGAACAGTACGGGTAGACCAAGGCTAGAATATGTTAAACAGAATGCCTTGGATGTAGGGTGTGGTAGCTATATATAGATGAAACGTTTAGCTCAGGACAGGGAAGTATGGAGCTCTGCATCAAACCAATCGAAAGACTGCAGACTCAAACAACAACATTGGGAGCCGTCTAAATATTTCGGATGGTCGCCATGTTGGATTGTTATATATTTAGGCCATAGAGTTATGTACCATTAGATAAAGATCATTGTGTAGGTTCATTATTCAAATTTTCACTTCGATCGCATGATTAGGAAACAAGAAATAAAAACTTAATATTAAAATTTCGCACAGCCGCTAACTTGAGGTTATATAAATAACCAAACTATATTAGATAGCAGTGCATTGGGGGCTGCGTGGCGCAGTCGGTAGAGGCGCTGAGCTTCTAACTGAAAGGGAGTGGGTTCGATCCCCACCCAGGTAGTGGATTTTAGAAACAAAACTACCACTTTCGGAAACGCAAATGGCCCTGGGGTTTACTCAGCCTACACCAGAAATGAGTACCAGGGTAATTCCTGGGAGCAAAGACGGCCGGGCGTGGAGCTGACAACTCCATCCCATCTAGTGCCGAAGTCACAAAAAGTGGAAGCCTCTACCTTCCACTACTCCCAGGGCCTCCATGACCTGTACGGAGTTGGCTTTGCTTTTTTGCATTACAATGTGCATAAACATTTGCTGTACCAAGTTTCACTGTACATGGACGGTTAAATAGCAAGAAAGATTTATTTAAATGTTTATTAATTTGCTTGGTCGCTATGTTCGTTTTGTACTTAACAGGTTTATGAACTTTTAGTAGTACCCTTTATTACCGTACACAATTTCAGGGTGATATCTGTTACTGTTGCGTGGATATAGAATGCCAGTGAAATATTTCGCGTGGCCGCCATGTTGGTTGGTGAAACGTATTAAAATTTGAAGGGCACGGTCAAGGTCGAACAAGATAGTAGTATGCACTTACTGAGTTTCATTGAAATCACTTCGTCTATTTAGATTTGATTGGGGACACACATACACATACACACACGGATAAAAGGTGATCTCATAGGCCGGTTTTCAGCCTACTCTTCTCATTTTACAAAAATGAGGAAGAAGTAGACTTATGATATCGATCCGGGAAAATGTGTCTGTCTGTCTGTCCTTCTGTCTGTCTGGCTGTGTGTGTGTGTGTGTGTCCTATCAACTCCTAAATGGCTGCAGCTATCAAAACCAAATTTGGTATGAATAAAGATCTATATATGAATATCTCACGGTTATATCTGAATATGATGTCAGTGCTACCAACTACTGAGAAATAGCAATTAAAATTTGAGCTCCATACAGTATTTAATATCTCGGAAGGTATGCATGGGAGCTATTCCAAAATGGCACACATATAGATAATACTATTTCAGTTTAATTTCCAGGAGGCCTTATATGATAGTGTTGCCAACATGATTCTACGGCTGCTAATAAGTCACATGGTTATATGCATGTAACATCCATACAATCAATTGGATTCCAACCAAATTTCGTATATGCTGTGTGTACCATATCTGATATGACTATGCGTATTCTTAAGAGAAACCAAGGCTGCCAACTGTTAATAAATTCTATCTCTATTTTGTTACCCTAACATTAATATAAGGTGCGTTCATAAAGTAACGAGCCGGAGGCATAATTACAGAAACCAGTACCTGTATGTTAGAAGTATTGGCCCTGGCTGTTGAGGCACTTGTCCCACAGTGACACGAGGCAGTGAATGGCTGTCTCATAAAATTTCCTGGGCTGCGATGTGAACCAGTTCCGCACGTACAGCTGGACGTCGGCGTCCGAGGTGAATCGTTGGCCCTGCAGAGCCCTTTTCAAGGGACCAAACATGGCGTAATCACAGGGAGAGAGGTCCGGACTGTATGGAGGTGGCGAGAACCTCCCATTTGAATTTCTGCAGGAGTGCCGCGACTGTGTTGACCGTATGAGGTCGTGCATTGTCGTGGAGCAGAATGACCCCACGGGTGAGATTCCCTGGTCGTTTTGTTTGATCGCTTGGCGAAGGGTGGTCAAGGTTTGCGAGTAACGCTGGGCATTCACTGTTGTCCCGTGCGGCATGAAGTGTATCAGAAGGGGGGCATCTTGGTCAAAGAAGAGCGTTAGCATTACCTTTCCTGCACTCGTGTGGATGGCCTTGCCTTTTTTGGGTGGTGGTGACCCTGGATGATTCCACTGGAGGCTTTGTCGTTTAGATTCTGGTTCGAAGTGATGACACCATGACTCATCTCCAGCCACCACTCGTGCCAGGAACCCATTCCGTTCCTTCGCAAAGCGCTGCAGATGACCAAGACAGAGGGCCATTCGACATGCTTCCTGGTGTGGTTGAAGACTGTGGGGCACCCATTGGGCACACACTTTGCGCAAGTGCAGTCGTTCCTTCATGATGGTGTGCACACTTCCGACGCTCAATCTGACCACGGCGGCTATGGCGTTCACTGTCACTCGGCGGTCCTGGGTAATGAGTGCATCAACCAGCTGGACGTTGTCATCGGTAATGCAGAAGGGGTGCCCCAGACCGGGCACCATCGGCTAACGACACCCGTCCTTCCCTGAAGCGCTTGTGCCACGCCTTGACCCTTGCAAGGGACATGCAGTGTTCGCCATACACTTGTGACATTCGGCGATGAATGTCCGTTCCCCCTACTCCTTCCGCTGCCAGAAACCGAACAACACCTCTTTGCTCTTCGTTTGACGCCTCCATGTCACTGTTTGCAATGCGACCGGCAGCGTTGCACGATTGATGCATGCTGCTGCTCGCTTTGTATCGTCACGTGACGTGCACGCGTGCTCTCTAGCGACGGGCTGTGACCTTCGACGCTCTGGTCTGAACCACACCTCGTTACACACGCCACGATTAGCCGATGTAGTCACCGGTTTGCGCATTCCAGTCTCCGGCTCGATACTTTTAGAACGCATCTTATATATCAGAAAGTGTACAAACCAGCAGCTCCAACCTTTGCACAAGTATAGTACCTGACATTCTGGATAAATGTAGAGTAACTTATATACGACAGTGCTGCCAACGTGATTCTAAGCCTGCTAATAGGTCCAATATTTAAATGCATGTATCTTCTCTACTAACAAATAGATTTAAACCAAATTTCGTATGTGCTTTCTGTACCATAACTGATATGACTATGCATATTCTTAAGAGCCAACAGGGCTACCCACTGTTAATAAATGCTCTCTCTATGTTTTATCCGAATACCACGTCCAATATATCTGAAAGTATGCAAGTCGACAGCTCTAAAATTGTACACGTATAGTACCTAACATTATAGATTCATTTGGAGTAACTAATGCACGTCAGTGCTGCCAACATGATTCTGACCCTGCTGATAGGTCATATTTTTAAATGCATGTAACTTCTAAACTAGAAAATGGATTTCATCCAAAATTGGCACAATAATAGATAATATTGTAGATTAATTCTGATTAACACATACATGGCATTGTTGCCAACATGACTTTATGCACGCTGATAGATCCAATGTCAAACTGCATGTAACGTCCGTATAATCCATTGTACTTAAACCAAATGTTGTATGTGCATTCTGTACCTTAGAATTTTTGGTTCGTCACGGAACTACTTGGTTGTTGTTTTTTTTTTTTTTTCATAAATGAAAATGGGCTAAAATAAAATGCTAGTTGGTAATATGATATTGGATAATTATATAAGCGTACGGTATTTTACCGGCTATGTTAGGCAATCTTCGGTGGTTTCGATGTGATTCCTAACTATAGGCTACAAAATTCAAAATATTTTGTCGCCTAATTTTCGGAAATTTTGCTAGTTCTATCTTTAATGTTGTTTTAATTCATTTTTACTGCTTGAGACTTCTTGGTAATCAGCCACGAGTATTTGGATGTGTGTTGAACTTGTCTGGTAACCAGTGTTTCTATGATTATTGTACCAGTAGACTATGTGTAGCTGTATTAGGGACAGGGATGAAGTAGGTATCCCTGGACTTGAAATAAGGAACTGGAAATAGGGGGAGAGGGAGGGGTGTAGATAAACCACGCTTAGGATAGCCACTGTCAGTGTCTGGATTCGAACTTCCGATGTCCCCATCACGGTCGCGGTATGTGATTTACCACACACGGCTACACCACGTGCTGATATATCTAGCGGCAAAGTTATTCAATTGGCAATACTTTCGAAGAAGCTATCAGTAAATCCAACTGTCAGTGTGTTTAAATCAGATCTTGAGTTGTTATTCCATCTACTGGAAATGTCATACGATTAATGAAAGAAAGAAAGAAAGAAAGAAAGAAAGAAAGAAAGATTTCAAGAATTAAAGAATAAAATAGAGAAAGCATTAAAGACAGCATTAATAAAAGAGTTAAAAGATTTAATGAAAGTAAGAATTAAAGAATTAATGAAATAATTAAAGAAAATTTTAAGAAAATAATTAATGAAAGGTTTAAAGATATAATTAAAGAAAGAATCAAAGAAGCATTTTAAGAAGAATTTAAAAATAAATAAAAAGAGACTTATTAATAGAATCGAGGAAAGAATTAAAGAATGTATGAAAGAATTATAGAAAGAAATAAAGAATTAAAGAAACAAATAAAGAATTAAAGAATTTATGAAAGAATTAAAGAAAGAATTAAAGAATTTAAAAAAGAATTAAAGAAAGAATTAATTAAAGAAATAAGAAAGAACTAAGAAGAGAATTAAAGAAAATAGGTTATAAAGAGTTTAAAAAAATTGAAAATAGAACTATAGAAATAATATAAAAAAAACGAATTTAATAAAGAATTATTGAAATAAGTAAAAAAGATTTTAAGAATGAATTAATGAAAGAATTAAAGAAATAATGAAAGAAGGAAGTAAGTGAGAATTAAAGGAAACATTAAAGTTTTCAAGAAAGAATTAATGAAAGAAATAAGAAAGATTAGATAAAGAATTTAAAAATAATTAAAGAATCTAAGAAAAATGAAAGATAGTAATAAATTAAATAAATAATGACAGAAATGAACAAATAAATGTTTCCTTTAATATTTCTCTCTCCTTCAATTCTACTTCTAGTATTTTAGTCTTAAGATAATATTAGTAATTATATTCATTAGGTGCTGATAACCTCAATGTTCCACTCCTTAAATTAACAATCACAACTGCCACAGCCCTGGGGAAGGGCACACTGAAGACGTTTCCATTTCTCTCTGTATATGATCACTCCGTCTAAATTACGGCATGCTCATGTAAGCATTGTGGCTGTGATGATAGTATCAGGCCACCACCAGGAAGAAAGGTCGTGACTCGAGCACATCTCACTCCACTGAGCTGTTGGAGCAATTTAAAACACCCGTAGGCCAGCACCAGAAGCACGACTACCTCTGTTATTGTTTGCTCTAATAGAATTGATGAGGCTCGATCATGCCATCGGGTTTGGTTTTGCTATCTGGAGTAGGCAGCGACTGTATTGCTCGATTCAAAGTGATTCCAAAGGATACGTGCGCAGGAAACAGAAACTCACGATATCATTGTTGTCGCTGTTTCCTTTTAGGGGTTTGAGACAAATTATTCATCAGGTTCGTGCACTAGGCCGTGAGGTAAATTTGTTTGATTACCTATATTTCTATGAGGAATAATAGTGAATGGAAATATATGATGATGATGATGATGATGATGATGATAATAATTCCAAAAATTAGATTTTCCCGGTCGCAATGATAGGCTACCAATGATGATGATGATGATGATGATAATGATGATGATGATAATGATGAAAATAATTGTTGTTTTAGGAGGCCTAACGTCTTGGTTATCGGCCCCTAATGGTTTGGGTGACAGTGATAATGAGAGATAATTACATGAAACCTACAATTAAACGAACTACTGACTTAACAACTAAATTACGTAGTAGAAGAAGAAATGAAAAAATGAAATAATGGACACGAGGGAAAGAAATGCCCTCAATCCACGAAGAATGAGGACTGGAGGACGTGGGAGGAAGGAGAGCCATGAAAGTCAGGTAGGAAAGGGGGGAAAGGGATAGGGCCTGTCCCAAAGTCAGTGAAGAAAGGGGGGAAACGGACCCAGCTCAGGAAGCCTTGAGGATCGCCAACTCCCAAACTAGCCGTGAGCCCTTAGGGTGTAGCACTATCGAGGGTGCACCAGAAGTGATGAGGCAATTTAGGCCTACACCCTGCTTTCTTAAGAGCGTTGAGCAGAAGACAGGAGATATCAAGAATGAGGGAACAGGAAAGATAAGGCAAGGGCCAATTAAGGTGAAAATGAAAGACTCCCTAGGCCTCGGATACCATAATACCGTCGGGGTCGGACAAGAACAAGAGTTGACCAAGGGAGGTCGACAGGAAAGTTAACAGAGAGGAGCACGGCCCAAGTATGTGGAAGTAATGCCGAACTCAGCTGGGGACCCGTGGACTCCAACCCACGTCCCACAAGTTGTGAGCCCCTGGGGGACAGATCAGAATTAAATATCTTGGCATAGCCGGGAATCGAACCCGAGCCTCCGTGGTGACAGCCAAGAATGCTAGCTACTACACAACGAGGAGGACCACAAATAGAGGCTGGACACAGAAGACAATAGCAAGTGTAAGTAAGTTGAAGCAATACTGGACAAAGCGCGAAGGCCTCTTGGAGCAATGCACTTGCCACAAACTGTGAGGCCCTGGGGGATGCTGGCCAGTGAAATCAATAGAGAGTTCGGCAGTTGTTACAGCAGATAGACCAAGACCCTCCAAGGATGTGAATTATGCCGCCAAGAGAGACAGGGCGTGTTACAGTTTGGCTGTGAGTGAGTGTGAAAGTCTATAATTAAGGCTTTCATGGCCCGAAAATTTAGATATCAAAGTATTTTAGGCTCGGACCATGTGTGTAATTGTTAATTTGTAGTGTTTGGAATGGAGAAGGCACTTCGGGCCATTTACACAAGGTTTCAGTCAGGTATTAGCTTACAATGATCCTACAAATAGGTGATTAGGTAAATGGTGTGAAGAGAATGGTGGGTAGAATAGGGAAGGGCAATCGCTACGATAAATAGGCTACATAGATAGGCTAGCTAGCTAGATAGTAGATAGATATTAGTTAGTTATTGAGGTTTTAAGGGGCAGAACTACGAGATCATCTGCCCCAATAGGTAGATAGGCTTGCTAGCTAGATAGTACATAGATAGGCTAGCTAGCTAGATAGTAGATAGATATTAGTTAGTTATTGAGGTCTTAAGGGGCAGAACTACAAGGTCATCTGCCCCAATAGATGGATAGTCTAGCTATCTAGATAGTAGATAGATAGTCTAGCTAGCTAGATAGTAGATAGATAGGCTAGCTAGCTAGACAGTAGATAGATAGGCTAACTAGTTAGTAGATAGATAGGCTAGCTAGCTAGACAGAAGATAGGCAAGCTAGCTAGAAAGTAGATAGATAGGCTAGCTAGCTAGACAGTAGATAGGCAAGCTAGCTAGACAGTAGATAGATAGGCTAACTAGATAGTAGATAGATAGGCTAGCTAGCTAGACAGAAGATAGGCAAGCTAGTTAGATAGTAGATAGATTGGTTAGCTAGCTAGATACTCGATAGGCAAGGTAGTTAGATAAATAGAAAATGTAGATACGATTCACTTTAGAGAATCCTATTATAAGGGAAAGTCCCACTGAGCAGCCCTGCTCGTCAACTCGTGCACCACGACCATGAGGGTAGCTGCAACAAGTCCGGAGACCATAACTTCGAATCCCGGCGCTGACAGCGGCTATCCTGAGTATGTTTCTCCGAGGTTTTCCACACTTCCTCCAGGCAAATGTCGGGATAGTTAGTACCTTATCTCAAGTCCCGGGGCACAAACCTCATCAATGTCCCTCACACAATTACACCACACACTACTACAGTCAAAACATAAATACAGGTTATCAGACAAGTTCAACACACACCCAACTACTCGGGGCTGATGACCAAAATATCCCAAGCTCCTAAAATGTATTAACAATAATAATTATTATGAGGGACCTGACTGCTTGATTGTCGGCCACAAGGGATGGAGATTACTTTAAGAATACAACAACACCAACGAAGACAGTTCGAAACAAATGTTTTTAACGCTCGATTGAATTAGATGTTAAGCCATAGAAGGCAGCAGGCACACTGAAGATGCATAGACTATGCAAGAGGAAGAAAAGGTAAGACCCTACACTAAGACACTGGAAAAGTGAAATCGGGCCACGATCAGGAATATTTCGGGATTGACAGTAGTGGAGTAGTGTCAAGTTAAACCCACAGCCTACTTTCCTGGTGACGTCACATACTAACCCGCAATACATTCAGGGGCAACATCGATATTACTCGAACCCATGGTCCGATTTTGACATGCGACATATCGTTGGACTCGGGCTGACGCCCTCTTTCCAATGGACCACTCATTCGAACCCCTAAATAAAACCTGCCCCTACTAGGGGGTGAAATTGTATTTTTTTTTAGTGAAAGTCGCCTTTCAAATGCGACATGTATAAGGTGCGCTGCTAATATGAACTTAAACGTTGTTGCTCGTAAAGCGCATGCGTTTTGCTGAATGCCGCTATGAATCAACCTTTTTGTTTTTGATTTTTACGCATGTGCACTTGGGGATTTTGTAAATAATTATTTATGGATGAGTTTTTCTAATTTAACCAAAAGATTGAAAACTAATAGGTCATGTGCTTTTTAATATTTTGCCTTCTTAGTTCTCGAAATATTAACAAAAGTGCACTTAGGCCCTTTTGACAAAAATCAAAACTACATTCAAATCCAACGACCCCTCATACAAGTCTGTAGCCTTATTGGTTCCCGAAATATTAACAAAAGTGCACTTAGGCCCTTTTGACAAAAATCAAAACTACATTAAAAAACAGAGTGTTATCCCAAATCCAACGACCCCTCATACAAGTCCGTAGTCTTCTTAGTTCGCAAAATATTAAAATGTCAAAATCGGACCATGGGTTCGAGTAATATCGACTTTGCCCCTGAATGTATTGTGGGTTAGTATGTGACGTCACCAGGAAAGTAGGCTGTGGGTTTAAACTGTCACTACTCCACTACTATTGCCTATTCCTGAAATCACCTGCTGTGCGCCCTTGAGGGTACAATGATGATGATGATGATAATTGCTGTTTTAAGGGGCCTAACATCTAGGTTATCGGCCCATAATTGTTTGGGTGATAGTGAAAGATGAGATGAGAATGAAAACTATAACTAAGACTAACTACAGACTTACATACTGGAAGAAGAAATGGCCAACAAATAAAGGATAGCCTAAGGCAAATAGAGGACAGGAAGAAAAGAAATGCCCTCAACCCTCGAAGAATGAGGATTGAGGGGCTTGTAAGGAAGGAGAGCCGTGAAAGGCAGATAGGAAAGGGGAAAGAGGAGAGAAACCGCCCCACAGTCAGTGAAAAAAGGGGGAAAACGGACCCAGCTCAGGAATCCCTCGGGATCGCCAACCCGCGAATTCACCAGCCGTGAGCCACTGAGGGTGTAGCAATATCTAAGATGCACCAGAAGTGGTTTGGCTGCATATACCGTGCCTCCTTGAGGGCCATGAGCAGGAGGCAGGAGATAACATGAAAAGAAAAAGAAGGCTCCCTCGAGGAAGGAGGGTATCAGGAAAGATGAGACAAGGGCCAATTAAGGCGAGAAAGGAAGAGATTCCCTTGACCTCGGATACCCTAATACCGTCGGAGTCGGAAGAGAACAAGAGTTGACCAAGAGAGGTCGACAGGAAAGAAGAAGGAGAGGAGTCCGGCCCAAGCAAGTGGAAGCAATGCCGGACTCAGCTGGGGTCCCGTGGTCGCCAACCCACGTCCTATTAAATGTGAGTCCCTGGGGGGATGAGGGTATAAACCTTCTAGAGCAGACGTTTTCAAGCTGGTGCTCGCGAACACCACGGTGCTTTTTAAATGAAATTTGGTGCTCTCATTATACGAGCCAAAAGTGCTCGCCAGCACCAGCTCCTCTGAGATCCATTCTTCAATTCAAATTTTGTTGCACGAATCGGAATAAGTGTTTCATTTACAAATTTTGCCAGTTAGAAATGTTACAATTTTGTGAATTAGTACATTTAAACCTACAGTAAAAATAATTGGACATCCGTGTTTTATAGGAACATTATTATCATCTCTACATAGTATAGGACGATGTCCCCGATTCTTGGATGTAACGGGTAATATCGAGAACCACTGAATGGATTTTGATGCGGTTTTCACCATTCTGTAAAGGATTTCTCGAGAAAGGTTTCTGTAGAAAAACATTCATTAATGACCAAAGAAATCCGAGCCGTACCAATTTCAGTGAATAGAGTCGAAGGAAAACCTTCAATCCGTGCGCTTTTTTAAGCTTACGCTGGGTAAGCCGTTAAAAATATCCTTATACTATGACTGTAAGAATGTTGAGCATGAAAAGTTCTATAAAAAGTCCATGACAGCTAATCTCTATCTTTATTGAATCACCCACTATACAGTGAGTGTTATTACGTTTTCATTTCTTCCAACAATCTCCATTCAGTGGAAATTTCAATTACTAGCTTCGGAGCGAGTTTACGAGCTAGCGAGCGAGCCAATCATCCCAGATTCGGCCAGCATCAAACTGTCGAGTCGTGTCGAGTTATGTGAATTGCGTCTGTGGCCTGCCGTCCGTGCGCCTTTTAAGTTTTCGCTGAGTAAACCGCTAAAGGGACCGGGCGAAGCCGGGGCGGGTTGCTAGTTAATTTAATAAGTAAAACAAAAATGGCCTTTACAATCAACTAATGTAATGGGTTGATTTCTCTAATTTGTTAAGTGATTACGTAATAATTTTGTTTACCCCCTCAACCCCCGCACGTCAGCAAGGTAATCATAAGTTTCAGGCCACCCCATCATTCTCCCTTTGTGATTATGTAATCCTTTATGTGGGCGGCCCCATGGTCGTAAATTAATAAGACATGTTTCCTAGCGCAGTAGGAAATCTAAAAAAATAATATGAAAAAGAAGCTTAGAAGAGAAAATGAGAAAGAACGAACTGCTCTGAGTAATGCGGAACGAATAACAGAAATACAAGAGACAGAATGAGGCAGCGATTGTGAGTTGTAATCGCGGCACATGCTGCACATAGCTTGCTGATCTGTTCTGACAAGTCATATGGATCACTTATCGTCTCAACACCTTTTTTGTTGTTACAACGCATTTATGACCTACGGACAGCGCGGTCGTTAGCCTCGGGAGCAAATTGTGCGTGAATACTGTCTGATTTCTTGTGGATTATAGTATGTGCAGCCATAGGACTTGGGTAGTGTTGGGTCGCGGGAATATTCTCAGGCTGGGAATTTGTAATCTTGTCAGTATTTTGTTCAATGTACAGTACTTCAGCGTTGACGCTAGCTAGGGCTGGGAACCTGAGGATGTCATCGCCCGGACCACACGTCCTCCATAATAATCGTCATCATCATCCTCTACAGTATACATCTGTGCAGTCTATAGATTTGTTGGATATTTAAGGTGCGTTCAAAAAATAACGAGCCGGTGACGACATCGGCTAATAGTGGCGTGTGTAACGAGGTGTGGTTCCGACCAGAGCGTGGAAGGTCACAGCCCGTCGCTAGAGGGCACGCGTGCACGTTACGTGACGATACAAAGCGAGCAGCAGCATGCATCAATCGTCCAACGCTGCCAGTCACATTGCAAACAGTGACATGGAGGCGTCAACCGAAGACCAAAGAGGTGTTATTCAGTTTCTGACAGCGGAATGTCACAAGTGTACGGCGAACACTGCATGTCCCTTGGAAGGGTCAAGGCGTGTCACAAGCACTTCAGGGAAGGACGGGTGTCGTTAGCCGTTGATGCCCGGTCTGGGGCACCCCCCTGCATTACCGATGACAATTTCCAGCTGGTTGATGCACTCATTACCCAGGACCGCCGAGTGACAGTAAACACCATAGCCGCCATGGTAGTTCCACGACAATGCACGACCTCATACGGCCAACACAGTCGCGGCACTCCTGCAAAAATTCAAATGGGAGGTTCTCGACCACCCTCCATACAGTCCAGACCTCTTTCTTTGTGATTACGCCATGCTTGGTCCCCTGAAAAGGGCTCTGCGGGGCCAACGATTCACCTTGGACGCCGACGTCCAGCTGTACGTGTGGAACTGGTTCACATCGCAGCCCGGGGAATTTTATGAGACAGCCATTCACCGCCTCATGCCACAGTGGGACAAGTGCCTCAACAGCCAGGGCCAATACTTCTAACATACAGGTACTGGTTTCTGTAATTATGCCTCCGGCTCGTTACTTTTTGAACGCACCTTATAAATACCAACTCATTTGACCAGTAATCTAAAGGTGAATGTTCGAATGTTCGCATCTCGATGGTGGCAGCAGCCATCCTGAGTGTGGTTTTCTCTTAGGATTGTGCACATTGCTTATCGAAAAAATTATATGGGGTGCTGTGGTGCATTGGTCAACTTCCCTCTCACGTGGACGGGGTTTGAAACCCGGTAAATGCATGTGAGGTTATCAAAGTGAAATATCACGTCCTGTGTTTCGGATTCCATGTAAAAAAAAAAAAAGGTGGTCCCATGCCTCGTGATCACGAGATTAACGGTCACGGACTAGAACAACCTTCCTTTCTTCCTTCCTTCATTTTTCTTCCTTCCCTTTCTTCCCTTTCCTCCGTTTTGTTTCCTACCCTTTTTCTTCCTTTTTCTTTTTCTTCTCTTCCTTCCGTCCCTTTCGCCCATTTTATTCCCTTCCTTTCCCTTCTTTCCCTTTCCTTCTTTCCATATCTTTCCTTCCCTTTCCTCCCTTCTCTTTCCTTCCTTCATCTTCCTACTTTCCCTTTCCTTCTTCCCCCATAATCTAGATGTTAGGCCCCTTAAAAAACAATCATCATCATCATCATCGTTCCTTCCTTGCTTACTTGCTTCCCTTTCCACCCTTTTCCTTCCTTCCCATTCTTTCCTTTCCTACCTTCCTTCCCTCCCCCTTCCTTCCTTCCTTCCCTTCCTTTCCTCCGTTTTCCTTCCTTTCTTTTCCATATTTTCCTTTCGTTCTTTCAATTTCCTTCACTTTTCCTTCTTCCCCTATAACCTAGTTGTTAGGCTATTTAAAAAAAACAATTATTATCATCATCATCATCATCTTTCCTTGCTTCCTTTCTTCCCTTTGCCATGTTCATTATTGTATCTTGACCGGGGAGAGATATGTCCGGTCGCCTGTTCACTGTTGCTCGCTTAGCACCACCCAGGGGTCACGTGTAGGGTACTTTTCAGGTTAAACCTACGGACGTGAGCAACATTCGCTCATGGATCATCAGAGACAATTAACTATATAAACAATTTAGACATGAACATATAGTTTGTCTTCATAAACTAATTATATTTTATGTGCATATTGTATCTGTAAAGCCATACGCTAAATCTTATATATAAAAGTGAAAGTCTGTATGTATGTATGTGGGTGGGTGGGTGGGTTGGTTCCGTATACAAATCTACACCGTTCCACCAATCTCAACCAAATTTTGCATACACATAGTTTAGGACCCAGAAGGAACCGCTGGCTACATGAATTTCCGATAGTCTTTCTCATTCTTCTGATTTCGGCCCTTTTTCACTCAAGCACAGGCTAATCAAATCATAAAATATACTCATGAAGGAATGGCAAGCCAGATAGTTTCCATGGCAACATAGCTCAAGTCGAGACACGACCGTCTGGATGCCAGTTGCGCTCTGCACTACCGGTATAGAAAATGAGCATCTTTACTTGAAATCCCGTTAGTTACTCACCTACTCACACAGCACTGTCAACCGAGTTTAGCATAACAAAGACTTGACACTATCTTCTACTATATATTTGTCAAATACCACTCATTCACTCACTCACTCACTCATTCATTCATCACGAAATCTCAGAAACCACCGAACGGATTGGAAGGAAATTTGGTATGCTGCTTCTACAAGGGCCACAAATGCCCACTAAGAGAGGATTTTTGTATATTCAGGTTCTAAAGGGGTGTTAAGGGGGTAGACCTGCATTTCATTGAATAGCAATATCTCCCGATTGGTTTCATTGGGGGATGTGATACTCGGCACATAATCTCATCATAAGAAGACACGAGTCTGAGGGTTTTTCGATGTGGCGTATATTATGAGGTGAAAGGGGGTGAAAAGTGGGGATTGAAAGATTCCTAACGGAGCGTGTATCTCTTAAACGACATAGGCGAGGAGTTTGAAACTCAGCGGAAAAAAATCAGCATAAGAGTAAGTAAATATGTGTTTGACCGTTTTTTTTCATAAATCCAATTTAAGGGGCCCATGGGGAGGGGTAAAATTCAGGGGGGGGGGCAGGAAAGGAAGTGTCCTAACTGATTGACTGACTGACTGACTCACTCATCAAACTCAGGGGGAAAAACTGCTTTAAAGTAAGTAAATAGCTGTTCGACAGTTTTTTTCATCAATCAAATTTAAGGGGTTCATGGGGAGGGGTGTAATTCTGAAAAAAGAAAATTGAAAGAAAATGTCCTGACTAACTCACTCACTCACTCACTCACTCATCATCGCCCAGCCAAAATTATGGAAGTTAGAAACATGACAGTTTGGGGATATGTTCATTGTATGTCAAAAACCGTCTACTAAGGGAGGATTTTCGGATATTCAGGTTCTAAAGGGGTCTTAAGGGGGTTAAACCTGCATTTCATTGAATAACAATATCTCCCGATTGGTTTCATTGGGGGATGTAATACACGGCATATAAACTCATCATTAAAAAGTAAGAAGACACGTTTCTGAGGGTTTTTCGATGTGGTGTATATTATGAGGTGAAAGGGGTGAAAAGTGGGGGTTGAAAGATTCCTAATGGAGCGTGTATCTCTTAAACGACATAGGCGAGGAATTTGAAACTCAGCGTAAAAAATCAGCATAGAAAATAACTAAATATATGTTTGACCGTTTTTTTCATAAATCCAATTTAAGGGGCCCATGGGGAGGGGTGTATTCTGGGGGGGGGGGACAGGAAAGAAAGTGTCCTAACTGATTGACTGACTGACTCACTCATCAAACTCAGGGGGAAAAACTGCTTTAAAGTAAGTAAATAGCTATTCGACAGTTTTTTTGATCAATCAAATTGAAGGGGTTCATCGGGAGGGGTGAAATTCTGAAGAAAAATAAATGAAAGAAAATGTCCCGACTCATTCACTCACTCATCATCGCCCAGCCAAAAATATTGAAGTTGGAAACATGGCATTTTGGGGATGTGTTCGTTGTATGTCAAAACCGTGCACTTAGGGAGGATTTTTGGATATTCAGGCTCTAAGGGGGTCTTAAGGGGGTTAAACCTGCATTTCATTGAATAACAATATCTCACGAGTGGTTTTATTTGTGGATGTGATACTCGGCATATAAACTAATCATTAAAAATAAGCAGACATGTGTCTAAGGGTTTTTCGATGTGGTGTATTATTATGAGGTGAAAGGGGTGAATAGTGGGGGTTGAAGGATTCCTAACGGAGCGTGTAGGCCTATCTCTTAAACGACATAGGCGAGAAATTTGAAACTCAGCGAAAAAAATCAGCTAAATAAATAAGTAAATCGGTGTTCGACGTTTTTTTTTTTTTCATAAATTAATTTAAGGGGCCAATGGGGTGGGGGGTTAAAGTCTGGGGGAAAAAGGAGAGAAATTGTCCTAACTGACTGACTAACTCACTCATCAAACTCGGAGGAAAAAGACAGCTTAAAAATAAGGTAATAGGTGTTCAAGAGTTTTTTCATCAATCCAATTCAAGGGGCCCATGGGGAGGGGTGAAATTCTGGTAAAAATAATTGAAAGAAAATGTCCTGTCTGACTCTGTCACTCAGCACGCCCAGCGAAAACTATTAAAGTTGGAAACATGAAATTTTGGGAATATGTTCGCTGTATGTCGAAAACGTCAACTAAGGAATGATTTTTGTTTATTCGGGTTTTAAAGAGATGTTAAGGGGGTAAACGTGCATTTCATTGAATAACGATATCTCATGAGTTGTTTCTTTGGGGATGTGATATTCGGTATATAAACTAATCATTAAAAATAATCAGACATATATCTAAGGGTTTATTGATGTGGTGTATATTATGAGGTGAAATGGGTGAAAATTGGAGGTTGAGGGATTCTTAACGGAGCGTGTATCTCTTAAACGACATAGGTGAGAAGTTTGAAATTCGGCGGGAAAAAACAGCATAAAATACAAGTAAAAAGGTGTTCGACCGTTTTTTCATCAATCCAATTAAAGGAGCCCTTTGAGAGGGGTGAAATTCTGGGGAAAAAAAACAGGAAAGGGTCCTAACTGACTCACTTACTCACTCATCAAACTCAGGGCGAAAACAGCTTTAAATAAGTAAATAGGTGATCGACCGTTTGTTTCATAAATCCAATTTAAGGGGTTCATGGGGAGGGGTGAAATTATCAAAAATAAATGAAAGAAAATGTCCTGACTCACTCACTCACTCATCATCGCCAAGCCAAAGTTATTGAAGTTAGAAACATGAAAATTTGGGGATATGTTCGTTGTATGTCGAAAACGTCCACTAAGGAAAGAGTTTTGAATATTCAGGTTCTAAATAGGTCTTAAGGGGGGGTAAACGTGCATTTCATTGAATAACAATATCTCACGAGTGGTTACTTTTGGGGATGTGATACTTGGCATATATACTAATCATTAAAAATAAGCTGACACATGTCTAATGGTTTTTCGATGTAGTGTATATTATGAGGTGAAAGGGATGAAAAGTGGGGGTTGAAAGATTCTTAACGGAGCGTGTATCTCTTAAACGACATAGGCGAGGAGTTTGAAACTCGGAGGAAATCAATCAGCTTAAAAATAAATAAATAAATAAATAAATAAAATAATTAGGTGTTCGACCGTTTTTTCATAAATCCAATTTAAGGGGCCTATGGGGAGGGGTGAAATTCTGGAAGAAAACGTCCACTAAGGAAGGATTTTTGGATGTTCACTCTCATCGGCCAACCAAAACTATTAATGTTAGCAGAATGATATTTTGGGGATATGTTTGTTGTGTGTCGAAAACGTCTACTAAGGAGGGATTTTTGGATATCCAGGTTCTAAAGGGGTGTTAACGGGGTTAAACCTGCATTTCATTGAATAAGAATATGACACGACTATGACGCGAACGAAGCGAGGCTAAAAATGAGATGGTGTGTGTCTGTGTATTACTCAATCACGCAAGTACCACTGGTCCGATTTACATGAATTTTACATGGAAGTAGCTGATTTACCTGGTTAACATATAGGTTAATTTTGATTTCAATACTTTGCATTATTTAAACATGGCGACCATTTTAGTGACGTCACTACACCCTTTGGTTTAAAACTTTCATATTTCCATTTCAAATAAAAAGAGAATGCTAAGAAATAGCAAACTTTTGATGGCATATACGAGGTTTAAAATTACATTTTCTATCCGAAAGGTATCTCCAACCGTTAGCGAGTAAAACCTAAATTTGTGCTATTAACACGGTCAACGCCGAGCGGTGTAGTTGGACAAAATGTTCCATCCTTAATCTCACTCTGCGCAGCACCTCACCTATCCCCTGTTTTAACTGTCACCTTCACATTTTAATGTATTTATGACGCGTGGCGAAGCACGGGTACTTCAGCTAGTAAATAATAAATTCCCTTTGCCTCCCTTCCCATTCTTCCCTTTCCTACCGTCCTTCCCTCCCCTCTCCTTCATTCCCTTCCTTCCCGTTCCCCCATTTTTCTTCCTTCCTTTGCCCCCTTTTCTTTTCGTTCTTCCCATTTCTTTTTCCTTCTTTCCCTTTCCTTCTTCCCCTATAACCTACCTGTTAGGCCCCTTTAAACAACAATCATTATCATCATCATCATCTTTCCTTCCTTCCTTCCTTCCTTCCTTCCTTCCTTCCTTCCTTCCTTCCCCTTTCCTTTCTTCCCTTCCTTCACTTTCCTCCATTTTTCTTCCTTCCTTTTTCTTCTTTTCTTTTCGTTCTTCCCATTTCCTTCCTTCCTTTCCCTTCTTTTCCTTTTCTTCTTTCCCGTTCCTCCCGTTCCTCCCTTCCATCCCTTTCCTTCCTTACTTCCCTTTTCCTTCCCATCTTTCTTTCGTTTTCCTTCTTCCATTTCTTTCTTCCCCTTTGCTTCCTTTCCTTCCTTCCTTATGATAGCTTATTTGAAGCTCAAACTAATTCAACATACACCCGAGTTCATGGGGCTGTTGACCAAGATGTCCTAGCCCGCAAAATGATGATGATGATAATTGTTGTTTTAAGGGGCCTAACATCTAGGTTATCGGTCCCTAATGGGTTGGGTGATCGTAAATATGATAATGAAATGCAAACTATAACTGAAACCAACTACTAACTCACACACTAGAAGAAGAAAAGGAAAACAAAAGGAGAATAAGGCAAATAAAGGACAGGAGGAAAAGAAATGCCCTCAACCCTCGAAGAATGCGGATTGAGGGACTTGGAAGGAAGGAAAGTCATAAAAGGCAGATAGGAAAGTGAAAGAGGAGAGGGTCCACCCCACAGGTAATGGATAAAAGGGGGAATACCGGACCCAGCTCAGGAATCCCTCGGGGTCGCCAACTCCCGAACTCACCAGCCGTGAGCCCCTGAGGGTGTAGCAATATCCAGGGTGCACCTGAAGTGGTGGGGCCACATACACCCTGCCTCCTTGAGGGCCTTGAGCAGAAGGCAGGAGATAACATGAAAAGAAAAAGAAGGCTGACCCCTCGCAGAAGGAGGGTATCAGAAAAGATGAGTCAATGGCCAATTAAGGCGGGAAAGGACGAGACTACCTAGGCCTCGGATACCCTGATACCGTCGGGGTCGGAAGAGAACAAGAGTTGACCCAGGGAAGTCGACAGGAAAGAAGACGGAGAGGAGCCCGGCACAAGTAAGTGGAAGCAATGCCGGACTCAGCTGGGGCCCCGTGGTCGCCAACCCACGTCCCACTAGATGTGAGCCCCTGGGGGCCCGTAAAGTGTATCAACTTCAATAACATATGTTGGTTCGTGTGGTCGGCTGGGCGGGATAATCTCAGTGTAGATGCGTGTCAATCAGACTAAACTATATTTACTCAGTAGGTTAACAACCCGTCCCATGGCCAGAGAGAAAAAAGACCCTGCTCTTGAAAATAATTATGCAGAAACGCGGTGGTCGCATGGCATGTCGTGCTAACATGGAAACGTCAAAGGAATCTATTAAAGAAACAGGCTCGCTGCAGAAACCAAATTACTGACTTCCGCCACAACAACCAGAGGAAGGCTCACGTAAGGCAGAAAAACTGGGTTGGTCCAGCCGGCAGTCAACTTGACCCCATTTTGGACTTGCGATTCGATCAAAATCAGGTTCGATTGAGATCACTTCGTCTGCCTGTGAGACAAGACAGTATTTCGCGTGTAATTGACAGGTCACGGAGATCATAACTTAACCTATAAATGCCGGACTGGTTCTCGAACAAAAGCCGAATTTTGCGACGCGCTCAGATAAGGTTTCCTATTTGTAACAAATTGTTGGCGCCAATCTTCACTTTTCATGTTCGAGCAAAAAGTATTCGAAGTAACTTTTCTTGTTCTAAAGAAGTCGTTTATTGCTAAGAAAGTTAGTTCGGGTCAAGTTGCTTACACTGTGTTAATAAGATTACGCGATGATCGAGAGGAAGAGGATAGCGTTAGTTTAACCCAATAATAATAATAATAATAATAATAATAATAATAATAATAATATCTTATGGCCTCGGATGCCGGATGCAAGCTTTGTTATTTGACACCCAGAGGCTTAGAGCATAAATACAATAGAGGGCGCATTGCCACACTGCGCCTGTACTGTGACATGTAACCAACATCTCGATTTTTAGCGTATGGCTTTTAGTGCCGGGAGTGTCCGAGGACATGTTCGGCTCGCCAGTTTTGTAGCTGCTTCGAGACGGACACCCAATGGGTGAGCTACAAGTACCGTTGGGGAGGGAAGGAGGGAAGTTGGAATGTAAGGACGAGGAGTTGGAAGGTAGCGGCTGTGGCCTATAGTTAGGGACCAACCCCGGCATTTGCCTGGAAGGAAGATGGGAAACCACAGAAGACCATCTTCAAGGTTGCCGGCGGGGGGATTCGAACCTCCTCGCCTCCCGGATGTGAGCGACTGCCATCAGTCATGCCGTAACCACCACGGCTAACTCACCCGGTGACTGAAGGGTAATGGCTCAAGACCGACTGCAATTGGCTAATGGCGAATTCTAAGCAACATCAAGGAACACAAAAGGAGCTCCATATTGGATAATTCTATTATCACTATCCGCAGTTCCCTTCAGTCAGCTGATCGAAATGTTGGTTTCAACAATGTGACGTCATCAGCCATCTATTGAATATATGGTCTAAGCCCAGAGGGTAGCTTGCATGTCGAATTTCGTTGCTCCTTTACTATGAATGTCAAGGAGGTTAGATGTTAGATATCTAAGCTCCTTGAACACTATAGCGCTTTCTAGTAGAGAAATGAGGAACTTTGTGCTGACGGAAACTCCCGAGATTAATTTTGCCATTATGAACTCGGCCTACTGAATTCAAATGGGTTCTTTGACATGCCAACATCGTATGACATGCGTATCGTATTTTTGCCGCCTTTCAAAAATCTTACCACGGCCAGGAGCGAACCTGCAATCTTGGGGTTAGTAGACCGACACGATATCCACTCACCCACCGGGGCAAGCTAGTTTAACCCAATGAATTCTACGCACACTTATTGACGGGTGGCAGCACCTGGGTCACCAATGTTACAACCGTCTATTTTCTTCTTCTTCTTCTTCTTCTTCTTCTTATTATTATTATTATTTCTTATTTCCCTTTCTCTCTGGAGTGCCGAGTTAATCTCTGGCATGTTCTGTCATCAGTTGCGCATTTGAGTTTGAATTGTTGTGGTAACACTGAATAACGTTTCACTCATTGATCATTTTTTCTTAAGTACAACATGTAGTTCCGTAAAGAAATAAATTGTCTATTTTCATATATCCTATTTATGTAAAAAGAGTCTATCTACATACAAAATTTCACTTTGATTGCTGTAATAGATTCGTAGATATTGAGAACCGTCTAAATATTTCGGATGGTTGCCATGTTGGATTTTTATATATGTACGACATAGAGTTATGTACTTTAACATGAAGATTATTGCGTAGGTGTATTACTCAAACTTCAATTGCATGATTAGGACACAAGAAAAAAAAACGTAATTTTTAAATTTAGCACAGCCGCCATCTCAAGGTTATACAAACAATTGAACTAAATTAGATATCGGTGCATTACAATGTGTATACAGACACATTTGCTGTACCATGTTTCACTGCGCTCGGATGTTTACATCGCGAGGAAAGTCTGTTTCAATGTCTTGGCCGCCATGTTCGTTTTGTACTTAACAGGTCTTCGAAAGTTACATATGTGAAGTTTCAGTAGTGCCCTTTATTACCGTACAAAATTTCAGGGTGATATCATTAATAGTTTCGGAGATATAGAATGCCCGTGAAATATTTCGCACAGCCGCCATGTTGGATTAGTGAGACGTAATAGAAATTTGAAGGGCACGGTCGGGGTTGGACAAAATAGTACTATGACTTTACTGAGTTTCATTGAAATCGCTCATACCATTCAGATTTTAATAGGGGGACACGCACACACACACATACGCACACACACACGCGTGGACAAAAGGTGATCTCATAAGCCTATTTTTTTCATAAATAATCATAATAATAATAATAATAATATCGTATGGCCTCGGGTGCCAGATGCAAGCTTTCTTATTTGACACCCAGCGGGTAGCTTGCATGTCGAATTTCTTCGTTCCTTGGAACGCTATGAAAGTCAAGGGGGTTAGATATCTAAGCTCCTTGACACTATAGCGCTTTCTAGTAGAGAATGGAGGAACTTTGTGTTGGCGGAAAATCCCGAGATTAATTTTGCCACTATAAACACGGCCTACTGAATTCAAAAGGGTTCTTTAACATGCCAACAACGTATGACATGCATATCGTGATTTTTGTCGCCTTTCAAAAATCACTTACCACGGCCAGGAGCGAACCTGCATGCTTGGGATTGGTAGTCTAACACGTTAACCACTCACCCACCGTGGCAAGCTTTTTCATAAATGATGTGGTAATAGATGTTTACTACTCCGCTGTCGATAACCCACCCACCGTCCCAAAGTCCAGCTGTGTCCACCATTATGCACATGAATTATCGTCAAAGACTGTATTGCCAACCCCGCGCCGATGGTACTACTCAACGCTATTTTGTCAACGGTGCCCCATTAGCTTCCAGCAGCCACGGTTGCACCTCAACCCCGACCATTTCTAACCTTCGTTTTGTGCAATCTAATGGGTTTTGACAATGATTACAGCCTAACGCGTACAAATCAATGGTTTTTGACAATGGTTGCGTCCAGATCAACGGTCTCTTTTTGTCAACATTAATTTTGTATCCCACATGTTGGCAACAATGTGTGCGCCTCGGCGTGTGCCGTTGAGTTCTCCTGGTTGACAGTTGAACGAGATTCAAGCGCTGCCGGAACATGGCTGCCGTTGTTAAAAGAGCAATAAATAACACATATTTACGTAATTTAGCACACAATTATATCCGGTAAAGTCGATGCCGAAATGATCAAGGTTAGTAAATACAAAATTGTTAATGAAATAAGGTATGAATATCATGTATTATCGAAATGAAACCGAAAGAGAGAAGAGTGATACGTCATTCAGAATTAATATTTTCGATTCCGATAGTAACTAACAGACAGTAGGAGCTCTTCTGTGATGTAAACAATCATGGTGGAGCAGCAAGCAATTTCTTCACACCGCGTTGTAATTTTAGGCCAAAGAATATCAATCATTTTACTAGTTTATTTATTTATTTATCCGAGTCCAAAACACATAGGCCTACAATATTATACACATAAATTTCACTACATTTCATTTCTCCAGTGTTCAACTGTTAGAATGGCACAGTCATTAGCTTCTATTAAGTCCTGCATAGCACATGATCTTGGTAACTTGCTGCAATTCAGAAGGTGCTCAGTGTCTTGTCTTTCACCACATCTACAAAGTTCTTCAGCACTGTATCCCCACTTCATTAAATTGCCTTTGCACCGACTCATACCAGTTCTCAGTCTGTTTAGCGTCTTCCAGGATCCGTATTGTAAATGGTAGGCTGCTGCTGGCATTTCCTTCATTTCCAACGATCCTTCCGGTGATTTTGTTTTCCAAAGTTCAATTCGGCGAGCTTCAGCTGAGGAAGTAATGGATATCGTTGTTTGGAGGAAGCTCTTTCTCGACTTTAGCCTAGGTGGATGGACATACAGTAAGTCCATACATTGGGTATCTTGGATCTGTTTCTTGCCTTTTCTTCTCAACTTCTGCCGCTACCTGTCTTATAACTTCTGGAGGTGCTACTCTCATGAGCGGAAAGATCTTATCGACAGAAGTTGGACGTAGACAGCCTGTCACAATGCAACCTGTCTCAAGGAGGGCAACATCTACTTGGTTGGCACGAGCAGACTTCCTCCAGACTGGGGCAGCCTGCGCTCCCCATGTGTTTGTGAGTTTCCAAATGATGTTGTTCCTGGTGCATACCTTCCGTTTGGTGTCCATGCAATGCTGCTTATAGGTTAGCGCACGATCCAGTTTTACACCTAACTATTTAGCATGAACACAATGTCTCAGATTGTGTCCTTTCCAGGTGACATTTAGCTGCCTTCTCACCTCCGTATTGCGCAGGATTTTACTAGTAAGGAGTAACATGTATCAGAAATTCTTGTAAGTAATGCTCATTATTAAATACGTTAAAAGTGTAAATGGGTTAAACTAGTTGGGCGCTATGCTGCTGCTAGTGCCTTATTTGATGGGCGGCTAGCCAGAGTGCCCCGGCCGTCACACGGCACATGCGAAGTTCAGTTCTGAAGAGAACTATCTCACTGAAGTAAGTCAGAGGAAGCTTAATTCTTCTACATTTTCTGTCATCTGAAAGATATGATTTTTATTGGTTAATTGGTGAAAGTGTGGGTGTTGGGAGGGGGTGAGAGGGGAGTTATGAGTAACCGGTCGGTGGCCGGTTGTAGTCGGAGAGGAGGGGGGATCAAGCAGGAGAGGAGACACTTGTAGGGGGTCAGGTGCACGAGACGGGCTCCCAGTGAACAGCTCTCGCGTGGCCGGAGATTGGCAAGCGTGCGACTATCTGTGCCTAATGGAACACGCAAACTAAAGTCTTCCGTTTACCTCGCAGTTTAGACTTACGTTACTTTGCCTGAGATAATACGTCGTGCTCCATCAGTTATATTGAACACTGGTGCTGAAAATTATGTGTCTCATCTTCCAATAATAATAATCAGGCAGTGTGTCAACAGTGAAGGATCCAAGTGATGTGAAACTAAAACCCTCTGATACAATGAAACAATAGTTACATTTCATACCAATCAACACACGTTTCAACGCATGGACTTCATCTTTTTTAAATATGGTGTTACTTTTATCAACTTTTATTGATCGTGAAGGATCAATAATTGATATTGGGGCTTATCAGGATCAATTGTTGGCAATATGATTTAAAATTCAAAACCTGTAGATAACAATCTGCGTAAGGAACTTTCAAACTTAGCCCTTAACTGTGAAAGTGTAATATTATGAACTTCAATTAACATACGCTGGAGTTTGATTGGTTTGTGTACATTTTATAATGTTGCGGTGTAACTGGCAACAATGTTATATTTAATAGGAAATGTATGAATATGTAAAATCATGTGATGACACGAGGGTTTCTTTTAGTTTGTAACTGGAAAACGGTATACTGGTGTTTTACGACTAAGGAAATGAACATAAGACATGCTATATCTTATGGCTTCTCTCATTTATAAGGAAAGTGATAATTTCAAATACTTATTACACGTTTTAGTGCAGTGTAAGTGGCAGTTAGAAGTTCTCGGAATGTTGTGTACAACTGCACGTGGTCTCTGCTCTGTGACCTTCAACCCAGCACATGTTGTCAGGAAGGTAAGTGCTCATTTACATCAAACAATCCTAAACACAGCCTCTTGAGAATTATTATTGTCTGAAAATGCATTTCAGAACTTAGTAGTTTTTGTTCCAGCAACAAGCAGTTATTGTTATTGTTTTTGATTTTTTAGGGCCTTTGCAACATCATGGGCATGTAGCACCGTATATTAGGGTGTGTGTAGAAGTTGTCTGATAACCATTATCAATGTGACGTCTGTACTAGTGTGTGTATTTGTAATTGAGGTAGGATTGGATAGGAGTCGGCCGTGACCCTACGATAGGTACGATCCTACCATTTGCCTGGAGTAGAAGTGGGAGAAACCACGGAGAAACACTTCCAGGATGTCTGAAGTAGGAATCGAACCCACCTCTTCTCAGGTTTGTCTCACGAGGCTGAGTGCACCCCGCTCCAGCCCTCAGATCAGAATTACAATTTTTGGCAAAGCCGGGAATCGGACTCGGGTTTCCGCGGTGACAGCCAAGATGCTAGCCACTGGTACAGTATAATAATGGAATTCAATCAGCTGATATGCGCAATAACGGAAAATTTTTAAGTTAATATATTTTGGGTAGATGAATGAACTGAATTCTTTCTTCCATGATGTGTGTACGATTTCCGATACTCTGGGCACCCCGATCAGAGTAATTCACTTGTCACTATCAAGTTTACTCTCATCGGGTTCTTTAATAATATTTATTATTATTATTATTATTATTATTATTATTATTATTATTATTATTAGTATTATTATTATTATTATTATTGTAAGCCTCCGTGGCTTAGGCGGAAGCACGCCGGCCTTTCACCGCTTGGTCCGTGGTTCAAATCCCAGTCACTCCATGTGAGATCTGTGCTGGACAAAACGGAGGCAGACAGGTTTTTCTCCGGGTACTCCGGTTTTCCCTGTCAAAATTTCATTCCAGCAACACTCTCCACTTTCATTCCATTTCATATGTCATTCATTTATTCATTGCCCCAGAGGAGTGCGTCAGGCCTCGGCAGCCGGCACAGTCCATATCCTCGCCGCTAGATGGGGGCTTCATTCATTCCATTCCTGACCCGGTCGGAGACTGGAAGCAGGCTGTGGATTTTCATTTTTCATTATTATTATCATTATTATTATTATTATTATTATTATTATTATTATTATCCGTAGGCCTACTGATAAAACCATCAATGCCAACCGACTTGATATTCTCCTTCTTGATCGATGGAAGAAAGAAGCTGTGATAATCGATATAATGCAAATACATTTGGCATTGAAAACAAATGTTTTTAATATCCGTATTGATGTTAGAATTAAACGTTTAAAGTATACGCCAAATCAATACATAAACAAATATATATTTTATATATTAGTACATGTTTCGACCCACACCTTAAAGTTCGTTGACATATTTTTATTCACCTAGATTACTAATAATGACATGCCACCTATACTTCATTGATTTGATAAATACTTAATGTATGCAGTACATACGGTACTACGGGAGAATTTTCAACACGACGGTTGCATTAAATCAGCATATACATAACCTAACACTGTTTGGCAAATTTAAAGTGGAACTTCTGATACCGTAATTCCATTTCAAGAATCCCGGTTTCTCTTCTAAACGTTTTGGACATTTATTAGAATTGCCACATATCCATATTGGGCATTTCAACTCAAATTCTTGTACGAATTTCCGAATTTCTCCATCCCATACAACGAGGTTATTTCATGTCATCGTAATACTGGTTGGCACCTTTTAAAAATCGTTAATAGTCTCCGTATTGCAGAGGATTCAACTTATTTAACTCAAGCGCCGAGCTGAATTATTTTATTGATTTTCTAAATTATTTTGTGTATATTTTGATTTAAAAAAATAAAGCTTAACATTCTTACACTCACCGTTAATAGTTCTTATTTCTAACTATTTTTTAAAATTATTGTTAAAAGACCAATCTTATATTTATTTAATTAGTACTACTTTGTAAGGATATCCATTTTTATTACTATATTTTATTTATTACAATTATTATCATTAATTTTTCATTTTAATTTAGATTTAAGGCACATATGCCATTTTAGTTTTTCAATTCTTAATTGATTTTCTTTTTAGACTGAGGATGACCCCACTGTGGGTCGAAACATGTACTAATATATAAAATATATATTTGTTTATGTATTGATTTGGCGTATAATTTAAACGTTTAATAATCGATATATCCGTGCCACACAACCACAACCTCCAAACAGCCTTTGCCCAAAAAGGTCAACAAATAGCCTACACAGAACTGGCCATTGAAGTAAAACAAATGTGGAAGCTAAAGCAGGTGTACATCCAGCCTCTCATTCTGTCTGCTACTGGAATTGTAACTTCAAGACTGGTGGACCAACTACAGGCTCACAAGCTCGGACAGATCCAAAAGTCGGTGATCTTGGACAATTGACATTCAGTGCGACGATTCCTTAATGAAGAATCAACTTTGAATGTGCTTGACATTAGTCCGTATTTTCAATCATTGTACCATTATACAATGAGGAATGCATGAATCTGTATAATAATAATAATAATAAGATAAGAAAACCAAGGGGAGCGTGATGGCGCAGTGGCTTAGCTTTTCGCCTTTCACCCGGACGGCCGTGGTTCGAATCCTGGTGACATCGGGGTGGAATTTTCACCTTGAAAATCACGTGGCGTCAGGAAGGGCATCCGGACTTAAATCGCCGGCCAAAACTAAAATGAGCCTGGTTGGCTCCAGCGACCCCAATTAAATGGGAAAAGCCGAAGAAAGTTTTAGTTTTAAGATAAGAAACCCAAAGGGGCATGATTCACGGAAGTTGAGAAAGATCTACGTGAAATGAAAATTTCCCCTAAAGATATCCAGGAGCGTGTTCCACTTCAGGAAAAACTACGTACGCACAAAGGTTTCCAGGAAAAGCCGAAGCTGAAGACAGGGAAGGCGTGGTCCCAAGAGAGAAAAGAACAACGCCGTAGACGAATGCGGGAACACTGGGCGGTAGTTAGAGCTCGGAAGAAGAGACAGTTGAACTGACGTGGGCCCTAGTTGACCGAATCAATGGAATAATAGTAATAATAATAATGTGTGACCTCCGGAGAGCCCTAGTGCAGACCTTTCGAATTGATGACCGTAGGCGACCCACGCGTCATGATGAGAATGATATGAATGAATGAAGACGTCACAAACACCCAGTCCTCCAGTCAGGTAAATTACCAATCTTCTTCTTTATATGCCGTCTCCGCGTCGAAGATTGGCGATCATCATTACAATCCCTTCCCTCGAGGTTGCCGTTCGAAACAGAGATGCTGAGTCCAGTTCAAACCATTCCCGCAAATTATTGAGCCAGGAGATCCTCCTCCTCCTCCCTGGTCTGCGCCGTCCTTTAATCTTGCCTTCCGTGATTAGCTACTGGAGTCGGTACTTGTTATTTCGAATCACGTGGCCTAAATATTGTAGCTTCTGTCGCTTGATGTTGTAGAGCACCTCCATCTCCTTGCCAATCCGATCCAGCACGTCGGTGTTTCTCACCTTGTCGGTCCACGATATACGAAGCATGCGACGATACAGCCACATTTCAAATGCTTCCAACTTCTTCTCCAAGGTTTTGGTTAACGTCCACCCCTCGTGTCCATACATTGAGGGCAAGTAGTCTAGTTCTCATATTAAGATCTCGGTGACACAGCAGATTCTTCATTTTGATAAAGACATCCCTGGCTTGCTCAATGTGAGCTTTGATTTCATGGCTGCAGTCCCATTTGTCATTCAGGTAGTACCCTAGATATTTATACGAATGAACTCGTTCAATAGCTTTATCAGTAACTGATAATGTGGTATCAATTACTTCTTTGCTGACAACCATGAATTTTGTTTTGCGAATGTTCATCCTTAAGTCATAATCATTGCTAACTGCGTTCACGCGTTTCAGCAATGCTTGGAGATCTTCAATGCTTCCGGCGATCAGGACTGTGTCATCTGCATATCGGAAATTATTGATGACTGTGCCGTTGATGACAATGCCTTGATGAAACCCACCCAAGGCCTCCGACATGATTGCCTCCGAATATAAGTTGTAGAACGTTGGAGACAGCACACAGCCTTGTCGAACACCACGTCGAATTTTTACTTCATCGGACAACATGTTATCCACCCGAATGTTCGCTCGTTGATTCCAGTAGAGATTGGCAATGATTCGTACCAATACGACGTGATAATACCAAGACCCGAACGGGAATCAAACCTTGGGCCTTTATAACGACAGACTACCATCGTACCATGAGCAGTACCGTTTCCAGAATATTTCACTTAAAGAGGCCCATGGTCACGGGAGAAGTCCGGGTTCGACTACTGATTGTGGCAAAATATTACATTCTTGTCTGAGCGCAGGAATGGGGTACACTCAGCCTCGAGAGACATAACTGAGAATATTTCGATTCAATTCCTAGCTCAGCCATCCCAGGAGTGGTATTCCGTGGTTTCTCCATTTTTCCACCAGGCAACTACCAGGGTGGTTCCTAACTGAATGCCACGGCCGCCTCCTACTCAAATCTTTACCCCCTGTTACAAACACACATACTACTGTACTGTTGTACTGTACAGCCACTACAATGACGCAGGTTATCAGACTGATTGCACACATACCCAACTACACGGGGCTACATGACCACGATGTCGCACAGCCTCTAATTGTTGTTGTTGTTGTTGATGATGATGATGATGATGATAATTGTTTGTTTTTAAGGGGCCTAACATTAAGGTTTTCGGCCTTAATGGTTTAGGTGAAAATGAAAAATAATAATGAAATGAACACTTTCACTACACTAACTATAACTTACAACTACCTTACGGCCTAGAAGAAGAAAAGGACAAAAATGAAGGATTGAGGGAAATGAAAGACAGGGAAATAAAAAAGGAAAAGAAGAATGGCCAGAAAGGAAATATAGCCATGAAAGGCAGATAGGAAAGGGTAAGGAGAAGAGGTTCTGCCCCAAAGAAAATGGAAAATCGGAAAAATCCGGACCCAGCTCAGGAATCTCTCAGGGTTGCTAACTCCCGAACTCATCAGCCGTAAGCCCTTGTGGGTGTAGCACTATCCAGGGTGCATCATAAGTGGTGGGGCTAAACACACCCTGCATTCTTTAGGGGCTTGAGCAGAAGTCAGGAGGGACCATGAAAAGAAAAGCAAGAGGTCTGACCCCTCGAAGTATGAGGATATCAGGAAATATGAGACAAGGTCCAATTAAAGCGGAAAAGTGAAAAACGCCCTAGGTCTTCGATACCCTAATACCGTGGGCGACAGAAGAGAACAAGAATTGGCCAAGGGAAATCGACAGGAAAGATGACAGAGAAGAGTCCGGCACAAGTAAGAGGAATCAATGCCCGTGGTCACCAACCCTCTTTCCACTAGTTGTGAGCCTCTGAGGGACCTCTACTTGAAATAACAACCAACTTATAATGTGGAACTATTTATTAAAGCGAAGATCTTATATTCGTTTGGTCTTCCCAGAAGCACAATGTCACTTTGTTAAGACCACTGGCCACTCGTAATTTGAAGACAGGTTTTGAGAGAAATGTTACATGTTTGTGAAGTGGACTAGTCTGCAAATATTTATTTTAGGGGAATTAATATTACTATGAAACAAGCAAACCTTGGACAGTTTCCAGCTAGCACTATTTACAGCAATTTTATAATATCCATGTGAGAAGATATCGATAAATACGTTTTATTATTGCACTGTAGTTGCTTATATTTTCTAGACCTATCCGTTATGCCTCATATCGTAACACTTGACGTCATGATTATGGCAAGTTTAAATTCATTAAACTGTTTTTCATTACTCTTCCCGAACAGAGACCATATTACTGGTCATTTAACTGTTTCCACCGATTCTACTGACAAGGCCATCTTCCGTGGTAAGCTTTTATAAGGTCGATTACCTTGGATCTTGCCTGCCTCAAGCTCTTGGCTATTATCAATATGTTAATCTAGAACTCCATTTCAAGCATTTTTTTGAGTGGCTGCGTGGCCCCGCGGTTATGTTCTCACCAGCTGTGCCTAAGTTTTCAGGATCGAATCCTGGCATTTTAGGGTGCAGAAATGCGAGGGAGCCGTGTCAGTAGATTTTCTGGCACGTTGAAGATCCCTTCAGGGCAAAATTCTGGCACCCTGGCGTCTCTAAAAGCCGCAGTAGTTAAAATGGACGTAAAACCAATAACATTATTATATCCAGTATTTTTACCACTATCATGTCCGGCTACGTGGCTAAATGGTTAGCGCGCTAGCCTTTGGCCTGAAGTGCCCCGGGTTCGATTCCCGCCCGAACCATCATGGATTTTAATCTCCAGGGGTTAATTCCCGTGGCCCGGGGACTGGGTGTATGTGACGTCTTCATCATCACTTCATCCTCATTACGACGCGCAGGTCGCCCACGGGCTTCAATTAGAAAGACCTGCACTCGGCCTCTCCGGAAGCCACTCGATAAAAAAAAACACTATCATAGGCTATGCTGGATTTAATTTTCATATTCAGTGCGTCAATTAGTGTACAGTGTGTAATTATACACATAGCTCATGATGATGATTATGATAATTCTTGTTTTAAGGGGCATAACATCTAGGTTATCGGCCCCTAATGAAATCAAATGGAATTGGCATGCCCTGTGGTTTGGATTCCACGTAAATCGGAGATCTCGTGGCTCATGATCACTAGATGTTTTATTTTTATTATTATTTTTATTTTTATTTTTATTTGTATTTTTATTTTAATTTTAATTTTAATTTTAATTTTTTAATTTTATTTTTTTATTTTTTATTTTTATTTTAATTTTAATTTTTTATTTTTTATTTTTTATTTTTATTTTAAATTTATTTTTACTTTAATTTATTTTTAATTTTAATTTTAATTTTTATTTTTTAATTTTAATTTTTATTTTTATTTTTATTTTAATTTTTATTTTTATTTTTATTTTTATTTTTATTTTTATTTTTATTTTTATTTTTATTTTTATTTTTATTTTTATTTTTATTTTTATTTTTATTTTTATAATCTTATTGTATGTAGGGCCGCTACTGTAAGGGAGCTCATATGCTCTAAGTGTAGCCGTGGAAATAAATCAATCAAATCAATCAATCTCCCTCTGAAGTGCTGGAATAGCTAGGGATACATTGCTCAACAGGCATGCTGCAACTCCTTGCACGACTCATGCAGATACGATACATTTACGAGTGGACAGTCGAGTCTAATCAGTATCTTCCGTGTTACTGATAAAACAGGCGTGTTCAATTATTTTTACTGCAGATTATGAGTTAAATAGTATTTTACAAAATGATAACATTTCTGTCTGTCAAAAGCTGTTATGAAAACACTATTATTCTGGTTCGTGCAACAGAATTTGAATTGGAGAATGAATCTCAGCGGAGCTTGCGCACGCGAGCACGTTTTGGCTCGTATGACGAGGGCATCAAATTTAATTTAAAGAGCACCGGGTTAAGAACACCTGACTTAGATGTTGTACCCCTTCAGACCACAATAATCACCACCACCACCACCAGACTCGATCGTCCCGCTACACATCTACAGTAGAGAGGTTGCCGACACATCAGGGGTATAGATTGTAGATTTGGTTTTCCAAAGTTCCTGTTACTGTAGGCAGCCCAACTTACATAGCTGCATGTACACAGTACACATTACCAGTGATTTTATTTGGATTTTAAAAGCAAGCTAATGCTAGTGAGACAGCACTAACTATGGAATAGAAAAAAAGCACTAGAATAGAATGGTGTCTGTGTATATCGAGTGAAGACCAATTTTGTACGGAATGCGGCATGTAGGCTATAACATCAGATTTAATTATAACCTACCGTCTCTAATAACGAAAAGGAAAGACATTTGCTCTTCTGATTGACGGGTCTAACCGATTCCCAGTTAGCAATGCTCAACTTGTAATGTCAAATATTCCATGTTCTGTTTCGCAGGTGTGTAATGAAAAACAAATCTCAATACTAGATTGAATCGGTGTCGCTTGATTTACACATTCACGGAATAACATGGATTTTGTTCTGAATTTCACGGTATACCTGGTAGCCGCTACTTATGCCAACTTAGAGAAAGTGTTACTATCTGATTCAGTGCTTATTGACGAATTAGTGATGCACTCGTGTTGCATACTACAGTAAAAGTGTATAGCATAATGGAGGATAAGCGAGAAAGGTGAACAAACCACACGAATTAGATTACGGTCTATAGAGTACTGCGGTTCTGAGAAATGGGCCGACCCTTCTTAGTCCAGGGGTTTTAAAAGTAGACACATGGTTATATTATTAGAATATTAAAATTATTCAGTTTTATAATTTTAAATGATCTTGTCGACTTCGTCGTTACGCTGGGGTCTGGCGTTACGTTACGGCGACGGGACGAAATGTACCCAGATGCACTGAGGTGTGTGACGTCATAGTACCGCTTGGTGCATTTGTTCCCCGACAATCTCTACTTTGTTAGTATAAGACAAAAAAAAACGATTATTGAATGTTAGGGTAACCTCGAGAACCTCTGGATGGATTTTGATGCGGTTTTCACCATTCTGTAAAGGTTATCTCGAGGAAAGATTCTGTAGAAAATAATTTATGTATGATCAAAGGAAGCCAAGCAGTAACGATTTCAGTGAAATAGTCGAAAACAAACTTGGCGTCCGTGCGCTTCTTAAGCTTACGCTGGGCAAACCGTTAAAAATATCAATATACTATGAGCGTAAGAATTGGTCAGCATGAAAAGTTCTACAAAAACGTCCACGAGAGCATATCTCTATCTTCAATACATCGCCCACTATAAGTGTTTTTAGACTGGATGGAAGGGAAACGTCCCCGCGCGCTCTGGTGAGCGTGACGGCATCCCGCGCGCTTGATCTTGCTTTGCCCTTGGTTTGCACTTGCCGTTCGCGAGTAATTTGAAACAAGATAAGCAAGATAAGTATTAAGCAGATAATTTTCTGCCAGTCTTTCTAGCATTTTTCAGCATTTGTAGTCTTTCAGACTGACTTTTTTTTTTCAATTTATTATCTCATAACTTTTATGATATATTTACTCCTATGTTAGGTAGATTCTATGAGAAGGCTATCTATTGTAATGGTTACCTTGTTGCGACATCCGGTAAAATTCGGCATATCATATGTTCTTACATACCGTGATTTATATATATATATATTGTAATTTATATACTAGGAGAATTATCTGCTACTAATAATGTTGTTTTGTGCAGCCCAACTAACGCGTGCTATCAGGAAGGTCGATATTTCTCTGCCTGCTTCCCGTATGGTACTGATGCACTGCAACCATACCCCGCAAACGATCTGAACACGATTATTTTTCCCTCATATTAGTCTGTAATCACGGCGAATTGGTTAGCACGCTAGGCTTTGGCCCGAAGAGTCTCGAATTCGATTCCCGGCCGGGCCATCGGGGATTTGCATCTCCTGGAGTTGACTGCCCTGGACCGGGGATTAGGTGTATGTGACGACTTCATTATCACTCCATCCTCATTAGGATACGCAGGTCGCCCACGGGCGTCAACTAGAAAGACCTGCACTCGGCCTCTCTGGAGGCCAAACGATCACAGCCCCAACCATAAGTAGGCCCTAATATTGAAATCTGAAATGTAATGTGTTTTAGTCGGTCAACACGATTGTACCAAATTGTAATGGGTGGTTCCCTAATCCTGAAATATACAGTATTTAAATTAGATTAATAAATACACTTGGATGACCAGTATCGATCGTCAAGCGATCATCGTCAGATCCTTTACACTAGGCTATTAAATCTATGCCGCCATCTTGAGGTTATGTAAACAATTGAACTAAATTGGAGCCAAAGCATTACGATGTGTATAAACATTTACTGTACCATATTTCACTGCGTTCAGACTATTAAATCGCGAGAAAAGTCTATTAAAACATTTCAAATGCGCTTGGCCGCCATGTTCGTTTTGTACTTAACAGATTTTTGAAAGTTACATGGATGAATTTGAAATAGTGCCCTTTATCTCCATATAAAATTTCATGGTGATATCAGTAATAGTTTCGGAGATACTGTACAGAATGCCGGTGAAATATTTCGCACAGCCGCTATCTAGAGGTTATGTAAACAATTGAACTAAATTATAGCCAGTGCATTACAATGTGTATAGAAATTTGCTCTGCCAAGTCTCATTGCGTTTGGATGGTTAAATCGTGAGAAAAATATATTTAAAAGTTTCAAATTCGCTTGGCCGCCATGTTCGTTTTGTAGTTAACAGGTTTCTGAAAGTCTCATAGGTGAACTTCAAGCAGTGCTTTTCATCACCGAACAAACTTTCAGGATGATATCGGTAATAGTTTCGGAGATATAGAATGCCAGTGAAATATTTTGCACAACCGTCATGTTGGATTGGTGAGACATAATAAAATTTGAAGGGCACTGTCGCGGTCAGCCAAAATGGTGCTATGACCTTTCCAAGTTTCATTGACATCGCTCCAGTCGTTTAGGAGTTATTAGGGGGGACGACACACACACAGACAAAAGGTGATCTTATAAGCCTATTTTTTTTTTCATAAATGAAAATAGGCTAAAAATGGGTTCATTATTCCGTGAGTAAAGGGGAGGAAGGTCAGTGACCTGCTGTTGCTGGGTCCTCGTGTCCTGCACTGTGCGATGGGGCGCATTGTATAATGGTTCGCCATAAATTCATTATCAAATTACTGTGTTCATTATTACCGAAGAGAAATACATAGGCTACTGTAGTACTTTAAAACGATGTTGATGATAATTATTGTCTTAAGGGGCCTAACATCTAGGTTATCGGTCCCTGATGGTTTGGGTGATCGTGAAGATGAAAATGAAATGCAAACTTAAAACTAAAACTAACTACCAACCTACATACTAGAAGAAGAAATGGAAAAGTAAAGGAGAATAAGGCAAATAAAGGACAGCAGGAAACGAAATGCCCTCAACCCTCGAAGAATGCGGATTGAGGGACTTGGAAGGAAGGAGAGCCATAAAAGGCAGATAGGAAATTGAAATAGGAGAGGGTTCTCCCCACAGGTAAGGGACTTAAGGCGGGAAATGAAGAGACTCCCTAAGCCTCGGATACCCTAACACCGTCGGTGTCGGAAGAGAACAAGAGTTGACCAAGTGAGGTCGACAGGAAAGAAGACGGAGAGGAGCCTGGCACAAGTAAGTGGAAGCAATGCCGGACTCAGCTGGGGCCGCGTGGTCGCCAACCCACGTCCCACTAGATGTTAGCCCCTGGGAGGACTTTAAAACGAGCAATGAAATATATTCTTTCATGACTTTTTAAAATTCCTTTTTATTTTCTAAAAGTATTCCCGGGCCGCAAAGACTTGGGCCGCCAGTTGGAAACGACTGATAGTTCACCATTTGCCTGGAGAGAATGTGAAAAAAAAAACATGATGGCCACTGCCAGCACCGGGATTCTAGCCCCTGATATCTGGACTTGCTGTATCTCCCCTTTGTGGTTGCGGCATGCAATTTATCCCACACGTAATTAGTGAGGTGGTTCATGTATGGAACCATCTGTAACCTTATAAACTGAACGGGATATGAAGCGGTGAAGAAGTTTTTTGTTTTATGTTTTACTTGCAAACTAACAAACAAAAAGACTTAATGGACAAGCCAAATGACCTTATGAGTCGTTCAAACGTAATTTCCTGTGTCGGCATTTGTTTTCAAAGATAATATATGTCAATATATTTTGACAACGCACGTCATACAAAATTAAGTCGATTGTTTATTCTCCAGTAATTAGTGGGGCAATGGGATCCCCAATGGGTAATTTGTCCGTCTACTGCTCCACTTCAAGATGCCCCAGGTCAGTTTTAATGACCACTTCTAATTATCTCTCTCGGTTTCAACTCGGCCAATTGAACGAATAATTCAATAACTGGGGAGTTGCATTACCCACTGAACAATTAGATGATGATCATCATCATAATCGTTGTTTTAAGGGGCCTAACATCTAGGTTTGGACGATCGTGAAAATGATGTAATGAACATTTACAACTGAAACCTACTACTAACTTGCATCTTGATGTTGTTCATTGATTGAGGAGCTTTGCGGCATCCTTGCCATGTAGTCCCGAATACTTTGGTGTGTGTGTGGTGGTGGTGGGGGGGGGGTGTGTGTGTGTGCAATTTGTCTGATAACCTGTGTTATTGTGATGGATTTTTAGTGTGTGTATTTGCAATTAAGATAAGCATTGGGATGGAGGCGGCCATGAACTTAAGTTAACAACCATCCCGGCATTTGCCTGGAGTAGAAGTGGTAAGCCATGGAAAACCACTTCCAAGATGACTGAGGTAGGAATCGCACCTACCTCTTCTCAGCTTCACTTCACGAGGCTGCGTATATCCCGTTCCAGCTCTCAGATCAGAATTAAATTTCTTGGCAGAGCTGCGAATCCAACCCTGGCCTCAGGGACGACAGCCATGGAATGCTAGTTGCTAAACCACGAGATGGTCACTAATTTAAAATCGTGATACTAATGCAATGCGTCAAAGTTAGTTAGATGATTATGATTCTATAATTATTTTTACGTTCGACAATGTCAATATGTAAATATTATATGTCAGAAGACTGTTTCATAATGGGGGTCATTAAAGTACTACTTTTCATTATAACACAGTTTTTCCAACCAATCAGAGCTCAATATTTTCATTCATTGACCAATTAGGTAAGGATAGCTTCAGACATGCACACAAAATCCAACATGACGGACATGAATTACATGATTTGAAAGTTGACAATGTAGCCTATATTGGATCAACCATTGTAGTTACAATGCTTAAACAAACTGGGTAATATTGCAAAAGCACTGTAACTTAATATGCGCAACTCCAATTTCTACACATTCGTGAGATTTCGCCGACAGTTTTAGTGAATGCTGTTGTTGACATAAACACACCAGAACGTCATGGAGGAAGCATGCATATGACATTACTTCCACGGAAATTATAATCCAGCTCTCTGTTCAGTAAATGGATATGTTATGCGAAACGTTTCCGCCAGATGTCATAACTGTTCTATTTGGGACTCAATATTGATTTGTCTTCCGTTGACATTCTATACGCATCGAATTTGAAGAATAACTAGTTGATAATACGATACATTTTAATTTTAAAGCGTTTGTAACAACCTATTTTGTGTTATTTGACCAAAATAACAAAATGATCCAACATAGTACCTGTGCGCTATCTGTTGGATCTACTTCAGGATAAACAATGTTTCAAAGCTTTGGGGATCATTATTGGGTAGAGATCAAATGCTGAGCCCACACAATTCCCAAGAAGAAGAATTCAACCGACAGAATCTCGACAGATATTTATGATGATGATGATGATGATAATTGTTGTTTTAAGGGGCCTAACATCCAGGTTATCGGCCCCTAATGGTTTGGGTGGTCGTGAAGATGATAAAGAAATGTAAACTATAACTAAAACTAACTACTAACTTATATACTAGAAGAAGAAATGGAAAACAAAAGGAGCATAAGGCAAATAAAGGACAGGAGGAAAAGAAATGCCCTCAACCCTCGAAGAATGCGGACAGAGGGACTTGGAAGGAAGGAGAGCCATGAAAGGCAGATAGGAAAGTGAAAGAGGGGAGGGTCCGCCCCAGAGGTAATGGATAAAAGGGGGAAAACCGGACCCAGCTCAGGAATCCCTTGGGGTCGCCAACTCCCCGAACTCACCAGCCGTGAGACCCTGAGGGTGTAGCAATATCTAGGGTGCACCAGAAGTGGTGGGGCTACATACACCTTGCCTCCTTGAGGGCCTTGAGCACAAGGCAGGAGATAACATGAAAAGAAAAAGAAGGCTGACCCCTCGCAGAAGGAAGGTATCAGAAAAGATGAGACAAGGGCCAATTAAGGCGGGTAAGGAAGAGACTCCCTAGGCCTCGGATACCCTAATACCGTCGGGGTTGGAAGAGAGCAAGAGTTGACCAAGTGAGGTCGACAGGAAAGAAGACAGAGAGGAGCCCGGCACAAGTAAGTGGAAGAAATGCCTGACCCAGCTGGGCCCCGGTGGTCGCCAAACCACGTCCCACTAGATGTGAGCCCCTGGAGGGAGATATTTATGAATATTTATGTTAGAACATATACAGTAGTAAAGTTATAATTATCATCGAACATAAATAGTCGTATGGAACTCGCCTATAATGGTAATTAATACACTCGTATAGAAGTTTTATAAACATACTCGTGTCTTAATTTTTGCCATTATAGGCTCGTTGCATAATGTACTAATATTAAATTGCTAATAAGGGGCAGATGACCTAGCCCCCTAAAAGTACAATAACTAACTAACTAAATTACTGATATAAACAATGCAGAGATAATTCGGCAGATATCAGCTACACCCACAATAAAATGTTAAATACATACTGAATACTCTTCTCGCCAGCTGCTATAGAAAACCTTGAGCATGTCGAAAGCCCGGATGTACTGTACTTTAACTGCAGTCATTGTGTTACAAACTCACCCACTTAGGAACTTCTATTACACATTAATTTGACACAACGAGAAATAGCATTCAGTATGCATTTCTCCGACTTCAGTGCGTAGAAATGAAATATTTCTATACAGAGTTTAACAAATTGGCTAGGCACCGTATATTTGATACGACCAATATTGCATTTCTCGGTAAGAGGAAGCACAGGAGTTTGTTTCAATACTGATGATCATCCGTGAGTTATGAACAGTTACACAGGACCATTATCCGCATGATCATGGATTAGGCAAGGTTATACTCAGGTCCAGTGAGTTCAAGGTCAATGCAAGAAATAAAATGCGAACCGTTACGATAAGGTACCGGATTATGAACGGCACACTGAGCAAATCTACTGAGAGCGTTACATCTCTTACGGTGTATTCGTCACGTAAATATATTAACCTATTTGCTGTTCGCTGATATGTTTATTTAGCCGTGCATTCAAGAACATGTATTGAACCATGTGCCCTGGTGGTGGTGACTGCTGTCTGAAGGGATGGAACAAAGACCTTATCTGCTGTTCGTAACACAATAATTACACAAACATAAGATTTTCAAAATTTGAAGGTAAAAAAAGGAAGTACTGTACAGTACATAAGTAGACCCAATATAAATATGTAAACATAAAACAAACAAGTAGGTTTGTAAAGAATAAACAAATAAATAAATAAACAAATAATTAATTCATTCATTCATTCATTAAAAAGAAACAATTAAACAAACAAGCAAACAAATAAATAATAATTATAATAATAATATCGTATGGCCTCGGGTGCTGGGTGCAAGCTTTGTTAATTGACACCCAGAGGGTAGCTTGCATGTCGAATTTCGTCGTTCCTTTTGACGATATGAAAGTCAAGGAGGTTAGATATCTAAGCTCATTGGCACTATAGCGCTTTCTAGTAGAGAATGGAGGAACTTTGTGTTGGCGGAAAATCCCGAGATTAATTTTGCCACTATGAACATGGCCTACTGAATTCAAATGGGTTATTTAACATGCCAACAACGTATGACATCCATGTCGTGATTTTTGTCGCCTTTCAAAAATCACTTACCACGGCCAGGAGCAAACTTGCAAGCTTGGGGTTGGTAGCCCGACACGTTAACCACTCACCCACCGTGGCAAGCTAACAAATAAATGAATTTTTGAATGAATGAATGAATGAATGAATGAATGAACCAATTAATCGATGAATTAATTAATACACAAACAAATAAATTAACAGACCTTTTGAAAATGGTACACCATTCCATGTTGGTACTAGAGAACAGTGATCATTTTTTTGTCCTGTACTGTACTGGTACGTACTATTTGTTAAGCCAATGAAGATTTTTTCTACACCATCCTCCTCCCCCTCCTCCCATAAAATGCGAGTAATGACCTCAAAAATGCTGGTTGTTTGGTTGGTTCCTCAGTTTAGGGGCTGCGACAACGCGGTCATGTAGCCCCGTGTACTTTGGGTGTGTGTAGAATCTGTCTGATAACCGGTGTCAATTGTGATGACTGTATTAGTGTGTGTTATTTGCTTTCAATTCAAGTGAGGACTGCAGACATTGAATTTTTTCAAGTAGTTCCTACTTTTGCCGCCAAACACCACCGTCAACGACTACTAGTTCAGAACTTTATTACCGCAGTCGGTTCCCGGCGACGAACGTCGGAACCTAAGAGCGTTTGTCGAATGTTTAACCAATATATAATTTAGCTTCACACAGGTGTGGAAGGTTCTTTAACATGCCATACATCTATGACATGGGACCGCCGGCTTTAATTCCCCTCCGAAGGAAGGCATACTGAAGGATTTTTTAACGTTTTTAAAAAATCCGACGGTTTCGACCGGGTTTGAACCCGCGATCTTGGGCATAGAAGCTCAGCATGCTACCGACTACGCCACCGATGCCGCTCCTCAAGAATTCTCCGTATACCAATGTTACACTTAGTGGCCAAATGTCATTAGAAGGCACAGAATATGTTAATAATGAGTTGCTCCTCCGCAAGCCCTCAAAACGGCAGCAATACGGCGAGGCATCGACTCGACAAGAAATGGGTTCCTGACTCTGGGCAGTGATCTGACTCAGTAGCCATTCGATCGCCCTCTATGGTTCTGCTGAGGTGACGTGATGTCCATTCATTAATCACCTGTGGTCGTCCCGTGGGGCGGTTTACGCGAATGGTAACAGTCATTATATCTGCGATATTTAAGATCCACCCTCGAAACTGTTGTCCTCGTAAACCCGAATTCGCGTGTAATCTCCGAAATGCTATGACCATTTGCCGTGCGCCAATGATCATCCCACGTTCAAAGTCGGCTAACTCGAGACGTGTTGCCATCTTCACTACACTCGTGTCTGTGACAGACTGCTCTGCTCCGCTCAGGAGTGATACACGACACATTTTCTCAAGGGACAACCCTTCCTGTGACTTTTGGACACTCTGTGTATTTTGCCATCATCGGGAATGAGACGAGAATGTTTGGAGCCTAAAAGTATAAATTGCTATTATTTGGCCATTCCACACTTCCCACAGTTCCCTGAAATCATATGAAACAGTCCAATGAACTGAACTCAGTAATCGATCGGGATGCTTTGTTGCTTTCGAAATAATTCCATTTATACCACATTAACTGGCATAAAAGCTTGCCACGGTGGGTGAGTGGATAGCGTGTCGGTCTACTAACCCCAAGATTGCAGGTTCACTCCTGGCCGTGGTAAGTGATTTTTGAAAGGCGGCAAAAATACGACACGCATGTCATACGATGTTGGCATGTCAAAGAACCCATTTGAATTCAGTAGGCCGAGTTCATAATGGCAAAATTAATATCGGGAGTTTCCGCCAACACAAAATTCCTCATTTCTCTACTAGAAACCGCTATAGTGTTCAAGGAGCTTAGATATCTAACCTCCTTGACTTTCATAGTGATTCAAGGAACAACGAAATTCGACATGCAAGCTACCCTCTGGGTGTCAAATTACAAAGCTTGCACCCGGCCTCCGAGGCCATACGATATTATTATTATTATTATTAATATTATTATTATTATTATTATTATTATTATTATTATTATTATTATTATTATTATTATTATTATTATTATTATAACTGGCATAAATCTAAATAAGTATAAATTATAAAAAAAAAAATTCATTTTTCAGATTTTGTAATTAATATCATCTTCTTATTTCGTTTGGGGCTTACAACATCGTGGTCATCAGCTCCGTTTTGCTTAGCTGTGTGTGTGAATATACAGTAGCAGCCTGGCTCATAACATGTGTTCTCGTCGTGTCTCTATTACTGTGTTAACTTTCAATCGGGACTAGGATTGGGAATGAGGCAGCCGAGGTCGTAAATTTTGACATTTGCCTGTAATGTTGTTTGAGTCCCCAGTCTTTTGACTGGTTTGATGCAGCCCTCCATGCCTCCCTGTCCTGAGCTAATCGTTTCATCTCTACATAGCTACCACACCCTACATCCGTGGCAATCTGTTTAACATACTGTAACCTTGGTCTACCCCTACAGTTCTTGTCCTCAACCCTTCCTTCCATAACTAAGCTTGCTATTCCTGGGTGTCTTAGTATGTGTCCTACCAACCTATCTCTTCTCTTCATTAGCAGTCGCCAGAAACATCTCTCCTCTCCCACTCGTCTTAATACCTCTTCGTTTGTAACCCTATCTACCCATCTGATCTTCATAATTCTCCTGTAACACCACATTTCTAAAGCTTCAATTCTTTCTCTTCAATAGAGTGCCACGCTCCAGAGAAAGGTTTTCAAAAATGTCTTCCTAATACCTAAATCTATATTCGATGTCAACAGATTCCTTTTCTGTAGAAATGCTTTCCTTGCCTGAGCCAACCTACTTTTTATATCCTCTTTGCTTCGTCCATCACTGGTTATTTTGCTTTCTAAGTAACAGAAGTCTCCTACTTCCTTTAGTTTTTCCTCTGCCAATTTAATGTCCATAGAGGTTTCTGATTTATTGCGACTGCATTCCAATATTTTTGTTTTACATTTATTAATTTTCATCGTGAATTCCCTCCTCAAGACGGAGTCCACACCACTCAAAAACTCACTCAAATCCTCTGGCGTGTCGGCCAAGATGACGATATCATCAGCAAATCTCAAAGTTGAAATTTTTTCTCCTTGAATCTTCACTCCCACTTTAAATTTCTCTCTAATTTCCTTCATTGCTTGTTCAATGTAAAGATTGAAAAGTATGGGTGATAAGTTGCAGCCTTGCCAGTAATAGAAGTGATAATTAGACCCTCTCAAGACTGAGCGGACTCCATTTCAGCTTATGGTTCAGAATTATGTATCTTGTCAGATCCAGGAATCGAACCAGATACCTTTGGGACATAAATATGAATTCTTACAGATAGTGGCTGTGGAGTATCCCAAGTGTAGGCGTACTACGCAGCCAAACTCCAGCAGCTTGTTGCAATGTAATGGAAATACTGTAGTAGTACCAGCTCAGCGCCTGCGGGATAGGCCAACATTCTAACCCAAGCGGAAATACCAGAATGCTGGGAAAGAATGCTACATCAACTGGTCATAGCTTCAATGTCTGCTTCAGGAAATAACTTCCCAATTAACTTCTGTATATTTTCTCACCTTTTGGAACGGACTTTTACACATCTGTTTCATTACTTGAAAACGCTTCCTGTCCCACCTTAGTGCTTAAAGCATGTAATTTGTAGGTACTTCAACTACTAAACACATAGCCGTTACTGTCACTGTAGAAATACTAAAATACTAAGAACAGCGTCACTCTTTAAACCTGGTTGCTCTTATAAATAACATATAAGTATTTACGACGAAGCAGGTGTGCTTGAAGCGAAATACACAAATCACTACATTGCTGTAGACATACACATTTAAGTTTACATAGGACATCTTGAGCTAATAATAATAATAATAATAATAATAATCAGAAGAATCATTAGTGGGATCATGGTAACCAATTACAAGAATGGTATCCACCAAAATAGATCCAACAAGGAGGTCTATAGTAAAATAGAGAAGCTTACAGACACATTCCGGGCACGACATTATGGCCACCTAAGAGGAATGGACGGCAACAGATTGACGAAGAATATCTTCCATTCTTTTTATTCCAACCACAAAACCACGATGCCCTGGTTTAGGAACACCAAAGAAGGCCTCAAAATGTTCCAAATCATAATAATAATAATAATAATAATAATAATAATAATAATAATAATAAAAGGCCGGATCTGGTGATTGTAAACAAGAAAACCAAGCAAACTGCATTGATTGATGTTGCGATTCCTAACAAAAAGAATCTCCAGTCAAAACACATTGAAAAGATCATTGTCTCGAGTACAGGCGTGATCCCAAGTACCTTGCTCCAAGGCCTTAAAGAAATGGATCTGGATACTCGGCTGTACAAACTAATGCAGAAGGCAGTAGTTCTATTAACAACCAGAATCATTCGTAAGTTCATGGGTAGCGAAATTCCAGCTTAGATGTTGCTGTTTCCGTAACTATACTTTGGTTCACTGAAGCCCGTATAGTTATGTTGTAATGTACCAGACATGTGTTATATGTTCTGTATAAACCTAAAATAATAATAATATGGCAGACAGGACCACATACAGAGAAAAACTTAGACAACAGAAGTTTGAGAAAACTCCCAAAGAGAGACAACCAGGAAAGAAGTGGACGGAGGAGAGAAAGAGGAAGCATAGTGTATAGGCCCTATATGAGAGGTTTTTGGGAAAAAGAAGAAAGGGCCAGAATAAAACAAGAAAATTGAATGTGTTGTAACGCTTTTCTTATGGGGAATTAACGAATAAATAATAATAATAATGTACCTAGAACCATTAATATCATCCATAAGAAAGTGATTGCTCTTCTACGGGCACATCTTCTTTATGTCAGATGACCGACTGACTAAGAAAATCTGGAATTTCACAAAGCGAAAGGCAACCAAATGGAGATGGTTCCAAGAATGTGAGAAAGACCTGATGTAAATTGGTATTCCTGAAAGGAAAATCCACGGCAGATTTGAATTTCGAGAAATTATTAAAAATTACCAGGATTTCAAAGTGAAGTCTGAGCCGAGCAGATGGAGAGAGCCTCATCCATAAGTACGAAAGAAGATTGATTGTTAACATGAAGTCTTAGTTAGAGGCTCAATTCAAATGTTTAAATAATATAACAAAACTGTAAAGTTACAGATAAAACGTCGCTTATAATTGGTGTGGCATTGGAGACGCAGAGCTGCCGGATAAGGAAGTACCAAGGAAAAGCAAAGATATAATGTATAAAGTGTACTATGTACCCATATTGACTTATGCAGTTGGGACTTGGACCTTGACAAGGAGGCAAGACAGTAGAATTCAAGCCAGTGAAATGAAATTCCTAAAAAGTATGATAGGAAAGACAAGAAAAGACAGAGTGAGAAATGAAGATGTCAGGACGGAAGTTGGGATGAGAAAACTAAATGAGAGAATTGAGAAGAATACACTAAGGTGGTTTGGACATGTAAAGAGAAAAATAGAATACCAAGACAGATGCTGGAGGTAAAGAGCAAGGATAAGATAGCAAGAGGAAGACCTAGAACAAGGTGGATTGATTCAGTGAAGAACAGCATAAGAACAACAAGTAGTTCCGTGAAGAACTATACAGCCTATTTTCATATATCCTGCTAATGTTAATTGCCTCTATCAACATACAAAATTTCAGTTTAATTGCTGTAACAGATTCGTAAATATTGAGAACCATCTAAATATTTAGATGGTCGCCAGGTTGGATTTTTAATTTTGTACTATTACATTAAGATTATTGTGTACGTGTGGTATTCAAACTTCAATCGCATGATTAGAACACAAGAAGTAAAAACGAGATTTTAAAATTAAGCACAGCAGCAGCCATCTTGTGATTATGCAAACAATTGAAATAAATTAGATGCCAGTGGATCAACAATTGTATAAGCATTTAACGTGCAACGTTTCACGGCACTCGGATACTTAATTCGCGAGAAACGTCCATTTAAATATTTATACTTCGCGTCGCCGCCATGTTGGATTTGTGCTCACCAGGTTACTGAAAGTCCTTTAGGTGAACATATGTTCATAGTCTCTATGAACATAAAAAATTCAGTTTGGTTGCTGTAAAAGATTCATAGATATTGAGAACTGTCTAAATATTTCGGAAGCTCGCCATTTAGGATTGTTATATGTATAGGCCATGGAGTTATGTACCATTCAAGGACAATTATTGCCTAGGTTCATTATTCAAACTTTCACCTCGATCGCATGATTACGACCCAAGAAATAAAAACTTAATTTTAAAATTTCGCACAACCGCCATCTTGAGGTTATGTAAACAATTGAATTAAATTAGATGGCAGTGCATTACAATCTGCAAAATCATTTACTGTACCTCATTTCACGGCGCTCAGAGAGTTAAATCACGAGAAAAGTCTATTAAAACATTTCAAATTCGCTTGGTCGCCATGTTCGTTTTGTACTTTACAGGTTTATGAAATATACATAGGTAAACTTGTATCTGTTTGTATCTGTACCCTTTATCACCGTACAAAATTGCAGGGTGATATCTGTAATCGTTTCGGAGATATAGAATGTCAGTGAAATATTTCGCACAGCCGCCATTTTGAGGTTATGTAAACAATTGAACTAAATTAGACCCCAGTGCATTACAATGTGTATAAACATTTGCTGTACCAAGTTTCATTACGTTTGGATAGTAAAATCGCGAGAAAAGTCTATTTAAAGTCTCAAATTCGCTTGACCGCCATGTTAGTTTTGTAGTCACCAGGTTTTTGAAAGTCTCATAGGTGAACTTCTAGTAGTGCCCTTTATCACCGTACACAATTTCAGGGCGATATCGGTAATAGCTTCGGAGATATTGAATGCTAGTGAAATATTTCGCACAGCCGCCATGTTGGATTGGTGAGACGTAACAAAATTAGAAGGGCACGGTCGAGGTCGCCGGGAACAGTGCTATGAACTTACCGAGTTTCATTGAAATTGCTCCAGCCGTTTAGATTTTATTAGGGACACACACACACACACCTCACACACACACACACACACACACACGCACACACACACACGGACAAAAGGTGATCTCATGAGCCTATTTTTTCAAAATTGAAAATAGGCTAATAAATTTGGACTGGGACAAGATCGTGAGAGAGAAATGGTGGAAAGAAAGAGAAAGGTGGAGTAGTGCCATAAATACCCCGACCCGGCAGGAGCTGGATAAGAGGAAATGATGATGATGATGATGATGATGATGATGATGATGATGATGATGATGATGATGATGAGCTGCCGGAATTTTTCGTAGCGGGGTGTGCAAATAATTAGACTGGACGCCAGTTTCCCAAAATAACATTTATACTTAATGCATTAAATATGTTTATAAGGTGGTGAAATTACTTCCAATGTTTAACCAAGAGTCTAAATTATATTTTCTTATAAGAAACTAAAAGTAAAATTATTTTTTAGAATTTATATTAGCACAGGAGTATTGCTACTGCAAAATGCTACACGTTTTGCTTTGATTACTTCACTCTTCTTTTCGTTTGGATTTAGAGCAGAGGGTTTTGGGATCACTATACTGATGATCCACTCTTGAACTATTCATAGATTCATGAACTATGGATTGAAATCACGTGACTTCGAGGATATACTCCAAAGTCAATGAAAAAATAGAAAACCGGCCAAACTCAGGTATCCCTCGGAATACCCAATTCTGAAAGTTTGCAGACACAATTCCTTATGGGAAAATGTGTAAGTCAATCTATATATATAAAGCACAAAGTTTGTCTGTCTGTCTGTCTGTCTGTCTGTTATGTATACAAATCTACACCGTTTCACCGATCTGAACCAAAATTTGTATACTTACCCTTTGGAACCCTGCGGGTAACCCCGTCAACATTAAATTTCGGACAGACCACCCCATGCCCTGCATTTAGGCCCTTTTGCACAAATCTACACCGTTTCACCGATCTGAACCAAAAGTTGTATATTTAACCTTCGGCACCCTGCGAGTAACACTGTCCACTTGAAATTTCGGACAGACCACCCCATTCCCTGCATTTAGGCCCTTTGGTCCAAATCCACACCGTTTCACCGATCTCAACCAAAATTTGTATATTTACCCTTTGGAACCCTGCGAGTACCACTGACCACTTAAAATTTCGGACAGACCACCCCATTCCCTGCATTTAGGCCCTTTGGTCCAAATCTACACCGTTTCACCGATCAGAACCAAAATTCGTATTCTTACCCTTTGGTGCCCTGCGAGTAACACTGTCTGCTTGAAATTGCGGACAGACCACTCCATTCCCTGCATTTAGGCCCTTTGGCCCAAATCTATACCGTTTCACCGATCTCAACCAAAATTTTTATATTTACCCTATGGAACACTGCGACTAACACTGTCTGCTTGAAATTTCGGACAGACCACGTCATTCCCTGCATTTAGGCCCTTTTTGCACAAATCTACACTGTTTCACCGATCTGAACCAAAATGTGTATACTTACCCTTTGGAACCCTGCGAGTAACACTGTCTGCTTGAAATTGCGGACAGACCACTCCATTCCCTGCATTTAGGCCCTTTGGCCCAAATCTACACCGTTCCACCGATCTCAACCAAAATTTGTATATTTACCCTTTGGAACACTGCGACTAACACTGTCTGCTTGAAATTGCGGAGAGGCTACTCCATCCCATGCATTTAGGCCCTTTGGCACAAATCTACACCGTTTCACCGATCTGAACCAAACTTTGTATACTTACCCTTTGGAACCCTGCGAGTAACACTGTCCACTTAAAATTTCGGACAGACCACCCCATTCCCTGCATTTAGGCACTTTGGCACAAATCTACACCGTTTCACCGATCAGAACCAATATTCGTAAACTTACCCTTTGGTACCCAGCGAGTAACACTGTCTGCTTGAAATTGCGGACAAACCACTCCATTCCCTGCATTTAGGCCCTTTGTCCCAAATCTACACCGTTTCACCGATCTCAACCAAAATTTGTATATTTACCCTTTGGAACACTGCGACTAACACTGTCTGCTTGAAATTGCGGCGAGGCCACTCCATCCCTTGCATTTAGGCTGTTTGGCACAAATCTACACCGTTTCACCGATCTGACCCCAATTTTATATACTTACCCGTAGAACCCGACAAGTAACACTGTTCACTTTAAATTTTGGACAGACCACACTATTCCCTGCTTTTTGGCCCTTTGGCAGAAAACTACACCGTTTCACCGATCTCAACCAGATTTTACATAATTACCCTTTGGAACTCGACGAGTAACACTGTCCACTCGAAATTTCGGACAGACCACTCCATTCCACGCATTTAGGCCCTTTGGCACAAATCTACATCGTTCACCGATCGAAAACAAAATGTGTATACTTACCCTTTGGAACCCGATGAGTAACACTTTAAAATTTGGACAGGCCACTCCATTCCCTGCATTTTGGCCCTTGGCACAAAACTACACCGTTTCACCGATCTCAACCAGATTTTACATAATTACCGTTTGGAATTCGACGAGTAACACTGTCCACTCGAAATTTCGGACAGACCACTCCATTTCTCGCATTAAGGCCCTTTGGTACAAATCTACATCGTTCACCGATCGAAAACAAAGTGTGTATACTTACCCTTTGGAACCCGATGCGTAACACTGTCCACTTGAAATTTCTGACATACCACTCCATTCCCTGCATGTAGCTCAGGAATTCCTCGGGGTTGCCAGCTTCCTAACTCACCAGTCATGAGCCCTTGAGGGTGTACCAGAAGTGGTGGGTCTACACATACCCTGCCTCTTTGAGGGCCTTGAGCAGAAGACAGGAGATATTATGAAAAGGAAAAGAAGGCAGACCCCTCGAAGAATGAGGGTATCAGGAAAGATGAGACAAAGCCAATTAAGGCGGGAAATTGAAAGACTCCCTAGCCCTCGGATACCCTAATACAGTCTGGGTCGGAAGAGAACAAGAGTTGACCAAGGGAGGCCGACAGGAAAGAGAACTGAAATGAGCCCAGCACCAGGAAGTAGAAGCGATGCCAGACTCAGCTGGGGTTCCGTGGTCGCCAACCCACGTCCCACAAGTTGTGAGACCCTGGGGGGAGGGTCAGTTGTGAGAATAGCTTGCTGATTCATCGTGAGGTACTTTCCAGAGCCCGCCGTGTTATCTCCTGCTGTCTATGCTGATGCCAGCACAGGGCCGTTGCGAAACAGTGAGTGATTCCCGGTCAATCTGTATAGGACGGGGAACCCCGAACGTGTGTCATCATATTTCGTCATCGTCTGCGATCATCTCAGGTTCGTGCAGCTTGGACCTATATTCTTTGTCTTTGCCGAGCAGTACGCTCTTTCACTAGACGCATCCAGTACAGGCCTAAGCCAGAAAATAAGGTTGAGACTTTGGAAGACATCGAAGCTAGACACCTGAATTACCTATATAAGTTTTAAAATAACACCATGTTCGTTTAGTAGTCATTTTTTCATTACCTTATTATTATCATAAGTGCAAATGACCTAGATGTTACGCGCATCATACCAATAATCACCGCGGCATAAAGTCTTTCTCGACTGTGATTTTTAAAATATTTATTTTTGGTTGGTTGGTTCTTAAGTATAGGGGCTGCGACAACGCGGTCATGTAGCCCCGTGTACTTTGGGTGTGTGTAGAATCTGTCTGATAACCGGTGTTAATTGTGATGACTGTATTAGTGTGTGTTATCTGTTTTTTAATTTAAGTACAAACTGCAACTTAGAATTCTTCAAATAGTTCGTACTTTTGCCGCCAAGCGCCACCGTCAACGACTACTAGGCCAAGTTCGGAACTTAGCTACTAGACGCCACTGCAGTCGGCTCTTGGCAACGGACGTAGACATCTATGAGCGTTGTTTACCTATCCAATTTAGCTTCACACAGGTGTAATTAGTGGAAGGTTCAATAACATGCCATAAATCTGACATGGGACCGCCGGCTTTACTTCCCCTCCGAAGAAAGGCATACTGACGGATTTTTAACGCTCTTAAAATATCCGACGGCTTCGGCCGGGTTTGAACCCGCTATCTTGGGCATAGAAGCTCAGCATGCTACCAAATACGCCACCGAAGCCGCCATATAGTTATTTTTATTACAGTACATTGTGTACATTATACGTTGAAGTGTCAATTCAATATCGGTAGTAGTTTCCCTTATCATCCTCATCATAAGAGCAAATGACCTACAGTAGATGTTACGCCCATTACACCATTAATCACCACACACAACAAGTCTTTCTCGCCTGTGAATTTTGAAATATGTATTTCAATTACGGTAGTTTGTAAGTTTGACGTGTCAATTCAACAGTAGTTTTTATTATCATCCTTATCAAAAGGGCAAATGACCTAGATATTACTCCCTCATTGTCTTTGGGGGCAAATGACTTAGATTTTAAGTCCATTATATTTGTAAGGAGACCTTAAAACATTATCATCATTCCACCGGGCGAAGCCGGGTACTACTGCTAGTAAGGAATAAAACATTACTAAGTAAGGTTACAAAATATGCTATCAGATGGTCAATAAAATGATTATGTATAAGGAATTGTGATTGATTTTAATTATTTATTTGATTCTTATAATTTGCACACATCTGTACTGTGCCAGTAAATAATCTACACGAGGTTTGCTCAATTAAGCAACCTCAAATGCCAACCGACTGCGAAGGAGCTTATCTTTTCATCTCTGAATAGCTACCACACGTTACATCCGAGGCAATCTGTTTAACATATTCTAACCTTGGTCTACTTCTCGACGCTTTCTTCCACAACTAAGTTTGCTATTTCTGAGTGTCTTAGTACAGTATGTGTCCTACAATCTTATCTCTTCTCTTCATTAGCAATCATCAGAAACATCTCTCCTATCCCACTCGTCTCGGACCTCCAAAATCAAAATACTGTAAAAAAATATTGGTTTGGTAAAGTTTTGTAGAGCTATTTGTCTTGCATATTTGAATTTTATGATTCTCGCTTGACGAGCGAAACATGTCATCCCCCAATCATCTTCATCTTGATATTCATCTTCTTCTTTATCACCTTCTTCTTCATCTTCATCTTGTTCTATTCTTCTTCTTCATCTTCTTCTATTCTTCGTCTTCTTCTTCTTCTATTATTCTTCTATTCTTCGTCTTCCTATTCTTCTTCTTCGTCTTCCAATAATTGGAATGATTTTTGTGTTGACAATATTAACTATAAATAAGACAACACTGAAACATTGCTTCCAAGCTATCTTCCATGAATTTCTCCTAAATATAAGAACGTGATGTCAAAATATCCATTAATATTCCATGAAGTGAAATTGGTAATTTATCTGTGATGGAGAAATCTACAGAAAACCTGTATGCATCCATTTAATTAGCATTCATGCGCAGCTGTAACTGCGACTCTCCAACGACATTCGCAACGATTCTCGGTTTAACGAAGCTAACAGAGTTGTGTCACCGTGCAATTTGCTAGGCTTGGGGCAAACCTTAAGTGGGATCTACCGTTTGTTTAAACATAGGCATCAGCAAACACAACATTTTATATTAGGAGGCGAATGAGAGTCTATAAAGTGAGACCCATTGTCACCACGTTCAGACAAGTACAATTTGATTTGATCATTTAACCCCGTGTATGTGGGTGTGGGTGAAATTTTTGTCTGATAACCTGTGTAACTGTGATGGATGTATTAGTGAGTTTTTGCGTATGGCTTTTAGTGCCGGGAGTGTCCGAGGACATGTTTGGCTCGCCAGAGGCTGTAGCTGGTTCAAGCGGACACCCATGGGGTGAGCTACAAGTTCCGTTCAATTTCAAGTAGTCCCAACGTTCGCTGACAGATATCATTGACACATAGTGGTGAACGTTGGAACTTTGATAGAGCGTTTTAACGAAATCTAACCTAGAAATTTAGCTTCACACAAGTTTAATCTGTAGAAGGATCGTTTACATGCCATAAATCTATGACATGGGACCGCCGGGTTTACTTCCCCTCCGAAGGAAGGCATACTGAAGGATGTTAAAGCTCTTAAAAAATCCGACGACTTCGGCCAGGTTTGAACCCGCGGTCTGGGACACAGAAGTTCAGCATGCTACCAACTACGCCACCGAAGCCGCTTATTAGTGAGTATATTTGTAATTCAGGTGAGGATTATGAAGGAGGCAGCCGTAGCCTTAAGGTAGGAACCATTTCGGTATTCGCCTGGAGTAGAAATGGGGGAAACGACGGAAAACCACTTCCAAGATGGCTGAGGTGGGAATGGAACTCACCGTTTCTCAATTTTTGCCTCACGAGGTTGAATATTCCCCGTTCTATCCCTCTTGGCAGAACCTGGAATTGAACACGGACTTGGGAGACAGTCAACAATGCTAGCCGATACACCTTGAGATGGTCGTTTGTATTTCCTGGATGGACTTTCTGTGGACTAGCTTCATGTCCTCACAGTTTTATGTAGATGTAGGGTAAATTGTTTTTAAGGGGTGCGTTATGATTGGGTTCATAACAATACGTTCTGTTTGGCGGCCCGGATTGCTGGTACCCAACTGGCGACCTCTCGCTGAAACACCCTATATAATTGGCCATTGTACACCTCATCTGATATAAACACAAAGCTTTGGTCGAAAATTCAAAATGTTCAAACAGAAAGCTTAATTTATTTAGTCTGTTCTTATCCTTCAACACCTTACAAGTTAAGGACACCTTGTAGAATTCACCTTGGAACTGAGCACAATATTACAATAAACTTTGAGGCCATCTCACTTCTATACCATTAATTTCAAAGTATTGAAACTTCACACATGCATGTAGTGATATTTTCTCAACCTGAGGAAAGAATATTGGTATGATTCAAATGACCAGTTTATATAAAATGAATTTTAAATACGACATGGAACAGAAAATAGCAGACAGAGTGCAACTAAACCGCCCACATATGTTTCATAGTCTTAGATTTACACAGAGTAGGTGAAAGATGTTATTCATTATCCCCTTATCATTGTGTCCAATAATAATGTTTCATATTAATAAAAACGATGGAAATACTAAATACATGATATGCTGGATATTTGAGTAATATTGATGTAGCAAGAAATCTGGACTTGGTAAGACATGCTACGTGCTGGTTGGAAATGACCAATAGTTTCACAACCAATGTTATTCTTGGATTTCTGAGAAAATCAGACATGACGCTGTGGCGTACGTGACCATAAAAGGCCAAAATGCTGCGTACAAGGAAGGAGTGAGAGAGAGGAGAATAGTCGTGACGTCAAAATAAGGGCGGGATTTGTAAGGTCAGAGCTCCAACGCCAACTTATCTGACCAATAAGAAAACATGACGCCAGAACATAGCGTCAGTGTGTTTTGCGCGGCAATCGGATATAAAAAGATCTAGCGATCGGTTTGCTTGTTCGACGGCAGATTCGCGACCTGTGAGAAAATACAAGATTTTTGAGAGGTCACACATAATTATAGGCCCATTACTTAAAATATTGAGGAGCTGTTTTTCTCCCACCATTGAAACTTTAGGCTTTCTGTATATATACAAATGTCTGAGATGAACCGGGACACTCCTAATTATTCTTCGACAGTCATTTTAAGACGTCCGTAAGACGATATGGTTTTAAAATTATAGTTGTGTGTCGGCAACGAAGTTGGAAATTTTCATAAATTGTGAGATGGCAATTAGCCATAGAATAGGGAAAGTCGACGATTCTGCATAGGACGATCTGAGGAAATAAAATACTTAGAACGCAGATAGAACAGTTTAAAAACTTTGATTTAATTGTGTTTTAACAGCAGCAAAATGTCGACCATGGAGAGAAGACAGCAAGCTTCATCCTCCATTACCATCAGTGTTATGGGCTAACGGCCTAATGATGGGAATTGACGAGGCGGGAGGCCTCTGGAAAGCAGTTTAAGTGATGAGTATTAAAAAATTGATTTATTGATTTTGGACGAGGGGAATCGCGAGAGATGTGTGGAACTTTGTATAGATTTTATTTGTGTGGTTTAATTTAAATTTCAGGGTTTGATTTCTTAACTGACATGCGTATAGTAATTTTTGGCATTGCGTGACAATTATGTTGTACAGTAAATTTTGTAATTTAAATGTTTTCCTTATGTATACGTAATTCTTATTGCGAAACGGCCGCATCGATTAACGTATCTATAAAAAGTGTAGCCATGAATGAGAACCTAGGAACGACAATGATAAATGGACTGATTTAATGATATGTTAAACTAATTATTACGTGGGGGGAATATTTGCATTTTGTTGCTTTGATAACTCGGGCTAGGACTGATCCTGTTATTTATTCTTTATTGTCATTTGGACATGTTGTGTGTCATTATCTGAGAGGTGTGCTGATTAATGCTACGACGAGATCTTCGAGAAATGTGCCACGTATTTTTGGGTGTAAGTGATGATGATGAGGAGAGGTAAAGCCTGTCCATGACTGCGATATCATTCCGGCAAACTAGTTATCCGTGGGGATAAGTTTGACCTGGGAATGTATTCTTAAAAATCCCTGAGAGGATGTTTTGAGATAATGTGTTATTTATTTGTACGCGTTTAACAGGTGGCGATTAGCAAAGGTGCTGTACGCTGGCTATGGGCCAGAATCTATATTTAGCATGGCACTAATTACTACTTGGGGGAAGAAATCAGCCACTCTCTCGGTGATGCGATAACAGGCCCGGTTGTCTCCAGCTCGTTATGACACGTTATGTTTGCTTTAAAGCCTAATGAGTTAAGGTTATTTTATTTGGTTTAATTTGGGAAGTTGCCATGTTGTCGATCCAAGTTTCTTTTATCATTACTACGACTTATTTGTTCATTGTTTTTAAAACGCCAAACTTTCCGGCGTGAAAATTAAAAGTTGTATTTTGTTGTTGTTGGCTCTTATTTTCAAGGCCATTGTATTCATATAAATATAATTTGGCAACCGGCCAAACCGGTTCATGTCATGTTATGCCTTCCTAGTGTTTAAGGTATAAGACGGTAATTCCGCAGCCCTTATTTTAAATAATACACACGTGTATTTGGTTGTGGTAATCTAAGGTTAGAGCATGTCAGTAGTGTATATAAATATGTAATTGTTGTTCCCACATTTCCGTAATTCGTCCTTCGCAGTACGGAGTCCGTTCCCGAACCAACTGTTTTGGTCGGAAACGAGCGCCCGTCAAAATGCTCATTACTTGAACTAGTCTTAAAACCCGTGTCGCTCATAAATATTAAATTTTTGTACTATTTATTTGTTTGTTATATTTGGATCTTGTGATCCGTTTTCTTTTGTTACTTTGATTTAAGTGACATTGCAGTCACAATGCTTGTTGACAGCTGTCATGCCATGTCGTCATGGTACGTCAGGCTGGTCAGTGTTAGATCTGTTCACGCGAGTGAACAATAAAAGGGTGGTTATAGTTTTCCTTTTTTATGTTTGATTCAGTTAATAAATTTCATTTGTTAGTAGATCCTGTTGTTTTTCTTGGCTTTATAATAATAATAAGTTAACCTTATGAACCCTGGAAGTTATGTTGATAGCAAAACCTCTAAATCACATTCACAAGAATCCATTACGACCCCGAAATTTTGAATCTTGTCTACATGCTATTTTCCAAAGGGTTTATAAGAGTTACTTTGGCTTCCGAACGTGTGGCATTTGTGTTTTAGAGTAAAAAAATAGATCACCGGCATGTGATAAGTTTATTAACGTAAGTTAGGCGAAGATAGTACCGCCAAATGTTTGAAAATATAAAGTCATGGAGTTTGCAATAAAGTAAATGTGGAACAAGTTAAGTGTTTGAACTTTGATTAAAATTAGAACAAACTGTTCCAGGCGCCCAATAAAAATTAAATTATCTTTGTGTAGAAAAGCCAAACTCAAAGAATTGTTTGACAGGAAGGTTAGACCTTAAAAACTAATTAATACTCTATTAATTGGTAAAAATTTGTAAGTAAAGTAAGGTCAGGAAGATTATAACTGAATCAAAGGGTTAAAATTAAATGGAATAATAAGTAAATTATACTCAGTGATGCTATAGTTTGTGGGAGTAATTTAAAGTAAATGAACTGAGTATGTAAAGGGTTAATGTGTATATATTTAATATGTGTGAGCGCGCGTATCCAGGGCTCCGCCCTTATGTCATTTCCCTATGTCTCAAATATATTATTGTTGTGATGGCAACTCTGGGAGAAATTCGCGAAGTGATTGAACTAGCATCCGCTCGTACGCGAGAACAACTTAGTGAGATGAGAAAAGACATAACCAATGAAATACAGACACAGTTAGCGGCAAATAGTGAAGAAACGCAGACACAGTTAACGGCCATAAATAAACAATCGACAGAAACGCAGACACAGTTAACGGCCATAAATAAACAATCGACAGAAACGCAGACACAGTTAGCTGCTATAAATAAACAATCGGAAGAAATACAGACACAGTTAAACACAAAACTATCTGAAGTTAACGAGAATATAAATCAGAAAATCGCTACACAAAACATTCTGGTTAGTGAACAATTACATAGGCAGTCTGAGAAAAACAATGAAATATTAAACGCACAAGACGAAAGGAACACTCAAAATCTAGCTGCGCTAACGGTAGAAATCAAAGAGCACACAAAAGAACAGCTAATCCAATTAGCAAAGGACGTTAGCACTAACAATACCAAACAATTAGGAATAATAAAAGGTATCGAAGATTCGTTTAAAAAGGAAATAAAAGGAATGGATGAGACTGTTATGGCAAAACTAGCACAAATCGAGCAAGCGTGTTTGACCAGCTCATCTGAGATTAAAGAAGCACACACAAACTTAGAAAAAAGGTTTGGGATGATCGAACGAGGGACACAGGGTATGCAAGATCAGATAATTACAGTAGATAACAATATCACGGGCTTAGTGACGGAACTCAACAAATTAGAAATACAATCAATTAAGAAATGGAAAAAGTTAGAAATTGACCAGGAAGAAATTAAACAAACATTAGAACAGAACAACATTTCTCTGGGAGAAAGGATAGATAAACTTGAAGATAATCAGGAGGCTAATCAACAGGAAGTCGAAAAACGCTTTGTTAAATTGAAGGATACTATTAGGAAAGATTGGACCAAGATGAGCGCTGATTCGAAAGATGAACGGCTCGCAGTAAGCAAGAAGCTAGGGGAAAATAACGCGAAAATACAGGCGTTAGAAGAAAATATGAAGTTAAGATTTCAAATTCAAGAGGACCGCATGATAAAATCGGAGTTGCAGTCACTTGGACATAATACGATGTTTGCGACACTAATGGAAAAGGGGAAAGGGGAGAATGCGGAAAGAGAGCACACAATAGACAGCCACGAGCTTGGGCAAAGTCCAAGAACGGTAGACACGCAAGCATTCCAGAATTATGAGGGTCGTAGCTCGACACCTCAAAACACACAACTTCCCACGCAAGTTATACAAGTCATCCGTGGAAACGAATTTAAACCGAATAAGTTTTTACCAGAGAGCGGAGGGACACCTAAAGCTTTCTTAAGGGAACTGACAGAATATTTTTCGGACCAAAATGTTAGCTCAACGCGACAATTAAGAATGGTTGAAAAATTTTTGGCGGGCTCAGCACTTACCTGGTATCTTGGATTTAAGAACACATTTAAATCAATGGAAGGTTTCCACAAGGCCTTCCTAAGCAAATACTGGAGTGGGTCGTATCAACAAAGCTTGCGAATGGATTTATACTCGCGCAAATACCATTCCACGCATCAGACGAAATATGCAGATTTTTTCGCCATGCAACTTGTCAAATTGCAGGATCTTGATAATCCCCCTAGCGAAATGGAGCTAATAACTACTATAGGAAAACAGATGCCTATTAGCGTTCAGCAATTCTTGGTGGCGGCAAATATTACGACCGTGGTCCAGGCAGAAGAGGTATTAAGGAGGATAGATGAAACCACTAATTACATCAACCCGAGAGAGAAGAGACAGATAGAGTTAGTTAATGCAGTCGAAGTAGTCAAGACACCGAACAAAAACACGAGGTCGCAAGCTACAAACACTGGGGATAATCAAAGACGGCAGAGCACCGAAGAATATGAGCCGAGATCTCAACCGAGATACGAAAATAAGGACGGAATCATAAAGTTCCAATGATACCGGTCCCGCAAATTAAAGTACGGGGTATAATTCCTGAACGATCGGTTACTTGTAAGCAGCAGGCATATCTCGAATTAGAAATTCTGGAACACACCTTCGCTCAAACTTTCATAGTTATGACGAAAATGAACTTCAATATCATTCTAGGGGCAAACTTCATCTGCGAATATCAGGCCGTCATAGATCTACACAAAAACACCATAAGCTTCAAAAACATCGAAGGGATGACGAACATAGGACTGCATATGGACGAGATAACATCTGGCAAGGAGGCGCATACTTGGATGTTACAGGCAATTAGTGAAGAAGGGGCTGAGATCACGCAGCAGGCTATTTTAAACAAGACGGACAAGGAAATAATTGAGGCATATAGCAAGGACACCACTACAGCTGTAATTGAACTTAATGAAGAGGAAGAAACGCGAGATATCTGGGCATTGTTGGCTGAAGAGGACGACAGCAATAATGAGTTTGAAGAGCTACTACAGGAGCGGCTTAAGGAAGTTCAACTAGGGGTTACGAATTTAGGTAACAACGCCTACAGAGTCCGAGAGGTGAGCACAGGAAACATGGCAGTGTATAATATCTCAAATTTAAAATTGTATCATCAGAGAGAGCCATACGAACCGAGAAATAATGTTACTGCAGCAAATTAAACATTCGCGTGATAACATACAACAAAAGATACGGGGGTACACTAGTGGTGAAAGCGCTCAAAAGACAGCTCTGACGTGTTTACAAGTTCAGGCGGAAGTCGTTAATGAATATGTTGATGTTTTGAAAGAGTGAGAGGGGAGACGAGTAGCAAGGAAAGAGGCCGGAGGGCATAAGTATACAGGAATTTCCTAATGAGTTTGGAACGAGACGGCTACTGAAACAGACAGAGGCGGACAGTCACTATATTTGAGGGTGACCAGCAACTTCAAATTTGAGCCAGAAAAGTAGGGGATGTGAAATTCGACTTCATTTGAGTTCGAATTTCATCAACTAGGGGTCGGATGAACCCTTATCATTGTGTCCAATAATAATGTTTCATATTAATAAAAACGATGGAAATACTAAATACATGATATGCTGGATATTTGAGTAATATTGATGTAGCAAGAAATCTGGACTTGGTAAGACATGCTACGTGCTGGTTGGAAATGACCAATAGTTTCACAACCAATGTTATTCTTGGATTTCTGAGAAAATCAGACATGACGCTGTGGCGTACGTGACCATAAAAGGCCAAAATGCTGCGTACAAGGAAGGAGTGAGAGAGAGGAGAATAGTCGTGACGTCAAAATAAGGGCGGGATTTGTAAGGTCAGAGCTCCAACGCCAACTTATCTGACCAATAAGAAAACATGACGCCAGAACATAGCGTCAGTGTGTTTTGCGCGGCAATCGGATATAAAAAGATCTAGCGATCGGTTTGCTTGTTCGACGGCAGATTCGCGACCTGTGAGAAAATACAAGATTTTTGAGAGGTCACACATAATTATAGGCCCATTACTTAAAATATTGAGGAGCTGTTTTTCTCCCACCATTGAAACTTTAGGCTTTCTGTATATATACAAATGTCTGAGATGAACCGGGACACTCCTAATTATTCTTCGACAGTCATTTTAAGACGTCCGTAAGACGATATGGTTTTAAAATTATAGTTGTGTGTCGGCAACGAAGTTGGAAATTTTCATAAATTGTGAGATGGCAATTAGCCATAGAATAGGGAAAGTCGACGATTCTGCATAGGACGATCTGAGGAAATAAAATACTTAGAACGCAGATAGAACAGTTTAAAAACTTTGATTTAATTGTGTTTTAACAGCAGCAAAATGTCGACCATGGAGAGAAGACAGCAAGCTTCATCCTCCATTACCATCAGTGTTATGGGCTAACGGCCTAATGATGGGAATTGACGAGGCGGGAGGCCTCTGGAAAGCAGTTTAAGTGATGAGTATTAAAAAATTGATTTATTGATTTTGGACGAGGGGAATCGCGAGAGATGTGTGGAACTTTGTATAGATTTTATTTGTGTGGTTTAATTTAAATTTCAGGGTTTGATTTCTTAACTGACATGCGTATAGTAATTTTTGGCATTGCGTGACAATTATGTTGTACAGTAAATTTTGTAATTTAAATGTTTTCCTTATGTATACGTAATTCTTATTGCGAAACGGCCGCATCGATTAACGTATCTATAAAAAGTGTAGCCATGAATGAGAACCTAGGAACGACAATGATAAATGGACTGATTTAATGATATGTTAAACTAATTATTACGTGGGGGGAATATTTGCATTTTGTTGCTTTGATAACTCGGGCTAGGACTGATCCTGTTATTTATTCTTTATTGTCATTTGGACATGTTGTGTGTCATTATCTGAGAGGTGTGCTGATTAATGCTACGACGAGATCTTCGAGAAATGTGCCACGTATTTTTGGGTGTAAGTGATGATGATGAGGAGAGGTAAAGCCTGTCCATGACTGCGATATCATTCCGGCAAACTAGTTATCCGTGGGGATAAGTTTGACCTGGGAATGTATTCTTAAAAATCCCTGAGAGGATGTTTTGAGATAATGTGTTATTTATTTGTACGCGTTTAACAGGTGGCGATTAGCAAAGGTGCTGTACGCTGGCTATGGGCCAGAATCTATATTTAGCATGGCACTAATTACTACTTGGGGGAAGAAATCAGCCACTCTCTCGGTGATGCGATAACAGGCCCGGTTGTCTCCAGCTCGTTATGACACGTTATGTTTGCTTTAAAGCCTAATGAGTTAAGGTTATTTTATTTGGTTTAATTTGGGAAGTTGCCATGTTGTCGATCCAAGTTTCTTTTATCATTACTACGACTTATTCGTTCATTGTTTTTAAAACGCCAAACTTTCCGGCGTGAAAATTAAAAGTTGTATTTTGTTGTTGTTGGCTCTTATTTTCAAGGCCATTGTATTCATATAAATATAATTTGGCAACCGGCCAAACCGGTTCATGTCATGTTATGCCTTCCTAGTGTTTAAGGTATAAGACGGTAATTCCGCAGCCCTTATTTTAAATAATACACACGTGTATTTGGTTGTGGTAATCTAAGGTTAGAGCATGTCAGTAGTGTATATAAATATGTAATTGTTGTTCCCACATTTCCGTAATTCGTCCTTCGCAGTACGGAGTCCGTTCCCGAACCAACTGTTTTGGTCGGAAACGAGCGCCCGTCAAAATGCTCATTACTTGAACTAGTCTTAAAACCCGTGTCGCTCATAAATATTAAATTTTTGTACTATTTATTTGTTTGTTATATTTGGATCTTGTGATCCGTTTTCTTTTGTTACTTTGATTTAAGTGACATTGCAGTCATAATGCTTGTTGACAGCTGTCATGCCATGTCGTCATGGTACGTCAGGCTGGTCAGTGTTAGATCTGTTCACGCGAGTGAACAATAAAAGGGTGGTTATAGTTTTCCTTTTTTATGTTTGATTCAGTTAATAAATTTCATTTGTTAGTAGATCCTGTTGTTTTTCTTGGCTTTATAATAATAATAAGTTAACCTTATGAACCCTGGAAGTTATGTTGATAGCAAAACCTCTAAATCACATTCACAAGAATCCATTACGACCCCGAAATTTTGAATCTTGTCTACATGCTATTTTCCAAAGGGTTTAATTGGTATGATTCAAATGACCAGTTTATATAAAATGAATTTTAAATACGACATGGAACAGAAAATAGCAGACAGAGTGCAACTAAACCGCCCACATATGTTTCATAGTCTTAGATTTACACAGAGTAGGTGAAAGATGTTATTCATTATATTATTATATGGTCAATTAAAATATATATATTTGATGTACCAAATTTTGCTAATTGTTTTGTACTATTTAATATTTTTTGTTCGACCCTGAATATTATATGTCAGAAAACTGTAAGTATCATAATGATGGTCGTTATAACACTATTTCTCATTATAAAACAGTTTCTCCCACCAATCAGAGCTCAAGAAACAGTTGTGTGACCAATTAGATAAGAATAGCATCTTACCTGTGCAGAGTTCCAAGGCCTTCTAATTTCAATTTCACTGCGTTGCCAGGTGACATAGTGGGGTAATCGAGGGAGCCATGTTCAAATACAAGGCATTGTCTGCGTCCCATGCGCTCTGTTCAGTATAAAACTGGCAAAATCTCGACAGATATTTATGAATATTTATGTTCGAACATTGTGTTTACCATGACAATAAGTCCAGTAGTTTCTGAGAAAAGTGTACATGAATGTTAAGAAAACTTAAGTTACGGTAAATTACAACAACAACAACAACAAAAAAGAACAATAACAAAGACATGCATTTCTGACACATACCAACCTGTCAGTTGTGGACCATAATTAAATGCCAAGATAGAGGCCCTGAACGTGCAAACATCACATGTCACCTTATAGAACAGACCTTCCCTCTCACCAACCTGTCAGTTGTGGACCATAATTAAATGCCAAGATAGAGGCCCTGAACGTGCAAACATCACATGTCACCTTATAGAACAGACCTTCTCTCTCACATTTATAATAAAAAAAATCCTCTCGGCACGCCAGAAGGCGAAGGTAGAATTCACTGGGCAACCTAGGGGATAGGCTATAACAGGCAAAATTTGCAGGTTTTCGTAGAAGGGTCAGACCTCATTTATTGCGATAATAAAATTTACAATGTAATTGGAGCTCAATTGACTTTTTTTCGTCTTTCTATGCATATTTTTAACATTTTGTTGTCTTATGGGGACGGTAACGTTCTTGTTATTTGGGGCCCATATTTATACATGTGGTCACACTGTCCTTATGCAAGGTTTGGAACTGATGTGTAACTATCTAACAGTCAGTTACTTCTTCACTCAAAATTTTATCTCCCGCAGATATGTTGGTTGGTTCCTCAGTTTAGGGGCTGCGACAACGCGGTCATGTAACCCCGTGTACTTTGGGTGTGTGTAGAATCTGTCTGATAAACGAAGTTAATTGTGATGACTGTATTAGTCTGTAATTCAGCTAAGGACTGCAGACGGTCAATTTCAAGTAGTAGTTCCTAATTTTGGTACCAAATACTACCGTCAACGACACCTAGCTGTGAACTTGGCTACTAGATGCCACCGCAACCAGCAACTGGCAATGGACGTCGGACTTTCCCTCCGAAGGAAAGCATACTGAGGGATTTTAGCCTCTTAGAAAATCCGAAGACTTCGGCCGGCTTTGAACCCGCGACCTTGGGCATAGAAGTTCAGCATGCTACCAGTTATGTCACCGAAGCCGCTTCCCACAGAGTCAAATGGAAAACTGAATGTGATCTCGTGCAATGGCGTTGTCATGGCAACCTCTGATAGCTCATCCCTCAACAATTTAGAAGCGTTGTCATGTAACCTCTGATGGCTCTTGGCATTTTCTTATAATTCTAAAATCATTTTTCTCATCCCTTGGCGTAATGGTGGGTCATATCAAAAATTCTTTCAGACAAACGTTTTAGGTAATTATTGGGGGAATATTGTCCATTTTGTACGGTTTTGATGTTGTGCCTACTAAGAGAGATATGATTAATGTTTCCCGAGAAAAAAACACTTTTTTTCCACCCCTTTGGTCACGGTTGGTGCTATCAAAAAACTTTTTAAACATACATTTTGGGCACTTATCCGACACATAATATGAACTTAGAATGGATTCGATATTTCACATATTAAGAGAGTTATAGTGATATTTCACTTTTTCGAAAAAAAAAACCATTTTAACCCCTTCTACCGATTTTTCCCATTAACGAATTCGACCGATTTTTTAGGGATACATATTATGTAAAAAATTTATAAGCGATTGGTGAAAAATTACGGCAGTTATCGTGTCCACAAGAAACTGATATACATACATCAATTATGTATCAACTTTTGAACTGACGGGGGTTTTGGGGTCTGGGGGATGTGAAACGCGAAGATATGTCGAAATTTTCCGGAAGTCGAAACATGGTACCCATTGTAATAGTTAGCTTTCTAATGAAATCTACCTAAAAACGATTGTTTCATCCCTCAACTATTCAAGGTGTCCTTAAACCTCCGAGTTCAATGAACCTTCACGCCTCAACCATCTTCCTAGAATGACATCAGTGTCGACCTGGTTTAGGCGCATACCAAAGCAGATCAATAATAGTTCATGTCTTCATAGTTGATCACAGCCCAGCGCAGAAAAACATGCTTGAGTAACTTAGCTAGGGGCAGCACTCCGCCCACTTCTAAATTTGAATTGCAGGTTAGGTGTAGTAGAATTATTTCTTGAATTTCCGTATGTTGAGAAGATGGACATCGAAACCTCGATTATAGAACGGGGACTGGAGTCTACTATTTACACGCAACGAATCGCATCATCAAAGAGTGCAATTGGAATTACCTTTGGAGAAGCATATAAACATTGTGGGCCAGTCAGAATTAAGGCTCTTGGGACGGGTGTTTACGTTGGAGTTGGCTGATCTCTGCTGGGATGCAATTCGTTACAGTCTCTTGGAGAACGGTTCTTTAAAATCCGATCATAATTATATTCCCTTAAAGGCGGTCGGCGTGACTCTACTCAACTGGCACCTTGAAAGTTTCATGATCTTCTCTCATGGAATGCCTTAAATACACTCAACTTCTGTATTTTCAAATTTCCGATATTTCAAAGTAATTTTAAATTCCCGGCACAGTTCTACACAATTTACGAGGGCAGTTTTCTTTTCAACCTCCGATCATGCATCAAAGCAAACAAGCGATAGGTGGGTGCCAGGTCTGTGCATCGTGCCATTGCGCTACGTCCCCTGCACAACCTGTGTTATTGTGGGCCCCAATGCACCAGTCATAGCTGAGCTATGTAATAATAGCGTATGATCTCGGCTGCCGGGTGAAAGCTTTGTTATTTGGCGCCCAGAGGGCAACTTGCATGTCGAATTGTGTTGTTCCTTGGAGCACGAACGTCAAGGAGGTTAGATATCTAAGCTAGTAGTAGAAAGGAGGAACTCTGTGTTGGCGGAAAATCCCGAGATTAATTTTGCCATTATGAACACGGCCTACTGAATTCAAATGGGTTCTTTAACATGCCAACAATATATGACATGCATGCTGTGATTTTTGTCGCCTTTCAAAAATCACTTACCATTGCCAGGAGCGTACCTGAAAGCTTGGGGTTGGTAGACCGACACGTTAACCACTCACCCACCGTGGTGGCAAGCGTAGCCGAGCTACAAGCAATAGAATATGGCCGCTACCATCGATACTCCCGCCAAGTGTGGTTTGCAAAGTGTCATACAGTACGTATTCTGCAAGCAGAGCAATTCAAAGCAAACTAAGAGGCTTACTCTCGTCCGGCGTGGTTTTAATCCACGACAATGCACGACCACACTGTGCCAACGTGACGAAAGACCTTCTTAAAGAATTCAGGTGGGAAGCCATAACAATGCACGACCGCACTCTGCCAACGTGACGAAAAACCTTTTCAAACAATTCAAGTGAGAAGTTATTGACCATACACCATTTTGTCCAAACCTCGCATCAAGTGATTTTCACCTCTGTCGAGAAGTGAAGGTATCGTTGGGTAGCAACGCCTCACCACCAACGAAGACTTCAGGAGACTGTCCAGACGTACCAACGTCACTGGTGGCAGACTTCTTTACAGAGGGCATTGGAAAGCTGGTGTCATGAAACAACAAATGCCTCAATTGTTTTCGGGATTATGCTGAAAACTAAGTACAAAACAACTAAATTAACAAAATCATTTTGTTATGTAATCTGCCTTTCTTTATAGCAAAAAAAGCCTATGTCATGTTTTTTCTATAATTTGAATTCCTACTACTCGAATATTTCGATACTTCGCATGATATTTTGTTCCCCAGACATAAAATATGTGTGTTCAACTCGAAGTCTGGGTTAAAATGCAATTCAATTATGTTCTTTAGACGAGACCTGGGAATTAAAATATTGATTTAGTTGTGTAGGGTACCTGGACTGTATATTACTGTCAGCAGCTTATTATGCTCGGAATTCCAGTTAATACGCAGTTAATCATTATGAAAAATAAACACAAGATTTATAGCGCTATGCAGGAGACACGTTTTTGAAAAGAACAGAAAATACATACAGTAAAATTAATCGAAATGTATCTGCAATATTTGCACAACATTTAACCCTCGTTAGAAAAACCTGCATGTGTAGACCTAGTGACAATAACAGCATGACGTAGCAACAGTAGACTATTTATGTATTTATGATAATAAAACCCCATTTTCTCATGTATTTCTATAATTATCTCGAATTTTCGATAACTCGAAGTAATTTTAATTTCAGAAAGCACTTCGAGATATGGAAGTTCAACTGTAGTTGCTTATATGTAGAATGTTCCTTTAAAGTGCCTATTTCCTAAGTTATGACCCCCTAACAATGAGAAAGAATAAGAAAATATACTAATAATAATAATAACGTTATTGGTTTTACGTCCCTTTTAACTACTGCGGATTTTGGAGACGCAGTGGTACCAGAATTTAGCCTCGAAGGGGATCTTCAACGTGCCAGTAAAGCTACTGCGCACCCGCAAATGCCAGCCGACAGCGCCAGGATTCGATCCTGCAGTCTTGGGCACAGAAAGCGAGAATGTTACCGCTGAGTCACGCAGCCAGTCGAGAAGAATATTTACTGCTAAATTTCTAGAAAATAGACCAAAATAAATTCCGTCAATCCTTGACATATGTGAGTTATGGGTATGGAAAACAAGTGAAGACAGAGAAAGCCAATGAAATTAAGTAGTTCCTTGAAGAACTAAATCACCTACTTCCATACATTATCCTAGCCCTTTCTATATCACAACAAAGTTAAATCAAGTATCCATGTGATTGTCTATCATTGCAAAACAAATTAGGACAACAATTTCAAACTGAAACTCAATTTCCTAACTCTTTAACCTTTGTATGTTGTTGTTGTTTGAGTCTTCAGTCTTTCAACTGATCTTATGCAGCTCTCCATGTCTCCCTGTCCTGAGCTAATCGTTTCATCACTACATAGCTACCACACCTAACATCCGAGGTAATCTGTTTAACATATTCTACCCTTAGTCTACCCCTACAGTTCTTATCCTCGACCCTTCCTTCCATAACTAAGTTTGCTATTCCTGGGTGCCTTAGTATGTATCCTACCAACCTATCTTTTCTCTTAATTAGCAGTCGCCAGAAACATCTCTCCTCTCCCACTCGTCTTAATACCTCTTCATTTGCAACTCTATCTAACCATCTGATCTTCATCGTTCTCCTGTAGCACCACATTTCAAACGGTTCTATTCTCTTCTTTTCTGCTGTATATCGTTGCTGTATTTCACGCACAATGGAGATAGACCTAGTTGCTTGACCATTGTTCGACCAACCGCTACGCACGCCCTTGATAATCAAACTTAGTATCTACCATCTCAGAAGACGACATTAATTTTATAATGACATGAACAACATTTATTTAAACTCTCTTATCTCTTTATTTCTTCCGGAATCATTCAATATTTCTTCATATATCATTTTTATCACTTCTTTAAAAAGTGCAAAATCTTCACTCTCACTTGTTGTCGTAATTATTTGAAGGGGTTAAAGTCAAAGTGGTGTAAGTCAATTTTCGGTAGAAGTTGACTTAGGCACAGAAATACGATGTAGAAATAAAAAACTGTTTATAGAAAAAGTGGAGTAAGTCAGAGCTTCACTCATGTCGTCGTTAGATGCCAGCACAAGTTAGACTGGTAATGGATCATCCGTTTTGTTGATAACTGAAGTGGCGTGAGTCAGACTTACACCAGTGTGGTTGTAATTGTTTTCATCGAGTGTTGAATGCATGCGTGAATACTCAAAGAAACGATGGATTCTGAAATAAGTTTAAGTGATCCGTTGGATGAGCTGGAGTCCAGTGATGAATGGGAGCGTGAACAAGGAGAAAACACATCAGAAAGAGATGATGGTAAGTACTATTCACCTTCTCACCTCTCAGTTACTCACCGACTAACCTATTTTGTTGCAACTTTTTTAGCAAGTACTTACATTATATTATGCCTTAGGTCCTTTTGGTCTATTCTTCTCTGAATAATACACCTTTGTAATCGGTTCGGAAAAAAAAGAAAGGAAAAATGGAGAAAAAATGCATGAAGAGTGATGTTTTTAGTGAATTTTCTGTGATTATTGAAAACGGTCGTGTTGAGTATCGTTTTTCACGTAATTTTGGATGCTGAATCGAGGCTTCCCCTGCAGTTTTTTATTTCGGTAGTATGTGTAACAAGATGTTTGTTGTTTCAGAATCAGAAGGAGATGAAGAGGTCGACGGCGGACGCCAGCGCAACCATTCCAGCGAATTTCCTACTGCTGGAACTTCTGAGAATCGAGAAAACGCTCACCCAAGAACGAGGAAAAGACAAAAACACGGAAGTAAAGCTCAAAAGCGAAAGCGAGCACGAAATTCAGGGCTCCCGTACGTGTCCTCTAGAGGAAAAGAAGTGGCCGGTAAGCTGTATCAGAACTTTGATTGTAAATGTAAAAAAAAAGTGTGTGGAGAACGTACCTGAAGTGGCGAGGCGAGAAATTTTCGACATATTTTGGAAGCTGAGCAGTGTTTCTGAACAAAACGTATTTTTATGTGGTTTGATTGTGCAACAGAAACCTAAAGTAAGACGCCCACGAAATTCAACGAGAAATGCAAAGTCTGTTTCAAACAGCTTCAGATTCCAAGTCAGAGGCAATAGCGTTACTGTGTGCAAGCGTTTTTTCTTACAAACACTTAAAGTTTCGGATGGGCGAATGACAAGGGCAATACAAAAAGTACGAGAGGGTCAACAACCAGGAAGTGATGGCCGAGGACGCCATCCCCCCAAAAATAAAACACCGGAGGCTGCCATGAATGGTGTGCGTGACCACATAGCATCTTTCCCATCGTATCAATCCCACTACAGTAGATCAGAGAACCCTAACAGGAAATACCTTCCTCCTGACATGAATGTACGTACAATGTATGAACTGTACAAAGAAAAGTGCACGGAAAAAGGTGATATTCCTGTTTCTGAAGCCATCTACCGTCGAACCTTTAGCAATGAGTTCAATTTGCATTTCCACCGGCCTCTCAAAGATACGTGCACCAGATGCGATGTGCTTGACAAGAAGATTGAAGTGTGTGAAGATGAAGACGAATCTACACAGCTGAAGGCTGAAAAAGAATTACACCTCAGAAAAGCCGAAAAGGTGAGAGAGGCTAGAGATCGGGACACAGTGAAAGCACGGGAAGACGAATCTTTCTGTGGTCTGACATTCGACCTCGAAAAGGCTTTGCCATTTCCTGTTTTGACGACGTCCGTGGCTTACTATAAGCGGAATATGTATTGTTATAACCTTGGCTGCCATGAACTTGGAACAAGTTTAGGCTTCATGTTCTGCTGGGATGAAACGATCGCTTCTCGTGGGTCTCAAGAGATTGGTTCCTGTATCGTCAAACATCTTGCAGCAAGAGCGTCATCTGCTAAGCACATAGTGTTGTACAGTGACGCATGTACGGGCCAAAACCGTAATATTAAGTTTCCTTTGTACCTCATGAAATACATACAGGGCCCTCAAAACAATGCAGAAATTATCGATCACAAATTTATGGTAAGTGGCCACTCTTTTCTACCCAACGACTCTGAATTTGGATCAATTGAATTGTACGCCAAGAACAAGTTGATTTATACTGCAGACGACTGGTACAGTATCATACTGAAGTGCCGAAGGAACAATCCATTCATGTTGACGAAAATGGGCCGAGAGGATTTCAAATCTGTTGCAAAGTTGGAAAATTGTATCACGCGAAGAAAGAAAAATGAGAACAACATTGCTGTTAATTGGTTGAAAATTCAATGGATACGAATTTTGAAAGATCAACCTTACACTCTCTTCTACAAAGAAACTGTGAATGAGGATATCCCATTTTCTAAACTAAATCTAAAGGCAGCAAGGCCCGGTAGGCGACATTCTCTGGCCAACGTTTCTCAAGATGTTTTGTACCCAAGGGGAAGGCCTGTTACCGAGGCTAAAAAGAAAGATATGCTTGATCTTCTGCGATACATTCCACCAGTGAAACATGATTTCTTCGTTTCCCTGCGAACCACTATTGAAGAAGGTGAGGAGCTTGTAGATGTTGGACCTCTGGAAATTGTGGAAACCACAAATCCTGATGAAATAGACTGAATCCGTTTTGCCATGTTAAAAAAATTAAGAATCCATTCGTGATAAAAAATTAAATTGTTTGTATTATTCTTATACTTTGTGTAATGTTCAATAAAAATGCTTTTGAGAAGTGCAAGTCAACTTTACATCATTTTGTTAATGTCCACAATGGTGTAAGTCTTTGGTTTTAGGTCATACAGTGGCGTATGTCACAGGCTTTGGTAAGGCACAGTGGTGCAAGTGACTTTGGTTAGTGTGTGAGGTACAACTTTTGAGCAAAAAAATTTCAAATCAAGCCTAATCACTAAGTTTGGACCTACGTAAAACCTCTAAAACAATACCATCTCAAAAACTTGTCTACTGAATTAACTACAATACCTTTTGCATTATGCTAATTTCCTAAAAACGATGATAAAGCGACTTACACCACTTTGACGTTAACCCCTTCATTTCTTCCCTCCTTTTTACCGTCTCCTTTCCCTTCACCGATCACCTTAAATCATCTCTATCATTTCATCACCACAGCTTCATCGCTTTACAATCATTCATTATTTCTCAAAAATGTACAGTTTTGAAGCCATTCTTTCAGTGATGTCTATACAAACTGTTATATTTAACTCTTCAGTCAACACGAATTTGCCCAATGTACTGAAACCCACCGTGTCATCCTATCTATTGTATATCGCCAGCTATCACTCACCGCCATCTCAAATAATTATTCTCACCACCATGCTTGTCACGATTTCTGAAGTCATCAGTTAACTTCTTTTACATGCCTCTGTCATCGTACAAAAGTTGAGGCTTATAGCTGTAATATGTTTAAAAATATTGCATACTGGTGAAACATTTCGCTCAGCCGCCATTTTGGACTGGTGACCATTATTGAAAAGGAAAGGTTGATGATGATGATAATTGTTGTTTTAAGGGACCTAACATCTAGGTTATCGGCCCCTGATGGTTTGTGTGATCGTGAAGATGAAAATGAAATGCAAACTTAAAACTAAAACTACTAACCTACATACTAGAAGAAGAAATGGAAAACTAAAGGAGAATAAGGCAAATAAAGGACAGGAGGAGAAGAAATGCCCTCAGCCCTCGAAGAATGCGGATTGAGGGACTTGGAAAGGAGAGCCATGAAAGGCAGATAGGAAAGTGAAAGAGGAGAGGGTCCGCCCCAAAGGAAAGGGACAAAAGGGGAAAACGGACCCAGCTCAGGAATCCCTCGGGGTCGCCAACTCCCGAACTCACCAGCCGTGAGCCCTTGAGGGTGTAGCATTATCTAGAGTGCACCAAAAGTGGTGGGGCTACATACACCCGGCCACCTTGAGGGCCTTGAGCAGAAGGCAGGAGATAACATGAAAAGAAAAAGAAGGCTGACCCCTCGCAGAAGGAGGGAATCAGAAAAGATGAGACAAGGGCCAATTAAGGCGGGAAAGGAAGAGACTCCCTAGGCCTCGGATACCCTAATGCGGTCGGGGTCGGAAGAGAACAAGAGTTGATCAAGTGAGGTCGACAGGAAAGAAGACAGAGAGGAGCCCGGCACAAGTAAGTGGAAGCAATGCCGGACTCAGCTTGGGCCGAAAAGGAAAGGCGTGATATAAATATTCTGAGATGGAAGTAACTTGATTCTGGATTTAATTAACATCAATCCCTTCGGTCAAAAGTTATTTGGAGGACCGTACATACTGAGGGATGCATGCAACACTCACATACGCCGCAGCTTATACAGTACAGTATGCGATTTGATGAAAATAGGTCAAATAATGTAATAACGAACTCAGCAATCTCCTTTAGTCGCCTATTCTCGAAATCACCAGCCGTGAGGCTCTGGGGGTGGAGGGTTTACCATGCATGGAGGGCTAAACATACTCTGTCAGTTTAGCCATGCGTACAAAATACCGTGTGTGTATTCTGTCTCTCATTCACAAAGGAAAGATAAAAGAAAGGAAGATGTATCTCCCCCCCCCCCCCAATTTTAGAAAAGACAAGGGATTATTTATGCGGGAATGTGAAGTACACCTTAAGCCTCGGATATCCTGATATTGTCGGGGTCGGATAGAAAAAATATCTGACCCAAGGAGGTTGAGAGGAAAGAGACGAGTTCAACACAAGTTAGTGGGAGCAAATCCAACACACGCTCCCCTAAATTGTTGAGTTCAGACTACGATAGAGAAGGAAGTGATAATGGTCTTGAGAAAGACACAATCTCTACATTTGCTTAGAATTGGAATGGGATACCATGCAAAACTGTTTTGGAATGTCCACGGTGGGACTCGGCCCCATATCTCTTCCGAGTCTAGCTACTTGACATAGTGGCCAGTAGTACAGTACAGCTGGAATGGTTTTGTGTTTTGTTCCAAAAACTGTGCTATGGTTGGCTTTTTGTAAATCGTTAGAAAAGCACAAAAAAGCTTAACTATAAATTTTAGAATAATTTGCACGATCATTTTGTCGGAAAACTCAAAAAAACTTTGAAAAGCGTTTTTCTCTGAATCGACGTATTTTAAAGAAAAGTTGTTTAAACAAAAATTGTAGAGGACCTTGTCACCTACAATTCATCTCATTGAGGCCATGTCATACGTTTTGAAATGCAGAAGCTAGGTGGCGCCCAAGTTTCCAAAAAAGTATTTTTTCACTTTTTGTCCTGGAAAAAAATAGTCTTTTCACAAAAGAGTGAATCAGAAATTTGTTCCTCTCAAAATTGTCTGCAACAATATTTAAACGTTTGTTTCCTCCGACTTACCGTTCCAAAGTTATAGCGCAGCAAATACAACGCTGCGTAGTCAAGGCTACTATTGTTACTGCGGAGAGAGCGGTGGGCATAGTTTAGACAGGGACCGCTGTCGGACAGCTGCCTAAGGCTCGGTCAAACAGGACGCGGGCTGTGTTTGTTAATTAGCTCAAACAATCATATCTATTTCAATCGCAACGTATCAATCATAACTGTACACATATTAACCTTTGTGCCATCTGAATAGTACAATTTTCACACTTCGGCAGACTATAACTTTGGAACGGTAAGGCGGAGGAAAAAATGTTTCAATACATGATGTAGACAATTTTGAGAGGAACAAATTTCTGATTCGTTCTTTTGTGAACAAAACATTTTTTCTAGGACAAAAAGTGAAAAAACACTTTTTTTGGAAACTTTGGCGCCACCTACCTTCTGCATTTCAAAACGTATGACATGTCCTCAATGAGACGAATTGTAGGTGACAATGTCCTCTACATTTTTTGTTTAAAAAACTTTTCTTTAAAATACGTCGATTCAGAGAAAAACGCTTTTCAATGTTTTTTGAGTTTTCCGACAAAATAATCGTGCAAATTATTCTAAAATTCAGAGTTAAGCTTTTTTTGTGCTTTTCTAACGATTTACAAAAAGCCAACCATAGCACAGTTTTCGGAACAAAAGGTTGTTTTTTTCTGTGTAGCTGTCCTGTACTACAGCGTTTCACTGCACTGAGCTATCGTGAAAAATCGTCGCAATTTCTAGGAAAGAATGGAATGACCTGACAGAACAAAAAAAAGCAGACCATATGGTACCACTACGTCCGAGAGACCACCCATTAGGCGCTATGTGCTCGAGGGGAGATCTTCCTTGGAGTACTGTGAAGTGCCATCATTTAGGTGGTCACGTTATGAATTAATAGCAGTAAAAATAATGATAATAACACGCACAAGGGTATCAGTGGCGGAGCTTGAAGCGTTCCCAAGAACTCGGCTGAACACTCAAACAGAGGAAGTACAATACTTTATGTAAGGTGAAAGACCCGCGCTGTGAACATTACTACTACCTACTGATGTCACCCACATATTAGTAGTTAGTTATTGTTGCTTTAAGTGGCGGAACATCGTGGTCATCTGCCCGTCTGAACGCAGTTACAATTATACAAATTGAGATTGAATTGAAACTTAGAGAGACTGGCTGCGTGTTAACAAATTCACACATCATTTTAACTCTAATCTGTTATTCATTTCAGCCACTACTTAAACTTTAGTCGGATAATGTTTTGGGTAAAGTTTCCCAACTGTGGTATGGATAAATCCTTCACAAACAAATTTCAGAGGTGGGGCTGGTGTTACTCACTTTTAATTATGAAAATGACAATTAGCCTCCACCTGATTTAATCTCGCTCATCTTGATGTTCAGATTATCAACCTGTTTTCATTTCAACGCATTAAAAATCAATTATGAAGGAGCGGGTGGGGCCGAAGTATGGGTCCTCGCCTGTACATTTGTGGTAATTGGAGACACCCACCACATGTAAGTAATGACTATGAGACACACACATTAAGGGACTTGATACCATGTACCACTAAAGCTTCCTTTTTGAATGCGATCAACCAAAATACATTATTATCAGGTGGCAGGCGGGTTTTATTGCGTCATAAACCTGAAAGTAATCCGTTGACAAAGATTGGAGCTTCATTTCAAGAGTAGAAAAGTAATGATAAAAGTCACGGATTGTTAATAGTTCAATAATTATACACTTAAGGGTCTATAGAATGTCCAAAATCTTCAAAAATTCAGAATTTGTGTTTTGCGATTTAATCAACAGATATTTAGCCTATTTTAATTTTATGAAAAAAAAAACAAGATGTTCAGTAAAGAACATATAGCCTACTTTCTCCTAAATGCATGGGTATTGTTATAACTCTTTGTCCTTTTCAAGGAGTATAATTGAATGTTGGTTGTAGTAGCTTGTTGAAATACAACGTGCTATAGGGATATTAAACATGAATATGAGGTGCCCTTTGCTAGTGCTACCTCTGTAAAAAAAATTCATTCAATTCGGTTTCACCGTGTTTGAATTGATATGGGGAATGGATTTGCACACATACATGGCCGCTATTTGCAAACTATTGGGCTGATGACCTTGTAGTCAGTCATAAGATGCTTTCCACAAAGAGGCATGTTGTTGCAAAATCCGGTAGAGATCAAATTATTAGGATGGTCGAAATTTGATTTAAACTTTTAACATTTGGGTGGCCGTCATTCCGTTTCCGTCAAGATGGCGGCGATGTAAAACATGACACTGAGGTGCCCTTTGCTAGTGCTACCTCTGTACCAAATTTCGCTCAATTCAGTTTCACCGTGTTTGAATTGATAGGGGGAATCGATTTGCACACATACTTGGCCACCATCTGCAAATTATTGGGCTGATGATCTTGCAGTTTGGTCAGAATATGCTTCCCGCATAAAGATATGTTATTGCAAAATTTGGTAGAGACTAGATTATTAGGATGGTCATAATTACATTTTAGCTTTTAATATTTGGGTGGCCGCGATTACGTTTCCGTCAAGATGGCGATTATATAAAACATGACACTGAGGTGCCCTTTGCTAGTGCAAATTTCGTTCCATTCGATTTCACCGTGCTCGAATTGATAGGGGGAATCGATTTTCACACAAAGATGGTCGCCATCTGCAAAATATTAGGCTGATGACCTATTAGTTTGGTCAAAGGATGCTCCCTCCATAAAGGTATGTTGTAGCAAAATTTGGTAGAGACTAGATTATTAGGTTGGTCATAATTACATTTTAGCTTTTAATATTTGGGTGGCCGCGATTACGTTTCCGTCAAGATGGCGGTGATATAAAACATGACACTGAGGTGCACTTTGCTAGTGCTACCTCTGTACCAAATTTCGTTCCATTCGGTTTCACCGTGTTCGAATTAATAGGGGGAATCGATTTTGACACAAAGATGGCCGCCATCCGCAAACTATTAGGATAATTACCTATTAGATTGGTCAAAGGATGTTTCCTCCATAAAGGTATGTTGTTGCAAAATTTGGTAGGATCGGATGATTAGGTTAGTCGTAATTTGATTTAAGCCTAGAACATTTGTGTGGCCGCCATTACGTTTCCGTCAAGATGGCGGCGATATAAAACATGACACTGAGGTGGCCTTTGCTAGTGCTACCTTTGTACCAAATTTCTTTCAATTCGCGTTCACCGTGTTCGAATTGATAGTGGGGGGACAGACATTCAGAGTACACACACTCACACACACACAGACTCTCACACACACACACATACACACACACAGACAGACACACTTTTTTTCGCCCTGTGTTGATCTCATAAGTCTACTTTCATTTTTTGCAAAAATCGAAAGTAGGCTAATAGGCCTATGATATCACCTTTTGTCCGTGTGTGTGTCTGTGTGGTGTGTGTTCCTGTAATAACTTCTAAACGGCTCAAGCGATTTCAATAAAACTCGGTAAAGTCATAGCACCATTTCGGGCAACCCCGACCGTGTCCTTTAAATTCTATTACGTCTCACAATTCCAATAATGCGGCTGTGCGAAATATTTCACCACCATTCTATATCTCCGAAACTATAACCAATCTCACCCTGAAATTTTGTATCGTGATAAAGGAAACAACTAGAAGTTCACCTATGGGACTTTCAAAAACCTGGTACCTACAAAACCAACGTGGCGGCCAAACGAACTTGAGACTTTCAAATAGACGTTTCTCGAGATTTAACCATCCAGCAGCAATAAAACTTGGTACAGCTAATGTTTATACACATTGTAATGTATTGGCATCTAATTTAATTCAATTGTTTACTTAACCCTAAGATGGCGTCTGTGCGAAATAATTCACTGGCATTCTATATCTCCAAAACCATTTCTGATATCACCCTGAAATGTTGTACGGTGATAAAGGGTACTACTACAAGTTTACCTACGTAACTTTCAAAAACCTGTAAAGTACAAAATGAATATGGTGGCCAAGCGAAGTTGAAACATTTTAATAACGTATTCTCGCGATTTAACCATCTGAGCACAGTGAAATATGCTGCAGTAAATGACTATACATATTGTAATGGGCTGGCATCTAATTTAGTTCAATTGTTTACATAACCTCAAGATGGCGGCCGTGCGAAATTTCAAAATTAAGTTTTTAGTTCTTCTGTCGTAATCATGCGATCGAAGTGAAAGTTTGAATAATGAAGCTACGCAATAATTTTAATCTAATGGTACTTAACTTCATTCCAGCAACACTCACCACTATCATTTCATTTCATCTGTCATTCATTTAATCATTGCCCCAGAGGAGTGCGTCAGGCCTCGGCAGCCGGCACAGTTCATATCCTCGCCGCTAGATGGGGGCTTCATTCATTCCATTCCCTGACCCGGTCGGAGACTGGAAGCAGGCTGTGGATTTTCTTTTCTATGGCCTATACATATAACAATCAAAAATGGCTACCATCCGAAAAATTTAGACGGTTCTCAATATCTACGAATCTTTTACAGCAATCAAACTGATTTTTATGTTCATAGAGGCTATGAACGTAAGTTCACATATAGGACTCTCAATAACCTGGTGAGCACAAATCCAACATGGCAGCGACGCGAATTATAAATATTTAAATGGACGTTTCTCGCAATTTAACCATCCGAGTGCAATGAAACTTGGTACGGTAAATGCTTATACAAATGTTAATCCACAGGCATCTAATTTATTTCAATTGTTTTCAACACCACAAGATGGCAGCTGTACTAAATTATAAAATCTTGTTTTTACTTCTCGTGTCCTAATCATGCGATTGAAGTAAACTATAATCTTCATGTAATAGTGCATAACTCTAAGACCTACATTTATAAAAATCCAACATGGCGACCGTCCGTAATATTAGGCGTTTCTCAATATCTACGAATCTATTCCAGCAATCAAACTGAAATTTTGTATGTTGATAGAGGCAATTAACATAAGTAGGATATATGAAAATAGGCTTTAGTTCTTCACGGAACTACTTGTTAGTTTTATAAAAGGTACATATATGTTTCCATATTTCATTCCTGAGGCTACTTTCCTTTTCTTTTCCCACAATCGTGCATCCTATTAGCAAACCCACGTTAGAAGCAAGGGTAAATGGACATGGAACAATAGCAATACGAATGATAGTACTTCAAATAGAAAAAGAGCAATTTTATGGCAATGGCATGTTATGAAAATCGAAAGAATCTTTGATTCTAATTTCTCGCTAAAATGATTTTCTAGATATAACATTTCCCTTATTTTGGAACGTTTCAACATGTACCTGAAGATGGTATATTGGCTTTCACCCGGGAACACCAACCTGGCTCATCAGCGGGCTCTTGGTGTCCGTGCCCGGACCCCCACAGGACTCGCGAACTGCACGCTACACGCCGTTAAAGCCAATATACCACCTTTTTTGGAAGCCTTCATAGGGTGGTTAAGGCTGCTTGAGCTATAGCTGTCGCAGTAAAGAGGCGCAGGCGCGCTTCATAAAAAGGGAGGTAGCGCGCAGTTCGCTACTCCTGTTCGGGTCTGGGTACGGACACCAAGAGCCCGCTGATGAGCCAACATTATGTTCCTAGGCGAAATCCCACTCAAGACACGGCATAAACCAGAAAAATTGCTGAGTTTTGATATAAAGCTGAAGTTTTTAGATGTGATTCCACTTTATATAGGCCTATGTCATATTTTAACTTGTCCGTTTTTCAAAATTGACTTTAGTTTGCCATATTGAAGTGTTCATTAATTTCCTGAAAAAATTATGCAATTTTATAAAGATTCCATCATGCACTAGAAAGGAGTGATCTTTAATGTCTTCAGCCACTGAACCGGATAATTTGTTATTCAACTAACAAGCCAAATTATCGTAGCAATCGGGAAAGTTACCTGGAATACTGGTTTATCAAGATAATACTGTTAAGAAAAAGTGCACTAACATGCTTGGTGGGTAGCTTTAAAGCTTGATTTATTATGATTGATGCTCTGGTGAATGGATACAGCTTTCCTGTAATGGGTCCATCATCTGTGTAAGGTCTGACTGAAATCAGGTCGCTTTACAACGGGAAGGACTACAGGTCCACTTGTTATCCACACTCGAGAGTGTTACAATTTATAACATTGATCTCAACTTTACGGTTCCTACGATGGAGGAACAAACAGACCGGTTAGGAGCATCAAGGTGTTCTAAACATACCACACAAGTGATGGTAGGGAAGTTCAAAGGCTCTGAAACCAAAACTATATTCTGTTCTAATCAGCTGTTTGGCAAACCAGTGTCCGACATGTAGTAATTTCAACTGGGCCATATAAACACGCAAAATGTGCTGAACCTAATTTACGAGCCATCTACTCACAAAGTGATCATTTGACCACATGAAGCAGCGGAAATTGTTTTAAAATTATAGTACTGAGTAAAGGAATTACTTCTTGCTTTCAGAGAATTCATTTCATTAGTTCCAGTAGGAAAGAGCAAATGCACAGGGATAGTATAATATCTAGTTTGATTAACAGATTGAGTGAAACGCAGGAGGATTTCAGTCCGTGTTGCTCAATTAACTCATGAGCTCGTCTCCATACCCAAGGATTCTACGTAGAATTCCATTTCATCCAGTTGGCATTTAATGGAGCTTAAATCCGAATGTCACCTCTTGGTATATTACACGGCATTCGTGGGGTCCCTTGCAAGGGAGTAGGTTGGCATCTTAAAAACAGCATTAGTTAAAAGGGACGATATGCCTACATTATTATTAATATTATTATTGTTACTGTATTATTTTTAGTTTATTTTCATTTATGAAAAAGTAGGCTTATGAGATCACCTTTTGTCCGTGTGTGTGTATGTGTGTGCGTATGTGTGTGTGTGTGTGAGAGAGAGAGAGACCACTAATCAAATCTGAACGGCTGGAGAGATTTCAATGAAATTCGGTAAGGTCATAGAACTATATTTGCCAACTCCGACCGTGCCCTTTAAATTTTATGTCTCACCAATCCAACATGGCGGCTGAGCGAAATATTTCACCGGCATTCTATATCTCCAAAACTATTACCGATATCACCCTCAAACTTTGAATGGTGATAAAGGGCACTACTACAAGTTTACCTATGTGACTTTCAAAACCCTGTTAACTACGAAACGAACATGGCGGCCAAGCAAAGTTGATCCATTTAAGTATACTTTTCTCGCGATTTAACCATCCGAACGCAGTGAAACTTGGTATAGAAAATGTTTATACACATTGTAATGCACTGACATATAACTTAGTTCAATTGTTAACATAACCTCAATATGGCGGCTGTGCGAAATTTTAAAATCTCATTTCTATTTGTTGTGTCCTAATCTTGCGATTGAAGTTTGAATAATACACTCACGCAATAATCGTCATCTAATAGTACATAACTCTATAGCCTACATATATAAAAATTCAACATGGCAACCATCCGAAATATTTAGAATGTTCTCAATATCTATTAATCTGTGGCCATATCACATAACTCTAAGGCCTCAATATTTACGAATCTATTACAGCAAACAAACTGAAATTTTGTATGTTGATAGAAGCAATGTTCATTAGTAGGATTTATGAAAATAGGCTATATAGTTCTTCACGGAACTACTTGTCAAATTAGAAAATTAGAATGCGATGATAATGCCAGGAAAACTGCAAATAAGGATCTAGTAAAAGTGGAAAGATTTATCGCCCCTTTCATTAACCATAACAGCACCTAAAGATTTATTAATGGACGATATTAGGGACGTCCCTAGTTACTGGGTTGCCAGCACTGATCATACTTTTATCATCACTGACCTAGGAAACAATTATGATGATGATAATTGTTGTTTTAAGGGGTCTAACATCTAGGTTATCGGCCCCTAATGGTTTAGGTGATCGTGAAGATCAAAATGAAAAGTAAACTGTAACTAAAACTAACTACTAACTTATATACCAGAAGAAGAAATGGAAAAATGAAAGGGGAATAAGGGAAAAAAAGGGCAGGAGGAAATGAAATGCCCTCAACCCTCGAAGAAAGCGGATTGAGGGACTTGGAAGGAAGGAGAGCCATGAAATGCAGATAGGAAAGTGAAAGAGGAGGGGCTCCTCCCCAGAGGTAGTGGATAAAAGGGGGAAAACCAGACCCAGCTCAGGAATCCCTCGGGGTCACCAACTCCCGAACTCACCAGCCGTGAGTCCCTGAGGGTGTAGCAATATCCAGGGTTCACCAGAAGTGGTGGGGCTACATACACCCTGCCTCCTTGAGGGCCTTGAGGAGAAGGCAGGAGATAACATGAAAAGAAAAAGAAGCCTGACCCCTCGCAGAAGGAGAGTATCAGAAAAGATGAGACAAGGGCCAATTAAGGCGAGAAAGCAAGAGACTCTCTACGCCTCGGATACCCTAATACCTTCGGGGTAGGAAGAGAACAAGAGTTGACCAAGTGAGGTCGACAGGAAAGAAGACGGAGAGGAGCCCGGCACAATGCCGGACTCAGCTGGGTCCCCGTGATCGCCAACTCACGTCCCACTAGATGTGAGCCCCTGGGGGGGGGGGGCAAGCAAACTAAATTGAAGAAAGAGTATAAAATGTTTAAATGCTCTTTCCTTTTGAAAGAACTAGATGTTATTAAAACAACAAAATTAATTTGTAACTGAAAAGCACTCAAACAAATCACCGCCGATTAGATCTGTAATGCGATATTTTCCATTGGGCTCGCTTGTCGGTCTTCAGATCCTGTATCTCAATTCATTTGGTCGCTCAGTTTTGCGGTCAAAAGAAACGAGTGTCAGTACAAGAGAACTAAATTAACACTCTTGTGTATGGATATCAAATATCAGTGACAGTTCACGAGATATAACATTTCCTTTAGCCAGGCACGGAGTGTTAAATTACTTTCGTGATGAAGATTATGACAGTTCAGAAAGGTCATGGTGGTCATAAGTATTGCCGCGACGCAGCATCTAATTTCATCTTTTCCTCTCCCATGATCTCGTCAAGAATTAGAGGCACACGATTAAATCAATGTTTCCTGTCACCGCAACTCGCACCTCATCGTAGGAGAATTAGTGTTGTATGTAATCACTAGTCAGCTTTTCTGTAACTTAAGTAAGCATTTTTCCTTCTTCAAACTTCTCTTTTAAGTAGAGTTCATTAGAAAGCTAACTATTGCAATCGTTACCATGTTTCGACTTCCGGAAAATGTCGATATATCTTCGCATTTCACATCCTCCAGACCCCAAAACCATCATCAGTTCAAAAGTTTATATATAATTTATATAAGGTGCGTTCAAAAAGTAACGAGCCGGTGGCATAATTACAGAAACCAGTACCTGTATGTTAGAAGTATTAGCCCTGGCTGTTGAGGCACTTGTCCCACTGTGACACGAGGCGATGAATGGCTGTCACATAAAATTCCCTGGGCTGCGATGTGAACCAGTCCCGCACGTACAGTTGGACGTCGGCGTCCGAGGTGAATCGTTGGCCCCGCAGAGCCCTTTTCAGGGGACCAAACATGGCGTAATCACAGGGAGAGAGGTCTGGACTGTATGGAGGGTGGCCGAGAACCTCCATTTGAATTTCTGCAGGAGTGCCGCGACTGTGTTGGCCGTATGAGGTCGTGCATTGTCGTGGAACGACCATGGCGGCTATGGCGTTTACTGTCACTCGGTGGTCCTGAGTAATGAGTGCATCAACCAGCTGGACGTTGTCATTGGTAATGCAGGGGAGGGGGGTGCCCCAGACCAGGTATCATCGGCTAACGACACCCGTCCTTCCCTGAAGCGCTTGTGCCACGCCTTGACCCTTGCAAGGGACGTGCAGTGTTCGCCGTACACTTGTGACATTCGGCGATGAATGTCCATTCCCCCTATTCCTTCCGCTGTCAGAAACCGAACAACACCTCTTTGCTCTTCGTTTGACGCCTCCATGTCACTGTTTGCAATGCGACTGGCAGCGTTGGACGATTGATGCATGCAGCTGCTCGCTTTGTATCGTCACGTGACGTGCACGCGTGCCCTCTAGCGACGGGCTGTGACCTTCCACGCTCTGGTTGGAACCACACCTCGTTACACACGCCACGATTAGCCGATGTCGTCAATGGTTGCGCATTACAGCCTCCGGCTCGTTACTTTTTGAACGCACCTGATACAGTATCAGTGCCAGAATCATTGAAACACAGAAAGCAATAATTCCAATAAAAGCAATTCAATGTAATGAAAAAATGCAAAAACAACACTGGTATGTCTCCATTTAACTTCAGACGGAGATTTCACAAGCTCGGCACAGCCGTGGTGTGGACTGCATAAGTCTCATGTCAACACTAAACGGTGGCCCTACCTATCATCTGTAGTATCGCATCAAAAACACTAATATTCGTAAACCCTGCAGACGTCCCCTTTTAACATCAAGCGATCCATATATACAGGATGTTTCTAAATTCCCATTACAGACTTTAAGGGCTTGTAGTGGAACTTGTGTTCGGAAACGTATCGTCTTCCCACTACGCGCAAAAAGAACAAGTAGTTCCGTGAAGAACTATACAGCCTATTTTCATATATTCTACTTATGTTAATTGCCACTATCAACATACAACATTTCAGTTTGATTGCTGTAATATATTCGTAGATATTCAGAACCGTCTAAATATTTCAGATGGTCGCCATGTTGGAATTTATATATGTAGGTCCTGGAGTTATAAACTGTTACATGAAGATTATTGTGTACGTGTAGCATTGAAACGTCAATCGCATGATTAGGACACAAGAAGTAACAAGGAGATTTTAAAATTTCGCACAGCTGCCATCTTGTGGTTATGGAAACAATTGAAATAAATTAGATGCCAGTGGATTAACATTCGTATGAGGATTTACTGTACCAAGTTTCACTGAACTCGCATGGTTAAATTGCGAGAAACGTCCATGTGCATATTTATACTTCGCGTCGCCGCCATGTTGGATTTGTGATCACCAGGTTATTTAAAGTCCTATAGGTGAACTTAAGTTCATAGCACTTATGAACATAAAAAAAATCAGTTTGATTGCTAGAATAGATTCTTAGATATTCAGAGACGTCTACATATTTCGGATGGCTGCCATTTTGGATTGTTAAATGTATAGGCCATAGAGTAATGTACCATTAACGGAAAATTATTGCGTAGGTTCATTATTCAAACTTTCACTTCGATCCCATGATTACGAAACAAGAAATAAAAACTTAATTTTAAAATTCGCACAGCCGCCACCTTGAGGTTATGTAAACAATTGAACTAAATTAGATACCAGTGCATTACAATGTGTATAAACATTTTCTGTACCAGATTTCATTGCGTTTGGAACATTAAATCGCGAGAAAGGTCTATTTAAAATTTTCAAATTCGCATGGCCGCCATGTTCGTTTTGCAGTTAACCGGTGTTTGAAATAGATGAACTTCCAGTAGTGCCCTTTATCTCCGTACAGAATTTCAGGGTGATACCACTAATAGTTTCAGAGATATAGAATGCCGGTGAAATATTTCGCACATCCGCCATCATGTGGTTATGTAAACAATTGAACGAAGTTTGATGTCGGTGCATTATAATGTGTATAAACATATACTGTACCAAGTTTTATTGCGTTTGGTTGGTTAAATCGCGAGAAACGTCTATTTAAAAGTCGCGAATTCGCGTGGCCGCCATGTTGGTTTTGTAGTTACCAGCTTTTCAAAAGTCAAATAGGTGAATTTCTAGTAGTTCCCTTTTTCACCGTAGAGAATTCCAGGGTGATATCGGGAATAGTTTCGGAGATATTGAATGCTGGTGAAATATTTCGCACAGCCGCCATGTTGGATTCGTAAGACGTATCAAAATTTGAAGGGCTGGTCGGGGTCGTCCGGAATAGTGCTATGAACTTACCGAGTTTCATTGAAATCGCTCCAGCCGTTTAGAATTTATTAGGGGGACACACACACACACACCTCACACACACACACACACACACGCACACACACACGGACAAAAGGTGATCTCATAAGCCTATTTTTTTCAAAATTGAAAATAGGCTAAAAAGACACGGATAGTCATTCTGAAAGACTGGACGTTATATCATTTTAAATACTAGCAGCCGAGTGCCAAGGAGGCAGTGTGAGTACAGAGTTTCAAGATTCTATTTTATTTCTTCACTGCCTACTTGATTGTTCTCGCACTGCCTTCTTGAAACTCAGTTCTCACACTGTCTTCTTGGTACTCGGCTGCTACATCGTACCATGACGTCACACACCTCAGTGCATTCTAGGTACATTTCGTCCCGTCACCGTAACGTAACGCCAGACCTCAGCTTAACGACGAAGTCGACAAGATCATTTAAAATGATAAAAACACCACAGCACACGAATACAGCTCCCGCATTTTCGGCGCTCTGTCCAACTCTGCTGCTTGTCGTCTGGGTCCAATTACAGGTGGGGCTCGATGCGACGATCACCAATCCCTGGTCCTCCAACAACCACCGCAGCCATAACCCGCGTCAGTAGGTCTTCCTCGGATTCCACAGGGGTTAATAAATCAAGGTCATCATGTAGGGGATATGGGACAACAGATAATTTATCAATGACGTACGTCATCTAATCAGTGGCGCCGGAAATGCGGGAGATTTGAACGTGTGCTGTGGTGGTTATTCGCGGGTAGCGGGAAGACGGTACGTTTCCAGACACCAAGTTCCTATGCTAACCTTAACCGTCTTGGTCCCCACTACAAGCCCTCAAAGTCAGTAATGGGAATTTAGATACACCCTGTACATATACAGGGTGAACACAAAATGCCACACTTGGAGGTCGGCATGCGGTTCCTCGTCGAAATTCACTACAAAAGTTTAGGTTGCAAAACTAGTCCTGCCAATAGGTTTAACAGAAATGCTTGTTAAGAAACGAGGCTCTGGCAACGCTGTAACTGCATACAGCGTAGCCAAAAACAGGTCGCTGGAACTCGGCGCTCTGCCGGAGCTTTCTTTGTACATTCCGATGCACTGCAGGATGTGACAGTGTTGCCAGATTCTCGTTTTCATACTTGTGTTTTCAAACAGCACCCGATCCGATTTTCCTAGAAAAACTTTTATCTTGCAATTGGATAAGGAATCGCATGCCGACCTCCAAGTGTGGCATTTTTTGTTCACCCTGTATAGTCTACATATCTCACTTTCTTGGCTGGCTGCGTGGCTCAGCGGTAACGTTCTCGCTTGCTTGGGCCCAAGGTTGCAGGTTCGTATCCTGGCGTAGTCAGCTGGCATTTGAGGGTCCGCTAATGCGAGAGAGCCGTGTCAATAGATTTACTGTCACATTAGAGATCCCTTTCGGGGAATAATTCCGGCACCCTCGCGTCTCTAAAAAGCCAGAGTAGTTAAAAGGGATGTAAAACCAATAGCATTATTATTATCTCACTTCCTTTTGGACACAATAACTACCGTCATATTGCACAAATCACTTTCAAATTCGTTCGTAAATTATAACCATTCAAAATTTCGGTCGAGTTTGTTAATGGCCAAAATCGGATGAATTGGGTGGAAATGGAGGGGGGGGGGGCTTTTAGGAAAACATGAAACATCGCTATGAATTTCTTATTATGTGAAATCATCGAATCCATTCAAAGTTCGTACTATTATTAGGATAAGAGCCAAAAACCTTTTTCAGTAAAGGTTTTGGATAGCACCAAAGGGGTGGGAAATATGGATTTTGGAGAAAACAATCATCTTCCTCCCTTAATAGACACAATATAAAAACCGTTTAAAATTGTCAATAGTCTTCTAATAATTGCCTAAAACTTTTGTCTATAAGAATTGTTAATATGACCCACCCCTACATCAAGGGAGGAGCAAAATATTTTCGGAATTATAAGAAAAATCTTGTAGTTTAACGTGACCGTCAATTGCGTGATCATGAGCCACGGGACCTCCTTCTTACGTGGAATCCGAACTACAGGGCATGGCCTTTCACTCTGAAAATCTCACATGCATTAACAGGGAATCGAACCCGGTCCGCCTTGGTGGGAGGCAGACAGCTTGACCGCTGAGCCACCGCGCCCCCGTAATTATATGTATACATGTATGTAAGCTAGACATGTGATTTTTTTGTATGGATACATTTGGCAAATGTAGTGAATTTGAAATACTTCTCTTTGCCAGGTGAATTCTAGATTCACCTTCCGGCGAGCCGGAAAGTTTAAGTGATCGGCTTAAATACACAGAGAACAGTTCAATAAATCATAGATGTCTTCAGGATCAGATGTGAACACAAGAGAACATAATGCAGTATAATGAAGACATTGTATCACGAGCTAATACTACATGAAGCGACGTCAGCCAGAACATGATTCACATTCTTCAGAAACAATTTAAATCACAGTATGCAAAAAAGGTAACAAGAGCGTGGGCATACTTTATATGACAGTCGCGGTATGAACAATTACTTTTCTGATGCCGATAAACTGTTCACTACACTACTTGTTCACATGAATGAAAGCTTTATACATGGTAAACGTCAAAATAGCTTACTTCGTTGAATGTCGTGGGGTGTTGTTGATGTTGATTTATTTAGAGGCTTTGCGACATCGTGCTCATGTAGCGCCGTGTACTTGGGTGTGTGTAGAATTCGTCTAACAGCCTCTCTTAATGTGATGGCTGTTTTACTGTGTGTATTTGTAATTGGGGTGGGGATTAGGTAGGAGGTTGCCGTGGCTTTAAGTTAGGTACCATCCCAGCATTTTCCTGCAGCAGAAGTGGCAAACCATGGAAAATCTACTTTTCTCAGTTTTGTCACACAAGGCAGAGTGTACCACATCCCAGCCCACAGACTAGATTTACATTTATTGGCAGAGCCGGGAATCGAACCCAGACTTCAGAGGTGATAACTAAGAACGCTAGCCACTACGCCACGAGGTGGTGTGACCGTGGTATAAAACTGTGGTTGTTGTCCTTGTCGTCGTCGTTTTAAGAATCATTCTTTCGCGATAATTGTATTTTGATAATGGATATGATTATTTGAAATGAAAATCCATAGCCTGCTTCCAGTCTCCGACCGGGTCAGGAATGGAATGAATGAAGCCCCGATCTAGCGGCGAGGATATGAACTGTGCCGGCTGCCGAGGCCTGACGCACTCCTCTGGGGCAATGATTAAATGAATGACAGATGAAATGAAATGATAGTGGAGAGTGTTGCTGGAATGAAATGTTGACAGGGAAAACCGGAGTACCCGGAGAAAAACCTGTCTGCCTCCGTTTTGTCCAGCACAGATCTCACATGGAGTGACCGGGATTTGAACCACGGACCCAGCGGTGAGAGGCCGGCGTGCTGCCGCCTAAGCTACGGAGGCTTGGATATGATTATTTAATGAACTGAAATAAAATATCCTTAATCTTCGATAGGTGTGTGTGTGTGTGTGTGTGTGTGTGTGTGGAATATATCTGGTAACATTAGTTATTGTGGTTTTGTGTACTAGAGTGAGTACTTGAAACAAAACACATCAAAAACACAACAAATAATAAATCAAAACATAAACAGAAAACATAACACAACAAATAACAAATCAGAACAACAATAAAAACAAAAACAAAACACAACAAATAACAAATCAGAACAACAATAAAAACAAAATCAAAACACAACAAATAACAAATCAGAACAACAATAAAAACAAAAACAAAACACAACAAATAACAAAGCATAAATAAAAAGCAAAAACAAAACACAACAAATAATAAATCAAAACATAAACAAGAATGAAAAACAAAAATAAACACAACAAATAACAAATCAAAACAAAAGACATAACAAAAATATAAAACAAAAACAATACAACAAATCAAAACCATAAACAAAATAAAATAAAAGAAACGAAGGATAAATAAATCTAAAACAATAAAAATATAAAATAAAAACAAAATGCAACAAATAACGAAACAAATACAAAACAAAAAGAAAATAAAAAAAAACAAAGCTTCAACAAATCAAAAATTAAAATAATAATAATAATAATAATAATAATAATAATAATAATAATAATAATAATAATAATCTCTATATCTATATCTATCGTATGACTTTTAGCGCCGGGAGTGTCCGAGGACATGTTCGGCTCGCCTGGGTCTGTAGCTGCTTCCAGCGGATACCCTAAAGGGTGAGCTACAAGTTCCGTTCAATTTCAATAATAATAATAATAATAATAATAATAATAATAATAATATCGTATGGGCTCGGGTGCCGGGTGCAAACTTTGTTATTTGACACCCAAAGGGTAGCTTGCATGCCGAATTTCGTTGTTCCTTGAAGCACGATGAAAGTCAAGATGGTTAGATATCTAAGCTCCTTGAACACTATAGCGCTTCAAGTAGAGAAATGAGGAACTTTGTGTTGGCGGAAAATCCCGAGATTAATTTGTCATTATGAACACAGCCTACTGAATTCAAATGGGTTCTTTGGCATGCCAACATCGTATGACATGGTGTCGTAATTTTTGCCGCCTTTCAAAAATCACTTACCACGGCCAGGAGCGAACCTGCAAGTTTGGGGTTAGTAGACCGACAAGTTGACCACTCACCCACCGTGGCAAGCTAAGAAAAAATATATAATTAAAAACAATAACTAAACCATAAACAAAAACAAAAGACAACAAGAAAATGAAAAAAAAAGAATACAAATACCAAACAAATCAAAAGTACAGTATAACCTGATTCCAGCCAAGTGGCGTGTCAGAAAACGTCAGGAATGGAAACATGTCAGCTGGCGAGGCCTGTCCCACTTCCCCGGGGCAATAATGTGGAGCAGAACTTGATAAAATTGACAGGGGAATCCAAAAGAACCTGTCCTAACTGACGCACATGAATTTCGCACACAGTAACAGAGATTTGAAGTAGAGATGTAGTGGTGAAAGACGATATCTCTCTAACCGCATCATAATAATGTACCTTCCTATAGATTCCTAAGTGCAGATTTTTTATTTTGCAATAATGGTAAACTAGCAACACTGTATGCACAGCCGAAGCTAAATTGTTAGAATATGTGCAACGCTGATGAGGTATTTATCCCCATATTTTTTGATGTTTTCTTTACTGTCACTGGTGGTTGTGGAATTTAAATGTATTGCATCTATATTTGTGTTTTGTAGAGAAAGTATTTTACTATGCCGTCGTTTTGTAAAGAATATGGCACTCCTTCAGCACTCAAATGCCTCTGTCTAGTAATAAGAGAACACACAAAATATTTCTCTGAATAAGAAATTACGTGCATGTCGACTGCATATAAATGAATTTATTTTGACATAACATCAATAATACAGAAACGTTACTTGACAGGGTTATCTAATTTCCTAAGACAGTCATTTTGAATGTTTTACAACTTTCATGACGTATATTCACCCCCAAGCACATTAAGGAGTGTATTAACTGATATATCGAAATGTAATGATTTTCAGTAGGTTAACATGATACTGCGCAATTTTAATGCGTGTTTCCCAAAACCTGATAAATACTGAACATGTATTATGTAAGATTAATAAATACGGCTGGATGATAAGTTTCAATCGTCAAGCGATCATCTTCAGATTCTTTATGCTTAAGCCGTTAAATGTATGACTACGGTTATGAGGGCGATGTTATTTACAATAGGCTACGGTAGGCCTATATACCGGTAAATATATTTATTTATTTATTTATTCGACGATGTCGAAATGATAATATTATATGTCAGAAAACTGTATCATAATGAGGGTCATTATAACACTATTCTTCATTATGAAACAGTTTCTCCCACCAATCAGAGCTCAAGAAACAGTTGTGTTACCAATTAGGTAAGGATAGCATAGCATCTGCGCTGACTTCCACGGCCTCCTATTTTAAATTTCACTGCGTTGCTAGTGTCATAGTGGGGTATTTGAGGAGGCCATGGTCAAATAGAAGGTATTCTCTGCGTCCCATGCGCTCCGTTCAGTACATAAAACTGGCGAAATATCGACAGATATTTATGAATATTTATGTTCGAACATAAAATAGTTACAATTATCGTCGAACATAAACAGTCGTATGCAACTCGCCTATAATGGTAATTAAAACACTCGTATGGACGCTCGTTTTATAAACATACTCGTGTCTTAATTATTGCCGTTATAGGCTTGTTGCTTAATGTACTCTTACAGCAGTTTATAAACTTGCACAATTTGTCAAGATGTATTACTAATATGTGATTGTTAGTGGTTATTGACCTTAATGTTTGCTTGTTTAGTGTGATATCTATGATTGTTAGTGAATGATCAGGTTGGTGTTTGTATTGGAATGGATTAAAGACTTAGCTGGTTATTTGAGCAATGTGGGATCAGTTTTCGTACAGTTGCTATACCTCTAGTCACCTCAAGACCTAAGCGGTCCCTTTGATGTTCTGGTCTGTGAAGAGGCTAACGCACCAGGAAATAGTTCCCACTTTTTCTGCTTGTTTTTAGCGTGCACGATTTTCTAGCACACGTTGCTATGTTACCATTCAAACTTTCCCTTGTAAAAATACTTTTCCGGTAATTGGGAGCTTTACCAACTTTGCTTTTTATGTGATGAATTGTGTGTGTGAATATTCAGTAGTTTTTAGTGGTATTTGGAACTATAGGCAGAGTAATTCAGCACTAATTTGGCATTATATTACAGTATTAGTTTTGTACTGTAACCGCCCCAGTTACAAAGGAATCGAACCCTTACTCTGGGGAGTTACAATTTTATGAATGTGATGTGTATATTTTTATTTGAGGTCTTTTTATGTTTTATAATTATTTATCAGAATGTATATTATGACGTGCTTGATTTAGAAGTAATTTGTTTAGCGTATACATATCGTAAGTTTAGCAGGATCCAAATCTAGGGAAGTTGGAATATTTTAACATTGAGATAATCTAATGTTTTGTAGCTGGAAAGTGTACACGGACGAGGAAGTACGAGTTGTTGTTCAGACCCGGGGGTAAACCCGATCGCACGGGGAGGATGAGTCAGGGGTGAGACTTGGCATCTATGTACGAGCGAGGACGATGGACTGTTTCCATATTTGGTAATGTTGAGAATCGGTCAGTGTGATTGGTTGGATCCCGTGGCTGAGGCTTGGTAAACCAGTGATTGTGGAAGGGGATGATGACGGTTACTTAAGTTCGGTGACGGCCAGTGTGGACACTCAACTTTAGGATCCCGTGGGGATTAGACTCAATTTTGGAACCGCGGGGCGGTGTAGTCTCAGTTTTCAGACCGCGTGTAAGCGGAAATTATTCTTCGGTACTCCATGGGAGTAGGACTTGTCTTTTTGGTTTTGTGTGTTGAGGAAGAGGTATTACACTATAACACTAGTAGTGTTCTTGATACAATAACCAAGTTGCTGGCTATAAGTCCTTGATTGAATGATGAGCCTAGTCTTAAGTATATCGCCAAGATTACTTATTTCGAACAGTACGTAGTATTATAATCTGATATCTGTACATCTGCATTTCAACTATAGGGGCAAAGTATTCGTCCGGGAATGCTAGATACATATGCTATGCATTATTAAATTCACGAGCGGAGTTAATGCGACGATCCAACGCGGATTCAAAGCATTTGTATGGTACTAGATCCACGACGCAAATTAAATCGTTGGATGCTGGTTACAAAAGTAACAATCATAATAGTAATCATAAAAGTAGAAATGGCGTGTAAAGCAAAATTAATAGTGCTGCGAGTAAATAGGACTAATTCTTTGGGAGCACTAACCCCAGAATTAGTAGAGTTAGGTCACCACTGCTGAAGCCAACATCAGTAAGTACCGGTCAACTTTATTCTTGAGGGTCATCTATATCATGTCATATGTGTATCTGTGTAAATACGATATGGAGTGCAATTATTCTGTACGAGGAGGATCCTGCGAAATGTGTGTTTTATGTCTGGTATAACAATATATTATCAATTTTACCAGAATCTGAAGGGTTTTATTTATTAGGTCACTTAGGAGTAGTTAGGGGTGAATGTCTATTGTTGTTGGTATTATCGTACAGGTGTTTAATCCCCACGCACCCCGTACATATAAAAGCAGTGAGAGGCTGGTATATTACAGTACAAACCTTGTTTGAGCGGCAAAACAGCACCCTTATTCGAATTTGTGGCGAATCTGGCTCAAGGGATGGCAACACTGTTACGATTGCACAAAGTTCCTCAAGTAGACAAAGTGTTCAAACTTTAGCTGTAAAGCTTGAATCATCAATAAAATACTTCAAAGGCAATAAAAGTGGAGAGAAGTTGAATCAGACGTGCAAACAAATGATTTTGAATGTATATACGTTGAGAGTTGACAATCTCGAGTTTCCATGTCGAAAAAACAGGAGGAACAAAGAGACGGGATACGCGGAGGAATATTTTCCTCGGGACTTGACCTGACGTTTGGCACTAATGCTGTCTACACTGAATTAGGTCTATACTTAATCCATACATAGTACTCTCACTTTCCTCGTTAACGAGCGGCGACTCAAACGTTAGGCAGTAGCAAGCGCTGACAGTAACCATTGTTCACTGCTGACCAATAGAATGCTTCCTCTATCTCTCCACGTGGAGTGCAGACTCCGGTCTTGGCTGCCTGCTCGCGTCAGGTCTCCAGTGCTGTACTGTTGCACGCAGTTCTGTCCAGTCTCACTGTTTGCTCTCAGATTCCGGTCTTGGCTGCCTGCTCGCGTGTGAGGTCTCCAGTGTTAACTGTTGCTCGCAGTTCTGTCCAGTCTCACTGCTTGCTCTCAGAGTCTGGTCCTGACGGCCTGCTCACGTGTCAGGTCTCCAGTGTTGCACAGTAGCACGTAGTTCTGCCCAGTCTTACTGCTTGCTCCCAATGGCTACGGTGGAGAGTTGACAACACTGTATCTAGAGCTGGGAAATCCCTGGCTCCTCGCAGACATGGAATGTAAACATATCCGCCCATCTAGGTTTCAAAGGTGAGCCGCTAGTTAATGAGGACAGTGAGAGAACTATACATGCAAGTCTGATGAAACTATTCTCAGAATACTTTAGGGGAGTATTCTTAAGCCAATATCACAATTGTGGCGGCTATGAGCGCATTAGTGGCCTAACCCTCAATTCCATTAAAGGTTGGTTGGTTGGTTGGTTCTTAAGTTTAGGGGCTGCAACAACGCGGTCATGTAGCCCCGTGTACTTTGGGTGTGTGTAGAATCTGTCTGATAACCGGTGTTAATTGTGATGACTGTATTAGTGTGTGTTATCTGTTTTTTTAATTTAAGTACTGCAACTTAGAATTTTTCAAATAGTTCCTACTTTTGCCGCCAAGCGCCACCGTCAACGACTACTAGGCCAAGTTCAGAACTTAGCTACTAGACACCACCGCAGTCGGCTCTTGGCAACGAACGTAGAAACCTAAGAACGTTGTTTACATTCTTAACCTATTCAATTTAGCTTCACACAGGTGCAATTAGTGGAAGGTTCAACATGCCATAAATCTATGACATGGGACCGCCGGCTTTACTTCCCCTCCGAAGGAAGGTATACTGAGGGATTTTTAACGCTCTTAAAAAATCCGACGGCTTCGGCCGGGTTTGAACCCGCTATCTTGGGCATAGAAGCTCAGCATGCTACCGACTACGCCACCGAAGCTGCTCCATTATAGGTTATTTTCCTCTGTAAAACAACATGTAAACTAGCCCTTAGCAAATTTGTGGATTGCCAGATTACGTCTGAAATCTCAGTGAGATTCACCATAAAGACCTCAAATTAAGATGATATCAGGGAATACAAAACGTTATTTAAAACACATCAATCAACTGGTGTGCACGCAATGAAGTCTAATTCCTTATGTCGTCACATGTAAGTTGTGTACCAATTGGTTAAGAACTACAGTAGTTATCGGTTTAACCGCTTCCTCTTCAACTCCATTACAATAATTATCAGTACTTTAATGACTATTGGTGAAATAATAGTACACGGTATTTGTCCAAAGTATGTAGAACTCTAGGTTGAAATGCAAATTAGCGTATGTTAATGATCCTAATGAGGCAAGGACGTCTCGCCGGAGGGATTGTTGTGGTCACGTGACCACCCAGCTTGTCGGCGCCTAAGATGTGCCGCGTTGTAGTCGCTGCTTCAGGGTTCATGTCTACAATATTTAATTGTTTGTATGTATGGATACTGTATGTCTGTGTAGGCACCGATTCCTTGTAAAATATATTCACAGCCACATCAACAACCAATATAAATAGTACTAGCGGACCCGTGCAAGAAATCTCGCATGTTCATAAACCACACTTTCCCCAATAGGTTTATAATGAGAGACTTAAGGAAAAAGGTTGTTATGTTTTTACTCTACTGCCAAAATGCGAACTGAACAGCAATGATGTCGCGTATTTTCCTACAGCAACAATATTTGCAAATCGCACACTTCTTACAAAAATTGATATTTATGAAAGTAGAATCCAATTCGTCACTGCTAATGTCATTTGTGTGCTGAGTCCATTGATTGACAGCTTCGCCGTAACACTCACCGGTTATTCGATATTTATGAAATTATACGATTTGAGTAGGCCTACTCATTCCATTGATTTACTGTTTCTGAAATCCATGCAAAATGACAAAGGAAAGACCTCAGAATTTTAAAATGACATAAAACAGGCATCACAGGGCCAAAATCTGAAGTGGACAGCAATTATGGAGCATATTTTCCTACAACAGTATCTGCAAATCGCACACTTCCTATATTTTTTAAAGTCATTTTTAAAGAAATTATAGATATTTATGAAATTATAGTGCAATTCGTCACTGCTAATGTCTATTCTCTTTCATTTGAATGCTCATTTGTCACGATCGGTCGCTTGTGAGGGCCACAGGAGGGATCTATACTACTGAAATAATATATATGATAATACACTAATTTGTGTAAGTGTATTGTGTCCTTTCTATAATCCCCAAGGGCTCACAAATACTGACAGTTGAGTTGGCAACCACGGGACCCCAGCTGAGTCTGGCATTGCATCCACTTACTTGTGATGGGCTCCTCTCATTCATCTTCCCTGTCGACCTTCCTCAGTCAACTTTTATTCTCCTCCAACCCCGACGGTATCTGAGCCCGAGAGTGACCTTCAAAGTTCTGTCTTATTGGGTGATGATAATGATGATGATAATTGTTGTTTCAAGGGGCCTAACATCTAGGTTATCGGCCCCTAATGGTTTGGGTGATCGTGAAGATGATAATGAAATGTAAACTAAAACTAAAACTAACTACTAACTTATAAACTAGAAGAAGAATTGGAACACAGAAGGAGAATAAGGCAAATAAATGAAAGGAGGAAAAGAAATGCCCTCAACCCTCGAAGAATGCGGATTAAGGGACTTGGAAGGAAGGAGAGCCATGAAAGGCAGATAGGAAAGGGAAAGAGGAGAGGGTCCGCCCCAGAGGTAATGGATAAAAGGGGGAAAACCGGACCCAGCTCAGGAATCCCGCGAGGTCGCCAACTCCCGAATTCACCAGCCATGAGCCCCAGAGGATGTAGCAATTTCTAGGGTGCACCAGAATTGGTGGGGCTACATACACCCTGCCTCCTTGAGGGCCTTGAGCAGAAGGCAGGAGATAACATGAAAAGAAAAAGAAGGCGGACCCCTCGCAGAAGGAGGGTATCAGAAAAGATGAGACAAGGGTCAATTAAGGCGGGAAAGGAAGAGACTCCCTAGGCCTCGGATACCCTAATACCGTCGGGGTAGGAAGAGAACAAGAGTTGACCAAGTGATGATGATGATGATGATGATAATTGTTGTTTTAAGGGGCCTAACATCTAGGCTATCTGCCCCTGATGGTTTGGGTGATCGTGAAGATGAAAAATGAAATGTAAACTTAAAACTAAAACTAACTACCAACCTACAAACTAGAAGAAGAAATGGAAAACTAAAGGAGAATAAGGCAAATAAAGGACAGGAGGAAAAGAAATGCCCTCAACCCTCGAAGAATGCGGATTGAGGGACTTGGAAGGAAGGAGAGCCATGAAAGGCAGATAGGAAAGGGAAAGAGGAGAGGGTCCGCCCCAGAGGTAATGGATAAAAGGGGGAAAACCTGACCCAGCTCAGGAATCCCGCGAGGTCGCCAACTCCCGAATTCACCAGCCATGAGCCCCAGAGGATGTAGCAATTTCTAGGGTGCACCAGAATTGGTGGGGCTACATACACCCTGCCTCCATGAGGGCCTTGAGCAGAAGGCAGGAGATAACATGAAAAGAAAAAGAAGGCGGACCCCTCGCAGAAGGAGGGTATCAGAAAAGATGAGACAAGGGTCAATTAAGGCGGGAAAGGAAGAGACTCCCTAGGCCTCGGATACCCTAATACCGTCGGGGTAGGAAGAGAACAAGAGTTGACCAAGTGAGGTCGACAGGAAAGAAGACGGAGAGGAGTCCGGCACAAGTAAGTGGAAGCAATGCCGGACTCAGCTGGGGTCCCGTGTTCGCCAACCCACGTCCCACAAGATGTGAGCCCCTGGGGGGAAAGATTGAGGGAATTGGAAGGAAGGAGATAACAGGAAAAGAAGGCTGACCCCTCACAGAAGGAGGGTATCAGAAAAGATGAGACAAGGGCCAATTAAGGCGGGAAAGGAAGAGCCATGAACGGCAGATAGGAAAGGGAAAGAGGAGAGAGTCCGCCCAGGATGCAATGGAAAAAGGGGAAAAACATGGACCCAGCTCAGGTATCCCTCAGGGTCGCTAACTTCCAAACTCACCAGCCGTGAGCCCTTGAGGATGTAGCACTATCCAGGGTGCACCATAAGACATGTATGGTGGTAGGTTTGAATCTTTGTCGGCACGATTGTGTTTTACAGGCAATATGCAATCATTAGGTACATCCATAATTTCTGTAAGTAACTTAAAGAATATTGATTGCCATTTGTAGAAGATAACTATCACAATACACAGATACGATAAGATCATATGTTTTCAATTGGGCTCTACTGAGCATTTAATCACTGTCAGTAGGAATAAGATGCCTAACATTTGTTTAGAAGTTAACAGTGGTACCCGTTGTGAAGCGGACACGTAAGGGCAAAAATAAATGAATTTTAATTGTTCGCTTGAAGCCTGTCCTGAGGCAACTAGCATTGTTCCCGTAGAAGATGTCTGTCTGTGTTAATACTCCAACCGATCATTTAGCATGCTGTCGAGAAAACAGAATGAATCATCATTATCCATCAATTACTAGTCAATTGTCAAGACGAAAGATATTACTAACGAGCCATTGATTGCCTTATGAGAACACACAACATACAATGCCAAGCTGAATTTGAATTTGCGAAAGTAGACTACTAAATAATCACTCATATTACACGTGCTTACAATATTTAAAACGGATTCTCAGTTGTATTCTTCGAAACAATAAAACGAGCCCGTAATGACAAGATGGGGTACTTTCAATTGTATGCTGCAGGTGAGACTGTCATTCTTAACGTCAAATATTGAAGAGTCTGCCTGAGTAATGATGCTTTCGTATTTTAAACCAAACGCTCGTGTAGCCAAGGACATAAAAGTTGTTGTTGAGAAATGGTAGCTACATTAATTCCACCAATTGGGGCAGATAGCCTCGCTGTTCAGCCCCTTAAAGCAACAAATCATCACTATCATCAAACTCCAGTAATCCTCTTCGTATTTACCGTGACTGTTTCGAGATTTCTTAATTTCTGCATCAATCGCATTTTAAATATATATATATATATATAATTATTATTATTATTATTATTATTAAATCCTGGACGTTCCGGCATTTATTTTAGTTAAAAAGGATAGACAATCTGTCACTAAAATGCAGGAAATTTGCAATAAAATCAATTAAGTAGAAGCCAAATTACGTAATGTATTTATATACTTTGTTTTTGAAACTAGCAATAGCTCATATGAAAACTATCTCTGTGATTGGGGCAGATGACCTCGTAGTTTCGCCCCTTAAAACAACAATAACTACTGTATAACTAACTCATTGATTGATTGATTGATTGATTGATTGATTGATTGATTGATTGATTGATTGATTGAAGCCCCCGTGCAACAAGCACTGTGAACACATTGCTCGATTATCAAAGTGGACATCTTAGTGACCTATAATTAGTCTTCATTGTTGCTTTTCGGGGGCGTGGTGGTTCAGCGGTCAACCTCTCTGCCTCTCACCAAGGCAGTCCGGAGTTTGATTCCCGGCCAATACATGTGATACTTTGCAAGTGAAATGCCATGCCCTGTGGTTCGGATTCCACGTAAAAAGAAGGTCGCGTGACTCATGATCACGAAATTAACGATCACATTAAACTACAAGTTTCCTTCCTTCCTACCTTCCTACCTCCCGTCTTTCCTTCCTTCCTCCCTTCCTTCCTTCCTTCCTTCCTACCTTCCTTCCTCCCTTCCTTCCTCCCTTCCTTCCTACCTTTCTTCCTCCCTTCCTCCCTTCCTTCCTCCCTTCCTTCCTACCTTCCTTCCTCCCTTCCTTCCTTCCTCCCTTCCTTCTTTCCTTCCTCCCTCCCTTCCTCCCTTCCTTCCTTCATTCCTACCTTCCTTCCTACCTTCCTTCCTCCCTTCCATCCTTCCTCCCTTCCTTCCTTCCTCCCTTCCTTCCTCCCTTCCTACCTCCCTCCCTTCCTCCCTTCCTCCCTTCCTTCCTCCCTTACTTCCTTCCTTCCTCCCTTCCTACCTCCCTCCCTTCCTCCCTTCCTACCTCCCTTACTTCCTTCATCCCTTCCTCCCTTCCTCCCTTCCTCCCTTCCTTCCTTCCTCCCTTCCTTCCTCCCTTCCTTCCTCCCTTCCTTCCTTCCTCCCTTCCTTCCTCCCTCCCTCCCTTCCTCCCTTCCTTCCTGCCTTACTTCCTTCCTCCCTTCCTTCCTTCCTTCCTTCCTTCCTTCCTTCCTCCCTTCCTTCCTTCCTTCCTTCCTTCCTTCCTCCCTTCCTCCCTTCCTTCCTTCCTTCCTTCCTCCCTTCCTTCCCCCCTTCTTTCCTTCCTCCCTACCTTCCTTCCTTCCTCCCTTCCTTCCTTCCTTCCTCCCTCCCTCCCTTCCTTCCTTCCTCCCTTCCTTCCTTCCTTCCTTCCTCCCTTCCTTCCTTCCTTTATTCCCTCCCTCCTTCCTTCCTTCCTACCTTCCTTCATCCCTTCCTTCCTTCCTTCCGCCCTTCCTTCCTTCCCTCCCTCCCTCCCTCCTTCCCTCCTTCCTTGTTCCTGCCATTGTTCATGTTAGCGCACCATTCCGGCCGGGTCTTGGGGATTTTAGTCTCCAATCCTTAATTCCTCTGACCCAGGGAACTGGGTGTTTGTGACGTCATCACCATTCTATTCATCTTTACCATGACACGCTGATCACCCACGGGCGTGAACTCAAGAGGCTTGTACCAAACCTCCCGGAAGTTATCCGTAAACAAGATGTTCAGGAAAGAACATATAGCCTACTTTCTCCTAAATGTGTGGGTATAGTTATAACTCACTGTCCTTATCATCTCCTAATCTCTTCCTATTCGAAGTGCTAATTGGCACACTGGATTTGAGCAGTGGCGTTCAAACCATAGTTTATAATTTACCCCAGTATTTTGCAATTTCATCAGCAATCACTCCAAACAACGTAGGTATTCATTTTATTAACACCGACTACTTACAATAATTGAAACTTCGTTGCTCTAATAAGGCCCGTCCACAATGCGCAGTCGGTAGTCCGTAGTTGGTAGTTCTCAGTCGGCAGTCGCGATCGACCCCGTGTATACTATAGGCACCATACACAACATGCAGTTGCAGTTGGTAGCTGGTAGCTGGCAGTCGGTAGACGGTAGTCGGCAGTCGAAAATTTTATCCTCGACTGCCAACTACCCGACTGCAGCAATGTAATAGCCAATCAGAGCAGATCAGAAACTGACGTCACGTTGTTGTTCTGTGTCGTGATCAAAGAGGATATAGGCATATGTGAAGTAACTTCGCAACCCGTAAATTTACAATCTTAAATACACGGTATAACAAAATAATCCATCTCCAAATCATCCATACTGCAAGTTTTGAGGTTATCAACAACGCCTCGGTGCACAAGGAATAAACGAATGTAATTGTATTATTACTCCTAGCAGTCGTTAAGACTGGGTTCACTAACTGGCCTCTATAGAGCGCACCTCGTATCTAGAGAGCTGTGGTTAGCTCCATGGCTCCTGAAGGCTGGTAGATGTCACTCCGGTGGAGAATGTTGTTTTAATTAAATATATATTCTCCATTGCAAAAAGAACCATATAACGCTTTATTTTATAACGTCTCAGTACGCAAGAAAAAAAAATCAAGCAAAAATATCAACTCTGATAGGATTTCAACCCCGGCCAGCCAGGTGAAAGACAAAAACTCTAACCACTCAGCCAATCGTACACTCACATTCCAAGCGTTATCAATCAAATACACACATCAAAAAAAGTTTTGCATCACCTCGGTTCCAAGAGTTCCGGAACCTTTAAATACAAAGGGAATAGAGATCAACACAAACAACATTTCAGCTCGTTTTATTGCTCATGAGACCCACACATTGCATGTTGTACCAGCATACAGCTAGACTTGCAGCATTTGTGGTCCAGATTGCAGTACACACCACTACCTCTAATACCCAGTAGCACGTCCTCTTGCATTGATGCATGCCTGTATTCGTCGTGGCATACTATCCACAAGTTCATCAAGACACTGTTGGTCCAAATTGTCCCACTCCTCAACGACAATTCGGCGTAAATCTCTCAGAGTGGTTGGTGGGTCAAGACGTCCATAAACAGCCCTTTTCAACATATCCCAGGCATGTTCGATAGGGTTCATGTCTGGCGAACATGCTGGCCACTGTAGTCGAGCGATGTCGTTATCTTGAAGGAACGCATTCACAAGATGTGCACGATGAGGTCGAGAATTGTCGTCCATGAAGACAAATGCCTCTCCAATATTCTGCCGATATGGTTGCACTATGGGTCGGAGGATGTCATTCAGGTATCGTAAAGCCGTTTCGGAGCCTTCCATGACCACCAGTGGCGTACGTCGGCCCCACATAATGCCACCCCAAAACATCAGGGAACCACCACCTTGCTGCACTCGCTGGACAGTGTGTCTAAGACGTTCAGCCTGACCAGGCTGCCTCCAAACACGTCTCCGACGATTGTCTGGTTGAAGGCATATGCGACACTCATCGGTGAAGAGAACGTGATGCCAATTCTGTGGGGTCCATTCAGCATGTTGTTGGGCCCATCTGTACCGCGCTGCATGGTGTCGGGGTTGCAAAGCTGGACCTCGCCATGGACGTCGGGAGTGAAGTTGCGCATCATGCAGCCTATTGCGCACAGTTTGAGTTGAAACACGACGTCCTGTGGCTGAACGAAACGCATTATTCAACATGGTGGCATTGCTGTCAGGGTTCCTCCGAGCGGCAATCCGTAAGTAGCGGTCATCCACTACAGTAGTAGCCCTTGGGCGGCCTGAGCGAGGCCTGTCATCGACAGTTCCTGTATCTCTGTACCTCCTCCATGTCCGAACAACATCGCTTTGGTTCACTCTGAGACGCCTGGAAACTTCCCTTGTTGAGAGCCCTTCTTGACACAAAGTAACAATGCGGACGCGATCGAACTGCGGTATTGACCTTCTAGGCATGGTAGAACTACAGACAACATGAGCAGCGTACCTTCGTCCTGGTGGAATGACTGGAACTGATTGGCTGTCGTACCCCCTCCGTCTAATAGGCCCTGCTCATGCATGGTTGTTTACATCTTTGAGCAGTTTTAGTGATATCTATGAACAGTCAAAGGGACTGTATCTTTGATACAATATACACAGTCAACGTCTATATGCCGGAGATCTGGGAACCGAGGTGATGCAAAACTTTTTTTGATGTGTGTAGATACATCGTATTAGCAAATAATCACTTGGACTGAATGATGTCTTCACTGGAGTATATTTCAAACCGTGTTCATTTCATATTAAGTTCATATAATTTTTTGCCTATTTTCAATTTTGAAAAAAAAAAAAAAAAAGGCTTATGAGATCACCTTTTGTCCGTGTGTGTGTGTGTGTGTGTGTGTGTGAGGTGTGTGTGTGTGTCCCCTAATAAATTCTAAACGGCTGGAGCCATTTCAATGAAACTCGGTAAGTTCATAGCACTATTCCGGGCGACCCCGACCGTGCACTTCAAATTTTGTTACGTCTCACCAATCAAACATGGCGGCTGTGCGAAATATTACACCAGCATTCAATATCTCCGAAACTATTACGGATATCACCCTGGAATTTTTTACGGTGATAAAGGGAACTACTAAAAGTTCATCTATGTGACTCTTGAAACACTGGTAACTACAAAACCAACATGGCGGCCAAGCGAAATTGCGACGTTTAAATAGACGTTTATAGCGATTTAACCAACCAAACGCAATAAAACTTGGTACAGTATATGTTTATACACATAGTAATGCACCGACATCTAACTTCGTTCAATTGTTTACGTAACCACAAAATGGCGGCTGTGCGAAATATTTGACCGGCATTCTATATCTCTGAAACTATTATCGGTATCACCCTGAAATTTTGTACGGATATAAAGGGCACTACTGAAAGTTCATCTATAAGATTTTCAAAAACCGGTTAACTACAAAACGAACATGGCGGCCAAGCGAATTTGAAAATTTAAATAGACCTTTCTCGCGATTTAATGTTCCAAACGCAATGAAACTTGGTACAGGAAATGTTTAGACACATTGCTATGCACTGGTATCTAATTTAGTTCAATTGTTTACATAACCTCAAGATGGCGGCTGTGCGAATTTTAAAATTAAGTTTTTATTTCTTGTGTCGTAATCATGCGATCGAAGTGAAAGTCTGAATAATGAACCTACGCAATAATTTTCCTTTAATGGTACATGACTCTATGGCCTTTACATTTAACAATCCAACATGGCGACCATCCGAAATATTTAGACGGCTCTGAATATCTACGAATCTATTATAGCAATCAAACTGAATATTTTTATGTTCATAGGGGCTATGAACATAAGTTCACCTATAGGACTTTAAATAACCTGGTGATTACAAATCCAACATGGCGGCGACGCGAAGTATAAATATTCACATGGACGTTTCTCGCAATTTAACCATCCGAGTGCAGTGAAACTTGGTACAGTAAATCCTGATACGAATGTTAATCCACTGGCATCTAATTTATTTCAATTGTTTTCATAACCAATAGATGGCAGTTGTGCAAAATTTTAAAATCTCGTTGTTACTTCTTGTGTCCTAATCATGCGATTGAAGTTTGAATGCTACACGTACACAATAATCTTCATGTAACAGTACATAACTCTAGGACCTACATATATAAAGTCCAACATGGCGACCATCCGAAATATTTAGTCTGTTCTCAATATCTACGAATCTATTACAGCAATCAAACTGAAATTTTGTATGTTGATAGTGGCAATTAACATAAGTAGGATATATGAAAATAGGCTCTATAGTTCTTTACGGAACTACTTGTTATCAGTAGGTTATATTGCATGCAACATACTGAAACTAGTAAAATATAGGTCAGAACGAGAGATCAGCTGCCATCTTGTCAAATAACCGAGCCGACTCAGATTTCTTAAGTAACTTCTAGACTATAATATTACAATATAAACTTTTAATTTCGAACGAACCACGTCGTTTATAACAGATTAAACGATTCTTGGTTTGATAATCGGAACTGGTGGGTCCCATGTTATGGATTATAAAGTTTGCATAATTCACACGGCCGCCATCCTGAAATGGCACATTTGATGACCTTGCAGTTTTGGGCACAAGACGCGTCCCATATGGAGGTATGTTGGTACCAAATTTGCTAAAGATCCGATGATTAGTTTGGTCGTAATGCATTATTGAGTTTTGACCATTTGAGTGGCCGCCATTATGTTTTGGTAAAGATGGCGGCAATATAAAACATGACACTGAGGTGCCCTTTGCCAGTGCTACCTCTGTACCAAATTTCGTTCAATTCGGTTTCACCGTGTTCGAATTCATAGGGGGGACAGACATTCAGAGTACACACACTCACACACTCACACTCACACACACACAGACACACAATTTTTGGCCCTGTGTTGATCTCATAAATCTACTTTCATTTTTTGCAAAAATCGAAAGTAGGCTAAAAATAAACCACTGGAATTCTTTTTAACACAGAACAACCGATGTACTTTCTACAAATGACGAAAGGCTGTTCTTTGAATGAGCCGGATAAAATCCTTTTACTAAAGAAAATAACTTTAATATCAATGTAAGAAAGTAGGCTACTATCCAACTATAAGTACAATGTTCAAATGTACTGTGTTGATGACATTATTCTTCTTCCTTTCCTTTAGCGTTTGTCCCGCCTCGTGGCAGGGTCCGCTATGTGAATCCGCTGTCTCCACTTTACTCGGTCATGGGCTATGTCCGGATGTAGGTTGACGCTTTTCAGATCCCTGTGCAGTGTATCGGCCCAACGTTGTCTCGGTCGCCCCTTTGGTCTTTTCCCGGCGACCTCCAGTGTGTAGCCCTGTTTTGCAATGGTGTCTGCTCCTGACCGTAGCACATGCCCAAACCATCGCAGACGACCCTCACGCATTTTGTTACTGATTGCTGCGATACCAAATCGTTCCCTTATTCTTTGATTGGGGATGTGATCCACCCTAGTAATGCCAGCTGTCCATGTAAACATCTTGGTTTCCACGACACTTAGCCTACGTTCTGCTTCCTTGGTGATCGGCCAACATTCAGTATCATAGAGCGCCACGGGACGAATGACAGAGCGGTAAATCTTCGATTTTAGGTGGTCTTTCATCTGGCTGTCGCACATGACACCTGTCGTTGTTCGCCACTTCATCCACGCAGCATTAATTCTTGCGTTGACCTCCTCGGTGGGACGACCTTCAACAGTTATCGTAGAGCCAAGATACTTAAATTTTGTTGTTCGAGGCAGATCATCGCCGTCGACTTGGATTGTTCTGATTTCTTCTGCATCCGATGTCATATATTCTGTTTTATCTTTCTTAAGCCGCAGGCCATATGTACTGTATTAATGGCATTGATAATATATTATTGAGGAACTTGCAACATATTTGGTCATCTGCCCCGTGTACTTGTGCATGTTTAGTATTTGTCTGATAATAATCTGAATAATATAATGCGGTCGGGTTTATTAGACTCTGCATAAAAATTCCTCCACATGTATATTAAAATGCGACTTACGGAATACAAATATGGCTGAACTGGTTACTATTTCTCGTTGTGTCCGATTCTTGTATAATGGAAGTCCATTTGCAAATTCCATTTTACTACGACGATAATTGCTCTTTTTAAGGGGCCTGACATCTAGGTTATCGGCCCGTAATGGTTTGGGTGATAGTGAAACATGTGAATGTAAGGTAAACTAGAACTAGAACTAACTACACACTTACAGACTAGAAGAAGAAATGGTAAACAAATGGACTATAAGGCAAATAAAGGACAGGAGGAAAAGAAATGCCCTCAACCCTCGAAGAATGAGGATTGGGGGCCTTAGAAGCAAGGAGAGCCATGAAAGGCAGATAGGAAAGTTAAAGAGGAGAGGATCCGCCCCAGAGGCAATGGAAAAATGGGGAATAACCGCACCCAGCTCAGGAATTTCTCGGGATCGTCAACTCCCGAACTCACCGGCCGTGAGCCCTTGAGGGTGTAGCACTATCCAGGGTGCACCAGAAGCGGTGGGGCTACATACACCCTGCCTCCTTGAGGGCCTTGTGCAGAAGGCAGGAGAGAACATGAAAAGTAAAAGAAGGCTGACTCCTCAAAGAATGAGGGTATCAGGAAGGATGAGAGAAGGGCCAATTAAGGGGGGAAAGTGAAATCATCCCTAGGCCTTGTATACCCTAATACCGTCGGGGTCGTAAAACAACAAGATTTGACCAAGGGAGGTCAATACGAAAGATGACAGAGGAGTCCGGCTCAAGTAAGTGGAATTAATGCCGAACTCAGCTGGGGCTCCATGGTCGCCAACCCACACCCCACTAGTCGTGAGCCCCTGGGGAGAATTTTACTAGGAGAGAGGTTCTGAGGTTGTTTTTTTTTTTCACATCTTGTTTTCAAGAATATAGTACAATCACTATAACTTGTTGTGTAAATACTCAGTTGATAATAATATCTACATCATAGTAAAATAAATGAGTTGATGTTGTTGTTGTTGTTGTTGTTGTTGTTGTTGTTGTTGTTGTTGTTGTTGTTGTTGTTGTTGTTGTTTCACCTAAGGGCTTGCACGTCTTGGTCATTTCTGTCCCGTATACTTGGGTGGGTGCAGAATTTTGTCTGTATTATTGTGGTGTGTGCATTTGTAATTGAATCGAGGATTGGGATAGAGGCGCTCGTGGCCTTAAGATAGGAACCAGCCCAGCATTTGCCTGGAGTAGAAATTGAAAATCTCGTAAAAGCACTTCTAGGTTGGTTGAGGTAGGAATCGAACCCGCCTTTTCTTAGTGTTGTCTCACGATACTGAGTGTACCCCGTTCCAATCCACAGAATACTACGATTAAGTCCATAATAATATTTACTTAATTTTCAGTAAGCTAATTAGAGTGGTTAATGTTAATGTCTTTCAAAGAAACCGCAAAATGAATGCGTTTAAGTTGTTGTTGTTGTTTATTCAGTTAGGGACTTTGTGACATCGAGGTCATTTAGTCACGTGTACTTGGGAGTAAGTTTACGTATTTATTGTATGGCTTTTAGTGCCGGGAGTGTCCGAGGACATTTTCGGCTCGCCAGAGGCTGTAGGTGCTTCAATCGGACACCCATAGGGTGAGCTACAAGTTCCGTCCAATTTCAAGTAGTTCCAACTTTCGCTACCAGATGTCACTGACACCTAGTGGTGAACGTTGGAATTTTGATAGAGCATTTCAACGAAGTCTAACCTAGAAATTTAGCTTCACACAAGTTTAGTTAGTGGAAGGATCTTTTACATGCCTTAAATCTATGGCATGGGACCACCGGCTTTACTTCCCCTCCGAAGGAAAGCATACTGGAGGATTTTAACCTTCTTAAAAAAATCCGACAACTTCGGCCAGGTTTGAACACGCAATCTTGGGCACAGCAGTTCAGCATGCTACCAACTACGCCCCCGAAGCCGCTTTGGAGAAATTTTAATCTGTCAGATTACCAGTGTCATCATGTGTGAAATTGTAATTGGGCTAGGATTTGCGTAGGAGACGGCCGTGACCTTAAGTTAGGTACCATCCCAGCATTTGCCGCGACTAGAAACGGGGGGGTAACCACGGAAGACCACTTCCAGGATGGCCGAGGGGGAAATCAAACCCACTACTTCTCAGTTCTACATCACAAGGCTCAGTGTACCCTGCTTCAACCCTCAGACCAGAATTAAATTTCTTGGCAAAGTTGAGAATCGAACTCGGACCTTCGCGGTGACAGCAAGAGGGCTAGTAACTACCCCCAAGGAGGCGGACTGAATGATTTTAAGTAATCAGCTGTATGAATGCCGGAAGGAATAGGTAGGAGGCTGGTATTAATACGGAACCGTTAATCTCGCGATGGTGATACGCCGGACTACCAGACGTGACATTTCACGTTGAAAAATCGGGAATCGAACCCGATCCACATTCTTCGGATTCTAGCAGCTTGTCTGTGTTGTACTATCACGCCCCGGGAAAGTCGGAGAGAAACGATGATCAGGATTGACGCCATATTCAAGCCATTGGAGCAATATCGGTTCCCTAGTCCATTAATGATATGGGTCAACATGCACCACTACGGGCGTATGTTCTCTCTCAAAAATATCTTACCCCACCCTTTTTAAAGAGCACGAACATCTACTGTTTTCACATCACAGTAAGTTTTGAAATGTATTTGAGTAGTATGCTTGTGAATGAATACTTGACCAAATTGTCCGGCAGGCAGCAAAAGTAGCACGAATATAAACAATAATATTTGACTTTCTAAAAACTGAATCTTAAGTTTTAAGCATGCGAGCATTGCTCCACACGACCACTTCATACTAAAATCATTTCGTATTATTTAGAGAGCACTCTACAGCGCTTTGTATTCATACAGAAACACGACCATAACTACCGGAACGGAACGTGCTGCTAGGAGCGTAAGTAAAGTAGCGCACTACAAATGGTTTAGTTTAAGTTGTCTGCTAAGAATTATGAGTTCAGCCCCCCAGGCTTTCCCATTAGAACATTTACACCGGCCACCGCAAGATTGTTTGAGGCTTTCTCTGTCCAGCTCTCAGGTGTATTCTAAGGAGGCCATGTTAGAACATTTCCTGGAATACAACGGCTTAAAATGTGAACTTAAAATAACAGATCATTGTTTTTGCAGTTGTTTATAAGAGCCTACATACTTGATTATTTGCCTTTTATGATAATGATGATTATGATGGTTATTCAAAAGGGTTGAAAGAAAAGATATTCTTGTGAATTAAGAACAACAAGGGCGTCACACTGCAAAGAGAAGTACAGTACCACGATAGACATAAAATATAAGACACTCATTATACTCTAATCTTTACCAACTAAAAGAGCATCTTCAACAAACATAGTAACATGATAACTAGGACAAGGAAATTGAAGCGGCTGTACATAAACTTGGCAACTTGGTAAGATCATCATCTTCTTCTTATTTGACTCTACTGATCGCTGTGAACCTTACCCTCTTCAACAATCTTCCGCCAGTTATCTCGATCCAACGCCATAACGTTTCAATTTATATAGCCCATTTTCAGAGTCTTCGGTGACTGCATCCATCTTATTCTCGGCCGGGTTGCAGGTTCAAATCCTGACACAGTCAGCTGGCATTTGAGGGTACGCAAATGTGAGGGAGCCGTAGATTTACTGGCACGTTAAAGATCCCCTACGGGGCAAAATTCCGGCATCTCGGCGTCTCTAAAAGCCGCAGTAGTTAACAGGGACGTAAAACCAATAACATTATTATTATTATTATTATTATTATCGGTCGACCACGTCCTCCCTGTTCCCCAGAATTTCTATGTAAAAGTTTGTACTCTAGGCGAATGCTGGTATGGTTCCTAACTTGAGACCACGGCCGCCTCCTTCCCAATTCCATTCCGAATTACAAATACACACTAATACAACCTTCACAATAATACAGGTATCAAACGAATTCCACACACATCCAAGTACATGACTACGATGTCGCAAAGCCCCTAAATGAATCAACAACAACTTGTTTTCAAGAATAATATATAACATTTGTAGTGTATCCAGATTTGACCGGAAGCAAAGTACCGTAACAAACCTAAGTGGTCACACGTGATGAATTGTGTGTGTTACATTATCTAACGATCTCAGAGACTTGCTCTGGTTAGTGACAGGTGTGTCCCGCTTCAATAATGAATTCATCTGTAAACTGTTCCCTGAATACACAGTATCAATCACAGTCGGAGCATCAACCCACAAGAATGTTAACCTATCATTAACTCAACCGCACTAATTACTCCTATCTATTATTTAACTTAGTATTAAAAAGTAGTTCGAATGTATTCAGCGTACCTTCGTTTATAGGGAGATAGGACATTTTGAGGTCTATAGTTAGAGAGCCGTGCAAATCATTAGACTCGATGGCAGTATTTCAACATTCACTTTGTACATTGTGTGACTTAACACAGTAGAAATGTTTTGCAAGGCGCAGAAATTATTTCAAATGTTTAATAAATAATCTTAGTAACATTTTTAAAAGAACCTGACAGCAAACTAATTGTTTACAGTTTCCACTAACAGAGGAGCTATATTAATGCAGAATGCCACAGGTTTAGTTTTGATTACTGTTTTTTTAACCGTCGACTTAAGCCTCTATGGACTGCGTGTTAACAACCATTCTCATTTCAGTTTCTGCGTCTTGTTCGTTTGCCTGCTTTGACATCTTGCCAGTATCTATTTAGCCCATCTATCAGCTTGTTCTACCGCTCCTCTGTTAAAGGGCCTCTCCGTCTTCTGGGTTCTGCCTCCACCATAAAACCCTGATAGTCTTTCACCATCCTTCTGAAACTATTCCTGTCTGATTTTATCCTCCATGATACCCAACTGTCTCATATCTTTCTCACACTCTTGGATACATATGAACTTGGAGATCTTCGGTTTAAGAAAATTCCAGATTTTCTTTGGTTGGTTGGTTAGTTCTTTAGTTTAGGGGCTGCGACAACGTGATCATGTAGCCCCGTGTACTTTGGGTGTGTGTAGAATCTGCCTGATAACCGGTGTTAATTGTGATGTCTGTATAAGTAAGTGTTATTTGTTTTCAATTCAAGTAAGAACTGCAGACATTGAATTTCAAGCAGGTCCTACTTTTGCCGCCAAACGCCACCGTCAACGACTAACTAGTTCAGAACTTGCCTACTAGACGCCACTGCAGTCGGCTCCTGGTGACGAACGTCGCAATCTAAGAGCGTTTGTCAAATGTTTAACCTAACCTAATTTTGCTTCACACAGGTGTAATTAGTGGAAGATTCTTTTACGTGCCATAAATCTATGACATGGGTCCGCCGGCTTTACTTCCCCTCCGAAGGAAAGCATACTGAGGGATTTTAACGCTCTTAAAAAACCCGACGACTTCGGCCGGGTTTGAACCCGCGATCTTGGGCATAGAAGCTCAGCATGCTACCAGCTACGCCACCGAAGCTGCCAGATTTTCTTTGTGAGCCGGTTATTATTCATACGGAAGATATGCCCATAAAACAGCAATCTTCGTTTTCTAATTGTTGTTATCGGTTCTATCTTGCTGTATACTTCTTTATTTGATATCAGTCGAACCTGTCCGTCAACCCATCTGTAGCCCAAGATCTTCCGTAGTAGTCTGCGTTCTCTTTTAAGTAACTGATTGACTTGTCCTCTTCGATTCATACACAGGGTCTCCGAAGTATATAAACCTTCTGGTCTGTGTTGTAATGCCTTAGTTTGATGACTTTATTCTCATTTTCATGTGAATTTAGACCAAAGAGATTGGAAGTCTTTTATTATTGATTGCCCACTCTTAAACTATTCAGAGATTCGAGTATAATGGATAGAAATCACCTGATTTAGAGGGTACATTCCAAAGACAATGAAAAAAAGAAACAACGGACCCAGCTTAGGTGTCCCTCAGAATCTCTAATTTCGAAAATTTCCAGATGAAATTCTTTATGGGAAACGTTGTAAATCCACAGGGGGAAAACATTACTAAGTAGGGTAATAAATAAGAATAAAATGAAGTGGTTTCGAATAAAACAAGATGTTCAGTAAAGAACATATAGCCTACTTTCTCCTAAATGCATGGGTATTGTTATAACTCTTTGTCCTTTTCAAGGAGTATGTTTGAATGTTGGTTGTAGTAGCTTGTTGAAATACAACGTGCTATAGGGATATTAAACATGAATATGAGGTGCCCTTTGCTAGTGCTACCTCTGTACCAAACTTCGTTCAATTCGGTTTCACCGTGTTTGAATTGATAGGGGGAATCGATTTGCACACATACTTGGCCACCATCTGCAAACTATTGGGCTGATGTTCTTGCAGTATGGTCAGAATATGTTTCCCACATAAAGATATGGTGTTGCAAAATTTGGTAGAGACTAGATTATTAGGTTGGTAGTAATTACATTTTAGCTTTTAACATTTGGGTGGCCGCGATTACGTTTCCGTCAAGATAGCGGTGATATAAAACATGACACTGAGGTGCCCTTTGCTAGTGCTACCTCTGTACCAAATTTCGTTCATTCGGTTCCACCGTGTTCGAATTAATAGGGGGAATCAATTTTGACATAAAGATGGCCGCCATCCGCAAACTATTAGGCTAATGACCTATTAGTTTGGTCAAAGGATGCTCCCTCCATAAAGGTATGTTGTTGCAAAGTTTGGTAGAGATCGGATGGTTATGTTAGTCGGAATTTGATTTAAGCTTTACACATTTGTGTGGCCGCCATTACGTTTCTGTCAATATGGCGGCGATATTAATCATGAGACTGCGATGCCCTTTGCTAGTGATATCTCTGTACCAAATTTCGTTCCATTCGGTTTCACCGTGTTTGAATTAATAGGGGGAATCGATTCTGACACAAAGATGGCCGCCATCCGCAAACTATTGGGCTAATGACCTATTCATTTGGTCAAAAAATGCTTCCTCTATAAGGGTATGTTGTTGCAAAATTTGGTAGAGATCGGATGATTAGGTTAATCGTAATTTGATTTAAGCTTTAAACATTTGTGTGGCCGCCATTACGTTTCTGTCAATATGGCGGCGATATAAAACATGACACTGAGATGCCCTTTGCTAGTGCTACCTCTGTACCAAATTTCGTTCCAGTCGGTTTCACCGTGTTTGAATTAATAGGGGGAATTGATTTTCACACAAAGATGGCCGCCAACCGTAAACTATTGGCCTAATGACCTATTCATTTGGTGAAAGGATGCTTCCTCTATAAGGGTATGTTGTTGCAAAATTTGGTAGAGATCGGATGATTAGGTTAATCGTAATTTGATTTAAGCTTTCAATATTTGTGTGGCCGCCATTACGTTTCCGTCAAGATGGCGGCGATATAAGACATGACACTGAGGTGCCTTTTGTTAGTACTACCTCAGTACCAAATTTCGTTCCATTCGGTTGCACTGTGTTCGAATTAATAGGGGGAATCGATTTTCACACAAAGATGGCCGCCATCCGCAAACTATTACACTGATGACCTATTGGTTTGGTCAAAGGATGCTCCCCCCATAAAGGTATGTTGTTGCAAAATTTGGTAGAGATCGGAAGATTAGGTTAGTCGTAATTTATTTAAGCTTTGAAAATTTGTGTGGCCGCCATTACGTTTCCGTCAAGATGGCGGCGATATAAAACATGACACTGAGGTGCCTTTTGTTAGTACTACCTCTGTACCAAATTTCGTTCCATTCGGTTGCACCGTGTTCGAATTAATAGGGGGAATCCGTTTTCACACAAAGATGGCCGCCATCCGCAAACTATTACGCTGATGACCTATTAGATTGGTCAAAGGATGCTCCCTCCATAAAGGTATGTCGTTGCAAAGTTTGGTAGAGATCGGATGGTTATGTTAGTCGTAATTTAATTTAAGCTTTGAACATTTGTGTGGCCGCCATTACGTTTCTGTCAATATGGCGGCGATATAAAACATGACACTGAGATGCCCTTTGCTAGTGCTACCTCTGTACCAAATTTCGTTCCATTCGGTTTCACCGTGTTTGAATTAATAGGGGGAATTTATATTCACACAAAGATGGCCGCCATCCGCAAACTATTAGGCTAATGACCTATTCATTTGGTCAAAGGATGCTTCCTCTATAGGGGTATGTTGTTGCAAAATTTGGTAGAGATCGGATGATTAGGTTAATCGTAATTAGATTTAAGCTTTGAACATTTGTGTGGCCGCCATTACGTTTCCGTCAAGATGGCGGCGATATAAAACATGACGCTGAGGTGCCTTTTGTTAGTACTACCTCTGTACCAAATTTCGTTCCATTCGGTTGCACCATGTTTGAATTAATAGGGGGAATCGATTTTCCCACAAGGATGGCCGCCATCCGCAAACTATTACGCTGATGACCTATTGGTTTGGTCAAAGGATGCTCCCCCCATAAAGGTATGTTGTTGCAAAATTTGGTAGAGATCGGATGATTAGGTTTGTCGTAATTTGATTTAAGCTTTGAAAATTTGTGTGGCCGCCATTGCGTTTCCGTCAAGATGGCGGCGATATAAAACATGACACTGAGGTGTCCTTTGCTAGTGCTACCTTTGTACCAAATTTCGTTCAATTCGCATTCACCGTGTTCGAATTGATAGGGGGGACAGACATTCAGAGTACACACACTCACACACACACAGACACACACACACACACACACACAGACTCACACACACACATACACACACACACACAGACTCACACACACACATACACACACACAGACAGACACACTTTTTCCGCCCTGTGTTGATCTCATAAGTCTACTTTCATTTTTTGCAAAAATCGAAAGTAGGCTAAAAATGGTGACTGTTTAAATTTTTTTATTCAAGTCTAATAATTTGCACACCTCTGTAGCTTGCCCACTCCGTATATATTTACTGCAAGGCCATTTATTTATTTATTTATTTATTTATTTATTTATTTATTTATTTATTTATTTACTTCCGGAAAATTCCAACATATCTTCGCGTTTCACATCCCCCAGTCCACAGAACCACCGTCAGTTCAAAATATTTTATATAGACCTATATCACTTTCTAATGGACACGATAACTACCGTTATTTTTCATCAATCGTTTTCATATTTATACATAAAATATAACCTTTCAAAATCTCAGTCGAGTTCCTTAATGGGCAATATCGGACCAAGGGTTAGAAATGGGTGAGCCTTTTCCGAAAAAGTGAAATATTGCAATAACTTTATTAATATGTGAAATATCTAATACATTCAAAGTTAATATTATTGTTCGGTTAAGGGCCAAATGCTTATACAAGTAAAGGTTTTTTATAGCACCAACCATTGACCAAAGAGGTGGGATTATTTATTTATTTAGACTATTTATTTAGCGTATAGATTTTAGTGCCGGGAGTGTTCGAGGATATGTTCAGCTCATCAGAGACTTCTTCAATGCGAACACCCATGGGGTGAGATACAAGATCAGCTCAATTTCAAGTAGTTCCAACTTCCGCTACCAGATGTCACTGACACCTTGTTGTGAACGTTGGAACTTTGATAGAGCGTTTCAATGAAATCTTACATACAATTTAGCTTCACACAAGTTTAATCAGGTGAAGGTTCTTTTACATGCCATAAATCAATAACAAGGGACCACCGAAGGAAGCCATACGGAGGGATTTTTAACGCTCTTAAATAATCCGAAGACTTCGGCTGGGTTTGAACCCGCGATCTTGGGCATAGAAGCTCAGCATGCTACCGACTACGCCATCGAAGCCGCTAGGAGGTGGGAAAGAGATGAACGCCAAGGGATGAACAAAATATTTTCGGAATTATGTAAGATTTGTTGCAACACATGTGCAACTTTTGTCGGTATATTACAATTAGCAAATTTAGAGAATTCAAAATATATTTCTTTATCCGGTGAAATCTACCTCCGCCTTCCGGCGTGCCGAGAGGGATTTTTAAAATACGAGTACAATTCATCATTAAAATTTGGTACTTTCTCCTAGAAGCGTGTATCACTGGCTTATATGATTAAAATGTAAGAGTCTTTCAAGTTTCAATACGTGGTAGGCAACTTATTTTAGTGATTTATTATCGAACTAGCCAGGTGTAATTTCTAGAAATATTAAAAAAACATTGGATGTGCGTGTCCTTTTTTTTTTTTTTGGCTAGTGTTTGCGTACATAATGTTTCCTTCAATTAAATACACGTTGAAGTAGAATGGAAAAATGTTTACAGGAGTATTTAGTGTTCACGTAGCTGCACCAACACACGTCCTAAGTAGTGAAAAGGACATTATCTCCCGCGTCGATCATCAATTTGTAATTACAAACGACAATCTAATGAGATGAGGCAGCTCACACTAACACCGAACAACGCTTAGTCATGGCGTCTCGTTAGCGGATGAACGCGAACCTTCATGAATTTCTCAAACAACAAATTATTCTCAAGTTTAATTCCTAACGGATATTTGACATTCCATGTGAATGATGGGAGTAAAACATTTTTTCTTCGTTTATCCAGATAACAAGTGTTAAAATAAGAGTTGTTGCTGCTTGAGTCTTCAGTCGTTTGACTGGTTTGATGCAGTTGTCCATGACTCCCTGTCCTGAACCATTCGCTTCATCTCTACATACAAGGCCGGACGTTTGTTTTAGACGACTGAAAAATCTTAATGGAAGCCTGGAGGCGAGTTACTACAGTACCTGTGTTGTTGTCTGACCATGCGGTCAGATGATTGACAAAGCTATCTCACACTACTGCTGAAGTACAGTCATTGTCAAATATAATGGCGTTCTTTCGTAACTATGTAAAGTGTACTTCCGCGTCACACAATACTTCTTCGTGGACTGTACTGTCTGCGCGGTGGTGTCGTCACTTACTCAAGTCTGGAATTCCATTAGGTCTGACCGGTGGTGAAAAAATGTGATTCGAGAGGGCAGGAGAGTGACTGTGTACAGACTCACCGGCTTCAAGGTCAAGGACAATCGTCGAAAACAAACGTCCGGCCTGTAGCTACCACGCCTTACATCCAAGGCAATCAGTTTAACATATTCTAAGGTTGGTCTACCCCTACAGTTCTTGTCCTCGACCTTTCTTTCCATAACTTTACTTTGCTATTCCTGGGTGTCTTAGTTTGTGTCCTACCAACCCATCTCTTCTCTTCATTATCAGTCGCCTGAAGCATCTCACCTCTTCCACTTGTCTCAATACCTCTTGATTTTTAACCCCATATACCCATCTGATCTTCATGTATCTCCTGCAGCACCACATTTCAAACGCTTCAATTCTCATCTTTTCTGCTGCGTCAACAGTCCAAGTTTCACTTCCAATGAGCGCCACGCTCCAGACAAAGGCTTTCAAAAATGACTTCCTAACATCTAAATCTATATTTGACGTTGACAGATTTATTTTCTGAGCCAACCTACTTTTCATATCCTCTTTGCTTCGTCCATCACTGGTTATTTTTCTTCCTAAGTCTCCTACTTACTTTAGCTTTTCTCTTACCAATTTCACGTCATTAGGGGTATCTATCATCTTTCGACTGCATGTCATTTTTTTTATTTTATTTTTTTATTTTCATCATGAATTTTTCTCTAAGACGGAGTCCATACAATTTAAAAACTCATTCAAATCCTCAGGAGACGCGGCTAACATGACATTTTGGTGAATGCATGACCTGAGAAAATATTGGCCATTGTCTGCATATCCCTGTTACCATCATTCTTCGAAGGGACAGATGATTGTCTTCTTATGTTTCATGCTAACTCCTGCTTCTGTTTGAAGTCCTAAAGAAGGTAGGGTGCGTGTAGGCCCATCACGCATGGTGCATCTAGCAGTGGTTCTGAACCCGTAGAAGTCTGCGGACCACTCAGCCTGAAATTGAATCATGTACGGACCAACCCCCACCCCCGACCCCCCTCCCCCACCTCCCACCTCCCCTCCCCCCAATACACCTTATCAGTTGTAACCCTTCCTCAATAACATATTTCAGTGATCACGCAGCCATCTTTACCACATTGCATTACAACAAACCACGCAGCAAGAGCACAGTGAGGACAGTATACAATTACAAAAAGGCAGACTGGAAATTGCTGTCATCATTATTCCTCAAACACCTTCCCACCCCATGTATTCTGGACACCAGCGACATCAACTCAGTGTGGCACGCCTGGCGAAATTGTTTCTTTGAATGTGTGGATATAGCTATACCGAAAATAACCATTAGTGGGAAGAAAAAATCTCCATGGGTGACGAAGGAAGTCATTAAAATGATTAGGAAAGGAAAAGGAACGTTTTATACAAGAAATGGAAAAGTTGCTCAACTGACATCATGTGGGAAAAATACAAGAACATCAGGAACCAAACAAAGAAATTAATTCGCGAAACATACGACAATTATATTCACAAAATAAGCAGCACCAGTGAAATGTGGAAATTTTTGTCCAGAAGACGCGGCACCGCTGCGCCAGCCTCATTTCACTGTAACGGTACATTCCTCAGTGCACCCCAAGATATTGCAACAGCGTTCAGTGACAGTTTCAAGCAGAACTTTTCTAAGCCGGATATGACCACGAACCTGCTTCTGCCAAGGTCATCACTTCCACCCCTCCCACTCTCCAACCTGTACTTCACAACAACTGAGGTGATTCAGAGCCTACGGAAGATTAGACCACATGCGGCGACCGGCCCAGATGATGTTCCCGGACGGATCCTGCTGCAGTGTGCGGAAGCATTAGCGCCCTCTCTGAGTGCGTTATTCAACCTGTCTATCAACCAAGGTTCTGTGCCGTGTGGGTGGAAATGTGCTAACGTGGTGCCAATCTATAAGCAAGGTGACAGAGAAGATGTTGCAAATTACAGACCGGTGTGTCTAACATCTATAATTTGTAAATGTATGGAGCGGCTAGTAGCAAACAGTGTGCTGGAATTCCTACGGGAGAACAATCTGCTCGACCCAAATCAGCACGGTTTTCTTCCGGGTCGTTCTTGCACTACTCTATTGACAAAAGTCATTGATGAGTGTCAGTTCTACTTGAATCAGCCAGAAGTGAAACAAGTGGACTGTATTGCACTGGATTGGGCTAAGGTCTTCGATCAAGTGTCTCATGAAAGACTTTTGTTAAAGCTACAGCAGCTTAACATACGGGGTAGCTTACTTGCATGGGTGAGGTCATTCCTAGAGGGTCGAACACAGTGTGTGGTGTACGGAGGAGCCCGATCGCAGGCTGCTCAAGTTACTTCTGGAGTGATTCAGGGCTCTGTGATCGGACCTCTTCTCTTCACTATATATGTGCTCGATCTTCCTGGCTGTGTCACCTCATCAATGTCACTATATGCAGATGACACCGTGCTATACAGGGGCATTAAATGTGAAGAAGATTCCCTCTGTCTTAAATCAGATCTGGACAACTTATCGCTGTGGTGTTCTGTGAATAATTTAAATATAAATGTACAAAAATGTAAATACATAAGAATAACCAGGTCACAAAAACCCATTGAGAATGAATACAAAATTATGAACAGTGTCATCCCACAGTGCACAAACTTAAAGCTATTAGGGGTAACAATCTCCGACACCCTGAATTGGAACATGCAAAGTGAAGAGGCAAGATGTAAGGCCACCAAAGTTCTGGGTTTCTTGTACAGAAACATGAGAGGTTGTAAACCTAGAGCCTTCAGGATGGCTTACACATGCATGGTCCGTCCGATATTAACGTACGGCTTTACCTGCTTGGCATCCCACTACAGCGGAAAACATGAACAAGCTCCAGCGTGTACAGCGCCGCGCAGAAAGGCTAATAGCTCGTTATTCCCCTTCCCCTTTGTCAAAATTTCCATCTATAGAGGCAACAGCCAAACAAATTGATCTAATTTTTCTTAAAAAATCCCTTACAGGTTCCATTAATATTGACCCTTTTTGCCGACTGTCATTGGCATATCGCTCAGTTCGGAGAGGACGAGGTGTAACCCTCGTTCCGCCCTTCGCACGTAGCAATGCTTACCTGACAGGTTTCTACGGCCGCTCTGCGCGGTTATGGAACGCGCTGCCAGGAGATGCCAAGATCTTGCCTCTTAGGAAATTCAAGCCGTACGTAAAAAAGTACATTGTATAAATAAACGTATGTATGAGTGATTGATTGTCTCGCTGAATGAATGAGTATCTGAATGGAATGAATGTATGTATCGCGTGATCGAGGTTATGAAAGTGCGTGCGTGAGAGAGTGAGTGAACAGGAAAATGTACTATGTCAATATTCTAAATATGTAAATACTGCAAATATCTTTGTAAAACTTGTAAATATTGTTAAAACAAATGTAGATGTAAGCTGTGCCTGTGAAGCATGAAATATGTATGTGGGGCTTGCCCTTTTTCACTAGGCCTTCCATACTTCGTGTACGATTTATGGTAAATAAATAATAATAATAATAATAACAGTTATTTTAAAGATATTTCAATTCAAAACCTGAAAGTCCTCGTCGCGAATACATTCGGACGATTCTCGTTCAACGCACATCGTTTTCGAAATCCCCATTTATTGGCCACTTTTTTATACACTTGTGCTGGTGGACCCTTTTCTCCCGTGGACCACTCCCGAAGTACCACAGGTTAAAAACCACTATTCTAGAGTATGACTACACGCTCAAGGGCTCACGGCTGCTGAGTTCTGGAGCTGGCAATCTCAAGGGTCTCTCTTTTTTTTTTTTTTTTCATCGTAAAAAATGTCCTTAACCCTCTAAGAATGAGGATTGAGGGATTTGGAAAGAGGTAGAGCAAGGAAAGGCAGATAGGAAAAGGAAAAAGGAGAAGATCCGTGAGCTCTAAAGCAGATACTAGGTTCGACAACGGTCTGAACCAATAGAAAAAGGGGGAAAAACAGACCCTGCTCAGGAATCCCTCAGGGTTGCCAACTTCCGAACTCACCAGAGTCCTTGAGAGGGTAACACTATTCAGGGTGCACCATAAGTTGTGGAGCTAGACACACATCCTTCCTTCTTTAGGGCCTTGTGCAGAAGGCAGGAGATACTAGGAAAAGAAAAGAAGAGGTCAAAACCCTCGAGGAATGAAGGTATCAGGTAAGATGAGGAAAGAGCCAATTAAGGCGGGAAATTGAAAGTCACCCTAGGTCTTCCATACCCTATTAATTTCGGGGTTGGGAAAGAACAAGAACTGACCAAGGGAGGTCCACTGGAAAGATGACAGAGAGAAGCCCAGTAGCCCAAGTACAGTGAGTACCTTCTCTATAGAACGGAATCTCGCAAACGTCGTGTGATGGTCGGGCCACTGTGGCTAGCCGCCTGTCAAGCAAGGCACTGGCGTTAGCAGCAGCGTAGCGTCCAACTAGTTCAACACATTTACACTCTTTAATGTATTTAATAATCATCGTTATTTACATTTATTTCAGAATACAGTAGTTGCTGGAAATGCTGCCTTCATTTTCTAAACACACATTGCACCAACGTAGGAAGTTTTTGTACACCCGCTGTAATTCATCCTCTGATATTTCGTATCAGTACAGTTATGTTGTTCTCGAGAGCCTCCAGAGCACGTGGATTGTTCCTGTATGCCTTTTGTTTGACGTTGGTTGGTTGGTTCCTTAGTTTAGGGGCTGCGATAACGTGGTCATGTAGCCCCGTGAACTTTGGATGTGTGTAGAATCTGTCTGATAACCGGCATTAATTGTGATGACTGTATTAGTGTGTGTTATCTGTTTTAATTCAATTGAGGACTGCAGACGATAATTTCAAGTAGTTCCTACCTACGCCACCTAGCTGTGAACTTGACTACTACTAGATGCCATCGCAATCAGCACCCGGTGAAGAACGTTTGAACTTAAGAGCATTAATCAAACTTAACCTTCAAATTTTGCTTCACACAAGTTTAGTTAATGGAAGGTTCTTTTACATGCCATAAATCATGACATGTGCCCGCCGGCTTTACTTCCCCTCCGAAGGAAAGCATACTGAGGGATTTTTAACGCTCTTCAAAAATCCGCGACCTTGGGCATACAAGCTCAGCACGCTACCAACTACGCCACCGAAGCCGCTTCTTTTTTGACGTTCCTCCACAAATAAAAATCTCACGGCGCTGAAACGTAGGAACACATTTACTGGAAGACCTCTTCTTGAGAAGATAAGTGTCCACTTGAAACATTCGATGTTTTGTTCTATACTTAACCATATTCACGGGATACGATATAGGCTACAGTACTTCACTACAAGTATTAATTATCTCAACTATGGTATCTCGCCAGCTCTCTAATTATGTAATGAATGACTAGACAGCATCTGGTGCTTCCCGACCCGTTCTAGTGTGGTTGGCAAATGCTAGTCAACTGGCACTGACTCATCGTGACCTGTCCACCACACGGCCTCTGCAGGGTAGAAGCCAGACTCAGCTGGGCTCCCGTTGTCGCCCACCCACGTGCAACTACTTGTGATAATGATGATGATGATAATTGTTGTTTTAAGGGGCCTAACATCTAGGTTATCGGCCCTTAATGGTTTGGATGATCGTGGAGATGATAATGAAGAGTGAACTATAACGGAAACTAACTACTAACTTATATTCTAGAAGAAGAAATGGAAAACAAAAGGACAATAAGGCAAATAAAGGACAGGAGGAAAAGAAATGTCCTCAACCCTCGAAGAATGCGGATTGAGGGACTTGGAAGGAAGGAGAGCCATGAAAGGCAGATAGGAAAGTGATAGCGGAGAGGGTCCGCCCAAGAGGTAATGGAAAAAAGGCAGAAAACTGGACCCAGCTCAGGAATCCCTCGGTGTCGCCAACTCCCGAACTCTCCAGCCGTGAGCCCCTGAGGGTGTAGCAGTATCCAGGGAACACCAGACCTGGTGGGGCTACGTACATCCTGCCTCCTTTAGGGCCTTGAGCAGAAGGCAGGAGATATCATGAAAATAAAAAGAAGGCTGACCCCTCGCAGGAGGAGGGCATCAGAAAAGATGAGACAAGGGCCAATTAAGGCGGGAAAGGAAGAGACTCCCTAAGCCTCGGATACCCTAATACCGTCGGGGTCGGAGGAGAACAAGTGTCGACCAAGTGAGGTCGACAGGAAACAAGACGGAGAAGAGCCCGGCACAAGTAAGTGGAAGCAATGCCGGACTCAGGTGGGGCACCGTGGTTGCCAACCCACGTCCCACTAGATGTGAGCCCCTTGAGGAAACTACTTGTGAGCCTCTGTGGAAATTACAAGACACGTGCTCCAAGTGTGCCATCGTTGATGATTTCATTGCGAACTGTACAGCAAAGAGCGCAGTTGGTATTGGGAACGCGCGCTCGCACGTACAGCTCCTAATGTCTCTCTGACTGTCCCTATAAGGCGAAGAGGTTGGACTATAATGATAACTGAGCTGGAATCTTGTTGATCTTAAGTGTTTCAAATGACTAGCCTTTTGATGGCATTCTCGATACTTGGGTGGCATTACTACTGCTTTTACTGGCAAATATAACCCCACGATGTGTTTATTATGGCCATACAGATTCCAGTCATTAGGTCACCTTGTGCACATTGCGTACAAGTCAAACATGTATAAAAGATAATAACAATAAGGTTCTTGGTTTTACGTCTCTTAAGAACTGCGGCTTTTAGAGACGACGGGGTGCAGAAATTTTGCCCCGAAGGAGATCTTTAACGGGCCAATAAATTTACTGACACGGCTCCCTCGCATCTGTACACCCTCAAATGCCAACGGGCTGCGCCGAGATTCAATCCTGCAACTTTGGGAACAGCAGGCGAGAACGTTACTGCTGAGCCACATGTGTAAAAGTTAGTTAGTTATTGAGGTTTTAAGGGGCGGAACAGTGAGATCATCTGCCCCTCGTGTGTAAAAGAAGAAAGTTAAAATTTCATGATACGTGGAAGAACTGAACCTGAAACCTTTGACTTTCTCCGCCAGTATTGTGCGATTTAGCTGATCAGACAAGCTATTCGCCTCTCTTCAGGATTCACCTTCTGGTGTAGAGGCTTGGCTGTCGCCCTGGAGGTCCAGTTTCGATTCCCCGCTCTGCCAACGATTTTAATTCTAATCTGAGGGCTCGAGCAGGGTACACTCAGCCTCGTGAGGCAAAACTGAGGAGGAGTGGTTTTGATTCCCACCTCAGCCATCTTAGAAGTGGTTTTCCGTGGCTTTCCACTTCTACTCCAGAAAAATTCCGCGATGGTTCTTAACTTAAGGCCACGGCTGCCTCTTTCCAAATCCTCGCCTAAATTACAGATACACACAGTAATACAGACACAACAATAACACAGGTTATCAGACAAATTATGTATACACCCAAGTACACGGGGCTAGATGACCATGATTCCCAAGCCCCTCAAATTAAACAACAACAACAACAGCAACATCTCTTGGGGATAAGAATTAATTGTGGTCTTCTTCTTCGTCTTCTTAAGTCGTTTTAGGAGTTCAAAATGATCTTAGTCACCATCCCTGTTCACATGGGTGTGTGTTGAATTTTTCAACTAACTGACTGGCTGCGTGGCTCAGCGGTAACATTCTCGCTTGCTGAGCCCGAGGTTGCAGGTTCGTATCCTGGCGCAGTCAGCTGGCATTTGGGGGTACGCAAATGCAAGGGAGACATGTCAGTAGAATTACTGGCACATTAAAGATCCCCTTTGAGGCGAAATTCCGGCATCCCAGCGTCGCTAAAAGCTATAGTAGCTAAAAGAGACGTAAAACCAATAACATTATTATTATAATATGAATTTTTCTGATAACCTGTGATCCTGCGGTGACTGCAATAGTGTGTGTAACTGCAATTATTAGAGTCGCGAATGGGGTAGGTGCCACGGAACTTCAAACAAGGTACTATCCTGGCATTTGCCTGAAGGAAGTGTGTGGAAATACCACACTGAGAATAGCCGCTGTCAGTACAGGGTTCTGAACCTCCGATCTCCGGACTTGCTGCAGCTTCCCATTGCGATCGTGGAGGCGGGGGGGGGGGGGGGCAATTTATTACGCATGGCTAAGCATCAACTCATTTTTAAATCCCTGTCAAACCTGGCACAGGCATTCATTTCTTTACTGATATATTACCAAACAGTCTCTAAAATCCGTAATGGTAATTGGTATTATTTATAGAGATAGGCCTAATATACATAAGAATTAATCGCCAGATTCTGCAGAAGTTGCTACGGCTTATACAGGTAGAGACGCGTGACTTCCAACATAAACTCGAGTATCTAACGTCTCTGTCACTGCCAGTGAGATGAAGCGATGCAATTAATCAGCAGCTACGAGTAATAAGTAAGGTGGTCGCATGCCAAAACTGCTAACAACATGGTGGCCGCAGTCAGATGGGCAAGAAAAAGCTCTTATAGCAGATACACACGAACATTCAGAATGTAAAGCCTGCAGTACACTATCGCCGAATGTAGGCGAACTGAGACGAGAGCGATAGTGTACCCGGTGTGCTCGCGTACATTCGGGGTAGTTCGTATCGCCAACATTCGTGTTCGGCTGCGCTCGCTATTTTGGCGGTCTACCGCACGGATCAAAGAAGACGAGAGAGGGCGAATGTCGAGCGCAGACATGTACTACCTTGAGCCAGTACACAGTCGCTTGCATTCGTCTAGCCACCCACGCACGACGCTCTGACTACAGTATTCAGTGCAGTGATCGTTGATTATTTATTTGTTAACTGGTGCGATTTCTTTATTTATTGACGGAGTGGTCTAATGAGGAAACGCTGTTGTTTCTAAGCCCACCCCCACTCCCCCTGACGTCAGAAGCCCCACCATCCCCCTACTAAGTCTTTTGCCCTAGATACTTGAAACTTGGATTGGGGGTAGAGGGGCGTGAAAAAAACGTTTTTGTAATTTTCCTAGTTTCCAAAATATAGGAATTTCAAAAATAGACATTTTTGGGGGAAAAAAATGTTTTGTTCTCACGATAAAGGTCACAATGAGTGGGTTTGGTGGGAATGTTTTGCAGTGAATACGCACGATTGGGTTCGGCATGGTTCGGCCGAACTTAGGCAATGGTGTACTCGGTTAGTTCGGGATGGTTCGGGTTGCACATTCGTCTACATTCGCGGTCGCAATCCCACCCGAACATTCGGCGAAACATTCGGGCAAATGTTCGGCGATAGTGTACTGCCCACGTAAGCGACAACTTTTACATACTCCAGATCGGTGCGAAGGAATATAAGCAAAGCAACTCGGCGCGAGGACCGTTTCAGAGTTGGAGATAAAAGGAAGTAATTTTTTGTCGTTGCTATTGTTCGAATTTGATGTTGTTGGTTAATTAGGAGCTTTGTGACATCGTGGTCACGTAGCCCCATGTAATTGGGTGTTATTATTATTATCATTATTGATGCATTTAATTTGAGCCTCTGTGGCTTAGGCGGCAGCACGCCGGCCTCTCACCGCTGGATATGTGGTTTAAATCCCGGTCACTCCATGTGAGATTTGTGCTGGACAAAGCGGAGGCAGACAGGATTTTCTCCGGATACTCCGGTTTTCCCTGTCACAATTTCATTCCAGCAACACTCTCAACTATCAGTTCATTTCATCTGTCATTCATTTAATCATTGCCCCAGGAGAGTGCGACAGGCTTCGGCAGCCGGCACAGTTCACATCCTCGCTGCTTGATGGGGGCTTCATTCATTCCATTGCCGGTCGGTCGACTGGAAGCAGACTGTGGATTTCCAATGATGCCTTTATTTTGACGACGTTAGGGCTCTTGGCCCTCTCTTAACCATATATATGATGATGAGAATCATAATTAAGGGGCTTAACATCTAGGTTATCGGCCCCTAATGGTTTGGGTGATAGTGATATTGAGTAATGAATATTGAATAACGGCATGAAACCTACAACTAAAACTAACTACTTACTTACCAACTAACTTACATACTATAAGAAGAAATGAATGAACGAATGAATGAATGAATGAATGAATGAATGAATGAATGAAAGAAAGAAAGAAAGAAAGAAAGAAAGAAAGAAAGAAAGAAAGAAAGAAAGAAAGAATGAAAGAACAGGAAAATAAAATAAATAATGGATAGGAAAAGAAATAGGAGAGAGCCCGCCTCAAATTCAGTAGAAAAAGGAAAAAAAAACGGACCCAGATCAGGAATCTATCGGGGTCGCCAACTCTCAAAACTCACCAGCCGTGAGCCCCTAAGGGTGTAGCCCTATCGAGGGTGCACCATTAGTGGTGGGGATACACACAACCTGCCTCCTTTAGGGCCTTGAGCAGAAGGCAGGAGATATCATGAAAAGAAAAAGAGGGCTGATCCCTCGAAGAATGAGGGTTTCAGGAAAGATGAGACAAGGGTCAATCGAGGCGGGAAATTAAAAGACTCTCTGGGCCTTGGATACCCTAATACCATCGGGGTCAGAAGAGAATAAGTGTTGACCAAGGGAGGTCGACAGGAAAGATAACAGAAAGGAGCCCGGCGCAAGTAAGTGGAAGCATTGCCGGACACAGTTGAGGTCCCGTGGTCGCCAACCCACGTCCCACAAGTTGTGAGCCCTTGTGGGGGAAATGCTATGAAATGAGAGCATGGATATAAAAACAGTCCACTGCCTGGGGATGAAAACGAAAATGGTTTATATAAAACAGATAGTGAGCCCTAAAAATTATCCCTTATTTCGATGAAATGAGAGAAAACATGGAGATAAAAAACAATAAAACAAATAAGGCATTTTGATCAGTAAAAAGTGACTGTCTGAAAGACTAGACTTTGTAACATTTTAAATGCTACAAATGCTGAAAAATGCTAGAAAGACTATATAGGCTTCTCGCTTCGCTCGAAGCCAAAGACTCTCGACATGTTAGAAAATTATCTGCATAATACTTATCTTGCTTATCTTGTTTCAAATTACTCGCGAACGGCAAGTGCAAACCAAGGGCAAAGCAAGGTCAGGCGCGGGGGATGCCGTCACGCTCACCAGAGCGCGCGGGGACGTGCCCCTTCCATCTAGTCTGAAAACACTTATAGTGGGCGGTGTATTGAAGATAGAGATATGCTCTCCCGGACTTTTTTGTAGAACTTTTCATGCTGACTAATTCTTACGCTCATAGTATATTGATATTTTTAACGGTTTGCCCAGCGTAAGCTTAAGAAGCGCACGGACGCCAAGTTTGTTTTCGACTTTTTCACTGAAATCGTTACTGCTTGGCTTCCTTTGATCATACATAAATTATTTTCTACAGAATCTTTCCTCAAGATATCCTTTACAGAATGGTAAAAACCGCATCATCCATCCAGTGGTTCTCGAGATTACCCGTGACATCCAAGAATCAGGGATGTTTGTCTTATACTAACGAAGTAGAGATTGTCGGGGAACACAATCATGCACCAAGCGGTACTATGACGTCACACACCTCAGTGCATCTGGTTACATTTCGTCCCGTCACCGTAACGTAACGCCAGACCCCAGCGTAACGACGAAGTCGACAAGATCATTTAAAATGATAAAATAGATATGTACACAGTAAAATCATAAAACAGACTAAACGTAAACTAAAACTCTTACATTATTTTAAAACTTAAAAGAGTAGCCACTCTCTCTCTCATGAACCGGATGACGAGGTCTACTGACAGCCCGTCATCATGTAGAACAGCTTGCCACGGTGGGTGAGTGGTTATAGTGTCGGACTACCAACCCCAAGATTGCAGGTTCGCCCCTGGCCATGGTAAGTGATTTTTGAAGGCGACAAAAATCACGATACTCATGTCATACGTTGTTGGCATGTTAAAGAACCCATTTGAATTCAGTAGGGCGTGTTCAATGGCAAAATTAATCTCGGGATTTTCCGCCAACACAAAGTTCCTCCATTCTCTACTTGAAAGCGCTGTAGTGTCAAGGAGTTTAGGTATCTAACCTCCTTGACTTTCATAGCGTTCAAAGGAACGACGAAATTCGACATGCAAGCTACCCTCTGGGTGTCAATTAACAAAGCTTGCACCAGGCACCCGAGGCCATACGATATTATTATTATTATTATTATTATTATCACGTAGAACAAGGGAGAGGGTGTTAGGCAGTTGGAGAGACCTTCGCAGATAGGCCAGGTCCATACACTCCAAGAGAGTAAGTGCTTCGCTAAGGTGGGCGCCGCAAGTTCACACAGGGGGGGGGGCTTCTCTCTTTAACAAGTGGGAGTGCGTAGTAATCGCACGACCAATACGGAGTCGACAGAGTACCACACCTTCCTTCCACCTAGATCGGAAGGAAGATTTCCGTCCATTGTTGTCTCCTTGATGTTTCTCAGTTTGTTGGGCAGAGGCGACATAGATACAAGTAAATATTCATATATGTCATTCTTAACCTACTAAACTTGAATACCGGTACTAGTATTTAACAATCAATTAAGCTATAAAAATTACTTAAGGTAATAACAATTTATGATGGTTTAAGAAAGTTTTTGTATTGTCAATTCACTCACACATTCACACGTGAATATTGTTCTATTTGGACTACGAATTCAAGAGGAAATCTTTACATGCGGGGTTGTACGATTTCTAACGTCACGAGGACAATTCCTGTATTCCAAATTGTAGCTCCCGACACGAGGAAAGAGTTCCTGAAGGAAGATCAATGGTGTAGAGGAATTGCAATTATAGATCCAGATCGCATGTGATGATCATGAAAGGAAGAAAGAAATAAAGAAAGAAAGAAAGAAAGAAAGAAAGAAGGAAAGAAAGAAAGAAAGAAAGAAAGAAAGAAAGAAAGAAAGAAAACGAAAATTACAAGAGAGATAGTATTGTGAACAGTACTTTCATTGAGAAGTCGATAGATAAGTGTACATATATTGTGACCTTTATGCATATCTGATAGCATAAAGTCCACATATTATTCCAACAAAATTTAAGTCATGTCTCAAAGCCGATGTGAGAATGGAAGTTGCTTGTGAAACTAGAAGGACAAAAGGACGGTTCGTACGTGACTTGAAGAAGCTTTCTCCCAGCGCGAACAAAGGTGGCAGGAAAGAGAAAATCCACATCTGGACACCAAATGCGCCAGACAACGCGCGAAGGTCGTTCAACTGCGCGGGCAAATGCAGAAAACTCAACGATTACCTACCAAATAAACCCCGCCCATTTGAAAGGAATTAGAGCAGTAATTAGGATACAGAGACAGGAGTTATACCATCGTATAGGGGATGATCCCAGCCTCTCAGAAATATCATCAAAATTTAAATCGGATTATTCTGTGATTTTTGCCAGAATTAAAATGAAATCAGGGGGTGGATTTGAAACGACCAATGGCAGTGAGAGACGCTAGACGCGATCAAATCCCGCCGAAATTGAGGGACAATGAAGCAAATTACGGAGCTCATTATCTAACGATCCTACGATCGAATTTTGAATATGAAGGAGTCATTGAGACATTGGGAATGAGGACGTTCTAAGGAGCTAGTTCACATATTCATGTGAGTATTATTTTGGAAATAAATTCTGAGAACCCCTACTCCACGTCCCTTTAAGAGAAATCGTATAAATAATGGATTGAAACACAGCGAAGTTAGTCTACTCTGGGGCAACATCAGCGGCGGAAGCCCGTGCCGCGAGCCTTCGGACAATACGGTGATTTTTACAAGTTCTATAAGTATACTTTGGGGCATCGTCAAAGGCGAAAGCCCGTGCCCTGAGCGTTCAGAAATTAACATTTTACAAGTTTTATAAGTCTTAATATACGCTGTGGACGCGAGAGCCTGCGTTGAGGCATAAAAATAATTAACATTGTTACAAGTTATAAGTAGGAGCTAGCATACCTCCGAAATTGAACATCGCTAAGTATTCGCGAGTGCAAAGTAGAACAGTGCATATCATAACAGTATGACGCAGTTGTAATGATAGGTATAGCCGCACGCGCTATTAAAAGCTAGACCAGTATTCTAGGAAGCTACGAACTGTCGGCCGAACTAAATAAGTAATGATAGCTATATGAGATAGGAGCTTCATGTACGAGAACCGTGCATTGTGTTAATGGTAATAATTCACAGTGGACCTTTGTTTTTGGTGAAATTTTGAGAAAAACCGTGTGTAAATTCTCCTCCCATCAAGATGAATCAACTATTGAAGAAGACTGATATCATGGACCAGAACCGCATCAGGAAATATGAGAGATAAGTAAATATTGTATGGGGCATGAGGGTCATAATGTTTCCCATTATTGGGGTCGGATAAGTCTATCTCGATCATAAGCAGTTATGATAAAAATAGATATTTTAGGCGTACCGGGCATGTTTGTGTAGATTTGTGTGTTTATCAGTAATGAGAATGTTGTGTGTTTTATAATGTAATAAGTATATGAGCATCAAAGTGTTATTTTAAATATGGTTTTGTTTTTGGGATGTCATTTATCTTTGTGAATGCACAGTCAAGGGAATATTTGTTTGATAGTGCTTATGCACAATGTAATTGTAAAAGCTAAATGGGGAAGACCACTCGATAGTGTGACAAGACCGGTAAGTGACAATGAAATTATGAGAGTAATGAGTATGGTAAGTGATTATCACGCGAAGATACAAAGTGGTAAGACAAGAATGGCTGGAGGGTAGTATGAGATATATTCAGATGAGGCTAAGAGTCGATCTTGGGTCGAGCAGAAATAAAGCGGATGTGGTATTCCCGCGTTCTTCGATGATATAATGGTGAGTGAAAATAATAGCGGAGGTGGTATTCCCGCATTCTTCGACGATATATAAATGGTAAGTAAAATGATTGAATTCATTAGCTGATGAGAGCCCACTTTAGCTCCGTCGGAAAGAGGTTGAATTGCTCGAGCCCAAGGCAGGTGAAAGGGAGTCTTAAGGAGCAGGTAGAAATTGGTTAGCCGTCTGAATTCTCAAAGCAGCCAGGAAGGTTGTGCCGGCCGGCTGGTTAGCATGGTGAAAGCACGTCTGTCACAAGGTCGAGTTTGGCATTGTATTATATGAAGGGAGATAGTCCAACTCCCCGGGGTTTCTTTTGTGTGCCGCTTCAGGAAGCGATGTGTTATATTTGTCATTATTTTTGGAGTGCATTCATTATGTTGTTGTTTATTAATAATCACGGCGCACCGGCAGCCGAAGTATTTATTTGATGCTTCATGTATGTTGACTTGTTTATTTTACCATAATTAACGGAGTTATAGCTCTGAGCGAAGTAATTGTTTTAAAGTTATAAAAACACACATGCCCGTAACCTAGAATAAACCTATTGCCTTCATTATCTGACTCTTGTGAGGAAAGATGATGATTGTACGAATAGACGTGTCCGATTTCCCAAAGAACAAGTTTTGCAAGTTATAAAAATGAGTGCGCAATATTATTGTGATAGAATGGCTGGTTTATTTAAGCCATAGTTATTTGAATTAAGTCTGTTGACAATAACCCTTGGACTTGAAGCAGTGGACTGCAGTAAAATAGACTATTTTCTATTCCTGGTTCCAGCCAGTGTGAAACATTATTTTGCATTTTTTTGATATTGTTGTTTTTCAGTAATTTAAGGGAGTTGATTTTATTTTATTTGTCTGTGGTTGGGAGAAAAGGGAGATGATGGTTTTTTTTTAAAATAAATTATTTTATATTAGGAGTTCTCTGACCTACTGATTTTAAGATACCCCCCAGGGGCTCACATCTAGTGGGTTGTGGGTTGGCGACCACGGGGCCCCAGCTGAGTCCGGCATTGCTTCCACTTACTTGTGCCGGGCTCCTCTCTTTCTTCTTTCCTGTCGACCTTCCTTGGTCAACTCTTGTTCTCTTCCGACACCGACGGTATTAGGTTATCCGAGGCCTAGGGAGTCTTTCACTTTCCCGCCTTAATTGGCCCTTGTCTCATCTTTCCTGATACCCTCCTTCTGTGAGGGGTCAGCCTTCTTGTTCTTTTCCTTTTACCTCCTGCCTTGTGCTCAAGGCCCTTAAGGAGGCAGGGTGTATGTAGCCCCACCACTTCTGGTGCACCGTCAATAATGCTACACCCTCAGGGGCTCACGGCTGGTGAGTTCGGGCGTTGGCGACCCCGAGGGATTCCTGAGCTGGGTCCGTTTTCCCCTTTTTGTCCCTTCCCTTTGGGGCGGACCTTCTCCTCTCTCCCCTCTCCTCTCCTCTTTTCCTTCTATTTCCTTTTCTCTTTAAGATTCCCGCACTGTTTTTGTTACTCGAATCACCGTGTATCTAAATTCCCTTTTAGTGATTTTTAAAGGCATTTTTGATCTCTGTTGCATTTTGTAAGTTTTATCGATCTAAATTACATCTCGCGATTGTTTTCAACCTCAATTGCATTTTGTAAAGATTGACAATCTAAATTGCTTTTTAGTAAGTCTTTCAATGCAGGTTGCCGGGCCTTTTAGTGAGTATTTTGAATTTCAATTGCATTTTGTAAGTATTTTCAACCAAAACCGCATTTCGCACGAATTTTGAATCTAAATTGCATTTTGTTTGGTGGGCATTTTGCACATATTTTGATTCTCAATTGCATTTTGTGGGTATTTTGAATCTAAATTACATTTGTCAAGTATTTTCAATCTAAATTGCTTTTTGTAAGTATTGTCAATCCACATGAGTCGTTTGAATCTACCGTACATTTTGTAAGCATTTTCAATTTCAATTGCATTTTGTGAGTATTTTGAATTTCAATTGCACTTTGTTTATAATTTGGATTGGAACTGGGATATTTCAATCTGAATTGCATTGTGTATTTTCAATTTCAATTGCATTTTGTAAGTATTTTGAACCTCAATTGCATTTTGTACGTAATTTCGATCTCATTTGCATTTTGTAAGTATTTTGAATTTCAGTTGCATTTTGTAAGTATTTCGGCGCTACTTTGCATTTTGTACGTATTTTGAATCTAGCCTACGTTTTGTGGGTCTTTTTCAATCTATTCTTTTTGTGCAACTTTTCGTTCTAAATTCCCTTTTGTAGGACCATATTGTGAGTTGTCTCCATGTGAGTTCCTTTTTGTACGTATTTTCCGTCTTCGATAATTTTGTTCTGGTTTCCATTTCATTATCATTTTCGCTCTCACCCAGATCATTAGGGGCCGATAACCTCGATGTTAGGCCCCTTAAAGCAACAATTATCATCATCTATCATCATGATTTTAAGATAAGCCTCCTGTGATCCTGTGACAATATTCCTAGGATGTTTAGTATAAATTAGAGCCACCCCGAACAGAGCACCACCCGAGTGAGAGTCGGCATCCTAGAAGAACGCGGAAGGGTATAATATGCAGATGTCTTTGTTGTTCTATAAGGTGCGTTCAAAAAGTAACGAGCTGGAGGCTGTAATGCGCAAACCGGTGACGGCATCGGCTAATCGTGGCGTGTGTAGCGAGGTATGGTTCCGACCAGAGCGTGGAAGGTCACAGCCCGTCGCTAGAGGGCACGCGTGCACGTCACGTGACGTTACAAAGCGAGCCGCAGCATGCATCAATCGTCCAACCAAGACCAACACAGTAGGCCATTCGACATGCTTCTTGGTGTGGTTGAAGACTGTGGGGAACCCATTGGGCACACACTTTGCGCAAGTGCAGTCGTTCCCTCATGATGGTGTGCACACTTCCGACGCTCAATCTGACCTCGGCGGCTATGGCGTTCATTGTCACACGGCGGTCCTGGGTAATGAGTGCATCAACCAGCTGGACGTTGTCATCAGTAATGCAGGAGGGTGCCCCAGACCGGGCATCATCGGCTAACGACATCCGTCTTTCCCAGAAGCGCTTGTGCCACGCCTTGACCCTTGCAAGGGACATGCAGTGTTCGCCGCACACTTGTAACATTCGGCGATGAATGTCCGTTCCCCCTACTCCTTTCGCTGTCAGAAACCGAACAACACCTCTTTGCTCTTAGTTTGACGCCTCCATGTCACTGTTTGCAATGCGACTGGCAGCGTTGGACGATTGATGCATGCTGCTACTCGCTTTGTATAGTCACGTGACGGGCACGCGTGCCCTCTAGCGACGGGCTGTGATCTTCCACGCTCTGGTCGGAACCACTCCTCGTTACACACGCCACGATTAACCGATGTCGTCACCGGTTTGCGCATCACAGCCTCTGGCTCGTTACTTTTTGAACGCACCTTATACTTTTAACCAGGAAAGTAGAAACTGTCTGATAACCTGTGTTACTGTGCTATCTGTATTAGTGCGTGTACTTGCAGTCGAGATAGGATTCGGGTAGGACGTGGCTGTAGCCTTACAATAGGTACCATCCCGGCATTAGTCTGGAGTAGAAGTGGGGGAAACTACGGAAAACCACTTCCAGGAAGGCTGAAGTAGGAATCGAACCCGCCTCTTCTTAGTTTTACCTCATGAGGCTGAGTGTACCATGTTCCAGTCCTCAGGCCAGTATTAAATTTCGTGGCTGACAGGGAATCGAACCCGGTCCTCCACGATGACAGCCAAGAATGCTAGCCACTACGCAACAAAGCGGACACTGGGGCTTAAGTAAGCATCATTATGTTACAGTTATAATTCTCTGTCTGTCTGTTTTGAGGTCTGCTTTCATTTTTTGAACTATAATTGAAGGAGACATCGCAGAACAAGATGTAAGAAGTACATTTATAAGTACTGGTATTAAGACTGGCGCGCCACACCCAAAGCAATTGAACGTAATGAGAAGAGAGATAGAACGCGTCGATTGTGAGGACAGTAAACAGGAACCCAACATCAATTGCATCGCATGTTACAATTTTTTTGCATAAGAACAGAAACAAGATTAATAAGTGTAATAGATCAGGAAAGTAGAGTAACATCGACGGCAGATCTGCCAACCAGCAACGCTGTGTACTGTTTTGTGGAATTCATTGAGATCTAAATTCCATAATGAAATATCTAGAGCAAGCGACGTCCATAACGTGGTTTCATAACCTATCTCTCAGATATTTAGTCAGGTTATTAAAAGAACTTATCGCTAAATAACACTAGACAACAAATTCCAACTTTTTGTTTTTTACAGCGGTCTAGCTGTTTGCCTTTGACCAAGGCAGACCGGGTTCGATTCCCGGTCACTGCATGTGAGATTTTCAAAGTGAAATGCCATGCCCTGGGGTTCGGATCCCACGTAAAACGGAGGTCCTGTGGCTCATGATCGCGAGGTTAACAGTCACGTTAAACTACAAGCTTCCTTCCTTTTGTTTCTTACAAAGGCCAAAATAGTTAATTTATATGGATTTGAGTGAGCTGACGTTGAAAATGACAGTTCAAAATATAGATTACATGATCATGATGATGATGATGAAAATTGTAGTTTTAAGGGGCCTAACAACTGGGTATTTGGCCCCTAATGGTTTGGATGATCGTGAAAATGTATAATGAAATGAAATTAAACCGAAATATAACTACATGCTTATATACTAGAAGAGGAAAAGGAAAACAAAAATAAGAATAAGGATGCAAAAGACAGGAGGAAAGGAAATGCCCTCAGCCCTCGGAGAATTAAGGGACTTGGAAGAAAGGAGAGCCACGAACGGTACAGAGGAAAGAGAAAGAGGAGAGGGACCGTCTCAAAGGCAATGGAAACGACAGAAAAACCAGACCCAGCTATGGAAGCCCTCGGGGTTGCCAACTCCCGAACTCACCAGACGTGAGCCCTTGAGGGTGTAGCACAATCGAGGGTGCACCATAAGTGGTAGGGCTTCAAACACCCTGCCTCCTTTAGGGCCTTGATCAGATGGCAGGAGACACAATGAAAATATAACTGATCCCTGGAAGAAAGTGAGTATCAGGAAAGATGAGATAAGGGCCAATTAAGGCGGAAAAGTGAAAGACTCCCTTGGCCTCGGATACCATAATACCGTCGGGGTCGGAAGAGAACAAGAGTTGACCAAGAGAGGTCGACAGGGAAAAACGGAGACGAGCCCGGCACAAGAAAGTGGAAGCAATGTCGGACTCAGCTGGAGTCCCGTAGTCACCAAAGCACGTCCCACAAGTTGTGTGCCCCTGGGGGGAATCTAAATTAGCTCAGATCTGGAAGTTATTGAAACTTTTATGTTCTTCACATATTATAATGGGACAAAAATTGTTGGGATTATTAGAAAATCTGCGGGCATTAGATCAGAAGTTTTGATTCCACACAGTAACTCAAAAACTCACGTAACAGTCACAATACAAAAAAGAGCAGTTGTGATTCCATACAGTAATGCAGAACCTCGTGTCGCAAATTCACAATGCACATTGCAGCACTACAGAAAACAAGCAATCTTAGACTGTGTTAGCTAGAAACAAATGATGATGATGATAATTGTTGTTTTAAGGGGCCTAACATCTAGGTTATCGGCCCCTGATGGTTTGGGTGATCGTGAAGATGAAAATGAAAAGCGAACTTAAAACTAAAACTAACTAATAATCTACATACTAGAAGAAGAAATGGAAAACTAAAGGAGAATAAGGCAAATAAAAGGACAGAAGGAAAAGAAATGCCCTCAATCCTCGGAGAAGGCGGATTGAGGGACTTGGAAGGAAGGAGAGCCATGAAAGGCATATAGGAAAGTGAAAGAGGAGAGGGTCCACCCCAAAGGTAAGGGACAAAAGGAAAAAACGGACCCAGTTCAGGAATCCCTCGGGGTCGCCAACTCCCGAACTCACCAGCCGTGAGCCCCTGAGGGTGTAGCATTATCTAGGGTGCACCAGAAGTGGTGGGGCTACAGACACCCTGCCTCCTTAAGGGCCTAGAGCACAAGGCAGGAGGTAAAAGGAAGAGAAAAAGAAGGCTGACCCCTCGCAGAAGGAGGGTATCAGAAAAGATGAGACAAGGGCCAATTAAGGCGGGAAAAGCTAGAAGCAAAACACAGCATTCAATGACATTCCTGAAATGAGAAAAAACGAAAACTAAAATATAAATAAGGTCGTAACAAAGTTCATAGCAGGAAAACGGGAGCCAAATGACGAAAATTATTGTTTAAGGGCTGCGACAACGCGGTCATGTAGCCCCGTGTACTTTGGGTGTGTATAGAATCTCTCTGATAACCGGTGTTAATTGTGATGACTGTATTAGTGTGTGTTAAGTTATCTGTTTTTTAATTGAAGTACAGACTGCAACTTAGAATTTTTCAAATAGTTCCTACTTTTTCCGCCAAGCGCCACCGTCAACGACTACTAGACCAAGTTCAGAACTTAGCTACTAGACTCCACCGCAGTCTTGGCAACGAACGTAGAAATCTGAGAGCGTTGTTTACATTCTTAACCTATCCAATTTAGCTTCACTCAGGTGTAATTAGTGGAAGGTTCTTCAACATGCCATAAATCTATGGCATGGGCCTGCCGGCTTTGCTTCCCCTCCGAAGGAAGGCATACTGAGGGATTATTAACGCTCTTAAAACATCCGACGGCTTCGGCTGGGTTTAAACCCGCTATCTTGGGCATAGAAGCTGAGCATGCTACCGACTACCGCACCGAAGCCGCCACCAAAATCTATAATGATTGGGTAATTTTGTTTGCTGAACAGTGTAATCACCTCAGTTTGAGGACTAGGAAGTAATTTCTCAAGATCTTTGTTTGGAGTGTCTAGTCTTACTGTATGGATGCGAAACCTGGACATTAGGGAAACTGCAGGAAATAAACTTAAGACTGCAGAAATGTGGTTTAGGAGAAGAATAACAAGAACAAGTTAGATGGACAGGAAACAAATGATCTTGTTCAGCAGGACGTGAAGAAGGATCGATGTTTATTAAAAACAGTAAAGAAGAGGAAAACAATGTTCCTTGGACATGTATTAAGGCCCGACTCACTTCTCCAAATCACTATCGAGGGCAGAGTATTGGAAAAGAAACCTAGAGGACGTCCAAAGATGTCGTACATCAAGAACTCCATTGGAGAACTGACATGTGGTTCTTATGGTAGCATGAAGAGATGAGCAGAAAACAGTCAAATGTGGCTGCCGCGACAAGGCTTTGCTTTTAGTAAATGATGATGATTAACGTATAACAAACTGCATAGATTTTTTTAAAATAATGACAAAAAAACATAATGAATGAAGAGAACTAATCAGCGAGGGAAAGAATGGCTTAAACCAAGGGTTTTCAACGCCCGATCCGTGGGCATCATGTGGCCCTCGGGACTTTTTCAAACAGCCCGCAGATAAGTCTGAATTCTAAAATTGCAAACCATTTTCAGATAGAAATAACTGATTTTCACTTCAGGCAGTATACAAGATTAATAAACCTAAACTTTCAAGTAATTTGTTTCTGTTTCTGAAAAGGAAGCACGTAACCTAACTTAAAGATGAGCAAAATAATATTTTGTGATCAAATGTATCCATAGCAAAATATTTTGTCTTTATGCATTTTACGGAATGTCATTCCGTAGGACTATACGATGTTTTATACATGACCACTAAAATTACCTACAAGTCATCTTGATCAACAAAAGAACAGTGTTTTATGCTATAGATGCTTTAATTTATGTATCAACCCGTAACAGATTATTTTAAGTATATAATAATAATAATAATAATAATAATAATAATAATAATAATAATAATAATAATAATAATATCGTACGGCCTCGGGTGCCGGATGCTCTTCCTGACTCCAGCCCCATGAGAGGAGTTAATGAGAGATGACATTAATGATGATGGATGAAACTGGGCAAGGATGTGGAAGGAAGCACCCGTGGTCTGTCAGGAGGTACCGTCCCGGCATTTGCCTGTAGTTGAAAATGGGGAAACCCTGGAAAACAATTTCAAAGACGGCCAACGATGGGGCTCGCACCCACGTATACTGAGTCCGCAGATTGTTTGGCCCCATGGCCTAGCGCTGCGCGTTAGCGAGCGTAGCTACCGCAGTCGGTCATCACCAAACCCATCTACCTAGATACAATTTAATTAATGAATAAATGAATAAGTAAATAGATACAGTACTTAAATGTATAAATACATAAAAACAAAAATGAATAAATGAATGCTGAAGTTAAATAAATAAAAACCTAAATGGACCAATAAAGCATGAGGCCTGCGAATCCGTCTGAAGATCACAAGCAGCCCACAAGTATTAAAATGCTGAATACCATTGTCTTGAATCCTTGAAGAATGAGGAGTAAGAGTAAGAAGTATGGCCATGAAAGTCCCACAAAAGTTTTGAGAAGAAAGGGTCCACACCGAAGTTACTGTAATTAAGTAAACAGCTCAGATTTACTTCGGGGTCACCATTTCTCGAGCTCACCGACCGTTATTCCCTAAAGACTCAAACAGTTTCTTCTTATCAGAGTGCACCGTGTGAGGTGGGCTATACACACTCTGCCCTTCGAGTCACCTATTGCAATGGACTGGAAACAACGTAGATGTTTTTGATGATGATGATGATGATAATTGTTGTTTTAAGGGGCCTAACATCTAGGTTATCGTCCCTAATGGTTTGGGTTATAGTGAAAGTGATAATGTAAACTATAACTAACTAACTAACTAACTAACTAACTAACTCCACACTTACAACTAAAACTAACTACGGGCTTACATACTAGAAGAAGAAATGGAAAACTAAAGAAGAATGAGGTAAATAAATGACAGGAGAAAAAGAAATGGCTCAACCCTCGAGGATTGAGGGACTTGGAAGGAAGGAGAGCCATGAAAGGCAGATAGAAAAGGGGAAAGAGGAGAGGGCCCGCCCCAAAGTCAATGGAAAAAGGGTAAATACCGGACCCAACTCAGGAATCCCTCGGGGTCGCCAACTTCCGAACTTACCAGCCGTGAGACCTTGAGGGTGTAGCACTATCCAGAGGGCACCATAAGTGGTGGGGTTACACACACTCTGCCTCCTTTAGGGCCTTCAGCAGGAGGAAGGAGATACCAGGAAAAGAAAAGCAAGAGGACTGACCCCTCGAAGAATGAGGGATCAGGAATGATGAGAGAAGGGCCAATTAAGGCGGGAAAGTGAAAGAATCCCCAGGCCTCGGATACCCTAATACCGTCGGTGTCGGAAGAGAACAAGTGTTGACCAAGGGAGTCCGACATGAAAGATAACTGAAAGGAGCCCGGCACAAGTAAGTGGAGGCAATACCGGACTCAGCTGGGGTCCCGTGGTCGCCAACCCACGTCCCACAAGATGTGAGCCCCTGGGGGACAACGTAGATGTAATGGATCCCCTACTCACCGCGAGAACAAAGAAATGACAGTCTAAAATGAAAAGTTAAAGACCAATTAAGGTGGTAAAGTGATTAATTAGACGGATAATAGATACATTCGAGGTTGGAATAGATCCAGAGCTGACGTATCAACGAGGAGTAGAAATATGAAGGTGAAGAGTTTGTTCATGATGATGATGATTGCTGTTGTTAAAGGGGCCCAACAGCTCTGCTCTCGATTGCACCCGATACAGAGGCTAACAAGTTAACCATTAGGTTCCCGCAGTGATATCAGATTGAGTGCGAATGCAATTTGTTCCCTTGTCTGATATAGGTAGGCTACGTGCTTCTTGACCTGGAGTATATGGTATGACTGTATTACTCTTCTATTCATCTTGGGTATGACCTGCAGCAGTGGACTGACAGTGGTGTCGCGCGAGTCTTCTGAACGTCTTCATAAGCACATTAAAGGTATTAATCTGTGGATGTAAGTTTATTGGAGGAGAGCCAAGAGCACCAAATATATTGCTCGGGAGCTAGCCAGGCTTGTACCTCCGCGCCGCGGTAGTCATCTTCTTGTTGCGAGATTGGTTAAAGGTCTACGCAGATAGGCTGTGGCTGGGCTTGGGAGCGTAATAGATTGTTGTTGATTCATTTAGGGGCTTTGCGACATCGTAGTCATGTAGCCCCGTGTATTTGTGTGTGTAGAATCTTTCTGATAAACGGTGTTGATGTGGTGTCTGCAGAGAGAGAGAGAGAGAGAGTGTGCGTGTGCGTGCGTTCGTGCGTGCGCGCGCGTGTGTGTGTGTGTGTGTGTGTGTGTGTATTAGTACTTCAGGTAAGGATTGGAAAGGAGACGGCCGTGCCTTTAAGTTAGGAATTATCCCGGAATTTGGCTGGAGTAGAAGTGGGAAACCACAACAACACAGGTTATCCTTCCTTTTCCCTTTTCCCTTTTCCCCTTCCCCTTCCTTCCCTCCTACCTTCCTTCCTATATACATACCAAAGTGCACGGAAATAAATGACTACAATATTCAAGCCTCTCAAATCAAACAAGTACTCAAGATAATGTTTTCATATTTAGTGATTTTATTAGTGGGCTTTAATTTTCTTGGGAGAGATAATGTGTTTAAATGTGAAGTTTAATATGAAGGGAGTGTAAGGTCAAGAAAAAATTACCATGAATGCACTAGTGAGATGTAATCCACAATGTGTAACATTGGGAGCTCACTGTTTTGCGAGAGCGGGATGGGACGGAGCGCACTCCATACAGCGTTCCTTTCGTAGCCATGGTAACCTGCTTACTATTTAGTAGAATATACTGACCTGTTGCGCATATACTGAGTGATTTTCTTGGTGTATGAATCTGCGCTGTTATTGTCTTTTTAAGTCGTTAATTTCACTCACTGTTTTGTTTATTACCCCTTGTGACTTCCGGAGAAGCTTCTTAGTGAATGAGCTATAGGGCAATGATTTTGGGAAGGTAGATATCGCTAAGCTTCAGCCAAACAACGAGGCGCCGTATTCTCGGCGACTACAGTGCTTGCACAAAGTTTAGGGATAGGTCCAAATTTCGTTTGATGCACATTTGTCCCTAAAGTAACAGCATTTGAGTCATTGTTTTACACGATGTTATTAGACATCTATTGGGGGGGGGGGGTCATTTTTAAATTTCGCTGCTCTAGCTCTAGCTCTAGCTCTAGTAATTTTTTCCCAGGTTATATTTTTATTTTTATTTATATGATTGCTATGTTGTTGTAAAACAGTGGTAAAAATGTCATAGCTGTATGACTAGCAGTTTTTGAGAAAGAAAAGATTTTATTAGGAAACAAGATGTTCAGTAAAGAACATATAGCCTACTTTCTCCTAAATGCATGGGTATTGTTATAACTCTTTGTTCTTTTCAAGGAGTATAATTCAATGTTGGTTATAGTAGCTTGTTGAAATACAACGTGCTATGCGGATATTAAACATGAATATGAGGTGCCCTTGGCTAGTGCTAGCGTTTGAATTGATATGGTGAATCGATTTGCACACATACATGGCCGCTATCTGCAAACTATTGGGCTGATGATCATGTAGTTTGGTCAAACGATTCTTCATACATCAATGTATAATGTTGCAAAATTTGGTAGAGATCAGATGATTAGGTTGGTCGTAATTTGATTTAATCTTTTAACATTTGGGTGGCCGCCATCACGCTTTCTTCAAGATGGCGGCGATACAAGAAATAACACTGAGGTGCCCTTTGGTAGTGCTACTTCTGTACCAAATTTCGTTCAATTCGGTTTCACCTTGTTTGAATTTATAGGGGGAATCGATTTGCACACATACATGGCCGCCATCTGCAAACTATTTGGCTGATGACCTTGTAGTTTAGTGAAAAGACGCTCGCTATATCAGTATATGTTGTTGCAAAATTTGGTAGAGATCGGATTATTAAGTTAATCGTAATTTGATTTAAGCTTTGAACATTAGGGTGGCCGCCATTACGTTTCTGTCAAGATGGTGGCAATATAAAACATGACACTGAGGTGCCCTTCGCTTGTGCTACGTCTGTACCAAATTACGTTCAATTCGGTTTCACCGTGTTCGAATTGATAGGGGGGGGGGGGGGTGGCAGACATGCAGAGTACACACACTTACAGACACACAGACAGACACACAATTTTTGGCCCTATGTTGATCTCATAAGTCTACATTCATTTATTTTTTTGCAAAAATCGAAAGTAGTCTAAAAACAGGTTATTTTTAGCTCTGTTTACAAAAAGGTAAAATATTCCATCTCCAAAAGTATTAGAGCTAGAACAGAAAAGTTTTAAATGAAACCCCCTCATATAGGTGTCGAATAACATCTTGTAAAACAATGACTGAAATGCTGTTACTTCAGGGACAAATGTGCATCAAACAAAATTTGGACCTGTCCCTAAACCCTCTGCAAGCACTGTACATTCCTCTGCCTAACATCGAAGTCAGTTCCCAACAGAATATGTGAGATGTGACTGTGTGTGTGTCCATCCTCCTTCGATTATTCAAACCCCATCTTAAGGTACCCAACGATTTACATAAACAGATGTTTGCCCACTCTCAATGATTGGATTTCACGGCACAGGAAGAATCCCCCACGGAGCTTTTTACAAGAGAGATCACAGGCACAGTGCAAACTGTGCTCAAAATTTCGAGATGACTAATACTGATTGAACTAAAGCTTGGAAATAATTGGATAGAATGTGCAGCAGTAGTGCCAAGGTGGCCTTTTATAGCCAACTCGTGAAGATTCAATCTATTTCAAGTTACTCGTTATTACTTGTTCAGTTTCAACTTTCCTGAGAGAAATCCGACAGTGCAGCGTAGAAATAGAATAATGAAGATGGGTTTTTTGTTTTTTGTTTTTCTAAGCGTATCGCTTTTAGTGCAGGGTGTGTCCGAGGATATGTTCGGCTCGCCAGAGTTTGTAGCTGCTTCTATGTGAACACCCATGGGGTGAGCTACAAGCACCCCCGCGTGTGGAATGTTGTCCGGGAAGGAAAGTGTGATTGTAAGGACGAGGAATTGGAAGGTAGCGGCTGTGGCCTATAGTTAGGGACCAACCCCGGTATTTGTCTGGAAGGAAGATGGGAAACCACAGAAGACCATCTTCAAGCTGTAACGTTTTCTTTTGCCCTGCCTTGCACTTTAAAATACTTATATAAGTAGCTCCACAGTTTGGCGGCAAGTGTAACGGTTTCTTTTGCTCCACGTTGAGCGTACAAGTGTAACGTTTTTGCTAGTGTCCCCACTGTTGGGTCACAAGTGTAACTGTTTTCCTTGTGAGAGTGTGGAAAAACCACAACAAGTCCCTCGTTTGAGGTGATAAATGTAATGTTTACTCTGACTAAGACACGTTGTATGCATGGGCGCCAAGACCTCAACGCTATGTTGAAATCTAAATTTATATTTAACAACACCTAGCTCAGGCAGAACACCTTTAAGAATCTTCACACTCAGATCGTGGTATGATTTGATCATTAACCCAACTAACAATTGTATCAGGAGAAGGAATTTGGTCTATATCTAATGCTACCTACTGAAAGCAAAGATTGCATAGTATAAGAAATGAATTTATTATATAAAAAACAAGTAGTGGCAATTTTAAAAAAAGATAATAATAATAAATTTAAATTGGAGCGTAACGATTTGAATATTACCACAAGAGAATTACGTGAAAACGGAGTCGGATGAATTACTGATTTTACTATTATTCCCAAGCTAAGAAGTTACTGAAATTCTGAATATGAAACAATGAAGCGAGAGATTATGTAGTTCTGAGTCATTCGCGCTTACCATTGGAAATTGCCGTAGCATTTCCCTCGTACTTGATGTTCTTTAAGAGAGCTTCCAACAGCCTTCTGGACGTCGCCATCTTCTTCGTCAGTTGTGGAGATTGTTGTAGAAATGTAAAGTAATGGTCCGATCGCACCGGAACCAACCAAGTGAGCAACCACATCGGTCAAGTTTACAATGATAATCGTCATCCCTTCTCGGCGCGCAAACAATGTATGCACTCGTCGAATCCCCTCTCCGGAGCCGTCTCCTAGTCGCCCGTGTCCTATGATTGGCTGCTTCACCACGCGATACTCCCGACATAAGGGTCAATATACTCAGCGCGACTATGTCGATTTCCGGTCCAGGCCATTTCGCCTTTTCTTGATACAGCCAGCTTGAATTGCCCCACGGCTTTCGTCACGCTTCCCGACAAGAATATACCTGTAGCTGAATTCCCAATGACATCTCTCTCACAATACACCCTAACTGACTAAAATCCGTTAAATTCCGCAATCATATAATTTTCCGCGATAATGTTGTTCGTAATAATTCGCTTGATAGTGTTTTCTATAACATCGAAAACCTATCGGTATACCTTGTAATCTTATTTTAAAAAACGCTCCAAAAGTACCTTAATAATAATAATAAGTTACATGAAACTTGTCTTGGCAGAACAATTTGCCGCGTAAATAAACATTGAATGGCTTCCTACTGACTTAAGTCAGTGGCGTAAAATACCCTCGAAAAACACGTTACATATTCGCCTCGGATCATCGGATGATTTACATCATGCGATTATCCCAGACACGTTAATAAAATCCCCATCCAAAATACATACTACACAAATTAAATCACCCTTAATTACATAATACGAGGCACGTCCAGAAAGTAAGTTCCGTTTGGTAATAAAATTAAATTGTGTACAGATATAGAAAAATTACTTATTGCACAACATGCTATACCTCTTAAACTACTTTTCTACATAACTGACGAACTTTTGCAGGCATTTGTCATAGCGTGGCAAAAGTTTTTGGATACCTTCTTCATAGAAGTTTGCCGCCGACCCGTAAACGAAAGTGAAGAATCCCCTGTAAGATATCCTACCGTTTGGCCACCACTGTTAGGCAAATTGCGTATGTGGTCAGGAGAACTCCTAAACATAAGCAGTTCTCCTGGTAAGCACGCAAATATTTCTGTGCCGTAATCGCCCTGTCTTACTAAGTTCCCGTAGACCATATTCTACTTAATACTAGTTCACAACCCAGACCAGTTCTCCTCATTTAAATAATGCCTGTGTACTATTTACCTTAAATTACATACCTACAGCTCATACATGGCGAGGCCGTAAACAGAAATCACGTGTGCTGTTATGTATGAATTTCATGAAGGACTGTCTCGCCTTCTGGTGGCCCATCATTTGTCTCGTGGACGCCTTAAGCAAAAACGCCCTGTACAAGCGCTCACCCATCTCTAGGAGACAAATGGGAGTTCACCAGCGCTACCAAATTCTGGCCTTGGTGTATCGAGACAATTTAGTGCTCAAGAGCATCCGACAATCCCGTCATATTTCCCTGTACTTTAAAAACTCTCAATTACTTATATACTACCCCCCTTTGTGACTTCTGATATGCCTGCCTGGAAGACCAGATCTCCCACGCACCAAATACCATACTTACTCATTTGATAGGCTGGCTCGCCAGCTAAACACACTCACTTTATGACACATACTTTCGTAGACTATGTATATTATACGTTCCGTATAATCTGTTTCCCTTACCATCCTCCAGCACATATGCTGTTTTGCCAATACGTTTGGAAACTATAAATGGGCCCTCGTAGAGATAAAAGAACTTGGACATGACTTTCTCTAGCTTATTTGACAGTTTCGGCACTCTAAGTAAGACTCTGTCTCCCGGCTCGAATAGGTCAAATTGAGTTTCTTTTTGTTGGCGAATTCTCTTTTGTGCTGACTTAGATAAATTCTGTTTCGCCAACTGGACAATGTAATCCATCCCCGGTTGTTTTCCCTCTTTTAAACCCAACACCCTCGCTAGTTCATTTTGTGATCTCTTTCCGAAGTGAACTTCAAATGGCGTCAATTTCGTGCTCTCATGCTGGACAGAATTTAGCCAAGTCTCGACTTTGGGAAGATGTCCAACCACCCAAGCCGAATGCTTGTCATGCTCCAGAGTCCGAAAAAGAAGGGCCACTTCCCTTAATGGACGCTCTGCAGAATTACCCTCAGGGTACCTTACAGAGGAATGAACGTATGAAATACCAGCTTCCTGCATACTGGTTCTCCATTTCTTTGCAGTAAACTGTGGTCCACTGTCAGATAGTATCCTGAGAGGAAGGCCAAACTCAGGTACATACTTATTAATGATCAGACGGCTACACGCTAGTCCAGTGGCTTTCCTTAGCGGATATGGCTTGACATACTTACTAAAAGCGTCAATAACTATAAAAATGTACTCGTAGCCGTACTGTCCTTTAACGATCGGGCCAAATAAATCCACACACAGTAGTTCGCCGAGACTACTGGTGAGAACTGCAGATCTCTCCCCCACTAAATATTTAACTGGATACTTGCTCCTTTGACAGGTGTCACACTTACCTAAAATCCACCTAGCATCCCTTCCCTTTTTACTCCAAATAAAGTCACGGCCAATTTAATAGAAGACCTTGGCAGCACCAAAGTGTCCCAATTCCCTATGAATGAACCAAATTAGCTCCTCCCGCAAAGTGGCAGGAACCCATATTGCCCACCGATTATTCCTACATTTCCGTGCAAGAAGCCCATCCTGCATCTTGTACGTGAACCGCCCTACTTTCACATACTCTTCTTCACTTATTTCCAACCTAGCCAGTGGCTCCCTTAACTTAACGTCATCACGTTGCTCCACAAGCATATTTCTCAGTGTCTGTAACGATGCCCTGTTGCTACTGTCCACACATGCACATAATAAAATACCGTCCTCTGCTTTAACAACAGGATAATCCCTACATAAATTTGTGTCCCTCGATAGCATGTCTGCAAGAATGTTATCTTTACCTTTAATATATTTTACTGTGAATTCGTATCCCTGCAGAGCAAGGATGCACCTACCAACTCTGTTAGAACTGAGTTTACAAGTCCTCATATACATTAATGCATGGTGATCTGTATGGATCTCAAATTTCCCCCCTACTAAATACATTCTAAATTTCCCCAAACTGAAAACAATACCTAAAAGCTCTAACTCAGTAATCGTGTATCTTTTCTCTGCTGCTGTTAGTCCTCGCGAGGCTAAAGATACAATGCACAGATTATCCTCATCATCTTGCTTACACAATACTCTAGCATTGCCTATATGCGAAGCATCTGTCATAACCACATATTCTTTATCTCTCAAAGGATATTTCAGCACTACAGCTTTCTCAAAACCTTCCTTCAGCGCTCTAAAAGCCTGATCATGCTTGGACTCCCATCTCCACCGAGTCCCACTTTTAAGCAATTCCCTGAATGGTTCTACCAACCCTGAGTATTTAAGAACGAAACTCCTGAAAAAGTTGCAAATTCCCAGGTATGTTTTTAACTGTTTAACATTCTGTGGCACCTCTGCGTTAAGTATCTTTTTAACCCTACTTTCTTCTGGTATTACATCTCTACTTGACACTCTATGACCTAAAAATGTCACTTCTGACTGACAGAATGACGACTTAGCTTCAAAGTGAACCCTGCCTGATCTAACTTCTGAAAAACTATATCTAAATGACGTAGATGCTCCTCAAAACTGCGTGAACTAATTACCATATCATCAATGTATATGGTTACAAACTCTCCTGTGTCATTCCCTAATGCGATGTTTAAAGCCCTAATTAAAGCTGCTGAACTACTCTTTAACCCATATGGTATTCTACAAATTTGATAAAGGTTATATTTATGACTAAAAGCTGTAAATGGTCTATCTTCGTACATAAGTGGCACTTGCCAGAAATTGGAACTCAAATCTACACAAGTGAAATACTTCTTCTCCTCAAATGTTTGCATTAATTCCTCTATTGACATGGATTTCAGCTGGTCTGAACTAATTCTACTGTTAACCAAACGAGCGTCTAAACAAATACGAACTGTGCCATCGGCCTTGGGTACCGTGATCAAAGAATTAACATATGGATTGTTAGAGTGCTCAATAATCCCATCATCAAGCATCTGGTTAATTTGTGCCTCAACTGCACTCTGATAAGCGAAAGGTACAGGATATCTATGTCCTGTGAACACTGACCTATCAATAACGTTCAAAGAATGTGTATAGCAATTGGCCATACCAATGCGATCCTCAAAAACTCTCCTATTACACAATAACACATCATAGAGCTGAACTCACTGTTCTTCCTCTATATTTCCCTGAAATGCTGCATCACGTAACGAGTCCTCTAGACTACCGTTCGTAATCACACTGCCCACAAAACATGGAGAATCCCGCTCTACGGCTGGCGATATCTCATTTAAAGTACAAATCACACCTACAACACTACTTCTCTGAATATAGTCATTGAACGCTACTTCTACTTCAGAATCACCCCATTTAAATTTCAAACTCCCTACATCATAACATAAGTTACCAGACACTCTACTTAGCCACTCTGAACCCAAGATAGCACTGAATACTAAATTTGGAATTACAGAACAAATCTGATTTTCTACATGATTATTAATTTTAATGTCTACTAAAACTTGCCTAGAAATTACTTTAGACCTCTTCCCAACAGCTGTGATAACAAAAGTGCTTTTAATTGGCATCTCCTCAAAATTTACTCCAGTTCCTTTCATTTTATCATAAAATGCACTACTTATGCAACTCTTCATACAACCACTATCAATTAAAACATCTGTGTACGCCTCGGACACGTTAAATTTAACTATGGGGCTCTTACTAGCCACCTCCTGAATAATACCTTCATCATTTAGTTCACGTAATAATTCACTTCTTACATTTAGGTCATAGGGTTCCTGTATAAGTGTATGGACAGGGCATGTTACAGACTGAGATTCTGACCTTACATCGCAGCCTGGTTCGTGTTTATAGTACCGCTACCGCTTGGTGTAGTACTACTCACTACTATACTGGTCTGGTTGTTCGGGGCTGTGTTAACGGTATTTCTCTGTCAGTTATTACCATTGGGCTGATCACCTCCTTGACCCCTGTTCTGGTTATAATTATTATTGTTATTATACCTCCCTTGGTTACCCCTAAAATCATTATTTCGGCCTTGATTTCCCCTGAAATCATTATTTCTACCTTGGTACTGCGTACCATACCCATTTCCTCTGTGCTGATTTTGGTGATTATTATTATTATTATTCTGGTTCCCCCTATTTTGGACGTTGGCCCCTTCGCCACTGTTCCCTTGAAATTCCTGATTCCTATTCTCATTAGGCCTGTTATTATGGTTACCCTGGTTCCTACCGAAATTCTCCTCGTAACCACCTCTTCCCAGAGCATCGAATGTACTTAATAAATTTTCCACTTGTGAAATCGATTTAACATTTTGGATACAGGCAGCTTCTTTGATTCTATATGGAAAATGTCTTAGTAATAGCCTGACTACATCACTTTCCTCCCTCAAACCATCCAGATATTTACACGTCAATACCTGTCCTAAAAAGTACTCGGTCATAGTGTAGTTTCCTCTCGGTTTATATTTCCCACACACAATTCCCTCACGATGCTGAGACTGAATTACCTCATTCCAAAATTTCTCACAAAATTTAACTTTAAAATCTGAAATGTTCTCGAAATTGTCTCTGTAGACAGCAAACCAGTTTCTTGTCTCCCCTACAAATGCTTGCTCTAAAATCTCAACTACCTGGCACCACTCAATACTACCATCTTCCAACCTCTCCATGAATTTATTTTCTATCGCATTCATGAATTCCATGGGACAACCCTGTCGATTACTGAATTTGCCTAGTTCTATTTCCCTGTGTGTGCTATTCACATAAACTGGCCTACTCTGACTATTTTCCTGCCTAATTCTAGCTTTCAACTTCTGTTCTAATTCAGCAGTTTTCTCCTCATCTTTTCGTTCAATATTAGTTACAGTTAACCTAATGCTGCCTTCCGATGCTTCAACTTTACCACTTAGCTTGTTTCTCATTAATCTCATTAATGCTTTCCTTATTCCTCTCCCTTAAATCATTAACTTCAGTGATTATTTCTGCATGAACTTAATCAATTCTTCCCCCCAGCTGTTCTTTAACCTCTTTAGTTGCTACCTGAATTTTGTCAATTTCTCCCCCCAATTGCGTTTTGACCTGCTGTGTTTCAAGTTGCACTAGTTCTTTTAAATTTTCAGCCTGTGTACTGATTCTAATTTCTAACTCCTCCTGTACTTTTCCTAATTTTCTGTCTACATCTGCAATAATCTCTTTATCCTTCTCTACCATCACCCCTCTGATCTCACCTCTAATCAGCTCAAATTTATCACTAATTTCCCTACTGGTTTGTTCAAGTTTAGCATTATTTTGTTCGAGTTAGCATTTAAAGTTTCAGTGCTCTCTCTATTTTCCCTACTGGTTTGTTCAAGTTTAGCATTATTTTGTTCAAGTTTAGCATTTAAAGCATCTGTGCTAATTTTATTTTGTTGCTTAAACTGAAGACGCAAACTCTCTAACCCTGCTTGACTGTTTTGATTATCCCCCTCAGTATCGGGATTTACCTCCGACATCCCTGTACTGCTTTCATTTGCAAGACTAGCCATACTGCTCGTATCTTCACTATCAAACTGGTGACCACTACGCAACTTCATCTCTTCCTAAACACTACCCATGCTGATACACACCGATAAATGAAAAAAAAAAAACCAAAATACAGGCACAGAAATATATACCCTTCTCCTTCCACAAATGTTATTAGGTTTTCGGCATCACGTTGGTAGCGACAAGTGTAACGTTTTCTTTTGCCCTGCCTTGCACTTTAAAATACTTATATAAGAAGCTCCACAGTTTGGCGGCAAGTGTAACGGTTTCTTTTGCTCCACGTTGAGCGTACAAGTGTAACGTTTTTACTAGTGTCCCCACTGTTGGATGACAAGTGTAACTCCTTTCCTGGTGAGAGTGTGGAAAAACCACAACAAGTCCCTCGTTTGAGGTGATAAATGTAATGTTTACTCTGACTAAGACACGTTGTATGCATGGGCGCCAAGACCTCAACGCTATGTTGAAATCTAAATTTATATTTAACAACACCTAGCTCAGGCAGAACACCTTTAAGAATCTTCACACTCAGATCGTGGTATGATTTGATCATTAACCCAACTAACAATTGTATCAGGAGAAGGAATTTGGTCTATATCTAATGCTACCTACTGAAAGCAAAGATTGCATAGTATATGAAATGAATTTATTATGTAAAAAACAAGTAGTGGCAATTTTAAAAAAGATAATAATAATAAATTTAAATTGGAGCGTAACGATTTGAATATTACCACAAGAGAATTACGTGAAAACGGAGTCGGATGAATTACTGATTTTACTATTATTCCCAAGCTAAGAAGTTACTGAAATTCTGAATATGAAACAATGAAGCGAGAGATTATGTAGTTCTGAGTCATTCGCGCTTACCATTGGAAATTGCCGTAGCATTTCCCTCGTACTTGATGTTCTTTAAGAGAGCTTCCAACAGCCTTCTGGACGTCGCCATCTTCTTCGTCAGTTGTGGAGATTGTTGTAGAAATGTAAAGTAATGGTCCGATCACACCGGAACCAACCAAATGAGCAACCACATCGGTCAAGTTTACAATGATAATCGTCCTCCCTTCTCGGCACGCAAACAATATATGCACTCGTCGAATCCCCTCTCCGGAGCCGTCTCCTAGTCGCCCGGTCTCCTATGATTGGCTGCTTCACCACGCGATACTCCCGACCTAAGGGTCAATATACTCAGCGCGACGATGGCGATTTCCGGTCCAGGCCATTTCGCCTTTTCTTGATACAGCCAGCTGGAAGTGCCCCACGGCTTTCGTCACACTTCCCGACAAGAATATACCTGTAGCTGAATTCCCAATGACTCATCTCTCTCACAATACACCCTAACTGACTAAAATCCGTTAAATTCCGTAATCATATAATTTTCCGCGATAATGTTGTTCGTAATAATTCGCTTGATAGTGTTTTCTATAACATCGAAAACCTATCGGTATACCTTATAATTTTATAAAAACACTCCAAAAAATACCTTAATAATAATAATAAGTTACATGAAACTTGTCTTGGCAGAACAATTTGCCGCGTAAATAAACATTGAATGGCTCCCTACTGACTTATGTCAGTGGCGTAAAATACCCTCGAAAAACACGTTACAAAGCTTGCCGGCGGGGGGATTCGAACCTCCTCGCCGCCCGGATGTGAGGGACTGCATGCAGCCACGCTGTAACGACCACGGCTAACTCACCCGGGATGATGATGATGATGATGGTGATATTTTTGGTGATTTAAAAGGCTTAACATCAAGATAATCGGTCCTTAATGATTTGAGTGAAAATGAAAAATATTAATGAGAGCTGAAACTTACTACAACCTAGACTAACTTACGGGCCAGAATACGAAAAATACAAGGAGGAACTAAAGGAATAAAAGATATGGAAAATAAATGCCCCCAACCCTTGAAGAATGAGAATTAAGGTAGTTGGAATGAAGTAGGGCCAGAAAAAGTAGATAGGAAAGGAAATGAGGAGAGGGTCTACCCCCAGAGTCACTGGAAAAAAGAGGGCAAAACACGACCCAGCTCTGGATATCTCGGGGTTGCCAACTCACGAACTCTCCAACCGTGAACCCTTGAGGGTGTAGCACTAGCAAGGTGCGCCATAAGTGGTGGGGCTACACACACCCTGCCTCTCTTAGGGCCTTGAGCAGAGGGCAGGATATCACATGAAAAGATAAAGAAGAGGTGTGACTCCTTAAAGAGAACAATAGTTACCAAGGAAGATCGACAGAAAAGAAGACAGAGAGGAGCCCGGCACATGTAATTGGAAGCAATGCCAGGTCTGCTGGCGTCCCGTGGTTGCCAACTGACGTCCTAAGACTTGAGAGCCCCTGGGGGGTTGGCTTATATGAAGTAAAAACGTATCGATGTTCTTCAATACGTGTTAAATTACAGGCTATGATATGTGTGTTCTCAGGCTTACGATGGCAAGCCCGTAATTATGTGACAGTGACAGACGTCGTTCAGCTCATCCTGGCAACTTTCAAGTTGCATTATAAGTGCCGTTTCTTGTCTGCTAACATGTTGACTGTGTACCATGAGTGGCAACAGTGATTCAATCGAACAGTAAGAAACTATAATATTAATCACCATGTTTGTAATAATAGGGGACAAATGGTAAGGTCACAGTCTTATTAACTTTTTAAAGTGACGCAGACTCTGCTATAACAACCGCTGGACCGCTACAATGGATGAATAAAAATGCTTCAAGTTATAAGTGTATCGGGAAGGATGAAATTAGCCACCCTTTGTCTCACATATCTTATTGCTATGAAGAGATGAAGACAATGTTGTTCTTGTTGTTTGAGTCTTCAGCCTTTTGACTGGTTTGATACAGCCCCCCCCCCCCCCATGCCCCCTGTCCTGAGCTAATCGTTTCATCTCTACATTGCTACCACACCCTACATCCGAGGCAATCTGCTTAACATATTCTAACCTTGGTCTAGCCCTACAGTTCTTGTCCTCGACCCTTCCTTCCATAAGTAAGCTTGCAATTCCTGGGTGTCTTAGTATGTGTCCTATAGCAACCTATCTCTTCTCTTCATTAGCAGTCGCTAGAAACATCTCTCCTCTCCCACTCGTCTTAATACCTCTTCGTTTGTCACCCTATCTACCCATCTGATCTTCATCACCACACTCCAGACAAAGGCTTTAAAAAAATACTTCCTAATACCTAAATCTATATTCGATGTCAACAGATTCATTTTTTGTAGAAATGCTTTCTTTGCCTGAACCAACCTACTTTTTATATCCTCTTTGCTTCGTCAATCACTGGTTATCTTACTTCCTAAGTAAAATAAGTCTCCTACTTCGTTTAGCTTTTCACCTGCCAATGTGATGTAGGCTACATGGAGGTTTCTGATTTATTTTGGCTGTATTCCAATATTTTTGTTTTACATTAAATAAAAGGAAATAAAAGTTGCCAAAGAGAATTTGGATAAGGAAACTGTAAGTGACGAGCACAGCACAAGCAATTGGATGCAATACGTGACTCAACTTAGAGCCCTTGGTCGACATCTATAGAATCAGAAACATGATCACGAGATCTGGTCATGTTTTACGTTACTTCCAGCACTAATACGTCGTTCCTGGAAAAGTAATCTCCTACGCGTTGCCATTCGCAATTAAAGTAGTGAGAACACTTTTTCATATATCCTGTTCTAGAAACGACAATACCGTACCTGACTAGTACTAGCATATTTGCTCCGTACAAGGATCTTCTAGTGGTATGGTGATTTCAAAAGCAAACATTCCGCACGTAATTCAAGTTACATGTTCATCGCGAACATCTTCAGAATAAACACCACACACATCATCATTCCTGTCATGAGCTATAGAAGAAACATTTCTTTCCTCAGTTGACGTGGTTGGTTGGTTGGTTGGTTGGTTGGTTCCTTAGTTTAGGGGCTGCAACAACGCGATCATGTAGCCCCGTGTACTTTGGGTGTGTGTAGAATCTGTCTGATAACCAGTGTTAATTTTGATGACTGTATTAGTGTGTATTAACTGTTTTAATTCAAGTAAGGACTGCATATGATAATTCCAAGTACGGTAGTTCCTACTATTGCCACCAAATGCTACCGTCCATGACACCTAGCTTGCGTACTTGGCTACTAGATGGCATTGCAGTCAGCACCTGGCGGCGAACGTTGGACTTAATAGAGCGTTATCAATTCTAACCTACAAATTTCGGCTTCACACAAGTATAGGCCTAGTTAGTGGAAGGTTCTTTTCCATGCCATAAATCTATGACATGGGACCGCCTGCTTTACTTCCCCTTCCCCCCCCCCCCCAAAGGAAGGCATACTGAGGGATTCTTAACGCTCTTAAAAAACCGACCACTTCGGCCGGGTTTGAACCCGCGACCTTGGGCATAGAAGCTCAGAATGCTTCCCCCACAGGGGCTCACATCTAGTGGGACGTGGGTTGGCGACCTCGGGGCCCCAGCTAAGTCTGGGATTGCTTCCACTTACTTGTGCCGGGCTCCTCTCCGTCTTCTTTCCTGTCGATCTCACTTGGTCAACTCTTGTTCTCTTCCGACCCCGATGGTATTAGGGTATCCGAGGCCTAGGGAGTCTCTTCCTTTCCCGCCTTAATTGGACCTCACATCATCTTTTCTGATACCCTCCTTCTGCGAGGGGTCAGCCTTCTTTTTCTTTTCATGTTCTCTCCTGCCTTCTGCTCAAGGCCCTCAAGGAGGCAGGGTGTATGTAACCCCACCGCTTCTGGTGCACCCTGGATATTGCTACACCCCCAGGGTCTCACGGCTGGTGAGTTCGAGAGTTGGCGACCCCGAGGGATTCCTGAGCTGGGTCCGGTTTTCCCCCTTATGTCCCTTACCTGTGGGGTGGACCCTCTCCTCTATCACTTTCCTATCTGCCTTTCATGGCCCTCCTTCCTTCCAAGTCCCTCAATCCGCTTTCTTCGAGGGTTGGGAGCATTTCTTTTTCTCTTGGACCGAGCATGAGGTTAGGTAAATCTCTAGATTACTAATTTAGGTAATTTCCCGTGACGGGTTTATGTGAGGAACTGTACAGTGGTGTCACGGATTATAAGTACACACCGCAACTAAAGTTTGGAATGTATTGGGATATTATACCTCGTCATGTTGTCCTAGAGACTGCACTTATAATAATAATTAATATATTAATCATGATGATGATGATAATTGTTGTTTTAAGGGGCCTAACATCTAGGTTATCGGCCCCTAATGGTTTGGGTGATCGTGAAGATGAAAATGAACTGGAAACTATAACTAGAACTAACTACTAACTTATATACTAGGAGAAAAAATGTAAAACAAAAGGAGAATAAGGCAAATAAAGGACAGGAGGAAAAAAATGCCCTCAACCCTCGAAGAATGCGGATTGATGGACTTGGAAGGAAGGAGAGCCATGAAAGGCAAATAGGAAAGTGAAAGAGGAAAGGGTCCGCCCCAGAGGTAATGGATAAAAAGGGAGAAAACCGGACCCAGCTCAGTAATCACTCGGGGTCGCCAACTCCCGAACTCACCAGCCGTGAGCCCGTGAGGGTGTAGCAATATCTAGGGTGCACCAGAAGTGGTGGGGCTACATACACCCTGCCTCCTTGAGGGCCTTGAGCAGAAGGCAGGAGATAACAGGAAAAGAAAAAGAAGGCTGACCTCTCGAAGAAGGAGGGTATCAGATAAGATGAGACAAGGGCCAATTAAGGCGGGAAAGGAAGAGACTCCCTTGGCCTCGGATACCCTAATACCGTCAGGGTCGGAAGAGAACAAGAGTTGACCAAGTGAGGTCGACAGGAAAGAAGACGGAGAGGAACCCGGCACAAGTAAGTGGAAGCAATGCCGGACTCAGCTGGGGCCCCGTGGTCGCCATCCCACGTCCCACTAGATGTGAGCCCCAGGAGGAAATATATTATTCATCACATTATTTTGATTTGAGGTAATTTAGGTTCGAGAAGTAATCAAGAAAGAAAAAAAGAGGTTGGATATGTATGGATACGCTAGAATATTTATGACTTATTATAAAAACTGTAAAAATATACAAACAAATGTGAAACCAATGGCCGAAAATGGGATGGTTCTAAGAATGTAATAAAGATCTTAAAGAAATCGGTATTTCTCCGCGGACAAAATTCTGAACAGGAATGCATTTAGACAAATTATCAAAAACTACCAGGGTTTTAAGGTGGGGGTAGAATCCACAAACCGAAGGGGATTTTTTTTAGAAGATCGGAAGAAGGCACTGAGTGATGGGCTCAAAAGATACTGACAGGACATCAAAGCTGGCAGACGAACGAGAACAAACCACAGAAAATTGCATTGATTGTTAACTCGTAGTCCACAGTGGCTCATAATATGATGATGATAAATTTTGTTTTAAGGGGCCTATCATCTAGGTTGTCGGCCCCTAATGGTTTGGGTGATCGTGATAATGAATAATAATGCCATGAAACCTACAATTAAGACAACTGCGGACTTAACAACTAACTAAAAGAAGAAATGAGTAAATAATAAAAAAAAGGAAAAGAAATAATGGACAGGAGGAAAAGAAATGTCCTCAACCCTCGAAGACTGAGGATTTAGGGACTTGTAAGGAAGGAGAGCCAGGAAAGGCAGATAGTAAAGGGAAAGAGGAGAGGGACCAACCCGAAGTCAGAGGGAAAAGGAAAAAGAACGGACCCAGCTCAGTAATCCCTCGGGGTAGCCAACTCCCCAACTCACCAGCCGTGAGCCCTTGAGGGAGCACCAGAAGTGGTAGGGACAAACACACCCTGCCTCCTTGAGGGCTTTGTGCAGAAGGCAAGACATATCATGAAAATGAAGGCTGACCCCTCGAAGATGAGACAAGGGCCTTTTAAGGCGGGAAGGGAAAGACTACCTAGGCCTCGGATACCCGAATACCGTTGGGGTCGGAAGAGAACAAGTGTTGACCAAGGGAGGCCGACAGGAATAACTGAATGGGGTCCGGTACAAGTAAGTGGAAGCAATGCCGGACTCAGCTGGGGTGCCGTGGTCGCCAACCCGCGTCCCACAAGTCGTGGGCCCCTGGGAGGGGGGGGGGGGGCATAGTGGCTCAATTAGAATGTGAAACAAATTAGTTAAATAAGAAATATTTAAGGACATAATTATCCAGGGACTGGTTATGAGTCCGACACACGGCCGAACGAGCTATAGTATACGTTGAATAGCCTACCAACAAACCTTGAGATCGTACGAGCTTACTATCTCGCAATTAGTCTGTCTGCCAATCCTATAACCTACATCACAAGAGTACTTTTATTCTTATGAACCTTTCAACGACGGGTGAACAAAGTAGTAAATTGATCACCACCTTGAAAACTTTCAGCAATTGTACCTTAATGAGTGTCGGTACTCTTTGAGAGGAATCTAACTATGTGACTTTAGAGTCAAAAGAACAAATGGCATACAACAGCAGAAGCGAATTAGAGATATCGGAACAATTGATAAATGCTACTCACGTTTCCATCTTTCTCGTTAAATTAAATCTAATATAATAGATGGCGGTACATACCCGTGTAAGAGAATTCCTTGTGTAATTTAACAGGAGAACCATTACCTTTTCCAATAAACAGACAGTATATATAAAATAGGGAATGGTGTATTCCCTTTTAAGGAGAAGAGGTTAAGTGGTTCTGAGAGACAACTCTTCAAAGGTCTTGTTTATAAAGTGCATCAATTGATGTGTAGATAATAATAGATGTTTTAACAGCAGGTTATTAGGATGATCATTGCTATTCATGCCAATACTATCACGCAATGGCAAACTACCTCACTCCTCTTCTTGCCTAGAACGCCTCAAAATAGCGCTGCCTTGGGTTTTTGTGGGTATCTACTCACATAACGTAACGGCGGTACTTTTTGAGGATCCAACCAGCCTTCGGGCTGACTACCTAACAGACAGACAGACTATCACCACTCCTTATAGCAGGAGCCAGCAACACGTCAATCGCGATCTATATGTTTGATGATGATGAAGATAATTGTTGTTTTAAGAGGCACGGCCCCTGATGGTTTGGGTGGTCATAAATGAAAAGAACCTATAATTAAATCTAACTACAAACTTACAACTCAAACTATCTACAGTTTGCACACTAGAAGAAGGAAACAAAAACAAAAGAAGAGTAAGCGAAATAAAATAAAAGGGGCAAGAAACGTCCTCAACCCTCGGAGAATGAGAATTGAGGGACTTAGAAAGGAGGAGAGCCATGAAAGGCAGATAGGAAAGGGGCGGGGGGGGGGAAGAGGAGAGGGCCCGCCCCAAAGGCAATGGAAAAAGAGGAAGAACCGGAACCAGCTCAGGTTTTCCGCGGGGTCGCCAACTCCGGATCTCACCAGCTGTGAGCCCTTCAGGGTGTAGCACTATCGAGGGTGCACCAGAAGTGGTAGGGCTACATACACTCTGCCTCCTAAAGGGCCTTGAGTAAAAGACAAGAGATATCAGGAAGAGAACAAAAGAAGTCTGACCCCTCGAAGAATGAGGGATCAGGAATGATGAGAGAAGGGCCAATTAAGGCGGGAAAGGAAGATAATCCCTAGGCATCGGATACCCTAATACTGCCGGGGTCGGAAGAGAACAAGAGTTGACCAAGACAGGAAAGAAGACAGAGAAGAGCCTGGCACAAGCAAGTGGAAGCAATGCCGGACTCAACTGGGGTCCCGTTGTCGTCAACCCACGTAGCATATGTTTGGTAGGTCGTGGACAATATTTACTGAAACCGTAATAATGAGCGTTATTCATGAATTTGATTTGAATCGACAGCACCAGACTTTAACACCGGGAAATGATGATGATGAAAATTGTTGCTTTGTGGGACCTAAATGATATATTTTAACACCTCAAACATATTTTACAGTTAGTGTATGATTGCATTAAACGAATGTGCAATAGGTATTAAATTGAAAATTCTATTCAAATAGGTGCGTAATTAAGACAATGTTGTTTTCTAAACAGAATTTTAATAAAACATAAAGCAATAATAATATCAATAAACAAAAATATGAAGGGTCACCGGGGTCCTTCACGACCGTATTAAGTTGAACTACGAGCTCGACCGCTCCCGGGGTACATACGGCTTTATTGTGGGTGAAACACACTTCCAAAATTTTATTAATGCAGCCAATACCCATTTATTTTATTTTGAGGACGGCTCAGGGAAGGGATTTTGGAAGGAAATCGGCCGTGGACCTATTGAAGGGAACCATCCAGGTATTTGCCTGGTGGTGAAAATGGGAAACCATGAAAACCATTTTCAGGACGGCAGAGGAACGTGTATGGCCCGCTTTACAGGAGGCCGGGCGAGTGGATCACGGTGCATGAGCGAGCGCTGTTCACAGCCATTAGGTCACTACTGCGCATGCACTCCTATTAATGACAGTTCTGTTTGTTACAGGAGACCGGGCGAGTGGACCACGGCGCATGAGCGAGCGGTGTTCACAGCCATGAGGTCACTATTGCGCATGCGCTCCTATTAATGTCAGGGCTGTTTGTTGCAGGAGGCCGGGCAAGTGGACCACGGCGCATGAGCGAGCGCTGTTCACAGCCATGAGGTTGCTCCTGCGCATGCGCTCCTATTAATGTTAATGCTGTTTGTTACAGGAGGCCGGGCGATTGGACCACGGCGAATGAGCGAGCACTGTTCACAGCCATGAGGTCGCTCCTGCGCATGCGCTCCTATTAATGTCAATGCTGTTTGTTACAGGAGGCCGGGCGAGTGGACCACGGCGCATGAGCGAGCGGTGTTCACAGCCATGAGGTCGCTCCTGCGCATGCGCTCCTATTAATGACAATGCTGTTTGTTTCAGGAGGCCGGGCGAGTGGACCACGGCGCATGAGCGAGCGCTGTTCACAGCCATGAGGTCGCCTCTCAGTGGCTTGGCCCTGCTACTGCTGCTGCTATTGCGGTGGCGCGTCACTCGGGCTGAACACCCGCTCCTCACCATCAACCGCCACCACAAGGGCGACATGTTCGTGGCGACCGGTGAGTTCACTCCTACTAGTTTAATAATAACTGTTTATTGTTATTTTAAGGGGCCTAATATCTCATGTATTGGCTCCTAATGATGAGGATTATATTGCCACAACTACTGTACTACCCTTAGACTACTAATACTAACCACTTACTAACATACAACTAACTTACAGACTAGAAGATGATGATGATAATTGTCGTTTCAAGGAGCCATACATCTGGGTTATCTGCCCCTAATTATTTGGGTGATAGTGAAAATGGAAATGAAACTAAACATAAAACTAACTGCAAACTTACATACTAGGAAAGGAAATAGAAAAACAACAAGATGTTCAGTAAAGAACATATAGCCTACTTTCTCCTAAATGTATGAGTATAGTTATAACTCGTTGTTATTATCAAAGAGTATAATAGAACTATTCTTTGTTGAAGACCTTAGAAACGATTTACCTCTACCAAACGCCACAACCTAGATAAAAACTGCTACCATCATTGAAGAAAGAGAGATAAGAAGTATCTAAAGAATGTTATGGATCTGGAGACATAATCGACCGGACTGGCGGCGTGGCTCAGCGGTAACGTTCTCGCTTGCTGGACCGTATGTTTCAGGTTCGTATCCTGGCGCAGTCAGCTGGCATTTGAGGGTGCACAAATGCGAGGGAGCCGTGTTAGTAGATTTACTGGCACGTTAAAGATCCCCTTCGGGACAAAATTCTGGCACCCCGGCGTCTCTAAAAGCAACAGTAGTTAAAAGGGACGTAAAACCAATAACATTATTATTATTATTATTATTATTATTATTATTATTATTATTATTATTATTACATAATCGGCCTGACGCGGGCAACATCCAACTTTGAGTTGAGGCATGTCTTTACACGTATGGCTGCGTATGACTTTCACAACCCTAATTGAATTAACAAATCTTTCCATGACCCTACAGAGACGTGTGTATACCAACTATGTGGATATTTTCGATTGCTATTTGGCTGAAATAGAAGTATTAATTAATATCCTGAACTAGCACCAACGGTAGAGTTCAGATACTTTGTGAAATCGTTTTGTTCTTTACTTCAATTATTATTTTCAAATAACGCACAATAGGCTGTTACAAACCCTTTAAAATAGAAAGTAAAAATGTATCGTAGTATCATCTTGTCATTCTTCAAATTCGATGCGCATAGAATGCAAATGGTATAGTAATCAATGGAGCCCCACGTAGACTAGTCGTGATATCTAGTGGTGAAATATCGAACAATATAATCCTAACAGAGCGAGTGCATTCTAGCGGCCAGAAGAAGAAACTTTTCAATAAAATCTGGTCGGCGTGCAGTTACCTTTTTGGCAGCTAGATGTCTCGAGTAAATCTGCTGGCGAATTATGTTTTAATTAAATATATATTTTACACCATAATATGCACAATATAACGCTTAATTTTAAAACATCTGAGTCATTACAAAACAATAAACATATAAAATGTCAAGCAAAAAAACTAGCTCTGATCGGGTTTGAACCATAGGCATTTGAGCGATATGCTAACGCTCTACCACTGAGCTAATTGTGGCAACGAATATCGTTCTATATAAAATGACTTAAATAGAAATTGTTAGCAAATAGTGATTTATACTAAACGATTTCATCACTGGAGTATATTATTTATATATAAAGCATTTCATACAAAGTTTATTTATTTTATATCAGTACGCTATATTGCATGCAATACTCAAATTAGTGAAATATAAGTCAGGCACAAGATATCCGCTGCCATCTTGTCTTATTACTAAATCAGCTCAGCTTTTTAAAATCACGTCTGCACTATAGTATTACAAAATAAACTTTTAATTTCGAACGTGCCTCTTCCTTTAGAACAGTTAAAACGATTCTCGGCTCGATAATCGGAACTGGTGGGTCCCATGATATGGATTATAAAGTTTGCATAATTCGCACGGCCGCCATCCTGAAATGGTATGGCGGACGACCTTGTAGTTTGGTCACAAGACGCATCCTATACGAAGGTATGTTGTTACCAAATTTGGTAGAGATCGGATGATTTGGTTAGTCGTTATTTGATTTTACGTTTTGAACGTTTGAGTGGCCGCCATTCAGTTTTAGTAAAGATGGCGGCGATATAAAACATGACACTGAGGTGTCCTTTGCTAGTGCTACCTTTGTACCAAATTTCGTTCAATTCGCATTCACCGTGTTCGAATTGATAGGGGGGGACAGACATTCAGAGTACACACACTCACACACACACACAGACACACAGACACACACACACACAGACTCACACACACACATACACACACACACAGACAGACACACTTTTTTTCGCCCTGTGTTGATCTCATAAGTCTACTTTCATTTTTTGCAAAAATCGAAAGTAGGCTAAAAATAAGAATAAGGGAAATAAAAGACAGGAGGTAAGGAAATGCCCTCAACCCTCAAAGAATGAGAATTGAGGGACTTGGAAGAAACGAGAGCCAGGAAAGGCAGACACGAAAGGTAAATGGGAGAGGGACCGCCCCAAAGGCAATAAAAGAAGGAGAAAAAACAGACCCAGCTCAGGAAGCCCTCGGGGTCACGAACTCCCGAACTCACCAGACGTGAGACCTTGATGGTGTAGCACTATCCAGGGTGCATCATAAGTGGTGGGGCTTCAAACACCCTGCCTCCTTGAGGGTCTTGAGCAGAAGGCAGGAGATACAATGAAAAGAAGACCAGAGGTCTGACCCCTCGAAGTATGAGGGTATCAGGAAAGATGTGACAAGGGCCAATTAAGGCGGGGAAGTGAAAGTCTCCCCAGGCCTCGGATACCCTAATACCGTCGGGGTCGGAAACGAACAAGAGTTGACCAAGGGAGGTCGACAGGAAAGACAACAGAGAGGAGCCCGGTACAAGTAAGTGGAAGCAATGCTGGACTCAGCTGAGGTCCCGTGGTCGTCAAACCACGTCCCACAAGATGTGAGCTCCTAGAGTGACTAGAAGACGATTAGGCCTATGGAGTATAAAAGAGAAAGAAAAGGAATGACACCAACCCTCGAAGAATGAGGAATTAGAGACATTACTGAAAGTAACGGGAGGGAGTTGGTCCGTCTCATAGTCACTCAATATAGGGTACAACGAAACTAGTTCAGTAACTCCCCGGTGTCGGTAATTCATCTAACATAAGCCCCTATGAGTCTTGCCCAGGGTATGCCATGTGTAGTGGGCAACACACAGCCTCGCCTTTTAGTCATCACGTCAGACAGGCAAGGAAAGACCGTAGAAGATGAAGAAGGAAAACAGGAGTTCTGGCCCTTGAAAATGAGAGTTTTGAAAAGACAACGGCCAATTAAGACGAGAAAATGAAGATAGTTTGAGGTCATGGTAACTGTAATAATGATGGGGTGAGAACAGGTCAGAAGCCGACAAATTGGGATTGGCAGGAAATCTGATAGAGAAAAACCCCATGAAAAGAAAAGCAAGAGGTCTAACTCCTCGAAGAATATCAGGAACGATGAGACAAGGGGCAATTAAGGCAGAAAAGTGAAAGACTCCCTGGACCTCGGATACTCTAATACCATCGGGGTTGGAAGAGAACAAGAGTTGACCAAGGGAGGTCAACAGGCAATCAAAATTATCAAGTGTACATTTACTCAAAGAATTTGTTCTGTTTTTGAAATTCTGAACGAGAACAAAAGGCAGCAGCAATAGACCCAGACTTCTCCGAAACTTCACGAATGAGCACGGAGGAATGGAAAGTACCTAACTTCGAATTACGGCATGTCTACACAAGGACCGCAGCACATGGCTTCCACCATAGAGTCTGTAACAAAAGAGGATACCATCACGCTTCGATCCAATGTACCTGTGCGCTCTGTGGTCTCCACTGCCCACAGTATCACATAATAGACTGCAATGAGAGGACAAACCCCATGAATTGTCTTTACTGCTTTACAGTCGATTGTGCGCAATGGATTGGGCGGGGTACAAATTTATAAATATGTAAACACACTCCTGGAAAAAATACATGTATTAGCCTAGTTAGTTTTCACACTTAAATGGGCAAATGTGTGGGCTGTCTGTCTGTCAGTCTGTCTGTCCTGTCTGTTTACGCGTCTCGACACTCAAGTGGCCATCATCAGATCCTGATCACTGTTTTAAGGTTATTTTCACTGTTGTAAATTCACTACTCTGGTTAAATAGCACGTCGATAGATTAATTATATTGCAATGTTCGTTCCGCGGTTGGAATCGCGTTATACGTTAGGTTTGTTTTTGATGCAAGGTTTAGTGAATTATGTGAGTAACGGTGTATATGCGCGTGTAAACAAGATGGTGATGATGATAATTGTTGTTTTAAGGGGTCTAACAACTAGGTTATCGGCCACTAATGGTTTGGGTGATTGTGAAAGATGAGATGAGAATGAAAACTATAACTAATACTAACTACAAACTTACATACTAGAAGAAGGAATGGTTAAAATATAAAGGATAAGGCAAATAAAGGACAGGAAAAAAAGATATGCCCCCAACCCTCGAAAAATGAGGTTTGAGAGACTTGGAAGGAAGGAGAGCCATGAACGGTAGATAGGAAAGTGAAAGAGGAGAGGGTCCGCCCCAGAGGTAATGGACAAAAGGGGGGAAACCGGACCCAGCTCAGGAATCCCTCGGGGTCGCCAACTCCCGAACTCACCAGCCGTGAGCCCCTGAGGGTGTAACAATATCCAGGGTGCACTAGGACCCCTCGAAGAATGAGGGTATCAGAAAAGATGAGACAAGGGCCAATTAAGGCGGGAAAGGAAGAGACTCCCTAGGCCTTGGATACCCTAATACCGTCGGGGTCGGAAGAGAACAAGAGTTGACCAAGTGAGGTTGACAGGAAAGAAGACGGAGAGGAGCCCGGCACAAGTAAGTGGAACCAATACCGGACTCAGTTGGGGCCCCGTGTCGCCAACCCACGGCCCACTAGATGTGAGACCCTGGGGGGGGGGGGAGGGGGAGGGGGCGTGTATACAATTTAGAATCACACTTTAATAATAATAATGAAAATGAAAATCCACAGCCTGCTTCCAGTCTCCGACCGGGTCAGGAATGGAATGAATGAAGCCCCCATCTAGCGGCGAGGATATGAACTCTGCCGGCTGCCGAAGCCTGTAGCACTTCTCTGGGGCAATGATTAAATGAATGATAGATGGAATGAAATGATAGTGGAGAGTGTTGCTGGAATGAAATTGTGACAGGGAAAACCGGAGTACCCGGAGAAAGACCTGTCTGCCTCCGTTTTGTCCAGCACAGATCTCACATGGAGTGACCGGGATTTGAACCACGGACCCAGCGGTGAGAGGCCGGCGTGCTGCCGCCTAAGCCACGGAGGCTTCACTAATAATAATAATAATAATTCAAATATCAAATTTTTAGCATGCACTAGAAAATACTAATTATAATGTACACTTAACTTGTTATTGTTCTCATCAGACCACTCATTATATGCACTGTTCCCTACTCGTCTCGTGAGGTTTCACGGTGTTGACACTTCTCGCGTAATCCTAAATTGTCCATTTAAGTATGATAACTTGGTAACTAATACATGTAATATTTTCCAGAAATGTGTATACATATTCATAATTTTTTACCCCGCCCAATTCATTGGGCACAATCGTGTTGACCGACTGAAGAGCAGCAAAGACATCTTGTATAGGCAAGGAATGAACTTATATGCAAACATTAGCCTAAAAACTTCCAATGAGTCTGTTTTACCCACACTATATACACAGTGTGTTCATTAAATCTATACCGACAGCAGTGGCTACGCTGGCTAAAGCGCAGTGTTAGGTCATGGGGCCAAGCTCTCTGCTGACTCGGTAGACGCGTGGGATCGAGCCCCACCGTCGGCCGTCCTTGAAATGGTTTTCCGTGGTTTCCCATTTTCAACACCAGGCAAATGCTGGGACGGTACCTTCTGACAGGCCACGGCCGCTTCCTTCCACATCCTTCTCCAATTTCATTCACCTTCATCCATTCCATCTCTCATCCCGACGCGCAGGTCGCCCACGGGCGTCGAATAGAAAGACCTGCACTCGGTCTCTGAGGAGACCACACGACAAAAAATAAAAAATAAAAATCTATATATCAGTTTCATTTTAATTTTTGTTTTCTTAATTTTAGACATGACTCTTTAAAAACATATTTAGACATCAGCCTCTAAATTTATAAATGTATCCAAATTTGTTAAGAGGGGCAGATGGCCTAGCTGTTGCACCCCTTAAAGCAACACTAACTAACGAGGTCAACAGGAAATATGACAGAAAGGAGCCCGGCACAAGTAAGTGGAATCAATGCCAGACTCAGCTGAGGTCCCGTGGTCGCCCTCTAGTTGTGAGCCCCTGGGTGGGGCTGAGCTAAGAGCTCTTACAGCATTTCTCTTCCATGCTTGCGGCGGTCCGGGCACGGTCACGAAGCGCCCGCTGATGAGCCTGACTTGGCGAAACCCCACAAAATACACGCCATAAACGTTGAAATTTTTCTTTTTTTATATTACATATCCTTTTAGAGGCAGGAATCGAATCCGGACCTCCGCGGTGACAGCAAAGAATGCTATAGTCACTACGCCGCAAGGTAAACCTGTAAATTAGCAGCACAACTAAGAGTTAATGTGAAATTTAATGGATGACGCTTTCAAATGGGCTACTTACAAGGAACGGTTCCGTACAGCTATCAATTACACAGTCCTCCCTGCTGGGACTGAAATAAGAACGAATACTGAAGTTGCTCTAAAAAACAATGAGTTGTTCCCCTCGTGATTCAGATATTAGCTGTGGGATTATTTAACAATTGGCCGTTAGAAATAGCAAGCACAGTGACATGAAACGTTAAGTGATTTCGCTCTGCGTGTCAAAATGTAGGCTATAGCACGGGAATGTGGTTTAACAGACTGCCACTGGTATTTCTTAAGAACACCATAGTTACCGACTATTCGCGTGTGTCCTGGAATGTGAAGTAGGAGAGAACCTCATCATTCAGTTCTTTAACGCCAACTCCTTGTATGAGAAAAATATAAATAAATTTATTAGAGCACAAAATATGCAATTGAATTAAACATGACTTATCTTTTCTCGAACATCATCATCATCATTATCATCGTCATCACAGAAAGAAAACTGAAATATAACTGGACTCCTACAGCGCAGACGCGACGACCACCGACAAGTGGAAAGAAGCCAACTACGAATTTAGACACATAACGACCAGATTAGCTGAGCACGGATTTCACCCCAAGCCATGCTCTTCGAAGACGCACCATTCGCCGAACGAGGAAAGCGTGTGCGCCCTATGCGGGAAGCAATGTGACCATCATCACGCACTGACTTGTGCAGGAAGGACAATTCCTCTAACTACAGGGCGTCCGAGAATGTTCTCCGCAGTGGGTACGTGCAGCTGTGAGTGGTTGAGCCATGAGTTTAGTTGGCTGCACTGCACTGTGTCCTTCAAAGCGGGACTTCCCCGTGTGAGCTGTCGATGTGCATCGCGATAAGCGCGCCAGCCTGCATGTCTTCAGCGTGTATTACAGTCAGCGAGCGTTCAGATAGATTATTATTGGAAGAGTGCAACAGTATATAGGCGGTAATGTTTACTACTGAAGAGAGAGTTTTTTGGTGGAATACGTTTTTCGCGAAGGCGATCGGTTTACAGAAAATGTAAAATTAAGATTTCAGGCGCGGTTTCCTAATTCAAAGTGTACAAACCGTGATACCGTTCGGGATTTGGTAAGTAAATTTCGTGTGACTGGCTCAGTTCACGATGTACCGGGAACAGGCAGGCCTACGCTTTTAACAGACGAAGAACTTGATGAAATCTCCGATATAATGCTGCGTAGTCCAAATAAATCAGCACGAAAATTAGCTCAACAAACAGGAATCTCTAAGTCGACAGCACATTGAGCTGTAAGAGACAAGCTTCAGTTGCTCCCTTATAGTGAGCGATGTATGGAAGATAGACGTATGCTCTCTCGGACTTTTTTGTAGAACTTTTCATGCTGAACAATTCTTACACTCATAGTATGTAGATATTGTTAACGGTTTGCCCAGCGTAAGCTTACAAAGCGCTCGACGCCAGGTATTTTATCGACTTTTCCACTAAAATCGTTACTGCTCGGCTTTCTTTGATCATAAATAAATTATTTTCTACAGAAATCATAATCGATATATCCTTTACAGAATGGTGATGATGATGATTGTTGTTTTAAGGGGCCTAACATCGAGGTTATCGGCTCCATACAGAATGGTGAAAACCGCATCAAAATCCATCCAGTGGTTCTCGAGTTTACCCGTAACATTCAAGAATCGGGGACTTTGTTTTATACTAAGTAGTGTACCCATGCGTATAATCTCGATGGAAAATATGCTTCTGCCTCCAGCTAGCTTCAGGACTCGAGGGTGTACCGTCCTCCCACTGAGCAGTTGCATACTTTGGATTTGAGGCTGAGAGGTATCAACTCTACAATGATAAGGCACAACTCTATTCTAAAACTTTAATTCAGTAAATGAAATCATGGCTTTTAACAAACAAAACAATCCCCATGACCATAAAAACAAAAGCAAACAAAAATTACTTTCCACAATCCACCAATATGAACATAATATAATCATAATAAATCATATCGTACCACAAACCTTTACCCTTATGTGAACATCACAAAGATATTCTAGTGCGCTGATGCACGTACAACTTCAGAAACAAACTGTACATTGACACTACTGTCATACAATGTGACTTCTTTAATATCACAACATTACTGATTCATAAAAACCTTCTTAATTTGACAATTATGTGTACCGTGTGTGTTTTGATCTTTCTTTTCCCACCAAATGCTTCACATGCATTAGCCTATTCTGGTGTTGCACAGCAAACTACGTGCAACTCCATATTTATGTAAGCTACCCCTACTCCACTATTTATATAGTTCCACTGCATGCCGTTTTGTAATTTCATATAAAAACGTTATGTTATTGTTGTGTCGGAAGGTATAATCAAACTACCTTGCGCGCGTAGCCTGTGGAATCTGGTAACCAACTTCTGAAAAAGTTGTCAGTGACAGTATAAATGCAACGTCTAACCATTCGTTAGATAGCTAAAATCATGAACCATCAGGATAATATATAATTATCAATGTGTTCTTAAACCACATTGCTTCATTACTCAACATAACAACATTTTATTTCATGTCATTAACAGGGTCTAAAATCTGTTCCTTTCAACCTTACTTTTACGGTCCGTCTGGCCGTCCCCAGACCCTCTCCTCGAGCGGTCGGTATACAATAGCAGTGGGTTGGGTTTCCACCCTAACTCGACCCCCGCTTTTATGTTTGAAGGCTTATTTCCAAAGCATTGTAAGATTTTACAAGACAATACTGTGCTCCCAATGGCACACATATCTCAATGGATTTTAACTGAATATTATGCACACAGGTAGTGAATGAGCTTTATATTTATTCCTACCCCGAGGATAAATAATAACTGGCACCAAACAGGTCCATTCAACATGAAGGTCCGAGGTTCGTAAAACATTGGTCTCATAGGCAACCGGTGTCTTAAATAATATGCGGTCAGCCCAATGCTGCCGGTATGAGGTTCGCTTCAACAAGCCGAATCACTCACAATAATAAGTTCTCGGGGAATCATTAGAGTGTCGAGGTGTCCTCGTTTTCCTCGCACCTAATCACGGGATTCCAACCCGGAACATTCCATCCAACATCAGAGTTAGGGTCCAACACTAAACACTCTGGCACAAAGTATATCTCCGCTATGCCCCCGGCATAGGAGATTTCATACGTAGAATTGACCACCTGGCTCCTTTACCTAATGTTACGACTTCGTCCTATAATATTAAGAGAAATCTATCAATTACTCTATAAGCTTCTCACATAAGCTGCAAATTCAATTCACTAAAAGCTCTTCCATTCCTGGCATAATTATATTCCCATTAATACAATATTCTGATATCAAACTCTTTCTTTAATCCCGTAAGGTTATCTTACTGTATAATCTTACTGCTTGGATCGATAAGTCTTGCAATTAGCGTAATTATTTCCTGTTTACAACAATTACCTGATGCATTCATTAATACCTTTGATATTCATAATTATTATTATTCTCACTGACATAATTTACCAAAATCATTCCTTATTATTATTATTATTATTATATTTCTGACATAATTTACCAAAATCCGACACAACCAATCATCTCAAAACTCGAACAACTGTGCTCGTAACATTTACATAACTGATTGCCATCTTAATTAATAGTGGTAATGATTAATCCACTTATTGATGCACATTACCATCTCAACTGTATAAAAATCAATACAATAACGACTAAACCTGGAGGGTCTACCTCCTAATCTGATTCTCACTGGCATCTTTACTGAAATCACGTCACATGCAGTGGCCTATATTCTCTAATTAACCATAATTTGTGGGGTACTCACGTATCTCAAGGCTCGTCATGGTGGCTTCAACCAATCATATCCTTCCAAGTCGCCTGCCATATGCAGGTTTAACGCGACATTTTCATCTTGAATACACACATTTTATGACACACAACTTCCGTTAACCACGCGGCACTTTGCATTTCTATAAGGAAGCTATTGCTCCCAAACATGTGACACTTTATAACACTTATAAAACCACTACTTTAAAAGATATTTTACATATGCTTTATACATAACACACGTCACTGTGTACACTTTTCATTGCTTGAAATTCCCTAGCAAAGATATCAAAATTGCAGGTGTCGACGGCATCTCCCGTGCTCCTACCAACTCCTGATTGAAAGTCTGGTTTACCTGCCCTCGGAATTCACCAACAGTTTTTATCCATACTCCTACGGTAAGCTTCCTGCGTCGCATAGATATGCTAACTTCCGTCCTGAGCGTTATTATTTGGTATCCTTAAAACATTACCAAATGCTTCGTAAAGTTTCTCCCAGCGCATTCCAGCGTAATTAGACATGAATGATCAGTCGATATTTGATACATTGCGCTTAACACTGTCCATAACTTTACACAACTTATTATTATTATTTACAATAGTTCTGCCACTCATCTTACACGGTGCTTCCTACGTGAACACGCCATTGTTCGTACTGCTGAGTATACCTGCAGCGCGATTATTATTAATAAAAGCTTATTAAATGCTTCACTCAAATGTAGAACTCTTTGTGCGGGCGTCCTTTCATGAGCCGGACCAACATATGTTCCGCCATGACGACTGTCTGCGCCCCTCTTGACAAACTGTGACAAACTGGTGTGAGACTGGCTCCAACTAGGGTAAGACTGACTTAAGACTGAAGTGCAACTAACTTCCTCTGCCAAGGGTCGACTCCCTTATATCGGATTCACACAGAAAGTAGAGCGCAATCTTCCCGCGGGATCTCGGCTCCTCTCCCAGCATGATTCTGGTCTCGAAACCATGTTCATTGGGTTCCTTTTTCTTCTCTGATCCCAGAACTGACTGCGTGCTGAAGAATCGCTCGGCCAATTAATTAATATTAATTCCTTTCTTCATAGCGTGGGGACGCTATCTCCCGGGATTCCCTGGCGACCTCCTCAAATCCCGCCGCGTACAATGATAGTCCTACGGTCCTTCCGCACTTCCTTAAATATGCGTCAATTTCGCAGATTAAAGGCTCTAAAATTAGCCTCCAGTCTAAAGATTCACCTGTGGGCAAGTCTCATGTCATCTCGTTACTCCAATCACGAGTAATCAATGATTTTCCTTGTGATCTCTCCCCACCATTCTCAAATCCATTCTCCGTCGGGGAAGAACTGGGTCATTATTCAGGCCCTCACCCTCTTCCAGACGACAGAATGAGGTCAGAATGATTGACTTGGCTCCACTGAACACCTCCCACAATTCTGGGCTAATTTGTAAAATGTCCACTCTGCACTTGCAGTGCTCCAAGCCCCATATAGCCTACACCAAGTAGTCTAATAATACTGTATTCTGCTCAATTTCCCTTCATTATTTTAATAAATAATGTCACTGCAACTGAAATCACACCAGTGATTTAATATACACTTCTCTCTAGGGTTTTTTTTTACAATGAAACTCCCTCCACAGACCTCGGGTTCGTTCCCTGGTGGAACCTTTATACTGAGATCACAGTCTCTGAGAACCACGTTCGATTCCAGTCAACATAACCTCCTCGGGTTCATATTCCCCTTGCGAAACTTATAGAAGTCAATTGCAAGTGGCTCTCTATAAGTAACCAGCTGACTGTCTATCACTGTCTGTGTTTACATCTGTGGTCCTTCACCTCGTCTGGCTGCGAGTAGGTTAGTACAGCTCCCCATTCCACGCTGCGCTCTTTCTAAGCTGTTCATTCTCCAGGCGGAGGGTCGTATTTATTGCCTCAACCTCTCTCGCCGCTGCAACCATTTCTTCATAGAATTCTCGCAGACACTGGCATTTTTGTTGTTCGTCCCTTCCACTGGGCAAACTGTCTGCTTCTCGTTCCGTCTTGCCGCTCGAACTTTCAGTTCTGACTGCCTGGCTGACTTCGCTCTCCACGTTGAGTTGGGTGTGCGCTGTTAATACTTCTTCTTGTTCGTCGAATTCTTCTGGCGGATAATAAACCTTTAAATTGGCTACATTCATAACGACCTCGTCTCCAGTTTCTAAATGCTTTAACCTGTATGCATTGTTCTGTAGGTCTCTTATCACCTCGAACGGGCCGTGGTAAGCAAAAATGAACTTCTTATACTTCCGTGCCTCTGGATCTGAACTGGCTGGTTTCCTAATTAAAACTTTCTCTCCGACGAGAAGCGGTCTATGATACCTCTTCGCACGATTTCTTCTCTGACGTCTCTCCGCCTGTGCTTTGAGATATTCAAAGGTTCGTTGGATCCTCAATTCTCGACCTGGCTGTGCGTCTACTGGTAATGGAATAACACCATTCCACGGTCTCTCCGGTCTCTGATCCAAATGTAGAGTCACGGGAACCTGACCTGTCGCCTCATGTACCGTATTATTTATACAGTATTCAATTACTTCTAGGAATTCAATCCAACGCCAATTCGCTTCAGAGCAGTAGATCTTCATGTATTTCTGGATCTCTCTCATTACTCTTTCAACTGGGCTTGCCTCAGGATGGCGAATGGTAGATAAAATCTGCCTAACTCCTAGAGTTTCCAGTTCTCGACGAAATTCTGCACTCGTAAAGCAACTTCCGTGGTCCGAGAGAATGTTATCCGGCTTCCCAAGAATCGGAATAACTCTCTCTTTCAGGCGTTTCAAGACCTGCTTTGAACTTGTCTTTTGTATGGGGCATAATACCACCATTTTCGAAAATACATCCATGGCTACAAAAATGTGTCTATTGCCTCTACGTGCTCTAGGCAATGGTCCAAAGTTGTCTATGCTCAATAACTGCCTTGGCTTCTCCGGTAACAACGGGATAGGTCGTTGCCTCATTAGAAAGGGATTTGGCTTTACCCTTTGGCATGGATCACATGTCCTAATAGCATTTCTCACCGTTTCTCTCAACTTAGGCCAAGTAAATGCTTCCTTCAACAGAGCACAAATTTTGTCTATCCCTGGATGTCCAAAGGCTCTGTGTGCTAGCCACACCAATCTCCTCTGCAAAGATGCAGGAATCACAACCCTTTGACGTGTATGATCTACATCATCCCACTTGTGTAATATCTGATTATACCATACATAATCTGTTGCCAATGCCTCTGCCTCTCCGTATATTGCAGTTCCCCTTGCTAAGCGTCCCTCGAAGTAATCGATCATCATCTTCAACCACGGGTCTTCGCGTTGTAGGTTGGTAAGGTTCCTTAAGTCATCCAACGTCTTCTGATCTCGATTCTCAATCTGGACAGCTAACGCTTCCTCTTCTCTAGGGTAACGGCTTAATATGTCCGGTATTACATTCTCTTTCCCTGGACAGTATTCTATTTCCACATTAAATTGTTGAATATACAGGGACCATCTTGTCAATCTCTGGCTAGACAAGTCTGTATTTAACAGAACTGTTAAAGCTTTATGGTCTGTTCTGAGGACTATATGAAAGCCATACACGAGTTTATGCCAAGATTGCAACGCGTACAAAATTGCGAGCAACTCTATCTCTGTGATCGTGTAATTTTTCTCATGGGCTTTCAGCCTCCTACTTATAAAGGCAATAAAAACTTTCTTTTCAGGCTGGTCAACATTTTCCTGGAATAGCATCGCTCCGATCCCAATAAGTGATGCATCCGTCTGTATGATGAACTTCTGGGTATAATCCGGGTATCCCAGCTTCACATATTCCAAAAGCATTTGTTTTGACCTCACGAATGCTTCCTGACATTGCTCCGTCCAATTCCATCTGCCGCCTTTCTTCAATAGGTCCTGCAGGGGTGCTACTGTCGCAGTATAGTTTGGGCAGTGGTTCGAAAAGAATCCAATTGCTCCCAAATACTGTCGGACGTGTTTAACTTTCGTGGGTCGAGGGAAATTTCGAATTACCTCCAATTTATCTGGATTAGGCTTCACTCCATTTGCATCAATAACATGCCCTAGGAATTTGACTTCCCTCTGACAGAAGTGCGATTTCTTGATATTAACCTTAAAGTTAGCTTCACGAAGGTCATCTAGCAACTTCTTCAGGTCTCTCATGTGTTCCTCCAGAGATTCTGATGTGAGTAGAATGTCGTCTACATATCTGATGGTACTCTCTTTCACTTCATCTGATAGATTGCGATCTAACGCTCTTATCAGTGCTGAACCAGCTGTTTTCAACCCAAAAGGTAGCCTTAAAAATGTGTATGTATGTTGATCAAACATAAATCCTGTCAACAGACTAGTTTTCTTCTCTAATTCAAGATGATGGAAACTGGATGTGATGTCCAGATTTGTGAATACGGTTTTCCCTTTGAACTTCCTGAGGATCTCTTTAATAGGTGGCACTTGGTCAAATTCTGGAATAACCTTCAAATTTAAATGTCTCAGGTCCAGGCAGACTCTGACAGTTCCGTCTGTCTTTGGTACAATTACCAATGGACTTACATAAGGCGTAGGTGTCTTCTCAATAACACCGGCCTCCAACATTTCCTGAATTGCCTCTTTCACTTTAGCATAATGCTTTTCAGCTATAGGATAGGGTTTCTGCCTAAATGGTGTCCAATCACTGACTTGAAAAGCATAAGTGAAGTTCTTTATACGACCAGGTCTCGAATCAAAGACTTCCTTCTGTTCCAGTAATAACTGCTTTAAGTTTTCCTTCTCTTTTAGCCCAATTTTCGCTTCTTCTAGTTTTTCCGAAATATATTCTTCCAGTTTGGGTTCCAAATCTTTCTCCAGGTCTGTGGCTAGTGTTTTCAGCTCTTCTTCTAACTGCTCAATAACTAACACTTCTTCCTCAGCCACCTCTCTGTATGTATGCCATACTTGTTCACTTGACCCTGGTTCAATCTCATTGAGTGCGACCTCCAAGCCTTCCGCTTCTTCATTCACATGGAACATAACCCTGTCCTGTGCTAGGTCGATTATCACTCTGTATTCCCTTATAAATTCTGCCCCAATAAGTAGGTTATAAGGCAGTTTGTTTACTAACAGAAAACTCTGTGAGAAAATAGAGCCTCCTATCTGTAAATCTAGGAATACCTGATATTCACATATCATCGTTCTGTCTGGAATTACCCCTTTTATCTTGACACTAGAGATCGGTATTTTCAAAATATTCTCTCTCCGGGCTATTTCATCATATAAAGCTTGTGTCATGAGGCTCACTGTTGACCCCGTGTCTAACAGACTTCTTATTTTTAATCCTGCCACTCTTACTATTATAATAGGCAATTCTCTCTTGACCATGACCTGTGATCCTCCTGTATCCTCGATTAGCTCTTCCGGTTTGGCTATCCAATTGATGATGTTAACAGACTTCCATCCCTCAGTCTCGAACTCTTCTAATTTTGGCGTTTATTTTCTTCAGCGCCCGTCCCCTTGGAGTTTCTTCTCTCCTGTTCGCTGCGTTGTAGCTCCAAACTCTTAGCTCCATCTCCATATCTGTCTGGCGATGTCCTGTTCTGCATAATTTCTTGCCAGCGGACTTGTTGTTTCTGGGGCTCATCTCCCCTCTCCTCGAGGTACCGCAAAGAAGCGTGATATCGTTCTTCTACCTCATCGAAGTTACTTCTTCTTTCTTGGGGTCTCCAATTTCTATGGTTGCCTTCTTGGCCATTGTTACCTCCATTGTTTTGGTATGGTTTACCCCTGGTATTCTGCTTATTCCACGAGTTTCGACCTCTTCCTCCTCTATTAGCATTCCCTTTGTATTTTGACTGCCATCTTCTGGGTTCCTGTTCCCATTGCCGTCCATAGGAATCTAATGTTTCAGTGCTCGTAGCTTTGTTGTTCCTTGGAGCTTGCTGTTGGTCAGTCTGCGTGTTGGTCACGTGTACCTGTTCCACGGTTCGACTCTGACGCATCGTATTTGCTGTTGTGAGGTCCAGTTGTCTAAGAACTGTCTCCATTTCTATAGCAGTTTTCGCATTAGCCGAGATTAGTAGTCTTTGGATCTCGTATGGAAGCTGCTTGGCGATGGCAATACATAATTCCAGCTCGCTCGGTTTTTGATCCAGTTCTTTGAAGCGACACATCTGCGATATGAAGAATTCTGCGTACTTCGTTCGGTTGTTGGTACTGTATTTCTTTGCATATAAATCCAACCGTAAATTCTGTTGGGTCGCTGCGTCCCAGTATCTCTTCAAAAATGCCTCCCGAAACTCCTCAACAGTATCGAAAGTGTAGCGGAAGCTGCGAAACCATAATGCACACTCCCCCTCTGTTAATTTCTCTATAGCTCGTAGCCTGCGCTCCTGTGGTATTCGTGCATCATTCAGATATTCAGTCACTTCCTTCAACCAATATTTTGGTGTCATATTACAGTGGCTACCTGAGAATTTCCTTGGTTTTTCTTCGCTTGCCCTGATGACGTTTATCACCTGGGTGTGCATAGCATTTTCATGTGGCGTCGATGCCGCAACTGGTATACCTGGCGTCATATAAGGACTTTCGCCTGGGCCTGTAGCACTCCTTATTATAGGTTGGGTTTCTAAGTCTGCCCACCGTGTTTTCCTCATATCTTCCATGCTGCCTTCACTTGACTTAGGATCTTTCAGAAGTGTTTCCTCCTGTGCTATTATCCTAGTCTCCATTTGATTGTGGCGCATCTCTGCTCTTTCCAGACGAGTAATGACTTCTTTCTCTATTCTTGTAAGCCTATCTCGATTTTCCTCGGCTACTTGAAAGATTTTCTTCTTGTCTTCTTTCAGACTTTGTTTGATATGGGAGATTTCATCCTCTACATCTTCCTTAATTTGAGCAAGGGTCTTGTCGCTTGCCTCTGTTTTCTGGCCTTCTCTCACTTCGAGTTCTTCCCTCAATCCTTTGATTTCTTCTCGAATGTGTCCATTGACCTTTGACATTTCCTTCTGGACCTTAATAATTTCACCTCTATTCTCCTCTTGCCTTTTGTTGACTACAACAATGTCATTCTGAACTTGGTCCAGTTCTTGATGAACTTTGCTTATCTGACCCTTCATGTTTCCTATCAGCTCTTTACTCTCGTTAACGACAGCCTTGATTTCACCTATTTCTTGACATTGACCTAATATATTCTGGTCCTGTTTCTTGAGATCACCGTTAATTGCTCTAGCATAGCTTTTCAATTTCTGGTCCCATTTAGAGTCGTTCTCCTCCAATCTCTGGTCTACCGTTCTCGTAAACTCTGAAAATTGTTTCGCTTGGCGTTCGAGATTCGCCTCATTTTGGATTTGAATATCCTTAATGTCGTTAGACAACGCGTCTAACCTACTGTTGGTTTCATCCTGAGCATGCTTACACGCTTGTAAGTTACTTTCAAGTTTGGCTTCTATAGCCTCAAAACGTTTATCTGTTTTAACCTGCATTTCCGATGCAATGCTTACAACAGTTTCTGTTACTTCGGTCTTAATTACCTCTTGCATTTGACCTAACTTATTATTCAATTCAACTTTATTTGCATCTAAACGATTGTTTATTTCAACCTGATTAGCATCTAAACGATTATTCAATTCAGTCTGGTTCTTATTGATTGCCAGCTGATTAGCATCTAAACGATTGCTCAATTCAACCTGGTTGTGATTAATTGCCTCCTGGTTGGCATCTAAACGAGTGTTTATACCCTCCTGGAAAGCCTTAGCTTCCAGCTTATTTTGCTCGTTAACAGCATCAAAATGCTGTTTCAACCCTGCAATAACCTGCAAAATCTCCTCCGTGCCTGACATTTTCACAATAATACACTTAAATATGCAGGCAGGCTTCCTGGAAAAAAATGTGTGGATATGTTTTGAAAAGAAACATCAAACACTGTACACATATTGTAACGTCGTACAAAACCTGATAATATTATGATAAATTGTGGATCTGGTATGTAGCGCTCATACCCTTGGGTAATCCTCTTCTCAATAGAGAGATTCTGCGTTACATCAAAGCCTACTGAACTCAAAAAATCACTCAAACACAGTTTGAGGCAAAAAAAAACAATTACTATGGTTTTCCCCATGAAATACCATAAAAAATCTATGGGTTTTCCCTAAATCCCATAATCCCCACGTTGGGCGCCATGATAAATATAATGTAATGATCTAAAGTATGTCATGCTTATCCCCACAGACGGGCGACATGATAAATATATAGAGTCATGGGAGGTGGTCCACGTTAAGACACAACAGCAACCCTCCAAGGTCTCGGTTGTACTGTCGAATGCCCCACTTGGGTCTCGCCATGATAAATATAATGTAAGGATTCATCGTATGCCCGGTTTGTGCAATGCCAAGATCGCTCATATTGCACTGACGCAGGCGGTTCCATAATGAATTAATACCGCTCCACGTTGCTCGGGCCATGATAAATATATGCATACTAGACGTATTGCATTATCAAAATTTATATTGTGCGTATCAGAGCTTAGCTATATTAGGTGCGGTACTCCCCTACTTCATGTTAATTGTTACTTTAATAGAGTTGTGTGCATTAGATATAGACCGACTTTCGTTGTACCTATAGCTCAAATCACTGTACAGGACATCATTTTCCATGTACCCATGCGTATAATCTCGATGGAAAATATGCTTCTGCCTCCAGCTAGCTTCAGGACTCGAGGGTGTACCGTCCTCCCACTGAGCAGTTGCATACTTTGGATTTGAGGCTGAGAGGTATCAACTCTACAATGATAAGGCACAACTCTATTCTAAAACTTTAATTCAGTAAAAGAAATCATGGCTTTTAACAAATAAAACAATCCCCATAACCATAAAAACAAAAGCAAACAAAAATTACTTTCCACAATCCACCAATATGAACATAATATAATCATAATAAATCATATCGTACCACAAACCTTTACCCTTATGTGAACATCACAAAGATATTCTAGTGCGCTGATGCACGTACAACTTCAGAAACAAACTGTACATTGACACTACTGTCATACAATGTGACTTCTTTAATATCACAACATTACTGATTCATAAAAACCTTCTTAATTTGACAATTATGTGTACCGTGTGTGTTTTGATCTTTCTTTTCCCACCAAATGCTTCACATGCATTAGCCTATTCTGGTGTTGCACAGCAAACTACGTGCAACTCCATATTTATGTAAGCTACCCCTACTCCACTATTTATATAGTTCCACTGCATGCCGTTTTGTAATTTCATATAAAAACGTTATGTTATTGTTGTGTCGGAAGGTATAATCAAACTACCTTGCGCGCGTAGCCTGTGGAATCTGGTAACCAACTTCTGAAAAAGTTGTCAGTGACAGTATAAATGCAACGTCTAACCATTCGTTAGATAGCTAAAATCATGAACCATCAGGATAATATATAATTATCAATGTGTTCTTAAACCACATTGCTTCATTACTCAACATAACAACATTTTATTTCATGTCATTAACAGGGTCTAAAATCTGTTCCTTTCAACCTTACTTTTACGGTCCGTCTGGCCGTCCCCAGACCCTCTCCTCGAGCGGTCGGTATACAATAGCAGTGGGTTGGGTTTCCACCCTAACTCGACCCCCGCTTTTATGTTTGAAGGCTTATTTCCAAAGCATTGTAAGATTTTACAAGACAATACTGTGCTCCCAATGGCACACATATCTCAATGGATTTTAACTGAATATTATGCACACAGGTAGTGAATGAGCTTTATATTTATTCCTACCCCGAGGATAAATAATAACTGGCACCAAACAGGTCCATTCAACATGAAGGTCCGAGGTTCGTAAAACATTGGTCTCATAGGCAACCGGTGTCTTAAATAATATGCGGTCAGCCCAATGCTGCCGGTATGAGGTTCGCTTCAACAAGCCGAATCACTCACAATAATAAGTTCTCGGGGAATCATTAGAGTGTCGAGGTGTCCTCGTTTTCCTCGCACCTAATCACGGGATTCCAACCCGGAACATTCCATCCAACATCAGAGTTAGGGTCCAACACTAAACACTCTGGCACAAAGTATATCTCCGCTATGCCCCCGGCATAGGAGATTTCATACGTAGAATTGACCACCTGGCTCCTTTACCTAATGTTACGACTTCGTCCTATAATATTAAGAGAAATCTATCAATTACTCTATAAGCTTCTCACATAAGCTGCAAATTCAATTCACTAAAAGCTCTTCCATTCCTGGCATAATTATATTCCCATTAATACAATATTCTGATATCAAACTCTTTCTTTAATCCCGTAAGGTTATCTTACTGTATAATCTTACTGCTTGGATCGATAAGTCTTGCAATTAGCGTAATTATTTCCTGTTTACAACAATTACCTGATGCATTCATTAATACCTTTGATATTCATAATTATTATTATTCTCACTGACATAATTTACCAAAATCATTCCTTATTATTATTATTATTATTATATTTCTGACATAATTTACCAAAATCCGACACAACCAATCATCTCAAAACTCGAACAACTGTGCTCGTAACATTTACATAACTGATTGCCATCTTAATTAATAGTGGTAATGATTAATCCACTTATTGATGCACATTAACATCTCAACTGTATAAAAATCAATACAATAACGACTAAACCTGGAGGGTCTACCTCCTAATCTGATTCTCACTGGCATCTTTACTGAAATCACGTCACATGCAGTGGCCTATATTCTCTAATTAACCATAATTTGTGGGGTACTCACGTATCTCAAGGCTCGTCATGGTGGCTTCAACCAATCATATCCTTCCAAGTCGCCTGCCATATGCAGGTTTAACGCGACATTTTCATCTTGAATACACACATTTTATGACACACAACTTCCGTTAACCACGCGGCACTTTGCATTTCTATAAGGAAGCTATTGCTCCCAAACATGTGACACTTTATAACACTTATAAAACCACTACTTTAAAAGATATTTTACATATGCTTTATACATAACACACGTCACCGTGTACACTTTTCATTGCTTGAAATTCCCTAGCAAAGATATCAAAATTGCAGGTGTCGACGGCATCTCCCGTGCTCCTACCAACTCCTGATTGAAAGTCTGGTTTACCTGCCCTCGGAATTCACCAACAGTTTTTATCCATACTCCTACGGTAAGCTTCCTGCGTCGCATAGATATGCTAACTTCCGTCCTGAGCGTTATTATTTGGTATCCTTAAAACATTACCAAATGCTTCGTAAAGTTTCTCCCAGCGCATTCCAGCGTAATTAGACATGAATGATCAGTCGATATTTGATACATTGCGCTTAACACTGTCCATAACTTTACACAACTTATTATTATTATTTACAATAGTTCTGCCACTCATCTTACACGGTGCTTCCTACGTGAACACGCCATTGTTCGTACTGCTGAGTATACCTGCAGCGCGATTATTATTAATAAAAGCTTATTAAATGCTTCACTCAAATGTAGAACTCTTTGTGCGGGCGTCCTTTCATGAGCCGGACCAACATATGTTCCGCCATGACGACTGTCTGCGCCCCTCTTGACAAACTGTGACAAACTGGTGTGAGACTGGCTCCAACTAGGGTAAGACTGACTTAAGACTGAAGTGCAACTAACTTCCTCTGCCAAGGGTCGACTCCCTTATATCGGATTCACACAGAAAGTAGAGCGCAATCTTCCCGCGGGATCTCGGCTCCTCTCCCAGCATGATTCTGGTCTCGAAACCATGTTCATTGGGTTCCTTTTTCTTCTCTGATCCCAGAACTGACTGCGTGCTGAAGAATCGCTCGGCCAATTAATTAATATTAATTCCTTTCTTCATAGCGTGGGGACGCTATCTCCCGGGATTCCCTGGCGACCTCCTCAAATCCCGCCGCGTACAATGATAGTCCTACGGTCCTTCCGCACTTCCTTAAATATGCGTCAATTTCGCAGATTAAAGGCTCTAAAATTAGCCTCCAGTCTAAAGATTCACCTGTGGGCAAGTCTCATGTCATCTCGTTACTCCAATCACGAGTAATCAATGATTTTCCTTGTGATCTCTCCCCACCATTCTCAAATCCATTCTCCGTCGGGGAAGAACTGGGTCATTATTCAGGCCCTCACCCTCTTCCAGACGACAGAATGAGGTCAGAATGATTGACTTGGCTCCACTGAACACCTCCCACAATTCTGGGCTAATTTGTAAAATGTCCACTCTGCACTTGCAGTGCTCCAAGCCCCATATAGCCTACACCAAGTAGTCTAATAATACTGTATTCTGCTCAATTTCCCTTCATTATTTTAATAAATAATGTCACTGCAACTGAAATCACACCAGTGATTTAATATACACTTCTCTCTAGGGTTTTTTTTTACAATGAAACTCCCTCCACAGACCTCGGGTTCGTTCCCTGGTGGAACCTTTATACTGAGATCACAGTCTCTGAGAACCACGTTCGATTCCAGTCAACATAACCTCCTCGGGTTCATATTCCCCTTGCGAAACTTATAGAAGTCAATTGCAAGTGGCTCTCTATAAGTAACCAGCTGACTGTCTATCACTGTCTGTGTTTACATCTGTGGTCCTTCACCTCGTCTGGCTGCGAGTAGGTTAGTACAGCTCCCCATTCCACGCTGCGCTCTTTCTAAGCTGTTCATTCTCCAGGCGGAGGGTCGTATTTATTGCCTCAACCTCTCTCGCCGCTGCAACCATTTCTTCATAGAATTCTCGCAGACACTGGCATTTTTGTTGTTCGTCCCTTCCACTGGGCAAACTGTCTGCTTCTCGTTCCGTCTTGCCGCTCGAACTTTCAGTTCTGACTGCCTGGCTGACTTCGCTCTCCACGTTGAGTTGGGTGTGCGCTGTTAATACTTCTTCTTGTTCGTCGAATTCTTCTGGCGGATAATAAACCTTTAAATTGGCTACATTCATAACGACCTCGTCTCCAGTTTCTAAATGCTTTAACCTGTATGCATTGTTCTGTAGGTCTCTTATCACCTCGAACGGGCCGTGGTAAGCAAAAATGAACTTCTTATACTTCCGTGCCTCTGGATCTGAACTGGCTGGTTTCCTAATTAAAACTTTCTCTCCGACGAGAAGCGGTCTATGATACCTCTTCGCACGATTTCTTCTCTGACGTCTCTCCGCCTGTGCTTTGAGATATTCAAAGGTTCGTTGGATCCTCAATTCTCGACCTGGCTGTGCGTCTACTGGTAATGGAATAACACCATTCCACGGTCTCTCCGGTCTCTGATCCAAATGTAGAGTCACGGGAACCTGACCTGTCGCCTCATGTACCGTATTATTTATACAGTATTCAATTACTTCTAGGAATTCAATCCAACGCCAATTCGCTTCAGAGCAGTAGATCTTCATGTATTTCTGGATCTCTCTCATTACTCTTTCAACTGGGCTTGCCTCAGGATGGCGAATGGTAGATAAAATCTGCCTAACTCCTAGAGTTTCCAGTTCTCGACGAAATTCTGCACTCGTAAAGCAACTTCCGTGGTCCGAGAGAATGTTATCCGGCTTCCCAAGAATCGGAATAACTCTCTCTTTCAGGCGTTTCAAGACCTGCTTTGAACTTGTCTTTTGTATGGGGCATAATACCACCATTTTCGAAAATACATCCATGGCTACAAAAATGTGTCTATTGCCTCTACGTGCTCTAGGCAATGGTCCAAAGTTGTCTATGCTCAATAACTGCCTTGGCTTCTCCGGTAACAACGGGATAGGTCGTTGCCTCATTAGAAAGGGATTTGGCTTTACCCTTTGGCATGGATCACATGTCCTAATAGCATTTCTCACCGTTTCTCTCAACTTAGGCCAAGTAAATGCTTCCTTCAACAGAGCACAAATTTTGTCTATCCCTGGATGTCCAAAGGCTCTGTGTGCTAGCCACACCAATCTCCTCTGCAAAGATGCAGGAATCACAACCCTTTGACGTGTATGATCTACATCATCCCACTTGTGTAATATCTGATTATACCATACATAATCTGTTGCCAATGCCTCTGCCTCTCCGTATATTGCAGTTCCCCTTGCTAAGCGTCCCTCGAAGTAATCGATCATCATCTTCAACCACGGGTCTTCGCGTTGTAGGTTGGTAAGGTTCCTTAAGTCATCCAACGTCTTCTGATCTCGATTCTCAATCTGGACAGCTAACGCTTCCTCTTCTCTAGGGTAACGGCTTAATATGTCCGGTATTACATTCTCTTTCCCTGGACAGTATTCTATTTCCACATTAAATTGTTGAATATACAGGGACCATCTTGTCAATCTCTGGCTAGACAAGTCTGTATTTAACAGAACTGTTAAAGCTTTATGGTCTGTTCTGAGGACTATATGAAAGCCATACACGAGTTTATGCCAAGATTGCAACGCGTACAAAATTGCGAGCAACTCTATCTCTGTGATCGTGTAATTTTTCTCATGGGCTTTCAGCCTCCTACTTATAAAGGCAATAAAAACTTTCTTTTCAGGCTGGTCAACATTTTCCTGGAATAGCATCGCTCCGATCCCAATAAGTGATGCATCCGTCTGTATGATGAACTTCTGGGTATAATCCGGGTATCCCAGCTTCACATATTCCAAAAGCATTTGTTTTGACCTCACGAATGCTTCCTGACATTGCTCCGTCCAATTCCATCTGCCGCCTTTCTTCAATAGGTCCTGCAGGGGTGCTACTGTCGCAGTATAGTTTGGGCAGTGGTTCGAAAAGAATCCAATTGCTCCCAAATACTGTCGGACGTGTTTAACTTTCGTGGGTCGAGGGAAATTTCGAATTACCTCCAATTTATCTGGATTAGGCTTCACTCCATTTGCATCAATAACATGCCCTAGGAATTTGACTTCCCTCTGACAGAAGTGCGATTTCTTGATATTAACCTTAAAGTTAGCTTCACGAAGGTCATCTAGCAACTTCTTCAGGTCTCTCATGTGTTCCTCCAGAGATTCTGATGTGAGTAGAATGTCGTCTACATATCTGATGGTACTCTCTTTCACTTCATCTGATAGATTGCGATCTAACGCTCTTATCAGTGCTGAACCAGCTGTTTTCAACCCAAAAGGTAGCCTTAAAAATGTGTATGTATGTTGATCAAACATAAATCCTGTCAACAGACTAGTTTTCTTCTCTAATTCAAGATGATGGAAACTGGATGTGATGTCCAGATTTGTGAATACGGTTTTCCCTTTGAACTTCCTGAGGATCTCTTTAATAGGTGGCACTTGGTCAAATTCTGGAATAACCTTCAAATTTAAATGTCTCAGGTCCAGGCAGACTCTGACAGTTCCGTCTGTCTTTGGTACAATTACCAATGGACTTACATAAGGCGTAGGTGTCTTCTCAATAACACCGGCCTCCAACATTTCCTGAATTGCCTCTTTCACTTTAGCATAATGCTTTTCAGCTATAGGATAGGGTTTCTGCCTAAATGGTGTCCAATCACTGACTTGAAAAGCATAAGTGAAGTTCTTTATACGACCAGGTCTCGAATCAAAGACTTCCTTCTGTTCCAGTAATAACTGCTTTAAGTTTTCCTTCTCTTTTAGCCCAATTTTCGCTTCTTCTAGTTTTTCCGAAATATATTCTTCCAGTTTGGGTTCCAAATCTTTCTCCAGGTCTGTGGCTAGTGTTTTCAGCTCTTCTTCTAACTGCTCAATAACTAACACTTCTTCCTCAGCCACCTCTCTGTATGTATGCCATACTTGTTCACTTGACCCTGGTTCAATCTCATTGAGTGCGACCTCCAAGCCTTCCGCTTCTTCATTCACATGGAACATAACCCTGTCCTGTGCTAGGTCGATTATCACTCTGTATTCCCTTATAAATTCTGCCCCAATAAGTAGGTTATAAGGCAGTTTGTTTACTAACAGAAAACTCTGTGAGAAAATAGAGCCTCCTATCTGTAAATCTAGGAATACCTGATATTCACATATCATCGTTCTGTCTGGAATTACCCCTTTTATCTTGACACTAGAGATCGGTATTTTCAAAATATTCTCTCTCCGGGCTATTTCATCATATAAAGCTTGTGTCATGAGGCTCACTGTTGACCCCGTGTCTAACAGACTTCTTATTTTTAATCCTGCCACTCTTACTATTATAATAGGCAATTCTCTCTTGACCATGACCTGTGATCCTCCTGTATCCTCGATTAGCTCTTCCGGTTTGGCTATCCAATTGATGATGTTAACAGACTTCCATCCCTCAGTCTCGAACTCTTCTAATTTTGGCGTTTATTTTCTTCAGCGCCCGTCCCCTTGGAGTTTCTTCTCTCCTGTTCGCTGCGTTGTAGCTCCAAACTCTTAGCTCCATCTCCATATCTGTCTGGCGATGTCCTGTTCTGCATAATTTCTTGCCAGCGGACTTGTTGTTTCTGGGGCTCATCTCCCCTCTCCTCGAGGTACCGCAAAGAAGCGTGATATCGTTCTTCTACCTCATCGAAGTTACTTCTTCTTTCTTGGGGTCTCCAATTTCTATGGTTGCCTTCTTGGCCATTGTTACCTCCATTGTTTTGGTATGGTTTACCCCTGGTATTCTGCTTATTCCACGAGTTTCGACCTCTTCCTCCTCTATTAGCATTCCCTTTGTATTTTGACTGCCATCTTCTGGGTTCCTGTTCCCATTGCCGTCCATAGGAATCTAATGTTTCAGTGCTCGTAGCTTTGTTGTTCCTTGGAGCTTGCTGTTGGTCAGTCTGCGTGTTGGTCACGTGTACCTGTTCCACGGTTCGACTCTGACGCATCGTATTTGCTGTTGTGAGGTCCAGTTGTCTAAGAACTGTCTCCATTTCTATAGCAGTTTTCGCATTAGCCGAGATTAGTAGTCTTTGGATCTCGTATGGAAGCTGCTTGGCGATGGCAATACATAATTCCAGCTCGCTCGGTTTTTGATCCAGTTCTTTGAAGCGACACATCTGCGATATGAAGAATTCTGCGTACTTCGTTCGGTTGTTGGTACTGTATTTCTTTGCATATAAATCCAACCGTAAATTCTGTTGGGTCGCTGCGTCCCAGTATCTCTTCAAAAATGCCTCCCGAAACTCCTCAACAGTATCGAAAGTGTAGCGGAAGCTGCGAAACCATAATGCACACTCCCCCTCTGTTAATTTCTCTATAGCTCGTAGCCTGCGCTCCTGTGGTATTCGTGCATCATTCAGATATTCAGTCACTTCCTTCAACCAATATTTTGGTGTCATATTACAGTGGCTACCTGAGAATTTCCTTGGTTTTTCTTCGCTTGCCCTGATGACGTTTATCACCTGGGTGTGCATAGCATTTTCATGTGGCGTCGATGCCGCAACTGGTATACCTGGCGTCATATAAGGACTTTCGCCTGGGCCTGTAGCACTCCTTATTATAGGTTGGGTTTCTAAGTCTGCCCACCGTGTTTTCCTCATATCTTCCATGCTGCCTTCACTTGACTTAGGATCTTTCAGAAGTGTTTCCTCCTGTGCTATTATCCTAGTCTCCATTTGATTGTGGCGCATCTCTGCTCTTTCCAGACGAGTAATGACTTCTTTCTCTATTCTTGTAAGCCTATCTCGATTTTCCTCGGCTACTTGAAAGATTTTCTTCTTGTCTTCTTTCAGACTTTGTTTGATATGGGAGATTTCATCCTCTACATCTTCCTTAATTTGAGCAAGGGTCTTGTCGCTTGCCTCTGTTTTCTGGCCTTCTCTCACTTCGAGTTCTTCCCTCAATCCTTTGATTTCTTCTCGAATGTGTCCATTGACCTTTGACATTTCCTTCTGGACCTTAATAATTTCACCTCTATTCTCCTCTTGCCTTTTGTTGACTACAACAATGTCATTCTGAACTTGGTCCAGTTCTTGATGAACTTTGCTTATCTGACCCTTCATGTTTCCTATCAGCTCTTTACTCTCGTTAACGACAGCCTTGATTTCACCTATTTCTTGACATTGACCTAATATATTCTGGTCCTGTTTCTTGAGATCACCGTTAATTGCTCTAGCATAGCTTTTCAATTTCTGGTCCCATTTAGAGTCGTTCTCCTCCAATCTCTGGTCTACCGTTCTCGTAAACTCTGAAAATTGTTTCGCTTGGCGTTCGAGATTCGCCTCATTTTGGATTTGAATATCCTTAATGTCGTTAGACAACGCGTCTAACCTACTGTTGGTTTCATCCTGAGCATGCTTACACGCTTGTAAGTTACTTTCAAGTTTGGCTTCTATAGCCTCAAAACGTTTATCTGTTTTAACCTGCATTTCCGATGCAATGCTTACAACAGTTTCTGTTACTTCGGTCTTAATTACCTCTTGCATTTGACCTAACTTATTATTCAATTCAACTTTATTTGCATCTAAACGATTGTTTATTTCAACCTGATTAGCATCTAAACGATTATTCAATTCAGTCTGGTTCTTATTGATTGCCAGCTGATTAGCATCTAAACGATTGCTCAATTCAACCTGGTTGTGATTAATTGCCTCCTGGTTGGCATCTAAACGAGTGTTTATACCCTCCTGGAAAGCCTTAGCTTCCAGCTTATTTTGCTCGTTAACAGCATCAAAATGCTGTTTCAACCCTGCAATAACCTGCAAAATCTCCTCCGTGCCTGACATTTTCACAATAATACACTTAAATATGCAGGCAGGCTTCCTGGAAAAAAATGTGTGGATATGTTTTGAAAAGAAACATCAAACACTGTACACATATTGTAACGTCGTACAAAACCTGATAATATTATGATAAATTGTGGATCTGGTATGTAGCGCTCATACCCTTGGGTAATCCTCTTCTCAATAGAGAGATTCTGCGTTACATCAAAGCCTACTGAACTCAAAAAATCACTCAAACACAGTTTGAGGCAAAAAAAAAACAATTACTATGGTTTTCCCCATGAAATACCATAAAAAATCTATGGGTTTTCCCTAAATCCCATAATCCCCACGTTGGGCGCCATGATAAATATAATGTAATGATCTAAAGTATGTCATGCTTATCCCCACAGACGGGCGACATGATAAATATATAGAGTCATGGGAGGTGGTCCACGTTAAGACACAACAGCAACCCTCCAAGGTCTCGGTTGTACTGTCGAATGCCCCACTTGGGTCTCGCCATGATAAATATAATGTAAGGATTCATCGTATGCCCGGTTTGTGCAATGCCAAGATCGCTCATATTGCACTGACGCAGGCGGTTCCATAATGAATTAATACCGCTCCACGTTGCTCGGGCCATGATAAATATATGCATACTAGACGTATTGCATTATCAAAATTTATATTGTGCGTATCAGAGCTTAGCTATATTAGGTGCGGTCCTCCCCTACTTCATGTTAATTGTTACTTTAATAGAGTTGTGTGCATTAGATATAGACCGACTTTCGTTGTACCTATAGCTCAAATCACTGTACAGGACATCATTTTCCATGTACCCATGCGTATAATCTCGATGGAAAATATGCTTCTGCCTCCAGCTAGCTTCAGGACTCGAGGGTGTACCGTCCTCCCACTGAGCAGTTGCATACTTTGGATTTGAGGCTGAGAGGTATCAACTCTACAATGATAAGGCACAACTCTATTCTAAAACTTTAATTCAGTAAAAGAAATCATGGCTTTTAACAAATAAAACAATCCCCATAACCATAAAAACAAAAGCAAACAAAAATTACTTTCCACAATCCACCAATATGAACATAATATAATCATAATAAATCATATCGTACCACAAACCTTTACCCTTATGTGAACATCACAAAGATATTCTAGTGCGCTGATGCACGTACAACTTCAGAAACAAACTGTACATTGACACTACTGTCATACAATGTGACTTCTTTAATATCACAACATTACTGATTCATAAAAACCTTCTTAATTTGACAATTATGTGTACCGTGTGTGTTTTGATCTTTCTTTTCCCACCAAATGCTTCACATGCATTAGCCTATTCTGGTGTTGCACAGCAAACTACGTGCAACTCCATATTTATGTAAGCTACACCTACTCCACTATTTATATAGTTCCACTGCATGCCGTTTTGTGATTTCATATAAAAACGTTATGTTATTGTTGTGTCGGATGGTATAATCAAACTACCTTGCGCGCGTAGCCTGTGGAATCTGGTAACCAACTTCTGAAAAAGTTGTCAGTGACAGTATAAATGCAACGTCTAACCATTCGTTAGATAGCTAAAATCATGAACCATCAGGATAATATATAATTATTAATGTGTTCTTAAACCACATTGCTTCATTACTCAACATAACAACATTTTATTTCATGTCATTAACAGGGTCTAAAATCTGTTCCTTTCAACCTTACTTTTACGGTCCGTCTGGCCGTCCCCAGACCCTCTCCTCGAGCGGTCGGTATACAATAGCAGTGGGTTGGGTTTCCACCCTAACTCGACCCCCGCTTTTATCTTTGAAGGCTTATTTCCAAAGCATTGTAAGATTTTACAAGACAATACTGTGCTCCCAATGGCACACATATCTCAATGGATTTTAACTGAATATTATGCACACAGGTAGTGAATGAGCTTTATATTTATTCCTATCCCGAGGATAAATAATAACTGGCACCAAACAGGTCCATTCAACATGAAGGTCCGAGGTTCGTAAAACATTGGTCTCATAGGCAACCGGTGTCTTAAATAATATGCGGTCAGCCCAATGCTGCCGGTATGAGGTTCGCTTCATCAAGCCGAATCACTCACAATAATAAGTTCTCGGGGAATCATTAGAGTGTCGAGGTGTCCTCGTTTTCCTCGCACCTAATCACGGGATTCCAACCCGGAACATTCCATCCAACATCAGAGTTAGGGTCCAACACTAAACACTCTGGCACAAAGTATATCTCCGCTATGCCCCCGGCATAGGAGATTTCATACGTAGAATAGACCACCTGGCTCCTTTACCTAATGTTACGACTTCGTCCTATAATATTAAGAGAAATCTATCAATTACTCTATAAGCTTCTCACATAAGCTGCAAATTCAATTCACTAAAAGCTCTTCCATTCCTGGCATAATTATATTCCCATTAATACAATATTCTGATATCAAACTCTTTCTTTAATCCCGTAAGGTAATCTTACTGTATAATCTTACTGCTTGGATCGATAAGTCTTGCAATTAGCGTAATTATTTCCTGTTTACAACAATTACCTGATGCATTCATTAATACCTTTGATATTCATAATAATTATTATTCTCACTGACATAATTTACCAAAATCATTCCTTATTATTATTATTATATTTCTGACATAATTTACCAAAATCCGACACAACCAATCATCTCAAAACTCGAACAACTGTGCTCGTAACATTTACATAACTGATTGCCATCTTAATTAATAGTGGTAATGATTAATCCACTTATTGATGCACATTAACATCTCAACTGTATAAAAATCAATACAATAACGACTAAACCTGGAGGGTCTACCTCCTAATCTGATTCTCACTGGCATCTTTACTGAAATCACGTCACATGCAGTGGCCTATATTCTCTAATTAACCATAATTTGTGGGGTACTCACGTATCTCAAGGCTCGTCATGGTGGCTTCAACCAATCATATCCTTCCAAGTCGCCTGCCATATGCAGGTTTAACGCGACATTTTCATCTTGAATACACACATTTTATGACACACAACTTCCGTTAACCACGCGGCACTTTGCATTTCTATAAGGAAGCTATTGCTCCCAAACATGTGACACTTTATAACACTTATAAAACCACTACTTTAAAAGATATTTTACATATGCTTTATACATAACACACGTCACCGTGTACACTTTTCATTGCTTGAAATTCCCTAGCAAAGATATCAAAATTGCAGGTGTCGACGGCATCTCCCGTGCTCCTACCAACTACTGATTGAAAGTCTGGTTTACCTGCCCTCGGAATTCACCAACAGTTTTTATCCATACTCCTACGGTAAGCTTCCTGCGTCGCATAGATATGCTAACTTCCGTCCTGAGCGTTATTATTTGGTATCCTTAAAACATTACCAAATGCTTCGTAAAGTTTCTCCCAGCGCATTCCAGCGTAATTAGACATGAATGATCAGTCGATATTTGATACATTGCGCTTAACACTGTCCATAACTTTACACAACTTATTATTATTATTTACAATAGTTCTGCCACTCATCTTACACGGTGCTTCCTACGTGAACACGCCATTGTTCGTACTGCTGAGTATACCTGCAGCGCGATTATTATTAATAAAAGCTTATTAAATGCTTCACTCAAATGTAGAACTCTTTGTGCGGGCGTCCTTTCATGAGCCGGACCAACATATGTTCCGCCATGACGACTGTCTGCGCCCCTCTTGACAAACTGTGACAAACTGGTGTGAGACTGGCTCCAACTAGGGTAAGACTGACTTAAGACTGAAGTGCAACTAACTTCCTCTGCCAAGGGTCGACTCCCTTATATCGGATTCACACAGAAAGTAGAGCGCAATCTTCCCGCGGGATCTCGGCTCCTCTCCCAGCATGATTCTGGTCTCGAAACCATGTTCATTGGGTTCCTTTTTCTTCTCTGATCCCAGAACTGACTGCGTGCTGAAGAATCGCTCGGCCAATTAATTAATATTAATTCCTTTCTTCATAGCGTGGGGACGCTATCTCCCGGGATTCCCTGGCGACCTCCTTAAATCCCGTCGCGAACAATGATAGTCCTACGGTCCTTCCGCACTTCCTTAAATATGCGTCAATTTCGCAGATTAAAGGCTCTAAAATTAGCCTCCAGTCTAAAGATTCACCTGTGGGCAAGTCTCATGTCATCTCGTTACTCCAATCACGAGTAATCAATGATTTTCCTTGTGATCTCTCCCCACCATTCTCAAATCCATTCTCCGTCGGGGAAGAACTGGGTCATTATTCAGGCCCTCACCCTCTTCCAGACGACAGAATGAGGTCAGAATGATTGACTTGGCTCCACTGAACACCTCCCACAATTCTGGGCTAATTTGTAAAATGTCCACTCTGCACTTGCAGTGCTCCAAGCCCCATATAGCCTACACCAAGTAGTCTAATAATACTGTATTCTGCTCAATTTCCCTTCATTATTTTAATAAATAATGTCACTGCAACTGAAATCACACCAGTGATTTAATATACACTTCTCTCTAGGGGTTTTTTACAATGAAACTCCCTCCACAGACCTCGGGTTCGTTCCCTGGTGGAACCTTTATACTGAGATCACAGTCTCTGAGAACCACGTTCGATTCCAGTCAGCATAACCTCCTCGGGTTCAGTAGAGATGTTGCAAGCGGCAGCCGTGCTACCAACGTAACTGCTGTAGCTAGCTCTCCCAGACGCATGTAGGCGCTGCGGAGAACATTCCCGGACTCACTGTAGGTTCTGCACAGAATGACCTTGAAATTAATTACTTATCACTAGTACAAAACTGTGACAGGGATAACTTCCTCTGATCACACTGCATTACATGATATCTGTCACATGCTTTGCCGCAGGGGGCACACACGCACCAGCAATCCGGTTGATGGTACATTTTGTTTGCACACACCCTGAAGTGGAATCCATGCACCGCGAATCTGGTTATCAAGTGTCTCACCTCATAGAAACCCCTCGTCCAATCCCGTGATGTCATCGCATCCGTGATATAAAATTCCTGCCATATGCTTCCTCTCTTTAACTTCATTTCCTGCATTAGTCTCTCATAACCCAATGTAGATTGCAGGAGCAGCTGCAATCTGAGGTCTTCAACAAAAGGAGGCTCTTTCGCGAGTTCATACACCAAGCGAGAAAGAGTGAATTTCGAAAGACACTGTGCCCTCTTCAGGTTGGTATGAGAAAAATATGCAGATTGGCACTGCCATATCTAATGGAGAGGAAGCTGACCGAACTAAATACCCATCCTTGAAAAATGATACTTAAAAGACAGCTGTAAGAATTGTTGTTCTTTAATCAACATGTTCTTTCAACCTTTAAGGTGGCGCTAACGTAGAAATTTGGACGTGAAAGCATAGCTGAGAAAATTCAAGTAATTCTTGAAGATATCTGGAATTCGGAGAAAATCCCTGATGACTAGAAGTGTACCCTGATTCACCCAATGACAAAAACGGCGATAAAACGTACATCAGTTGCGTATACAATTATTTCTAAAGCCTTACTCACGAGACTTGAAAAACAGGCAGAACACCTAAATGGCGAATACCAGGGTTTAGGAAAAGCAGGTCATGTACAGAACAAATTCTCAATCTCAGAACCATCTTACAAATTCGTAAAACCAAGCAAACAGTGATCACGTTTGTTGATTTCAAGAAAGCTTACGACTCCATTGACCGGCACACTCTATTCAACATTCTAGAAGAATTTAAAATTGACAAGAAATCAAGAGAATTAATTAAGCAGACACTGACAGCCACAACTTCAAAAGTTAAATTTCAAGGTGAACTTTATGATCCTTTTCATATTAACACAAGTCTCCGACAAGGAGACTATCTCCGTTATTATTCAATCTCGTGCTGGAGAAATTGAAACAAAAGGAATAACTATTGGCCGACAAATCAAAAAGAGAATTCATCTGCAGTGTTTGGCTTTCGCAGATGATCTGGCTGTTCTTTCTAACAAAAGACTAGAGGCAGTTCAGGCTCTTGAAAAACTTCACGAAATTGCAGCTAAGACCGGGCTCCAAATATCATATGCAAGAACTTAATACTTAGAAGGATCGTCTCGTTATTTACTGTAGATGGGCAACCTCTGAGGACTAAATTCATCAAGTAAATAAATTCAAGTAATTAGGAGAAGTAATTCAGCCATGCGGATTGAACCGTGAGGCAATTAAAGAAAGAATTTCAAAATTACAGAAGGCCTATAGAATTACCTGGAACAGATACAACAAAAAATCAATATCCCGGAATGCTAAATTACGACATTGTAACACAGTCATCAAACCTGAAGCATTATACGCCTCGGAAATCTTGCTCATTGGAGGCAGATCTCTTATTAAAGACATAGAAAAGCAGGAGAGGAAAATTTTTAGGAAAATCTTTGGTCCAGTCTGCGTATAGGGAATATGGAGCTATATCATCACTCTGAAAAGATCACCGACACATTCAGGAAAAGGTGATTACAGTTCTATGGCCACATTCTTCACATGACCGATGGCAGACTGGCGAAGAGGATTTTCAACTTTGCTCTCTCAATGAGAGTCAAGACCAACTGGCTTAAGGAAATAGAGGAAGATCTTCAAGAAGTTGGCATCGTAGAGGAAATCATACAAGACAGATCCAAATTCAGAACAGTTGTCAACAACTAACATTTTGCGGAGAAAATCAGTTTCAGCACCAGGAAACCATGGACTGAAGAACGCATGGAACTCTTCAGTGCCCAGATGAAGAGATTTTGGGAGGAAAAAAGATCAACATCATTTGCTAAATGAGTTCTCTCGTGGTCCTTAGATGGGCATATCGATGTGAAAAATTAATAATAACAATCATATTAAATAATCAATGAACGTATTCGCAATGTAAAATACACATACGATGATGATGACGATGACGATGATGATGATGATGATGATGTTGATGATGATGATGATTGTTGTTTCAAGGGACCTAACATTTAGGTTACCAGCCCCTAATGAAATGATATGAAATGAAATGATGAAGATAAAAATAACCCACTGCCAGGGAGATGAAAACTAAAATGGTTTATACAAAACAGACAGTGAGCACTTCGGTGGCTACGGTGGCGTAGTTGGTAGCATGCTGAGCTTCTATACCCAAGATCGCGGGTTCAAACCCGGCCAAAATCGTCGGATTTCTTAAGAGCGTTAAAAATCCCTCAGTACGCCTTCCTTCGGAGGGGAGGTAAAGTCGGCAGTCCCATGTCATAGATTTATGGCATGATAAATAACCTTCCACTAATTACACTTGAATGAAGCTAAATTACAGGTAATATTTGACTAACGGGAAGCCTCCGTGGCTTAGGCGGCAGCACGCCGGCCTCTCACCGCTGGGTCCGTTGTTCAAATCCCGGTCACTCCATGTGAGATTTGTGCTGGACAAAACGGAGGCAGACAGGTTTTTCTCCGGGTACTCCGGTTTTCCCTGTCTCAAATTTCATTCCAGCAACACTCTCCACTGTCATTTCATTTCATCTGTCATTCATTTAATCATTGCTCCAGGGGAGTGCGACAGGCTTCGGCAGCCGGCACAGTTCATCTCCTCGCCGCTAGATGGGGGCTTCATTCATTCCATTCCCTGACCCGGTCGGTTGACTGGAAGCAGGCTGTGGATTTTTCATTTTCATTTTCATTTGACTAACGCAATTAGGTTCCAACGTTCGTCGCCAGGAGCCGACTGCGGTGGCATCTAGTAACAAAGTTCAGAACTAGTTGGTTGTTGACGGCGGCGTTTGGCAGCAAAAGTTGGAACTACTTGAAAATCGAATGTCTGCAGTCCTTACTTGGATTAAAAACAGATAACACTTACGAATACAGTCATCACAATTAACACCGGTTATCAGACAGATTCTACACACACCCACAGTACACGGGACTACATGATCGCGTTGTCGCAGCCCCAAAACTGAGGAACCAACCAACAGTGAGCACTATCGACTATGCCTTATTTGGATAAAAGTTGAGAAAACGTGGATATTAAAAGAAACACTAAAACATTTTGAACAATAAAAACAGATATGTACGCCATAAAAAGACTATAATTAAACTCAAAGGCTTAAATTATTTTAAAACTTAAAAAAGTTCCTCTCATGAGGGGGCACACACAATAACATAACATATTTACCCGTGCGAAGGACAGGTATCCAGCTAGTAATAAGTAAAATAATTCAATAAAATAGAGATAAAAGCCAATTTATGAGAAAGAAAGAGTGCTTTGAGACATTAATGGTCAGAGTGATGTTACGATGTGAACCAGTAGGCCTACAGTAGATATGAGGATCGTACTGAGGATGCTGCTTAATGGTAAGTGGTACACTTAACCAGCTTGAAGATCATTACACACAGCGGGTAGGGGACGAGGCAATGTGCTGTCAGTGATGATATAGTGGATAACAGCAATAATATTCATAAATTGCACTGGAATAAATGTCTACAGATTATCTATTACAAAATAGATTGCTTTCAGCTCGCTAGCTTCTAGGTTATTATTCATTAGAGGCTTTGCGATATTATGGTCATGTAGCCGCGTGAACGCAGTTAGCAATGATTATGGCTTAAGGATGAACATTCGCAAAACAAAATTTATGGTTGTCAGCAGTGCCGGATTTCTGCCTAGGCCTACAAGGCCCCGGCCTAGGGGCCCAGCCAGCCTAGGGGCCCCGGTGGCGGAATCTTATCTGCTTATGAGGAGGTAAGTAAAAAGTTTGACTTTCTTACGTAACTACATCGTTTGGAATCTAAAGACATCCGTGAAGGAGCCAGAAACCTTATAACTTTTTATCCGGGGGACTTGGATAGGATTTTGGAAAACGAGTGTCTACACCTGCAAGCTCATTTGTCGTCGAATGATGAAGTTATGGAGTTATCGTCACTGAAGCTATACAAATACTCATCGGAAAAAGGGGTTTTGAACATTTATCCAAACGTAGGAATTGCACTCCGAATGCTGTTGTGTACACCAGCGTCAAACTGCTCAGCAGAACGGTCGTTTTCAGCGCTAGAGTAACGAATTACTTAAGATCTAACATAGGAGAGAACAGGCTCAATTCACTCTCTCTAATGTACATAGCGTCAGAAATAATGCAGTCTTTTTTACCATGATGACGTCATTCATTCTTTGGCACAGAAGAAAGTTCGTCGTATGATTCTATACATTTTATAGAATAACGTAACTATAGTAACATAGACTGTATTATTCTGATGTCTATTTAAGTAATTCAAGTCGATTAAAAATTATATGTTCTGTAGTAGTGCATTTAATTTGATAAATTTCCAAAATAGCTTCGAGATGGTAGGGGGGGGGGGGGGGTGGCAAATGTCAAGTGCCTAGGGGTCCTGGATCTCTAAGTCCGGGCCTGGTTGTCAGCAAAGAAGTAATTGATACCACATTATCAGTTACTGATAAAGCCATCGAACGAGTTCATTCGTATAAATATCTAGGGTGCTACCTGAATGACAAATGGGACTGCAGCCATGAAATCAAAGCTCGCATTGAGCAAGCCAGGGGTGTCTTTATCAAAATGAAGAATCTGCTGTGTCACCGAGATCTTAGTCTGAGAACGAGACTACTTGCCCTCAAGTGTTACATAATTCCCATACAAATGTATGGACACGAGGGGTGGACGTTAACCAAAACCTTGGAGAAGAAGTTGGAAGCATTTGAAATGTGGCTGTATCGTCGCATGCTTCGTATATCGTGGACCGACAAGGTGAGAAACACCCGAGGTGCTGGATTGGATGGGCAAGGAGATGGAGGTGCTCTACAACATCAAGCGACAGAAGCTACAATATTTTGGCCACGTGATTTGAAATAACAAGTACCGACTCCAGCAGCTAATCATGGAAGGCAAGATTGAAGGACGGTGCAGACCAGGGAGGAGGATCTCCTGGCTCAAGAATTTGAGGGAATGGTTTGAACTTGACTCAGCATCTCTGTTTCGAACGGCAACCTCGAGGCAAGGGATTGCAATGATGATCGCCAATCTTCTACGCGGAGACGGCATATAAAGAAGAAGCCGCGTGTACTTGTGTGTGTGTAGAATTTGTTTGATAACCCGTATCACGGTGATGTCTGTACTAATGTGTGTACTTGTATTCGAGGGATGATTTGGGCAGGAAGCAGCCGTGGCCTAAAGTTAGGTACCATCCCGGCATTTGCCTGGAGTAGAAGTGGTGGAAACTACGGAAACCCCCTTCCAATATGGCCGAGGTGGGAATCGAACCCGCCTCTTCTCAGTTTTGCCTCATGAGGCTGAGTGTACTCAGTTTCAGCACTCACACGAGAATTAAATTACTTGGCAGAGCCAGGAACCGAACCCGGGCCTCCACGGTGAGAGTCAACAATGCTAACCACTACGCAATGAGGTGGACTCGATTACTTGTTGTTGCTTATTTTGGGGGATGCCCATTGTATTTGGGTGTATGTGGAATTTGTGTGATGAAATGAAAATCCACAGCCGGCTTCCAGTCGACTGACCGGGTCAGGGATGGAATGAATGAAGCCCCCATCTAGCGGCGAGGTTACCGACAGCAGTGGCTCAGCTGGCTAAAGCGCAGCGTTAGGTCATGGGACCAAGCTCTCTGCTGACTCGGTAGACGCGTGGGTTCGAGCCCCACCGTCGGCCATCCTTGAAATGGTTTCCCGTGGTTTCCCATTTTCAACACCAGGCAAAGGCTGGGACGGTACCTTCTGATAGGCCACGGCCGATTCCTTCCACATCCTTGCCCAGTTTCATTAATCTTCATCCATTCCATCTTTCATCCCGACACGCAGGTCGCCCACGGGCGTCGAATAGAAAGACCTGCACTCAGTCTCTGTGGAGGCCACACGAAAAAAAAAACGGCGAGGATATGAACTGTGCCGGCTGCCGAAGCTTGTCGCACTCGCCTGGGGCAATGATTAAATGAATGAAAATGAAAATCCACAGCCTGCTTCCAGTCTCCGACCGGGTCAGGAATGGAATGAATGAAGCCCCTATCTAGCGGCGAGGATATGAACTGTGCCGGCTGCCGAGGCCTGACGCACTCCTCTGGGGCAATGATTAAATGAATGACAGATGAAATGAAATGATAGTGGAGAGTGTTGCTGGAATGAAATTTTGACAGGGAAAACCGGAGTACCCGGAGAAAAACCTGTCTGCCTCCGTTCTGTCCAGCACAGATCTCACATGGAGTGACCGGGATTTGAACCACGGACTCAGCGGTGAGAGGCTGGCGTGCTGCCGCCTAAGCCACGGAGGCTGCAAATTAGTGTGATAATCTGTATTAGTGCATGCATTTGTAAATTGGTGATAGGATTGAGAAGGAGACCGTGGTGTTAAGTTAAGAATTTGCTTGGAGTAGACGTGATACGGAAAACCACTTCCAGGATGCCTTAGGTTGAAATCGAACCCTCCTATTCACAGTTTTGCTTCACGAGGCTGAGTCTACCCCGTTCCAGCCCTCACACCAGAAATAAAATAGCATGGCAGAGCCGAGAATCAAACCCGGACCTCTGTGCCGACTGCCAAGAACGCTAACTGCTACACCACACGAGGTGGTTCAGGTTGGTGTTCTAACTTAGATGTGGGTTTAAAGTTCTCAGCTGATTATATGGACAATATGGAGTTCTTTCTCGTCCAGCTTCTGTCGCACATCACTGTCCGATTTGCTTAAGGAACAGGTTTATGGGAACAACATCCATAACCATTCGGATACAATCATGTTTCCCGACCGAAAATCATTTACATTTCATTTCAACTAAAACAAATAAATACGCTAAGATATTTCTTTCCTTTCTATCACCTTGAATTTGTGATATGGATCTTTTGCCCTACTGGACATTTTTAGCCTACTTTTCACATGTTGCAACAATGAGGAAAAAGTAGACTTATGAGATGGGGCAAATGCGTGTCTGTCTGTCTGTCTGTCTGTCCTTCTGTATGTCTGTCTGTCTGTCCTTCTGTCTGTCTGTCTGTCTGTCTGTGTGTGTCCCCCTATCAACTCCTAAATGGCTGCAGCAATCGAAACAAAATTTGGTGGGAGTAAAGATCTATACCTGAATATCTCACGGCCATATTTGAAAATGATGTCAGTGCTACCAACTGCTGAAAAATCGCAATTGAAATTTGAGCTCCATGTTCGATATCTTGGAAGGTATACATGGGAGCTATTTCAAAATTGGCATACGTATAGATAATAATATTGCAGTTTAATTTCCAGGAGGCCATACATGGCAGTGTTGCCAAAATGATTATAAGCCTGCTGATAGGTCCAAATTTTTAATGCATATAACTTCTACACTATCAATTGGATTTCAACCAAATTTCGTATGTGCTATGTGTACTTAAACAGATATGACTGAGCGTACTCTTAAGAGCCCCCAAGGCTGCCAACTGTTAAAAATGCTCTCATTTTTTATCCAAATACCCATATATCATAAAGTATGCAAGCCGACAGCTTTAAACTATGCACACGTATAGTACCTAACATTCTATATTAATTTGGAGTAACTTATATACGTCAGTGCTACCAACATGATTCTAAGCCTGCTGAGAGGTCCAACTTTAAATACATGTAACTTCTATACTATCATTTGGATTTCAACCAAATTTCGTGTGTGCTATGTGTACCATAACAGATACAGTATGACTATGCCGATTCTTAATAGTAACCAGGGCTGCCAACTGTTAATAAATACTGTCTCTATTTTTGTTACCCTAATATCAATATATCAGAAAGAATGCAAGCCAATAGCTCTAAACTTTGCACGCGTATAGTACCTGGCATTCTAGATTAATTTGGAGTAACTAATATACGTCAGTGCTGCCAACATGATTCTAAGCCTGCTGATAGGTCCAATTTTTAAATGCATGTAACTTCTATACTAACTAATGGATTTCATTCAAAATTGGCACAACAATAGATCATATTATTTCAGATTATTTCTGACCAATACATGTATGCCATTGTTGCCAACATTATTTTACGCGCGCTGTTAGATCCAATGTTTAACTGCATGTAACGTCCATGCTATCCATTGGACTTCAACCAAATTTTGTATTCTGTACCTTAAGAGATGGAACTAAGAATATATTCAGTCACCAGTGCTGCCAACTGTAGTTCTCTATTAGGCTACATTATGCCACGTATACAGTATTTCGAACTAATTAGAAATTTCGATATTACCAACATAATTTCGTCATTATTCTAAATAGATCTATATAGATTAATTATTGGCATGAAACTTAATTTTTAAGAAAAGTAGGCTCTTTAGTTCGTCACGGAACTTCTTGTTGATGATTAGGATGATGAATAGGGCTCGGATTTTTAGGTGCTAAAAATCTGGAAAATATTTATTTTTTATGTATTAAAAATACCTGAAAGATGTGCAAAAAAGTAAAAATATTTAATTACAATTTAGTTTATTAACGTGAATATAAACAATAAGCAGTAGTTACGAATGCAATTTATGCTATGTCTCACTGACTACTGAAGCATTAAAATATACAACGTGATACATCTTCAGGTTGTGCATCACAAATGACCGACGATTATCGCGAAACACTTATTCTGAAGGCGCGAAACTACAGCAATATGTTTCTTGCCCTTGAGGTGTTATGTAACTTGAGATCGCTGTTCAGCCTTGATTGCTATCCCACATAGTTGGCAGAACAGAACGCTCCCATCAGAAGTAAAATTATCTTTAAATTATGCAACATACTGCTGCAGACGATAACTTGTTTTTACTTTAGGCATCGTAGAACTGCCTTACACTTCACAGTGCCAGAAATGAACTGCATGTGAGTGACACTGGTTCCAGGTAGCTGGGGGAGGGGAGGTCTAGCACATGGTGCAATATGGCTATGGACAAGAAAATCCCCGGCTTCCACAGTGAGTGGCACGGGGCGACATGTTAAGAATAATACAGTTGCAAGCAGACATACGCTGTGCATTATGATTAGATAGCTCACAGGTTCTTCCCCGTTGAAGGAACACAGAACAAAAATGCAATAAACTGAAAGATCTAGCATACAGATTTTTAAAAATGTAAATATTTTGTCTTTTTATGTGCTATTAAGTGAAAAGCAGGAATTTATGCATTTATAGAAAATATGCTTAAAATATGTATTTACATTTAAAAAAATATTTACCTAAAAATCCGAGCCCTAATGATGATAATATAAGGGGCCTAACATCCAGCTTATCGGTCCCTAATGGTTTGGATGATAGTGAAAAATGAACATGAACCTATAAGTAAATCTAACTACAAACGTACAACTAAAACTAACTACAGCTCAACAACTAGAAGAAGAAAAGGAAAACGAAAGAAGAGTAAGGAAAATATAAGAAAGGGGAAATACACTGCCGGAAAAAAGGTCACCCTTTTAGAGGTTACCAATTCACTCAAGATTTATTGTGGGAACAGTGCTTATGGAGTACATGAAATGATTAAATATACAGATCAATAGATCAGGCGGTTCAGAGATACCCGATATCGACTCATGCTGAAACACCCATATTAGTACTAGGTGTAGCCTCCACGGGCGGCACTGACTCTTGCATCCAGTCGATCATACAGATGGCGAATACTGTCTTGGGATACGTTATTCCACGCCTGCCCGACCTGTGCACACAGTTCTGTAAGAGTTGTGGGTGGACGAGCCACACGAGTCACTTGTCGGCCAATCATGTCTCACACGTGCTCGATTGCCGACAAGTCCGGCGATCGTGCTGGCCAGGGAAGTTGCTGCACGTCTTGCAGTGCACGTTGAGTTGCACAGGCAGTGTGTGGGCGAGCATTATCCTGTTGGAACACCAAATCCCCTTCGTGTTGCAAGAACGGCAAATGAACGGGTCTAACCACATTCTGCACGTACCGAGCGCTGGTTAGCGTTCCCTCCACAAACACCAAAGGTGAACGAGAGTTGTAGCTTATCGCACCCCAGACCATGAGGCCTGGGGTGGGGCCGGTGTGTCTTGGACGAATGCACTCTACGAGACAGCGCTCACTAGGTCTACCTCGAACGTGCCAACGACAATAACTTGCGTGCAGCAGAATCTGCTTTCATCACTGAAGACCACGGCGCGCCATTCCATCTCCCAATTGATCCTCTGACGGCACCAGTCGAGCCGTGCACGTCGATGCTGTGGCGTGAGTGGAAGACGGGCTAGAGGTGTGCGTGCCCGTAGTCCCATTGTTAGTAACCGGTTCGCAACAGTTCGTGTTGACACTTCTGGGCTCACAAACCCTCGTATCTGTGCTGTGGTAGCTGTACAATCTGCCACTGCTGTCCTTACAATACGACGATCCTGGCGGATGTCTGTGCTGCGTGGACATCCAGAACCTCGTCTACGGGTGTGAGAATGTTCACCTGACCACTGATAGCAGCATCGTTGCACAACGGACACAGCACGTCCAACTTGTGTGGCAATTCTCCGAAAGGACCATCCCACCACTCGGAAGGCCAAAATTTGACCCCTTTCAAACTCGCTCAGTTGGCTGTAGGAAGCACGAGTGCGTCTCCGTGGTATTGTTCCTGCTTGCTTCACACGTTTTAACCACAATGAGTCGTATGGCTCTGAGCTTTCCCTATTAAATGGTAGACACAGATGGCGCTCTGGTAGCTATGCAACTATGCTATCTGTTGACGTTGAAACCCTTATCAGTGCATCAACTATCCCCCAGGTGGCATCTTCTGTCATCGAATCAAAATGGACGTCGTCTTTTCAGCTGACCTTTTTTTTCCGGCAGTGTAAATGCCCTCAAACCTCGAAGAATGAGGCTTGAGGGGCTTAGAAAGAAGGAGAGCTAGGAAATGTAGATAGGAAAGGGAAAGAGGAGAGGGTCAACCCCAAAGGCAATGGAAAAATGGGAAAAACCGAACACATCTCAGGAATCCCTTGGGGTCACCGACTACCGAACTCAGCAGCTGTGAGTCCATGAGGGTGTAGCACTATCTAGGGTGCACCAGAATTGGTGGGGCTACAAACACCCTGCCTCCTTGAGGGCCTTGAGCAGATGGCAGGAGATATCAGGAAGAGAAAACAAGAGGTCTGATCCCTCGAATAATCAGAGATCAGGAAATGTGAGGCCTCGGATACCCCAATACCGTCGGGGTCGGGAAAAAACAAGAATTGACCAAGGGAGATCGACTGGAAAGATAACGGAGAGGAGCCCAGCACAAGTAAGTGGAAGTAATGTCGAACTCAGCTGGGGTCCCGTGGTTGCCAACCCACGTCCCACAAGTTGTGAGCCCCTGGGGGAGGACATTTTTGGTTTGGGTGTTTCTGTATATTGGAGCATTCAGAAAGAACTTTACGGTACGGATTCTTTGGTTTAGAACTCATGCCCTATTGGACAATTGGCTGGATCTTATGTCCTTGAAGGTAAGCATGTGCTTGCAAGCCGCAAAAATACGAACTTGGCTGTAGCTGTACACAACACTATCCAAATATGTAGGGATTTGAAGTCATTCTTTTTCAGTGTTGCCTATACAAATTGTACTTTGTAGCTTTTCAGTCGGTCAACACAATTGTGCCCAATGAATAGGCGGGTACAAGATATAAATATGTAAATACACTCCTGGAAGAAATTACATGTATGAGTAAATTATCATAATTGCCCCAAATAATTGCGATAATTTATTATTATACTGCCCAACAAAAATTTGGAATAGTGTAGATTTTACTACAATTATTTCTTATAGTAAACCCATTGAGTTTTATACAATCATCATAATATGTAATATTTCAGTAGTATACGGTAGATCCCTCCTGCGGCGGTCACAAGTGACCGATCGTGAAAATGAGCATTCAAATGAAAGAGAATAGACATTACCAGTGACGAATTGCACTCTAATTTCATAAATATCTATAATTTCTTAAAAAATGACTTTAAAATGTACGAAGTATGCGATTTGCAGATACTGTTGCTGTAGGAAAATATGCTCCATAATTGCTGTCCACTTCACATTTTGGCCGCTGTGAGGCCTGTTTCATGTCATTTTAACATTATGAGGTCTTTCCATTATCATTTTGCATGGATTTCATAAACAGTAAATCAAAGGAATGAGTACTCAAATCGTATAATTTCATAAATATCGAATAACCGGTGAGTGTTACAGCTAAGCTGTCAATCAATGGACTAAGCACACAAATGGCATTAGCAGTGACGAATTGCATTCTAATTTCATAAATATAATTTTTTGTAAGAAGTGTGCGATTTGCAAATTCTGTTGCTGTAGGAAAATACGCGACATCATTGATGTTCAGTTCGCACTTTGGCCGTAGGGATGCCGGCGAAAGTGTGGTTTATGAACATGCGAGATTTTGGCACGGGTCCGCTAGTAACTTATTAACAAACTAAACATCAATCCTTCTGAAAACAACAACAATCGTGGTTAGACAACAATGAAACGGTACAAAAACAAAGCGAACTCGCTTCTAAGTGCCCCTCTTGAAAACAAAAACATTGAAAATTTGTATCTCATGATGATCAGTATCAGTCTTTAGTAATCCTCCCCGCACACAGAGGAGACATGCTCTGAATGAGACCATCAAGTTTATCTTGGGGTAAGAGGTCCCACTCCTCTATGGAGCGTTAGCAATGAACCCGCGCAACGAATAAGGGACTCCACGCCACCGTGGTCTGTTTTGAGATTATGATGGAAATAGGCACCTGGTCGCATGTAGCATGAAATGACGTGTTAAACGTGCACACAAGTGCCTCCTAGGGGTAGATATTTGAAATTGAAATGCCTCGTGCGTTGAAGAAGGTCTCTGGTATTCCAAGATGGAGGGCGTCAGGAAGTTGGAGATCTCTCCGTCCGCTAGCAAACGTGACAATATCGGCCGTAGACTTAAACGGAAGATGCAAAAGTGGAAGGATTTCAATAGAAAGATGTTGAAAGATGCTGGGGAAGCATATGAAAATCGTCATGGACGTAAAATTCCAGAAAAAATACAACCAAAATATGTGAGTAGAAAAAGGACCTCCGTGTTTTCACCTGGGTGTCTGCATGCCAGAATTTGTTATTAATAGGTCTCAATTTGGGAATGAGACATTTGAATATATCCCTGTTGATAAAGTTGAGAGAAAGTTGTTTTATTTAGGGATTTGGGACATCGTTGTCATGAGCCCCTTGTACTTGAGTGTGTGAGCTGTCTTGTAACCTGCGTTATTGTGGTGATTGCTAGGGTGTGTACGAGTTTGTGGGACTAGAATTTGTAGGAATGTGAATTTGGCATGTTTGGAGTAGAAATGGTAAACTACCGAAGACCATTTTTAGGATAGACAAGAGAGGTACCTGGAATCTAACAAAGATCAGTGTGTGTATTAATATAGCTATTACCGTCGGTTCAGTGGAATAAGGACTCCAGTCACAAGAAATACATGCTGTTAACGAGTGGGCTCCGAGACAACAAAACCTGTTACTGGGCTCCTTCTTCCCATTTTATAGACAAAAATATGTATATATCTATATCACTGAAGCACCACACAAGTAAAATACAATTATATGGTAGTAGGGACCACTCATATAAAATTTGGACGAAATTCAAGCAATAGCGCGCTTTCAAACCACAAAAGCGAACTTTACACAAAACTACAAAAATGGCGCCGAGTCCCTTATTCGTTGCGTGGGTTCGTTGATGATGGTAGTTCAAACTTTTGTTGAGCAGAGTACATGTCATTTTTTCCATGAGTGTATTTATATATTTATATCTTGTACCCCGCGCATTCCTTGGGTACACGGGAGTGTGGTGGCACAACGGTCAAGCTGTTGGCCCCTCACTACGGCGGACCAGGTTCGATTCCCAGTCAATGCATGTGAGATTTTCAAAGTGAAATGTCATGTCCTGTGGTTCGGATTCCACGTAAATAGGAGCTCCCGTGGCTCATGATCTTGAGATTAACGGTCACGTTATACTACAATCTTCTTCCTTTTCAATGGGTACAATCGTGTTGACCAACTGAAAATGATGATGATGATGATGATGATGATAATTCTTGTTTTAAGGGGCATAACATCTAGGTTATTATTTATTTATTTATTTATTTATTTATTTATTTATTTATTTATTTATTTATTTATTTATTTATTTATTTATTTATTTATCGTATGGCTTTTAGTGCCGGGAGTGTCCGAGGACATGTTCGGCTCGCCTGAGTCAGTAGCTGCTTCCAGCGGATACCCTAAAGGGTGAGCTACAAGTTCCGTTCAATTTCAAGTAGTTCCAACTTTCGCCACCAGATATCAATGATACCTAGTGGTGAACGTTGGAACTTTGATAGAACGTTCTGACGAAATCTAACCTAACAAATTTTGCTTTACACAAGTTTAGTCTGTGAAAGGATCTTTTACATGCCATAAATCTATGACATGGGACCGCCAGCTTTACTTCCCCTCCGAAGGAAGGCATACTGAAGGATTTTAACGCTCTTAAAAAATTCGACGACTTCAGCCAGGTTTGAACCCGCTATCTTGGGCATAGCAGTTCAGCATGCTACCGACTACGCCACCGAACCCCTAATGGTTTGGATGATCGTGAAGATGATAATGAAAAATAAACTATAACGAAAACTAACTACTAACTTATATATTAGAAGAAGAAATGGAAAACCAAAGGAGAATAAGGTAAATAAAGGACAGGAGGAAAATAAATGCCCTCAATCCTCGAAGAATGCGGATTGAGGGACTTTGAAGGATGGAGAGCCATGAAAGGCAGATAGGAAAGTGAAAGAGGAGAGGGTCCGCCCCACAGGTAAAGGATAAAAGGGGGAAAACCGGACCCAGCTCAGGAATTCCTCGGGGTCGCCAACTCCCGAACTCACCAGCCGTGAGCCCCTGAGGGTGTAGCAATATCCAGGGTGCACCAGAAGTGGTGGGGCTATATACACCCGGCCTCCTTGCGGGCCTTGAGCAGAAGGCAGGAGATAACATGAAAAGAAAAAGAAGGCTGACCCCTCGCAGAAGGAGGGAATCAGAAAAGATGAGACAAGGGCCAATTAAGGCGGGAAAGGAAGAGACTCCCTAGGCCTCGGATACCGTAATAACGTCGGGGTCGGAAGAGAACAAGAGTTGACAGGGTGAGGTCGACAGGAAAGAAGACAGAAAGGAGCCCGGCACAAGTAAGTGGAAGCAATACCAGACTCAGCTGGGGCCCCGTGGTCGCCAACCCACGTCCCACTAGATGTGAGCCCCTGGGGGTGACCGACTGAAAAGCTACAAAAGATAATCCAAAACATGGCTATTATTGTGTGTTTGAGTCTTCAGTCTTTTGACAGGTTTGATGCAGCGCTCCTTATCACCCTCTCCTGAGCTAATTGTTTCATCTCTACATAGCCACCTCACCCTACATCCGAGACAATCTGTTTAACATATTCTAACATTGGTCTACCCCTACAGTTCAGTTCATCGACACTTCCTTTCATAACTAGTGTAAGTTGGCTATTCCTGGGTGTCTTAGTATGTGTCCTACCAACCTATCTCTTCTCTTCATTAAGAGTCGCCTGAAATATCTCTCCTTTCCTACTCGCCTTACTACCCCTTCATTTGTTACTTTATCTACCCATTTTCCTGTAACGCCACATTTCAAATGTTTCTATTTTCCTATTTTCTGCCGCGTCAACGGTGCAAGTTTCACTTCCATAGAGTGCCTCGCTCCAGAAAAAAGCCTTTCAAACGTTACTTGCTAATACCTAAGCTTATATATCCATGTCAACAGATTCCTTTTTTGTAGAAATGCTTTCCCTGCCTGAGCCAACCTACTTCTTATATTCTCTTTGCTTCGCCCATCACTGGTTATTTTGCTTCCTAACTAACAGAAGTCTACTACTTTCTGTAGCTTTTCATCTGCCAATTTGACGTCCATAGGGGCTTCTGATTTCTTTCGGCTGCATTCCAATATTTTTGTTTTAAATTTATTAATTTTCATCGTGATTTTTTTCCTTAAGACAGAACCCAAACCTTTTAAAGACTCATTCAAATCCTCTGTTGTGGCATCAGAAAACCTCAGAGTTGAAATAATTTCTCCTTGAATATTTAATACTACTTTCAATATTTCTCCAATTTCCTTCATTGCTTGTTCAATGAATAGATAAAAAAGTATGGGTGATAAGTTGCAGCCTTGCCTTACACCTTTCTTAATAGTGTAAATATTGTCATTGTTTTAAAATGTTTTATGTTTGTTTTGTGGAGTAACCTATACTTTGAAGTTGATATAAAATTGCTTTGACCACAGTAAAACAGCATTCTCCATAAACGGTTTATTACTTCTTCTGCCTGTTCACGTGTAATTAATGCTTATAAAGCCACTTCATGCGTTAAGCTATTATCCACGGTGAATCCGATGAAGTATCTTAGTTACACCGAATTAGGCTGCAACAGATGCATTTGCGCCAGACGGAAGAATTTCAGTGCCGTTAAGAATTAATTCTGAATGCAATACAAGTAATTCTTACGTCATAAAATGTTGTTCTGCTCCGTTATGTTGGAGAACATGTTTACGATAAGTAGGAGGAGTATTTCTCAGAAGCTATAAAAAAGGTTCAAGGGAGGATGAAATATAAAGTTAATAGACATCGGGGTGGTGGAGGAATGTTCTCAATAGTTATTTATAGCAACCAACAGGAATCCATGAGTGTTGGTGGTAATTGTTGTTTAAGGGGAATTATACCTAATTTGCAAAATAGAAGATGAAATTGACAATTATAAAAGCAATAGGGCATATAACGCACATGGAAAAGATGATGATAATTCTTTATTTATGGGGTATAACATCTAGATTGAAAAATCAAAATCCACAGCCTGCTTCCAGTCTTCGACCGGGTCAGGAATGGAATGAATGAAACCCCCCATCTAGCGGCGAGGATATGAACTGTGCCGGCTGCCGAGGCCTGACGCACTCCTCTGGGGCAATGATTAAATGGATGACAGATGAAATGAAATGATAGTGGAGAGTGTTGCTGGAATGAAATGTTGACAGGGAAAACCGGAGTACCCGGAGAAAAACCTGTCTGCCTCCGTTTTGTCCAGCACAGATCTCACATGGAGTGACCGGGATTTGAACCACGGGCCCAGCGGTGAGAGGCCGGCGTGCTGCCGCCTAAGCCACGGAGGCAACTAACATCTAGATTATCAGCCCATAATGAAATGATGCAGATATGGCCTCGGGTGCCTGGTGCAAGCTTTGTAATTTGACACCCAGAGGGTAGTTTGCATGTCGAATTTCGTTGTTCCTTGAATCACTATGAAAGTCAAGGAGGTTAGATAATAGATATCTAAGCTCCTTGAACATTATAGCGCTTTCTAGTAGAGAAATGAGGAACTTTGTGTTGGCGGAAACTCCCGAGATTAATTTTTCCATTATGAACTCGGCCTACTGAATTCAAATGGGTTCTTTGACATGCCAACATCGTATGACATGCGTATCGTATTTTTGCCGCCTTTCAAAAATCACTTACCACGGCCAGGGGCGAATCTGCAATCTCGGGGTTAGTAGACCGACACGCTATTCACTCACCCACCGTGGCAAGCCATGATGCAGATAAAAACTGCCTTTAGGTACTTGGATTAGGTATTATAATATAATAATAAATTATACTTGATGCTGGCGACTGGAAACCTTTTATTCCCTCTTGCAATATTTTTATACCAACAGAAAGAAAAGCACACAAAACTAGCACTGAGTAAAGAAACAATCAAAGAACTCGAGTTCTCCAAAGAGCTCTTCGCTCATGGCCTCCACATGCCCACTGCCTGATATGAAAACCGAAATGGTTTGTATAAAACAGTCAATGAGCACCAACAAGTATGCCTGTTTTATATATAAAAGCAGTTAAAACATGGGTGATAAAAGACAATAAAACAAATAAGGCATATTGAACAATACAAGTAGATATGAACACAATAAAAAAAAGTCCTCTCGGCACGCCGGAAGGCGGAGGTAGATTTCACCGGACAAACTTGGAGATAGGCGAAAATAGGCAGAATATGCAGGTTTTCGTAGAAGGATCAGACCTCATTTATCGCGTGAAAGTGTTTTATAATTGGAGATTAATTAACTTTGTTTTTCTTCATTTTAAACATATTTTAAACATTTTATTGTCTTACGGGGACGGTAACCTTCTTGTCATTTGGAGTCCATTTGTAGCCTATTTTAAATTTTGAAAAAATAGGCTTATGAGATCACCTTTTGTCCGTGTGTGTGTGCGTGTGTGTGTGTGTGATTCGTGTGTGTGTCCCCACCTAATAAAATCTAAACGGCTGGAGCGATTTCAGTGAAACTCGGTAAGTTCATAGCACTATTCCCGGCGACGTCGACCGTGCCCATCGAATTTTGTTACGTCTCACCAATCCAACATGGCGGCTGTGCGAAATATTTCACTAGCATTCAGTATCTCCGAAACTATAGCGGATATCGCCCTGAAATTGTGTACGGTGATAAAGGGTACTACTAGAAGTTCACCTATGAAACTTTCAAAAACCTGGTTACTACATAACCAACATGGCGGCCAAGCGAAGTGGAGACTTTTAAATAGACTTTTCTCGCGATTTAACTATCCAAACGTAATGAAACTTGGTACAGCAAATATTTATACACATTGCAATGCACTGGAGTCTAATTTAGTTCAATTGTTTACATAACCTCAAAATGGCGGCTGTGCGAAATATTTCACTGACATTCTATATCCCCGAAACTATTACAGATATCACCCTGCAATTTTATACGGTGATAAAGGGTACTGATACAAGTTTACCTATGTATAATTCATAAACCTGTAAAGTACAAAACGAACATGGCGACCAAGCGAATTTGAAATATTTTAATAGACTTTTCTCGTGAGTTAACTCTCTGAGCGCAGTGAAATGTGGTACAGTAAATGATTTTGCAGATTGTAATGTACTGCCATCTAATTTAATTCAATTGTTTACATAACCTCAAGATGGCGCTGTGCGAAATTTTAAAATTAAGTTTTTATTTCTTGTGTCGTAATCATGCGATCTAAGTGAAAGTTTGAATAATGAACCTAGGCAATAAGTGACCTTGAATGGTACATAACTCTATGGCTTATACATATAACAATCCTAAATGGCAAGCTTCCGTAATATTTAGACGGTTCTCAATATATATGAATCTTTTACAGCAACCAAACTGAAATTTTTATGTTCATAGAGACTATGAACATATGTTCACCTATAGGACTTTCAGTAACCTGGTGAGCACGAATCCAACATGGCGGCGACGCGAAGTATAAATATTTAAATGGACGTTTCTCGCGAATTAACAATCCGAGTGCCGTGAAACGTTGCACGTTTTAAATGCTTACACAAATGTTGATCCACTGGCATCTAATTTATTTCAATTGTTTGCATAATCACAAGATGGCTGCTGTGCGTAATTTTAAAATCTCGTTTTTACTTCTTGTGTTCTAATCATGCGATTGAAGTTTGAATACCACACTTACACAATAATCTTAATATAATAGTACAAAAATAAAAATCCAACCTGGCGACCATCTGAAATATTTAGACGGTTCTCAATATCTACGAATCTGTTACAGCAATTAAACTGAAATTTTGTATGTTGATAGAGGCAATTAACATGAGCAGGATATATGAAAATAGGCTGTACAGTTCTTCACGGAACTACTTGTTATACTTGTGGTCACACTGTCCTTGTGCAAGGTTTCGACACTGATGTGTAACTATGTAACGGTCTGTTACTTCTTCACGCAAAATTATATCTCCCGCAGAGATGTTGGTTGGTTCTTCAGTTTAGGGGCTGCGACAACGCGGTCATATAACCCCGTGTACTTTGTGTGAGTGTAGAATCTGTCTGATAAACGGTGTGAATTGTGATGGCTGTATTAGACTGTAATTCAGGTAAGGAATGCAGACGCTAAATTTCAAGCAGTAGTTCCTAATGTTGCTACCAGATACTAACGTCAACGCCACCCAGCTGTGAACTTGGCTACTAGATGCTACCTCAATCAGCAACTCGCAACGAACGTTGGAACTTCCCCTCCAAAGGAAAGCTTACTGAGGGATTTTTAGCGCTCTTAGAAAATCCGACGACTTTGGCCGGCTTTGAACCCGCGACCTTGGGCATAGAAGTTCAGCATGCTACCAGTTACGTCACCGAAGCCGCTGCACACTTAGTCAGATGGAAATCTGAATCTGATCTCGCGCAATTGCGTTGTCATGGCAATGTCTGATGGCTCATCCCTCATCAATTTAGTAGTGTTGCCATGTCAACCACTGATAGCTCTTGGCATTTTCTTATAATTCCGAAATCATTTTTCTCATCCCTTGGCGCAATGGTGGCTCATATCAAAAATTATTTCAGACAAACGTTTTAGGTAATTATTAGGGGAATATTGTCCATTTTGTATGGTTTTGATATTGTGCCTATTAACAGAGATATGATTAATGCTTCCCGAAAAAAAAACACTTTTTCCCACCCCTTTGGTCAATGGTTCGTGCTATCAAAAAACGTTTCAAACATAAATTTCTGAGCTTTATCCGACACATAGTATGAACTTTGAACGGATTCGATATTTCACATATTAAGAGAGTTATAGCAATATTTCATTTTTTTTAAGTCCCCCATTTTCATCCCCTTCGACCGATTTAGCCCAGTAACGAACTCGTCCTAGATTTTATGGGTATACATATTCGGTAAAAAATTCAAAGTGATTGGTGCAAAATTACGGCAGTTATCGTGTCCACAAGAAACTTATATACATATATATACATATATTACATAAATTATATATAAACTTTTGATCTGACGGTGGTTTTGGGGTCTGGGGGATGTGAAACGCGAAGATATGTCGAAATTTTCCGGAAATCGAAACATGGTACCCATTGCAATAGTTAGCTTTCTAATGAAATATACCTAAAATACTGCCGTCAACGACACCTAGCTGTGAACTTCGCTACTAGATGCCACCTCAATCAGCAACTCGCAACGAACGTTGGAACTTCCCCTCCGAAGGAAAGCAAACTCAGGTTTTTTAGCGCTCTTAGTAAATCCGACGACTTCAACCGGGTTTGAACCCGCGACCTTGGGCATAGAAGTTCAGCATGCTACCAGTTCCGATACCGAAGTCGCTTCCCACTGACATGAAAACTGAATGTGATCTCGTGCAGTGGCGTTGTCATAGCAACTGCTGATGGTCATCCCTTATCAATTAAAAGTAAAGTTGTCATGGCAACCTCTCTTGGCACTTGGCATTTTCTTATAATTTAAATCATTTTGTTCACCCCGTGGCGTAATGGTGGGTCATATCAAAAATTCTTTCAGACAAACGTTTTAGGTAATTATTGGAGGAATATTGTCCATTTTGTGCGGTTTTGATATTGTGCCTATTAACAGAGATATGATTAATGTTTCCCGAAAAACCCACTTTTTCCCACCCCTTTGGTCAATGGTTGGTGCTATCAAAAAACTTATTTGACATAAATTTTTGGCACTTATCCGACACATATTATGAACTTTGAAGGGATTCGATATTTCATGTATTAAGAGAGTTATAGTGATATTTCTCTTTTTCGAAAAAAGCCCCCCATTTTTACCCCCTTTGACCGATTTTGCCCATTAACGAACTCGACCGAGATTTTATAGGGATACATATTATGTAAAACATTCAAAGTGATTGGTGCAAAATTACGGCAGTTATCGTGTCCACAAAAAACTGATATATATATATATATATATATATATATAGATAGATACATATATACATAAATTATATATAAACTTTTGAACTGACGGTGGTTTTGGGGTCTGGGGGATGTGAAACGCGAAGATATGTCGAAATTTTCCGGAAGTCGAAACATGGGACCCATTGCAATAGTTAGCTTTCTAAAGAAATCTACCTAACATAAAACAGACTAAAACAAAACTAAAAGTCTCAAATTATGTTAAAACTTTAAAAAGTAGCCACTCTCAGCAATAACCGGAGGACGAAATCTACTGACGGCCCGATATCACGTAGAATAAGGGAGAGGGTGTTAGGCAGTTTGAGAGTTCTTCGCAGATAGACCAGGTCCACACACTCCAAGGGAGTGAGTGTTGCGATAAGGTGGGCGCCGCAAGTACACATAAGAGGGAGGGGGGTCTCTCTTTAACAAGTGGGATTGCTTAGACGATCCGGAGTCAACAGAGTACCACAGCTACCTATTGGCTAGATCGGAAGGAAGTTTTCCACACTATCGTTGTCTCCTTAATGTCTCTCAGTTTGTTGGGCAGAGGTGTTGTTGCGTGCTACGCTTCCTCCAAATGCAACATGAGGGCAGGGAAATTAAATGCCCTCAGCCCTGGAAGAATGAAAACTGAGGTACTTGGAAGGAAGTAGAGCCATGAAAGGTAGATAGGAAAGGAAAAGAGGAGAGGGTTTTCCCCCAAAATCAATGGGAAAAAGAACCCAGATCAGGAATCCCGCCAGATTGCCAGCTACCGAACTCACTATGCTTGAGCCCTTCAGGGCGCAGCAATTTCAAGGGTGTACCGTGTATAGTGGGGTTAAGGAGCATTAATACACATGGACAGGCAGAAGAAATAAATAACCGTTGGGGTTACACACAACATGTATTCTTTAGAGGCTCGTAAGGTAGGCACGGGATACAATGAAAATAAAAGAAGAGTTCTGTTCACTCGAAAACTGAGGATGTTAGGAAAGATGAGACGAGAGCCAACTAAGGCGGGAAAATTGAAGACTACCTAAACCTCGGATACCCTAATACAGTCCGGGTTGTAAGATAACTCGAGTTGACCAAAGGATGTCTACAGGAAAGGTGGTAAAGAGGAGGCCGGCACAAGTAAGAGAGAACGTTGTAGGACTCAGCTGGGGTCCCATGGTTGCCAACCCACGTCCCACTAGTCATAAGCCCTTGGAGGGAAATCCGTGATAAATTTCATAGGATAGAATCATTTGATGTAATGGTTTGCGTTGTTGGTTGCTATCCCTGTCGTCCGGGTTCGATTTATGGCTCTGGCAAGAGATTCAGTTCTCACGTGAGGGTTGGAACAGAATTTACTCACACTGAAGAGGATAACGGAAGAGAGATTGGATTCCATTTCAATCTGAGCCATCCTAGTTGTTTTCCCACTTATACAGCACTCCAGACAAATGCCAGGATAGTTTCTAACTTCGCCCACGACAGCCACCTTCCCAAACTTCATGCTCAATTACAAGTGCACAACAACTATAGACACCACAGAAAGACATCAGACAATATAAATAAATAAATAAATAAATAAGAAATAAACAAACAAAATAGACAAACAAAATAAATAAATAAATAAATAAGTAAATAAACAAATAAATAATAAATGAACAGATAGATACATCAGATAAATATGATGATGATGATGATGATGATGATAAGTGTAGTTTTAAGGGGCCTAACATCTAGGTTATCGGCCCCTAATGGTTTGGGTGATCGTGAAGATGAAAATGAAATGGAAACTATAACTAAAACTAACTACGAACTTATATACTAGAAGAAAAAATGGAAAACAAAAGAAGAATAAGGCAAATGAAGGACAGGAGGAAAAGAAATGCCTTCAACCCTCGAAGAATACGGATTGAGGGACTTAGAACGAAGGAGAGCCATGAAAGGCAGATAGGAAAGTGAAAGAGGAGAGGTTCCGCCCCAAAGGTAAAGGATAAAAGTGGGAAAACCGGACCCAGCCCAGGAATCCCTCGGGATCGCCAACTCCCGAACTCACCAGCCGTGAGCTCCTGAGGGTGTAGCAATATCCAGGGTGCGCCAGAAGTTGTGGGGTTACATACACCCTGCCTCCTTTAGGGCCTTGGGCAGAAGGCAGGAGATATCATGAAAAGAAAAAGTAGGCTGACCCCTCGCAGAATGAGGGTATCAGAAAAGATGAGACAAGGGCCAATTAAGGCGGGAAAGGAAGAGACTCCTTAGGCCTCGGATACCCTAATACCGTCGGGGTCGGAAGAGAACAAATGTTGACCAAGTGAGGTCGACAGGAAAGAAGACGGAGAGGAGCCCGGCACAAGTAAGTGGAAGCAATGCCAGACAGAGCTGGGGCCCCGTGATCGCCAACCCACGCCCCACTAGATGTGAGCCCCTGAGGGGAGCAGATAAATAGATCATCATCATCATCATCATCATTTATTGCATTAAACGGGCCTTTGAGGCCTACAGCACAAGGACAATAGGAAAAGAAAATATTACAAATATTACAAAAGAAAAAATATTAAAAAACACAAAAAATAGATAAATAAATATATAAATAGATGAATCAATCAATAATTAAATCAATCAAAAACTACAGTATTAATTACACCATTATACTTGGGTCTGTGTGGAATCTTTCAGATAACTTATGTTATTGTGATGTCTGTACTAGTGAGTGCATTTGTAATTTAAGCTAGAATTTGGAAGGAATAGACTTGGCCTTAATTAATTATTTTAATTTTAATTAATTATTTAAATTAATTAAATAATTAATAATTCATTTATATACACGCACAAGACACGTACACGGAGATGGTGAGCACGATGACCAGGCCCCTAAATGAAAAAACAACAGTTTTCAAAAATAAATTAAGTTTGCTATAAAATTGCACTACCTGAAAATAAGGAAATACGCATCTGTTCAACGGTGAACAAATTTTTGTGAATTCTAATCGAAAGTACTATTAATCAATGTTTTACACTCAGGTAACGACACCCTCTTCTGGCGTAGTGGCTAGTGGTCTTAGCTGCCACAACGGAAGGCCAAGTTCTATATCCGAATCTGTCAAGAAATTTAATTATGGTCTGAGGACTGGAACGGGGTACGCTCAGATTCGTCAAGGTAGAACTAAGAAGAGGTGGGCCTGATTCCCAACTCAGTCATCCTAGAAATGGTTCTGCGTGATTTCTCAGTTCTACTCCCGCTTATTCTTAAGGCCACGGGAGCCTCCTACCTAAATACTAGCCCCGATTACAAATACACACACTAGTAATGATGATGATGTTAGTTGCTGTTTTAAGGGGCCTAACATCTAGGTTATCGGCCCCTAATGGTTTGGGTGATAGTGAAAGATGAGATGTAATGTAAACTATAACTACACACTTACAACTAAAACGTATACATTAGAAGAAGAAATGGAAAAGCAAAAGGAGAATAAGGCAAATAAAGGACAGAAGGAAAAGAAATGCCCTCAACCCTCGAATAATGAGGATTGAGGGACTTTAAAGGAAGGAGATAGGGAAGACAGATAGGGAAGGGAAAGAGGAGAGGGTCCGCCCCAAAGACAATGGAAAAAGGGGAAAATAATGGGCCCAGCTCAGGATTCCCTCGGTGTGGCCAACTCCCGAACCGACCTGACATGAGCCCCTGATGGTGTAGCACTATCCATGGTGCACCAGAAGTGGTGGGGCTACACACACCCTGCCTCCTGAAGGGCCTTGAGCAGAAGGCAGGAGATATGAAGGGAACAGAAGAGGTCTGACCCCTCAAAGAATGAGGGATCAGAAAAGATGAGACGAGGGCCCATTAACGCGGGAAAGTGAAAGACTCCCTTGGCCTCGGATACCCTAATACGGTCCGGAAAAGAACAAGAGTTGACCAAGGGAGGTCGATATGAAAGAGAGGAGCCGGCAAAAGTAAGTGGAAGTAATGCCGAATTCAGCTGGGGCCCCGTGGTCTCCAACCCACATCCCACTAGTCGTGAGCCTCTGGGTGGAAAAAAAAAACTAGTACAGAGATCACAAATGCACTGGTTATCAGACAGATTCCACGTATGTTCAAGTACACGGGGTTACATGACCACAATTGTGTTTAAAATCAACACCAACACACTGGCAACTAAGGAACTATCCATGGACCTCCGTCTAATGTCGATAACTGTGATGCCAAAACGATGGAGCAGAGTTCTTGTCCTTCGCTGTGGGTTTCTGTGTGGAATCTGTCTGATAACATGAGTTATTGTGGGGCTGTACTAATGTGTTCATTTGTAATTGAAGCTAGAATCTTGAAGGCGTCGGTTATGGGCTTTAGTTAGGAAATCTTCCCAGCATTTGCTTGGAAACGCAAAACTACGGGAAACCATTTCCTGGACAGCTGAGATGGGAATTGAACCAACCTCTACTCAGTTTTGCCTCACGAGGCTGAGAATATCCTTTCCAACCCTCAGACCAGAATGAAATTTCTCGGCAGATTCGGGATTCAAACTCAGGACCTTTTGATCCGGAGTCATAATTCGTACCCGGAAACCACAAAAGCTGGCTCCAAGAGAGAAAATATTATCTTAACACTAAAAGGACTTGTAATAACTGTTGCAGGTTCGACGTGCCCAAGCGGTGTCTGTGCGGGTGGAGGCACCGCGGCGCCTGCCGAAGGGACCGATTGTGCATGTCAGTGTTTGCCACATCTGCCAGTGTTCAGGGACGACCTGCAGGTCTGCATCGATGATATCCATGGTAAGTACTGTTCACTATTCCTACCCTTAAGATTCCAGTAAAGTAATTTTCATTACAGAAAGCCTGTTCAGCACAGCAATGCTGTTCCTTCAATCAGCCCTTAAGTTATGCATGTCGAAGTAGCACCATTACGTCAGATCAAAATCATGCAGTGCTTCTGGACGATGTCAAAACCAACACATGCTAAAATTGTTTCAACGTATTTTTAAGAACACGATCAATATAAAGTATATTTGCGTGCAGACATGATCGATTAATTTTGGAGGCGTTAGTAGTGGGCCACAGACTTCATTAGTATTCAGAGCCTGTCTCAAACTGCGATCACTCATACACGCAAATGTCATTTTAATCCTTAACGAAACGGCACTGCTAATTTAGTTTGCAATGCCATTATAACAAAAAGATATTCTACAGAATTCTTAATGTGTCAAGATTGGTACAACTAGCATCTATTACGTGGTTTTAAATTCTATGATCTATCTCGCATGCATCATTAAACATTTTAAACTTAAAGTATTACCCTAGCATCTTTAATATATATACAGTGGCTGGTGTATAAATCCGTTGTGTGCTGGAACGCAGAGGAGCTTTGCTACTGTAAAATGTCACACGATATGTTTTGATTACTTCGCACTACCTTTCGTGTGAATTTAGAGCTGAGTGATTTGGAGTCATTCTACTGACAATCTGCTCTTGAACTATTCAAAGATTCATGAACTCTGGATTGAAATCACCTGAGGGTATATTCCAAAGTTAACGAAATAATAGAAAACCGGCCAAGCTCAGGTATCCCTCGGAATACCCAAATCTGAAAGTTCCCAGACACAATTCCTTATGGGAAAAGGTTTAAGTCAATAAGGAATAAAACATTACTAAGTAGGGTTACAAAATATACCAGAAGATGGTCAATAACCTTATTTTGGGGCAGATGACCTCGTAGTTCCGCCCCTTAAAACAACAATAACTAACTATATAACTAAAATTATTTTGAATAAAAAATTGTGACTGATTTCAATTCTTTATTTGTCTAATAATTTGCACAGCTCTGAACTGTGCCCGTTTGAGCGAAGTCCCACGACCACATGAGTATGCATTTCAACATCCGCCGAGCACAAGACTCAAAGTCGTCTCAGGATCTATCTGGGCGTAACAACAAAGAAAAAACAAAACGCTAGATTGACGGATATTGAAATCCACACTCCTTCAAGGATAGAAGGAAATGCAAAAATTTGTGAATGACACCAGTTTCTTAAAATATCTCAATTTAATTTGTCTGTCAACCAACCCTACACCAAAATATAAAGTGTTTCCACAGGGAGAAAAACTAAAACACCAGTCCTGAAAATAAAAATATTCTGCGTTTCCCCTGGGACCCTAATCTAACTATATGTGCCAAAAACAATTAGTAAATCAATGAACCATTCGACTACAACTAACACTTAAATATTCACAATTTATTCACATTTATAACACTTGGGAACTTGGTAGTCCATCCCAGTATCATTCTAACGTATATTTGACAACTGTACACGTTATCCTGGATGTGAAGAAACATTCTCACTTCGTTCTGACATCAGGATCATTATTTACAAGTTTTATCACTGTTTAACACCATATTTCCGAAATTGTTTCAATTATTTAAACTTGTTCAAATTGACAATTATTTCACAGTCACTTATGTGGAATCACAATATTCCCAAAGAAATGCGAAATCAATATCTAGAATCAATTAATTATCCATCCAATACTATTCTGAAGTCAGAACTTGCTCATGATATTATTTCAAATCATTACAATATCATCTCATTGTTTAGTCCAACATAATCATTAACAATGTTAAGCATTAATCAAATTATTTAAAAGTCACCACGACTTTCCAATCAATTATCGGACCATGTAATCTCATAATTATTTTAACTTATTATTCCTGGAGAATAATATATTATTATTAATAAAGTCGGATTTTTAAAGGTTTACTGGATCATAAATTATTTAATTAATCATCGGAATGGTATTTCCAGGTTTCTCAAACATTTAGATTTCTGGAATAGAAATGCATCACATTATCCAATTATTTCAATCAGGACACAGCAAGGCTTTCAGCAAAGCTACTTATTCTCGGCCATGAAATACCAACTCACTCTTAAAGTGGTTACTCAAATGTCGGTAATTGTGCTGCAATATCAGAGTATAGAATTCTACTGATGTTCGGCATAACTGGGTTTATATAGGAGCGACTTCACCGTCCTCACTCTTCCTTTACCCTCAAAACTTTCATTTTCTCCTCTTATTAATCAATTATTATTTCAATAATGACCACTCAGCTAGTTTGCCTCGGTGGGTGAGTGGATAGCGTGTCGGTCTACTAAACCCCAAGATTGCAGGTTCGCTCCTGGCCGTGGTAAGTGATTTTTCGAAAGGCGGCAAAAATACGACACGCATGCCCTACGATGTTGGCATGTTAAAGAACCCATTTGAATTCAGTAGGCCGTGTTCATAATGGCAAAATTAATCTCGGGAGTTTCTGCCAACATAACGTTCCTCATTTCTCTACTAGAAAGCGCTATAGTGTTCAAGGAGCTTAGATATCTAACCTCCTTGACTTTAATAGTGATTCAAGGAACAACGAAATTCGACTTGCAAGCTACCCTCTGGGTGTCAAATTACAAAGCTTGCACCCGGCATCCGAGGCCATACGATATTATTATTATTATTACCACTCAGCTACACTGCTGGACTTAATGGCTTATTGCAACACCATCATATGGGACTATGTTATATGCATGCAACCCCATCTAAATACATTTATGTTCGACGTTGACGAAATGTAAATATGATATGTCAGAAACTGTATCATAATGAGGGTCATTATAACGCTATTTTTAATTGTGAAACAGTTTCTCCCACCAATCAGAGCTCAAGAAACAGTTGTGTGACCAATTAGGTAAGGATGGTATCGCACCTGCGCTCACTTCCATGGCCTTCTATTTTAAATTTCACTGCGTGACTGGTGTCATAGTGGGGTATTCAAGGAGGCCATGGTATTCTCTGCGTCCCATGCGCTGTGTTCAGTACATAAAACTGGTGAAATCTCGACCGATATTTATGAATATTTATGTTCGAACATAAAATAGTTCTAATTATCGTCGAACATAAACAGTCGTATGCAACTCGCCTATAATGGTAATTAAGACACGAGTATGTTTACAAAAAGATCGAAGCGAGTTTTATGATTTCCATACGAATTTCCATGTCGAAATAATGACATCTTCATAAAATAATATAATAATGGACATGTTCAAAGACTTCCACCGACAAGGCTTACACACAAGAAAACGCAGAAAGACTGAAGAATATACCGTGGATTCAGCAAGTCAAACAGGATTTGGAGAAGGCCCAAGTAAGAACAGTGGAAGTCTTTGATAGGAACCTATTCCGATGTAGAGTAAATGGATGGTATGTAACACCAGAGAATGACGCTCCAAAGAGACCAGGAACCCCTGAGGAAAGGAAGATGACCCACGGAGAGAGAATGAGGCTATACGGATGATCAGAAAGGCGAATCATAATAGTACTGCGTGATCCATCTCGGTCCATTCGCACATAATAATAATAATAATAATAATACAGGCACAGAAAGAATAGCACAAAGAACACGTGAACTCAAAATGCGGAAAGCATATGGGAAAACTGCAAACATCTACAACAAAAAATGCATGAGCAGTAACACTAAAATTCGACATTACGCGACGGTCATCAAACCCGAAACACTCTACGCCAGTGATACCTTAAACCTCAATTATAAAGGGGATCTTGAAAACATCAAGAAAGCTGAAAGGAAAATCATCCGAAAAATTCTTGGCCCAAGACTTACAGATGAAGGATATCGTTTACAATCGCACAAGATCACAGAAAAATATTCAAATATTGAAACCGATTTCCGTAAACGACGCTTGAAATTTTATGGACACATTATGAGGCTGGATGACAACCGATTAACAAAGAAAATGTTGATGTACTCACAAAAATTAAAGACGACAACGGTTTGGATTAAACAAGTCCAAACTAATCTCAATAACGCCAACATCACACACACAGATATCGAAGACCGCAAAACTTTCAGACATAAGATCTACACTTGGGAAGCTGCATCAGAAGATAAGTCCAGCAGACCTAGGGGAAAATGGACTGACGAGCGTCGAGCTAAACATAGCGACATGATGAAAGAATTCTGGAAGAACAAGAAAAATAACAGCAACAGATCATAACTTGCTTTATGTGATCCTGTATGGGTCGAAACATACTAAATAAATAAATAAATAAATAATAATAATAATAATAATATAATTTAACAACTATAATAATTCGTTGATATATGGCTGAAAGATTCAACCATTAGCATCTTTGACAATATAAATGGTGCTTATACAGTAGGTGGTTAATCTAATCTGTCTATAAAGAGTTTAAGTGCATTTTCCATTGTTTTATAGGGCACTAAAATCCTAGCCCTATTCATCACACTTTTGGCTTCTTGATGAAGTGTCTAGTGCCATGTTGAAGGATTTGATAGCATCAGAAGCGTCATTGATGGACAATGGAGAGTATAACTCGAGGCAATACATAATGTTCGTAATTTCCCTTTGATAATAGCTGGGGTTGATGATAGTTGGTAGGCCTAGTGCTGTTATGCGACTGTGTGATTTATTGCGGAAGTTCATTGGTAAAAATCACTCCAGGCGACAGTAGCTCACGACTCGCTATTCAAGCGTCGAATTCCTCCTCAGGACACAGTAGAATGGTAGCCCACTCACAAAGGAGTGGTTACGAGACCTTTCAGAAGCGTCCACAGTGCATGACAGAACGATGGATTAAGAACGTCAGCAGAATAAATGAAGTGTAAATTATGTGGTAGGTAAGACAATTTGCGTCATGCGAGCAAAAAATGTGGTATTATTTTTGTGCAGTTAGGTTGTCCCGGCGTCGATCAGGAGAGAAGGAAAGTAGCAGACGAGAGACACTCGTCTCAATTAAAAGTTCGACGCTACTACTCTGTTGCCATCTCTATCACGCATTTACAAAGTGTGCCTCGTCCTGTGAGCCAAGACGGCAAATTGCCATTTGCTCCCAGTCTTGAGAAACAAAATAGGAGACCTTGTATAATAATGTTATAAATTGCTATAATTATTAGATGATATTAATGATTTTAGTGTCTGTAATAGTGTGTGTATTTGTAAATGATGCAAGGATTGGGAAGGACACGGCCGTGGCCTTAAGCTGGGAACAATCCTGCATTTACCTAGAATAGAAGTGGGAAAGCACGGAAAACCACTTCCAGGATGGCTGAGGAGGGAATCGAAACCACTTCTCCTCAAGTTTGCCTCACGAAGCTGAATGTGGCCCATTATATCCCTCAGACCACAATTGCATTACTTAGCAAAGCCGCGAATCGAACCAGAACCTCTGGGATGACGGCCAAGAATGCTAGCCACTACACCACGAAGTGGTCTCCTACCACTTACTTACGTACTGGAAGAAAAAGTAAATGCTCTCAAACATGTATGAAAGAAGGCAGGAGGATCGTAACACAGATAAGAAGGAATAACACTGGAGCCTGCCACAAGAATGCTAGCCACTACACCACGAAGTGGTCCGCTACCACTTACTTACATATTGTAAGAAGAATACCGAGGAAGAAGTAAATGCCCTCAAACCTGTATGAAAGAAGGCAGGAGGGTCGTGAGCACAGACAGGAAGGAATAACACTGGAGCCTGCCACAAGAATGCTAGCCACTACATCACGAGGTGTTCCTCTGCCACTAACTTACGTAGGCCTACTGGAAGAAGAATACCGAGGAGGAAGTAAATGCCCTCAAACCTGTATGAAAGAAGGCAGGAGGGTCGTGAACACAGACAGGAAGGAATAACACAGGAGCCTTCCACAAGAATGCTAGCCACTACACAACGAAGTAGTTCGCTACCACTAACTTAAAGTACGTACTGGAAGAAGAATACCGAGGAGGAAGTAATTGCCCTCAAACCTGTATGAAAGAAGGCAGGAGGGTCGTGAACACAGACAGGAAGGAATAACGCCGGAGCCTGCCACAAGAATGTGGTAATAATTACGGTACAGACACGGCACGGTGTGAACTTCGCCTGACAGTATTCGCAGTATTATAGTAACCTTGCTCCTAGCGAGTGACCTGCGACTTTCCCCGCTGGTGGCTACAGACAAGTAGGGCCCACTACACTGTTTGTTTACATGGCAAACACACCCACTTTCTACTGCAAGAGCTCTGTCAGCTGGTCAAGTGCCACAAAGCAGCTACCAGCAGTTACTTCACCTACAACTGTATAGAGATAGCTTTGAAGCCAGTATAGCACTATCCAGGGTGCACCATAAGGGGAGGAACTACATACACCCTGCCTCCTATTGGGCCTTGAGCAGAAGGCGGGAGATACCATAAAAAGAAAAATAAGAGGTCTGATCCCTCGAAGAATGAGGGTATAAGGAAAGATAAGAGAGGGGCCAATTAAGGCGGGAAAGTGAAAGACTTCCTTGGCCTCGGATACCCTAATACCATCGGGGTCGGAAGAGAACAAGAGTTGACCAAGGGAGGCCGAAGGAAAACGTGATAGTAGAGCCCGGCAGAAGTAAGTGGAAGTAATGCCGGACTCAGCTGGTGTTCCGTGGTCGCCAACCCACGTTCCACTCGGTGTGAACCCTTGGGGGGTATTCAGGTTCGAGACTGAATCGCTAATTGCGAGCGCCAATAAAACTAATTAAGACGTAGCAAAACAATAAATTAATTAAGTCGCATGAGTCCATGACAATATTCTATATTAATTACAGGGAGGCACTGAGCTATGTGGAGTGGATCAGTGTCTGACAAGTGATTTATGATATACTCATGCGAGAACAGAGGCTCACGGCAAACAGGTGTTGGCAGACAATATAACAGAACTAACACCTCATTCTCAGGGTCCGCCTCGTTGCGTAGTTACTCTCGAGGTCCAGGTTCGATTTGCGGTCTGTGTCTGTGGGCCACTCAGCTGAGAAACGGTGGGCTCGATTCCTACCTTACCCATCCTGGAAGTCGTTTTCCGTAGTTTCCCCAATTCAACTCCAGGTGAATGCCGGGATGGCTCCTAACTTTAGACCACGGAGGTCTCCTTCCCAATCCTCATCTGAATTTCAAACGCACACACTTCTACAGACACCATAATTACACAAGTTATCAGACTAATTTTCTCTCTTCTTCTTCTTCTTCTTCTTCTACTTCTACTTCTGCTTTGACAGCCTCATTGGACCACTTCAGTCAATCATTTCTTGGTCCTCTTCTTCAGTGCGTTTTCCTTCCGAGTTGCCCAGTAGCTTTTCACTCGCTCTGATCATCTCAGGCGTTCCTCATCTGTAAATATCCTTTTTACTGTATGTCGTTTGTCTATTTTTGGTTGAAATCTTATTTTTATGTCTTCCAGTTTGTTCAGTTCTTTATTAAATACAGTATATACAGTATCTTTATATAATTCTTCGACACGTGTGTATGTGACTGAACTACTCCTAAACGGCTGGTCCGATTTTGATGACATTTTTATGTATATTTGAGTGGGTCCATGTATGGTTTAGATTCATAATTGGATCCGGTAGGTGGCGTAGCGATGTAAATGTAGGATGAAAACACTTTTAGAACCACAAGATACAGTCAACAAATCGAAAACTGTCGTCAGGGAAACAGCTAGCCTTAGTGAAAACTTAACTCGCCGCTAAACAGGAGGACATCTTCCCCACTAATTCTCCCAAGCCCGTCCCCTTGGCAGTGGTTTCTTCTAAAACGTTTTGAATATTTGACTTTCTGAGAATAATTCATGGTGATGTTATTGTACCCTAGGTGACGGTGATGTCGAATTCTTGATATTTGAAGTAGGCTTCAAAACAGGCACAAATCACTTGCATCGTAGAGCATGGCATTGTTTGGACATTTCAATAACCGCTCATAGAAAATAAACAACATGTAAGTTAGTTTGAGTGGGTCCATGTATGGTTTAGATTCCCAATTGGACCCAATAGGCACCACACGAGTAGATGCTACAAATGTGCGACGAAGCGTGAAGCGTTTCAAAAATGTCCCGTATGCGTTCATATACTATTCATCCAATGACGATGAAACTTGGGTGAGATGTTGAGTACACCCCAAGGAAGGTTTCTGGCTTAGTAAAGCCATTGTACAACAGGTAGCGCATGAGAAGATTCAACAAGTGAGCGACGACGCGCGATGCGTTTCAACAAAGTCCCATATGCATTCATATACCATCAGTCCAATAGCAATGAAACTTGGGTGAGATGTTGTGTCCACTCCAGGGAAGGTTTCAGGCTTAGTAAATCCATTTTACAACAGGTAGCGCATGAGTAGATTCAACAAATGGGCGACGACGCGTGAAGCGTTTCAACAAAGTCCCGTATCCGTTCATATACCATTCGTCCGATAGCGATGAAACTTGGGTGAGATGTTGTGTACACTCCACGGAAGGTTTCTGGCTTAATAAATGCATTTTACAATAGGCAGCGGACGGGTAGATTCAACAAAAGTGCGACGGCACGCGAATCATTTCAAAAAGTACCGTATGCGTTCATATACCATTCATCCGATTGCGATGAAACTTTGGTGAATTATCGTGCACACTCTAGGTTAGGAGTATGGCTTAGTAAATCCATTCTACAATAGGTAGCGCGCGAATAGATTCAACAAATGAAAGATGAAGCGCGAATCGTTCCAACAAAGTCCTGTATGCGTTCATATAGGATAGAATGTATCCGATTGCGAAGAAACTTTGGTGAATTGTTGTGTGCAATCCAGGAAAGGTTTCTGGCTTAGTAAATCCATTTTTAATAGGTAGCGCACGAGTAGATTCAACAAATGAGCGATGCTGCGCGAATAGTTTCATCGAAGTCCCGTATGCGTTCATATATCCTACCATTCATCAGATTGCGATGAAACTTGGGTGAATGGTTGAGTACACTCCAGGGGTTTCAGGCTTTGTAAATCAATTTTAGAATAGGTAGCGCATGAGTAGATTCAACAAATGAGTGAAGGCGCGCGAATCGTTTAAACAAAATCCCGTATGCGTTCGTTAATATGCCATTCATCCGATTGAGATGCAACATTGATGAGTTATTGTGTACACGTCAGGGAAGGTCTTCGACTTAGTAAATCCCTTTTACAATATTGGTAGCGCACGAGTAGATGTAACAAATGAGTGACGACGCGCGAAGCGTTTCAACAAAATCCCGTATGCGTTCATATACCATTCATCGATTGCGATGAAGCTTTGTTGAGTTGTTGTGTACACTTACGTGAAGGTTTCTAACTTAGTGAATCCATATCACAGTAGGTGGCGCCCGAAAAGATTCGACAAATTAGTGACAGCCCATGAATCATTTAAACAAAATCCCGTATGCATCATCTGCCATTCATCCGATTGCAATGAAACTTTGGTGAGTTATTGTGCACGCTCCCACAAATGTCTCCAAATTAGTAAATCCATTTCACGATAGTTTAGAGGCAGTTAACGGAAATTGAAAAAAAAAGTGTATCTAAAAGCACTTCAATAAACTAAATTACAACCCCAACACTTACTTTGATTGGCATTGCAACGCATGCCGGGTACAGCTTGTATATATATATATAGCTATACACACACACACACACACACGCACCCATGACTATTCATTCATTCATTTATTCATTCATTCATTATTTCATTTATTTATTAGGGGGCGTGGAGGCTCAGCGGTCTAGCTGTATGCCTCTCACCAAGGCGGTCCGGGTTCGATTCCCGGTCAATGCATGTGAGATTTTCGAAGTGAAATGCCATGTCCTGTGGTTCGGATTCCACGTAAAAAGGAGGTCCCGTGGCTCATGATCTCAAGATTAACGGTCACGTTAAACTACAAGCTTCCTTTTTTCATTTATTTATTTATTTATTTATTTATTTATTTATTTATTTATTTATTTATTTCGTGTTGTTAATCCTGTAATTAGTTTCCTGAATTTCTAGTTTTAGGTAGATTTTATTAGAAAGCTAACTATTGCAATGGGTCCCATGTTTCGACTTCCGGAAAATTTCGACATATCTTCGCGTTTCACATCCCCCAGACCCCAAAACCACCGTCAGTTCAAAAGTTTATATATAATTTATGTATATATATATACATATATATATATATATATATATACATATATATGTATATATGTATATCAGTTTCTTGTGGACACGATAACTGCCGTAATTTTGCCTCAATCACTTTGAATCTTTTACATAATAAGTATCCCATTAAATTCTCGGTCGATTTCGTTAATGGGCAAAATCGGTCAAAGGGGTTGAAAATGGGGGGCTTTTTTTCGAAAAAGTGAAATATCGCTATAACTCTCTTAATACATGAAATATCGAATACATTCAAAGTTCATAATATGTGTCGGATAAGTGCCAAAAATTTATGTCAAATAAGTTTTTTGATAACACCAACCATTGACCAAAGAGGTGGAAAAACGTGGGTTTTTCGGGAAACATTAATCATATCTCTCTTAATAGGCACAATATCAAAACCGTACGAAATGGAAAATATTCCCCTAATAATTATCTAAAACTGTTGTCTGAAAGAAATTTTGATATGACCCACCATTATGTCAAGGGATGAGAAAAACGATTTCGGAATTAAAGAAAATGCCAAGTGCCATCAGAGGTTACCAAGACAACGCTTCTAAATTGATGAGGGATGAGCTATCAGAGGTTGCCAAGACAACGCCATTGACGAAATCACTTTCATTTTTAGCCTACTTTTCACACTTTGCAAAAATGAGGAAAAAATAGACTTATGAGATCGATCCGGGAAAATGTGTCTGTCTGTCTGTCTGTCTGTCTGTCGGTCTATCCTTCTGTCTGGCTGGCTGTGTGTGTGTGTTCCCCCCCCCCTATCAACTCCTAAACGGCTGCAGCAATCGAAACCAAATTTAGTATGAGTAAAGATGTATACCGGAATATCTCAAGCCCATATTTGAAAAAGATGTCAGTGCTACCAACTGCTAAAAAACGCATTAGAAATTTGAGTTCCATGTTGGATATCATGGAAGGCATACATGGGAGCAATTCCAAAATTGGCACACATGTAGATAATACTATTTCAGTTTAAATTCCAGGAGGCCATACATGACAGTGTTGACAAAATAATTTTAAGCCTTCTGATAGGTCCAATTTTTAAATGCACATAACTTCTACACTATCAATTGGATTTCAACCAAATTATGTATGTAATATATGCACATAAGCAGGTATGACTGAGCGTATTCTTAAGAGCCACCAGGGCTGCCAACTGTTAATAATCGCTCTCTCTACTTTTTATCCAAATACCAATATATCAGAAAGTATGCAAGCCGACAGCTTTAAACTATGCACGCGTATAGTACCTGACATTTTACATTAATTTGGAGTATCTTATATACGTCAGTTCTACCAACATGATTCTAAGCCTGCTGATAGGACCAATTTTTAAATACATGTAACTTCTATACTGTCAGTTGGATTTCAACCAAATTTCGTATGTGCTATGTGTAATATAACAGATATGACTATAAGTATTCTTATGAGAAATTAGGGCTGCCAACTGTTAATAAATGGTGTCTATATTTTTTACCCTAATATCAATATATCAGAAAGTATGCAAGCCAACAAGTCTATACTTTGCATACGTATAGCACCTGACATTCTAGATTAATTTGGAGTAATTTATATAAGTCAGTGATGCCAACATGATTCTATGCCTGATGATAGCTCCAATTTTAAAATACATATAACTTTTATACTAAAAAATGGATTTCATCCAAAATTGGCACAAAAAGATATCATAATATATCCGATTATTTCTGACCAGCATACGCATGACATTGTTGCCAACGTGCTTTTACGTGTGCTGATAGATCCAATGTATAACTCCATGTAACGTCCTTTGGACTTCAACCACATTTTGTATTCTGTACCTTAAGAGCTGGAATTAAGAATATATTCAGTCACCAGGGCTGCCAACTGTATTGCTGTATTAGGCTACATTATGCCTAGTATAGAGTATTTCGAACTAATTATGACATTCCGATATTACCAACTGAATTTCGTCATTATTCTAGATAGGTTCATATACTGTAGATTAATCATTGGCTTGAATCTTAATTTTAAGAAAAGTAGGCTCTTTAGTTCGGCACGGAACTTCTTGTTCCATCTGACTATGTGGGAAGCGACTAACTGGTAGCATGCTGAACTTCTATGCCCAAGGTCGCTGGTTCAAAACCGGCCAAAGTCGTCGGATTTTCTAAGAGCGCTAAAAATCCCTCAGCATGCTTTCCTTCGGAGGGGAAGTTCCAACGTTCATTGCAAGTTGCTGGTTGTGGTGGAATCTAGCAGCCAAGTTCACACTAGGTGTCGTTGACGGTAGTATTTGGTACAAAATTAGGTACTACTACTTAAAATTGACCTTCTGCAGACCTTACCTGAATTAGAGACTAATATAGTCATCAAAATTAACACCGTTTATCAGACAGATTCTACACACACCCAATGTACACGGGGTTACATGACCACGTTGTCGCAGCCCCTAAACTGAGGAACCAACCAACATCTCTGCGGGATATAAAATTTTGCGTGAAGAAGTAACAGACTGATAGATAGTTACACGTCAGTTCCAAACCTTGCATAAGGACAATGTGATCAAAAGTATAACAAGTAGTTCCGTGAAGAACTATACAGCCTATTTTCATATATCCTACTTATGTTAATTGCCACTATCAACATACACAATTTCAGTTTGATTGCTGTAATAGATTCGTAGATATTGAGAACCGACTAAATATTTCGGATGATCGCCATGTTGGATTTTATATATGTAGGTCCTAGAGTTATGTACTGTTACATGCAGATTATTGTGAACGTGTAGTATTAAAACTTCAATCGCATAATTAGGACACAAGAAAAAACAAGGAGATTTTAAAAAAAATTCACAGCTGCCATCTTGAGGTTATGGAAACAATTGAAATAAATTAGATGCCAGTGGATTAACATTCGGATAAAGATTTACTGTACCAAGTTTCACTGCACGCGGATGGTTAAATTGCGAGAAACGTCCATGTGAATATTTATAATTCGCGTCACCGCCATGTTGGATTTGTGATCACCAGGTTATTTAAAGTCCTATAGGTGAACTCAAGTTCATGGCCCCTATGAACATTAAAAAATTTAGTTTTATTGCTAAAATAGATTCGTAGATATTCAGTATCGTCTAAATATTTCGGATGGTCGCCATGTTGGATTGTTAAATGTATAGGCCATAGAGTCATGTACCATTAAAGGAAAATTATTGCGTAGGTTCATTATTCAAACTTTCACTTCGATCGCATGACTACATCACAAGAAATAAAAACTTAATTTTAAAATTCGCACTGCCGCCATCTTGAGGTTATGTAAACAATTGAACTAAATTAGATACCAGTGGATTACAATGTGTATAAATATTTCCTGTACCAGGTTTCAGTGCGCTTGGAACATTAAATCGCGAGAAAGGTCTATTTAAAATGTTCAAATTCGCTTGGCCGCCATGTTCGTTTTGTAGTTAACCGGTTTTTGAAAATCTTATAGATGGACTTCCAGGAGTGCCCTTTATCTCTGTACAAAATTTTAGGGAGATACCGCTAATAGTTTCAGAGATATAGAATGCCGGTGAAATATTTCGCACATCCGCCATCTAGTGATTATGTAAACAATTGAACGAAGTTAGATGTCGGTGCATTACAATGTATATCAACATATACTGTACCAAGTTTCATTGCGTTTGGTTGGTCAAATCGCGAGAAACATTTATTTAAAAGTCGCAAATTCGCTTGGCCGCCATGTTGGTTTTGTAGTTACCAGGTTTTCAAAAGTCACATAAGTGAACTTATAGTAGTTCCCTCTATCACCATAGAAAATGTCAGGGTAATATCGGTAATAGTTTCGGAGATATTGAATGCTGGTGACATATTTCGCACAGCCGCCATGTTGGATTGGTGAGTCGTAACAAAATTTGAAGGACACGGTCGAGGTCGCCGGGAATAGTGCTATGAACTTTCCGAGTTTCATTGAAATCGCTCCTGCCGTTTAGATTTTATTAGGTGGGGACACACACACGAATCACACACACACACACACACACACGCACACACACACACGGACAAAATGTGATCTCATAAGCCTATTTTTTCAAAATTGAAAATAGGCTAAAAATGAACCCCAAATATGACAAGAAAGTTACCTTCCCCATAAGACAATAAAATGTTAAAAATATGCATAGAAAGACGAAAAAAAGGCTAATTAACCTCCAATTGTAAAATACATTCTCGCAATAAATGAGGTCTGATCCACCTACGAAAACCTGCATATTTCGCCTATTTTTGCCTATCCTCTAGTCTGCCCGGTGAAATCTACCTCCGCCTTCCGGCGTGCCGAGAGGATTTTTTTTTTAAATTGTCCATGTCTTGAAATGTAGAAAACCAAATAGTCAATGCCTGTCCGCCTCCACTGTGCTGAATGAATTGATATGAAATCATAATTAAGCCTAATATCCCCAAGATGTAAAGAATACTTTCACTGTGGTAATGTAGTAAAGTGAACTTATCTGAAAGTATGTTGTTTCCAAGTTGCAACTGATGGAATATAACAGATCAACAGAGTTAGATAAGAATATTCTTGATTACACTAAACAGCTGATCTACTTTTTACGACAGTAGTTATTAATCGCTGTAAGGGTGGTAACAATTCACATAACTCGATCACTGTTCACTATCCGTACACTGGAAATTCCAGAGGTATATTAACTTCTTTAAATAAATATTAAGTGATTTTATAAAATCAGGTTGTGTATTCATAATAAAATCCCAGCATATGTAAGATGAACCAATTCTGAACGCTACTCAGAGACCCGTGGTCACCACACCATGTCTCACAAATTGTATGTATCTAGGAAGGAGGATCTCCGACTCATTTATTTCTGTTCAAGAGTGTTTCATGTTTGACCCATGGCGCCATTTACCCAATTAGGCAATTACGTTCTCAAATGCACTTAAGAGGGTTTGGTACTGGTCTTCACTGAGAGAGCAATAAACTACATTACGAACGGAATGTCGTCCTGTAGGTATTCTGACAGCGTATCGAAATAAGAAGCCACCGTGATATTCGGCACATTTATCTTGTGGTAATGCCAATGAACTCTTATATACGGTCATACCGGTCTCCACTACTTCATCCTCGAACTTTTCAAATGCCAATTGGATAACGATTGTTTCGTGTCCAAGAAGTTGATTATAAACTTCATTGCTAGACTGGGTATTGAATTTCTCTTTGTCTTTTCATATTTCTTAAAAGTACGTACACATAATCGAAGTGCCTAATTTTCTTTATTCCATTTTGATGGTGACGACATAAGTACAATGTATCGGCATTGGTCATCATTCAGAAGATACCAATGATATAGACAAGTACGATTGCACCCATCAGGACTGATGACGATAGGCCTATTTGTTGTTGTTGTTGTTGTTTTAAGGGATCTAAAACCTAGATTATCGGCCCCTAATGGTTTGGGTGTCCGTGAATATGAAAATGAAATGGAAACTATAATTAAAACTAACTACACGCTTACATACTACAAACACAATGCAAAACAAAAATAAGAATTATAGAGGTTGTCAATGTAAATACGCGCCATTTCCGAGCTCCACGGTTTTTGGATCCGTTACAAGGTAAAACGATAGCAGCGCAACTTAAAAGTGAAAAAAGTACCCGAGGAAAACGTACACAAGGAAAGAAAACAAGGAATCACCCAAATTGGAGGTAAATAAGTAAATATCTGAAATTAATTACATCGCACAACAGAAGGAGATTAGTGAGGTTATATAGCACAAAGCTCTCCAAAACACTAATCGCATATAGCGTCAAAGAACCGTCTGAATGCCTTACCGCAAAAATAACATGTGACCAGAAGAAACTCTGTATGGACAATGAGACATACCGGTTACAAGACGCTGGCCTGTAAACAATGAAAGAGGACATTCGTCGCATAACGAACGTTTTACAGCACAAAGCACAGGCATAGTATCAGCTCACACAAGAAAACCAGCAGTCTGCTACTAAGGTGTGAAGACTTTTAACAATATACATAGACATATTTTAGCACTAAAATAGAAGCGAATGAGTGCGAGAGGAACTATATTGCAAAAACGAAGTGAATGAAGCAAAAGCAGATTAATACACTACACGCGCCAAAAAGAGGAGTAAAATATATCACAGTACGTAACTAGAAAATATAACAACATGCCACCTAAAACACAGCCCTCAACTAAGAACATAATGCAAAATCAGAGAAAAAACAAAATATCAACCTCAGAAAGCTCGGCAGAAAAAGAACACACAGACAATGCAAAACCATGAGAAAGGAAATTAAAAAAAGAAATGAATACTGCGAAAGAGCAAATGATTCATTAGAACAAAAAATCACTAACATAGACAACACAATACAAGAAAAGATAGAAACATTATCCAAAAGAATAAGTGACCTAGAAGAACAAAAAGAACAACAGGCGAAAAGAGAAAGGAGGAACAACATAGTGGTAAAAAGTAAAGAATTCACTAATGATGAAAGTAACAAAGACGAACTAAAGAACAAAATCAAGAAGATATTGGACACGATAGAAAAAGAAGTGACGGCAGAAAAATCAACCTACGTCGGTAAAGACAGAAACAATAGAGGTATAGTGAAAGTCAGTTTCACAAATTTTGCAGACAAACTAAAAATAGTCCGAAACAAACACAAACTGAGAGGACAAGACATATTCATAGATGATGACCTCACAATAAAAGAAAGAGCAATCCAAGCATCACTCAGACAGAAAGCCAGGGAAGAAAGGGAAAAGGGTATTAACAATGTAAGAGTTGGATACCAGAAAATCCTCTTAAATGACCAGTGGGTGCACTGGAAAGACCTGGAAAAACGGGGAAGAAGAAATCAACCAAATACAACGATGAAACAACCCTCACACAAGGAAGAAGAACTCATACTAGGTACACTAAACGTTAGAACCTTAAGAACCAAAGATAAAGAAATAGAACTCGAAAACGTAAGGTACGATATATTAGGCCTCAGTGAGGTGAGGCAATACGGCGAAGACATAATAGAGAAAACAAATGGGGATGTCTTTAGCTTCATAGGGGAAACAAAAGGAGAAAAAGGGGTACGTTTTTTGATTAAAAAAAGACATCTAAAACACAATATAAAAGAAATAAAGGGAATCTCAGAAAGAATCATAGTATTATCCCTAAAATCAAATGGCAACACATTCATAATAATTCAAGTCTATGCTCCCACAGAATCAAGTACGGAAGAAGAAATTGAAGACTTCTATATGCTCCTCGAAGACACATTAGCCGAGTACGAAGCACACACAACATTCATAATTGGAGACTTCAACAGCAAGGTAGAAGAAAGGAATACGAAGAAGAAGAACCTATGGGCCCTCACGGATACGGAACAAGGAACGAAAGAAGAGAAAGACTGATACAGTTTGCACTGGGACAAAGACTTAAAATTGTGAACACATTTTACAAGAAAAACCCAGAAAGCAAATGGACATGGAAATCTCCGAATGGGAAAATAAAAAACGAAATAGACTTCATCCTAACCAATAGTCTAACAGAGATGAAAAACATACAAGTGATAAATGGTCTGAAGTTTGACACAGACCACAGAATGGTACGATTGAAAGTGAGAATAAAGAAGAAAAGGAGACACTACTTCAACAACAAAACTACACATCCAGGATGCATAGACAGGGCGGAGTATGTAAAAGCCCTACAACAAAACCTACGAGACTTCAACCAACAAACGGAGCAAAAAGTCCAACAACACTATACAGAGCTCGTAAATTGCATATCCCGCGCAGCCAAACAATCGTCAACACCTGGAAACAGTATGAAAAATAGAATAAAACTGAAGGATAGCACCAAATGTTTGATCGAAGAAAGAGAACGTCTAAAATCACAAGCCATAGAAAACGAACACAAAAAGCTGGAATATGCGGAAGTCAATAAACAATCAAAAAGGGAAATCCGAAGAGACAACAGAGAACACATCACTAATGTGGTCAAAGAAATCATGGATACCACAAAATCAATAAAGAAGATTAGAAAAGAATTAACTCCAGGCAAATATTGGATGCTGGGAGTAAAAGACAACAACGAAAAAAGACAAGCCTCAAGAGAAGAGAAAATGACGCAAGCGACAGAGTTCTATAGGACACTATACTCAAGTAACTCTCAAAGATCCAACTTGCATCAGGACCAGAATACATCAGAAGAAAACCTAGAGGAAGAAACACCTCCAATACTACCCAGTGAAGTAAGAGCAGCCATTCGACAAACGAAAACCGAAAAATGCCCAGGTGAAGATGGAATTTACAATGAATTTCTAAAATGGGATGAAGAATACCTAATCCCAGTCATCACAACATTATTTAATACAATACTCACATCAGAAGACATACCAATGGAGTGGAAACAAAGCATTATCATACTTCTACACAAAAAGGGAGCCAAGGACGACATAAACAACTACAGACCGATCAACCTAATTGTAAACCTTTACAAGCTATTTATGAAGATCCTAACCAATGACAAAGGCACTGGACGAACAGCAACCGATAGAGCAAGCAGGATTCAGAAAGAGTTTCAGTACATCAGACCACTTGCAAACAATAAATCAACTCATGGAGAAAGTTCAGGAATTTAATCTAGAGGTGTATATAGCATTTGTGGATTACAACAAAGCATTTGACTCCGTAGAACAGGAAAGCGTCTTAGAAGCACTGGAAAAACAAGGCATCCCAAGCAAATTCGTTAGACTCCTAGGCAAACTCGATGACGGTAACCAAGCCAGAATAAAGACAGAAAGAGAAGGATGTAACATCATGATAGAAAGGGGAGTAAAACAGGGAGACCCCCTCTCACCAAAATTATTCACCTGTTTGCTGGAAAATCAGTTTAGAAAACTAGACTGGGAAGAAAAATATGGCATCAGAATCGACGGGACCAGACTAACACATTTACGGTTCGCAGACGACATTGTTTTGGTAGCTGAATCAGCGAAAGAGCTGGAACAAATGATAAAAGAATTAGACAAAACAAGTAAAGAAGTGGGCCTTACAATGAACCCGAAGAAAACGAAGCTGATGACCAATGCGTTAGAAGCCCCAATTAATGTGAACGGAGAAACACTGGAATATGTTGAAGAATATGTATATCTCGGTCAGAACATGTCATTTTCAAGTCGTTCAGAGAAAGAGATCAAACGAAGAATAGGACAAGCATGGAAGAGCTTTTGGTCCCTAAAGTTTATACTGGCGGACAAGACCCTAAAACTCACTTTAAAGGCTGAAGTTCTGGAAAAATGCGTGATACCGGTGTTACTATATGGTTGCCAAACTTGGGCATTAACATCGAAACAAAGACAAATGATCCAGAGATGTCAACGGAAAATGGAAAGGAAGATACTTCATGTCTCATTGAGAGATAGAATACGGAACGAAGATTTAAGAAGGAGAACCGGCATGAAAGACGCTATGAAATCAGCAGACCAGCTCAAATGGAGATGGGGTGGACATGTAGCGAGATTAGATCCTAACCGATGGACGTACAAAATGACGATGTGGGACCCAAGAACAGGAAGACGAAACGTTGGGAGATAAAGAATCAGATGGGCAGACTGGTTCGTAAAATGGGGAGGAAAACAATGGACAAGAACAGCGAAGATGAGGCAGGAGTGGAAAGACCTAGGGAGACTCGCATGCAGTGACCAATAAACAATGCATCAACTAGAAAGACACCTTTCAGTGGACATGCAGCAAAGCGGTACATATCTCTGGTGTGCAATAAAGGCTTCTCACAGAGCGGTGACCTCAAGAAGCACAGCGTTGTTCATACTGGAGTGAAGGAATATACTTGTAGCACATGTGAGAAATCATTTGCACGGCGGACAGAGCTAATGGAACATTTTGTGGTTCACTGAAGGAACAGACCGCATTGTCTGTTTGTTGCGCCCAAAGCGATTCAGCTCGCGCTCTTAATTTGAGGAAACATCATAGTGTTCACTAGGGAAGAAATAACGTTACTGCATCACCTGTTACAAGGAATTCAAAAGGTTCGGCTAGCTTGCGAAACACTTGTTAATTCGTTCCGGGACCACATGTGCAGAACATAGTGAATGATTTGTGGGATGTTAAAGAACGTGTATAGGTATCTGCATCCAAACTAGATGCTAAAACACCACCGGTAAGGTTTTGTATTGCATTTTAAAAACACCTTCTATTTGAAACGGTTCAATATACGCAGATTTTACTGAAGAGTGAATACTTGGCAGTTTCTGTCATTGTTCAAGTGCTTAGACAGGGTAAGCTTTGTGCTTAGTGGCAATGGGAAGCTCCCAGATATTGGTTGATGGCTATTATGATTTTCGTAATACTAATGGATACTTGAGGCATTGATATAGCCAGACTCAGAAATGAAGATTGTTGTAGCGAATGTTATACCAGCGTAATATAATTTACTTAATCTTTAATCAGCTGCACATCTATATGGAAGGCCCAATCAGAAAGAATAACCCCAAATGCTCCTCAGGACTTGCTCACCTGATGAGTTAAAACTGAGCAATTCCCTGCAAAGCAGGAGGCCATAGCCCTTATGGGATTTGTAAGGCTATTTATTATTATTATTATTATTATTATAATTAAAAAAGAGAACGAAATGAAATGCTCTCAACCCTCGAAGAATGAGAATTAAGGGACTTGGAAGACAGGAAGAGCCATGAAAGGCAGATAGAAAAGGCAAATACGAGAGGGTCCGCACCTAAGGCAATGGGAAAAGGGTAAAAAACCGGACCCAGCTCAGGAATCGCTCGGAGTCACTAACGGTAAATAAAAAGATAGGAAGAAAAAGTTCAGAAGCTGGAAAACAAATAATACAAAAGTGAAATTCGAGGATGTAGTAAACAACAAAAGATTACATTACTTCACTCGTTCGTACATCCTATCATAAAACCAAACAACATATTCAATCACTCTACTACTCTATTTAACAATCAACCAATCATGATGATGATGATGATGATAATTGTTTCTTTAAGGGGGCCTAATATCTAGGTTATCGTCCCATATTGATATGCATCATAGCAAAAAAAAATAATGAAATAAACCTACCACTGCTGCTACAACTACTTCTAACTACAAACTTATAACTAACTTACACACTAGAAGAAGAAAGGGAATATAAAAAGAGAAAAAGAGAAAAGGAGATAAAAGATAGGGAGGAAATGAAATGCCCTCAAGCCTCGAAGAAAGAAGTGGAGCCATGAAAGGCAGATAGGAAACGGAAAGAGCAGAGGTTCCGCCCCAAAGTCAGTGGAAGAAAGGAAAAACGGACCCAGGTCAGGAATCCCTCAGGATAGCCAACTCCCGAGCTCACCAGCCGTGAGCACTAGATGGTGCATTGTATGTGGTGGGGCCTTGAGCAGAAGGCAGGAGATACCATGGAAGGTCTGACCCCCTCGAAGAATGAGGGTATCAGGAAATATGACACAAGGGCCAATTAAGGCGGGAAAGTGAAAGACTCTCTAGACCTCAGATACTCTAATTCTGTCGGGGTCGTAAGAGAACAAGAGTTGACCAAGGGAGGTCGACCGAAATGGAGACAGAGAGCTCGGCACAAGTAAGTGGAAGCAATGCTGGACTCAGCTGGGGTCCAGTGGTCGCCAACCCACGTCCCACTAAGTGTGAGCCCCTGGGGGACAGGAGCTTACTTCCTTAATAGAGATGTATTTATGAGTCCTGTGAACTTGGGTGTGTGGAATATGTCTGATAACCTGTGTCACTATGATGGCTGTACCAGTGTGTGAACATGTAATTGGGGCTAGGATTTGGGTAGGAGGCGGTCATGTCCTTAATGTAAGTACCATCCCATCATTCACCTAGAATAGACCTTAGAATAGTTCGAGGAACTGTGCCCACGTTATATCTCTGCCGGAGAGCCACGTCATTACTTCCAGGAAAGGTATACCGACTCTACTAGCCTCACCAAAGACATTTCTCAATTTGGCACTCAAACAATAGTGCGGCAAACACTAATGCGTGTGCCGAGTGCATTATGCTAAGTCGGCCGTCATAACTCCCGAGCCCCACACTGTGGGGTTATGTCTTATGAATAGGAGTGGAGGAGTTGACGGCTCGAATTCTCAGAAATGCAACGTTCCTCACCGGCAGAGATATAATGCGAATAATGTATGAATCGAAGAAACCACTTCTCTGTTTTGCCTTAACGAGGCTGAGTGAACCCTGTTCCATCTCTCAGCCTACATTTAAATTCCTTACCAGAGCCGGGAATCGAACCTAATTCTCCGCGTTGACAGCCAAGAATGCTAGTTACTATGCCATGAGGTGGACGGTTGATATTTGGATGACTCTACTAATCTACTGACAAGGCTAACGTAGCATCGATAAGAAAGGAAGGAAGACCACTTCGTAGCATTCTTGGCTGTCGCCCCGGAGGCCCGTGTTCGATTCACGGCTCTGTCAAAAAATTTTAATTCTGGTGTGAGGGTTGGAACGGGGTACACTCAGCCTCATGAAGCAAAACTGAGAAGAGGAAGGTTGGATTTCAACCTCAGCTATCTTAGAGCTGGTTTTACGTGGTTTTCCACTTCTACTCCAGGCAAACACCGGGATGGTTCCTAACTTAAGGCCACAGCCACCTCCTTCCCAATCACATCGCCAATTGTCTAATACACACACTCGTACATCCCTCACAATAACACAGGTTATCACACAAATTTCACACACCCAGCATTCGATGTGGCAAATCCCCTAAAATAAGCAATAACAACAACAACAACAATGAAGGAACGAAGGAAGCTATTCATGACTCTTGATCTCGCAAACATAAGCCATGGAGCTTCTTTAATTCTTCATAGAATCCGAACCACTGGGCGTGAACATTTCCCTTGAAGATCTCACATGATGGTTGGTTGGTTCCGTAGTTTTAGGATCTGCGACAACGCGGTCATGTAGTCCCGTGTACTTTGGGTGTGTGCAGAATCTGTCTGATAACCGGTGTTAATTGTGATGACTGTATTAGTGTGTGTTATCTGTTTTTAATTCAAGTAAGGACTGCAGACGATAATTTCAAGTAGTTCCTACTATCGCTACCAAATGCTACCGTCCACGACACCTAGCTGTTAACTTGGCTACTACTAGATGCTATCGCAACCAGCGCCTGGTGACGAACGTTGGAACTTAAGAGCATTAATCAAACCTAACCTACAAATTTTGCTTCACACAAGTTTAGTTAGTGTAAGGTTATTTTATATGCCATAAATCCATGACATGGGCCCGCTGGCTTTAATTCCCCTCCGAAGTAATCCCTGAGGGATTTTAACGCTCTTAAAAAATCCGACGACTTCGGCCGGGATTGAACCCGCGACCTTGGGCATAGAAGCTCAGTATGCCACCAACTACGCCACCGAAGCCGCCGATCTCATATGTATAACTGATAATCGAAACCTTAGTGAGAGGCAAGCTGCTGGACTGCTAGGCCATCATGTCTCTATCAAAGAGAAACAACTCTGTTCAAGAGAAAGGTGGGGTGGTCAAGACACGTCCACCGGAACAGACGGGTGAAATGAACAATGATTTATCAGCGATTCAATAGTATAGCATAGGGACTAAGATCGTAACTTGTGGGATATTGCCCTGCTTCAGGCAAAACTCCTTTCCCTACCTTCCATTGTATACATCAGAAGGAGGCTAAATATGCCCTGAGGTTCAATCAAGTCACCTGCATGTATCAAAAGTGTAGACACGAAGAACTTACGTTACAGAACACTGAAATAGTATCGAAACAGAGAAATGGCTTTAGATCATACGGTAGTTCCTCTTGGAGCCCTCTTATCTGCTCAGTAATAGTTAGTTACTGTTGTTTTAAGGGGCTGAACTATAAGATCACCTGCCCCTTCTGCTCAGTAAGACTAGAAAATACTCGTATAATCGCAGTCGGGATTCGAACCGGAATCACCTGCTCTCAGGCAAGTGCGCCCACCCAGAAATTAAGTTTCCATATCTCTACTTAAAAAATGCACAGACATTAACCATTATGAAGATGGTTTATCTCTACTTAGTAGCTTATAAAACAAAGTCCCCGATTCTTGGATGTCACGGGTAATCTTGAGAACCACAGGATGGATTTTGATGCAGATTTCACCATTTTGTCAAGGATATCTCGAGGAAGATTTCTGTAGAAATTTATGGTCAAAGGAAGCCAAGCAGTAACGATTTCAGTTAAAAAGGTTGAAAAATTCCTGGCGTCCATGCACTGTTTAAGCTTACGCTGGGCAAACCGTTAAAAATATCTATATACTATGAGTGTAAGAATTGTTCATCATGAAAGATTCTACGAAAATGTCCGGGAGAGCATATCTCTATCTTCAATACATCGCTCACAATAAGTGTTCTTACGTTTTCATTTCTTCCAACAATCTCCATTCAATTACTAAGGCGACAGTTTACGAGCTAGCTAGAGGCGAGCCTATCACCCCAGTTATAGCCTAGCTAGCGGGCGAGCCTATTGCCCCAGATACAGCCAGCAGCAAACTGTCGAGTAACGTTGAGTTAAGACTTCAGAGAAGAGTGGTTGTGTTTTGAGTTTCCCTGGAAATGCAACTTGGCTTTTCTTCATTTCGCTTGTGAACTTTTCGTTCCGCAAAATACACAATCAAGTTAAGATTGGACGGAAGGGGGATTTGTGTTTCATGCACCTCGTCATTCTTAAATAACGTCTGACAAGAATTCGTTGCACATGCATCTCCATGATATTATAATTAATAGTCCAGTCAGTGATTTTAAGCCATCATGCCGAGACGTAAAACTGATATAGCTCGTAGTTCTTTGACATCGAGAAAAAAAGCGCTCATCACGTAATGCATTCATAACTGTTCCCGGGCGAAGCCGGGGCGGGTTGCTAGTTTTTAAATAAAAAGAAAATACAGTTACATGAGAAACTTTCTTGGTACCAGATACAGCAATGTTTGAGTAATTTTACGACATAATCACCACCAGATTTCAGATACCTGTCAAATCGTGGAATCAACGTTTGTATTTCTGTGTCAATGAAGTCTGCCACCTGGAAATGAAGCCAGCGTGTGCAATTCGTCTTCAGCTCTCCATCATTGTGAGAATGCTGACCGGAGGACAGATGAGCCACCCACGTCTCATCTCCCGCGAGGAACATGACGCCGTCATTATGGTACCGCTGCAGAAATGTCAGTGGTGCTCCTATAGTTAAGCGCTGCATTTTGTGTTCCGTTTTTTCGACACCAACCGGGTATACACTTTCCTGAAGAGCAGGTGCTTAGTAATAATGAAAATCCACAGCCTGCTTCTCCAGGGAATGGAATTAATGAAGCCCCTATTTAGCGGCGAGGATATTAACTGTGCCGGCTGCCGAAGCCTGTCGCACTCCCTTGGGGCAATGATTAAATGAATGACACATGAAATGAAATGACAGTGGAGAGTGTTGCTGGAATGACACTTGTGATAGGGAAAACCGGAGTACCCGGAGAAAGACCTGTCTGCCTCCGCTTTGTTCGGCACAAAAATCACATGGAGTGACCGTGATTTGAACCACGGACCCAGCGGTGAGAAGCCGGTGTGCTGCCGCCTAAGCCACGGAGGCTCAGGTGCTTAGTAATAATAATAATAATAATAATAGTATTAATATCGTACGGCTTCGGTGCCGGGTGCAAGTTTTGCTATTTGACACCAAGAGGGTAGCTTGCATGTCGAATTTCGTTGTTCCTTGAAGCACTATGAATGTCAAGGAGGTTAGATATATGAGCTCCTTGAACACTATAGCGCTTTAAAGTAGAGAAATGCGGAACTTAGGGTATTTTTATTGAACGCCCGTAGGCTCCCAGCAAGTTCAATTTCAAGTAGTTTCAACTTTGGCTACCAGATGCCACTGACACTGACACCTAGCGGCGAACTTTGAAAATTGATAGAGCATGTCAAACCTATACCCTATAACCTACAAATTTATCTACACAATACCAATTGTAGTGGTAGGTTCTTTTACATGCCATAAATAGGCCGCAAGTAATCGGAAATAAGGTGCTCCAAGACCTCTAGGCTGTCATTTCCCTCCGGTGAAGGGGACGTGGTGGCGCAGTGGTCAAGCTGTAGGCCTCTCACCAAAGTGGACCGGATTCGATTCCCGGTCAATGCATGTGAGATTGTCGAAGTGAAATGCCATGTCCTGTGGTTTGGATTCCACGTAAAAAGGAGGTCCTGTGACTCATGATCGTATGATTAACGATCACGTAAAACTAAAAGCTTCCTTCCTTTTTCCCCTCCGGCGATGTCGCGTGATAAGGACATAATTTGACATTTATCTCTCTCTTGTGGGAACATGAAATACGGCGCAAGTACAAGGAATTGCATCGTACAACACAAGTAATTGCGCCAACTGTCACGTTCGACGAGTTTCACGACCGCATCACTTAAGGTGCTTCCTACCCTGGCAGGACAACCTGTTATAATCTGGGTGTGGCTGGTTGAGACTTTCTACACGTAGAGTGGGTGCTCGACTCCCGATGCCCCCGAGTGGAATACTCCTCATAACTTGTTCCATTCCCTTCGCAAATAGACACCAATCTCGACGAAAAGTAACTTGCTTTTGAGGACAATGAAGCACAGGGCCGGCTCAAGGTTCTTTTTGGCACATGCGAGATCAGGGCTTGGCGACCCTCTCTTAACTTATTCGTCTTGTAATTAATGGAATGTCATAATTTTATTGTTTATTACAAATGAGTCGTCCAGTTGCAAAACTCGTTTAATCCACTTGTGAATAAGGATCATGTCGTAAAATTATTTATTTAATTATTTTATTTTAGTTTACTTTTTTTTATTTTGTTTTTTATTTTGTGTTATTCTATTTCGTTTTATTTTGTTTTAAATTGTTTTTGTTTTGTTTTATTTTGTTTTTGTTTTGTTTATTTTGTTTTATTTTGTTTTGTTTTAATTTGATTTTTTGTTTATTTCATTTTATTTTGATTTTCCAGAAAACAAACCCAAAACAAAAAACAAAAAACACGAAGCAAAACGCAAAATTCAAACACAAAAGCAGAAAACAAAAAAAGAAACACAAAGCAAAAAGCAAAATTCAAAAATAGCAAAAGCAGAAAACAAACACAACCCCCCCCCCCCCTCCCCCCAATAAGAAATGACGAAGCAAAAAAGCAAAATTCAAAAACAAAAGCAAAAGCAGGAAACAAAAAACAAGAAGTATAAAGCAAAAAGAAAAATTCAAAAACGCCAAAGTAGAAAACAAACACAAAACCAAGAAAGAAAAGCAAAATGTAAAATTCAAAAGCAAAACCACAAAGTAAACACAAAACCAAAAACACAAAGCAAAAAGTAGAAAACAAACACAAAAGATGCGTGAGGCAAAGTCCAGAGAAACTTTTCTCATGAAAATGATTCTTATTCACAAGTGGATTAAATGAGTTTTGTAACTTGACGACTCAAATTAAAATAAATAATTGTGTTTTGTATTTACATTAAATGAAAAATTGGCTTATTGAATAACAAATACTGTATCATAAAATACTTTTTATAAACAAACTTTTAAAAACATACTTTTCTCGCCTTAAGCTTGGCAAAATCGAACCAGTGTCAATAGTGTTTAACATTTGGTTTTCAATTGCCAATGTTGCCATTCTAATATTCCAAATGATATTGAGATTTAATATCTCAATAAAATGCAGAGATTTATTGCTTAATATTATTACATATTCAGGGGCGCAAAAGTTTATATTTCAGTTTCATAGCGTCGCAAGATCAAAATAAGATTTTTTAACGAAAAATGAAAAAAGACGCCGGCTTAACCGGCGCTACTCCCCAGCCGTGTCTTCGCCCATGTGGCCACATGTGTCGCATGGGACTCGCGCCGGCCCTGATGATGCAATTGTGATGATTGTTTCAAGATGACGATGATCATTGTTGTTTTAAGGGGCCAAACATCTAGATTATCAGCCCCTAATTGTTTGGGTGATCGTGAAAATTATGAAAAGAAACCTACAGTTAAAACTAACTACTGACGTACAACACATTTACGTACTAGAAGCAGACAAGGAGAATAAGGAAAGGAATAAAGGAAATGAAGAAAGGGGAAAGGAAATGCCCTCAACCCCGAAGAATGAGGACTGACAGACTTGGAAAAATGTAGCGTCATAAAATGCAGATATGAAAAAGAAATAGACGAGGGTCTGTCCTAAGGTCGCAGGAAGAAGGAAAACATGGATCCAGGTCTGGATCCGCTCGGGTTCGCGAGCTCGCTAGCTCACCAAACGTGAGGTCATAAGGGTTTAACGCTATCCAGTTCAGGTGTTTACTGGGAAGGACGCGGCCGTGGCCTTAAGTTAGGAACCATCCCGGCATTCGCCTGAAGTAGAAGTTAGGGAAACCACAACAAACCACTTCCAGGATAGCTGAAGTGGGAATCGAACACACGATGTTCAGCACTCAGAATTACATTTCTTTGCAGAGCCGGGATCGAACCCGGGCCTTCGGGGCACTAGTTGTAAGACCCTGTGGGTATCGATCTTGAGGCATAGATCTTAATTCTTTCAAGGCATAGTGACTAGCATTCTTGACTTTCACCGTTAAAGTTCGGGTTCAATTCCCGGCTCGGCCAGGAAATTTAATTCTGGTTTGAAGGCTGGAACAGCGTTTACTTAGTCTCGTGAGGCAGATCTGAGAATAGTATGGTTCGATTCCCACCTCAACCATCCTAGAGGCAATTTTCCGTGGTTTATCCACTCCTACTCCAGGCAAATGCCGGGATGCTACCTAAATTAAGAGATTGATACCTTTCAAAATATAACGTCTACCAATACAAAATTAAGAACATCTATTCAATATTTTAAATATCTATTCAATCGTTGGTACATGTTTTAACCTTTCATTGAGGTCTTCATCAGCCAAAACTACTTATATCTAATTCTTAAAGCTAGTGTAACAATTATTCATAAAACGAAATGGATATCCTTACGATTTTCATTTACATAAACGTTCCTTATTCATAAAATCTTCGAGAGCTGGTTTAGCGATAAAGTATTTCTGTAACAAAATATTTGGAAGTTGGTCCATCTAAAACTGTGGCATTGAAGATTGCGAGGCTTGATGGCACGACGGTCATCTCAACAACACTTCGAACGGTTTTGATTGTACATAAAAAAAAGGGGGGATTCCATGTATTAAGATCACAATGTTAAAATTCATTCTTCTTCTTTCTTCGATCTTGGCCAACTTTAGACCACGGGAAACAATTGACTTGCTTTTTTCTTTTCCCATTACTTCTTCATCTTTTCTCCGTGGTTCCTCTTCCTCTCTCCCAACCAGATGTTCTTGGCTTTTCTACTTTGTTTTCCTGGAACCCCTTGAATTTCTCAATCGTAGTTCGAAACACCTCTCCATTCCACATCTCTTTTAGACTTCCTCCATGTTCTTCCCAGTTTCACCCACCCATTTTGGAGTCGATTTATATTGGTGATGTGAGGTGTCCATAAAACGTTATTCTTCTCTTCCATATGGTATCCGTGATTTTCTCTGCCTGTCTGTATAAATCCTCGTTTCTCCTCCTCCGCCATGTACCATCGTTTCTTTTTACGGGTTCTAAGATCTTCCTCAAGATTTCCTTCCTTCTCTATCTCCTCTATTTCCCCTTTCTTGTTCAGTATCAGACATTCTGAGCTATAGAGTCCCTCTGGCTTGACAACTATGGTATAGTGTCTTATTTTTGCCCTGTAAGACGTCGCTCTCTTGTAATATCTATTCTTAAAAGTCATTAGAATTATTATTTATCCAAGCGATTGTTCCCCTTTAGGAGAGTGATTGAACTTGAATACATGATTTCCTCTTCTGGCGTTTTCCCGCTTCTCTTCCCAAAAATCTCTTCATCCTCTCAGAATGCTCCTTTTTCCGCTAAGCTGTCCATTTTCTTCCAGGCTGTCGTGATGGTATATGCTCAAACTTAACATTTCTGATTTTATTCCGGCACTTTGTGCGGTCCTCGAGATTTTCTATGTTGACTTGTTGTAGGTCCCTCTGAACCTCTGTCAGCCACTCCGTGCCACACTTACTCTGTGTTATAACTTGGAGCAATTTCTTCGCCGTTCTGAAGTTTTCCATCCTGTAAATGTGTGAATAAAACTGTGCTCGGCGTTTTCTGATTACGTCCGTTATCGTGTGGATCATTTGGTAGAGTTCGTTTTGAGGTCTCTTCATACAAATGCCGCTATAATAATAATAATAATAATTATTATTATTATTATTATTATTATCAAACATTTCCTAACATGGTAAATGACATTTCTATTTACCTAAAATAAGGCCACGGCAGCCACTTCCTACCCAAATCTTAGCCCGTGATACATATGAACACACTAGTACAGTCATCACAATGATGGCACAGGTTATTAGACAGATATTCCACTCACACTCAAGTCAACAGGCCACGGTGTCACAAAGCCCCTGATGAACCAACAAAACCATTCAAGGCCAATGTTTATAGAGAAAACACTGACCCTTCTTCGTTGTGCACAGTACTTGTCTTATTAACATTAATACATTATTTAAGAGGACACAATCGCACCCTTTTCTTCTCTACTCTTGCTAACTCACGCTTTTGAGAACGGCTCTTCTGTTGGGATATCACCAAGTAAATGATGACAGTTCAGTTTTATTTGCTACCCGGATATACTGTACTAGCTAGTGCGAGTTGCTTGCATAATTTCTGTGACCACCCACTGAAATATTTCGGCTCTAAGAGTGTTCTTCCTTGGAGGGCCGTCTCTTGCTTGGGACAGATATCTGCATAAAATGTTCTTCAGTTAGTCAATCACTAATAGCAAAGCCAAATTATATTGAGCAGTTAACATTATGTATTATTATTATTTACTATTATTATTATTATTATTATTATTATTATTATTATTATTATTATTATTATTATTATTATTATTATTATTATTATTATTATTATTATTATTTTACAAGAGTTATGCAACTTATTACCCATACTTTTCAATCTATACATTTAGCAAGCAATGAAGGAAATTGGAGAAAAATGTAAAATAGGAGTAAAAATTCAAGGAGATATAATTTCAACTCTGAGATTTTCTGATGACATCGTTATCTTAGCCGACACACCAGAGGATTTTAATGAGTTTTTAAATGGTATGGATTCTGTCTTGAAGAAAGAATTCATGATGAAAATTAATAAATATAAAACAAAAATATTGGAATGCAGTCAAAGAAATCAGAAACCACTATGGACGTCGGGTTGGCAGGCGAAAAGCTAAAAGAAGTAGGAGACTTCTGTTATTTAGAAAGCAAAATAACCAGTGATGGACGAAGCAAAGAGGATATAAAAAGTAGGTACCACAGGCAAGGAAAGTATTTCTACAGAAAAGGTTGAACAGTTTTCATGACAACCCAGTCTTGCAGCGACGTTCTTCCCTAATCCTCTTCATTCGCGCACTATGTTCTTTCTTCCGCTCGTCCATCCACTTTTTTCCTGGCATCTTTGGTAGCAGTTATTTATCAAATTTATGTTTCGTTAAGGTTTTTCTAAATTTAACCCGATCATTCATGTCGTGCATCGTGCTGTTTAGCTGCTTGATGTCTTCTTCAGTTTCCTGTATCAATTTGGACTTGTTTTTACTGTTGAGGGTGATGTTGAAAATTTGTTTTGTAATTCTCTACTGGTCCATTCTGTATATGTGACCAAAAGAATTTGCTCGTCTCTTTCTGAAAGTGTCGGTGATAGTTTCTATGGTTTTATAAAGTTCTGATCATGGTATCACTGGTCCAAAGAGTTTGGGAGGATTTTAAGTTCTTGTTTTTATATTTCTTAAATTTTTGAGTGACCATGACTGTGGCATACCAGTGCTTCAGGAAGATCTACTGTTTTGTAGTGTCTTAGATTTGCATTAACTGAGATCGATTTTTTGTTGTAATGATTCGAGGTAAGTTGGTACGCTCTCTGTAATATTCCCAAGAATAATTATTATTCAAGAGTTTAGTGCGTTTCAGTCGGTCAACACGAGTGTACCCAAAAGAGCTGGGTTATGCCCTAATCCTGAAATAAATTACATAACAAATACTTTGTATCAATGAACTGTTAATAAGTTTCTTAGTTTTGTTTTAATCGTAAGATTCCTGTACAGCTGAAGTCAAAAATATATCGCACTGTGATCAGACCTGTAGCATTGTATGGAACTGAGTGTTGACCAGTAACCAACAGATGTGTGCAAGTGCTGCACTCCATGGAGATGAGAATGCTGTGCTGGTCCATTGGACTAATAGGACTGGATCATGTCACCAATGTCCATGTAAGAGGCACCCTTGGTGTCTCACCAATCCCTGACAAGATGCTGGAAGCTCGCGTGCGTTGGTACGGACATGAACTACGGAGTTGCGAGGACACAGTGGCTAAAAGAGCACTACAACTAGATGTAGTAGGCAAGCGATCACAAGGAAGGCCCAAGAAGCGGTGGCTTGACCAAATAAAGGAGGACATGACAGCAGCCAATGTTGAGGAGAAAGACGCTGCAGACCGTGCAAGATGGAGGCAATTGTGCAGAAGAGCCGACCGTGCTCTGCGGGACAAAGGCTAGAAGAAGAAGATACGTCTAGTTATTTGTACACTCCGGCTTGTATTAACCAAAAGTAAATTCAAGTAAATTTTCTACGATTTAGGAGAGATGGCAAAGTTCTAGTTTAAAACTAAAATATATATTTCCATTTTTTTAAATAGTGGTAAAGAAAGAGTATACGCTGTCCAGTCTCCTCATAAGATTATCACATATATAAAACGCTATGTTTCACAAACTCCAAAAGGGAGTTATAAGGTGCGATTTGTACCAAAACCTTCCAAATTGTCTCAGTAGTACAGGAAAAATCTCACATTTCTTGAAAAAACAACGGAATTAAATTCATTCGTTTATAAAGTGTGTTTAAACAAATAAACAAACCGATAGCCCCTGCCAGAACTATGTCGCTTCCAGCCCGCAGAACAGTAAAGCCGGGCGGGTGGTTTAACACATGCAAGATTGCTCGCACAGGCCCTCTAGTCCGAATAAAATTTGAAAAATATTTCCGAATTCATAGGAAAGAATCTGGAATCCTTAATATAAGAGACATTGGGTTTGTAGTGATCCTCACCATGGGGCAGATGATATTGACATTCTGCCCATTAAAACAACACTAGTTAGTTATTTATTGGAGATTTTAGGGGCGGAACAGTGAGGATGATGATGATGATAATTGTTGTTTTAAGGGGTCTAACATCTAGGTTATCGGTCATTAATGGTTTGAGTGAGAGTGAAAGATGAGATGAGTATGAAAACTATAAGTAATATTAACTACAAACTTACATACTAAAAGAAGAAATAGTAAACAAACAAAGGATAAGGCAAATAAAGGACAGGAAGAAAAGAAAGGAAGGAGAGCCATGAAAGGCAGATAGGAAAGGGAAAGAGGAGAGGGCCCGCCCCAAAGTCAGAGGAGAAAGGAAAAAAAAACGGACCCAGCTCAGGAATCCCTCGGGATCGCCAACTCCCAAACTCACCAGCCGTGAGCCTCTGAGGTTGTAGGAATATCCAGGATGCATCAGAAGTGGTGGGGAAACATACACCCTGCCTCCTTGAGGGCCTTGAGCAGAAGGCAGGAGACAATATGAAAAGAAAAAGAAGGCTGACCCCTCGAAGAATGAGGGTATCAGAAAAGATGAGACAAGGGCCAATTAAGGTGGGAAAGTGAAAGACTCCCTAGGCCTCGGATACCCTAATACCATCGGGGTCGGAAGAGAACAAGAGTTGACCAAGAGAGGTCGACAGGAAAGAAGACGGAGAGTAGCCTGGCACAAGTAAGTGGAAGCAATGCCGGTCTCAGCTGGGGTTCCGTGGTCGCCAACCCCCGTGCCACTAGATGTGAGTCCCTGGGAGGGGGGGGGGGACAGTGAGGCCATATGTCCCAAAAAAAACACTCACCACCACCAATCTTCACCCACTGACCTGTGTCCATCCTACTGTGTGCATACCAGTGAGGAGCTCTGGAAGATGTCTTTATTGTATCTCTGATCAGTATAGGCAGGTTGCTATTTCCTAGAAGTAAGTGAAACTTATAACATTTAGAGCAATTAGTGGAGCGTTAAACCGACTGAGAGTTTCAGAATGTCGTAAATGAGCACACGGTGTTATTGGCTTCTGGCTGGTACGTTCAAGTCAGCCATACCTAGCTTTCATAGGTCTTCAGTATATAGGGTGTTTCTAAAGTGCTGTATCTCCTTTTCAAGTCGTGTTTTGTGAATCTCGACTCCAAATTGTTATTTGTTTTTCTTCTTTTTTATGTTAATGTATGCTGAGTACATTTATGTATTAATTTTGTGGGCTGATTATATTTAATGTAAATTCAGAATGGTTAAATGCAGTACAAAATCAAGATGTATTTGTAGAGTGCTACTACGAGGGATCTTTTGACCTCTAATTAAATAATTAATTAAATAAATAGATCATTTAAATCTGAAATCGCGGGGTTCAACGCTGCTTCATTGCTTCATTTTGAAACACCCAATTTTTAGAAGTCTGATGACCACGATTTCAAAGCTCCTAAATGAAACAGTAGTAATATTCAGTATCAGGAGTCTCATAGTGTACCCATGTGAGTAATCTCGATGGAAAATATGCTTCTGCCTCCAGCTAGCTTCAGGACTCGAGGGTGTACCGTCCTCCCACAGAGCAGTTGCATACTTTGGATTTGAGGCTAAAAGGTATCAACTCTACAATGATAAGGCACAACTCTATTCTAAAACTTTAATTCAGTAAATAAAATCATGGCTTTAAACAAATAAAACAGTCCCTATAACCATAAAACAAAAGCAAACAAAAATTACTTTCCACAATCTACCAATATAAACAAATATATAATCATAATAAAATCATATCATACCACAAACCTTTACCCTTATGTGAACTTCACAAAGATCTTCTAGTGCGCTGATGCACGTACAACTTCAGAAACAAACTGTACATTGACACTACTGTCATACAATGTGACTTCTTTAATATCACACCATTACTGATTCATTAAACCTTCTTAATTTGACAATTATGTGTACCGTGTGTGTTTTGGTCTTTCTTTTCCCACCAAATGCTTCACATGCATTAGCCTATTCTGGTGTTGCACAGCAAACTACGTGCAACTCCATAATTATGTAAGCTACCCCTACTCCACTATTTATATAGTTCCACTGCATGCCGTTTGTGATTTCAATTTAAAACCGTTATGTTATTGCTGTGTCGGATGGTACAATCAAACTACCTTGCGCGCGTAGCCTGTGGAATCTGGTAACCAACTTCTGAAAAAGTTGTCAGTGACACTACAAATGCACCGTCTAACCATTCGTTAGATAGCAAAAATCATGAACCATCAGGATAATATATAATTATCAATGTGTTCTTAAACCACATGGCTTCATTACTCAACATAACAATATTTCACTTCAAGTCATTAACAGGGTCTAAAATCTGTTCCTTTCAAACTTGCTTCTACGGTCCGCCTTGACCGTCCAGACCCTCTACCCGAGCGGTCGGCATACAATAGGAGTGTGGAAGGGTGTTCCAACATTAACTCGACCCTCCCTTTATGTCTGAAGGCTTATTTCCAAAGCAGTATAAGATTTTACAAGACAGTACTGTGCTCCCAATGACACACATATCTCAATGGATTTTAACTGAATATTATGCACACAGGTAGTGAATGAGCTTTATATTTATTCCTACCCCGAGGATACTAATAACTGGCACCAAACTAGGCCCATTTCAACATGAAGGTACGAGGTTCGTAAAACATTGGTCTAGTAGGCAGCCGGTGTCTTAAATAAATTATGCGGTCAGTCCAAGCTGCCGACATTTGAGGTTCGCTTCAACAAGCCGAATCACTCAACAATAAGTTCTCGGGAAATCATAGTGTCGAGGTGTCCATCGTTTGCCTCGCACCTACATGGGATTTCAATCCGGAACATTTCATCCATCATCAGAGTTAGGGTCCAACACTAAACACTCTGGCACAAAGTATATCTCCGCTATGCCCCCGGCATAGGAGATTTCATACGTAGAATAGACCACCTGGCTCCTTCACCTAATGTTACGACTTCGTCCTATAATATTAAGAGAAATCTATCAATTACTCTATAAGCTTCTCACATCAGCTGCAAATTCAATTCACTAAAAGCTCTTCCATTCCTGGCATAATTATATTCCCATTAATACAATATATTCTGATATCAAACTCTTTCTTTAATCCCGTAATGTAATCTTACTGTATAATCTTACTGCTTGGATCGATAAGTCTTGCAATTAGCGTAACTATTTCCTGTTTACAACAATTTCCTGATGCGTTCATTAATACCTTTGATATTCATAATTGTTATTATATTATTCTCACTGACATAATTTACCAAAATCATTCCTTATTATTATTATTCTCACTGAAATAAATTACCAAATCCTTCCTTAGTATTATTATTATATTTCTGACATAATTTACCAAAATCCGACACAACCAATCATCTCAAAACTCGAACAACTGTGCTCGTAACATTTACATAACTGATTGCCATCTTAATTAATAGTGGTAATGATTAATCCACTTATTGATGCACATTAACATCTCAACTCTATAAAAATCAATACAATAATGATTATACTTGGAGGGTCTACCTCCTAATCTGATTCTTACTGGCATCTTTACTGAAATCACATAACATGCAGTGGCCCATATTCTCTAATTAACCATAATTTGTGGGGTACTCACATATCTCAAGGCTCATCATGGTGGCTTCACCCAATCATATCCTTCCAAGTCGCCTGCCATATGCAGGTTTAACGCGACATTTTTATCTTGAATACACACATTTTATGACACATATTTTTCGTTAACCATACGGCACTTTGCATTTCTATAATGAAGCTATTGCTTCCAAACATGTGACACTTTATAACACTTATTAAACCACTACTTCAAAAGATATTTTACATATGCTTTATACATAACACACGTCACTTTGTACACTTTTCATTGCTTGGAATTCCCTAGCAAAGATATCAAAATTGCAGGTGTCGACGGCGTCTCCCGTGCTCCTACCAACTCCTGATTGAAAGTCTGGTTTACCTGCCCTCGGAATTCACCAACAGTTTTTATCCATACTCCTACGGTAAGCTTCCTGCGTTGCATAAATATGCTAACTTCCGTCCTGAGCGTTATTATTTGGTATCCTTGAAACATTACCAAATGCTTCGTAAAGTTTCTCCCAGCGCATTCCAGCGTAATTAGACATGAATGATCAGTCGATGTTTGATACATTGCGCTTAACACTGTCCATAACTTTACACAAATTTATTATTATTTACAATAGTTCTGCCACTCATCTTACACGGTGCTTCCTAAGTGAACACGCCATTGCTCGTACTGCTGAGTATACCTGCAGCGCGATTATTATTAATAAAAGCCTATTAAATGCTTCACTCAAATGTAGAACTCTTTGTGCGGGCGTCCTTTCATGCACCGGACCAACATATGTTCCGCCATGACGACTGTCTGCGACTCTCTTGAAAAACTGTGACAAACTGGTGTGAGACTGGCTCCAACTAGGGTAAGACTGGCTTAAGACTGACTGCTCTGCTAAGGGTCGACCTCCTTATATGAGTTTCACACAAAAATTAGAGCGCAATCTTCCCGCGTGATCTCGGCTCCTCTCCCAGCATGATTCTGGTCTCGAAACCATGTTCATCGGGTTCCTTTTCTTTCACTGATCCCAGAACTATCTGCGTGCTAAAGAATCGCTCGGCCAATTAATTAATATTAATTCCTTTCTCCATAGCGTGGGCACGCTATCTCCCGGGGATTCCCTGGCAACCTCCTCAAATCCCGCCGCGAACAATGATAGTCCTACGGTCCTTCCGCACTTCCTTAAATATGCGTCAATTTCGCAGATTAAAGGCTCTAAAATTAGCCTCCAGTCTAAAGATTCACCTGTGGGCAAGTCTCATGTCATTTCGTTACTCCAATCACGAGTAATCAATGATTTTTCTTGTGATCTCTCCCCACCATTCTCAAATCCATTCTCCGTCGGGGAAGAACTGGGTCATTATTCAGGCCCTCACCCTCTTCCAGACGACAGAATGAGGTCAGAAAGATCGACTTGGCTCCACTAAACACCTCCCACAATTCTGGGCCTATTTGTAAAATGTCAAACTCTGCATTTGCAGTGCTCCAAGCCCCATATAGCCTACACCAAGTAGTCTAATAATGCTGTATTCTGCTCAATTTCCCTGCATTATTTTAATAAATAATGTCACTGCAGCTGAAATCACACCAGTGATTTAATATACACTTCTCTCTAGGGGTTTTTACAATGAAACTCCCTCCACAGACTTCGGGTTCGTTCCCTGGTGGAACCTTTATTACTGAGATCACAGTCTCTGAGAACCACGTTCGATTCCAGTCAGCATAATCTCCTCGGGTTCAATAGCTACACCGATCTTATTAAATTATCTGTAAAATAACGAAAAGTATTCTCATTTCGAATAACTTAGTCGTTGGTTGGTTGGTTCCTTTGTTTAGGGGCTACAACGCGGTAGCCCGTGTACTTTGGGCATGTGTAGAATTTGTCTTATAACCGGTGTTAATATTGTGATGGCTGTATTGGTGTGTGTTATCTGTGATTCAGGTAGAAGGACTGCAGACGATTAATTTTTTCAAGTAGTTCCTACTTTTGCTACCAAATGCTATCGTCCACGACACCTAGTTGCGGACGTGGCAACTAAATGCCATCGCAGTCAGCTCCTGGCGGCGAACCGTGGAATTAATATAGCGTTATCAGCATGCTACCAACTACGCCACCGAAACCGCTATGTTAGGGATAAATACTTCATACTGTTTTGCTTTCTTAAAAATTGATCGTTGTCAGAACTGATTTTCAAATATTATTGTATACCGGAGAGTGCATGACTATCGGCCTAATGTGGTGTAATGTTGTTTATTATTGACGCCACCTCACCACTTTTTGTTGTTGGCTATTTAATGTATAACTGAAGAAAGCTGTTTGGGAAGTTGAGAAGGCGACAAGAAAGAGGCTGCTGTAATTATCTGATGATCTACTCTCACACCCATATGTGTCGAGTTGGGACGTTGAAACGTGAGTAATGCACAAGAAATAGAATACCTTCGCGGTTGACCACTACCACAGCTGAAAGTTTTTAACAACATTGTTGTCCTACTTACTGTGCGTAATCGTTAAGGAAGATTGGCACGTCCGGAGCACGTAAGTCTTACGGGTTGTGCAAATATGCCACGGCAAATACCGTGTAAAATGAATGCTTGTTGCTTACTTGGCAAATATTATATTAAATGATGATGATGTATTGTTGTCCTAATGGGCCTAACATCCAACTTATCGGCCCCTAATGGTTTGAGTGATAGTAAATATGAAAGAAAATGTAATGGACACGATAACTACAAACTTACAAACAAGAAGAACAAATGGGAAAAAAGGAAGAGGGTAAATAAAAGACAGGACGAAAAGAAATGCCCTCAGCCCTCAAAGAATGAGAATTGATGGACTTGGAAGGAACGTGAGCCATGAAAGGCAGATAGGAAAGATAAAGAGCAGAGGAACTTTCATGCCTTTCATGGCTTTCCTTGCGTCAAAGTCCCCCTATTCTCGTTCTTCGAGGGTTGAGGGCATTGCTTTTCCTTCTGTCTTTTATTTACTTTTTACTTTTGTTATTATTATTTGTCTTTTCTAGTCTGTAAGTCTGTAGTTAGTTTTAGTTATCGTATCCATTACATTTTGTTTTCATCTTCACTATCACCCAGACCATTAGGGGCCGATAAACTAGATGTTAGGCCCCTTTAAACAACAAGGCTGTGGTGATAGGCTCATTCGCTAGCTCGTAAACTCGTTCTGAAACTAGTAATTTAAATTTCCACTGAATGGAATTGTTGGAAGAAATGAAAACGCAAAAACACTTACAGTGGGCGATGTATTAAAGATAGAGATATGCTGTCGAGGACTTTTTGTAGAACTTTTCATGCTGGACAATTCTTACACTGGCGGCTTCGGTGGCGTAGTCGGTAGCATGCTGAGCTTCTATGCCCAAGATCGCGGGTTCAAATCCGGCCGAAGTCGTCGGATTTTTTAAGAGCGTTAAAAATCCCTCAGTATGCCTTCCTTCGGAGGGGAAGTAAAGCCGACGGTCCCATGTCATAGATTTATGGCATGTTAAAGAACCTTCCACTAATTACACCTGTGTGAAGCTAAATTGTATAGGTTAAGAATGTAAACAACACTCTTAGGTTGCAACGTTCGTTGCCAAGAGCCGACTGTGGTGGCGTCTGGTAGCTAAGTTCTGAACTAGTAGTTGTTGACGGTGGCGTTTTGCGGCAAAAGTAGGAACAATTTGAAAAATGCAAAAGTCTGCAGTCCTTACTTGAGTTCAAAAGCAGATAACACACACTAATACAGTCACCACAATTAACACCGGTTATCAGACAGATTCTACACACACCCAAAGTACACGGGGCTACATGGCCGCGTTGTCGCAGCCCCTAAACTTAAGAACCATCCAACCATTCTTACACTCATATTATATACAGGAGATATGTTTAACGGTTTACCCAGCGTGAGCTTAAAAGGTGATTGACGGTAGGTTTCAACAGAAAGCTTCCTCGTGAAATCCTTTACAGAATGGTGAAAACCGCATCAAAATCTATCCAGTGGTTCTCGAGATTACCCGTTACACCCAAGAATCGTGGACTTCGTTTTATACTATGTAGAGATAGTTCTGTAATGTATCAGATCTCAGCCCTCAGACCAGAATATAAATCATTGGCAGAGTCGGGAATTGAACCCGGGCATCTTGAATGGTGCCAATTACAGCTTGAGGTGGACATTTTCAAGGTTTACTGAACATAATTGTTGTTTATTTCTGTATTAACACGTTCTAATGATTATAACTATAACTCTGTTTGACATGGGTCATAGTTTTCATAATGCAGATATAAAGTAAAAACATGGTCTATATAAACATGACCGTACTCACGTTTAAGTGACTATTTATAAGCGGTTCATGGTCCTTGCTTGGATATAATACAAGCTTGAGTAAACAACGTAAAAAGTTTGATATATTTTATAGCTTCTAAGTAGCTAGGCGACAGAAGAAGACATATCTATATCATGTCTGGTAGTTCCAACGCAAGCAATCTTCTTCGTAATTGGCCGGGAGCCAGTATTTTGATCGATGAGAAGAAGGGGATAAAAGAAACCTCACACAATTAACTGATGCATTAACGGTGCACTGAAAACTGCAACAAATCTTACAAGCTAATTACTTAGTTGTTAGTTAGATAGAAATTGGAGTTTTAAGGTACAGAACAGCGAGGTCATCTGCCCCTCTTAATGCAGATTAGAGTATACAAAGTTACAATTAACTTTAAATTCAAAGTAACGCCTAAATATGAAAAATAGCCTAAAAATAATATATATATAAATAAATAAATAAAACTAATAATTATAATAATAAACAAAAAATTACGGACAAAACAAATTCAAATTGAGTCAATAATCACTTGAAAAATTAGATAGCTGGCCCTAACCCACTCTCACTTAGAAAGTGTTATTCATTTATTTATTTATTTATTTATTTATTTATTTATCGTATGGCTTTTAGTTCCGGGAGAGTCCGAGGACATGTTCGGCTTGCCAGAGTCTGTAGCTGCTTCCAGCGGACACCCAGAGGGTGAGCTACACGTTCCGCTAAATGTCAAGTAGTTCCAACTTCCGCTACCAGATGTCAATGATACCTAGTGGTGAACGTTGGAACTTTGATAGAGCGTTCCAACGAAATCTAACCTAGAAATTTAGCTTCACACAAGTTTAGTATGTGGAAGGATCTTTTACATGCCATAAATCTATGACATGGGACCGCCAGCTTTACTTCCCCTCCGAAGGGAGGTACACTGAAGCATTTTTAACGCTCTTAAAAAATCCGACGACTTCGGCTGGGTTTGAACCCGCTATCTTGGGCACAGCAGTTCAGCATGCTACCAACTACGCCACCGAAGCCGCTTGTTAGTTAGTTATTGTTGTTTTAAGGGTCGGAACTACGAGGTCATCCGCCCCTACCTATAAATTGGATGACGAGAAATTTAAAGACTCACGATCTCAAAAGAATTGCTGCAGTTTTATTTGAGGGGTTTGGACATCGTGGTCATTTAGCCCCCGTGTACTTGTGTATGTGTAGAATTTGTCTGTTGTAGTATGTGTATTTTTAATTCAGGTGAGGATTGGAAAGGAGGCAGCCGTGGCCTTAAGTTAGGAACCATCCCGGCAGTTGCCTGGAGTAAAAGTGGGAAACCACGGGAAAAAACTTCGAGGACAGCTGAGGTGGGAATCGAACTCACATCTTCTCAGTTTTGCCTCACTAGCCTGAGTGTATCCTATTCCAGCCCTCAGACCATAATTTAAGTTCTTGGCAGAGCTGGGGATTGATCCCGCCATCTGGGACGACAGACGCTACACAAAGATGTGGACTCAAAAGAATTGCTATCATTGCAATGAAACTGCAGGATCTAAAAAAAAGAATGGCATTCCATAAAAATGGCCACTTGCTGTGTCAGACAAAATCCACACCAGCCTCACGATCAGAGATGTCTCCATCCCCAAAATGAGGCACAAGCAACAAACAAAGTTGACGGCGCCGACCGTTAAACCAGCCCCTGGCTGTAATTGGATTGCTCGTTTGAATAATATTTTATCATCTCATCAACGTGGCTGTCTCGTTCAGTAATTACTCTATAGATACACTTGTAGTGGAGGTAGCTGAAATTAAGACATTATCGGTCATCACTGTATAAATGGAGACGCCATCCTCCCCGCGGCCTGATCAAACACGTCGCTAACGAATACATCAAGATGGTATCGCGCCCACCCTTTGAGCCTCCATGGGAGGGGTTCAAAATTATTGTTTGGTTACTCGTACTTAACACCAGGTGCTCCTTATCAATAGATTGAAACGTTGGAAAATAATTTACTACATGATAATTAAAAGATAACATATAATTTATATTTTTCTTTCTTCCTTCACCTCATCATTACAAACGTGGAACCCTTAATCAATTAGATCTTGCTTCAGACAAGAGATCATCATTCCTCAATCGTAATGAATCACATCTGTACCAACCATGCATACAAGGAAACTTTGGTAGCGTCTACCCCCACCCCTATCGCATTGTAATTGGCAGAGGATACTCTTGGAACATCACTCTATACTAGGCGTTCTCAACCTAGTGCACGCGAACACCATGGTGCTCTTCAAATGAAATTTGGTGCCCTCGTCACACGAGCCAAAAATTAATCATGAGCACCAGCTCCTCTGAGATCCATTCTCAAATTCAAATTCTGTTGCACGAAACAGAATAACAGTGTTTTAATTACAAGTTATAACAGTCAGAAATTGTATCTTCCAGTCAAATAGTATTTTTAGCCTAATTTTCCGTTTTTGTAAAAATGAGGAAAAAGTAGACTTATGAGATCGATCCGGGCAAATGTGTGTCTGTCTGTCTTTCTATCTGACTGTGTGTGTGTGTGTGTGTGTGTGTGTCCCTATCAACTCCTAAACAGTTGCAGCCATCGAAACGAAATTTGGTATGAGTAAAGATCTATTACCTGAATATCTCACAGCCATAATTGAAAATGGCGTCAGTGCTACCACCTGCTGAATAATCGCAATTGAAATTTGAGCTCCATCTTGGATATCTCGGAAGGTATGAATGGGATCTATTCCAAAATTGGCACACATGTAGATAATATTCAGTTCAATTTCCATGAGGCCATAGATAACAGTGTTGCCAACATGATTCTACGCCTGCTAATAGGTCATATGCCTATGTGCATGTAACGTCCATACTATCAATTCTATTTCAACCAAATTTCGTGTGTACTATGTGTACTATGACATATATGCCTGTGCCTATTTTTAAGAACAACCACAGTAAATAAATGCAAACTCTATTTTTTAAAATCCTGATATCAATATATCAGAAAGTCTGCAAGATAACCGCTCGAAACGTTGCACACGCATAATACATAACCTTCTACATTAATTTGGAGTAACTAATATACCTCAGTGCTGCCAACATGATTCTAAGCCTGCTGATAGGTCCAATTTTTAAATACATGTAACTTCTAACAAACAGATTTCATCGAAAATTGGCACAATAATAAATCATATTATTTCACATTAACTCTGAGCAACACATACATGACATTGTTGCCAACATGATTTACGAGTGCTGATAGTTCCAATGTCTAACTGCATGTAACGTCCATGCTATCCGTTGGATTTCAACCAAATTTTGTAAGTAGGCTACATCCTATACCTTTAGAAATGGAACTAAGAGTATATTCAGTTACCAGCGCTGCCGACTCTAGTGCTCTATTAGGCTACACTATTTCAGGTATATTTCGAATTAATTAAAAATTTCAGTATTACCAATTTAATTTCGTCATTATCTAGATAGGTGTATATAGATTAATCATTGGTACAAATCTTAAATTGAAGAAAATTGGGCTCTTTAGTTCGTCATGGAACTACTTGTTAATCTACAGTAAAAATAATTATGAGGATTGAGGGACTTGGAAGGAAGGAGAGCCACGAAAGGCAGAAAGGAAAGGAAAAGAGGAGAGGGCCCGCCCCAAAGTCAGTAGAAAAAGGGGAAGAAAAGGACCTAGCTCAGGAATCCCTTGAGATAGCCAACTCCCAAACTCACCAGCCCGTGTGCTCTTGAGGGTGTAGCACTATCCAAGGTGCACCAGAAGTGGTGGGGTTGCACACACCCTGCCTCCTTGGGGGCCTTGAGCAGAAGGCAGGTGATATCATGAAAAGAAAAAGAAGGCTGACCCCTCAAAGAATGAGGGATCAGGAAAGATGAGACAAGGACCAATTAAGGCGGGAAAGTGTAAGACACCCTAGGCCTGGGATACCCTAATACCGTCGGAGTCGGAAGAAAACAAGTGTCCACAAGGCCAACAGGAAATATAACTGAAAGGAACCCGGCACAAGTGGAAGCAATGCCAGACTCAGCTGGGATTCCGTGGTCGCCAATCCACGTCCCACGGCTTGTGAGCCCCTGGGGGGGAGACACAAAAGAGTACTGAAGGTTCTTATTCCCCAACACACACACACACTTGATCCTGGATCTCTATTGTCTGCTCAAACAGCGTGCTAACAAACACATCAAGATGTAATCAGCCTGCCTCCTGAAACTCCTGGGCTGGTGGTCAGGACCGTTGATTTAACACTATCATTAGACTGAGATGTTGGGAAAGAAATTACTCAATTTTAATTAAAAAGATAACACTTTCTATCTTCAATAACAACCAGCTGTAGGCTTGCTCTTCCTGAGAAGAGGTCATGTCATATCTATGCTTGCCTCATCCTTAATTGAATCCATAACTCACGTTTATGTGTGTTTTATATCCCTTGCAGAAGCCATTCCCATCTAATTACAAACCTTTTTAATCACTTATCAGAGTCGGCTCTTGAGTAAATCACTTTTCTTCTTGGCGGAATAAAACTTCCTTGTCTCCTTTTAACGATTATTATGCTGTAAGAAAGCTAATGATGATGATAATTGTTGTTTTAAAGGGGCCTAACATCTAGGTTATCGGTCCCTAATGGTTTGGATGTTAGGCCTAGTGAAAATGAAAGATTATCAAATAAAGCCTTTCTCAAAACAAATCAAAAAGTGGTTTACAGGTCGTGAAAAGTGAAAATACAAGAGTAGAAACCTTTTAGAGCATTTCACGCTTTATCCCAACACCCCTAATTATCATATATTTTCGCGGCTTTGGTGGCGTAGTTGGTAGCATGCTGAGCTTCTATGCCCAAGATCGCGGGTTTAAACCCGGCCGAAGTCGTCAGATTTTTTAAGGGCATTAAAAATCCCACAGTATGCCTTCCTTCGGAGGGGAAGTAAAGCCGGCGGGCCCATGTCATAGATTTATGGAAAGTAAAAGAACCTTCCACCAACTAAAATTATTGTGTGAAGCTAAATTTGTAGGTTAGATTTGATTAGCTATATTAAGTTACAACGTTCAGCGCCAGGAGCCAGTTGTGGTGGCATCTAGTAGCCAAGTTCACAGTTAGGTGTCGTTGACTGTAGCATTTGGTAGGAAAAGTAGGGACTACTTGAAATTGATCGTCTGGAGTCCTTACCTGAATTACAGATAACACATTAATACTGCCATCACAATTAACACTGGTTATCAGACAGATTCTGCACACACCCAAAGTACATGGGGCTAGATGGCCGCGTTGTCGCAGACCCTAAACTGAGGAACCAACCAACCAAATTATCACAGATTATCCAAGTGGACGTGTGAAAGCTAAACTCTGCTCTCCTCTAGAATTACTGTAGTTTAAGTCCCTGGGCTCCTTCCCCAACCCCCTTTCTAATAGTTACAGTTTCACACACAACTACAGTCACTAGACAAATTGAACACACTCCCGATTACTGCCAATGAGTTTTCGATTTATGTTATTTCGTGTTGACATTTTTCAATTATTTGTATTCCCACCTCGGCATTCAGACTGTAAAATTGAAACATACAAAAAATACCGCTGTCTTCCCAGAAGCTCTATAGACTACTCACCAGAAACCATTACTTAAGGAGGCCATTCAAAAATTGCAGCAATTGATATGCAAGAACGCATAAATCTTAGAAAAACAGTTGACCCCACACAAGATAAAATTTGGATTAGAGACGAACTGCAGACCTCTATAGTCTCACATAGAGTTTCACTATCACTGGACACATAATACGTTTGAAGTTTTCGGGCACATATTTAGGATGAACAACAATAGTCAAACAAAAATAATTATGTTGATGATGATAATTGCTGTTTTTAGGGTCCTAACATCTAGGTTATTGGCCCCTAATGGTTTGGGTGATAGTGAAAGATGAGATGAGAATGAAAACTATAACTAAAACCACACTTACAGCTAAAACTTACACACTAGAAGAAGAAATGGAAAACAAAAGGAGAATAAAGCAAATAAAGGACAGGAAAAAAATAAATGCCCTCAACCCTCGATGAATGAGGATTGAGGGACTTGGAAAGAAGGAGAGCCATGAAAGGCAGATAGGAACAGGATAGAGGAGGGGGTCCTCCCCACAGGTAATGGATAAAAGGGGGAATACCAGACCCAGCTCAGGAATCCCCCGGGGTCGCCAACTCCCGAACCCACCAGCCGTGAACCCGTGAGGGTGTAGCAATATCCAGGGTGCACCAGAATTGGTGGGGCTACATACACCCTGCCTCCTTGAGGGCCTTTTGCAGAAGGCAGGAGATAACATGAAAATAAAAAGAAGGCTGACCCCTCGCAGAAGGAGGGTGTCAGGAAAGATGAGACAAGGGCCAATTAAGGCGTGAAAGTGAAAGACTCCCTAGGCCTCGGATAACCTAATACCATCGGGGTCGGAAGAGAACAAGAGTTGACCAAGGGAGATCGACAGGAAAGAAGACAGAGAGGAGCCCGGCACAAGTAAGTGGAAGCAATGCCGGACTCAGCTGGGGCCCCGTGGTCGCCAACCCACGTCCCTCTAGATGTGAGCCCGTGGGGGAGACATGATTCGGCGGACCAGGACGGAGGTGGACTATCGCTTGGATGTGCGCCGTGCCACAGGTGGAGCTCACATCGAAACCTACTGAATAGGTAAACAAAACTTAATGAGTTTCTCTATCTTTTGGTGTAATAATAATTAAATTGCCTTTATTACAGCCTGAGCTATTACAAATCAAAATTAAGGCCACCTTTTCGATGACCCTGTATTTAAAGCCGTCACTCCTTACCACACTGTGCTGCTTTAAGAAAACGTGGGACTTGATAAATTTGCTTGACCTCTGACTTGGTCCGTTGCAGAAGCGGACTGCTGTTATCAGATAGCAGGTCATGAGTAACATATAACCTGTTGACTCGTGTCAGACCGGACTCACAATAGGTAGGCCTACTGGCTGTAGGCACCTCTGTTCCACTTGCTGAGCGAGTCCTAGAAGACTACTATGATTTCTCTTCACCTTCCCTGGCCTTGGAATATGTTACGTAATATATAGGGAAATGGAAGGTATGATAGATAATAAGTGGGTGAACACTTGACAGAAGATGGAATAAAGAACTAAACACAGGAAAGTACATGCAAGTACTATAATATTTTTATGTTCGGTAATGTCGAAATGTAAATATTATATGTCAGAAAACTGTACTTTAATGGGGGTCATTAATGTACTAGTTTTCATTATGATACAGTTTCTAGAACCTATCAGAGCTCAAGATTTTCATTATGAAACAGTTGTGTGACCTCCTGCGCTCAACGCACTCAAAATCCAACATGTCGGACATGAATTGAAAGTTGCCAATGTAAAGGATATCGGATCAACCATTGTGTTTGGCGTGGTAACTACGAAGACAAAATCAGCACGAACCTTTGCGGTAACAGGAAAATACTATGAAATATGCAAGAAATTTAGGAATCTACGTCCAGAAGTTTGCAACACCATCCTCCTAGCCTATATAAATTACCGGCATGGAAAGTGTGAACTGTCTCTAATGTTTGCATAAACAAACTGGGCAATATGGCAAAAGAAATAGCACTGTACCTTAATGTCAGCAACTCTAATTTCTACATGAGGCCATTGCATTTGTATGATTTCGACGACAATTTTTGTTGTTGGCATAACACACCAGAACGTCATTTAGGAAGCAGGTGATTGACATTAGATCCACGAAAGTAAATAACCCAGCTCTATTCTGAAAGAAGATTTCTTGTGCGAAACTTTGCCGTCAGATGTCATGACTGTTCTATTAGGGTCTCAATTGATTTACCTTCCGTTGATATTATATACGCATCGAATTTGAAGAATAACTAGTTGATAATACAATACATTTAAATTTTAAAGCGTTTGTAACAGCTTATCGTGTATTTGACCAAAATAACAAAATGATCCCACATGGTAATACCCGAGCGCTATCTGTTGGTGCTAGTTCAGTATAAACAATGTGTCAAAGCTTTCGAGAGCAAATGCTGAGCCCATACAATTCCCAAGAAAAGAAAAACACAGCTTAGGAAGGACTTTGATCCTTAATGGGAATCCAGCGCATGCGCTCTTCACTTAAGTCAAGTGACATCTCGATAGATACTGTATTTATGAATATTTATGTTAGAACATATAATAAAATTATAATTATCGTCGAACATAAACAGTCGTATCCGCGAGTTTTATAAGCATACTCGTGTCTTAATTATTGCCATAATAGGCTCGTTGCATAATGTACTATTATAACTTATACTGTATATTTAAGAAGATGCTGCTGGCGCTGATGCTTTAAACAATAAAAATCTGCTAAAGCAGACGTGGCACTTAGGGAGGGACCATCCCGGCACGGAAAACCACTTGCAGGATGGCTGAGGTAGGAATCGAACAACTAACGCACAACTTAAGCCTTCAATTGCTAAATTTACGGATTTACACAAAACAAAGCTCAACATTTGAACAACCTAGCAACCCGGAGTAAAAAAGAAAGAAATTTTACTTTACACATGTTGTTGTTGATTATTTTAGGTGTTTTGCCACATCGTGGTCATGTAGCCCCGTGCACTTGGGTGTGTGTTGAATTTGTCTGATAACGTGCGTCACTGTGATGTCTGTACTAGTAGGCCTATGTGAATTTGTAATTGAGATAGGATTTGGGTAGTAAGTGGTCGTGGCCTTAAATTAGGTAGAATACCATTCTGGCATTTGCCTGGAGTAGAAGGGGGAAGCCACGAACAACCACGAGGCTCAGTGTACCCAGTTCCAGTGCTCAGACCAGAATAAATTTCTTGATAGAGTCGTTGACAGCCAAGAATACTAGCCACTATGCAACGAGGCAGATCCCTTGAAAACAAACGGTGGTAGTATAGAGCCATAGATGCCAATGCCACCTGCGTGCGCTGCACGGAAGGTCTCAATATAAACAATCAGTGGCGATGACCCGTTGTGCTGAAGGTCAACAGGTACTTTATGTGGGCGGATATGTTAATGAAGGCTCTCACTTGCCTTGAGAAGGACGAGCGTTGAGCTACATTAACACTTGACATGTCTAACAGTTCTCACTGATGAATTTTTGTTGTTGTGGATTCTTTTGGGATTTGGCGACATCGTGGTCATGTAGCCCCGTGTGCTTGGGTATGTGTAGAATTTGTCCCATAACCTTGTCACTGTTATGTATGTACTAGTGTGTGTATTTGTGCCTTTACGCTAGGTACAATCCCGGCATTTGCCTGAAATAGAAGTGAGAAACCACGGAGAACCATTTCAAGTGCGACTCATCCAGGGGATCGTCAGCATACAATTGATGACGGTAGTCCAAACTTTGGTGAGCAGTTTATATACACACACATAAGTACACGGGGCTAAATGACCACGATGCCACAAGGTCCTAATTTGGTCAACAATGAGCAATGGTACTCACATTTATTTATTTATTTATTTATTTATCGTATGGCTTTTAGTGCCGGGAGTGTCCAAGAACATGTTCGGCTCGCCTGAGTCTGTAGCTGCTTCCAGCGGACACCCTTAGGGTGAGCTACAAGTTCCGTTCAATTTCAGGTAGTTCCAACTTTCGCTACCAGATATCATTGATACCTAGTGGTGAACGTTGGAACTTTGATAGAGCGTTCCGACGAAATCTAACCTAACAATTTATCTTCACACAAGTTTAGTCTGTGGAAGGATCTTTTACATGCCATAAATCTATGACATGGGACCGCCGGCATAACTCCCCTCCGAAGGAAGGCATACTGAAGGATTTTTAACGCTCTTAACAAATCCGACGACTTTGGCCGGGTTTGAACCCGCTATCTTGGGCACAAGGTCATCATAAAAGAGGCGTATCTGAAGTCCAGCTTCACACCGGTACTTCCTGAACGTGTGTGTATAATGTAATGCTATACACCAGTACCTGCTTTAGCAAGGTCAAGATACTTTACTGGCGTGAAGTCAGCTTATTTGTCATAGGTAATGTAGCAGGTTCCATCTTGTAGTTGTTGAGGTCACACTGGATGACCGCGGGTCATTTCCTGAGTAGTGATGGTGGTAAGGGGGAGGAAGACGCAAATACCATGCAGTGTTGTGTCACGACGCGGGTCAAACCAGTTGTCTTCTCGTTGAAAAAGTGATGGTTGGATCGTGGCCAACCCCAACACAATACAAAGGGAATTAATATCAGTAGTGTATGTTTAATTGAACGTAGACATTGCCTTTAACCTCACCCAAGCACATTAACCTCTCACCGCACATCAGTTATTCAAAGGGTGGGAGGCTGTGTCATGCAGTACCGTACTAGATTATGCATAAGAGATTCTCCAAGGATGACATAAATTCGCTTGTGCTCCAAGTCCTATAATCGAAATGTTTTGATGATTAATTTATGATGTTTGTGATGATGATGATGATGATGATGATGATTCTTATTTTAAGGGACCTAACATCTATGTTATCGGCCCGTAATGAAATGAAATGTTAAGAAATGAAAGGACGAAGATAAAAACTGCCCACTGCCAGGGATGAAATCGAAAATGGTTTGTATAAAACAATGAGCCCCAACAATTGTGCCTTATTTGGATAAAAACAAGTAGTTCCGTGAAGAACTATACAGCCTATTTTCATATATCCTACTCATGTTAATTGCCTCTATCAACATACAAAATTTAAGTTTGAAGGTTGTGATAGATACGTAGATATTGTGAACCGTCTAAATATTTCAGATGGTCGCCAGGTTGGATTTTATGTACTGTTACATGAATATTATTGTGTACATGTGGTATTCAAACTTCAATCGCATGATTAGAACACAAGAAGTAAAAACCAGATTTAAAAATTTCACACAGCTGCCATCTTGTGGTTATGGAAACAATTGAAATAAAATAGATGCCAGTGGATTAATATTTGTACAAGCATATAACGTGCAAAGTTTCACTGCACTTGGATGGTTAAATTGCGAGAAACGTTCATTTAAATATTTATACATCGCGTCACCGCCATGTTTGGTTTGTGCTCACCAGGTTACTGAAAGTCCTATAGGTGAACTTATGTTCATAACTTCTATGAATATAAAAAATGCCAGCTTGATTGCTGTGAAAGATTCGTAGATATTGAGAACCGTCGAAATATTCCGATGCTCGGCATTTTGGATTGTTATATGTATAGGCCATAGAGTTATGTACCATTAAAGGAAAATTATTGCGTAGGTTCATTACTCAAACTTTCACTTCGATCGCAAGATTACGACTCAAGAAATAAAAACTTAATTTTAAAATTTCGCACAGCCGCCATCTTGAGGTTATGTAAACAATTGGACTAAATTAGATGCCAGTGAATTACAATATGTATAATTATTTACTGTACCACATTTCACTGCGCTCAGAGAGTTAAATCACAAGAAAAGTCTATTAAAATGTTTCAAATTCGCTTGCCCGCCATGTTCGTTTTTTGCTTTGCAGGTTTATGAAAGTTACATAGAGAAACTTGTACCAGTGCCCTTTATTAGCGTACAAAATTTCAGGGTAATATCTGTAATAGTTTCGGAGATATGGAATGCCAGTGAAATATTTCGCACAGTCGCCATTTTGAGGTTATGTAAACAATTGAACTAAATTAGACACCCGTGCATTAAAATGTGAATACACATTTGCTGTACCAAGTTTCATTACGATTGGATGGTTAAATCACGAGAAAAGTCTATTTAAAAGTCTCAACTTCGCTTGGCCGCCATGTTGGTTTTGTAGTTACCAGGTTTTTGAATATCTCATAAGCGAACTTCTAGTAGTGCCCTTTATCACCGTACACAATTTTAGGGTGATATCGGTAATAGTTTCGGAGATACTGAACGCTGGTGAGAAATTTCGCACAGCCGCCATGTTGGATTGGTGAGACACAAAAAAAATTAAGGGCACGGTCGAGGTCACCCAGAATGGTGCTTTGAACTTACCGAGTTTCATTGAAATCGCACCAGCAGTTTAGAAGTTATTAGGGACACACACACACACACACACACGCACACACGGACAAAAGGAGATCTCATAAGCCCTTTTTTTTAATGAAAATAGGCTAAAAAGTAGTTCCTTGAAGAACTAAAACATATTTTCATATTATACTACTTATGTTAATTGCCTCTATCAACATACAAGAACGCTGTATTAGATTCGTAGATATTGAGAACTGTCTAATATTTCAGATGGTCGCCATGTTGGATTGTTATATGTATAGGCCGTAGAGTTATGTACCATTAAAGGAATATTATTGTGTTGGTTCATTATTCAAACTTTTACTTCCAACGCATGATTACGACACAAGATATAATAACTTAATTTTATAATTTCGCACAGCCGCCATCTTGAGGTTATGTAAACAATTGAACTAAATTAGATGTCAGTGCATTACAATGTATTTAAACAACTGCTGTAGCAAGCTTCATTGCGTTTGGATGGTTAAATCGCGAGAAAAGTCTATTTAAAAGTCTCAAATTCGCTTGGCCGCCCTGTTGGTTTTGCAGTTACCAGGTGTTTGAAAGTCCCATATGTGATCTTCTAGTAGTGCCCTTTATCACCGTACAAAATTGCGGGGTGATATCAGTAATAGTTTCGGAGATATAGAATGCCAGTGAAATATTTCGCTCAGCCGCCATGTTGGATTGGAGAGACGTAATTTGAAGGGCACGGTCGGGGTCGGCCAAAATAGTACTATGACCTCACCGAGTTTCATTGAAATCGCCCCCAGCCGTTTAAAAGTTATTAGGGGACACACACAGACAGACACACATACACACACACACACACATACACGGACAAAAGGTGATCACATAGTCTTTTTTTTTTTCATAAAATGAAAATAGGCTATAAAGAGTCAAAACGGTGATGATGAAAAACAATAAAACAAAACAAATAAGACATATTGGACAATAAAATAGATATGAACACAATAAAAACATAAAACAGACTAAAACTAAGTTAAAAGTCTTAAACTACATTAAAACTTAGAAAAGTAGTCACTCTCCCTCATGAACCGGATGGCGATGTATGCTGACGGTCCCGTCTTCACGTAGAACAAGGGAGAGGGTGTTGGGAAGTTTTAGTGTTCTTCGCAGATCGGGTAGGTTCACAAACTCCAGGAGAGTGTGTGCCACGGTAAGGTGGGCGCCGCAAGATTAGTACACACAGGGGAGCCTTCTTTGTTTAGCAGTTGGGAGTGCGTAGCAATCTCATGGCCGATCCGTAGTCGACAGAGTATTACAGCTTCCTTTCGACTAGATCGGAAGGAAGATTTCCTCACCTTCGTTATCTCTCAGTTTCCTCCCAATGCGATATAGGATGTTTGTGACATGTAGCCCCGAGTACAGTACTTGTGTGGGTATGTACAATCTGTCAGATAATCCTTGTTGATGTGATTGCAGTATTAGTCTGTGTAGTTGTAATGGGACCTAGGATTTTATAGGAACTGAACGGGCCTCACTCAGCCTCGTGAGGCAAAACTGAGAAAAGGTGGGTCCGATTTCCACCTCAGCCATCCGAGAAGTAGTGTTCCGTGGCTTCCACACTTCTACTCCAGGCAAATGCCGGGATGGTACCTAACTTAAGGCCACGGCCGCTTCCTACAAAATCTTAGGCCCCATTACAACTACAAACCAGAATTAAATTTCTTGACAGAGCCGGGAATCGAACACTGACCTTATGGATGACTACTATGAATGGAAGTCACAGCTGCACGAGGTGGACGATAATTAAACGGAGTAATCTAACTTCAAACAGTAAGTTAGTGATAGTGGAGGTTGCTTTTTTAAGGGGCCTAACATCTAGGTCATCTTCCCTTAATGATGTATGGATGATTATGAAAACTACTAACTAATGTTGTTGTTGTATCGTTTGTGGGGCTTGGGCATCAAGGTCATTTAGCCCCGTGTACTTGTGTGTGTTTATACAGTATAGGTAGAGAGAATTAGATAACCTGAATTATTATGGTGTCTGTAGTAATGTGTGTATTAGTAATTGGGATAAGTATCAGGACAAAGGCCGCGGTGGCTTTTAGTTAGGAACCATCCCAGCTTATAGTCTACCTGGAGTAGAAATGGGAAACTACTTCCAGGATTGCTGAGGTAATAATCGAATCCACCTCTTAACAGTTTTGCCTCACGGGACTAAGAGTACCAATCCAGTTCTCAAACCATAATTAAATTTATTGGCAGAGGTGGGTAACAGCCAGGACGTAGTCCTACGGACTCTCTGGTTTGTCGCATTAGTTGGCTGCGAGCGTAGCGAGCTTGCCAACGACAGGGGTGGGCCAGTTAGTTACCTTTGCGCTATTGCGCTACTCTGCTTTATAATTTGAATTCTAATTTTGAGGGTTTTGACATATTGTTCGTGTTTGACTGTGTTTGAAGATTTCCAACGTGGTCCTGTAGTTCGTTCGACAGGCAGCTGACATGGTGGTCACCGTGTTATGCTGTAGTGCATTGGGTACAACTGCTCTCGCTTACATCGCGGGTTCAAATCCGGCCGAAGTCGTTGGATTTTTTAAGAACATTAAAAATCCCTCAGCATGCCTTCCTTCGGAGGGGAAGTAAAGCTGGCGGTCCCATGTCATAGATTTATGGCATGTTAAAGAACCTTCCACTAATTACACCTGTGTGAAGCTAAATTGTATAGGTTAAGAATGTAAACAACGCTCTTAGGTCCCTAAGTTCGTTGCCAAGAGCCGACTGCGGTAACGTCTGGTAGCTAAGTTCTGAACTAGTAGTCGTTGACGGTGGCGTTTGGCGGCAAAAGTAGGAACTACTTGAAAATTGATCGTCTGCAGTCCTTACTTGAATTAAAACAGATACACACACTAATACAGTCATCACAATTAACACCGGTTATCAGACAGATTCTACACACACCCAAAGTACACGGGGCTACATGACCGCGTTGTCGCAGCCCCTAAACTTAAGAACCAACCAACCAAGTCTCGCTTACCATGACCGGATGTTCTGATAAAAGTAGTTACATCTGTATTTCTTTAATTTGTAGAATGCCAACGGCCTAGCCGTGTTGAAACACCGGATCCCATGAGAACTCCGCAGTTAAGCAACATTGGGCGTAGTCGGAACTTGGATGGTATGCCGGTTCTAGGCACTGCGCGCTGTTGGCCAACATAAGGAGGAGCGGAAAGGCCCTGGCCACCCTACCGCACGTAAACTCCGGCAGGGGGTAGCCTCTTCGGAGGCTCAGACCTGCCTTCGGGCTGAATACCAATTAAATTAAAAATGATATTTGTGGTAGGGGGCCGATAACCTACATGTTAGGCTTCTTAAAACAACAATTATCATCATTATATTTGTGGTAGTGAAAAGCCTCCGTGGCTTAGGCGGCAGCACGCCGGCCTCTCACCGCTGGGTCCGTGGTTCAAATCCCGGTCACTCCATGTGAGATCTGTGCTGGACAAAATGGAGGCAGACAGGATTTTCTCCGGGTACTACGGTTTTCCCTGTCAAACTTTCATTCCAGCAACACTCTCCACTATCATTTCATCTGTCATTCATTTAATCATTGCCCCAGAGGAGTGCATCAGGCCTCGGCAGCCGGCACAGTTCATATCCTCGCCGCTAGACGGGGGCTTCATTCATTCCATTCCATTCCTGACCCGGTCGGAGACTGGAAGCAGGTTGTGGATTTTCATTTTTTTCATATTTGTGGTAGTATTGAATGTAGCATCTTTTACTGATGTTTAAATATTAGCAGCAGCAAATGAAAGACCTCTAGTAGCTCTAGGTTGGATAATCGGGAGTTGAATGCTAGTGGTAAATGACCTATAGTAGGTGGTCCTTCTAACTACTGACTTGCATCAAACATAATACATATGTGGTCATATTAGAATAATGTATGATATATTTTAAACAACTTTAAGACAATTTCAGTCTTGATTATACAGTAGTTCAAATATGTGAACTTTTAGTCAGTAAAATGGTCTGCCACAGTAGGCTGAATCTAACGAGGACAACTTGAAATAAAATTAATCAAAGTAGCAAAAAGGATAGGCACAGTTAGCCATGTCGTACTTCCTGGTAACCCCGGGGTCGTGGCAGACAGGTTGTTCGGACAGGAGCCCCAGGCTAGCTGCTGACCGCTGTCATGGGGCCATTAGTGGTTCAATTCCATCAAATACACAAATACTGTGGTGTGACCTTAGAGGTCACACTTCAGGACGATGACCATACTATCATTAGTCTGACCTCTCTGGCATATAAGTCATCTCTATTTGGCAACCACTACACGTCAATCTGTGGCATGAGAGCGTATTTATGGTACAAGTAACTTAGGAGAGTCATTATAGCAAAAACCTGAAGTGCAGTTAGTTGGTTTTAAAACCGGACTGAGCGAATAATATCTGTTCATTGATGTATTTATTTACATTGCCTCATAATACTAATAGTACACTATGCAACGAGCCTATAATGGCAATAATTAAGACAAGAAATTTCCATACGAGTGTCTTAATTACCATTATAGGCGAGTTGTATACGACTGTTTATGTTCGACGATATTTTAACTTTATTATATTTTTTAACATAAATATTCATAAATATATGTGGGATTCAGTAACTTCAGTTAGTGAACAGAGCGCGCTAGGTGGTTTGCTGACTGAACAGAGCGCATGCTGGGTCAAAAAATGTCGAAAGCAGGGACCATTTACTTTGTTTGGCAATGCTATTGTTTACAGCCTGCATGATGTCTAGTGCCGATCAGAACTAGCATTCACTAATATTGTCACAGAGGTCGTTTGATGATGATGATGATGATGATGATGATGATAATTGTTGTTTTAAGGGGCCTAACATCTAGGTTATCGTCCCAAGAAGTCGTTTGAAAGCAATGCGCTGTGTAGAAATTGGTGTTGGGGATATTAAGGTACAGTGCTATTTCTTGTCTCATATTCGCCAGTTTATTTACGCGAACATATGGGACGGGGCACTTTCCATGTCAGTAATTTATATAGAAGGATGCTGTGTTGCTAACTTCTGGACGAAGATTCATAAATTTATTGCATATGTCATACTATTTTCTTTTTACCGTAAAGGTTCGTGCTGATTTTGTGTTTGTGTTTGGGGTTGTAACTACAATGGTTGATCCGATATCCAATTTGAGCTTTCAAATCATGTAATTCATGTCCGACATGTTGGATTTTGAGGGCATGCGCGAAGGTATCCTTACCTAATTGGTCAATGAATGAGCTCTGATTGACTGGAGAAACTGTCTCATAATGAAGAATAGTACTATAATGATCCTCATTATGATACAATTTTCTGACATATAATATTTATATTTCGACATTGTCGAACATAAACATAGTTAGCAGTTCTTCAGTCGGTCTACACTAATTTGCCCAATGACTGGGCGGGATACAATGTATGTAATATATGAATAATAAGTAAATAACACTCCTGAAAAAAAATTGCATGTGTTATTTATGATCACTATTGCTTGCCATGGTGGGTGAGTGGTTATCGTGCCAGGTTACCATCCCTAAGCTTGCAGGTTCGCTCCTGGCCATGGTAAGTGATTTTTGTTAAAAATACGACAAGCATGTCATACGATGTTGGCATGTTAAAGAACCCATTTGAATTCAGTAGGCCGTGTTCATAATGGCAAAATTAATCTCGGGATTTTCCGCCAACACAAGAAGTTCCTCCATTCTCTACTAGAAAGCACTACAGTGCCAATGAGCATAGATATATAACCTCCTTGACTTTCATAGGGCTCCAAGGAACAACAAAATTCGACATGCAAGCTGCCCCTTGGGCGTCAAATAACAAAGCTTGCACCCGGCACCCGAGACCATACGATATTACCGGTATTATTTATGATCATTATTATAATGGGCCAAGTTTTAGGATTACGCGCTTCGACCTTCACGCGGTCATCATCAGATGCTGATCACTGAGTTGGGGTTTTAATTTACAGTATATACAATGTTATCTAACTACACAGAGCTTCCGTGGCTTAGGCGGCAGCACGCCGACCTCTCACCGCTGGGTCAGTGGTTCAAATCCCGGTCACTCGATGTGAGATCTGTGCTGGACAAAACGGAGACAGACAGGTTTTTCTCCGGGTACTCCGGTTTTCCCTGTCAAAATTTCATTCCAGCAATACTTGCCCCTATCACTTCATTTCATCTGTCATTCATTTAATCATTGCCTCAGAGGAGTGCGACAGGCAATCCGCAGCCGGCACAGTTCATATCCTAGCCGCTAGATGGTGGCTTCATTCATTCCATCTCTGACCCGGTCGGTCGACTGGAAGCAGGCTGTGGATTTTCATCTAACTACACAAACGTTGTTGTGCGTACAATTGTTCATATTTTGATTCGCAGTTTAAATCTCGTTATATCAGGCAGGCCTACATAATATTCATAATGCTGAACTGTTATGCCCAAGATGACGGGTTCAAATATTTGACCCTATTTATTTGTATAATTATGATTATCTTATTAAAATGAAGTTCTGAAATGTAGAAACCTAATTTTCCAGTCACCAAAAAAGTGGTGCACTCTTGCCTCATCCACTGTGATGCTCCTGAACAGGTGAGCTGGAATGTGTCCATGTCATTGAGGTGACCTTGGTTTCCAGCGTAAAGTGATGCACCCATGCCTCATCCACCGTGATGCTCTTGAACAGGTGAGCTGGAAGGCGTCCATGTCATTGAGGCAGCCTTGGTTTCCAGGGTAAAGTGGTGCACCCATGCCTCATCCACTGTGATGCTCCTGAACAGGTGAGCTGGAATGTGTCCATGTCATTCAGGTGACCTTGGTTTCCAGGGTAAAGTGGTGCTCCCATGCCTCATCCACTGTGATGCTCCTAAACAGGTGAGCTGGAATGTATCCATGTCATTGAGGCGACCATGCCTCATCCACTGTGATGCTCCTAAACAGGTGAGCTGGAATGTGTCCATGTCATTGAGGCAGCATTGGTTCCCGGAGTAAAGTGGTGCACCCATGCCTCATCCACTGTGATGCTCCTGAACAGGTGAGCTGGAATGTGTCCATGTCATTGAGGCAGCCTTGGTTTCCAGGGTAAAGTGGTGCACCCATGCCTCATCCACTGTGATGCTCCTAAACAGGTGAGCTGGAATGTGTCCATGTCATTGAGGCAGCCTCGGTTCCCGGAGTAAAGTGGTGCACCCATGCCTCATCCACTGTGATGCTCCTGAACAGGTGAGCTGGAATGTGTCCATGTAATTGAGGTGACCTTGGTTTCCAGGGTAAAGTGGTGCACCCATGCCTCATCCACTGTGATGCTCCTAAACAGGTGAGCTGGAATGTGTCCATGTCATTGAGGCAGCCTAGGTTCCCGGAGTAAAGTGGTGCACCCATGCCTCATCCACTGTGATGCTCCTGAACAGGTGAGCTGGAATGTGTCCATGTCATTGAGGTGACCTTGGTTTCCAGGGTAAAGTGGTGCACCCATGCCTCATCCACTGTGATGCTCCTGAACAGGTGAGCTGGAATGTGTCCATGTCATTGAGGTGACCTTGGTTTCCAGGGTAAAGTGGTGCACCCATGCCTCATCCACTGTGATGCTCCTAAACAGGTTAGCTGGAATGTGTCCATGTCATTGAGGCAGCCTTTGTTCCCGGAGTAAAGTGGTGCACCCATGCCTCATCCACTGTGATGTTCCTGAACAGGTGAGCTGGAATGTGTCCATGTCATTGAGGCAGCCTTGGTTCCCGGAGTAAAGTGGTGCACCCATGCCTCATCCACTGTGATGCTCCTTAACAGGTGAGCTGGAATGTGTCCATGTCATTGAGGCAGCTTTGGTTCCCGGGGTAAAGTGGTGCACCCATGCCTCATCCACCGTGATGCTCCTGAACAGGTGAGCTGGAATGTGTCCATGTCATTGAGGTGACTTTGGTTCCCGGAGTAAAGTGGTGCACCCATGCCTCATCCACTGTGATGCTCCTGAACAGGTGAGCTGGAATGTGTCCATGTCATTGAGGCAGCCTTGGTTCCCGGAGTAAAGTGGTGCACCCATGCCTCATCCACTGTGATGCTCCTAAACAGGTGAGCTGGAATGTGTCCATGTCATTGAGGCAGCCTTGGTGCCCGGGGTAAAGTGGTGCACCCATGCCTCATCCACTGTGATGCTCCTGAACAGGTGAGCTGGAATGTGTCCATGTCATTGAGGCAGCCTTGGTTCCCGGAGTAAAGTGGTGCACCCACGCCTCATCCACTGTGATGCTCCTAAACAGGTGATCTGGAATGTGTCCATGTCATTGAGGCAGCCTTGGTGCCCGGAGTAAAGTGGTGCACCCATGCCTCATCCACTGTGATGCTCCTAAACAGGTGAGCTGGAATGTGTCCATGTCATTGAGGCAGCCTTGGTTCCAGGGTAAAGTGGTGCACCCATGCCTCATCCACTGTGATGCTCCTGAACAGGTGAGCTGGAATGTGTCCATGTCATTGAGGCAGCCTTGGTTCCCGGGGTAAAGTGGTGCACCCATGCCTCATCCACTGTGATGCTCCTGAACAGGTGAGCTGGAATGTGTCCATGTCATTGAGGCAGCCTTGGTTCCAGGGTAAAGTGGTGCACCCATGCCTCATCCACTATGATGCTCCTGAACAGGTGAGCTGGAATGCGTCCATGTCATTGAGGCAGTCTTGGTTCCCGGGGTAAAGTGGTGCTCCCATGTCTCATCCACTGTGATGTTCCTGAACAGGTGAGCTGGAATGCGTCCATGTCATTGAGGCAGCCTTGGTGCCCGGGGTAAAGTGGTACACCCATGCCTCATCCACTGTTATGCTCCTGAACAGGAAGTCATTGCCCTGACGCTTGTACCGCCGCCACAAATATCCAAGGCGTATTGTCATTCTTACAGTCTCGAGGTCAGTGGTGAGCTGTCTCGACACTCATCTTGCTGACACCTTCCGATATCCCAGGACGTCCTGAGTCATATGGTGAGCTTGAACAAAGTCCCTAAAGGACAACAAAAACGACTTTATCAACAAGGAACAATCACTGCGACTGGTGTTAACATTGGAATTTTGGATTTATCCTGTATGCAGGGAGTGTGGTGGCGGAGCGGTCTAGCTGTTGGCCTCTCACCACTGTGGACCGTGTTCGATTCCCGGCCAAGCATTTAAGATTTTCGAAGTGAAATGCCAACCCTGTGGTTCGGATTCCACGTAAAAAGGAGCTCGGGTGGATCATGATTGCGAGATTAATGGTCACGTAAAACAACAAACTTAGTTTTGGGGGCACGGAACAAACAGAGGAACAAGCTCTTCTGCTATAGGCCTGCAAAACATAATTATATAGTTGTTGTTGTTGTTGATTGTATTAGGGGTTTTGCGGTACCGTGGTCATCTAGCCCCGTGTACTTGAGTTTTGTGTTGGCGGAAAATCCCGAGATTAATTTTGCCATTATGAACACGTCTACTGAATTCAAATGGGTTCTTTAACATGCCAACAACCTACATGTTAAGATGAGTTACTTTAATATTATAGCAACTGTAAAGCAGTTTCGTTTCGTACACAGCAACGGGAGAGTGGATCAGGGAAAGATGCCTAATCTATTTTCATGTTGGAAAAATATATATATCCTAATTCATATGATAACATTCCACATCATATTCTACAATTTAATTTACAGCAATATTTACCAAATATTTTGGAATTAATCACTAGTTATTATTTTCAAGTCATTATTGTAGGCATCTCGCCCCGAATTTCGGGGTAAGATGCCAAGTATATGAGGTTTCTGTCATATCAATTCAAAATTATTTACATGCCCTAAATCATGTGTACTATTAACACTATGCGCGGTTCTTTACATCGACCCCTCCCTATAAAGGCTTCCAAAATATGGTATATTGGCTTTCACGGCCAATGAATTAAAACTCAGATTTTTTTTAGGTTTATGTCATGTCTTGTGTGGGGTTTTGCCTAAGAACACCAAGATAGGCTCATCAGCGGGCTCTTGGTGTCCATGCGAGTTTTAATTCCTTGGCCGTGAAATCCCATAGACTATACCATTTTTTTTGGAAGCCTTTATGGGGTGGTGAAAGGCTGCTTGAGCTTTTAGCTCTCATAGTAATCGCAGGTGCTCTCATAAGAAGGGCGAGTCCCCACTCCTGTGAGGGTCCGGGCACGGACACCATGAGCCCGCTGATGAACCTATCTTGGTGCTCCTGGGCGAAATCCCACACAGGACACGGCATAAACCTAGAAAAATTGCTAAGGTTTAATAGTAGACTACTCCACTTCATGCCACACAGTTGTCACAACAAACTTCTTCCTGAGTGCAAGTTTCATGCAGTCATGTATTTGCTTCCCCGGCTCCAATAATCCCTGTTAGACGTCCTTACGTAGTTTCTAAGCATTTTCAGAAATAATACGAATATTTAATTATGATATTAATCGGTCTCCTACCCTGTTAAAACATGGGCACCTTCCCAAAGCATTTGTTATTTAAATATATTATTATGTGCAGTTGTTTCATTCCGCCGCATGGCTATTGCCTCTGCGGCGGCGGGCCCCCTTAGACGGTTTCGCCGTCTCTTCGGGCCAGGGGATTAAGGTTTTTGGGAGGGCTGAAATTTTGGAGATGGGTGGGTTTGGTGTTAGGATTTGGATGAATGTGTGTTGGAATTTTGATTTGGGGCAATGCGGTGGAGTTTGAAGATGGGCTTGGGCGAAGTGTCGCTGTTGAGAAGGGAGAGTTAGATGCTGGGTTGGGGAAGAAGGTGGAGAAGGGTGATTGTGTGGTTCGACATGGGTAGTGTTTAAAAAGTCGGATATTTATGACCAACAAAGAAAACATGGAAACACTGCTGCAACCGCCAAAAGTAGACGATGTAACTTATATTGCTCGGAGGTTTACGTGTGTTTGGTTTTGAAGAGACTAAGTGTGGTGAATAAGGGGCTGTAATGACGTCCAGATCATAAGGTCGTGGAGGAGATAAAGTGATGGTGATGGTGAAGAGTGGGTTTGGAGCTGAAGATATATATATAGAGAGAGAGTTTTTTTATTATTTTTTTTTTTAATTTTATTTTTAAGTTAAATAAATGGATGATGTCGATGACGATGGAGTAGATAAGTATGTTCGCTGAGATGAAGAGGAGAATGGTTTTACGTTAAGAGAGAGAAATAATAAATGAAAAAGAAGAAAGAGAAAAAGGAAAGGGGTAGTATAGCTGGTGATATGGGGGCTGTGGCGAATTGATGAGATGAGATGTGGAGTAGGAAGCGTATGAAGTGAATCAGGAGTTGAAAGGTGGAAGGTTGATCCATTGGTTGATGGTTTTTTTATTGGCGTGATGAATGTAAGTGATGAGATGGAAGTAGTGGGTGATGCTTGCGGGGTTCAGAAGAAGAGTGGTGCCGTAGAAAAAGGAAAGAAAGAGAGAGAAAATGAAAGAAAGAAAGAAAGAAAGAAAGAAAGAAAGCAAGAAAGAAAGAAAGAAAGAAAGAAAGAAAGAAAGAAGAAAGAGAAGAAAAAAAAGAAAGAAACAAACGGACCCATAGCATATCTGCTGGGACGGTTGTAATAACTAATTAAGGGGGGTAGTAGGCAGATGAGGTGAATGAGTTATTATAAGAAGATGGTGGCTATGGTGACAGTTGGGCGTGAGAGATGTGAATGTGGAAGACCATTGTGGGAGATGTAAATGGTGGATGATGTGTCTTGTTATGGCGTATGGTGGTTGATGAGGTGGTTGGGATGGATGTGAAATGCTGTGAAAACTGTAATTTGGATAATGTGGTTGGTTGAAGCCATTTGCTGGTGTTGAAACCGTGGGTAAGAGCTAGAGCCATTGGTGGCTACTTGAACCATTGGTTGCTACTTAATACGAGATTTGTTGAGAATAGAAAAGTAGTGGGTTCTTAAAGCTGTATGTTACTTCATCGGTTGGCGGGATTTAGTCTGGTGCCGGGAGGAGTCCCTTGAGGGTATATACGCCCAACTTGGTGCGCAGGGGCGTGCGGAGAGGGCGTGACAACAAGGGGCTGACGACAGGGTTTTGTTGAGTGCGCGCCCTCAGGACGTAGCGTGGTTGTAGGATCTCGACGTATGTGGTACGTGGTGGCAGGGGCATGCGGTCTATGAGATCCGCGGTCCGATAGGTGAAGGGAAGGCGCATGGCCACTCGGACCAGGCGACGCTCGAGTTGAAGATATGGTGTTAGGGGCCGCTCTGGGAAGCCAGCCCAGGCTGGATGACCATATATAATGAATGTGCGGATAATTGCCTTGTATGTGTGAATAAGGGTCTTGGTGTTGAGTCCCCATGACGTGCCTGCCAGGCGGCGAAGGAGGTGTGCGCGCTTGCGAGCTGCTGGCAGCCTCGCTTTAAAGTGTGGACGAAAAGTAAAGTGCTGATCAAATAGCAAGCCCAGGTAGCGTACGGTGGGTGTGGGGATGAGGCGGCGATCGCGGAGATAGAGCCGGAGGTTATCTGGATTGCGGGTAACGGTTGTGGCCCGTCTGCGAGGGCGAAACAGAATGGTTTGCGTTTTGTCGCCATTAAGGCTGAGGTGCCACCTGTCACACCATGCTGTGAAGCGCTCAAGGTACGGTTGAGTGTGTCCAGTGATGTGCTGGACGCTGGCGAAGGGAGCCACTATGGCGGTGTCGTCCGCAAACTGTAGAAGCTGGAGGGGGGAGGGTGGTTGAGGGATATCTGCCACGAAGAGGACGTAGAGAAGTGGGGAAAGGACGGAGCCCTGGGGGACGCCTTGTTCGAAGGGCATGGGTCGGGAAAAGAGGTTATTGATAGTGATTTTGGCTGTGCGGTGTCAAAGGAAGGAGTTGACGAATCTGATGTAACTGTGAGGAAGATTGAAGTAGTGGAGCTTCAGGATGAGGGCGTCGTGCCATACCGTGTCGAAGGCATTTTGGAAGTCGAAGGCTATGAGAAGGGTGGGAGCGGGACGATTGAAGTTGTCAGCGATGAGAGTGGAGAGGCGAAGGAGTTGGTCTTGTGCGGATAAGTGAGGGCGGAAGCCGCATTGAGAAAGGGGGAGGAGGTGATGGCGAAGAAGGTGACGGTGGAGGCGCTTGGTAAGGATTTTTTCGAAGGTCTTGGAAAGGACGGCGGTCAGGCAGATGGGGCGATAAGAACTAGGGGAGGAAAGTGGTTTTCCGGGTTTAGGGAAGAGAAGCATCGTGGCGCGACGCCACGGGGTGGGATAGAAGCCGGAGCGAAGAAGAAAGTTATAGAGGCGGGTGAGTGCGGTGAGAAAAATGGGAGGGGCCTCCTTGAGATGACGATAGCGAATGGAGTCGGGACCTGGTGCTGTGTTGGTGGTGCGGGACAAGGCGCAGGAAATATCAAGTTCCGTGATGGGGTCGTCGAGGGGATGAGGTGAGAGGGTGTGGTGGGAGGAGGGTTGTAAGTGAGGGCGGGAAGGTACGGTGGCGATGAAATCGTCGTGATCGTGTGTGTGAGAGGGGTCGTCGGAATAGCGAAAAGTGCGGGAGAAGCGTTTGGCGACGACGTCCAGCTTGGCTGCATCGTCTGGCGGCGCCGTCCCATTATAGATGATGGGGTAGGTTGGTGCTGTGGACTGGCCAGTTAATTTGTTGAGTTGGCGCCAGTAGGCGGGCAGAGATGAAGATACTCAGTTGAGCCGTGTGCAGGCAGTGTGCCCTGAGAGGCGTTTGTGGGCCTCTATGTATGATTTAACCTGCCGGAGGGATTGTCGATGGCGCTGAAGGAAATATCGATCGTGCGTACGGAGATAGGTGTTGTGGTAGGAGTGTGCCAGGGCGAGAAGGCGACGTGCCTTTGGGGGGATTGGGGGGTGGGAGGGTGTCGTCGGGATGAGGGGGATGGCTAGGGAAGATGCTTGTTGTAGCGTGGCTTCAATATGCGTGGTATATGCATCGACTGTCGCTTGGTCTTCCAATGGAAGTTGGTCGGTATGAAGGTTGGTATTTATGTGCTCCCGGTACTCTGGCCAGTTTGCCGTGCAGAAGCTCTGGATCATCCTGGGGGGTGGGAGTGGCGCGTTGCGAGGTGGGAGGGGGAAAGTGAGCAGTACCGGGGCGTGGTCGCCTCCGATGAGGGGCAAGACTGTAACGTCAAAAAAATGTGGGCTATAACTGCATCGGGGGTGGTGTTGGAGGAGGGACGGGTAGGTTTGGGTAAGGGAACGAGGGTGGCATCGATGTGACGGAGTTAAATGTCCAGGCTGCGACGTTCCAGGGCTGAACGAGAGTGTAGGTTGAGGTCGGCCATTACCAAAAAATGGGGGAAAACCTCGGCCACGTGGGCAATAAAGTCTTTGGGGATGAGATGGTTGGGACGAATGTAGATTGTGGCGAGGTGTAGGACGCGGGACGGGAAATAGATGGAGCAAATGAGGCTTTCTGGGAAGATCAGAGGGGGAGGGGGGATATGTTGGCGGGTGGGGAGACGCGCGCGACTGGCGAGGGCCGAGCCACCGCGGCCTGCGTTGTTGGGGCGGTCGGCGCGCAGATGGGTGTAGCCGGGGAGAAAAGCGTGTTGGTCGCTCCGAAGAAATGTTTCATTGAGGAGGGCCGCATCGACATGATGGGACCTGAGGGTGTGGGTGAGGAGAGTGCGGCGGGCATGGAAGGAACAGCCGCTGTGGTAAAGGAGGGTGATGTTGCGGGGAGTTCCAGGTCGAGCAGTTCGTAGCGCCATAATGAGCTTATACGGCGGTGACTCGGGGGTAGTGGGAGAAGGTGAAGTGGGTGAGGGGGCCCGAGAAAGAAGGGTGGAACCGAACCCCGAAGATTTGCTGCGTGGCAAGTTGGAGCTGAGCCAGTACCAGGGGCCGTTGGTAGGGGAGGATATTCTGGAGGGAGACCACCATGAAGCGGATGAGGTCTTCGATGGTGAGGGGGGGGGGGGGGGAATTGGGATTGGGCAGGCGTGGTGGGTGGGTCGACTGATTTTACCGGAGCAACTGTTTCGGGGCGGTTGGGGATAGGTGCAGGTTTTGCTTTACACTTTTAGGAGTAGGTGGGGTGAGTTAGCTGGCACTGTTTGCACCGGGGGGGGGGGGGGGGGGGGGGGGGCAGGGCGAGATTGGGACACTTCCCGGTGGTGTGCGAAGGTTGAGAGCAGTGACCGCAGCGCGGCGGTTGCCGGCATTGGTCGGTGGAGTGCTCGTTATATGCTAGGCACCTGTTGCACCTGAGAGCGACTGGAGCAGGGGCTTTTGAGGGTTCGACTCTATGATGGTAGCGGTACAGATAGACCCCGTCCGTAAGCAGGCGGTCGACCTCGGCCTGGATAACGAGGAGTATCCGCACCATCCACGTTGGGCCCTCAGCGTTGCGAATGCGGAAACCCTTCCGCGCGTCGACCTGTTCAAGGTGGAGTTCCTGCAAGACCGCCTCCTCGGTGAGATCGGGGTCCACGCCCCGGATCACACACGAGAAGTGCGGGTTGCGTTGCGGAGGGCTGGGGGGGAGGGGGGGGGGGGAGTAGCTGGGTGTTGGCGGGCACGGATGGGTTCCGCAGTCACCTGCGGTCCAAGTTCGCGGACCACCCCGGGGTCGTGGAGTTCAGATGAATTATATGAAGTGCGAAGAATCAGAGTTTACTCGGACAGCGATTTGTTCTGAAATTACTATAATAACAGAGAGATGTTTAAATATATGTGGTTACGAACAATATGGATTTCAAAACACTCTTTATGCGTGCGATACACTGACTGATTATCAGAACTCAATGTACTTAGTAATATGCATTTTATAAACGATTGAAATTATTTAGTGGTTTGCTTTTTAACAGTTACCTGAGTATTTATTCCTAAACAAACAATAACATAAAGTACATGGACGCTAGCTGACTACCCGCACAACGCACTGGCGCGAAGAACACCACAGCAAAGCGAGTGGTGCTATCTCTTGACAGTTTCCGATGCTACGAGGGTGGATAAAATATAAACGGTAATTTAAATGTAACGCTGCTGTTAGTAATAATGTCTTACTCGGGGCTTTGCCAGGATGTTGGTGGGGGTGTCTGAAGAGGGGGTTTGCGCGTGCACACACGGCGAGGAGCTGGGCTGCTTCAGTACGCTATGAGTGAGAAACAAATACACACGTCTGTTACGCAACGCCAGATTTCTCATAAAAGAGGGCTCCAAACCTTCGAAAAGTTTGAGACGGCTCCACGAACAGGTTGTGAAAGAAACATTGTCGCAGACTCGAGTGTATGAGTGGGCTAACACATTTGTGACGGGATGAGAAGCTGTGGAAAATGAACCTCGTGAAAAGAGCATCACTGCAGACAACATTGTTGCCATTCGTGACATTATTGAAGAAGATCGGCGCATTAAAAAAATCTGAAATGGTTTTAGCCGTAGGAATAAGCGTATCGCATCAAGCGACGCCGGCAACCGATCCGAAACGTCATTCTTCTCCACGACAATGCAAGGCCACACACTGCCGCTTTAACGTGGGAAAAACTGGAGGAAATTCATTGGACACCTCTGGAACACCCTCCGTACAGTCCAGATTTAACGCCCTGCAACTACCATTTGGTTGGACCCCTCAAACAAGACCTAGGAGGACAGCAGTTTGATGATGATGCAAGTGTAGAAGAGTTCGTGCACAACTGGTTCCACACACGTCCCTCTTGTTTCTATCAGGACGGCATCAACAAATTGCCAATCCGATGAAGAAAATGTGTATCGAAGGCAGGGCACTAGAAAAGTGATCACTATGTAGAAAAGTGATATCTACAGAGTGTTTCGAAAAAAAAAGTGTCCGATATTGCGACAAGGGTTGGGAATGGTCAAAACTAGAAGAAATGTTCCTATAAACATATGTCTGGAAACAAATACCTGTTGAGATATGCACCATTTTACTTGCGTTGTGTATGTACACTTCAGACAATGGACGTCTTCCTACCTAGCTACTTCTAATGAACACTTGACTGTCACACACGTTTAACACACGTTGGGTAAACATCCATCCACACCACCAACCAGGAGCTGTGATGATTTCAGCCGGTCTGTCCGCGGATACCATCTGCACGTTACAAGAGATGCTCCACATGGTTACCACACGCTTTGGCGCTTCCTCGCAAGGAATCCCCAACTCGTCCAATCACGGCTGGCTGCTCGCGGATGTGGGCACTCTCATTGGTCACACGCTCTTGTAACATCTGCACATTATCAATGGGTTTGGCATACACCAATGTCTTTAAATGTTCCCATGGCCAGAAATGTAATGGATTAAGGTCCAGAGAACGGGGAGGCCATGCTACTACCATTTTCTAATCCATAGCAAAAAGAAAATATACGAGCCTTACAGTAGTCGCATATGATGTGTAACATGTGACATGTTATCCTACTATGTGTGTCCCGGGAACGCAAATCCCTTGTTGACAGTGAACTCTGTTGGTCATTGAAATAACTACTTGTATAACTCCAGTGCCAAATCCTCACCGTAATGAATCATAATTGTTATTTGCCGTGGCGGAAGCAATCCACTGCCTACTTGATGCGAGCTGCGTTCTATACCAGCCAGTTAGTGAACCCATGCCAGCGATGTTATTGAAAATGGCCTCGTTGCGCACTGCCAAGTATAGGCGCGATTAAAAATTAGGTGTGCGGAAAGTATATTAAATGTGTTTCTCCCAGTGATGTGTTTAGACCAACGAAGTTTCAATTATTGTTAGTAGTCGGCGTTAATATACTGAATTCCTACGTTGTTTGGAGTGTTTGTTGATGCGATATAGATTCCACATAGCCGACAGTACATCGAGTGCTTACATTAAATAAGAATACAGCAAAAGTATGACGATTAAATAAATCGTAAATGTTTTCAGCAAATATGATAAAATGAATATTTTCACACCAAAGAACGACAACTTGAAGATGATTTATTGTGGGAATATCTTAAATGGGGTCTAGTTAGTTAGTTAGTTATGTTGTTTTAAGGGGCGGAACTACGAGGTCAAAATGGGGTCTCCAAACCTTGAACTAAACTGTATGCGATATACATTCCCCATAGCCACACGATACAGTACGTCGTTGTACCGATCTCCGCCACCACGCGCGCTTATTGTTTCCGTCCCATGCTCTTCCGTCCCATCCATTTCCGTCCCTTCTCCAAAATCACTCCCACAAACATGTACTGCTACCGAGCGCCACAAAAATATCCAGATACCGTGTGGAAAGATGTTACACATCAAAAAACGTGTTTGCCATTTTCCTCCTGTCTACGTCATCCACACAGCACGGGACCAACAGTCTGGTGCGGGTAGCGCACTTCACTGCCAGCACAACCGCATACTATGACTGAACACCCGACTCATGCAAAGACCTTCAACGGAAGGACGCCTGCACCTCCAAGCATAACGCCTTCTCCATGCGGGTAAAATTGTGCATATCTCAACAGGTATTTGTTTCCGGAATGTGATTATGGGAATATTTCTTCTCGTTTTGACCAATCCCAACGCCTGTCGCAATATCGGACACTTTTTTTCGAAACACCCTGAATATGTGTGTGTTTTTTTCTTCTTTGGTTGATGTAATAAATTTTAAGAAATAATTCCCTGTTATATTTGACTGACCCTCGTATAACAAAACCGGCGACTTCCCCCGATTGCCACCTTTCCCCGAACTCTACCTTGGTTACTATGGTAACAGTAAAACAGTTACTTTTAAAAAGTAACGTTCTGAACCCTGGGGCTGTACAGTGCATACCGTACATATCACAACAGAAGCAACAACAGAACCTTAGAGACACCTAGAACATGGCCATAAACAATATGTGTTACTATAACAGAGATGTTTTGAGGCTCAAGCTACTGCCGTTAAATTGTTATAAATGGGGTTTTAAATCGTTGCTAACTCGCTTCAGTATTGCCCTGAGAAATAAAGCGGGCATTTATCTTGAGTAATAGTTTCTCTCAGCCCGTGTGGGAAGACAAACATCATGCATGATCTTCTTGTCACTGTGATTCATTGCCGTCCATAGCACACCAAGTAATTGTGTCTAGGAAGCAAGGTGAGATTTACGTCCTTGCTATTACATGGTCACACAAGTATCCCAGGTACGGTACAGATCAGGGGCGCACCCAGACTTTTGGTTTGGAGGGGGCTTTCCTCAATAACATGATTTCAGCTATGGAAAGAGAAATTGTCCATTAATTGTCTTGTATGTAAATATGATATTTAAGATCATATGCATAAAAAGATACGGTATTCTATAAGGTCAAACATACTGTAGAATGCTCTGTTAAAACCAATACAAAAGATGCTATTGGACTGGAGATTATTTAAACAAAATGTGCATTGGTTTTATACAAATTTTAGTTACAGTTCCATTGATCTAAGGTTATACAAGTAATAAAAAGGAACTGCATGATTTTTATCTAGAATTAACTTTTGATCACGATCAGAGTGATAACGACTCGATTGCTCTGCTCACTATTATCATAACTATATATCCAGCTACCAGGATCGTCAGATTGATGTGTAACATCAATTATCTGCAATCATTTACTAAGTTTTGAGTTGTTTACTGTATACCAAGAACTAGTATAGGTTTTAGGAAATTAATAATAACATTTTGATTTTGAATATGTAAATTTAATTGGAACTAAAAATTACATTTTAAAAATTACGAGATGAAATTGTATACCATAGTGTTATGGATTGTAACAAATATTTTATGTACTGTACGTGAAAATATATGTTATTTTAATTTTCCTTAATAACTAACATTATAATAAAAAATCTTAAACATTTCTAGAATTTCAAGTTGAACTTAATTACACAGACTGAATGCAAGTTTAAACAAATAGTTGAATACAAATCATGTATTAATGAATTAACATTAACGTTGTTTGAATAAAGTGGAAACTCAAATTTCACAGAACAAAATCCAGCCGCCTAGCAGATTTTTTCAAAACGGAAACTACCTCTGTACTGGTGACTTCAATTTCCGGGTCAATATTCAGTGCTGCTAGTCCAGTCAGCCTGTCTGCATCCATGGTATTCCTAAGATATGTTTTCAGCCGACGTAGTGTAGAAAATGACCTCTCAGCAGTGCTTGTAGTCACAGGGATGGTACACAAAATTCTCAACAATGTGTGGATATTAGGAAACAAGTCCTTGTCACATAGATTCAACACATCGATTGCGTTTTAGGAATATTAGCGTGGGTCTTCAAGCTCTTGTACCACAGTTCAAACTCAGCCATAAGCAGGCCTTTGTTGTTTCCTCCACTTTCAATTATGTCATTCTTATAAAAATTACACAGCTGTAAGAAATCAGGTTGCATTTTTTCTTGGAAGGTTTCTTTATGTGTATGTGATGCATTGCCTGATGGCAGTAAGCACTCAAAACTCTTTAAGTCTTTATGCTTGATGAATCGAGATTCCAATGTAATAATGAAAGAGTCAATCCAAGGGATGAAAACAGATCTTTTATAGTATAATTCTGGAGTTTCTGCTGGTATTTTGTTACTGTTCTGTCTTCCAACTGTTCGTGGCATCGAAATTATTGAACCGCAGTTATTAGCAATTTTGGTAGCTTCTTCAAACAACGAGTGAAATTTTTGATCTGCATTTTTTCTTAGAGATTTTAAGCTTTCAATCACGGTTTCAGCGTGTGTAATTGCAGACGATAAATCTAAATCAGTTCCCTGAAGCTTTTTGATTAGGTTTACTGTGTAACCAAGCAGTTTTTATGATGCCATGAGAGAAATTATAAATTCACCTTAACTTAAGGAGTTTAGTAGTATTAGAGCTCCTGAAGAAGATTCCCTATCATTCCAGTTTTTAATCTCCTCTAACGCTACTTCAAGAGGTTGCAGCAGTTTTTTTTAACAAAAATAGCATCGTGCCTTTGTACCCATCTCGTTGGACAAAGCTGCAGGATTTTTTTCTTGTTGGTTTCAAGATTTACCTCAGATTCAATGCACTGTTTTAAAACTGCTTGTCTTTTAGGAGTGTTAAATAAATCCCACAACTTCTCCACTATTCCAAAGCAGTTCCTGATTGATACAACCTCAGACGCTGTTGACAATGCCAGGTTAAGGCTATGAGAAGCGCAATGCACGTAAATTGCTGTGGAGTGAGCTTCTTGGATGCACGCTTGAGCCCCTTTAAACTTTGCACTCATGGCAGCCACCCATTGTACCCCTAGCCACGTAGGTTATTTATGTCGATATTACTGTCTTCAAGACCTGTAATCTATGTTTTTGCCAATACTCTACCCGTTGTAGAGTTTCGAGGCATGAACTTCAAAAATTGCACACATATTTCATAACTATTTAAAGTATTTGGCGTTACATAACGTAAACACAAAGACAACTGTTCAACAGTTGAAATATCAGATGTTTCATCTGCGAGAACACTAAAAAACTAAGCTTCTTTTACTTTACTTGCTATTTTTTCAGTTATTATTTGGTTACAAGCATCGACGACATGATTTTGAAAATTCCAACTTATAGGCCTATAGGTTGCATTTTTGCCACATGACCCAAAGTGATCTTTCAAATTGTTGTCACCTGGTTAAATTCTAGCTCTGAGCAAAGCTCTAAAGTTCCCCTCATTTTCAAATGGTTTGTTGTCGATTTGAAACTGACCATAATCTCTATGGTTCCTAAGGGCGATATTTTGGCTGCCACACAAAATAATAGTTTCTGTTATTGGAATTATTCTTTTCACATTATTTTGGGCTTGGACGTCTTTTCCCTTTATCAAGAGATTTGTCAATCGGTTTCATTCGGCAGTCCATAACTCTTTTAAAGTTAGCTTCGCTTTCACATGAGTCTTTATGATACTGTGAGTTTGCATGTTTTTCAAACTTCTCTAGGGCTTTTTTCCAGTTACAAAACCCTTCTTCAAAAAGTTGTCCAGTATGTTGAGTGTTACTCTTACCTATTTCTTTTTTTGAAAAAAGCATACAATGGACACAGTATGCAGAATCTTCAATTCCAGAATACGAAAGCCAGGTATATTTCTTTAGCCATGAAAACGAAAATTTTCGTTGTTGGTTCCCATGCGATCTAAAAGGAAAGTTAAAGTTGCTCTGAGGAACCCATTTGTCATTCAAAACTTTGAACTTTTCATTGTCCGTCAACACTTTGTTTTTAAATAAACCAATGTTCAATTCCATGTTATGTTTACTTACAACGGCCTTAGGCCTGCTCACATTTGCCTCTGAGCCCTCCTCTGACGAACAACTTGGCTGTTTTTCTATGCTTGCAGTCCTTGTTAACAGTTCCTTACTCGTTGAAGGATTGCCACATTCACTAATACTAACCACATCATATTTATTGATTTTTAACGGTTTAAAGTAGTTTTGCATGTTTGACTTTCTTTTGTCTCCCATTACTACTAGTCTAATTGGACACACTACGAACACAAATAGCCAATAGAAAATACAAACACAACAACAATCAACGAATCAACTTTTACAAACACCACTACTGACTTGACGCCTGACACAGAGCACAGCACAATACCTTGGGGAGAGAAATTTTCACCGCAGTCCCACGCGCATCTTGCTCCGAGCATAGTTACGACAACGGCCGGAAATATATATTATCACTCAAGTGTTGCATAAATATAGGCCTAACATAATTCTATTTTAAATCAGTAGAAAATCGCAAAATGTTCCAACGTTCCAACACTAAATATTCTGGAGCCCGTTATGCAATCAATTTTCTTGAAAGATATCATCAATATTTTTAAAGTGTTCCCAGGTCTTTGGAGGGGGCTTAAGCCCCCAAAGCCCCCCCCCTGGGTGCGCCCCTGGTACAGATAATACAACCACTTGTGTTGCCTTAAAAGTATGTCTACCCCTTATTATTCCCGTTTTCCAATGGGGTTGGGGATGAGATACGATGGAAGTCTTTGTGTCGGATGGCTTTTACGGCCGGATGCCCTTCCCGACGCCAACCTCATGAGAGGAGTTAATGAAAGATGAAATGAATAATGGTGAATGAAACTGGGCAAGGATGTGGAAGGAAGCGGCCGTGGCCTGTCAGAAGGTAACGGCCCTGCATTTGCCTGGAGTTGAAAATGGGAAACCACGACAAACCATTTCAAGGATGGCTGACGGTGGGGCTCGAAACCGCGTCTACCGAGTCAGTAGAGAGCTTGATCCCATGACCTAACGCTGCACTTTAGCGAGCGTAGCCACCGCTGTCGGTACTTATTTTGCCATAAATAATAATAATAATAATAATAATAATAATAATAATAATCTTTTTCTTCAGCGTTTGTCCCGCCTGGTGGCAGGGTCCGCTACATGGATTCGATGTCTCCATTTAGTTATGTCCTGGGCCATGTCAGGGTGGAGATTGACGCACTTCAGATCTTTGTGAAGGGTATCGGCCCATCGCTGTTATGGTCGTCCTTTTGGTCTATTACCGGCGACTTCCAACATGTAACCCGTCTTTGCTATCGTGTCAGCCCCTGACCTCAGCACATGTCCAAACCATAATAATAATAATAATAATAATATATATACAGGTATATATATTTTTTATAGGAAGAAATGCATTTACGCACAAAGTGTCGGGCTCCTGAGTGGCAGACTACCGACCAAAACTCCCCCTGTTACTTCTGGAACCTAGCCTGGAACCGTTTAACACATTACTTCAGGCTAAGACCATATTATGCTAGGACACTTGTCCTCAACTATCTTTTTCTTTATACTGTTCACTGATTAACAAGAGATCACTTTGCTTCTCTGCAACTAGCTGATATAGCAGATCATCGGCTGTTTTACTTCTATGTAGATTGGCTTCAAGTACACGAATAATAATAATAATAATAATAATAATAATAATAATAATAATAATAATAATAATAGTAATAATAATTTCGTATGGCCTAGGGTGCCGGGTGCAAGCTTTGTTATTTGACACCCAGAGGGCAGCTTGAATGCCGAATGTTGTTGTTCCGTGGAGCGCTATCAAAGTCAAGGAGGTAGATATCTAAGCTCCTTGACATTATAACGCCTTCTAGTAGAGAAAGGAGGAACTTTTGTGTTGGCAGAAAATCCCGAGATTAATTTTGCCATTTTGAACACGGCCTACTGAATACAAATGGTGTTAGTAGTTATTGTTGTTTTAAGGGGCGGAACTACGAGGTCATCTGCCCCTTGAATACAAATGCGTTATTTAACATGCCAACAACGTATGACATGGGTGACGTGATTTTTGTCGCCTTTCAAAAATCACTTGCGACGGCCAGGGGTGAATCTGCAAGCTTGGGGTTGGTAGACCGACACGATAACCACTCACCCACCGTGGCAAGCATAATAATAATAATGCTAAATACTAGAAGAGATATGTTGGTTGGCCACATACTAAGACACGCAGGAATAGCAAACTTAGTAATGGAAGGAAGGGTTGAGGACAAGAACTGTAGGGGTAGACCAAGGTTAGAATAGCCTATGTTAAACAGATTGCCTCGGATTTAAGGTGTGGTAGCTATGAAGATATGAAACGATTAGCTCAACACAGGGAGGCATGAAGGGCTGTATCAAACCAGTCAAAAGGCTGAAGACTCAAACAACGACGTCAACAACAATAATAATAAATTATATGGCTTCCGTTACCTAATTAACAGCAGCGGCTCGTCCAAATGGGGTTGGGGGTTCACTGAGACAGCTGTTCACAGTGCTACACCAAAGGCAAAGTGTATTGCGCCTTGCTCTGCTAAAGAACAACAAAGGAAGGTACAGACGTTAAGCCCACAGTCACGTTTGAATAATCCGCTGCTGCTACATGCTTAGTAGAGTTCACGTTAACGATGCCATCTAGAAGATCTATTCACTAATCCCTCGTACTTATTCACCTATTACCGTTTGAAGTTCTGAAGGAGCATGGCCCATCCTTTTCATCCCGTCTACCCAACTTTCATCGTCCTCCTTTAACCCTTGAGAAATGGCGTAAAAAATCATTTTGACCCATAGTGTGTCACTCCCTTTCTGATATGCAACATCTTTCCACTCGGTTGCTGGATATTTTTGTGGGAGTGATTTTGAAAAATGGGACGGAAGTGGATCGGACGAAGTGTGTAAGACACACTGCCAGCTGGATCGTAAGCTTATCCCTCCTGGACATTCATCAATACACAAAAATCTTTCTTATTTACAAACTAACAATACATAACAATTCCAAGACTCTCTTTTTTTTTCTTCACTGCCTACTTGATATTTCTACTCTCGCACTGCCTTCTTGATTGTTCTCGCACTGCCTTCTTGATAATCTGCTGCTAATCATATCAATATGACTCATTTTTACCGAAACCATATGAAATTACGTGTTGGTCTATGAATCAAGAGGTCCGGGAACAGGGCAAGCCTTTCATGATCTACTGCTGTGCACACTGCATTTACTCGCAAGTTGGCCTATTTATAAGGAATTTAAGGTTATGAGCGGTGTCGCGTCTATTAATCTAGTTGATCCATATCGTATTCTTTATTTAGGCTAGTGCTGGTGGAAGCTACAAATCATCTAATAAAATGAGTTCCGTATTATAAACTACAATAGACCTATCGGTAAAACACTCCCTTTTACAATAGATTAATATTTGTGCCAATAATATTATAAAATACCGGTGTATCAACAATTTCACGTGAGGTTTCTTCTATGTCACATGTTACATATCATATGCGACTACTGTAAGGCTCGTAAAGTTTTTTGCCGTAGTCGTAAGTATTTTAATGACATAATTTTATGAAGTAATTCCTATGAACTATTCCCAATATAAAATTACGTTTTTTTATATTTTTTTAAATTTAGCAAGCAGAAAAATGACAATAATTTTCGTAAAGTATAATTGGCGGCAAAGCAGTCATTTTAATTCCTTTGAACAGAGGAGCTGATGACCAAGGTTTCCCTAGACTCTAAACATGGATCAACAAGAACGTGAGCTATGTGATTGTGCTGCACCAATATAGGTGGATTTTCCCCTACATTTTTTACAGATTGTCCCGACTAACGTAAATTGTCACGCGAGGACTGGCGCCACGGGTAAATCTGACCCGACCGTAAATCATATAGAAATAACTTGAATGTTCAAAAAGCTTTTCAGGGTGAAGTTCAAGACTAGGAAGGAAGATACAGTAATCGACAGGAAATATGATGATGATGATAATGTTGTTTTAAAGGGCCTAACATCTAGGTTATCGGCCCCTGATTGTTTGGGTGATCGTGAAGATGATAATGAAAAGTAAACTATTGCTAAAACTAACTACTAACTTATATACTAGTAGAAGAAATGGAAAACAAAAGGAGAATAAGGCAAAGAAAGGACAGGAGGAAAATAAATGCCCTCAACCCTCGAAGAATGCGGATTGAGGGACTTGGAAGGAAAGAGAGCCTTAAAAGGCAGATAGGAAAGTGAAAGAGGAGAGGGTCCGCCCCACAGGGAATGGATAAAAGGGAGAAAACCGGACCCAGCTCAGGAATCCATTGGGGTCACCAACTCCCAAACTCACCAGCCGTGAGCCCCTGAGGGTGTAACAATATCTAGGGTGCACCATAAGTGATGGGGCTACATACACCCTGCCTTCTTGAGGGACTTGAGCAGACGGCAGGAAATAACAGGAAAAGAAAAAGAAGGCTGACCCCTTGCAGAAGGAGGGTATCATAAAGGGCCAATTAAGACGGGAAAGGAAGAGACTCCCTAGGCCTCGGATACCCTAATACCTTCGGGATCGGAAGAGAACAAGAGTTGACCATGAGAGGTCGACAGCAAAGAAGACGGAGAGGAGCCCGGCACAAGTAATTGAAAGCAATGCCGGACTCAGCTGGGGCCCCGTGGTCGCAAACCCACGTCCTACTAGATATGAGCCCCTGGTGGGGGGGGCAGGAAATAATGACTGACCAAAATCAAAATATAGAGCATAATTTAAGCATTGGGTCCAAAATACCCTTGCGCCAGTCCACGCGAGTTAAGATTTCCCCCGATCACAACTGAATCAAGGTATTCAAATACACCAGAAGACTCAGTACACACTGTTGAACTGACAAGTTACCGGTATTCAAGAGCATTATTCTTAGAACAAAGCCGTTGACCCTCCATAATATTTTTCCAGTCTTGTCATCGTAGTTTACGTGGAAACTGTCATCCCGTGGCTTGGATCTATAATTCTTCCTCCACTTGCCTTCGTGTGAGAGACACGTTCTTCAATTTCTTTCCCCCACTCGTAACATTGCGGTCTCGTGACGAAGAGCTGCGTTCAGGAAGAACACCGTTTTTATTTCAAGAAAATTGCTGATGTGGATCCATTACTTTCAATCTCTGCTCGTATTTCACAGGAACGTATTTCAAGTTCTATAATTGGTCTATTTTAAGCTGTAAGATGCATGCTTTCAGTCTCTTTTTTTGTTATAATAATCTACACATAACTTGCGACTATAAGCTTGTTGTACGGAACAAATTTGGCCCGCATGAATCTAATAACAAGCTTTTTTTATTGAGAAAGAGTTCTCAGTAAGAATCGAGATGGTCAAGCAGGTTAGAAGAATAATAATATGATGATGATGATAATTGTTGTTTTAAGGGGCCTAACATCTAGGTTATCGGCCCCTAATGGTTTGGGTGATAGTGAAAGATGAGATGAGAATGAAAACTATAACTAATACTAACTACAGACTTACAAACCAGAAGAATAAATGGTAAACAAATAAAGAATAAGGCAAATAAAGGACAGGAGGAAAAGAAATGCCCTCAACCCTCGAAGAATGAAGATTGAAGGACTTGGAAATAAGGAGAGGCAGAATAAGGCAGATAGGAAAGGGAAAGAGTCCGCCCCAGATGCAATGGAAAAAGGGGAAAATACCGGACCCAGCTCAGGAATCCCTCGGGGTTGCCAACTCCTGAACTCACCAGCCATGAGCCCTTGATGGTGTAGCACTATCCAGGGTGCACCAGAAGTGGTGGGGCTACACACCCAACCTCCTTACGGGCCTTGAGCAGAAGGCAGGAAATAGGAAGAGAACAGAACATGACTAACCCCTCGAAGAATGAGGGATCAGGAAAGATGGGACAATGGCCAATTAAGACGGGAAAGGAAAAGACTCCCTAGGACTCGGATACCCTAATACCGTCGGGGTCGGAAAAGAACAAGAGTTGACCATGGGCGGTCGATAGGAAAGATGACAGAGAGGAGCCCGACACATGTAAGTGGAAGGAATGCCGAACTCAGCTGGGGTCCCGTGGTCGCCAATCCACGTCCCACTAGCCGTAGGCCCCTGGGGGAAGAATAATAACAATACTGTGGCCTCAGTTACCGTGGAGTAGAACTTTTGAGTTGGAGCCATGAAGGCGATCTACTTTCCAATTGTGACGTACTGTTATGGCAGCAAAGAGCGAAACTTTTCTGGGTGACCTGTGACTGATAATTAATTATGTCACCGAATGTAATACGAGCGATCTTTTACGAGCCAAAATCGTACAACTCGGTTTGCAGAGGTCTTTTGGCGCCCTTCAAAAATCCGACCCCCTCGTTCCGGAATCGAACCCGTCGTCTTGAGATCATAAGGAGGATACTTTACCACTGCCTCTGCGGGGAAGAAATAGTAATAATAATAGTAATAATAATAATATCGTATGGCCTCGGTGCCGGGTAAGGGCTTTGTTAATTGAAGCCCAGAGGGCAGCTTGCATGTCGAATTTTGTTGTTCCTTGGAGCGCTATGAAAGTCAAGGATGTTAGATATCTAAGCTCCTTGACATTATAGCGGTTTCTACTAGAGAACGGAGGGACTTTCGTGTGGGCGGAAAATCCCAAGATTAATTTTGCCATTATGAACACGGCCTACTGAATTCAAATGGGTTCTTTAACATGCCAACAACGAATGACATGCGTGTCGTGATTCTTGTCGCCCTTGAAAAAATCACTTACCATGGCCAGGAGCGAACCTGCAAGCTTGGGGTTGGTAGACCGACACGATAACCACTCACTCACCGTGGCAAGCTATAATAATAGTAATAATAATAATAACAATAGAATACTTTTTACGCCCCTTGCGTGTCTCGGATCTTTCAGACGCCGATGTAGCGGAGAAAGTTTTTACCGTGCCAGTCAGTCTGTATATTAGGGGCAGAAGACCTCGCAGGTGTCCCCCTTAAAACAACAATAACTAACTAACTACAGTAGTTTGTCTATTGACACGGGGTAGTCGCATTCAATTTGTTGTTTTTGTTGTTGTATTTCAGGGGTTTGGACATTGTGGGTAAGTTACTGGGTGCGTGTGGAACTTTTGTATGATAACCCGTGTTATTGTGATGGCTGAATTTGTAATTCAGGTAAGGATTGGGAAGGGGGTGGCCGTAGCCTTGAGTGGGGAACCATCCCGTCATTTTCCTGGAATAGAACTGGGAAAACCACGGAAGAGCACTTCCAATATGGCTGAGGTGGGAATTGAACCCACCTCTTCTCAGTTTTGCCTTACGAGGTTGAGTATACCCCGTTCCAGCCCTCAGACCAGAATTAAATTATTTGGCAGAGCTGGGAATTGAACCCGGACCTCCAGGGTGACAGGCAAGAGAGCTACCCGCTACACCACGAGGAGGTCAGTCGCATTCAAACGCACTCAAATGTTATTTGGCTAAACCGGCTACAAACCTAAATCGTGTGCTTTTAAACGCCAGAACCAAATGTGCCTATTAGCCCGACCTGTAGGTTGGGTTGCCTAATGCATCAGGCAACAATAGCGAATACAGATCACATGCAGAGGCACTAACTTTCCATATACCATAGTGAGGGGCAAAGTAAGGATATTACTGTACGATCAAGAGGCCATAGCTTGATAGTTTTTGTGCTTATGGAGCTACGAAATCATGAACATGAGTCAATATTATAACAATGATGCAGCTCAGATTTGAGGCTTCTCTTATCGTAGATCTTGCAATTTTAATATCAATATGAGTATTTACTAGTTGCCTTTGAACTATTTCCTGGACGGATGAACAGAAGCAGCAGCTCAGTGTACATATGGAAGAATACTGGAGGAGGAGGAAGCTTAAGACGAAGAAGAAATGAAATTGTAGCGTGATCCTCAGAGGTATATTCGTAAGAGAAGGATAGTTTTCTATGGCCACATTGCTCGTATGAGTTCTACAAGGTTGAGCAATAGGATCGTCAGTTTTCTTCTTAACAAGAAAACCAAGGTGGCGTGGTTCACAGAAGTAGAAAATGACCTGCGTGAAGTGGGAATAACCCTGGAGAATATCCAGAAACTTGTTCCACTAAAGTCGAAACTCCAAGAACATCATGGATTCCAAGAAAAGCCAAAACTAAAGACTGGCAAGACATGGACTGAAGCGAGGAAGAAACAACATAGGCCCAGGCGCAAAGACATGGGAAAGGGCAGTTGAAATAGCGTGGTCCGTAGATGGCCGAAACGACACCAATAATAATAATAATAATAATAATAATAATAATAATAATAATTACGACAATATTGCAGGGAGTCCGGGAATGTTCTCCGCAGTGCCTGCACGCTGCTGCGAGAGACTATGTCACCAGTTACGTTGGCAGCATGGCTGTCGCGTGTATCATAACAAACAAACAGTAAACTTTATACTCACCACAGACATTCATAACATACTGTTGCTCTCTTCCAATAATCTAACTATACGCACTGACGAATTCGATAGCCCACAGCCCACACATGTGGCCTTCACCCTATCAAGGACACTGTGTTGCCAACTAAACTGATGACGCAACCTCTCGCAGCTGCACGTAGCCACTGCGGAGAACATTCCCGGACTCCCTGTAATACCTAGTACGTTTTTACTTTTCATGATGTTGGTGTTAGTGTGTTTAATGTCGTTACTCTCTCGTTACCGTAAAATAACTGCTACTAGCAACGGGATTGTCTGCATGGCTCAGCGGTAATGTATTCGCCTGCTGATCCCAAGATAGCTAGATTGAATCCCGGGGTAGTCGGTTGGCATTTGAGGGTGCTTAAAAATTACGCTGTTATCCCTAAGGTAGCTTTATCTTAAAATCAATAATAATGGTTCGATTATTCATAAATCAATGTAAATTTAATAAAGAGTTATTTAAATCCCTATGTCACTCCAACGCAGATAAGTGCAATAGATTTAATCTCTACTTACAGTATAAAGAAATAAACTTTTATTAGAAATATGGCATCAAGATCAGATTTCAATTTACAAAATAGTGAGACCTTTAATAGAACATTCTTTTTTTTTTCATAATCATACATTATTGACAGTAGATTTACTGGCTCGTTAAAGATCCCCTTCGGGGCAAATTTACTCCGCCCCGAGTCTCTAAAACCCGTAGCACTTAAAGAGGGACGTAAAACCCATATTATTATTATTATTATTATTATTATTATTATTATTATTATTATTATTATTATTATTAATATTATTATTATTATTATTATTATTTTCTTCCGAATTTGGCCACCTGTGGACCGCATGGAACCTTAGGCTTTCTGGTTAATCTCCTCTTCTCTTCCCAAAACCTCTTCATTCGTTCACTTCTGATTTTTCGCTCTTCCTCGGATATTACCAGTTTGGCTCTAATTTTAGGTGTTTTCTCCTCGAACATCTTGATGTTGTCAATTCGGTTTCTAAACTCTTTTCTGTTGTGGATCACATCCACTGTGAGTCCACTTTCCTTGGCGTCTCTTTTAACCTCATCTACCCACTTAGTTGTAGCCTTCAGCTTTGTAATATACTTGAATATCCTCTTAATCAGTCGGTTCTCGTCCATTCTCACCAAATGTCCGTAGAATTTCAACCTTCGCTTCCGCATTATGACAGTAATTTTTTCATTGTGTTTATAGAGGTCATCATTCTTTCTGTTCTTCCATGTCCCGTCGCAGTTTCCTGTGGTCCTAAAATGTTCCGCAAAATTTTCCTCTCCTATTTTTCCAGTTCCTGAAGATCCTCTTTTTTATTCAGTGTCAAGCACTCCGAGGCGTACAGACCCTCTGGCTTTACTACTGTGCTATAGAGTCTGAGTTTTGCCTTGTAGGATATTGCTCGTTTGTTGTATCTGTTCTGGGTTAACCTATACGCCAAATCCAATTTTCTAGCTCTTGCCCTATTTGCTTCTTTATCCGGCCCATTGGGTTCTATCCATTCGCCTAGATATTTAAACTTCTCAGTTCTTTTGACAGTTCCATGTTTCACTTTTATGTGTCTCTCTCCAAGGTGTCTGTATTCCATGTATTCTGTCTTTTCATAGGAGACTTTAAGACCCGTTTTCTCAGCGATTTCGTGCAGAGTATCCAGCATTTTTTGGGCATCATCTCGGCTTTGGGCTGAGAGGGCAAGATCATTAGCAAAAGCCAAACATTTAATTTCCAGGTTATGTCCTTTCCTTCCCAGATGTATCCTCCTTACTCCTTTCATGTCCAAAGCTTCCTCCCAGGTTCTCATGATTTTCTCCAGAACAATGTTGAAGAGGATAGGTGATAAGCCATCTCCTTGTCTGACCCCTGTTTTTATTTCAAGAGGATCAGAGATTTCTCCGAAGAACTTCACATTTACATGGTATCCGTTAGAGTTTGTTTGATTATTTCTATCGTCTTCCTGTCAATTCCGAACTCCTCTAGGGTGTTAAATAAAGTCTGCCTGTCAATTGAGTCGTACGCCTTCTTGAAGTCAACGAATATTACTACAGTGTTCTGGCTTCTCAAAGCTCTTGATCTGAGGATGCTCTTGAGGTTGAATATTTGTTCAAAGCACGATCTCCCCTTTCTAAAGCCAGCTTGGTATTCCCTATGAGGTGGTCTGCTTGTTTTTATTATTTTTATTATTATTATTATTATTATTATTAAATTACTGATAACGGGTTGACAAGTATATCGTAACTCCCCAACCCTGCGATCCAATGACGGGAGAGCTGCCATTATGGGATTATATTGGAAGAGTGATTTGTGTGATAACGCCACTGTTTGTTTTCCTCTCATGCTTAGGGCATGTGATGAGTCCATGCCATGAATGAAGACAGCAGTCTTCACGCTTCGCTTGCTTTACATTCGTCCCGTGCCCGCTGTCCAGAGTCTCAACGCACGGTGAGACAGTTGCCCTGACGCAGGCCGGCGGGGCACGGCGCAGCACAGCATGGCAGCCGCTCAAGCTGTGTTATTGATGGCGAAACTTCAGCCTGTCAGTGGCTGGTGTAAAATATACCCAGCTGTCAGCCAAATTTCTGGAATTACTCTCGCGTGTTTACATTACACTATACTATACGCTACAAAACATTGGCGATGGAACTCTGCCGTAGACATCGGAGCATTACTCAATTAGACTTGAGAACTCATTAACTGGATATCAACCTAGGCTACACTTAATGTCAACAGTTGACAGCAATGGAATGGCTGCTCGTTTCTGTTACAAAATACATAGTTTTATTTTATGGCAGATTCTTGTCAGCTGACAACTTCGTCCTGACACCCCTGAGGTCCGATTTAAAATCCGCACTCTACGAATAAATGTAATTCTCATTCCTGATTCAAATTCAATCATTCTAGAAATGTTTTTTTTCTGTTGTTTCCTGTTGTTGCAGGGCTAATTCTTAAGGCCACGGTCGTTTCCTTCCTAATTTTCTCAAACATGGCTCGAAACACGAACAATTGTATATTACCACCCAGTAACTGTCTCTCTCCATGGTGTTAATGGACTACTTGTTACCGTCAATTATGGAATTTGGATGATGCACGTTCGGAACTGGTATGGTTGTTGTTTTTAATTCACTTTAGGCGCATAAGAAATCTTGGTCTCATAACGTGCGTTTCTCTCAAGACTGTAGTCTGTCTGTTAGGTAGTCAGCCCGAAGGCTGGTTGGATCCTCAAAATAAATGTATAATAGGGACAGGAACTGGATAGGAGCTCTGGAACTTGAAATAAGGTACTATCCCGGCATTTGCTTAGAGAGAGTATGAAAAAAAAAACGGGAAAAAACACTCAGGGTAGTCGCTGTATGCACCGGGATTCGAAACTCCGATTTCCAAACAATCTGCAGCTCCCCAACACGGTCATGATGAACGATTTATCATGCACGACTGTGTTCGGATATCGACGTTTGATTTGCAACGCTGAGAGGCTCTTCTCTGTGTGTGTAGGATATTGGTGGAATGTTACCTTAATTCAAGTCCAGGGGTGCCTACCCCAAATCTAGATTCTTATAGTTCTCTCACTTTTCACATTAACGAGCGGCTCACCTTTGAAATTTGCTGGGCGGCCATGTTTACATTCCATCTCTGCGGGGAGCCAAGGCTTTTCCAGCTCGAGGCACAATGTCGCCAACTCTCCACCGTGGCCACGGAGAGCAAGCAGCGAGACTGGACAGAACTGTGTGTAACTGTGCAACACTGGAGACCTGACACGCGAGCAGGCCACCAGGACCGGACTCGGGAGTCAACGTGGAGTGATAGAGGAAGTATTCTATTTGTCAAGAACCATCAGCTACTATCAGTAGCGAACAATGGTTATTGACGGTGCGCGCTACTGCCTAACGTTTGAGTCGCCGCTCGTTAACGAGAAAATCGAGTGGCTTCGGTCGCGTAGTCGATAGCATGCTGAGCTTCTATGCCAAAGATCGCGGGTTCACATCCGGCCGAAGTCGTCGGATTTTTTATGAGCATTAAAATACTTCAGTATGCCTTCCTTCGGAGGGGAAGTAAAGCTGGCGGTCCCATGTCATAAATTTATGACATGTAAAAGAACCTTCCACTAATTAAACTTGTGTGAAGCTAAATTTGCAGGTTGTATTTCGTTGAAATGCTCTATCAAAGTTCCAACGTTCACCACTAGGTGTCAGTGATATTTGATAGCGAAAGTTGGAACTACTTGAAATTGAACGTAACTTGTAGCTCACCCCATGGGTGTCCGCTTGAAGCAGCTACAGCCTCTGGCGAGCCGAACATGTCCTCGGACACTCCCGGCACTAAAATCCATACGCTAAAGAAAGAAAGAAAGAAAGAAAGAAACTAGAAAAGTGTGAGAACTATACAACAGCATAGGCCTACTTTTATTTAGAGGCTAGCACTTCGTGGTCATCAGCTCCATGTACTTGGGTGTATGTACACTTAGTTTGATAACCTGTCTGTATTGGTATTTGTGTATTTGAAATTGAGGTTTGGATTGGGAAGGAGACGGCCGTGGCCTCAAGTTAGGAACCATCCCGGCATTCGCATGAAGTAGAAATGGTTAATAACTGAAAACCACTTCTGAAACAGCTGAGGTGGGAATCGGAGCTATCTCTTCTTTTTTTTTTTGGCACGCGAGGGTGAGATTATCCCGTTCCATCCCTCAGGCCAGAATTACATTTCTTGACTCAATCTAACCCAGGAACTTTTGAATCTACTGTAAATTATTGAACAAGCAACCCACTCCGCTTCGCCCGGTATCTTTGACGTTTTACCCAGCGTAAGGCGTACGGACGGCAGGTCCCAGATGCAATTCAGAAAAGCCGAGGTGAACAGCGAAACTACAAACACATATACTCTTATCTGAAGCCTTAACTTGACACAACTCGAAAGTCTGATGCTGGCCTAAGTTGGGGTGATAGGCTCGCTCTCCAGCTCGTAAACTCTCTCCGAAGCTAGTGATTTATATTTCCACTGAATGGAGATTGTTGGAAGAAACGAATACGTAAAAATACTTATAGTGGGCGATGTATTAAAGATAGAGATATGCTGTCACGGACTTTTCTGTAGAATTTTTCATGCTGAGCATCAGAGTATACAGTATAGATATTATCAACGGTTCACCCAGCGTAAGCTTAAAAGGCACACAGACGGCTGGTTTTTCTTCGACTCGATTCACTGAAATCGTTACTGCTCGGCTTCCTTTGATCATAAATGAATGTTTTTCTTCAGACACCTTCCTCAATATATCCTTTATAGAATGGTGGAAACCGCATCGAAATCCATCCAGTGGTTCTCGAGATTATCCGTAACATACAAGATTCGGGGACTTGATTTTATACTATGTAGAGATTAGTATATTACACCCCCAATTGCTGTATCCTCGCCTTCTTACCATTGTATATGATGATGATGATAATTGTTGTTTTAAGGGGCCTAACATCTAGGTTATCGGCCCATAATGGTTTGGCTAATCGTGAAGATGAAAATGAAATGTAAACTATAACTAAAACTAACTACTAACTTATACTAGAAGAAGAAATGGAAAGCAAAAGGAGAATAAGGCAAATAAAAACAGGAGGAAAAGAAATGCCCTCAACCCTCAAAGAATGCGGATTGAGGGACTTGGAAGGAAAAAGAGCCATAAAAGGCAGATATGAAATGGAAAGTGGAGAGGGTTCACCCCACAGGTATTGGACAAAGGGGGAAACCGGACCCAGCTCAGGAATCCCTCGGGGTCGCCAACTCCCGTACTCACCAGCCGTGAGCCCCTGAGGGTGTAGCAATATCCAGGGTGCACCAGAAGTGGTGGGGCTACATACACCCTGCCTCCTTGAGGGCCTTAAGCAGAAGGCAGGAGATAACATGAAAAGAAAAAGAAGGCTGACACCTCGCAGAAGGAGGGTATCAGAAAAGATGACACAAGGGCCAATTAAGGCGGGAAAGGAAGAGACTCCCTAGGCCTCGGATACCCTAATACCGTCGGGGTTGGAAGAGAACAAGAGTTGACCAAGTGAGGTCGACAGGAAAGAAGACGGAGAGGAGTCCGGCACAAGTAAGTGGAAGCAATGCCGGACCCAGCAGGGGCCCCGTGGTCGCCAACCCACGTCCCACTAGATGTGAGCCCCTGGGGGGCATTGTATATCAGAATGTAATGGAAATATAATGTATTTTGAGTAAAAATAAAACTGGCAAAGTCTTGGGGCGAACTTGTGATAGTAGATCCAGGTGATCTCTGACTGATCGTGAGTCTCAATCATATATAAATTATTAAATATTCAGGGTAGGTACCATCCCAGAATTTTTCTGGTATGGAAGTGGTTGTTGTTGTTGTTGTTGATAATTTTAGGTGATTTGCGACATGGTAGTCATGTAGCCACGTGTATTTGAGTGCATATAGATTTTGTCTGATAACCGGTATCACTGTGATGTCTAAACGAGTGTGTGTATTTGTAATTAAGGTAGAATTTGGGAAAGAGGCGGACGTGGCCTTAACTTATGTACCATCCCGGCATTTGCCTGGAGTAGAAGTGGGAACCCACGGAAAACCACTTTCAGGATGACTGAGGTACGAATCGAACCCACCTCTCCTCAGATTTGCCTCACGAGGCTGATGTACCACGTTTCAACCCTCATACTAGAATTAAGATTGTTGGTAGAGCCAGGAACCGAACCCATGTATTTCGAAACTGCAGTCTCAATGTGTTTTATGAGACCCAGAAGAGGGCTAGATTCAAGTTGTTAATTTCTCCTCATCGAAAATGTCTTCAATTCATATTAATTTCTCATGATATAAAAGTCGGCACCTTGAGGCCAGTCTGGTGATGGAATGAGAACGCATCTGAGTACTACCGTTTTAATTGGTGGGCATGGGTGTATCGCTCATCGGTTAATAAGCCGTGATCACAACACGTCGCGTCAAGGACCACACTGCGTAGGCATTTTGGCGATCTGGTTCAGGCTGGCAAACCTGTTCCGTCTCCAACATGCAGCCAACGATCCAAGCCCACACTCATCTCAGACAGATATTTGATAAAAATCAACATTGAAGATTTTCCGATTCAATCTTAACCTCTTGATTTATTTAAATCAAGTCAAGAAAATAATATAAAGCTAAAACCGGTTTCGACCTGAATTCGTTATTATTATTATTATTATTTAGCTATGGCTTTTAGTGCCGGGAGTGTCCGATGACATGTTCGGTTCACCAGAGGCTGTAGCTGCTTCAAGCGAACACCCATAGGGTGAGCTACACGTTCCGTTCAATTTCAAGTAGTTCCAACTTTCGCTACCAGATGTCACTCACACCTAGTGGTGAACGTTGGAACTTTGATTGAGCGTTACAACGAAATTTAACCTAGAAATTCAGCTTCACACATGTGTAGTTAGTGGAAGGATCTTTTACATGCCATAAATTTATGACATGGGACCGCCAGCTTTACCTCATCTCCGAAGGGAGGCATAATGAAGGATTTAAACGCTCTTAAAAAATCCGACGACTTCGGCCGGGTTTGAACCCGCGATCTTGTGCACAGCAGTTCAGCATCCTAGCAACTACGCCACCGAAGCCGCTCTGAATTCGTTGTTGTTAATTATATGTGGGAGATTGGGACATCAGCCCCGTGCAATTGGGTGTGTGTTGAATTTATGTGATAACCAGTATTAATATGTGTAGCTGTACTAGGGACAGGTATGGGGTAGGTGCCCCGGGACTTGAAATAAGGTACTATTCCGGAATTAACTGCTAGGAGTGTGAAAGAACACTGAATAAAACACATTCAGCGCTGGGATTAGTACCTCCGATCTCCGGACTTGCAGTCGTGATGAGTGATTTGATGCGCATGGCTACGACGTGGGGTTCTCTGCCAAGTAGTGTAATTCACACCTGAGCCCAACGCTCATACTAGAGAACTAGGGGTGGTTTCGATTCCCCCCTCAGCGATTGTGGATGTAGTTTCCCCTTGTTTCCCCACTTCTACTACAGACAAATGCTGGGATAGATCTTAACATAATGTCTCGCTTATATCCTTCCTAATCCTATTCACAATTAGAAATATGTTGTTGTAGTTGTTGATTCTTTTAGGGGCTTTGTGACATTGAGGTCATGTGGCCCCGTGTACTTGGGTGTGTGTAGAATTAGTCTGATAATCTTTGTCACTTTGATGTCTGCACTATAGTGTGTTTTCGTAATTGAGGTAGAATTTGGGTAGGAAGTGGCTGTGGCCTTAATTTAGGTACCATACCGGCAATTGTCTGGAGTAGAAATGGAAAACCACGGAAAACCACTTCCAGGATGGCTGAAGTAGGAATCGAACCCATCTCTTCTCAGATTTGCCTCACGAGGCTGAGTGCACCACGTTACAACCCTCAGATCAGAATTAAATGTCTTGGCAAATCCGGGATACAATCCCGTGGCCTCCGCCGTGACAGCCAAGAATGCTAGCCACTGCACAACGAGACGGATCCTCAATTACAAATAATAATAATAATAATAATAATAATAATAATAATATCGTATGGCCTAGGGTGCCGGGTGCAGGCTTTGTTATTTGACACCCAGAGGGTATCTTGCATGTCGAATTTCGTTGTTCCTTGAAGCTCTATGAAAGTCAAGGAGGTTAGATATCTAAGCTCCTTGACACTATAGCACTTTCTAGTAGAGAAATGAGGAACTTTGTGTTGGCGTAAAATCCCGAGATTAATTTTGCTATTATGAACACGGCCTACTGAATCAAATGGGTTCTTTGACATGCCAACATCGTAATTTTTGCCGCCTTTCAAAAATCACTTACCACGGCCAGGAGCGAACCTGCAAGCTTGGGGTTGGGAGTCCGACACGTTAACCACTCACCCACCGTGGGAAGCAGTTACAAATATACACACCCAACAGACACCACAATATCACAGATCATCATACAAACTTTTCACACACAACAAAGCACACGGGACTGAATCCCCACAATCCCCAAACCCCTAAATGAATCAACAACAACAGCACCAAACAAGGTCAGAGCTATAAATGATCATGAAGAATTCCAAGAAAGGATCACATGTGAATATGCAAAAGTAAGTAGAAATATTTGAAGTTATGCTAGGAACAGTTACTGTCACAAACTGTTATGTTATCATCTCTCCCAGATCACATGTGAAGAAAGAGATACACGTATGTTTCTTCGAGAAACTGGAGCAGTCCACAAGAAGATGATTATTATCTAAACAACTTATAATTAGGGTACAAAACTTTGCCATCTCAATATTCCTTCAGGCGTCACATAATTGGCTTTCCAAAACTCGTTTCAGCCGTACAATTCAAATGGGTTTAGTATCTCAAATTCTTAATAACATAGCTAAAGATAGGGCGAGGTAAATGATAGGTTCATACCGTTTAAAATGACCTCCTCTTTGGCTCTCGAGTGTCGACACAATATATTCTGCCCTATACACAAAGTTCTTACATGTTGTCGATAAGCAACAATGAGACACATTTAGAAACAAGATGGTGGTACAGGGTCATTATCAATCTGCGCCCCGATAAACACGGCAAGCTAAGCCGGCTGTGACTGGCGCAGATCGCGGGCGCGCGTACTCGGTTCAGCCGGTGGTTGGCGTGCACTTTCACACTTTTACAAACCATGTTCTATAATGTGTACTTACAGTGCTCATAGGCGATGCTGAAAATGTCCTCCTTCTCTTGTAACACACTCCTGATATCTACTGATGAAAGAATGTCTGTCAACTCTTATTGTTTACGGAGCCTGTTTCGTTGAATCGTTTAGCGAGCCTCCTATATGTACTGGCATTAGGCACAGGTCTTCCTGGAAACTTGATTCGAAATTTTCGTCTCGTTTCAGAACAAGATTTTCTGCTTTTCATGTACGAATTATGGATATCCACGCGTTCGCGTAATGTGAATTGGTGTCTAGTCATGACCAACAATCACAGTAATCACAATACTCACTAAACGTGCTACACTAACGTATAAGCTTTGGAGATACACGTCCATATGAATGACAAAACACGTGTGAACTAACAATATGAGTCAGCGGAGCGCGCCAATCACCAGATGAACCGCGCCCGCGCACCCGCTCTCCGCGCCTGCCACAGCCGGCTTAGCTGGGCGTGTTTATCGGGGCACACATAGATAATGACCCTGTATATTGACTTTCACGGCCAAGGAATTAAAACTCAGCAATTTTTCTAGCTTTATGCCGTGTCTTGTGTGAGATTTCGCTTAGGAACACCAAGATAGGCTCATCCTTGCCCGTGAAAGCCAATATATCATCTTTTGGAAGCCTTTATAGGGAGGTGAAAGGCGGCTTGACCTCTTAGCTCTCGCAGTAAAGAAGGGAGGTAGCACGCAGTTCGCTACTCCTGTAGGGGTCCGAGAGCCCGCTGATGAGCCTATCTTGGTGTTCCTATGTGAAAACCCGCACAAGACACAGCATAAGCCTAGAAAAATTGCTAAGTTTTAGAAATAAGATGTTTCGTAAGGAATACATAGCCTACTTTCTTAGAACATTTCCAGTTTATCTTTCACTAGCTGTTTTTACCCAGCAATGCCAGGGCAACCTTTAAATTGACCGTATGTAGCATTATCAATTCCTGTTTTCTCACTTCACTAAAATGACTGAATATCACAGCGCATCGCACTCTTGCACTTGGGCTGGCTGTGTGGCTCTGCGGTAACGTTTTCGCCTGCTGTTCCCAATGTTGCAGGATCGAATCCTGGCACGGCCAGTTGACATTTGAAGGTGTACAAATGCGAAGGAGCCGTGTCAGTAGATTTACTGGCACGTTAAGGATCCCCTTCGAGGCAAAATTGCGGCACCCCGGCATCTCTAAAAGCCGCAGTTGTTAAATGGCACGTAATACCGATAACACTATGATTTTGTTTTTGCTCAAACTGATAGAAGGGTGAATAAGTGTCGTTTCTCTAATGATAATTTGGGTAACAAACAAATGAACAGTGCCACATGACTCCTGTGAGCTGGCATTGCCATGGTAACGGCTGATTATTTCTTGATGCTTCCATGAGCGAGAATGCTCTTCTGCAAATATTTTGAAAACGATTGTTTCTAAGCTCTTATAAATGGTTATTGAGTTTTGTTTCACGGAACATGAGACTAAAAAAAGGGGGGGAGGGGTCAACTACTCTATACCGCCCACGTTAAAACATGACAAATTAAGCTCCATTAACTCAACAACTAATAAACTCTCCAAACTACGGTAATTACGTTTTCACTACACATACAAGAACGAACCGCAGCTGCAGCAAAAACAATATATGACATACCCAAATTTCAACTACTGTCAGTTTCAACAGCAATGGCACAACTCAAGATCAAAGTCATGCCGACGGCCACCTATGGAATACAACTAATCTGGAACTACCTGACGGTCGGAAATCTAAGAAAGCTGGAAAGCGTTAAATCTAGCTTCCTCAAAAGAGTGTTATCCATCTCAAAATTCACAATAAATAGTTATGCGTATATCCTTGCGCAGGAAACTCTCTTCGTAGATGACATAAAACACTGCTTTAGTTTATCGGAGACACAAGCATATGCAACCTTCATCGAAGAGAGGAGCAGCAAAGCAAGACAGATACCGGAGGGGATTAGAGAAACAGACGCAATGACATCAGACTGCCGGAAAGGACCATACTTCCAACTCCGACACCTGTACACGTACACGGGTTTCATGGAAAGATTTGCACAGAAAGCACCCACCATGATCCTAAGGACAGCTGCATCTGTAAGCTATGTAATGAACGGTGCCCGAAATATCACCTGCAGGAGTGTAAAAATAGGACTTTATCACTAATTGAGCAATCTAACGATTGGTGAAATCACGACAATGAAACTTTTAATTTTCTCAGTACACATTGTGTTTAATAAATATAATATAATAAACACATTACCATGAATTTTCTACAGGTATTAATATACCTTGCATACTGTATATTGCAATCCACTCTAGTAAAATCGGTAATCTAAAGCTTATAGTTACACTACTATAAATGTTTAAACTTAAGGTTAAGTATTTTGGGAAAATTGTATGCACTTAAATGTATTTTAAATGATATTTTGCACTTGGCTGAATAATTTTTCTACCACGTAACAAACACAGCATGATAAATACATGGTGAAAATTTCAACTCTCTACTTCAATGAGTTTCTAAGATATCAGGTTGAATGTGCAGAACAAATCTTATATTTTTCAGAAATTTAAGCATTGGAGATTCAAACCTCTGTTAGGAATTGTTAGGGGAGACATACACATGTTTCATGTTCTATAATTTCAAAGTTGTGGCTGTGTGTATTTTTCATTCTGGTTAAGTCATCACTTGGGCAACATAGGCCTCCTATATGTAAAACTCTATGTTATAAAACATTATATTGTGGTGCTCTCTAATAGTACTACCTCTGTACCAAATTAGATTCATTTCCTATTTCGTTGTTTGGGAACTGGTAGGGTACAAACTTATATACAGACATTTTGCCCGTGTCTACTTTACTTTTTTTATTTTTTTCAAAATCCGAAAGTACTTTTTTGGTAGTTCCCAATCTTGTTCCAGAGTGCCTACTTGTAAATAAGACATCAGATCACTGTAATGTGTGGTCAAGGAGAGAAGAATAACTAGAGGAAAAACGTCACTAACGACACTGGATCAAAAATGTTTAACGAACCTCTAGAGCAGTAGAGTGTTAATTATCGAAGATTGCTCCAGACTCGTGACTGGTCCATTGTGTTGACAGAGACGTGTTGGAGATATGTTCTGTCAAGAACGAGAAACAACATCGTTAAATCTCACTGACTTATCCGTGACATTTCTTACACCCTAACTAATGATGAAACACCCGATATACAGACTATTTTTCATCTAAAGAACAGAGGAAGGTAAGCGTTCACCTGATAATTCACGGCCCCCTTTTGACAGTTTATGAAGTCAAATTATATTGCGCTCTCTCTCTCTCTCTCTCACACACACACACACATATTCGTGATTAGTTTACAACGTACCTTTCTTAACAGGACCTTGTAGTTAACATAACTCTATTTAATCCAATGCTAAACTTTAATATATTTAGATACACTTAGAAGACAAAATAACAACTAAATTATTTTTAAGCACTCATGGATGTATGTTATTATAATTATGTTGGACAATACCATGCAGATTTAATACATTAACACTGGTAAGGTCTGAGATATAGTTTAAGGGAACCCGTATGTTAAAATTGATGAAAATAGCGATTTTTAGTTTTTTGGATAATATTATTCTATATTTAATTCTGAACAGATTGATATATACATTACATATGTTCCGACATTTTGCAAGGCCTTGTTGGACTTTAAATGGCCACCCGTGCATGGACATTTAACTGCTCACTTGAACTTTAATGGCTTCATTTTTCTCAAAACTACATTTTTTTATATTTCTGGTACCCTTTTCTAACGAACTATTAGAGCTATCAGGCTGGAATTTGGTAAAGAGATGAAGTATTAGATTGACAATACTATAACACTTCAAAAAATCTAACAAGACTACTAATTTTACTCCCAGGAATCCATTGCTTTTGTATGGAAATTAATTGCGACAAATGATATTGTCAAATAAAACCATAAAAAGTAAGTCAGTATTTTTGTAGTGTCATTATATAGCATAAAGTGTCACCATTAGGTTTCCAAAATATCAAGTGTCTTGGGACAACAGTTATTTTGAAAAATTTACCTATCGTATTCATTATTGATAATTAATTATAATAATTTACATAATAAGTATTAACAAAATTCTCACATAATCTATAGGTACTTTTACAGTATGGTATCTTGATGTTTAAAGAATATATGTTTCGGATTTCAGATTGTTATCTTTAAAAGTACATTGGATATTAAATAATATATAAATGCTAGAAAATGTGACATTTAACACACGATTCATTTCTATAAAATAATAGTTAGATTTTCAGTGCGTGTCGTTCAAGTATTTTCACTTCTACGCAACATAACTCTGCACTACTTTCTTTATTTGTGTATGAGGAGTAAGCTTTGTAAGTATTATACATAGCCTGTAGCTCTCTTACTTTTCAAGAAACATGTACGTACGAAAAATGACGAAAATCACTTTGATGGTAACTTTAATATAAAAGTTGCACAAATAACAATTCTCTGCTACCTTCTGAATTAGAACACAATTAGAGATGACCTCCCATGCACACACTGAAGAAAATATGTTTTATTTAAAAACCAAGTCTTTTTATGAAACAAACGTAGATTTATTCAAAAATGTGAGTGAAATCAGGCTACAAAATTTGAAAGAAATCCCAGATTTCACCCCTTAAGATTTTGTAATAATATTAATAATATTATATTAATATTAATATAATTAATTATATTAATTAATAATATTAATAATAACAAATCTGTATTTCTTTCTAAAGAAATATAACCCGAATGAAATCAAAACGGCTATCCAACCGAATTTTTGCTTTTCTTCATGAGAAAAAGACAAAGGGGGCCTGGTTCAGTGAAGTAGAGAAAGATATGTTGGAGATTGGGATAACGTGTGACGATATCCCAGAGCGTGGCCCACTTAGGGAAACACTTCAAAAGCATCAGAGTTTTCAACCTAAGCCGAAACTAAAAACCGGGAAGGTATGGACCACGGAGAGAAAGGTGCAACATCGATTACGAATGAAAGAGTACTGGGCCAACATTAAAATGCAGAAGAAGCAGTTGACATAACGTGGTCCTAAGTTGGCCGTAACGAAGCAAGAAGAAGAATAACAAATAATAATAATAATGTTTTTTTATTTTATTTTCATTAATATACTCTCTGCATTATCGACTATAGACATAGTACTGCATGCTCTTAACTAATTTCATACAACTGTGTAATTATAATATACGGTACATTTTTCCTATATATATTTGCTGATGATTTGCTGATCTTGATTTTATTTCATTACTGTAAAGTCCAAAGAGTTCACGAATTTTTAAAATGGTTTAAGAAATTTTCTGATTAAAAAGACTTATGAATCGGCCAGTAAAATTTCTCTCGCTATTCACTGCACTACACTCAAATAGTATATGGTAAAAAAGCTCACTCATTTCGAGAATTATTATTCAATACCTAATGTATGTCCAATCCAAGTTATCCAAGTTATTAAAGTAAAACACGAGAAATTAAACATAATATTCAAATGTAATGCCTTTCAATCGTATTTCCAAAATTTTTCTTGTTATATGTGAGTTTCAATATACCTGCATGTCAAATTTTAAATTTATTTCTATAGGGCTATTGGGAGTACCGCTTATAAATTGATTATAGTAAAACTGAGAAACATAAAAACAAATGAAGGCTAGTTAGTTAGATACAGTAATTTGCAACAAATAAAACAATTTGAAATTTGGTACACGGTAAAATCTTGCAACGCAAATACGCTGAAATGTAAAATACGTAGATATTTAAAATTAGCTCACCAAAAATCGGCATATTTCTGAAACTGAAATATAACGAAAATTTGTTTGACCCCCCTTGATTATGATTACAAACCGTTATTATGGTCCAATGTGCCCATGACGTACTATAAATCTGTGTACCGATTTTCATGTTTCTAGCTACTCTGTATACTCTATAAAGTGATTACAATATCGTGGTACTATTTTCTTGCATAAACATAGGGCCTACCGCAATAAATATATCTATAATTAGTTTAATGTTTATTTACTTGCTATTTACAGCCAGTCGTATAAAACAGGATACAAAATAAATTAGTTCTCTCTGGTGGCAAGTGGCCGTAATTTCAAAGTAGGAGTAATGTTGTTAGCTCCGAAGTTTAATAGCATCTTTATGAGGTACAGCTTGTGAATGGGGAAGTATTTCATTATTATTAATTCCACTGTAAACTAGGTTGACCTTTAACGCACACTAGGTGCCACCGTAATGACCGTGGTTGTGATGCCATGAGCTGGACGTGCGCGGAGAACTCGAAAATCAAATACAAAATGTTGAGTCTGATGACTTACATGCTGCTACTAGACGTAGCTCATGGCCAAAGAGTGCAATGCAACTGTTCTTTGTTCGAGTCCTACCTTCAGCGATAGTGCATGCATTGTCTTAATTAGTATCTTAATTTCATATTGTGAGGTACTCATTGTGAAAAATTCTGTGTTGACTTGTCAAATTATTTCTTTCTTTATTTATTTATTTATTTATTTATGTACTTATTTATTTATTATAAACGTTCGGTTTCAACCTAATTAACACTTACGGTGATCGTAAATCCAATTTCCTTAGAAACAATAGTTAATGTGTTCTAGAGTTAAAATGACTTAATTTGGTTGGTTGGTTGGTTGGTTGGTTGGTTCCTCAGTTTAGGGGCTGTGACAACGCGGTCATGTAGCCCCATGTACTTTGTGTGTGTGTAAAATCTGTCTGATAACCGGTGTTAATTGTGATGACTGTATTAGTGTGTGTATCTGTTTTAATTCAAGTAAGGACTGCAGACATTCAATTTTTCAAGTAGTTCCTACTTTTGCCGCCAAACGCCACCGTCAACGATCAACTACTTCAGAGCTTAGTTACCGGATGCCACCGCAGTCGGCACTTGACAACGAACGTAGGAAATAAATCTATGACAAGGGACCGCCGGCTTTACTTCCCCTCCGAAGTAAGGCATACTGAGGAATTTTTATCGTTCTTAAAAATCCGACGACTTCGGCCGAGTTCGAACCCGCGATCTTGGACATAGAAGCTCAGCATGCTACCAACTACGCCACCGAAGCCGCTGACTTAAATAATTTAACTGACTTCAATTATGTTCAAAGAACGAAGGCATATGTAAATTTTCATGTGTTAATATTTTGACATTCGTCAAGTAATTTATATTTTGGCTGATGAAGGTTTCATTTGGAAGCCGAAATATGTCAGTTCTCCTTTATTTGACTTGACAATTAGGCCTACTGTAAGTGTAGACCAGCTGAAACCTATTTATTCCTTGTGAATAAAAATATGTATTTGAATTTACCAACATAAGTGATAATTACTAATATTTCTTGAAACGAAGTCAAAACTTGGAGACATCTCCATGACCTCAGCAGTTGCATCACGAGCTGACAGTGAACGCCTTTCACTCGGAGATCATCGTGTTGCAATTATTTAGCGCACGTTCCCACAAAACAGAGGATTGGGATTCGAAGAAGTCTTTCTATTCTTCTATTACGCTTAGCCGTAAGACAGGGTAACCAATTAAGATTCATTTCTACCAATCTTAAAAATATGCTTCTTGACTGACCCTCGACAACCAATAACATGTAATAAATTATGTTAGGTTTGTTGTAAGTGTCCGTCTCTGGTCATAATTATAGTGATGCACGGAGAATGATGCGCATCATGGATGAGCTCCTTGCAGAATGATTAGGCAACCCAAATTAGTCTCATGTAGTGCAGAGCTTCACGTCATATTCGAGAGGAGCTATTTATTACACCACCAAAACAGTTATGGCAGATGTGTCAGTCTGCTTCCCGAATTAGCCTATATTTCTCTAAGAGCACAATATTGCGTATAAAAGATTTCAGGAATTGTATTTTTACGACCACGGATCAGTTATTTTAATAATCTTCCATGTGACTTGCTTGAACTATTTGTACAATACACGGCTTAACAGATGAAAGTCTTCAATTGAATCTAAAAGGTTTGAATCTCGTATAACTTGAATGCAATCATTTACTTTCTGGTTAGAACCCTTTGAAATACCTTAGCGGTAGTTAAGCCACTACATCTAGAGCGGGTTGGTTGACAAACACCTCTAATTTATATTTTTTTTTCGTGTGGTCTCCTGAGAGGCCGAGTGCAGGTCTTTCTAGTCGACGCCCGTGGGCGACCTGCGCGTCGGCATGATAGATGGAATGGATGAAGATGAATGAAATTAGGCAAGGATGTGGAAGGAAGCGGCCGTGGCCTATCAGAAGGTACCATCCCAGCATTTGCCTGGTGTTGAAAATGGGAAACCACGGAAAACCATTTCAAGGACAGCCGACGGTGGGGCTCGAACCCACGCGTCTACCGACTCAGCAGAGGGCTTGGCCCCATGACCTAATGCTGCGCTTTAGCCAGCAAAGCCACTGCTGTCGGTAATTATATAATAATAATAATAATAATAATAATAATAATAATAATAATAATAATAATAATAATAATAATAAAATCATTTGGCCTCGAGTGCCAGGTGCAAGCTTTGTTATTTGACGCCCAGAGAGAAGCTTGCATGTCGAATTTTGTCTTTCCTTGGAACGCTATGAAAGTCAAGGAGGTTAGATATCTAACCTCCTTGACACTATAGCGCTTTCTAGTTGAGAATGGAGGAACTTCGTGTTGGCAGAAAATCTCGAGATTAATTTTGCCATGATGAACACGGCGTACTGAATACAAATGGGTTCTTTAACATGCCAACAACGTACGACATGCGTGTTGTGATTTTTGTCGGTTTTCAAATATCACTTATCATGGCCAGGAGCGAACCTGCAAGCTTGGGGTTGGTAGTCCGACACGATAACTACTCACCCACCATGGTAAGCACCTCTAACTTATATCTTGGGTTACATGACTGGTCCGGTCTATAAAATCACATCCTCCAGCCTGTTGTTACAGGGTACACCGCAACTGTGGATGAGAGCTTTAAACGAATTGATGAATATTGGAGTTCTAGTCAAGATCTGTTCATTGACATACATTGCAAACAGGAAATGGTGTGGCCGACGTATTCACCTGACATTAACTGTGTTGAACTAACCTAGGTATATGTTACCTTTAGAATAGAGCAATCGTCTTTCCATATAACATTTCGACTACGGTTTAGGAACTGATTTCAGCTGCTATCCGAGAATGGTGCAATCAAGGACAAGTTGGATTCTCTGTTACCTAGCATGCGTCACCGTGTTCAACATACCTTAGGAGAGCTCTGGTCTGCTCTGTTCGAGCCCAAGCTCTGTGATCCTGAGAGGAATGTGGATCACGGACGATGATGAGAGACGTGGGGGTTTCCGGTTCGTGCGTAGTAACAGAACCAAATACATTGGTCGGTCACTCACTCACTCCTTTGCGACACCATACTGGTATATGCAACGACCCTATGTTAGCAATATTGGAATAGACATGAATTCTAGATAAAATGGCGGGCTGTTGACAGGCCTCCCGCGTCACCTCACCCCGCAAGTTCACAGAGCTTGGAATCAAGCAGCATGGTAATGAACTACCATATGAAATTGAAAACCGCTTTGTCAAGCACTTGTCAAGTTTAATTAATGGTTACACGTACATGTTTCGGTATACAATGATACCCTCGTCAGCGTAGATTGAATACTAAACTACTCTTAAACTATGTTTACAAAGACAAAAGATAAAATGGATATCATTACAAAAACCATTAGCATATAAATAAAAAAGAAAGCTCACAGAATGAATTAGAAAGCATATAATATAAATCAGAATTGATTGAATATAAATCTACCTTAATGGACTGTCTGTATCACAATCCTTCATTATGGTTTAACATTATAGTTAATCGGACGTAATGTGACTATAAATCTACCTTAATATACTGCCTGTATCACAAACCTTCAATATGGTTCAATATTATAGTTAATCGGGCGTAATGTGACTATATCCTACCTTAATGGACTGTCTGTATCACAATCCTTCACAGCAACGACTGCAATCTAGAAGACCAGTAAGTGTCACTGCGGGGCAACTCATTGCTGCTGGATTTGACCTAAATGAAAGCTGGAAGCATGAGTGGTCAACTAAAATATTGGGAACAAGTGCCCACCATCTTGATCCCACAAGGAAACCAAACGGCTTTGACTTACCGAGGAACTTCTGGTGCCGCATCAACAGGCTGAGGACTGGACATGGTTGCTGCAATCATTTCAGATACAAGTGGGGCTGGGTCAGCTCACCAATGTGTAACCTGGAAGAACAGACGATCGAACATCTGGTCCAGCGCTGTCCTCTTTATTCGTATCCTGGCATTCCTGACGATTTGTTCGCTCTTAAAGTTTATTTATACCTTGTTATGTATAATTGTATATAGTGTAAATTACCATACGATTAAATAAGTATGGATTAATATTATAGTTAATCGGACGTAATGTGAATATAAATCTACCTTGATGGATTCGGATAGTCTGTATCACAAACCTTCAATATGGTTCAATATTATAGTGAATCGGACGTCGCTGCTATGGGTTGTAGCTTCCAGTTATAATGATTTGATAAATACGTAATAATTTGATGGAAATAGTTATGTAACTTTGAAAATATTCCAGCTGAAACATACTTGACATTTATACGATGTTAATTACAGATTGGTGAAAGGCGTGACATTTTTGATGGTATAAAATTATCTAACCTTGAAATAAACCAGAAGATTCCTACTTGTTGGATCGTTCTGTTGAATTAGATGTCCAAATGCAGTACATATCTTAACCCAAATGGCCAAGTAATTCAACAGAACCTTCTGGTTTATTTCACGGTTAGATAATTTTATACCATCAACAATTTTACGACTTTCACCAATCTGTAAACAACATCGTATAAATGACTAGTATGTTTCAACTGGAATATTTTCAAGGTTAGATAACTATTTCCATCAAATTAGTATGTATTTGCCACATCACTTGGCCTGTTTGCCATCTCTTGATGAATGCAGTACATTTGCATTCGTCTGTTGGCACAGGCTAGAGTAAAATGTGGCTTTTCACCGATGTCTCAGTCTCACTCATGGCTGTGATTATATGGAAGCTACTGAGGTATGGATGGTGCTTAGACTAATGACATTCAGGGCACAGTTAGTGCCTGTGGATGCTGTGAAAGGTTCTACTCATAGGGTTAGTACTGCTATACAGACTCAGTGAGGAAAGCAATGGCAAACTACCTCACTCCTCTTCTTGCCTAGTACGCCTCAATATAGCGCTGCCTTGGGTTTTGTGTGTATCTACCCACATAACCTAACGGCGGTGCTTTTTAAGGATCCAACCAGCCTTTGGGCTGACTACCTAACAGACACCGCATCACTACAGCTGGAAGCTACATCCTATAGGAGCGACGCGACGTCCGATTCACAATATTTGAACCATATTGTAGGTAGATTTATAGTCACATTACGTCCGATTAACTATAATATTAAACCATACTGAAGGATTGTGATACAGGCAGTCTATTAAGGTAGATTTATATTCACATTACGTCCGATTAACTATAATATTAAACCATATTGGAGGATTGTGATACAGGCAGTCCATTAAGGTAGATTTATATTCACATTACGTCCGATTAACTATAATATTAAACCATACTGAAGGATTGTGATACAGGCAGTCTATTAAGGTAGATTTATAGTCACATAACGTCCGATTAACTATAATATTAAACCATACTGAAGGATTGTGATACAGGCAGTCTATTAAGGTAGATTTATATTCACATTATGTCCGATTAACTATAATATTAAACCATACTGAAGGATTGTGATACAGACATTCCATTAAGGTAGATTTATATTCACATTATGTCCGATTAACTATAATATTAAACCATACTGAAGGATTGTGATACAGACATTCCATTAAGGTAGATTTATATTCACTCTATTCTTATTTATATTATATGCTTTCTAATTCTTCTTTTGTGAGCTTTCTTTTTATTTAAATTTCTAATGGTTTTTGTAAGGATATCCATTTTATCTCTTGTCTTTGTAAACATAGTTGAAGATTAATGTAGTATTCAATCCACGCTGGCGAGGATATCATTGTATACCGAAACATGTACTCAATGAACGGCCATTTTGTGTTCAAGCACCCACGTTAGCGGCCGTGTAGTTTGGTTGTGTCTCTGTGAATCACTGACTGCATTTATTTATTTTTATATGTATCCTCTGTACCTTGTGTTGTGGTTAGATGGATAGAGCAAAACTCAACTTGCACAAATCTATGCTTCACAAAACTTTACTGAGGACTGAAGAAGGAAATTAGTAGAACTTGGACGCCATCAACAGCCAAAGAATACAGGTGGGGATATATGAACGGAAGAAGGCTGTGAGGCGTGGTAACAGAACAACTAATGTTGAAGCGTTGATTCAAATCCTCCTCTGGTTATTCTGTCGCAAGCTTCCACAGGCCGACAAAAATGTGTATAGCAGGCTCGTGGGCGTAAAAAATAGTCGCAAGTTCTCAGACTAGAATCTCTGCACATATAAACAAATAAACAATTATTTTTACATTGTACAGTTTTTTGAAAAATATTATTGACTGACTAAGTGGCTCAGCGGTAACGTTCTCGCTTGCTGGTCCCAAGGTTGCAGGTTCGTATCCTGGTGCAGTCAGCTGGCATTTAAGGGTGCGCAAAGGCGAGGGAGCCGTGTCGGTAGATTTAGTGGCACGTTAAAGATCCCCTTCGGGGAAAATTCCAGCACCCCGGCGTCTCTAAAAGCCAGAGAAGTTAAATGGGTCGTAAAACCAATAACATTAGTATTATTTATTATTGAAAAATATTTACATCTGCGTATCAAATGTCTATCTTTAGGCGATTGCGCTTGGAATTTTCCAACGTAAGGTATCACGTTTCTGGTGCAAGTTCAAACAACTCTTGTGTAAAACATGAATTTGAGACCCCAAGGGATTCAGTTCCAAATCTCCTGAATTGTGGTATAGTGCCAATTCCATATGTACGCTGCAAATTCGTTTACTATGATGTATATAAGCCCACGATTGTTTCAAGCTGTCTCGATTTGGTAAGCTTGCTACTTTCATGTGCATTGAACAAAGTATTATGTAAATTATACGACAAACAAAGTTATGTTATTAATTTGTACACTTAAACTTGGTTGTTAGAATGTTCTTTATTCGAAACCGTAAATAAAAGTGACTTGTCTAAATAGAAATCGTGAATAATATGAACTTTTCTCATGGTTCCTTAACATTCCCAAACGACAAAATGTAACTTTTCTATTTCGAAATCGCGATTAATACGAATTTTTGGCATGGTCCCTTAACATTCCCATACGACAAAATCTAACATTTCTACTTCGAATCACGAATGTAACTTTTCTAAATAAAAATCTCGAACAATTCAAACATTTTGCGTGGTCTTTTGTATTCTTTAAGATCAAAATAACTTTTATACGTCGAAATCTTGAACAATCCCAACTTTTCATGCAGTCCGTTGTATTCCTTTACATCAAAATGGAATTTTCTAATTCATAATCTGGATTAATTCGAACTTAACACGCGGTCCATTGCATTCTTACATAACAAAATGACATTTTCTAATTCGAAAACTTGGAATTATTCGAACTTTCTATGCGGGCTCTTGGCATTCACAACAAAATGAAACTTATCGAATCGAAATGTTGAATAAATTAGAACTTGTCGCGTTGTCCTTTGGCATTATTATATTAAGTTATACAGTCAAACATGATTGATTGGAACGTTTCTAACTTGAAACCATGAGTGATACGAATTTTTCATGTGGTCCCCTAACATTCCTATACGACAAAATGTAAATAATTCTAAATCATGAACAATTCGAATTTTTCGCGTGGTCCATTGTATTCTTACAAATAAAAATGAAATTTTGGAATACAAAATCTTGATTAATTCGTACTTTTCACGTGGTCCCTTGCATTCTTACACAACAAAATTTAATTTTCTAACTGGAAATCTTGGAATAATTCGATCGTTTAGAACGGTCTCTTGGCATTAATCGATTAAGTTATACTCGTACAGTCGAACTTGGTTGATTCGAAGTTCTTAGTTGTTGTAGATGTTGTTGATAATTTAAGGGCTTTGCGATATCGTAGCCATGTAGCCTCGTGTATTTCGGTGTGCGTGTGTGTATATATATATATATATATATATATATAGTTTTTTCTGATAACCTGTGTTATTGTGGTGTCTGTACTAGAGTGTGTATTTGTAATTGAGGTAGCATTATGCCGTGGCCAAAATTTAGGAACCATCCCGGCATGTGCCTGGAGTAGAAGTGTGAAACCACGGAAAACCACTTCCAGGCTGGCTGAGGGAGGAATCGAACCCACCTACCTCTTATCAGTTTTGCCCCCACGAGGCTGAGTGTACCCCGTTCCAGCCCTCAGACCATAATTAAATTGCATGGCAGAGCTGGGGAACGAACCCGGTCCGCCACGCGGCGGACACATACGTTTTTAACTCGAAAACGTGGATAATACGAGTTTTTCGTATGGTCCCTTAACATTCCCATACGGCAAAATATAACTAATTCCAATTCTTGAATAATAATTCGAACTTGAGACGTGCTTTTTTGTATTCCTTTACAACAAAAAGATTTTTTGTAATTAAAAATCTTGAATAATTGTATTTTTGTCAGTCCATTCAAATTTTATTAACGTAATTCGTTTGTATTATTTAATTTAAGCACGATTGAAGCATATAATGTTGAACACAATTCGTATTCTGAATTAATCACCTATAAATTCACTATATTTTTTAAATTTTAATCTTATCAAGCAAAATCCCTAACATTGGACACCAAATGTGCGTAGTATTACTGAAGAAGACCAGCACTTAAGTTTAGTTAGTTAGTTATTGTTGTTTTAAGGGGAGGAACTACGAGGTCATCTGCCCAAACACACTTACGTTTGAACACGAATTAGTTCAATCGGCAACGCATTCCAATGCGTGCTAAATCTGAGGTGTGCCCACAATCATGTCAGTATCTATTGTTTGATACATAATCTAATTACCTCCATGTCTATGACTTGAATTAATAGCACTGCTCACGTTTTGGCACACAATGCGGAGCGATGGACTTGCTCGTTCAATTATAGGGATCTCAGATGCTACTTTGTTATTGTGAGCTTTAAATTGTCTTCATACCAAGTCGTTAAGTTACACACTCCTACCATTAATCTACGAGCTGATGTGTGAGTGAGAGAGACGGGTAGACATATAGAGCAGTAGGTAGCCTACGTTATAAAGTAGGTTCAGGTGCAACATACATGATGATGAGGATAATTGTTGTTTTATGGGGCCAAATATCTGGGTTATCGGCCCCTAATGGTCTGGGTGTTAGCGAAAATAACAATGAGACGGAAACCATAACGAAAACTAACGGAGAGTGAAACTACTGACAAAAGATTGAAAATACACACAAAATGGAATTTAGAGTCAAAATACCTACAAAATGCAATACTTACAAAATGCAATCTATCTATATAGGCTATATAATACTCTAAGGTGTATGTTTCACAAAACTCAAGCTCCTAAGCCAGAGGGAGTTAGAAGGTGCGGTTTGTACCAAAATCTTCCAAATCGTCTCAAAAGTACAGGAAAAATTTGCATTTCTTGACAAGTCAACGAAAATATATTTATGTTCGACGATGTCGAAATATAAACATTATGTGTCGGAAAACTGTATCATAATGAGGCTCATTATGATACAGTTTTCATTATGGAACAGTTTCTCCCACCAATCAGAACTCAAGAAACAGTTGTGTGGCCAATTAGATAAGGGTACCTTCGCGCATGCGCTCAAAATCCAACATATTTCTGTGTTGTCAAGCAAAGTGAATGGTCTCTGCATCCGGAGTGCCTTGACCACGCATGCGCACTGTTCAGTCACCAAAGCCAGCGCGCCTTGTTCACTAATAACTGAATTAACTGAATCCCACAGATAGTTATGAATATTTATGTTAAAACATATAATAAAGTTATAATTATCGTCGAACATAAACAGTCGTATGCAACTCGCCTATAATGGTAATTAAGACACTCGTATGGAAATTATAAAACTCGCATACGCTCGTTTCATAAAAAATACTCGTGTCTTAATTATAGCCATACCGACAGTAGTGACTACGCTGGCTAAAGCGCAGCATTAGGTCATGGGGCCAAGCTCTCTGCTAACTCGGTAGACGCGTGGGTTCGAGCCCCACCGTCGGCTGTCCTTGAAATGGTTTTCCGTGGTTTCCCATTTTCAACACCAGGCAAATGCTGGGACAGTACCTTCTGATAGGCCACACCCGCTTCCTTCCACATCCTTGCCCAATTTCATTCATCTTCATCCATTCCATCTCTCATCCCGACGCGCAGGTCGCCCACGGGCGTCGACTTGAAAGACCTGCACTCGGCCTATCTGGAGGCTAAACGAAAAAAAAACGAAAAAAATTATAGCCATTATAGGCTCGTTGCATAATGTACTATTATTTGTTTATAAAGTGTTTTAAAACAAATAAACAAGACGATAGCCCCTGGTAGAACTGTTTCGTGTACAGCCGCATAGCACTATGGCCGGGCTGGTAGTCTGTACACATGGGGCGCGCACAACCCACAATTTGTTTAAAAAGTGCGGAGGGGGGGAGGTGCAACATACAGTACAGTCACTGAGGTATGGTACGAGACCGAAACATTTACCTAAAACCTCCTGCTATTAGTTTGGGAGTTATTGTGATAATCTACTCTATTTCCAACAAGAGAAGGATTCTACGAGAAAGCGCGTCCGCCTCGTTGCGTAGTTGCTAGCATTCTTGGCTGTCACCACGGAGGCCCGGGTTCGATTCCCGGATCTGCCAAGCTCTGATTGCTGGAACGGGGCACATTCAGCCTCGTGAGCCAAAACTGAGAAGAAGCGGGTTCGATTCCCACCTCAGCTCTCCTGGAGGTGGTTTTCCGTGGTTTCCCCACTTCTACTCCAGACAAATGCCTGCCGCTTCCAATCCAAATCCTACCTAAATTACAAACACTAGCACAGATATCACAGTAACACAGGTTATCAGAAAAACGCTACACACACCAAAGTACACGGGGCTACATGACCACGATGTCACAAAGCTCCGAAAAGAATCAACAACAACAGATTGTGATAACTCGTGTGAACAAGTAGCAAACGAGTGTGTGGCAAAGCTGAACATAAGTTCATGCTTTGACCGCATGACGTCATACTCCAACTTTTATTGAACCATCAATTTCATATTAAGATATCAAATAAAGTACTCGTATTATATATGGTGTACCTTTGTCTAGGTAAGCGATTCAATTCCTAGATTTCATTTCAATATTTGAGAGGCCACATTTCTTGCAGTGACTTCGATCGGACTTGTCGTCTCATTGTCAGGGGAACGTGCTTTAAGAATGTCCCCTGCCGGGCTGGTTGCTCACTAATGTATGCAGATGGGACCACACGGGTCAAGGCAGGGTGGAGTTGTAAGCTGTCCATGCCACATCTCCATCAAACTTGAACTCTGGAATGACAATGTGCCTACGTCTGAATATAACGGTGTGAATTTGCAACTTTATGAACACGATTGTGTTTATGACAGCCATTGAAGATCATTGTCGAACAGTGACATCTTCGTTCAGGTGGATGATCACATAGCTTAGTCATTTCCTATAGATAAAACGCCTGTTTTTATTATCCGTACCATCTAGGCAGGGCCTTACTATTGTCGCTTAATTGCCTGTCTGTATCAAACCTGTACGAGTACATTTAAGACCCCACCCCCCACCCAAAAGTTCTAAACTCTAGGTCCCCGCTTGCCTTTTACCCCCCTTAAGTTACAGGACCCATTGCTATATGTTGCCACGAAGGGTCACCTCATCAATACACACCACAAACCACGAAGCGCGTTTGGAAATTCTCATTACATAAAATATTTTATTGTTGCTGGTTTTGATTCCCTTAGGGCACGTGCTGCCAACCTGGTGCTCTTTAAATAAAACTTGGTGCTCTCGTCATACGAGTCAAAACGTGCTCGTGAGCACAAACTCCCCTGAGATCCGTCCTTCGATTCAAATATTGCATGAACCAGAACAATAGTGTTCTCATTACAAGTTTTGACAGTAAGAAATGTTATCATGTTGTGAAATAGTATTTTAATCTACAGAAAAATAGAAATCTCTAAAAGTTTGGTGCTTTTCAGTCGGTCAACACGATTGTACCCAAATGATATGGGTTATTCCCTAATGCTGAAAAAGTCACATGAGATCAATAAATACACTTGGATGACCAGTTTCGATCGTTAAGCAATCATCATCAGAGCCATTACAAAAAAAATCTATGTCTGAACGTATGTGTGAAAATACATAAATTATATGCACCTATTTAGTTGCAGTATTAGTGAAGATAATGCAACTCGTCAATATTTATTAGTTGTGGTCTATGTGATGTTTCTTTAAGATAGTGGAAGTGGTGATTGACCTCCGGAATTTTCTTGCTTGGTTGTTGTAAATGGTCAATTCAGATTGCATTGTACAGGCTACTTATCTGGTTGAGTCTTGCGCGGTCCTGGTGAGAGCAGTTATCTTGGTCACTGTCTGCACTCAACTGAAGGACGAGTTGCATTATCTTAACTAGGCTAATATTGCTACTAAATAAGTGTATACAGTATATTGTAAATATGTTCACCCTTAATTTCAGTCAAAGATTTTATAGACAAAGTGTAATGGATCTGATGATGATCGCTTGATGATCGAAACTGGTCATCCAAGTGTCATTTTTTCAGGATTATGGAATAACCCATTTCATTTGGGTACAATCGTGTTGACCGACTGCAAAGCATCAAACTTTTGGTTAACAAAGGCAACACTGAAAATGGCTTCAAACACCATAATATACATCTCTGTTTTATGAGTAACACGAAAGATGCTGATTCGACTCGACTGTCTAATCTACACGAGTCGTGCAAACAGTTCCACAAAGCCTGGTGAGCGGCAAAATGATAAAACACTCCCTTGAAGGTAATCTATCAGCAATGCAATGCAATGATCACGGTCAATGTGAACATTCAATTGTTTAATGAAAGAGAAACCAAATAGGATTCATTTGTACTTAAACTATTTTAGAGTTCTGCAACTTTATACTCATAAAATTCATATATAACCCTACAGAACAAAACAAATAGTTCCGTGAAGAACTATACGGTCTATTTTCATATATCCTACTTATGTTAATTGTCTCTATCAACATACACAATTTCAGTTTGGTTGCTGTAATAGATTCGTAGATATTGAGAACCGTCTATATATTTCAGATGGTCACCATGTTGGATTTTTATATATGTAGGTCTTAGAGATTTTAAAATTTCGCACAGCTGCCATCTTGTGGTTATGAAAACAATTGAAATAAATTAGATGCCAGAGGATTAAAGTTTGTATAAGCATTTACCGTACCAAGTTTCACTGCACTCGGATCGTTAAATCGCGAGAAACGTCCATTTAAATATTGGATTTGTGTCCACCAGGTTATTGAAAGTCCCATAGGTGAACTTATGTTTATAGGTCAGTTTGATTGCTGTAATAGATTCGTAGATATTGAGAACCGTCTAAATATTCGGATGGTCGCCATGTAGGATTGTTATAGCCTATGTATAGGCCAAAGAGTTATGTACCATTAAATCAAAATTATTACGTAGGTTCATTATTCAAACTCTCACTTCGATCCCATGATTACGACACAAGAAATAAAAACTTAATTTTAAATTTTTTCACAGCCGCCATCTTGAGGTTATGTAAACAATTGAACTAAATTAAATGCCATTGCATTACAATGTGTATAAACATCTACTGTACCATACTTCACTGCGCTCAGATGGTTAAAAGTATTAGAATGTTCAACTTCACTTGGCCATCATGTTCGTTTTGTACTGTACAGGTTTTTGAAAGTTACATAGATGAACTTGTAGTAGTGCCCTTTATCTCCGTACGGTGATATCAGTTTCGGAGGTATAAAACGCCGGTGAAATATTTCGCCGAGTCGTCATGTTGGATTGGTGAGACGAAATAAAATTTGAAGTACACGGTTGGGGTCAGCCAAAATGGAGCTATAACCTTACCGAGTTTCATTAAAATCGCTCCAGCCGTTTAGAAGTTATTAGAGGGGCACACACACGCACACATACATACGCACACACATACACACACACGGACAAAAGGTGATCTCTTAAGCCTATTTTTTCATAAATGAAAATAGGCTAATTATAATTTAACCTGAAATATAGTAGACTACCAGGGGTCCATTATAGAGTAGGAAAAATTCAAAGAATATCCAGAAGTAATAGCAATGACCTGTATCAAAAACATACAGTAATTGTATTGTCCAAAAAATATTTAGGACTAAATTATACAGTGAATATTTACTCAAAGAACGTTTTCTTTTTTTATAATCTGATTTGTGTTTTACTGTAAGTTTTATTTATTATTATAATTATTAGTTTTATTATTTTAGGTCATTTTCATATTTAGGTGTCCACTGTAAATTGTAATTCTAAATTTGTATACTTTAATCTGTGTCAAGAGGGGCAGATGACCTCGCTATTCCGCCCCTTAAAAACAATAACTAACTAGAATGTTTAGGTTAAGTTTGTTCTTCATTTATTGTATTTAACCGCCCTCTGAATGAAGAGAACTGCATATAGAGGCTTTGTACCGTCAGCCGTCTGTATAAGAGCAAGAATAAATTTAAATTCATGCGAATGCCAGGATAGTTCCTTATTTTAAGTTCCTCGACAACTATTCCATCCCTGTCCCCAATATAACTATACACACAACTACAGCCATCACATAAATACAGTTATTCGGTAAGTTCAACAATACTCAAGTGTACGGATATGATGACCAAGATGTCCCAATGAACTGACGACAACAACATTAAAAAGAACACACATGCACATTGCTTAACAAGTACAATCTTCACATGTGTTACATAATCGAAGAATGTTGTTGTTGATTCTTTTAGGGGCTTTGTGATAGCGTGGTCATGTATCCCCGTACACTTTGTGGAATTTTGTCTGATAACCTGTGTCACTGTGATTTCTGTATTAGTGTGTGTAAGTAGTGGCGTAGTCGGTAGCATACTGAACTGCTATGCTCAAGGTCGCGGGTTCAAACCCGGCCGATGTCGTCGCATTTTTAAGAGCGTTAAAATACTGTGCCTTCCTTCGGAGGGGAATAAAGCCAGCGTGGTGGGCCCACGCCATAGATTTATGGCATGAAAACGAGCCTACCACTACAATTGGTAGTGTCTAGCTAAATTGTAGGTTTTTTGGTGACAAACGCTCTACCAAGTACAAACGCTCGCCACTGGATGTTGACAGTGGCGTCTTTTAGCCAAAGTTGGAACTACTTGAAATTGAAATGTCATTCATCATCATTAATTTCATCTCTCATTACCTCCTCTCGTGAGTTTGCCGTCAGGAAGGGCATTCGGCCATATAAACCATCAGCCACGTGAATTTCGTCGCATCCCATCCCCGACCCCGTTGGAAACGGGCTTAATAAGGGGTAGACACAGAATAGGAATCTGTGTATTTATAATTGAGGTAGGAATCGGCCGTGGCCTTAAATTTGGTTAAATTGAATTGCCTGGAGTAGATGAGGGGGGAAAACCACGGAAAACTACTTCCAGGATGGCTGAGGTAGGAAACGAACCATACTCTTCTCAGTTTAACCTCACGAGGCTGAGTGTACCCCGTTCCAATCCTCAGACCAGAATTACATTTTTTGGCAGAGCCGGGAATCGAACCCAGACCTCCGGGGTGGTCCTCAACAATATTGTTGTTGTTGCTGATTTATTTAGGGGCTTTTGTCACATAGTGGTCATGTAGCCCCGTGTACTTGGGTATGTGTGGAATTTGTCTGATAACCAGTCTTATTGTGTTATCTATAGTAGTGTGTGCATTTCTAATTCGGTGAGGATTGTGAAGGAAGTGTCCGTGCCCAAGGAACCATCTTAGCATTTGTCTGGTGTAGAAATAGGGAAACCACGGAATCCACCTCTTCTGAAGTTAATCTCACGAGGCTGAGTGTACCCCATTCCAGTCCTCAGACCAGAATTAAAATCCTTGGCAGAGCCGGGAATCAAACCCGGGCCTCCACAGTGACAGCCAAGAATGTTATCCACTGCACTACGAGGCGGACTAGAATGTACTGTAAATGTGAAGCTGGACCGTAATTTCAACTGTTAATTAGAATACGCTTATTCTGATAGACCACCTCGTTGCGCAGTGGCTAGCATTGTTGGCTGTCACCCCCGAGATGCCGGGTTCGATCCCGGGCTCTGTCATGAATTTAAAAGTCTTGGTATGGTCTGGTACGGGGTCTCCCAGCATCGTGATGCAAAATGGGAACCTGCCGGAACCTATGGCAGGAGTAGGAGTGGAAAGGAACTGGCCCCCCTACCACACGTAAACTCCGGCTCGGGATGCCTGGTTAGTGATCCCTTCGTCAAGGGCTCTAATTCAGGTCGCCTACGTGACTGGAGGGGATATGGCACTCTATTTGTTTTATTCTGATACACAACATCAACGTCCTGGCTAGTTTGCTCGGTCGACTGCGACCACCCTGTAAATATCCTCGTCTTGTAGACACAAATCAAACTCAATTCTCAGAACATTTTTTGGCTGTGTGTCTGGACAATAATAACAGTACGTCCCGAATTAAGTACAGAACAGTAAATCAGCCGATGTCACCAAATGACGAGGGGAGAAAAACTTGTCATGAATGTTTCCTTAAACGAATTCCCTTGCTCGACAAACAGGACGCACGGAGCCATTATCATGGAATGTCACGTACATTTACTCCACAAAAGACAATTCCCGCGTTACGTATGGGGTGAATGGCTAATTGTTATTGTTATTGAAGGAAAAACTCGCTCCCGACCACACACACCATGCATTCTCAATTACTGTGTAGACATTTAACAACACCGCATTGGTCATCATCAGGGCTAAGTTTTAACTAGTATTTTATCTTTTTACTTTCAAGTAAGCCAAAAATGTTGTTGCTTCAGTATTTACAAGCTTAGTGACAAAATTCTTTGTACACTGGCCACTTTATTACACTCGTGTGCACTTTTTTAGAAACATACTGTATATCAGTATTTTCACATTGGTTCACATTCTTCGTCATACAATATCAAATACATTGTTGAGGACCACCCCGGAGGTCCGTGTTCGATTCCCGACTCTGCCAAGAAATTAAATTCTGGTCTGAGAGCTGGAACAAGGTACACTCAGCCTCGTGAGGCAAACCTGAGTAGAGGTGGGTTCGATTTCCACCTTAGCCATCCTAAAAATGATTTCCCCTTTTCTACTCCAGGCAAATGCTAGGATGGTTTCTAATTTTAGGCCACGACCGCTTCCTTCCCAATCCTAACCTGAATTACAAAATAATGCACACACTTCTACAGACAACACAATAAGACAGGTTATCAGACAAATTCCACACATACCCAAGTACACGGGGCTACATGAGCACGATGTCGCAAAGAAACCTAAATAAATCACCACCAACAACAACAAAATTTTTGAGGATCACCGCGGAGGTCCGGGTTCGATTCCCGCCTCTATCAAGAAATTTAATTCAGCTCTGAAGGCTGGAACGAGGTACACTTAGCCTCGTGAGACAAAACGAAGAAGAGGCAGGTTTTAATTCCACCTTCGCCGTCCTAAAAGTGGTTTCCGTGGTTCCACAATTCTACTCCAGGCGAATCCCGGGATGGAGCCTTACCTAAGACCATGGCTCTAGTAGCCTATGCACTAGCTCGAGGACAAAATACTTTGTACATTAGTCATATTATTATACTTGTGCACACTGGAAGTGGTTTTCCGTGCTTTCCACTTCTACTCCAGGAAAAATGTCGAGATGGTTCCTATGATAAGACCAAGGGCGCCTCCTTCCCAATCCTAGCCTCTATTACAAACACATCTACTACTACAGTCGTCACATTAATACAGGTTATCAGACAGATTCCACACATATCCAAGTATACGTGGCTATTTCTCATAAGTATCGCAAAGACTTAAAATGAATAGACAACAAATACTAAATAATAGCTACGTGAGTTTGTCGTGGTCGTTACGGCGTGGCTGTAGACAGTCGCACACAACCGGTAGGCGAGGAGGTCCGAATCCCCCCCGCCGGCAACCTTGAAGATGGTCTTCTGTAGTTTCCCATCTTCCTTCCAGGCCAATGTCGGGGTTGGTCCCTAACTATAGGCAACAGCTGCTACCTTCCAATTCCTCGTCCCTACATTCACACTTTCCTCCCCAGACAACACTCCACACGCGACGGTACTTGTAGCTCACCCCATGGGTGTCCACATAGAAGCAGCTACAAACTCTGGGGAACCGAACATGTCCTCGGACACTCCCGTTACTAAAATACATACGCTAAAAATAAAAATAAAAAAATAATAGAATAATATAAAATCTCACTCCCTACTGATTCAAGAGGCCTGTTTGCCAGCTCTTGATGAATGCAGTACATTTGCATTTGTCTGTTGGCACAGGCTAGAGTAAAATGTAGCTTTTCACCGCTGTCTCAGGCATACACATGGCTGTGATTATATGGAAGCTACTGAGGTATGGGTGGTGCTCAGTAATGACATTCAGGGCACAGTCAGTGCCTGTGGATGCTGTGAAAGGTTCTACTCATAGGGTTAGTACTGCTGTACTGACTCAGTGTGGAAAGGAATGGCAAACTACCTCACTCCTCATCTTGTCTAGTACGCCTCAATATACCACTGTCTTGGGTTTTTGTGGGTATCTACCCACATAACCTAGCGGCGGTGCTTTTTGAGGATCCAACCAGCTTTCGGGCTGACTACCTAACAGGCAGACTGATTCAAGCCAATTTACCGTAAGAACATAAAGCATATCTTTAGATTAGATCAATTTATAGTATAACAACTGATTCACTGGTGATTATTTTATGCACGATCCACCAGTCAGCAGATATTAATTGGACCACCAACTGAGCAGACTCAGAGGCAGATCATAACATCAGGGAATTGCAACAGAACGTTCCCTTGTGTTCCTCCTGAAGGGATATATTATACAGTCAGGGTCCTCTCTATTGAACGGAATCTCGCAGGCGCCGGGCCACAGTGGCTAGCCGCCTGCCGAGCAGGGCAGTGGTGCAAGCAGCAGCGTAGCGCCCAACAAGTTCGACACCTTTACACTCTTTAACGTGTTTAATAATCATCATTACTTGCTAGAATTTCAGAGTAGTTGCTGGAAATGCTCTCCTTCATTTTCTAAACACACATTGCACCAACGTAGGAAGTTTTGGTACACTCGCTGTAGTTCATTCTCACGGATATTTCGTATCAGTGCAGTTATTTCGTTCTCGTGAGCCTCGGAGTATGCAGAGTGTTTCTGTATACCTTTTGTTTGAGGTTCCCCCACAAGTAAAAATCGCACGACCCTGAAATGTACGAGCACATTTACTGGAAGACTTTTTTTTTTTTTAGAAGATAAGGTTTCGCTAGGGAAATTCGACGTTTTGTTCTATACCTAACCATGTTCATGGGATACGAGGAAGGCTACATTACTCCACCACAAGTCTTAATTATCTAAACTAAGGTATCTTACCAGCTCCGTATATAATAAATGCAATGACAGCATATGGGGCTTCCCGGTCCGCTCTTGAGTATTTGGCAAATGCTGGTCATCTGGCGCTGACTCAACGCTTTCTACCCGTCACACGGCCCCGGTTGGGCTCCGTTCTACAAAGAAAGCTCTCACTGTACCTTCTATCTAAGACAATTATCCTCCATCTCCATCTCGAATCTACTGGGCTTACGTTTCTACTTTTAACTTGTACCACTGATACCAATGCATCCTTTCGAGAAGGACTGAGATAATGTTGTAGCTATCGCACAGTTTACCGCAAGGCATGTCTGCCTCTGATGACCTGTAGCTAATATACGTGCCACTGTTACTAGACTCGGTCCAGTGTCACTTAGAGCCTCTGGGCTTACAGTGTCGGCTTCATTGAAGAACACAACTAAGTCCACCCATTCCGTACAAGGTTTATGTTGACATTTATTACCCGCCTGGTAACTGACATCTATTAAATGAAAGATAATACCAGAGACAATGACGTGACTGAGATAGCGACAATCACTATCCCACCTCTCCAGGCACTAACAAATAGGGATGAATTGGCATTACTCCTTGAAAGTGTGAACTGTCAGCAATTTTACGCACTTCAAGCTCAGAAAACTGGAAGAAGACAGATACAATTTACGTAGGCTATAAGTAGTATTTCAGTTGGTTAACACGATCCGAGAATAATAATAATAATAATAATAATAATAATAATAATAATAATAATAATAATAATAATAATAATATCGTATGGCCTCGGGTGCCGGGTGCAAGCTTCGTAATTTGACACCCAGAGGGTAGCTTGCATGTCGAAATTTCGTTGTTCCTTGAATCACTATGAAAGTCAAGGAGGGTAGATATCTAAGCTCCTTGAACACAATAGCGCTTTCTAGTAGAGAAATGAGGAACTTTGTGTTGGAGGAAACTCTCGAGATTAATTTTGCCATTATGAACTCGGCCTACTGAATTCAAATGGGTTCTTTGACATTCCAATATCGTATGACATGCGTATCGTATTTTTTCCGCCTTTCAAAAATCACTTACCACGGCCAGGAGCGAACCTGCAATCTTGGAGTTAGCCGACACGGTATCCACTCACCCACCGTGCCAAGCTACGATCCGAGAATTGAATTATCACGGGTGATTTATCTATCTAATTTTTATTAAATCAGTGTTTGCTGTGTTATTTTTTGTATGTTTTAACTTTAAAAATGAATTATCCAACTATAATAAAAACAATAGATTTAATTAATTATTATAGTGCAATTTGAGTTTTGAATATCATAAAACAGTGTTTATTGCATAATTTTTATTCAATCGTTCTTAAATCTAATTATGTAAATCGAAGGTCAAAAATTTGTATAATGGTTTGTATTTTAATTTAAATATTTAATATTCTAAATCTGTATATATTTTTTTGTATTATGCCATGTTCGCACTTATTCGATTTGAAACCTCGTTAGATATTGGTATCAAAATAATGGGTTAAATAATATAGGTTGGCTAATTGCTAAGACTACTCATGTTAATCTTCCAATTGTCCATCAGCCAATGTACTAATAATTGAATTTTCATATCTTAAATCAGTCTTTACTATAGTATCAATTTGAAATTTATTCGTATCGAAATACAATAATATACATGTATGAATATGGTAGCGTAAGAATTTTTAAAATCCATTGTACAGTAATTCTTTTTGTGTCTTATTCTCGTAAAAATAATTTAAATTTGAACATCTTCTAAATTACATTTTGGTATTTTATTTCTGTATAAATCCATTAAGATATATTTGTTATCATTCGCAGCGCTTTGTGAATGTTACAGGAAAAGTATGTAAATGTTTATTTCTGTTCGTGCAGTGAATTTATGAAGAAGAAAAAAGTAAATAAATATCTATTCATTTCTTCTTCTTATTATTATTCTTCTTTTCGAATCACCCACTTTGGGGTACGTCAGATCAATCTCTACTTAGATGCTTGTCCTCTCCTTTTCTCCCAATACTTCTTCATTCTATCTGATCTCCTCTTTCCTTCCTCTTGTGATATCTGCATCGGTTTTCTATAGACTGCTCTATCTTGGAACTTCTTGGTGTTGTCTTTGATCACGGTTTTGGCTGTACCATTCACCAATTAGGTTTTTGGAAAAGAAGTCAAAGATTTTCTTGGTTATTCGAGCAGGATTCATCTTGTAGATGTGTCCATAGAAACCAATCCTTCTTTTCCTTATGGTATCTGAAAGACTGTCCGACTTGTTTGTTATTTTGGAATTTAGGACCTATGATCTTTTTCAAAAATTTTCTCTCTTTGATTTCCAATTTTTCCATTTGCCCTTGTCTCCTCAAGACTAGTGTTTCTGCTGCAAAGCATGCCTCTGGTTTAATTACGGTGTTTCAATGCCTGATTTTACTGTTCCAGTAGAGGGTTTTCTTATTGTACGTACTTTTGGTTTTCTGGAAGGCTAGTTCCATTTTGATTCTTCTCGCCTCCATTGTTTCTCCTTCAAGGTTATTCCAGCCGATCCATTCTCCTAAGTATTTGAAACTATTAACCACCTCGATTTGATTAGCTCCTACTGTAACTCTCTTGGGCACATCCAAACTATTTGACATAATTTTCGTTTTTTTTTTTTTTTCAAAGAAAATCTTAAGACCTATTTTCCCCGCCATCTCTTTTAATTCTGTGATTTGTTCTTTGGTTTCCTCCCATGTTTCCGCGAGCAGCGCCAAGTCGTCAGCAAAGGCCACACTCTTAATCGTGATTCCTTTGTTTTTTGTTCCTAGGCGTATTCCCCTTCGTGTTTTCGCATTCCATTCTCTATTCTTTTATTAATTCAATCATTTATTTATTTATTTATTTATTCATCCGTTTATTTATTTAATTTCCTCCTGAACCCCACAACTCGGCCACGGCAGGCACTAAGCTCAATGCTGACAACACTTCTAAGGCTATTTGCGTCACAAACTACAGGAGTTGACTGCCACTTAATGTGTGGGAATGTGTTCCATCCCGACAGTTGACGTATATTCAATCAATTAGAGATGAACAACTTGTTCTCCACTCCTACGTCTGCTACGTGACTCTGGCAGGTGCTGATTGGACATGCATGTAGTAGCTGTCTGCAAAAGAGAGATCTCAACAGACAGGACATCAAATGTTGACCGGTCTAATGGGAGGTGGGCAGGCCTATCTCACGTTGAGAAAACACTGCCTTTGTCGATTGAAGACTTTAACTTATAATCCAGAACTAATGAACACATATTGTCACATTTGATGGTGATGATGATGATGATGATTATTATTATTATTGCTTTAAGGGGCGTAACATCTAGGTTATCGGCCCCTAATGGTCTGGGTGATAGAGAAAATGACAATGAAATGGAAACCATAACGAAAATTAAGCTGGACTGAAAATAGTTACAAAATGGAACTCAGATTGAAATGACTCACAAAATGTAGAGTCGAAACACTTACACTATAGCAAATAAGATTTCTTTCCTTTCACTCTCTTAATTCATAAAAAAATCTATCCTATTTTTATTTTTCATATTAAGTATTCCACAGTGCCCTAGTGCACCTCGCTAATTAAGAATTAAAATGGTAATCACCCAAAACCCCTAACCAATGCTGTCAAGTCATTCGTATTAGGGATATAGATCTAAAGGCCTTCGGGCCGAAAGGCTATAATTTTCATGCACTGCTGGCTTTGCGCGCTGGGCTCGATTCGATTCGGAAAGGTAATTTACAGAAGGAAAATACTCACAAGAGGAATTTAGATTGAAAAATACGCAAAAAATGTAGTTTAAGTTCAATATACTTACAAAATGTAAAGTAGATTTGAAATAGGCTACTCACAAAATACATTGAAATTGAAAATGCTTGCAAAATGTATGGTAGATTGAAAATACTCACAATATGTGGAAGCCCGCGATTCAAAATACTGTACTGACAAAATGCAATTTAGATCGAAAATACTTACAAAATGGAGTTTAGATCGAAAATACTCACAAAACGTAATGTAGATTGAAAATACTTACAAAATGTGGTTGAGATTCGAAATACTCACAAAATGTAATTTAGAGACACGGGGAGCCAATTCAGAAAAACAGTGCGGGAATCATAAAGAGAAGGAACTATAATGAAAAGAAAAAGAAGGCTGATCCCTAGAAGAAGGAGGGATCAGGAAAGACGAGAGAAGGGCCAATTAAGGCGGGAAAGTGAAAGATTCCCTAGGCCTCGGATACCCTAATACCGTCGGAGTCGGAAAAGAACAAGAGTTGACCGAGGGAGGTCGACAGGAAAGAAGGCGAAGATGAGCCCGGCACAAGTAAGTGGAAGCAATGCCAGACGCAGCTGGGGTCCCATGGTCGCCAACCTACGTCCCACTAGATGTGAGCCCCTGGGGGGTGTCACATTTCCTTTAGAAGTAACTACTCAGAAGAGCTGCGATGAATGGCAAATTAGACAATTTTCCCCCACACGTTCACTCATTTCCTCAGTGTTATGACCTACAGTCTATCCCAAAAATATTATTCAACGTACAGTGAGCGCCTTCCCTCACCAGGGCCGTTTGACGGACGAAGCGCGTTGAGTCAGCGCTAGATGACTAGTATTTGCCGATTACACAAGAGCGGGTCGGGAAGTACCGGATTTTGTCATGCCATTTATTGCATACGGCAAGACTAGTAGTGTCGTACTGACGCCTATGTCGTATCCCATGAATATGGTTAGGTATAGAACAAAACATCGACATTTCCTAGTGAAAACTTACCTTCTCAAGAAGAAGTCTTCCAGTAAATGTGTTCCTATATTTCAGTTGTTTGATAACGTGTATTTATGTGATGACTGTAGTAGTGCGTGTAACTGTAGTAGGCACAGGGATTAATTATATTAAGGTACTATCTCAGCATTTGCCTGGAGGGAGTGAGGGGAAATCCGGGGGAAAACCACAGGTAGGATAGCCACTGTCAGCGCCGAGAATCGAACCTGTGATCAGCAGACTTGCTGCAGCTGCCCTCACGGTCATGGTGCACGATTTTACGAGCACGTCAACGCCACGGAACAAGAATTATGTGGAACATTAGATCGTATGTGAGGTCGTCCATTCTTCCTTGCCGCCACCTTCTGTGATCTCGGTGTACGTATTGAGACTCCAGGACCTGGGTTCAATTCCCGCTCTGCTAATAAATGTAATTCTCAACTGGTCATCGGTTATAATTCAGGGTACATTCAGCATCGTGAGGCAAAACTGAGAAGAGGCGGGTTCGAATTCCCACCTCAGCCATCCTAATGTGGTTCTCCGTGGTTTCCCCACTTCTACTCCAGGCAAACGCCGGGATGGTTTTTAACTTAAAGGCCACGGCCACCTTCTTCCAAATCCTAGTAGTTCCAATTATAAATAAAGATCACACACTAATATACACATTACAATCACCGACAGCGGTATTTACGCTCCCTAATGCGCAGCGCAAGGCCATGGGGCCAAGCTCTCTGCGGACTCGGAAGACGTGGGTTCCAGCCCCACCGTTGGCCATCCTTGAAATGGTTTTCCGTAGTTTCCCCATTTTCAAGTCCAGGCAAATGCTGGGCCACAGGCCACAGTCGCTTCTTCCCACGTCCTTGCCCTGTTTCATTCATCTTATTCATTTCATCTGTTTTTAACTCCTCCATGAGGTTACGTCAGGAAGGGCATCCGGTCGTAAAACCATCCGCCACATATATTTTCATTGCATCTCTTCCCCGACTCCGTTGGAAACGATATTTATTTTTTCGTGTGGCCTCCTGAGAGGCCCATTGCATCTTTCTAGTCGATGCCCGTGGGCGACCTGGGCGTTGGAATGAGAGATGGAATGGATGAAGATCTTCATGAAGATAACACTGATGACGGTGATGACACACATAGTTCCTAAATTAACCAACAACAAGAAACGTTTGATTCATATCATGACACAAAAGAGAAAGGATGAAATGACGGACACCCAAGGTTTTGGATACCAAATTACCATCGAAATACTACAACAAGGTATTACCATGAGAATTTTTTTTAGTCAATTTTACCCTGGAGGATTCAGCGAGGGAACTCACCACTACCGCCTTTCCAGGCAGTTTCCTAGAGCTGGGGACACTTGGAAGGATTGGATACAACTGGGGAGATGTGATTAGCACTTCGCCCAGGCGGCCTCACCTGCAAAGCGAACAGGGGCCTCATGAGGGATGGGAAAGGAAGATTGGGATGGATAGGCAAGGAAGAGGGAAGGAGGCGGCCATGACCTTACAGTAGGGACCATGCCGGCATTTGCCCGTATACGAAGTGGGAAACCACGGAAAACCACTTCGAGGATGGCTGAGGTGAGAATCGAACCCCTTATACTCATTTGGACCACCCGAGGCTGAGTAGACTGCGTTCCAGTCCTCATACCACTTTTCAAATTTCGTGGCAGAGCCGGGAATCGAACCCAGGACCTCCGGGTCGGCAGCTAACCATGCTGACTGCTACGCTACGGAGGCGACACCATAAGAATAAGGCAGAAAATATGGAACAAATCATCCTCGCATAAATAACTGGAGTCAATGCCGAACTTAGCTGTGGTCCCATAATCACCAACCTACGTTCCTGGGGAGAGAAAGGTTTGAATTCTCACCTTGACATTGTCGCGCTCATATCTGGGCTAATAGCGTCAAGGAATTGAGAACTAGTTTCTATAAGCGTGTTATAAGATAACATTTATTGGAGTGTTCCTACTTCCAAGCCCATTTAGGAACATTAAGGAACGTGCCGCGACAAGATATCAGAAGTGCCAGTACCCATAACATGGTTGTTAAGATGTAACTCAATGAGGTATCTGAATGTTGTATCATCCCTTATTATTGGTGCGACCAGTAACTAGGAAGAAATAATAGATATTTTGGCATATTGGTTTTCATGGCCAAGTAATGGACACGGTCCCCAAGTGCCCGCTGATAAGCCTGATGTTTTGTGCACCCAGGCGAAACCTCGCAAAAGGCACGGCAAAATTCTAGAAGATTTGCTGAGTTTTGACGATGATGACGAAAGTTTTTGTTTTAGGGGGCCAAACATCGAGGTTATCGGGCCCTAATAGTTTGAGTGATAGTGAAAATGAAAAATAATGTCATGAAACCTACAGTACAACTAAACTAACTACTGACTTAACAACTAACTTACGTATTAGAAGAAGGAGAAGAAATAGGACAAAGAAACAGACACGGAATAGAAATGCCCACAACCCTGGAAGAATAAGAACTGAGGGACTCGAAAATAAGTAGAGCCATGGAAGGCAGGTAGAAAAGGGGAATAGTAGAGTCTGCCCTAAACGCACTGGAAAAAGGGGGAAACAGGACCCAGCTTACATATCCCTCGGGGTCACCAACTGCAGGCGTGAGCCCTTGAGGGTGTAGCACTATCCATGGTGCACCATACGTGGAGGGACTACATACACCCTTCTTTACGGCTTGAGCAGAAGGCAGGAGATACCATGAAAATGAAAGTAATTTCAAAAAAGCTAACATAGAGAATCTCATTAGATTACTGATGAGAAAGAATTATTACCAGAAGACACCTCAAATCAGTTCGCCAATGCATTCTCAGCCACTACTTGACTGAGAGAAAGATCATGTGTTGCTGCCCATGCTGTACGATACTATTTCGTTCATTACTTCAACAGTCGTTCATGAATCATGATGTCAAACACTTCGCGTTCATTATATTTTCATTCAATTTCATGTGCGTTGCACATTACAATCATTATTATTAGTTACTGAATTATGTTTTGTTTTGAACTTCTAATTTATGAATAACAAGAAGTTCCGTGAAGAACTATACAGCCTACTTTTCATGCCAATGATTATTCTACAGAATATGAACCTATCTAGAATAATGACGAAATTAAGTTGCTAATATCGAAATTTCCAATTTGTTCGAAATACTGTATACCTGGCATAATGTATCCTAATAGAGCACTACAGTTGGCAGCCCTGATGACTGAATATATTCTTAGTTCCGTCTCTTACGGTACTAAATACAAAATTTGGTTCAAGTCCACTGGATAGCATGGACGTTACATGCAGTTAAACATTGGATCTAACAGCGCGCGTAAAATCATGTTGGCAACAATGTCATGCATGTATTGGTCAAAAATAATCTGAAATAATATGATCTATTGTTGTGCCAATTTTGAATGAAATCCATTAGTTAGTATAGAAGTTACATGCATTTTAAAATTGGACCTATCAGCAGGCTTAGAATCATGTTGGCAGCACTGACGTATATTAGTTACTCCAAATTCGTCTAGAATGCCAGGTACTATACGTGTGCAAAGTTTAGAGCTATTGGCTTGCATACTTTCTGATATATTGATATTAGGGTAACAGAAATAGGGACAGCACATATTAACAGTTGGGAGCCCTGGTTGCTCCTTAGAATACGCATAGTCATATCTGTTATGGTACACATAGCACATACGAAATTTGGTTGAAATCCAAATGATAGTATGGAAGTTACATGTATTTAAAGTTGGACCTGTCAGCAGGCTTAGAATCATGTTGGTAGCACTGACGTATATAAGTTACTCCAAATTAATATAGAATGTCAGGTACTATACGTGTGCATAGTTTAAAGCTGTCGGCTTGCATACTTTCTGATATATTGGTATTTGGATAAAATAAATTAGGAGCATTTATTAACAGTTGGCAGCCCTGGTAGGTGTTAAGAATACGCTCAGTCATATCTGGTTATGTACACATACAACATACGAAATTTGGTTGTATTCCACTTGATAGTGTAGAAGTTATATGCATTTAAAAATTGGACCTATCAGGAGGCTTATAATCATTTTGGCAACACTGCCATGTTTGGCCTCCTGGAAATTAAACTGAAATATTATGATCTGTACGTGTGCCAATTTTGAAATAGCTCCCATTCATACTTTCCAAGATATATAACATGGAGCTCAAATTTCAATTGCGATTTTTTAGCATTTGGTAGCACTGACATCATTTTCAAATATGGCCGTGAGATATTCAGGTATAGATCTTTACTCCTACCAAATTTTGTTTCGATTGCTGCAGCCGTTTAGGAGTTGATAGGGGGGGACACACACACAGCCAGACAGACAGACAGACAGAAGGACAGACAGACAGACAGACAGAAGGACAGACAGACAGACAGACATTTGCCCGATCTCATAAGTCTACTTTTTCCTCATTTTTGCAAAATGTGAAAAGTAGGCTAATAAAAATGTACGAGTAATAATGTAACTTACTGCTTTGATCCAATTTCTCCACAATAACTCTCCATTCTTCTGCTTTCTTCACTACGTCCTTGTAGTCTGGATGACTCAAATTATATAACGAAAAGCACACTTGCACACAATTAATTTCTCTGTTTGGCCAGCCATTCTAGTCCGCGCAAACTCTGTGGAAAATCACAACTGCTTACTTGACCGTCGCGAACTAGTCCAGTCTGCCGAGGTAGGCCGACTACTATTTGACTAGGATGATGCAATATTATACGATACAGAGTTCGCGACGGACGGGTGGACTGGAGGACGGGTGGCCTAGTCAGCGCGATCAATTCGCTTCCTTTTTGTCCGAGCCTTTAAGCCAGAGGTGTCTATACCGCACGCCGGCGTACTTCTGGCGCTGATGGCCTTGCAGGGATTGTGGGAAAGACTATATGTGTCTCTTTCTCTCGCTTTCCCGTCTCACTCCCTCCCGTACTGCCTTCGCTGTGTTGTGGTTGATCGGTCGAACTTCAAACGGTATTCAGTATATTGTAGTCTAAATATGAGAACAAATTGAAACAAAATGAAAACAAGAAAAATAAACAAGCAATAAAGTGACCGAAATTGCAAAGCCTTAATGTCTCTATATTAACCACCTGTCATAAGGACAGTTTATGCTTTCAAAGATGCTGATAGTTGAATCTTTCAGCCAAATTTCGGAGAATTTTCATACCGAAGTGCTAGTATTTCAAAAAAGCTAATAGTCTATTATATACGTATCTACTTAACGTAATGTGTTGGATATTTTTTTTTATTTTAAACTAAAAACATTAGCAATTTAAGTGTAAAAATAAAATATAAATATAGAAATAAAAATCATACAAATAAAATTACAATAATAAAAGAAATATAAAAATTAAAATAATAAACATAACTATAAAATAATTATGAAAATAATTGGAAAAAATCAATTCGGAATTAGTTAATTAATTAATTCAATAAAAATATCAAAATTAAATCTTTTTTTTTTTTTCGTGTGGTCTCTTGAGAGGCCGAATGCAGGTATTTCTAGTCGACGCCCGTGGGCGACCTGCGCGTCGGGATGAGAGATGGAATGGATGAAGATGAATGAAATTGGGCAAGGATCTGGAAGGAAGCGGCCGTGGCCTATCAAATTAAATCTATGAGAATATAAATTGAAAATTATAAAAAATATATAAAGATTAAAAGTAGAGAAACAAAAAATATGATGATAATGATGATGATTGTTGTTTTAAGGGGCCTAACATCTAGGTTATCGGCGGAAAACAAAAAATAACATTATTTATAATGATAATAATTAAAATAAATTAAAATGTAGAAACACACAAAAGAGTTATGATGATGATGATGATGATAATTGTTGTTTTAAGGGGCCTAACATCTAGGTTATCGGCCCCTGATGGTTTGGGTGATCGTGAAGATGAAAATGAAAAGCGAACTTAAAACTAAAACTAACTACTAACCTACATACTAGAAGAAGAAATGGAAAACTAAAGGAGAATAAGGCAAATAAAAGGACAGAAGGAAAAGAAATGCCCTCAACCCTCGGAGAAGGCGGATTGAGGGACTTGGAAGGAAGGAGAGCCATGAAAGGCATATAGGAAAGTGAAAGAGGAGAGGGTCCGCCCCAAAGGTAAGGGACAAAAGGGGAAAACGGACCCAGCTCAGGAATCCCTCGGGGTCGCCAACTCCCGAACTCACCAGCCGTGAGCCCCTGAGGGTGTAGCATTATCTAGGGTGCACCAGAAGAGGTGGGGCTACATACACCCTGCCTCCTTAAGGGCCTAGAGCACAAGGCAGGAGGTAAAAGGAAGAGAAAAAGAAGGCTGACCCCTCGCAGAAGGAGGGTATCAGAAAAGATGAGACAAGGGCCAATTAAGGCGGGAAAGGAAGAGACTCCCTAGGCCTCGGATACCCTAATACCGTCGGGGTCAGAAGAGAACAAGAGTTGACCAAGTGAGGTCGACAGGAAAGAAGACAGAGAGGAGCCCGGCACAAGTAAGTGGAAGCAATGCCGGACTCAGCTGGGGCCCCGTGGTAGCCAACCCACGCCCACAAGATGTGATCCCCTGGGGGAACAAAAGAGTTAAATGAGTTCCATGATATATGGGCAGATGACCTCATAGTTCCGCCCCTTAAAACAACAATAACTAACTAACTAACCAGTTCCATGAAACCTTACCAGTATTTCTGACTGTTTTAATACTAAGCTCGTACTCTGTAAGTACCGGTACGTGGAGAAACACAATGTAGATATGTCGGACAACCAACGCAATGGACATTACATTCGGTGCGCTAGCGATCCCAACTTGACTCGGCCAGACGCGCCGACCATCTACTAATGGCTGGACGCCCCTGCCTTAAGCTAACAACCTTCATAATAATGTGTAGTCTCAACTTCAGTTAATGTGACAGAGGGCCAAATCTCGCTAAAACTAAATATTTTAATAAGAACTGGGATTAGATTAAATCATATCACACCCGCATTATCTAATTAAACTACCTTATATCTCCTCAAGATATTACAGCCACAAGTCGGAATTACCTACCTTCAAATGTCATTCCATGATTATAGCGAATTAATTTTAATTTATTTTTTGAAATATTAATTTAATGAGAATCCCTCTTTCTGGTAGCTGTAAAGTAGGCGATTGCGCCACGGAAACTGGTTTATAGCGATCCGCGAAGCAGCACGTTCCCAACATTATTGAAGCCGTAAAGAACAAATCTCAATTCGAGCAATCTTGTTCGTGACAGACCGTCAAGGCCGGCAAATACTGTATTTTGGATCGGCCATGGAAGTTTAATTTATAATTCATACCAGAGGCGAATGTCCGTATTATTACCAGCATTCTACTACTACTACCCAAAAAAGAAACGAACTGAGGGCAGATAGGAAATATGAAAGGAGGTGGATGGGAAAAAAGTCAAAGCAATTTGATTCTCAACTGGGGTTCCGTAGTTCCAAAACCACTTCCCAAATGACGTGACACTCTGGGGAATTTATTTATTTAATTTTATTTAATTTTGTTTTAATTTTATTTATTTATTTATTTATTTGTTTATGTACTTATTTATTTATTCATTTATTTATTTATTTATTAACAGAAGTAGCTATGCATGCTAACGCACAGCTTTAGGCTATGGAGCCAAGTTATCTGCGGACTCGGTAGACGTGGGGTTCGAACCCCACCGTTGGCCTTCCTTGAAATGGCGTTTAACTCCAGGCAAATACTAAGACGGTACCTTCTAATAGGCCACGGCCGCTTGCTTCCATTTATTTGCCCAGTTTCATTCATCCGCCTCGTTAGGTAGTGGTTAGCATTCTTGGCTGTCACCGCGGAGAACCGAGTTCGATTCCCAGTTCTGTCAAGAAATTTAATTCTGGTCTGAGGGCTGGAACTGGGTACACTCAGCCTCGAGATGAAAAACTGAGGAGAGGTGAGTTCGATTCCTACCTCAGCCATCTTGGAAGTGGTTTTCTGTTTTTCCCACTTCTACTCCAGACACACTCCGGCATGGTTCCTAACTTAAGGCCGTGACCGCTTCCTCCAACACCCTACTTCAGTTAAAAATACACACACTATTACAGACATCACAGTGACATATATTATCAAACAAGTTCTACACACACCCAAGTACATGGAGGTACATGACCACGATGTCGCAAAGCCCCTCAAATGAAACAACAACTCATTCATCTTCATTCATTTCATGTATCATTAACTCCTTTTGTGGTGTTGGCGTCACGAAGGGCATCCATCAGTAAAAACAACCCGCCACGTATCCTTTCATCGCATCTCATCCCTGACTCAGTTGAAACTGTGAATAATAAGGGGTACTTACTTATTAAGGAGCACCACTGTCTGAAAAGAATTCACTCCAATTCAGCAGTTAACAGTTGAACTATTCGTAGGTATTAACGAAGACAACTTGAAATCAATTGTAGACTACTGTAATATAACAAAAGATACTTTTCAGCTAAATATGAAACTTCATGATATATCGGCACTAGTAATGATCGTTGAATGCCATTTATTGGCAACTCAAACTAACACTTGGGGCGCTGCGGTCGGTCTGGATAAGTAGGGTAAAAATACTCAATAACACGCGTTTGATATGGAATACTTTTTATTTTTCGGTTATAATTAGTAAACATGGTCCCTAACATAATGACAATTGTTTTTTAAGTGTATATATGAATAACTGTGCGATACACGTCATCTAATTTGTGTGTTCCACTGGATTTTATGTGTCAATTGCATATTATCAAAGCATCGGTTGTCTGCTGGTATTTGTTTTTGATCAGTTCGAGTCATGGCGTTGTTACGTTTAAAAGCTATATTTGAGTTTGCTCACTGTACCATAGACTCTAGAAATTATTTGCTGCTTGGTAGGGCGTAGGGATGAGTTTAACTTGTATTAAAACTCGGGGTAGACAGGAATTGCTTGATTTGGATGGTGGGTATTAACCCTGCGAGGTCAAATTAGGCCTATATGACTCGTACTGGAATGGCTCGGATATCGCAGAGCGAGGTGATGGTGGTTGGTAGGGTAATTGGAAATGAACTAGGGAGCGGGGAAGGATACCTGACTGATGAAGCTTGGCTGTCCTCGGCTGGTGTAGGCTTGGCTGTCTTGGTACGGCTTGGCTCGGCGAGACTGTGCGTGGCTGTCAAGGTGCGGCTTGGCTCGGCGTAACAGTGAACAACCCGTCCTGTCGTCAGTGAGTGTAGTGGTGAGTGGTCCAACCCGCTCCTGTTGCCCGTATTTATTTTGTATTGTCACCTTTGGGCTATTGCTATTTGCATCTTTTGGAAAGTGATGAAAACATTTATCCGCAGCCCTCTTATACATCGACTTACAGCCGTAAACTGAGCAATATACTTTGCTTTTACTCATTTTGCACTCTATCAACGAGTAAAACTTATTACTTATGTCTAAAGACACGAAGAATTTACCACGATCTGCTTACCAATACAAGAAACCATATACAAACAGTCACCACGTGACAAAAGTACCCTACTTAGTAAGTTTCTCATTTTTACAGCTAGATGTCATATCAGATAGCTGGAGTTGCCAATAGCCCACCAGTAATACTTTGGTAAGGTGCTTGCATCGTGAGGTCTGTAGATATACTGATTATATCGATAGTGGGCGCCGTTCGTACAGAATAATTGGTAATACACAAGCGCTCACCAGTCAGTAAAACTGAAATATTTGAGTCGATTCACCTATTCCAACTATCGATCTTTTCGATTAAATGTTTATCTTAGTGTTATGCCTGAAGTTACGAAGCTATAAGCCACTAGTTATTTTAAAACAATAAAAAATCAAGTTTGGTGTGAAGAGTTGGAATGGGAGGACTGGAATAAGGAAGTGGATATCTGGCAGGTGAATGCAAAGAATGTCTATCGATTACCTGATTTATGTGCGTTTGCGAGCTGTCAAGAATCTGGACTTGCGCCAAAGTTAATTGCAAGTTCTGTTCATTACCTACTGTAGACATCGAATAATCACATTCCTACCTAATTGCAGACATTAGGTGAAGGTATGCGTGTATTGTACTTGTACATATACCGAAAATTAACTGCAACACCATATACATGTATTTCATTATAGGTGATGGTAGTGGTGGCGATTGTTGTTTTAACGTGCGAAACATCCAGGTCATCTACCCTTGTGATAATGAGAATGATTATTACTACTCCTACCCTTAATACTGCCACTAACTACCTACAGCCAATTTTCACACTAAAAATGAAAAAGCCCATATCGTGCCACAGTGGCTGGTATTTTTGGCTGTCACCCATTAGTGTCCCAGCTCTGTCAAGAAATGTAATTCTGGTCTGAGGGCTGAAATGGGGAAAACTCTGCCTCGCGGGGGAGAACTGAGAAGAAGTGGATTTTATCCCGCACTCAGACATCCTAGAAGTACAGATTCATGTAGTTACGAAGCTGTAAGCCGTTAGTTGTATAGATCAAAATATATGCCGGGATGATACCTAAATTAAGGCCACGACCACCTCCTACCCAATTCTAGCTCCAATTACAAATACGCACATTAATTCAGTCATATAAATAACCCAGATTATCGGACATGGAGCGACATGACCCAAATCCTACCATAATTACAAAATGCACACCTACTACAGATATCACAGTGATACAGGTTATCAGGCATATACCCAAGTGCACGACCGCGATGCCGCTAAGTCCCTAAATAATCATCAACAACAACAACAACAACTTCTTTTTGTAGATGTCGTTTGACAAACCATATGCTCTCGCCATTTTGAAGATCCAATCTCTCACTACGATTTTTTAAGTAGTAATAATAATCTTTAAAAAAATATTTCAGTTTAATTGTGTAATCACGTTATGTAATTTCTTAATGTTTTTCTAAAATTTGCTGTGGAGGGGTTGGCAACCATGGAGGTACTGAGCGTGACTTGCCCACGCTTCCGGATGCTCTGTTTTGTATTTGAATTTGTGTCTCCCTATATATTTTGTGAATTAGTGTGGTAATTCGGAGCAGCCACACAAGCTGCACTATCTTAATTATGTGTTGAGTTATTATCCTATCAGCAGCTAATATTTATGTTTCATTAAACTGTCAACTCTACGTTCGGTTCTGCATAACGGCAGCGGATGAGACGCAACTTTGGAGCATAGATGAAGACAACGAACTGGCGATAAATCATTATTCATTTTAATCAAGATGGCAACAACATTATTTTTAAAAATAGTTTACGCTCTATTATAATAAATGAGTAGGCTTCATTTTCAAACTTATCTCCCCTAGCACAGAAGAACTTGTTGCCAACTCTTGATGATGATGATGTATTTATCCACTGGCTTTTCGTCAATGTCTCAGTCTTATTTATAGCAGCCGATTTTTGTGGTCTCGGATCCACAGTTTCTGGGTTCGTTTCACAGCTCTGCCAAGAGCTGGTCAGAGGATAGGAGCGGAGTACACTCACCCCCGTGAGGAAAAACTGAGAAGTGATGGTTTTTATTACCCCCTCAGTTGTCCTAAAAGTGATATTTGCTGTTTCCTAATTCTACTTCAGGTAAGCACAAGGATGGTACGGTACCAAACGTAAGGACACGACTGAGTCAGTCACAATACACACACTACTACACGCTTCAAAATAACACAGGTTATCAGACAGAGTCCACACACACCAAAACATGTACACGGCGCTACATGGCCATGATGTCACAAAGTCCCCTAAATGAATCAACAACAGCAACAAATATTTCTCATGTGGAATCCGAATTATTAGGCAGAGTTTTTCAATTTCTAAAAGCCTACATCCACTTGCTGGGAGTCGAACTCAGGCTGCCTTGGTGAGAGCTGAACACACTACCATTTTGCCCCCTCCATCAAATATTTAGTAACTTGTTTATTTGTGAAATACCTTTGTTGTTGTTGTTGTTGTTGTTGTCGTTGTTGTTTTAGTGTGTGTATTTGTTATCATGTGACAACTAGGAATTTTCAGTCTCGGCCTTACGTTAGGAACAGTGGAGTAGAAGTGGGAAGCCACGGAAAACCACTTCAAGGATGGCTGAGGGGGAAATCAAACCCACGGCTTCCCAATTTTACCTCAAGAGGCTCAGTGTACCCCGTTCCAGCCCTCAGACCAGAATTACATTTCTTGGCAGAGCCAGGAATCAAACCCAGAAGTGCACTAGCTGCTTCACTACGAGGTGGGCTTGTGAAATACCACAATGCGCTTTGCTTGCCCTTAAGACACATACAGAGTGATTGAATGCTGTACCAATTACAGGCTAGTCGTTCCACAATGAGAGGATCGTATACTAAGATGTTGTGGTACTTGTGGATCGAAATTGTGATATACACCGTACAAGCTCCTGAACAACAAACCAATTTCTTTGGAACATTAACAAGGTCGCTAAATTGCATCGCGATGTACAGTACTATTACAATAGCGTCGTAATAACATGTTATTATCATCTTAAATTGAAGTGTTGAAATACATGGACCTAACCGGTATTCGAACCTACGTCACCAGTTTTTCTATACCTGGTGTACTGACCACTTTCTTTCTTTCTTTCTTTCTTTCTTTCTTTCTTTCTTCGTGTCACACGTACCTATATTTTAATATGCAGAGTTACGGATATAAATGAAAATATGAACGGAAACCAAGGTAATACATGAGTTATTTACAGAAATGTTTGTATAAATAAGAGGCTAACAGTAAGCTTAGCTTAACTGTTATTTGCCCGTAGCGGGCGACGTCTACAGCATTAGGGAGAGCTAAGATCAAATCTTCCATTGTTCATGTTGATGGAAACAAGGTACACTGGCAAAGATGTTGAACTGTCTGTTGCTCTCAACAATCACATGTCCGGCCCCGTGACTAAATGGTTAGCACGCTAGGCTTTGGCCGAAAGTGCCCCAGGTTCGATTCCCAGCCGAGCCGTCAGGGATTTTAATCTCCTGGGGTTAATTCTCGTGGCTCGGGGACTGGGTGTATGTGCCGTCTTCATCATCACTTCATCCTCATTACGACGCGCAGGTCGCCCACGGGCGTCAACTAGAAAGACCTGCACTCGGCCTCTCATTGTTATTATTAGTATTAACAATCACATAGGGTTGAATCTGCTGTACGAGAAGAAACTAAGGTGATACATTCCATCATCATCATTTATTAAAGACTGGCTTCGTGGCTCAGCGGTAACGTTCTCGCTTGCTGGGCCCAAGGTTACAGGTTCGTATCCTGGCGCAGTCAGCTGGCATTTGAGGGTGCACAAATGAGAGGGAGTCGTGTTAGTAGATTTACTGGCACGTCAAAGATCCCCTTCTGGATACGTACAGTAAAACCAATAACATTAACATTATCATTTACTATAGGCAATGCCTTGCCGCTGCAGCCACATTTGACGGTTTTCTGCTAGTCTCTTCATGCCGCCATAAGAACCACATGCCAGTTCTCCAATGAGTTATTGATGTACGACATCCTTGGACGTCCCCTGGGTTTCTTTACCAATACTTTTCCCTCAATAATGGTTTGGAGAAGATAATCGTGCCTCAATACATGCCCATGGAACTTAGTTCTCCTCTTCTCTATTGTTTTTAATAAACATCGATCCTACTCCACTTCCTGCAGAACAAGATCATTTGTTTTCCTGTATATCCAACATGTTGTTGTCATTCTTGTCCAAAACCACATCTCCACAGCCTTAAGTTTTGTTTCCTCCAGTTTCCCTAATGTCCAGGTTTCGCATCCATACAGTAAGACACTCCAAACAAACGTCTTGAGATATACTTTCTAGTCCTCAAACTGAGGTGATAATTTAGCAATATGTTATTTTTATTTCGGAAGGCTTGTTTTGCAACCATTATTCTTTTCTTGATACATCCAAGGTACCTGGCTAAAAAAGTAAATCACAGTACAAACGATAAGTAGGTTTCGTAATTCAAGACGCGACCTAGGATTTTTCAACTCTTTATCAAGACAACAATAAATATGATAAGTAAATAGATTTTTAGCCTACTTTCGATTTTTGCAAAAAATGAAAGTAGACTTATGAGATCAACACAGGGCGAAAAAAGTGTGTCTGTCTGTGTGTGTGTATGTGTGTGTGTGAGTCTGTGTGTGTGTATGTGTGTGTGTGAGTCTGTGTGTGTGTGTGTGAGTGTGTGTACTCTGAATGTCTGTCCCCCCCCTATCAATTCGAACACGGTGAATGCGAATTGAACGAAATTTGGTACAAAGGTAGCACTAGCAAAGGACACCTCAGTGTCATGTTTTATATCGCCGCCATCTTTACTAAAACTGAATGGCGGCCACTCAAACGTTCAAAACGTAAAATCAAATAACGACTAACCAAATCATCCAATCTCTACCAAATTTGGTAACAACATACCTTCGTATAGGATGCGTCTTGTGACCAAACTACAAGGTCGTCCGCCATACCATTTCAGGATGGCGGCCGTGCGAATTATGCAAACTTTATAATCCATATCATGGGACCCACCAGTTCCGATTATCGAGCCGAGAATCGTTTTAACTGTTCTAAAGGAAGAGGCACGTACGAAATTAAAAGTTTATTTTGTAATACTATAGTGCAGACGTGATTTTAAAAAGCTCAGCTGATTCATTAATAAGACAAGATGGCAGCGGATATCTTGTGCCTGACTTATATTTCACTAATTTGAGTATTGATTGCAATATAGCGTACTGATAAAAAATAAATAAACTTTGTATGAAATGCTTTATATATAAATAATATACTCCAGTGATGAAATCGTTTAGTATAAATCATTATTTGCTAACAAGTTCTATGTAAGTCATTTTAAATAGAACGATATTCGTTGACACAATTAGCTCAGTGGTAGAGCGATAGCTTGTCGCTCAGATTCCTATGGTTCAAACCCGGTCAGAGCTAGTTTTTTTGCTTGAAATGTTATATGTTTATTGTTTTGTAATGACTCAGATGTTTTAAAATTAAGCGTTATATTGTGCAAATTATGGTGTAAAATATATATTTAATTAAAACATAATTCGCCAGCAGATTTACTCGAGACATCTAGCTGCCAAAAAGGTAACTTCCAGATTTTATTGAAAAGTTTCTTCTTCTGGCCGCTAGAATGCACTCGCTCTGTTAGGATTATATTGTTCGATATTTCACCACTAGATGTCCCGACTAGTCTACGTGGGGATCCATTGATTACTATACCATTATCATTCTATGCGCATCGAATTTGAAGAATGACAAGTTGATACTACGATACATTTTAACTTTTTATTTTAAAGGGTTTGTAACAGCCTATTTTGCGTTACTTGAAAATGTTATTAAGCGTTATATTGTCCACATTATGGTGTAAAATATATATTTAATTAAAACATAATTCGCCAGCAGATTTACTCGAGACATCTAGCTGCCAAAAAGGTAACTTCCAGATTTTATTGAAAAGTTTCTTATTCTGGCCGCTAGAATGCACTCGCTCTGTTAGGATTATATTATCGAAAATATCCACATAGTTTGTATACACACGTCTCTGTAGGGTCATGGAAAGATTTGTTAATTCAATTAGGGTTGTGAAAGCCATGCACAACCAGACGTGTAAAGACATGCCTCAACTCAAAGTTGGATGTTGCCCACGGCAGGTCGTAATAATAATAATGTTATTGGTTTTACATCCCTTTTAACTAATGCTGATTTTAGAGACACCGGGGTGCCGGAATTTTGGCCCGAAGGGGATCTTTAACGTGCCAGTAAATGTACTGACACGGCTCCCTCGCATTTGTGCACCCTCAAATGCCAGCTGACTGCGCCAGGATACGAACCTGCAACCTAGGGCCCAGCAAGCGAGAACGTTACCGCTGAGCCACGCCGCCAGTCCGGTCGATTATGTCTCCAGATCCATAACATTCTTGATATACTTCTTATCTTTCTTTCTTTCTTTCTTTCTTCAATGATGGTAGCAGTTTTTATCTAGGTCGTGGCGTTTGGTAGAGGTAAATCGTTTCTAAGGTCTTCAACAAAGAATAGTTCTATTATACTCTTTGATAATAACAACGAGTTATAACTATACTCATACATTTAGGAGAAAGTAGGCTATATGTTCTTTACTGAACATCTTGTTTTCATATATTTCTAAAACATTTAAGTGGTACGCAGTTCCTGAACGGATGGCAACCCCTGATCTAGAAAAAGAAAAGGAAAGTAACGGAAATGAAAGAAAGGGGAAATAAATGCCCGCAACCCGCGAATAATGAGGATTGAGGGACTTAGAAAGAAGTAGAGCCAGACAGCCAAGAAAGCTAGCCACTGCGCGATGGGGTGGTCTCAAATATGGGGTGGGATCAAAAAGTTTCTGTCTGAGGGTGTTACTGCAGCGATACCCCGTGTGTTGAATGACGAATATGACGCACACCGGATGGTTGTTTGCCTGCAGCACATGATGCGTTTCAATGTTCAAAGAGCATAGTTGCAAGTGACGAAAGTTGGTGCCACCACTGGGAACCGGAATTGAAAGCGTCGACGATACACCGGTGTCATCCATCGTCCCCTCGTCCCAAGAAGTTCAAAAACCATGCACTAAAAAGGTATTGCTCACCCTGTTCTTTGATTACCGGGTCCAATTGCTTATTGATTTCACGGAACCTGGTGGCTCCATCACTGGGGAACGGTACTGCTCAACACTGGAGAAGTTAAGGTGTGCAATTAAGGCGAAACGTCCGGGAAAACTGCGACAACGGGTGCAGCTGTTTCATGATAACGCACGTCCCCATACAGCAGAGGTCGTAACGCAGAAGGTATCCCAACTCAAGTGAGAGACAGTCGAGCATCCGCCCTATAGTCCTGATCTCTCCCCATGCGATTATCACACCTTCGGTCCCTTAAAAAAGGCCTTGAAGGGTCGACGATTCCTGGTGGACGAGGATGTGCAGCAGGCGGTTACAGACTTCTTCACGCAGCAGGGCACGGTGTTTTACCACACGGGGATCATCAGCCTAGTAATAATAATATCATCGCATGGCCTCGGTTACCGGGTGCAAGCTTTGTTATTTGACGCCCAGAGGGCAGCTTGCATGTCGAATGTCGTCGTTCCTTGGAACGCTATGAAAGTCAATGTGGTTAGATATCTAAGCTCCTTGACACTATAGCGCTTTCTAGTAGAGAATGGAGGAACTTTGTGTTGGCGGAAAATTTCGAGATTAATTTTGCCACTATGAACACGGCCTACTAAATTCAAATGGGTTATTTAGCATGCCAATAACGTACGACATGCGTGTCGTGTTTTTTGTCGCCTTTCAAAAATCACTTACCACGGCCAGGAGCGAACATACAAGCTTGGGGTTGGTAGTTCGACACGATAGCCACTCACCCAACCGGGTGAGTTAGCCGTGGTCGTTACGGCATGACTGATGTCAGTCGCTCACATCCGGGAGGCGAGGAGGTTCGAATCCCTCCGCCGGCAACCTTGAAGATGGTCTTCTGTAGTTTCTCATCTTCCTTCCAGGCAAATGCCGGGGTTGGTCCCTAACTATAGGCCACAGCCGCTGGGTGTCCGTCTCGAAGCAGCTACAAAACTGGCGTGCCGAACATGTCCTCGGACCTCCCGGCGCTAAAAGCCATACGCTAAAAAAAAAACACTCACCCACCGTGGCAAGCTTCAACCTAGTGTGTCGGTGAGATGAGTTCCTCAATGCTAACGGCATGCCGATTCTGGACTGTACGGCATTCAAACGGAATCTTTTGCATCACCCCTTATATTTTGTGCGACAGCCTGCGACAGGAGTGATTTAAACCAATGACCTAGTTTGCTGACAAGTTAGAATAGTGATCCTGTTCTAATATTAGAGAATCTGAAAGGGCCAATTAGTGAGCCTGTTACTCCCAGGCCCCAGGCTATCGGCCCGCCAAATTTGGCTTAATTGGGAGGTTTTAACGTGATTTAAATCAGTTGAGAATGCCTGCAAGTCTTTTGTTGAACTTCTTCTTCAAAACACCCATTTATATGCGTGGTCCCAAAAGTAAATATGTTATATTATATTGCGTGTCCACAGCTGGCCCACTAACAAATAACTAGGCCCTGAGGGAAACTCATGTTACATTCTATTACTCCATTCTTTTAAAGGCGGTTCAAGTCGCATTTCAAATAATAATCTTGATATTTGTTTAATCTAGGAATTTGTCCGGCTCCGTGGCTAAATAGTTGGCACGCTAGGCTTTGACCCAAAGTGGCCCGGGTTCGATTCCCAGTCGAGCCATCAGGGATTTTAATTTCCTGTGGTTAATTCCCGTTGCCCGGGGACTGGGTGTATGTGACGTCTTCATCATCACTTCATCTTATTACGGCGCGCAGGTCGCCCACGGGCGTCAACTAGAAAGACGAGCACTCGGCCTCTTCGGAGGCCACACGATCATTATTTGAGGACTTGGGCATCGTGGTTATTTGAGCCCTATGAACTTTGAGTGTAGCATTTGTTTGATAGCCTATGATATTGTGATGTCTGTAGTAGTGTGTCTATTTTTAATTGAGTTTAGGATTGTGGAGGAGACTAAAAGGAAGGAAGCTTGTAGTTTTACGTGACCATTAACCGTGTGATTATGATCCACGGGACCTCCTTTTTACGTGGAATTCGAACCACAGGACATGGCATTTCACAACGAAAATCTCACATGCATTGACCGGGAATCAAACGTGGTTCACCTTGGTGAGAGGCTAACAGCTTCACCGCTGAGCCACCACGCCCCCTATGTGAAAGAGACTGTCATGCCCTGGAGTTAAGTACTATCCCGGCCTTTGCCTGGAGTAGAAGTGGAAAACCACTAAAAAGAACTTCCAGGATGGCTGAGGTAGGAATCGAACCTACCTCTTCTCAGTTTTGCCTCACGAAGCTGAGTGTACCCCGTTCCAGCCGTCAGACCAGAATTGCAGGTTCTTGACTGAGCCGAGAATCGAACCCGGGCCTACTCCGCGGTGACAGCCAAGAATGCTAGCCTTTACGATGTTGAGCCAAACTAAGGGAAATTGAACGCAGTAGCTCAATTGGATGGGGTTCGATTTCTGGTAAAGCCATATTAAATCGCTGGTTAACGTATCTGTAGCTTGTCACCACCTAATTTGTTATGGAATGTTTTGAAGCCATATTTCAGTGTTACCTTGCAGTATTAATAATTACAGATTCCGAATTCCCCTCCACCGTAATAGTGTAAATAATAAATTAATCACTTGAAGAATTTGTCAAGTCGAGTCTTATTTTTATCGACCAATATCTATGTCTACACATAGACCTACCATATGTGGGTTTATGATATTTAAAATAGCCTATGTACACTTATTTAGTTGCAATCGACAGCGGTAGCTACGCTCACTTTGAGGCCAAGCTATCAGCGGACTCAGTAGACGTGGGTTCGAGCCCCACCGTCCTTGAGATGGGTTTCCATGATTTCCCATTTTCAACTCCAGACAAAAGCTGGGACGGTACGTTCTGAAGGCCACGGCCGCTTCCTTCCATCTCCTTGTCCAGTTTCATTCATTTCATCTCTCATGAGGTTGGCGTCAGGAAGGGCGTCCAGCCGTAAAAACCACCCTCCACATATTACGTTCAACACATCTCATCCTTGATCCCGTTTAAAATAGGAATAATAAGAGGTAGACATACATACACTTATTTAGTTATAGAAGGGCGGCTTCGGTGGCGTAGTTGGTAGCATGCTGAGCTTCTATGCCCGAGATCGCGGGTTCTAACCTGGCCGAAGTTGTCGGATTTGTAAGAGCGTTAAAAATCTCTCAGTATGCCTTCCCTCGGAGGGGAAGTAAAGCCGGCGGTCCCATGTCATAGATTTATGGCATGAAAAAGAACCTTCCACTAACTACACTTGTGGAAGCTAAAATTTGTAGGTCAGTTTGATAACGCTATATTAGTTCCAACGTTCGCCGCCAGATACTGACTTCGATGACATTTAGTAGCCACGTCTGTCGTGGATGGTAGCATTTGGTAGCAAAAGTAGGAACAACTAGAAAAAAATTAATCGTCTGCAGTCCTTCTACCTGAATCACAGATAACACACACTAATACAGTCATCACAATTAACACCGGTTATCAGACAGATTCTACACACACCCAAACTACACGGGGCTACATGACTGCGTTGTCGCAGCCCCTAAACTAAGGAACCAACCAACCAAAAAGTTATAGAAGGTTATAGTCAACTTGCGCAACTTAGGCTATCATGATTGTTAGTTTCATGTGATTTTTGTTATGATATTGTTGGCCTGCAGATTTGCTTGTTTAGTGTGATAATCTGAAATGGTCAGGTTGGTGTTTTGTAACTTGGAATGGAATAAATTACTTAGCTGGTTATTTGAGCGATGTGGTGTTCATTCTTGTGCAGCTGGTATAACTTCACTGTCCACAGTTCCCAATATTATATTATTTGAATTGCAGCCAATGGCCATAGCGGGGTATTTAAATCAAACACCGTGGGCTCCCCATCAAGACCAATTTCAAGTAGTTCCAATTTTGTCTCCCAAAGATACCACTGTCACTGACATCTAGCGGCGAACATTGGAACTTGATAAAGCGTTTTAAGTTCTAAGAGCGTTTCTAACCAAATAACCTACAAATTTAGCTACTGTACATACTACCAATTGTAGTGGTAGGTTCCTTTGCATGCCATAATTCTAGCATGCTACCGACTATGCCAGCGAAGCCGTACAGTTACCAATAGACATGTAGATTTAATAGCTTGAGATTAGGGATCTGATGATGATCGCTTGACGATTATTATTATTTATTTAGCGTATGATGCTTACAAGACAGAAAATAATTACAGTATATACACTATTTACAATAAACACTATTCACAGCATTAGGACCATCACATCAAATTTGGACAGGAAGGTCTGTAATCCACGCAATTGCATCAGGAGTTGCTGAGTGGAGATCATCCAAGGCGCCGGGATATGAATGCAGAGGGCACTCCTGCACAATATGCTCGATAGTCTGCATTTCAAAACCACAGTCACATCGGGGGGAATTTATCCAACCCCACTGGTGTAGGGCTGCACCTGTTCGACCAGTACCACACCGGATTCTGTTGAGCCTTGACCAAACTGCCCGAGGAAGATTAAAACCAGCAAGTCTTGTGGTGGGGTCACTGATTTGAAGTAAGCCGCGAGGTGAGGAGTTTCGCCATTCATCTCTCCAGGCATTTCGGAGGTTGAACTCAGTGGACGAAAGATCAATAGCCGTTTTGCATGCTGGCTTTCGGGATTTCAATCTTTTTGTAGAGAGCCGTATGACATCCTGATGAATAGGAAGCTCAGCATTTTCTTTGATCCTGTACCACAAGCGAACAAGAGCTTGCTGTCTCCTTATATAGGGTGGAGCGATATTACAAAGTACAGGTAGCCGCTGGATAGGGGTGCAACGTAGAGTACCAGAGATGATGCGCATTGCCTGGCGGAGCTGTATATCTACGAGTCGGCAGTGAGAGCTGTTCAACCACACGCCTGCACAATATTCAGCTGGAGAATACACGACAGCCAGAGCGGTAGTCCTGAGTGTGCTGGCGTCAGCGCCCCATGATGTTCCAGCTAACCTAACAAGTAGGTTATTGCGACTTTTTAGTTTTGCAGCGGTTTTTTCTGTATGTTGTTGATATGTCAGTGTCCTGTCCAATGTTATGACCAAGTACTTAGGACATCTGTTGTACTTTAGGTATTGATTCCTAAACTTAACTCTAGTTTGGTAGTTTGTCTCTAGGTTGTTAAGGTGGAATGTGGCAACTTGAGATTTTGAAGCACTTGGCTGGAGGCGCCACTTCTTGAAGTACTCATCCATCTTCTGAAGATCTGCATTCATTATATCCTCTGCTTCATTAAAGGTGGTATTTTGGACTGTAAGATTTATATCGTCCGCATAGATGAATTTTCGGGACAGAGTTTCGGGCAGATCATGGGTGTACAAGTTGAATACCAGAGGGGATAGAACTGATCCCTGTGGCAGACAATCAATTAATAGTATGGAACCTGCTTCTAACATCTTCGCTTGACGATGGAAACTGGTTATCCAAGTGAATTTATTAATCTAATGTAAATGTTTTCAGGGTTAGGGCATGTCACCCAATACAATTGGGTATGATCGTGTTGACCGACAGAAAAGCATAAATTTCATATCTCAAATACTGTATGTTCTCTAACACTCCTGTATATTTTATTCCATTGTTTGAGTGGGGAGATACAGTAGAAATGATTATGTTGCAGAATGCACCCTGGCGCCGTTCGTTACCGGTCAGTCCTCGCAGCGCATTCCCTTCGTGTTCCTACCGCTCGAGGGGCAGATCGTGCATCCCAGCGCGGAGATCAGCTTCACCGGTAAGTTACTACATAACTGTTGTTAATGTTAAACTCCTGCATATCCCGGTGTATACTGTGTCTACAGTATTGCAAGGTTTCAGCTAGGTATACCAAGTTAGGCACGTCAGCAGGTTTTGGGTAAACCCTGCCTGGACCTGCTGGATTGGGAAACAATCAATCAATAGCACTCGTTTCATTCCACCTTCCCTGGTCGACTCTTGTTCTCTTTCGACCCCGACGGTATTACGGTAACCAAGGTTTAGGGACGGTCTTTCACTTTCTCGCCTTAATTGGTCCTTGTCTCAACTTTCATGATCCCTCATTCTTCGAATGGAGGTAGGGTATGTGTGGCCCCACCTCCTATGGTGTGACCTGGATAGTCCTACGCCCTCAAGGACTCAGGGCTGGTGAGTTCGGGAATTGGTGACTCCGAATGATTCCTGACCTGGGTCCGATTTTTCCCCTTCTTAACCTGACTCTGGGGCGGACTGTTTCTTCTTTCCCTTTCATATCTGCCTTTCATGGTTCTCCTTCCTGTCAAGTCCTTTGCAGGTTGAGGGCATTTTTTTTCTCCGTCTAATATATCCCATATTCATGTTTTGTCCATTTGTTCTTCTGCAGTGAGGACCCTCCCTATAGAACGGAGCTTTGCAGAGGCCGTACTGCGGACAGGCCGCAATGACTCACCGATTACAACAGTGGGACGGGAAGCCCTGGATGCTGTCAGAGCATTTATTACACACGCAGCTGGCAAGATACCTTAGTTGTGATAATTAAGACTTGCTGTGAAGTACTGTAGCCTGCCTCGTATCCCGTGAACATGGTTAGGTATAGAACAAAACATCGAATTTTCCTAGTGGAAACTCATCTTCTCAAGAAGAAGTTTGCAGTAAATTGGTTCATAAGTTCCAGCGCCGTGTGATTTTTTCTTGTGAGGGAACTTCAAACAAAAGGTATACAGAAACAATCCGTGTACTCTGAAAGTACTCGAGAACAACATAACTGCAGTGATATGAAATATCCGTGAGGATGAATTACAGTGAGTGTACCAAATCTTCCTACTTTGGTGGACAGTGTGTTTGGAAAATTAAGGATAGCTTTTCCAGCAACTAATGTGAAATTCATGTAAGTAATGATGATTATTAAATACGTTAAAGAGTGTAAAGGTGTTAAGCAAGTTGGGCACTTCACTGCTGCTAGCGCCAATGCCTTACTCGACACGTTGCAATACACACTGCCCCGGCCGCCATACGGCATCTGTGAGTCTTTGTTCTATATGATGATGATAATGATGATAATTGTTGTTTTGAGGGGCCTAACATCTAGGTTATCGGCCCCTAATGGTTTGGGTGATAATGAAAGATGAGATGAAAATGAAAACTATAACTAATACTAACTACAGACTTACATACTAGAAGAAGAAATGGGAAACAAATAAAGGATAAGGCAAATTAAGGACAGGAAGAAAATAAATGCCCTCAACCCCCGAAGAATGAGGATTGAGGGACTTGGAAGGAAGGAGAGCCATAAAAGGCAGATAGGAAAGGGAAAGAGGAGGGGGCCCGCCCCTAAGTCAGTGGAGAAAGGGGAATAAACGGACCCAGCTCGGGAATCCCCCGGGGTCGCCAGCCGTGAGTCCCTGAGGGTGTAGAAATATCCAGGGTGCACCAAAATTGGAGGGGCTACACACACCCTGCCTCCTTGAGTGCCTTGGGCAGAAGGCAGGAGATAACATGAAAAGAAAAAGAAAGCTGATCCCTCGCAGAAGGAGGGTATCAGAAAAGATGAGACAAAGGGCAATTAAGGCGGGAAAGGAAGATTCCCTCTAGGCCTCGGATACCCTATTACCGTCGGGGTCGGAAAAGAACAAGAGTTGACCAAGAGAGGCCGACAGGAAAGAAGACAGAGAGGAGCCCGGCACAAGTAAGTGGAAGCTATGCCGGACTCAGCTGGGGTCCCGTGGTTGCCAACCCACGTCCCAATAGATGTGAGCCCCTGGGGGTCTTTGTTCTATAGTGAGGACCATCACTGTGGATGTAAGTTACATGTGAGTGAGCAGATACTTCAGCAATAAGCCACTCACTTGTCTCTCAAATTTCAAAGTCAGCCACATTAATAGTTGACCAAATGTTTGCTGTGCGTTACTTTTCGATCCGCCTTGGTGAAACTGAATCATGGCCATAAAATAAGAACATCCTCATCATCAACCTGTTTTGACAGTATGGAACGAAATACAGGCAGTAGTTAATGTCTGGTTTCTTGTTTGGGGACAAACACGGAGGCTACTTCACGGAAGGATATGCCCGGACTGTTAATGAGCGTATTTTACTTCTGCGCACGTGCTCACGGCATGGTAGTCGCTTTTCGAGAGCTTCCTGGCGGACTATTTCAATAACTACGTTACAGTACTGGGCACGGGGAATTCCATTTCAAATGGTACTCTCATTTGCATTTTTACAATTCTTTTCAAGTATAACTGAACATGACGTAATGGTTATGTACAGACTTTGACTCAACGACTTGCTCTTATTTGACATTCTGCTTTTTATTTTTGTGCAATTTTTGTTCATTATTACAATTATTAGTTTTATTTAATATTTTGTTTTAATAATTTTTGGCATTTTCACATGTAGGTGTCCACCTCAAAATTTAACTGCATAATCCAAATTTGTATTATTTTATTTATTTACATAGTTTACGCCCACATTGGAGCACTTAAATCAATCCATATACACTACAGTCTTTACAATATTAGTTGTAATGGCTTCTCAGCTTCCTCTTCTCCTTCCAGAGCTTCTTTAATCTCTCCGACCTGGCCGCCCTCTCTTCATTTGTAATGGTGTAGTGTTTTCGTTTGACTGTTTTTAATTTCAATCTTGTATCCCTACTTCTCAGAATCCTCTTCTCTTTTCTCTCTGCAATTTGTTTCATTGTAATATTTAGCTCGTCTAAATCATTCTGGACCTCAACGAACCAGTTGTTCTTGGTTTTACTTTTCCAAAAGAAATTGAATAATTGTTTCAGTAGTCTGGTGTCTGGTAGTCTTACTATGCGGCTGAAAAAGGCAATTCTCCTTTTTCGCATTGTATCCACAATTGATTCATTTTCCCGATAGACTATTTCATTAGGCAGCAGTCTCCATTGTCCATTTACTTGATGTTTTTTATTGATGATTGTCCTGATGATCCTTCAGTCTATTTTTTGGATTTTATCTGTTGCTGCTTTGGTATTCATCTTAAACAGGGTTTCACTTGCATAAGTTGCTTCAGGTTTAACTACTGAACCATAATTGTATAATTTAATTTGTGTTAAAAGGGGCAGATGCCCTCGTAGTTCCGCCCCTTAAAACAGCAATAACTAACTAGACTTTGACTCGTTTATCGCTATAAATAAAGTAAGCGTTCTGTCTGAACATTTGGAATTTTTGACTGAAACTCTAAATTCCTTGGGAATGATCGTAATGACCGACTGAAGATCTACAAATAATTATATAAAACAGACAGTGAGCCCCAACAATTATGCCTTATTTTGATAAAGGAAGTAAAAACAGGGATGATAAAAAACAATAAAACAAATAAGGCATGTTGAATAATAATAAATAAACATGAACACAATAAAAACGTAAGAAGCTTATTGTGTTTTTAGCCAAGCCCACAAAGCTGTTAAGGTAGCAGATACACCTTAAAGGGACTAAAGTCTATCAATATTAATTTTATGAATCTGCCCGTCATAAATCTTGTTATGTATTTCCAAAAGAACACAAACATCGTTGCTACCATAAACGAACTTGTAAATTTTCAAAATTTGCCCTTGCTCTGAGCTGTCCTTCGTTGTTTCCCTCATCTCGCCCAGGTTGAAAGGGATGTTTTTAAATGTTATTTTTTATAATCATCGACAAAAGAAAATCTTACTTAGTCCAGAAGGCATAGAATTAGTCTTTCTATTTAAAAAAAGCATTTCTTTAAGTTGTCAGAATGAAACTGAAATGATAATGCTCAGTTAATAGATGACCGATTATGCTTGGTGTTGGAGTTGTAATATGCACTTGAAATGAATAAAAGTTTTTAAAAATTCCTATAAACTTGGGGAATATAACGGAATCGGTGAAAGACAGCTCAAACAAGGGCAAATTTAAGAATTAAATACAAATTAAACACAAAAATAAAAATAAAATAAAATTGAAAACACAAATTTGCCGCTTAAATTATATTCAACCATTTATTAAGCTGGCAATCATACAAATCAATATTTTAACGAAGATTATGCCTTAAAGTGTTATCAACTTAAATGGGTATTTACATATTTATGAACATGCATTTTCCCAACTCACAGATCGTAAAGATAACTGAAAGAGTATGCCGCTCAGTCAATATGTAAGGGGAATTAACACTTGGTTCCTAATTTATCACCATCATAATACGACAATAATACCTACCATCACTTTCTATTAGTATTTAAACAGCCACTCCATTGGTACGTTGTTGATTTTTTAGGGCCTTTGCGACATCGTGGTTATGTAGCCTCGTGTACTTGGGTGTGTGTAGAATGTTTCTGATAACCTGTGTCACTATGATGTATGAACTAGTGTGTGTATTTGTAATTTAGGTTGTATTTGGGTAATAAGTGGCCATGGCCTTAAGTTAGGTGCCATCCCGGCATTTGCCTGGAGTAGACGTAGGAAACTACAGAAAAGCACAGAAAACCACTTCCAAGATGGCTGAGGTGGGAATCGAACTCGCCTCTTCTCAGTTTTGCCTCTCGGAGCTGAGTGTACCCCGTTCCAACCCTCAGACCAGAACTAAATTTCTTGGCAGAACCAAGAATCGAACTCGGTCCTCTACTGTGACAGCCAAGAATGCTAGCCACTACGCAACGAGGCGGACACTACTACTAACACCGCACTATTACTTCTAATACCACAACCACTTCAAATTACATGTGGGGCGTGGTGGCGCAGCTGTCGAGCTGTTGGCCTCTCACCACGGCGGACCGGGTTCGATTCCCGATCAATTCATGAGAGATTTTCAAAGTGAAATGCCATGTACTGTGGTTCCCGACGTAAAAAGGAGGTCCAATAGCTCATGATCGCGAATTAACGGTCACATAAAACTACAAACGTACGTCCTTCCTTCCTTCCTTCCTTCCTTCCGTCCTTCCAATTTGAGTTAGCCGAGGTCGTTGCGGCATGACTGTTGGCAGTCGCTCACATTCGGGAGGCGAGGAGGTTCGAATCCCCCCGCCGGCAACCTCGAAGATGGTCTTCTGTGGTTTCCCATCTTCCTTCCAGGCAAATGCCGGGGTTGGTCCTTAACTATAGGCCACAGCCGCTATCTTCCAACTCCTCGACCCTCCCTTCCAACTTTCCTCCCCAACGGTACTTGTAGCTCACCCATTGGGTGTCCGTCTCGAAGCAGCTACAAAACTGGCGAGCCGAACATGTCCTCGGACACTCCCGGCACTAAAAGCCATACGCTAAAAAAAATACATACTAAATTAGAACTAGAATAGAATAGACAGAGAGGAAAGATAAAGAGGAGAAGGTTCCTTCTACAGTCAATGGAAAAAGTGGCGCGAAAAGACCCTGGGTTCCCATCTCCCTAATTTCACTAGCCGTGAGCCCTTGAGGGTGTAGTCCAAGATGTGCTACCCAGGGTGTACCACGCCAGTTGGGCTACACAAAACAAAGGTCAATTAAGACAGCAAAATGAAGACAATCTTGACCTAGGATAATCTAATGCCGTCACGGTCGGAGTAGAACAACAATAAAATTGAATACGGTAGGATCACGGGAATGATGAAAGAGAAGAGCTTAGCTAGCACAAGTACAGTACAGTAAGTGGAAGGAATGTCGTGCTCAGATGAGACCCAGTGATCGCCAACCGTCGTCCCACCAGTTGTAGCCCGTTTGACGCTAACCGAGATGTGATGATGATGATGATGATGATGATGATGATGATGATGATGATGATGATGATGATGATTGTTGTTTTAAGGGGCTTAACATCTAGGTTATCGGCCGCTAATTGCCTGGGTGAAAGTGAAAGATGAGAATGTAATGAAGACTACGACTAATACTAACTACAGACTTATATAGCCTACTAGAAGAAGAAATGGTAACCAATCAAGAATAAGGCAAATAAAATACAGGAAGAAAAGAAATGCTCTCAACCCTAGAAGAAAGAGTACTGAGGGACTTGGAAGGAAGGAGAGCCATGAAAGGCAAAGAGGAAAGGGAAAAGAAACACAAGAGGTCTGACCCCTCGAAGAATGAGGGATCAGGAAAGATGAGACAAGGGCCAATTAAGGCGGGAAAGTGAAAGACTCCCTAGGTCTCGGATACCCTAATACCGTCGGGGTCGGAAGAGAACAAGAGTTGACCAAGGGAGGCTGAAAGAAAAGGTGACAGTGAGGAGCCCGGCACAAGTAAATGGAAGCAATGCCGGACGCACCTGGGGTCCCGTGGTCGCCAATGCACGTCCCATTAGTCGTGAGCCCCTGGGGGGTGATCGAGATGTGAGCTACACTTTAAATTTCCTTTTACGTGGTTGCATTTGAACCACTACCCATAGACGAATTAGGGAAAAGAATGCAAGGTTAGAAGAGATAAGCGCCACCAACAAGTAGGGGAATATGAAACATGTTAATACCGTCCGGGCTGGAAGAGAACAAGAGCTAACTAATGGAGGTCGAAAGGGGGGAATTGCCCAGCAAAAATTGAGTGAAAGCCATGTCGGACTCAGCTTAGGGGCCCCTGGCTGCCACACCAAGCTGGGAGTCCCAGGAGGTGAACTGTTACAATTGAAGGCATCTTGATTACCAGGCCCATCCTCTTCAGAAGGATGAGCCCCACCTCAGCACGTGCCAACCCGCAGGTAATTTAGCATGCGGAACTTGTCCTCATCTCAATTTACAACGCACAAGATGCCTTAGCTTCAACAGTTATCTTCCATTAGGACCAATCTAGAGCCCAGGAAAATTAAAGCGACACATTTTGGTCGGGCAATAAATATCACAAAATGAATACTGTCAGAATATACTTAGATATGTAATTCATAATTCAACAGACTCCATAACCCTTCACTCTATCTCTCACACGTATTAACCGGCAAAACAAGTGATTTGTTTCATCAGAAATAATATGATGTCTCTTACCCGGATGCAGTAGTGTCATCCATCGTCCCCTCGTCCTAAGAACTTCAAGAGCCAACCATCCGCTGGAAAGGTGATGTTCACCCTGAGCTCACACCAGACACGGCAATAAACGTAGAAAAATTGCTGAGTTTAATGTCTCGTAGGTTCGGAATAGTAGGGTCAGTAGAGCCAGGAAGGAAAGGAATAGTAATAATAATAATAATAATATCGTCAAGTCAGAACCCAGAGAACTTAAGGCGAATGGAGGACAAATAATACAGAGAGAAATTCAAATACCTGGGTGAATGGATTGAGCCCAACATTCGTGAAAAGGAAGCTTTCGTGGCAAGGATTAACAAAATGGAAATGGCTTACCATTTAACCAAAGACATTTACAAAACACGATCAATGTCCTTCAAGGCCAAACTGAGGCACTACGTTACCGTTATTCCCCCGTAGGCGTTATATGCATCAGAATGCCTGGCGATGAATAAGAAAGGCCCGGCAGAACAACTCGAAACCAAAGAAAGGAAGACTCTGAGAAAGATCTTGGGCCCGGTCAAGGAACGAGGAGAGTATAGATGACACAACGATGAACTTTATCTACATGTGGAGAAAACAACGGACGCCATTCGCAAAAGAAGACTCTCCTTTCATGGCCATTTAACACGAATGAACTCTGGAAGAATATCCAATCGAATCTGTGCCTACTTTGTGGGAAGAAAACCAAAGGGATCTGGCTTACAGAGGTGGAAAAAACCTACAAGAACTGGGAATATCACACGAGGACATCTTGGAACGTGACTCTTTGAAGAAGAAACTTGGGGAGATACAGAGTTTTCAGCCAAAACCCATATTGAAAACCAGTAAGAAGTGGACCGAAGAACGAAAGGAAGCTCACCGAAGAAGAATGCGCGAATACTGGGCCAATGTGAAAGAACGAGGGAAAAGGCAGTTGAAATAACGTGGTCCATAGACGACCGAAATGATTATATTTAAAAAAAACGTAAGGCCTCGGGTGCCGGGTGTAAGCTTTGTTATTCGACATCCATAGGGAGCTTGCATGTCGAATTTCGTTGTTCCTTGAATCACTATGAATGTCAAGGGGGTTAAATATCCAAGCTCCTTGACTTTATAGCGCTTTCTAGTAGAGAAATAAGGAACTTTGTGTTGGCGGAAAATCCCGAGATTAATTTTGCCATTATGAACACGGCCTACTGTATTCAAATGGGTTCTTTAACATGCCAACATCGTATGACATGCGTGTCGTAATTTTTGCCGCCTTTCAAAAACCACTTACCACGGCCAGGAGTAAACCAGCAAGCTTGGGGTTAGTAATCCGACACGATAACCACTCAGCCACCGTGGTAAGCTTCAAAGTCACGTGGGAAATGGTAAACCGACCAGGCCCATGAATCCTTGAGTTTCTCGATCTCTCGAACTCTCTATCCGCGAGCTCCTGCGAGGGTAGACTGCTTAGCAACACACAGAGCACCGGGTCCAGACTTGTTGCGTATCTCTGTATCGCATCTCCATTGCATACCATCCTGATGATACGATACAAAAAAAAAAAAAAAGGCCGGACGTTAGTTTTAGACGATTGCCCTTGACCTTGAAGCCTGTGGGTGAGCCTACACACACTCACTCTCTCACCCTATCACTTCACACTTGTCACCACCGATCTGATGTAATGGAATTCCAGACTGGAGCAGACAGTACAGTCCAAGTTGAAGTATTATGTGACGGGCGGAAGTACACGTTACGTAGTTACGAACAGACTGTCATTATATTTGCCAATGACTGTACTTCAGAAGAAGTGTGAAACAGATTTGTCAATCATCGGACCGCTTGGAGCAGCTGATAACAACACAGGTACTGTGGTAACTCGCCTCCAGGCTTCCATTAAGATTTTTCACTCGTCTAAAACAAACGTCCGGCCTGTACGATGGAACGTAACACTTTTCTTCCATGTGTCATCCGGTATATCCACATCCGAAACTCGTATCAAGACGAGGTAGTCCACATACTGGTGTAGCGGCTAGCATTCTTGGCTGCTCGATTCCCGGCTCTGCCAAGAAAATTCTGGTCTGAGGGCTGGTACGGGGTACTTTCATCCTGAGAAGATATGGGTTCGATTCCAAGCCGCATTAGAAGTGGTCTACCATGGTTTCCACTTCTACGTCATGCAAATGCTGGGATGGTTCCTAACTTAAGACCACGGCAACCTTCTTCCAAATCCTAGCCTGAATTAAAAATTCATACTAATGCACTCATCACAATGAGACACGTTATCAGTTTCCACACACGAGGCTACATGACCACGATTTCGTAAACCCTCTCGATGAATCAACAACTAATACAACACAATAATATTGACAGAGCATTATTATATGTTTGTTGATCTCTATGATTAATAAATAACATTAATAAAATATTTAATGCACAGAACCTGTTCCTGTGTGTTCAAACTTTCAAAAAAAAATGTTTCTCTCTTCTCGTGGAAATGAAAAGGAATCTTGTAGTTTCACGTGACCGTTAATCTCGCGTTCATGAGCCACGGGACCTCCATGTTTACGTGAATCCGAACTACAGGACGTGATATTTCACTTCCAACATTTCACATGTATTGACCAGCGTTCGAACCCGGTCCGCCGCTGGACCATCGCACAATAGCAGACCCGATTTTCTTCGTGGCACAAAGTAAATTTGCGGCACACCCTTTGATTACCCCTGGAGTAGAAACTGTGCGCCCTTTTGTTGCTCTTGTAGTTGTTCCGTTCGGAGATTGATTTATTTAACAAACAAATATGAATGAAATGAAAATCCATAGCCTGCTTCCAGTCTCCGACCGGGTCAGGAATGGAATGAATGAAGCCCCCATCTAGCGGTTAACAAACAAATATAATTTATTCAATTATTCAATTGATTGATTTATTGATTTTTAAATAAACACATATCAGTTATTCGTTTATTTATTTATTTATTTATTTATTATGTTAATGGTTTTACGGTCGGATGTCCTTCCTGACACTAACCTCATCATTAAAACTATTGAGATATGAAATCAAGACGAATGAAACAGGGTAAAGAGTTGGAAGGAAGCGGCTGTGGCATATTACCAAGTGCTGTCTCGGTATAACCTGGAGTTGAAAATGAAAACCGTTTCAAGGATTCGTTTGTCGACCGAGTCCGGAGTAGCCTGTCCCCATTACTTTGCGCCTTAGCGCGTGGAGATACCGCAGTAAGTAACGCTATACTGTGATGAAATAGAACATGAGGTAATTTCTCCTTGATATTTGGGTGGTAACTCATATTTCTCCACCCTTATAATGCCTTGCACTGCCTCAACAATCAGTCACAGTAATTGGGCCTATTTTAGCTCATTAAGAGTAATAAAGGAATATCGCAAGTACCATGAATATGTAACGGCACAACTAACATTCCACGTTATTTGCGAGGCGTGGATACATTTTACCCACACGCTGTAGATCCGGTTCAAACTACTCTAGATAAACAGGTTTATTCGAAACATCATATTTCAAGAAAAAGCATGACCTCATCCTTGAAACTGGTGACCATGCTGATGATTATTGTCTTAAAATGCTTGAGGGTGCTCATACACCACTCATGGCCATCTCCTCATGGTTCTGAATCAATACTCTCTACCCACGTTGTTTTTCAATGTACCTGCATGAAGTTGTGTAAACCAAGAATGTAGACCTTATAATTGCATCTACTGTAATGTCCAAAAATATTATCGTTTTGGTAGTATAACAAAAATATTTTCAAAAAAAACTATTATCCAACATTTTATGGTAATATCCCACAAAAAAACATGATTTCGAAAAAACTACCCATGACATTCATTTGAATTCTACTTTTTGCGTAGCAAACAACATGGAGCCGAGGATGAACTAGTATTAAGACTGTGGGACTATTACTAAAATTTCTACATATTTTAAAGTTTCAGTATGGAAATATTTCCGATTTTTCCCTCAAGCATATATCAAAAGTTCACTGATTTTCTATATGTTTGTAATTATTTTAGTAGATCCTCAAGAACGTGTACAAAGTAGTGCATTTGCAAAGTTTCATAGAATTTGAACAGTAAACAAGAAATGTATCATGTTTTGAATCATAACCACGCTGAGCGGGACATGATCCTCCTTAAATGCTTGATTATTGATACATTAAGGTAGTTGTGTCCATTATTAAAATGTTTCGATTATTATTCATAAAATCTATTGATTAAATAAACACTCTCTTAGCATGAAAACTATTTTAACTATATTTTCCAGGAAAATAAAAAATTTAAAACAAATCAATTAAAAAATATATATATATAAAACAATAACTAAATAATTAAAAGTTTAAATTATACGCCAATCAATAATCACACAAATATATATGTAAGTCTAAATTTGTTTGAAGTGAAATGTTTATGATGAAAATTGTAATAAAAATCAATTATACAGTAGTATTAAAATGGATATCCTTACAATGTAGTTATAATTGTAAATAAATAAAATAAAATTTAATATTGGTCTTTACAATAATTGCAGTTAGAAAATTAAGAATTTTTTAATAGTGAGTGTAAATAAATATTGGGCTTTATCTTAAAAAATTCAAAATATAGACAAATAAATATTTGCAGTAACTCGGCATTAAAACTGAAATGATGCAGGGAGATCATCATGTCCATACGTTACTGCTTATAATATTGATAAAATTGAGAAAAATAATGTTTTGCTCTCCATGTTCTGACTGCCATTAGGCTGCTATTGACTCTCAAAATCTGCATATCTTGATGGCTTTATCTGCTTCATTAATAGGAATACATTGCAGAAGCTCCTCATGTACCGAATTAACATTAACGAAACGGACACACTGTGACACAGATATCCACATTTAAAACAGCTCGAAGGGCCGTGAAAAAGTTACCGATCGCACACTTTAACACCAAATTTGATCCATGGCCAGCTCCTACGACGAAGGAGTCATCGCGATGTGAGTTAAGTCTAGGGCATTTACCAAGTGACGCGGCTTCGGTGGCGTAGTTGGTAGCATGCTGAACTGCTGTGCCCAAGATAGCGGGTTCAAACCCGACCGAAGTAGTCGGATTTTTTAAGAGAGTTAAAAATCCTTCAGTATGCCTTCCTTCGGAGGGGAAGTAAAGCCGGCGGTCCCATGTCATAGATTTATGGCATGTAAAAGATCCTTGCACAGACTAAACTTGTGTGAAGCTAAATTGTTAGGTTAGATTCCGTCGGAACGCTCTATCAAAGTTCCAACGTTCACCACTAAGTATCATTGATATCTGGTAGCGAAAGTTGAAACTACTTGAAATTGAACGGAACTTGTAACTCACCCTAAGGGTGTCCACTGGAAGCAGCTACAGACTCAGGCGAGCCGAACATGTCTTCGGACACTCCCGGCACTAAAAGCCATACGATAAATAAATAAATAAATAAATAAATAAATAAATAACCAAGTGAAAAACGTGTCCACGTTTAAAATATATGCAGGCCTCGCTAGCGGTAGTGTAAAACAGGTGATAGATGGAGCAAACAAATTGAAGCAAACAAATGTCTCTAGGGGGGTTAAACCCTAACCCCCACGTTGGGTCGCCATTGTTTAGTGGTAAAAGTAAAACGAATCCAACTTCTTTAAACTCATGTATCTCTTAGAATGATCTGCATTGGCCCGAGGCAAACTGTGATGGCACAAGTCATCAGTCAACACGCCACATCATTAGTGTCTGCCTGATAATGAAGTGTTCTCGCCTCAGATGTGTGCCATCTTCACGCCATTGCCTCTCTCTTTTTTCCGCATTCGAAATATGTGCGTCACACTCCAATCGTGTATAAAAACATTTCAGTAATGCATATCAAATTGAGACGTTAGCTCGATGGATGTGCAGGAAAAGAAATTTGTGTAATCTACCTTCACACACCGGAGGTTCCAAGCCCTGGCATATACTTAGGTGCTGATAGCAATATTAGTCATTGTTGGTAGATGGTTAGCGTCTTGTATATCGTAAGACGTGGAGAGACAGGATATGGAACACAAGGGTTCTCGACACCGTGAACCAACGGAGATCAATCCTACGCACAATCCGTAAACGTCGTCTCGCATGGTTGGGTCACACAATGCGCCACTCCCATTTAATGAGAACTGTGATAGAAGGGTTCATTGAGGGAAAACAATCACGAGGAAGACCTAGAAATACCTTCCTTAAACAAATTCTAAACGACACCCAGGCACAGAATTATAATTCAATGAAGGAAGCGGCAAATGACAGGACGATCTGGGCATGTTTTTATGGCAACTGACCAGTTTTAAGACTGCAAACCAATGATGATGAGACATTATGAGGATAATACCTGCTACGAATACGCTTGAGCAGTAGTAAGCACATCAATGATTAGGAAGAAAGAAATACCCTCAGTTCTCAAAACTTGAGGGCCTCGAACCATGGAGCTAAACATATTGAGGTCCTCGAGTCCTTTGAAGGAAGGGAATCCCTCAGGATCATCAATTCTTGCCGCCGCCCCCACCACCCTTGAGCCCCTAAGGTTATAGGCCTCTCAGTGTTACCCGTGTTTCATCATGTGGTGGTGGGCTACTATCACCCTGTTCTTAAATCGCCTCTTACAACAAGTAGGGAAAACTCTGGGTGTAAATGATACCCCACCCATAGGGGGAAAAGTCTTGCCCTTATGAAAAAGCAGGGTATTACGTTAGAAGAGAAGCAGGATCATGACAGACAACCTTGGAAATCTTAGTAACGTCAGGGTTGTTAGAGAACAACCGATTCCGAAGGGACGTTCGCAGAAAAATGAGAGAGAGATAATAACGATGATAATGATTATGATAATTGTTGTTTTAAGAGGCCTAACGTTTAGGATATCGGCCCCTAATAGTTTGGGTGAAAGTGGTAACAATGAGAATGAAATGAAGCTACTAATACTGTTAAACGGCTTATAACCACATACTTTAACTTACATTATACAGTAGAAGAAGGACTGAAAAAAGAAGGGAAAGGTAAATAAAACACAGGAAGAAAAGAAATGCCCTCAACCCTCGAAGAATGAGGATTGAGGGAAAGAAAGAGAACCATGAAAGGCAGACAGGTAGGGAAACAGGAGAGGTCCTGTCCCCACGGCGATGGAAAAATGGGAAAAACCGGATCCAGCTCAGGAATCCCACCAGCCGTGAGCCCTTGAGGGTGTAGCACTATACAGGGAGCACCATAGTGGTTTGACAGGCCCTGAGGAGAAGGCAGGAGAAATCATGAAAGGAAGAACGAGGATAAGATAAGGGCCAATTAAGGTGGGAAACTGAATAACACCCTAGGACCCGGATATCGTGGAAGTTGGAAGAGAACAATAGTTGACCAACGGAGGTCGACTGGAAAGATGACAGGCAGAGGTCATTCCTATTATATTGTTATGCTGACTGTCCTTTGAATGCTATTGTAGGCTAACAGATTGCTGAGTGACGTGGGATTCAAATGGGCAGGCGCCCTAAGCCGCGTACACTACCACGGTTCACCACGACCAGGACTCATTTCCAAGTACAGCAGCGCGTAGATAATACGGACGTCAAACCTCAGGATGGTCGTTAATTCGGATTCAATTCCGGTGACAAAAATTGAAGTGAATACCTAGTACATACATATTTGTCATTTGTAGCTCTCCAGTCGGTCTATTAATGGGCGGGGTACAAGGTATAAAAATGTAAATACACTCCCGGAAAAATTATATATATTAGTTAATTAACACTATTAATGGGGCAATTTAGAATTACCCGTTTCCACCCTGAAGTGGCCATCATCAGATTCTGATCACTGTGTTCAAGTTTAAATTTACACAAATTTAATTAGGCTACACTACTGTTGTAATAGTTTGTCTTTGGTGGTTTTCTTTTTACTACGATTCGCAATTTAAATCTCGTTATACTTAGACTTGTTTTGTCTTAAAGGTTTTATGAATTACGTGATTAATGGTGAATATGCACGTGTATACAATTTAGAATAACACAGTGTAATAATAAATAAATAAAATTTTCAAAATTAACATTAGAAAACTCTGTTTGTAATGTTTACTTAGTAGGGGGTCACCGCACAGTATTGTTGACTTGTCGCTCAACCTGCAGTCACTGTCACTGTCTTTCATTAAAATACATTATAAGTTCATATTAATTAATGATTTTAATTATCTGCTCCAATTATTAAACCACGGTGGGTGAGTGGTTATCATGTCGGACTGCCAACCCCAAGCTTGCAGGTTCGCTCCTGGTCGTGGTAAGTGATACTTGAAAGGCGTCAAAAATCACGATACGCATGTCATACGATGTTGGCATGTTAAAGAACCCATTTGAATTCAGGAGGCCGTGTTCATAATGGCAAAATTAATCTCATTATTTTCCGCCAACACAGAGTTCCTCATTTCTCTACTAGAAAGCGCTATAGTGACTTTCATAGCGCTTCAAGGAGCGATAAAATTCGACATGCAACTTGTCCTCTGGGCGTCAATTAACAAAGCTTGCACCCGGCACCCGAGGCCATACGATATTATTATTATTAATATTAGTGAATTATTATTAGCGGATTTAGCAAGTTTTCTTTCTGTTATGAACTCAAACGACCTTTTTATGATTCTTTATGAAATCTGGACATTTTGATAATCTGGACAGGGTCCGGTCACAATTAATCGGGATTATCGACGCTCTACTGTACTACATGAAGAGTGGCAGCTAAGCACGGACAGCAAGAGATTCGGGTTCGAGTCCCTACTGCGGCCTCATTTTCAATTCTTGATCGCTCCGAGGGAAAGTATTCCCTGATGCTAACAGACTGTTTTGTTTCCAGGTGTAGCCACTCCGATCTGTGTGGTGTCCAGTGCTCAGTTCCTCACTCGGAACGGCTGGGCTGACCTCCGAAACAACCTGTACACAGAGCCGCCCTTCAGACTCTTCAGGGATGAGGGTCGTACCTTCCTGCAGGTAAGCCATGTCGCTAGTCTATCGACTCTGAAACGCTACATCAATGTGCATTTAATACACACAACGGGGTTATTGACCTACTTTTCACATTTTACAACAAGTAGTTCTGTGAAGAACTAAATAGCCTATTTTCATATATCCTACTTATGTTAATTGCCTCTATCAACATACAAAATGTCAGCGTGATAGCTGTAATAGATTCGTAGATATTGAGAACCGTCAATGGTCGCCATGTTGGATTTTGATATACATTAGGCCATAGAGTTGTGTACTATTAGATGAAGATCATTGCGTAAGTTTATTATCAAATTTCAATCGCATTATTAGTACAGAAGAAATAAAAAACGGGATTTTAAAATTTCGCACAACCACCATCTTAAGGTCATGAAAACAATTGAAATTAACTAGATGACAGTGGATTAAAATTTGCATAAGCATTTACCGTACCATGTTTCACAGCGCTCGGATAGTTAGATCGCGAGAAACGTCCTTTTAAATATTTTAATTTTGTGTCGCCGCCATGTGGTATTTGTGCTGACCAGGTTATTGAAATTTCCATAGGCGAACTAATGTTAATGGATTTTATCAACATACAAAACTTCATTTTTATTGCTGTCATAGATTAGTTGATATTGAGAACCGTCTAAATATTTTGGATGGTAGCCATGTTGGATTTTATATATGTAGGCCATAGCGTTATGTACTATTAGATAACGATTATTGCGTAGGTTGACTATTCAAACGTTGACTTCGATCGCATGATTAGGGCACAAGAAATAAAAACTTGATTTGAAAATTTCGCACAGCCGCCATCTTGAGTTTATTTAAACAAAACTAAATTAGATTTCAGTGCATTACAATGTGTATAAACATTTGCTGTACCAAGTTTCACTGCTCTCGGATGGTTAGATAGTGAGAAACGTCGATTTAATTGTTTCAACTTCCCTTGGCCTCCATCGCTCTAGCCGTTTAGATTTAAATACAGGGGACACACGCACGGGCGCACACACACACATACACATACACATACACGGAAAAAAGGTGATCTCATAAGCCTATTTTTTTCATTTTTTTTCATAAATTAAAATAGGCTAAAAATATGATACCAACATTGGACGATCTGTATGTGTGTGTCTGTCTGTCTGTCCGTATGTTACCCCCTACGACCTTTAAGTATGACTGAAGTTCTATCCAAAAGTATTTCAACGCCATAATTGAAAAATACGTTAATAATGTTATTGATTTTACGTCCCTTTTAACTACGGTGGCTTTTAGAGACGCCGCGCCGGGGTGCCAAAATTATGCCCCGAAGGGGATCTTTAACGTTCCAGTAAATCTACTGACACGGCTGCCTCGCATATTGCGCATCCTCAAATGCCAACTGGCTGCGCCGGGATTCGATCCTGCAGCCTTGGGTCCAGCAGGCGAGAACGTTACCGCTGAGCCACGCAGTTGAAAAATACGTCTCTGCTGCTAACTGCTGACAAATCAAAATGAAAATTTTGTTGTTTTTGATAATTCATTTAGGGTCTTTACGGCATCGTAGTCATGTAGTCCGTGTACTTGGGTGTGTGAAGAATATGTCTGCTAACCTGTCTCACTGCGATGACTGTAGTAGTGTCTGTATTTGTAATTGAGGCTAGGATATGCAAGGAAGCGGATATGGTCTTAAGTTACGAACTACCTCGGCATTTGCCTGGAGTAGAAGAGTTAAACCATGGAAAACTACTCCTAGGACAACTGAGGTGAAAATGGAACCCATCCTTCTCAGTTTTCCCCCACAGACTGAGTGTACCCCGTTCCAACCCTCAGACCAGAATTAAATTTCTTAGAAGAGCTGGATTCAAACCCAGGATCTCTGGATCTGAAGTCTCAATACGTACCTCAATACCATGGAGGGCGGCCAATTGAAATTGGATTGGAACCCAATGTTGGGATATCTTCCCAAAAGTTAACAGTTAGGTCAGGCAAATAGGATGAAAGACAGAAACGCAGTAACTGGAAGCACCGCCGGAATCATCTGGAGGCCTCGTAATATCAGTCCACGTTCCAAAAACTCTCGCCTCTTGGGGCAAGAAGTTTACAAATGACGTGTTATATAGGTATGCTCGCTTGATGAGACGTAAAACAAAATACAATGTACCGTAGAGTTAATGAAAGCCTATGTCCTTTCTTTCTTAACATATCCTTTCCTCACTAATGAGGATTACAGCTATGGCTCTAGCTAGTTTCCAAGAGTGGTTTGGACGAAGAAGGTCAATATCAAAATACCAGTGTCAACACGACCAGTTGTCTGTCTTACCTACTGAGCTACTTTGCTAAAACCAGACTCAGAAATCACACTCAATATACTTAAAACCAGTCAATTGAACAGTCCACCCAGCAAGATGTTTATCACTAATGTAGTCTATCCAGTGGAACAAGCCAAGTGAATTAGCAGCGAGAAATCTGCTCCGGATTATTAACATTCTGGAATATGAAAATAAAATAAATGAGGATATTTAAAGGAGCACAAAAACTAATATATAAAAGTGAAAGTCTGTATGTGGGTATGTATGTATGTATATTTGTTCCGTATACAAATCTACACCGTTCCACCAATCTCAACCAAATTTTGCATACTCATAGTTTTTCGATAGTCTTTCTCATTCTTCTGATATCGGCCTATTTGCACTCGAGCAAATTAAGTCAGAAAATTAACTTATGAAGGAATGGCAAGGCCGGCCATCTCCATGGCAACAGTAGCACAAGACGGGTCCACCAAGTTTCCATCTATCTCGGTAAGAGGCCATGACACTCAATTTTCTCAACGGCAACAGTACCTCAAGAAGTGATCACCAGGTTTCCACCTGTCTCTGTAAGGGGCCATGCCACTCCATTTTCTCCATGCCTACAATCAAGACGTAAACAACAGGCCATGGGACTCAATTTTCTATCCAAACCACGATAAGAACATTAGGAATCTGAACGCCATAAAAAACTGAATACGTATTTTTTAAAATTGTATTAACAGGGGTCGATGTAGGGAATACAATTTTAAAAAACAAATTCATCGGCTAACTCTGCACGCGGCCTAACCTAACAACGGCTATAGATATCACAAAACTTAGTATTAAGATTAAATTAGCTTAAATGATTCTGTTATTGTTGATTGATTTAGAGGCTTGGCGACATCATGGCCATGTAGCCCCATGAACTTACGTGAGTATGATTTTTTTCTAACCTGTGTTACTGTGATGGCTGTAGTAGTGTGTGTATTTGTAATTCAGGTGACGATTATAAAGGAGGTAGCTGTTGCCTTCAGTTAGAACCTATCCCGGTATTTGCTTCGAGTAGAAGTGAGTAACCACGGAAAACATCTTCCAAGTTTTACCACGGGAGGCGCAGTGTACCCCCTTCCAGCTCTCAGGCCTGAATTAAATTTTCGCGGCAGAGCAGGGATTCAAACTCGGACCTCCAAGGCGACAGCCGAGAATGTTAGCCGCTAATCCACGTGGTCGTCTAAATGTGACATTTTGAGACTAATTTCATACTCTTGATGCCACTGCTGTTACGGGAGATTTTGAATCTTTACCATATGACGGAAGGTATCACGCGCAATATATTGTATTGTAGTGTTATACTCTCCGTTAAGGTGTGTTCTACTACTGATATGTTGACGTATATGTTTTATGAATCCTAATGTTTTTATGCTGCATTTTTTTAATTGTTGACAGTGTTAACCTGTACCGGCTATCTTTTGTATTACAAATCAGGAATACAGTAACTGTGAAAAGACTTGACTAAGACTAACAGAACCAGAATAATTTGTAGCAACCAAAATGAAACAGTAACCTAAAATGATTAACCACGCCATGAACACATCCCCTTTTCTACTTAAGACGTTGGGTTCAGTTTAGAGGTACTACGGTGGCTCTCTGTTCACTCAATACGTCAAAGGATGACTATAAGAGTAAATGATTTGTACAGAACATTACCTCCTTCACTGTCCTCAACAGATACAGTACCGTAGCAAACTTACAGGTAACTGACGTCACCAATAATTCTCATAGTAATCGTTAGAATTCATGAACAGGCTCCTTTTGTACTTAAACATGGGTACTTTCAAATTACTAAGTAAATAATATCGTACGATTTTCGTACATGAAAAAACTACATTTATACTAATATATAAAAATGAGATGGTATGTGTCTGTATTGCTCAATCACCAAAGAACCACTGGTTCGATTTACATGGAAGTAGGTTTAAAATTTAAATTTATGTCAGAATGGTCCTTATCACTTTTCATGTATCTCCAACTGTTAGCAGTAAAACCTAATTTTGTGCTATAAAACACGGTCAACGCCAAGCGGTGTAGCTGGAAAAAAAGTTCCATCCTAACTCTCCCTCCGCGCAGCACCTCGCCTATCCCCTGTTATAACTGTCACCTTCACATTTCAATTTATTTATGACCAGTAGCGAAGCACAGGTACTTCAGCTAGTAAGTCTATAATGACGAATTTGTGGAATGAATAAGCAGTTCTATTAAGAAAAAACAAGTTCGTAAACCAGGGATTTCCAGCCTATGTGCCTCAAAATATAGGGAATGTGCCGTAAAATAGCATCATTAGAACAAACAAAAAGAGATTTGATCTAATCTTGGAATCAGTAATTTCCATAGGCATCGACGTGCAGAAAATATTAGATACATTATTTTTTAAATCGCTTATCCTCCCAGCTCGGCTTCACCTACGGACGCTGCGAGGGATCATTCCTCTACCGTCGCAAGAACGGTGTATTTGTGCAGATACAACTGGGGATGGGCGATCGCCCATTAAGGAAGGGTTAGGGAAGCGATTTTGAAAGGACGTCGGCCGTCGAGCTGATAGAAGGAACCGTCCTACAAATTTCCTGGTGGTGAAAATGGGGAAACCACGAACTGGGATTCAAACCCACGCTCACCCGGTGCCAGCAAGTTACTAGCTAAGGGATTAGCGCTCTCGGCCACTGCGATACTTATTTTTTATGTTTTTATTTATTGTGTGGAACGTACCTCGGAAGTTACAAAAACACAGCATTATTATTGGTGGTGGTGGTAAACCCTTCCTTTGTTTTCTTTCCTTTTATTTTTGTGCCCGGTCAAAGCAGAAACTTCAAAAACTTAGCGGCTGAAATGCCGTTGTCCGTTGCTTGACCCTGTTCTCCATTGTTAATTCAGGGATCCGAGCATCTTCTTCCCGTGTACCCTGTAATAGTAGGCTGTATCCCGCCTGCACATCACTGACCTCATGTGATGATAATAGTCTGATATAAGGTCAATTATGTAGTTGGGATAGGTCACAAGATGAAAAGAAAGGATATGCTCCATCAAAGTATAAATATATGTGACTGTACAAAGGTTATGTAGCTGCGGGCAAGCTAGCGGGTGGTTCAACCCTTGGACAGCACCTCATTCGCAGAGAAAGACCACATCAACTGCAGAAAGCCCCATTTTCGTAAGTTGGCCATATGCCTCACTATTCCTGCCCCTTGGTGGCTTTCACATAACAGACCACTGTCCGAATCCATCTCTTCCTTTACCGAGATGTCCGGATGATTCAATTCGCTACTCCTCTTTGCAATGTGGTTCGCTTCCTGCGATTCCACCAGAACTCGTGTTCTCCACAGATCTTCCTGAACCCCCTGAGCCATCGCGTCGATGGCTGATGACCTTAGAGGATGATGGGAATCTATCTCTTGCTTATTGATGCTAATTTGAGTACGTTCTACAAAACATGTCGGGAGGTTCAAGACAGCAAGGCTGTAGAGCTTGTCCAGCGGAGAAGGCTTTAAGCATCCGGTGATGAGACGACAAGTATCGTTAAGAGTAACATCTACTTAAATAAGATTATACTATGGGTTTGTTGACCTCAATACAGTGGGAAAACGCCCGTAACTTAGCAAATCATATTCCAGTATTTATCTGGAGGCACAATAATGCTTTTAAGCGAAAGGTAGTGGGGGTTTGAAATATTATTGATCTTCTCTGAATGGTTTACCATTGTTTTACATGGCTACTTAGCTTCTTGGTTATTCCAAGAAGCTTTAATGGATTACAATTGTTTGTTACTAAAGAGATATGGGGTCTTTTCCTTATGGCCAGAAATGAAGACAGATTCTCCCTGACTTGTTCCGTGAAGGGCTTATCTTGCTCTCATAGTATTACAAGATTGATACTCAACTATAAATTGATAACCAATACATGGCTCTCTAAGGAATGGCACATTCCTAGAGTATTACACTCGGCTTTTGGTGAATTTCCTCATTACCTTCATTCTGACAGTAGTAAAGAATAATAATAATAATAATACCCTGGTTTAATACCGGGCAAGGTATATAACTCGTCTGCTTACCGTTAACTAATATGTACTGAAGGAACATTCCTGGCCGCTTGAATGAAACCTTCGCAATGCTTCCAAGTAAAGTGTAAATTGTCACACTTTTTGTGAGTAAAATATGTCATTAAAGGCAACTGTAATAATCTTGTCCTTGTAATGTGTGCCTTATGAGCGGTAGAAAAACAAAACGACGTGCAAGCTCGTAAGACAAAAACTTACTAATGGCATTCTGTCTGCTTTCAGTGTAGTCAGGGTAGTCTGTCCGGGTGCAGGTCAGATCTCCAAAGACTGTCGTATTCCCTGTTCTTTGTAACTTGACGCCCGATCAAACCAAGTGCGCCAGAGCTGGGGTCCCATGGTCACCAACCCACGTCTCTCTATATGGGAACCCCTGGGGGGACACTGAAAAATGGCTTGCAAACTAACTATATTCCATGAACTGACCAATAATAAACCGTCTCCATGCAGATGTTGACGATTTCAATGTTTTGATCAGGTGTCAAGTTATTTGAACAGGGAATACAGTAGGTTATGTGCATAGATTCCCCTAAAACACTAAGCAGTGCTATAACGAGGTGTAGGCTACTAGATAAAGTTAGAAGTGACGTAGTTTGCCATTGATTTCCTCACATATCAAAGCATACGCATACACTAGTTGTGTCATGATTGTCGTCTTTTTGTTCCAGTGGCTAGGAGAGGTTGACCTCCGTCTGCGCATGGAAGGACGCCTCATTCTTGTCCACCTGCTGTGCAAGGATGTAGGCGTCGCGGCGGCCGGCGCTCAGGACCAGACACTCTTCACTCCATGCGTCGCTTTCCGTGTGGCGGGCTCTCCTCGGGATAATAGTGAGTATGACGATGATGATAATTGTTGTTTTAAGGGGCGTAACATCTGGGTTATTGGCCTCTAATGGTTTGGGTGATTGTGAAAATGTAAATGAAATGAAACTATGCCTAAAAATAACTACATACTTACAAACTAGAAGAGGAAATGGAAAACAACAAGAAGTTCCGTGACGAACTAAAGAGCCTACTTTTCTTAAAATGTATGATTCATGCCAATGATTAATCTATATGGATCAATCTAGAATAATGACGAAATTAAGTTGGTAATATCGAAATTTCTAATTAGTTCGAAATACTGTATACCTGGCATAATGTAGCCTAATAGAGAACTACAGTTGGCAGCCCTGGTGACTGAATATATTCTTAGTTCCATCTCTTAAGGTACACAATACGAAATTTGGTTGAAGTCCAATGGATAGCATGGACGTTATATGCAGTTAAACATTGGATCTAACAGCACGCGTAAAATCATGTTGGCAACAATGTCATGCATGTATTGGTCAGAAATAATCTGAAATAATATGGTCTATTGTTGAGCCAATTTTGAATGAAATCCATTCGTTAGTATAGAAGTTACATGCATTTTAAAATTGGACCTATCAGCAGGCTTAGAATCATGTTGGCAGCACTGGCGTAGGCCTATATTAGTTACTCCAAATTAATCTAGAATGCCAGGTACTATACGTGTGCAAGGTTTAGAGCTATTGGCTTGCATACTTTCTGATATATTGATATCAGGGTAACAAAAATAGAGACAGTATTTATTAACAGTTGGCAGCCCTGGTTGCTCTTAAGAAGCGGCATAGTCATATCTGTTATGGTACACATAGCACACACGAAATTTGGTTGAAATCCGAATGATAGTATAGATGTTACATGTATTTAAAGTTGGACCTCTCAGCAGGCTTAGAATCATGTTGGTAGCACTGACGTATATAAGTTACCGTACTCCAAATTAATATAGAATGTCAGGTACTATACGTGTGCATAGTTTAAAGCTGTCGGCTTGCATACTTTCTGATATATGGGTATTTGGATTTTTTAAAAATTAGAGCATTTATTAACAGTTGGCAGCCCTGGTGACTCTTAAGAATACGCTCAGTCATATCTGATTATGTACACATAGCACATACGAAATTTGGTTAAAATCCAATTGATAGAGTAGAAGTTATATGCATTTAAAATGTTGACCTATCAGCAGGCGTGTAATCATTTTGGTAACACTGCCATGTATGGCCTCCTGGATATTAAACTGAAATATTATTATCTATACGTGTGCCAATTTTGAAATAGCTCCCATTCATAACTTCCAAGATATCCGACATGGAGCTCAAATTTCAATTGCGATTTTTCAGCAGTTGGTAGCACTGACATCATTTTCAAATATGGCCGTGAGATATTCAGATATTGATCTTTAATCCTACCAAATTTTGTTTCGATTGCTGCTGCAGCCGTTTAGGAGTTGATAGGGGGGGGACACACAGCCAGACAGACAGACAGACAGACAGACAGACAGACGGACAGACAGACAGACAGACAGACAGACAGACAGACAGACAGACAGACAGACAGACAGACAGACAGACAGACAGACAGACAGACAGACAGACAGACAGACAGACAGACAGACAGACAGACAGACAGACACACACACACACACACATTTGTCCGATCTCATAAGTCTACTTTTTCCTCATTTTTGCAAAATGTGAAAAGTAGGCTAAAAATAAGAATAAGGGAAACAAAAGACAGGGGGAAAGGAAATGCTGCTGCTGATGATTATGATAAGTGTTGTTTTAAGGGGCCTAACATCTAGGTTATCGGCTCCTAATGGTCTGGGTGATCGTGAAGATGAAAATGAAATGGAAACTATAACTAAAATTAACTACTAACTTATATACTAGAAGAAGAAATGGAAAATAAAAGGAGAATAAGGCAAATAAAGGACAGGAGGAAAAGAAATGCCCTCAACCCTCGAAGAATGAGAATTAAGGGACTTGGAAGAAAGGAGAGCCAAGAATGGCAGAGAGGAAAGGGAAAGAGGACAGAGACCGCCCCAAAGACAATGGAAGAAGGAGAAAACCCGGACACAGCTCAGGTAGCCCTCGGGGTCGCCAACTCCCCAACTCACCAGATGTGAGCCCTTGAGGGTGTAGCACAATCCAAGGTGCACCATAAGTGCCTCCTTTAGGGCCTTGAGCAGAAGGCAGGATATACAATGAAAAGAAAACAAGAGGTCTGACCCCTCAAAGAATGAGGGATCAGGGAAGATGAGACAAGGGTTAATTAAGACGGGAAAGTGAAAAAACCCCTAGGCCTCGGATACCCTAATACCGTAAGGGTCGGAAAAGAAAAAGAGTTGACCCAGGGAGGCCGAGAGGAAAGATCCGGCACAAGTAAGTGGAAGCAATGCCTTACTCAGCTGGAGTCCCGTGGTCGCCAACCCGCGTCCCACAAGTTGTGAGCCCCTGGGGGGTAATAGTGATAGTAACTAGTTTACACTGCAATCAATGACCCACCAACTCCCACTATATTTGAGCAATCTAATAGACGCTCACCAACTGTAAGTCAAAATTTCAAAATTCGAACGCCGGGGCCAAATAAACCGCATTCATTCCTATATTTATGACCGGCCATAATGGGTTTAGTTACTTCGTGAGCTGCTGACGAACAGCGCTGGCTACGCTCGCTAACGCGCCGCCATGGGACCAAACTATCTGCAGACTCGGTAGACGTGGGTTCGAGCCCCATCGTCGGCCGTCCTTGAAATGGTTTTCCATGGTTTCCCATTTTCAAATCCGGGCAAATGCTGGGACGGTACCTTCTGACAGGCCACGGCTGTTTCCTTCCACATCCTTGCCCATTTTTCTTGACCATCATCAATTTCATCTCTGATTAACTTATCTCATGAGGTTGGCGTCAGGAAGGGCATCAGGACGTAAAAACTATCCGCCACAAAAACTTCCATCGCATCTCATTCCCGACCCCGTTGGAAAACTGGAATAATATGGGGTTGTTGTTTCATTTAAGGGGCTTGAACATCGTGGTCATGTAGCTGCGTGTGTAGAATTTGTCTGATGCTGTGTTATTGTTGTGTGTGTATTAGAGTGGGTGAGTGTATTTGAAATTCAGGTGAGGATTGGGAAAGAGGCGGCCGTGGCCTTAAGTTAGGAACCATCCCAGCATTTGCCTAGAATAGAAGTGGGAAGTCAGGAAAACCACGTCCAGGATGGCTGAGGTGGAACCCATCTCTTCTCAGATTTGCTTCTCGATGCTGAGTGTACCCCGTTTGAGCCCTCAGACTAGAATTAAATTACTTGGCAAAGCCGGGTTTCGAACCTGGATCTCTGGGGCGACAGCCAAGCATGTTAGCCGCTACACCACGAGGTGGACTTATCTGGGAGAGGAGGGCGCCTCCCAGTGAGAGTACTGAAAGTTGGCACATCCTAAATTCAGAGATATGAAAACAAACACAAGAATGAAGGATTGTTCCACTTTACAGACCAAAGTAAAGACCTCACCCCGTACAGCAACTGGAATATGAGCCTAATTTAACAACACGGTATATAAATGAAAAGTCACCGCCTTGGTGATATTAATAAACAATCCTTAATTAGGCCCACTTTCTAATGATAGAACCAATAATACAAAACTGAAAAACGAGGTCAAATGGATGATTACTGAGTGCTCTCGTGCCACCGTGGCTTTCATCGGTCAACTTTCTCGCGCAAACCGGGCGTCCACTTAGGTACGCAGAGGCGGGGTTGAGCTTGGATGGCGAACCTGTCCGTTCTCTTCAGTTTACTTAGCACCTTGGTGCACGTGCGTGACTTTCCATTATCAGCAGCTTGAAGACAGTGTCTTGTAGCAAGTAAGTTCGCACTTCGTTCCGGAATTGCAGGGACTATTTGAGGAAACAATTAACGAATAACTGAATGTCCGTACAAGTGCTCATTAAGGCACGCACTATATTTTATATTTAATAATGGTTTAAATTTGTGGTGGCTCTTTTCTTACAGAATATCCTAATACCTAGGTACAGTGGGTTCGCTTCCCCCGTGCGTCCGGGCGATTCCCATGCAAACATTAGAGAATCTGTGCTCCAGTATTTATTGTTCTGTGCGGCTTCGGTGGCGTAGTTGGTAACTGCTGTGCCCAAGATCGCTGGTTCAAACCCGGCCGAAGTCGTCGGATTTTTTAAGAGCGTTAAAATCCTTCACTATGCCTTCCTTCGGAGGGGAAGTAAAGTCTGCTGTCCCATGTCATAGATGTATGGCATGTAAAAGATCCTTCCACAGGCTAAACTTGTGTGAAGCTAAATTTCTAGGTTAGATTTCGTCGGAACGCTCGATCAAAGTTCCAACGTGCACCACTAGGTATCAGTGACATCTGGTAGTGAAAGTTGGAACTACTTGAAATTGAACGGAACTTGTAGCTCACCCTATGGGTGTCTGCTTGAAGCAGCTACAGCCTCTGGCGAGCCGAACATGTCCTCGGTCACTCCCGGCACTAAAAGCCATACGATAAATAAATAAATAAATAAATAAATAAATAAATAAATAAATAAATAAATAAATAAATATTGTTCTGTGAAGCGACATGACTATTTAAATGAATTAACGTCTCATCAGAGAAAATTATTAACTGCGGATCAACAATGCCGTCGTCAATGTTGTGTGAAATCTAATTACAGAAAGTGATGCGTATTTCATTGTCAAGGGGTCATGATTCTTGGACTAGTTACTCTGTGTGGTTTCAGTTTTAAAATATTAGTAGCCGTGTGGACTAGGGTCTTCGAAACACTTATTTTCTCTGCAAAACGTTTTAGAGACTTAATTTGAGAGCGAGAGAATGATGCATTAATTTCAACAAGTTTTCCCTCCGTCAGGACCCTTCTCTTTGGCTTAGGACATGCAACGTTTAGGGTTCCCCTTGTCCGTAATTTATTAACAAGACGTCTGACAGTGTCTGTATTTGGAACTGGAACGGTAGGGAATTTGTCTTTAAATTGCCTAAACAGCGCTCTGCAAGACTCCGTTTATACATACGCGTCATACATGAACACTCTTTGTTCAAGCGGGAATTGCTCGTAATTTGCCAGATAAATGCATTTTATACACTGCACTACGTTTTATACACTGTAGAGATAAGCGAAACGTCTTCTACACTGCACAGCCAAGCGTTAACTGGATGTTTTACGGAAACCACTATTGTTGCATTACTGCTGCTTGCTCTGCCGGGGGAAGTGAACGAATGGCCCGACCGCAGGGGGAAGCGAGTGCACTGAATAACCTGCTTGACACAAGAGAACATAGCATTGGTTTGAGTGAAACTTCTAATATTTTCTGAAGCTATCCGAACAAATACTTTATGACGACACGTCAAAGGTTAGTTCAAACCGAGCCATAAATATTATTGCATTTCACATCAATCGTAGATGTGCTCAAACGTTGTCATTTTTCGTAATTGGTTGGCACCTACATATTTAACGCATTGACAACCTCATTTCTTACCTGAAGCACTACATCAAAATTACTTCGCAACATTGGCAACGCGTTTTTTTTAGCTTTTTTTATGACTACAACATTAGTTTTTTATATTCAAGCTCATCATAATTATACAAATAATTATTGTCAAATATATATATACCTGAATTTTATTTCATTCTTTGTAAGGGTATCCATTTATTTTAATAATTATGTCTGAGGTTTAGTCATAGCTAATTATTGCTGTTTGTAATCAGTAATTTATAGATTTGACACAACGATATCTTAGTTAATATTCTTAATTGAACTTTTAGCCAAATAAGGCTTCATTGTCAAGCCGAAACATGTTCAACAATTGAATAGTTGTTTCTTAATTTGTATTTATTGGTTTAGTATTATTAAGAATAATTAATTAAATAAATAAAGTCTTCACAGATAGGCCCACTGATTGATCATCCATAGTTGGGGCCTTGTAAAGTTTTTATTAAATTTATTTTCATTTATCTCTTGTACTGTGGTATTCATAGACTTTCGTTTTTTACCGAAGTTCTGAAAATGTATTGTATTAACCTTCAAAAGTAAACAAAGGTCCTGATCAATTTTTCTCTCCACTCTACTCTTTTTCTCTCATAAATCTATGAGAGTTCAATGTTTTTATGTAGAAATTATAACTTTATGATCTTGTTGCTATTTAGGCCTATACATATATATATATATATATATATATATACACACATCAAAAAAAGTTTTGCATCACCTCGGTTCCAAGAGTTCCGGAACCTTTAAATACAAAGGGAATAGAGATCAACACAAACGACATTTCAGCTCGTTTTATTGCTCATGAGACCCACACATTGCATGTTGTACCATCATACAGCTAGACTTTCAGCATTTGTGGTCCAGATTGCAGTACACACCACTACCTCTAATACCCAGTAGCACGTCCTCTTGCATTGATGCATGCCTGTATTCGTCGTGGCATACTTTCCACAAGTTCATCAAGACACTGTTGGTCCAAATTGTCCCACTCCTCAACGACAATTCGGCGTAAATCTCTCAGAGTGGTTGGTGGGTCAAGACGTCCATAAACAGCCCTTTTCAACATATCCCAGGCATGTTCGATAGGGTTCATGTCTGGCGAACATGCTGGCCACTGTAGTCGAGCGATGTCGTTATCTTGAAGGAACGCATTCACAAGATGTGCACGATGAGGTCGAGAATTGTCGTCCATGAAGACAAATGCCTCTCCAATATTCTGCCGATATGGGTGCACTATGGGTCGGAGGATGTCATTCAGGTATCGTAAAGCCGTTTCGGAGCCTTCCATGACCACCAGTGGCGTACGTCGGCCCCACATAATGCCACCCCAAAGCATCAGGGAACCACCACCTTGCTGCACTCGCTGGACAGTGTGTCTAAGACGTTCAGCCTGACCAGGGTGCCTCCAAACACGTCTCCGACGATTGTCTGGTTGAAGGCATATGCGACACTCATCGGTGAAGAGAACGTGATGCCAATTCTGTGGGGTCCATTCAGCATGTTGTTGGGCCCATCTGTACCGCGCTGCATGGTGTCGGGGTTGCAAAGCTGGACCTCGCCATGGACGTCGGGAGTGAAGTTGCGCATCATGCAGCCTATTGCGCACAGTTTGAGTTGAAACACGACGTCCTGTGGCTGAACGAAACGCATTATTCAACATGGTGGCATTGCTGTCAGGGTTCCTCCGAGCGGCAATCCGTAAGTAGCGGTCATCCACTACAGTAGTAGCCCTTGGGCGGCCTGAGCGAGGCCTGTCATCGACAGTTCCTGTATCTCTGTACCTCCTCCATGTCCGAACAACATCGCTTTGGTTCACTCTGAGACGCCTGGAAACTTCCCTTGTTGAGAGCCCTTCTTGACACAAAGTAACAATGCGGACGCGATCGAACTGCGGTATTGACCTTCTAAGCATGGTAGAACTACAGACAACATGAGCAGCGTACCTTCGTCCTGGTGGAATGACTGGAACTGATCGGCTGTCGTACCCCCTCCGTCTAATAGGCCCTGCTCATGCATGGTTGTTTACATCTTTGAACAGTTTTAGTGACATCTATGAACAGTCAAAGGGACTGTATCTTTGATACAATATACACAGTCAACGTCTATATGCCGGAGATCTGGGAACCGAGGTGATGCAAAACTTTTTTTGATGTGTGTATATATATATTTTATTGCTTTCAACCTCACCTTCCATACATGCTTCAATTTGTATACTTGTAATTATTTCGTTTGAGTTCATACATACTCTTTTAAGTTAAGGACATCACAAATACCCATATCCTAGGCTGGGCTCGAACCGGCAGCAGACGCATCGCTCAGATCCGGAGCCTCCCACGCTGGTTTTGAGCTACGACTGCCATTTTTCTTTTTTAGAATCACTCGAGCCTCTGTAAGGTATGAGAGCGCCACTCCTTTTGCAATACGCAATTGTAGAATATTTCATTTCAAATGTTTCTGGATTTCCCCATAAGTGAATCCATCACTCTTGAATTTTAGGGAGAACGGAAGGACTGACGACAAAATGTATTCAGGCCTATCTTTTCAAGATAGAGAGTTTGTCAAACGACACAGAATAATATACAAGATTTTATAAATACAGATACAGTGATCGTAAAACAAGAATAATTAAAGCTAGTGGTCCATACAAATGGTTTCTTAGGATGGCTACTGATGATTTGAGGATTGTTACAGCAAGTTCTTCTAGAACTTTTTATTCGATTTTGCAAATTCCTCTCCAGTTAACAAATAACTTTTAAATAGTACCCCTAGAGCCGAAAAATAAGCCAGTAACTACTATTGTATTCACCTAAAATTTGTCTAAAAAAATAGGAAAATGTGGGTTTATATATTTCCTCCGTCTACTTCTTCTGGTTGATCCATGGAGGTTTCAAATCGAATATTTTGGTCAAGGATCTCTGCCTTATTTTCCCGATGATTGATGGCAATACTATCTATACGACGGGTGCTGCCATCCACGGCCAAGCAGTGCAGCTCTTCGTAAACATCCAATCCCTTTTGATGGTTTTCACATGTTTAAAAACTAATAAGTAAATGCTACTGTTCGTATTTACTAAGCTACATTGGCGAAATCTCATCTACTATCCCATGCGGGCTATTGTTAAATGCTATGCCTAAATACGCATAAACCATAATTCAGCTATTTCCTATTTAATTTCTGTATTTTAAGTGGGTTAACTCATGACTTTCTACGTTTGCTTCACCGTGAAACAGCTTAAGGACGCGAGAAGTCCTGGCATTGCGATAGAAATTAACAACCCTTTGGTTTTATTATGCTACATTTGTTTAGAGAATAGCTGCTATTGCTAGTTGAGTGTTTTCCTCTTGTTTTTCGGCGTAGTTGGTAGCGTGCTGAGCTTCTATGCCCAAGATCGCGGGTTCAAACCCGGCTGAAGTCGTCGGACTTTTTAAGAACGTTAAAAATCCCTCAGTATGCCTTCCTTCGGAGGGGAAGTAAAGCCGGCGGTCCCATGTCATAGAGTCATGGCGTGTTAAAGAACCTTCCACCAATTACACCTGTGTGAAGCTAAATTAGAGGTTAAACAACGCTCTTAGGTTCCTACGTTTGTCGCCAGGAGCCGACTGCGGTCGCGTCTAGTAGCCAAGTTCTGAACTCGTTGTCGTTGACGGTGACGTTTGGCGACAAAAGTAGGAACTACTTGAAATTCAATGTCTGCAGTCCTTACTTGAATTAAAAACAGATAACACACTCTAATAAAGCCATCACAATTAATACCGGTTATCAGACAGATTCTACACACACCCAAAGTACACGGGGCTACATGACAGCGTGGTCACCGACCCTAAACTAAGGAACCAACCAACTTTTTTTTTCAAGCAGATCACAGAAGAGGTCTACTATGGTCATGCGTGTGAAAGGTGTTTAGTGTTGTCTGTGAAAGTAATGTGTTCATAATTGCAAATTGGTTGGGCTAAGAGTGGAAAAGATGCTTCGGCACTTTCTAAAAAGCCTGCTCACAATAATTCATTCAAAGTAACAAATGTATGGATTATTGGTTGATAACTACACACATCATATTGCCATAGAGCACACTGGGGATGAAAGTGATGATGATGATGATGATGATGATGATGATGATGATGATGATGATGAAGATGATAACTGTTGTTTTAAGGGGCCTAACATCTGGGTTATCGGCCCCTAATGGTTTTGGTGATCAGGAAAATGATAATGAAAAGTAAACTATACCTAAAACGAACTACTAACCTATATACCAGAAGAAGAAATGGAAAACAAAAGAAGAATAAGGCAAATAATGGACAGGAGGAAAAGATATGCCCTCAACCCTCGAAGAACGCTGATTGAGGGACTTGGAAGGAAGGAGAGCCACGAAAGGCAGATAGGAAAGTGAAAGAGGAGGTAATGGATAAAAGGGGGTAAACTGGACCCAGCTCAGGAATCCCTCGGGGTCGCCAACTCCCGAACTCACCAGCCATGATCCCCTGAGGGTGTAGCAATATCTAGGGTGCATCAGAAGTGTTGGGGCTACATACACCCTGCCTCCTCGAGGGCCTTGAGCAGAAGGCAGGAGATAACATGAAAAGAAAAAGAAGGCTGACCCCTCACAGAAGGAGGGTATCAGAAAAGATGAGACAATGGCCAATTAAGGCGGAAAAGGAAGAGACTCCCTAGGCTTCGGATATCCTAATACTGTTGGGGTCGGAAAAGAAGAGTTGACCAAGGGAGGTCGACAGGAAAGAAGACGGAGAGGAGCCCGGCACAAGTAAGTGGAAGCAATGCCGGACTCAGCTGGGGCCCCGTGGTCGCCAACCCACGTCCCACTATATGTGAGCCCCTGGGGGGCCATGGAGCACAGTGGTGATGAAAGTGAGGACGGACTTATTTGTTAAGCAGTGTCTACGCCTGCTCTACACAATTGGGCATAGGCAGGCCATTCCATTCTGTGAATACCATTCTCCTGACAATGCCAGCTGTGTGCCTTTCACTACATGTGCCAGGATAGTATCCCTGTAACATATGCCTGTCATACGCCCTGGGATATACACAAGAGGGGTTCGGCAACCATACATGATGCCATCCCAAAATATTGCACCACCTCCTCCCTTATGGTATCGGTCTCGGATGTATTGGTCGTGCCTACGTTCACCAGGTCGTCTGCACACTCGCACAGATTTATCTTCATTGACACAGGCGAGTGTACACAGCCGATATACACGCACGCAAGAACGACTAATGGGTTTGAGACGATTACGACTCTTGGCCAGCAATATGAAAAACTTTCTTTGATGTGTGTACAACACGTGAAACTTCACGTTTCGCATTTGCTTCTCCGTGAAGTTTTAAAATACCAAAAGTTCTGACATCACGATAGAACTTAACACCACGCTGAAATTACCATGCTACGTTTCTTTAGACAATAGCTAATATTGCCAGAATGTGCCATGACGAATATAGTAGTCGAGTGTTTTCCTTTTGTTTATTTATCTGACGTCATCTTTTGTGGCATTTGTGAAAAATCATGGTGAAATACAAAGTTTGGATCACATTATAAATACCGACTAAAGTACTTCAATTTCTCTAACTCCTGTTGTTGTTTTTATATTACTTTTTATTGAAAGTTATGAAGTACAATGTTATATATTATGTTATGCTTGCTATTTATATTGTAATCAAGAATTGTATTCCTTTGTTTTTTCTGCTATGGCCTGTCACATGCAATAAATGATGATGATGATGATTAAAAGTGCTTAATTGCACATACATCGATGTCCAGACTGTGCGTTTCAAATTTATTTCCACCATTGTCTGTGATCATTTGTAGCCAAAATGTACGCCATCGTCTTTTTTGTTGCATACTGTAAGCTACGTCATAATTGTTTCATTTTGCGAATCCACAGGTGAAGTGGAGTGGTCTACTCATTATAAATCTCAAGGAAATAATACAGTACCATAGTCCTCGTACTGATTAGCTGAGAGCGCCTGAATATAGTCTACTCAGCAGTACACAAGCTTCACTGTGCTGACCTTACAACGCCTCTCAAGACACGCGGGATCTTCCTGTATAATGCCGATATGGTTGGCGGAGCTTTGAATTCAGGCATCGAAGTATTTTAGGATTTGAAATATTAATAATCCGACTTTGTGTTGTCTGTGCGCTCCGGTACGCGTACCAGTTTACTGCAGATTGTAAAAGTTGATTTACAAATGTCTCACCAATTAGGTGCTGACATCCTCGCTTAATACCGGGTGAGTTAGCCGTGGTCGTTACGGCATGACTGTTGGCAGTCGCTCACATCCGGGAGGCGAGGAGGTTCAAATCCCCCCGCCGGCAATCTTGAAGATGGTATTCTGTGGTTTACCATCTTCCTTCCAGGCAAATGCCGGGGTTGGACCCTAACTATAGGCCACAGCCACTACCTTCCAACTCCTTGCCCCTACATTCAGACTTTCCTACCCAGACAACACTCCACACGTGACGGTACGTGTAGCTCACCCATTGTGTGTCCGCCTCGAAGCAGCTACAAAACTGGCGAGCCGAACATGTCCTCGGACACTCCCGGCACTTAAAGCCATACGCTTAAAAAAAATCCTCGCTTAATGTTCGAATTAAGGCTGGCTGCATGGCTCAGCGGTAACGTTTTCGTCTACTGTTCCCAAAGTTGCATATCGAATCCTGGCGCAGCCAGTTGGCATTTGAGGATGCGCAAATGTGAGGGAGCCATGTCAGTAGATTTACTGGCACGATAAAGATCCCCTTTGGGGCAAAATTCCGGTAACCTGGCGTCTCTAAAAGCCGCAGTAGTTGTAAGAGACGTTAAACCAATAACATTATTGTGTTCGAATTCGAATTATATTCTCAGGAAGTGTCTACAGATTAACTCTCAGCGATAGTCATCGACCTTACCCTAAGTACATCGATCAGGTGAGATAGTGCTACTCTTTCGACTGTAAGTGCTTGCTACTTCAAATTTGGGAACTTCTTTCGTGTGACTGTGATCAGCCTCATCCCTGTTCAGTTTCAGTTGCATTGGGTACTGTAGTTGCGTCTGTTGTACATTCGGTAAGTGAAATTATCTATGTCCTATGGTCTTTATCGAACGTAATGAATTCAAAAATCACTCAGTTTTTCTGTTCCTCCTCACCAACTAAGGGGCTGAAACTTAGACTGAAACGAGTGAATGTAGCGTGCTGAACACAAGTTTTGGGGAGAATGCTGCGATCTAATCAGCAAAAGCCAAACATGTGGTTGTGGCTACTTAGCATGTGGTTGCGAATGAATATCTTCCCGAGCGATTGTTTGACTCCACACTAAAAAGAAAAATATTATTTTTGCGATCAGGCAGAGTGGTTAATCGCGAAAATAAAATGCTTGGCTGAGAATCAAGAAGGTACGAATATTCTATGCCATGGCCAAATGTTCAGATTACTTGTTTTGGTGTTTTTTTAATCTAATTATTTCACTGCAAGAATAAGAGATTCATGGTAATAAAATTAATTCCAAAAAAGGGGGGATGTAACCGAAAATGAATAGCTGTCTTTAGAAGTTCACCGAGTTCACACTATAAAATATAGAGCATTGAAACGTTGTACATTGTCTAATGGTGTTTGATCTATTACGTGGCAAGCAACAGCTATCTTGGGTGGCAAAATGGCACCAGTACAGTCACTGCAAAAGGTTTGTTACATCCTCTTATTTAGGTACACTTTACAACATAACTATAAAAGATCCTAGTCTGAGCTTTTAACTAGTTTAAATATATGTCACTATCTCTAATTTATGTATAATTATCTAAATACCGTGAAAAGTTTTTTATTTATGGTCATTTGAATTTTGGAATCTAGAAACCTCAGTGAAAATATGAATGTAAATGCATGCAAATTCTACAAATTGTTAAATAGAAATATAATTCTACATAAATATGTGTATAAACACTCAATAAACAATCCCTGAAAATTTCATTTATGTAGCATTTAGGGTGTCAGAGGCGGCTTCGGTGGCGTAGTTGGTAGCATGCTGAGCTTCTATGCCCAAGATCACGGGTTCAAACCCGGCCGAAGCCGTCGGATTTTTAAGAGCGTTAAAAATCCCTCAGTATGCCTTCCTTCGGAGGGGAAGTAAAGCCGGCGGTCCCATGTCATAGATTTATGGCATGTTAAAGAACATTCCACTAATTACACCTGTGTGAAGCTAAATTCGATAGGTTAAGAATGTAAACAACGCTCTTAGGTTTCTACGTTCGTTGCCAAGAGCCGACTGCAGTGGCGTCTAGTAACTAAGTTCTGAACTTGGCCTAGTAGTCGTTGACGGTGGCGCTTGGCAGCAAAAGTAGGAACTATTTGAAACATTCTAAGTTGCAGTCTGTACTTAAATTAAAAAACAGATACACACACTAATACAGCCATCACAATTAACACCGGTTATCAGACAGATTCTACACACACCCAAAGTACACGGGGCTACATGACCGCGTTGTCGCAGCCCCTAAACTGAGGAACCAACCAGCCAAGGGTTTCAGAAGAAAGTGTCCCTATGTGGTGGAAAAATTGATATTGAGAAACCAACATTTGAAAGTTGGATATGTTCTTTTACTCACATTTAAGTAACTTTGTGTATAAGCATGCAGCATCAGATATAAATTTATTTTAAAAATACTTCCAGTTTGAAATTTTTCACAAAGTATAAAAGAGGCCATATATAGAAAAAACACATATTTCGAAATTTTGACATTTTGACCCCCTCGTCGGTTACATCCCCCCTTTTAACTGCTGCAGACGAAAAATAGTTGAAGGTTTCTTTTACTCAACCTTTTGAACATGACAAAATCAGGCATTAAATGGTGGATACGTAATTTCATGTAATTTTTTCAGGTTTAGAGAATAACACCCATTACAATTTAATTGACTTTTTGAAGCTTTTCAGTCGGTCAACACGATTGTGCCTCAGACCAGAATTGAATTCCTTGGCAGAGCCGGGATTCAAACCCGGGACTTCTGGAGTGGCAGCCAAAATTAGAGCCACTACGCTATGAGGTGGCCTCATACACTCAGAAAAATTGGGCAGATGACCTCGTAGTTCCGCCCCTTAAAACAACAATAACTAACTCTCAGAAAAGAAAAAAGAAAATATCTTAACCTTCGAATATACGGATGTTAGGTAAAAATAAGACAAGGTCCAATTAAGGCGGAGAAATGAAAGGCATTCGAGGTCTCTTATGACTTAATACCGTCATGTTCGGAAGAGATCATAGGTTAACCAAAAGAGGTCGACATGAAGGATGGCAGAGCAACCAAAGCTGGGCTCAGTGGCTGCAACCTACCTAAGCCCCTGATGGGACCTAGATTTGTTCAAACTTGATGAATACAGTATATGTGTATATTTATCACCTTGAAATATCGAATCTCATAGACATTAGGCTTTGCAACATTGTGGTCATGTAGCCCCGTGTACTTGGGTGTATGTAGAAATTGTCTGATAACCTGGTCACTGTGATGTCTGTACTAATGTATTTGTAATTGAGGCAGGATTTGGATAGGAAGCAGCCGTGACCGTACATTAGGTGCCATTCCGGCATTTTCCTGGAGCACAAGTGGGAAACCATGGAAAGTCACTTCCAGGATGGCTGAGGTAGGAATAGAACCCACCCCTTCTCAGTTTTGCCTCGCGAGGTTTAGCGTACCCCATTCCAGCCCTCAGACCAGAATTAATTTATTTGACAGAGCCGGGAATCGAACCCAGGCCTCCGCGGTGACAGCCAAGAATGCTAGTATAGACAGTTCCTGTGAGAGGATAAATGCAGTGTTCCCTTATTATATTTTACAGTGAAGTATAAAATATAACGAGACATTAAATGCTAGGAGCATCGTTCTGCATAGCTACTGCGGCGTGTCGCTTGCGTGCAATTAGTGCTGTGTTACTGACCATCTCCTCTTTCAGATGTACCCGAAGTGTCATTCCCGTCAGACGGAACTCGAAGTGGTCTAACAGTGAGCGAGTACGTGGCTATCGGAGTGTGTTCCATCCTTCTGGGTCTCATCTATGTGGCCTCGGTGCTGCTGTACCTGCATGTGCGACGCCGGCGTCGAGGAGATAGCGAGAAGGGAGGGCAGTCCACGGTACACCTCGCGGGCGCCGAGGAGGGCGTGGTGAAGAACAACCCCCTACACCATCACCTGGCAGGCCTCACCGGGCTCGGCACCGACAATGTCAGCTATCTCAGTGATTCCGCCAGCGGCTGCTCGGAAACCGACAACGCTTCTGACAACGGACTGCTATCCGATGACAGCAATCGCGGTTCTCAAAAGGTGAGTGCCTCGAATTTCACCCAACCAGGATTGGTTTTAATGTATCCAATGCTGTGTTTCATTTTAGATTTCCTTTTATTGTCGATATATAGATTGTTAGCTTCATGTATTTGTTCCTTTCAGATCAACTTTTACTGTCGATTATTTTGTTAGCTTCATAAAATATTTGTTCCTTTTGAATCTATTTTTACTGTCGATTATTCTGTTAGCTTCATAAAATATTTGTTCCTTTTGAATCTATTTTTACTGTCGATTATTTTCTTAGCTTCATAAAATATTTGTTCCTATTGAATCTATTTTTATTGTCGATTATTTTATTAGCTTCTTGTATTTGTTCCTTTTTTGGATCTATTTTTATTGTCAATTATTTTGTTAGCTTCGTGTATGGTATTTGTTCCTTTTGGATCTATGTTTATTGTCGATTATTTTGTTAGCTTCGTGTATGGTATTTGTTCTTTTGGATCTATTTTTATTGTCGATTATCTTTTAGCTTCATGTATTTTTCTTTTTGTTGATGGTTGTTCTGCTACCTTTACACATTATTACTATAGGCTACTTTATTTTGTTGTTAGAATCCATTATTTTCCCTTGTTATCAAAATATACTGCAATAACTTATGACTCGTCATTTTACTTTAAGGGCTTGGGGCATCGTAATCATCAGCCCCGTATATGTGAGTGAGTGATCACCTGTATTTTCGTCGTATCTGTACAAGTTTTTGCTCATTCCCTTTAGGCAAATGTACCTTAATGCACGTCCCGGAGCACCTACCCTAATTCCTTACCCAAATAATTGCAATTACATACACTACAGAAACACAGTTATCAGACAAATTCAACACACACTCAAGTTCATGGGCTAATGACCAAGATGCCCGAGCCCCTAAAAATGAATTATCAACATTATTACAATAGACAACGGCCGAGACGCCCAAGCAAAACAAAGCACAGGGATGATCTGTACTTGTTGATATCCGTACATCGACGTCCCACTGTTGTAGTTAATTCATTTTAGGGGCTAGGGACATCTTAGACATCACCTCGTATACTTATGTGTTGGATACGTCTGATAACCAGTGTTTATGTAGTGTCTCTAATAGCGTGAGTAACTGTAATTTTTAGGGTAAGGAATTAGGGTAGGTGCCTTGAAACGTGAATTTACAGTACGTATCGTTGCAGTATTTGCCGGAAGAAAGTGTGGAAAAATCGGCCAAAATGCATTCAGGATGAACTCTTTATGTACCGGAATCGAACCACCGATCTTCGGAATTGTGCAGCTCACCCTCAGTCACCGCGGAGTTGTCCCACTGTTACTATTAACTCCATATGCCTTGAGTTTTGGACGTCCATAGGAGTGAATATGTCAAGTTAGACGGTGAGACATTGCCTAAACAACGAGGGACTACTGTCTAGAGGTCCTGTACCAACAACTCCTCTTAAACTACACCAGAGGCATGCTCACGTACGGCGGCAACAAACAAATCGCACGTAGCGTCGGAAACAATCTCTGTCTCTTTCTCGGCCACCTCGTGGTGTAGTGACTAGTATTCATGGCTTTCACCCCTGAGGTCCGGGTTTGATTCCGCACTCTTCCAGGAAATTTAAATCCTAACTGAAAGTTCTTCCTTGACTTCCCTCTTCTACTCCAGGTAAACGTCAGAATTGTTCCTACCGTAAAACCACGACCGCCTCCTTCCCATCTTAACTTCAATTACAAATACGGAAGGAAGCTTGTAGTTTAACGTGACCGTTAATCTCGCGATCATAAGCCACGGGACCTCCGTTTTACGTGGAATCCGAACCACAGGACATGGCATTTCACATCGAAAATCTCACATGCATTGACCGGGAATCGAACCCGCTCCGCCTTGGTGAGAGGCATACAGCTTGACCGCTGCGCCACCACGCCCCGCAATTACAAATACAATCACAGATATTACAATAACACAGGTTATCAGACAAATTCTACACACACGACTAAATACACGGGGCTGAAATGACAACGATGTCGAAGGCCCCTAACTGAAATCTCTGTACCCCTTGACCACCTTTCCCACATAAAAAATACGTCAGTGCTTGTCTTACATTGCTGGCACTAGTTAAGAAAGAAGGCCATCTTCCGTTGTTCGGGAGAGGGTCTTGAGACTCCTATCTCAAAAATTCTGGAATCAAATCCAGGCTTTGTCAAAAATTTAATTCTGGTTTGAGGGATGAAACCGGGCACTCTTACAGCTGAGAAGAGTTGGAGTCGAACCCCACTTCATCATAGGAGTGGTTATCCGTGGTTTCTCATTTCTAGTCTAGTCGTGACATGACCCCACCATCTGAATCCGCTCTTACGAACAGCTTCATTCAACGTGTTCATTTCTAACTTAGCCTTTTATCTCTTCATAACGAGTACCTTCCTACCATTGATCCCTCTACTTGGCCCAGCAATCATTCGTGCTGTAACGTTTTCCAATTATGTATTTGGGATAGTGGGTGTATAGCTCACAAGGGAAAACTTTTTATAAAATATATATATTCTACTACAAGCCTCTTCAGTCATAACCATACAAGAAATCAACATAAAACATCTATCATATTCTCCTTTCAACAAAATGATTCTACATCACTCTTCTCCATAGAGAATCTCAACAGCATTACAATCACCATTCTCAACAAGCAGAATCTGAACAACTGACTATCAGAAAATGAATATGTATATACTATAGACATGGAACTTCATTGAAGAGCAAATCCCCCCGATACCCATTTCTGGACCACCACAAAGAATCCCATAGCTCAAGTGCTAGACTCCTTGCAATGGCCCATCAGCATGAGGTGGCCATGCTACTAACCATATATGTTCCTTGAAAAAAGGAACCGTTTCAGTGCTATCCTCTAGCCTATGTATCAGATATCCTGGATCTACCCAGCTCTCACTTTCATACACCAAATACTGAGAGATGTAGGGAGAGGTTCATCGCTATTCTAACTTCTTTCTTGTAGAACACTGAAGTTTGATCTGAGTACTAATTTCATTGGCTTTTCTGCACCTTGACTCTATCCCTTTCACTACACTACCAGCCTGAGATAATTTAAAAAAAAGGATGATTGGTTCACCTGCTCCAATTAAGTTCCTCCTGCTTGGCATCATCTTTTGTGTGTGTGTGTGTGTGTGTGTGTGTGTGTGTGTGTTCCTTCACTAGCGACGTTGCCTTCGTTTTCGAAATGCTGATTTTCATACCATATTCCTTACATTTATGTTAGTTCTAACATGCTATAACAGCAACTACTACCTAAATGAATGTTATGTTACGGTGGAGAAAAAAATCCACAGTTTTATATCTCACTAGCTGAAGTACCCGTGCTTCGCTACGCGTCATAAATAAGTTAAAATGTGAAGGTGACAGTTAAAACAGGGGATAGGCGAGGTGCTGCGCAGAGGGAGATTAAGGATGGAACATTTTGTCCAACTACACCGCTCGGCGTTGACCGTGTTTTATAGCACAAATTTAGGTTTTACTCGCTAACAGTTGCAGATACCTTTCGGATAGAAAATGTAATTTTAAACCTCGCATATGCCATCAAAAGTTTGCTATTTCTTAGCGTTCTCTTTTTATTTGAAATGGAAATATGAAAGTTTGAAACCAAAGGGTCTGACGTCACTAAAATGGTCGCCATTTTAAATAGTGCAAAGTATTGAAATCAAAAGTAACCTATATGTTAACCAGGTAAATCAGCTACTTCCATGTAAAATTCACGTAAATCGGACCAGTGGTACTTGCGAGATTGAGTAATACACAGACACACACCATCTCAATTTTAGCCTCGCATCGCTCGCGTCATAGTCGTATCATATTGTTTTTCAATGAAATGCAGGTTTAACCCCGTTAACACCCCTTTAGAACCTGAATACCCAAAAATCCCTCCTTAGTAGACGTTTTCGACACACAACAAACAAACATATCCCCAAAATATCATTCTTCTAACTTTAAATAGTTTTGGTTGGTCGATGAGAGCAAACATCCAAAAATCCTTCCTTAGTGGACGTTTTTCTTCCAGAAGTTCACCCCTCCCCATACGCCCCTTAAATTGCATTTATCAAAACACGGTCGAACACCTATTTATTTTATTTATTTATTCATTTATTTATTTATTTTTAAGCTGATAGATTTCCTCCGAGTTTCAGACTCCTCCCTATGTCGTTTAAGAGATACACGCTCAGTTAGGAATCTTTCAACCCCCACTTTTCATCCCTTTCACATCATAATATACACTACATCGAAAAACCATTAGACATGTGTCAGCTTATTTTTAATGATTAGTATATATGTCAAGTATCACATCCCCAAATGAAACCACTCGTGAGATATTGTTATTCAATGGAAAGCACGTTTACCCCCTTAACACTTCTTTAGAACCTGAATATCCAAAACTCTTTCCTTAGTGGACGTTTTCGACATACAACGAACATATCCCCAAAATTTCATGTTTCTAACTTCAATAATTTTGGCTGGGCGATGATGAGTGAGTGAGTCAGTCAGGACATTTTCTTTCATTTCTTTTTGATAATTTCACCCGTCCCCATGAACCCCTTAAATTGGATTTATGAAACAAACGGTCAAACACCTATTTACTTATTTAAAGCTGTTTTCCCCCTGAGTTTGATGAGTGAGTAAGTGAGTCAATCAGTTAGGACACTTTCTTTCCTGTTCCCCCCCCCCCCCCCCGAATTTCACCCCTCTCCAAGGGCCCCTTAAATTGGATTTATGAAAAAACGTTCGAACACCTATTTACTTGTATTTTAAGCTGTTTTTTCCCACCGAATTTCAAACTTCACGCCTATGTCGTTTCAGAGATACACGCTCCGTCAAGAATCCCTCAACCCCCAATTTTCACCCCTTTCACCTCATAATATACACCACATCGATAAACCCTTAGACATATGTCTGATTATTTTTAATGATTAGTTTATATACCGAATATCACATCCCCAAACAAACAACTCATGAGATATCGTTATTCAATGAAATGCACGTTTACCCCCTTGACACGTCTCTAAAACCCGAATAAACAAAATCATTCCTTAGTTAACGTTTTCGACATACAGCGAACATCTTCCCAAAATTTCATGTTTCCAACTTTAATAGTTTTCGCTGGGCGTGATGAGTGAGTGAGTCAGACAGGACATTTTCTTTCATTTATTTTACCAGAATTTCACCCCTCCCCATGGACCCCTTAAATTGGATTGATTAAAAAACGCTTGAACACCTATTAACATATTTCTTAAGCTGTCTTTTTCCCCTGAGTCAGTCGGTTAGGACACTTTCTCTCCTTTTTTCCCCAGAATTTCACCCCACCCCATTGGCCCCTTAAATTAATTTATGAAAAAACAGTCGAAAACCAATTTACTTACTTTTTAAGCTGATTTTTTTTCGCTGAGTTTCAAATTTCTCGCCTATGTCGTTTAAGAGATAGGCCTACACGCTCCATTAGGAATCCTTCAACCCCCACTTTTCAGCCCTTTCACCTCATAATAATACACCACATCGAAAAACGCTTAGACACATGTCTGCGTATTTTTAATGATTAGTTTATATGCCGAGTATCACATCCACAAATGAAACCACTCGTGAGATATTGATATTGAATGAAATGCAGGTTTAACCCCCTTAAGACCCCTTTAGAACCCGAATATCCAAAAAAACCTCCCTTAGTGTACAGTTTTGACATACAACGAACATATCCCCGAAATGTCATGTTTCCAACTTCAATATTTTTGGCTGGGCGATGATGAGTGAGTGAATGAGTCAGGACATTTCCTTTCAATTTTTTTTTCTTCAGAATTTCTCCCCTCCCGATGAACCCCTTCAATTTGACTGAAAAACAAACTGTCGAAAAGCTATTTACTTACTTTAAAGCAGTTTTTTCCCGTGAGTTTGATGAGTGAGTCAGTCAGTCAATCAGTTAGGACACTTTCTTTCCTGTCCCTCCCCCCCCCCCCCCCCCCCGAATTTCACCCATCCCAATGGGCCCCTTAAATTGGATTTATGGAAAAGCGGTCAAACACATATTTACTTATTTTTATGCTGATTTTTTTTCCGCTGAGTTTCAAACTCCTCGCCTATGTCGTTTAAGAGATACACGCTCCGTTAGGAATCTTTCAATCCCCACTTTTCACCCCTTTAACCTCATAAACACATCGAAAAACCCTCAGACACGTGTCTTGTTACTTTTTAATGACATGTTTATATGCCGTGTATCACATCCCCCAATGAAACCAATCGGGAGATATAGTTATTCAATGAAATGCAGGTTTAACCCCCTTAAGACCCCTTTAGAACCTGAATATCAGAAAATCCTCCCTTAGTAGACGGTTTTGACCTACAATGAACATATCCCCAAACTTTCATGTTTCTAACTTCAATAATTTTGGCTAGGCGATGATGAGTGAGTGAGTAAGTGAGTGAGTCTGGACATTTTCTTTCAATTTTCTTTTTTAAGAATTTCACCCCTCCCCATGAACCCCTTAAATTTTATTTATGAAAAAAAAAACCTGTCGAACAGCTATTTACTTACTTTAAAGCAGTTTTTCCCCCTGAGTTTGATGAGTGAGCCAGTCAGTCAATCAGTTAGGACACTTTCTTTCCTGTCCCCCCCCCCCCAGAATTTCATCTCTCCCCATGGGCCCCTTAAATTGGATTTATGAAAAAACTGTCAAACACATATTTACTTCTTTTTTATCTTGATTTTTTTTCGCTGTGTTTCAAACTCCTCGCCTATGTCGTTTAAGAGACACACGCTCCGTTAAGAATCTTTTAATCCCCACTTTTCACCCCTTTCACCTCATAATATACACCACATCGAAAAACCCTCAGACACATGTCTTCTTATTTTTAATGATGAGTTTATATGCCGAGTATCACATCCCCCCATGAAACCAATCGGGAGATATTGCTATTCAATTAAATGCAGGTCTACCCCTTAACACCCCTTTAGAACCTGAATAGCCAAAATTTCTCTCTTAGTGGGCATTTGAGGCCCTTGAGGAAGCTGCATACCAGATTTCATTCCAATCCGTTCGGTGGTTTCTGAGATTTCGTGATGAATAAATGAATGAGTGAGTGAGTGAGTGAGTGGTATTTGAAAAATATATAGTAGAAAGAAGATAGTGTCGAGTCTTTGTTATGCTAAACTCGGTTGACAGTGCTGTGTGAGCAGTTGAGTAACTAACGGGATTTCAAGTAAAGATCCTCATTTTCTATACCGGTAGTGCTGAGCACAATTGGCATCAAGTCGGCCGTGTCTCGACTTGAGCTATGTTGCCATGGAAACTATCTGCCTTGCCATTCCTTCATGAGTATATTTTATGATTTGATTAGCCTGTTTTTGAGTGAAAACGGGCCAAAATCAGGAGAATGAGAAAGACTATCGAAAATTCATGTAGCCAGCGGTTCCTTCTGGGTCCTAAACTATGTGTATGCAAAATATGGTTGAGATTGGTGGAACGGTGTAGATTTGTATACGGAACCAACATATATACATACATACATACATACATACATACATACATACAGACTTTCACTTTTATATATTAGATTATAAGCACATTACAGTAAGAAATATGGGAAGTGAGATTATAGTGGGGATTTATTTGGTTCTACCATAAAATACACGGACATTACAGAATTCCTTCGCTGAACGAGTAAGTACTAAAAGTTGAGGAATTTACTTATCGAGCAGTGTTAGTTATTTACTAGCCTCAGTAATTTAAATCAGTCATTACTAAAACACGTGATTTATACACCACTTTCAAGTAGTCATGTGGAATAACACGCAATATTCACTTAACAACTTGTTACTATTGAAAACAACATAAATACCTGCTAGAAACACTATAGCGTTTTTATACTGAGTAGACCATGTAGAAACTCAGCTCGTAAAATATATTGCAGCGGCTTCGGTGGCGAAATTCGTAGCATGCTGAAATTCTATGCCCAAGATCACGGGTTCAAACCCGGCCGAAGTCGTCGGATTATTTAAGAGCGTTAAAAATCCCTCATTAAGCCTTCCTTCGGAGGGGAAGTAAAGCCGGCAGTCCCATGTCATAGATTTATGGCATGTTAAAGAACCTTCCAATAATTACACTTGTATGAAGCTGAATTATAGGTTAAATTTGACCAACTCACTTAGGTTCCAACGTTCATCGCCAGGAGCGGACTGCGGTGGCATCTAGTAACCAAGTTCTGGACTAGTAGTCGTTGACGGTGGCGCTTGGCGGCAAAAGTGGGAACTATTTGAAAATCCAATGTCTATAGTCCTTACTTGAATCAAAAACAGATAACACACACTAATACAGCCATCACAATTCACACCGTTTATCAGACAGATTCTACACACACCCAAAGTAGAGGGGCTACATGGCCGCGATGTCGCAGCCCCTAAACTGAGGAATCAACCAACCAACCAACCAAAATATATAGCAAATATATCCTTCATACTTAGTGTAGTTTTATCGTGTTGGAAGCCATTTCCAGCCTGTTTTTATTTATGAACAAGATGTTCAGTAAAGAACATATAGCCTACTTTCTCCTAAATGCATGCGTATTGTTATAACTCTTTGTCCTCTTTAAGGAGGATAATTAAATGTTGGATGTAGTAGCTTGTTGAAATACAACGTGTTATACGGATATTAAACATGAATATGAGGTGCCCTTTGCTAGTGCTACCTCTGTACAAAATTTCATTTAATTCGGTTTCACCGTGTTTGAATTGATATGGTGAATCGATTTCCACACATACATGGCCAATATCTGCAAACTATTGGTCTGATGACCTTGTAGTTCAGGCAAAAGATGATTCCAACAAAAAGGTATGTTGTTGCAAAATTTGGTAGAGATCAAATAATTAGGTTGGTCGTGATTTGATTTAAGCTTTTAACATTTGGGTGGCCGCCATTCCGTTTCCGTCAAGTTGGCGGCGATATAAAATATGACACTCAGTTGCCTTATGCAAGTGCTACCTGTGTATCAAATTTCGTTCAATTCGGTTTCACCGTGTTTGAATTAATAGGGGGAATCGATTTGCACACACACATGGCCGCTATCTGCAAACTATTGGGCTGATGATCTTGTAGTTCAGGCAAAAGATGCTTCCCACAAAAAGGTATGTTGTTGCAAAAATTGGTAGAGATCAAATAATTAGGTTGGTCGTAATTTGATTTAAGCTTTTAACATGTGGGTGGCCGCCATTCCGTTTCCGTCAAGTTGGCAGCGATATAAAACATGACCCTGAGGTGCCCTTTGCTAGTGCTACCTTTGTACCAAATTTCGTTCAATTCGGTTTCACCGTGTTTGAATAGATGGGGGAATCGGTTTGTATTTATACATGGCCGCCATCCGCCAATTATTGGGCTGATGACATTGTAGTTTGGTCAAGAGATTCTTCGTACATAAAGGTATAATGTTGCAAAATTTTGTAGAGATCTGATGATTAGGTTTGTCGTTATTTTATTCAAGCGTTTAACATTTGGGTGGCCGCCATTACGTTTCCATCAAGATGGCGGCGATATAAAATATGACACTGAGGTGCCCTTTGCCAGTGCTACCTCTGTACGAAATTTTGTTCAATTCGGTTACTCCCTGTTTGAATTGATATAGTGAATCGATTTGCACACATACATGGCCACTATTTGCAAACTACTGGGCTGATGACCTTGTAGTTTGGTCATAAGATGTTTACCACATAAAGGTATGTAGTTGCAAAATTTAGTAAATATCAGATGATTAGGTTGGTCGTAATTTGATTTATGCTTTTAACATTTGGGAGGCCGCCTTTACGTTTTCGTCAAGATGGCGGCGATATAAAACATGACACTGACGTGCCCTTTGCTAGTGCTACCTCTGAACCAAATTTCGTTCAATTCGGTTTCACCGTGTTGGAATAGATAGGGGGAACCGATTTTCACACATACATGGCCGCCATCCGCAAATTATTGGGCTGATGACCTTGTAGTTTGGTCAAAAGATTCTTCATACAAAAAAGTATAATGTTGCAAAGATTGGTAGAGATCAGATGATTAGGTTGGTCATAATTTGATTTAATCTTTGAACATTTGGGTGGCCGCCATTACGTTTCCGTCAAGATGGCGACGATATAAAACATAACTCTGAGTCGCCCTTTGCTAGTGCTACCTCTGTACCAAATTTCGTTCTATTCGGTTTCACCATGTTCGAATTGATAGGAGAGTCTTAATAAAATCTAAACGGCTAGAGCGATCTCAATGAACCTTGGTAAGGTCATAGTACTATTTCGTCCGACCCCGAACTTGCTCTTCAAATTTTATTACGTCTTACCAATCCACCATGGCGGCTGTGCGAAATATTTCACCGGCATTCTATATCTCCGAAACTATTACTGATATCACCATGAAATTTTGTACGATGATAAAGGACACTACTAGAAGTTCACTTAGGTGCCTTACAAAAACCTGTTAAGTAAAAAACGAACATGGCGGCCAAGCAAAATTGAAACATTCAAATTGACTTTTCTCGCGATTTAACCATCCAAACGCAGTGAAACTTGGTACAGCTAATGTGTATACACATTGTAATGCACTGACTTTTAATTTAGCTCGATTGTTCACATAACCTCAAGATGGCGGCTGTGCGAAATTTTAAAATTAAGTTTCTATTTCTTGTGTCCTAATTATGCGATCGAAATCAACGTTTGAATAATGCACCTACGCAATAATCCTCATCTAATAGTACATAACTCTATGGCCCACATACATAAAAATCCAACATGGAGACCATCCGAAATATTTAGGCAGTTCTCAATATCAACTAATCTATGACAGCAAGCAAACTGAAATTTTGTATGTTGGTATTAACGTAAGTTCACCTGTGGGACTTTCAATAATCTGGTGAGCACAAATCCAACATGGTGGCACCGCGAAATTTTAATATTTAAATGGACGTTTCTCGCGATTTAACCACCCGAGCGCAGTGTAACTTGGTACGGTAAATGCTTATACAAATCCACTGACATCTAATTTATTTCAATTGTTTTTATAACCACAAGATGGCAGTTGTGCGAAATTTTTAAGATCTCGTTTTTATTTCTTGTGTCCTAATCATGCGATTGAAGTTTGAATAATACACCTACGCAATAATTTTCATGCAATAGTACATAGCTCTATGGCCTACAGATATAAAAATCCAACATAGCGACCATCCGAAAAATTTGGACGGTTCTCAATATCTACGAATCTATCACAGCAATCAAACTGAAATTTTGTATGTTGATAGAGGCAATTAACATAAGTAGGATATAGTTAGTTAGTTACTGTTGTTTTAAGGGGCGGAACTACGAGGTCATCTGCCCCTAAAAGTAAGTAGGATATATGAAAATAGTTTATTTAGTTCTTCACGGAACTACTTATCAGTGTGCCGTAGTAATCGAAATTTAATGTTTTCCAGTCGGTCAACACGATTGTACCCAATTGTAATGGGTGGTCCCCTAACCCTGAAAAAAGTACATGAGATTAATAAATATTCTACACTTGGATGACCAGTTTCGATCGTCAAGCGATCATCATCAAATCCTTTACACTTACGCTATTAAATCTACAAGTATGGGTTATGATATTTACAATATATAGGCCTACACTTATTTAGTTGCAGTAGTGATTAACCAATATCAGTATCTCAACAAAAAAATCACATATCTTGACTAGTTGTGATAGTCCCCTCTCTCATTGTGTTGTGTTCACAGGCAGGACAAGTTCAAGTGACCTCGGCCGTGGTTCACTCTTGCACAGCGGCGATCTTGGACGAGCTTCACTTCTCCGAGTCTATCCATGTTCAAGACAGCAGTTCTTTCGAGCGACTGCCAGAAGAGAACGTGTCCATCGTGGAGACACCGGACGGTCGTGAGGAGCGACCTGAGACCGTGCGGGCTATGTCCAACGGTGTGGCACGGCGTAAGCTGTACTTCAATCCGGCTTTCTTCGAGCTTGAACTGTTACTCGTAAGTACCTACCTCCTTTATCTCAGTCAGTCTGGTAGGCCTATTAGTTGGGTGGACTGCGCAGTGTACAGTAGCATGGCTGTACTTCAACCCAGCCTGAACCGCTACCCTTAAATACCCACATCCATTATCTCAGTCAGTCAGGTAGGCCTATTAGTTGGAAGGACTTCGCAGTGTAGCATGGCATAGGCTGTACTTCAACCCAGCCTGAACCGCTACCCGTAAGTACCTACATCCATTATATCAGTCAGTCAGGTTCGGAGGTGGCACGGCGTAAGCAATGGCGTAACCCAGCGAATCGGACTCCTTCGATCCTCGTAAGTACCCAGATGAAATGGGCGACAACGCTCTCTAACACCATCTCGAGGATCAAACTGTAAACTAAACATTTCCAAAAGCTCATAATAAAAAAAATCTTACAATTTCAGTGTAAAGCTAAGTCACCCAAGTGGTGCCAATTTCGAAGGTTTGAACCAAGCCAGTGGGCTACAAGAGTTTGCCTTCTTTTGCAGAACAAGATACAAAGTCCACTTTCACATCTTATAAAAGGAGAGACCGGTCACGGTGGCCGAGTGCGCTAACGCACTATCTCGTGCCTCGCTGTCATCGGGAGAGCGTGGGTTTGAACCCCATCTCAGCCGTCCTGAAAATGGTTTTCGTGATTTCCCATTTTCACCACCAGGCAAATGCCGGGACGGTTCCTTTCCATCAGGTCTACGCCTGACTTCCTTCCAAAATCCCATCCCTGACTTTTCCTTAAATAGACCCAAGTTAGCGGTCGCCTGGGCGATCTCCAGTTGTAGCCTATCTGCTGACAAAAAAGTGATCAGCTCCCAGACACTGTTCTTGCGACGGTGGAAGAATGATCCCTCGCAGAGTGAGTGGGTGAAGCAGAGCTGTGAGGATAAGCGATTTTTAAAAAGGAGAGGCAGGCAAGTTGAAGCCAATTTGTAGTTGGCCAAATAGCTTATAATGTAAATATTATAGCTGTAACTCTTCCTTAAAATATGTACAGGGAGCGGCAAAAAGATCTGACGGTTTTAAAATCACAACAACACAAACATTTTAAATTATACAAACTCTTTTATTACTTATAACAGCAAGGTGTACATGTCAATTAATGGAAAACATGAAAGAACAATAGATTTTAACTTTTAAGATTTGAAGATAACGTCTTTCAAATGGTGCCCATCTTTTGCCATACGGCAAAAAGATCTGACGGTTTCTGTCGTTGTCAGCGTCAGTTCCGTCAACACTTTAATGTGGGTCGAAGAGGACGCGTTCCATCTCGTAACACAATTTTGTTATGGGTGAGTAATTTTAGAGCTACAGGTTCAGCCTTAAAACGTACTTCGACAGGCCGTCCAAGGTCAGACAGGACACCAGAAAATGTTGAGCGAGTGAGACAAGCTGTGGAAACCAGTCCACGGCGGCCGGCTCGTTTGCAAATGTCTGATCGAACAGTGAGACGAATATTGCGTTTCGATTTGCATTTTCATCCGTAATCTAATGACATGTTAGAGAAGACGTTTGACATCTTCAGTGCAAGACTGGAAGAATGCATGGCAAAAGATCGGCATCATTTGAAAGACGTTATCTTCAAATCTTAAAAGTTAAAATCTATTGTTCTTTCATGTTTTCCATTAATTGACAAGTACACCTTGCTGTTATACGTAATAAAAGAGTTTGTATCATTTAAAATGTTTGTGTTGTTGCGATTTAAAAACAGTCAGATCTTTTTGCCGCTCCCTGTATTAGGGTTTCCTTTAATAGTTTGAGTTGCAACTAAAGAGAGTTTCCACATCCTCCATCTCAGTCATACGCGGCATTGGTTGAGAGGAACCCATAGTGCGTGACACGACGTAAGGCGTATTTCAACCCGGCCTCTTTCAAGCCTCGTAACTACCCACATCAGTGAACACTGAGATACAGATAATTTAGCGTTACCACCCTAGAACTGGCACTGTGTTGAAGTCAATGTAAGCTGTGCAGTGTTTTTTATTATGGTAATGATTATTATAATTGTAGTTTTATGGGGTCTAACATATAGGTTACCACTAGGGCTCGGATTTTTAGGTGCTAAAAATCGGGAAAATATTTCTTTTTTATGTATTAAAAATACCTGAAATATGTGACAAAAAAAGTAAAAATATTTAATTATAATTTAGTTTATTAATGTGAATATAAACAATATGCAGTACTCACGAATGCAATTTATGCTATGCTTCACTGACTACTGAAGAATTACAATAAACGAGATACGTCTTCAGGTTGTTCATCACAAATGACCGACGAAGGCGTGAAACTCAGGCAATATGTTTCTTGGCCTTGATGTGTTATGTATCTTGAGATCGCTGTTCAGCCTTGATTGCTATCCCACATAGTTGGCAGAACAGAACGCCCCCATCAGAAGTAAAATTATCTTTAAATTCCGCAACATACTGCTACAGACGATAACTTGTAGTTGCTTTTACTTTAGGCATCGTAGAACTGCCTTACACTTCACAGTGCCAGAAATGAACTTCATGTGAGTGACACTGGTTCCAGGTAGCTGAGGTGGGGGTGTATAGCACGTGGTGCAATATGGCTATGGACAAGAAAATCCCCGGCTTCCACAGTGAGTGGCACGGGTCGACAAGTTAAGAATAACACAGTTGCAAGCTGACATACGCTCTGCATGAAGATTATATAGCTCACAGGCTCTTCCTCGTTGAAATAACACAGAACAAAAATCCAATAAACTGAAAGATCTAGCATACTGATTTTAAGAAAAATGTAAATATTATGTCTTTTTATGTGCTAATAAGTGAAAAGCAGGAATTTATGTATTTATAGAAAAGATGCTTAAAATATGTATTTACATAAAAAATATGTATTTACCTAAAAATCCGAGTCCTAGTTATCACCATGTTTTTATAGCCAGCGTCCTATGTATTGTAATGAGTGTTTCCGAAACTGACAAATCGTTTTCTTGGATTGCCATTGTATGATTGCGTTAATGAGCAATAATTAATTAATCAATCAGCAGAATTGCATCTAAGTCGGTCAGCGCAAGAGTGCCCAAATTTTGGGTGGAAAGTGACGATTCGTTGTGCAATTGTGGGGTTTGAAGCCATTTTTCAGTGTTGCCTTAGTAAACAAAAGTTTGGTGCTTTTCAGTCGGTCAACACGAATGTACCCAAAAGAGCTGGGTTATGCCCTGATCTTGAAAAAAAAAATACATGAGATTAATAAGTACACTAGGATGACCAGTTTCGATCGTCAAGCGATCATCATCAGATCCATTACACTTAGGCTGTAAAATCTATGTTTGAAAATACAGGTGAAAATATACAGTATGTACAATTATTAGTTGCAGTATTGGTGATGCAACTTGTCAGTGTATGTTAGTGGTAGTATATATGATGTTAGGTGGAATGCTAAAATGCTTTCTCCCCAGTCCTTCCCTATTGGAGAGCAATGGACCCTTGACGATAATCGTAGTTACGACACACAATGCGGGTTTGCTAAGAATTTATGACGTCCTTAGCATTATTTTTCTTGTTTTAATGAACAATCAACGACGTGTACGTCGAGATTACACACTGGATGAATACTGGAAAGAACTGTGATCAATAACGTTCATTTGTTCTACTTTCGGGGTAGAAAGGGGGCTGATAAAAATATAAGTAAACACGAATGTTTGTTAAAATATGAGAGATCAATATCATGGCATGGATTTAGTGTGGAATCAAAGTATTGTTAGACTGGCTTGGACGGCTAACCAATATGGCGCGGCTTACTTCAGTAGAACGGCTGGAAGCCCCTATGTATCTCCGTGTTCACCGATCCACATCCTGTATCTTAGTCATTGGTCTAGAGCAGAGATCCTCAAAGTGTGGGGCGTGCCCCCTCAGGTGGGGGGGGGCTCTGATTGAAATATTCATATTTCATAATCTGTAAAAAATACTGTATTGCTATCCTCATATCCATGAACCTATCATAGACAGGAAGCTCCCACGACCACTCTAGACTAATAAACTCGTACTTTGCTGTCTTATTTCACAAGAACTGGCCGGTAGATCCTGCCAGCAGGCATTCTGAGAAAAGGTGTAGAAAACATTTCCCACACAGCACCCTTTCACCCGCCACCCGCAGCGATATCTCCTTACCAAACACCTAACAATCAATAATGGCAATAAGCCGCTTGACAATACGGCCGCCACTTCCTTACAAAAATAGATTCTTCTATTTTTGCCATTGTCGACTCGAATTCAGCCAGGCCTTTGCAGTCAGTACAAAGACAGTGAGCGAACAGGTGAGTTCTAGTGCGTGTTCAGTGGAAATGGTTAGCCCGCGATTTACAATAAACTGATACAAGTAACGGCATTAGACATTGATAAGCGACTTATTAGCAGTGGTAAAAAGAGACCCAATGAAAGTGATAGTGATTAAGAATGAGAGGCGAGGGGCGTTAGATATTTCATGTTTCACAGGGGGGTGGGCGACAAATAAAGTTTAAGGAACCCTGGTCTAGTTGACCTAACGGCGTTAGTGCAATCCCGCCTTCATTCAGCCTCAACTGTTACTCATAAGTACTGTAACTACGTATTTTAATTTTGCAGATGACTCATTTACGATGTCTCCCTACAGACATTAATAAGCACGCTAGACATATCGTCTTTCGAGTAATAAAAACTCGTGATTGGCGATATTACTCCGTTGTATTAATGCACTGAAAGAAGCCAAATTTTGGTCTACTTTTGCTTAATGTTTATAAATGTTTGTGACTGTGTATTTATATATATGTGTGTGTATTTATTTATTGTATATTTTTGCTGTTTTGTATGTTCCTGACACGAGAATAATAATAATAATAATTATTATTATGAAGAGCCACTAGCATCTTGCCATGTGTTTAAATGCCACCCAGCAGAACAATTTACTGAAAGCTTGCTCTAGTCATCGTAATAGAAAAATGAACAATTTCTTTGACCGCAATATAATTTTCGCCTATTCGAATTGTCCACGTGTGTTACTTAACATACCTTTACTGTGATATGTTTATACCTTTGTGATGAAAACATAGACCCATTGGGAGTAGAACAGGAAACAATACAAGTATTCCAAATGGGGTGATAAAGGAGATAGTTGACAATTAGATGGATAGATCGGTAACAAATGATATGGCATTCGGATGAGTGGGGGAAAGAAAGGTTTGTGGCAAATCCTGATGAAAAGAAAAAGATAGCTTGGTAAGATACATCTTAAACTACCAACGACTCAAAATTGTGTGACGGCTGCTTGGAATGCTGTAAATTACTGGTGAATGGAGAGTCAAAGGACGTTGAGCATGACGCATAAATGTCCATCTACCACCTCAGCTACCCTTAGTCCCCTACGTTCTAAGCAGACGAGACCTGAGAAGTCAACAATTCTTCCCTCAACCACTCAACACCGAGAGTTTCTCGTGCGTCACACTTGTACACGTCCTTCTATCTATAAGGTTATTCAAAAAGGTTTCAAAAATCTACTTGCAACAGGCTGTAAACGATATAAGCACTTTCCGTAGATCATTGGATAGACGAAGGTTCAAGACTCCATTTCTGTGGTCTCATTTTCCTAAAAAACTAACCCCGTGGTACTACAGCCCTTGAAGGGCCTAGGCCTACCAAGCGACCGCTGCCCAGCCAATTGGCCTGCAGATATTGGGGTGACGCGTGGTCAGCGCGCCGGGTCCCCTCGGCCGTTAATCTTGGTTTTCGTGACCGAGGCATTGTCAGACAGCTACTCAATTGTCCTCACGCGGCTGAGTGCACCCCGTTCCAACCCTCACGTCAGTTTTAAAATCCCTGACGGAGTCGTGGATCGAACCCGGGGCCTCCGGGTGAGAGGCAGGCGCGCTACCCCAACACCACGGGGCCGGTGGTCTCATTTTCCTGCTTAACCAAAAACCATAATGGGGTAACAGCGAATTGCTTGTGACAAAAGATGGCGTAAACTGCGCGGCACACAAGCGGTTCATGTATCAGAGTACGCTATGCTCATCCCGGAAGCCATGCAGATAAACTTCTGAAATATTTAAACCTTCCTCTATCTAATGATGTGCGTAACGTATTTCTGTCTTTTACAGTTTACATTCAATTATTTAAGAATCTACTATTTCCCTCTAAATAACCCTATTTATTGTTAGTGTGTGTGGTGAGCTGGTGACTGTAAAGTAATAATGTTTTGCCTGAGTATCAGTGTTTATCACCAATATTAACTTCTTTTATTAATTCCAGGCGCCTCCGCCAGCCGCAGTTGAGTTCCTGACGAAGATCCGGGAAGTAATTTGTATGGCTAAGCAGAAGATGGCCGCGAAGCGCTTTGCTCCTAGTTTACTGGGAATCCCTGAGGAGTCTAGCGACTTGACCGCCACGGCTCTGCCATGCATTGCGAGCAATCCTGTCCCCGGCCTGAGCCTAAAGCGGGAGAACAGTCGACGTCGTGGTGCTGGTATCATGGCCGTCACAGACTCGTCCACATGTCTGGCGTGCTGCCCGCCAACAAGTGAGAGCAAACAAAACAGTATCCGGCGCTGGCTTGAAGATGTCCCAGTAGGCCGGACCAACATCAAAGGTCGAGCTCCTAGCGCTCCAGCCTCAAACAGCGAAACCAATTCCAAACCCGCCAAGACGGCTGGTATCAAGAGAAGCAACAGCAAACTTGCGCCTGCACCTCCTCCACCTGTGATACCCCCCTTAAAACCTGCCCAAGCAGCTAATACAAATACCCCACCTACTCTTAAACTGTCTTCCTCAGACAATGTCCTAAAGGGAGCTGCACCAACACCACCAACGTCTCCGAAATGCCCTGTTCCTCCTCCAATGCCGTCTCCGCTCATAGACACTACAAAAACCACCCCTCTGACGAGAAAGAAATCCCAGGATGCGCCGGCTGCTCCGGTCGTAGCCAAGAAACTAATGGACGAAGTAATTAAGGAACTCATTGTGCAGAACAAGAAACCCTCTCCTCCTCCAGAACAGAGTGAACCACTCACCCTAAGAGTAGCAAACCCACCTAAGAAGATTGAAGCCATCGACTTTGAGGCTGATAGTCTAGAGCGATCAACCCATGCCAATAACGAGAGTGAATATACGGGTATGGCTACACCTCCAGACTACGGAGATGTTCCTTCTCAGCCGAGTCCAAGCTTGAGCTCAGCTTTACCTCTGGAAGAAGAGCTCACTATGAGAAATGAGATATTCAACATTCGAACCGGCAGTACTACCATTTCTAAAATGAAATTAGATGCCAAACGAGTCCCACCGCAAGATGACCACGACTACGAAATCATTTTGCTTAATCCGGATGTTAATTCTCAGAACGAAGGCAATAAGGATATAAAGTTATACAGCTTGCCAGAATTACTAAACAACAATGATGGTTACAGTTTGGTAAGTGAAGTATACGTAAATGATGATTATAACTTCAGTAGTACCCCTAGTACACCATGTAACACGTCATCCACGTCGAGCACTGGCAGTGGACCTAAAATTCGCTACTCTGAACCAGACAATAAGCCTGGCCACCTAACTATTGAAGTGCAGGATTCTCCAGAGAATTATGTTCACGTACCAGACGACTCGGATAGCTTCGAGCCCGACACTCTGGACCGTAAGCCGAGCAAACGCAATAAACCGGAAAGCATAATAATACACGGAACTCAGTATGAGCAAAACAACGAAACGTTTACGGATTCTTTAGAAAGGCCTTCGCAGATTCTTTTGCGGACAACGGGAAGCTTCCGAAGTGATTCTCTCGGCAGGTCTGGGTCTACAGAGCTTGATCACATCTTCGCTAATTCTCCGCTAAACCGAGCTTTTGGCAGTCTCCGCGAAATATACGAGGCACGGACTAGATTACCACAGTTACACGATAATGACAACACCAGCATGATTGGTTCCACAAGATCACTGAACAGTGACGGGGATTACAGTCACACATATTCTTGGAAGAGAGGTTTCAGACTAAAAGACAACATTGATTTTGATGGAGTACTTCTGAGCCCTGAGGCTAAACAAGCCAGACGACAGAGAAGTCCGACTCCGCCCAGTTCTGCAAAGAAACCACGAAAAAATTGTCTCTCTGAAATCACTCCTCCCCGTCCTCCTAAAATTAACTGCTTATATCAGGAAATACCTCCACCACGACCCATCCACAAACCATCCAAAGAACCAACCCCACCTCTACCTCCACGAAATATTAAACCCCCTCTGCCGCCAAAAAACGGGGTGAGCAGAAGCACCAGTCACAAGAGAAGAGAATCAAATCCAGCACGTAGACCTCTCCCTCCACTCCCAAAGTCTTCAACTCAACTTGGCATTGACCAAGGAAACTCGACTATATCATCCACATCTTCAGTGCCACGAGATTTTGAAACGCTCTCCATTATGTCTGGTGCTTCTGTAGACAGCCTCAACTCTTCGGACTATGAAGCATTCTACGCAATGCCCTTCTCTGGAGATGAGGAGGCAGACGGCAGTCAAACACTTGGTCACCGTGTGGAGCGCAGTCTTCATAATAAGTTTACTGATTCAGTCGCAGCCGACGAGAAGAACGATTGTAACACTCAGTCTGCATCCAAAACCAAAAAACAAGGGCAAACAACAACTAACAACAACAACAACAACAAGAGAACGAGAGAAAATGGAGAAAAAAGTATGGGAAAAGAAAGTGTGTCAAAGGGAATGCAAATCGCTCTTGGAATCAAACATCGAACAGGTAAGGACACAACAAAACATGCAAAAGATAAGAGAAATTCTGATGTTGTCAAGAAATCATGGCGTAGAGGAGCTGGATCAAAGAATCCACAGAAACCTGAGGATTCAGGCTATCTAAGCACTGATTCAAATGAATCTACCGGAAGACACACAGGAAGCATCAGTGAGACAGATGAATCTCTATGTGATGGGGCTAGTGAATCAGGTGGTGAAAGCATTGCCACTGATTCCTTCTTTTTCGGTAGTTTCAAGAAGTTATCAGCATGTGAGATAATAACGGAATCCGTAGACAGTGGGGTGGGCTCCGATCTGATTAGAACAAGTAACTCTGTTTTATTAGATGATATTGCAGCCAACAGCAGTGATTCCGATAAGGTTAGTTTATCAACTGTAACATCCAATGGACATAGCAAATGCAGCATGGCTGATTGTTAGCTTAACTCGAGTTACACAAATATGAAGAACGTAGTCTCTGATCTTTACAGTGGCCAGTATTACAGGAATGAACAATATCTTTCCACTCTGCAAAAGATCAGAGTACATAGCATATGCCATGTTTGTGAAACGTTTCATAGAAAATCGTTGAAGATTTTGTTAATTGTACGTAATGTACATACATAATTAAATGTTATATATGGTATATTATTTTGTTAAAATATTGTTTCATGTAAAAAGTAACTTATAACATTTCAAGAGTGTAAATTTGACCGAAGTATTATGTAAATAATGTTGTTTTTATACCTCTAGATAAAGATTATATCCATATGATACTGTTAATTGATATTTTTGTTTGTTAATATAATACGTTGAAAGAGTAATATATATGATGCGATTGTTATTATTGTATTGAGATATATTTGAAGGCCGACAGTGCAATCCTGTAAATAATCTGAGCCATAATATAATTTTAGTCAGTATTTTAGAATAGAGATTTCTGAAGGATAGCTAAGATACCATAAAGTGCAGTTATGCTGAAAATATTTACATCATAACAGGATCTTTATGCTAAGTCTATACTTGCTCTAAGACAGTGGTGGAACATATTTATCTTCAGAATACAGACTATTGGGGGTATTTGATGGAAAACTTTAATTCTCACGAAGTAAATGTAGTAGGTCGAGGTGCATGTTTATATACATAGAATTACTTTTTTTATATAATGAAGCAGAGAAAATATCAACATGAATTAGCCTGTCCAATATTTAGAACTATTCTTCGATTTTTGTTCCAGAACAATCGTCACTAAGAACTTAATAGATTTTTAAACCCATTTTCAAATCGTTGGTAGTTTTCCAGAAAGAGAATCCAACATATTTCTTGAATCACCCTGGCAGTACACTAAAAATTGAAAATTTTAATGAGCAGCGAGTTCTTTTTAAATGTTGTGTTAAATTGGTAAATTCTAGAGCCAGTCAAGTAGGCATGCATTATCTTTCACTTCTGGACATCTTTGTTTACGCTGCAATGCACAAGGAATACGGTAGTAGGACGATCATCTGAAGGGAACCAGAAATGTGCAAGATCACTATTTTACTCACTCGTTTCTTTGGTACGAAACACTGGAATGAACATTGAAGTCTCACGAAAGTTCATAACGCATTTACATGGACTGGACAGTGTGGTATGTACACTCCTTGTACTTGCCCGTTAACCCAGAAGCTTGTTGTACCAATTCTTTGTGCGATGTTGTCATATACGGTACGGTACCTCAAATTCATTTCAAAATCACGGAGTTTTCTTGAAACTTATGTCTTAAATGTACTTATGCTTAAATGATTTATACATCATATAATTGTCAATTCTACAAAGCAAATTCACAACAATTTCATTTTTATATATCATAGTTAGGCTCAGATTTTAAGGCAAATGTCTGTTTAGTTCCTTTAAGGAGCCGAAATATTTACAATGTTTTACCGTTTATGAAAAATTAGAGCTATTCAAAGAATTATACAGTACTTGTGCACTTTTTACTTTCCAAGTGTTTTAATGCAACTGTCTCCCCAATTTTATATAACAGAGGGTGCCATTTATTCCTTATTTATACCTAGGTAATAATAATCATAATCCTTGGTAACCCCTTCCACATGTGGAAAGTAGAAACATCTTGTTTATAACTGTTCCATGAAAATGCTAAGATATTCACTATTAAATTGAAATAAATGATAGTAAAGATAACGGCAAATACATCTTCTGAAATTGTTGGTAATACAAAAGAAAATAGATCTGAAATATCTTTTGAGGTACTGATATTCAATTTTACACTTTAAATCAAATGTATTCTGATCTGTAACAATAATTGTTATTTTATTAAAATATAAGAACATTGCAAGTCAACTGTATTATGATACAGTAATGAATTGATTTTTAGGTAGGAATTAGCCTACTGCAGAATCTCAGGCTCAGTCATGGGTAAAACTTTTAGTATGTCTGCCCTCGCCCAAAATGTAAAATGTTACGGTACTATGTGACTACCACACTCAAGTTCGTAATCTGGAGGTGATTTTCATGAAACACAAAGTGGGAATAGTAATTTCCAAGTCCCCTTCAAGATGGTGAAACATCCTAAAATAATTTCACAATAAACCCCCTTTATTTACTACAAAGTATGGGTTATAGACTCTTGTAAAAGTGTATAGAAAATTCCTGGTACAGGTAGTTCACTACCAAAATGAATGACATCCCTGTCTTAGTGGCAACGAGGGCGCCTTAAATTCTTGTAGAAAATTGTACATAATTGTCTTGTATGGACACGTTGAATAAGATGGGAGCAGCAAGAACCATGATGGAAACTTCTGTTCCCATAAACTATAATTTATTGTGGTAATTATTAACCTTTTCAAATATTTGATTTGAATAAATAAATGCTCTGTACATCAAGTAGCAACACTGTAGAGTTAAGCTATATGAAAACTTCTAAAGATTTCACCAAAACATGCCTTAGCATGTTAAAAATTATATTATATTATTCTATATTTATGTATAACGATGGGTCTCAAACCCAATGATTAGCAGTTCATGATTCCACTGCCTACTTGTCAGTAGGTAGAATCACTCATGTAACACGTAGATTACTGTGCAAAACCATCTGTGTATTATGACTTGATCACAAATTTTCTTTGTTTAGCAAAATTAAGTTATATATGATCTTCAGTTTGTTTGTTTCTTTTTTCTTTCTTTCCCAAGGTTTATTTTTAATAGCCCACTGTACTTAATAAAGTGATCTGAAAGAGTGACTAAAATTAAATGATATCAAATAAGTGAAGTAATAACAACTACAACAACAACAAAAGAAAATCTTAAAGTATAAGCCAGGATATCTCAGCTTCATTCGACTCCATAATAGAATCCATTAGGTCCGTATTGACAAGAAATGTTATGCCACAATTCGAGGAAAAACTCCGTCAATCAATACCTTTTATTTTCAAAACAGTTAGATAGGGGACATGTTTCGAGCTATTTTTCTTAGCCCTTCTTCAGCCCTGACTTAAGTAGTATTAGACAATCAATCTTTGTACATCTTTCATCAAATAAAAAACATGCAAAAGTACACTGCCCACAAACATGTTAAAAACACTATAAAAACACACTAAAAACACTGTGAAATAACTCTGTATAAATGCTGTGTCAAGTTTGAGGAAACCTGTTTCAAACATGACTTGTTGTTATAATGCAAGCAAATTGTATGTTATGTCATTGATTATGCCATTTCCTGTATGACATTTCTCTTGATGGGGCAGTTTTTCCACGTAAAAATATTAAAAACACTTAACAGCACTATAAACATCTGTTAGCTCTATTTGCCAGCCCAACAAATTTTTAAATTTCTGTAAATTTTTAAAATTGAAAATAAGCTACAGATGATTCATAGACATCGTAGACTGCCTGTTGTAAAAGATCTTATCCCCAAACATCTTACTGTAATCATTCAGTCAGGCTATGTGACACACTTGGTTAAATGCTGTCCTTCGAAATCCAAATTAACATGTTCAATTCCAGCTGTCCATTAGCATTTAAGGATGTTTAAGTGTGACAGCCTCATGTCTGTAGATTAGTGGTGATAAAAGATCCTTCAAAGCTCCCGGCATCACAAAAACCACATCAGTTAAACCCATATCATTATTATTATTATTAAAGCAGATTTGCTTGATGTCCCCATTTTTTAAACAGCAATCATTTATTATCATTAGGGCTCGGATTTTTAGGTACTAAAAATCGGGAAAATATTTATTTTTTATGTATTGAAAATACCTGAAATATGTGACAAAAAAGTAAAAATATGTATTTATAATTTAGTATAATAATGTGAATATAAACAATATGCAGTACTCACGAATGCAATTTATTCTGTCTCACTAACTGCTGTAGCATTACAATACACAATGAGATACATCTTCAGGTCCATCACAAATGACCAACGATCATCGCGAAACACTCATTTTGAAGGCACGAAACTGTGGCAATATGCTTCTTGCCCTCGAGGTGTTGTGTAACTTGAGATCGTAGTTGTACCTTGATTGCTTTCCCACATGGTTGGCAGAACAGACCGCCCCCATCAGAAGTAAAATTATCTTTTAATTCTGCAATAGACGATAACTTGTAGTTGTTTTTACTTTAGGCATCATGGAACTGCCTTACACTTCACAGTGCCAAAAATGAAGTGCATGTGAGTGACACTGGTTCCAGGTAGCTGGGGAAGGGGGAGGTCTAGCATGTGGTGCAATATGGCTATGGACAAGGAAATCCCCGGCTTCCACAGTGAGTGGCATGGGGCTACAAGTTAAGAATAACGCAGTTGCAAACTGACATACGCTCTGCATGAAGATTAGATAGCTCACAGGTTCTTCCCCCTTGAAGTAACACAGAAATAAACTGAAATATCTAGTACTGCTTTAAAAAATGTAAATATTATGTATTTTTATGTGCTTATAAGTGAAAAGCAGGAATTTATGCATTTATAGAAAAAAATGCTTAAAATATGTATTTACATAAAAAAATATTTATTTACCTAAAAATCCGAGCCCTAATTATCATTCACAAGAATCGTCCTCTAAAGATGGGCAACTTACTTGCTTTAGCTCTTCCTAACCCTTCCGCTGGTTACCCACCTAGTCCAGGCTATCATTTCAATTAAAGCCGTCCAGATTTGTATGCTGTATTTCTATTCTATTCTAATATTGTTCTGTAAATCAGAATAAATAGCTATTATTGAACTTCTATCAGTCGTTTCACCTTAACAACCTCCTGAAAGTGTGAAACACATTGGCAAAGGAACACTTCTGGAAGAGGCACATTAGACTACTACATAACAATGGATACAATATCAGCATCAGTATAGACTGCAAAGTCTACAAAACAAGAATATAATTTCTTATCCTCTAGCTTGAAAAACTTTGAGAATATTGAAAAGTAAGGATACACAGATAGAAAGCAACAACTTACCAAGTCAGAACACACATAAGGAAGTTATTACTCGGTTAAAATATTCGGCTGATCTTTTGTTGAAGAGGCAAAGAATATTCTAGAAGACAGACATTTATCAATGCTTGACCCTGTAAGGGGGTGGGAGAAAAGGGAAAGTACGGGTGAAAAAGTTAGGAAGGAGAATAAGTGTTAAAACCAAGATCCTCTGTGGACTTCGGTAGCCTACTTGTTGATGCCCAACCTCATACTAACACAGGGCTAAACAGAGATAGGAGAGGAGTAGGTCATTTAACTCCCGCTGTAGAACATCAGTTTAAAGTAGCAGATAACCAATGACAAACAATGTCTTCCATTTGTGCATTTTCTTCAATGCACTCTGCTTTCCATCTGTCTAACCTCATTTTCCATAAGGTATACTGCTCTTTGATAGCTTTAAGTACCGTATTTAGGAGAATATTAGGTAAGCATTAGTTGATGTCGAATCATACAGTAAGGAGATAATAAACAATCTACCAAGATTTGAATAGCATTATGCAGTGAACAGTGAATAGCATGCTACTGATCTGTTACATCAAGCAAGATAAATTGGTTGAATAAGATATGAAATAGGCTTTCCTGTAATAAACAGAGTAATGTACAGTTTCCCCACTAAATCCTGTAGTTAAATGTTCAATATACTGTAACAAGAATGAAACACGTGAAATGCAAGCTTCACTGTACCTGCCAATGTATAAAGTTGCATAAGAAATGTTGTACATAGGGGCAGATGACCTTGCTGTCCTGCTCCTTAAAACAACAATAAATAACTAATGTTTGTATAGTTTGTGTAAAATATATATATTATTTTGCACTCTAAAAATTCAATCTGGATGACTTATTGATTAGTCGTGCCACTCTTCAAAAAGGAGAGTTTATATTGGCAATTCCAGTTGGATGAACTTAATGTATATCAAATAATGCTGAAAATGGTAGTTTGTGTATGACTGTCTGGAGCTGTGTCAGCAATTTGCTCTACTTGACACTAAATGCTCCTCATGATAATGGTGGACCCTGAAGAGACTATTCACAACACAATATTACAAGAATTTGTTAATGAAATGAATTTGGTGGTTATAGAATACAGCAATGTTACGCTCTAAGTGCTCAAATTGAAATGTATCCCTTCCTATCAAATTGCATAAGATCTCAGGAATTTAAAAAAAAAATTGTTTGAAGATACCATACTGAAGTCAAAGTTTTATAAATCTAATATACAGTGTTTGAAACAGTGGTTGTGATTCCCAGTAGTCAAATAGTCAATTTGAAATTGATCATCAGATTTTTATTGAAGCCTGAAAAGTTTTATAATGCTTATCCTTTTTTGTTTGTTTGTTAGTATACAGACCGAAAAGAGGTCCTGCATACACTACAGGACTAAGCTTGCCAAATCATGTTGTACATTGAGGAATATATAAATTGTAGTGATAGAAGCCATTTTTCAGTGTCACCTAACTCTAATAAAGAAAGCTTTTGAGTAAGTCAACACGAATTGTGCCCAATTACATTTATGATCACTCGCTGACGAGTATGAGTGTCTTCCTCAGATGTTATTTGTGAGTCAAGGAGTTCTTATATGACTATGCAGGCCATGATGTTAGTCGGTGATCTTGCCATTTCACCCTAAGGATCCTTCTCAGACAGCGCTGATGATATTTCTCCAGGCACTTAATGTGTCTCCTGTAAGTGGTCCAAGTTTCACACCCGTAAAGGAGTGTTGGTATCACAACAGCCTGGTACACATGAAGTTTCGTCTGAGCATTGATGTTGTGGTTATCAAAGACCCTTTGTCGTAGACGACCCAATGCTGCACTAGCACAGTTCAGGCGATATTTAATTTCAGCATCTATATTGGCATTTGCCGATAGGTGACTACCAAGGTAAGCAAAATTTTGGATGTTCTGCAACAAGATCTCATCGTGAACTGTGATGGTAGGAGCAGTAGCATTGGTTTTTACATTAGGCGGGAAACAAGTAAACAAGTAAAAGTATTTGTGCATAAAGCGTGTGTTAGTTTGTAGGGTATGTAAATACTTGTTTCCCTCCTAATGTAATTGGGCACAATTCGTGTTGACCGACTGAGAAGCTTTCTTTATTATAAATTAAAATTGGATGATCAAATTCCCTCTATTAAGAGAAATTTGAAGCAGAAATCCCTTGTAACAAGGAAATATAGATTGCACCATCCAGTTTCATGTTTGTCAAAATGATAAAGTTGTTTAATTATTATATTCATTGAAGACAATTCCATAGAATTTTTAAAGTCTTTGATTATATACTTGCATTTAGATACATTGAAGTGCAATTTTCAGTCCCTAGCACATAGTCTTCCCTGTACTTAAAAATAAATACTCCATGTTTGACATCCTTCATGATCCCTTTCTTGGATTAAATGTTAAAGATGTTTCTCTTTAAAATAATGCTAAGAAAACCTCTCATAAATTCTTTATTACTTTTATACAAATAAGTGTATTATTATATGTAAATACATTAAATGCCAAATGAAATAAAATCATATTGTAGAAGTAAGATAAATATATAATACAACTGATCTATTTTTTGTTGTTGTACATACTGTGTTTATAGTTTTATAATTGTTTTTCTAACATTTCATATTTATTTATGATTTGTTAAGTTTGATAAATGTATACAATAAAATGTGACTTGTACTGGAAAAAGAAAGCTTTTTCTTTCACCTCCACAGTGGATGAAACATAACCTATTTATTATATCCATTCACATCTTTCATATGCACTTCTGCTACATGGATGTTCTGTCCCCTCCTCTCTTCAACATTGCTCTCGAAAAAGTTTATCAGATCACTAAAATTAGTTCCGGCTGGCAGGCAACTTGGACAGTATCATAAACAGTAGCGTAGCATGAAGAAAAAAATTGGGTAGACACAAATATATAAAAAGAAAACCTGCAGTAACACATTTTAAAGAAAATGTTAAAAGTTTTAACTACCGTGCAATATGAAGAATTTTCATAATCTTACATACCTATTAAAAAATCTTCTTGTAAATAAGCTCGGTTCAACGCGACTTCATATGAGTAAATAAATCAATCACTCGTTCCTTGAAGCCAGGATCCTTGCTGCACAAATTACTTAGATCTGCTTCAATTGAAAGTGTTGCCATGTTTGACAGCCGGGTATTGGTCATTGAATTACGAAGGTAAGTCTTAATTCTTTTAAGAGTACTCATAGAACGTTCAGAAAATGTAGATGTGACTGGAATGGTTAACACTAGCTTAATTAACTTCAATGTTTCCTCATAAACATATTCCAGTTGATTTTCAGTTATGAAAGTCAAGAGTTGAGTGACACGAAGATTTTTATCGTCACTATTGTAAATATTAATTAATTCACATTTTTTAAGGTATTTATCACGAACCTATTTGGAAACAAAGATCTAAGTTTCTTGAGTTTTTCGTCAGGAAATTCTTTCTTATATTCATTAAACTTAACTTCATTAAGAAGCTCAACAAAACATAGATCACCAAAGTCACTGAATCTCCTATCCAACTGTACACCAAGAGAATCTATTATTTCAAATGCAAGCCTCTTTTGAGCTGAACTTAAAGAAGCGCCCTGCCCAACTTCAGGATTTATTTTACGAGATTCTTCCAGACATGATTCCAAAACTTCATCTGAACGCAGACACGATATATTTTCCTTCATTTGTCGAATCTCATTTAAGCACACATTTACATCACTCGTTGTTTTGACTTGCAAAATGCGGAAGAGGTGCTCAGTAAATATAAAGATCCGATTATACAAACATAGCAAGAAGAGAAATGATGGGGATTTCAAAATATTTTGTAGACCAATTGCAGCATTTACAGAATGTGGGTCCCAATCATCAGAATCAATAATATAAGACATAACATTTCGGAGTTCTTGGTAATGCTGTTTAATAGTTGCTACAGCCCGGCAGTTATAGTTCCATCTTGTTGCAGCAGAATGAGGCAATTTAAATCCTTTTTCTCTTAATAGCTCTGAACGAGATGATGATCGACTGAAAAAGGCATGAAAGGCTGTGAGGTTGCAAATAAAAAATTTAACTTCTTTGATGCTCTTGGCTCCATGTAAAAGAACTAAGTTTAATTGATGCGCATAACAATGTACAAATAATGCCATGGGACAATGCTGTCTGATAATTGCTTGAAGACCATTGTTGCGACCCGACATTACAGTAGCTCCATCATACGTCTGACACACTATTTTCTTATCTATTTTATATTCTTCCAGAACAGAAATTATGTGTGTTGCCAAACCCTGTGCACTTTTATCTGAGGATACATCAAAGAAACCTAAAAATCTTTCCTCAACTCTCGAGATACAGACTTATCGCACAATTACACTTAATTGTGCCTTGACGGACACGTCAGTAGTCTCATCTGCCTGAATGGCCACAAATTCACACGACGAAAGCTCTTCTGCAATCTTTTCCTTTTACTGCATTAGTGACAGATTGGATTAAATCATTTTGTATGTCTGGAGACGTACCTTTAAAAATAGAGCTGCCTTCAAGGTGATCTTTCATAAATGATTCTTCTATGGCCAGCAAATCGAGGGTTTCTAAATAATTGCCCATATTAAGGGATTCGTGGTCTTCTCTGTGGCCTCTAAAGGCAAGTTCTTGCCACCCGAGATGACACACTACATCTATTAGGCGACCCACTATTCGTCTATTTCGAGTTACATTTTCATTATGTTTCACAGCTGCTAATCGCGTTGTTTCCGCTAAACAATGGTCAATTCTGTTTCTTCCTAGCATGTGAAACATCTCTGCATTTTTAATGTCTGTTTTAGTCCCTGAATGTTTTAGAGATTTTGCCTCAACATTTTTTATTGTTGTGATACCCGTACGAGACCATGGTTTTCGCCCCCAAACATCAGACAGTAATAACAATGTAGTGATTTCGTGTGCTGAGAACCACATAACCATCTATATTTCGAATACTAACTGCTTTGAAATTTTCTTGTAACTTTGCCATCCTTTTGGCACAAATCCAACTGAGGGCGATTAATTTTAGATTTTAGTTTTAACTTTTGTTCAAATGCTAATGATGATAGTGAATTACTATGAAGAAAACTAACAGAATCAAAAGTTACACTGTCCATGTCAACTAATAGCTCATCACTTTCCATTGTTAATATAACTAGGATCTAAGGCACAGTAAATACAGACACACGAAACGTTCCCGCATCACCAAAGAAAAGACATGTCTATTCTAGTCTCGGTAGGCAGCGAGGTGGAGCATTGGCGAAGCGGGGAGAGGGGATAGCGGCGTGCGCAGGTCTTGCATGCTTTAACAAGAAGCGAGGAGAGACATTTCTGGAAGTGTCTATCTGCCTCGTTGGAACGCAGTAGCTTACTGCATGTACAAGCACTGAATCTATTAAGTCATGAAAATTACTATTATGGCTTAAGAACTATGAAAAAAAAACAACACATTACAATAAATTATAATATAACCTGCCATTTGTTTCGTAAATTTGGATAGACAGTGTCTATCTTGTCTACCCTGACGCTATGCTACTGATCATAAAGGGCTTGCATACGCAGATGATATTGTACTCGTAGGAAGAAATGAGATAGAGATAAGGAAATTGTTTGTTGAACTTGAGGAGATAGCTTCAAAATTAGGCCTTAGAATTAATGACCAAAAAACTAAGTACATAGTAATGAAGAGGAATATTGATGTGATTGGAAATCAGTTACCTATTCGTATTGGCAAGCATAGTTTTGAGTGACTTGAACATTTCCAATTCTTAGGAGTCATGATTGATGAACAGAATCATAGAGAAATGGAAATTAAAGTCAGAATACAGAATGCTAGCAAAGTGTACTAAACTCTGCAGTTTTTATTGGGATCCAAATATTTGACGAGAAATACAAAATTCAAAATATACAATACCATCATTAGGCCAGTTCTAACTTATGGTGCAGAATCATGGAGTTAAACAAAACAGGAAGAACACAACTTGCAGGTTTTTTGGAAATAAAGTGTATAGGAAAATCGTTGGACTATTTTTTGACCCCACATCTCAAAGCTGGAAAACAAGATCAAATAAAGACATACACTCACTATCACAGCAAGCACCAATACTCAACATCATTAACTCCAGAAGATTCAATGGGCTGGTCATTTACTAAGGATGGGAGATGATAGGATGGTCTTACAAATCTTTAAAGAAGAACCAAGAGGGAAAAAAGTCAGTAGGAAGACCACGAAGTTCTTGGAAAATGAAATCTCCAAAAAATATGGTATATTGGCTGCTCCTACTCCTGTGTGGGTTGGGCAGGGACACCAAGAGCCCGCTGATGAGCCAGCTTGGTGTCCTGGGCGAAACCCCACACAAGACATGGCACAAACCTAGAAAAATTGCTGAGTTGAAATCTCCAAACTTTGTAGACATCTGCATGTGACAACTGCCAAGAAGTCACCTAAAACAGAGTTCAGTGGAGGCATTTTGTGAGATCGGCACGGGATCTTCATGTCCCATAGGAGCCTTCTGAGTGAGTGAGTAAGTGAGTGAAAGTATAGAAGACTCCAAGAGGGATCTTATTCAGCAGAGGTACGGTGGATAGTTCATGTTATGGAGAGGTACACTAAGTATTTTCAAGGTAAATAGAATTTTTTGTAAGATAAAAACCCTTCAAAGACTCCACAAACAGATCTCATTTCAGCGGATCCCTTCTCATGTTGGAATAGCAGGTAATGAAGAGGCAGACAGATTAGCAAAAAAAGGTACCACACTATAACAACCTGTCAGTCAGACTGATTTTATGTCAGCAAAAAGGATCTTGAAAAATACTATCAAAAACAGGTATGAAGAAATGGCAAAGAAAACAGCAGAAACCAAATTATGGAAGGACATTGATGCTAAATGGGATCAATATAAATTAACACCAAGAAGAAGCTGTAGCCTTCTTCAGACTTAACACTGGCCATGACTGCCTTGCAGCTCATCTGAAACGAATCAACATCCTGAGATCTGAAGAATGCACACTTTGTCACGAACCTGGAAGTAAAATGGATAAGCAGCACCTGCTACATTGCAACAAACTTGATGTGACTGCTAGAACTTCAGGAAACCTCACACAACTCTAATGCAAGAAAGCTGATGGATTGGAATCCGGGCTAGCCATAGGAAACAACAACAACAACAGAATAGTAATAAGGTAGCGCCATCCCCTGATCACGAGAAACTGCTCGCTTGTATGACATACCTTCAGATGTACAGCACTTGGTAGAGGCATCAGACTACACGGTTTCAAGCTTAATATAAACTATTTATGTTAATATTATATTCAATAAAGCTCTTTTTAGACTATCTTTAAATGTGATAAGTATAGAGGAACAATTAGGGTAAAATTGGTATCCAGTGATTATGGGGCCACCTTAACGTAAAGAACTTACCACTAGGGTCAATGAACCATCACAACCTGTACTTGACTACGGGGTCCGAAAATCTTGATCTTAACAGATACATCTCGTCAAAACTTTATGGGCATAATACTGTAGATCCATAGTAGAAATTCTCTTCGCCTGAGTTTACCTTAGTTCTATCATGTCTGTTGAAATCCCCAAAAGCCATTGAAATTAGTTCGAAAACCACCTTCACAACGTTGATGGCCCTGACACTTGCGTAAATGTGTACTCTATAAGATTTCTTCAACAAGGATCGAGGGGCCAATGCTTTTCTGAAGTCCTCTTAAGTTCATTGAGTTTAATTTCCTAATACCTGAAATAAATAATATAACCCCTGGCACTACAGCCCTTGAAGGGCCTAGGCCTACCAAGCGACCGCTGCCCAGCCATTTGGCCTGCAGGTATTGGAGTGACGCATGGCCAGCGCATTGGGTCCCCTCGGCCGTTAACCTTGGTTTTCAAGCCCGGGGCGCTGCCTCTCTGTCAGACAGCTGATCAACTGTCCTCACGAGGCTGAGTGCACCCCGTTCTTGCCCTCACGTCAGTTTCTAAAATCCCTGACAGATCCAACACCACGGGGCCACCTGAAAGAAATACATGAATTATTTATACACTTTATCAAACACTTCTCAATTGAATGAAAAGCGATTCAACTAGCAGTTTGTAATAACTTGGCCTTAACGCCGAGCATATTCAACTCATTCTCTAAAGGTTTATTTTGCCTAGTTAACAGGTTTACCTCTTTCTGCAATTCACGTTCACAGGGCAGTTCAGTGAAGGGTTCTCTTTCTACATCTTTTCTCTTCATGATGGGCGATAGAGTAAAAATAGTTTCCAGTGAGCACTTTCGAGTTTCACATTTACTGTACCTGTCTTCCCTAAATTGACCAATAACCAGCAGTTGTGAGCAAGTGCTGCACTCCATTGAGATGAGGATGCTGCGTTGGTCCATTGGCCTAACAAGACTAGACTTGGTGTCACACCGATCCCATACAAGATGCTGGAAGCTCGCCTGCGTTGGTACAGACATGTACCGTACTACGGAATTGCGAGGACACAGTGGCAAAAAGAGCACTACAACTGTGTATATAGATATAGTAGGCAAGCGACCACAAGGACAGACAAAGAAGCGGTGGCTTGCCCGAATCAAAGGGGACGTGAGAGCAGCCAATGTTGAGAAGAAGGGCACTGCAGACCGTGCAAGATGGAGGAGATTGTGCCTAAGAGCCGACCCTGCTCTGCGGGACAAAGGCTAGAGCAAGAAGAAGTCGCCACAGCACAGTTTGGCATTGTTACTCCCTTTCTTAGATACCGGTAATCCCTATATAATATAAAAATGAAAGTTTGTCTGCTTTTTTGGAATTTCTATGGAAATTTGCGTTATTAACACGTTTCAGACTGTTTCCTGATGGATGCGCACGAAAATATTTTTTTTGTCTGTTTGTCTGTCTGTCTGTGGACAACTTTGTTCCCTTATAACTCGAGAACGACTTGATGGATCAACGTAAAATTTGGTACCATCAGAGGCATGACACCAATCATTGGTGTAACTCTTCTCCGTACCTCTCATAAAAGGGGGCCTACCCCCTTAAAATACATGCTGAAATAGGCGTAGGAGGGCGAAACAAGGTTCATTTTCAGACCCTCAATGTGAGAAACAGGCCCCCGAAGACCACATTTTAAGGCCCTAAAACCAACAGTTTTTGAGATATTCCCAGAAAACAAATTTTATTTAATAATAGTACATTATGCAACGAGCCTATAATGGCAATAATTAAGACATGAGTATGTTCATAAAACGAGCGAAGCAAGTTTTATAATTTCCATACGAGTGTCGTAGGCTAATTACCGATATAGGCGAGTTGCATACGACAGTTTATGTTCGACGATAATTATAATTTTACTAGATGTTCTAGCATAAAAATTCATAAATATCTGTCGAGATTCTGTTAGCTGACATAAGTGAAGAGCGCATGCGCTGGATTCCCACTAAGGATCAAAGTCCTTTCAAAGCTTTGTTCTTCTTTTTCTTGGGAATTGTGTGGGCTCAGCATTTGATCTCTACCCAATAACAAATTTGAAAGCTTTGAAACCTTGTTTATCCTGAACTAGCACCAACAGATAGCGCACAGGTACTATGTGAGATCATTTTGTTATTTTGGTCAAATAACACACAATAGGCTGTTACAAACGCTTTAAAATTAACATCTATCATATTATCAACAAGTTATTCTTCAAATTCAATGCATATAGAATGTCAACGGAAGGCAAATCAATGGAGTACCAAACAGAACAGTCATGACATCTGGCGGAAAAGTTACGCAAATGTTTACTGAATAGAGCTGGGTTAATGACTTCCGTGGATCTAATGTCATACATCTGCTTCCTCCATGACGTTCTGGTGTGTTTATGTCAACAACAGCATTCACTAAAATTGTCGGCAAAATAGTACGAATGCAATGAATGCCCTGTGTAGAAATTGGAGTTGCGGATATAAAGGTAGAGTGCTATTTATTTTGCAATATTCCGTAGTATGTTTATGCAAACATTACGGACGGTGCACACTTTCCATGTTGGTACATAGGCTAGGGTAGAAGGATGGTGTGTTGCAAACTTCTGGATGTAGATTCCTAAATTTCTTGCATATTTCATAGTATTTTCTTATTACCGTAAAGGATCGTGCTAATTTCGGATAGCAGAAGCTATCCGGGTGCTGACGTGGAAACAGATCATAATCTCGTTATGATGAAGAGCAGGCTGAAATTTAAAACAATACAGAAAAGAAATAACAAATCTTGGCTAATAAGTAAATTGAAAGATGAGAATATTGCTGAGGCGTACCAGCAGAAAACAGATGAGATAACTAAAACAGAAATAGGGAATACTATAGAAGATTCATGGAGTCATATTAAAAAAGATCTGGCGGAGGCAGCTGATGCAATTTTGGGGAGAACAGAAATACCTCCTAGAAAGGAATGGACCACTAAAGAAATTCTAGATATGATAGATAAAAGACGGTTGCTCAAGAGCTCAACAAGATTGGAAGACAAAGAAGAATATAGAAGATTGCGAAATGCTATAAACAGAAAAGCAAGAATAGCAAGTGAAAATTATTGCGAGGGTATATGCACACTGATAGAAGAAAAAACTACTAAAGGACATGTAGATTCTGCATATCAGATGGTAAAGATTTTCTTTGGTTAGAGATGTAACAAGAGCAGGGGCGCACCCAGGGCTTAGGGGGCTTAACCCCCCACCCCCCCCCTAAAAACCTGGGAACACTTTAAAAACATTGATGATATCTTTCAAGAAAATTGATTGCTTAACGGGCTCCAGAATGTTTAGTGTTGGAACGTTGGAACATTTTGCGATTTTCTACTGGTTTAAAACAGAATTATGTTAGGCCTATATTTATGCAACACTTGAGTGATAATAATATATATTGTAAACACAACACGATCGGATATTTCCGGCCGTTGTCGTAACTATGCTCGGAGCAAGATGCGCGTGGGACAGCGGTGCAAATTTCTCTCCCCAATGTATTGTGCTGTGCTCTGTGTCAAGCGTCAAGTCAGTAGTGGGGTTTGTAAAAGTTCATTCGTTGATTGTTGTTGTGTTTGTATTTTCTATTGGCTATTGGTGTTCGTAGTGTGTCCAATTGGACTAGTAGTAATGGGAGACAAAAGAAAGTCAAACATGCAAAACTACTTCAAACCATTAGAAATAAATAAATATGATGTGGTTAGTGTTAGTGAATGTGGCAATCCTTCAACGAGTAAGGAACTGTTAACAAGGACTGCAAGCATAGAAAAACAGCCAAGTTGTTCGTCAGAGGAGGGCTTAGAGGCAAATGTGAGCAGGCCTAAGGCCGTTATAAGTAAACATAACATGGATTTGGACATTGGTTTATTTAAAAACAAAGTGTTGACGGACAATGCAAAGTTCAAAGTTTTAAATGACAAATGGGTTCCTCAGAGCAACTTTAACTTTCCTTTTAGATCGCATGGGAACCAACAACGAAAATTTTTGTTTTCATGGCTAAAGAAATATACTTGGCTTTCGTATTCTGGAATTGAAGACTCTGCGTACTGTGTCCATTGTATGCTTTTTTCAAAAAAAGAAGTAGGTAAGAGTAACGCTCAACATACTGGACAACTTGTTGAAGAAGGTTTTCGTAACTGGAAAAAAGCACTAGAAAAGTTTGAAAAACATGCAAACTCGCAGTATCATAAAGACTCCTGTGTAAGCGCAGCTAACTTTAAAAGAGTTATGGACTGCCGAATGAAACCGATTGACAAATCTCATGATAAAGGAAAAGACGTCCAAGCCCAAAATAATGTGAAAAGAATAATTCCAATAATAGAAACTATAATTTTGTGTGGCAGACAAAATATCGCCCTTAGAGGCCATAGAGATTATGGTCAGTTTCAAATCGACAGTAAACCATTTGAAAATGAGGGGAACTTAAGAGCTTTGCTCAGAGCTAGAATTGAAGCAGGTGACAACAATTTGAAAGATCACTTTGGGTCATGTGGCAAAAATGTGACCTATATAAGTAGGAATTTTCAAAATCAAGTCATCGATGCTTGTAACCAAATAATAACTGAAAAAATAGCAAGTAAAGTAAAAGAAGCTAAGTTTTTTAGTGTTCTCGCAGATGAAACATCTGATATTTCAACTGTTGAACAGTTTTCTTTGTGTTTACGTTATGTAACGCCAAATACTTTAAATGGTTATGAAATATGTGAGCAATTTTTGAAGTTCATGTCTCTAACCTCTACTACGGGTAGCGTATTGGCAAAAACATTGATTAAAGGTCTTGAAGACAGTAATATAGACATAAATAACCTACGTGGCCAGGGGTACGATGGGGCGGCTGCCATGAGTGCAAAGTTTAAAGGGGCTCAAGCGTGCATCCAAGAAGCTCACCCCACAGCAATATACGTGCATTGAGCTTCTCATAGCCTCAACCTGGCATTGTCGACCGCGTCTGAGGTTGTATCAATCAGGAACTGCTTTGGAATAGTGGAGAAGTTGTGGGATTTTTTTAACACTCCTAAAAGACAAGCAGTTTTAAAACAGTGCATTGAATCTGAGGTAAATCTTGAAACCAACAAGAAAAAACTTCTGCAGCTTTGTCCAACGAGATGGGTACAAAGGCATGATGCTATTTTTGTTATGAAAGAACTGCTGCAACATCTTGAAGTAGCGTTAGAGGAGATTAAAAACTGGAATGATAGGGAATCTTCTTCAGGAGCTCTAATACTACTAAACTCCTTAAGTCAAGGTGAATTTATAATTTCTCTCATGGCATCAGAAAAACTGTTGGGTTACACAGTAAACCTAAGCAAAAAGCTTCAGGGAACTGATTTAGATTTATCGTCTGCAATTACACACGCTGAAACTGTGATTGAAAGCTTAAAATCTTTAAGAAAAAATGCAGATCAAGAATTTCACTCGTTGTTTGAAGAAGCTACCAAAATTGCTAATAACTGTGGTTCAATAATTTCGATGCCTCGAACAGTTGGAAGACAACTGAACAGAAGCAACATTCCAGCAGAAACTCCAGAATGATACTACATAAGATCTGTTTTCATCCCTTGGATTGACTCATTCATTATTTCATTGGAATCTCGATTCATGAAGCATAAAGACTTATTAAAGAGTTTTGAGTGCTTACTGCCATCAGCCAATGCATCACATACGCATAAAGAAACCTTCCAAGAAAAAATGCAACTTGATTTCTTACAGCTGTGTAATTTTTATAAGAATGACATAATTGAAAGTGGAGGAAACAACAAAGGCCTGTTTATGGCTGAGTTTGAACTGTGGCACAAGAGCTTCAAGACCCACGCTAATATCCCTAAAAACGCAATCGATGTGTTGAATCTATGTGACAAGGACTTGTTTCCTAATATCCACACATTGTTGAGAATTTTGTGTACCATCCCTGTGACTACAAGCACTGCTGAGAGGTCATTTTCTACACTACGTCGGCTGAAAACATATCTTAGGAATACCATGGGTGCAGACAGGCTGACTGGACTAGCAGCACTGAATATTCACCAGGAAATTGAAGTCACCAGTACAGAGGTAGTTTCCGTTTTGAAAAAATCTGCTAAGCGGCTGGATTTTGTTCTGTGAAATTTGAGTTTCCGCTTTATTCAAACAACGTTAATGTTAATTCATTAATACATGATTTGTATTCAACTATTTGTTTAAACTTGCATTCAGCCTGTGTGATTAAGTTCGACTTGAAATTCTAGAAATGTTTAAGATTTTTTATTATAATGTTAGTTATTAAGGAAAATTAAAATAACATATATTTTCACGTACAGTACATAAAATATTTGTTACAATCCATAACACTATGGTATACAATTACATCTCGCAATTTTTAAACTGTAATTTTTAGTTCCAATTAAATTTACATATTCAAAATCAAAATGTTATTATTAATTTCCTAAAACCTATACTAGTTCTTGGTATAAACAACTCAAAAGTTAGTAAATGATTGCAGATAATTGATGTTACACATCAATCTGACGATCCTGGTAGCTGGATATATAGTTATGATAATAGTGAGTAGAGTAATCCAGTCGTTATCACTCTGATCGTGATCAAAAGTTAATTCTTGATAAAAAAAACATGCAGTTCCTTTTTATTACTTGTATAACCTTAGCTCAATGGTACTGTAACTAAAATTTGTATAAAACCAATGCACATTTTGTTTAAATAATCTCCAGTCCAATAGCATCTTTTGTATTGGTTTTAAAAGAACATTCTACAGTATGTTTGATCTTATAGAATATCTTTTTATGCATATGATCTCAAATATTCATATTTACATACATGACTAATAATAAACACATTCTCTTTCCATAGCTGAAATCATGTTATTGAGGAAAGTCCCCTCCAAACCAAAAGTCTGGGTGCGCCCCTGAACAAGAGTAATGCCATAAGTATTGCAGAGGGAGTAATTCTCGATGATCATAGCGATATTGCAAAAAGGTGGACAAATTACATTGAAACCCTATACGAAGGTGTAAATTTACAGGAAAATGAAGTTCTTGAGGAAGAAGATGAAGTAACAGAAGATAATTTAGGCTTCCAAGTACTGAGAGAGGAATAGGAATGTCTGTTTCGCGGGCTTATAGGCCATGTCCTAAGGACATTTTGTTGTTTCGCTGAAAACTGCGTTCAGCATGTTCACAGGTTACATTAAGCGAGGTAAAACAAGTAAACAGAAGATAAATAAATAGTCAATGCAGTTTTCAGCGAAACGTCAGGACAACAAAATGTCCTTAGAACACGGCCTATAAGCCCGCGAAAGAGACATTCCTATTTCAACGCCGGTCATGAAAGTCCGAATTTTTACTGAGAGAGGAATTTGAATTAGCTCTACGAAGACTAAAGGACAATAAAGCGCCAGGCATTGATAATCTCAAAGCTGAACTCCTCAAGAAAAGCGGACCTTGTATGAAGGAGAGATTGCTCAAACTTGTACAAAACATCTACATGGATGGAAAAATACCGGCTGACTTTGAAAAAAGTATAATGATCCCTACACCAAAGAAAATGGCAGCAAAACATTGAGAACAATATCGCACTATCAGTTTAGTCGTTCATGCATAAAAAATTATCACCAACATAATATTAAGACAAATTGAAAAGCAGATTGAAGAATTTCTGACTGAAGACCAATTTGGGTTTGTTAAAAATGTAATGGTACTAGAGAAGCTATATTGGCATTGAGAATTATACTTGATAAAAGATTGGAATAAGACCAAAGTACTTATTTATGCTTTGTGGATATTGAAAAGGCTTTTGATAATGTATATTGGATAAAAATGTTTGAAATTCTTAAAAACATAGGAGTCCCATATAGAGATACAAGAATAATCTGGAATTAGTTCAAAAATGAAATTGCAGTAATTAAAATAGGAAATGAACAAGAGGAAGCAAAAATAAGGAAAGGAGTTAGACAAGGCTGTGCTTTGTCTCCCATGCTTTTTAATGCCTACATCCAGGATACATTGAATAAGGTTCAAGAGGATTTTAATTTAGGAATAAGGATTCAAGGTGAACAAATAAATATGATTAGATTTGCAGATGGCATTGCCATAGTTGCAGATAGTCAACATCTCAAACAAATAAAAGTCAAAATGGAGGAAATCATGGGTAATGGATACAACATGAAAATAAGTCAGTCAAAGACGAAAGTTATGGTCTGCGATAAAAAAGCAGACTAAAGTATGAAAATAGTGGTGGGCTACAAAACACTACAAAATGTTCAAGAATTTAATTATCTCGGAAGCAAAATTACCAAAGATGGAAGAAGCAAGAAAGAAATCAAATGTAGAATTTTACAAGCCAAATTAGCATTTCACAAAAAGAAACATTTATTTACTACAAATTCCATTAATCTTAAAACCAGAAAAAGATTATTAAAAGCGTATGTTTGGAACATTGCCCTTCATGGTTGCGAAACGTGGACAATTAGAAAAGGAGAAAAAAGGAGGTTAAATTCTTTTGAACAATGGTGTTATAGAAGAATGCTGAAAATTAGCTGGACAGAAAAAATAACGAATGCTGAAGTATTTAAAAAGGTGGAGGAAAATTATACCTCATGGAAAAGCATAAAGAGGAGGAGGACTAGAATGATAGGACATATTTTGAGACACGATAGCCTGCTGAAAACGGTATCGGAAGGAATGGTTGAAGGCAAAAGATGTCGAGGAAGACCACGCCTACAATATGTACAGCAAATCACATCTGATGTAGGATGCAGAAACTATGAAGAGATGAAGAGGAAAGCTATAAGTAGAGCCGACTGGAGAACTGCCGCAGACCAATCCATGGATTGAATACTTAAGAAGAAGTTTGGGATTGTAACTACAATGGTTGATCCAATATCGTTTACATTCTCAACTTCCAAATCATGTAATTCATGTCCGACATGTTGGTTAATGATTGAAAATCTTGAGCTCTGATTGGTTGGAGAAGCTGTATCATAATGAAAAGTATTACTTTAATGACCCCCATTATGATACAGTTTTCTGACATATAATAATTACATTTCAACATCGTCGAACATAAACTAATGAAAGAATGCAAGCCGCCATGGCAACAGGATCTCAGAAGTCCATCTATTTCTCTAAGATGCAATGCAATTCCATTTATTATATAACTGTGAAAGTTTGCAAATGGCTATAAGGTTCTCATGGAACCAAATTAAGCTGTAAAATTCATCAATACACATAATGAACTTAAGGGGGTCAAGGGGTACTGTACAATTTTTTCACGTAATTTACACGTGCATGTGTGAAACAGCAGGTCTATATTATTATTATTATATTATGGTGTACAACGACAAGACAAAGTTCATTTTAGGGGCAGATGACCTCGTAGTTTCGTCCCTTAAAACAACAATAACTAACTAAAGTTCATTTTCTTCCCCTTGGTGTCAGAAACAAAACTCCGTGGTCCTAAAGGGTCACCAAAAACTTAATTTTAAATCTCTAAAACCAACAGTTTCTGAAATATTACGGTAGAAAGAAAAAAAAACACTTAAAAAATTGTAATTGCATACTCCAAAGTGAGGAACCATGGTGTGGTTGTCACCTTTGTTGATTTTCGGAAGGCCTATGTTTCCATTGATAGAGGAACATTTAAAAAAATCTCACAAGAACTAGGATTGGATAACAAAACTCGCAGGCTAATTTTATTAACCTTGACTAACACCCATTCCAAGGTTAAATTTAGAGGCGAGATCTCACAAAGTTTTGAAATAAAAACGAGGGTGAGACAAGGGGATGGTCTTTCACCACTTCTCTTCAACTGTGCTCTTGAGAAGGTTGTGAGGGAGTAGCGCAAGTAACTGACCACCTTGGGTGTTCAGAGTGGGATATGCCTGGGTCGTAAGACAGACGGACTATTTGTAGACTGTCTGGCTTTTGATGACAATATAGCACTGATTTCTGACTCTATGGATACAGCATCAATCCAGATAAAGCAGTTAGATGCTCTTGGAGCAGGGAGAGATAAAGAGGACTGAAATATTTAAGTATCTCGGAAAATGGATTGAATCCAACATGATAGTAATATTTTAAGAATGGATCGTGATAAAAATAGATTTTTGGTTTTGTTACAAAAGTCTAATGTGTTTGTGTAAGATGTATTGGCTGTGAAATGGTAATGTTGTTTTAAAAATCTGTGTATAGATTTTTAATGTCAGGCTATTTTCTTAGTTGTTTAATGGTCTTATAGGCATGTCTTGGATATGGATTTTGGGTTATGATTTAGCGATGGGTAAACTGCGATCCTTCTGATGGCGTGAGGTCTTAATTTGGAAAAGCCAGGGCAATTTTCAATAAGATAAGTGATTTGTTTAAAAATCATGGGTCAGCCGATGACTACTCCTTCGATGCTTTGTGTTCTCTACCCTTTTAAACGGTTGCTGAAACATGGACTCTGACAGTCGTAAAGTAAACAGTTGGAAACTTTTGAGATATGGTTATACTGAAGGATGTTAAGAGCCGGTCGGAGTGGGAACGGCCGACCGCCAGCCCAGCACTTGTTGTAACATGGGTGAAAAGTTTGTGAAACGTTTTATAAAGAAACGGGACAAGGTAAAATTATTTTGTTCCTATAGCCCGCTGTAGTATTTTATACACTTTTCATCGGTGCAAAAGCATATCGAACAGGAATACAAAGATAGTTATAAAAAGTGTAGTTAAAATCACAATTCTCCATATAAAATAGAGTTCTGAACTGCAATTTTCCTAACCTCTTCAATGCCTTCAGATGATGTTGAAAACAGAAACAAACTCCACTGCAAGACAGCTTATAGTTTTCTCTATTGTGCTACTGAATCATATTTTCAAATTAAGAACTCTGTATATGTTTAATCGTGATTTTAGAAAATGTCAGCATATTGAGTTGCTGATGCTAGCCGTGTCGAGGTGCTGGCAGTTCAGGCAGTTACCGTCAGATACCGCATCGTCGCAAAGTCATGTCCTTGAAACAGGGTGAAGGAAAACATAGCCGGCATCTGAGAGATGGTAATCTCATGCCAGGAAGTGATGAAATCAGCTCATGTCCAAGTGTTGTCAGTCACTTCATTACAATCGGCAGTGGACACGGTGAGACTACTTTGTTACATGCTATTCTCTTAGTTGTGGTACGAACTTCCAACTGCACGTTCCATCTTTCTATTATTGTTTTTATAATCAGTGTGGTTGTGGCTGTGTAGTACGTTTTTTATTGTGATGGGTTTAACACAGACTAAAAAAAGATTATTGATGTCCACCAAACGGAAAAAAAGAAGACTACCAGAACAGCTACGCAAGTACGTCGAAAACCAAAAGTAAGTTATCAGTCAATATATTTATTGGGTTAAGTTCAGACCTAGATCGTTACCGAATTCTACACTACCGTTTAGAAGTAGAAATGTATTTTAAAATCATTTACGGTAATTGAATAATTTGAATACATTAGTTAAAATTACCAATTATTTCTCTCCTTACAGGGCACAAAACAACTCACCTAAAATTAAAATTCCCAAGAATAATGATCGTAATGACGAAGCTAATAGCAAGCAGAACAAAACAGTTATCACGCCTACTCTAAGTGGACGAAGAATTATAAACATAGGAGACGTGTTCGACCAGCTAAAAGACTTGGACAATCATAGTTCATGTGGATGTTCTTTTAAAGACATGTCATTTTTGAGAGAAAAGAGATCTGGACTTCGATGCGGTTTTATTTTTAAATGTAACATGTGTAATCATAAGAGAACTATCTGGTCAGAAAAAGACAATAGTGGTGAAATGGACATTAACACATGTGCAGTCAGTGGTTCCATTACAACGGGCAGTGGACACGCCCACCTCGAAGAACTTTTATCATCAATGAACATTCCATCAATGACTGATAAAACTTTTCGACGGTATGAAGAAGTTCTATCCGATAAATGGCACGCTACTGCAGAGTCTCAAATGAAGATAGCTGCTGAAGAAGAAGCAAAACTGGCCTTAGAACGAGGAGATGTCGATAAGGATGGTACACCATTGATCACGGTCGTCGCGGACGGTAGCTGGTGCAAGAGGTCGTACAGAACTAACTACTCTTCACCTTCTGGAGTGGTAAGTTTTATTTATTCATTCATTTATTTATTCATTCTTTATTTATGTATTATTCATTTATTTATTCTTTATTTCCTTATTATTTATTTATTTATTTATTTATTTATTGTTTCTTTCTTTCTTTCTTTCTTTCCTTCCTTATTTGTTTCTGTATTTATTTATTTCATAATTCTTTCTTTCTTTATTTGCTTCTGTATTTATTTATTTCATATTTATTTCTTTATTATTTCTTTATTTATTATTTCTTCATTTCTTAATTATTTATTTGTTTATTATTACTTTATTATCTTATTATTTTTATACTTTCTTTATTATTTATTTTTTCCCTTCTTTCATCAATTATTCATTTAGTTATTCATTCATTTAATTATTCATTTATTTATTCAATTATTTATTCATTTATTATTTATTTATTATTTGTTTATTACTTATTTATTTATTATTTATTTAATAATTATTTATTTCCTTACTATTTATTTCTTTCTTATTAATTTCTTTATTATCTAATTCTTTATTATTTATTTATCTATTATTTAGTTCTTTCTTTCATTCTTTCTTTCTCTCTTTCGTTATTTCATTCTTTCTTTTTCCTTTCTTTCTTTCTTTCTTTCAATCTTTCATCATTCATTCATTCATTTATTTATTTATTTATTTCATTTATGTATTCATTCATTATTTTACATCAGTTAATCGTTTCGGTTTTCCATGCACCAAGTTCTTTCAACTGCCTTTTCCCTCGTTCTTTCACATTGGCGCAGTGTTCGCGCATTCTTCTTATTTATTTCCTTATTATTTATTTATTTATTCTTTCTTTCTTTCTTTCTTTCTTTCCTTCCTCCTTTATTTGATTCTGTATTTATTTATTTCTTTATTTATTTTTATCATATTTATTTCGTTATTATTTCTTTATTTATTAATTCTTCATTTCTTAATTATTTATTTGTTTATTATTACTTTATTTCTTCTTATTTTTATATATTTCTTTATTATTTCTTTTTTTCCTTCTTTCTTCAATTATTCATTTATTTATTCATTCATTTAATTATTCATTTATTTATTCAATTATGTATTCACTTATTATTTATTTATTATTTGTTTATTACTTATTTATTTATTATTTATTTAATTATTATTTATTTCTTTATCATTTCTTTCTTTCTTTCTTTCTTATTAATTTCTTTATTATCTAATTCTTTATTATTTATTTATCTATTATTTAGTTCTTTCTTTCTTTCTTTCTTTCTTTCCTTCTTTCTTTCATTCATTCTCCTTTCTTTCCTTCTTTCTTTCTTTCTTTCTTTCTTTCTTTCTTTCAATCTTTCATTATTCATTCATTTATTTATTTCATTTATGTATTCATTCATTATTTTACATCAGTTAATCGTTTCGGTTTTCCATGGACCAAGTTCTTTCAACTGTCTTTTCCCTCGTTCTTTCACATTGGCGCAGTGTTCGCGCATTCTTCTTATTTATTTACTTATTAGTTATTTATTTATTATTTCTTTCTTTATTTGTTTCTGTATTTATTTATTTCCTTCTTTCTTTCTTATTTATTTATTTGATTCTGTATTTATTTATTTATTTCATATTCATTTCTTTATTATTTCTTTATTTCTTAATTATTTATTTGTTTATTATTACTTTATTTCTTCTTCTTATTATTATATATTTCTTTATTATTTCTTTTTTCCTTCTTTAATCAATTATTCATTTATTTATTCATTCATTTAATTATTCGTTTATTTATTCAATTATTTATTCATTTATTTTTATTTATTTCTTATTAATTCTTTATTATTTATTTATCTATTATTTAGTTCTTTCTTTCCTTCATTCCTTCTTTTTCATTCTTCTTTCTTTCTTTCTTTCTTTCTTTCTTTCTTTCTTATTTATTTCTTCATTTATTATTTATTTATCCATATATTATTTATTATTTATTTACTTATTTCTTTATTTTGTATTTATTTCATTCTTTCTTTATTCCTTTGTTTCTTTATTTATTTCTTTATTTTTTGTTTATTTATTGTTCCTTTATTTCCTTCTTTCATTCTTTCTTTCTATTTTTCTTTATTTATTTATTTATTTCTTATTTATTTTATTTTTATTTGATTCTTTATTATTTAATTCTTTCTTTCTTATTTATTTCTTTATATTTTCTTTCTTTCAATTTTTCATTATTCATTAATTCATTTATTTCTTTCATTTATTTATTCATTGATTTTTTAAAATCAGTTAATCGTTTCGGTTTTCCATGGACCACGTTCTTTCAACTGCCTTTTCCCTCGTTCTTTCACATTGGCGCCGTGTTCGCTTCTTATTTATTTCCTTATTGTTTATTTATTTATTGTTTCTTTCTTTCTTTCTTTCTTTCTTTCTTTCCTTCCTCCTTTATTTGATTCTGTATTTATTTATTTCATAATTCTTTCTTTCTTTCTTTCTTTCTTTCTTTCTGTATTTGATTCTGTAGTTATTTATTTCATATTTATTTCTTTATTATGTCTTTATTTATTATTTCTTCATTTCTTAATTATTTATTTGTTTAATATTACTTTATTATCTTATTATTTTTATATCTTTCTTTATTATTTATTTTTTCCTTCTTTCATCAATTATTCATTTATTTATTCATTCATTTAATTATTCATTTATTTATTCAATTATTTATTCATTTATTATTTATTTATTATTTGTTTATTACTTTTTTCTTAAATTATTATTTCTTTCTTTCTTATTAATTTCTTTATTATCTAATTCTTTATTATTTATTTATCTATTATTTAGTTCTTTCTTCCCTTCTTTCTTTCTTTCTTTCTTTCTTTCATTCTTTCGTTATTTCATTCTTTCTTTCTTTCTTTCTTTCAATCTTTCATTATTCATTCATTCATGTATTTCTTTCATTTATTTATTTATTTATTTCATTTCTTTATTATTTCTTTATTTATTATTTCTTTATTTCTTAATTATTTATTTGTTTATTATTATTTTATTTCTTCTTTTGATTATATATTTCTTAATTATTTATTTGTTTATTATTACTTTATTTCTTCTTGTGATTATATATTTCTTTATTATTTCTTTTTTCCTTCTTTCTTCAATTATTCATTTATTTATTCATTCATTTAATTATTCATTTATTTATTCAATTATTTATTCAAATATTATTTATTTATTTATTATTTCTTTCTTGCTTTCTTATTAATTCTTTATTATTTATTTATCTATTATTTAGTTCTTTCTTTCCTTCTTTCTTTCTTTCTTTCTTTATTTCATTCTTCCGTTATTTCATTCTTTATTTCTTTCTTTCTTTCTTTCTTTCTTATTTATTTCTTCATTTATTTTATTTATTTACTTATTTCTTTATTTTGTATTTATTTATTCTTTATTTATTTATTTACTTATTTATTTATTCATTATTTCTTTCATTCTTTCTTTATTTCTTTGTTTCTTTATTTATTTCTTTATTTTTTGTTTATTTATTCTTTATTTATGTATTATTTATGTATTATTCCTTTCTTTCTTTCTTTCATTCTTTCTTTATTCATTCATTTATATTATATATATATATATATATATATATATTTGTTTATATTATTATATATTTACTTATATATATTTAGATATATATTTATTTATTTATTTCAGGCTGCAGTAGTGGGCCTCGTTACGAAGAAGGTGCTTTATGTCGGTGTCAAAAATAAATACTGTACCCCTTGCGCCCGAGCTAATGCAGTTGGGGAGGAACCAAAGCCTCACACATGCTACAAAAACTGGAGTCAAGGTCGGAGTTCTTCAAGTATGGAGCCTGCTATTATTACAGAGGGTTTCCTGCGAAGCGAAGAGATGTACGGCTTACGGTATGCTCGACTTATTGCTGATGGTGATAGTAGTGTGTATAAGAAAATTTTAGAAAGTAGGCCTTACAAGTCACTTACTGTAGAAAAAATAGAATGTAAAAATCACTTATTAAGAAATTTTTCAAATAAGTTAAGGTCTATTGCTACAACTAGCACCAAAATTAACAATACAGTGTGGTTGAGGAAAAAGATTGGTGACAATGTTTTGCGTTGTAGAACAGCTGTCACTAAGGCAGTAGAATTTAGGAAGAAGCAAAATGGAGATACTAACAAGAATATCGAAGAGTTACGACTAGATATTTTGAATATCCCAAGTCACATCTTTGGGGAACACAAACAATGTGCCACACGTGGCTATTTTTGTGAGTTGCAACCAGTCCCTTCCTCTGAAGAAAATAATTTGGTGCCTAGTTTGCTTACGACTGGTCTGTATCATCAGATATCAGATGCTATAAGGGACTTGAGCAGGCACAGCAGGAGCCTACTTGAAGATGTCACCAGCAATATGGTCGAACACTACAACTCGATAGTTGCCAAGTTTATAGGTGGCAAAAGAATACACTTTGCTCTCAAGGGATCGTATCAAGCGAGGTGCTCTGCGGCTGTTGTACAGCACAATTCTGGCAAAGCACATCACCATCTTCACAGGGAGATGTACGGGTGTAGTCCTGGATGGTTTACGAAGAAAACAGAAAGTAAAAGAAAGAGGAAAAATGAAAGAAGCAAACAGAGGAAGAGATGTAGAAAATCCTTATTCCCAAATTTGCAGAATGAAGAAAGAGATTATGGTGTATTGGCGCAGCGCCCAGATTTGGCTGTAGAAATACTGGAAAAAGAATCTGAAGAATTTTTGAACAACCTAAACAAGTCCAATGAAGAGTTGAAACGGATCGAAACTGACACACTTCATCAAAGTGAGAGCAGTCAATGGCTAGAAGTAAGAAGAAATTTGCTAACTTCGTCATATTTCGGAAATGTCTGTAAAATGAAACCGACAACTGGATGCCAGTCATTAGTCAAACAAATGTTGTATTCGACGTTTGACTGTCCTGCCATGGAATATGGGAGAAGACACGAAGACACGGCCCGTCAACAAGTTTCGGAATTAATAGGGAAGAAAATTGAAAAATGTGGCCTGTTCATTGACCGGGAACATCCATTTCTTGGAGCGAGTCCTGATGGACTTATTGAGGACAATGGTGTCATTGAAATAAAATGCCCATCTTCCGCGAAAAATTTTACTCCAGAAGAGGCAATAAAATTGAAAAAAATAACTTGTTGGAAAGTTGGAAAAAATGGAGAAATAGGCAATTTTGAAACAAAACACAATTTCTACTTCCAGATTCAAGGGCAGCTTCATATTACAAGAAGGCAATATTGTCTATTTGCGGTATGGACTCCCAAAGGAATTAAAACTGAATTGATACAGAGAGATGACGACTTTTGGCAGAGTATATTCCCGTTGCTAGATCGGTTCTACAAACGTTGTATCCTTCCAGAAATTATAGACTCAAGACAAAGTAGATCCATGCCAATAAGAAACCCAGATTATATAATAGAAGCCCAACAGCGAGCAGAAGAGAGAAAATTAAAGAAGCTAAGCAAGCAAACGCCACGGTAAATACAAAGTTGAACTTCATGCATTGTAAGCATCCCATCAATGTATTACGACATTGTAATTATTGGTAATCTTTTCATTATGTTGTTGGAAGCCATTTTTCAGTGTTACCTTAGTAATAGAAGTTTCATGTTTTTCATTCGGTAAACACGATTGTACCCAATTGTAATCGGTGGTTCCCTAATCCTGAAAAATAAATTACATGAAATTAATGAATACACTTGGATGACTAGTTTCGATCGTCAAACGATCATCATCAGATCCTTTGCACTTAGGCTATTAAATCTATGTGCACAAGTATGGTTGATAGTATTTAAATTTATATACACACTTATTTAGTTGGAATAGTGCTAGTTTAATTTCTACTGCAACTAAATAAGTGTATATATTGTAAATACCATCAACCATACCGTACTTTTATATATAGATTTAATAGCCTAAGTGCAAAGGATCTGATGACGAAGGCATGACGATCGAAAATAGTCATCCAAGTGTATTTATCAATTGTTTGTTCTTTCTTTTTCAGGATTAGGGAACCACCCATTACAATTGTGTACAATCGTGTTGACCGACAGAATAACATTAAATTTCGATTGTAATATTCTGTTAATATTGTTTCTATTTTATTGAGTATTTAGTATAATAATATGCCTCTAGAATTTCCTGCTTGCTCGAGGAATCCATTACACTACAATATACTTTTTTGTTTGTAAGAACCTTAGGCTAAAATACCTATATAAGTCACAAAATGAACAGTATAGTAAAGATGTTCCTATTCGGATGATAGTTTTGACATATTTTATGGAAGGAATATATTATTATAACCTGTATAAATAGAATGCTGCTTTCTAGATCATCTTATTATGGTGTATGGCTTACAGGTCTTTTGCAGTTCCAGTGTTTATTATGAGCTTTTTAGTTCTGTATAACATATCTGTAATATAGTATAGGCTAATTTCATGTCACTGTTGTACTGTAAATAGATTTTTTGTTGTTGTTGTTGGTGGTGGTGGTGGTGATTCGTTTAGGAGATTTGGGACGTGGTGGTCATGTAGCCGCATGCACTTGGGTGTGTGTATAATGTGTCTAATAACCTGTGTTATTGTGATGGTTGTATTAGGGTATGTATTTGTATTTGGGACGGGTATTGTATATGCGGCGGCCGTGGCCTTAAGTTAGATACCATCCCAGCATTTGCCCGAAGCATAAATGAGGAAACAACTTCCAGGATGGCTGAAGTAAGAATGTAACCCTTCTCTTCCCAATTCTGCCTCACAAGCCTCAGTGCATCCCGTTCCAGCCCTCAGCTCCCAAACCTGGACCTCTGCGTTGACAGCTAAGAAGACTAGCCACTTCGCCACGAGGTAGATTGTAAATAAAATGTTGCTTTGTCAGTCTAAATATGACATAGCGACTACTGGCCTTTTGAAGTTACAGTAATTATTATATGAGTAGCAAGAATCACTAGTTAGTAATCATCACTAAAGTGGGCCTGAATTTCATTAAACTAATTTGTTTATTTATTTATAATTATTTGTTTGTTTATTTATAGTTCTTCTAACAGGTTACAACCTAATTATGAGAAATAACAATATGAATTACACTTAATATTTTTAATATTTTTCTTACACTAATATAAAATGATACTTATAATACGTATGACTATATATTATTCTAGTAAGTATCGTACTTGAAATTATGTTACAAGTCACTGATAAGGAGTGTATGATATTAAGTGATTTCTCTACAATACAAATGAACAAAAGGTGCGGTCTGATATATTGAAATGTGTGCATGTTTTCTTTTGTAGATATTGAATGTGTTCGATACAAGCGAATGTTTATGTTACTCTGTATTGGTTCTTGGACAGTGGAATGTTATACGTTTCGGTCTTATTGACCGCGAAGAAACATATAGTTCAAATTCAGATGACAAATAAGGTCTATCAAAGATGTTATCAAATTATTTAAATGTAACAACCTGCCTACTTTTCTCTAAAGTCTTTAAAGAAAAAGTTCCAGTAAGAAATTATGCTTAGCATATTTAAAGGAAATGTGTAGCTTTTGTTACCGTCAATCTCGCGATCAATAGCCACGGGACCTCCTTTTTACGTGGAATCCGAACCACTGGACATGGCGTTTCACTTTGAAAATCTCGCATTGACCGGGAACCGAACCCGGTTCGCTGTGGTGAGAGGCCCAACAGCTTGACCACACCACTGGGCCACCACATTCCCGCTTAGCATATTTAGGATATACATTTGTCCTTTTGTATTCCAAGAATATAGGGAATTTATTTTTTGTCGATTCAACTCTATCGTTAGCATTCGCAAATCTTGGGTTCCAAACTATTGAGCCAAATTCAAGTCTACTTCATACGAATGCATACAATCTTAAGCAATGTACAGGTTCCTAAAATAAAATGTGCATCTTCTTATATATCTCAAAAATTCGATCAATGCGGTGAGAAAAGGATAACTTTTTAAAATCAAAGTATAGCCTACCATAAACCTAGATGACTTGATATGGGAACTGCATAGGAAATGGTGGTTGATTTCTATCAAAATTTGTGTGTTTTCGTGTAAATTCAATCGGATGACACTTATAAATCTAAACAATTTGTTTTGTTCCAATTTATTTTTTCTTCATCTTTTGGAGCAGCATACAATCCCATAACGAATAAATGTATTTAAACGATTACACGTCATTTGCAAATAATAATAATAATGATATATTGCCATCCCGGAGATGGTTAATTAAGATAAAAATTACAGAGGCACAAGATTCGATCCCAGGGGAACACCTTGCCTTTTACATACTGTAATTATGATCCGTAATAGGACATTTTCGTAAGTTGTAGGCTACGTCATGGTTAACTCTGCCAATAATCTGTATATATTACATCGACTCGTTATCCTTTAATCTAAACCAGATGACTCCTGATTCGTGAAAATTGGTTATTGTTGATCATCGAGGGATGAATCCGTGTTATGAATCGTGAATAAAATGGCATGTATGCCTGAATAATTGTGAGTTCATGAAGTGATTGCTCGTAAAGTTTGTTTGGGGCAAACATAGTAGCTACCGGTACTGTTCGGTAGTTAAGAATTAGTGAGATCTTACCCGACTTGTGAATATGACTGACTTTAGTAAGTTTCAATTTCTCTGGAAATATCAAAGACTTGATCGATAAATTAAATTTAATATCAAGAGGATAAGCTATTTTTTCCCCGGATCTTTCTATCAAATATGGAAGAATAACGCCAGGATCTGCCACCCTCTTGTGAACCATATATTCATCGTAAGTGTCGAAGCGAGAATGTCACTATGGGTTACCTCATAATAATTAAGATGTCAATTTCGAGATGACTTTCTAGGTTATCATGCGTTAAAATGTCATAGTTGGATCCATTTTGGCAATATACTGATGAGTAAGGCTAGGATTTAATGTAATATCTATCATCATCATAGCAAACACACGTATCGAGTAGATTGGCCTTTCAATCCGGAATGTCTCTCACTGGTGAGTTCGGTGGTGACTATACAGCCCAATGCGGGAGGCACACAATTTGCCGCAGTGATGACAGGTGGTTCCACGTGGGGAATCTGCGTTCCTTCCATTTCTTCTACGTAATATTATATTTAAAAATTTGAAATATGTAATATTGATTTAATTTTTACATAAATCATATACATTGCACGTGATATTGCTTGTAGATTCTTCATTTTATTCATTATATTTTTTGCAAAATAAAGGGTGGTACACTAATTAATTAATTAATTAATTAAGCATGTTAATATTATTGCAAATTTAAATAAATTCCATGATTATGTATGAGAAAATGCGTTCGAACTCAACAATAAGTTTTGTGCGAGTCACTTTTTGTTTGCGAGGTGGGAGGAAATATAGGCTAGTAGCCTTTATGAACAACACATTGAAGAGTTGAGCCTCAGGCACTCACTGGACAACTGAAATGTCCCGGCGATAAGTCTCCGGCAATGTGTGATGAGAATTCCCATCCCCTTATCTTCACTAATGTCTTACTTGGAATTCTTCCCTTGCCCTTTCTCAGCAGGTTATGAATAGCTTGGAAAATCCGTTTCATGTACCTGAGTTTCTAGTGGACAAATATTGTTATAGCTGGTGTTTTGAATTACCGTTTATTCACTTGCGAAAAAATACTTTTTTTCAATCACAGTACCGGTAAGAGACAGTATATGTAATTTTACATAAAAAGTAAAAAATGCCATTATGATAAAATATACCAACACGTATATAGCCACCACGGCTACGCTCGCTAAAGCGCAGCGTTAGGCTGTGGGGCCAAGCTCTCTGCTGACTTGGTAGACGTGGGTTCGAGCCCCACTGTCGGTCGTCCTTGAATTGTTTTCCGTGGTTTTCAATTTTTAACTCCACAAATGCTGGGACGGTATCTTCTACAGGCCATGGCCGCTTCCTTCCACATCCTTGCCCACTTTCATCCATTCATCTCATCTTTCATTCCGACACGCAGATCACCCACGGGCGTCGACTGGAAAGACCTGCACTCGGCCTCTCATCAGGCCACACGACAAAAAAGAAAATGATCAAATATGTAAAATATATAACAACATGTAATTATATGATAGCTAAGGTTCTAATTCATGGACATTTATCATTTTTAGTTGTGTATAAGGAAAGGGAAACAATATGTATTTACATAAAAATCCTAGCCCTACTCATGAGAAATAGTTCGGAAACCAGGCCCGGCTAATTTGGACCGGGGAGGTGATTTCGGGGTTCCCCAATTACAAAAATTGATGTTTTTAAGTCTTTCAAATATGTCAAAATGAGTTTTATATATAGTTTCATCACATTTACCCCTGTACACACAGCCTGTCGATGACTATAAGTTAGACTAAATTCAGCTGACCAGCTTAGGAAAATATATGTATGTATGTATGCATGTAGATCTGATTACTAATTCAGTGTCTATTTAAAATAAATAAACAATTTGTGGCTATAAGTTGTGTTTATATTATTATGCTATCCTTATTTCTTGTCCCAGTCGTCTTTTAAAACTACTATGAACAATACTTTACACACTATCGTTCTTTGAAGGTAATATATAATATGCATAATAATGGGGTTGAAAATTGGAAATCACTCAAAACCTTTTGAAGGACGACCGACAGTGGGGTTCGAACCCACTCGCTCACTGAATCCGGGGATACCTCGACCGTTCAGTTGATTGCATACAGACTTTCACTTCGAACATTCTGATCGCAATGTCCTGAAGGTACTTTGGCGTGACACAGACACTGGAGCATGACGAATAATAGCAATTCGTCATGACTGGAGGATAGGATAGGATCGGATCGAACGGCCTTGAGCCTCCCTCACTGCCCTCTTGGCACCGTCGATGAAACTACCAGTGGAGCTAGCTTCAGTCGACAGCAACAGCGAACCTAGTGGCGAGCTTTTGAAATGAAAGGCGAAATCTGTTCCCAGTACGGCCGGCTCTTAAGTGTGCCTTGGACAGATCATGTCACAAATGTTGAGATTCTCCAGAAAATTAAGAAAGACAAGGAAGTATTGATTTTTCTTCTTCTTCCTAGCATTGTCCCGCTGGTGCAGGGTCTACTTTTTTGGTCATTGACCTCCATTTTGTCCGGTTTCGTGCGTCAGCTGGATTTAGGCCGGTAATTTTTAAGTCACCAATTATTGTGTCTTGCCAACGCTGCTTCGGTTGTCCTCTGGGGCGTAGGCCTTCAACCTCAAAATGAAGGACAGAGTTAGTAACAGTATCAGGCACTGCACGCAGGGCATGGCTATACCATCCGAGCTGTTTCTCTCTCATTTTGTCCACAATTGGGGCAAAACCATTTGCTCCCGAATTGTGTCGTTTCTGACATGGTCAATAAGGGAGATGCCCATTGTCCAACGGAGCATTCTCATTTCCATGGCGTGTAGGTGACGTTCTGAAATTTTGTCAGGTGGTCGACATTCAACTCCTTACAGCGCAACTGGCCGTACCACTGTCTGATATATCTTGAATTTGAGACGAAGTGGCGTTTTCTTGTCGCAAAGCACACCCGTGACCTCCTTCCACCGCAACCAGGTTGTGTTTACCCTGGCTCGTACTTCATCATTGAAGTTGCCATCACTCTGCAGACGAGATCCAAAGTACCAGAAGCATTCTGTCTTGACTAGATTTTGTCCAGCGACTTGAATGGTACCGTTGCTTGGGTTTAACTCCAGGAAGTATTGATCACCATGATAAATAAGGAAGATCCAATACCTCTGAAAAATCAAGAGGAATGAAAGTAGATACCATGCCCTATAGTCTATTCTTCAAGGAAAGATACCAGGGAAGAGAAGTGTTTGTAGGAGAAGTATATACTGGTTGAAAAATATCAGAACTTGGACCTCCAAAATGTCTACAGAGTTATTCCGAGCCACAGGCAACAGGAACAGCACAGCCAGGGTAGTTGCCAACATCCAGAACAGATAGTAACCAGAAGAAGAAACTGGGCCTTATGTTGTAATATGATGTGATGCTATTTTTCCATTAAGTAAGCATTAAGTAAGAATGTTGCATATTTCGGTGTTTACTGGAGTTTCTTTTGCAGGTCGAAAGGGAACAGCACTGTAATTATTTTTAAAAAGCAATAGGCCTATATAGATAAAACTATAGAATATTTTTAAGAGATAAAGTGTACCTCTTATTATTCCAGTTTCCAACGGGGTCGGGAACGAGATGCGATGAACGCCTATGTGGCGGATGGTATTTACGGCCGGATGCCCTTCCTGACGCCAATCTCATGATAGATCTATATGACCTTAATATGGTTCTTTTCTCCTTCCATATTTGTGCTGTCTATTCCTACTTTACTTGTCTTGTTGTTATCTTTTAACTTTCCCAGTCTCCCTTTCCTGGGTTTGTCTGGTTTCACTCCATTCCACGCCATCCATTTTAAGACAGACACTTTGTGTGAGCAACAGAAGAACTGGTTGCTTCCCATCCTCCTAATGAGACTGGAATGTCCAAACAAGCTCACCAAGGGCTATAACAATGAAGAGTTTCAATTGGATTGACGGTGTAAATGCCCATCTTTGAAGACGAAAGGGTTTCTAGCTGTGTAAATTGATTGTATCCTTTTATTAGCCTATTTTCATTTTATGAAAAAAATAGGCTTATGAGATCACCTTTTGTCCGTGTGTTTGTGTGTGTGTGTGTATGTCCCCCCCTAATAAATTCTAAACGGCAGGAGCGATTACAATGAAACTCGGTAAGATCATAGTACTATTTTGGCCTACCCCGACCGTGCCCTTCAAATTTTATTGTGTCTCACCAATCCAACATGGCGGCTGTGCGAATTATTTCACCAGCATTCAGTATCTCCGAAACTGTTAACGATATCGCCCTGAAATTGTGTACGGTGATAAAGGGCCCTGCTAGAAGTTCACCTATGAGACGTTCACAAACCTGGTGACTACAAAACCAACATGGCGGCCAAGCGAATTTGAGACTTTTAAATAGACTTTTCTCGCGATTTAACTATACAAACATTCTTGGTACAGCAAATGTTCATACACATTGTAATGCACTGGAGTCTAATTTAGTACAATTGTTCATATAACCTCAAAATGGTGGCTGTGCGAAATATTTCACTGACATTCTATAACTCCGAAACTATTAAAGATATCACCCTGAAATTTGGACGGTGATAAAGTGTACTGATGCAAGTTTATCTATGTAGTTTGCAGAAACCTGTAAAGTAGAAAACGAACATGGCGGCTAAGCGAAGTTGAAACATTTTAATAGACTTTTCTGGTGATTTAACTATCTGAGCGCAGTGAAATGTGGTACAGTCAATGATTTTACATATTGTAATGCACTGGCATCTAATTTAGTTCAATTGTTTACATAACCTCAAGGTGGCGGCTGTGCGAAATTTTAAAATTAAGTTTTTATTTCTTGTGTCGTATTCATGCGATCGAAGTGAAAGTTTGAATAATGAACCTAGGCAATAATTGTCATTGAACGGTACATAACTCTATGGCCTATACATATAACAATCCAAAATGGCGAGCATCCGAAATATGTAGACGGTTCTCAATATCTACGAATCTTTTACAGCAATCAAACTGAAAATTTTTATGTTCATAAAGGCTATGAACATATGTTCACCTATAGGACTTTCAGTAACCTGGTGAGCACAAATCCAACATGGCGGCGACGCAAAGTATAAGTATTTAAATGGACGTTTCTCACGAATTAACTATCCGAGTGCAGTGAAAGGTTGCACGTTAAATGTTTATACAAATGTTAATCCACTGGCATCTAATATATTTCAATTCTTTGCATAATCACAAGATGGCAAATGTGCGAAATTTTTAAATCTCGTTTTTACTTCTTGTGTTCTAATCATGCGATTGAAGTTTGAATACCACACGTACACAATAATCTTAATGTAATAGTACAAAATAAAAATCCAACCTGGCGACCATCTGAAATATTTAGACGGTTCTCAATATTTACGAATCTATCACAACCTTCAAGCTGAAATTTCGTATGTTGATAGAGGCAATTAACATGAGTAGGATATATGAAAATAGGCTGTATAATTCTTCACGGAACTACTTGTTTTTATTTCTCCCTCCACATAAACCTGCCTGCCATTGTGTTTGTACTTTATCTGTATTTCTATCCTACTTTACCTGTTCATTGTTTGACTAGTACATCCACCTGGTTGTGTCGATTTATATTCTGGAAAATATTTGGCAGGAATTAAAATGATGGCATCCCGGTCATGTGGCAACTTGATTGATGCAGGAGCCTAACAAGAATCAATTATACTGTCCAGATGATGCTGGAGAAAAGCCACAACAGAAAGTTGAAATTAAAACACTGCTTTTAAAGATCCAATAATGATGTGACAACAATTGTCATATAATCAGGAATCTCTCAATCTGTTACCTCCTGGACTACAGTGGTAAAAAAATTATAAAACATTATTTTCTGAAATAAATGTATACTAAAAAGGAAATTACAAAAATGAACACTTGCTCAAGTAAGGTACAAATATTGAGAATAGTCCAAAAATATTAAGAATCTCATAAAATTAAGTGAAAAATGTATTTTGTGGACTTTTCAGTATGTGAATAAAATTTCCAGTAAATTCTACAATCTCTAGGATTTCTAGTACCAGCAAGCCCCTGTTTAACCTGACTTAAGAGGCTTCCACAATTTCAAAATGGTTATTCCTGCAGCTATCACAGCATGGGAGTTTTACAAAAGATGGATAATAGGAATTACTTATTATGTGGATATTTCTCGTCTTGTCAAACATCAGTTTAGCTTATCAGTCTAATGGCAGAATACAATTTAATAGGCACTATTTATAGCACATATTTCAGGCACTGTGTCTCCTTCCTCAGAATAACGGATAATCTAAATAACAATAGATAGATATAGATAGATAGATAGATAGATAGGTAGAGATTGATGAATGTTTCATTCATGAGCATTGACTGGATTGGTCTGTATAAAACAATAAGGTAGGAATTTACAATAATGGTCAGCAAGTAACATATAAAAGTATTTATTCAGTGGAGAGCTTAGAATTCATTGCAAAACAATAAAGTGATGCCATTGTTTGTCAGTCAGCAAGTAAATCACACTATATCTGTCTAATCCATCTGTCTGGACATTGCTTCATACGTAAGAATTTATAAATGGCCGTAGGCCTACTTCTGTGACCTAACACCATAATGGTCAGCACTTAAAACTCAGCAATTTGCTGTGGTGCCGTTGCCAGAATGTGTTGCATTTCTGCTGGTGCGAGCTGTATGGAAACGAAGGTACCCAACCTCACCAAGACATGCAAATGTTTATGTTTCTTCAACTGTACATCAATAATAAACATGCTACCCCACAAATTAAAGCAATATTTTAAAATTTAAATAATTTAAAATATGTTTGAGATCAGTCATGGACCTCTTTAGCCCATCTAACTGAACAGAACTCAAGTCTCAAATATCTTAATTTATTTCCCCCCCTTGACTGTGAGGTGCAGTTGGTAAGGTTGCCCAAGGTTACCAGGTTTAATCACAGCACAATTAGTTGGCAATTGGGGATGCTTAAATGTGGAAGACCCTTATTTGACACAGAACCCCTTCGTGGTAAAATCTTGACACCTGGGCATCCGCAAAATTACAGCAATTAAATGTGATGTAGACCCATAACATTATTATTGTTGTTATTATTATTATTATTGAGTGGATCCAAGAAATCCAACAAGATCTCAAAGCAGGTGGACTTAAGATAACAGATGCCGAGGAGAAAAATAAAATTAACACCATTCTTAAAATTCACAAATTTTCTGCAGAAATGACACATAGAAAGCCTATGGAGATTTCAGATGAGTTGAGAAAATCCCGATCTGAAAGAATGAAAAAGTACTGGAAAGAGCGCAAGAACCAAGCAGTACTACCTTCAAAGAAGAAGTGATTGTGGAACGACTCAAGTGGTCCAATGTGACCAATCAAGATAATAATAATAATAATAATTGTTATTATTATTATTACATATTTCAACAGCTTATCCCAATCAATTGGAAGTTGTTGGAGACAACCCAAACCGTTTTGACTTTGACTGTTATTTAATACCAGATGGCACTTCATTTTTCAGGTAAAACATTCCACCAGACTGTCACCAGAATTCAAAGCCCGGCCAACTGGGAGAAAGATAAGGGGCTATGAAACTGCGCCAAAACACACTCCCCCATCATTATTATTAATCATTTCTTTTACAAAGATCATTCCTTAAAGGTACAGGCGCGGATCCAGAGTTTGGCTTTGGAGAGGGTCAGAGAATCTAAATCGTTAAGAAAAATGGTATCACTAAAAACGCAATCACAAAATAACCAAACGTACAAAACCAGACCAATTTTTTTGCAAGCTACATGGATAGAAATTTGATGCGTTTAGCGCACCAAAAATATTCGTACAAATTGCAACGGCTTGTTTTGCGACTTTTAAATCGAGCTTCGATAAAAGTATCAAGGTACGTTACAGTTTCGGCAAGTCGAGTTGATGTGACGAGGATATTTATCCATCCATGAATAAACTGTTACGTATACTCATCACTAGGGCTCGGATTCGAGCATATTTGCAAATTTTTTTCCTGAATAGTACACATTGAAAGAAGCCTTTCGGTGGTATTTTCACCTCTCTGGGACCAACAGAATTGAAATTTATCGAGCATATAAATGCATAAAACCGCGGTTTACAGAATAGAAGCATATAAATGCATATTCTTGTGGTTTTCGTCTAAATAGTTTGTTTTTCTTCGAATTATCCCCCGAATTCGGGCCCTGACAATCCTTAAGGTTCGAAAACAGTTGAAAAGCCTATCTGTTGCGAATAATAGAACCGTAGGCTTTTAACCTTTTGTGAGGCCGTTCTCGTCATTGAAACTTTTATTGACTGATTTAAGAAAATCATTCAAAACTGAAAACATAGAAAGTTTTTTGTTGTACAGACCAATGCAGATCTACTTCATTGACTCGCCTAATTCTGAACATTTTGTAAGTGAACTTTTAAACTGTATCTTTTATAAGAGCACTTCTCTTATATATACTTGTAAAACATGAATGCGAGTATATTGCAGTGTATCACACATACAATTAGAAAATAAAGCTTGTATTTAAAGGTGTGTTATTGGTTTTTTCGTTTCACTTTCCTTTCTATAGTTTTTAACGGTGTTTTCGAGCATATTCTGCATATTTAACCGCATATAATGGGGGTTTCGAGCATATCTATCGAGCATATAATGGGTTTATAATGGTTTTTCGAGCATATAATGTTCTTTTTTCGAGCATATCTATCGAGCATAAAACACATGGTTTTCGAGCATATCTGGAGATTCTATCGAGCATATCGATCCGAGCCCTACTCATCACACTTCCTGTGAGTGTAGCCACTGCAGAAAGAAAATTTTTCAACTCTCCGTCGCCTCAAACCTTGGCTAAGAGCAACCATGACAGAAGACAGGCTCACCAGACTTGCATTGCTGCACATTCATCGTGACATCACTATAAACGTTGATTCGGTAAATAATATAATAAAATCATATGGCCTCGGGTGCCAGCTTTGTTATTTGACACCCAAAGGGTAGCTTGCATGTCGAATTTCGTTGTTCCTTGAAGCACTATGAAAGTCAAGGAGGTTAGATATCTAAGCTCCTTGAACACTATAGCGCTTTCTAGTAGAGAAATCAGGAACTTTGTGTTGGCGGAAACTCCCGAGATTAATTTTGCCATTATGAACACGGCCTACTGAATTCAAATGGGTTCTTTGACATGCCAACATCGTATGGCATGGTGTCGTAATTTTTGCCGCCTTTCAAAAATCACTTACCACGGCCAGGAGCGAACCTGCAAGCTTGGGGTTAGTAGACCAACACGTTGACCACTCACCTGCCATGGCAAGCATCGATTCGGTAATCACAAGATTTGCTAAACAAAATAGACGAGTTGATTTTGTTATATAAATAATCGTTTTTATATAACAGGTATGAAGTTGTAAATATGTACAGTTGTAACAGAACATAATAATTGCAATAAAGATATTTTCAGTAATGAATAAAATGAAAAAATCTGTTTTTCAGTTAAAATTTGTTAAGTTTATTTGTCTGGTTATTATGTTTTCGTTTTTTGAGTTTGCAAAAAAAAATTGTCTCTGTTTGGGGGGGTCATGACCCCCGTGACACCCCCCCCTCTTTGAATCTGCACCTGTAAAGATAGGCAATCTACATAATCCTCCCCTCCTGACACATCGGCAGCATAGCTGGTCAACCTGACATACAGCTGGGTCAGTAGCCTTGACAGATGCTTTCTGTTGTCTCATTCTGTGTTCGAAACATGGCCTTAAGCAGACATACCAGTTAATTTCAGTAACCAGAGCATGTCAGTGAGCACTGTAACAGCAGTCAATGCAGTGTTGTCAGAATGTGCCACATAGTTTTTCAAATTACCCCCATACAACCAAATTAACCACAACACACCACATCACCTGGGATAGTGCTTTCCTTTGTCAGCTCAAACCTGTCTTACCTTGTTCATTTTTCATGCTTCCTTCCTCAACATCAGATAAATGCACATTATTTACAAGTTTTGTAAAATTAAGAGATCGGTAGACAACTCCAAATCCTGATATTTTCTTTGAAAGTCTGAAAAAATATCTCTAGGTATTTTGATAGACATTGTACTTTCCACATCATTGCTCTCCATTCTTTGAAAGAGTTCAGTCCACTCAGTAAACTTAGACACAACTAGATCTACTTCAGAGCAGAGTGAATCATGAAATATTCGTGCATTTACAGGGGTCTGTGACGGAGGCGACAGGTAGATGTTACTGTCCACTCGGAGTACAGCATACAAGCAATGAACCAGCAAGAAGATCTGAGCTGCATCCCTGAAAAATATAAAGTCATAACTTGAGAAAGGTCCACTAGATGCAACACATGCAATGAAATAACTAAATGTACATGATGATGTGTTGATCTTAAACCAGTGAACATTTGTATCACATAAGTAAAATCCAATCCTTATTTTCCTCAAAATTCTGTCTTACTAACGCAGCAGTTGCCAAATTTTCCTTTTCAAGAGCTGCATGCAAATTATAGAGTTTAGATGCAGGCTCAGACATTTTAAATCTCTATCTTCCATCTAAATGACTTGTACAATACATGATCTAATACAGGGGTTCTTAACCTCTTTTGACCAAGACCCAAAGTTAACTGGGCGATAAACTTGCATGACCCATAGGCCTGTGTTGAGTTAAACTTACAAATCGCTAATGTAATAATACCAATTATAATTATGTAGTAAAGACCAATCATAATCCAAATAGCAAATAGTGGGAAGCCATGTGTTCGCTCTTGCGAATGTATAGCCTATAGTATTTTTGTATATTCCCCATTTGGGTGTGAATATTAATTTTTCTCTCAAACCCTCGCTCGTCTTTTATATAAAGCCACTGAAGCAAAATAATTTTCTTAAACCTCCCTATTATTCAAGGTTTTATATAAAATATTATATTTTAAATTACATATATGTAATTGCTGTCGCTAAAAGTATGGGCCCTATGCTAAGACTTTGTGCAAGCGCTGTCTCAGAGTCCTTACTTCCTGCTACACATGTGAATTCAAACTGAGTACTCTGCAAGATAGCTGCCATGCCCTCTGCTGTCATTGTATTGCCATGTCTTTGGTTGTCTGTGTAAAGCCACCAATAGCTTCACTACTCGCCTACCATGTGCTATCAGCTCCATCTGGAACATTCTCTTCTGCTATAAATACACCTAGCTGGGCTGCTACTTACTCGGATCTCTATGTCTCCGTCCACTGATCACACCAGAGGAATCTCTACACTAACGCCATACTTGCACACCAACGCCAAAGAGCATCACTCTTCGTTTGCCTCTCTACCATCATAGGCTACACTAAAAGGGTCTGTACGACGATGCCAGGGCGTCCTTCTACATGTCAACACCTGTGGGCGTCATTCGTCTTGAGTTTCGTTTGCCATCTACAGGCCACGGCCGCCCGCCTCCTTCATCATCATCATCAGACAATTGATCGAAAGGTCCTATGATTGTCAGCTGCGACAATTCGTTCCACAAGATGGTAGATCTACCCATCCATGGCTAGCTAATCCAACAGTTTTATTATAATAATGACTGAAAATGTATATCTCTTATAAATTCACCAAACAAAATGATAAAAAAATAAGTATTCACATGAACTTACAGCTTCAGTGCGATCTTTGGCCTTGCATTCTTCAAACCGTGGTTTGTGTCTTTGAACTGTACCATCTCACACTTTTGGCCTTTGCTAATTCTATGCTTTTGTCTTCCAAAGGCAAGTTAAAAGTTGAGAAAGAAGCCATCATTTTTGTCTTCCATTCTCTTTTTCCACAGTTTCAACTTTTCTTTTAATGCTGCCAACATCCCTGTTAGACCAATCACAGGGTGATCATGTGCTCGCATTGAAATGATGTTGATTTATTGTTGTGTTCAGGGGTCGCTCATCGAGTTCATCGGCCCTTAATGAATGAATAATGATAACAATTAATGTGAAAATGAATACTACCTACAGTACTACAACTAACTACTGACTTATCTATGTCCACCCCATATTAATCACTAAGGTTCAGAAGTTAAGGAAAAGTCTTTTTTCCTCCCCCCTATGCTCAATTTGTCTGAAATTTTCAAAATAAGCGCGAATGAAGGGTCCTTGACCCCGTTAAAGGGCATTTTATTTTGCCTATAAATGCATTATGAATTATATCTACTGGTAACTTATATACTAGAAGAAGAAATAATGTGGGGGGAAAGGAATAAGGTAAATAAAAGACAGGAAAATGAAATGCCCTAAACCCTTGAAGAATGAGGACTAAGGGAATGTGAAAGAAGTAGAACCATGAATGGCATATAGTAAAGGGAAAGAGGAAAGGTTGTTGATGATGATAATTGTTTTTTAAGGGGCCTAACATCTACGTTATCGGCCACTAATGGTTTGGGTGATAGTGAAAGATGAGATGAGGATGAAAACTATAACTAATACCTACAAGCTTACATACTAGAAAAAGAAATGGTAAACAAATAAAGGACAGGAAGAAAAGAAATGACCTCATCCCTCGAAGAATGAGGATTTAGGGACTTGGAAGGAAGGAGAGCCATGAAAGGCAGAGAGGAAAGGGAAAGTGAGGAGGATCCCTCCCAAAGGAAATGGAAAAAGATGGTAAAATTGACCCAGCTCAGGAATCCCTCGGGGTCGCCAAATCCCGAGTTCACCAGCATTGAGCCCTTGAGGGTGTAGCACTATCCAGGGTGCACCAGAAGTGGTGGGGCTACATACACCCTACCTCTTTTAGGGCCTTTAGCAGAAGGCACTAGAAATCATGAAAAGATAAACAAGAGGTCTGTCCCCTCGAAGAATGAGGGATCAGGAAAGATGAGAGAAGGGCCAATTAAGGTGGGAAAGTGAAAGACTCCCTAGGCCTCAGATACCCTATTACCATCGGGGTCGGAGGAGAAAATAGTTGACCAAGGGAGGCCGAAAGGAAAGGTGACAGTGAGGAGCCTGGCACAAGTAAGTGGAAACAATGCCGGACTCAGCTGTGGTCCCATGGTCGTCAACCCACGTTCCACTCATAAAGGAGTATGGTACCAAGAATACATAACATTTGACAAATCTGTACCTTATCTCTATAGTGAAGTGTGCATACCTTTCAAAAGGTACCAGTTTCAGGCCTCTAGTTCAGAACTGCAAATCTGGCAAATCTTTAAATTTCCTGATTATGTCTGTTTGAATTCTTCTTACACAAAACTGACTATAGGCTAAATAAGACATTTCAAGTGCCAAAAAATGAAATTTAGGTGTTGAAGCTAATTTTTCTGGCATATTTTTGAAGCTCTGGATTGAAATTTTAAATTAATTTTTTCAGCTGATAAGCAACTCAAATAGACTGCAATTAATACCTGATGGGGCAAACCTATACGAACCCGTGAGCGAAGAGGAGAAGGGAGGAGAAGGGAGGAGAAGAAAGGTATTGAGGAAGGTGGGTATCACTGCTGCTGTTCTCCTGTGCGACTCATTAACGAGAAATAGGTCCAGTTACAGTAGGACCGATGTGAACATTTCCATAGCAACGAGCAACGTGAACGTTCCTTCCCTTGCAACCACGTTGCAGCACATGGACACGCCAGCATATGGAACACGCTGCTTATTCTTGTGCCATCAGGTAATAATCGCGGTATACCATAGACAACCACAGTATCAACTAAGCATGTACCATATAGTTCTAAGGGGGTTCATTTAGCCACAAGTCTCAATCATCATCATCATCATCATCATCATCATCATCTTGCACAGTTTCCAGCCACTGGCCGGGTCTGTTTGGAACACAAGCCTCTCCAACGTCTTCTGTCTTCCCACCATCTCTCAGCCTCCACCCTTGTCCAGTCTTCTCCTCTCTTCTTCACGCTTTCTTCCACCCCCTTCAGCCACCGGTCTCTTGGTCTTCCTCTTGGTCTCTTTCCTTCCCACTTCGTCTCGTGTATCCTCCTGGGTATCCTCTTCTCCTCCATTCGTTTTACATGTTCATACCATCTAAGTCTAGATTTTTCTATACCATCCTGTAATGGTTCCTCCTTCATTAATTCTCTGGTCCTCTCATTTCCTATTCTGTCCATCTTAGTAGCTCCAATACTGCTTCTCAAGAACCTCATCTCACTGGCCTGTACCGTATTTTGCTCTTTTCCCTTCCTTTCATAACCCAGATCTCCGAGGCATACGTCAGGATAGGGACATAGTACGTCCGATATAAATGATCATTTTGCTGTCCTGAGGGACATCCTTGCTCCATAACATGCTTCTCACACTCCCCCGGAATGCTTCTGCCTGTCTCCCCCACTCATTTATTTCTCTATCGTTTCATCCATTATCTTGTATCAGGCTTCCCAGATACTTGAAACTCTCCACTTTCTTCAGCTGTTCCCCACCAATTGTTATTCCCGTTGTGGTTCTTTTCTTCTTCCTTGTTGTAATCACCATCTCACTCTTATTTATGCTAAATTTCATCCCATATCCTTGTCTCAATGATGAGCTTTTAATCTGGGACATAGCACACCCCTGCAGGGCCCAGATATCCACTGATGAGCCCAATTGGTATACCAGGGAAAAAGATCTACAAGATTTGCTGGTATTTAACTATTAACTACTTAGGTAAAGGTTTACAATAGTGCGAACTCAATACTTTTGAAGATTATGGTACCAACAATATATAACATTTGACAAATCTGTACCTTATCTCTACACTGAAGTGTGCACACATTTCTGGCCTCTAGTTCAGGAGATATTCCAGTTCAAACTAGAAACTGATATTCCAGTTTAAACTAGAAACTGGAAAGTCTTTAAATCTGCTGATCATGTCTGCCCTTTTCACATAAGGTTCATGTACAGACATGGTCAAATTACTAGAATTAAAAATAACATTTTGTTAATTCATTACCTATTTATAACTCTAATTAAGAATGTAAGCTTTGTTTCCATAAATTTGATTTTAATCAATATGAGGTTAAAATTCCTAAAATATGAGCTCTTTAATATTTTATGCAATTATTTCAAGCCAAAGGGTTCTTTCGATGCCATTGTTTTGAGAAAGCTTATCATATAATTTGTTTCATAATCTAAAAATATTTCTACTCCTAAAAAACTCACATAAGTCAGTGTCCTGCACTACGTTTTGACTACACTTTTCAATAAATGTCTTGAAACCTGAACAATACCGTCATCCTGGAGAATGTCATCTATCAAACTACTTTATAAAGTGAAAGGAAGTGCAGACTCTCAGACTCACATGTAGAGGAATAGCGTTCGAAACACAATCTTTAAAGTTTTCACAAGAAGCCTGACGGATAGACTCACAGAATAAGTTTCTGACATAATCCCAGACCAACAGTTTGGTTTTCAGAAGGATAAATCAACTCTACATGCAATTGGAAACCTACTGTCAGATATTGTCACTTCGTCACCATAGAGGTAAATTTTACGCCATTTTAGTAGATTTTAAGAATTCGACAGATCATAGTTGACAAACTTCAGACTACACTCGGTGATAATAACCAACATTCTGCTTCACAATACCGTGTTTATCTCTGATGGCCTTCAGTCTCAAATCCTATTGAGCAGATAAATGGTGTCCGGCTGGGTGACCCAATCAGTCCGCTGCTGTTCAGCCTCTCAACAGCTGACATCACCGGTATCCTCGAGTCTTTGGAAGAGAAGATATCTCTTTATATACATGCAGATGATGTAGTAATTGGAGCAAAGAGTTTGGAAGTTCTGCAGGAATGCATGGATCGTCTGCTTCTCTGGGCCGAGAGGAACAAAGTACAGATTAATGAGAACGAAACAGCCCACATGGTCTTCCGTAAGGAGGAATGGTTTCGAATAGAGACAAGATTTATTACAGACCTTGAGATTTACCAACACAACCGTCACGAATTTTCACTATTTGGGTTTAATTTTCCAGATGACAGGAACTTCTTTCACAATGCAGTTTCCACACTGACACCTATTTTAACCTATGGTCTGAAACTGATCTGGCCTGATCTGACCAAAAGCAACTTAAAAGAAATAGAACAAGTTAAGTCTACCATCCTAAAGAAAGTGATGTGTGTGTCAAAATTAACTCCATCCCGGCTAATGTACGAGCTGGCTTCAGAGCCATTCTGTATTGAACAAATCAGCCTACAAATACGGCTTCCAACTATCCGGAACTTCTTGCGGAACTTCCTATGAAAAAGAAAGAAATATGGCTGGACTTCTATGACAGGATGAGAGTAGACTACAATATACGTCACACCGCGAGGCGTTTCACAGTCCATGGATTTCACTTCAGGATATGCAGAAAAAAAGACATTCACACTCCAAAAGAAGCTACATGCATATGTGAATTCTGTAACGAGCCCTGTGACCGATATCATGCATCATACTGCAAAAGAAGATTGACTTCCCTGACAACATTTTGTAGCGACTAACTGTCTCTGCATTGTACTGTATATATAATTTCTCATTATATGGCCATTTATAACTAAGCAATTATATGCAACACAGCAACATTACTCATAATCCAATAACATTAATAATTGAAAGCGATTATTTAGCAGGACTAATTTAATTATTTTTAATTTATTTCCAAAGTTTGTAGCTTAAATGTACCTCAAATATTTAAATAAAAAATCAAAGAATCTGTTTACTTTAAGACACTGGTATGAAAATAAATCATTACCAGACTGTTACGTCAATTTCTCTACTTGGAAAACTAATCATCATCATCTAATCGTCTCCAGTTTCCCGGGTGCGGTGAAAGAGCGCTCTCCATTTAAGTCTATGCAAGTACAATTCTTCTTCTTCTTCTTCTTCAACTTTACACAATTCCACTCCTTTATCTTCCGGATCATCTTTTATTTGGGAGATCCATCGTGTCTTGGTCTTCCCCTAGGTCGCTTCCCTTTTATGTCCTTATCAAACCATTTCCGTGCTACTCTCTTCAGATCCATCATCTTCAAGTGACCGAACCATCTCAACCTTGATGTTGCTATAGTTTCCTGAACTGGTTCCACTTATATGTCTTCACGGATCTTTTCATTTCTGATCATATCACATCTCGTTTTCTGAAGCATTGTCCTCAGAAATGTCATTTCCCCACCCTGAAGTCTGAACATTATTCTAATAATATAACCATGTCTGTACACATATACTGTAACTGCATCTTATATGTAAATACACACCTTGCATAAATATCCAATGAGTATGAGTTGAGTGAATTACTCTTGATCCATATCAAGATGCCTCCCAACATAGGTCTCGCAGTCTGCTTGTGAAACATGCACCCCCAATGCACGACCTCGAAACCCAATTCTGACTGCAAGAGTTCCTGAAGGGGGCGGTGTACACCACTTATAGAAAGATTGACGTGTTCTCCAGCAGCCATAACAGACAGCAAGTCTGCTTCTGGAACAGATAGATCAAAATGAATACTATTAACATTATACAGCATGTCTGGGTCTAAACCATGTGAATTCATACAAAACAAGTAGTTCCGTGAAGAACTATACAGCCTATTTTCATATATCCTACTTATGTTAATTGCCACTATCAACATACACAATTTCAGTTTGATTGCTGTAATAGATTCGTAGATATTGAGAACCGACTAAGTATTTCGGATGGTCGCCATGTTGGATTTTATATATGTAGGTCCTAGAGTTATGTACTGTTACATGCAGATTATTGTGAACGTGTAGTATTCAAACTTCAATCGCATAATTAGGACACAAGAAAAAACAAGGAGATTTAAAAATTTTTCACAGCTGCCATCTTGAGGTTATGGAAACAATTGAAATAAATTAGATGCCAGTGGATTAACATTCGGATAAAGATTTACTGTACCAAGTTTCACTGCACGCGGATGGTTAAATTGCTAGAAACGTCCATGTGAATATTTATAATTCGCGTCACCGCCATGTTGGATTTGTGATCACCAGGTTATTTAAAGTCCTATAGGTGAACTTAAGTTCATAGCCCCTATGAACATTAAAAATTTAGTTTGATTGCTAAAATTGATTCGTAGATATTCAGTATCGTCTAAATATTACGGATGGTCGCCATGTTGGATTGTTAAATGTATAGGCCATAGAGTCATGTACCATTAAAGGAAAATTATTGCGTAGGTTCATTATTCAAACTTTCACTTCGATCGCATGACTACATCACAAGAAATAAAAACTTAATTTTAAAATTCGCACTGCCGCCATCTTGAGGTTATGTAAACAATTGAACTAAATTAGATACCAGTGGATTACAATGCGTATAAATATTTCCTGTACCAGGTTTCAGTGCGCTTGGAACATTAAATCGCGAGAAAGGTCTATTTAAAATGTTCAAATTCGCTTGGCCGCCATGTTCGTTTTGTAGTTAACCGGTTTTTGAAAATCTTATAGATGGACTTCCAGTAGTGCCCTTTATCTCCGTACATAATTTTAGGGAGATACCGCTAATAGTTTCAGAGATATAGAATGCCGGTGAAATATTTCACACATCCGCCATCTTGTGATTATGTAAACAATTGAACGAAGTTAGATGTCGGTGCTTTACAATGTATATAAACATATACTGTACCAAGTTTCATTGCGTTTGGTTGGTCAAATCGCGAGAAACGTCTATTTAAATTCGCAAATTCGCTTGGCCGCCAATTTGGTTTTGTAGTTACCAGGTTTTCAAAAGTCACATAAGTGAACTTATAGTAGTTCCCTCTATCACCATAGAAAATGTCAGGGTAATATCGGTAATAGTTTCGGAGATATTGAATGCTGGTGAAATATTTCGCACAGCCGCCATGTTGGATTGGTGAGTCGTAACAAAATTTGCCGTTTAGATTTTATTAGGGGGGGGGGGGACACACACACACGAATCACACACACACACACGCACGCACACACACACGGACAAAAGGTGATCTCATAAGCCTATTTTTTCAAAATTGAAAATAGGCTAAAAAAAATAGGAATAATAGTAACAAAATTAAATCCTATACAATCTTAAAAACTATTTCAGAGGGTAGCCTGTCCTGTCTTAACCTTTTGAATGGCATTATCCTTAGCGTATGCTTCCTGCTCCACTCCTAATTTCTGCACTATGAACTGCAGTAGGAAGTGAACACTGCAAAACAAAATATGATTATGTTCTATGAAATATATTTCCGACAGTTGTTGGTTCATCATTGTCACTATCACTGTCCACTAACTATTCTAAAATATCCAGTTCCGTAAGCGAAGATGAAGGAGACGCCATGTTTACATTCAATCTATATGATCAGTAAAACAGCCATAAACATACGAGAATATTACCCTTTCACGAATTGATTGCCGGCGGTCGAGATGGGAACTATTCTTTGCTTACAGGTACAGTTGTGCGAGTAGGATATGACTCAGCTCTAGTAGCTTCAGTCATCGTTTTACTGTCTGTGGTGACATGCGCTCCTATGACGCTGATCTGCGCTTTTAAGACAGGAAGCGTGCGCAATGCTGCTTGACATATTTGCAGACTGCATGCTGTCATCACTGTGTCCTCCGTTTCACCCCGCGGGGCTCCTGCTACAATAATCAACAAACGCTGGTGCAGCCACGCTCAGAGGCAATCAAATCTTAAATGGGTAATAACAAGGTTAAAAATTCATTACTATTCCCACAAACTATAGTAAGTAGGGAAAGTGTTTTCTTGGAGACCACTAGATGGTTTCACAATACTGGAATACAGCACAGAAGTCATACGAGCGCAGTGAGTACAAGCTATCGTCATGTCGTGAGGGACTCGACATCGGAGTGGAAGTTAAATATTTTAATGTTGAACCCCACTCGACATAGGAGTGCAAAAGGTTAAGGCTCTATTAAGGGGGAACATACAGCTTGTATAACAAGTAGAAACTGAAGATTTAGCACCCACTTTAAAAACCGAAAGGTCCAAAAATTCCTATAATCCTGGGAGATAAGAGGGAAATAGTGAAGATCAGCTCAAAGCAAGAATCAAATTTTGAAAATTTGGACCCATTATTGGGAAGCCAGGCTCTGTCTGTCACAAGCCAGAACAAAGTAGGGAGTGATAGAGGAGTAACACCTCTTTAAAAAACCTAGGTCCAGCTGACCAGGCTTGTAGTACCTTGTAAGGGTCCCTTGCCAGGTTTACGGTAAAGTCTCCAACGGTATCTGCAGTGGAAGAGGTGGACTCTGGAACAGTGTAGATGGCAGACGAGGCAACCTAGTGCTCAGGTTAATAAGGGCAAAAGGTATATGGTTGCCATATATCAATTTTACAGGCACGACGGTCCCCCGACAGCATCTGTTCACATGTTAGTGGTGGTTGACATACCAACACTCAGAAGTGGAACTCTGAGTTTAAATCGACTGAAAACTCAGTCAATTATCCAAAGTTAATCAACATGAATAGTGCACCTATACAAACATATTACCTCAGTGGGTCAAATGCCAAGGTTGAAAAACCGCTTGTGGTCTATTTGGATTCTGGGGAGACCACAGTAGTGTGCCATGAGGTAAATCGGAGTGCCTCAAAACCCCGTAAAGACAAAATCAGACCAAATTCAAGACTTTGGTTAATGACTTTTAATGTCAACTCCCTCTTGAAAATGGGAAAACTTAAGGATATTCTTGACAAACCTCGAGAACGGAGAATTCGAATCATCGCTTTACAAGAATCAAGGTATACTGATGAGCACCCTTTTGACTCTGAATGGTGCAGAATATATAAGGGAAAGCCTGATGTAAGAGCTATGCCAAATTGTCCTCAATTCGGCACTGGATTTATAGTAGACAAGACAGCACTTGATTATATTGTGGACTTTAAATCCTTCTCAGGTCGACTTTCCACCATGACAGTCAAATCAGCTACAAGGTCCAATTGGTACAAACAGGCGGAAAAGGACTTGGCTGAATTAGATTTTCCTAATCTCAAGGATCGAGAGGAAATTAGGAAAATTACTCATACACAGGGTTTTGAGGGAGAAGAGAGAAGACCTACAAGACATGTCTGGTCACAGCAACGAAGACTCGCTCAATCGTTGCGCATGAAGAGTTATTGGGCACACATCAAGGCCAATAAGTGTTGATTCCGCGTGGTCCTAGGAGACCCATTCGCGTAGAAGAAGAAGTTAAGATTTAAAATTTGAAAATTTTAAACTTTGCTTCTAATATTTCCTTGGACATGTATATAATTGTTGTACAAGATTTATGACAGGCACAGTTATAATATTACATTATTGTTATTGTTTTGCTTCCTAAGTTGTATGTTTCCCCTTAAATCCCTTAGTTAAAAAGTGTATTGAAGTGCAGAAGTGCATTTTAATCCATGTTAATTTTTCCAGGTTAGTAAGTGTGATAATTGATATTCCCTGCCCAATTTAACTGGACACATTACTGTGTTGACCGACTGAAAATCGATTCGTTGATTAGATAATAAAGGCATGACTTCTGGAACTTATATAATCTCTTAATTTTTCAAATGTGAGAGTTGAAAATGAAACTGTTAATCCCTATATTCCAGGCAGGTGTGGAAACCCATTTCATCAAACCGATCCACAGAAAGGAATTACATATACAGTATAATGAAACATGGAAACTTCAGAACCGTCATCATCATCTAGAAATATCTTTCCAATGAATCGGGTAGGATTGGAGTGGACACGATACCTTCATTCAATTCTATCATTGTAAACTTCTTCTCTTTGCATATCTTGTAAGGCCGTTTCTTTTCATAGTAGGTCATTGATTTGATCTAACCACCTTCTTCTGGGACTTTCACCGGGTCTCCTTCCAGGTACTATCCTTTCAAAGTACTGTTTGGGAATTTGTGTCTTTGGCATCATTTGCACATGGCTGAATCATTTCAGTCTTGTAATGCACATTCTTTCTTCTATTGTTGAGGTCACCTGCATAACCCTCCTAACGCAGTCATTTCTGATTCTGCCCATTCTCATCTTTTGCATAGCAGATCTTAAAAATTTCATTTCACAAGCTTGTAATTTGGTAATGTCTCTCTTTAAAAAGACACAGCTCTCAAAGCCGTATGTCATAATTGGCAGAAGGTATGATTTGAACATTGTCTGTTTGGCTCTTGTGGGAAATGCTTTATCCCAAACAATGTTCTGCATTTGGTAAATGAAAGTAGACCCCTTTGACACTCTATTTTGAACTTTTAATTTAACCATCTCATGATTCGAGAAGATGGTTCCAAGATAACTGAAGTTTTCCACACATTCAATCCTCTCTCCATCAAGTCTTAGGTAACATTGGGTGGGTGTTCTGCTCATTTTCATTGCCACTACTTTTTGCTTACTTACAGTTAACTTAAACTCGTTAAACTTATCGCTCCAATGATTCAACCTCCTCCGTACCTCTTGATCTGTCTCTCCCCAAATGGCCACATTATACGCAAAGACTAATGCGTTCAAATCTTCAGAGTCTACGGTTTTGATTTCCTTAATAATTACAGCAGACCTATATTGGAATACATCCATGAATACCAAAGAAATTGGCCAGGACACCTCAACAGGATGGACAGAAGCAGGATCCCTAAAGCAGTCGTCAACTACTGCCCCGGTGGGAAGAGATCTCTAGGTCGCCCCAGGAAAAGATGGCGTGAAAATTCAAATCTTTTGTATAGACCGTAACTGTTCTTCTAGGACTAACACATGAAAGGAGGATGATGATGAATAATTACATCCATAAGTGTAATGAAATGAATAGGTGATCAATTATTGCATTGTTGAACACCCCTCTTAGTTCAAAATCATCCTGACGAACCATTTCATATCTGAACACAGCTCTCACAATCTTCATATAACAATTGGATTTTCTGAATTAAAGAAATTGGGATCCCTAGTTTGCCTAAACATTCCCATAGTTTACTTCTCGGCATACTGTCGTAGGCCCTATTTAATCCTTTTTAAACCTACTCCTGGTGGTTTTCCTGTTTTCATGAGTTTCAAAGCATTTTCTGTCTCTGTCCATGTAAGTGGGCATTCTTCTTCTCCTTTTTTGCAGTTCAATGGATTCATGACTTTCAGATTTCACTTCTACCTTCCCATTTAACAGCTGTCTTCTGCTGCAATTGCCTCAATATCATCCCTGTCTGATCATCTACTCTTCAGTATTCAGTACAGAACCCTATGCATGGAATGTCAGAAAGTTCTACAGCTTAATGTTTGGTGACACTTGTGAACCGAGTAACAATTGCCTGAATTAGACATATTTTAGAATTTTAGAAATGATTTTAGAGTAGCCTACCAGTATAGCTTCTCTTAAGGTGAACTCAGCATACTTTGAATAATGATGAGAAAAGCCCTAGAAAGTAGGAATTGAAGTGAATTACATTTATTTCCAGTTTTCACCAGCAAAAGCTCCGTTCGATCATGAATATTAAGTGGGATGACTATGTATCCAATCTTGCTGTCCTTGAGAAAGCATGTACCAAGCGTGTAGAAGCTATCATCTTTGGTCATCGACTAAGATGGACAGGACATGTCCGCCGCATGAATGACACCGGGTTGCCACGTCAATTCCTCTACGGTGAACTTTGCACTGGCAAAAGGCCACAGGGTGCACCTTTAAGGCGCTTCAATGACCAGCTGAAACAAACCTTCAAGTTGACAGAAATTAACTCTCTAACTTGGGAGGCACTGGCTGAAGATCGTGTACTTTGGAGGCAAACTATATCTGCTTCGGTAAATCATTTTGAACAGGAACGACGCAGAATGGCAGATATGAAGCGACTCCAACGCAAGCTTCGTCAAACCCGACAACGCTCCCCTCCAACTATAAGATGCTCAGTATGTGGCTGCATGTTCCATGCAATAATCGGCCTGTTTAGTCACCAGAAATTCATTCATAAAATGCCCTGATTTTGGAAGTGTATTGTCAGAAAATTGTATACTCGGAAACGAGCTGCAGCCGCCGACGACGACATTTACTTGAAGAAAATTGTAATCAATTATAAGTAAAAAGTACTTTTCCAGAAAGTAAGGGACGAAACTACAAATACATTACTTTGGCAATGGTGATTCAATATTTCCATTTTATAACACTGTCATGTGATCAACCTGACAATTTGGAATATGGTTTGAAATGATGAAGCTTCAGCAATGCTGGCTCTAAAGAGTATTGTCCTATCTTTAAAGCTGGAATGGTAGGCATTAATGTTTGATGATGCTTATAACAATTTCTGAACTAGACATATTTTCGAATTTTAGAAATTGTTTTAGAGTACTGGTATAGCCTCTCTTAAAGTGACAATGTTGATCTGATAGTCATAAATATCCCCTCAATGTTATAACATGTTTGAGTAGGTTCGGAAATCATTTTCTCTTTCAAAATGATTACAAATAATACTTAGCATCAAAATAATCAGATCTCTTTGAGATTTTCAAGCAGGTTTCCAAATGTCTATTCTGAAAACATGACTGACAGTGCGTAACAACTAGTGAAAATGAAAATGAAAATCCACAGCCTGCTTCCAGTCTCCGACCGGGTCAGGAATGGAATGAATGAAGCCCGCATCTAGCGGCGAGGATATGGGCTGTGCCGGCTGCCGAGGCCTGACGCACTCCTCTGGGGCAATGATTAAATGAATGACAGATGAAATGAAATGATAGTGGAGAGTGTTGCTGGAATGAAATTTTGACAGGGAAAACCGGAGTACCCGGAGAAAAACCTGTCTGCCTCCGTTCTGTCCAGCACAGATCTCACATGGAGTGACCGGGATTTGAACCACGGACCCAGCGGTGAGAGGTCGGCGTGCTGCCGCCTAAGCCACGGAGGCTTCGTAACAACTAGTAATGACTTTTAAAAGTGTTATTTTTTTATAAGTTTACTTTTATTTTGAACCATGATCTTATGCTCTAATTTAATTTTAATGCTGATATGTCTAAATGTTGAATGCATAGGAGAGTACTCCTACTCCTTGCTATGTAGCACTGTCATAAGGGACATGAGGGACATGAGGGGAAAGCCAGCCAAGGAGAGGTATTGTTCTGACGCATATCAGTTAGTGCGCTTACTCTTTGCTCTGCTGTATAGCGCAGTCATAAGGGACATGAGGAGAAAGCCAGGCAAGGAGCAGATCCCCCAATAGTTAAGACAGTAATACCGTTTTTCTTTCCTCCCCCAGTGCTGGCTTATTTATTTAATTCACTGATGTTAGCATAGGCCTAAATGGATTATCTTATTCAGTATACTTGCATAATTTCAATTCCAACCATCCCTGGATGCCACAGACATGCTGAACAGCACGTCTCATTGAATACCGCTGACAAAGGAGATTGACACCAATCAGTGATGTCAAACTTGTAGTTTTACATGGCTCTTAACTTTCAGATAATAATCCACAGGATCACTGGACATAACTTCCTAAATCTTAAATGCATTAACCAGGAATCAAATCCAGACTGCTGGCATTGTCACACCTCTTTACATACACTAAGTGAAGACCGTATAAGAGGATAGAATGTACTTTGGATAATTTCAGTTTGTTTAAACCTAAATTTGGCTGTTTCACAATGGACAAAAACAAAATTTCGATCATTGACAAATATAAGATGTCCTAGCTTAGGTTTGGTCAATTTAAATGGCCATTGGTCATTTTCAGGCCCTGCCCTCCCACTCCCGACATACGCATCACTGGGTTGATATATGCAGTCGATATAGTCAAATCTATATTGTTCCAAACTTTTGTTGAGGTGTGTGATTTTAGAAAGGAATATTAAAGTACCGTAATAGATTGAAGCAACCAACCTTCCCGTACATCTTCAGTACACGGGAGAGACGCTTTGTGAGAAAACTCTTCTGCATTCAAAGAGAATTGGGGAACTGGTAACTGATGGCCTGCAAGAAGACATACAGATAAACAGACAGTCTTAACAGTTCTATTACACATAATCCTTCAGAAGAACTTTCTAAACAGTTTTTGTTATACCATACGGTAAATATCACCCTAAGACAGACTTGTGTATATGTATTCTCACGGCCGACTGAATGCGCTCATACCGGCCTAGACAATGAGACCTTTTTCATGAAATCTTGTTAGTTACTCAACTGCTCACACAGCGCTGTTAACCAAGCATTGCACGACTAAGACTTATCTCTACTTAGTGTAAAACAAAGTCCCCGATTCTTGGATATCACGGGTAATCTCGAGAACCACTGGATGGATTTTGATGCGGCTTTCACCATTCTGTACAGGTAATATCGAGGAAGATTTCTGTAGAAAATAATTTATTTATGATCAAAGGGAGCCAAGCAGTAACGATTTTAGATTTCAGTGAATAGGTCGAAGAAAGAACTTGACGTCCGTACGCTTTTTAAGCTTACGCTGGACAAACCGTTAAAAATATCAATATACTATGAGTGTAAGAATTGTTCAGCATGAAAAATTGTACAAAAAGGTCCGCGTGAGCATATCTCTATCTTCGATACATCGCCCACTATAAGTGTTTTTAGTTTGGACGGGAGGGGGATTTGGCTTGCACCTCGCCATTCTTAAATTACGTCTGACAGGAATTCCTTGCACATTCATAACTGTTCCCGGGCGAAGCCGGGGCGGGTTGCTAGTGACACTATTATATTATCATTATAATTCCCACAATATCAAAATGCAAATTATATCACAAAATAAAATAGCGTGCTAATAAATATAAGAGAAATTAGACATACCTTGCACCTCGTTACAGTTGAATTCGATCAGAATCACTCGGTTTTCATTAAAGTTTATGCATTTTTCTGCTGAACGGTTTGGAAGTTCGGCAACAGGAAACTAGGACTGTTATTTACTTAAAATATTCATTTTTGTATTTTTGTACTATTTGTGTTCATGATTTCATTACATTGTCAGAATTACCGACAGTAGTGGCTACGCTGGCTAAAGCGCAGCGTTAGGCCATGGGGTCAAGCTCTCTGCTGACTCGGTAGACGCGTGGGTTCGAGCCCCACCGTCGGCCGTCCTTGAAATGATTTCCCGTGGTTTCCCATTTTTCAACACCAGGCAAATGCTGGAACGGTACCTTCTAACAGGCCACGGCCGCTTCCTTCCACATCCTTGCCCAGTTTCATTCATCTTCATCCATTCCATCTCTCATCCTGACGCGCAGGTTGCCCACGGGCGTCGACTAGAAAGACCTGCACTCGGCCTCTCAGGAGGCCACACGAAAAAAAATGTCAGAATTAATGCTTTAATTAGTAGGGTATACTATTCAGTGTACCTATTATAAATAAAAACCGTGAGGTTTCTCACCTCCCCATATTACGAAACCCGGTTGCCTAATACGAGGAAAGTGCACTTTTAAAGTTAACAATAATATCAGAGGGTATTACAACACCAAACGTGCCCATATTTGTAATATACATAGTATATCGCCTGAGGTTTACATTGGTGAGAAAACCAAAATTATTCCGTTCCTTCTTATGTCTAATGTGAGCCCTATAAAAAAAAACTCCCCATATTTGGCGACTTTCCTCTACCCATTTTTAGAAGATACCTTATGCACTGGACAGCTGAATCCGTGATTAATTGTATAGGTAGCTTCGTAAGTCTCAGAACTCAGGAAGTCCTTTCTAGCAGCGTTACTAGCAGCTTTCAAAGTTTCAAGGTAAGAAAGAAAATATTCCTCTAGCCAGTTTAGGCGACTGACATTTAATGAGAAAAAATGCCCTTTATCTGGATTTCTAGACTGAATATGATGATATGTGATGCTTACGTCATGCATAGCGAACCATTTATTAACGTTTTTCAAAAAAAAACGGTTGCTTCTGCGTCCATGAATGTGTACGCTTCCGGGTGCATGCCTATATTTTCTTTTAGTGTACTAATGGCACCAATAACTTCTGACGAGAACACTTCCTTGGCACGCCGAACATTCATTTTTTCAAATTTAGTGGGTTCGATGTGTTTTTAGTGAGGTGTCTGACCGGTTTGACGATCTCACCCTTTTGCATTGTGTATAGTAATGACAAGTATTTCCCTGAAATTATTCCAGTACCATCAGTCATCTCTCGTTACAGAAACTGCGTTCTAATGGTTTTTTTTAGAATGTGACAATGATCAAAACTAGGGAATACATTCCTAGACTCGTCGTATGGGTGATTGACCATTGGTTGCAAATTCCCTCCCCCTAAATGCCTCATCATTGTAGTGTTAGTTTTGTGATTATCAGAGACAGTTATTATAATTATGAAACCACATTGTTCAACCTCGAGAATAACGTCCAGCAGGAGTTTATGTAAGTCCCGTCCTGACAGCTGCTTCGTGAAAAAGAAGGCACACGGTATCTGATAATTTGTCGAAAGATCTCTTAGCACAAAACACAACACACGATTAGCTGCTACTTGTTCCCGGCTGTAATTTTGATCCTCTCTTTCCTTTTAATGAGACGGTGTTGGAGTAGTGTCCTTGTACCCGAAGAAGGTGCAAGGTATGTCTAATTTCTCTTAGATTTATTAGCACGCTATTTTATTTTGTGATATAATTTTAATTTTGATAATGCGGAAATTATAATGATAATAATTATATAGTGTCACTAGCAACCCGCCCCGGCTTCGCCCGGGAACAGTTATGAATGTGCAAGGAATTCCTGTCAGACGTAATTTAAGAATGGCGAGGTGCAAGCCAAATGCCCCTCCCGTCCAAACTAAAAACACTTATAGTGGGCGATGTATCGAAGATAGAGATATGCTCTCGCGGACTTTTTTGTAGAATTTCTCACGCTGAACAATTCTTACACTCATAATATAGTGATATTTTTAACGGTTCGCCCAGCGTAAGCTTAAAAAGCGCACGGACGCCAGGCTATTTTTTCGACCTTTTCACTGAAATCGTTACTGCTTGGCTCCCTTTGGTCATAAATAAATTATTTTCTACACAAATCTTCCTCGAGATCACCTTTACAGAATGGTGAAAGCAGCATCAAAATCCATCCAGTGGTTCTTGAGATTACACATTTAATATACGTACTGGACAGTTGATTCCTTATCGCGCCTATAATGGGAGGGGAGTGCGCTCTACCGGCAACGAGTAGAAACTTTCCAATTACATGTTATACATGGGTTCTGACTGGGAATGTCAAGGCCGGTATAGAGCGCAGCTCGTATTCAGTCGGCCGTGGTATTCTATACACGGATGTAGTGAGAAAAAGATGGAAAATTATTTTAAAAATTATGCTTCCAGAAAAGAACCATACTTTTTCGACCAAGGAAGTGAAAATTTAAGCAGATGGTAAACATAATTTAAAACACATCATGTGAAATATTATCAATAAGCCACATCAGACATTCTTAAACCAACACAGTACTTTGATTAACCATCTACAGTATTTATTTCTAAGATGTCTAAAATTCGATCAGGTTTGTTTATTTGTTTGTTTTTCCGCTTGCTGCGAATTCAAGGACGGGTTTCTCTTGATTCCAGGGCCAATAGGATGCCCAATTCAACTAGTCTCATCTGTTCCGTATCGATGGGGTCTTTTACAATTAAGAAGTGGAGAGCCCACATTATATACACATGCCTGTTCTCTGAGAGGATTTTTAATAAGTTTTAACAATAGTAAGCTACAATGAACAAGTTGATACATAAGGACAATAATATACAAGAAGATATGCAAATTCAGCAAGAAGAGTGTTCATTTCTCCAAAAGTTACCCACGACAGTTGACATTTCACCTATCATTTTATTTAGCTGTTTCTAAATGTTTTTATTCTTGATAGCATGATTTGGTGTTTGAATTACTTTTTGTTCGTGCCAAAGATGGGTGTGAAATTGAACTTGAAATTCGTACACTCTTTTATAACTTGTATTAGAAAGTATTGACTAGGTGGGGAAAAAAATACAGTTTCGATTCAGATTGTATTATGCTTCCCTCATGAGATATAAGGTGCGTTCAAAAAGTAACGAGCCGGAGGCATAATTACAGAAACCAGTACCTGTATGTTAGAAGTATTGGCCCTGGCTGTTGAGGCACTTGTCCCACTGTGACACAAGGTGGTGAATGGCTGTCTCATAAAATTCCCTGGGCTGCGATGTGAACCAGTTCCACACGTACAGCTGGACGTCAACATCCGAGGTGAATCGTTGGCCCCGCAGAGCCCTTTTCAGGGGACCAAACATGGCGTAATCACAGGGAGAGAGATCTGGACTGTATGGAGGGTGGCCGAGAACCTCCCAGTTGAATTTCTGCAGGAGTGCCGCGACTGTGTTGGCCGTATGAGGTCGTGCATTGTCGTGGAGCAGAATGACCCCACGGGTGAGATTGCCTGGTCGTTTTGTTTTGATCGCTTGGCGAAGGGTGGTCAAGGTTTGCGAGTAACGCTGGGCATTCACTGTTGTCCCGTGCGGCATGAAGTGTATCAGAAGGGGGCCATCTTGGTCAAAGAAGAACGTCAGCATTACCTTTCCTGCACTCGTGTGGATGGCCTTGCCTTTTTTGGGTGGTGGTGACCCTGGATGCTTCCACTGGAGGCTTTGTCGTTTGGATTCTGATACCATGACTCATCTCCAGCCACCACTCGTGCCAGGAACCCATTCCCTTCCCTCACATAGCGCTGCAGATGACCAAGACAGTGGGCCATTCGACATGCTTCCTGGTGTGGTTGAAGACTGTGGGGCACCCATTGGGCACACACCTCCCGCAAGTGCAGTCGTTCCTTCATGATGGTGTGCACACTTCCAAAGCTCAATTCGACCACGGCGGCTACGGCGTTCACTGTCACTCGGCGGTCCTGGGTAATGAGTGCATCAACCAGCTGGACGTTGTCATCAGTAATGCAGGGGGGTGCCCCAGACCGGGCATCATCGGCTAACGACACCCGTCCTTTCCTGAAACGCTTGTGCCATGCCTTGACCCTTGCAAGGGACATGCAGTGTTCGCCGTACACTTGTGACATTGGGCGATGAAAGTCCGTTCCCCCTAATCATTCCGCTGTCAGAAACCGAACAACACCTCTTTGCTCTTCGTTTGACGCCTCCATGTCACTGTTTGCAATGCGACTGGCAGCGTTGGACGATTGATGCATGCTGCTGCTCGCTTTGTATCGTCACGTGACGTGCACGCGTGCCTTCTAGCGACGGGCTGTGACCTTCCACGCTCTGGTCGGAACCACACCTCGTTACACACGCCACGATTAGCCGATGTCGTCACCGGTTTGCGCATTTCAGCATCCGGCTCGTTACTCTTTGAACGCACCTTATATATTAGGGATGATGATGATTGTTGTTTTAAGGGGCGGAACAACGAGGCCATCTGCCCCAATATATTAGGTATGGTAGCTCTCTACAGTAGTTATTGATGTCCATAGAACTGTATTTCACTCACACTTACCAGATTTACTATTCTCTGGAGCTCTGTATGTTATCACACCATTGATCACAATTTCTGGGTTGCTCAGAAAGATGGGTTGTTTCAGTATTCCTAAACATAAACCATCAGCATTAGGATAACACAACATTTAAATGTATGTTATTTTCTGATAGGACAAGATCTGAGTTGCAAGTGACAAATCTCTGTATTAGTCCACATCCCTAAGTGATATCCAAACTAGAGTGATCCAACCCGCAGCCCTCATACTGATTTTTCTGACCCACGGATCTTTTCTATTTTTAATACACTGTACTATTATATAAGGCGTGATCAAAAAGTTTCCGTTTGAGAGCGTTGCTGCAGTTTATATGCAACGTCGCGAGACTCCGATACGGGTATACAGGGTGTAACTAAATATGTGGGAAAGCTCCGGGGATTCGATTGGGGTCCTGACAACAAGCAAAACATGTCCTGTAAACATACGGTGTATGTGCGTTCGTTGCCATGTTACAAGCATTGTTTGTGGTGTTCATAAAACAGACGGCGGCACGATGCTTATTGGTCATTTGTGGAGGGCACACAGGCCACAGGTCGCTATTCAAGTCTGTGTGCATTTGTTTTGCATTCAAAGCCACGTGCTTAGCAAACACGTAAACACATCCACACAGGTCATAAGTGGAGTGGAGTGGAGTGACAAGTGTTGTAAGTTGTTATTGAGTGGACGGACAGTACATATCGTGGTACTCGAATGGGGTACTCGAATTCGGAAATGGCAGACATGCATCTTATGTATGGACGGGCGCAGTGTAACGCAAATGAAGCACGGCGTTTGTATGCGGAACAATTTCCTAATAGACGTTTACCCAACACCAAGATATTCCAAAGAATACATGCGCGTCTTTGCGAAACAGGCTCGTTCAGCAGACGTGTTGCTGATAATGGACGGCCTAGGAGCACAAGAACACCTGACACAGAGGAACGAGTTCTCAACCATATTGAGGAAAATAACAGGAGCAGCACCAGGGAAATAGCGGCAATTGTAGATGTGAGTCATATGACAGCGTAGAGAATTCTATGGGGACAGCTCCTTTATCCATATCACCTTCAAAGAGTCCAAGGTCTTAGTGCAGCTGACTTTCCACCTAGAGCAGCATTGTGTACCTGGTTTCGACAGACGTGTGGTCGGGAGCAACAGTTCCTCGCTGCTATTCTGTTTACCGATGAAGCGAAGTTTACCCGAGATGGAATGCAGAACTTTCACAATACGCATGTCTGGGCTGATGCAAATCCCAGATAAGTTGTGCAAACCAGACTTCAACAACAGTTCAGTATTAATGAGTGAAATAATCGGTGACAAATTAATTGGTCCTTTCATTTTACCAGGAACATGACAGGAGCGTCATATTACGCCTTTTTAACGAATGATGTAACTGGTTTGTTGCAAGACGTTCCACTGGACTTAATTCAGCGCATGTGGTTCATGCATGATGGAGCACCGCCTCAATTTGCTCTTGCTGCTACAGCATTTCAGCGACTCCCAAACAAATGGATAGGGCGTCAGGGACCGACATCGTGGCCTGCTCGTTGTCCCGATCTCAACATATTAGACTTCTACTTATGGGGTCATTTAAAGGCCATTGTGTATGCCATACCTATTCATAACATAGACAAGCTGCGTCGGCGAATAGAGCAAGGATGTCAGCAGATACGACAGACGCCGGGAATATGGGAGCGTGTAAGAGAGTCAATTATGCGGCCCATAGACGCCTGTATTACTGATCATGGTAGCCATTTTGAGCACCTTATGTAGAGAACTGTAAGTAGTAACGTACACTTTAGCAAGACAAATAACCAACCTGCATAGTGAAGCGGTCTGTATTATGTACACCAAAAACAACGCTTGTAACACGAAAGCAAATACAGTAGGCCTACACCATATGTTTACAGGACATGTTTTGCTTGTTGGCAGGTCCTCTATCGAATCCGCGGAGCTTTCCCACATATTTAGTTACACCCTGTATAAGCACGGACACATAGACAAGGGATTAGTGTGGCAGTCGTGTCTTGCCGAGTTGCGACGTTAAATGCGGCAACGGGAACTATGGCGACGTTATTACCAAATACGTCGAAACGGGAGCAACGTGCTGTTATTCTGTTCTTAGCTGCCGAAGGACAAACACCGGTGTCATCCATCGTCCACTCGTCCCAAGAATTTCAAGAGCCACCCATCTGCTGGAAAGATGTCGCTCACCCTGTTCTGTGATTACTGGGGACGATTGCATATTGACTTCAAGGAACCTGGTGTCTCAATCTCTGGGGAACGGTACTGAGCAACACTGGAGAAATGTCTTCGTACAATTAAGGCGAAAATACCGGGGAAACTGCGACAAGTGGTGCTGCTGCTTCATGATAACGCACGTCCCCATACCTCAGAGGTCGTAACGCAGAATGTACGCCAACTCAAGAGGAGACACTCGAGCATCCACCCTATAGTCCTGATCTCTCCCCATACGATAAACACACATTTGGCCCCTTAATAAAGGCCTTGAAGGTTTGTCGGACGAGGATGTGCAGCAAGTGGTTACGGACTTCTTCACGTAGCCACACACGGTGTTTTACCATACATGGATCTTCAACCTGGTGTGTTGGTGGGATGAGTCCCTCAATACTCACGGTGATTTTGCCTGATTGGCATAGCGATTCTGGACTGTACGGCCGTCAAACGGAAACTTTTTGATCGCACCTTAGACCTACAGATCACGGCAAGTCAAAATGATGGACCCGACTTCATAACTTTATTCCATGAAATATAATGAACATATAAAGTGAGCCATGTGCTAAGAAAGATAAACTGTCAAAGTTTTATTCAGTCATATCACAAGTGTCCTATGTGAGCACCTCGCGTATCACAACACACATCAAGCCGATAGTCTATCTCCTGCCAAACGTAGTGTAGTGTGTTGCGATCAATCTCTGCAATGGCTGCTGTGATGCGGGCACGAAAGTCACCCAATGTTGTTGGAAGTGGTGGTACGTAAACATGATCCTTTACGAAACCCCACAAGAAGAAATCACACGGGGTCAAGTCGGGGGAACGATGTGGCCAATGAATGAGAGTTCGATACACCTGAGAAGCACGGCCTATCCAGCGTTGTTCCACTGCCTCATTGAGATAGTCCAAAACTCTGCCATGGTAATGCGGAGGGGCACCATCAAGTTGAATGAAATCAGCACTATCCTCCTAGAGCTGTGGAAGGAGCCATTGTTGCAGCATATCAAGAAAAACATGTCCTGTCACAGTAGGGTCAAGGAAGGAAAATGGCCGTAAATCTGTTCCAGTTACTGCCATTTTCTTTAACTGCTTCCTGCGCACTCGTAACGTGAGAAAATGGAAACAGCAGGAGGGAAACTAAACTTTGAGAGTTTGCCTTTCTTTGCACATAGCTCACATTAAGATACGTTCATTAGATTTCACAGAATAAATTGTATATCTAATTATAGAGATACAGTTATATGTTGGGCTTAGGCCTTAGGTTACAGTACTACATTTAATAATCAAGTTATGTAGCTTCCATTAGACGGCAGTTTATTTAAATTTGCAGGCCGATTCAGTATACCAGGTGAAAACGTGTGATATTGTACCGAAAGAGAATTTTCCTAAACTTCACAATTTCTCACTTGAGATCCTATCATTGTCCGGCAGTACATAGCCTACAAAGTGCATGAATGTACTTTTGCAGCCGTGAAAGAAAGCTGTTAACTAAAAAGTTCAAGTGGACATAGAGACATTTGTGTCACAAAATCAATGCACGTTGACTCTCCTACTTTTGATGGTAATGATAATTGTTGTTTTAAGGGGCCTAACATCTGGGTTTTTAGTCCCTAATCGTTTAGGTGACAGTGAAAATGATAATGTAATGAAAAATATAACTAAAACTAACTACAGACCTGTGTAATAGAAGAAGAAATGGAAAACAAAAGAAGAATAAGGTAAATAAAGTACAGGAGAGTTTAAACGCAGGGGCAAATGAATAGGCCACCCACAATACATGTCATCTAAAATAATTAATATCTCGCGAACCCATGGTTGGATTATAACATGCGACATGTCGTAGGACTCGGGGTGACGCCCCCTTTACTATGGACGACTCGTTATATTTTTGTTGTTGTTGAAAATGTTTGTTTTTGAAAATAGGCGATATTTTTAAAACTAATCATAATAGAACGTTGTGCAATGGTCAGAACAAAACTTTATATTTTTTACATTAAAAAAAAACGTTCAATTTTGAAAGTGGGCTATATTTCGGAAACTAGGAATTTTACAAAAAAAATATGTTTGACGTAAATGAAAGGTATTTACCACCTCTACCCACAAGCCAAGTTTCAAGTCCCTAGGACAAAAACTGTGCAGTAGTGAGGCAAAGCAGGTCCTACCTATAATCGCGTGTGCTTGAATACGTATGGCTATGCTGGAATAGGGTTATGTTGGTGAAGGACTAGGTCGAGTGAGGGCTCGTTTTGATGGTATTTTTTGAGCTCCATCTGATGGTGAGGTTAGTTTTTAAATAGGGTAAATTTGGAAACTGGATTTTGTGTTTAAAAACTTTTTTTGACATTGTTGCTGATATCTCTCGAACCCATAAAGCTAGAACAAAGTTTGACGTTTCTTAGTGTTCGTTGCATGGTCCTCTTGACTAGGATGCCTGTGTTGAGAATGAAGGAAACCGATTTTGGGGTAAAAACCATGAGTTTAGACTTTTTGTTCCAACCCGGTGCTAGGTTATTAGGATAATATCCCGGATTTAATGTTGTCTTGTAATGACTTAATGCAACACAAGAGATCTGAAGCGCTACGATTTGAACAACTCTGAGCTATGTGGAGTTATACTGTGTCATGTCCGAAAAATTCCGACTTCCCCGTCCATGACTAGAAATCACGATCTGTACCACTATTCCAATGAAAAGACTCTTTCAAATAGAGGCTATGGAAAACGAGTAAATGGATTACACCTTAGTTCTGCGAGTCAGAATCAAAGAGACAGGCGTAAATGAGGGTAAACAACGTAGGACTCAGTTTGCGGCCTTAAGGTCGCCTTTCAGTTCCACAATTTGTGGGTCCCTTCGGAAAGTAAGAAGAAGAGATATGCTGTCTTACCCACGACGACCGCCTTTGTTTTACTCGGTATGCTGGTTACATTCTGCCACCTTCCTGCAATGCCATCCCCAGCTGAGAGATCCATTTTGCAACTTAAAATCTTCATGATGTAGTTCAAGGGCTGTCCATCTCCATGAGTCAGGATTAAGTTCAAATCAGAAATGAAACTGAAACAAATAAAATATAACGATATGAAATAACAAGAAGTTCCGTGACGAACTAAAGAGCCTACTTTTCTTAAAATTTATGATTCATGTCAATAATTAATCTATATGGATCTATCTAGAATAATGACGAAATTAAGTTGGTAATATCGAAATGTCTAATTAGTTCGAAATACTGTATAACTGGCATAATGTAGCCTAATAGAGAACTACAGTTGTCAGCCCTGGTGACTGAATATATTCTTAGTTCCAACTCTTAAGGTACAGAATACAAAATTTGGTTGAAGTCCAATGGATAGCATGGACGTTACATGCAGTTAAACATTGGATCTAACAGCGCGCGTAAAATAATGTTGGCTACAATGACATACATGTATTGGTCAGAAATAATCTGAAATAATCTGATCTATTGTTGTGTCAATATTGAATGAAATCCATTAGTTATTAGAGAAGTTACATGCATTTTAAAATTGGACTTATCAGCAAGCTTAGAATCATGTTGGCAGCACTGGCGAAGGCCTATATTAGTTACTCCAAATTAATCTAGAATGCGAGGTACTATACGTGTGCAAAGTTTAGAGCTATTGGCTTGCACACTTTCTGATATATTGATATTAGGGTAACAAAAATAGAGACAGTATTTATTAACAGTTGGCAGCCCTGGTTACTATTAAGAATCGGCATAGTTATATCTGTTATGGTACACATAGCACACACAAAATTTGGCTGAAATCCAAATGATAGTATAGAAGTTACATGTATTTAAAGTTGGACTTCTCAGCAGGCATAGAATCATGTTGGTAGCACTGACGTATATAAGTTACTCCAAATTAATATAGAATGTCAGGTACTATACGTCTGCATAGTTTAAATCTGTCGGCTTGCATACTTTCTGATATATGGGTATTTGGATTTTTTAAAAATGAGATCATTTATTAACAGTTGGCACCCCTGGTGGCTCTTAAGAATACGCTCAGTCATATCTGTTTATGTACACATAGCACATACGAAATTTGGTTGAAATCCAATTGATAGTGTAGATGTTATATGCATTTAAAATTTGGACCTATCAGCAGGCTTATAATCATTATGGCAACACTGCCATGTATGGCCTCCTGGAAATTAAACTTCAATATTATTATCTATACGTGTGCCAATTTTGAAATAGCTCCCATTCACACCTTCCAAGATATCCAACATGGAGCTAAAATTTTAATTGCGATTTTTCAGCAGTTGGTAGCACTGACATCATTTTCAAATATGGCTGTGAGATATTCACGTATAGATCTTTACTCCTACCAAATTTTGTTTCGATTGCTGCAGCCGTTTAGGAGTTGATAGGGGGGGGGGGGACACACACACACAGCCAGCCAGCCAGACAGACAGAAGGACAGACAGACAGACAGACACACATTTGCCCGATCTCATAAGTCTACTTTTTCCTCATTTTTGCAAAATGTGAAAAGTAGGCTAAAAATACCGTAAAATAAACCTTAAGTTCAATATTTAATTCAACGAATAACGCATTTCTTTCAATTACAGCATGTGTATAGACAAAACAAGTAGTTCCGTGAAGAACTAAACCGCCTATTGTCATATTTTCATGTGATACTGGTCCTTTCTATCTCAGATATAGCATCCATGTGATTACCCACCACATGTACGGGTAATGCTATGAAAAAGAGCATAATAATTGCCGGAGATTTAAACCTCCCCAAATTAGACTGGTATGGTGAGTCAACTAGCTGTGGTCAAGCTCAGAGTGCGGCAAATAAATTCTTAAGGGAGGGGGGATTTTCCCAAGTAGTTGACTTCCCAACTAGAGGCAATAATACCTTAGATGTTTATCTCGTAAGGCCTGTAGAGCTGTATATTAACTGTCTGAAAGTACCAGGAATTAGTGACCATTCTGGGGTTGAATTAAATATTAGATACGGTGATATTACAAAATTAGACTCTGATGTAGCAAATAAGGTCATATTCCAGTATCGCAGGGCGGATCAGGGCAAAGTTCAGGGGTATTTGAATGAGCTATTTGTAGGATGGGCATCGGAAGGAAATCACATTAATATCCTGTGGACTAACTTTTTGAAAGTTTTAAATAGCGCTATTGATAAATTTGTTCCATTTAAATTACTGAAACAAAACACAGATCCTGAGTATTACACACGGGAAATCAGGAGTCTTAAACGGAAAATTAGGAAATTATACAATAAAAGACATGATAGTGACAAGTATATGTTGAAATTTAAGTCCTTATCAAGAGAGCTCGTCTTAAAAAAGAGGGCTGCTCATGACAATTATATGCAAGGTTTACTTGGTTCGGGAGGCGATGGGTGGAAAAAAAAATACAGTTATGTTAGGAGAAGAAAGGGAAATTCAAATAATTTGTCGATGATAATGTCCGGTGACGGTAAATTAATTACTGAGAAGCAGGCCATTGCTAATGAATTAAATGTCTTTTATGGTAGTGTGTTCAATAAATCCAATTGCTGTGTGTTGGACCTTAACTGTGAATCAGGGACTCCACTTCTCCAAATAAACCAGTCAGCAATTGTAAAGCTAATACAAACAAGATGTTCAGTAAAGAACATATAGCCTACTTTCTCTTAAATGCATGGGTATTGTTTATAACTCTTTGTCCTTTTCAAGGAGTATAATTGAATGTTGGTTGTAGTAGCTTGTTGAAATACAGCGTGCTATAGGAATATTAAACATGAATATGAGGTGCCCTTTGCTAGTGCTACTTCTGTAAAAAAAATCATTCAATTCGGTTTCACCGTGTTTGAATTGACCTGGGGAATGGATTTGCACACATACATGGCCGCTATTTGCAAACTATTGGGCTGATGACCTTGTAGTCAGTCATAAGATGCTTTCCACAAAAAGGCATGTTGTTGCAAAATCCGGTAGAGATCAAATTATTAGGATGGTCGAAATTTGATTTAAGCTTTTAACATTTGGGTGGCCATCATTCCGTTTTCGTCAAAATGGCGGCGATATAAAACATGACACTGAGGTGCCTTTTGCTAGTGCTACCTCTGTACCAAATTTCGTTCAATTCGGTTTCACCGTGTTTGAATTGATAGGAGGAATCGATTTGCACACATACTTGGCCACCATCTGCAAACTATTGGGCTGATGATCTAGCAGTTTGGTCAGAATATGCTTCCCACATAAAGATTTGATGTTGCAAAATTTGGTAGAGACTAGATTATTAGGTTGGTCGTAATTACATTTTAGCCTTTAACATTTGGGTGGCCGCGATTACGTTTCCGTCAAGATGGCGGTGATATAAAACATGACACTGAGGTGGCCTTTTCTAGTGCTACCTCTGTACCAAATTTCGTTCCATTCGGTTTCACCGTGTTCGAATTAATAGGGGGAATCGATTTTCACACAAAGAACGCCGCCATCCGCAAAATATTAGGCTAATGACCTATTAGTTTGGTGAAAGGATGCTCCCTCCATAATGGTATGTTGATGCAAAATTTGGTCGAGATCGGATGATTAGGTTAATCGTAATTTGATTTAAGCTTTGCATATTTGTGTGGCCGCCATTACGTTTCCGTCAAGATGGCGGCGATATAAAACATGACACTGAGGTGCCCTTTGCTAGTGCTACCTCTGTACCAAATTTCATTCCATTCGGTTTCACCGTGTTCGAATTAATAGGGGTAATCGATTTTGACACAAAGATGGCCGCCATCCGCAAACTATTAGGCTAATGACCTATTAGATTTGTCAAAGGATGCTTCCTCCATAAAGGTATGTTGTTGCAAAATTTGGTAGAGATCGGATGATTAGGTTAGTCGTAATTTGATTTAAGCTTTGAACATTTGGGTGGCCGCCATTACGTTTCCGTCAAGATGGCGGCGATATAAAACATGACACTGGGGTGCCCTTTGCTAGTGCTACCTCTGTACCAAATTTCATTCCATTCGGTTTCACCGTGTTCGAATTAATAGGGGTAATCGATTTTGACTCAAAGATGGCCGCCATCCGCAAACTATTAGGCTAATGACCTATTAGATTTGTCAAAGGATGCTCCCTCCATAGAGGTATGTTGTTGCAAAATTTGGTAGAGATCGGATGATTAGGTTAGTCGTAATTTGATTTAAGCTTTGAACATTTGTGTGGCCGCCATTACGTTTCCGTCAAGTTGGCGGCGATATAAAACATGACACTGGGGTGCCCTTTGCTAGTACTACCTCTGTACCAAATTTCGTTCCATTCGGTTTCACCGTGTTCGAATTAATAGGGGCAATCGATTTTCACACAAAGATGGCCGCCATCCGCAAGCTATTAGGCTGATGACCTATTAGTTTGTTCAAAGGATGCTGCCCCCATAAAGGTATGTTGTTGCAAAATTTGGTAGAGATCGGATGATTAGGTTAGTCGTAATTTGATTTAAGCTTTGAACATTTGTGTGGCCGCCATTACGTTTCCGTCAAGATGGCGGCGATATAAAACATGACACTGAGGTGTCCTTTGCTAGTGCTACCTTAGTACCAAATTTCGTTCAATTTGCGCTCACCGTGTTCGAATTCAGAGTACACACACTCACACACACACACACACAGAGACTCACACACACACATACCCACACACAGACACACTTTTTTCGCCCTGTAGTGATCTCATAAGTCTACTTTCATTTTTTGCAAAAATCGAAAGTAGGCTAAAAATACGTTACAATATATCGAAGGGTCCTGATAATATTGTTAGTGAAGTACTTAAACTAGGAGGTAGGGCCGTGGCACGATACTTAGAGGTGATGTTTAATGTGTCCATAAACAATGCGCAAATCCCGGATGACTGGAAAAGAGTTACGATAGTCCCAATATTTAAGGGAGGGAGCAGACTTGAAATGGGCAACTACAGGCCGGTTAGTCTTACGTCCATCGTTTGTAAACAGATGGGGCATCTCATTTGCGACTACTTGAGGGAACAGTGGGAAACATTATCATGGTTTAATGATAGGCAACATGGATTTCGGAAAGGTTACTCATGCGAGAGTCAGATGCTATCACTTTTTCAAGATATTAGCGAATCGTTAGACGATGGAGTTTCAGTCGACGCCGTAGTTATAGATTTTGCGAAGGCATTTGATGTCGTGCCGCATGACATGCTACTCCATAAATTAGTTTCGACGAAGATTGATAAAAGAGTAATTTTATGGATCCAAGAATTTTTGACGGGTCGTTCCCAGAAAGTGAAAGTTGAAGGCCGATTCTCGGATGAAATTACCGTAAGGTCGGGTATCCCTCAGGGCAGCGTAATCGGAACTTTGTTATTTTTGGCGTTTATAAATGACTTACCAAATGGGATTCGCAGTGACTGTCGATTGTTTGCGGATGATTGTGTAATATATCGAAAGATACATGACTCACAAGACAATGCAGTACTTCAAGATGACCTGAACCTGGTCTATAAGTGGGCGATTGAATATAAAATGACAATGAACACAAGAAAATGTAGTCTAATAAAAATAGGGAAAGTGCGAAGGCATGATTTTCAATATAACATTGGCTCGGAAATTCTTGTAGAAGAAGATTCTTGCAAATATTTGGGCGTTCACGTAAGAAATGATATGAAATGGAGTAGTCATATAGGATGTGTAGTTTCTAAAGCTTACAAATCCCTGCACTTTGTAATGAGGGTATTAAAAGGAAGTAGTACATTTGCTAAAGAATTAGGATATTTGTCACTTGTAAGACCTATTCTGGAATACGCCTCGGCGGTTTGGGATCCATATCAAGTAGGGCTCATAAATGAGTTGGAAATGGTACAAAGAAAGGCCGCTAGATTTGTGCTCAGTGACTTTAATCCCAGGAGCAGTGTGAGCCGTATGTTAAAGAAACTTGGGTGGGAATCACTTGAGGCTAGGAGAATGAAATCTAGACTCTGCGCTATGTACAACACGTATACAAATCAACCAGCATGGGGTGAGCTTAGCAAACGTATGGAAAGGCCTACTTACATGGGTAGGAGCGATCACCCTTTCAAAGTTAAGGACCGACCACAGCGAACAAATTATGGTAAATATTCTTTCGTAAACCGTGCCATTGATAATTGGAACTCTCTACCTGCCGCAGTCTTAGAGCCTTTTCCCAAACATGACTGACTATTTGTGTAAATACTCCAGTTTAATTGTTAGTGAATTGTTATGTACAATTATTTATTTGTTATGTATATCGAATTTGCCACCGGGGGACACACCCCCAATTGCAAATAAACGAATGAATGAAATGAATGAATATCAATCCGATAAGTGGAATAGGTGGTTGTTGTTGATGATTTATTTCAGGACTTTTTCGACGTTGTAGTCATGTTCCTAGGTGTGTGTGAAATCCATCAGATAATTATGGCTGTAGTTAGGTGTGCATTAATGAGGCTAGCATGGTAATGATGATGATGATAATTGTTGTTTTAAGGGGCCTAAAATCTAGGTTATCGGCCCCTACTGAAATGAAATGGCATGAAATGAAAGGATGAAGATAAAAACGAGCTCACTGCCATGGATGAAACGAAAATGGTTTATATAAAACAGACAGTGAGCCCCAACAATTATGCCTTAATTGAATAAAAATAGTAAAAGTGGGGTGGTAAAAAACAATAAAACAAATAAGGCATAGTAAAAAACAAAATAGATGAACGCAATAAAAAACATAACACAGGCTTAACCTGAATTAAAAGTCTTAACTCCCGTTAAAATTTAAAAAAGTAATCACTCTCCCTCATGTACCGGATGACGAGGTCTGCTAGCATGGTAAAAAGGCGGCCGTGACCTTAAGTTAGGAACCATCCCGGCATGTGGGAAACCACGGAAAACCACTTCTAGGACTGCTAAGGTGGAAATCGAACCTATTTCTTCTCAGTTTTGCCTAAAGATGGTAAGTGTACCCCGTTCGAGCCCTCAGACCACAAATAAATTTCTTAGCACTGCCAGGAATCGAACCCAGGACCTTTGGATTCGGAGTCTCAGCACGTGCCACGAGACCACAAAAAGCGTAGACTGTAAGTGCAAACAAGATATAAATTTGTTTTACAGTACTTTGCAATGGCACAAAATTTCGGCTTACAGCTGTAATAATTTATGTCGCGAGAAAAAGGAATGGAAATTTGAAAATTTGCACGGCCGCCAGTTTGATTCCCTGCTTGTCACGGTTTTGAAAGAAATATCAATAAAATCGTCTTATGCTCCTCTATCACAATACAAATTTTAGCCATACGGCTGTAATAAGTTCCGAGAAAAAGCAACAGTATTTTGAAACTCCGCCCGGCCACAACCTTGGTGTCGTGCTTGGTCCGTTTTGGAATGTAACATCTGTGTCGTTGCCTTATAGTCTTACTGTATATTGTGGGGTTTGAAGCCATTTTTCAGTGTTGCCTAAGTAAACAAAAATTTGGTGCTTTTCAGTCGGTCAACACGAATGTACCCAAAAAGAGCTGGGTTATGCCCTAATCCTGAAATAAATTACATGATATTAATAAATACACTAGAATGACCAGTTTCGATCGTCAAGCGATCATCATCAGATCCATTACACTTTGGCTATAACATCTGTGTTTGAGGATACAGGTGAAAAATATTTACAATATATACAATTATTTAGTTGCAGTATTGGTAATGCAACTGTCGGTGTATGCTTAATGTAGTATATCTAATGTTAGGTGAAATGCTAAAATGGCGATAGAAATCCGGAGTTTGTCTGTTTGGGGTGATTATATGGTTGTAAAAAATCAACTATGGTTATACTGTAATAATACAGGATGATACTTATACGGTTGTCTTCCTGGCTGGAACTTCGAGCAGTTTCGTGTTCACTCTAGCACCAGTTGTGGTCGACTGAACCCGGGTGTTAACTAGACGAAACTGGTTTTTCCTTTCTCCACCCTTTGTACCTATGTGCTGTCTGAGGTCAGTACAATGTATATTTGTGTGATGTTGCCAAATCTAGATAAGAATGTATGTTATTGAATACAGGAAGATCTACAACTATTAATGACCGTGGAACTGTCTTCGCCACGCGTGGACTAAAGAGGCATTCGAACTAAGCGCTGCCCGGTCTATTGAAGACGTCCCGGCACCTTTAATACTGCCACGCATACCGGCCTAGGTTTATTGCAGAAAGGAGTACAAAGTACACCTGATCCAGATAACATTTACCTGTTAATCACCGCTATTCCCTCCACCCCCCCCCCCCTTTTGTTTTATCTAGCTTGGCTGCATCGCTAAGTTGTGTCTTGTTTCCGACAGGGTGTGTTTTTAGTAGAGTGAAAAGAGGTGAACTCTCCATAAAAGTGTGTTCATTTAGATTGTTGGGACTGTTTCGTTTGGCTAGGTGAATCTCGATTGCTTCCTTTATGTCGAGAGCTCTGCCTTTCGATTCGTGATAAATTATTTTTAGGTCAGTCTCGATTTTAGTAAAGCTGTGCCCCGTGTCAAACATATGTTCGCATACGGCTGAATGTGTTCCGTACCTTATCGCATTCATATGTTCATTATAACGTGTGTCTACTCGTCTTCCACTCTGTCCAATGTAGTAATTAGCTTGACAACCAGTGTCTTGGCATGTAATAGAATATACCCCTGACTTTGATACGGGTTTGTTTATTTAGATTACTATTTTTCAGGTGCCTACCGGTTGTATTGATCGTTGTGAATGCTATTTTTATGCCTTGCTTTTTGAAAAGATTAGTGATTTTATATGTGTTCGTATTCACATAGTTGAAGCGCGCAAATTTTTTCTCATTACTGTCCGGTTTGGGAATCGTTTTATCTTTATTTTTATGTTTGGCTATAATTTGGCCAAGCAAAATGGACCAAATTATAGCCAAACATAAAAATAAAGATAAAACGATTCCCAAACCGGACATTAATGAGAAAAAATTTGCGCGCTTCAACTATGTGAATTCGAACACATATAAAATCACTAATCTTTTCAAAAAGCAAGGCATAAAAATAGCATTCACAACGAACAATACAACAGGTAGGCACCTGCAAAATAGTAATCTAAATAAACAAGACCCGTATTCAAAGTCAGGGGTATATTCTATTACATGCCAAGACACTGGTTGTCAAGCTAATTACATTGGACAGAGTGGAAGACGAGTAGACACACGTTATAATGAACATAGGAATGCGATGAGATACGGAACACATTCAGCCGTATGTGTGACACGGGGCACAGTTTTACTAAAATCGAGACTGACCTAAAAATAATTCAACACGGATCGAAAGGCAGAGCTCTCGACATAAAGGAAGCAATCGAGATTCACCTAGCCAAACGAAACAATCCCAACAATCTAAATTAACACACTTTTATGGAGAGTTCACCCCTTTTCACTCTACTAAAACACACCCTGTCGGAAACAAGACACAACTTAGCGATACAGCCAAGCTAGATAAAACAAAAAGGGGGGGGGGAGGGGAGAATAGCGCTGGTTAATAGGTAAATGTTATCTGGATCAGGTGTACTATGTACTTCTTTCTGCAATAAACCTAGGTCGGTATGTGCGGCAGTATTAAAGGTGCCGGGACGTCTTCAATAGACCGGGCAGCGCTTAGTTCGAATGCCTTTTTAGTCCACGCGTGGCGAAGACAGTTCCACGGTCTTTAATAGTTGTAGATCTTCCTGTATTCAATAACATACATTCTTATCTAGATTTGGCAACGTCACACAAATATACATTGTACTGACCTCAGACAGCACATAGGAACAAAGGGGAGAGAAAGGAAAAACCAGTTTCGTCCAGTTAACACCCGGGTTCAGTCGACCACAACTGGTGCTAGAGTGAACACGAAACTGCTCGAAGTTCCAGCCAGGAAGACAACCGGATAAGTATCAGCCTGTATTATTACAGTATAACCATAGTTGAATTTTTACAACCATATAATCACCCCAAACAGACAAACTCCGGATTTCTATCACCATTTTAGCATTTCACCTAACATTAGATATACTACATTTAACATACACCGACAGTTGCATTACCAATACTGCAACTAAATAATTGTACATATTGTAAATATTTTTCACCTGTATTCTCAAACATAGGTGATATAGCCTAAGTGTAATGGATCTGATGATGATCGCTTGACGATCGAAACTGATCATCCTAGTGTATTTATTAATCTCATGTAATTTATTTCAGGATTAGGGCATAACCCAGCTCTTTTTGGGTACATTCGTGTTGACCGACTGAAAAGCACCAAACATTTGCTTACTGTATATCATGGTACAAATTTTCAGGCTGAAAGCTGCAATAGATCCCGAGAAAAAGGTGAATTTTGAATATTTGCACAGCTACCATATTGGTTCCGTGTTTATCACTGTTTTGAAAGTCGTATCAATGAACTTGTTTTATAATTCCCTAGTATGGTACAAAATGTCAGACTTAAAGCTGTAATAGGCCCCAAGAAGAGGGAATTGAATTTTGAAAATTCGTGCGTTCACCACCTTTACCTTGTAGTCTTACACAATTTTCAAGTGACCGCTCAGATCAGGCCCGATATATTGAGCATTAGTGAAATATTTCGCGCGGCCGACGTGTTGGCTAGGTAATGATTATGATAATCTGAAAGGTACGGTTGAGGTGTCGGGAGATGGAACATACGTACAGTCACTTACACCGATCAAAAATTATTTGTGGGAGTGTTGGAAACACACTTAGGCTACGTACAAATAGACTAATAGACTAACATCAATCTCAGAAACCTATATTTCATGTTATGAAAACAGGCTAAAATTATTAGGAACTACAGTATCTCATTTCATCAAAGTACAAAGTTTGATGATGAAGATGCTAATTTTTTATAAGATGTCTAACATCTAGCTCATCCCCCCCTTCTTTTTAGCGTATGGCTTTTAGTACCGAGAACATATTCGACTCGCCAGTTTTGTAGCTGCTTCGAGACGGACACCCAATGGGTGAGCTACAAGTACCGTTGGGGAGAAAAGTAGGAATGTAAGGACGAGGAGTTGGAAGGTAGCGGCTGTGGCCTATAGATAGGGACCAACCCCGGCATTTGCCTGGAAGGAAGATGGGAAACCACAGAAGACCATCTTCAAGGTTGCCGGCGGGGGGAATCGAACCTCCTCGCCTCCCGGATGTGAGCGACTGCCAGCAGTCATGCCGTAACGACCACGGCTAACTCACCCGGTATCGGCCCCTAATGATGAGTATGATTTGATAATGAATGCTTATACAACTACTATTATTACTTCGATTTGCCAATTTGCAACTTACTCGAAACAGAAAATAATATTGATTAAAAAGAGACAAAAGGAAGAATGAGAGATAGAAGAAGTAGGGCCATGGAAGGCAAACAGGATAGAGAAATAGGAAAGGATGATGAAGATGATAATTGTTGTTTTACGGAGCCTGACTTCTAGGTTATCGGCCTCTAATGGTTAGGGTGATAGTGTTAATGAAACTTGACCACATGAAACCTACAACTAAAATAAAATACTGACTTAACTACTGGCTTACAAACTAGAAGAGGAAATGGGAAACAAAAAAGGTTATAATGTCAATAATAGACAGGACGAAAGGAAATGCCCTCAACCCTGAAGAATGTGAATTGAGGGACTTGGAAGGAAGGAGAGCCGTGAAAGGCAGAGAGGAGAGGGAAAGAGGAGAGGGTCCACCCCAAAGGCAATGGAAAAAGGGGGAAAACCGGACCCAGCTCAGGAATCCATCGGGGTCACCAACTCCCGAACTCGCCAACTGAGAGCCCTTGAGGGTGTAGCACTATCCAGGGTGCACCATAAGTGGTGGGGCAACATACACCCAGACTGCTTGAGGGCCTTGAGCAGAAGGCAGGAGATACTTGAAAGATAAACAAGAGGTCTGATCCCTCGAAGAATGAGGGATCAGTAAAGATGAGAGAAGGGCCAATTACGGCGGGAAAGGTAGGGACTCCCTAGGCCTCAGATGCCCTAATACCATTGGGGTCAGAAGAGAACAAGAGTTCACCAAGGGAGGTCGACAGGAAAGAAGACGGAGAGTAGCCCAGCAAAAGTAAGTTGAAGCAATGCCGGACTCAGCTGGGGTCCCGTGGTCGCCAAGCCACGTTCCACTAGATGTGATGCCCTGGGGGGAAGAAGGAGTTGTCGTATGGTGTCATACTCTAATGATTATATTTGCAGCCACAATACCACACATCAGTATTTTGTGGAACCACCATGAGTGGCAATAAGAGAGTCTGAACGTCATGGCATGGAAGCAAATAGATGTTGGATGTGCTCCTGTGTATTTATGTCCTGCAGGCTGCATCTACAGAGTCCAAAATTCGATAGTTTTGGTTGTTGAAGGACGGTGAAGGGTCAGTCGACGAGTGATCATATCATATACGGTACGTGTTAAATCTTTGTTGTTGACCCTTTATAGGGCATAATTATTGAAGATATGTTGTTAGTTATTGTTCTTTTAAGGGGCAGAACAACGAGGTCATCTGTCCCTATATTTTATTTGTATTTATTTTATTTTCAAGTCAATTATTTTAACCTAATTGTAATTACTAGTAATTTTAATTTATCTTTTCTTTAACATTTTAATGTTCATATTTATTTAGATAATTTTTAAAATTTTGTTTATAATCTATATATATATTTAATTCTTATGAGCTTATTTATTTTAAATTTATACCAGCATTTTTAATTCTAATTTTTATTATCATACTAGCAGAAGTCCCCATTCTTCGAACGGTCTTCGGTATTAATAGCCAGACGTAATCAATTGAGCTACTGTTGCAATGGTTAGAGGCTTGGAACCTGTTTGTCGACAAAGAAGTATGATTAGTTAAAATATGATCTGAAACTAAATTTACCTAACGTGTACTTCCTGACGTGAAAATAAAATTGAAAACCTCATAGACGAAACACAATACACGTCACATAAAAACTGACCCTCACTGTTGTGTCAAGTCCCCATCGAGAGGAAGACCCTTTTAATAAATTATAAAGGCTTGTGGTGCGTGAAAATTCAAGTTTTTTAGCCTCCAATGGCCAAATTCCTAAAAGCAAGAAAAAAATTCAATTCAGAAATAATGTTGCTGTTTGGAGATATAATAGACCTTCTGCACGACATATCGCACGTTTAAGTCGTGTGAAAATCTATTGTAACCCCTGACCCCCTTAAGGGCATTGATGAATTTTACAGTTTTAGGTGGTTCCGTGATAACCTTATAGTCATTTACAAACGTTCACAGAAATTTAATAAATGGAGTGGCATTTCTTCTTGCAGAAATAGATGGAAAGTTGGATGTCACCTTTTGAGATGCTTTTGTCATGGCTACTGGCATGCATTGCTTCATTAGTTTATAGTTTTCTGGGAATATCAGAAACTGTTGGTATTAGAGCCTTAAAATGTAGTTTTCGGGGACCCTTTACGGCTATTTAGGGTCCCCGAGTTTTGTTTCCGACACCAAGGGGCAGAAAATAAGCTTTGTCTCGTCGTTGTAGGCCGTAGTATAATAATAATTATTATTATTATTATAATAATATAACATCTCAAAGTTATGTCTACGCATTTCAGGAAACCTCCACACAAACAGAAAACTTGGCGATCTCCCATTCAAAATCTCGGTGAATACCAAATTGATCATGTTGCCATCTCCCATGCACACTATTGAACCATCCATGACGTTCAAGTCCGACGAGGGGCAAACATTGATTCAGACCATTATCTCACAATAATCAAAATGAAATTTTCACCTAAGAGGATTCATAAAAAAAATATTACATCCCAAAATTTGACACATCCAAAATTCAAGAAACAAAAATCGCAGAAGAATGGGATAAAGAACCAGTGAACAATTGGACGGACTTCTGCAGCAAAATTATCAGAAAAGCCAAAGAACTGATTCCACTAAAAAAGAAAGCAAAACACCCCTGGTGGGATTCCAACTGTGATCAAGTCGTTATTGATCGCCGAATCGCATTCCAAAAATACAATAGCCACAAATCTCCAGAAACTTTACAACACTTCGGCGTCCGCAAACAGGCAACCAAAATTATTAGGACAACTAAACGTAATTTTATAACTAAGCAACTTCAGTCAATCGAGTATGACTTCAGGAATCACAACAGTCGAGATTTTTATAAAACCTTCGGGAACAGAATTAAAGGTTACACACCGGAAAATTTGACTTTCAAGAAACAAGACGGAAGTCTCGCACTCACTAACCAAGAAAACTATGAAGAACTGGCACGTTATTTTTCTGACCTCCTCAATTGTCCTGAACCACCTGAGCGATTTATACACACAGTCCCAGAACACATACGACCCGAAGCCAAACTACCAACGCAAGAAGAAATCCATCACCACATCAAAAAAACTCAAGAACGGAAAGACATCAGGAGAAGACGGAATCATCGCAGAAGTATTGAAAAATCTAGGATCACGATCACTAGAGGAAATCACACAGATCATTCAGGACATTTGGCGAAGTGAAAAACTACCGGACGAATGGAAATGCTCACTCATCCACCCACTCCACAAGAAAGGAGATAAATCTGATGTAAATAACTACAGAGGAATTTCCCTCTTACCCATCGCTTATAAAATCCTCTCCGCCTGTCTTTTACAACGCACGCAAGACCAACTCGAGCCACTCATCGGTGAATATCAGGCTGGCTTCAGACCAAATAGATCAGCCGTCGAACAAATCTGAAATCTGAAATCCACCTTGAAACTTCAAGCCACACGAAATCTCCCAACCATCTGTACATTTGTCGACTTTCAGAAGGCTTATGACACCATTGATCGAAAATCTATTTTTAATGTACTCGAAGAAAACCATCTCGATCCGAAGACGAGACGACTCATCCAACAAACCTTAACCGACATAATTTCCAAGGTCAAATTCATTGGAGAGAACTCCCAACCTTTTCCCATTAAAACTGGTGTTCGGCAGGGTGATGGACTTTCTCCATTGCTGTTCAACATCGTTCTCGATAAGGTCATCAAAGAATGGGAAAAAGAATTAAAAAGTCTAACATATGGAAACCTGTCGTGTTAGGAAGACAGAAGGATAATATCAATGTTACATGCTTAGCTTTTGCTGATGATTTGGCAATCCTCTCCGGAGATGAACGAACGGCAATTCACCAGATTGAAGTCCTCAAAGAATGTGCTGGGAAAGTAGGGTTGCAAATCTCCTTCACAAACACTGAATTCATGGCTACAAAACACATTGAAACCCAAACTTAGGTAACAAAATACGGTTCAATCAACAAGGTTAATCATTTCAAATACTTAGGTGAAATTATTGAACCTACAGGCACATAAAGAATAGCACAAAGAACACGTGAACTCAAAATGCGGAAAACATATGGGAAAACCGCAAACATCTACAACAAAAATGCATGAGCATTAACACTAAAATTCGACATTACGCGACGGTCATCAAACCCGAAACACTCTACGCCAGTGAGACCTTAAACCTCAATTATAAAGGGGATCTTGAAAACATCAAGAAAGCTGAAAGGAAAATCATCCGAAAAATTATTGGCCCAAGACTTACAGATGAAGGAGATCGTTTACAATCGCACAAGGTCACAGAAAAATATTCAAATATTGAAACAAATTTCCGTAAACGACGCTTGAAATTTTATGGACACATTATGAGGCTCGAGGACAACCGATTGACAAAGAAAATATTGATGTACTCACAAAAATTAAAGACGACAACAGTTTGGATTAAACAAGTCCAAACTGATCTCAATAACGCCAACTTCACACCCACAGATATCAAAGACCGCAACACTTTCAGACATAAGATCTACACTTGGGAAGCTGCATCAGAAGATAAGCCCAGCAGACCTAGGGGAAAATGGACTGACGAACGTCGAGCTAAACATAGCGACATGATGAAAGAATTCTGGAAGAACAAGAAAAATAACAGCAACAGATCATAACTTGCTTTATGTGATCCTGTATGGGTCGAAACATACTAAATAAATAAATAATATAACAATATAGCGATAGGGACGTAATAGACCTTCCGTACCACACCCGCACATGTAAATCGCGTGAAAAAATCTAGAGTACCCCTTGACCCCCTTAAGCGCATTATATGTATTGATGAATTTTACAGCTTGATTTGGTTCCGTTATTGGCAACTCCAGCTATCTTATATGACATCTAGCGGTAAAAATTAGAAACTTACCAAGTAGGGTACATTTGTCACGTGGTGACTGTTTGTATATGGTTTCTTGTATTGGTAAGCAGATCGTTGTAAATTCTTTGTGTCTTTATACATAAGTAATAAGTTTTACTCGTTGATAGAGTACAAAATGAGTAAAAGCAAAGTATATTGCTCAGTTTACGGCTGTGAGTCGACGAATAAGAGGGCTGCGGATATAAGTTTTCATCACTATCCAAAAGATGCAAATAACAATAGCCGAAAAGTGACTATGCCAAATAAATACGGGCAACAGGAGCGGGTTAGACCACTCACCACTACACTTACTGACGACAGGACGGGTTGTTCACTGTTACGCTGAGCCATGCCGCTCCTTGACAGCCAAGCACAGTCTCGCCGAGCCAAGCCGTACCAAGACAGCCAAGCTTCATCAGTCAGGTATCCTTCCCCGATCCCTAGTTCATTTCCAATAACCCTACCAACCGCCATCACCTCGCTCTGCGATATCCGAGCCATTCTACTACGAGTCATATAGGCCTAATTTGACTTCGCAGAGTAAATTTCAACTCTGCGAGAGCCTGCTACCATTTCGATATTCAACACCAAACCCACCTGCTAACCATCCAAATCAACCAATTCCTGTCTCCCCCGAGTTTTAATACAAGTTAAACTCATCCATTCGCCCTGACAAGCAGCAAATAATTTCTAGAGTCTATGGTACAGTGAGCAAACTCAAATAAAGCTTTTAAACGTAACAGCGCAATGATTCGAACTGCTCAAAAACAAATACCGGCAGACAACCGATTCTTGATAATATGCAATTGACACATAAAATCCAGTGGAACACACAAATTAGATCACGTGTATCGCACAGTTATACATATATACAATTAAAAATAACAATGTCATTATTTTAGGGACTGCATTTACTGATTATAACCGAGTAATAAAAAGTGTTCCATATCAAAGGCGTGTTATTGAGTATTTTTACCCTACTTATCCAGACTGACCGCAGCGCCCCAAGTGTTAGTTTGAGTTGCCAATAACCTTATAGCCGTTTGCAAACTATCTCAGTAATGTAATAAATGGAATTGTATTGCGTCTTACAGCAATAGATGGACCTGTGAGGTTCTGTTGCCATGGTTACCGGATTGCATTCTTTCATTATTGTACTAGCTGAAGTACCCGTTCTTAGAACGGCTTTTAGTACTTGCTGGCCTAAATCATTAATATATATAATCACACATTCGTAATATAGTTATGTTATTTCCATGTTACCAACTACATGTGTAGACTACATGCATTTTCACTCACCCAATTATTAATCAGAGGTAGGAAATTGAAAATTCTCAGCCTGCTTTCAGTCGATCGACCGGGTCAGGGAATGGAATGATTGAAACCCCCATCTAGCAGCGAGGATATGAACTGTGCCGGCTGCCGAGGCCTCTCGTACTCCCCTGGGGCAAAGATTAAATGAATGACAGTTGAAATGAAATGATAGTGGAGATTGTTGCTGGAATGAAATTGTGACAGGGAAAACCGGAGTACCCGGTGAAAAGCCTGTCTGCCTCTGCTTTGTAGGTGAGAAAGTGCGTTTATATATTGGAAATAAATATCAGCTTCTATGTAGTAAAAGTTAAATAACCTGTCTTAAATATTGAACACCTATCGTTTAACGTCTTCATACTATATTTAAACATATAAACATTATTCCAAAAATACATCAAACTTGATGGCAATTATCATATCCGCAATAAGTAATATTGCGGAAACTACGTACCATGTCATGATAAGGAGTAACAGTAACTGAACAAATTTTAATCATCCCAAGTATCGTAATAATAACAAACAAAATTGATCACAGAAAATTTTTCTAAGTTTATGCCGTGTCTTGTGCGAGATTACGCCTAGTAACTCCGAGATGGTTCATCAGCGGGCTCTTGTGGTCTATTTGCGGACTACCAAAGGAGTAGCAAACTGCGCGATACCTCAATTCTTATTTAGAACACCTCCGCTACTTTACTGCGAGAGCTAAACGCTAAAACAGTCTTTCACCTCCCTATAAAGGCTTCCAAAATGATTGTATATTAAATTTCAGGGCCAAGCAATTAAAACTCAGAAACTTTACTAGGTTTACGCCGTGTTTTGTGCGGTTTTTTTTTGGGGGGGGGGGGCCGTGAAAGGCAAAATACCAACTTTATTGAAATAAGTTTGCCCAGTTCTGCAGTAAGATTAACATGAATACTAAATAAACTAATATAACAGTCGGTAGTCTTCGACACGTTCGTCTGTAAATTTGGGTTTCTGATCATGGTAAAAAACGACAAAAAGCAGATACATATTGGCCAACAGCAATATTCAGTTAACAAAAAACAAATCGATAAAAAGGATGAAAGCATACCGTGCAAAGTAGAAAGCACTATAACATTGTGAAACAGCGTCAAGATACAAAATACTCACATACAATAAACGGCACAAAGAATATAAAATTAAACTCAAATTCACGTTTCGTTTCGGACCCCACAAACTACCTCTATAAATAAAACAGTTCATGTAGAGACTAACATAGACTAACATCGCTCGGGGTTGACCGTGTTTTATAGCACATATTTAGGTTTTACTGGAGCCTCCGTGGCTTAGGCGGCAGCACGCCGGCCTCTCACCGCTGAGTCCGTGGTTCAAATCCCGGTCACTCCATGTGAGATCTGTGCTGGACAGAACGGAGGCAGACAGGTTTTTTCTCCGGGTACTCCGGTTTTCCCTGTCAAAATTTCATTCCAGCAACACTCTCCACTATCATTTCATTTCATCTGTCATTCATTTAATCATTGCCCCAGAGGAGTGCGTCAGGCCTCGGCAGCCGGCACAGTTCATATCCTTGCCGCTAGATAGGGGCTTCATTCATTCCATTCCTGACCCGGTCGGAGACTGGAAGCAGGCTGTGGATTTTCATTCATTTAGGTTTTACTCGCTAACCGTTGGAGATACACGCACGAAAAGTGGTAGGCACCTTTCGGATAGAAAATTACATTTTAAAGCTCGTATATGACATCAAAAGTTTGCTATTTCTTAGCGTTCTCTTTTTATTTGAAATGGAAATATGAAATTTTGAAACCAAAGGGTGTAGTGACGTCAGAAATGTAGGTTTTACTCGCTAACCGTTGGAGATACACGGAAAGTGATAAGGACCTTTCGGATAGAAAATTAAATTTTAAAGCTCGTATGCGCCATCAAAAGTTTTCTATTTCTTAGCGTTCTCTTTTTATTTGAAATTGAAATATGAAAATTTGAAACCAAAGGGTGTAGTGACGCCACTAAAATGGTCGCCATTTTTAAATAGTGCAAAATATCGAAATCAAAAGTAGCCTATGTGTAAACCTGGTAAATCAGCTACATCCATGCAAAATTTCATTTCAATCGGACCAGTGGTTCGTGCGTGATTGAGTAACAGGACGACAGACAGACAGACAGACAGACAGACAAACATCATCTCATTTTAGCCTACTTACGATTTTTGCAAAAAATGAAAGTAGACTTATGAGATCAACACAGGGCGAAAACGTGGGTCTGTCTGTGTGTATGTGTGTGTGTGTGAGTCTGTGTGTGTGTGTGTGTGTGTGTGTGTGTGTGTGTGAGAGAGAGAGAGAGAGTCTGTGTGTGTGTGTGTACTCTGAATGTCTGTCCCCCCCCCCCCTATCAATTCGAACACGGTGAACGCAAATTGAACGAAATTTGGTACAAAGGTAGCACTAGCAAAGGACACTTCAGTGTCATGTTTTATATCGCCGCCATCTTGACGGAAACGTAATGGCGGCCACACAAATGTTCAAAGCTTAAATCAAATTACGACTAGCCTAATCATTCGATCTCTACCAAATTTTGCAACAACATACCAATATGGGGGGAGCATCCTTTGACCAAACTAATAGGTCATCAGCCTAATAGTTTGCGGATGGCGGCCATCTTTGTGTGAAAATCGATTCCCCCTATTAATTCGAACACTGTGAAACCGAATGGAACGAAATTTGGTACAGAGGTAGTACTAGCAAAGGGCACCTCAGTGTCATGTTTTATATTGCCGCCATCTTGACGGAAACGTAATGGCGGCCACACAAATGTTCAAAGCTTAAATCAAATTACGACTAACCTAATCATCCGATCTCTACCAAATTTTGCAACAACATACCTTTATGGAGGAAGCATCCTTTGACCAAATCAATAGGTCTTTAGCCTAATTGTTTTCGGATTGCGGCCATCTTTGTGTCAAAATCCATTCCCCCTATTAATTCAAACACGGTGACACCGAATGGAACGAAATTTGGTACAGAGGTAGCACTAGCAAAGGGCACCTCAGTGTCATGTTCTATATCACCGCCATCTTGACGGAAACGTAATGGCGGCCACACGAATGTGCAAAGCTTAAATCAAATTACGACTAACCTAATCATCCGATCTCTACCAAATTTTGCAACAACATACCTTTATGGAGGAAGCATCCTTTGACCAAATCAATAGGTATTTAGCCTAATTGTTTTCGGATGGCGGCGATCTTTGTGTCAAAATCCATTCCCCCTATTAATTCAAACACGGTGACACCGAATGGAACGAAATTTGGTACAGAGGTAGCACTAGCAAAGGGCACCTCAGTGTCATGTTTTATATCGCCGCCATCTTGACAGAAACGTAATGGCGGCCACACAAATGTTCAAAGCTTAAATCAAATTACGATTAACCTAATCATCCAATCTCTACCAAATTTTGCAACAACATACCTTTATGGAGGGAGCATCCTTTGATCAAACTAATAGGTCATTAGCCTAATATTTTGCGGATGGCGGCCATCTTTGTGTGAAAATCGATTCCCCCTATCAATTCGAACACGGTGAAACCGAATGGAACGAAATTTGGTACAGAGGTAGCACTAGCAAAGGGCGCCTCAGTGTAATGTTTTATATCACCGCAATCTTGACGGAAACGTAATCGCGACCACCCAAATGTTAAAAGCTAAAATGTAATTACGACCAACCTAATAATCTAGTCTCTACCAAATTTTGCAGCAACATATCGTTATGTGGGAAGCATATTCTGACCAAACTGCAAGATCATCAGTCCAATAGTTTGCAGATGGCGGCCAAGTATGTGTGCAAATCGATTCCCCCTATCAATTCAAACACGGTGAAACTGAATTGAACGAAATTTGGTACAGAGGTAGCACTAGCAAAGGGCACCTCGGTGTCATGTTTTATATCGCCGCCATCTTGACGGAAACGGAATGACGGCCACCCAAATGTTAAAAGCTTAGATCAAATTACGACCATCCTAATAATTTGATCTCTACCAGATTTTGCAACAACATGCCTTTTTGTGGAAAGCATCTTATGACTGATTACAAGGTCATCAGCCCAATAGTTTGCAAATAGCGGCCATGTATGTGTGCAAATCCATTCCCCATATCTATTCAAACACGGTGAAACCTAATTGAATGAATTTTTTTACAGAGGTAGCACTAGCAAAGGGCACCTCATATTCATGTTTAATATCCCTATAGCACGTTGTATTTCAACAAGCTACTACAACCAACATTCAATTATACTCCTTGAAAAGGATAGAGAGTTATAACAATACCCATGCATTTAGGAGAAAGTAGGCTTTATGTTCTTCACTGAACATCTTGTTTATATATTAGTATGATTAAATGAAATTAGTTTTCTGGGAATATCTCAAAAATGGTTGGTTGGTTGCTTCCTTAGTTTAGGGGCTGCGACAATGCGGTCATGTAGCCCCGTGTACTTTGGGTGTGTGTAGAATCTGTCTGATAACCGGTGTTAATAGTGATGACTGTATTAGTGTGTGTATCTGTTTTTTAATTCAAGTAAGGACTGAAACTTTGATTTTTTCAAATAGTTTGCCACCAAACGTCACCGTCAACGACTACTAGGCCTAGTTCAGAATTTAGCTACTAGACGCCACCGCAGTCGGCTCTTGGCAACGAACGTAGAAATCTAAGAGCGTCGTTTACATTCTTAACCTATACAATTTAGCTTCACACAGGGGTAATTAGTGGAAGGTTCTTTAACATGCCATAAATGGTTGGATTTAGGGCCTAAAAAGGTGGTTTTAGGGGTCCCTTTAGGAGCCCCGAGTTTCGTTTCTCACATTGAGGGGTTGAAAATGAGCTTTGTCGCGCCCTTCTACGCCTATTTGAGCAAGTGTTTTAAGGGGGTAGGCCCCCTTTTATGAGAGCTACAGAGAAGAGTTACATCAATGATTAGTGTCGTGCCTCTGAAGGATATCTGTACCAAATTTTACGTTGATCCACCCAGCCGTTCTCGAGTTATAAGGGAACATAGTTGTCCACAGACAGACAAACAGACAGACAGACAAGACAAAAAAAATATTTTCGCGCTCATCCGCCTTAAAACAGTCTGAAACGCGGAAATAACGCAAATTCCCGTAGAAATTCAGAAAAAAAACAGACAAACTTTCATTTTAATATATAGAGAGATTATATTTTTCACTCTTTAATTTTATTATTATAAAAAAATTACACCTTAGCTCTAATATTTGTTTTTTCAGAAATATTAACAATTCAAAAAAATGAAATTTTCTGAAAGACTCAACCATCAGCATCTTGGACAATAAAAATTGTCCTTATAGTAGGTGTAAATATACAGACCACTGCCCTGTAAAGGGTTAATATAATTTTAGAGGCTTAGAACATCTTGGTCATCAGCTCTGTGTATTTGCTTGTGTGTTTTGGATTTGTTTGATAGCTTGTGTGCGAATAAAGTAACTGTATTAGGATCGAGGATGGGGTAAGTGGCCCGAGGCTTGAAATATTGTACTATCCCGGCATTTGCCTGGAGAGAGTGTGGATGGAGAAAAAACACACACTCAGGATGGCCACTGCCAGCGCCGGGATTCAAACCACCGATTCCCGATTTGATGCAGCTGCTCATCACTGTTGCCACGTTGTGCGTGTACAAACAGGAACATATCTGGTGAAAGAATAGACCAAGGAAGAAGCGATATCTGTTGTGCTACAAAGACGGCTTGAACATTCCGGGCAACAAGTGGTCGAGCATTTTCTTGGAGTGTATTGCAGGAAGTGTAAGACATCGGCCTCTGCAAGCTCACGAATGCCTCTGATAACCAATAGAAAATAAAAACACCATCCCTCTCACCGTGTGTGCGGTATGTCGCTCTACAGTGCTGATAAGAGAATGATGATGATGCTCACAACGATACCGTCGAACGTGTATCCGGCCATTATTGTAGTCCAAGTTAAACCGGGACTCATCAGAAAGCACGACCTTGTGCCGATCCGCACGCCAGTGTATGTACTCTTTCACCATTGCAGACTGAAGCATCGCTGATTCTAGGTCGAAGCCCCTGGCATCCTCCCCTACAAAATGTGTGTCTGCAGCCCCCTGCGTAGCAGCCATCGTTGAAGTGGAAAAAGGTCACACCTGTGGTTATTACCCAGTGCTGTTTTAATAGAGACGCGGCTGCCGAGTCCATCAGTGCCCTGCGGATGAGGTACCCATCTTCACGAAGTCCAATTCTACATTTTCGGGTCGTCTGGATTTCTTCCGCCCACTGCTTCTACTCGTGCATCACTGTATTGGCTGTATGTCCCGTACGGGCAGCAAAATCCCGGTACGAAAATCCCCTTCCACACGTCGACCATGCGTTCCCACTTGAACTATGAAGTTCATTTGCACGGCGACGACGCATACTAACTTAACGGTTTTCACCTCGCAGACAACAATACACTAGCCACGCAGGAGCCCTTTATTAATACGCCCCATAGGAACATTCATTGTACGCTTCTGCGCACAGGAGTGTGCATTCAATCTGCATCTTCTATATAATAACAAGTAGTTCCCTGAAGAATTATACAACCTATTTTCATATATCCTACTCATATTAATTGCCTCTATCAACATACAAAATTTTAGTTTGATTGTTGTAAAAGATTCGTAGATATTGAGAACCGTCTAAATAGTTCAGATGGTCGCCATGTTGGATTCTTATTTATGAACTATTACATGAAGATTATTGTGTACGTGTGGTATTCAAACTTCAATCGCATGATTAGGACACAATTAGGACATTGGTTATGAAAACAATTGAAATAAATTAGATGCCAGTGGATTAACATTTGTATAAGCATTTACCGTACAAAGTTTCACTGCACTCGGATGGTTAAATCGCGAGAAAAGTCCATTTAAATATTTACAGTTCGCGTCGCCGCCATGTTGGATTTACGCTCAAGTTATTAAAAGTCCCATAGGTGAACTTATGTTCACAGCCACTATGAACTTAAAAAATTTCAGTTTGATTGCTGTAAAAGATTCGTAGATACTGAAAACAGTCTAAATATTACGGATGGTCGCCATTTTGGATTGTTATATGTATAGGCCATAGAAGCCTCCGTGGCTTAGGCGGCAGCACGCCGGCCTCTCACCGCTGGGTCCGTGGTTCAAATCCCGGTCACTCCATGTGAGATCTGTGCTGGACAAAACAGAGGCAGACAGGTTTTTCTCCGGGTACTCCGGTTTTCCCTGTCAAAATTTCATTCCAGCAACACTCTCCACTATCATTTCATTTCATCTGTCATTCATTTAATCATTGCCCCAGAGGAGTGCGTCAGGCCTCGGCAGCCGGCACAGTTCATATCCTCGCCGCTAGATGTGAGCTTCATTCATTCCATTCCTGACCCGGTCGGAGACTGGAAGCAGGCAGTGGATTTTCATTTCATAGGCCATAGAGTCATGTACCATTAAAGGATAATTATTGCGTAGCTTCCTTATTCAAACTTTCACTTCGATCGCATGATTACGACACAAGAAACAATAACTTAATTTTAAAATTTCGCACAGCAGCCATATTGAGGATATGTAAACAATTGAACTAAATTAGATGGCAGTGCATTACAATATGTATAAACGTTTACTGTACAATATTTCACTGCGGTCAGATGGCTAAATCGCAAGAAAAGCCTATTAAAATGGTTCAACTCCGCTTGGCCGCCATGTTCGTTTTGTACTTTACAGGTTTTCGAAAGTAACATAGATGAGCTTTTAGTAATGCCCTTCATCACCGTACAAAATGTCAGAGTGATATCAGTAATAATTTCGGAGATATAGAATGTCAGTGAAATATTTCGCACAGCCGCCATCTTGAAGTTATGTAAATAATTGGACTAAATTAGATGCTAGTGCATTAGAAACTGTATAAACATTTGCTGTACCAAGTTTCATTACGTTTGGATGGTTAGATCGCGAGAAAAGTCTATTTAAAATTCTAAACTTTGCTTGGCCACCATGTTGGTTTTGTAATTACCAGGTTTTTGAAAGCCTCATAGGTGAACTTCTATTAGTGCCCTTTATCACCGTACACATTTTCAGGGTGATATTTGTAATCGTTTCGGAGATACTGAATGCTGGTGAAATATTTCGCACAGCCGCCATGTTGGATTGGTGAGACACAATAAAATTTGAAGGGCACGGTCAGGGTCGGCCAGAATGGTGCTATGATCTTACCGAGCTTCATTGAAATCAATATCATTTAACAGAAGAGTTTTCTCTGGAACTGATCAGTATTATAAGTGCAAGAAGTATTTCATTATGTGGGAGTAAATTATTAGCCACACCCAAGAATTGTGATCATATGAGGAACACTCTTACGCCAGTGAAAACAGCAGTTTCTTTTTGACGGAATTTTATCTTCATAGTGTTGATTGGAATCAGTGTTTTCTATGATAATTATTTGCCCCTAAGAAAAAAGGTTACGTTTTGGCACATTATCTTCACGGCATCAATTTATCAAATTACTCGATTTGCAAAGGGGGATAATTATGGCTCAGTGAGTGATTTGAAGATCTGCCAAACTGTTTCCATCTGCAACAGTCAGTCAGGGTTATTTATGGGTAGTGATACTGATATAATTTTGAGCATTTCCTTAGACATTCATCGCATCTCATCTCCGACCCCGTTGGAAAACGGGAATAAGGGGCATACAGTTATGCCATATCCCGCTTTGTGCCTCCCGTATACGGCATCGTGGTCTAACACCTCTTTCACGATGTTGCAGTTTCCAATTCCCCGAGTTTACTAACTAGGGTCTCTCTTGAAGTACGAATACCGTAGAGCACTTTTCAATGACAGTCGACGGCGCAGGGAATAAAATCAGCCAAGTTGGGCACAGGAGGTAAGTGTCATACCAACTGCTCAAAGAAAGGCCAAGATGAAAGAGAATAATAATAATAATAATGTTATTGGTTTTATGTTCGACGATGTCGAAATGTAAATATTATATGTCAGAAAACTGTACTATAATGAGGCTCATTATAGTACAGGTTTTCATTATGGGACAGTTTCTCCCACCAATCAGAGCTCAAGAAACTGTTGTTTGACCAATTAGGTAATGATAGCATCGCACCTGCGCTGAGTTCCAAGGCCTTCTAATTTAAATTTCACTGCGTGGGCTAGTGTCATAGTGGGGTAATCGAGAAGGCCATGGTCAAATACAAGGTATTCTCTGCGTCCCATGCGCTCTGTTCAGTACATAAAACTGGCGAAATCTCGACAGATATTTATGAATATTTATGTTCGAACATGAAATAGTTATAATAATTATCGTCGAACATAAACAGTCGTATGCAACTCGCCTATAATGGTAATTAAGACACTCGTATGGAAATTACAAAAACTCGCATACGCTCGTTTTATAAGCATACTCGTGTCTTAATTATTGCCATTATAGGCTCGTTGCATAATGTACTATTACGTCCCTTTAACTACTGCCGATTTTAGAGACGCCAATATGAAAGAGAGTAGCCAGGTGCAAGTAAGTTGCAGCAATATCATTCTGGACAGGATTAGAATTCCCTCAACACCATACAGCAAACCATTAGCCATTTATATGGAACCAAAGTAGTTGGTTTTGTTGTTGTTTTTGTTTTCCTTGTATTATCGGTGAGAAATACCATAACTGGGCAGGACACCTGTAGAAGCAAACTATGGAGCCTGCATTGATTTTCCTAGGTGTGCCAACTCAAGCACACAATGTTCCCTGACTCGATTAGCTAGCTAATATAGCAAACTGTATCGGGTCACGCGGGCCGCACAAAGGATGCGGTGCCAGATATAGGTCACAGATATGGCAGATTATTATAGGCTACACGATGCTGACTATATTCAGCACCAGCGGGGTGCAGTTCCCCATTTCAGTCACCCAACTCTCAAAATCTCAGATCTTAACACGAAGAATCTTTCCCGTTCCATTACATCCGTCGCCATAGTGCACCTGTGTACGCCAAATTACGATTTTCAAATTTTACATTTGAATTGGGCCACTATGGCAGGCATAAGCAAAGTACGGTCCGCGGGGCAAGTTAGGCCCTTGAGCTAGTCTAATCCAACCCGCGACATGGTTTCGAATTATACTACCTACAATTACACATAGGTCATATTTCCTGGTCTGTGTACCTAGAAGTGAAAAACTATCTCAATCTCACTGTGTTGATGCATTTTGTGTAATATCTTTTTGTGTGAAAAATCTCCACGACGAATTTGAATGAAGATTTCAGAACTTCAAAGTTAATGAAAGGCAGTGGCGGCCGGTGGTATGTAAAGCTGGGTGTTGCACCAACATTTCTGATGTCGCAATTTTATATGGGAAGTTTACACATGTAACAAAAATGAATTAACGTTAGATAAACTACATTTCTATAAACACTGAAATACATGGGTTTTCCAAAATAACTGTACGTTCGTCAAATAAACAAATTTTAATGGCTCTTTTGGGCTTCTTCCTATAGGAATTCATTAAAAAAATCAGATGTATATATTTAAGCCCTATGCCTGAGTTAATGGGAAGAATTTTAAAGACAGCAGATTGTCTAAGGTTGGGTCTCAATCTCCGGGATAAAAAACATTCTCACCAAAAATCACGGCAACCGAAATGTTTGTACGTTAACGAAAAATGTTATTACTAAACAAAGACGGGCACATATTCTGCATAAGGATAGGATTTTTTCATTTTAAATGATCTTGTCGACTTCGTAGTTACGCTGGGGTCTGGCGTTACGTTACGGTGACGGGACGAAATGTACCGAGAATGCACTGAGGTGTGTGACGTCATAGTACTGCTTGAGCTTCCTCCCTTCCCCGCGCGCTCTGATGAGCGTGACGTCATCTAGCCAGCTACCTCCTTTGACCTTGGTTTGCACTTGCTAACGGACTTAAAGTTCACGCAGCATTTGAAACATTTGTAGCATTTAAAATGATATAAAGTCTAGTCTTTCAGACTGACTATCAGTCTTTTTTTTTACTATAGCTTGAACCCCATCAGAAGAACCAGCCATGAAGTGCGCTCTGTCATACGTCTGCGCAATTCACTTTTGCGGAGTTTCATTCAATTTCTGCTTCTTTAATTCATCCAGAAAACACGCTGCTAATGTGTGTGCATCATGTTTTGTTTGCCTCTTACTACGTATCGGTACACAACAGCCAACTGAAATATGTTTGAAATATCACTAGTTTCATCTGCTATAATGGCTAAAATATCCGATTCCTTAATTTGCTTTGATACTTCTTCTTGGCAAATCTCCAAAATAATCTGTAAAAGTTCATTTTGAATTGTTTTGGACGTTCCTTTGAAAACAGTTGCCCTTACCAAATGACCTTTAACACAGCATCCAACTCAGCACTAAAATTAATTAGTTCTCTCAAAACACCTGGATTTGTTGATGTTACACTTTCATCATGATCACGCAAGGCCAGTTCGAAAGAGCCACAGCAACGAATACAGTTTATTACAATATTTAACACATACCTACTGTGCCTAACTTCTTCGTTATATTCCGCAATTTACCTTCTATAGGCACTGTCCAATTGTGCAGCTTCGTTAACAGTTCCAAAAAGTGTCAATTTCAAACAGCTGAAGATTGGTTGGTTGGTTGGTTCCTCAGTTTAGGAGCTGCGACAACGCAGTCATGTAGCCCCCTGTACTTTGGGTGTGTGGAGAAATTGTCTGATAACCGGTGTTAATTGTGATGGCTGGATTAGTAAGTGTTATCTGTTTTTTAATTCTAGTGAGGACTGCAGACATTGAATTTCAAGCAGTTCCTACTTTTACCGCCAAAGGCCACCGTAAACGACTACTAGTTCAGAACTCGGTTACTAGACGCCACGCAGTCGGCTTCTGGTGATGAACGTTGGAACCTAAGAGCGTTGTTCAAATTTTAACCTATAATTTAGCTTCACACAGGTGTAATAAGTGGAAAGTTATTTAACATGCCATAAATCTATGACATGGGACCGCCGGTTTTACTTCCCTTCCGAAGGAATGCATACTGAGGGATTTTTAACGCTCTTAAAAAATCCGACGACTTCAGCCGGGTTTGAACCCGCGATCTTGGGCATAGAGGCTCAGCATGCTACCAACAACGGCACCGAAGCCGCTCAGCTGAAGATTCATGTTTCTTTATTTTAGGGATAAATTTCCGTAACTCCTATTTTGGTCCACGCGGATTCTCCACCAACGAACATGGAAAACAGAATAAAGCGTTTTTAATATCGCATTCACCTAACCAATTATTTTTGCCTTAAATATCTCCTTTAAACACCCCCGTATACTTATATTTTGGACAATACTTATCCGGTAATGGTCTACCGAGTTTAAGTTTATCGTCATCAGGGAGCTGGGAAAACTGTCTAACTAGTAAATTACCTACTCTATTAATTTTCACTCACGTTCCACAATACAATTAATGTTTCAAACTAAACATTCCGTTAAAATAAAATACTAACTTAGAAGATGCACAGATGATAAATCTGGGTGCTATATCGGAAAGTGGCGCGAAAGGCAAAATAACAAAACACTGAATTTTGCTAGCCTAGAAATTTCGTAGTGAATGCATAGGTCTACTCATAATCAACCAAACAATAATAATAATAATAATAATAATAATAATAATAATAATAATAATAATAACAATAATAATAATAATAATAATAATAATAATAATGCACAGTTATGTATCTGCCTGGAATCAAAATACTCAAATCAACTAAATACAGAACTAATCGCAACCCAAATCCCGCAAGAACAAGAGTGGTAAAAGCAAACATAAACCGCTACAGTACACCAACAATACGTCGCAAAATAGTTCAGCCAATTATCTACTGTACTTATAACAATGGTGGCATTCTTAGGCTCGCTTCACAGAACAATTGACAAAAATATTAAATGAAGTTATGACGAGAAAACATCTGGAAATAATTGGGTGTGAACCAACTAATGTCTCCCTATGAAATTCCGATATCTGTACTGTTGTGGGTGGTGTAGCATTCCCTAGTGGTGTGGGAAAGAAACTACCCTTCAGGGGCAGATGACCTCGTAGTTCCGCCCCTTAAAACAATAACTAACTAACTAACTAAACAACCCTTCGCGGGGTAAGAGAAATCGAGGGTGTTGTCATTTCCAAAGAGTGGTGTAGTCTAACGGTGCCATTTGGAACTGAGTGTTGCCAGGGGGCTGGCAGCTCGTCTGCAACTCCCTACAACCCATGCTGGCCAGCAAGCTATGTACAAGCTTGGCCTCGTCCCTGCCGGCCGCGCTGTCAACTTGGGAGTCGCCACAAGAGAGCTAACCCCCTGGAGTTTGATTTGAAGGCGGCAGCTTTTATAGGTACAGTGTGAAGCATTAAGATAAATAATATCAAAATATCGATGATTTTAACACATTTTTGAGTGCATTAGATCTATAATACTAAAGCATTAAAGGAAAAGAAACGACGAAAAAAGTGTAACATTATTGGGAGTTGTGCACCGCTGCAACAATGTCACCAGCCGCCACTGATGAAAGGACATGGAGGTTTTCAGCATGCCATTTAATATTGACTGTGAAACAGTAAAATCAGAGCAGCAGCTAGAACTGATTGAGTTACAATGTAACAACGAATGAGAACAAAGCATTGAGAGAAGTAGAAAGGGAGAACCGTTGCTCTTTTTTGTGGGAAGATTATGGGTACAGCAAACCTGTTCAGGGAATGCAATGAAACCAAAATAATAACAGCAAAGTTTGTAGATAATGGAGATATAAACAGGATAGAAAGTAAAAATTAATATCATGCTTTATTAAAATTACTAACAAGGGAACGGTATAAAATTTTAATCTGGTTGAAATTTAGTACACAATATTCCTACAAAAATGTACAATGAAGTAGTGAAAACCACACGGGCAACTTTCGATTTTGAACGCCCATATTGAACGCTGAAAACCTGCCGGGCGATGGCTCCCGGCCACCAGGCAGCGATCTACCGTGCTGTGTTGCATTCCCCACCTTCCACCTTCCACCTTCCCTCCATCCCGTCACTTGCTTATCAGTTCAGTAGGACTATGCAAAACAAAAGTGATGTTTCGGATAAACGGACCGCAAGCGTTCCTTCATCAAGCCATGTAAGTGTGACAATTTAATTTTGTCTGGTTTTAATTTTACTGGCACAGACAACAATTAATGTTAAACTTGACTTTGCAGTCAGTCAAAATATTTACAAATGTCAGAAATTGGCAACGACGATGTTCAATTGGAACACCCTCCAAATTTTAATCCTTACCTCCTCGCTCATGCCGTCACCCAGCAGGTTTTCGGCGTTCAAAATTGAAAGTGGCCCGTGTGGTTTTCACTACGTCATTGCACAACTTTGTAAGAATATTGTGTACTAAATTTCAACCAGATTAGAATTTTACACCGCAACCCGTTCCCTTGTAAGTAGGGAATTAAAGAAAGCTTTCCAGTCGGTCAACACAAATTGGCCTCAATTGGACTGGAAAGCTTTCTTTAATAGAATTATGCAACACTGAAAAATGGCTTCTATCACTTCAATAAATAGGGAATAGAGGAAGCCAGGTAAATTAGCGAAACTTCTTAATGTTATCAGGGGAATATGGGATAGGAAAGCGACAGATGAGAAACACAACAAAGATGCATCTGATACAAGTATACGGGTACAGAAGACGATATTCTCAATTATAAAACTTAGTAAAAATCTAGGATAGCTTCTATGTATCAATTAGAATAAGATTAAGATAGTACATAATTAATAGCCATTATGAGTGTTCTGATAATAGTTTATAACATTTAATACCATGTAAATTATTATTATTATTATTACAACCATGTGGGATACATACACAGGCAAAAGAAGCCGCGCAGACCGAGAAGAAGATGGGCGGGCAACTTCCGGCAGTTACTAGGACCACACTGGTCCAGGACAGCAAGACGCAGGAACGGATTGGGACGAGTTAGAAAGACGGTAGTTCAATAAACATGATGACTGTTATAGTGACAAAATTAACCATCACACGTGACTAGCTCACCATACACAGGCAAAAGAAGTCGCGGCAGACCGAGAAGAAGATGGGCGGGCGACTTCCGACAGTTCCTAGGTCCACACTGGTCCTGGACAGCAAGACGCAGAAAGGATTGGGACGAGTTAGAAAGACGGTAGTTCAATAAACATGATGACTGTCATAGCGACAAAATTAACCATCACACGTGACTAGCTCACCATACACAGGCAAAAGAATCCGCGGCAGACCGAGAAGAAGATGGGCGGGTGACTTCCGACAGTTACTAGGAACACACTGGTCCAGGACGGCAAGACGCAGAAAGGATTGGGACGAGTTAGAAAGACGGTAGTTCAATAAACATGATGACTGTCATAGCGACAAAATTAACCATCACACGTGACTAGCTCACCATACACAGGCAAAAGAATCCGCGGCAGACCGAGAAGAAGATGGGCGGGCGACTTCCGGCAGTTACTAGGACCACACTGGTCCAGGACAGCAAGACGCAGAACGGATTGGGACGAGTTAGAAAGACGGTAGTTCAATAAACATGATGACTATCATAGCGACAAAATTAACCATCACACGTGACTAGCTCACCATACACAGGCAAAAGAATCCGCGGCAGACCGAGAAGAAGATGGGCGGGTGACTTCCGACAGTTACTAGGAACACACTGGTCCAGGACGGCAAGACGCAGAAAGGATTGGGACGAGTTAGAAAGACGGTAGTTCAATAAACATGATGACTGTCATAGCGACAAAATTAACCATCACACGTGACTAGCTCACCATACACAGGCAAAAGAAGCCGCGGCATACCGAGAAGAAGATGGGCGGGTGACTTCCGACAGTTACTAGGAACACACTGGTCCAGGACGGCAAGACGCAGAACGGATTGGGACGAGTTAGAAAGACGTTGGTTCAATAAACATGATGACTGTCATAGTGTCAAAATTAACCATCACACGTGACTAGCTCACCACGTGAGATATAATCATCGAGCTCACTCTTTCGAGGGAGGTCTTTGCCCTTCTAGGGACACTACAGGCTTTATTCATTCATTCATTCATTCAAATTATTTGTATGTTATGTGACTTATTTTGAAGTTCTTGTTGTGATTTATTAATCTTACAGGGAATAATTTTTGTATTATGCTATTAAAGTATCACTGTAACTAATAATCATATGTATCAGGTGATGGTTGCAATATCTTCATCCCAATATCTGGCTATCCGAGATGTTGAACAAATTTAGATACTCTATTCTTGTTTACAGCTGGCAGCGCTGACGGCATCGGAATCTATACAAGTCGAATGTTCTAAAGCAATCTTTCAGCTCACCGAGTTTCAATCAGATCGCAGCAGCTATTCGGAATTTGATGGAGGAAACAGACAGACACACGGACATCACTCATGTAAATTTCATAACATTACTTTTCTCAGATTTATTAAATTTTGGAGGGAGACTAAAAAGAAATAAAATTGAGGAGTAGGAGAATGGTGGAATATAGCAGGGGTTCTCAAACTTCTTTAGTCGCACCCCTCCCCGCCCCCTTTTTGAGAAACATGACATATCTAGCGCCCCCCCCCCCCTCTCTCTCTCTCTTATTCTTCTTTCAGAGTACTATCACTAACATTGGGTCTCTTTTTACCACTGCTAATAAATCACTTTTCCACTGGTAATGGCGTTATTTGTAGCAGTTTATTGTAAATCAGGCTAACCATTTCCACTGAACACGCACTAGAATTCACCTGTTCACTCACTGTCTTTGAACTGACTCAAAAGGCCTGGCTGAATTCGAGTCGACAATGGCAGAAATAGAAGAATCTATTCATGTAAGGAAGTGGCGGTCACATTATCAAGCGGCTTATTGTCATAATTGGTCGTTAGGTGTTTGGTAAGGTGATATCGATGATGATGATGATGATGGTGATAATTGTTGTTTTAAGGGGCCTAACATCTAGGTTATCGGCCCCTAATGGTTTCGGTGATCGTGAAGATGATAACGAAATGGAAACTATAACTAAAACTAACTACTAACTTATATACTACAAGAAGAAATGGAAAACAAAAGGAGAATAAGGCAAATAAAGGACAGAGGGAAATGAAATGCCCTCAACCCTCGAAGAATGCGGATTGAGGGACTTGGAAGGAAGGAGAGCTATAAAAGGCAGATAGGAAAGTGAAAGAGGACAGGGTCCGCCCTAGAGGTAATGGATAAAAGGGGGAAAACAGGACCCAGCTCAGGAATCCCTTGGGGTCGCCAACTTCCGAACTCACCAGCCGTGAGCCCCTGAGTCTGTATCAATATCTAGGGTGCACCAGAAGTGGTGGGGCAACATACACCCGGCCTCCTTAAGGGCCTTGAGCACAAGGCAGGAGGTAAAAGGAAAAGAAAAAGAAGGCTGACCCCTCGCAGAAGGAGGGTATCAGAAAAGATGAGACAAGGTCCAATTAAGGCGGGAAAGAGGCCTCGGATACCCTAATACCGTCGGGATAGGAAGAGAACAAGAGTTGGCCAAATGAGATCGACAGGACAGAAGACGGAGAGGAGCACGGCACAAGTAAGTGGAAGCAATGTCGGACTCAGCTGGGGCCCCGTGGTCGCCAACCCACGTCCCACTAGATGTGAGCCCCTGGGGGAGGTAAGGAGATATCGCTGCGGGTGACAGATTAAAGGGTGCTGTGTGGGAAATGTTACTCTACACATTTTCTCAGAATGCCTGCTGGCAGGATCTACTGGCCAGTTCTTATTGTGAAACAAGACAGTAAAAGTACGAGTTTATTAGTTTTGAATGGTCGTGGGAGCTTCCTGCCTATGATAGGTTCATGGATATGAGGATAGCAATACAGTAGTCTAATTGTTACAGAATATAAAATATGATTATTTCCCCTCGGGAAGCGCGCCCCACACTTCGAGGACGAAAATTTGGATGGAGTGAATTCCTCCAAGGCAGTGAACCATTTAGCCTACATCGTAAAACTAAACGAATTATTGAGGGTGGAGAGCCGCGGAAATGAAATGGTGACTGCACCAGCAGACCCAGTGCAATCAAAGTGATTGCAGTTGAAAACAGAATGAATGCAAATTGTTTGGGAGATCACCCACAGAATTGAAATGCACGGATGTCTGTTTAGAACATCCTGTGTACGTAGTTTGATTAGTTGTTGGCTTTGGTCATTAGCAATGAGTAGTACTTGGGTATGTGTAAAATCTATCTGCCTGACTGAGTGGCTCAGCTGTAACGTTCTTACCTGCTGTTCCCAAGATTGTAGGATCGAATCCTGACACAGTCAGTTGGCATTTGAGGGTGCGCAAATGCGAGGGAGCCGTGTCTGTAGATTTACTGGCACGTTAAAGATCCCCTTCGGGTCGAAATTCCTGCACCCCGGTGTCTCTAAAACCCACAGTAGTTAAAAGGGACGTAAAACCAATAACAGTATTAATAAAAGATCTACCAAAATTCTACAAACTACTTCAATTGAAATCAATTATAATAATTACTGACATCCGACGCTAATGTTGTGAATACCGTTGAATAACACCTAACGTCTCAATGTAGAATGATGGTCATTAGCCCATGTCGCTTGACCTTACATCATTCTACACAGATACAAGCTACCTCTAATAGTACTAGTACACTCAAACCACCAATCGGCGTGATAAATTAGACCAAATAAAGTCATTATTATCAAGAAACCAAACGACAAAATCTTCTAAAAACACATTATAAATAATGATTTTTGGGAGAATATATTTAATAACAGTCCATAAATAAAATCATTGGCACGAAAGGTAAACCCTCTAACTTAAGAGGAAAAAGTCTCTACTTATTATTTTCGCACCGCGAAAAATTACTGCCATTGCTTCCAACGCATAACCTAATGAACTTAATGTAATTAAACATATTTACTTAGCACAAGCAATTTGTTATACACAAAATTATTTATTATTTTCCTCGCCATAATCCAATGCACTGAATAGAACGATACACAATGAAATTATTATAAGGTTCTGATCCGCGTCCATTCCCGTGCGAACTGTGGTTGTAGATTCATTGAGGGGATTTTGCGACACCGTTAGTCATGTAGCCCAGAGTACTTAGATGAGTGTAGAATTTGTCTGATAATCTGTGTCACTGTGATGGCTGTATTAGTGTGTGTAGTTGTAATTCGATGCGGGCTGGGAAGGAGGCGGCCGTGGCCTTAATTTAGGAACCATCGCCTGGAGTAGAAGTGGGAAACCACGGAAAACCACTTTCAGGATGGCTACGGTGGGAATCAAAACCAGATTCTTCACAGTTTTGCCTCATTGCTGATTGTACCCCGTTTCATGCTTAGAACAGAATTAAATTTCTTGGCAGAGCCGGGAATCGAACACGGGCCTCCACGGTGCGAGCTAAGAGGCACTATGCAACGAGGCGGACTAGCTGTGTATAAGCAGCTGGTAAGCTGTACTTTTCGTCAGAGCGCACCCTTTGCTCCTTTGGGGAAATGGGTTCTCTTCAGAACTATCACATGTGTATTGCTGTCTAACTCCTATGGCATTTCTCAACAATGGATGTGCTAACATTGATTTATTGATGTACCTTCCAATGTTAGTAAGTACTTTATTCTTCACAGAACTTAGAGTTAATTTACTCCATAATTGTAGTGGTGATGATGATGATGATGATGATGATAATTGTAGTTTTAAGGGACCTAACATCTAGGTTATCCGCCTCTAATTGATTGGGAGATAGTGATAATGAAAGATGATCAAATGAAACTAAAAACAATTACAGTCAGTCTGAACGACTAGACGTTATATCATTTCAAATGACGCATGCTACAAATGCTACACATGTTAGAAAGGCTCAGGAGGGCTTCCAGCTTCGCTCGAAGCCCCAGGACTCATTCAACAGACTCCATTACCCATTAACTTAGGCTTCCCACGCGGGCATCTCTTTAAGGGTCACCCTGTATTTGAGTCTGACATCTTTACAACTCTTTAAGAGTCACCCATTATTTGAATCTGATATCTTGCAAACCTCATTAAGGGTCACCCTGTATTAGAATTGAATCTAACATACTGTACACCTCCTTAAGTGTCACCCTGTAATTTGCTCTGACATCCTGCACACCTCTTTAGGAGGCACATCGTATTCTTATCTGGCATCTTGTACTGTATTTTGCTCTGACATCCTGCACACCCTGTATTCCTCTCTGCCATCTTGTACACCTCTTCAAGAGTCACCTTGTATTCTTATCTGGCATCTTGTATATCTCTTTAGGAGTCACCCTGTATTAGTATCTGGCATCTTTTACTGTACTTTGCTCTGACATCCTGCACACCCTGTATTCTTGTGTGACATCTTGTACACCTCTTTAGGAGTCACCCTGTATTCTTGTCTGACATCTTGTGCACCTCTTTAGGGGTCACCCTGTATTCTTCTCTGCCGTCTTGTACACCTCTTTATGAGTCACCTTGTATTCTTATCTGGCATATTGTATATCTCTTTAGGAGTCACCCTGTATTCTTATCTGGCATCTTGTACTGTATTTTGCTCTGACATCCTGCACACCTCTTTAGGAGGCACCCTGTATTCTTGTCTGACATCTTGTGCACCTCTTTAGGAGTCACCCTGTATTCTTCTCTGCCATTTTGTACACCTCTTTATGAGTCACCTTATATTCTTATCTGGCATCTTGTATATCTCTTTAGGAGTCACCCTGTATTGTTATCTGGCATATTTTACTGTATTTTGCTCTGACATCCTGCACAACTCTTTAGGAGGCACCCTGTATTCTTATAGGGCATCTTGTTATCTCTTTAGAAGTCACCCTGTATTCTTGTGTGACATATTGTACACCTCTTTAGGAGCCACCCTGTATTCTTGTCTGACATCTTGTGCACCTCTTTAGGCGTCACCCTGTATTCTTCTCTGCCATATTGTACACCTCTTTAAGAGTCACCTTGTATTCTTATCTGGCATCTTGTATATCTCTTTAGGAGTCACCCTGTATTGTTATCTGGCATATTGTACTGTATTTTGCTCTGACATCCTGCACACCTCTTTAGGAGGCACCCTGTATTCTTATAGGGCATCTTGTTATCTATTTAGAAGTCACCCTGTATTCTTGTATGACATATTGTACACCTCTTTAGGAGTCACCCTGTATTCTTGTCTGACATCTTGTGCACCTCTTTAGGATTCACCCTGTATTCTTCTCTGCCACCTTATACACCTCTTTAAGAGTCACCTTGTATTCTTATCTGGCATCTTGTATATCTCTTCAGGAGTCACCCTGTATTCATATCTGGCATCTTGTACTGTATTTTGCTCTGACATCCTGCACACCCTGTATTCTTGTGTGAGATCTTGTGCACCTCTTTAGGGGTCACCCTGTATTCTTCTCTGGCAACTTGTATATCTCTTTAGGAGTCACCCTGTATTCTTATTTGGCATTCTGTACTGCATTTTGCTCTGGCATCCTGCACACCTCTTTAGGAAGCACCCTGTATTCTTGTCTGACATCTTGTGCACTTCTTTAGGAGTCACCCTGTATTCTTGTGTGACATATTGTACACCTCTTTAGGAGTCACCCTGTATTCTTGTCTGACATCTTCTGCAGCTCTTCAGGGGTTACCCTGTATTCTTCTCTGCCATCTTGTACACCCCTTTAAGAGTCACCTTGTATTCTTATCTGGCATCTTGTATATCTCTTTAGGAGTCACCCTGTATTCTTATCTGGCATCTTGTACTGCATTTTGCTCTGACATCCTGCACACCTCTTTAGGAAGCAACCTGTATTCTTGTCTGACATCTTGTGCACTTCTTTAGGAGTCACCCTGTATTCTTATCTGGCATCTCGTACTGTATTTTGCTCTGACATCCTGCACACCTCTTTAGGAGGCACTCTGTATTCTTGTGTGACATCTTGTGCACCTCTTTAGGGGTCACCCTGTATTCTTCTCTGTCATCTTGTACGCCTCTTTAAGAGTCACCTTGTATTCTTATCTGGCATCTTGTATATCTCTTTAGGAGTCACCCTGTATTCTTATCTGGCATCTTGTACTGCATTTTGCTCTGGCATCCTGCACACCTCTTTAGGAAGCACCCTGTATTCTTGTCTGACATCTTGTGCACTTCTTTAGGAGTCACCCTGTATTCTTGTGTGACATATTGTACACCTCTTTAGGAGTCACCCTGTATTCTTGTCTGACATCTTGTGCACCTCTTTAGGGGTCACCCTGTATTCTTCTCTGTCATCTTGTATATCTCTTTAGGAGTCACCCTGTATTCTTGTGTGACATATTGTACACCTCTTCAGGAGTCACCCTGTATTCTCGTCTGACATCTTGTGCACCTCTTTAGGAGTCACCCTGTATTCTTCTCTGCCATCTTGTACACTTCTTTAAGAGTCACCTTGTATTCTTATCTGGCGTCTTGTATATCTCTTTAGGAGTCACCCTGCATTCTTATCTGGCATCTTCTACACCTCTTTAGGAGTCACCCTGTATTCTTATCTGGCATCTTGTACACCTCTTTAGGAGTCACCCTGTATTCTTTTCGCTTCGCTCAAAGCCCCAGGTCACTCGACGCCCCAGGACTCTTTCAGCAGACTCCATTAACCATTATCTTCGGCTTCCCGCGTGGCTGCATGACGTCACGCACTGGCCGTCCTTTGCCCATTATCTTAGGCTTCCCGCGCGGCTGCATGACGTCACTTCCGTCTCCGTAACGCAACCATCTCCGTCCCGCATAACTTAAGACTCAAGCATAACGACGAAGTCGACAAGATCATTTGAAATGATAAAAACTACTGACTTACAAACTAGAAGAGGAAATGGGAAACAAAAATGATAAGAATGTAAATAAGCGACAGGAGGAAAGTTAATTCCCTCAACCCTCGAAGAATGAGAATTGAGGGACTTGGAAGGAAAGAGAGCCATGAAATGCGCATGGGAGAGGGGAAAGAGGAGTGGGTCCGCCCCATAGGCAATTAAAAAGTCCTCTCGGCACGCCGGAAGGCGGAGGTAGATTTCACCGGACAAACTTGGGGATAGGCGAAAATAGGCAGAATATGCAGATTTTCGTGGAAGGATCAGACCTCACTTATTGCGAGAAGGTATTTTATAATTGGAGCATAATTAACTTCGTTTTTCGTCATTTTATGCTTATTTTAAACATTTTATTGTCTTATGGGAACGGTAACCTTCTTGTCATTTGGGGTCCATTTTTATACTTGTGGACACACTGTCCTTATGCAAAGTTTCGACACTGATGTGTAACTATGTAACGGTCTGTTACTTCTTCACGCAAAATTATATCTCCCGCAGAGATTTTGGTTGGTTCCTCAGTTTAGAGGCTGCGACAACGCGGTCATGTAACCCCGTGTACTTTGGAATGGCTGTATTAGTCTGTAATTCAGGTAAGGACTGCAGACGGTCAATTTCAAGCAGTAGTTCCTAATGTTGCTACCAGGTACTACCGTCAACGACACCTAGCTGTGAACTTGGCTACTAGATGCCACCGCAGCCAGCAACTCGCAACGAACGTTGGAACTTCCCCTCCAAAGGAAAGCATACTGAGGGATTTTTAGCGCTCTTAGAAAATCCGACGACTTCGGCCGGCTTTGAACTCGCGACCTTGGGCATAGACATTCAGCATGCTACCAGTTACGTCACCGAAGCCGCTTCACACTTAGATGGAAATCTGAATCTGATCTCGTGCAAGTGCGTTATCTTGGCAACGTCTGATGGCTCATCCCTCATCAATTTAGTAGTGTTGCCATGGCAACAACTGATAGGTCTTGGCATTTTCTTATAATTCCGAAATTATTTTTCTCATCCCTTGGCATAATGGTGGGTTATATCAAAAATTCTTTCAGACTAAAATTTTAGGTAATTATTAGGGGAATATTGTCCATTTTGTACGGTTTTGATATTGTGCCTATTAAGAGAGATATGATTAATGTTTCCCGAAAAACCCACTTTTTCCCACCCCTTTGGTCAATGGTTGGTGCTATAAAAAAAACTCTTCAAATATAAATTTTTGGGCTTTATCCGACACATAGTATGAACGTTGATCGGATTCGATATTTCACATATTAAGAGAGTTATATCAATATTTCACTTTTTCGAAGAAAAAAAAAGCCCCCCATTTTCACCCCCTTCGACCGACCGAGATTTTATAGGTATACATATTCGGTAAAAAATTCAAAGTGATTGGTGCAAAATTACGGCAGTTATCGTGTCCACAATAAACTGATATATATATATATAAATTATATATAACTTTTGAACTGACGGTGGTTTTGGGGTCTGGGGGATGTGAAACGCGAAGATATGTCGAAATTTTCCGGAAGTCGAAACATGGTACCCATTGCAATAGTTAGCTTTCTAATGAAATCTACCTCTGGTTGGTTCCTCAGTTTAGGGGCTGCGACAACGCGGTCATCTAACCCCGTGTACTTTGGGTGAGTGTAGAATCTGTCTGATACACGGTGTGAATTGTAATGGCTGTATTAGTCTTAATTCAGGTAAGGACTGCAGACGGTCAATTTCAAGCAGTAGTTCCTAATGTTGCTACCAGGTACTACCGTCAACGACACCTAGCTGTGAACTTGGCTACTAGAAGCCACCCCAACCAGCAAATCGCAACGAACGTTGGAACTTCCCCTCCAAAGGAAAGCATACAGTGGGATTCTAGCGCTCTTAGAAAATCCGACGACTTTGGCCGGCTTTGAAACCGCGACATTGGACATAGAAGTTCAGCATGCTACCAGTTACGTCACCGAAGCCGCTTCCCACTTTGTCAGGCGGCTTCGGTGGCGTAGTCGGTAGCATGCTGAGCTTCTATGCCCAAGATAACGGGTTCAAACCCGGCCGAAGCCGCCGGATTTATTAAGAGCGTTAAAATCCCTCAGTATGCCTTCTTTCGGAGGGGAAGTAAAGCCGGCGGTCCCATGTCATAGATTTATGGCATGTTAAAGATCGTTCCACTAATTGCACTAGTGTGAAGCTAAATTGGATAGGTTAAGAATGTATACAACGCTCTTAGGTTTCTATGTTCGTTGCCATGAGCCGACTGCGGCGGCGTCTAGTAGCTCAGTTCTGAACTTGGCCTCGTAGTCGTTGACAGTGGCGCTTGGCGGCAAAAGTAGGAACTATCTGAAAAATTGTTAGTTGCAGTACATAAATTAACAAACAGATAACACACACTAATACAGTCATCACAATTAACACCGATTATCAGACAGATTCTACACACACCCAAAGTACACGGGGCTACATGACCGCGTTGTCGCAGCCCCTAAACTTAAGAACCAACCAACCAACCACTTAGTCAGATGGAAATACTGAATCTGATCTCGTGCAAGTGCGTTGTCATGGCAACGTCTGATGGCTCATGCCTCGTCAATTTAGTAGTGTTGCCATGGCAACCACTGATAGCTCTTGGCATTTTCTTATAATTCCGAAATCATTTTTCTCGTCCCTTGGCGTAATGGTGGGTCATATCAAAAATTCTTTAAGACAAAAGTTTTAGGTAATTATTAGGGGAATATTGTCCATTTTGTACGGTTTTGATATTGTGCCTATTAAGAGAGATATGATTAACGTTTCCCGAAAAACCCACTTTTTCCCACCCCTTTGGTCAATGGTTGGTGCTATAAAAAACTCTTCAAACATAAATTTTTGGGCTTTATCCGACACATAGTATGAACGTTGAACGGATTCGATATTTCAAATATTAAGAGAGTTATAGCAATATTTCACTTTCTCGAAAAAAAAGCCCCCCATTTTCACCCCCTTCGACCGATTTATCCCAGTAACGAACTCGACCGAGATTTTATAGGTATACATATTCGGTAAAAAATTCAAAGTGATTGGTGCAAAATTACGGCAGTTATCGTGTCCACAAGAAACTGATATACGTATATATACATACATAAATTATATATAAACTTTTGAACTGACGGTGGTTTTGGGGTCTGGGGGATGTGAAACGCGAAGATATGTCGAAATTTTCCGGAAGTCGAAACATGGGACCCATTGCAATAGTTAGCTTTCTAATGAAATCTACCTAAAAGGGGGAAAACCGGACCCAGCTCAGGAATCCCTCGGAATCGACAAATCCCGAGCTTATCAGCCCTGAGCCCTTGAGGGTGTAGCACTATCCAGGGTGCTCCAGAAGTGATGGGGCTTTATACACCATGTCTCTTTTACGGCCTTCAGTAGAAGGCAGGAGATATCAGGAAAAGAAATCAAGTGGTCTGACCCCTCAAAGAAAGAGGGATCGGGAAAGATGAGAGAAGGGCAAATTAAAGCTGGAAATTGAAAGACTCGGATACCCTATTACCGTTGGGGTCGAAAGAGAACAAGAGTTGACCAACAGAGGTCGACAGGAAAGAAGACGGAGAGGAGCCCGGCACAAGTAAGTGGAAGCAATGCTGGACTCAGCTGGGGTCCCGTGGTCACCAACCCACGTCCCACTATTCGTGAGCCCCTGGGAGGCGAGTTACAGAGGTGTGTAAATTATTAGAATCAAATTAATAATTTAAATCAGTCAGAATGTTGTGTTCAAATGCTTTTATTGATCAACTGCTGACGTCTGTTATCACCCAACTTAGTAATGTTTTCACCCCTGTAGACTTATAGCTTTTCCCATTAGGAATTGTTTCTGAAAATTTTGAGAATTGAGTATTCCGTGGTATACCTGATATGGGTCCGGTTTCTCTTGTTTTGTAGACTTCAGAATGTACCCTCTAAATCAGGTGATTTCAAACCATGGTCTTCGAATCTTCGAATAGTTCGAGAGTGGATGATCAATAAATGGACTTTGAGTTCCTCTGCTCTAAATTCACACGCAAAGTAGAATAAGTTAATCAAAACACACTGTGTGGCATTTTGCATTAACTTGACCTTTCTTTTAGTGAAAATTCTATAAAATAATTTTACTATGATTTTCTTAAAACAAAATGTAATTAAGACTGTTGGTTACATATTTCAAATAATTGCAGAGCCTCGTAAATATATTTAGTGCATTAAGCCATGAACGTTATAAATTGTTGTTGTTTGAGTCTTCAGTCTTTTGACTGGTTTGATGCAGCTCTCCATGCTTCCCTGTCCTGAGCTAATCGTTTCATCTCTACATAGCTCCGACACCCTACATCGGAGGCAATCTGTTTAACATATTCTAACCTTGGTCTACCCCTACAGTTTTTGTCCTCGACCCTTCCTTCCATAACTAAGCTTGCTATTCCTGGGTGTCTTAGTATGTGTCCTACCAACCTATCTCTTCTCTTCATTAGCAGTCGCCAGAAACATCTCTCCTCTCCCACTCGTCTTAATACCTCTTTGTTTGTAACCCTATCTACCCATCTGATCTTCATCATTCTCCTGTAACACCACATTTCAAATGCTTCAATTCTCCTCTTTTCTGCTGCACCAATAGTCCAAGTTTCACTTCCATAGAGCGCCACGCTCCAGACAAAGGCTTTCAAAAATGACTTCCTAATACCTAAATCTATATTCGATGTCAGCAGATTCCTTTTTTGTAGAAATGCTTTCTTTGTCTGAGCCAACCTACTTTTAATATCCTCTTTGCTTCGTCCATCACTGGTTATTCTGCTTCCTAAGTAACAGAAGTCTCTTACTTCCTTCAGCTTTTCACCTGCCAATTTGATCTCCATAGAGGTTTCTGATTTATTTCGGCTGCATTCCAGTATTTTTGTTTTACATTTATTTATTTATTTATTTATTTATTTTCATCATGAATTCTTTCCGTAAGACGGAGTCCATACCATTCAAAAACTCATTCAAATCCTCAGGCTTGTCGGCCAAGATGACGATGTCATCAGCAAATCTCAGAGTTGAAATTATTTCTCCTTGAATCTTCACTCCCACTTTAAATTTTTCTCTAATTTCCTTCACTGCTTGTTCAATGTAAAGATTGAAAAGTATGGGTGATAAGTTGCAGTCTTGCCTTACACCTTTCTGAATACCAGCTTCTCTCTCATGTCCTTCAACTCGAATGACTGCTGTCTGGTTTCTGTACAGATTGTATACCACCCTCCTATCCCTGTACTTTATTCCAATTGATTTCAAAATGTCAAACAATTTAGTCCAATCAACGTTATTAAAAGCCTTTTCTAAGTCTACAAAAGCCATGAACGTTCGCTTATCTTTCCTTATTCTACCTTCTAAAATCAGCCTAAGACTTAGTACAGCTTCCCTTGTTCCTACATTTCTCCTGAAACCAAACTGGTCTTCACCCAACTCCGTTTCTATCTGGCTTTCAATCCTCTTGTAAATTATTCTAGACAGGCTCTTTGAAGCATGAGTAATCAAGCTGATTGTATGGTAATCTTCACATCTGTCAGCTCCCACTTTCTTTGGTATAGGGATGATTACATTCTTCTTGAAATCAGGGGGAACCTCAAAGGTCTCATAAATCCTACACACCAAGTGAAATAACCTGATCAGACCTTCATCTCCTATGCAGCGTAGCAACTCAATCGGTATATCATCTATGCCTGGTGCTTTGTTCCTGCTTAAGTCTTCCAAAGCTCTATCAAATTCTGATCGCAATATTAAATCTCCTTTCGCATCCTTATCAATTTCCTCCTCCCTTTCCATTACATGATTCTCAATCTCCTTTCCCTTATACAAACTCTCTATGTAAGCTTTCCATCTCTCAACCTTTTCTTCCCTATCTGTTAGAGGCTTTCCATTTGTGTCCTTAATATTACAGCACTTAGTCTTCTTTTCCCCAAAAGTATTCTTAATCCTTCGATAAGCTGTGTCTACTTTTCCTAATTTCAGACAATTTTCTATACCTGCACATTTCTCTTTCATCCATTCTTCTTTCTGCTACCTTGCACTTCTTGTTAACCTCATTTCTCAGACGTCTGTATTCTGCTTTCCCCTTTTCATCTCTTAGATTCTTGTGTTTCCGCCTTTCATCCATCAATTCTAGTATATCCTGAGTGATCCACGGTTTTCTACCTATTCTTTCTTTCCTACCAATGTTTTCTTCTGCGGGTTTTGTTATTTCATTCTTCAAAAGTGCCCATTCGTCTGCAATTGAAGTTTGTTTAGGGTTTTTCATTAGTCTTTCCTTTATACTCTTCTTGAATCTTTCGTTTACATCCTTCTCTTTCAGTCTGTCTATTGCCCACCTTTTTGGCTTTTGACTTTTCTTCAGTTTCTTCAACTTTAATCTGCATTTCATTACAACCAGGTTGTGATCAGAGTTTATGTCAGCACCAGGATATGTTTTACAATCCAAAATCTGGTTTCGAAACCACTGCTTGACCATAATGAAGTCGATTTGGTAACGCCCTGTATCTCCTGGTCTCATCCATGTGTATATTCTTCTATTGTGGTTATTGAATAAGGTGTTAGCTACGACCAATTCATGCTCGGTGCAGAATTCTACCAGCCTGCTTCCTCGATCATTCCTTTCACCTAATCCGAAATCTCCTACTATCTTCCCTTCTCTCCCTTTTCCTACCACAGCATTCCAATCTCCCATTACTATAACATTTTCATCACCCTTGATATACCTCAGAATTTTGTCTATTTCTTCGTAGACCTTTTCAACATCCTCATCATCAGCTTGACTGGTAAGCATATAGACTTGTACCACTGTAGTGCAGGTAGGTTTTGTATTGATTTTTGCTACAATAATCCGTTCACTATATTGCTCATAATATTCCACCCGCTGTCCAAGTTTCCTACTCAATATGAGGCCAACCCCTGCTTGGCCATTGTTTGATTTAGTGCTAATGACCCTATAGTCTCCTGACCAAAAGTCCTGTTCTTCCTGCCAGCGCATTTCACTAATCCCAACCAAATCCAACCTCAACCTATCCATTTCCCTTTCTAAGTTTTCTAACCTTCCACTTCCTAGCAGACTTCTAACATTCCACGCTCCGATCCGTAGAATGTCAGATTTCCTCTTTGTCACTTCTGTGATGTTAACCCCCTCTCGAGTAGTCCCCACCCGGAGATCCGAACGGGGGACTAGTTTACCTCCGGATTGAAATTTTACAAGGGAGGAGGCCATCATCACATGTAATTATGCATAGAGAGGTGCATATCCTCGGGAATAGCATACGGCTGTAGTTTCCCGTTGCTTTCAGCCGTGCAGCAGGACGCAGTGTAGCCATTATTTGGCTTATATTATCAATATCTTAACCGTCTATAAGACTAGTAAAGAATTGATTTATTCTGAAACGCTGCTACTCCCTTTCAGAATAAGTAAAGAGCAATTCTACTAACAAAAATACTAACCTTCTACCGTACTAACAATTAAATACCAAAATTCTACTAACAAAAAACTTAAGTTCCACCAACAACAAATACTACCACTAAAACAGTCTGTCACCAGGCACACTCACATGCACCCTCACACATCACAGTCTACTGAAACAATGAACTATAACTAATAAACAATGCAACTGCTACCAGACACACTCACACACCACAGTCTAATAGAACAATGACATATATCTAATAGACAAACTAACTACCTACTTACAACTAAAACTAACTACATACTTACTGTACTTTTATTTGAATTGACAATATTTACAAAATGCAATTTAGATAGAAAATACTTACAAAATGTAATTTAGATTCAAAATTGTCACAAAATGCAATTTAAGGGGGACGTATGCAAAATTGCACTAAGTGAGAAATGGTTTCATTTCGGCTGTATTAAGGTAAATAAGGAGGATTGTGTAGTCGGGAATTGGTTTTTAAAGTATGTGATACACCGGACTGTTTGAGGGTGCAAATCAAAGCAAGGGATCAAATAATACAGGAACTTTAACCTTATTGTGTTAAAATTTAAAATCACCTTATCGTTAGCAAAGAAAACCCTTAGGTGACCTATTTCCTACTCCGGCTCTCAAGTTCGAGGCCACCGTCCATCAATGAGCTAGTCTCGACTTGTCCGAAAGTTGGGACAATTTCCATAGTCATATAACTTACAACTTCGTACTATACCTGCACAAGATTCTTTTTACTGGTAATCATAGTGAAATCCCACTAATAAATACTGTAAGTCTATGGTAGGCTCCATTTAACGCTGTAGTATGGGGTCGTGGTCAGTGCTTCAACTCTCCGCATGCTATAGCGCTGACTGCTTATTACTCCTTGCCTGAAAACGGGGCATGTTCAGCTATAGCTGATTTTTCTTTACCAAAAGTTCAAAAACAGGTTTGAAAAAATTGGCCCGGCTAACTCAAACATTTTACCAGCGTTTCCCCCCAGTGTACCAATGGGCTCATCAGTTGATATGGTACACTTCACTGTTGGCAGTCAAAGTGAAGGGTCGTGTTTTTCCCATGCTCGCAGGTGTGTTTATATGAAATGATTTATAATGAAGATGTACTTCGGTGAAGAAATCGTTTATTTCAAGACATTATTTGCTAGCATAATTGATATACTAAATTAAATAATGAAGTCCTCACCACGATAGTAGCTAAAACTGAAACCGCAATAAGAAAACTACCCATTAATGAACAAAACGGAATAAATTACATATTTGGAAAACTGGCGTTGAGTCTAATAATTTTCACACCTCTGTAATTTACTCGGTAATTGCAGTGTAGTGCAGATCCTGGATTCTACACTTCCACTTGTGTAATAAACATTATTATGATTATAATGATTTTCATACCTTTCTGGGAGTAATTACCAATTGAAATTACTGTCCATTATCACTACTGCACTGGAAATATGTGTCAAATTACGTAAATATGTGTCTTTAGTCTGAACTTCTTGTCCATTCAACGACGACAAGTCATTGCTTGTCGTTGCTCATGAGGTTTCTCCAACTTTTGCCGAGGCGTATACATTACTGTTGCCAATATGTGGGACACTAAATACACCACACAGACCATGCGGAGCGGGGCTTTGCGGCATCGTGGTCATGTAGCCTCGTGTACTTGGATGTATGTGTGGAATTTGCCTGATAACCTGTGATGGCTGTAATAGTATGTGTAGTTGTAAATCAGATGAGAATTTGGAAGGAGGCGGTCGTGGCCTTGACTTAGGAACTATACTGGCATTTGCCTGGAGTAGAAGTGGGATACCACGGAAAACCACTTCCAGGATAGCTGAGTTGGGGATCGAACCCGCCTCTTCTCAGTTTTGCCTCACGAGGCTGAATGTACCCCGTTCCAGGCCTCAGACCAGAATGAAGTTACTTGGCAGAGCCGGGAATGGAACCCGGGCCTCCGCGGCAACAGAGAAATTATTGGTTTACTAAGGTTTGAATAACATGAAGCGATTTGTATGTGAAGCCTTATTAGCATAGAACTTATAATCGGCACTAGGTTAGCCACTGTCTGGCCGACTACTACAAGCAAGGGGGTCTGGGGGCGTAAGGCCCAGATTAGGTTTGTTTTTTAAGTAAAGCCTTATTGTAACGTGTTTTTCGAGGGTTTTTTATGCAACTGGCATAAGTCAGTAGGAAGCCATTCTATATTTATTTACGCGGAAAATTGTTCAGCCAAGATAATTTTTCATGTTAATTTATTATTATTATTAATTTATTATAATTATTATTAAGCTATTTTCGGAGCATTTTATAAAAATTATAAGCATACAGATAGGTTTTCTATGTCTTAGAAAACGCTAACAAGCAAATTATTACGAACGACGATATCATAGAAAAATATGCGATTACGGAATTTTACGGAGTTTTCGTCAGTTAGGGTATATTGAGAGACGTGACTCACTGGGAATTCTAATACAAGCTGATTCCTGTCGAGGAGCATGACGCAATCTTGGGTCGCATCGTCAAGAAGAGGCGAATTGTTGAAACGGAACCCTGTCGCCGAGTGTAATGACCCGGAGGAGGAGAAGATCGCGTGGTGGTTCAGCCAATCAGGGGAGACGACGTAAGCTAGTTGGGACTGAAGAGTGGGGAGCCGGCATGTGGATATATCGTTCGACGCGCCGTGAGACGAGGACTATCTGTGAAATACTTGGGGAGTATGGATGCGCGTGCGAGTCGCTCCGATGTTCAGTGGAGTTAGCGACGAACTTTTGTAAAACTTGGTTGTACGAGTGTTTGGGTCCGAGGTACGGACCATAGAATTATCTAATCTACCAGAATATCATCAAATTCCGACGGAGATGACGACGTCCAGGAGACTGTGGGAAGCTCACAACATCATCAAGAACGAGGGAAATGCCTTGGCAATTTCCAATGGTAAGCGCAAATGACGCAGAAATACGCAATCTCTCATTTTTCTTTGTTTTATATTTCATATTTCAGTAACTTCATAGCTTGGAAATAAGAGTAAAATCAATTTATCAGACTCCGTTTTCACGTAATTTTCTATCGGTAATATTCAAATCACAACGCTCCAATTTAAATTTTGTACTTATTATTTTTATTAATTTTGCTATACTTGTTTTATATAATAAATTCATTTCTTTTACAATGCAATCTTTGCTTTCAGTAGGTAGCATTAGATATAGACCAATTCCTTCTCCTGATACAATTGTTTGTTGGGTTAATGATCAAATCATACCACGATCTGAGTGAATAGAGTCTTGAAGGTGTTCTGCCAGAGCTAGACGTTGTTAAATACAAATTTAGATTTCAACATTGCGTTGAGGTCTTGGCGCCCATTAAAACAACATAGCTTAGGCAAAGGTAAACAGTTACATTTCTCACCCAACAGTTAGGAGCTAGCAAAACGTTTCATTTGTCGCTACCAACGTGGGGCATTAATTAACGTTCATTTGTACGCTCAACGTGGAGCAAAGTAAATACCGTTTCACTTGTCATCCCAGCCTAAGCGAGACAGCTACATTTGTCGCCGACAACTTGGGGCTGAAAACCTAATAACATTTGTGGAAGGAGAAGGGTATATATTTCTGTGCCTGTATTTTGGGGGTTATTTGTCTTTATCAGTGTATATCATTATGGGGGATGAGAAAGAAAGACAGATGAGGTTACGTAGTGGTCATCAACTGGAGAATGATGATACGAGCAGTATGTCGAGTGATGGTAGTACCGGGGTAGCGGAGGCAAATCCCGATACTGAAACAGGGAGTGTAGGCGGCCAACCAGAATTAAAAACTTTACTTCTCGAGTTCATGTATCAGAACAAAGTTAGTAGTGATGCTTTAAATGCAAAATTAGAACAGAATAATGCAAAATTAGAACAAAACAGTAGGGAAAATAAAGAAAGTACAGAAGCTTTAAATGCAAAATTAGAACAGAATAATGCAAAATTAGAACAAAACAGTAGGGAAAATAGAGAAAGTACAGAAGCGTTAAATGCAAAATTAGAACAGAATAATGCAAGATTAGAACAAAACAGTAAGGAAAATAGAGAGAGTACTGAAACTTTAAATGCTAAATTAGAACAAAACAGTAGGGAAATGAGTGACAAATTCGAACTGATTAGAGGTGAGATCAGGGGGGTGATGGAAGAAAAGGCTAAAGAGATTATTGCAGATGTAGACAGAAAATTAGGAAAAGTACAGGAGGAGTTGGAAATTAGAATCAGTACACAGGCTGAAAATTTAAAAGAACTAGTGCAACTGGAAACACAGCAGGTCAAAAAGCAATTGGGGGGAGAAATTGACAAAATTCAGGTAGCTACTAAAGAGGTTAAGGAACAGCTGGGGGGTAGAATGGAGAAAGTCCACTCACAAATAGTTGCAGAAGTAAATGATTTAAGAGAGAGTAATAGGGAAAGCATTAGCAAGATTGAGGAGAAACAAGCAAAGCTATATGATAAAGTAGAAGAATCAGAAGGAAACATTAAATTAACAGTAAACAGTATTGAGAGGAAGGCTGAGGAGAAAATCGCAGAATTAGAATTAAAATTAAAAGCTAGGATCAGGCAAGAAAATAGTCAGAATAGGCCAGTTTTTGTGAATAGCACACACAGGGAGGTAGAACTGGGTAAGCTCAGCAATCGACAGGGGTGCCCAATGGAGTTCATGAACACTATAGAAAATAAATTCGGGGAGAGGTTGGAAAATGGTAGTATTGAGTGGTGCCAGGTAGTTGAAATTTTAGAACAAGTGTTTGTGGGGGAAACGAGGAATTGGTTTGCTGTCTACAGAGACAAGTTTACTGATATCAATGATTTTAAAATGAAATTCTGTGAAAAGTTCTGGAATGAGGTTATTCAGTCGCAGCATCGTGAGGGAGTAGTGTGTGGTAAATATAACCCTAAAGGAAGCTCAACCATGACCGAATACTTTTTAGGGCAGGTATTAGTGTGTAAATATCTGGATGGGTTGAAGGAGGAAAGTGATGTGGTAAGGTTGCTACTTAGGCACTTTCCCTATAGGATCAAGGAGGCTGCTTGTATCCAGAATGTAAAGACTATATCACAAGTAGAAAATTTGTTAAGCACATTTGATGCACTAGGGAGAGGGGGTTATGAGGACAATTTCAATCGGAACCAGGGTAATAATAATAATAGACCTAATGAAGCCAGGCATCAAGAAGTTCAAGGGAACGGTGGCGAAGGGGCCAACGCTCAAAATAGAAATAATAATAATCAGCTAAATCAGAACAGAGGAAATGGCTATGGGAATCAGTATCAAGGGAGAAACAATGATTTCAGGGGAAATCAAGGGAGAAATTATAATGACAATAATTACAACCAGAATAGGGGTCAAGGAAGAGGACAGCCTAGTGGTAGTAATATACAGCCAAACAATGACAACACAGCCCAGAACAACCAGACTAGTTCAGTAGTTAGTAGTACTACGGCCAGCTGTAGCGGTTCTTTAAACGCGAACCAGGCTGCGAAGTAAGGTCAGAATCTCAGTCTGTAGCATGCCCTGTCCATACAATTATACAGGAACCCTATGACCTAAATGTAAGAAATGAATTATTACATGAACTAAATGATGAAGGTATTATTCAGGAAGTGGTTAGTAAGAGCCCCATAGTTAAATTTAACGTGTCCGAGGCGTACACAGATGTTTTAATTGATAGTGGTTGTATGAAGAGTTGCATAAGTAGTGCATTTTATGATAAAATGAAAGTAACTGGAGTAAATTTTGAGGAGATGCCAATTAAAAGCACTTTTGTTATCACAGCTGTTGGGAAGAGGTCTAAAGTAATTTCTAAGCAAGTTTTAGTAGACATTAAAATTAATAATCATGTAGAGAAGCAGATTTGCCTTGTAATTCCAAATTTAGTATTCAGTGTTATCTTGGGTTCAGAGTGGCTAAGTAGAGTGTCTGGTAACTTATGTTATGATGTAGGGAGTTTGAAATTTAAATGGGGAGATTCTGAAGTAGAAGTAGCGTTCAATGACCAAATTCAGAGAAGTAGTGTTGTAGGTGTGATTTGTACTTTAAATGAGATATCGCCAGCCGTAGAGCGGGGTTCTCCATGTTTTGTGGGCAGTGTGATTACGAACGGAAGTCTAGAGGACTCGTTACGTGAGGCTGCATTTCAGGGAAATATAGAGGTGGAACAATGTGTTCGGCTCTATGATGTGTTATGGTGTAATAGGAGAGTGTTTGAGGATCGCATTGGTATGGCCAATTGCTATACACATTCATTGAACGTTATTGATAGGTCAGTATTCACAGGACATAGATATCCTGTACCTTTCGCTTATCAGAGTGCAGTTGAGGCACAAATTAATCAGATGCTTGAAGATGGGATTATTGAGCACTCGAACAGTCCATATGTTAATTCTTTGATCACGGTACCCAAGACCGACGGCACTGTTCGTATTTGTTTGGACGCTCGTTTGGTTAACAGTAGAATTAGTTCAGATCAGCTGAAATCTATGTCAATAGAGGAATTAATGCAAACATTTGAGGGGAAGAAGTATTTCACTTGTGTAGATTTGAGTTCCAGTTTTTGGCAAGTGCCACTTATGTACGAAGATAGACCATTTACAGCTTTTAGTCATAAATATAACCTTTATCAATTTTGTAGAACACCTTATGGGTTAAAGAGTAGTTCAGCAGCTTTAATTAGGGCTTTAAACATCGCATTAGGGGATGACACAGGAGAGTTTGTAACCATTTACATTGATGATATGGTAATTAGTTCACGCAGTATTGAGGAGCATCTACGTCATTTAGATATAGTTTTTCAGAAGTTAGATCAGGCAGGGTTCACTTTGAAGCTGTCTAAGTCGTCATTCTGTCAGTCAGAAGTGACATTTTTAGGTCATAGAGTGTCGAGTAGAGGTGTGACACCATAGGAAGGTAGGGTTAGCATGTGTGGACAGTAGCAACAGGGCATCGTTACAGACACTGAGAAATACGCTAGGTAGAGCAACGTGATGACGTTCATTTAAGGGAGCCACTTGCAAGGTTGGAAGCAGGTGACGGAGAAACATTTATAGTTTCCAAACATATTGGGAAAACAGCATATGTGCTGGAGAATAGTGAGGGAAACAGATTATACGGAACGTATAATATACATAGTCTACGAAAATATGTGTCATAAAGTGAGTGTGTTTAGCTGGCGAGCCAGCCTATCAAATGAGTAAGTGTGGTATTTGGTGCGTGGGAGGAGATGGTCTTCCAGGCAGGCGTATCAGAAGTCACACAGGGGGGTAGTATGTAAGTAAATGAGAGTTTTTAAGGTACAGGGAAATATGACGGGATTGTCGGATGCTGTTGAGCACTAAAATGTCTCGATACACCAAGGCCAGAATTTGGTAGCGCTGGTGAATTCCCATTTGCCTCCAAGAGATGGGTGAGCGCTTGTACATGGTATTTTTGCTTAAGGCGTCCACGAGGCAAAAGATGGGCCATCAGAATGCGAGACAGTCCTTCATGAAACTCACACATATCAGCACACGTGATTTCTGTTTACGGCCTCGCCATGTAAGATTTGTAAGTGTGTAATTTAAGATAATTTGTACAATGGTATTATTTGAGTGAGGAGAAATGGTCTGTGTTGAGAACTAGTATTAAGTAGAATATGGTTAACGGGAACTTAACAAGACAGGGCGATTACGGCACAGAAATATTTGGTGTTATATGTAATGCGCATTTACTGGTTTTTTTTTTCAGAAGTCAATATTAATTTAATCTACTTTAAAGAGAGATTAAGTATTATGGTCACGAGGCGCTGCCACAATAGTGTGATCGTGTGCTCGGTGATAAGTGGAATTAAATTTCACCATAAGGAGGGGACCTCCAGTGAAATTAGGGAGTTCTATGGTGATATAAATATATCAGAACACCTTCAATGCGTGTGATATGACATCATAAATACATAGTGCTCACACATTAATTATGTCTATTTCTCCAACATAGAGGAATTTGAGCGGCGGAAATATCCGTGGAACACTATTTTATATGAGAAACATTGGACTGGTGGCAAAGTGCAATCCATAGTGACAACAAACTTTGACGCAAAGTGCGTGAAAAAAAATATGAGTGTATATATCTGTAATTTAGGGTGATTTCGTTTATGTAATATGTATTTTGGATGGGGTTTATTAACGTGTCTGGGATAATCGGATAATGGACCGTCGTCACGGTAAATCATCCGATGATCCGAGGCGAATATGTAACGTGTTTTTCGAGGGTTTTTTATGCAACTGGCATAAGTCAGTAGGAAGCCATTCTATATTTATTTACGCGGAAAATTGTTCAGCCAAGATAATTTTTCATGTTAATTTATTATTATTATTAATTTATTATAATTATTATTAAGCTATTTTCGGAGCATTTTATAAAAATTATAAGCATACAGATAGGTTTTCTATGTCTTAGAAAACGCTAACAAGCAAATTATTACGAACGACGATATCATAGAAAAATATGCGATTACGGAATTTTACGGAGTTTTCGTCAGTTAGGGTATATTGAGAGACGTGACTCACTGGGAATTCTAATACAAGCTGATTCCTGTCGAGGAGCATGACGCAATCTTGGGTCGCATCGTCAAGAAGAGGCGAATTGTTGAAACGGAACCCTGTCGCCGAGTGTAATGACCCGGAGGAGGAGAAGATCGCGTGGTGGTTCAGCCAATCAGGGGAGACGACGTAAGCTAGTTGGGACTGAAGAGTGGGGAGCCGGCATGTGGATATATCGTTCGACGCGCCGTGAGACGAGGACTATCTGTGAAATACTTGGGGAGTATGGATGCGCGTGCGAGTCGCTCCGATGTTCAGTGGAGTTAGCGACGAACTTTTGTAAAACTTGGTTGTACGAGTGTTTGGGTCCGAGGTACGGACCATAGAATTATCTAATCTACCAGAATATCATCAAATTCCGACGGAGATGACGACGTCCAGGAGACTGTGGGAAGCTCACAACATCATCAAGAACGAGGGAAATGCCTTGGCAATTTCCAATGGTAAGCGCAAATGACGCAGAAATACGCAATCTCTCATTTTTCTTTGTTTTATATTTCATATTTCAGTAACTTCATAGCTTGGAAATAAGAGTAAAATCAATTTATCAGACTCCGTTTTCACGTAATTTTCTATCGGTAATATTCAAATCACAACGCTCCAATTTAAATTTTGTACTTATTATTTTTATTAATTTTGCTATACTTGTTTTATATAATAAATTCATTTCTTTTACAATGCAATCTTTGCTTTCAGTAGGTAGCATTAGATATAGACCAATTCCTTCTCCTGATACAATTGTTTGTTGGGTTAATGATCAAATCATACCACGATCTGAGTGAATAGAGTCTTGAAGGTGTTCTGCCAGAGCTAGACGTTGTTAAATACAAATTTAGATTTCAACATTGCGTTGAGGTCTTGGCGCCCATTAAAACAACATAGCTTAGGCAAAGGTAAACAGTTACATTTCTCACCCAACAGTTAGGAGCTAGCAAAACGTTTCATTTGTCGCTACCAACGTGGGGCATTAATTAACGTTCATTTGTACGCTCAACGTGGAGCAAAGTAAATACCGTTTCACTTGTCATCCCAGCCTAAGCGAGACAGCTACATTATTATTGCAGCCAATGGCCATAGCAGGGTACTTTAATTGAACGCCTGTAGGCTGCCAGCAAGTTCAATTTCAAGTAGTTCCAGCTTTGGCTACCAGATGCCACTGTCACTGACACCTAGCGGCGAACGTTGGAACTTGATAGAGCGTTTCTAATCACATTGTAAAGCCATATTAACATATAATTTATGGCCACATCATGCAATTAGTGTCTACGGTTTCCAAACAAACACCACATAATACAAACACTGGGAAGCGAGCGGAGCGAGCACAAAACAAATCCAGCGTTTTCCAGTTGGAAGATGCGGGCTACAGTACCGTATGCGTGCGGTTGGCAATATTCTATTTGTCCCATAATAATTGAAGGGTATAATGGCCGACACAGCTGGAATTTCACTATATAAGTCGAGATCTAAAAGGGATATAGACAGCGGATGAGAAAACATTTATTGCCACATCATTTCCACAAATATTATTCTTCATTACAAAGGCTTAGCAGGTCAAAAGAAGAAAAATACTTAAGAGGCTGGCACCCCATAGGATTACATTATTTAAATGACTCAAGGTGGTTCCGTATTGCTATGCTAGAATAGTTATTAACAAGAAATGTACATCCGCCTGAATCAATACTATAAAGAAAAATAATAATTATTTGACTTGTTTTCAGTACATGTTTCGGGGATTAATTACATTTTATCCCCTTCATCAGCTATTGAAAAAAAAGCGTAGCATAGTAATAAGATACGTATTTAAACCTAATACGGTGCACCATAAAATTTAGGTTATAAGAACAGAATAAAATGAAATGAAATAGAAGGTGACGGTGATCAGCTGCTTATGACAAATAGTAGTTCCGTATTGAAGCTTCAAATGGTAGATATGTAACACCAATACTCCACCAATCCGTGTAGGTCTATAAGCAATGAAGAGCCTGTATGCTTAAAGATACAAATATAGCCTTTTCAAAACAAAGCGGCTTTAAGAAACCCGAACTACTACGGAACTACTATTTGTCATGAGCAGCTGATCATCGTCACCATCTATTTCATTTCATTTTATTCTGTTCTTATGACCTAAATTTATGGTGCACCACATTAGGTTTAAATACGTATCTTATTACTGTGCTACGCTTTTTTTAATAGCTGATGAAGGGGATAAAATGTAATTAATCCTCGAAACATGTAGGCTACTGAAAACAAGTAAAAAAAAATATTTTTTATCTTTATAGTATTGATTCAGGCGGATGTACATTTCTTGTTAATAACTACCCATTGGATACCTCTTGTGAACTTTGGCCAGAGTATCCCTGGGAAGAGACCAAGAGGAAGACCTCGCGATGTGTGGGAGAAGCAAGTTTATAAGGACCTTGAAGTAGAGATAATAACTGGCATCAAATACAGGAACAACAATTGTGGACGGACAGGAAAAATTGGAGACGGCCCATATATAACAACACCCAGCTTGCTGAAGCGAAGAATCGTTGATGATGATGTTGATGATAAAGGGTATTTCGGCTATTAGGTAGATTTCTTTAGAAAGCTAACTATCATGTTTCGACTTCCGGAAAATTTCGACATATCTTCGCGTTCCACATCCCCTAGACCCCCAAACCACCGTCAGTTCAAAAGTTTATATATAATTTATGTATATATATATATATATATCACTTTTTGTGGACACGATAAATACCGCAATGTTGCAGCAATCGCTTTGAAATTTTTACAAAATATGTATCCCTATAAAATCTCGGTCGAGTTCGTTAATGGGCACAATCGGTCGACGGGGGTGAAAATGGGGGGCTTTTATCGAAAAAGTGAAATATCGCTATAACTCTCTTAATATTTGAAATATCGAATCTATTCAAAGTTCATACTATGTGTCGGATAAGGCTCAAAAATGTATGTTTGAAAAGTTTTTTGATATCACTAACCATTGACCAAAGGGGTGGGAAAAAGTGGGTTTTTCGGGAAACATTAATCATATCTCTCTTAATAGGCACAATATCAAAACCGTACAAAATGGACAATATTCCCTTAATAATTACCTAAAACTTTTGTCTGAAAGAATTTTTGATATGACCCACCATTACGCCAAGGGATGAGAAAAATGATTTCGGAATTATAAGAAAATGACAAGAGCTATCAGAGGTTGCCATGACAACACTACTAAATTGATGAGGAATGAGCCATCAGACGTTGCCATGACAACGCACTTGCACGAGATCACATACAGTTTTCTATCTGACTAAGTGTGAAGTGGCTTCGGTGACTTAACTGGTAGCATGCTGAACTTCTATGCCCAAGGTCGCGGGTTCAAAGCCGGCCGAAGTCGTCGGATTTTCTAACAGCGCTCAAAATCCCTCAGTATGCTTTCCTTTGCAGGGGACGTTCCAACGTTCGTTTCGAGTTGTTGGTTGCGGTGGCATCTAGTAGCCAAGTTCACAGCTAGGTGTCGTTGACGGTAGTATTTGTTAGCAACATTAGGAACTACTGCTTGAAATTGCCGCCTGCAGTCCTTACCTCAATTACAGACTAATACAGCCATCACAATTCAAACCGTTTATCAGACAGATTCTACACTCACCTTAAGTACACGGAGTAACATGACCGCGTTGTCGCAGCCCCTAAAAGTGAGGAACCAACCAAAATCTCTGCGGGAGATAAAATTTTGCGTGAACAAGTAACAGACCGTTAGATAGTTACACATCAGTGTCGAAACCTTGCATAAGGACAGTGTGACCACAAGTATAAAAATGGACCCCAAATGACAAGAATATTACCGTCCCCTTAAGACAATAAAATGTTTAATATATGCATAAAATGACGAAAAACAAAGTTAATTAAGCTCCGATTATAAAATACTTTCTCGCAATAATTGAGGTCTGATCCTTCTACGAAAACCTGCATATTAAGGCTATTTTCGCCTATCCCCTGGCTTGTCCGGTGAAATCTACCTCCGCCTTCCGGCGTGCCGAGAGGACTTTTTTTTATTAGTTTGTAGAAGGATCGGCACTGTCCTACTGACGATTTAGAGGGCGAGGCTGTCCTCCAAAAGACCCTCATACATTTCCCTGTCATCTTTATTTCCTACGGTGACGAGCATATGACCTAGAAGTTGTCCTCACAAACTGTCTTCCTTTGTCCATGAGCCCGTTAACGTTGGATAATCATTTATTTACTCCTACATAAGGTGAGGGGGCTGAAAGTGTCTCTCCCCATCCCGAAGTCCGCTCCTATGGATATAGACAGCCTTCTCGTGTCTATATCTAAGACCAACCCACTTGGGGACCACAACAGCAGAAACGCAGGAGTGACAGAATATGGATTCTTCCGGCGACCCATCCGGTCGAGATAGAGATCCAATTAATATGTATGAGTTGGGCAGGTTACATAACACTGCATGTGAAACACCAACCAGCGGAACGAGGGTCACATGCTGTTTCCATGGCAACAGCAAACATGTTTGGCTTCTGTTTTGAATGTTCTCAAGGCATTGCAGCCTATCTACACACAGCGCAACGTGCATCCTTAAGGGGATCCAGAATGCTCAAAATCTTAAAAAATATTATTTTACATCATATTAATGATCGGACGTTTAGCTTTCTAACGGTACATTTTAAAACAAGATGTTCAGTAAAGGACATATGGCCTACTTTCTCCTAATCGCATGGGTATAGTTGGTAACTCTTTTTCCTTTCCAAGGAGTATAATGTCCGGGCGGGGACACCAAGAGCCCGCTGATGAGCCAGCTTGGTGTCCTAGGCGAAACCCCACACAAGACACAGCACAAACCTAGAAAAATTGCTGAGTTTTAGTATAATTGAATTTTGGTTGTAGTAGCTTGTTGAAATACAACGCGCTATACGGATATTATACGTTGATTGATTGCATCATCACCTGAATTATATATACACATACACAAATACAGTCATCACAATAACCCAGGCCATCAGACAAAATTCAACACTTACCCAAGTACACGGGGCTAAATGACCATGATGCCCATGCATATAAAATGTAACAACAACTATAACAACAGCTTCCTACCCAAATCCTTCCTCGAATAAACGTACACACACTAGTAAACCTTCAGACATCAGAGTGACACAGGTTATTAGGCAACTTCGACACACATCCAAGTACACGGGGCTACAAGAACATGATGCCGCAAAGCCCCTAAAAGAATCAACAACTAAAACAACAGACTCTACCGCGGTTCGAGGAAAACGAATTTTAATCGCTGTAGTAGAGTGTTGAACTATGTTGTGTTATAAGTTATATACCTAATATTTTCTATTGTAAATACAGGACGCTAGGACGCTACCACTGCGCTACACACGTCCAGTACTAATACTAGGTTAACAACTGGTTTAGTAAAACTGCATAAAATATTTTATATTGGAATGAACGATTTCATTCGAGTTTTCTGCCGTTTTTATAAACCATTACATAGTAATAATTATCTATTGTTTTGTTCAGTACATTCCGAAAAGGATAGAAGCTGAAATATGGACTTGCGAGCAAACAATAGCCTCCATTTTGGCCCAAGGAGACGGCACGGCCTAGCACGATATGGCACGATCAGCCTGACCTGTAGGTCAGTGCTACGGTTAAATATTCTATTCTAAAATGCTAATATCCTACCAGTCACCTCCTTGAGGACAGTTTAAACCTCCCTATATACGATAAGCGGATTTAGTAAGGCCAGGCCTTGTTGAATCGTAAGTTACAAGTTATGCTATCATACTTGCATGATTCATACATCCGCCAACTTGAAACTATTTGGCTGATGACCTTGTAGTTTGGGCAAAAGACGCTTTCCACGTTAAGGTTTATTGTTGCAAAATTTGGTAGAGATCGGATGATTAGGTTAGTCGTAATTTGATTTAAGCTCAGAACATTTGGGTGGGAGCCATTTTTTTTTTCGATATACAACATGACACTGAGTTGTCCCTATCTAGTGCTACCTCTGTACCAAAGGTGGTTCGATTTCGTTTCGTTGTGTTTGAATTGATAGGGGGGATCGATTTGCACACATAAACGGCCGCCATTTTCAAACTATTTGGTTGATGACCTTGTAGTTTGGTCAAAGACGCTTCCTACATGAAGGTATGTTGTTGCTAAATTTGGTAGAGATCAGATGATTAGGTTAGTCGTAATTTGATTTAAGCGTTGAACATTTGGGTGGCCGCCAATACGATTCCATCAAGATGGCGGCTATATAGAACATGACACTGAGGTGTCCTTTGCTAGTGCTACCTCTGTACCAAATTTCGTTCAATTCGGTTTGGTCGTGTTTGAATTGATTGGGGGAGGGGGAGGGAGATATACACACTCACACACAGAGTCAGACAGAGTAGGCTAAACATCTTATTCCTCAGACCTTTCCCACAATCGTGCGTCCTATTAGAAAACCCACAAAAGTATAGTTTTATTTCCAGCCCTTAAAATCTCTGTGTGTACCTTCCTTGAGAGCGGAAGTAAAGCCGGCGGGTCCATGTCATAGATTTATGGCATGTAAAGGAACCTTCCACTAACTAAACTTGTGTGAAGCTAAATTTTTAGGTTAGATTTCGTTGAAACGCACTATCAAAGTTCCAACGTTCACCACTAGGTGTCAGTGATATCTGGTAGCGAAAGTTGGAACTGCTTGAAATTGAACGGAACTTTTAGCTCACCCAATGGGTGTCCGCTTGAAGCAGCTACAGCCTCTGTCGAGCCGAACGTGTCCTCGGACACTCCCGGCACTAAAATTCATACATAAAATAAATAATAATTCCAAATTTCGCCACCAGGTGCCGGTTGTGGTGGCATCTAGTAGCCAAGTTCGCGGCTAGGTGTCGTTGACGGTAGCATTTGGTAGCAAAAGTACGAACTACAGTACTTGACATTGATCGTCTGCAGTCCTAACCTGAATTACAGATAACACACACTAAAAAATTCCTCTCGGCACGCCGGAAGGCGGAGGTAGATTTTACCGGGCAAACTTGGGGATAGGCGAAAATAGCAGAATATGCAGGATTTCAGAGAAGGATAGCCCTCATTTATTGCGAGAAAGTGGTTGGTTGGTTGGTTGGTTCCTTAGTTTAGGGGCTGCGACAACGCGGTCATGTAGCCCCGTGTACTTTGGGTGTTGTAGAATCTGTCTGATAACCGGTGTTAATTGTGATGACTGTATTAGTGTGTGTTATCTGTTTTTTAATTCAAGTAAGGACTGCAGACTTTTGTATTTTTCAAATAGTTCCTACTTTTGCCGCCAAACGCCATCGTCGACTACTAGTTCAGAACTTAGCTACCAGACGCCACCGCAGTCGGCTCTTGGCAACGAATGTAGGAACCTAAGAGCGTTGTTTACATTCTTAACCTATACAATTTAGCTTCACACAGGTGTAATTAGTGGAAGGATCTTTAACATGCCATAAATCTATGACATGGGACCACCGGCATTACTTCCCCTCCGATGGAAGGCATACGGAGGGACTTTTAACGCTCTTAAAAAATCCGACGACTTCGGCCGGATTTGAACCCGCGATCTTGGGCATAGAAGCTCAGCATGCAACCAACTACGCCACCGAAACCACCTACTGCGAGAAAGTATCTTATAATAGGAGCTTAATTAACTTTGTTTTTCGCCATCTTACGAATATTTTAAACATTTTATTGTCTTATGGGGACGGTAACCTTCTCGTAATTTGGGGTCCATTTTATACTTGTGGTCACACTGTCCTCATGCATGGTTTCAACAATGATGTGTAACTATGTAACGGTCTGTTACTTCTTCACGCAAAATTTTATCTCCCGCAGAGATTTTGGTTGGTTCCTCAGTTTAGGGCCTGCGACAACGCGGTCATGTAGCCCCGTGTACTTTGGGTGAGTGTAGAATCTGTCTGATAAACGGTGTTAATTGTGATGGCTGTATTAATCTGTAATTCAGGTACGGACTGCAGACGGTCAATTTCAAGTAGTAGTTCCAAATTTTGCTACCAAATACTACCGTCAACGACACCTAGCTGTGAACTGGGCTACTAGATACCACCGCAACCAGCTACTTGCAACGAACGTTGGAACTTCCCCTCCGAAGGAAAGCATAGTGAGGGATTTTTAGCGCTCTTAGATAATCCGACGACTTCGGCCGGCTTTGAACCCGCGACCTTGGGCATAGAAGTTCAGCATGCTACCAGTTACGTCACCGAAGCTACTTCCCACAGAGTCAGATGGAAAACTGAATGTGATCTCGTGCAATGGCGTAGTCATGGCAACGTCTGATGGCTCATCCCTCATCACTTTAGTAGTGTTGTCATGGCAACCTCTGATGGCTCTTGGCATTTTCTTCTAATTCCGAAATCATTTTGCTCATCCCTTGGCGCAATGGTGGGTCATATGAAAAATTATTTCAGACAAAAGTTTTAGGTCATTATTAGGGGAATATTGTCCATTTCGTACGGTTTTGATATTGTGCCTATTAAGAGAGGAATGATTAATGTTTCCCGAAAAACCCACTTTTTCCCACCGCCTTTGGTCAATGGTTGGTGCTTCAAAAAACTTTCCAGACATAAATTTTTAGGCCTTATCCGACACGTAGTATGAACTTTGAATGGATTCGATATTTCAAATATTAAGAGACTTATAGCGATATTCCACTTTTTCGAAAAAAAAAAGCCCCCCATTTTCACCCCCTTTGACCAATTGTGCTCATTAACGAACTCGACCGAGATTTTATAGGGATACATATCATGTAAAAAATTCAAAGTGATTGGTGCAAAATTGCGGTAATTATGGTGTCCACAAGAAAGTGATATACTGTGCCCAACTCTAGGAATGGGTATTCCAAGATTCAGACACCTAGATATCAAGGGAAAGGCTACAGCCGCTTTTGAAAGTTGAGATATTTGAATATCGCGCTCCATTACTTCTAGAATGGAATGGAAACTTTGTGCAGCCAAGAGCATGTTAAGTGACGTAGCAAGTAGTAGCAGAGGTCGAGACTATTTGTTGATTAAATAGTTAGTCATAGAGTAGAGACTTGAGACTTGGATCAGATTACTGGCACGGCCAAATGAAAGAGAATGCACTTAGTCTCAAGTGAATCGGACCAGAGACACCGGAGATATGAGGATTTCCAGATTTCAGCGTGATACAGCGTGGACCCGACCGTTTTGAATAAAAGCCGGCCGGCCCAAGCATCATCAGCTCACTTCGAACCAAGCTCTTGCATGACAAGGTGCTGCTGCTACGTTGAGCCAAGGCACATGGTTGCCGGATCTACGCAGAAGATATCTTTAAATTGTGATAGTCACAAAAGTGTTACGATATGTGTGGAACATAGTAAGTTTCCGGCAGAGGGAATCACTAAGGTGATTGTTATTTTTCTACGGACACTGGTGAAATACATTATTTCTATATGGACATATGCTAGACTTTGTCTAGAAAGTACTTTGTCACAGTCCAGTAGTAATAATTCAATACTTGGATATTTTAATCCAATTAGTCAGTTTCATAAATTGTAACTTGATAACCACTTCGATCTTTCAGTATATTGAAGGCCAGTCTATCACGGTGTTGTTCATTAGCCGACAAAGGGAAACTATAAGTTGCTTCGCGCATGATAGATGGTGATAAACCATGCCCAGGGAACGATCTTCAGAACAGCCGTTGATTGATTTGGACTGTCAGTGTTTTCTTGTACTGAAAAGATTACCGTGAGTTATGTTACGACTGACGTATTTGAGAATAGATCATTTAGATCTGACCCCATTTAAGCGAACTGCTATGGATCTCATTGAAGCCAATATTAAAATGGATCAGCAGTTACTTCAAACTTCAAGAAATATTTCCACTACGTCGTGTTAGACAGATTGTGGGTATATAATGGCGGCCGATACAAGGATTAGACGTGCGTGTCCAATAGGGCATGTATCTGGATAAATCTGGTACAGACCTGGTTCACTACGCTTCAAGACCAACGAGAAATGTAAGCAACATTTGAATTTTATATTATGCCTAGCTAATTGGAACAAACTCATTTTCTGCAGATGACCAACACATTTGTTTTTCTTCGTATTTAAATCTTGCAATGATTTACGCAAGACATATTAGAGTTATTCTGAGTATTTTCAGCACTCAGAACAGTTTAGGATCGATGACCGAGCATAACGAGCATTTATTTGAATGTTTCATATTTTTTTGATAATCACGGTAATCAGCCGAGGTAACTGTAAAAGTTAATAATTATTTGTTGAGAAATGGATATTTTATCCATATTCGAAGAATCGAACATGTGGATTCTCACATAATGAAATAATAATTAAACACATTTACAATAATATAACTAATAATAATAATAATAATCCACTAATAATAATAATGATTTTCATAACTTTTCTAAATAATTCTTGGATCTTTTATTTTCTAATAATCACATTTATTGAGAGCTTATGAAGTAGTTTAATCATTTCTAGTTTGGAACAGGTGATTTTCCGAAGGATAGTGGTTAGCGCAAGCCCGCATTCAACCAACATTACAGTTCTGGTTGAACAGTTAATATTTGCAATGTGCAAAGTATATTTTTCAGATAACACGGATAGGCATGACACGGGAAGCAAATGATATTTGTATCAATTAGGATATTTTTGTATTTATATAAAATCATGACGTAGATACACATTCGAAAGTGAAATAGAGAGTATCATAAGTGTGGTAAATTCACGATTTGAACTGAATGGTAAAATAAAATAAACTTGTAAGCTTATAAATCTTCCAACGTTGATAACAAGCAGAGGCTTGATTTATTGTATAAATTTTGGGAAGAAAATTTATGTGTGTGGAGTAGTTGAAATGCCATTCCCAGGTGCGCATGTTTAAGTCGCAGGAATGAGGAGGTTTTTATTTGAGCATCAATCAAATAGCAGGTTCGATGACTCAGTGTTAAAGAAGGAGTATTGGAACTACACATTGCGTTGTATGATGACCCAAAGGTTATTTCTTAAAAACCGTCAGTTCTTATTTCAACCTTGTTTACGGATTCCATTAAGACTTTGATTTTGCTAGAACCCGGATTTGTCATGATAGTATTTTATTCTTCTTCAGAGGAAGACCTTTGCCGTTGTTGTTGGAATATTGTGTTCTTATATAAATAATAGAATGGGCCACTGCCTATTAAAATAATTCTATAACCACGAATAATTTGAAGGATGTTTTCAATCCTAGTGTCATGAACTAAATGAATTTATTATGAAGCTACAATTCTTATTTCCGCATTCTGTTCAAGAATTGCAAATTGTGAAAGTTACTAAAATGGCCACAAATATAAATATTTTTCTTAATAATGATTCCAAGTGGAAAATCGAATAGTTGAATGGTTCAACAATTTATTGATCAAGTTGATGATTCAGAAATCATATATTTTGTTAGGAACTTGAAGTTTATAATCGAGTCACTTCTCGAAACGTTTAATGTCAGAAGAACAATTAATTTTGTTGTGCTTCGCACAGTTCTTCGATGCTATGCTCAAAGGTCAGATACTTTTCAGATGTTGTTATTAATATGTGTACATAATTTGTGTTGATTCAGAGATAATAATATTTTTTGATAATATTTTTTGAAACTGGAAAAATAAGTGAAAGTTAAAAATTCTATGAACAATTATTCTACGAGTGTTAATATTATGTAAAAATTCAACCAGTGAACTACAGTATTTCCAGTATAGACAATTAAATTTGAACTGGATTTAATCATAAATAATGGATATAATTTTGGAACACAGTCTACAGGACTGATAATCAGACTTGTGTCTCCAAAGATAATTGTCCAATGTGTTGGAAAATTTCTGTTCATTGTGTAAATAGTAATGCGGGTCGCCACACATGAATGATGCTGCTTTGAGCATTTTATTTTGCAGTCAATTTTAAATTCAGAATAAAATGAGATAATTTTACATGATGTGTTATGCCCAGTTGAATCTCCTCCTATCCTTATTGGTACATTGAGCCAAAAATCAGTAAAGCATTTTTTTCATTTGATGTCGTTTTTGCGATTAGCTTTAACCCATCTGGCGCCCCGGGATATTTTGACTCTCGTGCTGACTGATTCTTGGTAAAATGCATATGTGGTCGTGCGGACTACGGTCTAAACGGGCACATAAAATAAGATAGAGAGAGAAATGGCGCCCAACGTGGGGCTCGAGTTAGACACGGTCAATCGCATGCCGATTTAAATTGTGATAATTTTTATATAGATATTTTGGGAGTTGAGAGATGTCTGGTTTGGATGAATAAATTAGTAGGAAACCCAATTAGTGGGGAAAATTAAAAATTTAACTGGGTTAATAATTAGAATGGGTTTGATTATTTTTGATAATGGCTTAACCATTAGGGCGTCAAGTAAATTCAGTAGTAAACGTTCGATGACTGGACATACGCATTATTAGAATCCAGGTGGAGGATATTTGAGAACTTGCATATTTTTCTTGTGATATTGTGGTAAATGTAATTCGTAAAAGTAGAGAATTTTGTTTTTCCATCACGTCGACATTAGGACAAATCTCATTTTATTAGAGTGTTCCAATTAGCTATTCATATTTCTTGTTCTAATTATAATCTTGTGTCTGCCAACATGTATACCCCTAAGTTTTGAATAATAAATGAAAATTATGGAAGAGATGATGAAGATGATGAGGAGTTTGGAAGAGAGTTCCAAAGAAGCTGGACTGCGTGTAGCAGCCATTATGAAAGAAAATACAGAGGCTTTGGAAAAGAAACTTAAAGAAAATTCTGATTCTTTAGAAAATAAACTTAAAGAAAGTTTAAATGATAAACTTAAAGAAAATTCTGATTCTTTAGAAAATAAACTTAAAGAAAGTTTAAATGATAAACTTAAAGAAAATTCTGATTCTTTAAAAGATAACTTGAAAGAAAGTTCCGATTTGTTAGAAAGCAGGTTAAAAGATAACTTGAAAGAAAATTTAAATAGTAAATTTAATTCTATGGAAAATAAATTTAAAGAGAATTCCGAAATCTTGAAAATGTCACTTGAGAGTAAAATGACTAAATTATGCGAAAAAACACATGAGCTCGAAACTTCATTAGCCACTAACGCAAGTTTAATGGACGATAAATTTCGCGATGCCGATCTAAGATCCCAAAGCTTAGCTGATAGGATAGAACATGGTCTTAGGAAAGTTGGTGAAGACATGATCAACCTAGAAATCAGAGGGAAGAAAGAGAGCAATGAGATGGCAACTCTAGTTGTTCAACGTTTGACAGAACAATTCAAAGAACTCATAGTGGGAGAAATAAGAGAAGGTGTGATTAATAAATTACAAACTGAAATTAAAACCACAGTTATCGATGAAATTAAAGACACACTCAAGCTGGAGAACCAAGAGGGAGTCAAGGAAATTAGGGAATCATTGTCATCCCATATTCAAGTAATTTCCAAAGATATTCAAGCAACTCAGAAGGACATATCAGATGTGACAGGGTCGTTGATAAGTCATGAGGCTGTTATGAACCAGATATCCACTGATGTCAAGGAGAACTGTAAGGAAACCGAAGAAATTAGAAAAATGGCAGAAGAAAACCATAAGGAAATTGAGGCTATGAAAACCCAAATCAAGGACGAGAAACAGTCTGACCATCTGTTGAAAATGCCAAGTATAAGGGGAGAAGAACAGATACAGATAAACCTAGGAGCAGCTAGAGAAACTGATAGTCAAAGACAGGATGAAGTCAGGACAGTATTTCAATCCAACCCCATAACTGTATTCAAGAATGTAGAGGATAAGCCTTCTAAATTTTCAGGGCGAGATTCTGTGACATCCGTAGAATTCTTGAGAGAAGCAGGTGATTACCTAAAAGATTCCAAAATCCCTAAGGAAAGACAGATCCGAGTGATAGGGAAATTTTTGGAAGGTCCCGCACTTCTTTGGTTTAGAGCTTTTAGGTCCACTCTCACCAATTTTGAGGAGTTTTTCCGTGGGTTATTAAAAACGTAATGGTCCCCGGAAACCCAACAGCAAGTCAGAGCAGAATTATATTCAAAGAGATTCTCGACGTCACAACCTACTCGATACTCTACGTACTTTTCTGGACAGCTTTCTAAACTACAACATTTAGATCCGCCGAAGCCAGATAATGAATTAATTACCGCATTAATACGTCAGTTTCCAGCAGACGTCCAAAGAACTTTGATCGCTGCTGACATTTATAATATGGAGCAATTTGACGAGGTATTGCAGAAACTTGATCACACGAACGCTCAATTCTTCCATCAGAAGGGAGGAAAGAATAACAACGCTGTGTACGCTGTTATGGCCGACAGTTATTCCCAAACACCTCGAGAGATTCGAGAGGGGCGAGAAGAGAAAACGCCGAGGGAAGAGCCCGATAAAAGAGGATGGAATCAGAACAATAACAGATACAGTTACAAGCCTTATGCGAGACCGGATGGTGGATATCGATATAATACTCGATGGAGAAGGCCAAGGGATAATCAAGGAAGGTACCAGGAAAGAAGGTACTATGGTAGAAACAATAACTACAATAACAGAGGGAATGTGAACACTCGTCAGTCCAATGAAGAGTTCAATAAGGAGACGAGGAAGAACTTGGATGAAAGACACCAAGAAAACTTGCAGTTCTTGGAACAGAATTCCAATGAACCAAGTCCATCGGGAACACAACAATCCCGGGGGAATGGAAAAGAAAAAAACTTCGAATTCACAGTAGAAGATAGAATTTTAAACACTTTCACTTCCAGGATTATTAAATGGCAAGCAGAGGATGATGACTTAATTCAACATAATGACGAACGGAAAGAAATGGGTACAAGAATTAAAATGCCAATCATATCATGCGAAGTATTCGGTATGCCTGTCGATACTTTAATTGATACTGGGGCTATGCTTTGTCTTGTGAGCGAGAAGCTTTATATTCTGTGGAAGCTCAAAGAGAATTTAGAGGAGATTCCAGTATCAGGAATTAAAATCCAAGGAATAATACCCAACAAAATATCTCTGTGTAAAACACAATTATACTTATGTGTTACTATTGGAGGACATGATTTCCGACATGTGTTTGTAGTAATGAAGGACATGGCTTTTGACATGATATTGGGAGCGGATTTCATTCAGAAATATCAAGCAGTGATAGACATGAAGACAGAGACGATCAGATTCAAGAATACCGAAGAGATAAACTTCGAGGGAAAAGAAGAGGAAGACATCGAGGGAGATGCTCAATGGTCTGTGATTTTTATGAAGCTGAAGGAAGAGAAGTCTGCACTGAGAAGGAGTCCCCAGAGATAGGAATAATTTTGGAAGAGTACCACGATATTTTTGATATTAAACCTGGTGAAATTAAAGATTTTGAATATCATATTCGTGTAAATGATGATGCAACTTTCCATGCTAAATTGTATCCGGTAGCGGAAAAGCATCGAGAAATGGTAAAAGTGCTTATCAAAGAGATGGAAAGTAACAATGTGATTGAATGGCAATCCATTAGCAGTAGTGTCTAAGTCAGATGGAAGTCTGAGACTATGTTTAGACGCGCGAAATTTGAATTCAAGATTGCTGCCAGAGTATGACAGACCACCAATCATCAGGGAACTGTTAAGGAAATTCCAAGGCAAGGTCTGGTTCTCTAACATTGATCTCACTTCGTCCTACCACCATATTAGGCTTAGTGAAGATTCCAAAAAGTTTACAGGGTTTATGTTTGACCAGCAGACATATGTATTCCGCCGTCTACCATTTGGGGTCAAAACATCTGGATCTGTTTTGATCAGAGCACTGGAACAAAACTTGAGTCCTGAAGTAAAAGAGATAGCAATTCGTTACATAGACGATATCCTAATTGCATCTGAGACTAAGGAGGAACATTTGTTACATCTTCAGATGTTATTCGCAGATTTGAGAAAAGCGAACTTTAAAGTAAACCTTCGAAAATGTCAGTTCTTTCGGAAGGAAACAAAATTTTGGGCCACATTTTGGATGGTGAAGGATACCGTCCCAATGAGACAAAGATACAGGTGATTGCAAATTTCCCTAGACCTACTAGAGTGAAGACTGTCCGCAATTTTCTCGGGACATGCCAATTCTTTGCAGGGCATTGTCCAAGCTTCACCAAGACTTTTGCTCCATTGCAGGAATTATTTAAAAAAAGGAAACAAATGGAAATGGAATGAACATTGTGAACAATCATTTCAAGATGCCAAGTGGTTATTGGTAAACAGCGTGAAATTAGAATATCCTGACTTTACCAAGAATTTCATCATAGAATCCGATGCATCCACCGTAGGGATTGGAGCTATTCTTCTTCAAGAAGATGACGATCACAAGAGACGTTCCCTGGCGTTCATAAGCAGGCAACTTCGTCCATCAGAAAGGAATTATTACACCACAGAGTTAGAAGCCCTTGCTGTAATCTTCGCGTTGGAATCGTGGAAGAAAATGTTAATTGGACATTCAGTAATTGTGAGGACTGATCACCATGCATTGGAATTTATCTTGAGAACAAACTTTGCCAGTGATAGGATAACTAGATGGTCACTTTTTATTCAACAATTCAACCTAGTTATTGAACACACTCCTGGAAAATTGAACATTGGGGCCGATTTAGTGAGTAGAGCAGTGGAGTCTACATCTAAGGTTTTTCAAGTTAACCTGACGCAGGAGGATGAGGATACCTTGAGAAGGTTAAGATTGTTGCATATATCCCAGAGGAGAGACCGACGTTTTAGAAACATTTTTCGTTTTCTACAGGAAGACATGGATCCAAATGATGATGATTTTGTGGAAACCGAAAGAATTTCAAGAGATTTTATGATGTTAGATGGTTTAATCTACAAGTTTGCAGATCCCGACCATACGAAGCTATGAATTCGCCAATACACGAACTGGAAACATCGTGGGAACTTATAATGCAGCGAATTTGTAGATTTATTATTCAAGAACCAGATGATTTAATGTGTAGATAGGAAAAATAAAAATTTTAATTTTTTTTTTTGCTAGGTGTGGGGTGGATGTGCCCAACTCTAGGAATGGGTATTCCAAGATCCCGACACCTAGATAACAAGGGAAAGGCTACAGCCGCTTTTGAAAGTTGAGATATTTGAATATCGCGCTCCATTACTTCTAGAATGGAATGGAAACTTTGTGCAGCCAAGAGCATGTTAAGTGACGTAGCAAGTAGTAGCAGAGGTCGAGACTATTTGTTGATTAAATAGTTAGTCATAGAGTAGAGACTTGAGACTTGGATCAGATTACTGGCACGGCCAAATGAAAGAGAATGCACTTAGTCTCAAGTGAATCGGACCAGAGACACCGGAGATATGAGGATTTCCAGATTTCAGCGTGATACAGCGTGGACCCGACCGTTTTGAATAAAAGCCGGCCGGCCCAAGCATCATCAGCTCACTTCGAACCAAGCTCTTGCATGACAAGGTGCTGCTGCTACGTTGAGCCAAGGCACATGGTTGCCGGATCTACGCAGAAGATATCTTTAAATTGTGATAGTCACAAAAGTGTTACGATATGTGTGGAACATAGTAAGTTTCCGGCAGAGGGAATCACTAAGGTGATTGTTATTTTTCTACGGACACTGGTGAAATACTTTATTTCTATATGGACATATGCTAGACTTTGTCTAGAAAGTACTTTGTCACAGTCCAGTAATAATAATTCAATACTTGGATATTTTAATCCAATTAGTCAGTTTCATAAATTGTAAATTGATAACCACTTCGATCTTTCAGTATATTGAAGGCCAGTCTATCACGGTGTTGTTCATTAGCCGACAAAGGGAAACTATAAGTTGCTTCGCGCATGATAGATGGTGATAAACCATGCCCAGGGAACGATATTCAGAACAGCCGTTGATTGATTTGGACTGTCAGTGTTTTCTTGTACTGAAAAGATTACCGTGAGTTATGTTACGACTGACGTATTTGAGACTAGATCATTTAGATCTGACCCCATTAAGCGAACTGCTATGGATTTCATTGAAGCCAATATTAAAATGGATCAGCAGTTACTTCAAACTTCAAGAAATATTTCCACTATGTCGTGTTAGACAGATTGTGGGTATATAATGGCGGCCGATACAAGGATTAGACGTGCGTGTCCAATAGGGCATGTATCTGGATAAATCTGGTACAGACCAGGTTCACTATGCTTCAAGACCAACGAGAAATGTAAGCAACATTTGAATTTTATATTATGCCTAGCTAATTGGAACAAACTCATTTTCTGCAGATGACCAACACATTTGTTTTTCTTCGTATTTAAATCTTGCAATGATTTACGCAAGACATATTAGAGTTATTCTGAGTATTTTCAGCACTCAGAACAGTTTAGGATCGATGACCGAGCATAACGAGCATTTATTTGAATGTTTCATATTTTTTTGATAATCACGGTAATCAGCCGAGGTAACTGTAAAAGTTAATAATTATTTGTTGAGAAATGGATATTTTATCCATATTCGAAGAATCGAACATGTGGATTCTCACATAATGAAATAATAATTGAACACATTTACAATAATATAACTAATAATAATAATAATAATAATCCACTAATAATAATAATAATAATGATTTTCATAACTTTTCTAAATAATTCTTGGATCTTATATTTTCTAATAATCACATTTATTGAGAGCTTATGAAGTAGTTTAATCATTTCTAGTTTGGAACAGGTGATTTTCCGAAGGATAGTGGTTAGCGCAAGCCCGCATTCAACCAACATTACAGTTCTGGTTGAACAGTTAATATTTGCAATGTGCAAAGTATATTTTTCAGATAACACGGAGAGGCGTGAAACGGGAAGCAAATGATATTTGTATCAATTAGGATATTTTTGTATTTATATAAAATCATGACGTAGATACACATTCGAAAGTGAAATAGAGAGTATCATAAGTGTGGTAAATTCACGATTTGAACTGAATGGTAAAATAAAATAAACTTGTAAGTTTATAAATCTTCCAGCGTTGATAACAAGCAGAGGCTTGATTTATTGTATAAATTTTGGGAAGAAAATGTATGTGTGTGGAGTAGTTGAAATGCCATTCCCAGGTGCGCATGTTTAAGTCGCAGGAATGAGGAGGTTTTTATTTGAGCATCAATCAAATAGCAGGTTCGATGACTCAGTGTTAAAGAAGGAGTATTGGAACTACACATTGCGTCGTATGAATGACCCAAAGGTTATTTCTTAAAAACCGTCAGTTCTTATTTCAACCTTGTTTACGGATTCCATTAAGACTTTGATTTTGCTAGAACCCGGATTTGTCATGATAGTATTTTATTCTTCTTCAGAGGGAGACCTTTGCCGTTGTTGTTGGAATATTGTGTTCTTATAAAAATAATAGAATGGGCCACTGCCAATTAAAAATAATTCTATAACCACGAATAATTTGAAGGATGTTTTCAATCCTAGTGTCATGAACTAAATGTATTTATTATGAAGCTACAATTCGTATTTCCGCATTCTGTTCAAGAATTGCAAATTGTGAAAGTTACTAAAATGGCCACAAATATAAATATTTTTCTTAATAATGATTCCAAGTGGAAAATCGAATAGTTGAATGGTCCAACAATTTATTGATCAAGTTGATGATTCAGAAATCATATATTTTGTTAGGAACTTGAAGTTCATAATCGAGTCACTTCTCGAAACGTTTAATGTCAGAAGAACAATTAATTTTGTTGTGCTTCGCACAGTTCTTCGATGCTATGCTCAAAGGTCAGATACTTTTCAGATGTTGTTATTAATATGTGTACATAATTTGTGTTGATTCAGAGATAATAATATTTTTTGATAATATTTTTTGAAACTGGAAAAATAAGTGAAAGTTAAAAATTCTATGAACAATTATTCTACGAGTGTTAATATTATGTAAAAATTCAACCAGTGAACTACAGTATTTCCAGTAAAGACAATTAAATTTGAACTGGATTTAATCATAAATAATGGATATAATTTTGGAACACAGTCTACAGGACTGATAATCAGACTTGTGTCTCCAAAGATAATTGTCCAATGTGTTGGAAAATTTCTGTTCATTGTGTAAATAGTAATGTGGGTCGCCACACATGAATGATGCTGCTTTGAGAATTTTATTTTGCAGTCAATTTTAAATTCAGAATAAAATTAGATAATTTTACATGATGTGTTATGCCCAGTTGAATCTCCTTCTATCCTTATTGTTGCATTGAGCCAAAAATCAGTAAAGCATTTTTTTCATTTGATGTCGTTTTTGCGATTAGCTTTAACCCATCTGGCGCCCCGGGATATTTTGACTCTCGTGCTGACTGATTCTTGGTAAAATGCATATGTGGTCGTGCGGACTCCGGTCTAAACGGGCACAATACGTATATATAAAAATGTCATGAATGAAACCATAATACGCACCTATTTTAGGTTTACTGTCTTCGGGCAGAATTCAGTTGGTTATAGGCAACGCTTACATTCTGAATTTTTTGTTGCATTACCCTGAACTAACTGTGAACCGAACAGAGAGTATCTGATCAATACAGGGCTATTCTCCGGAATAATCTTATTCCTGCAGCCAGAATGAACACCATTAAAGAAGAGGTACGGCGTGAGAAGGAGGTGTGAATGGAGACACTCAGAACAGTTTTCCTGAAGAACTGGGGTCGGCACAAGCTGACAGCCAGAACCTTCAAGAAGTAAATCCAGTTTCCATGCAAATTATCGATCATCACCAAATTGGAAAGTTGAACAATGAAATGATGACTACAGTCATAGAGTTTTATGGAACTGATACAAATTGCAGGCCGAAAATACCGAAAGTCAATGGTTCAAGAAAGCTGACAAAGTTACTGAGTATTATGAATCGGGATGTTTTGCCGGAACATTTTGAAGCATCTGCCAATCTGGAATCCCTTCATACTATTATTTACTGTGGTGCAGTAACTGTTGTGAGAGCTATGGGTATTGGACAACATGAACGGAAAAAGCAAATGCCATCGATGCCAAACTGGGAAAGAAGACTTGTTGGAAGGATTGAACAGCTCAGGGCAGATATTGCTAGAATGACACAATATGTTCGTGGTACAAGAACAAGAAAATTACTGAGGAAAGCTGAGCATATAATGAGACAAAACCCAGACCACACACAGCGAGATGTACCGAATTCATCACCTGAAGAGTGCTTAGATACCTTGAAACAAAGGCTGTCTGTTTTATCCACCAGACTTGCAAGGTATAGGGAGAGTATGAAGAGGAAGAAAGGTAACTTCCTTATCGCCAACTCAGAGACAAGATTCTATCAGACTCTGGGTAAGATAAAGGTTTCTGCGGACAAAAACTATCAGACTAAAGAAGAAATTCAAGAATTTTGGGGCAAACAACTGTCTACACCATCTCATCATGACACTCAATTAAGCTGGGTAGGAGAAGAACAGAAAGCTTCCCAAGATTTCAGCAAATGCAGCACGAGATTCACCACAAATGATATTAAGGAAGTTATCAACAACTTAGCGAATTGGAAAGGCCCTGGCCCTGACCAGATTCAGAATTTTTGGTATAAGAAGTTCTGGAGCATCCACAATCGACTAGGTGAGTTCATTAATGATGCCATCCTTCATCCTGATAGCTTGCCCAAATTCATCACACGTCACATATTTGTTTCCAAAAGATCTTCAGAATACATGGGATCCTACAAAATATGGTCCCATCACATGTCTGCCCACGTTGTATAAGATCATTACATCATGCTTGGCTAACAGGATATATGCACACTGTGAAAGAAACAATATAATTGCCGTGCAACAGAAAGGTTGTAAAAAGGGTTCAAAAGGGTGCAAAGAACAACTAATAATTGACTCAGTTGTGTGTGGCCAGGCACACTTAAATCACCGAAACCTTCATATGGCGTACATCGACTATAAGAAGGCCATTGATTCTGTGCCCCATGACTGGCTAGTAGCAGTGCTGAGATTGTATAGGATCAATGAGGTATTTGTCAGTTTCTTGGAAGGGGTTATGTCAGCATGGCAAACTAGACTGTGTCTCAGTACGCCACGCCGAGATATACGAACAGATGAGATATCGATTCGGAGAGGCATCTTTTAAGGAGACTCCCTTAGCCCCTTATGGTTTGTCCTGGCAATTAATCCTTTATCTACCCAGCTTAACTCTACTCACTACGGCTTTTCTATCAAGATTGGAAAGAGAGTTGGTACTCGGCTAAATCATCTGCTATACATGGACGACCTTAAACTCTATGCCGAAAGAGAGTCGCATCTGGAAAACATAGTTGAAGCATTCTCACGAGACATACAAATGGGATTTGGTTTGGACAAGTGTCGGACACTAAAGGTGGTGAGAGGAAAAGTACAGAAGTCCGGGTATGAGCTCGAAGAAGGACAGCATATTAAGGCTATGTTGGCAGAAGACACCTACAAATTCTTAGGAGTAAAACAAGCTAAGCATATTGACCATGTGTCAATAAAGAAAGATCTGTCCTGTGAATTTGTCAAAAGATTAAAACAAATCATAAAAACGCACTTGAACAGCAAAAACCTAGTGAAAGCTGTTATCACGTATGCTGTACCTGTGCTGAGCTACTCCTTTGGCATAATCAAATGGTGCAAAACGGACATCGAAGGACTTGAGCGAAAAATGAGAACGATGCTCACAAAAGAAAGGAAACACCACCCACGATCTTCAATAGAGCGACTGACTCTACCCAGAAGCCTAGGTGGACGTGGGGTCGTTGACATTGATAATCAGATGAAACGACAGATAGTCAGCCTTAGGGAGTACTTCTACGTAGAAGCGAGGTCATCTGTACTTCACAGAGCCATCAGTGAGGCGGACAGATCAACGCCACTGGTCTTGTGTCAGCAAGAGATTCAACAGCTCCTACATACTGGCCTTCAGAAGATTGAAGCATGGAAAGCAAAACCTTTGCACGGAAGACATCCAAATGAGGTGAGTCAAGCAAATGTTGATATAACTGCGTCAAACTACTGGCTCACTTCAGGACAGATCTTTCCAGAAACTGAAGGTTTTATGCTAGCAATTCAAGACCAAGTCATCCCTACAAGGAACTACCTCAAGTTCATTGTAAAAGATCCCGCTGTACCAGATGATAAGTGCAGCTACGGATGTCAACAGTCAGAAACAATACAGCATATTACATCTGCATGTAGATATTTCCTGGCAACGGAGCACAAACAAATGCATGATGCAGTTGCTAAAATCTTGCATCAGGAGTTGGCTGGTAAGTTTCAGCTTCTGAAAGGAAAGAAAGTTCCGTACCACCAATATCAGCCAGAGTGTGTTCTTGAAAACAATGAATACAAGCTGTATTGGGACCGAACTATTTTGACTGATCAATCGGTATCACACAACAGGCCGGATCTGGTGGTTGTAAGCAAGAAAACCAAGCAAACTACATTGATTGATGTTGCGATTCCTAACAACAAGAATCTCCAGTCTAAACACATTGAAAAGATCAGCAAATACAGCGAGTTGGTCGACCCTATCAAAAGACAATGGCATGTAGAGCGAGTCAAGACCATACCTATCATTGTCTCGAGTACGGGCGTGATCCCAATTACCTTGCTCCAAGCCCTAAAGAACTGGATCTGGGTACTCGGCTGTACAAACTAATGCACAAGGCAGTAGTTCTATCAACAACCAGAATCGTTCGGAAGTTCATGGTTAGCGAAATTCCAGTTTAGAAGTTGCTGTTTCCGTAGCTATACTTTGGTACACTGAAGCCCGTATAGTTACGTTGTAATATACCAGAAATGTGTTATATGTACTGTATAAACCGAAAATAATAATAAAATTAGCCTATAGACATCCCGTAAGGGCAAAGGCCTCCTGTTTGCACAGGGACGTACTCGTGATTAGGCTCCGAAGGTGATCACATTTGGGATCTTTTGTCTTGTTGCACTCTCTGTCATTGTCTTTCTGTCCTGTTTGGTGCATGTTGATTTCTGTCTGACTCCATGCTTCCCTGTCTCTTGCCACTCTCGACCATTGATTTCCCGCTTTAGCTGTAAAGTAGTCTGCCCATCTGGTTTTTTGGCGTCCCACATTTCTTCGTCCTTCTCTCGGGTCCCATATTGTGGTGCGATGCGTCCATTTCTGGTGATCCATGCTTGATACGGGTCCTCCCCATTTCCATTTTAGGCTTTCCGCCCTTTCTACCACGTCGCGTATGTTTGTCATAAATTAAATATAAACTTTTGAACTGCTGGTGGTTTGGGGTTCTAGAGGATGTGAAACGCGAAAATATGTCGAAATTTTCCGGAAGTCGAAACATGGTACCCATTGCAATAGTTAGCTTTCTAATGAAATCTACCTAATACAGCCATCACAATTAACACCGGCTATCAGATTCTACACACACCCAAAGTACACGGGGCTACATGCCCATTAACTGAGGAGCCAACCAACCAGTTTTATTTATATTAAATAATAGAAATAAAGCTTGCCACGGTGGGTGAGTGGTTAACGTGTCGGACTACCAACCCCAAGCTTGCAGGTTCGCCCCTGGCCGTGGTAAGTGATTTTTGAAAGGCGACAAAAATCACGACATGGATGTCATACGTTGCTGGCATGTTAAAGAACCCATTTGAATTCAGTAGGCCGTGTTCAATGGCAAAATTAATCTCGGGATTTTCCGCCAACACAAAGTTCCTCCATTCTCTACTAGAAAGCGCTGTAATGCCAAGGAGCTTAGATATCTAACCTCCTTGACTTTCAAAGCGTTCAAAGGAACGACGAAATTCGACATGCAAGCTGCCCTCTGGGTGTCAATTAACAAAGCTTTCACCCGGCATCCGAGGCCATACGATATTATTATTATTATTATTATTATTATCATAGAAAATAAATTTTAAGAAAGAGACTGCGTTAGAAGCAAGACGGAAGGGTTATGCAACAACAGTAAATGGATGCTAGTGCTTCAAATGTTAGAAGAGGAATCCTAGGATAATGGCAAGTTTTATAAACTGGAAAAATCTGTGATTCCCATTACTATCTAATATATTTTTCTTGATATAAAATTTCCCTTTTTTTTCGGAACCTTTGATATAAAAAGCTGAAATTTTTCTATGCAATTCCTCCTTGCATGTGTTATATTTTAAGACGTCCCTTCAAAATTTTGCCACATGGAAGTGTTCACGAAAATGGTGTTAGAATTATGCGATTTTAAAAATATTCATGAAAACTCAAAAATACATTAATTTTCACAAAGCCTGCATCAAAGTAGGGAGAGAGTCTTAAAGAACATCCGTGGAAGAAATATCGGTTAGTTTCTGTTATTAGTTTCTGAGAGAAAGGTAATTAAAAAGCTGGAAATTAGCGAGGGCAATATAAGACTTTTCGAAGTCCCTTAATACCATGGGGACGGGCCCACACCGATATGTCAGAATGATGATACTAGTTCAAGGGGGGAGGTACACCTTTCACATGACTATTTCCACAGAGTAAAAATAAATCAATATCTCATAAACTACCTGTTGGAATGAAATAAAAATTGGTAGGATTATTAAACACAGTTCACTCATCATTATTCACAGGATATATATTGTAATATGCTTTCAGTCATTCATTATTTTACCACCAATCTTTCAGCTATTTCTTGGACGGCTGGACAGCGTTTACATGATAAGTTCCCCAAAATTTACAATTTTTACATGAATGTTCTTTTGAACTGTTGACAACATTCTAGGCTACGACATTCACTAAAATTATTGACATACAGCATGTAGATTATTGACTCCGATTGATGATGATAATAAGGTGTATGTTTCACAAAACTCAAACTCTTAAACAAGAGGGAGTTAGGAGGTGCGGTTTGTACCAAAATCTTCCAAATCGTCTCATCCGTAGAGGAAAAATCTTGCATTTCCTGAAAAGTCTTGGTTGGTTGGTTGGTTCTTCAGTTTAGGGGCTGCAACAACGCGGTCATGTAGCCCCGTGTACTTTGGGTGTGTGTAGAATCTGTCTGATAATCGGTGTTAATTGTGATGCATCTATTAGTGTGTGTTATCTGTTTCTTAATTCAAGTAAGGACTGCAGACTTGAATTTTTCAAATAGTTCCTACTTTTGCCGCCAAACGCCACCGTCAACGGCTAATAGTTCAGAACTTCGCTACTAGACGCCACCTAAGTCGGCTCCTGGCGACGAACGTAGGAACCTGAGCGTTGTTTACATTTTGACCTAGTTTAGCTTCATACAGGTGTAATTAGTGGAAGGTTCTTTAACATGCCATAAATCTATGACATGGGACCGCCGGCTTTACTTCCCCTCCGTATGAAGGCATACTGAGGGATTTTTAACGCTCTTAAAAAAACGACGACTTCGGCCGGGTTTGAACCCGCGATCTTGGGTATAGAAGCTCAGAATGCTACCAACTACGCTACTGAAGCCGCTCTTGAAAAGTCTACGGAAATATATTTATTTGTTTATAAAGTGCGATCAAATTAACAAGACGATAGCCCCTGCCACGCGTAGTCCGCATAACAGTAAAGCAGGACGGGTGAACTATGCACTTGGGATGTAAAAAATGAGCATTCGTAAGAAAGAGCACTAAGCGGCTTCGGTGGCGTAGTCGGTAGCATGCTGAACTGCTGTGCCCAAGATCGCTGGTTCAAATCCGGCCGACGTCGTCGGATTTTTAAGAGCGCAAGGCTCTACCCATAGACCACACTACGAGGCTAAATCGAACAAAATACAGTACTGTATTTTACTTCGAGCTGTGTACACATGCCCAGCGCTCAGCACTTCATACGAGATTATGTTTAACTTGCGACTCTATGGGCTCTTCTAGTATCGGTCTAATCCCAGACTTCTCCGTCAAGTAATCCACGCGGTCACTTATCGGCAAACAGTAGCACCAGCAAGGGGGTTAAATCCTTCTAACAGAGGATTAGCGGACTAGAGTATTGTCCAGCTGTTTGCACTGCGGTCTGCAAACTGCGCAGCGCCAGCTACCAATTATCAAATCTCTTTGACCCACATGCCTGTGTGCGACACAACGCTCGCTTCAAGAGATACTTCCGATGGTGAAGCAACGTTAACACTGTCATCGCTAGCAGTGAGCCATTCAAAACTTGATGACCAACAGCCTATTGTTTAGGCCAGGGGTTCTCAACCTTTTTCAACCATCGTGCCCCTTTAAAAAAAATTAAACATCCAGCGTACCCCCTACTAACCTTTCTTAGGTAGTAATAATGGCTATTAAAACATGTAAAAGGTTTTTAGTTAGTATGGTTTAACCTTTGTAGTTTTATAAGGAAAGATATTTTAATAAAACAAAATATAAGGAAAGTAGGATAACTTTACAAAATGTTAATGAGAAAGTAGAGCTTGCTTCCTTTTACACAGTTGATCAATGTTCGTCTCTAGCTTTGTTAAATACAACCTTAAATCGTCCTCAACATTAAACTTGTTTCTATACTTACATTTTAGATAAGTTAAACTCGAAAAACCCCTTTCACATAAGTATGTAGAAGAAAATCCAATAAGAACCTTTACAGCAATAATTGAAAGTTCTTTGTATTTCTTTCCAACACTGATCCAAAAATTTAACAACGCAACTTTCAAATATTTATTTTTTAATGTTGGATCACACGACAGTTCGATTAGTTGTTCTTTCTGGGAAGTAGTCAGATTGCTAGAAGTTTCTGTAGCATCAAAACTAAAGGGGTCACGTATCCAGTCCAATCTTTTGTCTGTAGGTGGGAAGTATTGCCTTATGTGGGTCTTCAGTGAGTTCAGGTGATGCCCCATTTGAGTTGTAAGGTCAGTCCAGTCAGATATGCTTTCTTCGTTTTCTTTCAAAAATGAATTCAATCTCTCAAAAGTCTCACAGTTGTTGTTTTTCAGTTCCTTTTCCCAAAGGGTGATTTTTGCAAGCATTGCGTTAGTTTTCATTTCAACACAGAACATATCAGAAACACTACCATGCATACACTTATTCCAAATGTTCAGTTTTTCAAAAATATCACTTAAATAGGCCAATTTTAAAAGCCAACCTAAGTCATTGAGTACTGATGATAAATTAGATTTGTGCTCGGTAAAGAAAAGATACAATTCTTTGTGGAGTTCAAATACACGCGCCGTAAATAACTCACACAGTAGTCACGGCACGAAGCTCACTGCGCATGTGGATCGGGTAGAAGAATGGCCTGCCGCGTACTCCCTGAAATGTTTCGCGTAGGGGTACGCGTACCACAGATTGAGAACCCCTGGTTTAGGCGTTCACATCAACTTCTGTGGAGTAAGACTTGAAAATGATGTACATGGACAAAGAGATCGTGGTCATCAGCTCCATGCACTTCAATAATGTTTGGATTTGTCTGATAGCCTGTGTTTCTGTTGTGACTGTAGTAGTAATTATTTGAGTAAGGGACGGGGGTAGGAGACACGGAACATGAAATAAGTTGGTATATTGTCATTCACGGCCCGTGAATTAAAATTCAGCAATTTTTCTAGGTTTATGCCGTGTCTTGTGTGGGGTTTCGCCCAGGAACACCTAGCTGGCTGAGTTTTAATGAAATAAGTTATCATTCCAGCATTTGCCTGGAGGGAGTGCGGATAAACTTCAGGCTAAAATCACACTCACTTTGGCCACTGTCAGCGCCGGGAGTCGGACGCCCATTCTCCGTACTTGCTACATCTCCTCATCGCAGCCGTGGAACGGGATTGATGATGATGATGATGATAATTGTTGTTTTAAGGGGCATAACATCTAGGTTATCGGCCCCTAATGGTTTGGGTGATAGTGAAAGATGAGAATGTAATGTAAACTATAACTAAAAGTAACTACTAACTTACATTCAGGGCCGATAACCCAGTTGTTAGGGCCCTCTAAACAACAATTATCATTATCATCACACTTACTGTACATACAGCACTAGAAGAAGAAATGGAAAACAAAAGGAGAATAAGGCAAATAAACTCAAGGACAGGAGGAGAAGAAATGCCCTCAACTCTCAAAGAATGAGGATTGAGGGACTTGGAAGGAAGGAGAGCCATGAAAGTCAAATAGGAAAGGGGAAAGAGGAAAGGGTCCGCCCCAGAGGCAATGGAAAGAGGGGGGAAAACCTGACCCAGCTCAGCAATCCTTCGGGGTCCCCAACTCCCGAACTCACCAGCCTTGAGCCCTTGACCGTCTAGCACTATGGATGGTGCACCAAAAGTGGTGGGGCTACACATACCCTGCCTCCTTAAGGGCCTTGAGTAGAAGGAAGAGAACAGACGAGGTCTGAGCCCTCGAAGAATGAGGGATCAGAAAATATGAGACAAGGGCACATTAAGGAGGGAAAGTGAAAGATTCCCTAGGTCTCGGATACCCTAATACCGTCGGGGTGGGAAAAGCACAAGAGTTGACAAAGGGAGGTCGTTAGGAATGATGACACAGAGGAGCCCGGCACAAGTAAGTGGAAGTAGTGCCGAACTCAGCTGGGTCCCCATGGTCGCCTACCCCGGTCCCAATAGTCGTGAGCCCCTGGGGGAACAGGAAGTTGCTACCAATACCCTCTTCATGGGGCAGATGACCTCATAGTTCCGCCCCTTAAAACAACAATAACTAACTACCCTCTTCATCTATAGTTGTTGTTTCATTTGAGGGGCTGCGACATCATAGTCATATAGCCCCGTGTATTTGGGTGTGTATGGAATTTGTGTGATAATCTGCATTATTGTGATGGCAGTACTAGTGTGTGGATTTGTAAACTGTGGATAGGATTGGGAAAGAAGAGGCCGTGGCCTTAAGTTAGGAACCACCCCGGCATTTGCCTGGAGTAGATGTGGGAGAAACCACGGAAAACCACTTCCAAGATGGCTGAGGTGGAAATCGAACCCGAATCTCCGGGGGGGCAGCCAAGAACGTTAGCCGCTACACCACGAGGTGGTCTGAATCCCACTGTGAATCTGAGAACGTACCCACCAGGCTACGGCGCTTTACAAACATGTGCGCGTAGCACACGGCTCGTGTATTTAAGGTCGTTTACAGTAAACAGTGCTATCTAATTGCTTTCCACGCTCTAAGTTATGATAGCAACTACTACAGGGGTGAGCAACTTATTAGACTCAACGCCAGGTTTACAAAATTGCATTTATACATTTAATGCACTAAATATGTTTACAAGGCATTGTAATTATTTCAAATATTTAACCAAATGTCTTAATTACATTTTATTTTAAGAAAATCATAGTAGCCTATAGTACATTATGCAACGAGCCTATAATGGCTATAATTAAGACACGAGTATGTGTATAAAATGAGCGTAAGCGAGTTTTATAATTTCCATACGAGTGTCTTAATTACCATTATAGGCGAGTTGCATACGACTGTTTATGTTCGACGATAATTATAACATTATTATATGTTTTAACATAAATATTCATAAATATCTGTTGAGAGTCAGCCACTTGAATGTTGTGATCGGAGAGCGAGCGCTAGGTATGATATCTCTGTCTTTCAAGATCTCTGAACGACCGACGCATGCGCTCTGTGTGCTTGCAATGCCATATTATGCAGGCCATATGTTTGCATCTGCCGTTCCTCAGTAATATTGTCACCGGAGTCGTTTGAAGGCAATGCGCTGTGTAGAAATTAGGGCTGGTGATATTAAGGTACAGTGCTATGTCTTGTCTCACATTCGCCAGTTTATTTACGCGAACATATGGACGGTGCGTATTCCATGTCGGTAATTTATTATAGTTCGATGTTGTGTTTATGTCCGACATGTTGTATTTTGAGCGCATGCGCGAAGGTATCGTTACCTAATATTGGTCAATGAACGAGCTCTGATTGGCTGGAGAAACTGTATCGTAATGAAAAACAGTGTTATAATGACCATCATTATGATACAGTTTTCTGACACATAATAGTGAGGGTCGAACATAATAGTACATTATGCAACAAGCCTATAATGGCAATAATTAAGACACGAGTATGTTTATAAAACGAGCGTATGCGAGTTTTATAATTTCCATACGAGTGTCTTAATTACCATTATAGGCGAGTTGCATACGACTGTTTATGTTCGACGATAATTACTATAACTATTTTATGTTCGAACATAAATATTCATAAATATCTGTAGAGATTTCGCCAGTTTTATGTACTGAACAGAGCGCATGAGACGCAGAGAATGCCTTGTATTTGACCATGGCCTCCTTGATTACCCTACTATGACACTAGGCCAGGCAGTGAAATTTAAATTAGAAGGCCTTGAAACTCAGCGCACCTAATTATCTAATTGGTCAAACAACTATTTCTTGAGCTCTGATTGGTGGGAGAAACTGTTTCATAATGAAAATAGTGTTATAATGAGCCTCATTATAGTGCAGTTTTCTGACATATAATACTCAGGGTCGAACATAAAAATAATTTGATAAATTTTCACTGAAAGAGCAGCCTTATTAATGCAAAAAGCCGCAAGTTTTGTGTTGATTAGCCTACTATATTCTACTCTTCGTAAGCGGCATAGTTGGTAGCATGCTGAACTGCTGTGCCCAAGATAGGGGGTTCAGACCCGGCCGAAGTCGTCGGATTTTTTAAGAGCATTAAAATCCTTCAGTATGCCTTCCTTCGGAGGGGAAGTAAAGCCGGCGGTTCCATGTCATAGATTTATGGCATATAAATGATCCTTCTACAGACTAAACTTGTGTGAAGCTAAATTTCTAGGTTAGATTTCGTTGGAACACTATATCAAAGTGCCGACGTTGATTATTAGGTGTCAGTGACATCTGGTAGCGAAAGTTGGAACTACTTGAAATTGAACGGAACTTGTAGCTCACCCTATGGGTGTCTGCTTGAAGCAGTTACAGCCTCTGGCGAGCCGAACATGCACTCGGACACTCCCGGCACTAAAAGCCATACGATAAATAAATAAATAAATAAATAAATAAATAAATAAATAAATAAATAAATCCACTTTTCGTCTGAGTTTAGAGCAGAGGAACTGTAAGTCTGTTTACTGATAATCCACTCTTGATCTATTCAAAGATTCGTGGACCATGGTTTGAATTCACCTGATTTAGGAGATACATTCCAAAGTCAGTGAAACAAGAGAAAACGGACCCAGATCAGTTATCCCCTTGGAACACCCAATTCTTAAAGTTTTCAGAAGCAATTCCTAATGGGGAAAGTTATAAGTCTACAGGGGTGAAAACATTACTAAGTAGTGTAACGGCTACCTTTGTCGTTGGATATCGCTCTACAAGTTGGGCGATCATTTATAGCGTTTCTACAGATATTACACTCAAGACTCCTTAAAACCACCTCATCGTTCTTATTTAGCATTGGCCTGTCTAGACAGACGACATACACTTTATTAATTTAGATTTACTGGGCGCCAGTTATCGTAAAGATAACACATTAAAATTTTATTTAGCCACGGCCGCTCCCTTCCTTGAGCCAAGATCTATCATCGGAGCGTAGGGCAATAAACTTGCTCTATGAGATACTCTTTGCATTCCAACTATCCTATATATTCAACTCCCAATGAACAAGACATTTTAACTAATACTGGTTTATTTACAACAAAATTATTAACATTTGATCTGAGGTTTCGAGCTGTGTACAATATGTGCATTAATATTCCCTAATTGCGGGGCAATATTGACTGTCTTCTCGCTAGCGCTGATCTTCTGTGTTGATAATAACTCGGTCCACATACCTGGTGCCTTGTGGTTCAAAGTCCATCTCGTTGGTCTGCTTGCAGTCTAATTTGAGATCTTACGCCAACACACGTTTATTGACCTTTGAAAACATATGTTTTCTTCTTCTCGTTGTTGTTGTTGTTGTTGTTGTTGTTGCTGCTGCTGCTGCTGCTGCTCGTTTCTGAGTTTGATCACCATAGTAAGCAAATTTGAACAAACCAGGCTAATTGAATTCACTAAGTCCCATCTTACTGAAGGACTGGCAGAGTCTACGACTCACAAAGTCAGTGAGTGAGTGCGTGATCGAATATGTGAATGACAGAATACACACATCAAAAAAAGTTTTGCATCACCTCGGTTCCAAGAGTTCCGGAACCGTTAAATACAAAGGGAATAGAGATCAACACAAACAACATTTCAGCTCGTTTTATTGCTCATGAGACCCACACATTGCATGTTGTACCATCATACAGCTAGACTTTCAGCATTTGTGGTCCAGATTGCAGTACACACCACTACCTCTAATACCCAGTAGCACGTCCTCTTGCATTGATGCATGCCTGTATTCGCCGTGGCATACTATCCACAAGTTCATCAAGACACTGTTGGTCCAAATTGTCCCACTCCTCAACGACAATTCGGCGTAAATCTCTCAGAGTGGTTGGTGGGTCAAGACGTCCATAAACAGCCCTTTTCAACATATCCCAGGCATGTTCTATAGGGTTCATGTCTGGCGAACATGCTGGCCACTGTAGTCGAGCGATGTCGTTATCTTGAAGGAACGCATTCACAAGATGTGCACGATGAGGTCGAGAATTGTCGTCCATGAAGACAAATGCCTCTCCAATATTCTGCCGATATGGTTGCACTATGGGTCGGAGGATGTCATTCAGGTATCGTAAAGCCGTTTCGGAGCCTTCCATGACCACCAGTGGCGTACGTCGGCCCCACATAATGCCACCCCAAAACATCAGGGAACCACCACCTTGCTGCACTCGCTAGACAGTGTGTCTAAGACGTTCAGCCTGACCAGGGTGCCTCCAAACACGTCTCCGACGATTGTCTGGTTGAAGGCATATGCGACACTCATCGGTGAAGAGAACGTGATGCCAATTCCGTGGGGTCCATTCAGCATGTTGTTGGGCCCATCTGTACCGCGCTGCATGGTGTCGGGGTTGCAAAGCTGGACCTCGCCATGGACGTCGGGAGTGAAGTTGCGCATCATGCAGCCTATTGCGCACAGTTTGAGTTGAAACACGACGTCCTGTGGCTGAACGAAACGCATTATTCAACATGGTGGCATTGCTGTCAGGGTTCCTCCGAGCGGCAATCCGTAAGTAGCGGTCATCCACTACAGTAGTAGCCCTTGGGCGGCCTGAGCGAGGCCTGTCATCGACAGTTCCTGTATCTCTGTCCCTCCTCCATGTCCGAACAACATCGCTTTGGTTCACTCTGAGACGCCTGGAAACTTCCCTTGTTGAGAGCCCTTCTTGACACAAAGTAACAATGCGGACGCGATCGAACTGCGGTATTGACCTTCTAGGCATGGTAGAACTACAGACAACATGAGCAGCGTACCTTCGTCCTGGTGGAATGACTGGAACTGATCGGCTGTCGTACCCCCTCCGTCTAATAGGCCCTGCTCATGCATGGTTGTTTACATCTTTGAGCAGTTTTAGTGACATCTATGAACAGTCAAAGGGACTGTATCTTGGATACAATATACACAGTCAACGTCTATATGCCGGAGATCTGGGAACCGAGGTGATGCAAAACGTTTTTTGATGTGTGTAGAATCTATAGAATAGCCAGTGCTGAAGTCGCGCTGGGCTTTTATACACTCTGAATGGTCCCGATGTTTCGCGGCATAAATTTGCCCACGACCCATCAGACCAATTATAGCAAAGCATTTCTCAGTCCTCAAGCGACGCTAAAACTTCTCCGAGCGGGAATACAGGCCCGCGTACTTCAAATATTCCACTCAGAACCCGCTATTCCTCTCGTTGCGCATATATATATTCCGCCGAAATCTTTCTCCAAGCCCTTGTCTCCAGTCAGCGTGGCTTCGTTCCAGAAATACATTTTCTTGCAATATGTTGCTTCACCGTCCGTAACTTCTTCCAACCATGCCCGTCCTGTCTTTACAATTTAACTAATAAAACAGCCCTAGACCTCTATAAAAACCCTGTTTCTTAATCTAAGCACTTGACAATATTATATATGACTATGGTAATGACGTGAATATGGTATGGCCCCTCCCTTGATATTAATGGGTGAATAAAACGATATAACTTTGATATTTCAATAATAATAATAATAATTACACAATGATATTAAAAATAATAATAATAATAATAATTTGTACCGTAATCAAGATTACGTTACAAAACGTCCCCATGGTTTCATAAAGAATGTAATGAATGATGAAATCACAAATCTTCCCTTTAAAACTTAACAGGAAATACACTGAATATACATATATGACCCTTCAAATTACAAACATAATGATTATACCCTTTTCATTTTCCTTGATTGATCTGCACTCTTCTTGCAATGTTACATAAACATTCTGATTGTCCTGTGCAGTCATACAGGATTTACATGCTACATTTGTTCTTGTAGTCCCTTACAATAACAGAACGCAATATATTGCGTCTTGTTTCACGCAACACAAGTGATTTATCTCACTTCCACCAATTCCTTAGAGCCACGACACGACTCAAATTATAAACACACGGCAGTCTGCCCTTCTTGCTGCACTTGCTCTTTTCTATGATATTTCCTCAGATTGTAAATGTTATATGTATCTATCACACAATTTTCCTGATCTTTCAATAAGTAGGCATTTTTTTCTATCCTCTTCGAAACGACATAAGGTCCACTAAACAATAAAAACAGCTTTGACATTTTTCCTTCCAATGCACAAGATGGCAACGGCTTACGTAACAATCGTTGCTACAAACCTCCATGTACTTCCTACCTCTCAACAAAACACTGACTAGCCTGAATAACGTCACATGAGTCAACAATACATACCTGAAATAACTACCTAGTGTCCTACCTAATTTCCTCACTAACGTTGAGCAACTACTACTAAAATCTACTGTTGAGAACCACTTCCGCCCCTGAAAACGTTGAACTAAATCCTCCACTGCTTCAGTTCTCAGCTGGTCGCTTTCGATTCTGGTATTTAACATTCTGGCGTCTATGCACAGTCTCACTGAATTGTCTTTCATGGCTACTACAACTAATGGATTTAAACAATGGCTAGCTGAAGGCTCAATTATGTCGTTTTCCAACATTAATTCTATCTGTTCTTCGACGGCTTTCATATATTTAGTTGCGACAGGATACCTAGGCCCTACGAAACTACTTGTGTCTTTAACGACAAAACTATGCTCATATAAGTGTGTTGCTCCGGGTTTTGAGCTGAAAATTTCCTTATATTTTATTAATACTGAACCCTAAAATCCTATGCTAATATTTCAGTGTTCATATTATTCTTTTCTTTGGGCATAGATTTATGTTATTTGAAGGAAGTTCTGGTTAGCTTGAGGGAGGCTGTGATGCTCTGAGAGCCGAGCGATGTCACAATACTGGAGACGTGAAGTCTGCACAATCTATTTTTGGCTCGCATCTTGCGAACAATGAAACTGAACTAAGTCGTCATAAGCTTGAAGGCACAATACAGAAGTTTCCTTGTATAAGATAGCCAAGGTTGAATGCGCAATGGATCTTCGCGCTGATTGACGTCACAAATAGGTGTGACCACGAACATAATGCTTAAAAGGATTTGAACTTGTGACCAATGAAAGGCGAATGCTTAGGGTGGCCCGAATCTAAAAGTACCCACGCGACAGTGAATTAATAGATCCTACGATGCAATATTCTCCGCAATAGTATGGCTGTAATGTGCGAATTTTTACAAGACTTTTGATATGTGTTCAAACGTGATAGGACAATTTTATCGATTTATTGAGGAGCGGATATCCCCCTCCTAAAGATTTGAGTGATTGAATGAATACTGGGAGCCGAGCAACACGGAAAAGACACTTGATTTTATGAAGCGGACGGCGAAGCCAGGCCGGGCTGTATAGCGATTACTTTTTACTTGTGCTAGTGACTAAAACTTAGTAAGTTGTGTGTCGAGCAACATATTGATTTTAGTGAGTACTTAAGTGGTTCTTACACCACAAAGTCAGGGCAAGTCAGCGATACTGCGATAGGACTCTTGTGTGAATTTAGTAACACAAATAAGCAGTTATATTTTTGATATTAACCATTACACTTTCATTCAGCGCCAAGATGACGACCGACGGCAGAAGGAACATGGTATCATCAGCAACGACTTCAAGAGTTGAAATTATGGAAGGCTAGGTCCATAATACGGGATGATGACGAGGTCAATTCCATGGCATCGGACTAGACGCAGATGTGTTGAGTAAAAATTTGAATTAATTCATTTTGATGGGTAAAAAAAATCGCGTATAACTGGAAAATTGTATATTTTGTAAATAACTTTGTTTTGTGTGCGAATATGTAGATTCTGCCGGCATGATATTTTAAATAGCGATACGTGACAATTTTGCTGATTCTTTTTGCATTTAATATTCTATTGGCATTTGCTGATGTTGATCTGTTATGATTAGAGTACAAGTTCTTCAAGTTGTTGTGTACTTGAAAAGCCTAGTACTTATGAGGTTAATTATCACGGAAACGTTAGATAAGCGGTGACAAGTGGGACTTGATAATATTAATGTCAGGTCTGGTTTGGGAATTCTGATATTTACGATCGTTATGCAAACGCAGTGATTTTGTACTTTGTAATTTAAGCAACAGTAGTTGCACGGGAGGAATTTCTACCTCACCGTATTTGATGTTTTATTGCTTCAGTTCTGATCTGTGGTACCAGTTGGGTCTTTTTGACAAGCTATATTATGTGTGTGTGCTACGGTGTGATTCTACATGAGAGCTGGCGGGGACGTGATATCCAGTGCCGTTGCTAATACTTTTCAGGGTACGTGACCTATGGGGCGTATTTGCTGAGATTGAATCTTGATATCCCAGGTAGGGATTTTGTGTTTTTAAGAACGATGAATTTATTATGTCGCGATTACAGGAGCTGCGAGACTTCTACGAGGATTCAGGCTTTGGGCTTGAATAATATTATATTGCACACACATGGCACCGACTCAGCGCTTGTTTGACCTTGGACCCAGAATTGGAATATTCATTATGCATCCGGCATTGTGCTGAGATATTAGGCCCATAAATTGTATAAATGTCTTGCTTAACGATGCGTAAATACTTTTATTGAATTAAGGGATTAGATGCCCACGCCGCTTTGTCTAAAGATTTTTCGTCGTATTAATCGGAGTGTTTTTGTGCTTGTCCATTTGGCATTGCATTTCATGTCATTTATTGCTGTAAGCATTCTTGTTGTGTGACCGGCGTCGGCCGTGTGAATTTAATGTAATTATCGGGACGCATTCGGCGGTTCTTTCTGTTTTGCCTTGTCACGTAGCGCTCTGTTTTGAGTAAATGGCATAAGACCTGCTCACAGGCCGCTTGTAATCTGTAAATATCAATTCGTGATACTATGTGTTTATTTTATAAAAGGGTTAGTGCATACCGGCATAGATATTAATTTGTTTTACCTTTCTAATACTTTCCAGTAGTGACGTGATTAATTTTCCCACAGACAGGAGTTCACGGCCCAGTCGTATGTAGCGCATGGAAGTGAATTCCGGTCTAAATACTCAACTAATCAAAGTGTAGTTCGAAAAACATATAGCGCGGCACATAATATTGTATTTTATTTCAGGTATTTTTATTTTGTTTGATCATTTTGTAAAATTTTGTATCGTGATGTGTTAGATCACGTGGGTTTAAGGCTGTCTAAGCCAAGTGTTTAGATAATTCTATTTAAACTGACATGCAGATCAGTTATTCATTTTTATTAGCTGTTGTGGTGAGTGGCAATTTTGTCAACACGGGCAAATGGAGCTTCCGTCTTTCAGCTGACGTTGGCAGATCGCCAGTCCTCATACTCGCTAAGTGGGTTGATGAACTCCCAGCTGTTACTCCTAACAGACGGTAGGGTTATCAGCACACGCAAGGGAGGATATATTTGTTCTATGGCTGATTCAGTATTAAATTGTATTTTGTTTTAACCTGTCGTTTTAATTATTCATAACATTAGAACCTTATGGACCCTGGAAACTTTATGAGAGGCATGTTCTATAAACCAATTAGTGACCGATCATGACCCCGCAGTTTTCTCGTGTAATGTCATCTCTTCCAAAGGGCACATAAGATTTCTATGGCGCGCCACGTGGGTCAATTTGGTTTCTTTATGTATCACAAGGTGACAGTAAGGATTCTATGACTCCGACACGTAAGCCAATTTTTTGTGTATGCGTACATTGGTGCAAAGTGTGGAAGCTGGGAAAAGCAATATGGAATGGCTAGACCAGTGAAACACGTCGTACGTATAAATAGATCACCGGATGTGATATTTTATTTACTTAGATAAGCGATGTGTTACCGCTAGAAATTTGTTATGTAAAATCTTGGAGTTTGTAATAGAATTAAATTTGGAACATAGTAGTTGAATTGAGATTTGATAAGTAAATACTAGAGCATATGTTCCAGGCGCCCAACCATTTAAAATAATACTTTTGTTAGCAATCCAAACTCCAAAAATTTGAATGACAGGAAGGTTATACCTTAAGAGCTAATGAATATGTTGGTCAATTAGTTATATTAGTCAGATATAAGGCTAGAAATTTGGTACTGAATCAAAGGGGTTTTAAAGACAGAATTAATAAAAAAAATTGATATACTCAAGGATGTGTTGCTTAGGGTAAATGTAAATGAATTGAGTAATCAAAGGGTTAAATTGGGGATAATTATGTGCGTGCATATGTGCCAATTTGGTGATGGTCTTGTCATTATCCTATATTTCTAAAGTGTGATATTATATTGTGTGAAGATATGGCGACTCTCGCAGAAATACGTGAAGTGGTTGAGGAGGCAGCGAAACGCACTCAACAAAAATTAACTGAACTTAGGGTTGAAATGACAAATGAGATAGCGCAGGCTAGCGAAAAACAGTCTAACGACATGCAAATTCAAAGTGAAAAACAATCGAATGAACTCAAGGAACAATTACACACGCAACTCGAAATTCAAAGTGAAAAACAGTCTAACGAGTTAGAGGGGCGTTTGAACACAATAACCAAACAGAATACCGACGGTCTTGTAGCACTTTCAACCGAGATAAAAGATTACACAAAACAGCAATTAATTTTATTAGCCAGTGACGTGGAGAATAATAATAAGAAACAACTAGCCGAAATCAAAAAGATTGAGGATACTTTCAGCTTAAAACTTGATAATCTAGATGAAGTCGTGATGGGTAAACTCGCACAAATAGAAAATGCATGTTCAATGAATACAGCAGAGATAAAGCGGGCGCAAAATCATTTAGAAGAGAAATTTATTAAAATCGAAGAAGGGGCACAGTTAGCCCAGACACAAATCGATACTATTGACGGAGGTATTAGCGGATTGGTCCAGGAGATGAGTAAACTAGAACTTGTATCGGGAAGTAGGTGGAAAGAAATTGAAACCGAGCAACTAGAACTAAGGGAAACGATGGAGTCGAACAATAACGGGATACTAGCGAAATTAACAACAATGGAGTCTAACAATAACACTGTAATAGCAAGGTTGACTACAATTGAAACTAACCAAGCAAATGTAGATAAGGGCCTAGATAAGGAGCTGGAAAAGGCGAAGGACAGCATTAGGAAGGACTGGAATCGGATGACGGCAGAGGCGAAGGACGAGAAGTTGATTATGATAAAACAATTAGGCGATAACTGCAATCGAATCCGCGACATTGAAGAGAACATGAAAGCTAAGTTACAAGAACACAATGATCGTCTGATAAAGAGCGAGTTGAAATCGATGGAAAGAGGGACCATACTTGCCTCATTAGTGGACAGGCAGAAAGATGAACACTTAGATAAGGAGATAACTTCAAACAATTCGGAGACAGGTCGGAGCCCAGACACCGTGAACACACAGCTATTTAGAGAATGCGAGGGACGTGCTTCTACCCCTCAGGCAAACCAATTACCAGCTCAAGTTATTCAGGTTATTAGAGCGAATGATTTCCGCCCGAATAAATTTATACCTGATACTGGAGTTACACCGAAAATGTTCCTGAAAGAATTGGAAAATTTCTTTATGGACCAAAATCTAAGTCCGGAGAGACAATTGAGGACAGTAGAACGCTATCTTGGCGGCGGAGCATTAATTTGGTTCTTAAGCTTCCGCTATACATTTGAAACAATGGAGGGTTTCCGACAGGCGTTTTTAAAAAAATTTTGGGGGCCGAGCCATCAGCAAAACTTGAGGTTGGAACTCTACGCAAGAAAATACCACGGTTCACAACAAACCAGATTTGCAGACTACTTCACACGTCAGATGTTAAATTTGCGCGATCTTGACCACCCACCGAATGAACAGGATCTCATAATGACGATTAGCAAGCAACTCCCTACACATGCTCAGCAATTTTTAGCAGCAGCAAATATAAGTACAGCAGTCGAAGCGGAAGAATTATTACGGCATTTAGATGAGTCCAACAATCAATTTCAAGGAAGGGAAAAAAGAGTAAACAGGGACGAGATGGTTAACACCACTGAAATAGTAAAACCTCAGGCCGGAAACACTAAATCGCAGTCGACTAATACGGGAAATAATCAGAACCAAAGAAACGACATGGGAAATAATCAGAACCAAAGAAACGACACGGGAAATGAAAGGAGGTTCCAAACGAGGTACGACGACCAGCAGAGGAGAAAATATTATGAGGAAGGATATCCGCAGAGGAGATACCAGAACCAGGGACGATTCTATGGGAGACAGGAGATCCCATATAGAGGCAACAATTACGACAACAATTATAATCAGAGGTGGCAACAAAGACGGTACGAGAACCATGGTAACCGCAGAAACCAACGGTATCACGAAAAATCGGGACTACAGGATGACTATCGTAATCTAGACCAACGATACGAGGAATCGCAACGTTATTTAGAGGAGCTACAAAATACTGGAGGGGGAGAGAGAAATCGCTGGGAAAACGCGATGAACAGACGTAAGGATCCAGACAACTACACGGAAGATGACGGGGCGCAAAGCTTACAGATGCAGCGTGAAAGACAGGAATCTGGACGACAAAATCAAAATGGAGGTCGCCAGGATAAAAAAAAACTATAAAAAACGACCAAGAAGACAGTCTCACGAGCGACCAGTGTGCTGAAGGAGATGGATGGATTGTGGCAAATATTACGGAGTGGATCGCGAGACCAGAGGATTGCCTAGAAGAAATCATTAAACCTCACAATGACACTATTATGAAATTACCTGTTATTTATGCTAGAATCGGCGGATTAAGGGTAAAATGTTTAGTTGATACGGGTAGTCAGATAAGTCTAGTATCTGAGGCCTTAGTGCGAGAGATAGGGCGGAATTACACAGTACCTATAATTCCGGTCCCTCAAATGAAAGTACGTGGCGTTATTCCTGAGCGCACCGTGACTTGTAAAACACAAGCGTACTTGGAACTAGAAATTCTGGAGCATACATTCGCTCAGAGTTTCATAATTCTACCTAAGCTAAACTTCAACATAATACTGGGATCAAATTTCATATGTGAATATCAAGCAGTCATCGACTTGCATAAAAACACTGTGAGTTTCAAGAATATAGAAGGAATGAGGAATGTGGGGTTGAACATGAATGAAGCGACTACAGGGGGAGAGGTAAACACCTGGCTGCTCGAAGCAATTAGTGAGGAGATAAGGGAAGAATTGGAGCTTGGAACTGATGGCATAAACACTGCACTCGTGGAACTTGAAGAAGAAGAAGAAGAAGAAGGAGCTGAGATATGGGCATTGTTGGCTGAAGCAGATGGCAACGCAGACGACTTCGAACAACAATTACAAGAACGCCTAGATGGAGTCAATTTAAGGGGTGCAGACAAAGAAAGACTCGAACAGATACTCAGAAAACACCGTAATGTCTTTGATACAATACCTGGGAAAATCTTAAATTTTAAATATTCGATGCAAGTCAGTGATTGGTCCCCATTTAAAAGCCGATTGTATCCAATACCTGAAAAATATCAGAACCAAGTAAGCGAGATTATTGGCGGGATGCTACAGGCTGGAGTTATACGCAAGACTCCCACGCCATTTCTCAATGCTATATTGGCCGTTGCCAAACCTAACGGTTCAATAAGGCTATGTTTAGACGCCAGACCCCTCAACAATAGACTTCTTCCAGAATATGACCAAGCGCCGTTAATCAGAGACGTCCTTAAGGGTTTCCGAGGAAAAAGCATTTATTCGAGTGTGGATTTGACCTCAAGTTTTCACCACATCGAATTGGATGAAAAATCCCAATTGTTGACAGGCTTCCTGTTCAACAATCAAACATTCGTATTTTCGAGGATGCCTTTTGGCGTTAAAACAGCCGGTTGTGCCCTAATAAGAGCCCTAGATCGCAATTTGACAGAGGAGGTCAAGCAGATGACAGTGAGGTACATTGACGATATATTGTTGGCGTCTGACAATATTGAAGATCACATGAATAATCTGGACAAGTTACTGGACAACCTACGCACATCGAACTTCAAAATCAACCTTAAAAAGTCGCATTTCTTTAAAGATGAAATTTTGTATTTAGGACATGTTATCGATAAGGATGGAGTGAGACCAAATCCAGCCAAGATTGAAGCAATTATGAACTTCCCCACACCAACTAGGGTGAAACATGTTCGTGCTTTCCTGGGAGTTACGGGATTTTTCAAGGAAAATTGCCCGGGGTATACAGAGACGGTCGCCCCTATGCAGGAACTGCTCAAAAAGAATAACAAGTGGTTTTGGAATGACGTTTGCAATAAGTCTTTCCAGGCTACAAAGTTACTTCTAAAAAATTGTATCAAACTGGGTTACCCAGATTTTAGCCGAAAATTTGTTATTCAGGCTGACGCCTCATTCATAGGAATCGGAGCTATGCTATTCCAGGAAGATCCGAACAACCTTCAACATCGGTCTTACCTTGCCTTCGTAAGTCGCAAATTGCGCAAACATGAACGTAACTACACCGTAACAGAGCTGGAGCTTTTGGCTATACTTCACGCTTTACAACAATGGCGTAAAATAGTATTTGGTTACCCCATAACAATAAGAACTGACCACAAGGCACTAACGTTCTTATCCAAGACTACTATGCTCAGCGAAAGAATCACCAGATGGTCCATTTACATCCAACAATTTGATTTGGAAATTGAACATTGCCCTGGTAAGATGAATATAATACCAGATGCGCTTAGCAGGAACCCTGAGGCGGAAGTTGATGAGGAAGCTGTCGTGAATCACCTTGAGTTAACAGATAAGGATCGTGAGTTTCTTGACGAACTGAAAGAACTACCCAGAGAACAGGAGGCAGAACCATGGATGATGCAGTTAATAAAATTCTTTAAAGGAGAACTACAGAGAGGAACACCAGCGTACAAGGAAGCTCTGATAAAGGAAGGAAGATACATGTACCGCAATAATTTATTACACAAATTTATTGATGAAGAACATTCGAAACTACGAATTTTGGTACCAGCGTCTTTACAGCGTGGATTAACATGGCATACACATGAAACCTTGGGACATATTGGAATCGATAAAGTTGAAGCAACTATAGCAGAGGCATTTACCTGGCCTCGTATGAGAACCACTATTTGTGAGGTAATCAAGACGTGCGATACTTGTCAGCGCACAAAACCTAACAATTACCTAATGAAGCAGTACCCGAAACCTTTGCTACCACTTAAACCATGTGAGCTGATGGCGATTGACACTTATGGGCCAATAACGAAAGGAAGAAGAGGATGCCGACATCTATTGGTGTGCTTAGATGTATTTTCGAAATTTGTGGTTTTGTGTCCCATACAAAAGACCACTTCGAAACAGGTTCTTAGCCGCCTTAAAATTAAAGTGATTCCGACCATGGGAAAACCTGAGTTTATTTTGTCAGATCACGGAAGTTACTTCACCAGCAATGAATTTAAACAAGGATTAATTAATCTTGGAGTAAAACATATATTTTCATCGATTCGCAACCCAGCTGCAAATCCGAGTGAACGTGTGATGAGAAATATTTCGTCATTCTTTAGGGTCTTGATTCCAAATGAACACTATAAGTGGGTGGATCGTATTAAGGATGTTGAGACTTGTATCAATTACACAAGACATGAGTCAACGGGAGAAATTCCTTTGGTTCTCCACCATAACAGAGTGCCTGAGAGATCGTGGGACAACATTGTCATCTGTCCACGTGATCCTATGCCAACACACGACTTAAGGATTCAAAATACTGTAGTACACATGAGAGCACAGGCTGACAGACGGCTAAGAAGGGTAAGAGGAAAGAGATTCCATCGGGAACTGAACGAGTCAGAGTTGGTCCTCATAAAGAAACCACCGCTATCTAATCCATCGAACAAGATATTCCACAAGTTCTGTGTTAAATATCTGGGACCATTCAAAATAATCAGAAATCTGGGGAACAATGCTTATCGAGTAGAAGAAGTGAGTACCGGAGCTCAGGCCGTGTACAACATTTGTAACATGAAGATTTATCATGAACAGGAACCTTGGGAGCCGAGAAGGAATAATGTCATAGGAGCAAATTGCACGGACATAGTACCATGCACAAGTACACTTGGCTAGCATCGGTGAGTACTCGTTGTGAAGAACGTAAACATTGTGTTGTTTACATATGAGGAGGAAAGCAGGTAGTCTACTGCTAATGACGTCTAAGTGGAATGAGAGAGAAGAAATACCAGACACGCTTGAGGCGACGAGACATTGAGGAAACTCATTAGTGAAAGGTAGCTGAGTACTAGGCTGATAGCAGGGGCGTATAAGATCTACGATTTGAAGAGGGGCTTACTCTCGCAGAAAAGAGGTGCCGTATGGAAGTGAAATCTACTTCTTCTAAGTTAAATTTCACCTTTTATGGGGTGAATGAACCCTAAAATCCTATGCTAATATTTCAGTGTTCATATTATTCTTTTCTTTGGGCATAGATTTATGTTATTTGAAGGAAGTTCTGGTTAGCTTGAGGGAGGCTGTGATGCTCTGAGAGCCGAGCGATGTCACAATACTGGAGACGTGAAGTCTGCACAATCTATTTTTGGCTCGCATCTTGCGAACAATGAAACTGAACTAAGTCGTCATAAGCTTGAAGGCACAATACAGAAGTTTCCTTGTATAAGATAGCCAAGGTTGAATGCGCAATGGATCTTCGCGCTGATTGACGTCACAAATAGGTGTGACCACGAACATAATGCTTAAAAGGATTTGAACTTGTGACCAATGAAAGGCGAATGCTTAGGGTGGCCCGAATCTAAAAGTACCCACGCGACAGTGAATTAATAGATCCTACGATGCAATATTCTCCGCAATAGTATGGCTGTAATGTGCGAATTTTTACAAGACTTTTGATATGTGTTCAAACGTGATAGGACAATTTTATCGATTTATTGAGGAGCGGATATCCCCCTCCTAAAGATTTGAGTGATTGAATGAATACTGGGAGCCGAGCAACACGGAAAAGACACTTGATTTTATGAAGCGGACGGCGAAGCCAGGCCGGGCTGTATAGCGATTACTTTTTACTTGTGCTAGTGACTAAAACTTAGTAAGTTGTGTGTCGAGCAACATATTGATTTTAGTGAGTACTTAAGTGGTTCTTACACCACAAAGTCAGGGCAAGTCAGCGATACTGCGATAGGACTCTTGTGTGAATTTAGTAGCACAAATAAGCAGTTATATTTTTGATATTAACCATTACACTTTCATTCAGCGCCAAGATGACGACCGACGGCAGAAGGAACATGGTATCATCAGCAACGACTTCAAGAGTTGAAATTATGGAAGGCTAGGTCCATAATACGGGATGATGACGAGGTCAATTCCATGGCATCGGACTAGACGCAGATGTGTTGAGTAAAAATTTGAATTAATTCATTTTGATGGGTAAAAAAAATCGCGTATAACTGGAAAATTGTATATTTTGTAAATAACTTTGTTTTGTGTGCGAATATGTAGATTCTGCCGGCATGATATTTTAAATAGCGATACGTGACAATTTTGCTGATTCTTTTTGCATTTAATATTCTATTGGCATTTGCTGATGTTGATCTGTTATGATTAGAGTACAAGTTCTTCAAGTTGTTGTGTACTTGAAAAGCCTAGTACTTATGAGGTTAATTATCACGGAAACGTTAGATAAGCGGTGACAAGTGGGACTTGATAATATTAATGTCAGGTCTGGTTTGGGAATTCTGATATTTACGATCGTTATGCAAACGCAGTGATTTTGTACTTTGTAATTTAAGCAACAGTAGTTGCACGGGAGGAATTTCTACCTCACCGTATTTGATGTTTTATTGCTTCAGTTCTGATCTGTGGTACCAGTTGGGTCTTTTTGACAAGCTATATTATGTGTGTGTGCTACGGTGTGATTCTACATGAGAGCTGGCGGGGACGTGATATCCAGTGCCGTTGCTAATACTTTTCAGGGTACGTGACCTATGGGGCGTATTTGCTGAGATTGAATCTTGATATCCCAGGTAGGGATTTTGTGTTTTTAAGAACGATGAATTTATTATGTCGCGATTACAGGAGCTGCGAGACTTCTACGAGGATTCAGGCTTTGGGCTTGAATAATATTATATTGCACACACATGGCACCGACTCAGCGCTTGTTTGACCTTGGACCCAGAATTGGAATATTCATTATGCATCCGGCATTGTGCTGAGATATTAGGCCCATAAATTGTATAAATGTCTTGCTTAACGATGCGTAAATACTTTTATTGAATTAAGGGATTAGATGCCCACGCCGCTTTGTCTAAAGATTTTTCGTCGTATTAATCGGAGTGTTTTTGTGCTTGTCCATTTGGCATTGCATTTCATGTCATTTATTGCTGTAAGCATTCTTGTTGTGTGACCGGCGTCGGCCGTGTGAATTTAATGTAATTATCGGGACGCATTCGGCGGTTCTTTCTGTTTTGCCTTGTCACGTAGCGCTCTGTTTTGAGTAAATGGCATAAGACCTGCTCACAGGCCGCTTGTAATCTGTAAATATCAATTCGTGATACTATGTGTTTATTTTATAAAAGGGTTAGTGCATACCGGCATAGATATTAATTTGTTTTACCTTTCTAATACTTTCCAGTAGTGACGTGATTAATTTTCCCACAGACAGGAGTTCACGGCCCAGTCGTATGTAGCGCATGGAAGTGAATTCCGGTCTAAATACTCAACTAATCAAAGTGTAGTTCGAAAAACATATAGCGCGGCACATAATATTGTATTTTATTTCAGGTATTTTTATTTTGTTTGATCATTTTGTAAAATTTTGTATCGTGATGTGTTAGATCACGTGGGTTTAAGGCTGTCTAAGCCAAGTGTTTAGATAATTCTATTTAAACTGACATGCAGATCAGTTATTCATTTTTATTAGCTGTTGTGGTGAGTGGCAATTTTGTCAACACGGGCAAATGGAGCTTCCGTCTTTCAGCTGACGTTGGCAGATCGCCAGTCCTCATACTCGCTAAGTGGGTTGATGAACTCCCAGCTGTTACTCCTAACAGACGGTAGGGTTATCAGCACACGCAAGGGAGGATATATTTGTTCTATGGCTGATTCAGTATTAAATTGTATTTTGTTTTAACCTGTCGTTTTAATTATTCATAACATTAGAACCTTATGGACCCTGGAAACTTTATGAGAGGCATGTTCTATAAACCAATTAGTGACCGATCATGACCCCGCAGTTTTCTCGTGTAATGTCATCTCTTCCAAAGGGCACAATACCTCATGTAACTGATGACCTTGCTCATCATCCAGCTTACACTGTGACAATGCATCATGGATCCTACTCTCAAGTTCAGACTCCATTGCAACCTGACACACCTTAAAAACTTTGCTCTCACTAGCATCTCCGCGGTCTACCTCATTTACTTCAGGAAACTCATCACTCACAACCACGTTGCTTTCTTCCTCAAACATACACACTTTCATATGTTTGTCAGTCTTAGACACCTTATACGTAACCTGAACTACTTTATCCTGCCAAAATAAACATATCCTGCCAAAATGAAAATCTAATTTAACTTGATATATTGATAACCATTCCGCACCGAGAATCACCGGATATACTAAATTTGGAACTGCCAAACAGGGCTGAAATTTAACTAACTCACTAATGTTAATTGGAACTGCGACTTGCTTAGATATTTTCTGAGACCTACTACCTACAGCTGTGACAATGAAAGTGGACTTAACTGGAATTATATCAACATGAATACCTTCTCTCATTACATCTTCCAAAAATCTTAAATTTATACAAGAGTTTTCGCTTCCACTGTCCAATAAAACATCAACTTCTTTACCCCACACATTAAGTTTAATTACTGGTGACATAATCTCATTCTCAACATTATCTAAATTTCCACCATTTAGGTCATAAAGCAGTTCTTCTCTAACATCTATATTAAAATCTCCTAAATACTCAATATTCCTAGGACATTGAACTGCAATCACTTCGGGCTGTCTGTTGACCTCACTGCAACCCGTTATTCGTTTAAATTAGGCCTACCTGCCCCTGCTGTAGATTGTTGTTGTTGACCTGTACGTCTGTCTGGCCTAGTACCTTCCCCTACTCTGTTCAAATTCTCGTTCCTCGTATTTGCTGTGCGTCCCCCATTGTCAAGTCGTCTTTCGTAATTCGCATTCCTGCCTTGTTCTCTTCCCCTCTCTCTCTCACCCTGCCCGAAATTATCTCCTCTACTTATTGGCTTGCGTTCGGTCCTACTATTTTCAAGAGAGTCAAAGTTTTCCAATAGCTTCTCGAACCCGTCAATAGTAGTAATATTCTGCATGAAGAATGCTTCTTTAATTATATCAGGAAAATGCCTTAATAATGTTTTAATTACCTGTGATTCAGTCTCTAAACCTTCTAAATTCTGGCATATAAGTACATGCGCTAAGAAATACTCTGTGTACGAAACACCATCTCTCCTTTGGTACTTCCCAAAAATAATGTTACATCTTTCTCTTTCTTGCACATTTTCATTCCAGTACTTGGCTATGAACTTCTCTTTAAATTTTCTAAAACTAGTCATCTGGTATTTATACACACTGAACCATGACCTTGAATCCCTAACAAAAGATTTATCTAGCATCTCAAGTACTTGTTCCCATTGAACGATCCCCTCTTCTAAATCTTTAGCGAACTTCTTTTCTACTGTTTTTAAGAATTCCATTGGGTTATATGCCTTGCCTGTGAATACTGGCAAATCTGCCTCTTTAGTTAGAAATCTACTTAAATTTCCTATTTGTACATTACCGCTATTTGTTGCTATTTGCGTCTGACATCTCTGCAATTTCTCCTCCATTTTATCTGTTTTACTCGCTACTTCTTCACTGATACTGTTAAATTTACTGTTAACCTCTTCCCTAATTTCTTGATTATCGCTCTCTAGTTTATTTTCTACATTACCTATTTTAGCAATATTATTATCACACTTGACCTTCATACTGTTGACTTCTCCTTCTAAGTCAACCCTAACCTTACTACATTTAATTTTCACTTCCTCGTCAATTTTGTCAACTCGCTCCGACACTTGTTGCATTCTGGCATCAACCTTAAGTGACCATGATTCCTCCACCTCAGTAATCCTGTTTTCTAGCTTATTGTGAAATTCTCGGCCTACTTCTTTAATTTGTCTATTGAAGTTCTCTGTAGCTTCATCAAACTTCTTACCTTGTTCATCTAGCTTCTTACTATGCTCAGTGAACTTAAGATCTATTGATTTCTCTAATTGATCACTACGCACGTCAAATTTCTTACTTTGTTCCTCTTGCTTCTTACTCTGTTCAGCTAGCTTCTTACTCTGTTCCTCTAACTTAATACCTATGTTTCTGTTCTGTTCCTCCTGCTTCTTACTCTGTTCTGTTATCAGCATCGTCAGGTTTCGAAGCCAGGAAGGATTCTCCCCCTCATTACTCTGGATGTTTGTAGCCCCGTCTTGTTTATTTTCCTCAGTTTCCTGATTTTCGCTTACTTTTGACATCTCATCATTGGTACACTGCACATCTAATTTCGACATTTTAACTGATCTTATAATACTACGGTTTCTCAAATTTATGTTCCCCAAATTATCCCTGTTACTCATTACCCAAAAAACAACTCATCAAAGGAACACTCCTAATTTATAACCGTAGTTCCCTAACTTGATATATGCCTCTTTATTGAAAAACTCGGAATGAATGCAAAGAGTACTCGTTTATATCGTACATGAAAACAACTTTAAACTTTAACATACTTGAAATGAACTGGATTTATACATAATATCCATTCACTTCAGTACGATATTTCGTAGCCCCACATTGGTTGTGCCATTTGTAACGGCTACCTTTGTCGTTGGATATCGCTCTACAAGTTGGGCGATCATTTATAACGTTTCTACAGATATTACACTCAAGACTCCTTAAAACCACCTCATCGTTCTTATTTAGCATTGGCCTGTCTAGACAGACGACATACACTTTATTAATTTAGATTTACTGGGCGCCAGTTATCGTAAAGATAACACATTAAAATTTTATTTAGCCACGGCCGCTCCCTTCCTTGAGCCAAGATCTATCATCGGAGCGTAGGGCAATAAACTTGCTCTATGAGATACTCTTTGCATTCCAACTATCCTATATATTCAACTCCCAATGAACAAGACATTTTAACTAATACTGGTTTATTTACAACAAAATTATTAACATTTGATCTGAGGTTTCGAGCTGTGTACAATATGTGCATTAATATTCCCTAATTGCGGGGCAATATTGACTGTCTTCTCGCTAGCGCTGATCTTCTGTGTTGATAATAACTCGGTCCACATACCTGGTGCCTTGTGGTTCAAAGTCCATCTCGTTGGTCTGCTTGCAGTCTAATTTGAGATCTTACGCCAACACACGTTTATTGACCTTTGAAAACATATGTTTTCTTCTTCTCGTTGTTGTTGTTGTTGTTGCTGCTGCTGCTGCTTGTTTCTGAGTTTGATCACCATGGTAAGCAAATTTGAACAAACCAGGCTAATTGAATTCACTAAGTCCCATCTTACTGAAGGACTGGCAGAGTCTACGACTCACAAAGTCAGTGAGTGAGTGCGTGATCGAATATGTGAATGACAGAATAGAATCTATAGAATAGCCAGTGCTGAAGTCGCGCTGGGCTTTTATACCCTCTGAATGGTCCCGATGTTTCGCGGCATAAATTTGCCCGCGACCCATCAGACCAATTATAGCAAAGCATTTCTCAGTCCTCAAGCGACGCTAAAACTTCTCCGAGCGGGAATACAGGCCCGCGTACTTCAAATATTCCACTCAGAACCCGCTATTCCTCTCGTTGCGCATATATATATTCCGCCGAAATCTTTCTCCAAGCCCTTGTCTCCAGTCAACGTGGCTTCGTTCCAGAAATACATTTTCTTGCAATATGTTGCTTCACCGTCCGTAACTTCTTCCAACCATGCCCGTCCTGTCTTTACAATTTAACTAATAAAACAGCCCTAGACCTCTATAAAAACCCTGTTTCTTAATCTAAGCACTTGACAATATTATATATGACTATGGTAATGACGTGAATATGGTATGGCCCCTCCCTTGATATTAATGGGTGAATAAAACGATATAACTTTGATATTTCAATAATAATAATAATAATTACACAATGATATTAAAAATAATAATAATAATAATAATAATTTGTACCGTAATCAAGATTACGTTACAGTAGGATGATAAAACATGTCAGCAGTTGATCAATAAAGTGATTTTGAATAAAACATTCTGACTTATTTAAATTCTTTATTTGATTCTAATAATTTGATGATAATAATAATTATTGTTGTTTTAAGGAGCATAACATCTAGGTTATCGTCCCCTAATGGTTTGGGTGATCGTGAAGATAATGAAATGTAAACTATAACTAAAACTAACTACTAACTTATATACTAGAAGAAGAAATGGAAAAAAAATAGGAGAATAAGGCAAATAAAGGACAGGAGGAAAAGAAATACCCTCAAACCTCGAAGAATGCAGATTGAGGGACTTGGAAGGAAGGAGAGCCATGAAAGGAAGATAGGAAAGTGAAAGAGGAGAGGGTCCGCCCCAGAGGTAATGGATAGAAGGGGGGAAATGGGACCCAGCTCAGGAATCCCTCGGGGTCGCCAACTCCCGAACTCACTAGCCGTGAGCCCCTGAGGGTGTAGCATTATCTAAGGTGCACCAGAAGTGGTGGGGCTACATACACCCAGCCTCCTTGAAGGCCTTGAGCAGAAGGCAGGAGATAACATGAAAAGAAAAAGAAGACTGACCCCTCGCAGAAGGAGGGTATCAAAAAAGATGAGACAAGTGCCAATTAAAGCGGGAAAGGAAGAGATTCCCTAGGCGTCGGATACCCTAATACCGTCGGGGTCGGAAGAGAACAAGAGTTGACAAAGCGAGGTCGACAGGAAAGAAGACGGAGAGGAGGCCGGCACAAGTAAGTGGAAGCAATGCCCGACTCAGCTGGGGCCCCGTGGTCACCAACCCACGTCCCACTAGATGTGAGCCCCTGGGGGGGGGGGTCGATAATTTACACACCTCTGTATCTGTGCAATGTTTTAGTGCCCCTCAGTGTGGGATTAAAAACCACAACTTGATGGCTTTTCGTGACAATGCTCGTTACTGTAGAATTGGACTTAGGATCTTTCAGCCCGCTGTGTTAGCGAGTGTACATTGCAGATCTCCACCCCGGCGAGGGACGATAACTTTGTCCAGCAGGCCATTTAATTCCGTCAAGAGCTATTTAGCAGAATACAGTACACGACTCCCAACTCTCGTTCTCCTCCAGGGACGGAGATTAATATCATCTGAGAATATACAAGTATCTAGTAAGCCACTTAATACCACAAGCTGCACAGAACGGAATCCACAGCCGCACCAACAAAGAATGAGTGGTCTGAAGGTTTGAATGGGGTACACTCAGCCTAGAGAGAACAAACTGAGAAGCCATCTTAGAAGAGGTTTACTGCGGTTTCTCACTTCTACTCCAGGCAAATGCCGGTATGACATCTAACTTAAGACCGTGACACACTCCTTTCCAACACTAGCCTCAATTACAAATGAAAATGAAAATCCACAGCCTGCCTCCAGTCTCCGACCGGGTCAGGGAATGGAATGAATGAAGCCCCCATCTAGCGGCGAGAATATGAACTGTGCCGGCTGCCGAGGCCTGACGCACTCCTCTGGGGCAATGATTAAATGAATGACAGATGAAATGAAATGATAGTGGAGAGTGTTGCTGGAATGAAATTTTGACAGGGAAAACCGGAGTACCCGGAGAAAAACCTGTCTGCCTCCGTTTTGTCCAGCACTGATCTCACATGGAGTGACCGGGATTCGATCCACGGACCCAGCGGTGAGAGGCCGGCGTGCTGCCGCCTAAGCCACGGAGGCTGCTCCTCAATTACAAATACACATTACTATTACTATATTCCTGCTAGTACTACGGCGAAAACAAAAAAAAAAAGGTATGAAACATTGGATATTAAATAACTACTTAAACTAAGTGGACAACTGCTTGTATATGTAATCGACTCACTCCTATTCACAGACTGTGGCAATATGTTAGGAGAAATGAATTGAACATGGTAGTAAAATTTACATTTTAAGTTATGTTTTTAAAATACTAATGACATAACTGTTGTGTAAAGGCAGTAAGAAAAATATTATAATATACTGCAATTGCTTTATTGTATTAATATTAACGTACCGTAAGGTATTACAATACCTTTTTTTTTTACAATTTCTATGAGGACTTTTGTGAATAATTATTAGCGGCATTGTAAAAAAATAGGAAGGTGAGAGATTGGACGGTATAGTTGTAAATTTAAAATTTAATTGTTTTTTAACATACAACCTACAGACACACACAGGTTATCAAGGGAGGTTTGGTTTGGTGTGGTGTGGTGTTTTTTTTTTGTTTTTTTGTTTTTTTTTACATCTATCCAAGAGATACAAGGGGAAGGTAACCCCTAAATGCAAAATATCATCATCAATGAAACATATAAATGGCTTTAGGACTTAGTTCTCCTTTGGAGCGGCATATAGGTAACTTTGTATTCATTAAGACTTGGAAATGGGACCGTAGTCTGGATGCGAAACCGAATTGCCTGCTGTCCGGGTAGGTGCGTTTAGCCACTTAGTCGGGTTCAAGACTTACTCAACAAATATCATCCTCTGTTTGCGAACCAGTTGCCTCCATCATCGCAATTAGCACTGCCTCCTCCTGTGCATCTACACCTCTCACTTATGAAATCGTTCAACACTGAACCTAAGCATCACCTCCTAGGTCTACCTCTGTTCCTCCTACAGCCGAGTTCATTAACATCTTAGGTAACCTCTCGTCTCCCATTCTCTTCACATGACCCCACTATCTGAGTCGAATCATACGAACAGCCTCACCTAACGTTTTCACTTCTAATTTAGGCTCTATCTCTTCATTACTAGTACCCTCCTGCCATTGCTCCCATCTATTTATCCCAGAAATCATTCGTACTACCCTCAGAACAATTACCTCCAACTTAAGTATTAGCTATCATGAATCTAGCCAGCCCTCACTTCCATACAACAAGGTCGGTCTAAAATACTGAGCGACGTCGTTACACTGGCTTATTTTGCAGAATACTGTACACCGCAACTGAGAGCTCACTGCATTGGCTCTCCTACACCTCTTTTTCCTTACCCATACTACCACCCTGAGAGATTACACAGACCTCCCCAGGGGCTCACAACTTGTGGGACGTGGGTTGGCGACCACGGGACCCCAGCTGAGCCCGGCATTGCTTCCACTCACTGGTGCCGAGCTCCTTCAGTTCTCGTTCCTGTCGGCCACCCTTGGTCAGGTCTTGTTCTCTTCCGAGCCCGACGGTATTAGTGTGTCCGAGGCCTGGGGAGGTTTTCACTTTTCCGCCTTAATTTGTCCTTGTCTCATCTTTCCTGATACCCTCATTCTTCGAGGGGTCAGCCTTCATTTTCTTTTCGTATCTCCTGCCTTCTGCACAAAGCCCTCAAGGAGGCAGGGTGTGTGTAGCCACACCACTTCTGGTGCACCCCGATAGTGCTACACCCTCAAAGGCTCACGTCTGGTAAGTTCGAGAGTTGGCAACCCCGAGGGATTCCTGAGCTGGGTCCGTTTTTTTTTTCTTTTTCTATTGCCTTTGGGGCCGACCCTATCCTCTTTCCCTTTCCTATCTGCCTTTCTTGGCTCAACTTCCTTCCAAGTCCTTCAGTCCTCACTTCTGGAGGGTTGAGGGCATTTCGTTTCCTCCTGTCTTTAATTTCCCTTATTCCTTTCTTTTGTCCTTATCTTTCTCTAGCCCATAAGTTTTGTAGATTCAGTTTCACGATCACACAACCATTAGGGGCCGATAACTCAGATGTTAGGCACCTTAAAATAATTATCAGCATCATCATCATCATCGATTACACAGACCAAATACTTAAAATGTTCCACCTGATCCAGTTCAGTTCCTCCTACCTAACATTGTTTCCTTGCGTTTCTTCCCTACCGACATAACCTTCGTCTTTGAAATGGTTATCTTCATGCACCGCAAATATTACCTGATACTTACTTTACTTTCCGTGTCCGGGAGACACACTAAATTCTTCCTTTCCAGAACTCTGCAGCTCTTATCTCTCGGTCTGTGGCCAACATAAGGTCTTATTGGCTGCAGGTTTCATTAAGATCTTTGCACGTGAGCAGGTGTTGTGGAGTCTGGATTTCACCACAGGCACATCGTGGATCTTCTGCATAACCCCACTTCACAAGGTTGCTACGACACTTAGGTACTCCTGTTCTCATCCGGTTTAATGACCTCCAGGTGGTATAAGGCAAATGACTACCACTGCCAGTTCTTCTTTAGGGGTAAACCCCTCTGGTACTATTTGTTTCCAGAGTGACACACGCCGGACGTCTGGTTTGGTATGGAGGGGTACTGTTCTCTTAATAAAACTCTTCCTGGATCTTCGGCGAGGAGTGGTCACATTGTGGCTGAACATAGAATGTCTGGGATCTGTATCAAGCTTTTGTCTCGCTTTCTCTGCTGCCACCCTGCGTCGAATAACTGGAGGTGCAATGCCAGCGAGAGGGTAGATCTTCTGCACTGGAGTAGGTCTCAGACATCCAGTGACAATACGTGTGGACTCGTTAAGAGCTATGTCGACTTGCTTGGTATGGGCAGATGCTCCCCACACTGATGATCCGTACTCTCCTGCTGCGAAGCAAAGTCCCAATGCTGTTGAACGTAGAACCTGATGGCACATACGGAAACAACGAGTTCCGTATGTGGGCGAGTTCATGTGCTGCAGCATGGTTAAGAGGGGAGGAACGTTCACTTCTCTAGTTGCCACAGAAATGTTCAAATCGGCTCCTACTGTAACTGTAGCAGTATTGCACGTTAGTGTCTCCCACGAGCAGAGAAGCAGTAACCCCCTCCAACACCTTCCTCCTCACCGCTCACGGGTTCGCGAATGTTGACGTCATCAGGTATTAATTGCTGTCTACCATTCTCCCTACTTTTCTATTCAACATGTTTTAACATGTTCGCTTGCAAGCTTATGACGGGCGGTTTCGGTGACGTAGTTGCTAGCATGCTGAGCTTCTATGCCCAAGATCGCGGGGTCAAACCCGGCCGAAGTCAGCGAATTTTTTAAAGGCGTTAAAAATCCCTCAGTGTGCCTTCCTTCGGAGGGGAAATAAAGCCGGCGGGCCTATGTCATAGATTTATGGCATTTAACACAACCTTCCACTAACTTCAATTGTGTGAAGCATATACAAATACTTACATAATAAAAAAAAGCAAAATTTGTAGGTTAGATTTTATTAATGCCCTTAAACTCCAACGTTCATCGCAAGGTGCTGGTTGCGATCGCATCTAGTAGCCAAGTTTGCAGTTAGGTATCGTGGACGGTAGCATTTGGTAGCAAAAGTAGGAACTACTTGAAATTATCGTCTCCAGTCCTTACTTGAATTAAAATCGATAACACACACTAATACAGCCATCACAATTAAAACCGGTTATCAGACAGATTCTACACACACCCAAAGTACGCGGGGCTACATGACAGCGTTGTCGCAGCCCCTAAACTAAGGAATCAACCAACCAACCAAGCTTTTGACGGAGTCCGTCATTACAACCAGGTCATCAGCACTTTTTCGCTATAGGTGTGCAAATTTATTTATGTTCGACGATGTCGAAATGTAAACATTATGTGTCAGAAAACTGTATCATAATGAGGCTCATTATGACACTATTTTTCATTATGAAACAGTTTCTCCCACCAATCAGAGCTCAAGAAACAGTTGTGTGACCAATCAGGTCAAAACCCGCTGCAAACAATTGGTGTTCTGTGTTGGCAAGCAAAGTGAATGGTCTCTGCGTTCGGAGTGCCTTGACCCACGCATGCGCTCTGTTCAGTCAGCAAAGCCAGCACGCCCTGTTCACTAACTGAATCCCACAGATATGTATCAATATTTATGTTAAAACATACAATAAAGTTATAATTATCGTCGAACATAAACAGTCGTATGCAACTCGCCTATCATGGCAATTAAGACACTCGTATGGAAATTATAAAACTCGTTTACGCTCATTTTATACACATACTCGTGTCTTAATTATTGCCATTATAGGCTCGTTGCATAATGTACTGTTATTTGGTGTATGGCACATTAAAACATTAAATTATCACATACATGTAATTTGGAACAAATTCCAGCTATTACAGTAAAGTACAACTATCTACATAAGTCTATATAGGCTACAAATAATCGATTTCATTTTGTAATAGGATTCTTTGTAGTACTTGAAATTTTGCTCTACTTATGCCTTCTATGGTTCTTAGCTGTAAAACCCCGAGAAGGGCTATTTGTATTCACGTTTTGTGACATCAAGCAATATTTTGAGCCAGGAGATCACTGGGATTGTCTGGCTGCCTAGATGGTTCTCACGGAGTGACCATTCTTTAGCACCACCCAGGGGACACGTGCAGCTTAGGGAATGCTACTGACGCGAACAGTTTTTGTCCCCCGGTGAGCAACTTATTAGACTCAACGGCAGGTTTACAAAATTGCATTTATACTTTTAATGCACTAAATATGTTTACAAGGCATTGTAATTATTTCAAATATTTAACCAAATGTCTTAATTACATTTTATTTTAAGAAAATCATAGTACAATCATTTCATAGAATTTTCACTGAAAGAGGAGCCTTGTTAATGCAAAATGCCACACGTTTTGTACTGATTACTATATTCTACGTTTCGTGTGAGTTTAGAGAAGAGGAACTCCAAGTCTGTTTACTGATAATCCACTCTTGAACTATTCAAAGATTCGTGGACCATGGTTTGAATTCACCTGATTTAGAGGAAGCATTCTTAAGTCAATGAAACAAGAGAAAACTGACCCAGATCAGATATCCCTTTGGAATACCCAATTCATAAAAATTTCAAAAGCAATTCCTAATGGGAAAAGTTATAAGCTGATGATGATGATGATGATAATTGTTGTTTTAAGGGGCCTAACATCTAGGTTATCGGCCCCTAATTGTTCGGGTGATCGTGAAAATGATAATGAAAAGTAAACTACAGTATAACTAAAACTAACAACTAACTTATATACTAGAAGAAGAAATGAAATAAAAAGAGAATAAGGCAAATAAAGGACAGGGGAAAAGAAATGCCTTCAACACTCGAAGAATGCGGATTGAGGGACTTGGAAGGAAGGAGAGCCATGAAATGCAGATAGGAAAGTGAAAAAGGAGAGGGTCCACCCCAGAGGTAATGAAAAAAAAAGGGGTAAACCGGACCCAGCTCAGGAATCCCTCCAGGTCACCAACTCCCGAACCCAACCACCCGTGAGCCCCTGAGGGTGTAGCAATATCCAGAAGTGGTGGGGCTACACACACCCGGCCTCCTTGAGGGCCTTGAGCAGAAGGCAGGAGATAAAATGAAAAGAAAAAGAAGGCTGACCCCTCGCAGAAGGAGGGTATCAGAAAAGATGAGACAAGGGCCAATTAAGGCGGGAAAGGAAGAGACTCCTTAGGCCTCGGTTACCCTAATACCGTCGGGGTCGGAAGAGAACAAGAGTTGACCAAGTGAGGTCGACAGGAAAGAAGACAGAGAGGAGTCCGGCACAACTAAGTGGAAACAATGCCGGACTCAGCTGGAGCCCGTGGTCGCCAACCCACGTCCCACTAGATGTGAGCCCCTGGGGGGGGGGGGAAGTTATAAGCCTACAGGGGTAAAAACATTACTAAGTAGGATGATAAAATATGTCAGCAGTTGATCAATAAAGTGATTTTGAATAAAACATTCTGAATGATTTTAATTCTTTGTTTGATTCTAATAATTTAAACACCTCTGTACTACCATCCTGACAGAATACACAGTCCAACTGTGTATTACCCGTTTAATATTTGATTGCCGCTGAGCCTGGCTGCGCCAGTGTTTGTTGTTGATTGTAGCAGCTGCCCCGCGGGACGAAGCGGGGAACACAGCGATGACAAGAGTTCGTTCTGCACATAAGACAAGCAGCATTGCGCGTCACATGAGCTCATGTCACCACGGACAGTCAAACGATAACTGAGACTATTGGAGCGCAGTCATATCCTACTCGCGCAACTCTACCTGTCAACGAAGCAGGCTGACGTGTGACACAAGTAAACAAGGAATAGTTTCCATCTCGACCGCCGGCAATCAATTCATGAAAGGCTAATAAACTGCATCAAAATACTTTCTCCTATCTGGCATCCTATTCACACACACACACACACAAAACAGTTCCCATTTTATGAAAAGAAATGGAGAAAAAGCATTCCCGTTTGGTGTGTAAATTTATTATAATTATTTTCCGAGTCACGATTTCAACTAGAATCACAAATAGGCTATAATATTAAAAATGACTGATCGGCAGTTCGTGATGAAGCCTATTCGTAATTGCGAGAGGCAAGATCCAGTGGACAGGTCACAGCAATAAATCAGTCGGATCCATGCATTCATAAAGCGATTGAGTTTATGACGGACATCTGGCATCACTCTGCAAATTGATTACTTCATTACTCAAACGACATGAATTTTTCAACAACAGCTTTGTCGAGGACATTATGCGCACGTCGCGTCGTCTGCACTTTCAACTTGTCAAGGGATCATACAATAATTCGCATCACAGTGAACACGCCCCGCTGGGAAACTAATTTTATCCCTTAAATATCATGCTGTTGTTAATTCCTTTTAATGGGCTCGGGATATCTTAACCATCAGCCCCATGTACTTGGGTGTGTGTGTTCAATTTAGCTGATAATCTGTATTTTTGCGATGACTGCAGAGTTGTTTCATTTGAGGGTCTTGAACATCGTGTTCATTTAGCTCCGTGTACTTGGGTGAATGTAGAATGTGCCTGAGGCGGCTTCGGTGGCGTAGTTGGTAGCATGCTGAACTTCTATGCACAAGATCGCGGGTTCAAATCCGGACGAAGTCGTCGGATTTTTTAAGAGCGTTAAAAATCCCTCAGTATGCCTTTCTTCAGAGGGGAAGTAAAACCGGCGGTCCCATGTCATAGAATTATGGCATGTTAAAGAACCTTCCACTAATTACACTTGTGCGAAGCTAAATTGTATAGGTTAAGAATGTTAACAACTCTCTTAGGTTCCTAGGTTCATTGCCAAGAGCCGACTGCGGTGGCGTCTGGTGGCTAAGTTCTGAACTAGTAGTTGACGGCGGCGTTTGGCAGCAAAAGTAGGAACTATTTGAAAAATTCAAAAGTCTGCAGTCCTTACTTGATTCAAAAAAAAAAACAGATAACACACACTAATACAGTCATCACAATTAAGACCGGTTATCAGACAGATTCTACACACACCCAAAGTACACGGGGCTACATGACCGCGTAGTCGCAGCCCCTAAACTTAAGAACCAACGAGAATGTGTCTGATAACCTGTGTTATAGTAGTACCCGTAGTAAGGTAATATGCGTATTTGTAATTCAGGTGAGGATTGGGAAGGAGGCGGACGTGGCCAGCCTGAGGTTTTTAGCCAGGAGATTCGTCTCCTGTCAACACTTCTCTTTCCGGGTATTTATCCTTGCAGAATTACTTGCAGTAGATGGTATCTGCTTCTGTAGCGTGTGTAACTGCAATTATCAGGTTCGGAAATGGATTAAGTCCTTGGCAATTGAAATAAGGTAGCTTACTATCCCGGTATTTACCTGGAGAGAGTGTCGGAAACCCCGGGGAAAAACACACTCAGGATAGCTGTTGTCAGTGCTGGGATTCGAACCTCCGATCTCCGGACTAGCTGCAGCTCCCTATCTCACTTATTCTGAAGTGAGTGCACTGTCTTCTTTTAACATCACCCCGCGGAGTAGCCGTGTGCGTTAAATTACTCTCTTAGTTACCAAGGCAACAAGTGCAAGCGCACTTAATTCCCACTTGTTGAAGCGTGCGCAATCACTAGTTAGTTAGTTATTGTTGCTTTAAGGGGCGGAACTACGAGGTCATCTGCCCCTAGTCGAGACTATACATATAATACGAATAGACGAATAAAAACACACCGATGATTCTAAGCTTCGGTTCTGCGACACCACAACTTGATGTTGTTTTGTTTACTATTTGAGCGATGATGATAGTTATACAATACGTATATGTTACTATTTTGGTTTGGTAAAAGTTGATCCGTATTGGTAAATATTTATGTTATTCAATCCACCTTATCAATACTAAAATATATAGTTTATTATTACTATTATTATTATTATTAACAAACAAGTTTCGACATTCAATGGTGCCTTTTTCAGCGTTCAACATTGAGGGCCTTGAACATCGTGTTCATTTAGCCCCGTGTACTTGGGTGAATGTAGGATGTGTCTGAGGCGGCTTCGGTGGCCTATAACATTAATAAAATAAGAATGGATATCCTTACAATAATTTGATTAGAATGTTGTTGTTGTTGTTGTTTCTAGGTCTTCAGTCTTTTGACTGGTTTGATGCAGCCCTCCATGCTTTCCTGTCATGAGCTAATCGTTTCATCTCTAAGCTACCACACCATATATCTGAGGCAACCTGTTAAACATATTCTAACCTTGGCTTACACCTACATTTCTTATCCTCGACCCATCCTTCCATAACTAACTTTGCTATTCCTGGGTGTCTTAAAGTGTGTGTACTACCAACCTATCTCTTCTCTTCAATAACAGTCGCTAAAAACATCTCTGTTCTCCCAATCGTCTTCATACCTCTTCATTTGTAACACTCTCTACACCTCTGATCTTCATAATTTTTCTGTAACATCACATTACACACGGTTCAATTCTCCCCTTTTCTGCTGCACCAGCAGTCCAAGTTTCACTTCCATAGAGCACCACGCTCAAGACAAAGGATCTTTCAAAAATGACTTCCTAATACCTAAATCTATATTCGGTGTCAACAGATTCCGTATGTGTAGAAATTCTTCCCTTGCCTGTGCTAACCTACATTTTATTTGATTAAAATAAGAGTTCCAAATACATAAATAACATTTTTCAAACATTAGAAGATTTTTTTTTCTAAACTGGAGTTGCGATAGATTGTGTTGAAATTGTAAACATTGACATAGGGAATTGAGATTTCTACCTTCCGAATCTGCCAAAGTCACAACTTTATTTGCTGGCTTATTCTCTTTGTATTTGTTCGAATAGTTTCAAAGAATATTTATTCGTATATATAGCAAGTAGTTCCGTGAAGAAGTAAAGACTATTTTCATATAACCTGCGTATGTTAATTGCCACTATCAGCATACAAAATTTCAGTTTGATTGCTGTAATAGATTCATAGATATTGAGAACCGACTAAATATTGCGGATTGGCGCCATGTTGGATTTTTATATATGTAGGTCTTAGAGTTATGTCTACTGTTACATGAAGATTATTGAGAACGTGTAGTATTCAAACTTCAATCGCATGATTAGGATACAGGAAGTAAAAACAAGATTTTAAAATTTCGCACAGCTGCCATATTGTGGTTGAGGAAACAATTGAAATAAATTAGATGCTAGTGGATTAAAATTTGTATAAGGATTTACTGTACCAAGTGTCACTGCACTCGGATGGTTAAATTGCGAAAAACGTCCATGTGAATATTTATACTTCGCGTCGCCGCCAGGTTACTGAAAGTTCTGTAGGTGAACTTCTGCTCATAGCCTCTATGAACATAAAAATATCATTTGCATATTAAGGCTTTCACGGCCCGGATTATTATATAAATAATTCATGCTTTTGGGCTAATGCCGTGTGTATTTTTAATTTAAAACCATACGTTTCGGAGAAACCTTGCCTCCTTTTTCAATGGAAATAAACAATGTGGCCAAAGAAAGTATATCAATGAGATTACAAAAAATATAGATAAATTCCTCTGTTCGTCACCAGAGAGCAGCTGCCAGAAATAACTGTATGGACCATGGTGGAACGGCGGACAGAGTAGAAGGTAACAAGAAGGTAAAGGGGGCGGTGTGAAAATATAGAAACTCCTCGAAGAATGAGGAGGGAGGGGGGAGGTGGGAAGGTTAGATGGATATAAGGAAACATAAACAAAAGGGAATAGTAGCTGAACGATACCTAACGTCATACAGTCAACGGCGAATAATCAGATGGAAACTCCTCCAGTGACGAACAAAGGAGATCAAATCCAGGCACTGAGCCCTAGAGGGAAAATGTACAATTTTTAATATGTGAAGAACAGAGCGACTGAGAGGAACTATCTCCCTAGATCCTTAATAACTGGTAGCCAAGTGTCACTTAGCTGATATCCAGTGTCTCTGTTAAAATTATCCATCTAACCTTCCCACCTCCCCCCTCCCTCCTCATTCTTCGAGGAGTTTCTATATTTTCACACCGCCCCCTTTACCTTCTTGTTACCTACTACTCTGTCCGCCGTTCCACCATGGTCCATACAGTTATTTCTGGCAGCTGCTCTCTGGTGACGAACAGAGGAATTTATCTATATTTTTTGTAATCTCATTGATATACTTTCCTTGGCCACATTGTTTATTTCCATTGAAAAAGGAGGCAAGGTTTCTCCGAAACGTATGGTTTTAAATTAAAAATACACACGGCATTAGCCCAAAAGCATGAATTATTTATATAATAAAAATATCAGTTTGATTGCTGTAATAGATTCGTAGATATTGAGATCCGTCTAAATATTTCGGATGGTCGCCATGTTGGATTGTTATATGTATTGAACCCTTGCAAGACGATTTTTATGAGACTCCTTTTCGGGGTAATGTACGATTCATAATGAAGTTGCTAAAATACGCTTCTTATCGAATTCTAGGTAACATAGCCTAAATATATGGCGGAAAGAAAAGAAAGTGAAGCCAAAATAAACAAAACAAATTTAATTCCAGAACAAAAATATCAACAAACAAAGTTACAAGGAAAAACACTCCCTTAAACTTACACCCATTAATCAATGAAATAAACAAAAATAAATGGTCGCTCCCAGAGACTTCCAAAAGTTCAGGACCGGAGATCTGGCCTGATCATTCTTCAATTCATGTGCGTGCGTGGTGTGATAAACATGCAATATGGTATGCGTACAGATACGAGATTTGGTGCCATCATGCCGTAGCTGTCAAACCACAAATCCGTATTTGAGATAGATTAGCGATGGGAACTAAACAACAAATATAAATTTACACTAACGACACTCGCTAAATTTAATTATTTACAACAACGATTTCCGATGAAATCTGGATCAACTATGCCCAAAGCACAACAAGATTGCCTCAACTCAGGACTTCACAATATCGACACAAGAATGATTAACGTGACCACGACTACAAAAGCAACAAAATGACCGCGTGTCATTTTACAACAAAAACACAACAAGGTGTCAACCAGAATCAAAGATCAAGAATAAAATGAATACACAAAATGAACAAAAAATGCACTTAATTACAACAACGAAACATTTCCATTTGAACGTGACAACATAAATTTACCGCGCAGGCGTGGAGAACGTCACCCTTTAAATTTATTTCAAGACTTTAAATGAACAAGCAAGCTACAGTATATTTAACAGACTGGGTCAATGGCTAGGCCGTTCCCCCTGCTCTAATTATGTCCAGAAATGCCCAAGATCAGCGCTCATTGCGGACTCTCATAGCACCTGTCAAATCACCCTCGTGTCAACAACATCCCGGGCCAGCATTATGCCCAGCTCCACGATACGACGAAAATATAGCTGTCAAATCAGCTAACATATGTGTGTCATAATAATATCTAATTAATTCCCTTAGGAATTACAAGATCCAATTGGACTGGCCAAGGTCTCCGCGGAGCATCACTTACCATCCGTAACTGCAGCCGACGAAGTCTTGGCAAATCTATGCCAATCTCCCGCGCACAATTCAAATTTTCACACATAGACACACAGACACGCAATATCACACGTTAGGGTTTGACAATCACCTGAAATAAAATCACACAAATATTTTCCACACACCATGCGCGTCTGATCTTAGTATTTCGACCGAAGAATAAAACCAAAATACTAACATCAAAATTTTAAATAAATAAAAGAACGGACGGTTCTTTCCAAAATCTGTCGCAACAAAGGCAACTCAATAAAAATACTTGTTCACTCAAAATCACAGCAAGAACTTATTTTCCCTCCTACTACTATATCGTTACATTTATAACTGCTCCACAATCACCTTGGCCGCAATTCATGTGTTGTTGTTTGAGTCTTCAGTCTTTTGACTGGTTTGATGCAGCTCTCAATGCCTCCCTGTCCTGAGCTAATCGTTTCATCTCTACATAGCTACCACACCCTACATCCAAGGCAATCTGTTTAACATATTCTAACATTGGTCTACCCCTACAGTTCTTGTCCTCGACCCTTCCTTCCATAACTAAGCTTGCTATTCCTGGGTGTCTTAGTATGTGTCCTACCAACCTATCTCTTCTTTAGCAGTCGCCAGAAACATCTCCCTCTCCCACTCGCCTTAATACCTCTTCGTTTGTAACCCTATCTACCCATCTGATCTTCATCATTCTCCTGTAACACCACATTTCAAATGCCTCAATTCTCCTCTTTTCTGCTGCACCAATAGTCCAAGTTTCACTTCCATAGAGCGCCACGCTCCAGACAAAGGCTTTCAAAAATGACTTCCTAATACCTAAATCTATATTCGATGTCAACAGATTCCTTTTTTGTAGAAAGGCTTTCCTTGCCTGAGCCAACCTACTTTTTATATCCTCTTTGCTTCGTCCATCACTGGTTATTCTGCTTCCTCAGTAACAGAAGTCTCCTACTTCCTTCAGCTTTTCACCTGCCAATTTGATCTCCATAGAGGTTTCTGATTTATTTCGGCTACATTCCAGTATTTTTGTTTTACATTTATTAATTTTCATCATGAAATCCTTCCGTAAGACGGAATCCATACCATTCAAAAACTCATTCAAATCCTCAGGCTTGTCGGCCAAGATGACGATGTCATCAGCAAATCTCAGAGTTGAAATTATTTCTCCTTGAATCTTCACTCCCACTTTAAATTTTTCTCCGATTTCCTTCATTGCTTGTTCAATGTAAAGATTGAAAAGTATGGGTGATAAGTTGCAGCCTTGCCTTACACCTTTCATAATACCAGCTTCTCTCTCATATCCTTCAGCTCGAATGACTGCTGTCTGGTTTCTGTATAGATTGTATATCACCCTCCTATCCCTGTACTTTATTCCAATAGATTTCAAAATGTCAAACAATTTAGTCCAATCAACGTTATCAAAAGCCTTTTCTAAGTCTACAAATGCCATGAACGTTCTCTTATCTTTCCTTATTCTACCTTCCAAAATCAGCCTAAGACTTAGTACAGCTTCCCTTGTTCCTACATTTCTCCTGAAACCAAACTGGTCTTCACCCAACTCCGTTTCTATCTGGCTTTCAATCCTCTTGTAAATTATTCTAGACAGGATCTTTGAAGCATGAGTAATCAAGCTGATTGTACGGTAATCTTCACATCTGTCAGCTCCCACTTTCTTTGGTATAGGGATGATAACATTCTTCTTGAAATCAGGGGGTGCCTCACCTGTCTCATAAATCCTACACACCAAGTGATCAGACCTTCATCTCCTATGCAGCGTAGCAACTCAATCGGTATATCATCTATGCCTGGTGCTTTGTTCCTGCCTAAGTCCTCTAATGCTCTGTCAAATTCTGATCTCAATATTAAATCTCCTTTTGCATCCTCATCAATTTCCTCCTCCCTTTCCATTACATGATTCTCAATCTCCTTTCCCTTATACAAGCACTCTATGTAAGCTTCCCATCTCTCAACCTTTTCTTCCCTATCTGTTAGAGGCTTTCCATTTGTGTCCCTAATATTACAGCACTTAGTCTTCTTTTCCCCAAAAGTATTCTTAATCCTTCGATAAGCTGTGTCTACTTTTCCTAATTTCAGACACTTTTCTCTACCTGTACATTTCTCTTTCAACCATTCTTCTTTCGCTTCCTTGCACTTCTTGTTAACCTCATTTCTCAGACGTCTGTATTCTGATTTCTCCTCTTCATCTCTTAGATTCTTGTGTCTCCGCCTTTCATCCATCAATTCTAGTATATCCTGAGTGATCCACGGTTTTCTACCTATTCTTTCTTTCCTACCAATGTTTTCTTCTGCCGATTTTGTTATTTCATTCTTCAAAAGTGCCCATTCGTCTGCAATTGAGTTTGTTTAGGGGTTTTGATTAGTTCTTCCTTTATACTCTTCTTGAATCTTTCGTTCACATCCTTTACTTTCAGTCTGTCTATTGCCCACCTGTTTGGCCTTTGACTTTTCTTCAGTTTCTTCAACTTTAATCTGCATTTCATTACAACCAGATTGTGGTCAGAGTTTATGTCAGCACCAGGATATGTTTTACAATCCAAAATCTGGTTTCGAAACCTCTGCTTGACCATAATGAAGTCGATTTGGTAACGCCCTGTATCTCCTGGTCTCATCCATGTGTATATTCTTCTATTGTGGTTATTGAATAAGGTGTTAGCTATGACCAACTCATGTTCGGTGCAGAATTCCATCAGCCTGCTTCCTCGATCATTCCTTTCACCTAATCCGAAATCTCCTACTATCTTCCCTTCCCTCCCTTTTCCTACCACAGCATTCCAATCTCCCATTACTATAACATTTTCATCACCTTTGATATACCTCAGAATGTCATTTATTTCTTCGTAGACCTTTTCAACATCCTCATCATCAGCTTGACTGGTAGGCATATAGACTTGTACCACTGTGGTGCACGTAGGTTTAGTATTGATTTTTGCTACAATAATCCGTTCACTGTATTGCTCATAATATTCCACCCGCTGTGCAAGTTTCCTACTCAATATGAGACCAACTCCTGCTTGGCCATTGTTTGATTTAGTGCTAATGACCCTATAGTCTCCTGACCAAAAGTCCTGTTCTTCCTGCCAGCGCATTTCACTAATCCCAACCAAATCCAACCTCAACCTATCCATTTCCCTTTCTAAGTTTTCTAACTTTCCACTTCCTAGCAGACTTCTAACATTCCACGCTCCGATCCGTAGAATGTCAGATTTCCTCTTTGTCACTTCTGTGATGTTAACCCCCTCTCGAGTAGTCCCCACCCGGAGATCCGAACGGGGGACTAGTTTACCTCCGGATTGAAATTTTACAAGGGAGGAGGCCATCATCACATGTAATTATGCATAGAGAGGTGCATATCCTCGGGAATAGCATTACGGCTGTAGTTTCCCGTTGCTTTCAGCCGTGCAGCAGAACGCAGTGTAGCCATTAGTTGGCTTATATTATCAATATCTTAACCATCTATTAGACTAGTAAAGAATTGATTTATTCTGAAAGGCTGCTACTCCCTTTCAGAATAAGTAAAGAGCAATTCTACTACAAAATACTAACCTTCTACTAACAATTAAATACCAAAATTCTACTAACGAAAAAAATACTAAAGTTTCACCAACAACAAATACTACCACTAAAACAGTCTGTCACCAAGCCCACTCACATGCACCCTCACCAGCACGCTCACACACCACAGTCTAATAGAACAATGACATATATCTAATAAACAAATTAACTTCATACTTACAACTAAAACTAACTACATACTTACTGTACTGTAATTATTGACAATATTTACAAAATTTAAAATGATAATCTGGTAGCAAAAGTATCTACCCCGTCCCGGATTCGAACCCGAGATCTCTAGGTAGGTCGGTAGATACCCACAAAACCTCAAAGCAGACATTATAAATTGAAGACATTACGTAAGTTTATTTTATACATAACCTATAAACATATCACCCTGAAAAGGTACTAACAGTATGGTACATTATTACAGGAAGTGAGATGATAGTCAATGTACAGAGATCAAAGTAGTGAACCTAAGATTGGACCAACTATCATTAATATCACTACTAGGAAATAAGTCTTAAAGAACTGTCGGGATCAGATTCCGTTTTCATTGCTCAATAATAACATGCTTTTCAGTCTGAATGCTTTGCATATGAATTTCTATGTAACAGAATATATAGTATGCATAGTTCGAAATCTTGGAGTAATAGCTCTGTATGAGGGTGTTGGGATTGTTTGTAAGCCACCACATTCTTCCGATCCAAATGTCGTTAGATTTCTACATGCCGGATGTAATAAAGGACAAGTGTGTTGAATGATGATACAGCAAACAGACTAAATCTTATTAGAACCATATCATTTCACGAATTCACAGAGTATGTATTAACTATCGATCATCTTGATGCCTTCTTAAAGATGGAAAATCGAAGTTCAAATTAATATATACTATGCTTTCCTACTATAATTGCGATCAGAGCTACTAACTTCACGCATAGTCCTAAGCAATTATTTCCGGTGACAATTTCCCTAAATAAGCAAATCATGCTCTAATTACACACGCACTGTTCACACGCATAAACATTTTTGTAACAATATCTGAATTGTGTATGTTAGTGTATTTAAACCAAATGTCTACTCTCAAATTATTAAGTTCACTGCAAAACGAAATCTCATCAGAGATTCAAAGTTTAAAATTATCTCTCGGCTCTCATGGAGACCACAAAATAGAATCAGTCATCTCTCGTTGAGATCAAAATTAAAAGTGTCTTAAGTTCGCTTAAACCAACATCATAAGTGTATCAACTCGCGCAGATTGAACTCAAAAGTGTATAAGTTCGCTAGCACAGCCACCCAATTTATAGATCTGGCAAATGGTACTAGGGTGGGGACTATTAAATCACAATAAATCTAAGAAATCGGCGCACAGGCTTGCGAGTGGTATCTAAGATTTTCTTTTTCCATGCAGGTTACAGTCCTGCTTTGCGGAATTAAATCCCGTCGTGAATTAATTCAATCCAGCTTTCCATCCCTTTTTTTGATAGCACGCTTCTTTCCCGCCGAAAATGGCTTGGTCCACCATTATTCGCAGATTCATATTCAATATCGTTGCAGTCGACACAAAATCCGCCCATCTTGACGTCACAAATCTATCTTCTTCTCTCTTCCCCACTCAAAGCGCTCCTCGTCTAACGGGGCGAACAAAGGGTAGCGAGTACATCACTTCATTGGGGGACGCTTGGCTCTGCGTTCAGTGACCTCGCTTTCCAGGAATTATTTAAATATAACTCCCTGTCTTTAACTTGCTCAATTCTTGCAACATCAGGTGCCAACTTTCTTCGCCTTGACTGCTAACTCAAATGCAGCGTATAATAAAATATGAACAATTATTCAATGACAATAGTAATAAGGGTTCAGTATAGACCATAGAGTCATGTACCATTGAAGGAAAATTATTGCGTAGGTTCTTTATTCAAACTTTCACTTCGATCGCATGATTACGACACAAGACATAAAAACGTAATTTTAAAATTCGCACAGCCTCCATCTTGAGGTTATGTAAACAATTGAACTAAATTAAATACCAGTGCATTACAATGTGTATACACATTTGCTGTACCAAGTTTCATTGCGTTTGGATTATTAAATCGCGAAAAGTCTTGTTAAAACCTTCAACTTCACTTGGCCGCCATGTTCGTTTCGTAGTTAACCGGTTTTTAAAAGTCTCATAGATGAACTTCCAGTAGTGCCCTTTATCTCCGTACAAAATTTCAGGGTGATACCGCTAATAGTTTCAGAGATATAGAATGCCGGTGAAATATTTCGCACAGACGCCATCTTGAGGTTATGTAAACAATTGAAGGAAGTTATATGTCGGTGCATTACAATGTGTATAAACATATTCTGTACCAAGTTTTATTGCGTTTGAATGGTTAAAAAGCGAGAAACGTCTATTTAAAAGTGGCAACATCGCTTGGCAGCCATGTTTGTTTTGTAGTTACCAGGTTTTCAAAAGTCACAGAAGTGAACTTCTAGTAGTTCCCTTTACCACTGTACAAAATTCCAGGGTGATATCGGTAATAGTTTCGGAGATATTGAAAGCTGGTGAAATATTTCTCACAGCCACCATGTTGGATTGGTGAGACGTAACAAAATTTGAAGGGCACGATCGGTGTCATCCGGAATGGTGCTATGAACTTACTGAGTTTCATTGAAATCGCTCTAGCCGTTTAGAAGTTATTAGGGGGGTACACACACACAGACACGAATCACACACGCACACACAGACACACGGACAAAAGGTGATCCCATAAGCCTTTTTTTTTTTTTTTTTTTCATAAATGAAAATAGGCTAAAAATGGAAATGTATATCTGTCCGACGTTAATGGACTCCGACACCGTTTAACAGATTGCATTGAAATTTTGTAGAGTTGTAGTGCACACCCCAAGGAAGGTTTTTGGCAACAATAATTTTAGATAGCCCTCTCCATTCTTTTAATTTATGCCCTTTGGCTCAAATCTACACCGTTTCATCGATCTGAACCGAATTTTACGTACTTATCATTTGGAACAAGACGAGTAACACTATCTACTTGAAAATTCAGACAGCCCTCTCTATTCCCTTCATTTAGGCCATTTGGCATAAATACTGAATTTCCATGCCCCACAAGCTTTATAATTTTATTTAAGGGCATCAGCACGATGATGGGGACTTACAGCATTGGCGAGGATTCCTTATTTTACAGTGTCAGTGAAAAAAATGTTGTTTTCCTTGCTTCTATGCATACTTCATTTGATTTCCTCTGTTTTGCCGACAGAATTCATACCATAAATAAAAATGGAAATGTATATCTGTCCGACGTTCATGGACTCCGACACCGTTTAACCAATTGCATTGAAATTTTGTAGAGTTGTAGTGCACACCCCAAGGAAGGTTTTCTGCAACAATAATTTTAGATAGCACTCTCCATTTCTTTCATTTATGCCCTTTGGCAGAAATTTACACCGTTTTTCTTGGCTCAAATCTATACAGTTTCACCGATCTGAACCGAATTTTACATACTTGCCATTTTGAACAAGACGAGTAACACTATCTACTTGAAAATTCGGACAGCCCTCTCTATTTCCTTCATTTACGCCCTTTGGCACAAATACTGAATTTCCATGCACCACAAGCTTTATAATCTTTTTAAGGGCGTCATCACTTACAGCAATGGCGAGGATTCGTTATTTTACAGTATCAGTGGAAAAATGTTATTTTCCTTGCTTCTGTGCATACTTTATTTGATTTTCTCTGTTTTGCCGACAGAATACCATATTTTAGGGTCTTTTTTGTACAGGTGGTGACACTGTTCGTACGGAAGTTATAGACACTGGCGTCTATATATTTAACAGTCTGTTATTCTTTCATGCAAATATTATCTCTTACAAAGACAGAATGAAAGCAGAATGGGACCTCGAGGTATGGCGTATCCATGGTATTGTAGTGTCGGAAACCAACATGATATTTTGATAAACTGTAGAGGTGGAATGTGGGGTCTGAAACGAGGCGTGATTTTGAGTCTAATTTTATAGTCTCTGCGCCGGTTATTGTATGTGAGTATTTGGATCATAGCGACGGTTTACCAAGGTATGATTGTTTCTATTTTGCACGGTATACTTTCTTACTCTTTTCAAATTTATTTTTTTGTTACTTTAATGCTTCTGTTTGCAAATATTTAACTGACTTTTGTCGTTTTCGACCATAATGTGCAACCTATATTCACAGACTATTGTGAAGTATTCTACCGACTCTCCCATTAGTTTATTAAGTTTGCCTTATAAACCTTACTGGTCAATTGCGCAAATCTATTTGAATAAAATAGGTATTTTGTTTTTCACGGCCAAGGAAACCCCGTACCAGACACAGCGTAAATCTATAAAAGTACCTGATTTTTAATTTCTTGGCCGTGATTGCCTATATATAATCTCTTTGGAAGCCTTCATAGGAAGGTGAAAGACTGTTTCAGCGTTTAGCTCTCGCAGTTAAGTACCGCAGGTACACTATATAAGAATTGGGGTAACGCGCAGTTCGATATTCCTTTGTGGGTCCCCAAATTGACAACAAGAGATGGCTGATTACCCGTCACGGAGTTGCTAGGCGAAACCCCTCACAAGACACGGCATAAACGTAGAAATATTGATGTGATTAAAATGGTTTTGTTATTATTACTTGAAAAGATTACAGTTTGTTTTGTAACTTTTACTCTAAATCATGGCATGATACGTAGTATGCACAGTATTACTGCGGATAAGACAATTGCTACCAAGTTTGATGTATTTTCAGCATACTGTTATTTATTTTTAAATATAGAATAATGACGTTAAACGATGGGTGTTCAATATTTAAGAAAGGTTATTTAAATTTTACTACATAGAACCCTCCAGGCTTAGGCGGCAGCACGCCGGCCTCTCACCGCTGGGTCTGTGGTTCAAATCCCGGTCACTCCATGTGAGATCAGTGCTGGACAAAACGGAGGCAGACAGGTTTTTCTCCGGGTACTCCAGTTTTCCCTGTCACAATTTCATTCCAGCAACACGCTCCACTGTAATTTAATTTCATCTGTCATTCATTTAATCATTGCCCCAGGGGAGTCTACAAAACATAGCACTGAAAATGGAAATAAGCTTGAAAATTCGGACAGCTCGCTCCATTCCCTTCATTTAGGCCCTTTGGCACAAATACTGAATTTTCATATCCACAAGCTTTGTTTAAGGGCGTCATCACGGGAATGGGGACCTACAGCATTGGTGAGGATTCATTATTCTACAGTGTGAGCGGAAAAAATGTTATTTTCCTTCCTTCTATGCATAATTTAGATTCTTTTTAGCCTATTATCAATTTTATTATGAAAGAATAGGCATATGAGACCACCTTTTGTCCGTGTGTCTGTGTGTCCCTAATAACTTCTAAACGGCTGGAGCGATTTCAATGAAACTCGGTAAGTTCATAGCACTATTCCGGGCGACCTCGACCGTGCCCTTCAAATATTGTTGGGTCTCACCAATCCAACATAGCGGCTGTGCGAAATATTTCACCTGCATTCAATATCTCCGAAACTATTACAAATATCACCCTGGAATTTTGTACGGTGATAGAGGAACCTACTAGATGTTCACTTTTGTGACATTTGAAAAACTGGTAACTACAAAACCAACATGGCGGCCATGCGAAGTTGCGACATTTAAATAGACGTTTCTCACGATTTAACCAACCAAACGCATTAAAACTTGGTACAGTATATGTTTATACACATTGTAATGCACCGACATATAACTTCGTTCAATTGTTTACATAACCTCAAGATGGCGGCTGTGCGAAATATTTCACCGGCATTCTATATCTCTGAAACTATTAGCGGTATCACCCTGAAATTTTGTACGGAGATAAGGGTACTGCTGGAAGTTCATCTATGAGACTTTCAAAAACCGGTTAACTACAAAACGAACATGGCAGACAAGCGAAGTTGAAAGTTTTAGACTTTTCTCGCGATTTAATAATCCAAACGCAATGAAACTTGGTACAGCAAATGTTTATACACATTGTAATGCACTGGTATTTAATATAGTTCAATTGTTTACATAACCTTAAGATGGCGGCTGTGCGAATTTTAAAATTAGGTTTATATGTCTTGTGTCGTAATCATGCGATCAAAGTGAAAGTTTGAATAATGAACCTACTCAATAATTTTTCTTTAATGGTACATAACACTATGGCCTATAGATAAAACAATCGAAAATGGCGACCATCGGAAATACACTGAAGAAAATGGAAATTGCAACACCATGAAGACATTGGTTGGTTGTGTTGATTTTCAAGATATGGAACGATGCCATGTAGGTATGTAAACGATCAAAGTTTCAGACCCATTGGGTTGTTGCTACAGGTCTCCCGACGAGATTGGTCGCGGAAGAATCAACTCCAGTATACGGACTCTGGTGTAGCGTAGTTGACTTGCAGTCTCTGCAGTCAAACATGCCTCGACGACAGAGAAGAGCACGCTATCAACAACTGTCGCCGTTTGAGAGGGCTCGGATAATTGGGCTGTGTGAGGCTGGATTATCGCTAAGGACTGTCGCTGCACGTGTTGGCCGACAGGCATCTACGGTACAACGTGTATGGCAGCAGTGGTGAAATGAAGGTACCCACACTCGTAGACCTGGCACAGGCCCAGCGCGACAGACAACTATGAGAGAGGATCGCCTCATCATTCGGATGGCCCGGATGGATCCCCATGCAACAGCAGCGCAAATTCGTGCAGCTGGCTTACGATCCCGTGTCCCTGCAGAAGGTGTTCCATTGACCCCACAACAGCGACGTGTAAGGCTGGCCTGGTGTCGAGAACAATCGACGTGGGTCGACGAATGGCATAGGATCGTCTTTAGTGATGAATCGCGCTTCTGTCTTGCCCGCAGTGATCGCCGGAATCGTGTGCGCCGACGTACCGGGGAGAGGGGCTGCCCAGACCTTATTGTCGAGAGGCACACAGGGCCAACAACAAGCATTGTGGTCTGGGAAGCTATTGGCTTTAATGTGAAATCACAATTAGTGCTTGTTGAGGGCACTATGACTGCTCGACAGTACGTTGATAGGGTACTCAATCCAGTGGTTGTCCCTATGATGGCGAACATTGCTAATGGGATGTTTCAGCAGGACAATGCCCGGGTTCACACTACACGCATCTCCAGAGAAGCTCTCCACATCACAACCTTAGAATGGCCCGCCAGATCCCCGGACCTCAGTCCTATTGAGCATGTGTGGGACATGATGGGTCGACAACTGGCCAACCATCCTCAGCCACCCACAACTCTGGAACAACTGACCCGTGCAGTGCAGCAAGCATGGGCCACAATTCCTCAGGAAGCGATCCAGGGCCTTATTGACTCCATGCCTCGCAGAATTCATCAATGTATTGCAGCTCCTGTATTGATTGTTGTCCAAGCTTGCGGTCAGAGGGACCTGAAAGTGTAATCATCGAATCACAGCCGAACACTCGTCCTGCATGTTCAATTGCAACAATGTAGCACCACTCCTTCTGGGTGTTGCAATTTCCATTTTGTTCAGTGTGTATAGACGGTTCTCAATATCTGCGAATCTATTACAGCAATAATAATAATAATAATAATCAAACTGACATTTTGTATGTTGATAGTGGCAATTAACATAAGTAGGTTATTTGAAAATAGGCTTTAGTTCTTCACGGAACTACTTGTTTTGTTTTAGGTTCTCTTCTTATACTACGTGTGTCCTTTGTAGTCTACGTGTGTTTCAGTATCATTTTGTTATTCATTATTCCCCTAATCAAAAGCTGGGATACTAGGAGTTTATCTGCTGGCTACCATTATCCTCTTGAAATGTTGCTGATCGACAGAACACGCAAAATTAATACAATGAAGAAAGAGAAATTCATTGGCCCTTAAAATGTAATGGTTAGGTTAATAATGTATACTAATATGAAAATAGGCTCCTTAAATATTCAGTTCTATTAGCGAAATTTCAGGATTAATCTATTATAAGCTACAAGCAGTATAGTATATCAACACAAGTTTTGATCAGATAAAAAGCACCCATAAGGAATATTGCTCAGTATAACAACGACCTTCCTCCGAATTGTTCACAATGCGACACAGCGAGCAAAGGTACGATATCCTAATATCCAATTGTGAACCCGAGCAACACCGGGCTTAAGACCTAGTACTTCATAAGGACTTAATCATTCTGAACTACATATTTTAGTATTGACAAGGTGACTTAAATAACATAAATATTTATGATAATAGTTACCACAGCTTATTGCATAGATGCAAACATGTCTGTCTATTATTAACTTACTTTCGATTTTTGCAAAAAATGAAAGTCGACTTATGAGATCAACACAGGGCGAAAAATTGTGTGTCTGTCTGTGTGCCTGTGTGTGAGTGTGTGTACCCTGAATGTCTGTCTGCCCCCCCCCCCCCCCCCTAACAATTCGAACACGGTGAAACCTAATTTAACGAATTTTGGTACAGAGGTAGCACTAGCAAAGGAAACCTCAGTGTCATGTTTTATATCGCCACCATCTTGAAGGAAACGTAATGGCGGCCACCCAAATGTTCAAAACTTAAATCAAATTACGACTAACCTAATCATCCGATCTCTACTAAATTTTGCAACAAGATATATTTCTATGGCGAGCGTTTTTTGACCAGTCTACAAGGTCATCAGCCCAATAGTTTGCTGATGGCGGCCATGTATGTGTGCAAATCAATTCCCCCTATCAATTCAAATACGGTGAAACCGAATTGAACGAAATTTGGTACACAGGTAGCACTAGCAAAGGGAATCTCACTGTCATGTTTTATATCGCCGCCATCTTGACGAAAACGTAATGGCGGCCACCCAAATAATAAAAGCTTAAATCACATTACGACCAACCTAATCATCTGATCACTAACAATTTTTGCAACATTATACCTTTATGTATGAAGAATTTTTCGACAAAACTACAAGGTCATCAGCACAGTAGTTTGCTGATGGCGGCCATGTATGTGTGCAAATCGATTCCCCCTATCAATTCAAACACGGTGAAACCGAATTGAACGAAATTTGGTACAGAGGTAGCACTAGTAAAGGGCACCTCAGTGTCATGTTTTATATTGAAACCATCTTGACGGAAACGTAATGGCAGCCACCCAAATGTTAAGAGCTTAAATCAAATAACGACAAACCTAATCATCTGATCGCTACTTAATTTAGCAATTACATACCTATGTGTAGTAAGCATCTTTTGACCAAACGGCAAGGTCATCAGCCCAATAGTTTGCAGATAGCGGCCAAGTATGTGTGCAAATCGATTCCCGCTATCAATTCAAACACGGTGCAACCCAATTGAACGAAATTTGGTACAGAGGTAGCATTTGCAAAAGGCAAATCAGTGTCATGCTTTATATCGTCGTCATCTTGACGGAAACGTAATGGCGGCCACCCAAATGTTAAAAGCTTAAATCAAATTACGACCAACCTAATCATCTGATCTCTACCGAATTTTGCAGCAACATATCTTCATGTGAGGAGCGTTCTTTGACCAAGCTACAAGGTCATCAGTCCAATAGGTTGCAGTTAGCGGCCTTGTATGTGTAAAAATTGATTCCCCCTATCAATTCAAACACGGTGAAACCAAATTGAACGAAATTTGGTACACAGGTAGCACTAGTAAAGGGCACCTTAGTGTCATGTTTTATATTGCCACCATCTTGAAGGAAACGTAATGGCGGCCACCCAAATGTTAAGAGCTTAAATCAAATAACGACCAACCTAATCATCTGATCCCTACTTAATTTTGCAATTACATACCTAAGTGTAGTAAGCATCTTTTGACCAAACGGCAAGGTCATCAGCCCAATAGTTTGCAGATAGAGGCCAAGTATATGTGCAAATCTATTCCTGCTATCAATTCAAAAAACGGTGCAACCCAATTGAACGAAATTTGGTACAGAGGTAGCATTTGCAAAAGGCAAATCAGTGTCATGCTTTATATCGTCGTCATCTTGACGGAAACGTAATGGCGGCCACCCAAATGTTAAAAGCTTAAATCAAATTACGACCAACCTAATCATCTGATCTCTACCGAATTTTGCAGCAACATACATTCATGTGAGGAGCGTTCTTTGGCCAAGCTACAAGGTCGTCAGTCCAATAGGTTGCAGTTAGTGGCCTTGTATGTGTAAAAATTGATTCACCGTATCAATTCAAACACGGTGAAACCGAAATGAATGAAATTTTGTACAAAGGTAGCACTAGAAAAGGCCACCTCATATCCATGTTTAATAGCCTTATAATACGTTGTATTTTAACAAGCTACTGCAACCAACATTAAAGTATACTACTTGAAAAGGACAAAGAGTTATAACAAAACCCATGCATTTAGGAGAAAGTAGGCTGTATGTCTTTACTGAACATCTTGTGTTAGTTGTCTCATATAGTAGGGGAGTGATGATGGTTCTAACTCCCCCCACCACTACTCCCAATGCGAGCCGATAACTCCCGAACCCTTGGTCGGAGATTCACGAATGAGGTGTCGTTGGACTCGGGCTGACGGGGGCTTTGCTATGGACCACTCATTTCAACCCCTAAATAAAACCTACCCCTACTAGGGGGTGAAATTGTAATTTTTAGTGAAAGTCTCTTTTCAAATACGACATGTATAAGGTGCGCTGCTAAAATGAACTTAAATGTTGTTGCTCATATCGCGCATGTGTTTTTCTGGCTGCCGCTATGGATGAACATTTTTGTTTTTGTTTTTTACGCATGCGCACTTGGGATTTTTGTAAGAGGGCGAGCTCTTTGAAAAAAATGATTGATAAGAAGAGGTTTTGGTGGTGAGGAGAGAGCCAGATAGTCGCCTACTTTCCTACGAAGTTTGTCGATATCTCTCAAACGCAAGGTCGGATTTGGACGTGTGACGTGTCAAATCGATTGTCTCGAAGCCCTATACATGTTATTAATAGGTTAAAGTTTTGAGAATGAGGGAAACAGGCTTTTTGGGGGTAAAACCGTGATTTTAGACTTTTTCCGATATCTCACGAATGCATGGTCGGATTTGGTCCTATAACGTGTCAAATGGCTTGTCTCGAAACCCTGTGTATTTTGGTAATAGGTTAAAGTTTTTGAGAATGATGGAAACAGAATATTTTGGGGTAAAAACGTGATTTTAGACTTTTTGCTATATCTCGCAAACCAATCATGCTAGAGGCATGAACGAGGGGTCCAAGGACTCGGGCTGACGTCCTCTTTGCTATGGACCACTCGTTATAATTTTTAAAAAAATTTGGGAAACTCGATTTTGGGGTAAACACGTGTTTTTGTGATTTTGCCGATATTTCACGAAGCAATAACGCTAGAGGCATGTACGATGGGTCCAAGGATTCGGGCAGACGTCCTTTTGCTATGGACCACTCATTGTAATTTTAAAAAATTTGGGAAACGCGATTTTGGGGTAAACACGTGTTTTTTGTGATTTTTGCCGATATCTCACGAACCAATAACGCTAGAGACGTGTACGAGGTGTCCTAGGACTCGGGCTAACGCCCCCTTTCAAATGTGGTAGATATTTTTTTTTCCAAAGAGATAATTCACAAAGGGCCTAACGCCATACATGTTGAAATAACGTTTTCTTTTTCTTTGCCTGTTTATAAAGTCCATGAAGCGTGGCGGTTGAGAGAGACGATACGGCTGGGTGTGTGTGTGTGTGTGTTTCAACGAACCTGTCGCTAACCACAAGGACCATGCTTAATAGAACAATCGCTATTTCGACGGGTCGGTTTATGACAGAGCGAGGGTGCGTTTTTCTGATATTTTACCTTTGACGTGTAAACGGTGATGAGAACTTGATTCTATGTTGGTCGAAGCGAGTACAGAAAACAAACTTACAGGAGGTGAAGGTCATTTGAGCTTATTGGAATGCTCCGGTCTGACTTGACAACAGGTGCAATGGAAAAAATGACCAAGACGCTTGAAGGTGAAATAATCTGACCATCGTGGTGGCAGGGGAGTGTGAAAGGCATGCACACACATTTGTGAAACCACATGTATGCTAAACCAGTGACATCCTGTTTTGCTTCGTACGTGACAAAATGCAAGTTCATGTGAAATTTGATCTTCCACAGGTGTTCGCTTGGGTGTTATCTGTCCACGTGCGCGATAACTGTTAACAAGTTACATCCTGTTTTGCTTGGTACGTGACAAAATGCAAGTTGGCATGAAATTTGATCTGCCACAGGTGTTCACGTTGGACGTTAGCTGTCCACGTGCCTGATAAGAGAATGTTCAAAGCGTGGGAATCGCTGAATCAGTAAAAAGTATGATGCAACTTGTCGGAATGATGTCACAACCAATAGATAGGCAAGAGCTGCAAACACCAGTGGTGGGAGGTGAAGGGAGGGAAAGGGGGAGGGGTAATGTATGAGAGAACACAGGTGGAAAGAGAAAGAAATATGTGGAGCTGAGGACTGTACACATAGAGCTATAGGTGGTGTACAACATGTGTGAATAAATAAATTAAAAATTGCACAGGTTCACACAACATAGACTGTATTATTGCCATGGCCAAGCACTCACATTAAGATCATTTACAAAATCATAAAATGAAAAATAAAAAATCTTGTTTTGGAAATATCGTTTTTCAACATACACAAAATAAATATATAAAAAAATTGTAAACAACAAAATGGAAAATCCATGGTCAAGCACTCACATTAATATTATTTACAAAATCATAAAATGAAAAATAGAAAATCTTGTTTTGGAAATATCGATTTTTTTCAACATACACAAAATAAATATATAAAAAATTTGTAAACAGCAAAATGGAAAATCCATGTTTCCATATAGACAAAATTTTAAAAACCTTAAACGGACATTTAAGAAAATATATGCAAATGGGAAATTGACAAATGTGTAAATATGAAAATGGAAAAGTCCATGTTTCCATATCATGAAATTGAAAAACATCAAACTGTCATTTAAAAAAATGCAAATGGAAAATTGACAAATTGCAATGTGTGAAATGTGAAATTGAACAAATGGCTATCATTATTTAAAAAAAGAAAAGAACATAGTGCTCTATGGTTAAAGTGTGAATCAAACCCTCTCTACTTATTTGGACCACCCGAGACTGAGTAGACTAGTTTTAGTTATCATACCACTTTTAAAAGTTTGTGTTAAATCTAGGAATTGAACCCAAGAGCTTGTAGGGGAGATCCAAGGTTATAATATGTTAAACAGATAGCCTTGAATGTAGTGTGTGGTAGCTATATAGAAATGAGACGTTTCGCTCGGGGCAGGGAGGCATAGAGATCTGCATCAAACCAGTCAAAAGACTGACGACTCAAACAACAACATGTAGAGCTCGCCAAAATAATGTTGTGTAACGGTAAATGTTAGTCAACGAACAGTAATGCATTACCAAAACCCATGACACGATACCTAAGAGCTTTTCAAAAATTATTTTAAAATGCCTTTAACCCTATATTAAACACCCAGTTCACAAGACTCATAACTGCAATGTTATGGTCAAACAAAACAAAATCTATATTTCAAAACAAACAAGTGGTTTAGTCAATGTATACTGGAAAAAGTTTTATAAACACTCAAGTCCACAAAAATAATTAAATTAGTAACAGTCAGGTTGACCGAGTGGTTATGGTGTTTGACTTAAGTTCAAATTTTCTGTACAAGAAAGCAAGGGTTCGAATCCCTTACCTGATATAACTATTGACTCAACATGGCTTGACCACACTGTATTATTGTGTACTCGGTACACAAACCATAAATAGAGTGTATTGTTTAAGGTCACTCTCTTTGCGAACATAGTCAGAGAATGTTGATGGTTAACAATTGCATTAATAGTGGGACATAGGGATAGCAATTAAGAAAAACAGACAATACCCATACACTATTTTTATTTATTTAATGTAAGTACTTGTACAATAGTTATATACAAACTACAACTCTCTTTTGTCTATTACTATCTAGTCCTTTTCGATCCACTTGCATAACAAGGCAGATGACTTTGTAGTTCAGCCCCTTAAAACAACAACAACACTACCTCTTGCATAGTCTGTGATGTTGATGACTCTTGAGGCGTGGAAGATGGATACAACATAACTTTTACAACAGGGGTTAAACGTTGCTCAACAATCAATGCACTATTTTGAGTAGCAACATCTTTCTCTTGTACTAACTTATTAGCATTCTGATGATTTTTTGCCAACACCATCAGTGTTTTGTCTGGAGCACTACATTGATGATCACTCACACTTAAAACCACACCATTTCTACTTTTCATATTGCCTCGACATCTTGTTGACCTCTGTTTTGAGCATCGCCAGAATATTATTCCTTTTACATTTTGTCGTCTATAGTTATATGAGTAGCCTTTATAGAGTACACGTTGTTTACCTCTGTTAGTTGTAGTAAGTTCCATAGTAGTAACTAACCTGTTAGTATGATTTGCACACTACAAAGGTTATCTCTGTTCTGGTAATAGAATTATTTAGCGTTGGCTTTTATATTTAATATGTACAGTTAAAAGTGATAGAAAAGTGGTAGAAACGTGGTAGCAAAGTGGTAGACAAGTGGTAGACAATTGGTAACATAGTGGTAGAAAAGTGGTAGCAAAGTGGTAGCAAAGTGGTAGAAAAGTGGTAGAAAAGTAGTAGAAAAGTGGTAGCAAAGTGGTAGAAAAGTGGTAGCAAAGTGGTAGCAAAGTGGTAGAAAAGTGGTAGCAAACTAGAAAAGTGGTAGAAAAGTAGTAGAAAAGTGGTAGCAAAGTGGTAGAAAAGTGGTAGCAAACTAGAAAAGTGGTAACAAAGTGGTAGAAAATATTACATGTATTGTTAAGAAATAGTTTAAGCGGTTACATGGATTCATTACACTATAATTTTAGCATCACGAAGCTCATTTTCTATATCCAAAAGTTCTTCCTCATATTTAGTATGACCAGCCTGTTTACAGGTATGCAAGTACTGAAGCCGCTGGATTAGCTTATTGGGATTGTTCCAGTAAACAAATTTAACAAATGATTTTTTTGGGTGTAAACCATTATCATCATCATCATCATCATTATCATCATAATCATCATCATCATCATGGTTATCATCATCAATATAATTATCATCAATATAATCATCATCACTATTACTATCTAATCCTTTTTGTTCATCTTGCAATGCAACAACCTTTGGCATAGTTTGTGTTGTCTTTGATAGTGTTAGAGGTTTCTTAGACGTTAACGACTGTCCTAACATGTCTTTTTCAGGAGATAATAAATGCTCTTTAACAAACAAAGCACTATCTTGAGCCACACTATTTTTTTCTTGGTCTTGCTTTTTTTTACCTTGGTTAGAGTATTTTGTCCATTTAAATGAGTATTATTTTGAGATTTACAATGATGATCGATTGAAATAAGTATGTTGGAATCTTTTGTCTTAATCATTCCTCGACACTTTTTAGATCGTTGTTTCGAACAGCACCAAATAACAGTTCCATTTTTATTGGTTCGTTTCACAATATATGAATATCCTTTATAGTATGCGTAAGGCTTACCATACCTAGTCACTGATACTTCCATGTCAACTGTCAAGCATAGACTAAGCTCTAGTAAAGTCAACTTGGTAATAAGAATACTAGTTTAATGTGAGAGCAAATATGGATCCAAAGAGTTCAGGTAAAAGTGGAAGCAAATAAGCAAATATTAGAACCAAGAGTGGGGTTAAAAGTGGTCGCAAAGGGGTAGACCCATTACACAATAATTTCAGCATGACGAAGCTCTTGTTCAATTTCTTTGATTTCCCAATCGTGACCGATATGCCCAGCTTGTCGTAAAGCATGCAATTGTCGAAGCCGTTGAATTAGCTTACTGGGTTTGTTCCAGTATACAAATTTAACAAATGGATTTTTAGGTGTAAACAAAGCACTACCATTATCATGATCATTATCATTATCATCATTATCATCATCATAATCACCATTATCATCATGACCATCATCACTGTTACTATATAGTCCTTTTTGATCCTCTTGCAATACCATTTTATTTATAGTCTGAGTTGATTTTGATAGTGTTGAAGGTTTCTTGGACGTTGACAATTGTCCTAACATGACGTTTTGAGGACATGATAAGTCCTTTTGAACAAACACTGCACCATCTTTAGCCGCAATATCGTTTTCTTGAACTTGCTTTTTAGCATTTTGATAATTGTTTGTAAACAGTAAGCGTGGTTCGTTTCGAGCACTACATTGATGAACAGTCACACTTAAAACTTTTCCATTTTTACTTTTCAGATTGCCTCGACATTTTGTTGACCTCTCTTTTGAGCATCGCCAGAATATTATTCCATTCACATTCTGGCGATTATAGTTATAGGAGTAGCCTTGATAGAGTGCACGTAGCCTACCTTTGTTGGTTGTAATAAGTTCCATAGTAGTAACTGACCTGTCAGTACGATGTTCGCACTACAAAGATTACAATTGTTTTGCTGATGGAGTGACCTACCATAAGCTTATATATTGGCTTATGTGTTGGCTTTTTATGTTGGCTTATGTGTTGGCTTTTCGTGTTGGTTTTTTTGTATTGGCCTTTCATGTTGGCTTTTTGTATTGGCTTTTCGTGTTGGCTTTTTGTGTGGGCTTTTTATGTTGGCTTTAGTATTGGCTTTTGTATTGGCTTATTTGACAAGTTATTTGTGTCAATGTATTTAGTGGATTTTTTTGTTGGTGTTGGAAAGTAGTTGAATGAGAGGGAATATTTAAAGACTTAACCTCAGCTCACTAACCTAACCTAACCTAACCTAACTTTACCTAACCTAACCTAACCTTTCAACTCTCAGATGTTAATTAAATTCTGTGCATAGTCGAGTTGGAACCCAAGACCTCAGGGGTAAAAAAAGAATTATTTTTGACGGCTTATTTTGGTAACTTATTTTAATGGCTAACCTAACTTTACCTAACCTAACCTAACCTCAGCTCACTTTGGATATTACTAGTAAGTGTTCATATCCTCTGCTAGGTAGCATGCTAGTAGTACAGGTAGTGCTCATATTTACCGCTAGGTAGCGGAAACATACTTTGCATGTTGCATGTGACACTTGTGAAGTTTAACCACATGCGAGACGTGCTTGTATAAGTTCTCTATTTAAACTCAATACACAATTAACCACTAAATGTTCAGAACTAACATGTATAGCCATGTTTAGGGTATATAGGAGACCCTTAGCAAGAAAGGCTGTCTAACCCACGAGTGTACAGCCTTGTCATACGCAGTAAGCACCTGTTGGCAGAAAACAACAACAACAACAATTTGAGAAAGCCAACAACATATCCATTAAGGTATTTAAATGAAACAGTTTTTTGTTGGCTTTCTCAAATTGTTGTTGTTGTTGTTTTCTGCCAACAGGGGCTTACTGCGTATGACAAGGCTGTACACTCGTGGGTTAGACAGCCTTTCTTGCTAAGGGTCTCCTATATACCCTAAACATGGCTATACATGTTAGTTCTGAACATTTAGTGGTTAATTGTATATTGAGTTTAAATAGAGAACTTATACAAGCACGTCTTGCATGTGGTTAAACTTCACAAGTGTCACATGCAACATGCAAAGTATGTTTCCGCTACCTAGCGGTAAATATGAGCACTACCTGTACTACTAGCATGCTACCTAGCAGAGGATATGAGCACTTACTAGTAATATCCAAAGTGAGCTGAGGTTAGGTTAGGTTAGGTAAAGTTAGGTTAGCCATTAAAATAAGTTACCAAAATAAGCCGTCAAAAATAATTCTTTTTTTACCCCTGAGGTCTTGGGTTCCAACTCGACTATGCACAGAATTTAATTAACATCTGAGAGTTGAAAGGTTAGGTTAGGTTAGGTAAAGTTAGGTTAGGTTAGGTTAGGTTAGTGAGCTGAGGTTAAGTCTTTAAATATTCCCTCTCATTCAACTACTTTCCAACACCAACAAAAAAATCCACTAAATACATTGACACAAATAACTTGTCAAATAAGCCAATACAAAAGCCAATACAAAAGCCAATACTAAAGCCCACACAAAAAGCCAACACGAAAAGCCAATACAAAAAGCCAACATGAAAGGCCAATACAAAAAACCAACACGAAAAGCCAACACGAAATGCCAACACGAAAAGCCAACACAAAAAGCCAACACGAAAAGCCAACACAAAAGCCAACACGATATGCCAACATGAAAAGCCAACACAAAAAGCCAACACGAAAAGCCAACACAAAAGCCAACACAAAAGCCAACACGAAAAGCCAACACGAAAAGCCAACACATAAGCCAACACAAAAGCCAACATAAAAAGCCAACACATAAGCCAATATATAAGCTTATGGTAGGTCACTCCATCAGCAAAACAATTGTAATCTTTGTAGTGCGAACATCGTACTGACAGGTCAGTTACTACTATGGAACTTATTACAACCAACAAAGGTAGGCTACGTGCACTCTATCAAGGCTACTCCTATAACTATAATCGCCAGAATGTGAATGGAATAATATTCTGGCGATGCTCAAAAGAGAGGTCAACAAAATGTCGAGGCAATCTGAAAAGTAAAAATGGAAAAGTTTTAAGTGTGAGTGTTCATCAATGTAGTGCTCGAAACGAACCACGCTTACTGTTAACAAACAATTATCAAAATGCTAAAAAGCAAGTTCAAGAAAACGATATTGCGGCTAAAGATGGTGCAGTGTTTGTTCAAAAGGACTTATCATGTCCTCAAAACGTCATGTTAGGACAATTGTCAACGTCCAAGAAACCTTCAACACTATCAAAATCAACTCAGACTATAAATAAAATGGTATTGCAAGAGGATCAAAAAGGACTATATAGTAACAGTGATGATGGTCATGATGATAATGGTGATTATGATGATGATAATGATGATAATGATAATGATCATGATAATGGTAGTGCTTTGTTTACACCTAAAAATCCATTTGTTAAATTTGTATACTGGAACAAACCCAGTAAGCTAATTCAACGGCTTCGACAATTGCATGCTTTACGACAAGCTGGGCATATCGGTCACGATTGGGAAATCAAAGAAATTGAACAAGAGCTTCGTCATGCTGAAATTATTGTGTAATGGGTCTACCACTTTGCGACCACTTTTAACCCCACTCTTGGTTCTAATATTTGCTTATTTGCTTCCACTTTTACCTGAACTCTTTGGATCCATATTTGCTCTCACATTAAACTAGTATTCTTATTACCAAGTTGACTTTACTAGAGCTTAGTCTATGCTTGACAGTTGACATGGAAGTATCAGTGACTAGGTATGGTAAGCCTTACGCATACTATAAAGGATATTCATATATTGTGAAACGAACCAATAAAAATGGAACTGTTATTTGGTGCTGTTCGAAACAACGATCTAAAAAGTGTCGAGGAATGATTAAGACAAAAGGCTCCAACATACTTATTTCAATCGATCATCATTGTAAATCTCAAAATAATACTCATTTAAATGGACAAAATACTCTAACCAAGGTAAAAAAGTAAGACCAAGAAAAAAATAGTGTGGCTCAAGATAGTGCTTTGTTTGTTAAAGAGCATTTATTATCTCCTGAAAAAGACATGTTAGGACAGTCGTTAACGTCTAAGAAACCTCTAACACTATCAAAGACAACACAAACTATGCCAAAGGTTGTTGCATTGCAAGATGAACAAAAAGGATTAGATAGTAATAGTGATGATGATTATATTGATGATAATTATATTGATGATGATAACCATGATGATGATGATGATTATGATGATAATGATGATGATGATGATGATAATGGTTTACACCCAAAAAAATCATTTGTTAAATTTGTTTACTGGAACAATCCCAATAAGCTAATCCAGCGGCTTCAGTACTTGCATACCTGTAAACAGGCTGGTCATACTAAATATGAGGAAGAACTTTTGGATATAGAAAATGAGCTTCGTGATGCTAAAATTATAGTGTAATGAATCCATGTAACCGCTTAAACTATTTCTTAACAATACATGTAATATTTTCTACCACTTTGTTACCACTTTTCTAGTTTGCTACCACTTTTCTACCACTTTGCTACCACTTTTCTACTACTTTTCTACCACTTTTCTAGTTTGCTACCACTTTGCTACCACTTTTCTACCACTTTGCTACCACTTTTCTACTACTTTTCTACCACTTTTCTACCACTTTGCTACCACTTTGCTACCACTTTTCTACCACTATGTTACCAATTGTCTACCACTTGTCTACCACTTTGCTACCACGTTTCTACCACTTTTCTATCACTTTTAACTGTACATATTAAATATAAAAGCCAACGCTAAATAATTCTATTACCAGAACAGAGATAACCTTTGTAGTGTGCAAATCATACTAACAGGTTAGTTACTACTATGGAACTTACTACAACTAACAGAGGTAAACAACGTGTACTCTATAAAGGCTACTCATATAACTATAGACGACAAAATGTAAAAGGAATAATATTCTGGCGATGCTCAAAACAGAGGTCAACAAGATGTCGAGGCAATATGAAAAGTAGAAATGGTGTGGTTTTAAGTGTGAGTGATCATCAATGTAGTGCTCCAGACAAAACACTGATGGTGTTGGCAAAAAATCATCAGAATGCTAATAAGTTAGTACAAGAGAAAGATGTTGCTACTCAAAATAGTGCATTGATTGTTGAGCAACGTTTAACCCCTGTTGTAAAAGTTATGTTGTATCCATCTTCCACGCCTCAAGAGTCATCAACATCACAGACTATGCAAGAGGTAGTGTTGTTGTTGTTTTAAGGGGCTGAACTACAAAGTCATCTGCCTTGTTATGCAAGTGGATCGAAAAGGACTAGATAGTAATAGACAAAAGAGAGTTGTAGTTTGTATATAACTATTGTACAAGTACTTACATTAAATAAATAAAAATAGTGTATGGGTATTGTCTGTTTTTCTTAATTGCTATCCCTATGTCCCACTATTAATGCAATTGTTAACCATCAACATTCTCTGACTATGTTCGCAAAGAGAGTGACCTTAAACAATACACTCTATTTATGGTTTGTGTACCGAGTACACAATAATACAGTGTGGTCAAGCCATGTTGAGGCAATAGTTATATCAGGTAAGGGATTCGAACCCTTGCTTTCTTGTACAGAAAATTTGAACTTAAGTCAAACACCATAACCACTCGGTCAACCTGACTGTTACTAATTTAATTATTTTTGTGGACTTGAGTGTTTATAAAACTTTTTCCAGTATACATTGACTAAACCACTTGTTTGTTTTGAAATATAGATTTTGTTTTGTTTGACCATAACATTGCAGTTATGAGTCTTGTGAACTGGGTGTTTAATATAGGGTTAAAGGCATTTTAAAATAATTTTAGAAAAGCTCTTAGGTATCGTGTCATGGGTTTTGGTAATGCATTACTGTTCGTTGACTAACATTTACCGTTACACAACATTATTTTGGCGAGCTCTACATGTTGTTGTTTGAGTCGTCAGTCTTTTGACTGGTTTGATGCAGATCTCTATGCCTCCCTGCCCCGAGCGAAACGTCTCATTTCTATATAGCTACCACACACTACATTCAAGGCTATCTGTTTAACATATTATAACCTTGGATCTCCCCTACAAGCTCTTGGGTTCAATTCCTAGATTTAACACCAACTTTTAAAAGTGGTATAACTAAAACTAGTCTACTCAGTCTCGGGTGGTCCAAATAAGTAGAGAGGGTTTGATTCACACTTTAACCATAGAGCACTATGTTCTTTTCTTTTTTTAAATAATGATAGCCATTTGTTCAATTTCACATTTCACACATTGCAATTTGTCAATTTTCCATTTGCATTTTTTTAAATGACAGTTTGATGTTTTTCAATTTCATGATATGGAAACATGGACTTTTCCATTTTCATATTTACACATTTGTCAATTTCCCATTTGCATATATTTTCTTAAATGTCCGTTTAAGGTTTTTAAAATTTTGTCTATATGGAAACATGGATTTTCCATTTTGCTGTTTACAAATTTTTTATATATTTATTTTGTGTATGTTGAAAAAAATCGATATTTCCAAAACAAGATTTTCTATTTTTCATTTTATGATTTTGTAAATAATATTAATGTGAGTGCTTGACCATGGATTTTCCATTTTGTTGTTTACAATTTTTTTATATATTTATTTTGTGTATGTTGAAAAACGATATTTCCAAAACAAGATTTTTTATTTTTCATTTTATGATTTTGTAAATGATCTTAATGTGAGTGCTTGGCCATGGCAATAATACAGTCTATGTTGTGTGAACCTGTGCAATTTTTAATTTATTTATTCACACATGTTGTACACCACCTATAGCTCTATGTGTACAGTCCTCAGCTCCACATATTTCTTTCTCTTTCCACCTGTGTTCTCTCATACATTACCCCTCCCCCTTTCCCTCCCTTCACCTCCCACCACTGGTGTTTGCAGCTCTTGCCTATCTATTGGTTGTGACATCATTCCGACAAGTTGCATCATACTTTTTACTGATTCAGCGATTCCCACGCTTTGAACATTCTCTTATCAGGCACGTGGACAGCTAACGTCCAACGTGAACACCTGTGGCAGATCAAATTTCATGCCAACTTGCATTTTGTCACGTACCAAGCAAAACAGGATGTAACTTGTTAACAGTTATCGCGCACGTGGACAGATAACACCCAAGCGAACACCTGTGGAAGATCAAATTTCACATGAACTTGCATTTTGTCACGTACGAAGCAAAACAGGATGTCACTGGTTTAGCATACATGTGGTTTCACAAATGTGTGTGCATGCCTTTCACACTCCCCTGCCACCACGATGGTCAGATTATTTCACCTTCAAGCGTCTTGGTCATTTTTTCCATTGCACCTGTTGTCAAGTCAGACCGGAGCATTCCAATAAGCTCAAATGACCTTCACCTCCTGTAAGTTTGTTTTCTGTACTCGCTTCGACCAACATAGAATCAAGTTCTCATCACCGTTTACACGTCAAAGGTAAAATATCAGAAAAACGCACCCTCGCTCTGTCATAAACCGACCCGTCGAAATAGCGATTGTTCTATTAAGCATGGTCCTTGTGGTTAGCGACAGGTTCGTTGAAACACACACACACACACACCCAGCCGTATCGTCTCTCTCAACCGCCACGCTTCATGGACTTTATAAACAGGCAAAGACAAAGAAAACGTTATTTCAACATGTATGGCGTTAGGCCCTTTGTGAATTATCTTTTTGGAAAAAAATATCTACCACATTTGAAAGGGGGCGTTAGCCCGAGTCCTAGGACACCTCGTACACGTCTCTAGCGTTATTGGTTCGTGAGATATCGGCAAAAATCACAAAAAACACGTGTTTACCCCAAAATCGCGTTTCCCAAATTTTTTAAAATTACAATGAGTGGTCCATAGCAAAAGGACGTCTGCCCGAATCCTTGGACCCATCGTACATGCCTCTAGCGTTATTGCTTCGTGAAATATCGGCAAAATCACAAAAACACGTGTTTACCCCAAAATCGAGTTTCCCAAATTTTTTTAAAAATTATAACGAGTGGTCCATAGCAAAGAGGACGTCAGCCCGAGTCCTTGGACCCCTCGTTCATGCCTCTAGCATGATTGGTTCGCGAGATATAGCAAAAAGTCTAAAATCACGTTTTTACCCCAAAATATTCTGTTTCCATCATTCTCAAAAACTTTAACCTATTACCAAAATACACAGGGTTTCGAGACAAGCCATTTGACACGTCATAGGACCAAATCCGACCATGCATTCGTGAGATATCGGAAAAAGTCTAAAATCACGGTTTTACCCCCAAAAAGCCTGTTTCCCTCATTCTCAAAACTTTAACCTATTAATAACATGTATAGGGCTTCGAGACAATCGATTTGACACGTCACACGTCCAAATCCGACCTTGCGTTTGAGAGATATCGACAAACTTCGTAGGAAAGTAGGCGACTATCTGGCTCTCTCCTCACCACCAAAACCTCTTCTTATCAATCATTTTTTTCAAAGAGCTCGCCCTCTTACAAAAATCCCAAGTGCGCATGCGTAAAAAACAAAAACAAAAATGTTCATCCATAGCGGCAGCCAGAAAAACACATGCGCGATATGAGCAACAACATTTAAGTTCATTTTAGCAGTGCACCTTATACATGTCGTATTTGAAAAGAGACTTTCACTAAAAATTACAATTTCACCCCCTAGTAGGGGTAGGTTTTATTTAGGGGTTGAAATGAGTGGTCCATAGCAAAGCCCCCGTCAGCCCCAGTCCAACGACACCTCATTCGTGAATCTCCGACCAAGGGTTCGGGAGTTATCGGCTCGCATTGGGAGTAGTGGTGGGGGGAGTTAGAACCATCATCACTCCCCTACTTCATATAAATGTAGTTTTGTCATTTATATCTAAAAATGGTAGGTTGTTGCGTACCTTTCTGCACCTCAGCTCTAGGAACAAAGATAAAGTAACATATATTTTTATATATAGGGGGCTGCGGAGCGCAGTCGGTAGAGGCGCTGAGGTTCTAACTGAAAGGGAGTGGGCTCGATCCCCACCCGGATAGTGGATTTTAGAAACAAAACTTCTACTTTCGGAAACGGAAATAGTCCTGAGGTTCACTCAGCCTACACCAGAAATGAGTAATACGGTCATTCCTGTGAGCAAAGGCGGCTGGGCGTAGAGCTGACAACTCCATCCCGTCTAGCGGTGCTGTCACGAAGAGTGGAAGCCTCTACCTTCCATTACTCCCAGGGCCTCCATGGCCTGTACTGAATTGGCTTTGCTATATATACATTGAGGTCCACCCGCCCCTTGTTATTTAGTTTTATGAAACCCAACTAACATCACATTTCTCCCGATGGTCGATATTGCTCTGCGCTCTGACTGTGTGACAGCAATGTAATTGGGTCATGGGTCTCTCAAAGAAAAACCGACCTTAAACTTTTCCCCGCCAAATACTATGGCCCATTCTACTAACATATGACTTACTGCTCCTTGAAATAACACACATACGCGTAATACGATCGAATTAATAGCTTACGCCACGTGATCTGTAATAGTAGACAGTTAAATCAACACCATAAACCGTGATTGAAGACTTTGAGATGAACTTAAACGTTTGAGGTGGGACGTCTACAGTAACTAAAGGACGTTTAGCGTGCGGTATCTACCATGTGTTTGTGGCTGAGAGGGTTAAGCCTGACCGTATGTGGAGGGCGCGAGCGGGTAGAACGCTGCTTCGAATCCAGTAGCAGGCATACTTTTTTGAACGAAAGCCCACATTCCATTTTAGTCGGGAGGTAACTACATTGCCACATGTATTGCCTTACGGCGAAACCCCACACAAGACACGGCATAAACCTAGAAAAATTGCTGAATTTTAATTCACGGGCCTTGAATGACAATATACCAACTTATTTCATGTTCCGTGTCTCCTACCCCCGTCCCTTACTCAAATAATTACTACTACAGTCACAACAGAAACACAGGCTATCAGACAAATCCAAACATTATTGAAGTGCATGGAGCTGATGACCACGATCTCCTTAGTCCATGTACATCATTTTCAAGTCTTACTCCACAGAAGTTGATGTGAACGCCTAAACCAGGGGTTCTCAATCTGTGGTACGCGTACCCCTACGCGAAACATTTCAGGGAGTACGCGGCAGGCCATTCTTCTACCCGATCCACATGCGCAGTGAGCTTCGTGCCGTGACTACTGTGTGAGTTATTTATGGCGCGTGTATTTGAACTCCACAAAGAATTGTATCTTTTCTTTACCGAGCACAAATCTAATTTATCATCAGTACTCAATGACTTAGGTTGGCTTTTAAAATTGGCCTATTTAAGTGATATTTTTGAAAAACTGAACATTTGGAATAAGTGTATGCATGGTAGTGTTTCAGATATGTTCTGTGTTGAAATGAAAACTAACGCAATGCTTGCAAAAATCACCCTTTGGGAAAAGGAACTGAAAAACAACAACTGTGAGACTTTTGAGAGATTGAATTCATTTTTGAAAGAAAACGAAGAAAGCATATCCAAGTAAACGGGGCTAAATGACCGCGATATTCTAGCCCCTCAAATGAAACAAAACAACAACATATCGAAGGATATTCTGATCGCCAGTGCTTGCATCGAAGTATACGTATTCCTTACAAATTCCCATGGTATTATTAGCATACTTTCGATTTTTGCAAAAAAGGAAGTAGACTTATGAGATCTACACAGGGCCAAAAATTGTGTGTCTGTCTGTGTGTGTGTGTGTGTGTGAATGTGTGTACACTGAATGTCCGCCCCCCCCCCCCCACCCCCTCTATCAATTCGAACACGGTGAAACCGAATTGAACGATATTCGGTACAGAGGTAGAACTAGCAAAGGGCACCTCAGTGTCATGTTTTATATTGCCGCCATCTTAACGGAAACGTAATGCCGGCCACCCAAATGTGCAAAGCTTAAATCAAATTACGAATAACCTAATCATCCGATCTCTACCAAATTTTGCAACAACATATACTTATATGGCGAGCGTCTTTTGACTAAACTACAAGGTAATCAGTCAAACAGTTTGCAGATGGCGGCCATGTATGTGTGCAAATTGATTCTCCCTATCATTTCAAACACGGTGAAACCGAATTGAACGATATTTGGTAGAGAGGTAGCACTAGCAAAGGACACCTCAGTGTCATGTTTTATATCGCCGCCATCTTGATGAAAACGTAATGGCGGCCTCCCAAATGTTAAAAGCTTAAATAAATTACGACCAACCTAATAATCCGATCTCTACCAAATTTTGCAACAACATATACTTATATGGCGAGCGTCTTTTGACTAAACTACAAGATCAACAGCCCAACAGTTTGCATATGGCGGCCATGTATGTGTGCAAATCGATTCCCCTATCAATTCAAACACGGTGAAACCGAATTGAACTAAATTTGGTACAGAGGTAGCACTAGCGTAGCACACGTCAGTGTCATGTTTTATATCGCCACCATCTTGACGGAAACGTAATGGTGGCTACCCAAATGTTCCAAGCTTAAATCAAATTACGACTAACTTAATCATTTGATCTCTACCAATTTTTGTAACAACATATACTTGTATGGCAAGCGTCGTTTGACTGAACTACAAGGTCATCAGCCCATTAGTTAGCAGATGGCGGCCATGTATGTGTGCAAATCGATTCCCCCTATCAATTCAAACACGGTGAAACCGAATTGAACGAAATTTGGTACAGAGGTAGCACTAACAAAGGGCACTCCAGTGTCATTTTTTAAATCACCGCCATCTTGATGAAAACGTAATGGCGGCCATCCTAATGTTAAAAGCTTGAATCAAATTACGACCAACCTAATAATCTGATCTCTACCCAATTTTGCAACAACATACCTTTGTGTATAGAGATTGGTTTGACCACACTACAAGGTCATCAGGCCAATAGTGTACGGATAGCGGCCATGTAATTGTGCAAATCGATTCCCCCTATCTTTTAAAACACGGTGAAACCGAATGGAACGAAGTTTGGTACAGAGGTAGCACTAGCAAAGGCCACCTCAGTGTCATGTTTTATATCGCCGCCATCTTGACGGAAACGGAATGGCGGCCACCCAAATGTTAAAAGCTAATCAAATTACGACCAACCTAATAATTTGATCTCTACCAAATTTTTCAACAACATACCTTTTTGTGGGAAGCATCATTTGACTGAACTACAAGGTCATCAGCCCAATAGTTTGCAGATAACGGCCATGTATGTGTGCAAATCGATCCCCCATATCAATTCAAACACGGTGAAACCGAATTGAATGATTTTTTTTTACAGAGATAGCACTAGCAAAGGGCGCATCATATTCATGTATAATATCCGTATAGCACGTGGTATTTCAAGAAGCTACTACAACCAACATTCAATTATAATCCTTGAAAAGGACAAAGAGTTATAACAATACCCATGCATTTAGCAGAAAGTAGATTATACGTTATTTACCGAACATCTTGTTTTGTTATTACATTTTAACAAAAAGTCTTAGCATATCTTTAGGCCCGTATCACACGACACTCACTGGCAAGGAAGCTGCTGTGATCGCTGGTACAAAATCCTGTATGATTCTGTTCTCTTCGTCAGTACACCTGCTTGTATGACCGAAGTGTATCATACGCTAGCATTTTGTCCGGTAAGTTGTATAAAATAAAACCGAAGGGCTGTCATTTGAGGGCATTATTTGCAGTTCTTTCGCCTTATTAACGCAAAGCGGTCGCGAAACTTGCTTTAAGTAAATTAGAAAACATGCCAGGTATTGAATGAATGCATTCCAATCAATATTTAGGATCTAACGGTAATAATTGAATATTTTACCATACGTGTTAATAAGAAGCGCAACAAAAACCTCGAGAGTGTGTTGGAAATGTGTGCAAGTGTTATTGCGCCCGCTCGCTCTTTCGAAGATCCCGGGTTCAAGACTATCCAACGGCAGAATTTTAAAATTCTTTTTAACTATTTTATTATACCCTCCCTACCTCGTACAGCAAGATTTCAACTTGGTTTTGTTCACATTATCTACGAAGACGATAGGGAACGCTATTTTCTTGTCTCATTTAAATGGTTATTTACCCTAAATACTGTTCAAAACCATGGATGGATACTATTCGTTATAATTATTATTTTTTTAGTCGATTTTACCCTCCAGGTTAGGTTTTCCCACGGACTCAGCGAGGGATCCCATCATTACCGCCTCTACGGGCAGTGTCCTGGAGCTTGAAACATCTTGTCTGCGGGATACAACTGGGGAGGTGGAATCAGCACCTCGCCCAGGCGGCCTCACCTGCAAAGCGAACAGGGTCCTCTTGAGGGATGGGAAGGGAGGGGAGGGGACGATCGGGAGGGATAGGCAAGGAAGAGGGAAGGAGGCGTCCGTAGCCGAACGATAGGTAACATCCCGGTATTTGCCCGAAGGCGAAGTGGGAAACCACGGAAAACCACTTTGAGGATGGCTGAGGTGGGAATCGAACCACCTCTACTCATTTGGACCACCCGGGGCTGAGTAGACCCCGTCCCAGTCCTCATACCTCGTTTCAAATTTCGTGGCAGAGCCGGGAATCGAACCCAGGACGTCCGGGGTGGCAGCTAGTCACGCTGACTACTACGCAACGGAGGCAACTCTCTATTCGTGATAATTAGAATTTTAACAGTTCAATATTTATCCCAGAATCATAATATGACACGTTCTGTAATTACTGCCTTGATACGAGGCTCAGCGGTAACGTTCTCGCTTGCTGTGCCGAAGGTTGCAGGTTCGTATCCTGGCACAGTCAGCTGGCATTTGAGGGTCCGCAAATGCGAGGGAGCCGTGTCAGTAGATTTTCTGGCACGTTGAAGATCCCCTTCGGGGCAAAATTCCGGCACCCCGGCGTATCTAAAAGCCAGAGCAGTTAAAAGGGACGTAAAACCAATAATGTTATAATTATCTGTATTTACTGTATGTTTGGGGCAGATGACCTCGTAGTTCCGCCCAGTAAAACCTCTCTAACTATTACTGTAAGTCTATAGGAAGCGCTTTTCGCACAGACGCTGTTGAAAGAAATTATAGTTTCGGTCTGATGTATTTATTCGTGAGCCTACCCACATAACAAATGTCGTCTGAGTGAGTCGGAGTTTTCCTTTAAACAAAGGTGGTCAAAATTTCGAACACTTGCTACCTTGAATATACAGGATACCTTGCTTTCGTTCTACAGATCATTATGTCGACGTCCAATCTGGCTGCGTACCATCGGATAAGTACGGTCCTTTTGAGGACCAAATAAAAAATCACTCGTTGGAACAGATAGGTATGCGTCATAATACATCCACAATAAACGACATTAAGAAAAATGCACTAGTTCAAGGTTAGAACCTACTACAATGCGACTTCGTTGACGCTACTCTAGCACTTCTTGATTTAGCCACCTTAGCTACCGAGAACCATGGTTTATTGCTGGCACGTATCGAGTCTATTCGTAAACACTTCCTGTCCAAATGTAAGAAGGTGTCATTCGGAGCTCTGATCGTTTCAATCATGCAATATATTTGAGGTCATTGAAAAAACACTGCCACTATTGATTTCTGCTATATTCGCGAGGATGTACTCAACGGTAAAGTTGTACAATGGACGTAAAGGAGCAGGTACTAATGTTTTTAGGATGACTGTGATATACGCGTTAGTTGGGTTGCCTTCCTCCAAAAAAAATAAGGGGCTGGTGGACCACACTGTATATTGATCTATTCCATAAAAACTAAGCTTAATTGAAAGTTAGAAGATCCCAGGAACACTAGGACTTAATTTTTCAACTTCCACCTTTTGTTTTTATCAGAATAAGCTTAAATTTAAACTGCATAATAATATTAGTACCACAAAGTCACATGACGAATTTGAAAATAATTGGATGAAAATAAATTGTTTGTTTATTAATTGTATTATTAAAATATACCGAGTAATCAAAATGCACCAGGTCAGTAGTAATTGTAATGAAAAGTTGATTTCATATTTACAAGCACTTAAAACTATTCTAACTATAACATTGAGAAATTTCAAGAAAGTGATACATGTGCAGTATGGTGTTAATTTAATGTGTTTATGTTCGACCCTCACTATTATGTGTTTGAAAACTGTATCATAATGATGGTCATTATAACACCGTTTTTCATTACGATACAGTTTCTCCAGCCAATCAGAGCTCGTTCATTGACCAATTAGGTAACGATAATTTCGCGCATGCGCTCAAAATCCAACATGTCGGACATAAACACAACATCGAACTATAATAAATTACCGACATGGATACCCACCGTCCATATGTTCGCGTAAATAAACTGGCGAATATGAGACAAGAAATAGCACAGTACCTTAAAATCACTAACACTAATTTCTACACAGCGCATTGTCTTCAAATGACTGCGGTGACAATATTACTGAGGGACGGCTGATGTAAACATATGGCTGCATATGGCATTGCAAGCCCACAGAGCGCATGCGTCGGCCGTTCAAAGCTCTTGAAAGACGAAGGTATAACACCCAACGCTCGCTCTGCGATCACAAAATTCCAGTAGCTGACTCTCAACAGATATTTATGAATATTTATGTTAAAACATATAATAAAGTTATAATTATCGTCGAACATAAACAGTCGTATGCAACTCGCCTATAATGGTAATTAAGACACTCGTATGGAAATTATAAAACTCGCATACGCTCGTTTTATAAAAAATACTCGTGTCTTAATTATAGCCATTATAGGCTCGTTGCATAATGTACTATTACATGCACCAACTTGTGCTATGAATTTTTCATAGATTTGTTTGTCTGTAATTTACTAAGTTGCTGGAGATATTGCAGTGTAATCTCATAACACATGTATTTCGGAATATTCGGTGTTTCCTTCAGAAAAAAAATTAAGAATATCTCATGCACATGGAGCATTTTGATTACCTGAAAATATTGTTTGGTGAAAAAAAATGTTTTAAATTGTATGCTACGAGTATAATAACTAGTTAGGCTCACCCAATGAATTAAAATAGTATACACTAGATTCATATGCTTTGCCTTTCATCTTCTCCTTGGCAGCTTTTCTGTTGATTTTTCTTTAACTGCAGACCCTGTCATGACTTCGTCACATGCAACGAGCTCCTCCTACTTTCATAGATTCCCACTTGATCACAACGCTCACATATTTTTAATGGAAACCGTTGAATGTTTTTCGTTTCTTATTTTATATTACAGTTTATGAGTTGAAGAACAGGAACACCAGTGTATGGCCCTATGCCCAGTCGCTTCTTCGATACAAAAAAAAAAATTAGGACATTTCTTCCAAATAACAGAGTGAACTCACTCGTTTGAATTTTGGGTTTCTCCTCTGGCACATCGGACTAAAAGCTCATCGCTGGCCAGTCTGTGATTACACACGGGCAATGCGATACACATTTCATGACATCGTCATCCTGGCCGATACGCCAGAGGATTTGAACGAGTTTTTGAATGGTATGGGCTCCGTCTTGAGGAAAGAATTCATGATGAAAATCAATAAATGTAAAACAAAAATATTGGAATGCAGCCAAAGAAATCGGAAACCTCTATGGACACCAAATTGGCAGATGAAAAACTAAAGGAAGTAGGAGACTTCTGTTACTTAGGAAGCAAAATATCCAGTGATGGACGAAGCAAAGAGGATATAAAAAGTAGGATGGCCCAGGCAGGGAAGCATTTCTACAGAAAAGGAATCTGTTGACATCGAATATACATTTAAGTATTAGGAAGTCATTTTTGAAAGCTTTTGTCTGGAGCGTGACACTATAAGGAAGTGAAACTTGGGCTAATGGTGCAGCAGAAAAGAGGAGAATTCAAGCGTTTGAAATGTGGTGTTACAGGAGAATGATGAAGATCAGATGGATAGAGAGGGTAACAAATGAAGAGGTATTAAGACGAGTGGGAGAGGAGAGATGTTTCTGGCGACTGCTAATGAATAGAAGTGATAGGTTGATAGGTGGGTAGATTATAGGTTTGGGAATAACCCACCCACCAAGGGAAGATGATGAAGAGAAGGAAGTAGATTTTGGAATTGGAAGAGAAGGATAGAAGAATAGGAGGAGAGTCCCACAAAGTAATAAGTTTAGTGTAAAACACACTTAAAAGTAGTTGCCAATGGAAGTTAACTCTAGGATACCTAAAGTAGGTACGAGCTTGGTCGAGGCTAACGGGAACCGCAGCTAAAACTTGGGCGGTTTGCAAGAGAGAGGCTTTAATACATTTCCTCCCGAGCATGTATAAAAGTACTATGGGGAAGGGTGATGGTCTGGCAAGACTTAGAGGAACAAATTTACGGTATGTCTTCTTAAAGAAATTAGATTTTTCAAAGTGATTTGAAGAATGCCAATGATTAAACTCAAGCTTGGTATTTTCAATTTCCAAAATTATGGAGTTCTTGAAAGGGCGACCAAGTGTCTCTAAGAAGGAATATGATAAAAGATTATGCCTTATTGGGTAATCTTGGTAAATGAACCAATGGTTGCGTTGGACGTTGGCTAAGCTTTTACTCAGCGAGGAGCCGGCTAAAAGTTTAGACAAAAAGAAACACTTATTTTTTGGAAAACTGACCATAAGTTTTCGGAGAGGGTCTCCACAAGCAGGTAGTTGGCTTAGCGAACTTTACTTGCCTTACTGGCCAATTAGAATTAGCTATTATCGCTAAGAAGAACTTTAGTAAGGTGAAAATTAAGAGTTCTTGCTCAAAGGCAACAAATGGTGAAAGCCTTATTAAAGATTTTAATATCATTGAGTGAGGAGAGTCAAGGAAGACAGGATTTTGCCTAAAGTTTATATTCGAAAATGAAAAAGCAAAGGGAAAAGATTTGTTTATTTTACAATTAGAAAAAATTTGATGAAATTAACAATTATGTAATATAATTTTAATTAACATAGTTCGTTTGAACTTTTTAACAAATAGGGTCGCAGACCTCTCCACGTTAAACAGTTGCTCCAGGCAATTGACAATTTTTAAGGTTTTTTAAACCGTGAATTAAAATCTTGGTAAGATTTCACAAATAGGCAAAATGGAATAATTAAAGTTTTAACATTTACAGGAGTACAAGCAGTGTACTATATGAAACCTCTGAAAGAACATTCTAACGAAAATAACAACTTCGAAGATAACAAAATGGAAAACATAAAGAATAAAAAGGAAGTTCCTACAACTTCTTATAGTTATACAGAATTACTTTGTGAAATTTATACAAGGAGAGCAGGTCACTTACTGTGAACCTGAAAAGTTAATCAGAAGGAAGGTTCTAGACCTCTTATACTTTGAATAAGACTCGCCAGTCAAATGAGGCAGTTTTCATTTAGCGAGACCAAAAAATAACTCACTCAAGAGTTGAGAGAATTGTTTTCCTTGCTTTTGAAGGGAGGAACAATGTAAATTTAAAACTTGTATCACACAAGAAATTATGCAGAATTTAATTAATGTTAAACTAGCAAAGTTGGAAGGGTACCTCGTGAGTAACACCTTATAGACAGTTACAATTTTATAAATAATGGTTGTTAGTAGAAGGTTAAGGAAAGAACATGGGGATATAGGATCAATGTTCATGGCCGTATTTAATATAACCGGACGATCGCGACGCGGTAGAAACGTGGAGAAAGCACTGATTATCACTATTGTCTGTAAAGATGGATGCAAAGTTCACCAGAGAAACACTGAAGCTCATGAGAAAAAAAGTTATTGCAATTATGGAGATAACTGATTGCACTGTGTAGGTGAAAGTCTATTTCTCGAAAAAGTCGTGATTTACAATTAAATGCGCCAGAGAATGTTCTAGAAGTTCCAACGGTGAAGGAAGTTAGCTATTGCAAAAATTTATAAGGAAGATTCCTCATTTTAACTAGTAGTTTCGCAAGTGCGTGTCAATACTTGACGGCAAGACTCGCAGATAGAGAACAAGATCTCGAAGGTTCCAGAACGACCTTAGCAGAAAATGGGGTTGAGAAAATCCAACGGAGGAAATAACTTTGTAATTATAGACAGCGGGTATTAGATAATCTCCCACGTAGCGAGAGGGTTTCTCGTTTAAATAGCTTAAGAAAAGCTCCTTTTAGTAAGGTTGGCTTACAAGAAAAAGCTCAACATTGCAAATCCCACGAAGGATGATTTTGCCCCAAGTAAATATTTTCACACTGCCTATAATTAAAATTAAAATCACTTGGAAGTTAAAACCATGAAGATGAGGTTAAAACCTTTTAAAAATGGTACTTATCTCGATTTCATGTTGAAGTCGGAGTTCCTTAGGAAGACTATCTAGCCAACATGGCGTAGAAGAGGTTGTGCCTCTTGGTTTGAGGAGGCTAAGCTCGAGCGGAGCTTTGACTGTACGAGTCAACTGCAGACGAAGAAGTGAGAGCAGCTCAACGGAGCACTGAGAGACCACGGAAGGGGGAGAGAGTGGGGGTAGGAAACAAAAGGAGAACATATAAGCATGGCCAACTTAGCAAAACATAATTGATTTCTTGGTGAGCTGGTCTTCAAGGAGTTGATAGATGATACTAGCGCAGCATGGTGAGTAAAGAAGTAGACGTAGTCCTCTTGCTCAAGGAGAAAATAGCTGACGATGGTAACGAAAGCTGGTAGCCAAATAGATAAGTAAGTCATCTTGCACGATGAGGAGTTGAGTAGCTTCAGAGGCTCGCTACTAGATGACGCTAGGTGGATCACAGAAGTTATATATCTGAAACATACTTATGAAGACATAAGAAACATGCTCAACAAGGAGAAAACAGATGATCACTGTTGGTGTTTGGCAAAGAGGAAGGAAGAAATGAACATGCAAAGAGCAATAGACATTATATCTCTCGTACCGTGTATTCAAAGAATACACCATACTGGCGGGACAAACACCAACAGAGAGCAAATAAGCAGTTACACATTTATTGGAAGCGGAGCGATCAAAGACAGTGGTCTTATGATCGGTCCATTTGTAGTCAAGATTCTGGCCACCCTGACTCTCCCATCTCTTCCAGGGTAACATTGGGTCACCCTACCAGAAATCCATACTAGGGGGGGTGAAATATCTCTAACCAAGACCAAGTCCCCTACTTTAATGTCGGGACTGGAAAGAAACCACTTCTGCCTCCGTTGCAAGGAAGTTAAATATTCCAAGTTCCACCTTTTCCAAAAAGAATTACGGAGGGCTTCAAGTTTCCGCCAAGCGATAGGTAGATTAGAATCCCTGTAAGAATTAGGAAGAGGAGGAGGGGCAGAAAGAGAAGTGCCGATAAGGAAGTGACCAGGGGTGAGTGGAAGTAGGTCATCAGGGTCATTGGAAAGTGGAGTTAAAGGGCGAGAGTTAACAACACCTTCAATCAAAACAGACAGAGAATTGAATTCTTCGTAAGTCAGAATTCGATTACCTAAGACTTTTCTTAAATGACGTTTAGTGAGCTTTACGCAAGATTCCCACCTACCACCATGATGCGGAGCGTAAGGGGGTATGAAGCGCCATTTGAAACCTTTCGAATAAGAAAAATTAGAGATTTGTTCCATGGCAGGAGAGGAAGTGAGAGCTTTCTTCCACAGGGAAGCTGCGCCCTGAAAGGTGGAAGCGTTATCAGAGAACATCTCAGAAGGAACACCACGCCTAGCGGTGAAACGAGAGACAGCTGATAAAAAATAAGAAGTAGAAGCATTCGTTACTAGTTCCAAGTGGATTGCGCCAGTAACCATGCAAACAAAGAGAGAAACATAAAGCTTACCAAACAATTTGCGTTTAGCTTCAGGAGAGTTTCGTTGATATTGGAACGGACCCATATAATCCACGCCAGTTAAAGCAAATGGGCGTATTGGAGAAGAACGAAAAGAGGGCAGATCGCTCATTAATTGAGTGTTGATTTTAGGTTTCGCTTTGAAACAAGGAATACACTTATGAATTACAGAAGAAACTTCATGAATTCCATTTATAATCCAGTACTTTTCTCTTAAGAGGCAGAGCAGAGTACGTGTACCAACATGAAGATTACGGTAATGAAAGTCACGTATAATTAAAGAAGTAACGTGATGTTTGGAAGGCAAAATAACGGGATGCTTTTTGTCCTCAGAGAGTAAGGATTGCGAGAGCCTTCCACCTACCCTAAGTAATCCATGGTCATCAAGAAACGGGGCTAAAGCACGAAGACGGCTGGATTTGGGAAGATCTCTTTTAGAAGAAAACAATGACAATTCAGAAGAAAAGGCTTCTTGCTGTGTCAGTTGTAAAATCTTAATGGTAGCAAGATTCAATTCATGATTGGTAAGGTGTGGTTTAGGGAGAAGAGGTTGGTCAACCACAAGATATTTCCATCTAAGAAGATAGGCAACAATCCGTAGTAATTTATGGAAGGAAGAATAGCGTGACAACAAAGGATGAGATGCGTTGGAAATAAGACACGAAGCAATGGGTAAAGGTACTTTAGCATCAGGCAAGTTGGAGTTTGTAACAGGGGGTTTAGAAGGCCATGAGGAAGATTCGTCGATTAACCACGAGGGCCCATGCCAGTACAATTGGGAAGCTGCCAATTGAGAGGGTAAACAACCACGAGAGATGATATCAGCTGGATTATCCGCACTAGGAACATGCCTCCATTGACATCCAGAAGAAAGAGTTTGAATTTTGGAAACCCTGTTTGCGACAAAAGTTTGCCAGTGAGAGGGGTTTTTGGCGATCCAAGAAAGGGCGATCATAGAATCGCTCCAGAGATAGATTTGCGAAAATTCGACCTTTAATACTTCCCGTAATTTTTTGACAAGTTCTGCAGCCATTAGTGCAGCGCACAGTTCGAGCCTAGGTAAAGTGATAGTTTTAAGAGGAGCGACCTTCGATTTGGCACAAACAAGGTTAGAAACTGGAGATCCATAAAGTGAATCGTGATAAACTAAATATGCACAGCAACCATAAGCTTTTTCGGAACTGTCCGCGAACACATGAAGGAAAAAAGATGCATTAGAATGAGAGCTGATTAAATTCCTGGGAATTTCAATGAGGGAAAGATCCAACAAATTGCTGCGAAACGAGAGCCAACGATTCAGGAAAGAAAGAGGGACAGCGTCATCCCATTCACATTTAAGTGACCACAGCTCTTGCATGAAGAGTTTGGCTATAACAATAACTGGGGCAAGAAATTGAAGCGGATCAAAAATTTTTGCAATTTCAGAGAGGATTTGTCTTTTTGTATTAGGAAGCTCTTCTGCGAGCGTAACTTTATAGATAAGAGTGTCAGTGCTAGTGCACCAATGAACTCCTAGAGTTTTTATAGATTCGGAGTTTCCACAAATTTCGACAGAAGAGGGATCTACGTCTTCGATGGGAAATTGGGCGAGAAACTCAGGTGAGTTGGAGTTCCACTTATGAAGTGGGAAACCTCCATTCCTTAGTAATGCTTGAAGTTCTAAAGACACAAAAGAAGCTTCCTCCAAAGTAGAGAAGGACTGCAAGTAATCGTCAACATAGAATGACGTAGTTAGTGCTTCAGAGGCTTTGGGGTTAAATAAATGACCATCTTGTGAGGCAAGCAAGTGTAGGGATCGGATAGCAAGGAAAGCAGAGGGTTTTAAGCCATAGGTAACCGTTTTCAAGCGAAATACCTTAATGGGCTTATTGATTTCATCACGCCACAAGATTCTTTGAAGATCTCGTTGTTTTGGTTGAATTAACACTTGACGGTACATCTGTTTTATGTCGGCTATGACAGCTATGGGAAATAATCGAAAGTTTAAGAGTATAGCAGATAAATCTGATTGAATAGCAGGACCAGAATAAAGAGTGTCATTAAGGCTGTTGCCGTTAACGTCGGGTGATGAACCATTGAAAACAACTCGGATTTTATCTTTTACAAGAGGGTTTTTCCACACAGGATGATGATTTAAATAAACCGTTTCGATTGGGGGGTGCAATTCATCATCGGATTTGTTAACAACCTCCATATGATCTAAGCTTTCATACTCATCCATGAATTCAGTGTACTGCTTTTTGACGAGGGGTTCCTTTTTGAATTTGCTCTCGATAGCAAAGAGAGCTTTTCGAGCTTTAGGCTGAGAGTTAATAAGTTTGGGGGGATTGTGTAGTCTTGGCATTTGAACGACGAACCGGCCATCAGAAGAACGAGTGGTGGTGTTCAAAAAAAGTTGCTCACAGAATTCATTTTCTGAAGAAGTTACATTAGGAGAATCAACATTTTCAAGCCTCCAAAACTGTTCCAGGTCAGTATTGGAGAAGTAACATTGCGATGCAGGTTGGGGTGAAAAATGGGGAAGTTGCCCTGTGACAATCCATCCAAAATTAGTGTCTCTAGCGACCACGTTTGAGGATAGCTTGCGAACCTGTTTCCGAAGGCAGTTCCAAAAGACATTGGCACTAAAGAGTATGTCAATGGGATTTTGTATGTTAAACGAAGGATCGGCTAACCTTAAATGCGAGGGAATGTTTAACCCCGAAATATCAACCGAATGACTAGGAGTGTCTTCTCCAATGCTATTGAGAATTAGACAATTAAGTTTAAGAAAGTTGTTTCTATGGCAAGTATCTCTTATGGTTAGTTTTGAAAATTGTAAAGCTTGCGATTTTGAGCTGTTGATGCCTGACACATTGATGGAAGTGGGGTTTACGGGTAAGCCTAGTTTTCTAATCAGGGAATTAGATACAAAATCATGAGTTGCCGCTGAGTCTAGAAGACCGCGTGCACGGACCCAGTTGCCAAAGTTATCCTGAACGTCAATTTGGACAGTAGACAACAATACTTGAGCACTGCGAATAGACTTAGCATTTTGAATGTATGATGAAGCATTAGAACTGTTGACACTATCATTTTTCGGCGAAGTAGATGCTGTCGATGACCTTGCCTGATCATGACGATGTAGCAGAGTATGATGAGCCTTTTCACAATGGTAGCAAAGTCTTGTGGACTTACAGTTAGAAGCAGAATGCGTAGGCGCTAGGCAGTTGAAACAATGTTTGTTTTGGGCGACTAATTTTCGTCTGTCATCAACTGACATTTCTTTAAAGGATTTGCAGAGGTACAGGGCATGGGGATCTTTACAAAGTATGCACTTTACCGGTTCGTTTAAACTTTTGCGAGGTTCACCTTGCGTGTTTAAAACAATAGAGCTGGCGACACGACGTTCACTAGACCTAGTTGGGTAACCAGTAGTGTTTGATTTGAATTTGGATGAGCTGGACCCTGGTTTTTGGGTATTAGACGCTGAGCGGTCGCTTTTGGGTTTGATGGACATTAATTCGAATTTGGAACTAGGAGATGAAGGTTCGCTCTGATTGGCTAGCGCGGTTAAAAGTTGGCATCTAGCGTTTATAAGAGTGACTAAATGCTCGTAAGAGTAGTCGTCTTCCTTAGAAAGTTCAATTTCCCAAGCTTTGAGGGTAGCAGCATCAACTTTGGAAACTACTAAATGTATTAGGAAAGTGTCCCAATGTTCAGTAGGCTGCTCTAATTGGGACAAAGCTTTGACGTGGAGTTGGGTAGTGTCAATTAAAGTACGCAAACTAGTGACGTCATTGTGCTGTGACGCAGGTAGGTTAAATAGAGCCTTAATATGGCGTTGAATACGTAACCGTGAATTTCCATATCTTTCTTTTAATAAGTTAAAGGCAATGGGGTAATTTTCGGCACGCAGAGGAAGTGCTTCAACTAACTGCAAAGCTTGACCTCGAAGGATAGATCTCAAGTAATGAAACTTGTAAATGACTTGAATGTCTTCATTGTCATGAACAAGGGAGCAAAATAATTCATAGAAAGAATCCCAAGTGGATTCATCTCCAGAAAAATGGGGTAAATCAATTTTCGGTAAAGTAGGTTTGGGCTTGTGAGTGCCTTCACGGAAAGAAGTTTGGGGTTCATGAAGGGAACCAAGAACAGAAGCGTCCTTTTTCTGCTCCTCTTCGAGTTGGCGTATTATTTTGAAAGCAGAACCTATGCCTTCGTAATATAAGTTCTCTACTTCGACACGATCTTCTGTTTGATTGAGCATGCAAGTTTCAATTTCAGTTTGAATGTTACAGTAGTTTTCATAAGAACGTTCAAAATCCTTTACACGATGTTTCAACAAATCTAATTGCGCGTCTAAGGGATCTAATTCTTTTATGTACCTTCTGAATCGGGTAATTTGCCCTTTATAGGATGCTCGTTTGGAAGTAAGTTTTTCATCCTTATCCTTATCAGTGGGAGCCATATTAAAGAAGATAAATGAAAATGTAACTCACGAAACTGTGGAACCTTGGAAATGCTGTCAAGCTGGCAGCAGCGAATGAGTAGAAAGAATAGGACACACCATAGGAGACAGGAGCGGCCTCTTTCCCGTTCGCAGGCTTTGCACGATGTGGTTATAGCTGAAATATTCAACACAGATATTAGAAATATGCAAAGTATTGTCAAATGACACTGTTTTAAAAAGAGAAAAGAAAAAATGGGCTCTCCCGGGTTTCTGGGACCAATTTTTGGGTAGATTATAGGTTTGGGAATAACCCACCCACCAAGGGAAGATGATGAAGAGAAGGAAGTAGATTTTGGAATTGGAAGAGAAGGATAGAAGAATAGGAGGAGAGTCCCACAAAGTAATAAGTTTAGTGTAAAACACACTTAAAAGTAGTTGCCAATGGAAGTTAACTCTAGGATACCTAAAGTAGGTACGAGCTTGGTCGAGGCTAACGGGAACCGCAGCTAAAACTTGGGCGGTTTGCAAGAGAGAGGCTTTAATACATTTCCTCCCGAGCATGTATAAAAGTACTATGGGGAAGGGTGATGGTCTGGCAAGACTTAGAGGAACAAATTTACGGTATGTCTTCTTAAAGAAATTAGATTTTTCAAAGTGATTTGAAGAATGCCAATGATTAAACTCAAGCTTGGTATTTTCAATTTCCAAAATTATGGAGTTCTTGAAAGGGCGACCAAGTGTCTCTAAGAAGGAATATGATAAAAGATTATGCCTTATTGGGTAATCTTGGTAAATGAACCAATGGTTGCGTTGGACGTTGGCTAAGCTTTTACTCAGCGAGGAGCCGGCTAAAAGTTTAGACAAAAAGAAACACTTATTTTTTGGAAAACTGACCATAAGTTTTCGGAGAGGGTCTCCACAAGCAGGTAGTTGGCTTAGCGAACTTTACTTGCCTTACTGGCCAATTAGAATTAGCTATTATCGCTAAGAAGAACTTTAGTAAGGTGAAAATTAAGAGTTCTTGCTCAAAGGCAACAAATGGTGAAAGCCTTATTAAAGATTTTAATATCATTGAGTGAGGAGAGTCAAGGAAGACAGGATTTTGCCTAAAGTTTATATTCGAAAATGAAAAAGCAAAGGGAAAAGATTTGTTTATTTTACAATTAGAAAAAATTTGATGAAATTAACAATTATGTAATATAATTTTAATTAACATAGTTCGTTTGAACTTTTTAACAAATAGGGTCGCAGACCTCTCCACGTTAAACAGTTGCTCCAGGCAATTGACAATTTTTAAGGTTTTTTAAACCGTGAATTAAAATCTTGGTAAGATTTCACAAATAGGCAAAATGGAATAATTAAAGTTTTAACATTTACAGGAGTACAAGCAGTGTACTATATGAAACCTCTGAAAGAACATTCTAACGAAAATAACAACTTCGAAGATAACAAAATGGAAAACATAAAGAATAAAAAGGAAGTTCCTACAACTTCTTATATTTATACAGAATTACTTTGTGAAATTTATACAAGGAGAGCAGGTCACTTACTGTGAACCTGAAAAGTTAATCAGAAGGAAGGTTCTAGACCTCTTATACTTTGAATAAGACTCGCCAGTCAAATGAGGCAGTTTTCATTTAGCGAGACCAAAAAATAACTCACTCAAGAGTTGAGAGAATTGTTTTCCTTGCTTTTGAAGGGAGGAACAATGTAAATTTAAAACTTGTATCACACAAGAAATTATGCAGAATTTAATTAATGTTAAACTAGCAAAGTTGGAAGGGTACCTCGTGAGTAACACCTTATAGACAGTTACAATTTTATAAATAATGGTTGTTAGTAGAAGGTTAAGGAAAGAACATGGGGATATAGGATCAATGTTCATGGCCGTATTTAATATAACCGGACGATCGCGACGCGGTAGAAACGTGGAGAAAGCACTGATTATCACTATTGTCTGTAAAGATGGATGCAAAGTTCACCAGAGAAACACTGAAGCTCATGAGAAAAAAAGTTATTGCAATTATGGAGATAACTGATTGCACTGTGTAGGTGAAAGTCTATTTCTCGAAAAAGTCGTGATTTACAATTAAATGCGCCAGAGAATGTTCTAGAAGTTCCAACGGTGAAGGAAGTTAGCTATTGCAAAAATTTATAAGGAAGATTCCTCATTTTAACTAGTAGTTTCGCAAGTGCGTGTCAATACTTGACGGCAAGACTCGCAGATAGAGAACAAGATCTCGAAGGTTCCAGAACGACCTTAGCAGAAAATGGGGTTGAGAAAATCCAACGGAGGAAATAACTTTGTAATTATAGACAGCGGGTATTAGATAATCTCCCACGTAGCGAGAGGGTTTCTCGTTTAAATAGCTTAAGAAAAGCTCCTTTTAGTAAGGTTGGCTTACAAGAAAAAGCTCAACATTGCAAATCCCACGAAGGATGATTTTGCCCCAAGTAAATATTTTCACACTGCCTATAATTAAAATTAAAATCACTTGGAAGTTAAAACCATGAAGATGAGGTTAAAACCTTTTAAAAATGGTACTTATCTCGATTTCATGTTGAAGTCGGAGTTCCTTAGGAAGACTATCTAGCCAACATGGCGTAGAAGAGGTTGTGCCTCTTGGTTTGAGGAGGCTAAGCTCGAGCGGAGCTTTGACTGTACGAGTCAACTGCAGACGAAGAAGTGAGAGCAGCTCAACGGAGCACTGAGAGACCACGGAAGGGGGAGAGAGTGGGGGTAGGAAACAAAAGGAGAACATATAAGCATGGCCAACTTAGCAAAACATAATTGATTTCTTGGTGAGCTGGTCTTCAAGGAGTTGATAGATGATACTAGCGCAGCATGGTGAGTAAAGAAGTAGACGTAGTCCTCTTGCTCAAGGAGAAAATAGCTGACGATGGTAACGAAAGCTGGTAGCCAAATAGATAAGTAAGTCATCTTGCACGATGAGGAGTTGAGTAGCTTCAGAGGCTCGCTACTAGATGACGCTAGGTGGATCACAGAAGTTATATATCTGAAACATACTTATGAAGACATAAGAAACATGCTCAACAAGGAGAAAACAGATGATCACTGTTGGTGTTTGGCAAAGAGGAAGGAAGAAATGAACATGCAAAGAGCAATAGACATTATATCTCTCGTACCGTGTATTCAAAGAATACACCAATAGGACACATATTTAGACACCCAGGAATAGCAAGCTTAATTATGGATGGAAGGGTCGAGGACAAGAACTGTAGGGGTAGACCAAGGTTAAACAGATTGCCTCGGATGTAGGGTGTGGTAGCTATGTAGAGATGAAACGATTAGCTCAGGAGAGGAAGGCATGGAGGGCTGCATCAAACCAGTCAAAAACTGAAGACTCAAACAACAACAATCAGGAATTTTAATTACTTAGAGAGGCATGTGAGGCAAAAGGGTTGTTGGAGAATATCAATCCCTGGGATGTAACAAAGAGACTGCATAGTGTACATCAGCGGCCAAGGTGAGAGATATTTTACTATAGGTCTATTAATAGCGTCATGTTGACGTTCAAGTCATCAATAAGTGTGGCAAAATTACACCCAGAATAGCTTAAGGAAAAATATTTTTAATTCCCCATATTACGATAGATTTGCCATTCCAGTGTGCATGACTGCAGTTCCCTCTTCAAACAATATTCGCCATTTCTATTAACAAAGCGCAATGACACACACTTAACAGCAGCAGGTGTACTTTAAGACAAAGCCATTTTTTCCCATGGGCAACTGTATGTGGCTTGCTCGCGAGTATCCGGATAACAACATAGTTATGTGTCAGCAAAAGATGTCGAAAACAAACCTTCAAACTCGAGTACACATAATATTTTGGTCGACAGTAGGCAGTTTGAGATTTCTGAGAGTTATTCGTAGATCAGCCAGTGTGTGTGCCACGGTAAGATGGGCACCGCAAGTACACACAAGGAGGGGGGGGGGGGCTTGTCTCTTTAAAAAGTGGGAGTGCGTAGCAATCCCATGGCTTTTCAGAGTCAACAGAGTACCACAGCTTCCGGCTAGTTCGGAAGGATGATTTCCATACCTTCATTGTCTCCTTGATGGCTCTCAGTTTTTTGGGCAGTTTTTTGGTACCCAATGCGGCAATCATGAAATCGCACTCGGGTGGGTGGAGAAAATAGTTCTTTTCTGATCGAGAGCCACATCACTCGCACAGATTGCGTAGGAGGGGCATGGTGCTGCATTCGCACTTTGCCTCTCAAATACTTGAGCCGTTGTAACTCCTCTCGGAATATACCCCAGGGGCTCACAACTAGCGGGACGTGGGTTGGCGACCACGGGGCCCCAGCTGAGTTTTACTAATAGAACGCACGGTTGTGGAAATGTGTAAGGAAAGTAGCCTCATGAATGAGATATGATAAGATGTTCAGGAAAGAACATATAGCCTACTTTCTCCTAAATGTATGGGTATAGTAAGTTATAACTCTTTGTCCTTATCACCTCCTATTTTCTTCCTATTCGAAGTGCAAAATGGCACACAACAATATGATATACTGGATTTGAGCAGCGGCGTTCAAATCATAGTTTATAATTTACCCCAGCATTTTACAATTTCATCAGCAAACACCCCAAACAACGTGGGCATTCAGTATATTAACACCGACTACTTACAATAATTGAAACTGAAACAAACATTGGTTGGTCTAAACGTATCACTGGGAGAAACACATTTAATAAACCTACTGCACAGCTAATTTTTAATCGCGCCTATCCTTGCGGGTGAGTGTGCTCTATCGGCAACAAGAGGAAATGTTCCAATCACACCGTATGCATGGGTTCACTAACTGGGAATGTCAAGGCCGGTATAGAGTGCATCCCGCATCTAGTAGGCTGTGGTTAGCAAACGCATAGTTCAACTGGATGTCAATCGTGCATTGAAATGCCATGTCCTGTGGTTCGGATTCCACGTAAAAAGGAGGTCCCGTGGCTCATGATCTCGAGATTAACGGTCACGTTAAACTACAAACTTCCTTCCTTCCTTCTTCCTTCAATCGTGCATATCCGGTGGAGAACTTTGTTTTAAATAAATATATATTTTCCAAAACGTAATTTTCAAATGTGTTCGCATAATGTAACATCGTACCCTGCAGACGTTCACAACTCTATAAAATTCCCACTTTGCTGCTCATATCAATATACTCTAGATATCAGAATTTTCAGAATTAAAATGGAACCACCTGTAGCCGCGATTGCTGTAATAGAATAGGCCAATTATCAGCAATAATGCATCGTCCCTATTGTCTTGATCGCGAGCGAAGTCGCGGGTACCTGCTAGTACGTTATAAAATTGAGCGTTATGTTGTGCTCTTGCCAAAAACAAGAAGTTCCGTGACGAACTAAAGAGCAAACGTTTCTTAAGATTTAAGATTCATGATAATAATTAATCTATATGGATCTATCTAGAATAATGACGAAATTAAATTGGTAATATCGAAATTTCTAATTAGTTCGAAATACTGTACACCTGGCATAAGGTAGCCTAATAGAGCACTACAGTTGTCAGCCCTGGTGACTGAATATAATCTTAGTTCCATCTCTTAGGGTACAGAATACAAAAGTCCAATGGATAGCATGGACGTTACATGCAGTTAAACATTGGATCTAACAGCGCGCGTAAAATCATGTTGGCAACAATGTCATGCATATATTGGTCAGAAATAATCTGAAATAATATGATCCACTGTTGTGCCAATTTTGAATGAAATCCATTAGTTATTATAGAAGTTACATGCATTTTAAAATTAGACCTATCAGCAGGCTTAGAATCAAGTTGGCAGCACTGACGTATATTAGTTACTCCAAATTAATCTAGAATGCCAAAGTTTAGAGCTATTGGCTTGCATACTTTCTGATATATTGATATTAGGGTAACAAAAATACAGAAAGCATTTATTAAGAGTTGGCAGCCCTGGTTGCTCTTAAGAATACGCATAGTCATATCTGTTATGGTACACATAGCACATACGAAATGTGGTTGAAATCCAAATGATAGTGTAGAAGTTACATGTATTTAAAAGTTGGACCTCTCAGAAGGCTTAGAATCATGTTGGTAGCACTGCCGTATATAAGTTACTCAAAATTAATAAAGAATGTCAGGTAATATACGTGTGCATAGTTTAAAGCTGTCGGCTTGCATACTTTCTGATATATTGGTATTTGGATAAAAGAAATTTAGAGCATTTATTAACAGTTGGCAGCCCCGGTGGTTCTTTAGAATACGCTCAGTTATATCTGTTTATGTACATAGAGCACATACGAAATTTGGTAGATTTCCAATTGATAGTGTAGATGTTATATGCATTTTAAAATTGGACCTATCAGCAGGTTTAGAATCATTTTGGCAAACCTGCCTTGTATGGCCTCCTGAAAATTAAACTGAAATGTTATTATCTATAAGTGTGCCAATTTTGAAATAGCTCCCATTCATACCTTCAAAGATATCGAACATGGAGCTCAAATTTCAATTGCGATTATTGAGCAGTTGGTAGCACTGACATCATTTTTAAACACGGCATTGAGATATTCAGGTATAGATCTTACTCCTATCAAATTTTGTTTCAATTGCTGCAGCCGTTTAGGAGTTGATAGGACACACACACACACACACACACACAGACAGACAGACAGACAGACAGACACACACACATTTGCCCGGATCGATCTCATAAGTCTACTTTTTCCTCATTTTTGCAAAATGTGAAAAGTAGGCTAAACATCTTCTAAGAAGAGGCTGCGTTAGAAGCAAGACATGGAACAACAGCAAAATGGATGCTAGTGCTTCAAATAGAAGAAGAGGAATCCTATGGTATTGGCATGTTCTAAAAAAAAATAAAAAATGTTTTCCAATTGAATTTGTGAGTTCAAAAACGACCCAACTTCACAGTTTAACGATATTCGCTTTATGGTATGTATGGGTAGCTTACACATGTCACATATTTTTAGATGCAGAAAACATCCCAACTCCGAGCGCACAGTGCTTGGAGAGCATCATAAAATGTGTGGATATTTCAAGAACGTCCCAATGTATGGAGTTGGGACATGTCTGAACAGTTTCCCGTCAGATGATATTACATTTCACGGATCACTTTCAAAGATTATTTAAAATATCTCTAACCAAAAATAATGAGAAGTTCATGGTGAGCTAGTCAAAAAAATAACTGTAACCCAGAACTCCCAACTCAATCTGTTAAATGTTATGTTGCGCAAATATATGTTAAGTCAGAAAAGCTAACTGACATAAAGAAACACTGTGTTTACTTAGCACCTGATACAGTTGCCTTCATCCATAACTTAAAGGAAAAGACAGACACACCTTCTAATGATGATTCGGATTGACATAATTGCAATTATTGTAAACAATTGTTTGAAATAAATATGAACAAATTGAGTAAAAATTCAGACTTTCACGACCGGCGTTGAAATAGGAATCTCTGTTTCGCGGGCTTATAGGCCGTGTTCTAAGGACATTTTGTCGTCCTGACGTTTCGCTGAAGACTGCGTTCAGCATGTTCACAGGTTACATTAAGCGAGGTAAAACAAGTAAACAGAAGATATATTGTACCCGATTGTCACCATGTGGACCATGTGTTCGTATCCCAACTAGCTCACGGTCTTTCGAGGTATGGGACGTTCCTGCCCACAATACGACCACATGCTCAGGATTTGAGTCTACCAGGTAACTACTCTACAGGAAATACACAACATTCCTACAAATAAAACATTTACTGGTCTAAAATCATGGCTAAACAACAAATACAAATCAAAGGACAAATTACATTTAATTCCCACAAATAAAATAGGGTTATTCTGTGAGCTTTCTTCTTAAAAATAGTGCTACACTGCACTCAAACCTAATTCTAACATCCTGTCAATAATAGTTCAGATTACAAGGTTTCCATAGTGTTCATCATGTGACACAATTTTAGTTAATGGGAGTATCTTAACACAAAAATCACATGTCACATAAAAATGAATTACTAAGACATTATTCCGTCTCTTACGGCATTTACTTTAACTAGCAAGAATATTCATTATTTTCTGCATTTACTAACAAATATTTGTTGTGTCGTGCGAATCATCTTCCTTCTTTCCATCCCTATGAACGATCTAGGACAGTGGTACATGCTCCTTAAAAAAAAAAAAAAATGGATAGAATATTTTATAGTTTCACCATATAACGATTTTCTGGGTCTTGTCGGGCTTACCATAGTTACAACTGTGTCATGTTCTGGGAAAAACACATACCCGTTTGCATAAATTAGCATGAACTGGCAAATGCACTTTAAAGAAGATGCCTACATTATTTTGGTTCAGCTTTCCTCCTCAGAGGATAACTTCGCCAAACATTATCTGATTTCTATGATCCAACAACGTATGTGACTTGCCACACACCATTCAATTCAATTGGCATCATTATAACACTCATATCTTAATTGCATATTTAAATACCGAGATTCCTCAGTGTCCTACTGTGACTGTAAATGACAAGGGATCGGTCGACGGACCTTTCTCCCCCTCAGCAGGCCATAAAATTCGTTCCAGCTGGCTAACCAAGATGGCCGCCACGGAAATGGTCTACAATACCTCTCTCTCTCTATTGTCAAGGTCAAACTTGTTTACAATTATATAACAGTACAGATACGCTAGGCGTGATTCCTAAGTAATTGAGTCATTTAATTAATTAACACCTATCTTTATAGTGTATTTGGGCTCAAATGGCTCCTTAATAAACATTCATGGCTGGGGTGGAATTCTAGTGATAGCCTTGCCGTTCTAAGGTGATTATTTGTGGCTTTAAGACGCGCATCATAATGAAACCCCACGGTTTTCACCAGCAGCTGTCAGTAATAATATCAGGAAACCTGCGTTCCTAGACGACGAATATGATCCTACCTCTCAGGGTAGACCATTGGTACAAATGCTCACTGCGTCTCGACGGACGTCAATAGTGGCCATAATTCATGCAAGCGTTGGAAATAGACAGAATCTATCCAAATCGCTGCGTATAATACAGTATGCACAAAGGCGATACTCCTCGAAGATTCAGCCAACTCTTCACCTAACGCGCAAGCTATACTAGTCAATCCCCGCGATTATCTTACGTAAATCACTGGATTCTACGTTAATCTGCACGCTATACATGCGGCTCAAACAATATTTCACATAGATGACTCCATTATTAAGGCACCTGCGTTCTCTCCGTCATACTACTTAAGCCAAAGCTTTACATAGCTCCTAACACAAATGTATAAATTTACTGGCTTACTTTAATTTAATGGTCCTCAAACATAATCCTAAGGATTGACCATATCAAATATTCATTCACATTTTCACTGACACTGAAAAAGCTCTCGTATTTCACTATATTCCACGTTACATTTTTACTGTTTACCAAATTACAGTATCTTTAAATTAGACATGACACTATTTGAACATTACTTAGGCCACATTTGCCCATTACTTTATTGTTGCCGACCCCAGTTATTATTATTACTCATTTACCGTTACCGTTAGATTCATCACTATTTTTGACCTAAAGGGTCCTAAACAAATCACCTTCCAAGCCATACTTTATTCAAGACGAGTGGTAAAAACTCGTTCAGTAAGTGACTATTACATCTTTTAATCTCAAAGTGATAAATCGTTACATGGTGAACTATTCAGTTATAAGGATATAATTGCATGTGTACTCACTTTTTTCTTCTTGCTGGAAAATGCCAGCTCTTCAGCCTAAGCGCTACCATGATGTTTGATTTAAGCCACCATGATATCCTTAACACAACACTGAGATTCACACACTTGCCACATGATACACATATTTTTATAAGTGGCCTTTACCACTGCTATACACTGAATATTAACCATTAGACACATGAACACTTTAAATCATTATTTCACAATTTATGTACACTTTATCCACTACTTCACATGTTGATCCTTAATCCGGACTTCTCCTACGCTTGATCTCAGAGATGCGATGCAATTATGACAACCGCTGGTCTACGTGAAATCTAGTAGCGTTTTACGGATGTTCGATCCTCGTTCCCTGCAATCACGTTCAGCTCACTATCCTGGTTAGGTGGCAATGACTTCCACGCTCCCATCACTGTAGTGATCCTGATGATAATGTCATACAATTCTGACAATACCTCCCGGTATAGGAACTGTTCGAAAACATTATCAGTTCCTTTTCGCTGTAGCGAATTTATATCTGCGTCAGATAATAGATAAATATCTGCATTAATTTACTTTCGACGCACTTCATGATTACTTATGAAGCTTATAACTTGCTTCCATTTTCTTCAACGGCGGAGCGTTGATACTTTAGTACTTGGCGTGCTTACTGTAAAGCAACTGCTTCTGACTGCTTTCAACTGACTGCTTTCAACTGCTTTCGACTGACACTTGGCGCGGGCTGCTCTCCCTTATAAAGGTTTCTTGCACAAAATAGTTCACGGGACACGTGAGAGCGACTCCCTTCTTGAAATAATCCCTCTTCAGCCGAAATGACATCTGCATTTTGTTTATTTAGGTGTGGAGGTTTCACAAACATACGCGTGCCGGCGATCGCTTCGGCCAATTAATTACAATTAATTGCCTTAGTTCAGCGCGTTATGACGCCACGGTGGGGGTTCCCCGCTGGCTGGTTACAGTATCCCTGCTCTGGAGCGTGAGTTAGGTTGTAATGCGGTCATTTGGAGATATAGGCATTAATTTAGGTGAAAAACCACTCCTAAATTACCTCTCCGTGAATATATTCATCTGTGTGTATATTTCAATGCATTACAATGCTCCATTTAGCTGTAATTAATTAATTTCCTTGTGCATGCGGTCCCGCCATAGCTTGCCCCGTTGTCGAGTGGTGGATACCCGGGTCATTAATTTTGAGCTGTCTCCCCGCTCCAGACATAAGTAGTGCGGTAGGCGCCGAAATTCTGCACCCACTTGTTAAGGATCATTTGTAAACTGCGAAACTCGCCTTCTCTCGTTTTCGCATGCTCTGAAAACGTATATTTCCTTTGCATTTGGCTACAATTCCTCCTTTTAAATTGCTATGATTTTCACGTATATATCGTGAAATCACGCTAGACTATTATATGTCAGTATACCTCTCATTGCTCTGTGGGTTCCCTATAAATGCTCCCCCTTAGAGACCAATGGTTCGACCCTAGGCATAACCATGTGCCTGGTCTTCTCTGATGAGACCTGAGTTCGATGCCAGACTGCCGTGACTAATTGGGCACATCTTTCTCCTGCTAAGTTCAAAAAATTCATTTCATAAGTGAATTTTTCGGGCCTATCAGCTGGCATCAACTCCATGCAGTATTTACTTTAAGCGGTCATTGCTCTCGGCAATGGGCTTTCTCGTTCCCCACTCCACACTGTCTGCTGCCTCGTAGACTCTCGTTCTCCCTTCTCAATTGTTCATTCATCCCCCTCAGCTCCACAGCGGCTTCCCTCAACTGGTCATAAAGTTCCTGCAGTAGACAGCTGCATTCTTCCTTCGTGTCCGCTGGGTTGGCGAGCTGGTTGCTTCGCTTCGACCCTTCTTGAGCCTGCAAACTTTTCTCAAGAATCTTTCCGTGCATACGTAATGATTCCCCGTTCACTTGGATGTGCATAGCTTGTTCCTCTCTCGCATCATAGTCTTCTGGTGGACTATATAGTTTCAAGTTAGCTGCGTTTACCACAACTTCTCTACCTGTTGCTTCATCTTTGATCCGATATGCATTATTTTGCAGATCCCTTATAATCAGGTAGGGTCCGTGGTAGGCGTGCTGGAATTTCTTATATTTCCTGCTCTCTGGATCTGAACTGGCGGGTTTCTTCAGTAAGACGTATTCCCCCACGAGTAACGGTCTGTGATAGCGTTTCCTCCTGTTTCTCCGCTGTCGTCTATCTGCTTGTTTCTTGAGATACTCGAACGTCCTCTGGATCCTCAACTCACGTCCAAGTTGTGCATCGATGGGTGTCTGGATAACATTATTCCACGGCCTCTCTGGTCTTCTATCGAGATGTAGGCTCACTGGCACCTCTCCTGTCGCTTCGTGCACGGTATTGTTGATACAATATTCAATAATCTCAAGTACGTCAATCCATCTCCAATTCTCAGTAGAGCAATATATCTTCATGTATTTTTGCAGTTCCCTCATAACTCTCTCAGCGGAATTCGACTCCGGGTGTCGAACCGTGGACAAAATCTGTCTTATGCCCAGATTTTCCAACTCCCTGCGAAATTCTACGCTGGTGAAACAACTTCCATGATCAGATAAGATGTTTTCTGGCTGTTCTAATATAGGAATGATTCTTTCCTTCAGCCTCTTAAGTACCTGTTTTGTACTGGTTTTCTGAATTGGACACAGGACTACCATTTTGGAAAACACGTCTAGTGCAACTAGGATGTGTTTATTTCCTCTTCTAGCTCTAGGAAGGGGCCCAAAGTTGTCCAGCGCCAGGAGCTGACATGGCTTCTCTGGTAAGAGTGGTATAGGTTTCTGCCTCATTAAGTACGAGTTAGGCTTTACTCGTTGGCACATATCACATGTCCTGATAGTATTTCTGACTGTTTCTCTAAGTTTTGGCCAAATAAATGCCTCTTTAAGCAGGGCAACAGTCTTATCTACACCGGAGTGTCCAAAAGCTCGGTGTGCTAGCCATACTAGCCTTCTCTGCAATGCTGGTGGTACAACAATCCTGGGTTTGGTGTGGTCCGAGTCGCTCCATTTATGTAGCATGTGGTTAAACCATAGATATTCCGTTGACAGTGCTTCAGCTTCCACATACATCGGGGTTCCTCTATCCAGCTTTCCCTCGAAGTAATTAATCATCAACCGTATCCAGGGATCTTCACGTTGAAAAACGGTGATGTTCCTCAGATCATCTAAGGTCTTCTGATCTCTATCTCCTATCTCGATAGCTAGAGCTTCTTCTTCCTCTGCTGTAGGGTATCTGCTTAGCAAATCAGGTATGATATTGTCCTTCCCCGGGCAATATTCTATTTCCACTTGAAATTGTTGTATGTACAGGGACCACCTTGTCAGTCTTTGACTCGACAAGTCAGTTTTTAGCAGGAACGTTAGGGCTTTATGGTCTGTTCTCAATATAATTCTAAAACCATAAATCAGCTTGTGCCAATACTGTAAGGCATACAGTATCGCGAGTAGTTCGATCTCCGTGACCGTATAATTCTTTTCATTAGGCTTCAACCTTCTACTGATAAATGCAATATAAGTTTTCTCCTCTGGCCTGTCCATATTTTCCTGAAATAACATAGCTCCAATGCCTATGAAGGATGCGTCAGTTTGGATAATAAATTTCTGAGTGTAGTCAGGATATCCCAATTTTACATAATCTAACAGCATCTGTTTAGATTTCACGAAGGCTTCCTCGCATTGCTCCGTCCATCGCCATCTTCCTCCTTTCTTAAGTAAGTCTTGGAGTGGTGCTACAGTCTCGGTATACTTCGGACAATGGTTTGAAAAAATCCAATAACACCTAGATATTGCCTGACGTTCTTTACCTTCGTTGGTCTCGGGAAACGTTTAATGACTTCCAATTTTCCCGGATTAGGTCTGACTCCTTGTGCATCTATTACGTGACCTAGAAATTTAACTTCTCTCTGAGCAAAGTTAGACTTCTTTATATTGACCTTAAAGTTAGCCTGACTTAGGTCATATAACAACTTGCGTAGATCTCTGACATGTTCTTCGACTGTTTCAGAGGTCAGTAGTATATCATCTACGTAGCATATGGTTGTAGCTTTTACTTCTTCGGATAGGTCCCTATCTAGCGCTCGTATCAACGCTGAACCTGCTGTTTTTAATCCAAATGGAAGACGTACGTATGAATACGTGTGCTGGTCAAATAAAAATCCGGTTAATAGACTTGTTTTCTCTTCCAGAGCAAGATGGTGAAAACTTGCCGTCAGGTCAAGATTTGAGAACACAGTCTTTCCTTTGAACCTCCTGAGTACCTCCTTAATGGGCGGCACTTTATCAAATTCCGGTATGACCTTGGAATTCAAATTTCGTAGGTCCAGGCATATCCTCACACTTCCATCCTGTTTCGGTACAACTACCAGTGGGCTGACATAAGGTGTGGCTGTCTTTACAATGACGCCTGCTTCTAGCATTTCCTGTATCGCTTCTTTGACCTTTAAATAATGTTTCTCAGCTACAGGATACGGCTTCTGTTTGAATGGCGTCCAGTCGCTGACTTGGAACGCATACTGGAAATTCTTGATCCGGCCAGGTCTCGAATCAAAGACTCCTTTATACTCGAATAGCAGTTCCCTTAGTATTTTCTTATATTCTGGACCAAATTTAGCTTCCTCAATCTTCTCTTCCAGGCATTCTTCAAATTTTGGTTCGAGATCCTTTTCAATGTCTGCGGCCAGTGTTGCCAACTCTTCCTCAATGTCTTCTATTGTCGACACTGCATCCCCAGTCATATCTCCGTATATATGCCATACGTATTCTTCTTGTCTCGTTTCATTATGCCTTAATGAGAGTTCTAACTCTTCCTTTCCCTCACTTGCGCGAAACATCACAATGTCTTGCGAGAGATCTATAATAACTTTATACTCTCTTATGAAATCCATCCCAACAATGAGGTTATACGGCAGCTTATTCACAAGTAGGAAGCTCTGTGAGAATTTAGAGTTCCCTATCTGCAAATCTAAAAATACTTGGTATCTGCATATCATAACTTTATCTGGTATGACACCTTTTATTTTCACGCTTGAAATAGGTATTTTCAATACGTGGATTTTACTCTGGATTTCACTGTATAATGCCTGGGTTATCAAACACACTGTTGACCCTGTATCAATGAGACTTCTTACTTTCATTCCCGCAATGTTCACAATAATAATAGGTAGTTCCCTTCTTACATTGACCGTTCTTTCATCGAGATCTTCGATAAGCTCCTCAGGTTTGGCAATCCAGTTAACAACATTCACTGTATTCCATCCTGAACCTATCTCTCTTTGGTCATTTAAAATTGGTGTTTTTTTTTTCAATTGTTCCATTCTTTGTGGAGTTCTTCTGCCTGTCTTCATGCTGTTGAAGTTCCAGACTTTTGGCACCGTCATCATTTTGATATATGTCGGGTGACCTTCTATTCCGAATCGCTTCATCCCAATGAACTCGCGATTGTCTCGGATCATCTCCGCGCTCTTCCATGTATCTTAAAGATGCGTGATAACGTTCTTCCGCCTCTTCATCGAACCCGCGACTCTGCTCTTGGGATCTCCATCCTTGGTTGTTCCCATTTCGGCCGTAATTCCTTCTGTTATCCAGCTGCTGGTCTCTGGTACCACGCTGATTCCAGTTTTTCCTTCCTCGGTTACCACGGTTCGAACCTCCTCGATACGCTGGCCTCCAATTTTGGTTTTCGCGTCCTTCGCGCTGCCAGTCGGATTTTTCTGTTTCGGTGCTTGTAGATTTGCTCTTTGTCTGCACCTTAGTTGGCTCAATCGGCGTATTCGTCATATTAACTTGTTCCACATTTCGACTTTGTCTTGTGTACTGCACTGTGGTTAGATCGAGTTGTCTCAGCACCTCCTCCATATCGATTGCAGTTTTGGCGTTTGCTGAGATTAGCAGACGCTGTACTTCATACGGTAGCTGCTTGGCTATTGCTATGCATAAATCTGACTCTTTAAGCCCTTGATCAAGCTCGCGAAAACGGCATAATTGATTCACAAAGAAATCTCCGTACTTAGTCGGATTACTAGCACTGTAACGCCTGGAATACAAGTCCAGTCTGAGGTTTTGTTGTACGCTCGCGTTCCAATATCTGCTTAAAAATGCTTGGCGAAATTCGTCAACGGTGTCGAACGTGTACCGAAAACTCCTAAACCATAGTGCACACTCCCCTTCGGTTAGTTTTTCAATCGCTCTCAACCTGCGCTCTGGCGGTACTTTCGCATCATTCAAGTACTCGGAAACTTCTTTAAGCCAGTACTTGGGTGTCATATTAGAATTACTCCCAGAGTATTTCTTTGGTTTCTCATCACTAGCCCTTATAACTGTGACTATTTGGTTTTGTACAGCATTTTCATGCGGTGTTGACATGGCCATTGGCATACCAGGTGTGGCATACGGGCTGTCACTTGGCATGGCTGCATTCTTTGGAGTGGGCTGTATTTCTATCTCCTCCCATTTATTTCTCCTATTCTCGTCTATACTTCCTTCGCTAGACCTAGGATTCCGCAACATGGATTCCTCCTGCGCTATCATTCTAGTCTCTATTTGGCTGTGCCTGTTTTCCGCCCTTTCCAAACGAGCTAATACCTCTCGTTCTATTTTCTCAAGGCGATCTCGGTTTCTTTCTGCCATAGAAAATACCTTTTCCTTATCATCCTTAAGGTTTTCCTTCAGGTGGATAATTTCCCCTGCTAGACTTTCTCTTACTTCGGCAAGAGTCTTATCGCTGGCTTCAGTCTTTAAGCCTTCTCGAAGCTCTAATTCTTCGCGTAAGCCTGTAACTTCCCTTTGAATGTGACCTTGTATATGAGAGATTTCAGTCCTTATTTTCGTGATTTCTCCTTGGTCTTCGTCCTGTCTTGTATGGATAACTGCTAAGTCACTCTGAGTTTGTTCCAACTCTTTCTGCACTTTTCCGACTTGTCTCTTCATATTAGACATTATCTCCTTATTCTCTTGATCAGAAGTTTTTATTTCCTGAATTTCCTTGCATTGGTCAAGGATATTCTGATCCTGTTTTCTTAAGGCTTCGTCTACTGCCTTGGCGTAACCTGCCATTCGCGTATTCCATTTTACGTCATTATCCTCGAACCTATGATCCACGGTCTGAGTGAACGTGTTAAATTGCTCTAACTGACGTTTAGTATTAGCTTCATTCTGACTTTGAATGTCTTTAAGCTCCCTGGACATACTGTTTAAATTATCGTTAATTTCACGCTGTGACTCTCTGCACATTTGCAGATTGCTCTCTAATTTTAATTCAATAGACTCAAAGCATTTATCGTTATCATCTTGCATTTCTGAGATCACGCTAACAATATTCTTAGTTACCTCACGCTGGACAGACTCTTTAACGTCGTCCATTTTCTTATTAACCTCTACTAGGTTTAATTCTAACTGCGTGTTTACATTAGCCAACATCTGGCTTACCTCAGTTTGACTAGCCTCTAGTCTAGTATTTATTTCGGTTTGATTGGCATCCAATCTACCCGCTATTTCATCTTTAAATGCCTTGGATTCTTCCTTACTTTTAGCATTAGTAACATCGAAATGTTCCCTTAACTCAGCAATACACCTGAGTACTTCTTCCGTTCCAGCCATCCTGTACTACTTAATTTGAGATTCAGGTAGGCCGCAGCTGAATATGCTGGCGCGTTCTATTGGAAATAAAAGATTCCGATCCCGCGACAACAACAACAACATATTATAAAATGTCAAAACTAACTATGGAATGGGTATTGACCCTCGTACCCGTCTGACAACAATGTCTGACGTCTGAACATCATCTAGAAAGACTCACAATCGCTCAAACAAAGTTTGAGAAAAAATATTATTTCTATGGTTTTCCCCATGAAAACCATGCTATTATTATGGGGTTTTTCTGAATCCCATAAGCCATCCACGTACGGGCGCCATGTTAATAATGTATGTTGGGGTAGTTATGCTTAAGTGGAGGTTACCTGTATTTTAAACTGGCCCCACGTATCAGCGTCATGTTAATAATTTATAGTGACCTGATAATTAAAGGGGTTTTGTGAAAGTTACCTATATATATAAGCATGTCTTATGGAGGATTATCAACAATTATTTTTAAACGTGATGGCTTATTAACAAATGGGACGCGGCCTTTCCTATTTTGTCCTAATATCTATGCTGTACTTGCTTCTACCATTAATACCTTGGCCGACTTTAAGCAATACCTGTGACTCAATCCAAGTAAAGAGACAACTCCCCCATGTACCCGATTGTCACCATGTGGACCATGTGTTCGTATCCCAACTAGCTCACGGTCTTTCGAGGTATGGGACGTTCCTGCCCACAATACGACCACATGCTCAGGATTTGAGTCTACCAGGTAACTACTCTACAGGAAATACACAACATTCCTGCAAATAAAACATTTACTGGTCTAAAATCATGGCTAAACAACAAATACAAATCAAAGGACAAATTACATTTAATTCCCACAAATAAAATAGGGTTATTCTGTGAGCTTTCTTCTTAAAAATAGTGCTACACTGCACTCAAACCTAATTCTAACATCCTGTCAATAATAGTTCAGATTACAAGGTTTCCATAGTGTTCATCACGTGACACAATTTTAGTTAATGGGAGTATCTTAACACAAAAATCACATGTCACATAAAAATGAATTACTAAGACATTATTCCGTCTCTTACGGCATTTACTTTAACTAGCAAGAATTCATTATTTTCTGCATTTACTAACAAATATTTGTTGTGTCGTGCGAATCATCTTCCTTCTTTCCATCCCTATGAACGATCTAGGACAGTGGTACATGCTCCTTAAAAAAAATAAACATGGATAGAATATTTTATAGTTTCACCATATAACGATTTTCTGGGTCTTGTCGGGCTTACCATAGTTACAACTGTGTCATGTTCTGGGAAAAACACATACCCGTTTGCATAAATTAGCATGAACTGGCAAATGCATTTTAAAGAAGATGCCTACATTATTTTGGTTCAGCTTTCCTCCTCAGAGGATAACTTCGCCAAACATTATCTGATTTCTATGATCCAACAACGTATGTGACTTGCCACACACCATTCAATTCAATTGGCATCATTATAACACTCATATCTTAATTGCATATTTAAATACCGAGATTCCTCAGTGTCCTACTGTGACTGTAAATGACAAGGGATCGGTCGACGGACCTTTCTCCCCCTCAGCAGGCCATAAAATTCGTTCCAGCTGGCTAACCAAGATGGCCGCCACGGAAATGGTCTACAATACCTCTCTCTCTCTCTATTGTCAAGGTCAAACTTGTTTACAATTATATAACAGTACAGATACGCTAGGCGTGATTCCTAAGTAATTGAGTCATTTAATTAATTAACACCTATCTTTATAGGGTATTTGGGCTCAAATGGCTCCTTAATAAACATTCATGGCTGGGGTGGAATTCTAGTGATAGCCTTGCCGTTCTAAGGTGATTATTTGTGGCTTTAAGACGCGCATCATAATGAAACCCCACGGTTTTCACCAGCAGCTGTCAGTAATAATATCAGGAAACCTGCGTTCCTAGACGACGAATATGATCCTACCTCTCAGGGTAGACCATTGGTACAAATGCTCACTGCGTCTCGACGGACGTCAATAGTGGCCATAATTCATGCAAGCGTTGGAAATAGACAGAATCTATCCAAATCGCTGCGTATAATACAGTATGCACAAAGGCGATACTCCTCGAAGATTCAGCCAACTCTTCACCTAACGCGCAAGCTATACTAGTCAATCCCCGCGATTATCTTACGTAAATCACTGGATTCTACGTTAATCTGCACGCTATACATGCGGCTCAAACAATATTTCACATAGATGACTCCATTATTAAGGCACCTGCGTTCTCTCCGTCATACTACTTAAGCCAAAGCTTTACATAGCTCCTAACACAAATGTATAAATTTACTGGCTTACTTTAATTTAATGGTCCTCAAACATAATCCTAAGGATTGACCATATCAAATATTCATTCACATTTTCACTGACACTGAAAAAGCTCTCGTATTTCACTATATTCCACGTTACATTTTTACTGTTTACCAAATTACAGTATCTTTAAATTAGACATGACACTATTTGAACATTACTTAGGCCACATTTGCCCATTACTTTATTGTTGCCGACCCCAGTTATTATTATTACTCATTTACCGTTACCGTTAGATTCATCACTATTTTTGACCTAAAGGGTCCTAAACAAATCACCTTCCAAGCCATACTTTATTCAAGACGAGTGGTAAAAACTCGTTCAGTAAGTGACTATTACATCTTTTAATCTCAAAGTGATAAATCGTTACATGGTGAACTATTCAGTTATAAGGATATAATTGCATGTGTACTCACTTTTTTCTTCTTGCTGGAAAATGCCAGCTCTTCAGCCTAAGCGCTACCATGATGTTTGATTTAAGCCACCATGATATCCTTAACACAACACTGAGATTCACACACTTGCCACATGATACACATATTTTTATAAGTGGCCTTTACCACTGCTATACACTGAATATTAACCATTAGACACATGAACACTTTAAATCATTATTTCACAATTTATGTACACTTTATCCACTACTTCACATGTTGATCCTTAATCCGGACTTCTCCTACGCTTAATCTCAGAGATGCGATGCAATTATGACAACCGCTGGTCTACGTGAAATCTAGTAGCGTTTTACGGATGTTCGATCCTCGTTCCCTGCAATCACGTTCAGCTCACTATCCTGGTTAGGTGGCAATGACTTCCACGCTCCCATCACTGTAGTGATCCTGATGATACTGTCATACAATTCTGACAATACCTCCCGGTATAGGAACTGTTCGAAAACATTATCAGTTCCTTTTCGCTGTAGCGAATTTATATCTGCGTCAGATAATAGATAAATATCTGCATTAATTTACTTTCGACGCACTTCATGATTACTTATGAAGCTTATAACTTGCTTCCATTTTCTTCAACGGCGGAGCGTTGATACTTTAGTACTTGGCGTGCTTACTGTAGAGCAACTGCTTCTGACTGCTTCCGACTGCTTTCAACTGCTTTCGACTGACACTTGGCGCGGGCTGCTCTCCCTTATAAAGGTTTCTTGCACAAAATAGTTCACGGGACACGTGAGAGCGACTCCCTTCTTGAAATAATCCCTCTTCAGCCGAAATGACATCTGCATTTTGTTTATTTAGGTGTGGAGGTTTCACAAACATACGCGTGCCGGCGATCGCTTCGGCCAATTAATTACAATTAATTGCCTTAGTTCAGCGCGTTATGACGCCACGGTGGGGGTTCCCCGCTGGCTGGTTACAGTATCCCTGCTCTGGAGCGTGAGTTAGGTTGTAATGCGGTCATTTGGAGATATAGGCATTAATTTAGGTGAAAAACCACTCCTAAATTACCTCTCCGTGAATATATTCATCTGTGTGTATATTTCAATGCATTACAATGCTCCATTTAGCTGTAATTAATTAATTTCCTTGTGCATGCGGTCCCGCCATAGCTTGCCCCGTTGTCGAGTGGTGGATACCCGGGTCATTAATTTTGAGCTGTCTCCCCGCTCCAGACATAAGTAGTGCGGTAGGCGCCGAAATTCTGCGCCCACTTGTTAAGGATCATTTGTAAACTCGTATGCTCTGAAAACGTATATTTCCTTTGCATTTGGCTACAATTCCTCCTTTTAAACTGCTATGATTTTCACGTATATATCGTGAAATCACGCTAGACTATTATATGTCAGTATACCTCTCATTGATCTGTGGGTTCCCTATAAATGCTCCCCCTTAGAGACCAATGGTTCGACCCTAGGCATAACCATGTGCCTGGTCTTCTCTGATGAGACCTGAGTTCGATGCCAGACTGCCGTGACTATTTGGGCACAATATAAATAGTCAACAACCCACACATAGAGGCTATCATAGTAACGGCGGACCACATAAAAGTAATGCATCAAGGACAGGGCTGCTCTTCTGTTGCATTTTCTCGTCTACGACGGTCAATGAGGGCAGGCTTGAGGAGATTAAGGACTGGAAGCCAAGCTCTGTTCACACGCTTTGCTTCCTCCTTAAGATTGAAGCTGTTAGTATGCTTCAGGATTTCAATGGCCTCCCTTTGTAGCCTGGCATGATAAGACACCGTGGTGGACAGAACTTCGGTGTCTCCATATCTTATGTCGTGACCTGCGAGTAGCGAGTGTGCTGCAACAGTGGATTTATCTGTTTGTCCCAGCCGGCTGTGTCGTTCGTGCTCCTTGAGGCGAGTGGCAATACTTCTTTTCGTTGTTCCAATATATACTTGGCCACAATCAGAGGGGATTTTATAAACCCCTGCCGCGGTATGAGGATGACGCTTATCTTTAGCGGACCTAAACATGTCCCTAATTTTTCGCGTAGGCCTGTATATGGTCTTTATATCATGGGACTCGAGTAGCCTCCCTATTCTGTCCGTGACCTTTTTTATATATGGAAGGAAAGCTCTAGCCAGGGGCTGCGTGTCTCTAATTACCCTTGTAGCCCTATTCTGTCCGTGACCTTTTTTATATATGGAAGGAAAGCTCTAGCCAGGGGCTGCGTGTCTCTAATTACCCTTGTAGTTGAACGTCTTGGATGGAGTGCTCGCTGGATATCATTCTGGCTGTACCCATTGGCGCGTAGGGCCTCGTTGAGGTGTTTAATTTCTTGGTTTAGGCACTGCTTTTCACAAATTCTTTTCGCGCGGTCAGCCAGTGTTTTTATCACACCGTATTTCTGTCGTAGGTGGTGGTTGGACGTCTTATGTAAATATCGGTCAGTATGGGTCGGCTTACGGTAAACTGTATGTCCCAAGGTTAGATCAGCGGTCTTCGTTACCATAACGTCGAGAAAGGCGATTTTCTGTTCATTCCCTAACACCTTGGTAAACTTAATGTTAGAGTTCAGGCTGTTAAAATGTAGTAAAAACAGATTTAATTGATCTTTATCATGGCCTGATCAAGGCATCTTCGCTACTTGAAAACGTACAGAAGGGAACCACCAGAAGTGAAGCTTTACCACCAAGACTATATGGCTTACCTAAGATACACAAAGATAATGTTCCTCTTCGTCCTATCGTGAGTGCTATTGGATCACCAACTTATAGAATTGCCAAACATCTACCTACCTTACTTCAACTACATATCGGCGGTACACAGTCGTACGTCAAAGATTCCGTCCATTTCATTGAAAAATTGAGAACTATTCAACTACAGTAGAAGCTGGTGACTTACTAGTCAGTTTTGACGTGGTCTCTCTTTTCACGAAAGTACCTATAAAGGCAGCCCTGGAGTACATCGCACGGATTTTTCCAGATGATATCGCCGCCTTATTCCGCCACTGCCTCACTGCTAGCTACTTCCTGTGGAAAGGTGATTTCTATGAACAAATTGATGGGGTCGCCATGGGCAGTCCCCTGAGTCCGGTGAAAGCAAATTTCTTCATGGAAAAATTTGAACAAATAGCACTCGAGACCGCACCTTTGAAACCTAAGGTATGGCTAAGATACGTGGACGATACTTTGGTAATATGGGGCCATGGTAAAGATCAATTAAATCTGTTTTTACTACATCTTAACAGCCTGAACTCTAACATTAAGTTTACCATGGAGTTAGAGAATGAACAGAAAATCGCTTTTCTCGACGTTATGGTAACGAAGACCGCTGATCTAACCTTGGGACATACAGTTTACCGTAACCCGACCCATACTGACCGATATTTACATAAGACGTCCAACCACCACCCACGACAGAACTACGGAGTGATAAAAACACTGGCTGACCGCGCGAAAAGAATTTGTGAAAAGCAGTGCCTAAACCTCAACGAGGCCCTACGCGCCAATGGCTACAGCCAGAAAGATATCCAGCGAGCACTCCATCCAAGACGTCCAACTACAAGGGTAATTGGAGACAAGCAGCCCCTGGCTAGAGCTTTCCTTCCATATATATAAAAAAAAATCCTCTCGGCACGCCGGAAGGCGGAGATAGATTTCACCGGGCAAACTAGGGGATAAGCTATAATCGGCAAAATAAGCAGGTTTTCGTAGGAGGATCAGACCTCATTTATTGCGAGAAAGTATTTTAAAATTGGCGGTTAATTAACTTTTTTTTCGTCTTTCTATGCATATTTTTAACATTTTATTGTCTTATGGGGATGGTAACCTTCTTGTCATTTGGGGTTCATTTTTATTATACTTGTGATCACACTGTCCTTATGCAAGGTTTGGAACTAATGTGTAACTATCTAACAGTATGTTACTTCTTCACGCAAAATTTTATCTCCCGCATAGATGTTGGTTGGTTCCTCAGTTTAGGGGCTGCGACAACGTGGTCATGTACCCCGTGTACATTGGGTGTGTGTAGAATCTGTCTGATAAACGGTGTTAATTGTGATGACTGTATTAGTCTGTAATTCAGGTAAGGTCTGCAGACGGTCAATTTTAAGTAGTAGTACCTAATTTTGTACCAAATACTACCGTCAACGACACCTAGCTGTGAACTTGGCTGCTAGATGCCACCGCAACCAGCAACTTGCAACGAACGTTGTAACTTCCCCTCCGAAGGAAAGCATGCTGAGGGATTTTTAGCGCTCTTAGAAAATCCGGCGACCTTGGCCGGCTTTGAACCAGCGACCTTGGGCATAGAAGTTCAGCATGCTACCAGTTAGCCGCTTCCCTCATAGTCAGATGGAACAAGAAGTTCCGTGACGAACTAAAGAGCCTACTTTTCTTAAAATTAAGATTCATGCCAATGATTAATCTACAGTATATGAACCTATCAAGAATAATGACGAAATTAAGTTGGTAATATCGAAATATCTTAATTAGTTCGAAATACTGTATACTAGGCATAATGTAGCCTAATAGAGCAATACAGTTGGCAGCCCTGGTGACTGAATATATTCTTAATTCCATCCCTTAAGGTACAGAATACAAAATGTGGTTGAAGTCCAAAGGACGTTACATGGAGTTAGACATTGGATCTATTAGTACACGTAAAAGCATGTTGGCAACAATGTCATGCGAGTGCTGGTCAGAAATAATCTGAAATATTATGATATCTTTTTGTGCCAATTTTGGATGAAATCCATTTGTTGGTATAGAAGTTACATGTATTTTAAAATTGGAGCTATCATCAGGCATAGAATCATGCTGGCAGCACTGACTTATATTAATTACTCCAAATTAATCTAGAATGTCAGCTGCTATACGTGTGCAAAGTATAGAGCTGTTGGCTTGCTTACTTTCTGATATATTGAGTAGTGGGATGATGAGAGAGCTGTCTCACTTTTTATTGAGCCACCCTCGTAGTTGCCCCGAAGCTGATATCTCGCTAACCAAACATGGGATTAGAACATACAGGGTGTCCTAGCACTGCTAGTAATGCCCCCTACTTTCCTATAGCCTCTTTATTTGATTAAAAGACCAAAACTAAAAGGTCATTCGCGAGTAGTGGGGTAGTGTTGGTTTCCTGAAGTCGCGCTCGTGCTTGAATATGTATGCCTATGTTGGGAAAGGGTTAGGTGGTGGGAAAGGAGTAGGGTCGAGTGAGAGGTCGTTTAGATGGTATTTTTTCCGCTCTAGGTGATGGTGAGGTTATTTTTTAAAATGGATGGAATTTGGAAAGGCCATTTGGGGTAAACATGTTGTTTTTTAACATTTTGGCGATGAATGTTTTTTTATACGCATGCGCACTTGAGGAGTTTTGTAAAAGGGCGGGCTTTTTAAATGATGATTTATTAATGAGTGTTTTTAATATGTATTGAAATAAACCAAAAAAAACTAATAGGTCATCGGCTTTTTTACTATTTCGCTAACCAATAATCGGATTTAAACCTATGAGGTGTCGTAGGACTCGTGGTGAACTCTCCTTTTCTATCGAAGGGGTATATTCACTCCAAAATAAAAACTACCCTTACCCGGGGGTTGAAATAGTAATATTTTTTTGTATGTGTGCGCACGGACGGGTTTTGTCAAAAGGACCTAACTATACGTTAGTTAATATTTTCTGAACCCCTAATGGGAATTTGCCATAGGCAGTATTATAGCCCTGGGGGTGACGCCCCGTTTTTGAATGTATGATTCATTTTTGTCGAAAGGGCCTAACGACACTTTTGTTCATATCTCGCGAACCAATCATGCTAGGGACTTGTATGAGGGGTCCTAGCACTTGGGGCAACATCCCCTGTTTGGGGGTGAAACTACCCCCTAAAATTGAAAAATCCCTATCTCGGAAACGAAGAAGCCTAAAATTAGGTGTGATAGCTCAAAAAATAGGGGATGATATGGGCTTTTACCTCGATGGATCATTTCACCCCTAAAACAGTAAATAGTCATGTTATGGGGGAAAAACGTGTTAAACACCTAAAAATGATAAATGAACCTAAGATCTTTTGTTTTTGATGAAAAATAGCAGGGGGGTGAAACTACCCCCCAAAATTGAAAAATCCCTATCTCGGAAACGAAGAATCCTAAAATTAGGTGTGATAGCTTAAAAAATAGGGGATGATATGGGCTTTTACCTCGATGGATCATTTCACCCCTAAAACAGTAAATAGTCATGTTAAGGGGGAAAAAACGTGTTAAACACCTAAAAATGATAAATGAACCTAAGATCTTTTGTTTTTGATGAAAAATAGCAGGGGGGTGAAACTACCCCCCAAAATTGAAAAATCCATATCTCGGAAACGAAGAAGCCTAAAATTAGGTGTGATAGCTTAAAAAATAGGGGATGATATGGGCTTTTACCTCGATGGATCATTTCACCCCTAAAACAGTAAATAGTTATGTTATGGGGGAAAAAACGTATTAAACACCTAAAAATGATAAATGAACCTAAGATCTTTTGTTTTTGATGAAAAATAGCAGGGGGGTGAAACTACCCCCCAAAATTGAAAAATCCCTATCTCGGAAACGAAGAATCCTAAAATTAGGTGTAATGGCTTAAAAAATAGGGGATGATATGGGCTTTTACCTCGATGGATCATTTCACCCCTAAAACAGTAAATAGTCATGTTATGAGGAAAAATGTGTTATACACCTAAAAGCATAAGCATCTTTGTGAAACCATGCTTTAATGGACATGTGTATGGAGGATGATTTTTGTTATTATTATTATTAGGTAATTATGGATTAATGTGTGTATAGATAACTAACCTGTGGGGAGCGTGATGGCGCAGGTGCTTAGCTGCTCGTCTTTACTCGGGCAGGTGGGGTTCAAATCCCGGTGACAGCGGAGGTTGGAATTTTCACTTGAAAAATCACGTGGCGTCAGGAAGGGCATTCGGCCTTAAATCCCCGGCCAAAATCAAAATGAGCCTGGTTGGCTCCGGCGACTCAAACTAATAGGGAAAAGCCGAAGAAAGAAAAAAAATGGTAACTCACCAGTAATAGTAAACATTGGTTGGAGGTGTTGAAGAAGTCAGGATGGCCAACCCTTGCCATGGTTCACGAATGCACCCCAAAAAGTTTTACCTGTCAAGACACAGTCTACCCTGTTGCAGCCTTTAGAAAAAAAATCGAACCGGGGCCTCTGTAGTGACAGTGGAGCTATATTCATGATGATTTTTAAACAAACCTAGGCTTGCCTACTACCGCTGTGTTGAATCTGCACAGAGACTCTGGCTTTGGTTTGTCTAGTGTCCCTTGGCGATAACAGCACAGCGACCTTGTCAGGAAGTTTCATATTACTCATTTGCTTGATAGCGGACGTGCTCTGCACATGACTAGATCGTTGTTAGGTTTGACAAAGGCTTAGTGAAGCTTATGACAACCTTGAAATGAATGTTATGGTATAGTCGGGGTTGGAAGCCAAGACCTTAGGGTTGACAACCAAGTAGGTTAACCACTACACGGTGAGATGGTCAAATAATAATGAACAGAACATATAGAAACGTTTTCTATAGTTTAACGAATTGGCATACCATGAGAGGTGTAGGTAATGGAAATTGAATCCTTAGCTGATGATCTATAGCCATGCCCACGTATAAGCTATCATGGTAGAAAAAGAATGGTATGGCTTGTTTTAAACGGAGAATAATCATTGTGTTTACTGTGAAACACAAATCTGAATTTAAAATAATTAATTTAAAATAATTAATTTAAAATTAACTAATTTAAAATTAGTTTAGTACGCTGAAGTTAAAATGAATAATGATCACGTTACAGACAGCCAGTTTCAAAGCCGTGAGAACTAAGTGAACAAAGTATAAAATTCATGAGCCAGTGAGGAATTCAACATGCTGTCCTTTGGACAAGAGAGAAGCGTTCTACAGCGACCCTCAATGGTTTGGGACATCGTAAAGATGAAAATTAAATCTAAGCTACTACACTCTTATATACTAGAATAAGAAATGGAAAACAATTGGTCAAATAAAGGACAGAAGGAATAAAAAATGGCCCTCAACCCTCAAGCATAAGGATTGAGGGAGTTGGAAGGAAGGAGAGCCATGAAAGGCAGATAAAAAGTATACTAGGAGTGGCTTTGCCCCAGAGGTAATGGATAAAGAGGAGGAAAACTGGACTCAGCTCAGAAATCCCTTGGGGTCACCAACTTCCAAACTGATCAGCCCTTGAGGGTGTAGCCATAGGCAGAGTGCACCGCAAGTGGTGGGGCTAAATACACCCTACCTTCTTGAGGGGGCTTGGGCAAAAGACAGGGAATAGCATGAAAATAAAAAAAGCAAGGCTGCCTCCTCACACTAGTAGGATATCAGAAAAAATAAATAAACCAGGGCCAATGAAGTTTCAAAAGGAAGAGACTCCCTAGGGCTCGGATACCCTAATCATGTTGGGGTCGGTAGAGAACAAGAGTTGAGCAAGTGTGGTCGACAGGAAATAAGACAGAGAGGAGCCTAGCACAAGTTAGTGGAAGCAATGACGGTCTCAGCTGGGACTCCGTGATCGTCAACCTACATGACACTAGATATGACGCCCAGGGGTGGAATTAAAGACCTCTTTTGTTTTATATTACATGGCATGTCTTATAATGCAATACTGGTCCTAGGGTATGCAAAAAGGTATTAGAAACTCAGCTAATAATAGTGTGCTTGCCCATGATTATTTTCCCAAGGACTGATAACCATGATTTCCAAGCCCCTAAGTAAGACAAAAAACAAATGATTTTCATTTTTCCAATGAGTTGGGGTGAGGTGAGGTGAGTTTTCTATACACCAAACTGATGTGGTTTCCCACTTCTACTCCAGGCAAATGCACATTTGATGTTATGAATAGTCAAATGGTTTGCAACTGCCCAATGCTAGGACCTGATTAGTGGCTTTTAAAAAATGGAATGGAATGGAGTACACTTTCCCCAAAACCAACAAGAGGAGTGTTCGATCCCTCACAACAACCATCCTTAAAGTCAATATAAATGACTATGCACTTCAGCTCATGACGGTCTCCTCTATTGTATGGCTTGTTTTAAACGGAGAATAATTGTGTTTACTGTGAAACACAAATCTGAATTTAAAAAAAGTCCTCTCGGCACGCCGGAAGGCGGAGGTAGATTTCACCGGACAAACTTGGGGATAGGCGAAAATAGGCAGAATATGCAGGTTTTCGTAGAAGGATCAGACCCCATTTATTGCGAGAAGGTATTTTATAATTGGAGCTTAATTAACTTTGTTTTTCGTCATTTTATGCTTATTTTAAAAATTTTATTGTCTTATGTGGAACGGTAACCTTTTTGTCATTTGGGGTCCATTTTTATACTTGTGGTCACACTGTCCTTATGCAAGGTTTCGACACTGATGTGTAACTATGTAACGGTCTGTTACTTTTTCACGCAAAATTATATCTCCCGCAGAGATTTTGGTTGGTTCCTCAGTTTAGGGGCTGCGACAACACGGTCATGTAACCCTGTGTACTTATGAATGGCTGTATTAGTCTGTAATTCAGGTAAGGACTGCAGACGGTCAATTTCAGGCAGTAGTTCCTAATGTTGCTACCAGGTACTACCGTCAACGACACCTACCTGTGAACTTGGCTACTAGATGCCACCACAACCAGCAACTCGCAACGAACGTTGGAACTTCCCCTCCAAAGGAAAGCATACTGAGGGATTTTTAGCGCTCTTAGAAAATCCGACGACTTCGGCCGGCTTTGAACTCGCAACCTTGGGCATTGACATTCAGCATGCTTGCTACCAGTTACGTCACCGAAGCCGCTTCCCACTTAGTCAGATGTCAAAGTCAACCCCTGGCACCATTCAGCCCATGACGGGCTAAGGCCGACCAAGTGACCGCTGCCCAGCCATTTGGCCTGCAGATATTGGGGTGAAGCGTGATCAGCGCGTCGGGTCCCCTCGGCTGTTAATCTTGGTATTCGTGATCGGGGTGCTGTCTCACTGTCAGACAGCTACTCAATTGTCCTCACGAGGCTGAGTGCACCCCGTTCCAACCCTCACGTCAGTTATAAAATCCCTGACGGAGCCGGGGATCGAACCCGGGGCCTCCGAGTGAGAGGCAGGCGCGCTACCCCAACACCACGGGGCCGGCTTAGTCAGATGGAAATACTGAATCTGATCTCGTGCAAGTGCGATGTCATGGCTACGTCAGATGTCTTATCCCTCATCAATTTAGTAGTGTTGCCATGGCAACCTCTGATAGCTCTTGGCATTTTCTTATAATTCCGAAATCATTTTTCTCATTCCTTGGCGTAATGACGGGTCATATCAAAAATTCTTTCAGACAAAAGTTTTAGGTAATTATTAGGGGAATATTGTCCATTTTGTACGGTTTTGATATTGTGCCTATTAAGAGAGATATGATTAATGTTTCCCGAAAAACCCACTTTTTCCCACCCCTTTGGTCAATGGTTGGTGCTATAAAAAAACTCTTCAAACATCAATTTAATATATGCTATTTGCTAATAGGATTCGACACTGGAATTATTTTACAAGTAGTTATTTTAATGACCAACAGAGTTTAATGTTAACAAGGCACAGCTCTATTTGAAATTTTGAATAACATGTTGCATGTCATACATCATATGCAACTACTGTAAGGCTTGTGATTTATTTAATGCCTTTAACCCTATATTAAACACGCAGTTTGCAATACTGATAACTGCAATGTTAGTGAAAAAAAATTGAAACAAAACAAAAATCAGCATTGAAAAACCAAAAAGTGGTTGAGCATATAAACAGTGGGGAAAAGAAAAGTTTTGTAAACTCTAATGTCCAACAAGACTAATTAAATCAGTAACTGTCAGGGTGGCCGAGTGGTTAAGGCGTTTGACTTAAGATCAACTTTCCAAATATATAAGGAAGCAAGGGTTCGAATCCCTTCCCTGACATAACTATTGCTTGAACATGCAAGAAAACAAGAAATATACACAAACTATGTTTATCAATTTAATCATTTTTTTTTACAAGAGATAGACACACAGAATACAGCTCTTTTGGTTTATCAGTTCTTTTAAACATAACACTTGTTGAAAATTATTTTTTAGGGGATGGGGGGTGTTGCTACGTTGACCCATTACACGATAATAGCAGCTTTACGAAGTTCATTTTCTATATTTAATAGCTCTTTCTCATAACCAATATGACCAAGCTGTTTACAGGCATGCAAGAGCTGTAGACGTTCGACTAATATATTAGGATCGTTCCATTTACTATTTTTTATGAATGGTTTCAGAATCTCGGGAAGCAGTTCATGATTATCACCATTATTATGATTATCATCCTCATTATTATAATCATTTTCATAATGATGATCATTATCATCGTTATCATTACCATGATAATTTCCACCAGTGTCCACAGTCTGTTCAATGGTTTGAGTTGTCTTTGATAGTGTTGAAAGCTTGTTTTTAGATGTGCTAGAATGCTTTAACATTGTTATGTTATTATTACCACTATTACCTTTCCCCACTAACTTTTTGATGGGGTATATTGTCTCCGATAGGGTTGAGGGCTTTTGAGATGTGGGTGCATGTCTGAACATGGGTTTCACAGGAGGTGTTAAAGGTTTCTCATTAAACAACTCGCTAACAGCATGAGTGCGTTGTAGTGTATTAAACTTGAGGTTAATATTATCTTGAGCAGTACTATCTTTCTCTTGGACTTGGTTTCTTGCTTTGGTTTGGGTTTTCCTTACATTTAGACTAGCGTGATTATTAAGTTTACATTCATGATTGTTTGAAGAAAGTACGTCCGATTCTTTTGTTTTAAGCATTCCTCGACACTGTTTCGATCGTTGCTTTGAACAGCGCCAAATAACAGTTCCATTTTTATTGCTTTGTTTCACAATATATGAATATCCTTTATAGTATGCATAAGGCTTACCATACCTAGTCACTGATACTTCCATATCAACTGTCAAGCACAAACTAATCTCTAGTAAAGACAATTTGGTAATAACAAAAATAGTTTAATGTGGGAGCATATATACATGCAAAAAGTGGGAGCAAAGGTGGGGGGTAAAAAGTGGGAGCAAAAGTGGTAGCAAATGCGGGAGAAAAAAAAACTGTGAGCAAAAAGTGGGAGCAAATATGGGATCAAATGTGGGAGAAAGCAAATATAAAAAAAAGTGGGAGCAAATATGCCAACAAATATGTCAACAAATATACCAGCAAAAGTAAATACACAAGTCAAGATCGATTAAAGTGCAAAGAAAATATGAAAGCAAATATGAGAGCAAAAATGGTGTTTTTCTAAAACAACTAGACATAACAAACTTAGTCATAACCTAACCTCACCTAACCTCACCTAACCTCACCTAACCTAACCTCACCTCACCTCACCTAACCTAACCTCACCTAACTTCACCTAACTTCACCTAACCTAACCTAACCTAACTTTACCTTACCTAACTTGACTGAACTTTACCTAACCTAACCCATCATAACTTCACCTAACCTAACTTTACCTAATCTAACTTCACCTAACCTAACTTTCAACTCACAGATCAAGATTAAATTCTAGGCATAGTTGAGTTGGAACCCAAGACTTCAGGGATAACACACAAGTATACTAGCCACTACACCGCAAAAATGAGCAAATTACCATGCAACACAACATAAAGTAAAAGTTTCCTGTAGTGTAACTCATTGGCTGTCAACCATAGTTCGGGAATTCAAACCCAAGACCTCAGGACTTTTTGTTTTGAACATTATCAGAAATATTATTCCATTTGCATTTTGCTGCTGCTGCTTATAGTTATAAGAGTTGACATTAATATGGAAAGCAAAAAAAATGTGGGAGCAAAAAGTGGGAGCAAAACGTGTAAGCAGAAGTGGGAGCAAACAAGTGTGAGCAAATATGGGAGCAGAAAGTGGGATCAAATGTGAAAGCAAAAGTGGGAGCAAAAAGAGCGAGGAAAAGTGAGTGCACAAAGTGGGAGCAAAATGTGTGAGTAAAAAGTGGGGCCAAATGTGGTGTTTTACTAAAACAATCTCCCCTAACCTAACCTAACCTAACTTCACCCAACCTAATTTCACCTAACCTAACTTCACCTAACCTAACCTTCCAACTCTCAGATCAAAAATTAAATTCTGGCCATAGTCGAGTTGGAACCCAAAACCTCTGGGATAACACTCAAGTATACTAGCCACTACATCGCGAAATGGGCAAATTATCATGCAACACATCACAAAAAAAAAGTTTTCTGTAGTGTAACTCATTGGCTGACAATCATAGTTGAGAATTCAAACCCAAGACCTCAGGACTTTTGTTTTGAACATTATCAGAAATATTATTCCATTTACATTTTGCTGTTGCTTATAGTTATAAGAGTTGGCATTAATATGGGAGCAAAAGTAAAAGCAAAAAGTGGGTGCAAGCATGGCTGGTTGTAGAGACTTTCATATCAACAAATACACATAAATTAAATTTTAGTAAAGTGACTTGGCTAATAATAATAATAATATTAACAGTTTAAAAAAAATTCAAGGGGATTGATGTTTTTCAGGATGTAATTTCCAAAGTACTGTCAAGAATAATAATTACATGAACAGATTCCAAGAACTCTAGAGTGCTTTTAAGGTTAATGATTGGCTAGGAGTGAGATAGAGCTAGCTAACCTAAGTTAACCTCAGCTCAGTAAACCTAACCTTGTCACATGGCATGTTCTACAAGTATAGACTTGCTTTGAGACTGGCTATGACGTCACAGATGAATGGCGGTGGGAGGCTGGCAAAAAGGAAAATGTTTTTGGGTAATAAAAACATCATGTCCAGCCTCCCACCGCCATTCATCTGTGACGTCATAGCCAGTCTCAAAGCAAGTCTATACTTGTAGAACATGCCATGTGACAAGGTTAGGTTTACTGAGCTGAGGTTAACTTAGGTTAGCTAGCTCTATCTCACTCCTAGCCAATCATTAACCTTAAAAGCACTCTAGAGTTCTTGGAATCTGTTCATGTAATTATTATTCTTGACAGTACTTTGGAAATTACATCCTGAAAAACATCAATCCCCTTGAATTTTTTTTAAACTGTTAATATTATTATTATTATTAGCCAAGTCACTTTACTAAAATTTAATTTATGTGTATTTGTTGATATGAAAGTCTCTACAACCAGCCATGCTTGCACCCACTTTTTGCTTTTACTTTTGCTCCCATATTAATGCCAACTCTTATAACTATAAGCAACAGCAAAATGTAAATGGAATAATATTTCTGATAATGTTCAAAACAAAAGTCCTGAGGTCTTGGGTTTGAATTCTCAACTATGATTGTCAGCCAATGAGTTACACTACAGAAAACTTTTTTTTTTGTGATGTGTTGCATGATAATTTGCCCATTTCGCGATGTAGTGGCTAGTATACTTGAGTGTTATCCCAGAGGTTTTGGGTTCCAACTCGACTATGGCCAGAATTTAATTTTTGATCTGAGAGTTGGAAGGTTAGGTTAGGTGAAGTTAGGTTAGGTGAAATTAGGTTGGGTGAAGTTAGGTTAGGTTAGGTTAGGGGAGATTGTTTTAGTAAAACACCACATTTGGCCCCACTTTTTACTCACACATTTTGCTCCCACTTTGTGCACTCACTTTTCCTCGCTCTTTTTGCTCCCACTTTTGCTTTCACATTTGATCCCACTTTCTGCTCCCATATTTGCTCACACTTGTTTGCTCCCACTTCTGCTTACACGTTTTGCTCCCACTTTTTGCTCCCACATTTTTTTTGCTTTCCATATTAATGTCAACTCTTATAACTATAAGCAGCAGCAGCAAAATGCAAATGGAATAATATTTCTGATAATGTTCAAAACAAAAAGTCCTGAGGTCTTGGGTTTGAATTCCCGAACTATGGTTGACAGCCAATGAGTTACACTACAGGAAACTTTTACTTTATGTTGTGTTGCATGGTAATTTGCTCATTTTTGCGGTGTAGTGGCTAGTATACTTGTGTGTTATCCCTGAAGTCTTGGGTTCCAACTCAACTATGCCTAGAATTTAATCTTGATCTGTGAGTTGAAAGTTAGGTTAGGTGAAGTTAGATTAGGTAAAGTTAGGTTAGGTGAAGTTATGATGGGTTAGGTTAGGTAAAGTTCAGTCAAGTTAGGTAAGGTAAAGTTAGGTTAGGTTAGGTTAGGTGAAGTTAGGTGAAGTTAGGTGAGGTTAGGTTAGGTGAGGTGAGGTGAGGTTAGGTTAGGTGAGGTTAGGTGAGGTTAGGTGAGGTTAGGTTATGACTAAGTTTGTTATGTCTAGTTGTTTTAGAAAAACACCATTTTTGCTCTCATATTTGCTTTCATATTTTCTTTGCACTTTAATCGATCTTGACTTGTGTATTTACTTTTGCTGGTATATTTGTTGACATATTTGTTGGCATATTTGCTCCCACTTTTTTTTATATTTGCTTTCTCCCACATTTGATCCCATATTTGCTCCCACTTTTTGCTCACAGTTTTTTTTTCTCCCGCATTTGCTACCACTTTTGCTCCCACTTTTTACCCCCCACCTTTGCTCCCACTTTTTGCATGTATATATGCTCCCACATTAAACTATTTTTGTTATTACCAAATTGTCTTTACTAGAGATTAGTTTGTGCTTGACAGTTGATATGGAAGTATCAGTGACTAGGTATGGTAAGCCTTATGCATACTATAAAGGATATTCATATATTGTGAAACAAAGCAATAAAAATGGAACTGTTATTTGGCGCTGTTCAAAGCAACGATCGAAACAGTGTCGAGGAATGCTTAAAACAAAAGAATCGGACGTACTTTCTTCAAACAATCATGAATGTAAACTTAATAATCACGCTAGTCTAAATGTAAGGAAAACCCAAACCAAAGCAAGAAACCAAGTCCAAGAGAAAGATAGTACTGCTCAAGATAATATTAACCTCAAGTTTAATACACTACAACGCACTCATGCTGTTAGCGAGTTGTTTAATGAGAAACCTTTAACACCTCCTGTGAAACCCATGTTCAGACATGCACCCACATCTCAAAAGCCCTCAACCCTATCGGAGACAATATACCCCATCAAAAAGTTAGTGGGGAAAGGTAATAGTGGTAATAATAACATAACAATGTTAAAGCATTCTAGCACATCTAAAAACAAGCTTTCAACACTATCAAAGACAACTCAAACCATTGAACAGACTGTGGACACTGGTGGAAATTATCATGGTAATGATAACGATGATAATGATCATCATTATGAAAATGATTATAATAATGAGGATGATAATCATAATAATGGTGATAATCATGAACTGCTTCCCGAGATTCTGAAACCATTCATAAAAAATAGTAAATGGAACGATCCTAATATATTAGTCGAACGTCTACAGCTCTTGCATGCCTGTAAACAGCTTGGTCATATTGGTTATGAGAAAGAGCTATTAAATATAGAAAATGAACTTCGTAAAGCTGCTATTATCGTGTAATGGGTCAACGTAGCAACACCCCCCATCCCCTAAAAAATAATTTTCAACAAGTGTTATGTTTAAAAGAACTGATAAACCAAAAGAGCTGTATTCTGTGTGTCTATCTCTTGTAAAAAAAAATGATTAAATTGATAAACATAGTTTGTGTATATTTCTTGTTTTCTTGCATGTTCAAGCAATAGTTATGTCAGGGAAGGGATTCGAACCCTTGCTTCCTTATATATTTGGAAAGTTGATCTTAAGTCAAACGCCTTAACCACTCGGCCACCCTGACAGTTACTGATTTAATTAGTCTTGTTGGACATTAGAGTTTACAAAACTTTTCTTTTCCCCACTGTTTATATGCTCAACCACTTTTTGGTTTTTCAATGCTGATTTTTGTTTTGTTTCAATTTTTTTTCACTAACATTGCAGTTATCAGTATTGCAAACTGCGTGTTTAATATAGGGTTAAAGGCATTAAATAAATCACAAGCCTTACAGTAGTTGCATATGATGTATGACATGCAACATGTTATTCAAAATTTCAAATAGAGCTGTGCCTTGTTAACATTAAACTCTGTTGGTCATTAAAATAACTACTTGTAAAATAATTCCAGTGTCGAATCCTATTAGCAAATAGCATATATTAAATTGATGTTTGAAGAGTTTTTTTATAGCACCAACCATTGACCAAAGGGGTGGGAAAAAGTGGGTTTTTCGGGAAACATTAATCATATCTCTCTTAATAGGCACAATATCAAAACCGTACAAAATGGACAATATTCCCCTAATAATTACCTAAAACTTTTGTCTGAAAGAATTTTTGATATGACCCGTCATTACGCCAAGGAATGAGAAAAATGATTTCGGAATTATAAGAAAATGCCAAGAGCTATCAGAGGTTGCCATGGCAACACTACTAAATTGATGAGGGATAAGACATCTGACGTAGCCATGACATCGCACTTGCACGAGATCAGATTCAGTATTTCCATCTGACTAAGCCGGCCCCGTGGTGTTGGGGTAGCGCGCCTGCCTCTCACTCGGAGGCCCCGGGTTCGATCCCCGGCTCCGTCAGGGATTTTATAACTGACGTGAGGGTTGGAACGGGGTGCACTCAGCCTCGTGAGGACAATTGAGTAGCTGTCTGACAGTGAGACAGCACCCCGATCACGAATACCAAGATTAACAGCCGAGGGGACCCGACGCGCTGATCACGCTTCACCCCAATATCTGCAGGCCAAATGGCTGGGCAGCGGTCACTTGGTCGGCCTTAGCCCGTCATGGGCTGAATGGTGCCAGGGGTTGACTTTGACATCTGACTAAGTGGGAAGCGGCTTCGGTGACGTAACTGGTAGCAAGCATGCTGAATGTCAATGCCCAAGGTTGCGAGTTCAAAGCCGGCCGAAGTCGTCGGATTTTCTAAGAGCGCTAAAAATCCCTCAGTATGCTTTCCTTTGGAGGGGAAGTTCCAACGTTCGTTGCGAGTTGCTGGTTGTGGTGGCATCTAGTAGCCAAGTTCACAGGTAGGTGTCGTTGACGGTAGTACCTGGTAGCAACATTAGGAACTACTGCCTGAAATTGACCGTCTGCAGTCCTTACCTGAATTACAGACTAATACAGCCATTCATAAGTACACAGGGTTACATGACCGTGTTGTCGCAGCCCCTAAACTGAGGAACCAACCAAAATCTCTGCGGGAGATATAATTTTGCGTGAAAAAGTAACAGACCGTTACATAGTTACACATCAGTGTCGAAACCTTGCATAAGGACAGTGTGACCACAAGTATAAAAATGGACCCCAAATGACAAAAAGGTTACCGTTCCACATAAGACAATAAAATTTTTAAAATAAGCATAAAATGACGAAAAACAAAGTTAATTAAGCTCCAATTATAAAATACCTTCTCGCAATAAATGGGGTCTGATCCTTCTACGAAAACCTGCATATTCTGCCTATTTTCGCCTATCCCCAAGTTTGTCCGGTGAAATCTACCTCCGCCTTCCGGCGTGCCGAGAGGACTTTTTTTAAATTCAGATTTGTGTTTCACAGTAAACACAATTATTCTCCGTTTAAAACAAGCCATACAATAGAGGAGACCGTCATGAGCTGAAGTGCATAGTCATTTATATTGACTTTAAGGATGGTTGTTGTGAGGGATCGAACACTCCTCTTGTTGGTTTTGGGGAAAGTGTACTCCATTCCATTCCATTTTTTAAAAGCCACTAATCAGGTCCTAGCATTGGGCAGTTGCAAACCATTTGACTATTCATAACATCAAATGTGCATTTGCCTGGAGTAGAAGTGGGAAACCACATCAGTTTGGTGTATAGAAAACTCACCTCACCTCACCCCAACTCATTGGAAAAATGAAAATCATTTGTTTTTTGTCTTACTTAGGGGCTTGGAAATCATGGTTATCAGTCCTTGGGAAAATAATCATGGGCAAGCACACTATTATTAGCTGAGTTTCTAATACCTTTTTGCATACCCTAGGACCAGTATTGCATTATAAGACATGCCATGTAATATAAAACAAAAGAGGTCTTTAATTCCACCCCTGGGCGTCATATCTAGTGTCATGTAGGTTGACGATCACGGAGTCCCAGCTGAGACCGTCATTGCTTCCACTAACTTGTGCTAGGCTCCTCTCTGTCTTATTTCCTGTCGACCACACTTGCTCAACTCTTGTTCTCTACCGACCCCAACATGATTAGGGTATCCGAGCCCTAGGGAGTCTCTTCCTTTTGAAACTTCATTGGCCCTGGTTTATTTATTTTTTCTGATATCCTGAGGAGGCAGCCTTGCTTTTTTATTTTCATGTTATTTCCTGTCTTTTGCTCATGCCCCCTCAAGAAGCCCCACCACTTGCGGTGCACTCTGCATATGGCTACACCCTCAAGGGCTGATCAGTTTGGAAGTTGGCGACCCCAAGGGATTTCTGAGCTGAGTCCAGTTTACCTCCTCTTTATCCATTACCTCTGGGACAAAGCCTCTCCTAGTATACTTTTTATCTGCCTTTCATGGCTCTCCTTCCTTCCAACTCCCTCAATCCACATGCTTGAGGGTTGAGGGCCATTTTTTATTCCTTCTGTTCTTTATTTGACCTATTGTTTTCCATTTCTTCTTCTAGTATATAAGCGTGTAGTAGCTTAGATTTAATTTTCATCTTTACGATGACCCAAACCATTGAGGGTCGCTGTAGAACGCTTCTCTCTTGTCCAAAGGACAGCATGTTGAATTCCTCACTGACTCATGAATTTTATACTTTGTTCACTTAGTTCTCATGGCTTTGAAACTGGCTGTCTCTAACGTGATCATTATTCATTTTAACTTCAGCGTACTAAACTAATTTTAAATTAATTATTTTAAATTAATTATTTTAAATTAATTATTTTAAATTCAGATTTGTGTTTCACAGTAAACACAATTATTATTCTCCGTTTAAAACAAGCCATACCATTCTTTTTCTAACATGATAGCTTATACGTGGGCATGGCTATAGATCATCAGCTAAGGATTCAATTTCCATTACCTACACCTCTCATGGTATGCCAATTCGTTAAACTATAGAAAACGTTTCTATATGTTCTGTTACATTATTATTTGACCATCTCACCGTGTAGTGGTTAACCTACTTGGTTGTCAACCCTAAGGTCTTGTCTTCCAACCCCGACTATACCATGACATTCATTTCAAGGTTGCCATAAGCTTCACTAAGCCTTTGTCAAACCTAACAACGATCTAGTCATGTGCAGAGCACGTCCGCTATCAAGCAAATGAGTAATATGAAACTTCCTGACAAGGTCGCTGTGCTGTTATCAGCAAGGCACACTACGCAAACCAAAGCCAGAGTCTCTGTGCAGATTCAACACAGTGGTAGTAGGCAAGCCTATGTTTGTTTAAAAATCATCATGAATATAAGTCCACTGTCACTACAGAGGCCCCGGTTCGATTTTTTTTTTCTAAAGGCTGCAACAGGATATACTGAGTCTTGACAGGTAAAACTTTTTGGGGATCCATTCGTGAACCATGGCAAAGGGTTGGCCATCCTAACTTCTTCAACACCTCAAACCAATGTTTACTATTACTGGTGAGTTACCATTTTTTCTTTCTTCGGCTTTTCCCAATTAGTTTGAGTCGCCGGAGCCAACCAGGCTCATTTTGGTTTTGGCCGGGGATTTAAGGCCGAATGCTCTTCCTGACGCCACGTGATTTTTTTCAAGTGAAAATTCCAACCCCCGCTGGCACCGGGATTTGAACCCCAGCCGTCCGGGTAAAGACGAGCAGCTAAGCACCTGCGCCATCACGCTCCCCACAGGTTAGTTATCTATCCGCACATTAATCCATAATTACCTAATAATAATAATAACAATAATAATAATAACAATCATCCTCCATACACATATCCATTAAAGCATGGTTTCACAAAGATGCTTATGCTTTTAGGTGTATAACACATTTTTCCTCATAACATGAATATTTACTGTTTTAGGGGTGAAATGATCCATCGAGGTAAAAGCCTATATCATCCCCTATTTTTTAAGCTATCACACCTAATTTTAGGATTCTTCGTTTCCGAGATAGGGATTTTTCAATTTTGGGGGGTAGTTTCACCCCCCTGCTATTTTTCATCAAAAACAAAAGATCTTAGGTTCATTTATCATTTTTAGGTGTTTAACACGTTTTTCTCCCATAACATGACTATTTACTGTTTTAGGGGTGAAATGATCCATCGAGGTAAAAACCTATATCATCCCCTATTTTTTAAGCTATCACACCTAATTTTAGGATTCTTCGTTTCCGAGATAGGGATTTTTCAATTTTGGGGGGGTAGTTTCACCCCCCTGCTATTTTTCATCAAAAACAAAAGATCTTAGGTTCATTTATCATTTTTAGGTGTTTAACACGTTTTTCCCCCATAACATGACTATTTACTGTTTTAGGGGTGAAATGATCCATCGAGGTAAAAGCCTATATCATCCCCTATTTTTTAAGCTATCACACCTAATTTTAGGATTCTTCGTTTCCGAGATAGGGATTTTTCAATTTTGGGGGGTAGTTTCACCCCCAAACAGGGGATGTTGCCCCAAGTGCTAGGACCCCTCATACAAGTCCCTAGCATGATTGGTTCGCGAGATATGAACAAAAGTGTCGTTAGGCCCTTTCGACAAAAATGAATCATACATTCAAAAACGGGGCGTCACCCCCAGGGCTATAATACTGCCTATGGCAAATTCCCATTAGGGGTTCAGAAAATATTAACTAACGTATAGTTAGGTCCTTTTGACAAAACCCGTCCGTGCGCACACATACAAAAAAATATTACTATTTCACCCCCCCCCCCCGGGTAAGGGTAGTTTTTATTTTGGAGTGAATATACCCCATCCATAGAAAAGGAGAGTTCACCACGAGTCCTACGACACCTCATACGTTTAAATCCGATTATTGGTTAGCGAGATAGTAAAAAGCCGATGACCTATTAGTTTTTTGGGGTTTATTTCAATACATATTACAAAACACTCATTTATAAATCATCATTTAAAAAGCCCGCTCTTTTACAAAAACCGCCAAGTTCGTAGGTATACAAAAATAAATTACTATTTCATCCCCCGGGTAAGGGTAGTTTTTATTTTGGGGTAAATATACCCCTTCGATAGAAAAAGAGAGTTCACCACGAGTCCTACGACACCTCATACGTTTAAATCCGATTATTGGTTAGCGAGATAGTCAAAAGCCGATGACCTATTAGTTTTTATGGTTTATTTCAATACATATTAAAAAAACACTCATTGATAAATCATCATTTAAAAAGCCCGCCCTCTTACAAAAATCCTCAAGTGCGCATGCGCATAAAAAAAACACTCATCGCCAAAATGTCAAAAAACAACATGTTTACCCCAAATGGCGTTTCCCAATTCCATCCATTTTTAAAAAATAACCTCACCATCATCTAGAGCGGAAAAAATACCATCTAAACGACCCCTCACTCGACCCTACTCCTCCCCCACCACCTAACCCTTTCCCAACATAGGCATACATATTCAAGCACGAGCGCGACTTCAGGAAACCAACACTACCCCACTACTCGCGAATGACCTTTTAGTTTTGGTCTTTTAATCAAATAAAGAGCCTATAGGAAAGTAGGGGGCATTACTAGCAGTGCTAGGACACCCTGTATGTTCTAATCCCATGTTTGGTTAGCGAGATATCAGCTTCGGGGCAACTACGAGGGTGGCTCAATAAAAAGTGAGACAGCTCTCTCATCATCCCACTACTATATTGATATTAGGGAAAAAAATGTAGACACCATTTATTAACAGTTGGCAGCCCTGATTGCTCTTAAGAATACTCATAGTCATATCTGTTATGTTACACATAGCACATACGAAATTTGGTTGAAATCCAACTGACAGTATAGAAGTTAAATGTATTTAAAAATTGGTCCTATCAGCAGGCTTAGAATCATGTTGGTAGAACTGACGTATATAAGTTACTCCAAATTAATGTAAAATGTCAGGTAATATACGTGTGCATAGTTTAAAGCTGTCGGCTTGCATACTTTCTGATATATTGGTATTTGGATAAAAATAGAGAGAGCAATTATTAACAGTTGGCAGCCCTGGTGGCTCTTAAGAATACACTCAGTCATATCTGTTTATGTATACATATTACATACAAAATTCGGTTGAAACCCAATTGATAGTGTAGAAGTTATATGCATTTAAAAATTGGACCTATCAGAAGGCTTAACATTATTTTGGCAACACTGTCATGTATGGCCTCCTGGAAATTAAACTGAAATAGTATTATCTACATGTGTGCCAATTTTGGAATAGCTCCCATGTATACCTTCCAAGATATCCAACATGGAGCTCACATTTCTAGTGCGTTTTTTTTTAGCAATTGGTAGCACTGATAACTTTTTTTCAAATATGGGCCTGAGATATTCCGGTATACATCTTTACTCATACTAAATTTGGTTTCGATTGCTGCAGCCGTTTAGGAGTTGATAGGTGGGGGACACACACACACAGCCGGAGAGACAGAAGGACAGACGGACAGAAGGCCAGACATACATTTTCCCAGATCGACCTCATAAGTCTACTTTTTCCTCATTTTTGCAAAGTGTGAAAAGTACGCTAAAAATGAATGTGATCTCGTCAATGGCGTTATCTTGGCAACCTCTGATAGCTCATCCCTCATCAATTTAGAAGCGTTGTCATGGTAACCTCTGATGGCACTTGGCATTTTCTTTAATTCCGAAATCATTTTTCTGATCCCTTGGCGTAATGGTGGGTCATATCAAGAAAAATTTCAGACAAAAGTTTTAGGTAATTATTAGGGGAATATTTTCCATTTTGTACGGTTTTGATATTGTGCCTATTAAGAGAGATATGATTAATGTTTCCCGAAAAACCCACTTTTTTCCACCCCTTTGGTCAATGGTTGGTGCTATCAAAAAACTTATTTGACATAAATTTTTGGCACTTATCCGGCACATATTATGAACTTTGAATGGATTCGATATTTCACGTATTAAAAGAGCTATAGCGAAATTTCACTTTTTCGAGAAAAAAAAGCCCCCCATTTTCACCCCCTTCGACCGATTTTGCCGATTAACGAACTCGACCGAGATTTTAATGGGATACTTATTATGTAAAAAATTCAAACTGATTGGGGCAAAATTACGGCAGTTATCGTGTCCACAAGAAACTGATATACATATATACATGTATATATATACATAAATTATTTATAAACTTTTGAACTGACGGTGGTTTTGGGGTCTGGGGGATGTGAAACGCGAATATATGTCGAAATTTTCGGGAAGTCGAAACATGGGACCCATTGCAATAGTTAGCTTTCTAATGAAATCTACCTAAAAGGTCACGGACAGAATAGGGAGGCTACTCGAGTCCCATGATATAAAGACCATATACAGGCCAACGCGAAAAATTAAGGACATGTTTAGGTCTCTGACCGTCGTAGACGAGAAGATGCAACAGAAGAGCAGCCCTGTCCTTGATGCATTACTTTTATGTGGTACGCCGGTGCTATGGTAGCCTCTATGTGTGGGCTGTTGACTATTAACCTACTTTCGATTTTTGCAAAAATTGAAAGTAGACTATGAGATCTACACGCGACCAAAACTTGTGTGTGTGTGTACTCTGAATGTCTGTCCCCCCTATCAATTCGAACACGGCGAAACCGAATTGAACGAAATTTGGTACAGAAAGCAAAGGGTACCTCAGTGTCATGTTTTATATCGCCACCATCTTGATGGAAACGTAATGGCGGCCACCCAAATGTTCAAAGCTTAAATCAAAATACGACTAATCTAATCATCCGATCTCTACCAAATTTTGCAACAACATACCTTTATATGGCGAGCATCTTTTGACTAAACTACAAGGTCATCAGTCCAATACTTTGCAGATGGCAGCCATGTACACGTGCAAATCGATTCCCCGTGTCAATTCAAACACGGTGAAACCGAATTGAACGAACTTTGGTACAGAGATAGCACTAGCAAGCGACATTTCAGTGTCATGTTTTATATCGCCGCCGTCTTGACGGAAACGTAATGGCAGCCACCCGAATGTTAAAAGCTTAAATCAAATTACGACCAACCTAATCATTTGATCTCTACCAATTTTTGCAACAACATACCTTTTTGTAGGAAGCAACTTTTTACTGAACTGCACGGTCATCAGCCCAATAGTTTTCAGATAGCGGCTATTTTTGTGTGCAGATCGATTCAGCATATCAATTCAAACACGGTGAAAACGAATTGATTGTTTTTTTTTACAGAGGTAGCACTAGCAAAGGGCACCTCATATTCATGTTTAATATCCGCATAGCCCGTTGTATTTCAACAAGCTACTACAACCAACATTCAATTATACTCCTTGAAAAGGACAAAGAGTTATAACAATGCCCGTGCATTTAGGAGAAAGTAGGCTATATGTTATTTACTGAACATCTTGTTTATGTATCTTCTGTTTACTTGTTTTACCTCGCTTAATGTAAACTGTGAAAATGCTGAACGCAGTCTTCAGCGAAACATCAGGACGACAAAATGTCCTTAGAACACAGCCTATAAGCCCGCGAAACAGAGATTCTTATGAACAAGTTGGTTTATTATTGCTTTTTTTACCCTATATATATCAAGAATGACGTAACTCCAATCAATATTCACGATATTGTGACTATAGCGATAAGCGAACAGTACAATCTACTATAATAGATACCATTGGGAAGTCCTTACTGCATCATTTGAACACATATTGTATGTTAATCCTGTAACCGTGTTCAAGTATTTCAGTTTTCTCTCCGCTGAAAAAAGTATTGTCCTGGAGTTGGGACATTTCTGAACTCACAAGTTCTCAATAAAAAGCGTTTATAGATATAACATTTTCTTTTTACCGGGATTTTTCAACACACAAAACTGAAATCTGTAGATGTAATTCCTCCTTACCACGTTTTTTTTTTTAATTTGCTTTAGTTCAATTTTGCCAGATGGAAATGTTCATGAAAGTGCTGTTAAAATTATGCAATATTAAAGATATTCATGAAAATTCAAAAATACGTTTATTTTCAAAACGCCTGCGTCAAAGTAAGGAGAGAGTCTTCAAGAACATCCCTGAAGAAATTTGATTAGTTTCTGAGAAAAAGATAAATAAAAAGTTGGAAATTAGCGAGGGCAATATAAGACATTCCGCAGTGCTGTAAGTCCTTTGTGAACGCTAACCGCACTGCTGAAATTTTCAGGAAATGTGCTACTGTTGGTGTTGTTTCATTTAGGGGCTTGGATATCGTGGTCATCATCTCCGTTTGGGCGGTTGTGGGCTTATGTAGGAACCATCCCAACATTTGTCTGGAATAAAAGTGTGGGGGAAGCTGAAAACCACTTTTAGGATGGCCGAGATGGGGATCGAAGACCTCTTCACAGATTTGCCTCACAAAGCTGAGTTTACTGAGTTCCAACTCTCAAGAGAGCAGAATTTTGTGACACTCCTGAATGATGAACATAGTTCAAGAAAAAATAACAATATAATATGAATAGTATGTGTCTACGGCTTACGTCGAGTACCTGATAAAATAACACACGAGTGTACTTTAATCTTTAAAAACGAGGCAAACGAAATCGGGTCTCGCGAAGTGAAGATAGAGCACGCGATCACTGTGCCAGCCAGAACTGGCTGCCAACTTCTCGTGTTATTCATTCCGCAACTCTGCATTTGAACTTGCTGCTCAAGGAATGAGTTCTCCAAGTTGGCAAATATGAAAGAAAGATGATGGTGATATTCAGTGCTTGATTTGTAAAAACGGAGGTTCCGGTACTGTGGGCTACCGGGTGGGGGGAATGAGGGGGAGGGGGGCTTAATGGAATTTGAAATATAGAGTTCTAAAACGATATGTTTACGCTTTTCTGAACACCTTTAAAAATTAATCAGTGGACAAAATAGCAATCTAATTTTGATTGCAATTTTAAATGACTGCTGTAGCAACATTTTTCTTACCATATAAAATTTAATGAAGACCAACAAGGCTACCATTCAATCAAGGTACATTATTTCAATTTAACTTTTTTACGTAATTTTAAAAAAAATACATTCGGTTTGAAAATACACACATGTACTCCAACAATCATTTATTCCTTGTTTTATAATTTTGTCTTTACAGTTTACTGAAATAATTATTTATTATAAAATGTACTGTACTTAAACATGTTTTACCTCACAGTTTATAAAATTGTCCAAAGTTTAGAAAAGTTTTCGTTGTATGTGCCTTGTTGTTAGTATCCAGAGCGGAGTGCCATCCCCGAAGCAGCCAAGATTCCACGTAGCCTACTTTGAAGTACAGTCCAGTCAAAGACCAAGTTGACCTTGACTTACAACTAACGTTCCACAGTTCTAAACATTATGTTATATATTCGACTTTTCCCCCGTACAGAGGTTTCGGTACGGCGTACCGGTGCGTACCGTCACAAGTCTAGCCCTGGTGATAATTATATGACGATGATGATAAATTATTGTTGTTCTAAGTGGCCTATTATCTAGGTTATCAGCCCCTAATGGTTTGTGTGATAGTGAAGATGAAAAGTGAAAAGGAAACTATAATTAAAACAAACAAACAAACAAACAAACTAACTAACTAACTAACTAACTACAAACTTACAACTAAAATTAACGACGGACTAACATACAAGAACAGATGGATAAACAAGTAGTTCCGTGAAGAACTATATAGCCTATTTTCATATATCCTACATATGTCAATTGCCTCTATCAATATACAAAATTCCAGTTTTATTGCAGTAATAGATACGTCGATATTGAGAACCGTCTAAGTATTTCGGAAGGTCGCCATGTTGATTTTTACATATAGGCCTTAGAGTTATGTACTATTACATGAAGATTATTGTGTATGTGATTTATACAAACTTCAATCGCATGATTAGGACACAAGAAATAACAAAACGAGATTTTAAATTTTCACTCAGCTGCCAATTTGTGGTTATGAAAATAATGTAAATGAATTAGATGCCAGTGGATTAAAATTGCATATACCGTACCACGTTTCACTGCGCTAGGATGGTTAAATCGCGAGAAACGTCCATTTGAATATTTACATTTCGCGTCGCCACCATGTTGGATTTGTGCTAACCAGGTTATTGAATATCCCAAAGGTAAACTTATGTTTATAGACTCTATACACATACAAAATTTCAGTTTGTTTGCTGTCATAGATTAATAGATATTGAGAACAGTCTAAATATTTCGGATGGTCGCCATGTTGGATTTTAATATATGTAGGCCATAGAGTTATGTTCATATGTACTATTAGATGAGGATTATTGTGTACATTCATTATTCAAAGGTTGACTTCGATCGCATGATTAGGACACAAAAATTAAAATTTAATTTTAAAATTTCGGACAGCCGCCATCTTGAGGTTATGTAAACAATTGAACTAAATTAGACGTCAGTGCATTGCAATTTGTATAGTAATTTGCTGCACCAACTTTCAATGCATTCGGATGGTTAAATCGCGAGAAAAGTATTTCAATGTTTCAATTTATCTTGGCCGCCATGTTCGATTAGTAGTTAACAGGTTTGTAAAAGTCACGTAGGTGAAAGTACGTCTAGTAAAGCCCTTTATAACAGTACAAAATGTCAGGGTGATACGAGTAATAGTTTCGGAGATATAGAATGTCGGTGAAATATTTCGCACAGCCGCCATGTTGGATTGGGTCGATGTAATAAAATTTGAAGGGCACGGTCGGAGTCGGCCGAAATAGTACTATGACCTTACCGAGTTTCATTGAAATCGTTCCAGCCGTTTAGAAGTTATTAGAGGGACACACACACATACACACACACACGGACGGACGCACGCACACATACACATAGACAAAAGGTGATCTCAGAAGCCTTTTTTTTTTCATAAATGAAAATAGGATAAAAAAGAAAAATATAAATAAAAGACCAGACGAATAGAAATGCCCTCAACCCTCGAAGAATGAGAATTATTGAAGAACTTGGAAGAAGGGACATGAAAGGCAGATAGGAAAGATAAAGAGGAGAGGGGCCATCCTAAAGGAAATGGAAAGAGGAAAAAACTGACCCAGCTCAGGAATCCCTCGAGGTGACCAACTCCCGAGCTCACCAGCCGTGAGCCCTTGAGGGTGTAACACTACCCAGGGTGCACCATAAGTGGTGACGATACACACACCCTGCCGCCATTAGGGCCTTGAGCAGAAGGTAGGAGATACCATGGAAAGAAAAACAAGAGGTCTGAAGAAAGAGGGATCAGGAAAGATGAGAAAATGAAAATCCACAGCCTGCTTCCAGTCGACCGACCGGGTCAGGGATGGAATGAATGAAGCCACCATCTAGCGGCGAGGATATGAATTGTGCCGGCTGCCGAAGCCTGTCGCACTCCTCTGAGGCAATGATTAAATGAAGTGACAGATGAAATGAAATGATAATGGAGAGTGTTGCTGGAATGAAATTTGGACAGGGAAAACCGGAGTACCCGGAGAAAAACCTGTCTGCCTCCGTTTTGTCCAGCACAGATCTCACATGGAGTGACCGGGATTTGAACCACGGACCCAGCGATGAGAGGACGACGTGCTGACGCCTAAGCCACGGAGGCGACAGGAAAGATGAGACAAGGGCAAATTAAGGTGGAAAATTGTAAGACTTTCTAGACCTCGAATATCTTAATACCGAAGACAACAAGAGTTGACCAAGGGAGTCTACAGGGAAGAAGACAGATAGGAGCCCGATACAAGTACGTGGAAGCAATGCCGGACTCAGCTCCGGTCCCGTGGTCGGCAACCTACGTCCCACTAGTCGTGAGCCCCTTAAGGGCAGCAAATTATGTTGTTAGTTCAATTTAGGGTCTGGGTGCATCTTGGTCCTCAGCCCCGTGTAGTTGGGTGTGTATTGAATGTGTCTGATAACCTGTGTTTGTATGATGACTGTAGTGGTGTGTGTAACTGCGTTTGGGACAGGGATGGGGTAGGTGCCCCGGTACTTTAAATGAATCAGTCATTTGAGAAACACCTCATCTCCATTTTTTTTTTACCGAAATTGAGTTAGACATACAAAATTATTGGTGAAGGCAAGGCACATCCAATACGTATAAAACACCACATCTCCAATAAGTAAGCACAGTGATGCGAGATGTTGAAACATTCGTTCATTTGAGAAACACCACATCTCCTGGAAATGTGTTGTTTCTCTAATGACTTAAAATTTGTAGCTGGTGGCAGCACTGCTCCTCCTTATTCTCCGCCAACCTCAAATACCTGTATATGTGTTCAGTTTGTTGTTTGTTATTGCCATGCTTTGTTTCTGAGTGAAAATGAGTTCCAGTGAAAGCGATATTAGTAATTCTACGAGTTTAAAACGCAGGAAATGGCAGAAGCAAGTCGCATGTAAGTGTGAAATTCAACATTTCAACCTTTATGGAGTTTCATTACTCTAACAAACATGTGGGTCAAGTTAAAGCAAAATCCTTCAATGGTGGCCTTTTCGTGCATACTTTTGACTTTAAAGGACGGGAAGGCCGTACACCAGAACTTGCAACAATTAGTGCCTATAAATATTAACAAAATTAATGATCTCAAGAAAATCAAAGACTATATTCCTACATACATTGATGACTTTTATTCAAAAATTCGGTGGCGTAGTCGGTAGCATGCTGAACTGCTGTTCCCAAGATAGCGGGTTCAAACCCGGCCGAAATCGTCGGATTTTTAAGAGCGTTAAAAATCCTTCAGTATGCCTTCCTTCGGAGGGGAAGTAAAGCCGGCGGTCCCATGTCATAGATTTATGGCATGTAAAAGATCCTTTCACAGACTAAACTTGTGTAAAGCAAAATTGTTAGGTTAGATTTCGTCAGAACGCTCTATCAAAGTTCCAACGTTCACCACTAGGTATCATTGATATCTGGTGGCGAAAGTTGGAACTACTTGAAATTGAACGGAACTTGTAGCTCACCCTGTAGGGTGTCCGCTGGAAGCAGCTACAGACTCAGGCGAGCAGAACATGTCCCCGGACACTCCCGGCACTAAAAGCTATACGATAAATAAATAAAATTCAAAAATGTATGAATGGCCAACTATTGATAGGGATTAAATTGAACTTATGTAAAAAAAACAATGATTAAGATTAATCTTAAAATTAGAGAATGGTTTTCTTTCATAATGTATATATTTTAAACAGTTGTTTCATGCCTGATGACTCCACATTATGTCAGTCATTTGAGTGACAACACATCTCCAAAGACTTTGTGAATTTTTTTTACACATCAAAATTTACAAAAAAGTCGCCTCCGTAGCGTAGCGGTCAGCATGGTCAGCTGTCGCCCTGGAGGTCCTGGGTTCGATTCCCGGCTCTGCCACGAAATTTGAAAAGTGGTATGAGTACTGGAACGGGGTCTACTCAGCCTCGGGTGGTCCAAATGAGTAGAGGGGGGGGGGGGTCGATTCCCACCTCAGCCATCCTCGAAGTGGTTTTCCATGGTTTCCCACTTCGTCTTCGGGAAAATGCCGGGATGGTACTACTGTAAGGCCACGGCCACCTCCTTCCCTCTTCCTCGCCTATCCATCCCAATCTTCCATCCCTTCCCATCCCTCATGAGGCCCCTGTTCGCTTTGCAGGTGAGGCCGCCTGGGCGAAGTGCTGATCACACCTCCCCAGTTGTATCCATCCCGACCAGATGTTCCAGGCTCCAGGACACTGCCCATAGAGGAGGTAGTGGTGAGTTCCCTCGCTGAGTCCGTGGGTACCACTAACCTAGAGGGTAAATTGACTAAATAAAAAAAATACAAAACAAATTTTTCTTATAATATAATTCGCTTACCATACCCCTGCACTTATACATTAAAAATCTAACATAGATACAATGTGAAATATTGTAAGAAAGATATTTTTTTTCCTTTTTTTTCGAAAGTTTACTTTTGTGGACATGAGGTGTTTCTCAAGTGACTGATTCAAATAAAGAACTATCACGGCATTTATCTGGAGGGAGTGTGGAAAAAATAGGGGGAAAATTACACTCTGGATAGCCGCTGTCAGCGCCGGGATTCGAACTTACGATCTCCGGACTAGCTGTAGCTACCCACGCGATCGTGTTGCACGATTTAACGAGCACGGTTACGTCGCGGGGTAGACATATTCAACCCACTCCTAAATATACAGGGTCGATGACGACGATGTCCCATAGTCTACCACTAAAAAGAAATAACAAGAACAACGTTCACAGTGTGCTCTTTCTATTGAACACTGTCCGTAGAACGAGCAGTTCACATGTCATTTTAGAAGCGTTGCACGGTCATTAGCCAGACTATAACGATATAATATTGTGTGTGGGCTCACTCGCTTCAGATTCCACGAATTCCTATGGCCACTGCGGCAAACACGACTGCCTCTATCCTACATCACTGTAGCTCAATATTTTTACAGTTCTCGGTGAGCGAAGGGCAGAGGGGGTTGAGTATCTGACAGCACCCCGTCCCCGTTAATATTTTGACATTGTATTCGTTTCTACAATATAATGCTCTCTTCCCCAGCTCGAGTTAAGTATGCTTGGTTTTGTTCTTTAGTTTAGGGGCTGCGACAACGCGGCCATGTAGCCCCGTGTACTTTGGGTGTGTGTAGAATTCGTCTGATAACCGGTGTTAATTGTGATGGCTGTATTAGTGTGTGTTATCTGTGATTCAGGTAGAAGGACTGCAGATGATTATTTTTTTCAAGTAGTTCCTACTTTTGCTACCAAATTCTCCCGTCCACGACCCCAAGCTGCGGACGTGGCTACTAAATGCTATCACAGGCAGCCCCCAGCAGCGAACGTTAGAACTAATATAGCGTCATCAAACTAACCTACAAATTTTAGCCTCCACAGGTGTAGTTAGTGGAAGGTACTTTTTCAGGCCATAAATATATGACATGGGACCGCCGGCTTTACTTACCCTCCGAAGGAAGGCATACTGAAGGATTTTTAACGCTCTTAAAAATCCGACGAATTCGGCCGGGTTTGACGATTTAAATTTAATCAGGGTCCCAGAAATCACTAAGCCGCCTTTCTCACCTCGGGGCACATAGCCTACTGATGTTGTTGATTGATTAATCCCCGCGACGTAGCCGTGCGTGATAAATCGCTCATCACGACCGCGATGGGGAGCTGCAGCCAGTCCAGAGATCGGAGGATCGAACACCGGTACTGACGACGGCTAACGTGAGTGTTGGTTTCCCCAGGTTTTTCCACACTCCCTCCAGGCAAATTGCAGAATGGCACCTTAGTCTATTACAAGTCCCGAGGCACCTATTCCATTCCCGATCCTAATGATTACAGTTACACACACATTGGTCATCAAAACACCTGGGCACACACCCAAGTTCACAGGGATGATGGCCAGATATCCCACGCCCCTCAAACGAATTAAAAACAACCATTCATTTAGGGCCTTTGTGACATAGTAGTTATGTGTACTTAGTTGTGTGCGAAGTCTGTCGAATAACCTGTGTCATAGTGATGACTGCATTTGTAGGCTATGTGGATTTGTAACTGAGGCTAGGATTTGGAAGAAAGCCTCCAATTAGGTACCATTCGGACATTTGCCTGGAGTAAAGGTGGGAAACCACGGAAAATCACTTCTAGGGCAGCTGAGGGGGGAATCGACCCCTCGAAATCTTAAACCGGCACCTTTGTATCCGAGACCAAAGACGACGGCAGCACGCACTAAATGACTATGATGTCACAAGGCTCAAAATGAATCAACAACAACAACAGAGTGGTGAAGAATGCAAAATGAATAGCAGATTTGCCCAATATTATTGAAATGCGGGTTATTTTAAGCACATGTGTAATTTATCGTCCTGACACACAATCGCGTGGATGTTCGAGTATTTTGAACATTTTAATAACAAAGAATTAATATCTTAATATATTTCCTCTTCAAAATCATGTGGTTGGTTGGTTCTTAAGTTTAGGGGCTGCGACAACGCGGTCATGTAGCCCCATGTAATTTGGGAGTGTGTAGAATCTGTCTGATAACCGGTGTTAATTGTGATGACTGTATTAGTGTGTGTTATCTGTTTCTTAATTTTAAGTACTGCAACTTAGAATTTTTCAAATAGTTCCTACTTTTGCCGCCAAGCGCCACCGTCAACGACTACTAGGCCAAGTTCAGAACTTAGCTACTAGACGCCACCACAGTTCGCTCTTGGCAACGAACGTAGAAACCTAAGAGCGTTGTTTACATTCTTAACCTATCCAATTTAGCTTCACACAGGTGTAATTAGTGGAAGGTTCTTTAACATGCCATAAATCTATGACATGGGACCGCCGGCTTTACTTCCCCTCCGAAGGAAGGCATACTGAGGGATTTTTAACACTCTTAAAAAATCCGACGGCTTCGGCCGGGTTTGAATCCGCTATCTTGGGCATAGAAGCTCAGCATGCTACCGACTACGCCACCGAAGCCGCCAAGCAGCTCAAGAACTTAGAAAAAAATCATGTGCTTCAGAATGCATGAAATTATGACTTTTCAGTCGGTCAACACGCATGTATGCCCAATTATATTAGGCAGGGAATACAATATTTGAAAACAATACATGTGATTATTATTTGCACATAATACAAGGAGGGAAAGGAGTTTATAAGGATGACATGTTTCGTTCGACAATCGGACATCATCAGATCCTGGGTTGATGAAATAATGCATGTACAGTAACCCCTCCACCATGTATTCTGTGCAAATAGTCATCACATGTGGTATTTCTTTTCAAGTACGTACATCATTATATTTCCCACCAAATATTATAATTGGGCATAAATACGTGATGACTGACTGAAATGGCATTAATTGATTGTTGTTGTTGATTGATTTTAGGGGCTTTGCGGCTTCGTGGTCATGTAGTCCGGTGCACTTTGGTGTGCATGGAATGTGTCTGAAAACCTGTGTTATTGCGATCTGTATTAGTGTGCGTATTTGTAATTTAGATGAGGATTGGGAATGAGGCGGCCGTGGCCTTCAGTTAGGAATCATTCCGGCATTTGAAGGAGTCGAATAAAAAAACACTTCCAAGACAGGTGTGATGGGATTCGAACACTCATCGTTTCAGTTATGCATCACGAGGCTGAGTGTGCCCCGGTTCTAGCCCTCAGACCAGAATTCAAATTTCTTGGCAGAGCCGGGAATCGAACACTGTCCTCCGGAGCGACAGCCAACAATACTAGCCGCTACAATTCATTCTTAATTGGGCAGTACTGTAAATGGCTTCAACGCTATCTATGTTTGGAAACCATTCCACGGGAGAAGTACAGGGGGTTAAAGAGGGTCGGGATTTAACCAATATACTGTATGTACCGTATCATAATCAAGCGACTATGGGGCTATGTTTGATTACGCAGCGTACCATTGTGCTGTGTGTAGACAAGGTGTTCTCATCCTTTTTAAGACTGTGAGCACCACCCTCATGCCATACCAAATACCCAAGGGTATAGAAGACGACACAACGATGAACTTCGTGTAAATGTGGAGAAAATAACGGACACCATACGCAAAAGAAGACTCTCCGTTTATGGCCATTTAACACCTATGAGCTACGGAAGATTGTCCAATCGAATCTGTGCCTACTTTGTGGGAAAGAAAACCAATGGGATCTGGTTTACAGACCTACAAGAACTGGGGATATCACATGAGGACATCATGGAACGAGACTCTTTGAAGAAGAATATTGGGGAAATACAGAGTCTACAGCTAAAACCCATATTGAAAACCGGCAAGAAGTGGACCAAAGAACGAAAAGAAGCTCACCGAAGAAGAATGCGCGAACACTAGGCCAATGTGAAAGAACGAGGGAGAAGTCAGTTGAAATGACGTGGTCCTTAGAAAACCGAAACAATTATTTTAAAAATAATAATATTATACATGCTCCTCTCCATCTTTTGCCGATCTCTCACTCCATCAGAAATGCTGAAATAGCTAGGGATTAACCGCTCACCACGCATGCTACAACTGATTGCATGACTTATGCAGATAATATACATTTACGTGTGGACAGTCGTGTCGAATCAGCATCCTCCGTGTCACTCATAAAGTAAGGATGTCCAATCATTTTTACTGCAGATTAAAAATACTATTTCACAAAATGATAACATTTTTGACTATCAAAACTTGTAACGAAAATACAATTATTCCGGTTCGTGAAACAGAATTTGAATTGAAGAATGGATCTCACAGGAGCTTGTGCTCCAGAGCACTTTTTGGCTCATATGACGAGAGCACCAAATTTCATTTGAAGAGTACCGTGGCGCTCGCGAGCACCAGGTTGAAAACGCCTCTGAGTTGAAATTCTCGTGTCGTGCCATTTCGTCCAAATCCCACGAATAGAGGCAGATGGTTAACCCTCTACCGGCCCACAAGTGCTATTTCGTTCAAATACCTAAGATTGACTGTTTGACAGGTCTACAATAACTGATTTATTTCATTGCGTTTCTTGTTAGAAATAAGTAATTTTTTGATGTATGTAATAATGGACGTCACTCGCTCCGCTCGTTTGCCACCAGTCAACTATATTTTACACTGAAATGCTTATAATGTAAACAACATAGTGAGAATAAAAACAAATATTTTCACAAATCAGGTGGTAATTAAAATATATCCAAAGTTGCATTACTAAAACATCTGTTTAAATATATTATCATAAAGCAGGAATATGTGTTTATTCATTAAACATGACGGACAATGGACAACAAATTTACTGAAGAAGCTTCTTATATAAGTTACATTCTTTGTACGATTACTTTTTAGCACTATTGCAACTTTAAGGGCGTCAAAAGATAGCACTCTCAGCATTGCAACATATTGCGGGTCATGACTGAAAACGTGATGAGGTCATCATCATCTTGCACAGTTTCCAGCCACTGGCCGGGTCTGTTTGGAACACAAGCCTCTCCAACGTCTTCTGTCTTCCCACCATCTCTCAGCCTCCACCCTTGTCCAGTCTTCTCCTCTCTTCTTCACGCTTTCTTCCACCCCCTTCAGCCACCTGTCTCTCGGTCTCCCTCTTGGTCTCTTTCCTTCCCACTTCGTCTCGTGTATCCTCCTGGGTATCCTCTTCTCCTCCATTCGTTTTACATGTCCATACCATCTAAGTCTAGATTTCTCTATACCATCCTGTAATGGCTCCTCCTTCATTAATTCTCTGGTCCTCTCATTTCTTATTCTGTCCCTCTTTGTAGCTCCAATACTGCTTCTCAAGAGCCTCATCTCACTGGCCTGTATTTTGCTCTTCTCCCTTCCTTTCATAACCCAGGTCTCCGAGGCATACGTCAGGATAGGGACATAGTACGATATATGATCTACTTGCTGTTCTGATGGACATCCCTGCTCCATAACATGCTTCTCACACTCCTCCGGAATGCTTCTGCCTGTCTCCCCCGCTCATTTATTTCTCTACCGTTCCTTCCATTCTCTTGTATCAGGCTTCCCAGATACTTGAAACTCTCCACTTTCTTCAGCTGTTCCCCACCAATTGTTATTCCCGTTGTGGTCCTTTCCTTCTTCCTTGTTGTGATCACCATCCCACTCTTATTTATGCTAAATTTCATCCCATATCCTTGTATTATTCCTTCCCACACGTCCAACTGTTCCTGTACCTCCTCCTCCTTGTTTCCACAATCATCAAATCATCCGCAAACACCATTGTTTTCATCTTTCCTTCCCCAATTACTTGTGCCGCTCGGGTCATTATGTCATCCATCACCACAATGAAAAGTAACGGTGATAGTGCACTTCTTTGTTTCAGGCCGTTTCTCTGTTCCACCCAGTCCGATCTCTCTCCTCCCACTTTCACACAGCTCACGCTTCCCTTGTACATCTCTTTTATCCTCCTTATAGTCCATTTTTCTGCTCCTCTATCCTCCAGGGACTTCCATACTTTGTTTCTGCATACACTGTCATATGCTTTCTCAATGTCCAGGAAGGCCATCAGTAGATCTGTTCCATACTCATAGTGCTGTTCTTGTAACTGACTTACAGCAAAAATCAAATCCACTGTGGACCTTCCTGCTCTGAAGCCATGTTGTTCTTCCCTCATCCCTCCTTCTATCCTTGTCCTAATTCTCCTTTCTAAAACTTTCTCAAACATCTTTGCACAATGACTCATCAGTGTTATCCCCCGATAGTTTTTGCATTCTGTTCTACTACCTTTCTTGAAGATCGGGACAATTATTCCCTTTTTCCAGTCCTCTGGGGTCTTCCTTTCCTTCCATGCTGCCTTCATCACTCGGTACAACCATTGTATCCCCACCTCTCCTGCTGCTCTCACCATCTCCACACTCAACTCATCCACACCCGGTGCCTTCCCTCCTTACATCTTCCTCACTGCATCTTCCACTTCTTTCCATGTTAAGTCCTTTTCTGTTTGCAGTTCATCTACTGTACCTCTTCCCCGATTTCTTCTTCCTCGCCGTGGTTTCCATTTGGGTTCAGGAGTTCTTCAAAATATTCTTTCCACATTTTCTTCAGTTCTTCCCTATTTTCTATCCCTTGTCCCCTTTTGTTCACCATTCTGACATAATCCGTAGGATCCTTCCGCCTCTTATTCTTTACCATCCCATACAGGACCTTTTTTGTACCTTCACTATCCTGCTGGTCATGACTTAAAACGTGATGAGGTAAATAGCCCAATACGTTCAAGAGTTTCTCCTTGAGCTTGATTGATTGTGATAAAGTAGGCCGAGCGAATAGGACATTGTTGCCTATTAAAAGAAAATGTACTGTACCTGCAAGTGTTTTATCGGAAGGTGTTAAATCAAGTCGTAGGATTTGATCTCTCTGCCTAATATTACTGCACCTATTATATCCGAATCCAAGCAATTTCTTACATATTTCTTACAATTAATATATTACCATATATGAGTCCTTGGGAAACGTTCAGATTTCTAAGGAGCATAACTATGGCTCAAACGTTCGGAGTATGTGGAGGCGAATCATTTAATTCCAAGGAATTGAAAAATTCAATAATAGGGAAATAAAGTAGCTGGCTTTCATCTTCAGTATCCAATCTGTTAACGCTGATGTATGTGTTTGAACTACTGGATATAAGTTCAATGACTTTTAAATTAATATCATTACATTGTTGCTGCTTGGCAAATATTTTATATTCCAACAGATCAATTTTACCCTCACAACAGTAAAGACCAATGTAACCACGCATAGATTTTACGCAAGAGAAGTACAATGTAGAACAATGTTTACATTTGATCGTCAAAGACCTTACAGTACACTGTACTGCATAATATCTGGAATTGTTTCTGAAATGGCCTATTTATATTGGATTTTAAATGTGGCATCGTATTATTCGATAACACTATAGTGTCCTGCAATAACGGAGCCGCTAAATATTACATGGCAAATAATACTTCCATTGCCGAAATCAACTGCGTAGTTAGACTCAGTACTCTAAACAAATAATCATTAAACAATTGTCTTATACAATGAAGTTCAACATGACCGTCCAGAGACTTTCATACTCAAGATGGTTGGTGAGGAGAATGCGATGAGACTGATCGCTTAAAATAAATTCCTTATAATTGTTCCTGCCAGCGAAATTTTTTGCGATAGCTTGAAAACGCAGCTCAGAATGACGTTCTTCATTTTGTTATAAACAGTACGAAACTGCTCTAAATAAGCAATTTCCATCACCTGTTATAGGTTATGACAGTACATTTTGCAGGGGAACATAGAATCACTTCGCCAACTACTGGAACGACCATAGGCCTATACTCAATACTCACTTCGGCAGTCACCCTAATGGAGGCAGTTTTTGAATTATATGTCCCGCGCATGTCAAAAATCGTATTAACACATGGAGGCCCACCTATTCTTGTCTATCGCCCCGGAGACCCGGGTTACATTTCCTGCTCTGCCAAGAAATTGAATTCTTGTCTGAGGGCAAAAACGGGGCACATTCAGTCTCTTGAGGTATAACTAAGAAGAGGAAGGTTTAATTCCCACCTCGACAATCTTGGATGTGGTTTTCCGTGGTTTCCCACTTCCACTTAAGGCAAATACCGGGATGGTTCCTAACTTAAGGCCTTGGCCGTCTCCTTGCCATTTACCACCTTAATTACAAATACACACAGTAATGCAGCCATCACAATAACACAGGTTATGAGAGAAAATTTCACACATACACACCCAAGTACACGGGGCTGAGTGACCACGATGTCGGAGCCCTTCAAACGAATTATGTTTGCCAAGTGTCTCTTATGGCGAAAGCAATTGTGGACACGCGCGAGTGCCTGGAAAACAACTTTTTTCTTTAATAATTTAAGAGTATATCGACGATGCATAATTATAACTTTTAGTCTAGGACGCTAATAACTTGACCACCGAAGCATTGGGAAGAAATTGCAATATTAAGGTACATAAACAACATAGCCTACACATTCAACTGTCGGTTAATGTTCCTCAAAATGTCCCTTCTTAAATATTCCCCTCCTTTATAATTCTCCATCACGTGAAAACGTGCCATGTCTTGGGTTTTAAATATATCGATGCAATGGTGCTGCCATCTGCTGTCAGTTACTGGAACTATATGGGCGATGTACTGCCATCTGTTGTCAGTTATAGGAACTGATTGCAGATATTTAAACGGCGTACTGAGGACAACAGTTTGCTCTTTTGATCACATGCTGTAATGCAATGGTAAAACGGAAATAAAACGTATTGAGAGGGAATGTAGAAATATGTATCTTTTACAGACATAAAACCTTACTAATACTCCTTGATTAAACAATATTTCAATGGTAAAAAAATAAAAAAATACATATATCGGCGAGGGCTGGGATCGAACCGGCGAACCTAGGAACCGCAGTCTGTCGCCTTAACCACATTGCTACTCGCGCAACGTTGTTCAGCAGCAGACGCAGCCATTCATTATCTTCAAAAGCTGCTGTCTGAAGGAAATAATCCATTTAATTATCCAAATAAATCAATGTTGCACATTCGTATACGATCATACTGTTATTATATTTTATTGCCAGAACTTGGTTAATGTATGTTGTCAATTACATGGAAGCTTATTAAATAACTTACATTTTAGTGGAATTCTCACCGCCATTTTGTCATGACCTCAGGCGGATTGTGCGCATGCGTGAGGGCCAAGAATTCTGCTATTTTCTATATTAATTCAAAAATATACCGAGAGGGAATGTAGAAATATGTATCTTTAACAGACATAAAACCTTACTAATACTCCTTGATTAACCAATATTTCAGTGGTAAAAAAAAAAAAAAAATCGGCGAGGGGTGGGATCGAACCGGTGAACCTTGGAACCACAGTCTGTCGCCTTAACCACATAGCTACTCGCGCACTCTTGGCCATCAGCAGACGCAGCCTTTCTTTATCATTAAAAGCCGCTGTCTGAAGGAAATAATCCATTTCAATATCCAAATAAATCAATGTTGTACATTCGTATACGTTCATACTGTTATTATATTTTATTGTCAGAACTTGGTTAATGTATGTTTTCAATTACATGCAAGCTTATTAAATAACTTACATTTTAATGGACTTCTCACGGCCATTTTGTCATGACCCCAGGCGGATTGTGCGCATGCGTGAGGGGAAAGAATTCTGCTATTTTCTATATTAATTCAAAAATATAACGTAATATATTTGTTTAATTTAGAGACACTCTGCAAATCTAGAGGCCAAGAGCTTTCGTTAGAGTGCTCTACGAAGTAAATCGGTTCTGTCGTTCTCTCAATCTCGTGGTAACAAAAATCACCTTACTGTTTTAAATATATAGATATTTTCACAAATCAGGTGGTAATTAAAATATATCCAAAGTTGCATTACTAAAACATCTGTTTAAATATATTATCATAAAGCAGGAATATGTGTTTATTCATTAAAATTACATGGGGAATTTGAAGGGCTTTGGGGAGGGAGCCCTAAGAGAATTTAGGGAAAGCATGTCCTTTCGAAACATCTAGGGGATGTTCCCTTTAATGTGACACCTCAATCAACAAAATCGGACTTATAATAAGATAGTAGTTCACTGGACAAAACGTTCCTGAAGGAATTAAATATAAGATAATATACTCACTATTAACTGCACTGCCTCAACCCTTGTCATTTTTTTTTTTCTGGACGAGATGGCACTCAGTAACTTGTGAAATAATTTGTAAACCCGAACTGGACGAAATGGCACGTTTTTTTTTTCATGGAAATTTGTTGCTGGGCGATTAGACACCTGGACGAAATGGCACGGATTCGAAATTCTAAGGTTAATTTTATCAGTCGGATTCAGTCTGCCGAGAATCAGATAGAACACTCTCCTTTAGACAACACCTCCGCAATACTCAATCCAACGTAAGAACCCGCAACAATATAGTCCAAAGACTATGTGGCACAACTTGGGGTTCATCAGCAACTTCACTTCAATGTACAGTTTTGGGACTTGTGTTTTCAGCTTCAGAGTACTGTGCCCCAGTTTGGTTGAATAGCCCTCACACTAACCTCATAGATACCCAGCTGAACACCACCATGAGTCTAATCACTGGCACAATAAAGTCTACACCCACACATTGTCTGCCTATCCTCAGCCACATCCCTCCACCAGATCTTCGACGTAAAAGCGCTCTCCTCAGGGAGTTCAAGAAAATAATGGATAACCCACAACTACCAATACACAGTGACATTGCTGATGTTTGCCTGAATCGCCTACGATCTCGAAATCCATCAACAAGGACTACAATAGACTTGGAAAATACCAACTTCAGCATAACTAAAGAATGGCAGGGAAGGCAGAATACTAGGCCTGGATCAATCTTACCACACATTGGGTCATCGCTGCCACTAGGATTTGAGTTTCCTCGGAACACATGGTCAACTCTCAACAGGATTCGTACGGGTCATGGCAACTGTGCAGACTTCCATTATAAATGGAAAATAATTCCTTCACCTAACTGAGATTGTGGTGCCCCTAAGCAGACCATCCAGCATATCATCACCAAGTGTCCTAAAAGAAAGTACAGTGGCAACGTCACCGATTTCGCTCACGGATCACCAGAGGCAATGACTTATATAAACGATTTAGATATAAATATATAGCATGTCTTCCTTTTCAAAATTAACTATCATCTTTGTTCAAATTGTATCTGTAAAGCCATACGCTAAATAAATAAATAAATAAATATGGCCGAGAATTGATCTCTAAGAAGAAAAACATATATTGTTTTACTTACATAACAAAAAGAGATTTCGTAATGCATAAATGGTCCATGGGAAAGCGTAAAGTAGACTGCCGCACTCTGCCAGGAACATTTGCCCACAACCCCACGTCCCACGGAAGGACAGTACCGTGTTATAAGCCACGACTGCTCCTCTTATTACACTGGAGTGATGAATGAAAGAAACATCCCTCACATAGAGACCAATTGCATCCCCGACCTCGTAGTACCGGAAATAATAAAGAGATTGAAATACAAAAAAAATCATCATCATCATCATTCAACATCATCATCATTGACGTGAAAGTCGCCTACGGGCATCAACTAAGAAGATATGTACCCAGCCTCACTGGGAGCCACATTATTATTATTATTATTATTATTATCACCATCATCATTATTTATATATGAATCGAAGCCAATGGCCATAGCTGGGCATTTTTGATTGAACGCCCGAGGGCTCCCAACAAGTTCAATTTCGAGTAGTTCCAACTTTGGCTACCAGATGCTAGCGGCGAACGTTGGAACTTGATAAGGCGTTGCTAACTAGCCAAATATAACCCACAAATTTTACTACACACTACCAATTGCAGTGGTAGGTTATTTTACGTGCCATAAATCTATGACACGAACTCGCCGGCTTTACTTCCCCTCCGAAGGAAGGCATACCGATGGATTTTAACGCCCTTAAAAATCCGACTGCTTTGGTTGGGTTTGAACCCGCGATCTTGGACATAGTTCAGCATGCTACCGACTACCTAGGTACACCACCAAAGCTGAACATTATCATCATTAAATCATCTCCACTTAGTATAATACAAAGTCCCCGATTCTTGGATGTCACGGGTAATCTCGAGAACCACTGGATGGATTTTGATACGGTTTTCACCATTCTGTAAAGGATATCTCGAGGAAGGTTTCTGTAGAAAAGTATTTATTTATGATCAAAGGAAGCCAAGCAGTGACGATTTTAGTGGAAAAGTCGAAATGAAACCTGGCGTCCGTGCGCTTTTTAAGCTCACGCTGGGCAAACCGTTAAAAATATCAATATACCATGAGTGTAAGAATTTATTGTTCAGCATGAAAAGTTCGACTAAAAAGTCCGCGAGAGCATATCTCTATCTTCAATACATCGCCCACTATAAGTGTTTTTACGTTTACATTTCTTCCAACAATCTCCATTCAATTACTGAGGCGACAGTTTACGAGCTAGCTAGGGGCAAGCCTATTACCCCAGTTACAGCCTAGCTAGCGGGCGAGCATATTACCCCAGATACAGCCAGCAGCAAACTGCCGAGTCGTGTTAAGACTTCAGAGAAGAGTGGTTGTGTTTGGAGTTTCCCTGGAAGTGCAACTCGGCTTTTCTTAATTTCGCCTGTGAACTTTTCGTTCCGCAAAATACTCGTACACAGTCAAGTTAAGATTGGACGGAAGGGGGATTTGTGTTCATACACCTCGCCATTCTTAAAATTACGTCTGACAAGAATTTGTTGTACATGCATCTCCATGATAATACTGTATAATTAATAGTCCAGTCAGTGACTTTAACCCATAATACCGAAACGTAAAACGGATATAGGTCGTAGTTCATTGACATCGAAAAAAAAGCGCTTATCACGTAATGCATTCGTAACTGTACCCGGGCGAAGCCGGGGCGGGTGCTAGTGTATATATATTTTTATAACGCTAAGGTGTATGTTTCAAAAAATATTCCAAATCGTAATAGTTCCGGAAAATGCTTGCATTTATTGAAAAGTCAAAGGAAATATTTTTATTTGTTTATAGAGCGCGTTTAAACAAATAAACAAGACCATAGCCTCTGAGAGAACTGTGTCGCGTTGAGCGTGCAGAACAGTTAAACCCAGTGGGTGGTTTAACACATGCGAGATTCTCGCACAGATCCTCTAGTTATTATTATCATTTCAATTTTACTTAATATTGCCTCCATTTCTGGCACACAGCATGCGATGCATTTCCTAGAAATTAGGCTACTCTTAAGATTTGTTGAACGCTGCACTTGTGCATCTGGTCAACCCCATTAGCGCCACACATACGCAAGAAGCCCTGCTATAAAAACAAGCAGAGTTAAAATTTCGCGGCTAAGTAACTCGCAAACTCAGCAAACTCGCCATTATTTGCATTCCCCTCCGCTATGCTGAAAAGTTCAAGCGGCGCTGGGAGTCCACGGCTTAATGATAAGCACATCTAAACTCGCTGCACTCCAAACAGGTTGATTCCACCAACTTTATCCCCTTAAGGGACACAATTTTAAATTAGGTTGATCAGCTCTGCAAAAGGCTGTGGTAAAACTGGATTAGAATATGTTGAACAAATTGCCTCGGAATTAGGATGGGATAGTTATTTAGACAGTGGTGATGGCTGTTGTTTTGAGGGGCGAAGCATCTAGGTTATATTCCCCTAATGGTTTGGGTATAGTGAAAATGGTGGTAAAATGAAAAACTACCACTAAAATTAATTACTGACTTCGCGCACTATAGGAAAAAGGACACTTGAGGAATAAAGGAAATAAAAGAGAGGGAAATGAAAATCTCTCAACCTTTGAAGAATGAGGACTGAGGAGATCGGAAAAAAGTAGAGCCATGTAAGGCAGATACGAAAGAGAAAGAATCCACCTCGAAAATCAATGGGAAAAGAGGAAACAACCGGACCCAGCTCAGGAATCCCTCTGGGTCGCCAACTTGAGGTCACCAGTAGTGAGCCCTTGAGGGTGTTGTACTATCCAGAGGGCACCACAAGTGGTGGGGCTACATACAGCCTGCCTCTATCAGGGCCTTATGTAGAATGCAGGGGATACCATGAAAACAAAATCAATGACAACCTAGGCCTCAAAATAATATTGGCGGACTGAAGAAAACAAGAGCTGACCACGGGAGGTCGACAGGAAAGATGACAGAGAGGAGCCCGGCACAAGTAAATGGAAGCAATATCGAACTCAGCTGGGAGCCCGTGGTTGCTAACCCGCATCCCTTTTGTTGAGAACCTCAAGGAGAAGTACTGTAGATAGGATGAAACGATTAGCTTAGATCAGGGAGTCATGGAGGGCTACATCCAGCGAGTCTATATCCTGAAGACTTAAACACACAACACTCAATGCATTGCAGGGGCGAGGGACATTTTAGTTACCAGTTCCGTGTACTTGGTTGTAGGTTGATTTGTCTGATAACCTACATTTAACTTGGTGACTGCAGTAGTGTGTGTAGTTGTACTTATTAGGATGATGATAATGATAATAATAATAATAATAATAATAATAATAATAATAACCAATGACATAGAGAAAGAAGAAAGGAAAGGTTTAAGAAAAATCTTTGGCCCAGTTTGTATAGAGGGAATATGGAGGGAAAAACATTCCAGGAAATATATTGTCAATCTGAAAAAATCTCTCACACTTTTCGGAAAAGACGATTGAAATTTTACGGACACGTTATTAGAATGAACAAAAACACATTAAAAACAATTCTCAACCTGGCTCGTTCATTAAAAAACAAGAAATCGAAACAGATCTCCAGGAAATCGACATCTCAGAAGACATTGTACGGGACAGATGTAAATTCAGAACCAAAATCGAAAAATCACCAATTTGGAGACAAACCCAACCCCAGAGCCACTATAACTTGTACAGAAGAACGACGGAAGGAGCTTGGCGAGAGGATGAAGAGATTTTGGGAGGAAAAGAAGGTTAACACATTAGCTAAGCAGGTTCAATCGTGCTCCTGAGTAGGGCATAACGATGTAATAATAATAATAATAATAATAATGTTATTGTTTTTACGTCCCTTTCAACTTCTGTGGCTTTTAAGTGACGCCGGAGGTGCCTAATTTCACCCCGAAAGGGATCTTCAACGTGCCAGTAAATTTACTGGCATGGCTCCCTCGTATTTGCGCACCCTCAAATTTCAACTGACTGCGCCAAAATTCGATCCTGCAACCTTGAACACAGCAGGCGAGAACGTTATCGCTGTGCCATGTAGTCATTCAACAGTACTCTTAACTCTGGGTACGTGCCGTGTTGTCTTACCTACTTTGAATGAATTGATTTTGTAGTTATATTTATTTTTGTGATGCTTGTTCGATATAATCCAGTATGTTTTCTCTCCGAAAGTATGCGCTTCACAAATTTTGTTTATTAGACAGTTGTTTCATGATTTATTGCATGCTACAACCGCATATTAGATACTTTTCGAAAAGCATGTAGGCTATAAGTCACTCTCGAGATTGGTGAAGTCTTGAGCTGCTTCTATAATATCATATCTTACGAAGAGCCATGAAATGGAATTCCTACCAAGAAATTTAATTCTGGTCTGAGGGCTAGAACGGGGTAGATTCAGCTTCTCATTGCAATCGTGGTGCACAATCAATATTGAGAAATCATATTTCTGAGTCAATCTTTTAATCACACACTGTAGTAATGCATAATGTTGCCTTTCTAGTACACATTGTCTGTAAGACAATCCTGAGTTAGAGAAGCGTAGTTAATATGATGATGATGATAATAATAATAATAATAATAATAATAATAATAATAATAATATATAGAAAGCACATCCTTAAAGAGAATGTAGCAGATGATCGATGTCGTAGATGCACCTCAGCGCTGGAAACCATCGATCATATCATCGGTGGCTGCTCTACGCTGGCTAGTATAGAGTATACCAAGAGGCACAATGATGTTGCTAAGATCTTACATCAAGAGCTAGCTATAAAATCTGGACTTCTGGATACGAGCATGGTGTACTACAATTACCAGCCTGCCAACGTGCTTGAAAATGAGGATTATAAGATGTATTGGGATAGACCTATTTTAACCGACCAGAAAATCTTGGCCAATCGACCTGATATTGTCTATCTCAACAAAAGGAACCAAAAGGCCTACTTGATAGACGTTGCTGTCCCACTTAGCCAAAATATGCAAACTACCCAAGCTAAAAAAGAAAAACAAGTACGCACCGTTGGCGGAAGAAATGCGAAAACTGTGGGGACTAAAATACGTGAGGATGTTGCCAATGGTGATGTCTTCCACGGGAGTTGTTCCAAAGACGTTGGCTATGGCTTTGGAGGAACTGCAAATGAAACAACTGATTGCCAGAATACAGAAGGCAGTGCTGCTGGATACGTGCCATATTGTCAGGTTATTTTTTTATCACAGTAATAAGTTTACAGGATACTTGATTCCAAATCCGTATATTGTAAACTGATTTGTACCATAGGCTAATTATGAGAAATTAAAGATAATAATAATGATGATAATAATAATTATGTTATTTCTTTTACGTCCCTTTTAATATCTGCGGCTTTTAGAGACACCCGGGTGCCGGAATTTTGCCCTAAAGGGGATCTTTAACGTGCCAGTAAATCTACTGGCACAGGTCCCTCGCATTTGCGCACCCTCAAATGCCATCTGACTGCGCCAGGATTCGATCTTGCGTAGTTAATAAATTAATCATTAAACCAATAAATGAACTACCAAACTTCAATCCTTGTTGTTGTTGCTTATTTTGGGGGCTGCGACATCGCGGTCAAACAGCTCTGTGTATTTGTGTGTGTGGGGGGAGGGGAAATGTGTGTGATAACCTGTGTTATTGTGATGGCTGTACTAATGTGTGTATTTGTAAATCGGGGGAAGGATTGGGAAGGAGGCCACCGTGGCTTTACGTTAGAAACCATCCCGGCATTTGCCTGTAGTAGAAGTGGAAATCCACGGAAAACAACTTCCAGCCTCACGAGGCTGAGTGTACCCCGTTCCAGCTTTCAGACCAGAATTCAAATTTCTTCTCAGACCCGGGAATCGAATCCGGACCTCCAGAGGACAGCTAAGAACGCTAGCTGCTACACCACGATGTGGTCAAAGCTTCAATGTATTAAAAGTTTCCCCAGTGTATGCTTCATCTAAATGTTCTTCCATGCGTATACGCTGTTAACATTATTGAAATGTTGCTTCATTTGAGGGACTTGAGCATCGTGGTCGTTCAACCCCGTCTACTTTGGTTGTATAGGGGCAGATGACCTCGTAGTTCCTCCCCTTAAAACAACAATAACTAACTAACTTTGGTTGTGTAGAATTTTGTCTGATAACCTGAGTTATTGTGATGGCTGTATTAGTGTGTACATTTGTAATTCAAGTGAGGTCTGGGGAGGAGGCAGCTGTGGCCTTAAGTGGCCTGGAGTAGAAGTGGGAAACCACGGAAATCCATATGGCTGAGGTGGGAATCTAACCCATCTCTGCTCAATTTTGACGATGATGATGATAATTGTTGTTTTAAGGGGCCTAACATCTAGGTTATCGGCCCCTGATGGTTTGGGTGATCGTGAAGATGAAAATGAAAAGCGAACTTAAAACTAAAACCAACGACTAACCTACATACTAGAAGAAGAAATTGAAAACTAAAGAAGAATAAGGCAAATAAAGAACAGGAGGAAAAGAAATGCCCTCAACCCTCGAAGAAGGCAGATTGAGGGACTTGGAAGGAAGGAAGGAAGGAAGGAGAGCCATGAAAGGCAGATAGGAAAGTGAAAGAGGAGAGGGTCCGCCCCAAAGGTAAGGGACAAAAGTGGAAAACGGACCCAGCTCAGGAATCCCTCGGGGTCGCCAACTCCCGAACTCACCAGCCGTGAGCCCCTGAGGGTGTAGCATTATCGACGGTGCACCAGAAGTGGTGGGGCTACATACACCCTGCCTCCTTAAGGGCCTTGAGCACAAGGCAGGAGGTAAAAGGAAAAGAAAAAGAAGGCTGACCCCTCACAGAAGGAGGGTATCAGGAAGATGAGACAAGGGCCAATTAAGGCGGGAAAGTGAAAGACTCCCTAGGCCTCGGATAACCTAATACCGTCGGGGTTGGAAGAGAACAAGAGTTGACCAAGAGAGGTCGACAGGAAAGAAGACGGAGAGGAGCCCGGCACAAGTAAGTGGAAGCAATGCCGGACTCAGCTGGGGTCCCGTGGTCGCCAACCCACGCCCCACTAGACGTGAGCCCCTGGGGGTTGCTCAATTTTGCCTCACGATGCTGAGTGTATCTCGTTCCAACCCTAAGATCAGAATTGACCACTGTCAATGCCGAGACTCGAATTATTTATCTACAAAAGTGGCAGTTAACCTGTCCACGGCTGAAGACTACTCGACGACGGAGGTAAATTGAACTTTTTATTTAAATTTAAATAACTAGCTGACCCGTAAGAGAAATCTCGCATGTTCATAAACCACACTTTCCCCAATATGCTTATAATGAGAGACTTAATGAGAAAGGTTGTTATGCTTTTATTTCAACCAAATGATTATAGAACACTATTTACATTTCAGTTAGAATTCCAAGTTCTACGTTCCCTAGCTTAAGAAGGTAATCACTGAAAATTGGTTCATCATAACACTCACTGGTTATTCGATATTTGTGAAATTATACGATTTGAGTACTCATTCCTTCGATTTACTGTTTCTGAAATCCATGCAAAATGATAAAGGAAAGACCTCAGAATGTTAAAATGACATGAAACAGGCGTCACAGCGGCCAAAATGTGAAGTGGACAGCAATTATGGAGCGTATTTTCTCACAGCAACAGTATTTGCAAATCGCACACTTCGTACATATTTTTAAAGTTGTTATTAAAAGAAATTATAGATATTTATTAAATTAGAGTGCAATTCGTCACTGTTAATGTCTACTCTGTTTCATTTGAATGCTCCATACAACTGAAATAATATAGACTAGCGGACCCATCTCGCATGTTCATAAATCACACTTTCCCCAACAGGTTTATAATAAGAGACTTCGAGTCACAAGTTATAAGCAAATTGCTACTCATTTAATACCGTTTACCTGCACACGTCGGTGGCGTTCGGGTTTTCCTCACACCTCTTACAAAAATTGATATTTATGAAATTAGAATGCAATTCGTCACTGCTAATGTTACTTGTGTGTTGAATCCATTGATTGACAGCTTAGCCGTAACACTCACCGGTTATTCGATATTTATGATAGTATGCGATTTGAGTACTCATTCCTTTAAATTACTGTTTCTGAAATCCATGCAAAATGATAAAGGAAAGGCCTCCGAATGTTAAGTGACATGAAACAGGCGTCACAGCGGCCAAAATATGAAGTGGACAGTACTTATGGAGCGCATCTTCCTGCAGCAACGGTATCTGAAAATCGCACACTTCGTACAGTTTTTTAAGTCATTATTTAAAAAAATTATAGATATTTATAAAATTGGAGTGCAATGCGTTACTGCTAATATATATTCTCTTTCATTCCAATGCTCATTTGTCACGATGAAGAAAATGGAAATTGCAACACCATGAAGGCATTGGTCGTTTGTGTTGATTTTCAAGAAATGGAACGATGCCATGTAGATATGTAAACGATCAAAATTTCAGACCCATTGGATTGTTGCAACAGGTCTCCCCACGTGATTGGTCGCGGAGGAATCAACTACTCCAGTATACGGACTCTGGTGTAGCGTAGTTGACTTGCAGTCTGTGGAGTCAAACATGCCTCGACGACAAAGAAGAGCACGCTATCAACAACTGTCACCGTTTGAGAGGGCTCGGATAATTGGGCTGTGTGAGGCTGGATTATCGCTAAGGACTGTCGCTGCACGTGTTGGCCGACAGGCATCCACGGTACAACGTGTATGGCAGCAGTGGTCAAATGAAGGTACCTACACTCGTAGACCTGGCACAGGCCCAGCACGACAGATAACTGTGAGAGAGGATCGCCGCATCATCCGGATGGCCCGGATGGAACCCCATGCAAGAGCAGCGCAAATTCGAGCAGCTGTGGCACCCCTCGTTACACAACAAACAGTTGGTAATCGCCTGCGTGCAGCTGGCTTACGATCCCGTATCCCTGCAGAAGTTGTTCCATTGACCCCACAACAGCGACGTGTAAGGCTGGCCTGGTGTCGAGAACGATCGATGTGGTTCGACGAATGACACAGGGTCGTCTTTAGTGATGAATCGCGTTTCTGTCTTGCCCGCAGTGATCGCCGGAATCGTGTGTTACAACGTACCGGGGAGAGGGGCTGCCCAGACCTTATTGTCGAGAGGCACACAGGGCCAACACCAAGCATTATGGTCTGGGGAGCTATTGGCTTTAATGTGAAATCACAATTAGTGCTTGTTGAGGGCACTATGTCTGCTCGACAGTACGTTGATAGGGTACTCAATCCAGTGGTTGTCCGTGGCGATCATTGCTAAAGGGATGTTTCAGCAGGACAGTACCCGGGTTCACACTGCACGCATTTCCAGAGAAGCTCTCTACGACATCACAACCTTAGAATGGCCCACCAGATCCCCGGACCTCAGTCCTATTGAGCATGTGTGGGATATGATGGGTCGACAACTGGCCAACCGTCCTCAGCCACCCACAACTCTGGAACAACTGACCCGTGCAGTGCAGCAAGCATGGGCCACAATTCCTCAGGAAGCGATCCAGGGCCTTATTGACTCCATGCCTCGCAGAATTCATCAATGTATTGCAGCTCGTGTTGGGCACATCCTGTATTGATTGTTGTCCAAACTTGCGGTCAGAGGGACCTGAAAGTGTAATCATCGAATCACAACCGAACTCTCGTCCTGCATGTTCAATTGCAGCAATGTAGCACCACTCCTTCTGGGTGTTGCAATTTCCATTTTCTTCAGTGTATATGATGTTCACCACCCTTAGCAAGCACAAACAATGCTTGTAACACGGCAACGAACGCACATACACCATAATAATGTTTACAGGACATGTTTTGCTTGTTGTCAGGTCCTCTATCGAATCCCCGGAGCTTTCCCACAAGAAAAAAGGAGAAAGTTTTTTATTAATCCATTCTAACCAAGATAATTAATTTTATAACACCTACGTACCTACTGTACTTACCTATATTCGTTCCGGGAGTGATCTCACAAAACTACTGTCCCATTTTTGTGGGAAAAGTAGGCTAAGAAAAACGTAACAAGAGCTCCCATTTCTTTTAGAAGCTTTATATTTGCAGGCAGACAAAAGGATACACAGTAATAGGACACTGGTACGCATTTCAATTGAACATGGTCACCATTCTTGTCCAAACATTTAATCCAACGGTACTTCAAGGCATCAGAGCCGGTGTGGAATAAATCTGCGTCCAGTACGTAATGATGATGATGAAGATGATGATAATTGTTGTTTTAAGGGGCCTAACATCGAGGTTATCGGCCCCTGATGAAATGAAATGGCATGAAATGAAAGGATGAATATAAACATGATGATGATAATTGTTGTTTTAAGGGGACTAACATCTAGGTTATCGGCCCCTGATGGTTTGGGGGATCGGGAAGATGAAAATGAAATGCAAACTTAAAACTAAAACTAACTACTAACCTACATACAGAGAGGATAGATTATCTGTCTCGGACACCCTCGCTAGCCCGCTCGCCCGCGGCGCGAGCCTGTCTCCCGCCGCGCACTTTGCCGTTATGCGGCGCCCGCCCGGCACTGGGTCATTGGGTATAGGAATTTGTACTTAAATTTGTACTTCAATGTGATCCTTGACCAATTTTTTGACGAACTGACTTACGGAGAGCGATTGTCAAATTACTTGCAACAATATTCTGCCACTGCTCACACTGCCGAAGCATCCATGACAGAATTGCGTCGCATTTTCGGTACGAGGATTGTAAGTCGGAACGTGTGGCCCCCGCGAATCCCAGACTTATCACCATGTGACTTTTATTTATGGGGGACGCTTAAAAATAGAGTGTATGCGAGAAACCCTCACATTGTAAATGAGCTTAAAGACTATATTACAGCTGAAATACAGTCAATCGGTGCTGATGAACTTCAGAGAATAAATGCCAGTTTCATAAAAAGGTGCCAGCGATGTGTAGCAGTGCATGGCGAACATTTTCAGCACCAGCTGGGAACTAGGTAAGTACAAATTCCTATACTCAATGACTCAGTGCCGGGCGGGCGCCGCATAACGGCAAAGTGCGAGGCGGGAGACAGGCTCGCGCCGCGGGCGAGCGGGCTAGCGAGGGTCTCCGAGACAGATAATCTATCCTCTCTGTACTAGAAGAAATGGAAAACTAAAGGAGAATAAGGCAAATAAAGGACAGGAGGAAAAGAAATGCCCTCAGCCCTTGAAGAATGCGGCGGATTGAGGGACTTGGAAGGAAGGAGAGCCATGAAAGGCAGACAGGAAAGTGAAAGAGGAGAGGGTTCTCCCACAGGTAAGGGACAAAAGGGGAAAACGGACCCAGCTCAGGAATCCCTCGGGGTCGCCAACTCCCGAACTCACCAGCCGTGAGCCCCTGAGGGTGTAGCATTATCTAGGGTGCACCAAACGTGGTGGGGCTACATACACCCGGCCTCCTTGAGGGCCTCGAGCAGAAGGCAGGAGATAACATGAAAAGAAAAATAAGGCTGACCCCTCGCAGAAGGAGGGAATCAGAAAAGATGAGACAAGGGCCAATTAAGACGGGAAAGGAAGAGACTGACTAGGCCTCAGATACCCTAATACCGTCGGGGTCAGAAGAGAACAAGAGCTGACCAAGTGAAGTCGACAGGAAAGAAGACGGAGAGGAGCCGACACAAGTAAGTGGAAGCAACGGCGGACTCAGCTGGGGCCCCGTGGTCGCAGTACGTAATGCCACGTCACGCTGGCATGATTAACGACCCTATCGTTGTTAAATCCCTCACCAAAATTTGCAAGTCCAGGACAATATGAAATGTCAGCCACAGGTACCCTTGTTTGTCTGGTAGATAGCGATGAAACTAGGTTGATTTTATTATTATTATTATTATTATTATTATTATTATCATTATTATTATTATTACATAACTGTTCTTAAATAGGTCATCTAACAAAATAGGCTTACACTTCATACCCCTCAAATATCGGGTAAAAAGTTTCGTTTCACTCGATCGGTCCCGTCGATTTGCTTCATAGAGTGGAAAGAAAGTTGAGTTTGAGTTTCTTTCTTCTTATGAGTGATGCAGTGATAAGAGAAAGACTTTCACCCGTGTGGCGAACTGGGTCACAAAGGGCTCAAGGGCTCATTAATTATTGTAGGGCATGGCGTGCCTCTCTCAGCTGACCTTCCTGACCCCCAGAAATAAAATAGCAGGACTGTAGTGTTTTCAACAAATGTAAGCAGACCAGTTAAAAGGGGATTTTTTTAATCTTTCCCTTGTGAGTTAAGCGCATGCAGCACGAAGGGAACAAACGAATGTAGCGGGTTATTTTTTTCAGTAGTTAACCCAGACCATTGGATATGGACTAAATTTAGACGGACGAATAAAAGACAAAGACCTCATTTCGCTGACATTTCCAGCTTACGCTAATGTTGACAAAGCACGTTGAGTTATTTTGACGTGCGCAAAAGCATCAGTGCAACTAATTTACGCTTCCCTCATAATTAACGAAGTTAAGATGAGAGAATTATCGTGATAATATGCAACAAAGATATTGCAAATTAACGTTCCAAAAATTGCCGTAAGAATTCCCAAGTTTTGAGCCCGTTTATTCAGCTGGATCGTCCAGACATAAAACACTTTCATGTCACAGACATTACGTTTTTAGCCTATTTTCAATTTTGAAAAGAAAAAAAAATAGGCTTATGATATCACCTTTTGTCCGTCCGTCCGTCCGTGTGTGTGTGTGTGTGTGTCCCTAATAACTTCTAAACGGCTGGAACGATTTCAATGAAACTCGGTAAGTTCATAGCACTATTCCGGACGACCCCGACCGTGCCCTTCAAATTTTGTTACGTCTCACCAATCCAGCATGGCGGTTGTGCGAAATATTTCACCAGCATTCAAGATCTCCGAAACTATTACCGATATCACCCTGGAATTTTTTACGGTGATAAAGGGAACTACTAGAAGTTCACCTATGAGACTTTTGAAAAACTGGTAACTACAAAACCAACATGGCGACCACGCGAATTTGCGACTTTTAAATAGACGTTTCTCGCGATTTAACCAACCAAACGCAATAAAACTTGGTACAGTATATGTTTATACACATTGTAATGCATCGACATCTAACTTGGTTCAACTGTTTACATAACCACAAGATGGCGGATGTGCGAAATATTTCACCGGCATTCGATACCTCTGAAACTATTAGCGGTATCATCCTGAAATTTTGTACGGAGATAAAGGGCACTACTGGAAGTTCATCTACAAGACTTTCAAAAACCGGTTAACTACAAAACGAACATGGCGGCCAAGCGAATTTGAAAATTTTAAATAGACCTTGACCGCGATTTAATGTTCCAACTACAATGAAACTTGGTACAGCAAATGTTTATATACATTGTAATACACTGGTATCTAATTTAGTTCAATTGTTTACATAACCTCAAGACGGCAGCTTTGCGAATTTAAAAATTAAGTTTTTATTTCTTGTGTCGTAATCATGCGATCGATGTGTAAGTTTGAATAATGAACCTACGCAATAATTTTCCTTTAATGGTACATGACTCTATGGCCTATACATTTAACAATCCAACATGGCGAACATCCGAAATATTTAGACGGCTCTGAATATCTACGAATCTATTATAGCAATCAAACTGATTTTTTTTATGTTCATAGGGCCTATGAACTTAAGTTCATCTATAGGACTTTAAATAACCTGGTGATCACAAATCCAGCATGGCGGCGACGCGAAGTATAAATATCCACATGGGCGTTTCTCGCAATTTAACCATCCGAGTGCAGTGAAACTTGGTACAGTAAATCCTTATACGAATGTTGATCCACTGGCATCTAATTTATTTCAATTGTTTCCATAACCACAAGATGGCAGCTGTGCGAAATTTTAAAATCTCCTTGTTACTTCTTGTGTCCTAATCATGCGATTGAAGTTTGAATGCTACACGTACACAATAATCTTCATGTAACAGTACATAACTCTAGGACCTACATATATAAGTCCAACATCGCGACCATCGGAAATATTTAGTCGGTTCTCAATATCTACGAATCTATTACAGCAATCAAACTGAAATTTTGTATGTAGATAGAGGTAATTAACATAAGTAGGATATATGAAAATAGACCGTATAGTTCTTCACGGAACTACTTATTAAATATTATCTACATGGTACCTTCAAAAACTATAGTAGTAAAATCTCTTACGAATGACATATTCCCTCTCATGTTCGAATATTCCGCCAAGGTTCGAACAGAAGATCAAAGCTTTATCATGAAGCCGTTAGATGGTGCATTCATACCCTCGTAAAACATGATCAAACATGGAAGTGGCTAGTGTGATCCGGTTTTTGGGTACGACATTGTTAACTGGAGAAAAAGTGCATCCATGTAATGGAAACATCTTCCGTGCGCACCTCGCAATAAAGTCCGAAAATAACTATCCACGAAGAATGTTATGGTGACGGTCTTTTAGTACCACAAGGGCATTTTTTGCCTATTTTCATTTATAAGAAAATAGGTTTATTAGATCACTTGTTGTCCGTGTGTGTGTGTGAATGTGTGTGTATGTGTGTGTCTCCGCTAATAAAATCTAAACAGCTGGAGCGATTTCAATGAAACTCGGTAAGGTCGTAGTATCATTTGTCCGACCCCGACCTTCAAATTTGATTACATCTCACCAATCCAACATGGCGGCTATGCGAAATATTTCACCGGCATTCTATATCTCCAAAACTATTACTTATATCACCCTGAAATTTTGTACGGTGATAAAGGGCACTACTAGAAGTTCACCTATGTGACTCTCAAAAGCCTGTTACGTACAAAACGAACATGGTGGCCAAGCGAAGTTGAAACATTGAAATCGACTTCTCTCGCGATTTAACCATCCGAGCGCAGTGAAATGCGGTACAGCAAATGTTTATACACATTGTAAAGCACTGACATCTAATTTTGTTCAATTGTTTACATAACCTCAAGATGGCGGCTGTGCGAAATTTTAAAATTAAGTGTTAATTTCTTGTGTCCTAATCATGCGATCGAAGTCAACGTTTGAATAATGAACCTACGCAATAACCCTCATCTACTAGTACATAACTCTATGACCTATATATATTAAAAAATCCAACATGGCGACCTTCCGAAACATTTAGACGGTTCTCAATATCTACCAATCTATGACAGCAATCAAACTGAAATTTTGTATGTTGATCAAAGCTAAGAACAGAAGTTCACCTATGGAACTTTCGATAACCTGGCGAGCATAAATCCAACACGGCGGCGACGCGAAATTTAAATATTTAAATGGACGATTCTCGAGATTTAACTATCCGAGCGCAGTGAAACTTGGTACGGTAAATGCTTATATGCATCGATGCCTCAATATACCGTTGGAACAGATGCTGGGACAAGAATGGTACGGTAACTACGTTGAATAGTAACGCTTATCATTGCCCTACTACTGACTTACTTGGCTTACAAAAAGATGGTATATTGGCTTTCACGGCCAGTGAATTAAAACGCAGCAATTCTTCTAGGTTTGTGCCGTGTCTTGAGTGGGGTTTCGCCTAGGACACCAAGCTGGCTCATCGGCGGGCTCTTGATGTCCCCGCCCGGACCCCCACAGGAGTAACGAACTGCGCGCCACCTCCCTTTATATTAGGTGCAACTGCACCACTTGACTGCGAGAACTAAAAGCTCAAGCAGCCTTAACCTTCCTATGAAGGCTTCCAAGAAGATGGTATATTGGCTTTCACGGCCAGTGAATTAAAACTCAACAATTCTTCTAGGTTTGTGCCGTGTCTTGTGTGGCTTAATTATTGTTGACCGTCGTGGAACATACGGCATCAACAAAGCATCTCCATCTGGTCCTATTGTCAGCCAACCTCTTCACCTCGCTCCAGGTCTTGCCTTCTTCCATTGCTTCCATGTGTACTGATCTTCCCACTCTTCCTTTTACCCTGCGGGTTCCAATCCAATGCCTCTCTTTCAATGGTTTTATTTCCCTTTCTCAGTGTATGGCCGATTCAATTCAATTTCCGCCTTTTGATTCGTATGGCCATCTAAATTTTACCCGTCCTTCCCCAAAGTTCATGGTTGGAGATTACTTCCTGCCAGTAGATGTTGCGAATCTTCCGTAAACAGCGGTTTACAAAGGTCTGCAACTTGTAGGTAATTACTTTAGTCACTTTCCAAGTCTCAAGACCCTGTAATTGAATGGATTTGCCATTACTTCGTAAAATGCGAAATTTGGTCCTGATAGATACTGTACTATGTTGTCATTCTACGCCGGATAGAGCCGAAGAAGGCGCCATTTGTTTTTTGAATACGTTGCGTGACATCCTGTGCTGCTCCTCCTCCTTTGGCCACTACACTGCCCAAGTAGGTGAAGCTATCCTCCAGATCACCCCAGGGGGTGCGCAAAATATTTCAAGGGGTTCGTCAAACACTTTTCCGTAATGTCGGGTTTCGAGGTTATGCCTATAACTGTTTCCTTAATTTCTGCGGCATTGACATATACTTCTTCTTTCTTCGAATTTGGCGTACTGTGGACCACGGGAAACATTTGAATTGCTGGACAGTTCATTTTTCTTCACCCAGAATTTCTTTATCCTTTCGCTGTGGTTCCTCCTCCTTTCCTCTGACCAGGTGTTCCTGGTCGTTGTACTGCGTCTTTCCTTGAACCCCTTGAAGTTATCATTTTAGCTCTAAACACAGCCCTATTCCAGATGTCTTTTGGATGTACGTCAACTTCCTCCATGTCTTTTCTTGTTTCTTCTATCCGCATTGTAGTCGCCTTTAGCTAGATGATGTAATTAAAGATTCTTTTCGTTATTCGATTCTCATCCATTCTTATCAGGTGTCCATAAAACTTCAGTTTCCTCTTACGCATGGTGTCCGTGATCTTCTCTACCTGTCTATATAGATCCTCATTGTCATATTATTATTATTATTGTTTTAACATTAATTTAACCCTGTAATGTCTCTTGTTACATGTGTTAAATCGGGAATTTATCACATTATTTCCACAATAAATTAACATTTTCCGCGAAAGCCTGATTTACAGTTATGTAACAAAGTTAGCAATGCATAGAGTACCACTAATGAACAGTTACATGTACATTGTATATTTAAAAGTCAGTGGTTCACCCAAATCAGATCACTGTAGAAGGGGTTCGCGAGTCGAAACAGGTTGGGAACCGCTGTTAGATTCACCTCTACTACTGAGCATGCATCTTATATTGGCCTCTAAAACATGATGATGATGATAATTGTTGTTTTAAGGGGCCTAACATCTAGGTTATCGGCCCCTAATGATCTGGGTGATAGCGAAAATGACAATGAAATGGAAACCAGAACGAAAATTAAGTGAGACGGAAAATACTTACAAAAAGGGAACTCAGATTGAAACAACTCACAAAATGTTCTTACAAAAGGGAATTTAGAACGAAAAAATTCACAAAAGGAATAGATTGAAAAATACGCACAAAATGTAGGCTAGGTTCAAAATACGTACAAAACGCAATGTAGAGTCGAAATACTTAAAAAATGCAATTGAAATTCAAAATACTTACAAAATGCAAATGAGATCGAAAATACGCACAAAATGCAATTGAGGTTCAAAATACTTACAAAATGTAATTGAAATTGAAAATACACAATGCAATTCAGATTGAATTATCCCATTTCCAATCCAAAATATTGAAATTCAAAATGCAAATGAAATTGAAAATGCTTACAAAATGTACGGTAGATTCAAACTACTCATTTGGATTGACAATACTTACAAAATGCAATTTAGATTGAAAACACTTGACAAAATGCAATTTAGATTCAAAGACCCACAAAATGCAATTGAGAATCAAAATCTTGCAAAATGCCCACCACACAAAATGCAATTGAAATTCAAAATACTCACTAAAATGCCCTGCTCCTACATTGAAAGACTTACTAAAAAGCAATTTAGATTGGCAATCTTTACAAAATGCCATTGAGGTTGAAAACAATCGCGAAATGCAATTTAGATCGAAAAAACTCACAAAATGCAACGTAGATTAAAAATACCTAAAAAATGCAGTGTAGATGCAAAAAAACCTACAGGGAATTTAGATACACGGGGAGCCAAGTAACAAAAACAATGCGGCAATCTTAAAGAGAAAAGGAAATATAATGAAAAGAATACAAGATGTCTGACCCCTCGAAGAAGGAGGGATCAGGAAAGATGAGACAAGGGCCAATTAAGGCGGGAAAGTGAAAGACTCCCTATGCCTCGGATACCCAATACTGTCGGGGTCGGAAAAGAACTAGAGTTGACCAAGGGAGGTCGACAGGAAAGAAGACGGAGAGGAGCCCGGCACAAGTAAGTTGAAGCAATGCCGGACTCAGATGGGGTCCCGTGGTCGCCAACCTACGTCCCACAAGATGTGAGCCCCTGGGGGAGCCTCTAAAACAAAGTCTCTTCGCGTTAGCTCTTGTTCCCGTATTTTTTGAAGCTCCATTGTACATAACCCATTTTCTTTTGAGCTTAACGAAACACTGTATTGAGACTGAAGTCACCTTCCCTTCTCGCTTGCTTACCTCGCGAGAGCTGTATTGGAAGGGTAACGAGGTGCGAACATGCAGCGCTCTTTAGAGGTGGCTGGTTTATTAAAGCGGAGCAAGTTAAACCACGCACGGTTACAGAATACACGATGTAGGAGTGAAAACAAGACACTGCTCTTCGGAGAACATTGGAGGGATAGCAAGTGCGCTTAGCACATGACAGATATAAGAGTCCTTTGAATAATTTATGTGCACAATAATATACGTCACTATGAAACGGTTATCATGTCAAATGGCGATGTCACTTTAGATACTCGGACGTGGGTAAATGCGGCCTGGTTCAAATGGAAACAGGTCACTGGTGTCCTCTGCGACAAAAAAGATGCCTAAATACCTAAAGGCAAAAGTTTATAAGACAGTTGTACGTCCGGCAACAATTTATGGGGCAGAATCCCGCCCAATGACACGTAACATGAACAAGCTCGGCACACGATGGAGATGAACATGCTCCGTTGGACACTTGGACGGACTCGAAAAGACCATGTCAGAAATACAGATGTTCGACAACAATTACGTGTCACACCAATTACGGAGAAAGTGAGAGAAGCTCGTCTCCGTTGGCATGGTCATGTTATGAGAATGCCGGGCGACTCTGTCGCCAAAGTAGCTTTCAACCTGGACCCAGGTGGGATGCGACCACGCGGACGACCTGCGAAGCGTTGGATCGACAACATTAAGACGGATATGCACGATGTTGGCTTTAAACCTTCAGATGTCAACGACAGAAAAAATTGGAGAAGATGTAGTAGAGCAGCGGACCCCGTACTGGGATAAACGCTACGAAAGAAGAAGAAGAAGAAGACTATGAAACTGTTCTGAAACCAGTAGTTATGTATGCATCCGAAACCCTTTCCCTAAATGCCGATAAAGGGCTCCTCAAAGAATTGTAGAAAAAGGATCGCAAATAGAAGAATCATGGGATCCAATTACAAGAATAGCATCCACCAAAACAGATCCAACAAGGAGGTCTATAGTAAAATAGAGAAGCTTACAGACCCAAAACGTAAAATACAGGCCCGATGTTAAGGCCACATCAGACAAATGGACGGCAAAAGGTTGACAAACAAGATCTTTCACATTTTTTTATTCAAACCACAAAATCACGATGTCCTGGTTTAGAAACACCAGAGAAACTCTCCAAATACTCCAAATCAATTCAGACGACACATTGGACATGTAACTCTTCCACCAAAATATAGTGACGAACGGGCTTAACCGAGTCTTGCCTCAAAAAAGAAGATATGGTGCCTCCTGGACAGAGGAATGCACGCAGGCTCATTCTCAAAGGATGAGGAAGTTGTGGACGCAAAAGTAAGCCAAATGCAACAAGACTTAACGTGGTTCTAGATGGCCCGAGCGAATTATATGGCCACATTGCTCGTACGAGTTCTACAAGGTTGAGCAATAGGATCTTCAATTTATTTCTTAACAAGAAAACCAAGGCGGCGTGGTTCACCGAGGTAGAAAAAGACCAGCGTGAAGTGGGAATTACCCAGAAGGATATCCAGAAACGTGTTCCACTAAAAGTCGAAACTCCAAGAACATCATGGATTCCAAGAAAATCCGAAACTAAAAACTGGCAAGACATGGACTGAAGCGAGGAAGGAACAACATAGGAAACGAATGCGGGAATACTGGGCGAACGTTAAGGCAAAGACATGGGAAAGGGCAGTTGAAATAGCGTGGTCCGTAGATGGCCGAAACGACACCAAGAATAATAATAATAAAACAGACAAACCATACTAAAATTAGGAACCATCCCGCCATTTGCTAAGAGTGCAGTAGAAGTTGGAAACCACGGAAAACCACTTCCAATATGGCTGGGATGAGAATCGAACGCACCTATTCATGTAGCCCCATGTACTCGCGCGCGCGTGCGCGTGTGTGTGAGTGAATTGGTCTGATAACCTGTGTTGTTATGATGGCTGTAATGGTGTGTGTATTATTTTGTAATTGAGACTAGGACACGGGGGAGGAGGCGGCCGTGGCCTTAATTAAGGTACAATTCCGGCATTTGCCGAAAAAACACTTCTAGGACGGCTGATGTGGGACTCGAACCCACCTCTTCTCAGTTCTGTCTCACGAGGCTGAGTGTACTCCGTTCTAGTCCTCAGATCAGAATTAAATTTCATGGCAGGGCCGGGAATCGAACCCCGATCCCCGGGGCGACAGCCAAGCGTGCTAGCCGCTACACCACGAGGTGGTCATAGAAATAAATACGGTTCGGGTACACCACAAAATTTGGAAGGGTTTCAAGACGAAAGACGAGCTACAAAGACGGGAAAACCTAAGATGGATGAACAAAAGACCTTCGAGCTCTGAGCTCACAAGAAATATCGCAGTTGTTTCCAGCATTTTCAGCAGTCCACTGAAGGGAGAATAGGTCTGATAAGGCGAAACCCGCAGCTTTACGTCTAGACATTGGTATGTTACTACTGTACTTGTGAACAGTCCACTTACAAAGGAACGAAATGTTCGACAATAGTGCTGTAATGAATTGTACGATTATAGAGAGCTTTGAATCCAGTGTTGCCGTACTGACAATTTATATTGCAACTTTTCAGTCGGTCAACACAATGTAATCCCAACCACTGGGATAGTAAACTATTGTTTAAATGTAACCTTGGATACGGTACATCATCTCTACATATTAGAGTCTAAAACAAAGTGCCCGATCCTTGGATGTTCCGGGTAATCTCGAGAACCACTGGATGGATTTTGATGCGGTTTTCACTATTCTGTAGAGGATTTTTTCTAGGAGGGCTTCTGTAAAAATAGCATTCATTTATGACCAAAGGAAGCCTAGCAGTAACGATTTCAGTGAATCGAGTCGAAGAAAAATTTGCCGTCCGTGCGTCTTTTAAGCTTACGCTGGGTAAACCGTTAAAAATATCTATATACTATGAGTGTAAGAATTGTTCGGCATCAAATGTTCTACAATTTAGTCCGGAACAGCATATCTCCATCTTCAATACGTCGTCCACTAGAAGTGTTTTTTACGTTTTCCCTTATTCTAACAATCTCCATTCAATTACTAGCTTTGGGGACAGTTTACGAGCTAGCTAGCGAGCCTATCACCCCAGATTCAGCCTTCGTTCCGCAGAATACACAGTCAAGATTAGATTGGACGGAAGGGGAATTTGTGTTTCAGGCGCCTCGCCATTATTAAATTACGTCTGACAAGAATTCGTTGCACGTGCTGTCTCCTTGATAATATAATTAATAGTCCAGTCAGTGATTTTAACCAATCATGCCGAGACGGAAAACGGATATAGGTCGAAGTTCATTGAAATCGAAAAAGATACGACTTTTAAGCGTACGCTGGGTAAAACGTTAAAGCTACCGGGCGAAGCTGCGTTGTTTGCTCCACATTTTGCAAACTTTTTTTTGGAAAAGACGCCGTAAAACACGGCTTGTCTATCATTATTATTTTTTAAATGATTTCATTTTTTAACATAGTCTTCTTAGGACCAATTCGTGTTTCTATATTAAAGAAAACGGTTTCAGTGTATTTTTAACTGTCATTTATAGAAATGGAGGAATGTAACCTTGATGTGGCGACACTTTGCGCCAGATTTTCGAAGTAGAAGAAAGAGATAGAGTATGGTAGTATGGAGCAATGTTTGACAATAGAAATGAAAGATAGGCCTATACATCAGTTATGGAAATACAAAGATATTTTAATGTAATGTAAGAATGGCGAGGTGCATGAAACACAAATCCCCCTTCCGTCCAGTCTTAACTTGATTGTGTATTTTGCGGAACGAAAAGTACACAGGCGAAATGAAAGAAAGCCAAGTTGCAATTCCATGGAAATTCCAAACACAACCACTCTTCTTTGAAGTCTTAACTCGACACGACTCGACAGTTTGCTGCTGGCTGTATCTGGGGTAATAGGCTTGCCCGCTAGCTAGACTGTAACTGGGGTGATAGGCTCACCCCTAGCTTGCTCTTCAACTGTCGCCTCAGTAATTGAATGGAGATTGTTGGAAGAAATGAAAACGTAAAAACACTTATAGTGGGCGATGTATTAAAGTTGGAGATAGGCTCTCCAGGACTATTTTTTAGAACATTTTATGCTGAACAATTCTTACACTCAAAGTGTACAAATATTTTTATGTTCGACCCTGACTGTTATATGTCTGAAAACTCTATCATAATTATGGTCATTATAACACTATTTTTCATTATGAAACAGTTTTTCTCACCAATCACAGCTCAAGAAACAGTTGTTTGACCAATTAGATAAGGATACCTTAGCGCGCGCGCTCAAAATCCAACATGTCTATATAAATTACCGAAAGTGCACCGTCCATATGCTCGCGTAAATAAACTGGTGAATATGAGACAAGAAATAGGACTGTACCTTAATAACCCCAAATCCAATTTCTACACAGCGCGTTGTTTTCAAACGACTTCGGTGACATTTTTACTGAATACTGGTGCTCAATCTGCACATATGGCATTGAAGCACACACAGCGCATGCGTCGGTCGGTCAGAGAGCTTGGAAATCAGAGATATCCTACCCAGCGCAGCACCCGATCACAAAATTCTAGTGACAATCTCAACAGATATTTATGAATATTTATGTTAAAACATATAATAAAGTTATAATTATCGTCGAACATAAACAGTCGTATGCAACTCGCCTATAATGGTAATTAAGACAATCGTATGGAAATTATAATAGCCATTATAGGCTCGATGCATAATGTACTATTAACGGTTTGCCCAGCGTAAGCTTAAAAAGCGAACGTGCACCAGGTTACTTTTCTCGACTTTTTCACTGAAATCGTTATTGCTTGGCTTCCTTTGAACATAAATAAATTATTTTCTACAGAAACCTTCCTAGAGATATCCTTTACAGAATGGTGAAACCCGCATCAAAATCTATCCAGTGATTTTCAAGATTACCCGTGACATCTAAGAATCGGGGACTTTGTTTTATACTAAGTAGAGATAGAATCATACTGTGACTCATAAAATCGTAGAAAATCGTATTATACGCCCTACAACCACAGGAAAAAAGAAACTATACAAATGCGTCATTGTGGAGATTTGACGAACTTTCGTAAAATAAGTGCACGTAGGCAAGATGCAGTAACATTTTGGTAAAACGCAAACGATAACAGTGTAGCGATAAGGAGATGTGAAATTCCTAATATTGTTCGCTGAATCATGAAGTAAATATGCATCGCACTAGCTGTACTTTAAAAAGCATGGGAATTGCGCGCTCACAGCCTGCCCAGAGGCATTGTAGGGCTGTTAAGGTCAAAAGACTAGATGTCAGTGTCACTGAGTGCACTACGCTGAATGTTAATGTGCGCTCAACTCTCCTGGAATACAAACAAACCACCAGCACATCAAGTGGAAAGTTCAAGTGATAACCCAGTCTGCACATGAAATGACCATGAAAGGAGAAATAACCCAAGACTTACTAAGCCTCCGATGATGGGCATAATTTTAGAGATAAATTTGACTTATATTCTTGCAATATCTGGCAGTTAATTTAATATAGTCCGGCTCCATGGCTAATTGGTTAACGTGCTAGGCTTTGGCCCGAAGGATCCCGGATTCGATTCCCGGGCGGGGCATTAGGGATTTTAATCTCCTGGGGTTAATTCCCGCGGCCCGGGGACTGGGTGTATGTGATGTATTCATCATCACTTCATCCTCATTACGAAGACGCGCAGGTCGCCCACGGGCGTCAAATAGAAAGACCTGCACTCGGCCTCTCGGGAAGTAACACAATATATATATATAAAGAATCGAATCGCTAATATTCAACGCTATTTTAAAACTTGAAATCAGTAAAACATTATGTATAACAGAATCAAATTGTGTCTCATCAAATCGTATAAAATCGTTTTATGGTCACTCTTGATTAATACAACCTGGATAGACAAAGAAAGAAAGTAATTTAGCCACAAATGAATGAGAACGCATAAACATGCATAAGCATGAAGACGAAGAAAGCATGAGTAACCAGAAATACAACACCTCCTAGGCCCACGCAAGAGTCACGTGACAGTCTTGTCAGTGTGTATAGTTCTCCCACTTCCCTCGTTAACGACGGCTCGCCTTTGAAATCTAGCTGGGCGGATATGTTTACATTCCATGTCTGCGGGGTACCAAGGCTTTCCCAGCTCGAGGCACAGTGTTGTCAACTCTCCGCCGTAGCCTCTGAGAGCAAGTAGGGAGACTGGACAGAACTACGTGCAGCTGTGCAACACTGGACAACCGACACCTGCCTGACACGCGAGCAGGCCGCCAGGACCGTACTTTGGAGTCCACGTGGAGAGACAGAGGAAGCATGCTAATGGTCAAGAACTATCAGCTATTGGTCGATAGTGAACAACGGTTATTCTCGGCGCGTGCTACTGCCTTATGTTTTAGTCGCCGCTCGAGGAACGTGGGAAACCTATAGTGGTTGGTTCCTCAGTTTAGGGGCTGCGACAACGCGGTCATGTAGCTCCGTGTACTTTGGGTGTGTATAGAATCTGTCTGATAACCGGTGTTAATTGTGATGGCTGTATTAGTGTGTGTTATCTGTTTTTAATTCAAGTAAGGACTGCAGAAATTGAATTTTCAAGTAGTTTCTACTTTTGCCGCCAAACGCCACCGTCAACGACTACTAGTTCTGAACTTGGTTACCAGATGCCACCACAGTCGGCTCCTGGCGACGAACGTTGGAACCTAAGAGCGTCAGTCAAATTTAACCTATAATTTAGGTTCACACAAGTGTAATTAGTGGAAGGTTCTTTAACATGCCATAAATATATGACATGGGACCGCAGGCTTGACTTCCCCTCCAAAGGAATGCATACTGAGGGATTTTTAACGCTCAAAACCTATACCGGCTTTGTGACATCGTGGTCATGTATATAGTTCCTTCACTTTCCTCGTTAACGTGCAGCTCGTCTTTGAAATCTAGCTGGGCGGATATGTTAATATCCCATGGCTGCCTGGAGCCAAGGCTTTCACAGCGCGAGGCACAGCGCTGTCAACTTTTCACCGTAGCCACTAAGAACAACATCGAGACTGGACAGAACTACGTGCAGATGTGCAACACTGGACATTGATACCTGCGGGAGACACGAGCTAGACGCCAGGGCAGGACTTGGGAGTCCACGTGGAGTGATAGAGGAAGCATGCTATTGGTCAACAACCGTCAGCTATTGGTCAGTAGCGAACAATGGTTATTGTCGGCGCGTGATACTGCCTTACGTTTGAGTCGCCGCTCGTTAACCAAGAAAGTGAGGGAACTATAGCAGCGTGTACTTGGGTGTGTGTCGAACTTGTCTCATAACTGTGATGTTTGTACCAGTGTGTGTATTTGTAATTAAGCTAGAATTTGGGTAGGAAGCGGCCATGGTCTTCAGTTAGGTACCATCCCGGCATTAGCCTGGAGTAGGAGAGGGGAAACCACGAAAAACTACTTCCAGGATGGTTGAGGTAGGAATCAAACCCGCAATAAGTTGTATCTACTGGTTCATAACTCTATGGATTACATACAAAACAATCAAACATAGCAGCTATGCGATATATTTCACCAATTCTCAAAATCTACGATTCCATTCCAGCAATCAAACTGAATATATATGTTTATAGAGGCCATTAAAATAAGTACACCTATGCGATTTTAATAACCTGATGAGGTCAACACCAAAATGGCATCCACGCGAAATTTTAATATTTAAAAGGGGTTTTCTCGCGGTTTAATCATCCGACCACAGTGAAATTTGGCACGGTAAATCTTTAGTTAGTAAGTTATTGATGTTTCAAGGGGCGGAACTACGAGGTCATCTGCCCCACGGTAAATCTTTATATAAGGTTTAAAAAACTGACGTATATTTTAATTCAACTTTTAAATTGAGAAATTCAAAATGGTGGCTGTGCGAAATGTTAAAATATCGATTTATATTTTGTATCCCATTCAAGCGATCGAAATGAAAGTTTGTATAATGAACCACCATCTGCTAGCATATAATTATATGGCCTTCATATAAAACAATCCAACATGGCAGCCATGAGAAATATTTCACCGGTTCTCAATATTTCCGAAACAATTATAGCAATCAAGCTCAAATTGTGAACTGTATGGTGATAAAGAGCAATTTTAGGGCGATTTAATCATCCGAGAGCAGTGAAACTTTGCCCAGCGAATCTATATTCAGATAGACATCTAATGGTGTTCAATTGTTTTCAAAAATTCAAGATGGCATCAGTTCGATTATTTGTTATTTCTTGTATGTTCTTCAACTGATCAAAGAGAAGCTTTCCATACTGAAATATTATTATAATCATCTAATGACACTGATCACTGTAGCTTATGTTTCGTAAATTACAGAATCCAAGTGGCATATATGACTTTTCTTAAAATTGACTCCTGTGACTCGTTACAGACAGATGCCAACTCACGGGAGGATTCATAATTAACCGATACTGAACGTTATAAAACCTAGGACGTAATTTTCCGTTCTAGTGGTTGTGATTGTTTTAAGGAGTGTAACACCAAGGTCATCAATCCCAATTTTCTATTTTTAAGTATCGTAAATTATAGATTATACCAATTCCTGAAAATAAACACATTTCATTGATGTTCTATTGAAGCGGTCTCTCAGCAAGTTGATACACCAGTACTATGAACTAAATATTCTGGTACACAATTCATTAGTGTTGTAATCATGTATTGTAGATATCCCTCGTCGTGTAAATTTCGGCACATATTTTTGAGCGTTGGAGGTGAGTTATCTACAGGGCACTACAGCCCATTAAGGGACTAGGCCTACCAAGCGACCGCTGCACAGCCATTTGGCCTGCAGATATTGAGGTGACGCGTGGTCAGCGCACCGGGTCCCCACGGTCGTTAATCTTGGTTTTCGTGACCGGGGCGCTGCCTCAATCTCAGAGAGCTACTCAATTGTCCTCACGAGGCAGAGTGCACCCCGTTCCAGCCCTCACGTCAGTTTGTAAAATTCCTGACGGAACCGAGAATCGAAACCGGGGATTCCGGGTGAGAGGCAGGCGCGCTACCCCAACACCACGGGGCCGGCTAGTAAGACCATTCTACTTACTTTAATTATTATTGTTATGTTTATTGTCTGAAGTGACTACAACGTTTGAATATTGAGTATTAAATTGTTGTTATATACTTTACCAAAACGTAGCAAAAGCTCTTTAGCAATGGAGGCCAGTAATAAGGTTACAGTGTTGCACAACGACCAGATATTTTCAGTCATAATAATAATAATAATAATAATAATAATAATAATAGGCCTAATTTTATATTAGCAGTAAAGGGCTGTGCGTTTCAAATAATTCCCTCTTGCATGCATACGAATAATACATAGTTCAGCAATTTTTCCAGGTTTGTGCAGCGTCTTGTGTGGGGTTTTGCCTAGGACACCAAGCTGGCTTACCAGCGGGCTCTTGGTGTCCCCGCCCGGACCTCCACAGGAGTAGCGAACTGCGCGCTACCTCCCTTTTTATGAAGCGCACCTGCGCCTCTTTACAGCGAGAACCAAAAGCTCAAGCAGCCACAACCTCCCTATGAAGGCTTCCAAAAAGGTGGCATATATTTCAGGAAATATAGTTGTATTATGAATTGCACTAAGAAAGCGAAGCGTGCCAACAGTATAGAAGCGCTCGCGGTGTGGTCGTTGCCAGGCTCGAGCACCGACCAGATCGCAATAGTGGAGGGTATGGCAGAGTACGTCCTATCCCAAATGGAAAAGACCAGTGAAATACACTATAAGAAAATAGGCTATTTAATTACTGACACAACTATATTTTCAATTTCAAAAACTTACACACTCATAGAGTATGACCAAATTTGTGTTGGGTGCTCACGAAGGATCCTTGTGTAAAGTACTATAAAACGAAATAATCTTGCCATGCAAATTGCCAAGACCTAGTACTGTCTATTTACTTCCATTCACCTTCGTGGCAGATTAATAAGCACACAATGAACAACGAGTTTCCGATAAATTCATCTTAAATGGAACGAGTGAAACCAAGCGAGCACTGTAGCTAAATTGTCTGAGGTGTGCGCAGGTACTGCGATAAAACAGTCCTGCCCCAGAGTTGTCCCAAGCAGCAACAGACATCGACAAAACTGTCCCGCGACAAAATGTCTCCAGTGAGCGGGAGCTCTTATTAAGTCTCCCAGCAGTTACCCCCTCCACTGCCTTGCTTCCTTCTCCTCCTTTCTCCTCCAACCTCATGACTCCGCCAGGTTTGTGCTCTGGCAGTGCGATTGGTCTAAGGCAGGCATTTTCAACATAGTGCTCTTTAAATGAAATTTGGTGCTCTCATCATACGAGCCAAAATGTGCTAACGAGCACAAGCTCTCCTGAGATCCATTCTTCAATTTCAAATTCTATAGCACAAACCGGAAGAATAGTGATTTCATTACAAGTTTCGACAGTCAGAAATGTTATCATTTTGTGAAACATAAATACAATTTGGACATTCCCATTTTATCAATAACACGTAAAATGCTGATTCCACTCGACTGCCCACACGTAAATGTATCTTGCCTGCATGAGTCATTGCAAGCAGTTGCAGCAGAGTGGTGAGCGGCGAAACCCTAGCTAATTGTGCATTTCTGAGGGAGAAATAAGAAAAGGAAAGAGAGGTGCATGGTTGTTGCACAATGAAAAATCCACAGCCTGCTTCCAGTCTCCGACCGGGTCAGGAATGGAATGAATGAAGCCCCCATCTAGCGGCGAGGATATGAACTGTGCCGGCTGCCGAGGCCTGACGCACTCCTCTGGGGCAATTATTAAATGAATGACAGATGAAATGAAATGATAGTGGAGAGTGTTGCTGGAATTAAATTTTGACAGGGAAAACCGGAGTACCCGGAGAAAAACCTGTATGGATTTGAACCACGGACCCAGCGGTGAGAGACCGACGTGCTGCCGCCTAAGCCACGGAGGCTTTCTGGTTGTTGCACAAGAATAATAATTATTATTATTATTAGGTTTATTATTATGATTATTATTATCATTATTATTATCATTATCATTATTACTAGCAGACCCGTGCGAGAACTCTCGCATAATGGGTTGCGCGCGCCCCATGTGTACAGACTACACACCCGGCTCTAGTGCTATGCGGGCTGTAGGCGATGCCAGGGGCTATCGTCTTATTTATTTGCTTAACCACTTTATAAACAAATAAATATATTTCCGTTGACTTTTCAAGAAATGCAAGATTTTTCCTATACTACTGAGACGATTTGGAAGATTTTTGTACAAGCCACACCTTCTAACTCCCTCTGGTTTAGGAGCTTGAGTTTTGTGAAACACACCTTAGCGTATTATATAATAAGATTATTATTACTAATTTTTTAATAATCGTTTCGGTCGTCTATGGACCACGTTATTTCAACTGCCTTTTGCCTCTTTCTTTCACATTGGCCCAGTATTCGCGCATTCTTCATCGGTGAGCTTCCTTCCGTTCTTCGATCCACTTCTTACCGGCTTTCAATATAGGGTTTGGCTGAAAACTCTGTATCTCCCCAAGTGTCTTCTTCAAAGAGTCACGTTCCAAAATGTCCTCATGTGATATCCCCAGTTCTTGTACGTCTTTTTCCACCTCTGTAAACCAGATCCCTTTGGTTTTCTTTCCCACAAAGTAGGAACAGATTCGATTGGACAATCTTCCAGAGTTCATTCGTGTTAAATGGCCATAAAAGGAGAGTTTTCTTTTGCGAACGGTGTCCGTTATTTTATTATTATTATTATTATTATAATATTCGATTTAATGGTGCTCGGGTACTTGGTATGGCATGAGGGTGGTGCTCACAGTCTCAAAAAGGTTGAGAACGCCTGGTCTAATATGTTAGTTAACTCGGTGCGCAGGCCCACCTGTGCTCACGTCCACATATCGCCTTGTCTAACGATGGCAAAGTTAATTTGGGGATGAAATGCCTGCACAGATGTTTTCCTTGCAATCTTACCAACAATTATACCAAGTTTCAGCGATATCGGGATATTCATATTTGCGATGTTCCCTTGCAAGTAGATTCCACTTTTGGGAAACTCCAACAGCTCTGAGAGTGATATATGACAGACATATATGACGAGGCCATGGCAAGCTTCCTGTCCCCTTTAAGATACCCACACAGCGTTTGTCACCACATTAAATTATGAGAATCAATGAAGCAATTCGTATCGTGTGTGTGATCTGATAGTGTAGGTCACAGGACACAGGACAGGACGGGAAGGTTTTGAATTTGAGGGGAGAAGAGCGCGCCAGTGCCGATGCTGCAGACATACGCATGCGCACTATATGAGCGCCGGCTACCATCGACCGGCCAGTCGGACTTGGCCCCTAGTCCCTGCAGGTGTTCGGCGCTGTGAGGCGACGGCCATGTAGCTAACACGTGGTCGCCAGTATCAAAAACATTTGCTCAATGGTCACTTGAAACCTGTTCCTCAACTCTCCGTTAAAAAAAAAAAGAGAAATAATTCTATATAATAATATACATAAAAATCATTTTTTACAACTATCAAAGTTAAAAAATAGATTCGTTTTTTTCTTATAATTTTTACAATTCTAGTTCAATACGATAATATATTCCTTAATTGAATTGAGCAAAGTGTGATTCAAGTAAACCTGTCTTCCAATGTGTGTGTCCGAGCCAGAGGTACTGTGATGCGGTCCGGTCGTCTGTGGCGACGCTGTCTTCTTCTATTGCTAGGACTGACGGCATTGCCGGCGCTTCTGTTGTTACTCTTGTCCAGCGTCGAAGTGCGTCCTAGCCGTCTGCATCCCTTCACCCGCAATCATCATCAGGTAAGGCGTCTTATGTACAGAAATAATCGGAATAGTTAAACACAAAATCAGATCTGAGAGTGCATATTGCATGTCAACTTTTAGCGCGCCGACAAGTAATGTGCGTGTTTGGGATATCGAGGTCATCAGCAATGTGGTATTACAATACATATGTACCCCGCAACGTAGCCATACGCATTAAGTTGCGCACCACGACTGCGATGTGAAGCTGCATCAAGTACGGAGATCGGTGTTTGAATCCCGGCGCAGGCAATGGCTATTCTGAGCGTGGTTTTGTCGCTTCTTTCTAGGCAAATACCAGGATGGCATCTTATTTAAAATCACAGGGCTCCTACCCCAAAAGAAACACAAGTTATCAGAAAAATCCAACACACAACCAAGTAGGCCTATACGGGTCTGATGACTAAGATTTCCCTCGAATCTAAAATTAATTAACAACAACCCCTTCACGATCAAGAGCCAGAACCTCTTTACGTGGAATCCAAACCACATGACGTGATAATTCACCTAAAAATACACATGCATTAACATGGATTCGAACCCGGTCTTCCTTGGTGAGAGGCAAGCAAATTTAAAACCAATTCTGATCAGAGAGGACATGTTGCATGTCCACTTCTAGCGGACAATCAGTAGGAGTTCGGAATATCCTGGTCATCATCAACGTACACTTACAAGATGAACGAGATGGTAGCAGAAATGAAACGAAATATACAATCTTAGCAATTTTATGGGAGTTTTATAGTTGTTTTTTTTTCATTCACTTAGGGACTTGGACATCATGGTCATCAATCCCGATTACTCGGGGGTTAATTTGATAGCCTGTATTATTGTAATGTTTGTAGTAATGTGGGTAATTTTTGTAATTGAGGAGTTGGCTGCCGTGGTCTTAAGTTAGAACCCATCCCCGCATTTGTCTGGAGTAGAAGTAGGAACCAGGGAATAGCTGACGATAGCTGAGGTGGAAATCAAACCAACGCTTTCTCAGTTTTCCCTCACGGGGGCGAATTCCCCGTTCTGATACTCATACATGAATTGCATTTCTTGGCAGAGTCGGGAATTGAACACAGCACCTTTTTGATCGGAATCTGGATACATATTCCGAGACCAGAGAAGGCGACCATGTTGCATGTTAACTCCTAGCATGAGGACAAGTTGGGGATATCATGGTCACCAGCAACAAGAGTTTTCTTCGTGTACGAGTTGTCACACTACTAAATTTAAATTGAGATATTTTTTTAAAATTCAGAATTGGCAATGGAGAACTTGATAGGACTTTTTTTTTATATAGCGAATGGCTTTTTAGTGCTGGGAGTGTCCGAGGACATGTTCGGCTCGCAAGAGTTTTGTAGCTGCTTGTATGAGGACACCAATGGGGTGAGCTACAAGGAACCATCGAGAGTGGAGTGTTGTCTGGAGAGGAAAGTGTGAATGAAAGGACGAGGAATTGGAAGGTAGCGGCTGTGGCCTATAGTTGAGGACCAATCCCAACATTTTCCTGGAAGGAAACTGGGATGTATTGGGGTTACATAAATATTATTATGGTAGTTCATTATAAGAAGTTTCACTTCAATCGCTTGAACAAGATACGAGAGATAAAGTATATTTTTTAAATTTTGCACTGCCACCCGCATCTTCAACTTTGAAAATAACTTAACAACATTAAGTACCAATACATTTAGCTCTAAATTAACATTTGCTTTGCCAAGTTTCATTGATGATGATGATGATGATTTTATTTATTTATTTATTTATTTATTTATTTATTTATCGTATGGCTTTTAGTGTCGGGAGTGTCCGAGGACATGTTCGGCTCGTCAGTGGCTGTAGCTGCTTCAAGCGGACACCCCTAGGGTGAGCTACAAGTTCCATTCAATTTCAAGTAGTTCCAACTTTCGCGACCAGATGTCATGATACCTAGGGGTGAACGTTGGAACTTTGATAGAGCGTTACAACGAAATCTAACCTAGAGATTTAGCTCCACACAAGTTTAGTCTGTGGAAGGATCTTTTACATGCCATAAATCTATGACATGGAACTGCCGGTTTTACTTCCTCTCCGAAGGAAGGCATACTGAAGGATTTTAACGCTCTTAAAATATCCGACGACTTCTACCGGGTTTCAACCCGCTATCTTGGGTACAGCAGTTCAGCATGCTACAACTACGCCGCCGAAGCCGCTAATGATCATGATGATGATGATGATAATAATTGTTGTTTTAAGGGGCTTTACATCTAGGTTATAGGCCCCTTATGGCTTTGGTGATAGTGAAAGATGAGAATGCATTGAAAACTATAACTAATACTAACTACAGACTTACATACTGGAAGAAGAAATGATAAACAAATAAAAAACAAGATGTTCAGTAAAGAACATATAGCCTACTTTCTCCTAAATGCATGGGTATTGTTATAACTCTTTGTCCTTTTCAAGGAGTATAATTGAATGTTGGTTGTAGTAGCTTTTTGAAATACAACGTGCTATAGGGATATTAAACATGAATATGAGGTGCCCTTTGCTAGTGCTACCTCTGTAAAAAAATTCATTCAATTCGGTTTCACCGTATTTGAATTGATCCGGGGAATGGATTTGCACACATACATGGCCGCTATTTGCAAACTATTGGGCTGATGACCTTGTAGTCAGTCATAAGATGCTTTCCACAAAAAGGCATGTGGTTGCAAAATCCGGTAGAGATCAAATTATTAGGATGGTCGAAATTTGATTTAAGCTTTTAACATTTGGCTGGCCGTCATTCCGTTTCCGTCAAGATGGCGGCGATATAAAACATGACACTGAGGTGCCTTTTGCTAGTGCTACCTCTGTACCAAATTTCGTTCAATTCGGTTTCACCGTGTTTGAATTGATAGGGGGAATCAATTTGCACACATACTTGGCCACCATCTGCAAACTATTGGGCTGATGATCTAGCAGTTTGGTCAGAATATGCTTCCCACATAAAGATTTGTTGTTGCAAAATTTGGTAGAGACTAGATTATTAGGTTGGTCGTAATTACATTTTAGCCTTTAACATTTGGGTGGCCGCGATTACGTTTCCGTCAAGATGGCGGTGATATAAAACATGACACTGAGGTGGCCTTTTCTTGTGCTACCTCTGTACCAAATTTCGTTCCATTCGGTTTCACCGTGTTCGAATTAATAGGGGGAATCGATTTTCACACAAAGATGGCCGCCATCCGCAAAATATTAGGCTAATGACCTATTAGTTTGGTCAAAGGATGCTCCCTCCATAATGGTATGTTGATGCAAAATTTGGTAGAGATCGGATGATTAGGTTAATCGTAATTTGATTTAAGCTTTGAATATTTGTGTGGCCTCCATTACGTTTCCGTCAAGATGGCGGCGATATAAAACATGACATTGAGGTGCCCTTTGCTAGTGCTACCTCTGTACCAAATTTCATTCCATTCGGTTTCACCGTGTTCAAATTAATAGGGGTAATCGATTTTGACACAAAGATGGCCGCCATCCGCAAACTATTAGGCTAATGACCTATTAGATTTGTCAAAGGATGCTTCCTCCATAAGGGTATGTTGTTGCAACATTTGGTAGAGATCGGATGATTAGGTTAGTCGTAATTTGATTTAAGCTTTGAACATTTGGGTGGCCGCCATTACGTTTCCGTCAAGATGGCGGCGATATAAAACATGACACTGGGGTGCCCTTTGCTAGTGCTACCTCTGTACCAAATTTCATTCCATTCGGTTTCACCGTGTTCGAATTAATAGGGGTAATCGATTTTGACACAAAGATGGCCACCATCCGCAAACTATTAGGTTAATGACCTATTAGATTTGTCAAAGGATGCTCCCTCCATAAAGGTATGTTGTTGCAAAATTTGGTAGAGATCGGATGATTAGGTTAGTCGTAATTTGATTTAAGCTTTGAAGATTTGTGTGGCCGCCATTACGTTTCCGTCAAGATAACGGCGATATAAAACATGACACTGGGGTGCCCTTTGCTAGTACTACCTCTGTACCAAATTTCGTTCCATTCGGTTTCACCGTGTTCGAATTAATAGGGGTAATCGATTTTCACACAAAGATGGCCGCTATCCGCAAACTATTAGGCTAATGATCTATTAGTTTGGTCAAAGGATGCTGCCCCCATAAAGGTATGTTGTTGCAAAATTTGGTAGAGATTGGATGATTAGGTTAGTCGTAATTTGATTTAAGCTTTGAACATTTGTGTGGCCGCCATTACGTTTCCGTCAAGATGGCGGCGATATAAAACATGACACTGAGGTGTCCTTTGCTAGTGCTACCTCTGTACCAAATTTCATTCCATTCGGTTTCACCGTGTTCGAATTAATAGGGGTAATCGATTTTGACACAAAGATGGCCACCATCCGCAAACTATTAGGTTAATGACCTATTAGATTTGTCAAAGGATGCTCCCTCCATAAAGGTATGTTGTTGCAAAATTTGGTAGAGATCGGATGATTAGGTTAGTCGTAATTTGATTTAAGCTTTGAAGATTTGTGTGGCCGCCATTACGTTTCCGTCAAGATAACGGCGATATAAAACATGACACTGGGGTGCCCTTTGCTAGTACTACCTCTGTACCAAATTTCGTTCCATTCGGTTTCACCGTGTTCGAATTAATAGGGGTAATCGATTTTCACACAAAGATGGCCGCTATCCGCAAACTATTAGGCTAATGATCTATTAGTTTGGTCAAAGGATGCTGCCCCCATAAAGGTATGTTGTTGCAAAATTTGGTAGAGATTGGATGATTAGGTTAGTCGTAATTTGATTTAAGCTTTGAACATTTGTGTGGCCGCCATTACGTTTCCGTCAAGATGGCGGCGATATAAAACATGACACTGAGGTGTCCTTTGCTAGTGCTACTTTTGTACTAAATTTCGTTCAATTTGCGCTCACCGTGTTCGAATTGATAGGGGGGGACAGACATTCAGAGTACACACACTCACACACACACACACACACACACAGACTCACACACACACATACACACACACAGACAGACACACTTTTTTTCGCCCTGTAGTGATCTCATAAGTCTACTTTCATTTTTTGCAAAAATCGAAAGTAGGCTAATAAGGCAAGTAAAGGACAGAAGGAAAATAAATGCCCTCAACCCCCGAAGAATGAGGATTGAGGAACTTGGAAGGAAGGAGAGCCATGAAAGGCAGGTAGGAAAGGGATAGAGGAGAGGGTCCGCCCCACAGGCAATGGAAAAAGGGGAATAAACGGACACAGCTCAGGATTCCCTCAGTGTCGCCAACTTCCGAACTCAGCAGCTGTGAGCCCTTAAGGGTGTAGCACTATCGAGGGAGCACCAGAATTTGTGGGCCTACACACACCCTGCTTCCTTAAGGGCCTTGAGCAGAAGGCAGGAGATATCATGAAGAGAACAGAAGAGGTCTGACCCCTCGAAGAATCAGGGAACAGGAAAGATGAGACAAGGGCCAATTAAGGCGGGAAAGTAAAAGACACCCTAGGCCTCGGATACCCTAACACCGTCGGGATCGGAAAAGAGCAAGAGTTGACCAAGGGAGGTCGACAGGAAAGATGACAGAGAGGAGCCCGTCACAAGTAAGTGGAAATAATGCCGAACTCAGCTGCAGGTCCAGTGGTCGCCAATCCATGTCCCACTAGTTGTGAGCTCCTGGGGGAAATTTTCATTGCTTTCGGATGATTAAGTTGCCAGAAAGGCCTATTTAAGTGTTTGTGCTCATTATGTTTTTGAAGGTCACAAATTCTACTTATTTTATAGTCTTCAGGTTTATAGCTAAAATAGTTTCGGAGATATAAAGGACCGAGGAATTGATTTGCGCGGCCACCAATGTTGAATTGGTACAAAATGAAATTTGAATGCCACGGTCGGGGTGGTAATTCCGTGAGTGATTAAACAAAGTTTTGCATATTATGTTCAGGGTTGCCACCTGGGGGATTCGAACCTCCTCGCCTCTCTGATGTGAGTGACTGCCAGCAGCCACGCCGACGGCTAACTCACCCGGTGGTAGGTACTGACTTGCTCTCTACTCCGTGGTACAGCTGTAAACGTTCGTGACTGGGAGATTACAGCTACACACACACATACACTACTATTATTATTAATCGTGTCAGAAGCAACATCAGTCTCAAGAAAAAGTACATCATACTGGTATTTAGCTGGTAATATATACAATCTCATCAAAACATACACTACTGAACACCACAGAAACACAAGTTATTAGACATATTCGGCACATACCCAAGTACACGGGACTGGTGATCAAACATGCCCCAAGACCTCAATAAGAATTAACAAAACAAAGGAAAATAAATAAGACGTGTACTCTCGCATTTCTTGTGTTAGAAGGATTGATTGATTGATTGATTGATTGTATGTATTGATTGTATTTATTTATTTTTTGTCCGATGCCCGGATAAATTCGGTCATGAAGATCTTAACGTATCTTCCATGAATTCCTTTATTCCCAGTTTTATTCTTAAATCCTCTTAAATCCCACCAGCTTTCTGAACAGCACTAGTGAATATTAATATTACGGTATTTAAAGATCACATTTCCAGGATATATGTCGTCACAGGGAAAAAGTATACTTTAACAGTGTCGTCAGTGTCGAAGGTCAGATGACCTCGCGGTTACGTCTCTTAAAACAACAATTATCATCATCATCATCATCGTTGGATGAGTGTAATCTCCGTCCTTAAGGTCACCTTCGCATTCCATAGAAGCAGTCGCACAAGGCTCTAGAATTAGACCCATTGCCCCTCATGTTATTACATTTTGCTCTGCACAACTTGTATTAAATTTACATAGTTTTGTTCGTATACACCTTCAATGTATTGTCCATAAAGTGTTAAGCAGCAGCGAGTGACTTCCCTACTAGTTTTCACGTAAATAATTTTTGTTTTGTTTCTCGAAACCAGTCGTCAAAATTTTCAATCCTTTACTTATTTCAATAATAATGCATCAAACTGGCAAAATGAAACAACGCAAGTATATATTCTTTAAAAAAATAGTTCCGTGAGAAATAATATAGCCTAATTTTACATATTTTACTGGTCTTATCCATCCCAAAACTCTCCCGTCAATCAAATAGAGTTCGCATGTGATGGACTAAATACCTTACGGTACATAACTTACATTGCGATAAAGTACATCTCAACAATTTCAGATTCGAAACTTAATATGAAAACATTATAGTCACTATAAACAATAATCATAAAAGTAGTTTTTAGCCAATTTTAATTTATGAAAAAATAGGCTTATGAGATCACCTTTTGTCCGTGTGTGTGCGTATGTGTGTGTCCCTAATAAAATCTAAACGGCTGGAGTGATTTCAATCAACCTCGGTAAGGTCATAGTACTATTTTGTCCAAACCCGACCGTGCCCATCAAATTTTATTACGTCTCACCAATCCAACATGGCGGCTGTGCGAAATATTTCACCAGCATTCTATATCTCCGAAACTATGACAGATATCACCCTGAAATTTTGCACGGTAATAAGGGCATTACTATAAGTTCAACTATGTGCTTTCAAAAACCTGTTAAGTACAGAATGAACATGGCGGCCATGCGAAGTTGAAACATTTAAATAGACCTTTCTTGCGATTTTACCATCCAAACGCAGGGAACCTCGGTACAGCAAATCTATATACACATTGTAATGCACTGATATCTAATTTAGTTAATTTGTTTATATTAACTCAAGATGGCAGCTGTGCAAAATTTTAAAATTAAGTTTTTATTTCTTGTGTCCTCATCATGCGATTGGCCAACGATTTTATAATGAACCTACGCAATAATCGTCATCTAATAGTACATAACTCTATAGCCTACATAAAAAATCCAACATGGCGACCATCCGAAATCTTTAGATGGTTCTCAATATGTACTAATCTATGACAGCAATCAAATTGAAATTTTGTATGTTGATAAAGGCTCTAAACATAAGTTCGCCTATGGGACTTTCAATAAACTGGTGAACACAAATACAACATGGCGGCGACGCGAAATTTAAATATTTAAATGGACGTTTCTCGCGATTTAACCATTCGAGCGCAGTGAAACTTGGTACGGTAAATGCTTAAACAAATTTTAATCCACTGACATCTAATTTATTTATATTGTTTTTATAACCACAAGATGGCAGCTGTGCAAAATTTTAAAATCTCGTTTTCATTTCTTGAGTCCTAATCATGGGATTGAAGTTTGAATAATATACCTATGCAGTAATCTCCATGTAATAGTAAATAACGCTAAGGCCTGCGTATATAAAAATTCTACATGGCGTCCATCTGAAATATTTAGACGGTTCTCAATATCTTCGAATCTATTACAGCAATCAAATTGAAATTGTGTATGTTGATATGGGCAATTAATGTAAGTAGCCTAGGTTATATGAAAATAGGCTATTTAGTTTTTCTCGGAACGACATGTTAAGTTACCAAACTGGTCTTAGTATGGTACTAGAGCTAGCTCTGCATTTCTATTGCTCAAGATAACTCACATCAACACACCTCCAGCTCTGGAAAACACGAGTCCCCACATGATGAGGCGCCATTACAATACATGAATACAACACTACGAATCACGTAACGGAATATTTAGTTCATAGAACTGGTTTATCAACTTGCCCAAAATCCAGTTCAATAGAACATGAGTAAGGGATGCTCGTTTACAGAAATAAACATTCGTATAATCTATAATTTACGATACCTACACTAGAAAATTAGGGCAGATTACCTTGATGTTTTACCCCTTAAAACAATCACTCCCACCACCACCACTACAGTAAAAATTACGTACTAAAATATATAACTTCCAGTAATGATTAATTATTATGACTCCTCCCGTAAAGAAGGTATCTTTCTGCAACTAACCTTATGAGTTCATTCAAAGAGAGATCGTATGCACAGCTTGTATAATTTATGAAGATTAGGCCTACGCTAGAGAATTGGGGCCCAATACATATATATATTATTACGGTGGTTCATTATAAGAAGTTTCACTTCAATCGCTCGAACAGGATGCGAGAAATAAAGTAGGCCTATGTTTTAAAATTTTTTGCACTACCGCCATCTTCAACTTTGAAACCCACAGAACATCATTCGGTACCAATACATTTAGCTATAAATTAACATTTGCTTTGCCAAGTTCCATTGTGCTCGGATGATGAAGTAGCCAGGAAAGCCTATTTAAGTGTTTGAAATTTACCTGGTCACCATGAGTGTTTTGTAGTTATTATGTTCTTAAAGGTCACAATGCTAACTTATTTCATAAACTTCAGGTTGATTGCTAAATAGTTTCGCAGATATAAAGGACCAATGAATTGATTTACGCGGCCAGCATTGTTGGTTCGGTGAAAATGAAATTTGAATGCCACGGTCGGGGTCGGACGTAGTAATACAGTACTCAAAAAAAAGTTTTGCATATTGCAATTTAGTGACTTGTTTAGTTTGCTATGTGTATGTAATCACTAAGGTTCGGATGTTAAGGAAAAGTCATATTCTTTTCCTCAGCACATTTTACCCGAAATCTGAAAAATAAGTTTGAATGACGGGTCCCTGACCATGTTAAAAGCAATTTGATGGTGCCTATAAATGCATATTTCGGCCATTTTTATTGTTTTGGTCATATTTGGTCATATTTTAGTGATATAAGGTCATATTTGTTAAAATTTCAGCATTTTTGTTTAAATTTAAGCGTCGTTATCAAGGTACGTGTTATCTGCGTCGAGTTTCAAACACAGGATTTCCGAATAGTGTAGTAGATACAGTATATTTTTCTTTCTTTTCCCAGAACAGGCAGATAGCAGGTTTAGAAGACCTGATTCCAAGAAGGCGCTCCTCTACGGACGTCTTTTAGCACATATTTTTGGGCAAGTTAGATTGCGACACTGAACGCATGAGGTCACGGAACATGACGATAATGTGCTTCCGCCTTTCAATAGACTGTCACTCCAGTAGATATATTTAGCTCAGTAGCAATTACTGTTGCAAACAAGGAAATGCCATGTTATGTCATTTAGGAAAACCGAGCAAGAACTGCATCTCAAGGATATGATACTGAATGAATGTTGTAAATTTTAATGTACTGTAGCTCTATGTCAGTTTGTATGATTAAATGTGTCTGGTGTATTATCGCTGATCACATTTTGGCACTTAAGACATTTACTGTATGTTAGTGATACCCTACCTATCCCAAAAATTCATGTCATATTTCTTAGTTTTTTAGGTCATATTTTGTAGTTTTTGGACATATTTAGCTAGTTTTTAGGGCATATTTGCTTGCATATTTTGTACTTCTTTGGGTCATAAACTTTCGAACCCTAGTAATCACATTATACACAAATAAGGTACATAAAAAGAAAAACAACACACAATCTGCTCTGCCAAAGAGACAGAAACACACAACGAATAACAAAAGTGATAATGCGGGACTGAGCACACAAACGTCCGTTTCATGTTGGGGCATATCAATACCATGCATGGCTACCACGTGCTCTAAGGAATGCTTGCAGACGACGAGGCATACTGAGCACCAACGAATCCAACGTGGTTTGGGGCCGATTATCCCACTCTTAGACAGCAACTTCTATCAGTTGCTGGTTGTCAGTTGGAGGATTGGTACGGTGCGAAATCGTCCTCTTCAGCTCTTTCTATGCATGTTCAATATAGTTCATGTTCGCAGAATAGGCAGGCCACTCCATTGCCTGTGTTCCATGCATCTGAAGGAACTGATTGACCACCCTCGCTCGATGGGCACGAGCATTATCGACCACAGAGTGTGAAGCCCTCACCCATTGTGGCAGCGAATCCTGTAACGACAGGTTCAAGGATGTTTTCTCTGTACACCAGACCAGTCGTTTTACCGTGGATAGGAATTAGAAGCGCACGTCGACCAAACATGATTCCACCCCAAAACATGACAACCTCCTTGCTGTTGGTGGCGTTCCTGGATGAAGGGCTCGTGAAATCTTTCACCCACTCGTCGCCACACTCAAATGCTCCTACTGTATGGGTGAAAACCAATGGAGACCTCATCCAGGAGTACAGTAGAAGTTCTTACCAAGTTCCATTGAAATCGATCCAGCTAATCAGAATTTATTAGCGCGACACACGCACATACACATACGAACGAAAGGAGATCTCATGAGCATATACAGTGAGGGCCTTCTCTACAGAACGGAACCTCAACGGCACCACGTGACGGCCAGGCACTGTGGCTAGCCGCCTGTCGAACAAGGTACTGGGGCTAGCAGCAGCGTAGCACCCAACTAGGTTAACACATTTACACTTTAATAATCATTACTTACACGAATTTCAGAGTAGTTGCTGGAAATGCTGTCCTTTAATTTCTAAACACGCATGGCACCAACGAAGGAAGTTTTGGTACATTTGCTGTAATTCATCCTCACTGATATTTCGTATCTGTGCAGTTATTTCGTTCTCCAGAGCCTACAGAGTACGTGGATTATTTCTGTATACCTTGTGTTTGAAGTTCCCCTACAAGTAAAAGTCGCACGGCGCTGAAACACACGAACATATTTATTGGAAGACTTCTTCTTGATAAGTTTTCACTAGGAAAATTCGATGTTTTGTTCAATATCTAACCATGTTCACGTGATACGAGATTGGCTCCAGTACTTCACCACAAGTCTTAATATTTTCAACTAAGGTATCTTGCCAGCTCCTCATATAATAAATGGCATGACAGCATCCGGTACTTCCCAATCCGCTCTTGTGTAGTCGGCAAATGCTAGTCATCTAGCGCAGACTCAACGCGCTTCATCCGTCATACGGCCCCGGCGAGGCTCCGTTTATGTAGCGCAGGCTCTCACTGTATTTCACACGATGAAAACAGGCTTCACAAATTGAAATCCTATTAAAATGCTCTAAGAAAACTTTGAAAAATTGAAGCTCTATAGAAAGAGATTGTTCACTCACATTGGTATGAATTGAGTATATTTTAAACTGCGCAATGTCTTAACATTTTCAGAAAGACGATGGAAAGACCACCAAAATCTCACCCTACTCATCAGCAACCATTACGAGCACCGTCTCAACAACGGCGTCTCTTGGCGTAAGCAGCTAAATTCCTTTGTAGACTGTACTGTATAGTAGGTCACTTAGGAAACGTCAAAAACGCAAGCATATTGCAGGTTGCACCCTTGCTCACTTGCTGCCTGGTAACCTGCTTGCTAGTTTCTTTGCTTGACACACATCTCTGACCGCTCTCATTGGCACAGTAGGTAGCGTTCCTGTCTAGCAATTGAATGGTCTTATGTTCGATTCCCGAGTGAGTCTAGGATATTCAGCTCAATATCGTGTTTGTCGCTTAATGCATGGGTCTCCAAATCGTGCCCTTCGAGCGGGAGTCTGCCGGCTCAGGGCAAGGCTCCCTTTTCTAGCCACCAATTGCCTGCCCTGTCTCACTAGGTATGCTGACTTGATATGACTGATGATCTCCCGGAAAACTCGCCACACCATTCCAGCATAATGATATGATGATGCTAATTGTTGTTTTAAGGGGCCTAACATCCAGGTTATCGGCCCCTAATGGTTTGGGAGATGGTGAAGATGAAAAAACAAGTAGTTCCGAGAAGAACTATACAGCCTATTTTCATATATACTACTTATGTTAATTGCCACTATCAACATACAAAATTTCAGTTTAATTGCTGTAATTGATTCGTAGATATTGAGAACCAACTAAATATTTCGGATGGTCGCCATGTTGGATTTTTATATATGTAGGTCCTAGATTTATGTACTGTTACATGAAGATTATTGTGTACGTGCAGCATTCAAACTTCAATCGCATGATTAGGACACAAGAAGTAAAAACGAGATTTTAAAATTGTGCACAGCTGCCATCTTGTGGTTATGGAAACAATTGAAATAAATTAGATGCCAGTGGATGAGCATTTGTATAAGGATTTACTGTACCAAGTTACACTGCACTCGGATGGTTAAATTGCGAGAAACGTCCATGTGAATATTTATAATTCGCGTCGCCGCCATGTTGAATTTGTGATCACCAGGTTATTGAAAGTCCTATAGGTGAACTTATGTTCAAAGCCACTATGAACATTAAAAATTTCAGTTTGATTGCTATAATAAGATTCGTATATATTCAGAGCCGTCTAAATATTTCGGATGGTCGCCATGTTGGATTGTTATAAGTATAGGCCATAGAGTCATATACCATCAAAGGAAAATCATTGCGTAGGTTCATTATTCAAACTTTCACTTCGATCGCATGATTACGACACAAGAAATAAAAACTTAATTTTAAAATTCGCACAGGCACCATCTTGAGGTTATGTAAACAATTGAACAAAATTAGATACCAGTGCATTACAATGAGTAGCCTATAAACATTTCCTGTACCAAGTTTCATTGCGTTTGGATAATTAAATCGCGAGAAAGGTCTATTTAAAAGTCGCAACTGCGCTTGGCCGCCATGTTAGTTTTTTAGTTACCAGGTTTCCAAAAGTCACATAGGTGAACTTCTAGTACCCTTTATCACCGTAAAACATTCCAGGGTGATATCGGTAATAGTTTCGGAGATATTGAATGCTGGTGAAATATTTCGCACAGCCGCCATGTTGGATTGCTAAGACGTAACAAAATTTGAAGGGCACAGTCGGGGTCTTCCAGAATAGTGCTATGAACTTACCGAGTTTCATTGAAATTGCTCCAGCCGTTTAGAAGTTATCAGGGGGGACACACACGCCATCACACACAGACAGACACACGGACAAAAGGTGATCTCATAAGCCTATTTTTTTTTCATAAATGAAAATAGGCTAAAAATGTTTTTGAAACTATAACTAAAAGTATTTACAGACTACTAAAACTAACTACAGACTTACATACTAGAAAAACGAATGGGAAAGAAAAAAAGAAGGAAAAAGGCAAATAAAAGACAGGACGAAAAGAAATGCCCTCAACCCTCGAAGAATGAGAATTGAGGGACTCGGAAGGAAGGAGAGTAATGAACGGCAGGTAGGTAAGGGGAAAGATGAGAGGGTCCACCCCAAAGGCAATGGAAAAAGGGAAAAACGAATCCAGCTCAGGAATCCCCTCGGGGTCGCCAACTCCCGAACTCCCCAGCTGTGAGCCCTTGAGGATGTAGCACTATCCCAAGTGCAGCGTGAGTGGTGGAACTACACACACCCTGCCTCCTTTATCACCTCTGAAGAGTGTCGGAACAAAGACCGATACATACAGTTTACCTGTAGTCGAATGGTGCTTTTATGATTCCGAGTACTGGGTGAAATATGATTTCAAGATGCTTAAAACATCTTCTATTATAAGCCACTCTATTTATCTTACAAAGTAATTTGCAGTGTCACTCATTAGAGTTAATTAGGCCTACATTTTCTAATAAATGCTTTGCTGGACTCATCGGTTTTTATTCCGGCGATCATCATATGGATATTAGGCAGACTGGCTCATTTTACTTGTATGAAACTGCTCGGTCTGCGCAAGTCACGAGAGAAAACTTAGAATAGCAGGTTGACTCATTTCACTTATATCAGATTACACAATATGCGCATGTCTCAAAAGAAAACCTATAATCACAGTAAGCATTAAGCTAATTGCTTACGTTTCCTATAATTAGTTTAGTAATAAGTGAAGCCAAACTCCGACGACTCTCGTCAGACTTTGTCACGCTCACTCAGATCCTAATTTTGATGTTATGTAAATAACAGACAGGCTGGCTGCGTGGCTCAGCGGTAACGTTCTCGCTTGCTGGGCCCAAGGTTGCAGGTTCGTATTCTGGCGCAGTCAGCTGGCTATTGAGGGTGCGCAAATGCGAGGGAGCCGTGTCAGTAGATTTACTGGCACGTTAAAGATCCCCTTCGGGGCAAAATTCCGGCACCCCGGCGTCTCTAAAAGCCAGAGTATTTAAAAGGGACGTAAAACCAATAACATTATAAAAAAAGTCAAGTCAACCCCTGGCACTATCCAGCCCATGACGGGCTAAGGCCGACCAAGCGACCGCTGCCCAGCCATTTGGCCTGCAGATATTGGGGTGACGCGTGATCAGCGCGTCGGGTCCCCTCGGCCGTTAATCTTGGTATTCGTGATCGGGGCGCTGTCTCACTGTCAGACAGCTACTCAATTGTCCTCACGAGGCTGAGTGCACCCCGTTCCAACCCTCACGTCAGTTTTAAAATCCCTGACGGAGCCGGGGATCGAACCCGGGGCCTCCGGGCGAGAGGCAGGCACGCTACCCCAACACCACGGGGCCGGCAATAACATTATTATTATTATTATTATTATTATTATTATTATTATTATTATTATTATTAAATAACAGAGAGCAGTAACATTAGAGCAATAATAACCATTCTACTGTTTATCATGACGTGGTGAACAATAATTACACAACCTACACGACATAGCCCAAGTAAGGACTGAACATGGATACTTTTGAAGTATTTCTTTCAAATATTTTCTCAAGATTTACGCTAAATTATACAAGTAAATATGTTGAAAATGTTTCAATAAAATTCTCTATCCTTAAATATTCGTTTAAGATGTTACATACAAATAACGTATAATCCGACGTAGACTTCGATGTGTTGTTTTTTTTCATTCAGATTATTAAATGTTATAAAGGGTCTATAAATATGAGATTGACTTTTATCTGAAAGTAGCCTATTAGCAACGGGGATATCGATACAAACTTTTTTTAATGAAATAATGCTTTTTCCGCCACTAGGAGAATAGCTTAAATTATTACGAATCTTTTCATATAATTCATTCAAAAATCGGGATATTACTCCTTGAGATATCAATATAATATATAAATGCTGTAGTAATTCTACAGTTTGAGCGACTGTCTCATCAAAAAGCGCAAGGCGATGTTCTCGTTTTGTTCGCAGTCACACATGTACATACAGTAGAAAGATGTTTCGTAAATACAATAATGATAGATCCTTTGGGTTCTATTTGTTGTTGTTGTTACTTCATATAACGGTTGGAACAAATTGGTCATCAGCCCCATGTATTTGGGTGTGTGTTAAATTTTATGATAACCAGACAAATGAAACACTTTCATAACACAGAAAAAAAACTAGTTTCGTTCGTTTATCTCACATGGCGCTTGGACATAGTGGTCACCATTCCCGTGCACTGTGTTTTGTGAGATGTCGACGAGTTCATTCATGTTACAATCAAAATATGTCCTCCTTATAACCTGTCCAGCATTTCGGTAATGGAACCCACGACGATACAGATTGTGTGATTCTGTTTGTGTGTCCCCCGTGTGGCCGAATGTAATTTTTAAAAGACAGAGAAATCTTGCCTTGTTTCATACCGCAAAAAACATAAAATAGTGTTTTCTTCATCACATTTCTCAAAACTTCCGTTATGGGTAACCATGAAATGAATTGCAGTTATAAGGTGGTGGTGATTATTGCTTGTTGTTGAGTTGTTGCTTATTTTAGGGGCTGCGACATCGCGGTCACATAGCCCTGTGTATTTTTGGGTGTGTGTGGAATTTGTGTTATTGTGATGGCTGTACTGGGGTGTATATTTGTAAATTGGGGATAGGATTGGAAGCTAGGCGTCCGTGGCCTTAAGTTAAGAACCATCCCAGCATTTGCCTAGAGTAGACGTGGCAAACCACGGAAAACCACTTCCAGGATGGCTGGGGTGGGTATCGAACCCTTCTCTTCTAAGTTTTGCCTCACGAGGCTGAGTATATATATTTTTTGGCAGAGCCGGGATTCAAACCCGGACCTCCGGGGAATTGTGATTATTGCTTAATCCATTATTATTATTAGGATAGTGGTCTGTGCATCAACGACCTATCATCAGGCCAATTTATAAAATCAAATGTGTTGATGATTGTACCTTTCAGCTTATTTGAACGAATTCTCTTGTTGAAGCCCTCTGAAACCCAAATTTATTTTTGTATCTCCTAACTATGGTGACCTCGTAGTTCCGCCCCCTAAAACAACAACAATAACTAACTATAGTCAAAAAAGTCAACCCCTGGCACTATCCAGCCCATGACGGGCTAAGGCCGACCAAGCGACCGCTGCCCAGCCATTTGGCCTGCAGATATTGGGGTGACGCGTGATCAGCGCGTCGGGTCCCCTCGGCCGTTAATCTTGGTATTCTATAGTGTTGGATAAAATTAATAAACTTATAAATCAAAAATAAAATAAAATAAAATAGAAATTAAAATTAAAATAAATACAAAAACTTGAAATCAACTTTATAAATATAAAAATTGTAAAAATGAACATAAAATTATCACATTAAAATGATAAAAATCAAAATTATGGGCAACATTAATAATAATTAAAATTAAATAAATACAAATAAAACATAGTATTTGAAAAAGAAGTTCCGTCCTTTAAAGGGTTTAATGGAGGGAACATCGAGGTCATCTGCCACTAATGATAAGGATTAGAATGACAAATATTTATGTCACCACTGTACTTATAACTACTAACTCACTCGCCGCCTAGCAAATAACTGCAGTATACTGTATATAAGAAGAGGAAATGGGAAAACAATATAAAGAATAAGGGGCACAAATGAGGAGAGAAAAGAAACACCCTCCATCTTCGAAGAATGAGGATTAAGGGACTTGGAAAGTAGTAGAACTATGAAAGCCAGATGGTAAAGGAAAAGAAGAGGGCGTCCGCTCCAAAGTCACAAGGAAAAAAAAATATTTAGTTCAGGAATCCCTCGGGATTGCCAACTCATGACCTCACCATCCGAGAGCCCTAGATGGTGTAGACCGTTTACTGCTATCCAGTGTGCAGTATGCTTGGTGGGCTACACATACCCTGCCCCTTTAGAGCCGTTAACAGTAGGTACGGGACACTGTGAAAAAGAAACAGTGCTGACCACTTGAAGAACGAGGATAACAGAAAGCAAAAGACAAAGTCCAATAATTGGTGTAGGAAAATGAAAGACACACTAGGCCACGGACACCCTAATACCGTTGTGATCGGAAGAGCACATGAGTTGACACGACAGTCGACAGGAAAGATGTAATGAGGAAATAAACACAAGTAGGCTATGTTGAAGCAATGCCATGCGCAACTGGGGTATCGTAGTGACCATCCCATGTCCCACTAGTTGTAAGCCCTTGGTAGGCCAGTAACATGTTAAACAAAAATCTGGAGGATAGTATTACGACAAATAATTTTATTCACAGTTTAAAAAACAATTATAACTTCATCCGCGTCTGTATTGATTTACCAGCATATGTAGTGTAATTCATGTAATTGACAGCAGAATGAATGAATACTGATTTTAACGAAACACACAGGTGCTCTTATCGAGGTTCATAGTCGGAAATATCAGCTCGCAAACATACACGAGTGTCGTATCGAGAGCGTACAAAAGGTGGATCTCTTTAAAGTGTTTGGCAGTATTTTAAGCCCATAATAATGTAGTCTTAGAAGTACCGTAACTTAGCAACACATAGCGGAAACACCGAAATTAGTCAATGGTATATCGAGTATACATTTGATAGCAATTCTTTATATTTAGTTCCTGTATTCTTGTTGTATGTCCTTCTTATTGAAAGCAGAGAACAAAAGCCGAGTAATGGGCTCATGTGTTCTTCCCTTTCTCCTTTACGTAGTACAAACGTGGTCATTAACTAAGAAGAAAGTCTCAAAGTTAGAAGTGTGTCAGAGGAAAATAGAGAGGAAATTTCCTAAACATAACACTACCGGTACGGAACAGAATTAGAAACGAGGAAATCACGAGGACGACAGGGCTAGAGGATGTCATCACGAGGGCCAGGAAATTGAAATGGACATGGGCTGGCTATGTACTGGGAACGGATCACGCGAGGTGGGCCTACTCACTACAGTGTGGGAGCCCAGAGATGGAAGAAGAAACCCCGGCCGTCCGAAGACCAGATGGTAGGCCGAGTTCCAATCGACGATCGGGAGGCTGTGAATAAGAATGGCAGGTCAACATAGTTCATGGGCATGCTGAGCTTCTATGCCCAAGATCGCGGGTCCAAATCCGGCCGAAGTCGTCGGATTTTTTAAGAGCGTTAAAAATCCCTCAGTATGCCGTCCTTCGGAGGAGAAGTAAAGCCGGTGGTCCCATGTCATAGATTTATGGCATGTTAAAGAACCTTCCACTAATTAAACCTGTGTGAAGCTAAATTGTATAGGTTAATAAGAATGTAAACAACGCTCTTAGGTTTCTACGTTCGTTGCCAAGAGCCGACTGCGGTGACGTCTGATAGCTAAGTTCTGAACTAGTAGTCGTTGACGGTGGCGTTTGGCGGCAAAAGTAGGAACTACTTGAAAATTGGTCGTCCTTACTTGAATTAAAAAAAGATACACACACTAATACAGTCATCACAATTAAGACCGGTTATCAGACAGATTCTACACACACCCAAAGTACACGGTGCTACATGACCGCGTTGTCGCAGCCCCTAAACTTAAGAACCAACCAACCAAGGTTCATGGAGGACTGCCGTAGAAACAATCTGTTCGAAACATTAGGATCGTCGTCAGCATAGTTAAATTCTTCAAGCAAATATGAACTAGGTAAAAGTTCTACCAGTGCAAATAGTGTTTTAAAACAATCCGGTCATTAGTGAGGAAGATGCATAAGAGTGTAAATAGTTCAGTAGTCTACTACTAGTGTTAAGTTACTATGAATGTAAATTTTCATCAACCTAGCTCACCTGACGAAATATCACAGAGCTACCCTGCTAGCAGGAGGCCTTTGCCCTTTAAGGGATTTATCAACGACTAATAATATAATGATAACAATAATTTTCGTGTGTGAAGTCAATATTTGCTAAATGTGTTCGGATCTGTGATTGAGATCAGTAGTCATTACAAGCTCGGATATTATCATGTTAATTTTACGCTGGCAATCCGTGAGATCGTAATTTTATTTCTGTGTCTTACAGTTTTTGTGACCACCTCATAGTGTAGCGGCTAGCATTCATGGGACGTCCAGGTTCAATTCCCGGCTCTGCCAAGAAATTTAATTTAATTCTGGTCTGGAATGGGGCACACTTAACATCGTTAGGCAAAACTGAGAAGAGGTTCGATTCCCAACATAGCCATAATGAAAGTGGTTTTCCGTGGTTTTCCAGGTGAATACCAGGATGGTTCTTAACTTAAAGTCACGACCGTCTTCTTTCCAATCCTCGGCTCGTGATGGCGGTGATGCATGAGTTCAAGTAATGCTTAGGATTTTAATGAGTTCAGATTAAGAGAAATACGCACGCAGTTTACTTCTCAAGAAGTACAATTCCAGAAACAGCAGAAAGAATTTATTATCAGGTATTAGAATAATTAAACAAGTACTTCGGGTATTATAAAGGGATTGATATTGATACGGGATTCCTATTTCGAGGTTAGGTTCGACACGGGTCATAGATTATACCAACATCTATAAGGTGAGAGAAATTCACGGCCTGTCTGATCATGCCTGACAACGAACAACAAACCGAAACTACTTGTAATGACGACTGCCCCATCTTCGGGAGAAAGGTAGTAGGATTCAGCCGTCGAATGCGATGGGATTTGTCAAAGATGGCATCACATTGCATGTGCCGAGCTACAGCAAGGCCAATTCAATGCACTAAGATCCAGCAACAAGAAAAACTCTAAGGTTATGTGGCTATGCAACGGTTGTCAACAGGATTATGGTCTCTATAAGGCGGGCAAGACCGTTCAAAGGGAGATAGAATCCCTAAGGGAGGAAATGAACTTAAAATCAAAGGATCTAACAGATATAATATACTCTGTAACATTAAAATACAAGGCACCCATTCCGCCAGAGCCAAAAAAAAGGTCGATCCGCCCAAAGACAGACCACCCAAAGGTACAAAAGCGTCCAGGAAACACTCGGATGGTAATCATGGAGATTACATACAGGAAATATACACTCAAGGTACGTCCGTAGAATCAGTGCAGACCACTATTCCTATGATTAGAAATGACACTTCCAATGGATTGGACAATACGGTCGATCCGTCCAAAGACAGACCACTCAAGAATACAAAAGCGTCCAGGAAACACTCGGATGGTAATCACGGAGAATATAGACAGGAAATGACCACTCAAGGTCCGTCAGTACAGACGACTATTCCTATGATTAGAAATGACACTTCTATTAGATCGGACAATGCCTCAACAAGGGACATGCTAGTCCTATCTAAAAGGGTAAGTTTTATCCCTACCCACAATGATACGGATAACACGGCTGAACGTGAGGAAGGATTTCCTTTCTTATCTCAACAACATTCGGATGATGATGATGATGATACTCGATGGACTACCGTTGTGAAACGAGGAAGAGGAAACAAATTTTCTTCCCCACATACACCAACAATTATTGGGACGAAACGCATTCACTCAGACAATGAAGATGCGGTACAATCCAATGAACTTCATGCGATATCACCTAGAGCGTGGCTATATATAGGCCGATTACTTACGACCGCTAACACAGAGAAGATTGAGAGACATTTGAAGAATCTGCACGTTACCGAGATATATGATTGTGAACAATTACAAACGCAAGGAAATCTCAAAGCCTTCAAATTTGGCATTCCCATGACAGATCTTCACAAAGTCATATCACCGGAACTTTGGCCAAAAGGGGCTCTCGTCAGACGATATCGTCTTTTTCGTTCCCAAAGACGAGGGGCGAGGTTCGAATATGAATCTTCTTCTATAGAACGTGGAAGGATTGAGGAGCGTTCTAGATCTAGCTCAGAGTAATCTTCTAGATAAGCAGGATTTCCTAATTCTCACTGAGACTTTCGCAACAAAGGCAATAGACATTAATGGATTTTATTCGGAACACGTCTTCGCCACTCAAGGACCAAGGGGTCGACCCGTCAGGGGTATATCTTGTTATTTTAAACCTACCCTAGGGAGTTTTTCAACACGGTACAAAGACGAGGACACCATAATCCTCCAATCAGCTAGCTTAACAATAATAGGCATATACATCGATCCATCAACACTCCCAGAAGATATTATAGCAACAATTATGATTTCACTAGGAAAAACGCACCCCGGGAGTAATATTATCATTGCAGGGGATTTCAACTGCAGAGTAGATACTGACAACCATAAGAAACATGTACTACTGCAGTTGATGGCGGAAGAAGGATACACTCTTGTTAACAAAGCGGCGGACAGAACATATTTCGCATGCAACGGCTCAAGTACGATAGACTTAAATTTCTTCAAGGGTGCTGCGATCGAGTTGTCCGAATATAGGGTGTGTTATTCCAGCTCCGAAGCTCCACTTAAAAAGCATTGCCCTGTTGTAGCGGACTTTACTGCGGCTGCTCGTATTCCACTCAAGATAGAGTCAAAACGCGTCCTAAACATTTCACGTAAACTGAATGAAAGCCTACTGACTCAAAATACCAACAAGTTAATTCACTTTAACAATAGAATTGAAGCAAGTGATCTTGACTCTGCCCTTGAGGACATTATTAAATCATCAGTTCCACTATTTCGCGAACGAAAATCACAGAACTGGTTTAACCACACCTGCTATTTCGAGAGAAAACGAGTATTACAGGCCCTTCACGTAGCGCGAGCAAGCAATAGACATGAGGACCTAGATATATACGGCACTTTGAGGAAGAATTATAAGGAATTACTCAAGAAGACACGAAAGGACTTTATTGAACTTGAGGTGGCCAAAATGGTGGAGAATGCGAAAGCGAACCCTTATTTAGCATTAACACCAAGGAAAACGCAAATGGTTGGGAAAATTGACATGAGTATTTGGGAGCAACACTTCACTGTCATATTAAATCAGAAGGGAACCTTAACAGCATTCCAAATGAAAACATCTGAACAAGATGGCACTGCTATCCCCTTGTTCACACCAGATGAGGTTCGTAGTTCTCTAATGACTCTGAAGGACGGAAAAGCGTCTGGGCCAGATGGCATCTTTAATGAGCACATTAAAACAGCAGGTACCGTGCTATTACCGGTATTTACAAATTTAATGAATCTTTGTTTGAGATCAGGAGACGTTCCTTCCACGTGGAAATTGTCAACATTGAAGATGCTCTATAAGGGGAAAGGAGACCATTTTGACCCCAATTCCTATAGAGGGATCGCGTTGGAAAATAATCTTCTCAAAGTGCTCACCAAACTTGTGGCAAAACGGCTCACCGATGAAATTGATAGTAAGATACCAGAAGAGCAATTTGGATTTAGAAGGGGGAGGAGTACAATTCAGGCCATTAAAAATCTCAAGGATGATGTTGAAAACGCCCTTAAATCACCACGAGGCAAATTTCACGCAGTTTTTATTGATTTTACAAAGGCTTTCGACAACTTAAACCGGGTCATAATTTCCTCGAAACTAGATGAGTTGGTGAAGGACAACAAACCACTCACAATCCTGATCCATAATATATTAAGGAGTAACTACATTCACATTTCTGTCAATGTAACAATATCGAAAGAGATATTGCAAACAAATGGCGTGCTTCAGGGAGACCCCCTGAGTCCCTTTCTTTTTAACGTCGCAACCCACGATGTTGATCGAGCGATTAAAGAAGACTCACCGGAAATAAAACTGTACATTTATGCGGATGATATGGTTCTGGGCTCCCGTGACATCAGTGAGCTACAATCGGCTGTTTCCTCTCTGGAGGCATGGGCGTCTACCAACGATTTGCAGGTTAACGTCGAGAAAACGAAATATATGATCTTCAGGAAAGGCGGACGAGCGTCCAAGGACGACAGTATAATTTTGAAACAAACTCCCCTTCAAATTGTAAATAGCTTCACCTATCTAGGCTTGACTCTGCAAACTACCATGCAATCCTTCAGGATTCACATAAAACAGCGGGTGGCATCGGCCACTAAAGCTATTTTCGATATTAGAAACATATCTCGACTTTCACTGAAATCCGCCTTAACACTCTTTGATGCCAAGATTGTTCCGATCCTCACATATGGGTTAGACATAGTCTGGGATAAATTAAGCTTGAGCGATCTCAGATCAATTGAAAAAGTCAAAGCGCGATACTTAAAGGCTGCCCTGGGAGTATCAAAATACACGCACTCCCGACTTGTTTATGAACTTGCCAGGGAAACTTTTCTTGTTGAAGACTTAAGATCTCGATTGCAGTTGCCTTCTACTGGACAGGAACAGGAATTCCTAAGGATGAGACAAAGAAAGCAAGCGGAAATCGACATAGAATTCTATGGGACTGATGCCATGTCTCAGAGAAATTGGACTGAACCGAACAATGAAATGAGGAGTGCTCTGAATAGACTTGCTGTGCATGGCTTCCATCATAAGCTGTGCGTGCGGCGTGGCTTTCATGGACCTTCTGAGCAGTGTGTGTGCATATTATGTGCTAAACAGTGTGGTCGATATCATTTTAGTAAATGCTCTGAGAGAACACTGTCCTTATTGGAGTACTCGAAAATGTAATGCACATTTTTCCGCAGTTCCTTTATTATTATGATCTCGATCACAGACCAAGGATCATGTAATGTGGGGCGCGCACTGGTCGGTGGGTTGGTGGGATCCGGGTCTCAAGCGCGGTTTGTGGTGGAGGCCGGTGGAAACCATGCACCGCTGGTCTATTTAACTTCTCATCTGACAGTGTTTGTGATATTAGCCTATGGTGTTTTCATTCCAAATGCACTTTCGTGCGCAATTATACTATTAATTAATTACAAGTACACACACTACAGTAACACAGGTTATCAGACAAAAATTCACACTCCCCAAAGTATACGGGGCTAAAATTACCACGTTGTCCAAACAACTCCTTTTGTATGACGAACATGGAACCACTACAATAAGACATGACATGACATGACCCATGCAGCATGTTGCTATAAAGCCTTTCAGCCCGAAGACCTTTTGAGCTTTATCTATCGCGTGCATTTGTTTGAGGGGTTGGGTGATTACCGGAATCTTAATTGACCGGAGTGTGGTCTAGTGCTCTAGGCACTGATTTAAATACAGAAAGTATAGAGAGTAAGAGATAGAGAATCATAAGAGACCCTAGTGGCTAGTTGTGTAGTGTGAAATAAAAGAGGAAAAAGATTGTTATTCAATTAAAATACGGCGTCGTATGTTGAGCCCTGGTAGCTTGGTAATCACCCAACGTTGTTATAAGTAGATTAGTGCTTTGTGAAGCTCGTTTATAGAGTCTGCCTGCTTTTTGATGCGGGCATCACTGAAATCCATATTAGCATCATTAAGGATTTGTGCATTACGTACGTACCATCCAGAGTTGGTAATCGTACGTAATGCTTTGTTGTGTACAACCTTGATGGTTTAGGGAGCTACGTATTCACATACTGGACTGGCATATTCAATTACTGGACGTACAATTAAACGGTATGCTAGGAGTTTGTTCTTGTCACTTAGTTTACTCTCGGCCTTCAGTCAAAGTCTGAGTTGCTCTAGAATCGCTTTCACTTGGTTGGCGCGCTTTGTCATTTTCTACTCGAAGGTTAAACGGCGATCTAGCGAGATGTCCAGGTATTAGGTAGAAGGTTACCATCTGATCACCTCGTCAAAGAAAATGAGATCGTTAACGGCTGTATGCTTAACTTTCCTGGTGAACAGAGCAGCAGAGCATTTACTTACATTAATGCGCCATTTTTTCAGCCAAGGTTCAAGTACAGTACGTTAAGGGCGGTTTGGAGGTCGTATTCAATTACATGTCGTCTCCAGGAAGTCGCGGATATGGCGGTGTCATCCGCATGTTAGTGGAGAATGGTGTTATCTGATTTGGAAATGTCGGCGAGTGAGGGAGATAACACTGCCCAGTGAAACCCAAGCTTTAATTTTCCTCTGTGAGGATTGGGCATCTGCCACTTGGACATAAAAATGTCGGTTCGTAAAGTCGGAATTGATGATTTTAAGCAAGTTATCTGGGATACGTTTATGTTTGAGCTTCTATAGCAAGCCACTATGCCATACTTTGTCGAAAGCTTCCAAAGTAAAAACATATTGTGGATTGTGAAATAGTGTTATAGAGTCTAGGCTTGTGGGTAGGAGCATTGGGCCCCCCTCACAAATGGTCTAGTGGTGTGCGGAAAACCCCGGGACAAATCATACTCAGGATAGCCATTGTCAGTCCCGGGATTCCATTCATCGATCTCTGAAATTCCAGTTGACCCTTGCAGTCGTGGAGGGTAAATTAACACGCTCGGCTAAGGGCTAAGTTGCGGGGTGGCATAAGAGGAGATCTGAACTACTGTATGTTCTGGAGTCGATTGCTCCCAACGTAAATGTACACACTACATGATCAATTATGCAAGATGCCCATTTCATAATTTATAACACATCTTGAGTAACATCTGGTAGAAAAGCTCTATCTACAGAATGCAAGTGCATTTGATACAAATATGATGCTGAGATGACCATCGCCTGATGAATTAGTTAGTTATTGTTGTTTTAAGGGTCGGAACTACGAGGTCATCTGCCCCTATGCCTGATGAACCTTGAGCAGAATAGGCAATGCGTCAAGACTGTACGAACCTTCGTATACCACTACTCGATAATCTGTGAACGGAGATTTGTACACCGCGTGCACATCGACACCATTATTGCTTCCATATCAATGTGGAGATACCATGCTTCAATGCCTTCCACAATCAGATATCGGAATATTCATTGTACCGCGAAAACCATTCTACACTTCTAGATATCGACTATTCACAATCATGCAGTGTTCATCTTCCGCGTATCTGCATTCTTTTAATATCTACATAATAAGAGAGATAACAAACTGACACAAAGTAATCAATGTTTTTACACGGAACGCCAGCTGAATCCAGCAATACCACCACTTACTTGTGCCGGGCTCCTCTTTGTCATCTTTCCTGTCGACCTTCCTTGGTCAACTCTTGTTCTCTTCCGACCCCAACGGTATTACGGTATCCGAGGTCTAGGGTGTCCTTCAATTTCCCGCCTAACTGGCCCTTGTCTCATCTTTCCTCATGCTTTCATTCTTCGACGGGTCCACCCTCTTCTTTTCTTTTCATAGTATCTCCTGCCTTCTGCACAAAGCCCTAAAGGAGGCAGGGTGTGTGTAGCCCCACCATGCATGGTGCACCCTGGATAGTGCTACACCCTCAAGTGCTCATGGCTGGTGAGTTCAGGAGTTGCCACCCCCGGAGGGATTCCTGAGCTGGGTCCGGATTTTCTCCCCTTTCCACTAACTTTGGGAGAGATTCTCTGCTCTCTCCCTCTCCTATGAGACTTTCATGGCCAAGTTCTTTCAGAATCCCTCGGTTCTCATTCTTCGATGGTGGAGGGCATTTCTGTTCCCTGTATTTCATTTCCCATAATCCTTTTTGTCCGTTTCTTCTTCTAGTACATAAGTTAATTGAAAATCAGTAGTTAGTATTAGTTGTAGTTTTATTTCATTTTCTTCATCCACTTTCACCTCGGTCTTCGACCGCTTAAAACAACAATAAAATTATCAGCATCTCAATGTTTTCAGGCAAATTGACCACCAATCGCTTCTATAAACACTGCTCCCATGAACACAAAAAGGGACAGGAGTCTTCACTCATAATCAAGGGGCTTAGATTTTGGTCAACGAAAAACACACAAAATTGAACACCGAGAATGTAGTTTCAAGGGTCAATTCACATTTTATTGAAATACCTACCATTAAAGCTACTTCAGTATTTCTGCGGTGCGTTGCCCCATACTATATTTTGTTGCAATATCAATATACATTAAGCAATGTTATTAGTGGTTCTCTTTGAAGATACCGGGTAACATTTCTGTGTTCAAAAGTAAAGTCTCAAATGGGAGGAGAGTGTTGAAAGAACACGCTGTTTTATGAATGTTTAAAATTATAATTGAAAGAATTTACTTCCACGTTCAGATGGTTTAAAGTGAATATATCTATCTATCTACATATCTATTTACCTATTTATCCATTATGATGATGATGATGATGATGATGATGATGATGATGATGATGATGATGATGATGATTATATTTGTTGTTTTAAGGGGCCTAACATCTAGGTTGTCGGCTCCTAATGGTTTGGTTGATAGTGAAAGATGAGATGAGAATGAAAACTATAACTAATACCAACTACAAACTTATATACTAGAAGAAGAAATGGCAAACAAATAAATGATAAGGCAAATAAAGGACAGGAGGAAAAGAAATGCCCTCAACCCTCGAAGAATGAGGATTGAGGGACCTGGAAGTAAGGAGAGACAGGAAAGACAGACAGGAAAGGGGAAAGAGGATATGGTCCGCCCCAAGGTTAGAGACAAAAGGGGACAAATCGGACCCAGCTCAGGAATCCCTCGGGGTCGCCAACTCCCGAACTCACCAGCCGTGAGCCCTTGAGGGTGTAGCAATATCCAGGGTGCACCAGAAGTGGTGGGGCTACGTACACCCTGCCCCCTTGAGGGCCTTGTGTAGAAGGCAGGAGATAACGTGAAAAGAAAAAGAAGGCTGACCCCTCGAAGAATGAGGGTATCAGGAAAGATGAGACAAGGGCCAATTAAGGCGGGAAAGTGAAAGACTCCATAGGCCTCAGATACCCTAATACCGTCAGGGTCGGAAAAGAACAAGAGTTGAGACCAAGAGAGGTCGCCAGGAAAGAAGACGGAGAGGAGCCCGGCACAAGTGGAAGCAATGCCGGACTTAGCTGGGGTCCCGTGGTCTCCAATCCACGTCCCACCAGATGTGAGCCCCTGGTGGTTATCTATTTATGTATCTAATTATCTATTTATTTATTTGTAGCCTACTGCCTACATTGATAGGCTGCTTAACTCTTGAAACGTTATTTACTTTGCTCCACGTTGAGCGTACAAATGAGACGTTTTGCTAGCTCCTAACTGTTGGGTGAGAAATGTAACTGTTTACCTTTGCCTAAGCTATGTTGTTTTAATGGGCGCCAAGACCTCAACGCAATGTTGAAATCTAAATTTGTATTTAACAACGTCTAGCTCTGGCAGAACACCTTCAAGACTCTATTCACTCAGATCGTGGTATGATTTGATCATTAACCCAACAAACAATTGTATCAGGAGAAGGAATTGGTCTATATCTAATGCTACCTACTGAAAGCAAAGATTGCATTGTAAAAGAAATGAATTTATTATATAAAACAAGAATAGCAAAATTAATAATAATAAGTATAAAATTTAAATTGGAGCGTTGTGATTTGAATATTACCGATAGAAAATTACGTGAAAACGGAGTCTGATAAATTGATTTTACTCTTATTTCCAAGCTATGAAGTTACTGAAATATGAAATGTAGAACAAAGAAAATGAGAGATTGCGTATTTCTGCGTCATTGGCGCTTACCACTGGAAATTGCCAAAGCATTTCCCTCGTTCTTGAAGATGTTGTGAGCTTCCCACAGTCTCCTGGACGTCGTCATCTCCGTCGGAATTTGATGATATTCTGGTAGATTAGATAATTCTATGGTCCGTACCTCGGACCCAAACACTCGTACAACCAAGTTTTACAAAAGTTCGTCGCTAACTCCACTGAACATCGGAGCGACACGCACTTGCGACCGTACACCTCAAGTATTTCACAGATAGTCCTCTTCCACGGAACATCGGAGCGATTCCCGCGTATATCCACACTCGGCAAGAACTACACAGATTGTCCTTGTTTCACGGCGCGTCGAACGACATATGCACCTGTTGGCTCCCCCACCATGGTACCGACATCTAGCTTACGTCGTCGCCACTGATTGGCTGCACCCTACGCGCTAGATCCCCACTCCTTCCTCATTACACTCCGCGGGAGGGAGAAGTCGATTTCCGTTTCCACAATTCGCCTTTTCTAGACCTTGCGACCCAAGATTGCGTCATGCTCCTCGACAAGATTCAGCGTGTACTTGAAATCCCAGTGAGTCATCTCTCTCAAATACCCTAACTGACAAAAACTCCGTAAAATTCCGTAATCAGATAATTTTCTATGATATCGTCGTTCGTAATAATTTGCTTGATAGCGTTTTCTAAGACATAGAAAACCTATCTGAATGCTAATAATTTTTATAAAATGCTCCGAAAATACCTTAATAATAATTATAATAAATTAATAATAATAATAATAAATTAACATGAAAAATTATCTTGGCTGAACAATTTGCCGCGTAAATAAATATAGAATGGCTTCCTACTGACTTATGCCAGTTGCATAAAACCCCACGAAAAATACGTTACACTCTGACAAAGTATTGAAGTATTAGAAGCTATTTTCTAGTGTTGCCTAGTTCTATTAGGCCTATAGAAAGCTTTTCAGTCAGTCAACGCAAAGGTTATGTAATACCACTCAGACGGACAGACTGCCCACGGCTTCTCCGCCTGGTGTTGGTGGAGGGGGGGTGTAAGGAAGGCTGGGAGCCAGCCACACAGTTGGTTCTCAGCTGTAGTGGAGTGAAAATCGCTCGTCTCCATAACTCGTCACGTTGCGTCATGGTTCGTCTGTTGAAACAGTGCGCTATGGCATCAAATTTTGTGTTAGGCTCGGCAAAACCGGGAAAGAGACTCACGATATGATCAAGACGGCTTACGGTGATTACGCCATGGGCAGATTGAGTGTCTTTGACTGACACAAGCTGTTTCGGGAGGGAAGAGAGGAAGTTGATGACGACGCAAGTTCAGGACGACCTTCGAGCACCAAAACAGATGAAAATGTGGCAAGAGTGAATAATTCTTTGGACAATGACCGCAGAGTAAGGTTTTTACGTGGAGATTCTTAAACGGCTAAGAAAACGCATCGTCCGTGTCCGCCCAGCGATCGCTAACTCCTGGCGGCTCCATCACGACAATGCGCCGCGCCACACAGCCTTCCACGTGCTGGCATACCTGGCCCAACTCAACAACGCAACCATGCCTCAGCCTCCCTAGAGTCCCGACATTGCCCCAGCAGACTTTTTCCTCTTCCCCTACCTCAAAACCACCCTAAAAGGACATCGTCACGGAACCGTGGAAGCGTTGCAACAGACCGTGGCGAGGGAGCTCGACAGCATTCCGGTTGCCGCCTACCAGAAAGCGTACGAGAGTAGAAAAACCCGCTGACAGCGGTGTGTGGATGCAGAAGGGTCCTACTTTAAAGAATATTGAGCGTATGTTCCATTTCTGTCATTTTTTTTAAATTGACTCAGTCTCACTACTTTCAGGACACACCCTGTATACTGTATTTGTGCACAAGTATCTATTATATAATACGCTAAGTTCATCCAACAGAACACTCAAGCTCCTGAACCAGGAGGATTCAGAAGGTGCGTTTTGTGCCAAAATCTTCCAAATCGTTTCAATAGTACAGGAAAAACCTTGCATTTCTTGAAACTTCAACGGAAATATATTTATTTGTTTAAAAAGTGTGTTTAAACAAATAAAGAAGACGATAGCCCCTGGCAGAACTATGTCGCGTCCAGCCCTTATAACACTAGGCCAGGGCGGGAAGATTTTGGCACAAAACGCACTTTCTAACTCCTTCTGGTTCACGAGCTTGAATTTTTTGTCGGACGAACTTAACGTATTATATAATCGATATTATGATAACCAAGTTCACAGCTAGGTGTCGTTGACGGTAGCATTTGGTAGCAAAAGTGGGAACTACTTGAAATTGATCGTCTGCAGTCCTTGCCTGAATTACAGATAACACACACTAATACAGCCATCACAATTAACACCGGTTATCAGACAGATTCTACACATACCCAAAGTATACGGGGTTACATGACCACGTTGTCGCAGCCCTTAAACTGAGGAACCAGCCATAGGACCTTGATGTTTATGACAAATCATATTTCTTCCGTTATGTTTTTTTTTTTCATGACAAATGTAAGATGATGGTTTAAGCTAATCTCTTTCAAATTATGCCATTAAGCATAGGCTAATTAACACTCCGAATTGAAAGGGGTTGTAAGTAACATTCATTTTAAACATAGCACATGACATACACAGCCTAGGGGAACGACTTTCTCCTCAAATGTCTAAATGTGTTGCTTTAATACTTTATGTTTTATCTAATACATTAAAATTAGTTAGTTAGTTATTGAGGTTTTAAGGAGCGGAACTACGAGGTCATGTGCCCCTAAATTAAAAAAATATTATTGTAATGTCAGTAGATTCGGATAACGAGCGTACGGATGCGGATAACGTTTTGTTTATTCGCGCGGTCTCTAACAATGGTAAAGACAAGCGGAAAGAAGGAAGGAAAAGAGATTGTTAAAATTGGAGATGTAGATCTGGAAGTATTAGAGCACTTCAAGTATTTAGGAAGTGAACTGATGGACAATGCAAGGTCAGATATGGAGATCAACACGAGAATACAATGTGGGAGTGTTTTCTATCATAAGGTTCGGAGTTTAATTTGGGATAAAGACATACCACTGAAGGCTAAAGAAGTGATGTGCAAGACCTATTATCAATAATGACGTATGGAGCAGAAACTTGGCCGATCACGAAGAGAGATGAAAGTAGAATACAGGCAGCCGAAAAGAAGTTCCCAAGGAGTATGGTATAGAAGATGATGATAATTGTTGTTTTAAGGGGCCTAACATCTAGGTTATCGGCCCCTAATGGTTTGGGTGATCGTGAAGATGATAATGAAATGGAAACTATAACTAAAACTAACTACTAACTTATATACTAGAAGAAGAAATGGAAAACAAAAGGAGCTTAAGGCAAATAAAGGACAGGAGGAAAAGAAATGCCCTCAACCCTCGAAGAATGCGCATTGAGGGACTGGGAAGGAAGGAGAGCCATGAAAGGCAGATAGGAAAGTGAAAGAGGAGAGGGTCGGCCCCAGACGTAAAGGACAAAAGGGAAAACCGGACCCAACTCAGGAATCCTTCGGAGTCTCCAACTCCCGAACTCACCAGCCGTGAGCCCCTGAGGGTGTAGCGATTTCTAGGGTGCACCAGAAGTTGTGGGGCTACATTCACCCTACCTCCTTGAGGGCCTTGGGCAGAAGGCAGGAGATAAGTTGAAAAGAAAAAGAAGGCTGACCCCTCGCAGAAGGAGGGTATCAGAAAAGATGAGACAAGGGCCAATTAAGGCGGGAAAGGAAGAGACTCCCTAGGCCTCGGATACCTTAATACCGTCGGGGTCGGAAGAGAACAAGAGTTGACCAAGTGAGGTCGACAGGAAAGAAGACGGAGAAGAGCCGGGCACAAGTAAGTGGAAGCAATGCCGGACTCAGCTGGGGATCCGTGGTCGCCAAACCACGTCCCACAAGATGTGAGCCCCTGGGGGGATGGTATAGAAGACTAGGAGAGATAGAGTGAGAAATCAAGCCATTCGAAAGGAAGTCAATGTACAGAAGCTGAATGATAAGCTGGAGCAGAACAGATTGAGATGGTAGATTGAGATGGAGAGACGGATGATTGGAAAGAGAGGCCGAGGACGACCTAGAGTAAGGTGGATGGATTTGGTGTTACGGAACGGCAATAGCCTCCACAGAGCTTCGTTGCTACTGACATCACGACCAGACTGATATGTTTGTACTCCACTGTACGGATCTGTGAGTCCTGTGTTATGTAATCGAACGAAGCTTGATCGCTACCTTTATTTAGTAGTCGCAACTGTAGTGTTACAAAATTAAAGGTGGTATTAGAAGGTGCAATCCCACACTAATTTTCGTTACTGTAGTTCTAAAACATTGAAAGTTATTCATTTTTAAATTTTGATATAGATATATCTTGAAAGAGGGATGGAGCCTGGAGGGGAGTTCAGTGGTTGAGGAAGGATGGTGAACACACGGAGTAAAGTGGACGGGTGCCATATTTGCTTCAACCCGGCCCAAGCTGGAAAACGGAAATTGATGAAGATGATAGCTTGATTAGCATAACGTCCACGGAAATGCATGATTTTTATGACCATCTCTGTAAATTAAGCATGTGCCAAGCACAGCATATTGTTTGCTATTGAAGACGGGTTGGTTGGTTGGTTGGTTGGTTGGTTGGTTGGTTGGTTGGTTGGTTGGTTGGCTAGTTCCTCAGTTTAGGGGATGCGACAACGCGGCCATGTAGCCCTGTGTACTTTGGGTGTGTGTAGAATCTGTCTGATAACCGGTGTTAATTGTGATGGCTGTATTAGTGTGTGTATCTGTTTTTTCTTTAATTCAAGTAAGGACTGCATCTTTGAATTTGTCAAATAGTTCCTACTTTTGCCGCCAAACGCCACCGTCAACGACTACTAGGCCTAGATCAGAACTTAGCTACTAGACGCCACCACAGTCGGCTCTTTGCAACGAACGTAGAAACCTAAGAGCGTTGTTTACATTCTTAACCTATACAATTTAGCTTCACACAGGTGTAATTAGTGGAAGGTTCTTTAACATGCCATAAATCTATGACATGGGACCACCGGCTTTACTTCCCCTCCGAAGGTAGGCATATTGAGGGATTTTTAACGCTCTTAAGATCGAAGACAGGTAGCTAGAGCCTTTATGGGGGCGTGGTCAATGCTTCAACTCACAGCTAGGTAGAAAGCGGACAGGGCATTTCCTTCTTACTCCTTGGGCGCAAGTAAGTGGAAGCAATGCTGGATTCAGCAGGAATCCTGTGGTGGCCAAACCACGACCCACTAGTTGTGAGCTCCTGGGGCTCTACCCAGAAGAGCCAGAGTGCGACAATTACACTGAATCCCAACATGAGCGGTGACAAGCGGGGTGGTGTAACGGATAATCCAAGCAAGTGTAGCGTGACGCTGCGATCAACACTGCGCAATTCAATTACCGATCTAATTAGACGCTCTCAGTTACAGCGAACTTGTCTGTTCACAAACAATGTTAATATTATTGATTTAACGTCCCTATGAACTACCGTACTGTGACGTCGCGTCGGTGTGTCGGGATATCCAATGCTGTGAGTCTGTCCACCCTTACTACTCACGTTAGAATGATGATTATCCTATTATTGCTTCATTTCGAGTCTTTGCGACATCGGGTACTTGGGTGTGTGTTGAAACTTATGTCATTGCGATGGCTGTACAAGTTGTTGTTGTTAATTCATTTAGGGGCTTTGTGACATCGTGGTAATTTAGCCCCATGAACCTGGGTGTGTTCGCGTAAACTGTATGTTTAAATAAATAATTTCTATGACAACCTGTGTTATTGTGGTGTGTGTGTAGTAGCGTGTGAATTTGTAATGCAAGTGAGGATTAGGCAGGAAGCGGCCGTGGCCTTAAGTTAGACACCATCCCGGCATTTGTCAGGAGTAGAAGTGGGAAACCACGTAAAACTACTTCCAGTATGGCAGAGATGGGAATCGAACCCACCTCTTCTCAGTTCTGCCTCACGAGGCTGAGTGGATCCCGTTGCAACCCTCAGACCAGAATTAGTTTTCTTGGCAGAGCCGGGAACCGAACCCGGACCTCCAGGCCGACAGTCAAGAATGCTAGCCGCTACATCAGGATGTGGACGGCTGTACAAGTGCGTGTATTTGTAATAATTATTGAGGTGAGCGTTTGGGAAGGAGGCGGCCGTGGCCTAAGTTAGGAACCGACATTTGCCCGAAGTAGAAGTGGCAAACCACAAAACCACTTCCAGGATGATGGAGTTGGGAAACGAACCCACCTCTTCTCAATTCTGCCTCACGAGGCTGAGTGTTCCCCGTTCCAACCCTCAGAACAGAATTAAATTTCTTGGCAGAGCCGGGAATCGGACCCGGGCCTCCGCAGTGACAGTCAAGAATGCTAGCCACTACACAACGAGGTGGATTAGAAGAGATGGGTACGATTCCCACCTCAGCCATCCTGAAAGTGGTTTTCCGTGGTTTCACACTGCTGCTTCAGGCAAATACCGGAACTGAACTTAATTTAAGGCTACCTCCTACCCAATCCCCGTCCCAAATAGAAATATGCTTGTTAAGTCAACACAACAACACAGGTTATAAGAAAAATTCCACACACACACACACACATACACACACTCAAGTACACGGGACTATACGACCACGATGTCGCAAAGCCCGCAAATGAATCAACAACCAGATTAGTTTTACGTGACCGTTAATCTCGCGAACATAAGCGTCGAGACTTCCTTTTTTACGTTGATTCGAAAAAGCAGACGCGATGTTTCACCTTGAAAATCACAAATGCATTAACTAGGAACTGAATCCGGTCCATCTTGATGAGAGGCAAGGAGCCTGACCGCTGCGCCATCACGCCTCCACTACCCTAATTTCTAGATCTAAATGAAAATATGTACGGTATGTTATTGTTATGGGTCTGACGTTCCTCTTAACTGATGTGACTTTGCATACGATGTGGTGCTGAATTGTTGCACCAGCATTTGGAGTTCATCCTGAAGTATTATCCCCGACAAGGGAGGAAGATTCACCCGGTATTATAACTGCAGATGGTGCAGAAAGCCCAGATAGGATTAGGTAATTGAATGTAGATTAAGCGTGTCCTGTCGGTGCACAGAAGCATGGATCGAAGAGAGTGCTGACTCAGCTGACACATGATCGATTGTAACCTTCTTAGTAGCAGTAGCTGCTCTTCTTTAAAGGGTGAGTGTTCTTTACACAGTCCATTCATAAAACAGCTGAGGTATCAACCTCATGTATCCACAGTCACCATGACAAGGTCAGTAGCGTACTCTCCGCAGGAGATTCTACTTCATCCAATGAATCTAGCTTTGCACACTACCGTAGTAGGGATGTTAATGAAGGCCTTTAGCTGTTAGGTTGGTTGGTTGGTTCCTCAGTTTATGGGCTGCGACAACGCAATCATGTACCCCGTGTACTTTGGGTGTGTGTAGAATTTGTCTGATAACCGGTGTTAATTGTGATGACTGTATTAGTATGTGTTATCTGTTATTAATTCAAGTAAGGACTGCAGACATTCAATTTTTCAAGTAGTTCCTACGTTTGCTACCAAACGCCACCGTCAACAACTAGTTCTGAACTTTGTTACTAGCTGCCACCTCAGTCGGCTTCTGGCGACGAACGTTGGAACCTAAGAGCGTTAGTCAAATCTAACCTATAATTTAGCTTCACACAAGTGTAATTCGTGGAAGGTTCTTTTACATGACATAAATCTATAACATGGGACCGCTGGCTTCACTTCCCCTCCGAAGGAAGCCATACTGAGGGATTTTAACGATCTCAAAAAAATCCGATGACTTCGGCCGGGTATGAACCCACGACCTTGGGCATAGAAGTTCAGCAGTGAGGTCCTTCTCTACTAAATGGAACTTCGCCGGAGCCGCTTAGCGGAAGGATCGCGATTTGTTACGGCCAGATAACTAGCAAATACCAATTACAAAACAGCGGGTCGGGTAGCACAGGATGCTACAATAGCATTGATTACATTTGCAGCTGGAAAAATACCTTAGTTGAGATAATTGCGACTTGTGGTGAAGTACTGTGGACTAACTCGTATCCCGTGAACATGGTTAGATATGGAACAAAACAACGAAATTTCCTAGTGAAACGTATCTTTTTAAGAAGAAGTCTTACAATAAATGTGTTCGTAAGTTTCAGCGCCGTGCGATTTTTACTTGTGGAGTGAACCTCAAACAAAAGGTATACAGAAACAATTCGCGCACTCACTCTGGAGGCTCTCGAGAAAACTGCACTGGCACGAAATATCAGCGAGGATGAATTACAGCGAGTGTATCAAAGCTTCCTACATCGATGCAACGTGTGTCTAGAAAATGAAGGACAGCATTTCTAGTAACTACTCTGAAATTCATGTAAGTAATGATAACTATTAAATACGTTAAAAAGTGTAAATGTGTTAAACTAGTTGGGCACTACGCTGCTGCTAGCGCCAGCACCTCACTCGACACACTGCTACATCCAGTGTCCTCATCCGCCACGCGGCCCCTGGGAGGTTCCATTCTACACACATCAAAAAAAGTTTTGCATCACCTCGGTTCCAAGAGTTCCGGAACCTTTAAATACAAAGGGAATAGAGATCACCACAAACAACATTTCAGCTCGTTTTATTGCTCATGAGACCCACACATTGCATGTTGTACCATCATACAGCTAGACTTTCAGCATTTGTGGTCCAGATTGCAGTACACACCACTACCTCTAATACCCAGTAGCACGTCCTCTTGCATTGATGCATGCCTGTATTCGTCGTGGCATACTATCCACAAGTTCATCAAGACACTGTTGGTCCAAATTGTCCCACTCCTCAACGACAATTCGGCGTAAATCTCTCAGAGTGGTTGGTGGGTCAAGACGTCCATAAACAGCCCTTTTCAACATATCCCAGGCATGTTCGATAGGGTTCATGTCTGGCGAACATGCTGGCCACTGTAGTCGAGCGATGTCGTTATCTTGAAGGAACGCATTCACAAGATGTGCACGATGAGGTCGAGAATTGTCGTCCATGAAGACAAATGCCTCTCCAATATTCTGCCGATATGGTTGCACTATGGGTCGGAGGATGTCATTCAGGTATCGTAAAGCCGTTTCGGAGCCTTCCATGACCACCAGTGGCGTACGTCGGCCCCACATAATGCCACCCCAAAACATCAGGGAACCACCACCTTGCTGCACTCGCTGGACAGTGTGTCTAAGACGTTCAGCCTGACCAGGGTGCCTCCAAACACGTCTCCGACGATTGTCTGGTTGAAGGCATATGCGACACTCATCGGTGAAGAGAACGTGATGCCAATTCCGTGGGGTCCATTCAGCATGTTGTTGGGCCCATCTGTACCGCGCTGCATGGTGTCGGGGTTGCAAAGCTGGACCTCGCCATGGACGTCGGGAGTAAAGTTGCGCATCATGCAGCCTATTGCGCACAGTTTGAGTTGAAACACGACGTCCTGTGGCTGAACGAAACGCATTATTCAACATGGTGGCATTGCTGTCAGGGTTCCTCCGAGCGGCAATCCGTAAGTAGCGGTCATCCACTACAGTAGTAGCCCTTGGGCGGCCTGAGCGAGGCCTGTCATCGACAGTTCCTGTATCTCTGTACCTCCTCCATGTCCGAACAACATCGCTTTGGTTCACTCTGAGACGCCTGGAAACTTCCCTTGTTGAGAGCCCTTCTTGACACAAAGTAACAATGCGGACGCGATCGAACTGCGCTATTGACCTTCTAGGCAGGGTAGAACTACAGACAACATGAGCAGCGTACCTTCGTCCTGGTGGAATGACTGGAACTGATCGGCTGTCGTACCCCCTCCGTCTAATAGGCCCTGCTCATGCATGGTTGTTTACATCTTTGAGCAGTTTTAGTGACATCTATGAACAGTCAAAGGGACTGTAACTTGGATACAATATACACAGTCAACGTCTATATGCCGGAGATCTGGGAACCGAGGTGATGCAAAAAATTTTTTGATGTGTGTATATAGAAGGACCTCGCTGCACTAGTAGCGATGTTGATGGAGGCTCTTAGCGATTAGGTCGTGTCTTGTAATACACATAATACAGGGTCATTATCTATGTGCGCCCCAATAAACACGGCAAGCTAAGCCGTCTTTGACTGGCGCAGATCGCGGGCGCGCGTACACGGTTCAGCCTGTGGTGGCGCGCACTTTTACACTTTTGCCACACGTGTTCAATAATGTGTACTTACAGTGCTCATAGGCGATGCTGAAAATGTCCTCCCTCTCTTGTAACATACATGTGACATTTTCTCATGAAAGAATGTCTGTCAACTCTTTTATTATTTACGAAGCCTGTTTTCTTGAATCGTTTAGCGAGCCTCCAAATTGTACTGGCATTAGACCCAGGTCTTCCTGGAAACTTGATTCGAAATTTTCGTCTCGTTTCAGAACAAGATTTTTCTGCTTTTCATATACGAATTATGGATATACACACGTTGGCGCATGTGAATTGGTGACAATCACAGCAATCATAATACTCACTAAACGAGCAACATTAACGTCTAAGCTTTGCAGATACATGTCCATATGAATGACAAAACACGTGTGAACTAACGATATGAGTCAGCGGAGAGCTCCCACCACCGGCTGAACCACACACGCGCCCGCGATCTGCGCCAGTCACAGCCGACTTAGCTTGCTGTGTTTATCGGGGCGCAAATAGATAATGACCCTGTACAAACCATATACATGGAAGTTATATAATTAAAATGTCTGACCCCAGCGGGATTCATATAGTTGATGTAGGCTACGTACTGGAAGAAATGGCCACAACAAAAAGAAGATAAATAAAAGAAGACAAAAAACGCTCTCAGTCCACGAAGAATGAGGACGCAGGGGCTTGGGAAGAAATAGAATAATGAAAGGCAGATAGTAGAGGGAAAGAAGAGAGGGTCCACCCCAAAAGCAATAGAAGTGAAGAAACAACGACCGAGTAAAGGAATTCCTCGAAGTCACCAACTCTCGAACTTACAAGTTGTGAGCTCTTGAGGGTGCACGACGATCCAGGGTGCACCATGCAAAGTGCGACTACACATACCTTTACCCCTCAGAGCTTCTTACAGAAGGCCTGAGATGTCGTGAAAGGCGGGAAATGAAAGAAAGATTAGGCCTCGGATATACAGTATGCACTTTCCTCGTTAACGTGCGGCTCGCCTCTGAAACCTAGCTGGGCGGATATGTTAACATTCCATGGCTGCCTGGAGCCAAGGCTTTCGCACAGCGTTGTCAGCTTTCCACCGTAGCCACTAAGAGCAAGCAGTGAGACTGGACAGAATTACATGCAGATCTGCAACACTGGACACCCGACACCTGCGTGACACGCGAGCTAGCCACCAGGGCGGGACTTTGGAGACCCCATGGAGTGATAGCGGAAGCATTCTATTGGTCAACAACCGTCAGCTATTGGTCAGTAGCGAACAATGGTTATTGTCGGCGCGTGCTACTGCCTTACGTTTCAGTCACCGCTCGTTAAGTGAGGGAACTATACCCAAATACCATCGTGGTTAGAAAAGAACGAGTGTTAGTCCATCTCGTGCGTAGTAAATAGCATTCTTGGCTGTCACCGCGGAGGCATGGGCTTGATTCCCAGCTCTGCCAAGAAATTTAATTCTGGTCTAAGAGCTGGAACGGGGTACACTCAGCCTCGTGAGGCAAAACAGAGAAGAGGCGGGTTCGATTCCTACCTCAGCCATCCTGGAAGTAGTTTTCCGTGGTTTCACACTTCTGCGCCAGGTAAATGCCGGGATTGTTCCGAACTTAAGGCCACGGCCACTTCCTACTCAAATCACAGTGACACACATTATCACACAAATTCGTCACACACCAAAGTACAAAGGGGTTAGTTAGTTATTGTTGTTTTAAGGGGCGGAACTAAGAGATCAACTGCCTCTGTACACGGAACTTTATGATCACGGTGGGTGAGTGGTTATCGTGTTGGATTGCTAACCCCAAGCTTGCAGGTTCGATCCTGATTTTTGAAAGACGGCAAAAATAACGACACGCATGTCATACGTTGTTGGCATGTTAAAGAACCCATTTGAATTCAGTAAGACTTGTTCATAATGGCAAAATTAATCTCGGGATTTTCCGCCAACACAAAGTTCCTCATTTCTCTACTGGAAAGCGCTATAGTGTCAAGGAGCTTAGATATCTAACCTCCTTGACTTCCATAGTGCTTCATGGAACAACGAAATTCGAAATACACGCTATCCCTTGGGTGTCAAATAAAGCTTGCACCCGGCACCCGAGGCCATACGATATTATTATTTCTTATGACCACGATGTCGCAAAATCGCTAGAAGAATCAACAACTGAACAAGTGTTGACCAAGGGAAGTCGGCATGCAAAGATCATAGAGGGAAGCTCGGCACAAGCACAAGTGGAAGCAATGCCATATGGTCAGCTAGAGTCCCGTGGTCACCAATCCGAGTCCCATCATTTGTGATCCCCTGGGGGAAGTCACCGAAGTTACTATCCCTAAACTAAAATACTATTTAAGTTGAATGTAGTATACCGCACGAAGTTCGCTGGTTGTGTGGCGCAACATTAACGTTGTGCCAAAGCTTCTGGGATCGAATCCTGGTTTAGTCAGTAGATATTTGAGAGTGCTTAAATGCAACGGAGCCGTATCCGTAGGTTTACTGGCACGGTAAAGATCTCCTTCAGGGCAAAATTCCGGCACCCTTGTGTGTCTTAAAGCCACAGTAGTTCAAATGGACGTAAAACCCCAAACATCATTATTGTGAACGACGTTGTCGAGAGAAAGTTAAATTACACTAAACAAAAGTTTGGTGCTTTTCAGTCGGTCAACACGAATGTACGCAAATGAGTTGGGTTATACCCTAATCCTGAAAAAAACATGCGATTAATAAATACACTTGCATGACCAGTTTCGATCGTCAAGCGATCATCATCAGATCCATTACACTTGGCTATAAAATCTATGTCTAAAAATACGAGTGAAAATATTTACAATATGTACACTTATTTAGTTGCAGTATTGGTAATGCAACTCGTCGACGAGTAAATATTTTCACCCTTATTTTCAGACATAGATTTTATAGCCTAAGTGTTGATGATGATAATTATTGTTTTAAGGGACCTAACATCTAGGTTATCGGCACCGGATGGTTTGGGTGATCGTGAAGATGAAAATGAAATGCAAACTTAAAACTTAAACTAACTACTAACCTACATACTAGAAGAAGAAATGGAAAACTAAAGGAGAATAAGGCAAATAAAGGACAGGAGGAAAAGAAATGCCCTCAACCCTCGAAGAATGCGGATTGAGAGACTTGGAAGGAAGGAGAGCCATAAAAGGCAGATAGGAAAGTGAAAGAGGAGAGGAGAGGGTCCGCCCCAAAGGTAAGGGACAAAAGGGGAAAACGGACCCAGCTCAGGAATCCCTCGGGGTCGTCAACTCCCGAACTCACCAGCCGTGAGCCCCTGAGGGTGTAGCATTATCTAGGTTGCACCAAAACTGGTGGGGCTACATACACCCGGCCTCCTTGAGGGCCTTGAGCAGAAGGCAGGAGATAACAGGAAAAGAAAAAGAAGGCTGTCCCCTCGCAGAAGGAGGGAATCAGAAAATATGAGACAAGGGCCAATTAAGGCGGGAAAGGAAGAGACTCCCTAGGCCTCGGATACCCTAATACCGTCGGGGTCGGAAGAGAACAAGAGTTGACCAAGTGAGGTCGACAGGAAAGAAGACAGAGAGGAGCCCGGCACAAGTAAGTGGAAGCAATGCCGGACTAGCCTAAGTGTAATGGATCTGATGATGATCGCTTGACGATCGAAACTGGTCATCCAGGTGTATTTATTAATCTCATGTAATTTTATTTTCAGGATTAGGGTATAACCCTACATTCGTGTTGACCGACTGAAAAGCACCAAACTTTTGTTTCCTAAGGCAACACTGAAAAATGGCTTCAAACCCCATAATGTCAAATTACACTGTATTTAACAATAACAATAGCTGATTAACATCCCAGACACTATACACGAAGCTACTGTACTTACCCCTAGCTAGCATTGCATGTCCATAACGTAAATGCATGACATTTATTGATCGGCATGTCTGTTCTCTTAAATAATCAACACGAATATCGTTTCACGGCGAACAACACTTTCCTCATTGGAACAGCGGCGTTCCAATAGTACTCAATGTAGGCTAATGGAAATTACGTTGCTGTAACACCAACCGACCTTCATCGCCGTATGAATTTCATGTTCGTCTTAGGCGTTCCACCTTGTTGTTGGTAATTCATTTTTGGGGATTGAGATATCACGAACATTGCCCCGTGTACTTGAGTGTGAAGCTGTATTACGAATAGGGATGGGCAAGATGCCCCGGGACTTAACATAAGGTACTAATCCAGCATTTGCCTGGAGGGAGTGTGGAAAAATCAGGGGGAAACCCCTTTCAGGATAGTCACTGTCAGCGCCGGGATTCGAACCTCCAATCTCTAGACTTACAGCAGCTCCCTATTGTGGTTGTAGTGCGCGATATAACGCACCTCCTATGCCGCGGAGTTAGGTGCATACCTTTTACCCCACTAACATTTTCCGTTACCTAGTGATGATGATTCTTATTTTAAGGTGCGAAACATTTCGGTTATCTAGTTAGTTATTGAGGTTTCAAGGGGCGTAACTACGAGGTTACCTGCCCCTCTCGGTTATTTGCTTCTTAAGATGTAGATGAAATTAATATTATAGAAAATATCCCAAAAGCACTGGAAAGAGAAAAAAAAAGATCCAGTTCAGGAATCCCTGGAGGTCGCCAACTCCCGAGCTTACCGTCCGTGAGATCTTGAGGTTGTAGCACTATTGAGGGTGCACCATATTTGTAGGGTTATAGTTCCCTCACTTTCCTCGTTAACGTGCGGCTCGCCTTTGAAATCTAGCTGGGTGGATACGCTAACATTCCATGGCTGCCTGGAGCCAAGTCTTTCCCAGCGCGAGGCACAGCGTTGTCAACGTTCCACCGTAGCCACTGAGAGCAAGCAGCGAGACTGGACAGAAATACGTGCAGATGTGCAACACTGGACAACTGATACCTGCGGGAGACACGAGCTAGCCACCTGGGCGGGACTTACAGAGTCCACGTGGAGTGATAGAGGAAGCATTCTATTGGTCAACAACCGTCAGCTATTGGTCAGTAGCGAACAATGTTCATTGTCGGCGCGTGCTACTGCCTAACGTTTGAGTCGCCGCTCGTTAACCAGGAAAGTGATGGAACTTTTTTGTTATATAAGTTATACAGTCTGGTTACTAAGTTATTACTACAACCACCATCAACACCACCGCCTTACATCTAGCTTACATACTAGAAGAGGAAATTGACATAATAAAATGAATATGGAAAATAAAAGGCAGTGGAAACAACTTGCACACAGGCTTTGAAAAATGAAGGGACGACGAGAGAAGTATAGCTATGAAAGGCAGACAGAAAACGGAAAATACACCAAAAGCACTGGGAAAAGGGATAAAATCATAACCAGCTCAGGAATCCCTCGGGGTCGCCAACTCCCGAGCTTACCAGCCATGAGCCGTTGAAGGTGCACCATGGTGGGGTTATACACAGTCCGCTTCCTTTAGGGCCTCTTACTGTAAGCATGTGAGACCACGAAAAAATAAAGAGGAGGTCTGGTCCCTCCAAACATTAGGGTGTCAAGAAAGAAAAGGGCCAATTAAGACGAGAAAATGAAAAACACCCTAGGTCTTGGATGCCCAAATACCGCCGGGGTCGGAAGAGAACAATAGTTCCCCAAGAGAGGTCGATTAAAAAGGAAAAGATACGTGCTTGCCACGAAGCAATGCTGGACCCAGCTAGAGTCCCGCACTCGCCAACCCATAACTCACTACTTGTGAACCCCTGGGGACGAAAACACTAATAAAACTTTTTGTTTATAATAATGGTCCACTTTCATAATATTGCATTGCACTCGACGAGATCTTCCTAACGACACCTCACTCAACGTCCCATGACACCGAGTTTACTAACTGGATTGAGGTGAAACGCACGAAACTGACGATTTTAAGCATCAACTTGCACCTGCACAACTCCGGCCGGATGACGTCATGCGACGGACGTGGCCAATGAAAAACGTTCCTCCACCCTTAGGCATTGAAATGATATATCGGGCGTTCAGTTAAACTTCTTAGTTTTATTTGATTACGAAATATTTGATACTCATTATTTCGTTACATCGGTCCAGCTTAAGTTTATACCCTGTACCTTTCGCGAACAGTGACGTAGTTCTCGTTTAAATGGAAAACACATTCACATAGCGCCACTTTTCGAACCTCGGCTCTGTGTACGGCTCCCGAAAGCCACACCTCACGTGAAGAAGTGAGGAACGTTGCACGAGTAAGCTAACGAAACAAGTAAGCGCAGAGCAAAGAGAGGAACAGGAATTAACTTAATAACATTCTCTTAATTGTATCTTGTTAGTTGAACTTCAAGTTATCGAGGTCGGTAAGGAGTAAACTCGCATAACATCTGCTAACTTCTTCAATGTTCCTCTGCCTCAACCTACGCTGCAGTGTTGCCAAGTTCGCGTACTGAGAAATCCGTACGGATATACAAAAAAAAACTCTACTACTAGTAAGCATTCCTTTCATTGAATGTGTCTGTTCCAAACCAGTCAGTTCTCGAATAAGTGTTTGAATAACCCGCATATATATTATGTTTACAACTATATCAAGATGAGAACTATTAAACCTAGAACTCTTGCAAGGATGAACCAGCTGGCTGACTGGCTTTCGTTCTAACTTAATAACCATAAGACAGCACTGTCGTGACCACTGAAACGGACCGACTGCTGTTCTATTCAAAGAACAACGGAAGTTTAGAAGCCTTTTTAGTGTTGCCTGTACAATTGACAATTTATATTTTTCAGTCGATACACACGCTTTTTGACCAATATGATATATAATATCATCATATATATTATTTCAGTAGTATGCATCCCTCCTGCGGCGCTCACAAGCGACCGATCGTGACAAATGAGCATTCAAATGAAAGAGAATAGACATTAGCAATGACTTATTGCACTATAATTTCATAAATATGTATAATTTCTTTAAAAAATTACTTTAAAAAAATTGTACGAAGTGTGCGATTTGCAAACACCGTTGATGTAGGAAAATACGCTTTGTTATTAAATTTTAACAAAAAGTCTTAGCATATCTTTAGGCCCGTATCACACGACACTCGTTGGCAAGGAAGCTGCTGTGATCGCTGGTACAAAATCCTGTATGATTCTGTTCTCTTCGTCAGTACACCTGCTTGTATTACCGGAGTGTATAACACGCTAGCATTTTGTACGCCAAGTTGTATGAAATAAAACCGAAGGGCTGTCGTTTGAGGGCATTATTTGCAGTTATTTCGCCTAATTAACGCAAAGAGGTCGCGTAACTTGCTTTAAGTAAATTAGAAAACATGCCAGGTACTGAATTAATGCATTCCAATCAATATTTAAGATCTAAATGTAATAATTGAATATTTTTCCATACGCGTCGATAAGAAGCGCAACAAAAACCTCCAGAGTGTGTTGGAAATGTGTGCAAGTGTTATTGCACCCGCTCGCTCTTTCGAAGATCCCGGGTTTAAAACTATCCACCGGCAGATTTTTTAAATTCTTTTTAACTATTTTATTGTACCCTCCCTACCTCGTACAGCAAGATTTCAACTTGGTTTTGTTCACATTATCTACGAAGACGATAGGGAAAGTTATTTTCTTGTCTCATTTAAATGGTTATTTTCCCTAAATACTGTTTTACCATGGATGGATACTATTCGTTATAATAATCATTTTTTTAGTCGATTTTACCCTCCAGGTTAGGTTTTCCCACGGACTCAGCGAGGGATCCCATCATTACCACCTCTACGGGCAGTGTCCTGGAGCTTGAAACATCTCGATGGGGGATACAACTGGGGAGGTGGGATCAGCACCTCGCCCAGGCAGCCTCGCCTGCAAAGCGAACAGGGTCCTCTTGAGGAATGGGAAGGGAGGGATAGGCAAGGAAGAGGGAAGGAGGCGGCCGTGACCGTACGGTAGGTAACATCCCGGCATTTGCAAGAAGGCGAAGTAGGAAACCACGGAAAACCACTTTGAGGATGGCTGAGGTGGGAATCGAACCCCCTCTACTCATTTGGACCACCCGAGGCTGAGATGAGCCCGTCCCAGTCCTCATACCACTTTTCAAATTTCGTGGCAGAGCCGGGAATCGAACCCAGGACGTCCGGGATGGCAGCTAATCACGCTGACTACTACGCAACGGAGGCGACTCTATTCGTGATAATTAGAATTTTAATAGTTCAATATTTATAATAATATGACACGTTCTGTAATTACTGCCTTGCTGCGAGGCTCAGCGGTAACGTTCTCGCTTGCTGTTCCCTAGGTTGCAGGTTCGTATCCTGGCGCAGTCAGCTGGCATTTGAGGTTGCGCAAATGCGAGGGAGCCGTGTCAGTAGATTTACTGGCAGGTTGAAGATCCCTTCGGAGCAAAATTCCGGCACCCCGGTGTATCTAAAAGCCAGAGCAGTTAAAAGGGACGTACAACCAATAATGCTATAATTATCTGTATTTACTGTATGTTTGGGGCAGATGACCTCGTAGTTCCGCCCCTTAAAACCTCACTAACTAACTATTACTGTAAGCGTATAGCAAGCGCTTTTCGCACAGACGCCGTTGAAAGAAATTATAGTTTCGGTCTGATGTATTTATTCGTGAGCCTACCCACATAACAAATCTATTTGTTATGTGGGTCGTCTGAGCGAGTCGGAGTTTTCCTTTAAACAAAGGTGGTCAAAATTTCGAACACTTGCTACCTTGAATATACAGGATACCTTGCTTTCGTTCTACAAATCATTACGTCGTCGTCCAATCTGGCTGCGTACCATCGGATAAGTACGGTCCTTTTGAGGACCAAATAAAAAATCACTCTTTGGAACAGATAGATTTGCGTCCATAATACATCCACAATAAACGACATTAAGCACAAAAAAGTACTTGCTCACGGTTCGAACCTACTACAATGCGACTTCGTTGACGCTACTCTAGCAATTCTTGATTTAGCCACCATAGCTACCAAGAACCATGGTGTATTGCTAGCACGTATTGAATCTATTCGTAGACACTTCCTGTCCAAACGTAAGAAGGTGTTATTCGGAGCTCTGATCGTTTCAATCATGCATTATATTTGAGGTCATTGAAAGAACACTGCCACTAATGATTCCTACTATATTCGCGAGGATGTACTCAACGGTAAAGTTGTACAATGGACGTAAAGGAGCAGGTACTAATGTTTTTAGGATGACTGTGATATACGCGTTAATTGGGTTGCCTTCCTTCAAAAAAAAAAGGGGGGGCTGGTGGACCACACTGTATAGTGTAACCCCACCCAATTATAATGGAAAACGAACGTGTTGGCAGACTGAAAAGCATGTGATGATAATTGTTGATTTAAGGGACCCAACATCTAATTTATCAGCCCGTAATGGTTTGGGTGATCATGAAAATGAGGAAATGATAAAAAGTAAACACCAACTTATAACTTACGGACTAGAAGAAGAAAAGGACAGAAATTAAAGAATAAGGGAAACAAACGACAGGGAAAAGAAATGCTCTCAAACCTCGAAGAATGAGGACTGAGGGTCTTGGAAAGAAGTAAAGCCATGAAAGGCAGATAGGAAAGGAAAAGAGGAGAGGCTACGCCCCAAGGTCAATGGAAGAAAAGAAAAACGGACCTAGCTCAGGAACCCCTCGGGGTCACCAGCCGTGAGCCCTTGAGGGTGTAGCACTATTTAGGGTGCACCATAAGTAGTGGGGCTATACACACCCTGCCTCCTTTAGGGCCTTGTGTAGAAGCAGGAGATAACATGAAACGAAAAGAAGAGGTTTGACCCCTCCAAGAATGAGGGAATCAGGAAAGACGAGGCAAGGGCCAATTAATGCAGGAAAGTGAAAGACACACTAGGCCTCGGATACCCTAACACCGTCGGATTTTGGAAGAGAACAAGAGTTGTCCAGGGGAGGTAGACAGGAAAATGACAGGGAGGAGCCCGGCAGAAGTAAGTGGAAGCAATGATGGGGTTCCGTGGTCGCTAACCCAAGTCCCACTAGTTGTGAGCCCCAGAGGGATTAAAAGTATAAGTGGCCATTCAAAGAACAAACATTGCTAACGAATAGCAGTTGAGTTTGACACCATTTCGCTCCATTCACTTTTGCTCCAAAGAAAAGGCTGAAAAAATGTTCCGTTATTACCAAACCTTCGTGAATATTACTACTCAAGGTTTTTGTTAAAACGAACATTATTTTAGTGTCCACCCATGGCATAGTGACTAGCATTCTTTGCTGTTACCGTATGTGTCCGAGTATGATTCCTGAGTCAACCAAGAGTCTGAGGGCTGAAGCGGGGGACACTCAGCCTCGTGAAGCAGAATGAAAACAAATGTGTTCGATTCTCACATCAACCACCCTGTAAGTGTTTCTCTGTGGTTTCCCGCTTTTATTCCAGGCCAGGATGGTACCTAACTTAAGGCCACGGACTTCTTCCACCCAATCCTAGCCCTGATTATGAGGGCGGATCGAAAAGTCTTTGCCCCTATTGTTTTAGCCCAAAATAAATACATACTGTACATGTAATTACATATATACGTATCGTACTGTTTTACGTACTGTACCTTACACCAATTTTAGCCTATTTTCATTTACGAAAAAATGGGCTTATGAGATCAACTTTTGTCCGTGTGTTTGTGTGTGTTTGCGCATGTGTGTGTGTGCGCGTGCGTGCGTATGTGTGTGTGTCCCTAATATAAGCTAAACATCTGGAGCCATTTCATTGAAACTCGGTAAGGTCATAGTACTAACTCGCCCGACCTCAACCGTACCCTTCAAATTTTATTACGTCTCTCCAATTCAACATGGCGGCTGTGCGAAATATTTCACCGGCATTCTATATCTCCGAAACTATTACTGACATCACCCAGAGATTTTGTATGGTGATAAAGGGCACTAATAGAAGTTCACCTATGTGACTTTCAAAAACCAGTTAAGTACAAAACTAACATGGCGGCCAAGCGAATTTGAAACATTTAAATAGACTTTTCTCGCGATTTAACCATCCTCATGCAGTGAAACATGGTACAGCAAATGTTTACACATTGTAATGCTTTGACATCTAATTTAGTTCAATTGTTTTCATAACCACAAAATGGCAGCGTGAGAAATTTTTAAATCTCATTTTTATTTCTTGTGTCCTAATCATGGGATTGAAGTTTGTATTATTCACCTATGCAATAATCTTCGAGTAATAGTACATAACTCTATGGCCTAGGGGCAGATGACTTCATAGTTCCGCCCCTTAAAACAACAATAATTAACTATGGCCTACGTATATAAAAATCCAACATGGCGACCATCTGAAATATTTAGACTTGGCTACTAGATGCCACCGCGACCGGTACCTGGCGGCGAACGTTGGAACTAATAGAATATTAATCAAATCTGACCGAAAATTTAGCTTCACACAATTGTAGTTAGAGGGAGGTTCTTTTACATGCCATAAATCTATGACATGGGGCCGCCGGCTTTACTTCCCCTCCGAAGGAAGGCATTCTGATGGATTATAACGCTCTTAAAAAATCCGACGACTTCGGCCGGGTTTGAACTCGCGATTTTGAGCATAGAAGCTCAGCATGGACTGATAATTTATAAAAGCAACTACGATATACAGTTCAGCAGTGAGCAATGAGTATTGTACCAATTTTAGCTGCCCGTTGTGGTAATTAAGCTGTGTTTGTTTACGTGGCTAGATAATTATGGGTATAAGAATGATTAGGATATGTAACACAGTTACAATAAATAATTATTCCACGAATTGTTCTCACATGTTTATGAGTCGTATTATAGAAATCTGGTAAACGCCATTGTAAAAAATAAGCACATTGGTGGTTTAATACCTCCCCGCATCGTCAGTGGCACGCTTCAAAAGCAACTCAATCAACTAGGAATGTATATTTCTGCCACGGATAATTAATCATACTAGCAGACCCATGTGAGAACTCTTGCATGTGTATAAACCATCCGCCCGGCTTTATTGGTATGCGGGCTCGACGCGATAATGTTTTAGCAAGAGCTATCGTCTTGTTTATTTGTTTAAATTCACTTTTTAAAGAAATTGTCAATATTCATGAAATCAGAGTGCACATCGTCACTGCTACGAGTAATTAATTCTCTTTCTTTTGAATGCACGATCGCCGATCGGTTACTAGTGAGCGCCCCATGTGTATAGGCCACTCACCCAGCTTTATTGTTAGGCGGGCTCGAAGCGATACAGTTCGGGCAAGGGATATCGTCTTGTTTATTTGTTTAAATGCACATTATCTCTCTCTATATATAAATGAAAGTTTGTCTGTTTTTTTTTTCTGAATTTCAACGGAAATTTGCGTTATTTATGCGTTTCGGACTGTTTTACGATGGATGCGCGCGAAAATAAAATGTTTGTCTGTCTGTATGTCTGTTTGTTTGTCTGTCTGTGGACAATTTTGTTCCCTTATAACTCGAGAACGGCTGGGTGGATCAACGTAAAATTTGGTACAGATATCCTTCAGAGGCACGACACTAATCATTGATGTAACTCATCATTGATGCAACTCTTCTTTGTACCTCTGATAAAAGGGGGCCTACCCCCTTAAAATACTTGCTGAAATAGGCGGAGAAGGGCGAGACAAAGCTCATTTTCAGCCTCTCAATGTGAGAAACGAAACTCGGGAGCCCTGGTAACCATGGCAACAGAAACTCACAGGTCCATCTATTGCTGTAAGACGCAATACAATTCCATTTATTACATTACTGAGATAGTTTGCAAACGGCTATAAGGTTATAACGGAATAAAATTAAGCTGTAAAATTCATCAATACATATAATGCGCTTAAGGGGATCAAGGGGTACTCTAAAAAGAATTCACGCGATGTACACGCACTGGTGTGGTACGGAATGTCTATTATATCCCTATCCCTATATTATTATTATTATTATTATTATTATTATTATTATTATACGGCCTACAACGACGAGACAAAGCTTATTGTCAGCCCCTTGGTGTCAGAAACAAAACTCGGGGACCCTTTACGGCTCTAAAACCAAGAGTTTCTGAGATATTCCCAGAAAACTAATTTCATTTAATAAACTAATGTAGGAATGCAAGCCAGTAACCATGACAACAGTGTCTCAAAAAGTTACATCCAACTTTCCATCTATTTCTGCAAGAAGTAATGCCACTCCATTTATTACATTTCTGTGAAAGGTTGCAAATGGCTATAAGGTTATCACGGAACCAACAAATACTGTAAAGTTCATCAATGTGCTTAAAAGGGGGTCAAGGGGTACCCTTGATATTTTCACAAGACTTAAACGTGCGATATGTCGTACTGAAGGTCTATTATATCTTCAAACAGCAACATCATTTTCAAAAATTCCTGGATTGAAATAGTTTCTTTTTTATTTTATTTGTTTGCTTTTAGGAATTTGGGCAATTGGAGGCAAAAAAACTGAATTTTCATGCACACAACAGTGAGGGTCAGTACACCGTGACGTGTATTGCGTTTCGTCTACGAGGTTTTCTATCTTATTTTCACGTCAGGAAGTACACGTTAGGTAAATTTAGTTTCAGAGCATATTTTAACTAATCATTTTTCTTTGTCGACAAACAGGTTCCAAGCCCCTAACCATTGCAACAGTAGCTCAATAGATTACGCCTGATTATTAATACCGAAGACCGTTCGAAGAATGGGCACTTCTGCTAGTAAACTAATAATAATATAATGATGATAATTGTTGTTTTAAGGGGCCTAACATCTAGGTTATTGGACCCTAATGATTTGGGTGAAATGAAAGGAAACTAAACCTAAAACTAAACAACACACATACTAGAAGAGGAAATGGAAAACAAAAATAGGAATAAGGGAAACAAAATACAGGAGGAAAGGAAATGCCCTCAACCCTCAAAGAATGAGAATTTAGGGACATGGAAGAATGGAGAGCCAGGAAAGGTAAAGAGAGGAACCGCCTTAAAGGCAGTGGAAGAAGGAGAAAAACCAGACCCAGCTCAGGAAGCCGTCGAGGTCGCAAACTCACCAGACGTGAGCCCTTGAGGGTGTAGCATTATCCAGGGTGCACCATAGTGGTGGTGCTACACACACCCTGCCTCCTTTAGGGCCTTGAGCACAAGGCAGGAGATGAAATGAAAAGAAAACAAGAGGTCTGACCCCTCGAAGAATGAGGAATTAGGAAAGATGAGTCAAGGGCCAATTAAGGCGGTAAAGTGAAAGACTTCCTAGGCCTCGGATACTTTAATACCGTCGGGGTCGGAAGAGAACACGAGTTGGCCAAGGGAGGCCGAAAGAAACGGCGACAGTGAGGAGCCCGTCACAAGTGAGTGTTTTTTTTTTTTTAGCGTATGGCTTTTAGTGCCGGGAGTGTCCGAGGACATGTTCGGCTCGCCAGTTTTGTAGCTGCTTCGAGACGGACACCCAATGGGTGAGCTACAAGTACCGTTGGGGAGGAAAGTTGGAAGGGAAGGGCGAGGAGTTGGAAGGTAGCGGCTGTGGCCTATAGTGAGGGACCAACCCCGGCATTTGCCTGGAAGGAAGATGGGAAACCACAGAAAACCATCTTCAAGGTTGCCGGCGGGGGGATTCGAACCTCCTCGCCTCCCGGATGTGAGCGACTGCCATTAGTCATGCCGTAACCACCACGGCTAACTCACCCGGTAAGTGAGTGGAAGCAATGCCGGACCCGTGGTCGCCAACCCACGTCCCACTAGTCGTGAGCCCCTGGGGGGCATTATAAACTAGCTAACCCGTCAAAGAATTAGGGTATCAGGAAAGTTGCAAGTAAGGAGCCCGGCACAAGTAAGTGGAAGCCATGCCGGACGCAGGGAGGGGGAACACGTGGTCACCAACCAGCGTCCTACTAGTTTTGAGCCCCTGGGGGAAATATGGAATTTAACATGTGTCATTGTAGGTTTGTAAGTGTAACGGTATAGGACTGGAGTACGTGCACCGGACTACTGTACTTGAAATGCGGTGTATCGGGTGTGATAATATCGGTGGTAACCTCACTAGGGAAGGCTGTTGTCAGCGCCAGAATTCGAACCTCTGATCTCGGTACGCTCATTCATCCAGTCCAGCCGCGGAGCATGACTAGACCGCTCATCTATAGTTATCTGACTTTCCTTTTTAACAAGCGTCTCCCCATTGATGATGATGATGATGATGATAATTGTTGTTTTAAGGGGACTAACATCAAGGTTATCGGCCCCTGATGGTTTTGGTGATAGCGAAAATGACAATAAAATGGAAACCATAACGAAAATTAAGCTGGACTTACAAAATGGAACTCGGATTGAAATGACTAACAAAAGGTAATTTAGAAGGAAAATACTCAGAAAAGGAATTTAGATTGAAAAAGGCGCACAAAATGTAGTTTAGGTTCAAAATACTTACAAAATGCAATGTAGATTCGAAATACTCAACAAAATGCAATTGAAATTCAAAATATCGGTACTTACAAAATGAAATTGAAATGGAAAATACGCAATGCAAGTTAGATTGAAAAAAGGCCTGTTCAGAATCAAAATACTCACAAAGTGCAATTGAAATTCAAATACATACAAAATATAATTGAAAATGAAAATGCTTGCAAAATGTATGGTAGATTCAAAATACTCACAATATGTGGAAGCACGCGATTCAAAATACTGTACTGACAAAAAGCAATTTAGATTGAAAATACTTACAAAATGGAGTTTAGATAGAAAATACTTACAAAATACAATTTAGATTGAAAATACTTACAAAATGTTGTTGAGATTCAAAATACTCACAAAATGTAATTTAGAGACACCGGGAGCCCATTCAGAAAAACAGGGCGGGAATCTTAAAGAGAAAGGGAACTATAATGAAAAGAAAAGAAGGCTGATCCCTAGAAGAAAGAGGGATCAGGAAAGATGAGAGAAGGGCCAATGAAGGCGGGAACGGAAGAGACTCCCTAGGCCTCGGATACCATAATACAGTCGGGGTCAGAAGAAAACAAGAGCTGACCAAGAGAGGTCGACAGGAAAGAAGACGGAGAGGAGCCCGGCACAAGTAAGTGGAAGCAATGCTGGACTCAGTTGAGGTCCCGTGGTCGCCAACCCACTTCCTACTAGATGTGAGCCCCTGGGGAGTCTCCCCTTTGAAACCTAGCTGGGCGGATATTTTTGTATTCCATGTCTGCGGGGAGCAAAGGCTTTCCCAGCTCAAGGCACAGTGTAGTCAACTCTCCACCGTAGCCACTGAGAGCAAGCAGAGAGACTGGACAGAACTAATGCAGCTGTGCAACACTGGACTCTGACACCTGCCTGACACAGGAACCAGACTTCGGAGTCCACGTTGAAGGATAGAGGAGGCATGCTATTGGTCAGCAGCGAACAATGGTTATTGTCGTTGTGTGTGTTAGTGCCCATCGCTTGAGTCGCTACTCGTTAATGAGGAAAGTGAGAGAACTATACGTTAGTTAGATTACTAATATTCATAACAATATTTGCTATGGTACTATCCAAGATTTTAACAGAATTATGATCAAATAACACCAAAAAAGCGGCTTCGGTGGTGTAGTTGGTAGCATGCTGAACTGCTGTGCCCAAGATAGCGGGTTCAAACTCGGCCAAAGTCGTCTGATTATTTAAGAGCGTTAAAATCCTTCAGTATGCCTTCCTTCGGAGGGGAAGTAAAGCCGGCAATCCCATGTCATAGATTTATGGCATGTAAAAGATCCTTCCACAGACCAAACATGTGTGAAGCTAAATTGTTAGGTTAGATTTCGTCGGAACGCTCTACCAAAAGTTCCAACGTTCACCACTAGGTATCAGTGACACCCGGTAGCGAAAGTTGGAACTACTTGAAATTGAACGGAACTTTTAGCTCACCCCATGGGTGTCCGCTGGAAGCAGCTACAGACTCACGCGAGCCGAACATGTCCTCGGACACTCCCGGTTCTAAACGCCATACGATAAATAAATAAATAAATAAATAAATAAATAAATAAATAAATGTGGATAGTGAGAGAACATTACGTTAGTTAGATTACTAATATGCATAACAATATTTGTTAAGGTACTATCAAAGATTTAAACAGAATTATAGTAAAATAACGCCCAAAACTATCGCTATTTATTAAGTCTCATTTTTCTAGGAATTTCACCCTCATGATACGCCCCTGCTACAAGGTTATCAAAGTGAGCTGCTCTCTCACTGTGGCCACGCCGGACAGAAATACACAGAAATACTTTGGGAGTATTCGGTGCAGTCTGTTTAACAGTAGCTTCACATAACAGCGGAAGTAGCCATCAGTGCTTATTCCCACGGAGACAATGAAGTCACATGGCTATCACATTGCAGCTATTACTCGTACTGTAATTGCATACATAATGCCTACATATCATAACGAGGAAGAATATATAAAATAGGCTACATATTAAATTTAAAAAAAAATGAAATACAGAGCAGAGGTTAACTGTTCATCCTGATCATCATAATCATTTTCATCACCATTGCCATTAATCGATTTCCGCATGCCTAAGCGTCTTGAATCCCAATGCTCTGTCTTCGCATTCCCTCAGTGCACAAGCTGATGATAGTATTCAGTAGTCCTTTCCGTCTGCTAGTCGTCCTTCCCAGTGGTCTACTAGCTTCAACTTTCTGTTCCATGACGAAATTTCCTAGATTCTCTAATGCTCGCCTCGCAATGTGTCAAAAGAACTGGAGAGTGAAGCGGAAAGAAAGCGTTGGAGAAATTTCAATTCTCCATGTATGTTAACCTGTGTTATTGTGATGGCTGTATTAGTGTATTTGTAATTCAGGTGAAGTTTGTAAAGGAGGCGACCGCAGCACAGTGGGTCAAAATCGAAATCTAGGGGGTGAAAATTATTTTTACGTTTTAATCATGAATGTAGAGTGAAAACAACGTACATAATTTGTTTACTTCATAATAAACATCAGGTAAGACCTTTTTTAAGCTACGTCTACACATGCAAGAAATTGTCTATGACTAGGAGTTGGATAGACCATTCAGTTATCTCTTCAGAAAAATTTTCTACCCCTAATTTACTTTTAACAATGTCACAAAGTCCCACTTTCGACATAATCGTCCAACCCAGTGCTTCAAACAGTTGTAAACGTATGAGAACTGGTTGCGCGGCATCTTCTAAAACGTAAAATAACTAAGTAAGTTGCAAAAAGATGCAAAAAATCTTATAACAGGCGTAAACTACAAGACTTTATCTACATTTTAACATTAAGTAGAAAGTGACACAGAGTGACGCGACATACTAAAAATCTAAGTGAAAATATAATTTTAAAAACAAGAAGTTACGTGACGAACTAAAGAGCCTACTTTTCTTAAAATTTAAGATTCATGCCAATGATTAATCTATATGGATCTATCTAGAATAATGACGAAATTAAGTTGGTAATATCGAAATTTCTAATTAGTTCGAAATACTGTATACCTGGCATAATGCAGCCTAATAGAGAACTACAGTTGGCAGCCCTGGTGACTGAATATATTCTTAGTTCCATCTCTTAAGGTACAGAATACAAAATTTGGTTGAAGTCCAATGGATAGCATGGACGTTACATGCAGTTAAACATTGGATCTAACAGCGCGCGTAAAATCATGTTGGCAACAATGGTATACATGTATTGGTCAGAAATAATCTGAAATAATATGATCTATTGTTGTGTCAATTTTGAATGAAATCCATTAGTTAGTATAGAAGTTACATGCATTTTAAAATTGGACCTATCAGCAGGCTTAGAATCATGTTGGCAGCACTGACGTATATTAGTTACTCCAAATTAATCTAGAAAGCCAGGTACTATACGTGTGCAAAGTTTAAAGCTATTGGCTTGCATACTTTCTGATATATTGATATTAGGATAACAAAAATAAAGACAGTATTTATTAACAGTTGGCAGCCCTGGTTACTCTTAAGAATCGGCATATACATATCTGTCATGGTACACATAGCACACACGAAATTCAGTTGAAATCCAAATGATAGTATAGAAGTTACATGTATTTAAACTTGGACCTCTCAGCAGGCTTAGAATCATGTAGGTAGCTCTGACGTATATAAGTTACTCCAAATTAATATAGAATGTCAGGGACTATACGTGTGCATAGTTTAAAGCTGTCGACTTGCATACTTTCTGATATATTGGTATTTGGATAAAATAAATTGAGAGCATTTGTTAACAGTTGGCAGCCCTGGTGGATCTTAAGAATACGTTCAGTCATATCTGTTTATGTACACATAGCACATACGAAATTTGGTTGAAATCCAATTGATAGTGTAGAAGTTATATGCATTTAAAATGTAGACCTATCAACAGGCATATATTCATTTTGGCAACACTGCGATGTATGGCCTCCTGGAAATTAAACTGCAATATTATTATCTATACGTGTGCCAATTTTGAAATAGCTCCTATTCATAGCTTCCAAGATATCCAACATGGAGCTCAAATTTCAATTGCGATTTTTCAGCAGATGGTAGCACTGACATCATTTTCAAATATGGCCGTGAGATATTCAGGTATAGATCTTTACTCCTACCAAATTTTGTTTCGATTGCTGCAGCCGTTTAGGAGTTGATGGGGGGGGGGCACACACACACACAGCCAGACAGACAGACAGATGAACAGACAGTCAGACAGACACACATTTGCCCGATCTCATAAGTCTACTTTTTCCTCATTTTTGCAAAATGTGAAAAGTAGGCTAATAATAGTTAAATATTATATAATGCAAATATAGCTGAACTTACATAACATTACGCCCATTAATAACTGAAACACGTTACAAAGATCATACCTTCAGCTGCATGTTCCATCTCAAGGCATCACACTAACCACAAAGACAACCAAACCACAGCCACTTACATTCACCCTCCAATTCAGACTGCTCGAACACTGGTGACAGATTTACACTAAGATGCGTTTATATCCCAGAATAGTGAGCGGCAATTATATGAGAATGCTGTAGAAGTAATACATTTTGATTTTTTAATTATGAAAATAAATAATTTTGTCCTCCTAGATTTCGATTTTGACCCACTGTGCGCAGCCTTACGTTAGGCATTTACCTGCAGTAGAAGTGGCAAACCACGAAAAGCCATTTCCAAGATGGCTGAGGTAGAAGCAATGCCAGATTCAGCTGGAGTCGAGAAGTCGCCAACCCACGCCCCACTAGTTGTAAGCCCCTGGGGGAAGGGGTGCAGGAAAGAGTATGCCCAGTAGCCTAAATTAAATAGTCATGGCCTACATCCGTGTGGTATAAGAGTTTCAAGATCAATACGAGAATATATTGAGAAATATCAGAAATAAAGTAGTTGTGAACTTTCTGAATAACGGCTTCGGTGGAGTAGTTGGTAGCATGCTGAGCTTCTATGCCCAAGATCGCGGGTTCAAACCCGGTCGAAGTCGTCGGATTTTTAAGAGCGTTAAAAATCCCTCAGTATACCCTTCGGAGGGGAAGTAAAGCCGGCGGGCCCATGTCATAGATTTATGGCATGTAAAACTAACTACAATTGTGTGAAGCTAAATTTGTAGGTTAGATTTGATTAACGCTGTATTAAGTTCCAACGTTCGCCGCCGGGTGCCGGTTGCGGTGGCATATAGTAGCCAAGTTCACAGCTAGGTGTCGTTGACGGTAGTATTTGTTAGCAAAAGTAGGAACTACTTGACATTGATCGTCAGCAGTCCTTACGAGAATTACAGATAACACACACTAAAACAGACATCACAATGAACACCGGTTATGAGACAGATTCTACACACATCCAAAGTACACGGGACTACATGGCCACGTTGTCGCAGCCCCTAAACTGAGGAACCAACCAACCAGCTTTCTGAATAATTTAGAGGGTTAAGTATCCCTACAATTTCACAACTAGAGCTTCCATTTCGACAACATGCTTTTACGAACCTTGTTTTACCGAACTTCAATCATATTAGGTAGATTTCATTAGAAAGCTAACTATTGCAATGGGTCCCATGTTTCGACTTCCGGAAAATGTCGACATATCTTCGCGTTTCACATCCCCCAGACCCCAAAACCACCGTCAGTTCAAAAGTTTATATACAATTTATATATATGTTGTTTGTCTTCGGCTTTTCCCAATTAATTGGGGTCGCCGGAGCCAACCAGGCTCATTTTGGTTTTGGCCGGGGATTTAAGGCCGGATGCCCTTCCTGACGCCACATGATTTTTCAGGTGAAAATTCCACCCCGCTGTCGCCGGGATTCGAACCCCGGCCATCCGGGTGAAAGACGAGCAGCTAAGCCACTGCGCCATCACGCTCCCCTATATATATATATATATATATATATATTTATATATATATATATCAGTTTCTTGTGGACAAGATAACTGCCGTATTTTTTGCACCAATCACTTTGAATTTTTTACCGAATATGTATACCCATAAAATCTCGGTCGAGTTCGTTACTGGGCTAAATCGGTCGAAGGGGATGAAAATGGGGGACTTTTTTTTTTTTTCGAAAAAATGAAATATTGCTATAACTCTCTTAATGTGCGAAATATCGAATCCGTTCAAAGTTCATACTATGTGTCGGATAAAGCTCAAAAATTTATGTTCGAAACGTTTTTTGATAGCACCAACCATTGACCAAAGGGGTGGGAAAAAGTGGGTTTTTCGGGAAACATTAATCATATCTCTCTTAATAGGCACAATATCAAAACCGTACAAAATGGACAATATTCCCATAATAATTACCTAAAACTTTTGTCTGAAAGAATTTTTGATATGAGCCACCATTACGCCAAGGGATGAGAAAAATGATTTCGGAATTATAAGAAAATGCCAAGAGCTATCAGTGGTTGCCATGGCAACACTACTAAATTGATGAGGGATGAGCCATCAGACGTTGCCATGACAACGCACTTGCGCGAGATCAGATTCAGATTTCCATCTGACTAAGTGTGAAGCGGCTTCGGTGACGTAACTGGTAGCATGCTGAACTTCTATGCCCAAGGTCGCGGGTTCAAAGCCGGCCAAAGTCGTCGGATTTTCTAAGAGCGCTAAAAATCCCTTAGTATGCTTTCCTTTGGAGGGGAAGTTCCAACGTTCGTTGCGAGTTGCTGATTGCGGAGGCATTTAGTAGCCAAGTTCACAGCTAGGTGTCGTTGACGGTAGTATCTGGTAGCAACATTAGGAACTACTGCTTGAAATTGAGCGTCTGCATTCCTTACCTGAATTACAGACTTATACAGCCATCACAATTCACACCGTTGATCAGACAGATTCTACACTCACCCAAAGTACACGGGGTTACATGACCGCTTTGTCGCAGCCCCTAAACTGAGGAACCAACCAACATCTCTGCGGGAGATATAATTTTGCGTGAAGAAGTAACAGACCGTTACTTAGTTACACATCAGTGTCGAAACCTTGCATAAGGACAGTGTGACCACAAGTATAAAAATGGACTCCAAATGACAAGAAGGTTACCGTCATCATAAGACAATAGAATGTTTAAAATATGCATAAAATGACGAAAAACAAAGTTAATCTCCAATTATAAAATACTTTCACGCAATAAATGAGGCCTGATCCTTCTACGAAAACCTGCATATTCTGCCTATTTTCGCCTATCCCCAAGTTTGTCCGGTGAAATCTACCTCCGCCTTCCGGCGTGCCGAGAGGACTTTTTTTTTTTTCTTTCAAAAAGGCTAGCAAATTGGTGAGCTAAATGGACTATTCTACATTGATCTTGGACTCACTGATTATATAGAGGGGAGTCTAAAGGCGTATGAACAGTTTGTTTTCTGCAATATTATCGTGTGATGTGCCTTCTTATTGGCTCAACATACTCGTATCGTTCGGAAGCAATCGCGTTTCATCGCCTCTTCTCGGACTAGGCTCTCGTCTGACACGCTTATGTTGTGAGACATACGCAAAACTCAGGCGTTCTATCATCTCATAAGTTACAGTAGTAAGCTAGCAATCACTCTATATTATTGATGCTGATAGGCCTACTGGATTTTAAATGTTAATATGAAGTCAACATTGCCCAGTTACTGAAATATCCTATACGTTAGCTTCCATCTGGACAATTATAAATTTGAGTGTTTTCATAATTAAAATATTTATAGATTTTAGAGGAAGAAGAGTGATAATTTCTCACAAAATAATGGAGTGGAAATAATTCCTTTGGTCCAAAATAATAAAATATTAAGCTATTCAAAATAATGAAATATTCTACTCATCAGTAATTACAAATTAATGTATTAAAACACTGATTGTATTCGTAATTAAGGTTACAAATGAATTTGGAAATTTTATTTTATTTCTAATGTGGATACGTCTGTATTATTATTACTTAAGGAGACGTGGGCTACAGCTGCCTGGAGTTCACACGGGTGTGGTAATATTTAATACACAACCAAAGTTGCTACGATATTTGCTCTGTCAAGGTAGTTTATCTCCCGTGCAACTAACTGCAACTCAGGGCTGGCATGCGAAATTAAATTCATGGCTGTGGGGGCGAAAATAATTTAATTTCGCCGTGAGCGCGATATTCGGGAGCGAAATTATAATGATTGTAGCGCGTAATTAAATCAAAGCGAAACTTAATTCGAAGCGAAATTAATTTCGTTCCAGACTTTTAATTTCGCTCCCGGCGCGAAATTAATTTAGTTACAGACTTATAATTTCGCTCCCGGCGCGAAATTAATTTCGTTCCACACTTTTAATTTCACTCACGGCGCGAAATTAATTTCGTTCCAGACTTTTAATTTCGCTCCCGGCGCGAAATTAATTTCGTTCCACACTTTTAATTTCGCTCCCGGCACGAAAATAATTTAGTTCCAGACTTATAATTTCGCTCCCGGCGCAAAATAAAATTCGTTACAGACTTTTAATTTCACTCCCGAGGCGAAATAAAATTCCCAAACGTTATTAAGTTTCGCTCTCCGACGTGTATTTAAAATGCATGAAACATTTAATTTCGTTGTTGAAATTAAAAAACACTATATTTGTTTCGAGAGTTAAATAATGTTCTGTACGATGTTCAAAGTCCTGACGTCTGTCAGTTAGGTAGTCAGCCCGAAGGCTGGTTGGATCCTCAAAAAGTACCGCGGTAGGTTATGTGGGTAGATACCCACAAAAAACCAAGGCAGCGCTATAGTGAGGCGTACTAGGCAAGATGAGGACTGAGGTAGTTTGCCATTGCTTTCCTCACTGAGTCAGAACAGCAGTACTAACCCTATGAGTAGAACCCTTCACAGCATTCACAGGCACTGACTGTGCCCTGAATGTCATTACTAAGCACCACCCATACCTCAGTAGCTTCCATATAATCACAGCCATGTGTAAGACTGAGGCAGCGGTGAAAAGCTACATTTTACTATAGCCTGTGCCAACAGTCAAATGCAAATGAGTCGGTAAGTTAAAAAACTCGTTTAATTCACTTGTGAATAAGGATCATTTTCATGAGAAACGTTTCTCTGGACTTTGCCTCACGTATCTTTTGTGTTTGTTGTTTTCTACTTTTGGTTTGTGTTGTTGGTTTTGTGTTTGCTTTGTGCTTTAGACTATGAATTTGACTTTTTGCTTTTCTTTCTTGATTTTGTGTATGTTTTCTGCTTTTGCTTTTTTGAATTTTGCTTTATATTATTTGTTTTTTGTTTTCTGCTTTTGCTTTTGTTTTTGAATTTTGCTTCGTCTTTTTTGTTTTTGTTTTATGTTCGTTTTCTGCTTTTGCTTTTTTGAATTTTGCGTTTTGCTTTATGTTTCTTGTTTTCTGCTTTTGTTTTTGTTTTTTGTGTTCTGCTTTTGCTTTTTGCTTAGTCTTTTTTGTTTTGGTTTTGTGTTTGTTTTCTGCTTTTGCTGTTTTTGAATGTTGCTTTTTGCTTTGTGTTTCTTTTTTATTCTGCTTTTGCTTTTGTGCTTGAATTTTGCATTTTGCCTCGTGTTAGGTAGATTTCATTAGAAAGCTAACTATTGCAATGGGTACCATGTTTCGACTTCCGGAAAATTTCGACATATCTTCGCGTTTCACATCCCCCAGACCCCAAAACCACCGTCAGTTAAAAAGTTTATATATAATTTATGTATATATGTATCTATCTATCTATATATATATATATATATATATATATATATATATATATCAGTTTCTTGTGGACACGATAACTGCCGTAATTTTGCACCAATCACTTTGAATCTTTTACATAATATGTATCCCTATAAAATCTCGGTCGAGTTCGTTAATGGGCAAAATCGGTCGAAGAGGGTGAAAATGGGGGGCTTTTTTCGAAAAAGTGAAATTTCGCTATAACTCTCTTAATACGTGAAATATCGAATCCATTCAAAGTTCATAATATGTGTCGGATAAGTGCCAAAAATTTATGTCAAATAAGTTTTTTGATAGCACCAACCATTGACCAAAGGGGTGGAAAAAAGTGGGTTTTTCGGGAAACATTAATCATATCTCTCTTAATAGGCACAATATCAAAACCGTACAAAATGGAAAATATTCCCCTAATAATTACCTAAAACTTTTGTCTGAAAGAATTTTTGATATGACCCACCATTACGCCAAGGGATGAGAAAAATGATTTCGGAATTTTAAAAAATGCCAAGTGCCATCAGAGGTTACCATAACAACGCTTTTAAATTGATAAGGGATGATCTATCAGAGGTTGCCAAGACAACGCCATTGACGAGATCACATTCATTTTTAGCCTACTTTTCACACTTTTCAAAAATGAGGAAAAAGTAGACTTATAAGATATATCCGGGAAAATGTGTCTGTCCTTCTGTCTGTCTGTCTGTCTGTCCTTCTGTCTGTCTGGCTGTGTGTGTGTGTCCCCCCCCCCCTGTCAATTCCTAAACGGCTGCAGCAATCGAAACCAAATTTAGTATGAGCAAAGATGTATACCGGAATATCTCAGGCCCATATTTGAAAAAGATGCCAGTGCTACCAACTGCTAAAAAAACGCACTAGAAATTTGAGCTCCAAGTTGGATATCTTGGAAGGTATACATGGGAGCTATTCTAAAATTGGCACACATGTAGATAATACTATTTCAGTTTAATTTCCAGGTGGCCATACATGAGAGCGTTGCCAAAATAATTTTAAGCCTTCTGATAAGTCCAATTTTTAAATGCATATAACTTCTATACTTTTTTTCCGTGTAGCCTCCTGAGAGGCCGAGTGCACGTCTTTCTACTCGACGCCCGTGGGCGACCTGCGCGTCGGGATGAGAGATGAGGTGAATGGATGAAAGAGGGCAAGGATGTGGAAGGAAGCGGCCGTGGCCTGTCAGAAGGTACTGTCCCAGCATTTTCCTGGTGTTGAAAATGGGAAACCACGGAAAACCATTTCAAGGACAGCCGACGGTGGGGCTCGAACCCACGCGTCTACCGAGTCAGCAGAGAGCTTGGCCTCATGACCTAACGTCGCGCTTTAGCCAGCGTAGCCACTACTGTCGGTACTTCTACACTATCAATTGGATTTCAACCAAATTTTGTATGTAATATGTGTACATAAACATACATGACTGAGTGTATTCTTAAGAGCCACCAGGGCTGCCAACTGTTAATAATTGCTCTCTATTTTGTATCCAAATATATCAGAAAGTATGCAAGCCGACAGCTTTAAACTATGCACACGTAAATTACCCGACATTTTACATTAATTTGGAGTAACTTATATACGTCAGTTCTACCAACATGATTCTAAGCCTGCTGATAGGACCAATTTTTAAATGCATGTAACTTCTATACCAACAAATGGATTTCATCCAAAATTGGCACAAAAATACATAATATTTCAGATTATTTCTGACCAGCACTCGCATGACATTGTTGCCAACATGCTTTTACGTGTACTAATAAATCCAGTGTCTAAATCCATGTAACGTCCTTTGGACTTCAACTACATTTTGTATTCTGTACCTTAGGAGATGGAAGTAAGAATATATTCAGTCACCAGAGCTGCCAACTGTATTGCTCTATTAGGCTACATTATGCCTAGTATACCTTATTTCGAACTAATTAAGACATTTTGATATTACCCACTTAATTTCGTCATTATTCTAGATAGGTTCATATACTGTAGATTAATCTATGGCATGAATCTTAATTTTAAGAAAAGTAGGCTCTTTAGTTCGTCACGGAACTTCTTGTTCCATCTGACTATGAGGGAAGCGGCTAACTGGTAGCATGCTGATCTTCTATGCCCAAGGTGCTGGTTCAAAGCCGGCCAAAGTCACCGGATTTTCTAAGAGCGCTAAAAATCCGTCAGCATGCTTTCCTTCGGAGGGAAGTTACAACGTTCGTTGCAAGTTGCTGGTTGCGGTGGCATCTAGCAGCCAAGTTCACAGCTAGGTGTCGTTGACGTTAGTATTTGGTACAAAATTAGGTACTACTACTTAAAATTGACCGTCTGCAGACCTTACCTGAATTACAGACTAATACAGTCATCACAAATAACACCGTTGTATCAGACAGATTCTACACACACCCAATGTACACGGGGTTACATGACCACCTTGTCGCAGCCCCTAAACTGAGGAACCAACCAACATCTCTGCGGGAGATAAAATTTTGCGTGAAGATGTAACAGACTGTTAGATAGTTACACATTAGTTCCAAACCTTGCATAAGGACAGTGTGATCACAAGTATAAAAATTAACCTCAAATGACAAGAAGGTTACCATCCCCATAAGACTAAAATGTTAAAAGTATGCATAGAAAGACGAAAAAATGTTAACTAACCTCCAATTGTAAAATACTTTCTCGCAATAAATGAGGTCTGATCCTGCTACGAAAACCTGCATATTTTGCCTATTATAGCCTATCCCCTAGTTTGCCCGGTGAAATCTACCTCCGCCTTCCGGCGTGCCGAGAGGATTTTTTTTTTGTTTGTTTTGTATTTGTTTTCTGGGAAATCAAAATAAAACAAAATAAACAAAACAAAATAAAAACAAAATAAAACAAAACAAAAAACAAGACAATTTGAAACAAAATAAAACAAAAAGAAATTAACAAAACAAAATAAAGCAAAATAAAATAAAACAAAATAAAGTAAGGTAAAATGGCGGCATGATCACCTCCTTTGAGGGGCAGGACACACACACATCAAACAGATGGAGGAGGGAGTTATGAGCAATGACTGCATCGGGGTGGTATTGGAGGAAGGACGGGTAGATTCTGAGAAAAGGACGAGGGTGGCGTCGATGTGATGTAGGTAGATGTCTAGGTTATGAAGTTCTAGGGCCAAACGGGAATGAAGGTTGAGGTCAGCCATTAGAATGAAATGGGGGAAGACTTCAGACACGTGGGTTAAGAAGTCTTTGAGGATGGGGTGGTAGGGACGAATGTAGATGGTGGCTAGGTGTAGGACGCGGGAGCAAATAAGGCTTTCGGGGAAGAAAAGAAACAGATTTCATTTCAGACACAAAATGAAATGTTCCATGCATTTTAATTTCATAATAATAATAATAATAATAATGTTATTGGTTTTACGTCCCTTTTAACTGCGCTGGCTTTTAGTGACGCCGGGGTGCCGGAATTTTGCCCCGAAGGGGATCTTTAACGTGCCAGTAAATGTACTGACACGGCTCCCTCGCATTTGCATTTTTTTAATTTCAGGCCGGGGGTGCGGGGGAGGGGACTAAATACCGGGAACGAAATTGATGGTCGTTAACAAATTTTATTTCGTGCCAGGAGCGAAATTAAAATTTTGTAAAGAATTTTATTTCGCGCCAGGAGCGAAATTAAAAGTCAGGAACGAATTTTATTTCGCGTCAGGAGCGAAATTAAAAGTCTGTAATGAATTTAATTTCGCGCCAGGAGCGAAATTAAAAGTCTGCAACGAAATTCATTTAGCGCCGGGAGCTAAATTAAAAGCCCATAATGAATTTAATTTCGCGCCAGGAGCGAAATTAAAAGTTTGTAACGAATTTCATTTCGCGCCGGGAGCTACAGTAAATTAAAAGTCCGTAATGAATATAATTTCGCGCCAGGAGCGAAATTAAAAGTCTGTAAGGAATATCATTTCGCGCCAGGAGCGAAATGTTATTCCATTGAACAATTTCATTTCGCGACGCTAAATTAAATTGATAATACATTTCGTTTCGCATGCCAGCCCTGCTGCAACTGCAGCAAGAGGGTAGAACTGGCCCTAACAGATAGATAGATAGATAGATAGATAGATAGATTTATTTTGTCTGGCAAGATTAGGGCCATTGGGCCCTCTCTTCCATCTAACCAGATTTTACAATTAATACATTATTACATTATTTGCAAAACTTAACAATGGTACTTAAATCTAACAGGAATACATTTCAGATTTGATCACAATACATATAATGGCAGGTAAGCATGGCGTAGGAAAAATTATTGTAATTAGTTAATTATAGCTAAAGTAAGGAAATAATAGGGAAACACAAACACTAATAAAACAGAACCTGATGATGATGTGATGATGTTGATGATGATGATAAGCATCATGGATGAGTTATTACTCTAGCCTAATATTGATTTTGCAATGCGCATTTAAAAGGATGTAAGAAAACATTTAGGTAACTAAACAGAAAATAAATAAAACGTAAATTAGAAACACGAATATAACTCAGCATAAGGATTCAAATATTTGGCGTGTTGAGTTCAGGTTTCATTTCTTTTGTGCTATGTACAGCTGGCATTGCTGCCTGAAGCTAGACGGGGTTGCTCCTCTGACAGAGCGCGGCAGGTTGTTCCACAGTCGTGCAGTAGAAACTACGAAGGAGTTAGTGTAGCGTACCGTACGGTGTATTGGTATGAGCATGAGTGAATCATTTTTTGACCGTGTACCAAGACTATGTTCGTGTGAGAGGCAGTGAAACTGAGAATGCAGGTAAGCTGGAGAGGAACTTAAGAGTATTTGTCGGAAAAGACATAAAGAATGAAGATCGCGGCGTTGATTTAGTCGCAACCAGCTGAGTTGTTCGTACGCAGGGGTGACGTGGTCGTAATACCGTAGAGGTAGAGTGCCGTAATCACCTATCCACACCTCACTGGTTGGGAGTCCCTAGGGTATGGTATCATTAGCTGGTTCAAGTTGTCCAGGGGACACCCTAGTCCACTCTAAATATGTTTGTACCAAGGGAATATATTTCTTCATTAAAATTTATCGGCCCAGTTGGAGTGAACTAATTTAATTTCTAGAGCGGCCGGGAGTGTAATTGTGTGAGTCACCTCAAAGTAAAAGGCCAACGCCAACAAGAAAAGGCCGTATTTTCACAGAAAAACAAATTAAACAACAGCGCACCTCTAACAAGAGAAGGAGGCGTGGATCAGGGGTGGATTTTACAGTATAGGGATCCTGCTTCACCGGACCTACAGCATCACACCCGGGTACATTTAGTGAAACATTTAAATTGATATTTTTCGATTTGATCGTTTTTGAATCAGTATATTTTATTACATTGTAACAAACACAACAGTTTAACTTATTTACACACAATACAGTGTTTTAAGAAGCCTCCGTGGCTTAGGCGGCAGCATGCCGGCCTCTCACCGCTGGGTCCGTGGTTCAAATCCCGGTCACTCCATGTGAGATCTGTGCTGGACAAAACGGAGGCAGACAGGTTTTTCTCCGGGTACTCCGGTTTTCCCTGTCAAAAATTTTATTCCAGCAACACTCTCCACTATCATTTCATTTCATCTGTCATTCATTTAATCATTGCCCCAGAGGAGTGCGTCAGGCCTCGGCAGCCGGCACAGTTCATATCCTCGCCGCTAGATGGGGGCTTCATTCATTCCATTCCTGACCCGGTCGGAGACTGGAAGCAGGTTGTGGATTTTCATTTTCACAGTGTTTTAAAAGAACTTCCTACCGCTCTTAATTGTAGCAAAACTATTTAAAACTTCTTGATAAATGAATAACAACCAACCTCTATAATTTACTAGTACGTCTCGTGGTGTATTGGATAGCATTGTTGCCTACCATCCCGGAGGCCCGGGTTCGAGTTACGGCTCTACGAAGATATATATTTCTTGCTCGAGGTGTAATGCAGCGGTGTCGATGGCATGCAAGTCACTGGTATCAATTTCAAGGACTTACATCAGGCCAGTTATTTAAAAAATCTAAATAATTTTGACATCTCATCACACTATTACTGTAAAGAAAGATATAACATGTTTTACGACTTGTAAATTAAATTATTTATTTATCATATATTTTTTAATTTTAGTTTCTCGTACGTAGGCTATATTTGAAAACGCCTCTTTCAAATGCTATTCATAAAACGATGGAACGTTCACATTACGTACAAATGAAATCAATGTGAAGTTTTGAAGTAATTTTCCAGTGTTGTCTGTACAAACTTTCAATTTATACTCTTTTCAGTCGGTCAACACGCTATTTGCTTTGACGCGGTATACAATATGCATAACACAAGTCCTGAAAAAAATAACATGTATTTCATATGTTCACATAAATAAGAGGCAATTAATAATGTGAATAATAAATAATACATGTAATTTTAATCACGAATTGCGTTATGTATATTTATTGTACCCCCTCCCAGTCATATTGGGCAAATAGCGTGTTGGCCGACTAAAAAGTACAAATTGATACAAATGAAATCACCCTACTGTTAACAAAATGCTACCCACCGCTCAAGCTAAGTAAATAAATTAACATTTCATAAGTATGGAAAACAGGGCTTTTAGATGAACGCGTAAAATATTATAATCACTCACCAAAACTTTAATTTTTGAGGGACAGATGACCTTGATATTCAACCTGTAGTGGTTTCCCCGTCAAATATTTAATTTGATCCAACCAACGCATCGGTGATCTCCCTCTGAGACTGTCGGTTAACTTTTCGTTGGACTAGCGGCTTCTCAAGGCTACTTCCATCTCGTCGTACTGTAGAATATGCCTACGACAAGTTTAAGGAAGTCTTTCACAGATCTCAGCTTCACTTAAAATGGACACACTTTAGTTTCAAACATTGTGATTTGTTTTATGGCGTGGAACAGTTTTGAACGCACCGACGTATTAGCAATAGGCCTATAGTAGTAGCTTCCAAGAAATGCGCAACAAACGCCATCAACACCACCTCTCAAAAGCGTCAGTTCGTTTTACGTCTGATGTTTTCAACGACCAGGATTCAACATAATTTATAGAAACATCGAGGAATTTCTATACACTTTCGTATTTTCTTCCTCCTTACTTTAAACATATTTTTTTATATATATCAAAATAGGATTATGACACAAATTAGGGTCAGTCTGTCTTTCCGTCAGCCCCTCTCCTCCTCCCATCCTTATAATTTTGAAAGGTACAACAGAATTCAACAATTGGTATGAATCAAGTCCATCCAAGGCATTATTGCGGCCAAATGCAGATAAGACGCCATTTTGATGCTAGACCACGTAGCTCCGGGAATAGCATTTTTGGACAATAGCAGACACATAATTTTTAATACCACGCGCTATCGCCATCTTAAATATACAAAATTACAAAAATAATAAATCACCATATAATAAACTTACAATTACGAAACTTAGCAAAACGATAATATGATCATACAAGAGCTTCTCTGTGCTGGCGGAAAAAGTAACTCCAATTTACACATTCAAAAAGTCGGCGATGTGTATCATTGAAACTTAAAAAGTCAATATAGCGGGATATAGTCGCGAAATGTATTCATTTTCTCAGAATCACGGCAATAACGCAAATATGTTTATATATAAGAGGCGGAACAGCGAGGTCATCTGCCCCTAAAATCAAACCACAGTAGCTATTCGACCCCTTAAAACGACAATTATTATTACCATCATCATCAAAAAGTTTCACTCTGGCAAACTAAGCCTTAGCATGACAAAGTATAGCCTATTTGCCACGAAGTAGGCTACTAGCAAAAACAAAAACAACCAGATTATCCAAAAAAATATTGCGGCATTTGCCTGGAGACCGTGTGAAAAAAATCCGGGGGAAACCCACTCTAAGGATGGTCACTATTTGCGCTGGAACTACTGTCGACCAAAGTATTATGTGCACTCGAGTTTGAAGGTTGTTTGTGAAGTAACCAATAGACCTACATAAAATCCAATAACATCATCATTTTCGTCGTTCTATTGCACGTTAGTTCATGTAGGTTTGGAATTTTTAATTTAAATTTTAATATTTTTTGTCGCAGTTGGAGCACAAAAAGTGCACGTTTTTAAGCGTGTTTCAACCATGCGTCACATTTAAGAATTATTATCTCAAAAACCCGTCATCAGATCGAATCCAAATTTTAACACAATATACATTGGAATGTTGTATAACTGGATTATTAATTTCAAAATTTTGCGTGTCCAAGAAAAAAAGTTGTTATCATTTTTGTAAGGTAACTTTTTCTCGGCTCGGGGTGGTTGGAAAATGTAGTTCTTGGTTGCGATGTAATCCTTATACATCAAAAGGTTAAGCTTTATGACTGTGAAATACGTAAATTAACTCACTTATTTTATATCGGTTTGTATTTGTAGGCGGAAATAACACATCGTTCACCAGCTACCCGCTCCCAGAAAAGCTGTACAGCGTTGCCGAAATGGAGCCCAACACGCATCATGGCGTGCCTCGCTCGGAAGTGATGGGCTCCATCACAGCAACGCTGTACAGCTCTCCCGGAAGTGGGTAGCTGGTGAACGATGTGTTATTTCCGCCTACAAATACAAACCGATATAAAATAACTGAGTTAATTTACGTATTTCACAGTCATACAGCTTAACTTTTTGATGTATAAGAATTACATCGCGACCAAGAACTACATTTTCCATCCACCCTGAGCTGAGAAGTTACCTTACAAAAATGATAACAACTTTTTTTCTTGGACACGCCAAGTTTTTGAAATTATTAAACCAGTTATACAACATTCCAGTGTATAATGTGTTAAAATTTGGATTCGATCTGATGACGGTTTTTTTTTTAGATAATAATTCTTAAATGTGACGCATGGTTGAAACACGCTTAAAAACGTGCACATTTTGTGTTCCAACTGCGACAAAAAATATTAAAATATAAACTAAAAATTCCAAACCTACATGAGCTAACGTAAAATAGAACGACGAAAATGATGATGTTATTGGATTTTATGTAGATCTATTGGTTACTTCACAAACAACCTTCAAACTCGACTACACATAATACTTTGGTCGACAGTAGAACCTGCTGCAGCTGCCCATCGCAGCTGTGCGCGAATTAACGGCTACAACAACGGGGGTTATTTTTGTTTGTGCCTGAAAATATGAATTTATAGATGGAATAGCCCATGTTAATTATTATTATTAATATTTTCTAGTTTCATCACGAGTTTCTTGTTTTCCGCACATACAATTTCGTTTTCCAACATTGTGATTTGTTTTATGGCGTGGAACAGTTTTGAACGTACAGACAAATTAGCAATATAGTAGTAGGCATGCATGCCTGCCTACGGTATAAAATAACAGCTGCTATGTCCTGGGATATAAGACAGGTAGGTTCCTGTTTTAATGGCTTACTGATTGTGAACCCCTGAAAGGAACCCTGGTATAGTATATGTCTTCCTGTGGTATGAAATGACACCCCGTTATGTTCCGAGATAGGTTCCAAACTTACATAATTCTGTTAACAAGGTTACATCCTGAGAGCATTCACCAATGACTGCTCGCGTGGGAAGAATAAATTATAAAGCTTTTGCTCCGAGATACCTGCACTTTGATGTTTCATTCCTAATTATGTTGCTCTCAAAAACTTTCCTCCTGTCATTAGCACAAACGTGAGTGGCATTTTGCTTTAACAAACTTTTTTAAATATGAATAATATAATTAGAGATGTGAAATTACAACTTATTGTTGGCTAGACTTTTATTTGAGTTTAATTAATCGGAGGTGTTCCGATATTTCCCTTTTACTGCGTGCCTTTCATCAACGCAGTATACAAGTTTTCGCGTCGGTAGGCCTATACTTCGTTATTTATCAGGGAACTGATAAGTGAACATTTACTCAAACAACTTGTTCTTTTTTTAATTCTTAATTTTTGTTTTCTGTAATTTTTGTTAACTATTATAATTAGTAATTTTATTTCTTATTTGCTTTATTAATTTTAGGCATTTAAAAATCATAATTAAGGATCCACCTCTAGATTTTTAAATTCTTCAAAATTTGTTTAATTTTATCTTTGCTAAGAGTGGGAAGATGACCTCGTTGTTCCACCCCTTAAAGCAACAATAACTAAGAATAATTGCCTGACTGATAATCCTATGAAAGCAACTACGATGGACAGCTCAGTAGTAAGCAATGCGTACTGTTTCTGTTTTCCTTCTGCCGGTGGATAAGGGTTCGAATACTCACACTATCCCCTACCAGTTGTAGGAAGATGTACAAATGGACACGCGTTGTTTTTACGGCCGAATGGCCTTCTTGACACCGACCTCATGAGAGGAGTAAAAATTTGTAATTGTAGTTTTAAGGGGCCTAACATCTAGGTATCGGCCCCTGATGGTTGGGTGAGGTGAAAATTGAAATTAAAACAACAATTAAAACTAACTACTAACAACTAACTTGCGTACTAGGAAAGGACAAAAAGGATCAAGGGATATAAAAGACAGGGAAAAGATATGTCCTCAACCCTCGAGGACTGAGGTAGTCGGAAAGATGTAGAACCAAGAAAGGCAAATAGGAAAGGGAAAGAGGAAAGAGACAGCCCCACAGGCAATGGAAAAAGAGGAAAAGGTACCCAGCTCAGGAAGCCCTCGGGGTCGACAACTCCCGAACTCACCAGCAGTGAGCCCTTGAGCATGTAGCACTATCCAGGGTCCACAATAAGTGGCGGGGCTACGTACACCCTATAACTCCTTTACGGCCTTGTGCAGAAGGCAAGATACCATGAAAAGAAAGAAAGCGGTCTGCTCCTTGAATAACGAGGGTATCAGAAAAATGAGACAAGGGCCAATTAAGGCGAGAAGGAGAAAAACATCCTTGACTTCGAGTAAACTTATACCATCGGGGTTGGAAGAGAACAAGAGTGGACCACGGGAGGTCGACAGGGAAGTTGACAGAGAGAAACCCGGCACAAGTGGAAGAAATGCCGAACTCAGCTTGGGTCCCGTTGTCGTCGATCCACGTCCCACTAGTTGTGAGCCTCTGGGGGATGAGGGGAGTTAATGAAGTTGAATTGAATGAAGATGATGATGATGATGATGATGATGATAATTGTTGTTTTAAGGGGCCTAACATCTAGGTTATCGGCCCCTAATGGTCTGGGTGATAGCGAAAATGTCAATGAAGTGAAAACCAGAACGAAAATTAAGTGAGAAGGAGAATACTTACAAAAAGGAACTCCGATGGATAGCGGTAATACTTACAAAAGGGAATTTAGAACGAAAATACTCACAAAAGGAATGGATTGAAAAATTCGCACAAAATGTAGGTTTAGGTCAAAATACGTACAAAATGCAATGTAAAGTCGAAATACTGACAAAATGCAAGTGAAATTCAAAATACTTACAAAATGCAAATGAGATTGTAAATACGTACAAAATGCAATTGAGGTTCAAAATACTTACAAAATGTAACTGAAATTGGAAATATACAATGCAATTTAGATTGAAAAATGCGCATTTCAGATTCCAAATAATCACAAAGTGCAATTGATATTCAAAAGACTTACAAAATGCAATTGAAATTGAAAATGCTAACAAAATGTATGGTAGATTCAACTACTCAATTGGATGGACAATACTTACAAAATTCAATTTAGATTGAAAATAATTACAAAATGTTATTTAGATTCAAAATACCCACAAAATGCAATTTAGAATCAAAATACTTGCAAAATGCAATTTAGATTGAAAATACTTGCAAAAAGCGGTTTAGGTTGAAAATACAAAATGCAATTGAAATTCAAAATACTCACAGAAGTCCCAGCCCCTACATTGAAAACTTACTAAAATGCAATTTACATTGTCAATCCTTACAAAGTGCAATTGAGGTTGAAAACACTCACAAAATGCAATTTAGATCAAAAAGACTTACAAAATGCAACGGAGATTGAAAATACCTACAAAATGGAGTGTAGATGCAAAAAAATCTAAATGGAATTTAGATACACGGGGAGCCAATTAACAAAAACAGTCCGGTAATCTTAAAGGGAAAAGGAAATATAATGAAAAGAAAACAGGAGGTCTGGCCCCTCGAAGAAGGAGGGATCAGGAAAGATGAGACATGGGCCAATTAAGGCGGGAAAGTGAAAGACTCCCTAGACCTCGGATACCCTCATGCTGTCGGGGTCGGAAAAGAACAAGAGTTGACCAAGGGAGGTCGACAGGAAAGAAGGTGAGGAGCCCGGCACAAGTAAGTGGAAGCAATGCCGGACTCAGCTGGGGTCCCGTGGTCGCCAACCCACGTTCCACTAGATGTGAGCCCCTGGGGGAGAATGAAGATAGATGAGTGAAACTGGACAAAGGATTTGGAAGGAAGCAGCCGTGACCTATTGTTATATAGTACAGTCCCAACATTTGACTGAAGTTAAAAACGGGAAACCACGAAAAATCATACCAAGACGGCCGACGTAACGGTGGGACTCGAAGCCAATCATCTTCCGAGTGCGGAGACAGACTGGCCCCATGGACTTGCGCCTAAAAACGCACGTAGCTACCTCGACCGCTATCAACAGGAATATCAGAGCATATGAGTACATCTCTACATAGAGATTCTTGGATGTAACGGGTAATCCCGAGAACCACTGGATGGATTTTGATGCGGATTTCACCATTCTGAAAAGGATTTTTCAAGGAAGGTTTCTGTAGAAAATCATTCATTTATTACCAAAGGATGCCGAGCAGTAACGATTTCAGAGAATCACGTCGAAGATAAAACATCCGTGCGTGCACCTTTTAAGCTTACGCTGGGTAAACCGTTAAAAATATCTATATACTATGAGTGTAAGAATTGTTCAGCATGAAAAGTTCTACAAAAAAGTCCGTGACAGCATATCTCTATCTTAAATACATCGCCCACTAGTCTATAAGTGTTTTTACGTTTTCATTTCTTCCAACATTCAGTGGAAATTTAAATTACCAGCCTCTGAGCGAGTTTAGGAGCTAGCGAGCGAGCCCATCACCCCAGTTGCAAACTGTCGAGTCGTGTCGAGTTAAGACTTCAGAGAAGAGTATATATGTGTTTGGAGTTTCGCTATTCACCTCGGCTATTCTGAATTGCGTCTGGAACCTCCCGTTCGTGCACCTTTTAAGCTTGCGCTGGGTAAACCGTTAAAGATACCGGGTGAAGCCGGGGCGGGTTGCAAGTTAGTATATACAGTATATCGAACAAAAGGGAAATATCAAGATAGGCATCTTAGACGCATGAGCATTAGTGTTACAGCCTGCAGTAATCAGGTCTCCACAGCAGCTGTATTAGGGATGAGGCCCGAGGCATCGTTACTTGTTAATGAAGACCCGGCCCACAGTACTGCACTCGCGGCTATCCTTATAATGATTCATTAATCAATGTCAGCAAGAAGCTGATCAAGGAAGACTGTATTACTGGATGACGTGTGGGAAATTAAATAGAAAGACCGTTCTACCATTTAGGGCTCTCTAAGGACTACCTATACTCGTCCGGAGATGTGGTAATGTTTGTTGTTTAAAGGAAAGGAAAATTTAGGTCATCGTTCTTTAATGATAATAAAAATATACTGTTGTAAAAATCCAGGAAATATTTTAGGTGCTGATGATTATGATAATAGTTGTATTAAGGGGGCCTAACGTCTGGGTTATCGGCCCCCACACACACACACACACACACACACACACACACATACACACACTAACACACATACAGACACACAATTTTTGGCCCTGTGTATTGTAGATCTCATAAGTCTACTTTCATTTTTTGCAAAAATCGAAAGTAGGCTAAAAATATTGTCATGGGTGGATCTACTTTCAGCGAATGGTTCTCCTAATATCCATATCACTGCAATCACTTCACGAGAGGCTGTTCTATGTAAGAAGTCTGGCAACAACGTTTCGTGTGTCAACGAACGGAAACCAGTTGGACAGATTCCCTCCGTCTCCGCGAGACTAACCACCTCATGGCCTGCCTATGTAAACTTTATTAGTCTGATACGTTTTATCTTTGTTTACGTTTTTCAGATGTGTTGATGTTTGGAAACAAAACCAGTTTATAACGTCTCGTCCTCTGGTTTCCAGGTTTGCGCACAGTAGTAGACTAGGCTTGCAAGCAGTGTTGCCAAAAGCGACGTACATTTCCTCCTGATTTCTCCTCAACCACGCACCTTCTATTGTTTGCTTTTCTCGTCCTTCGGCGCTTTCTGGCCCGGGAAATCGTATATTCCCGTCTACCTAGCAGCAGGCGTTCTCAACCTGTTTGAGGGTTTCGGAGGCGTAGTTGGTTGCATTTGTGAACTTCTATGCCCAAGATCACGGGTTCAAACCCAGCCGAGGTCATCAGATTTTTTAAGAGGGGAAGTAAAGCCGGCGGGCCCATGTCATAGATTTATGATATATAAAAGAAACTTCCACTAAATACAATTGTGTGAAGCTAAAGTTGTAGGTTCCAACGTTCGTCGCCAGATGCCAGTTGCGGTGGCATCTAGTAGCCAAGTTCGCAACTAGGTGTCGTGGACGGTAAAATTTGGCAGCAAAATTAGGAACTACTTGAAATTGATCGTCTGCAGTCCTTACTTGAATTACAGATAACACACAGTAATACAACCATCACAATTAACACCATTTATCAGACGGATTCTACACACACCCAAAGTACAAGGGGCTACATGACCGCGTTGTCGCAGCCCCTAAACTGAGGAGCCAACCTGTTTGAGACTGTGAGCACCACCTTCATGCAATACCAGGTACCCAAGCACCATTTAATCAAATATAATAATAATAATAATAATAATAATGCAACAAGCATGCGCATCTGTTCTTTTCTTATTTCTCTCTCTTTGAAGTTCTGAAATAGCAAGGGATTCACCGCTCACCAGGTATGCTGCAACTGCTTGTATGACTCATGCAGATAAGATACATTTACGTGTGGACAGTCGAGTCGAATCAGCAACTTTCGTGTTACTCATACAACGGGAATATCCAATTATTTTTACTCATTAATATTTCACAAAATGTCTGTCTGTCAAAACTTGTAGGCCTAATGAAAACACTATTGTTCCGGTTCGTGTAACAACATTTGAATTGAAAAATGGATCTCTGGGGAGCTTTTGCCTGCGAGCACTTTTTGGCTCGTATGACGCGAGCACTAAATTTATTTTAAAGAGTATCGTGGTGCTCGCGAGCACTGGGTTGAAAACGCCTGAGCTAATTGGTTAAGCATGAGTAACGCGTTGTCGCACAAAAAAAAAACAAGATAACGGGTTCGATCTCGGCTCGTTCTGCTGTAAAAGGCAAGCAAGCTACCCCTCTGGCATGAGGCCGACGTTCGCCCACTAAAACCCCACGTTTGTGAGGCCCTGAGGTGTGTAAAAATTATTTCTACACAGCTGTACAGCCAACTTCAGCACGGTATGTGATAAACGATCATCTCTCATCTAGCAGGCGTCAAAAGAAGTCCAGCATGCGGATATTTCATAGCGGCAAGAAACCCGCACTGCCATCTCTCTCCCTCTCTAGCCTGATTGCTCGTTTCCGTGCCGTTAGCGCTGGCCCGAGTTACAATCCCTCTTCAGCGAGGATTCCTGCCACCATTACGCTCGCTATCTTCTATTCAGCACGAGATTAAGAGGCTTAAATCGCAGACCGATTCGATAGCGGTAATTCTATTCAGAGCCGGAGTAGACATGATTTCAGTGCCCAAACGTAAGCCGAAACCACAGGAGTTGCCTAGCCGAGCGTATTAGTTGAAGAAAATAATTAATGATATGCAATTAATACGTTCAGGCTGACTTCGTTGTTTAAAAGGGAACGAACCCGAAACTCCTGCCCCCATTCCATTCCCTCCGGCATTGCTCTTTGAATACACACCTCACACACACACTTGGGGATGATTTAGCTGTTCCGCCCCTTAAAACAACAATAACTCATGTCAACGGGTTTAATGTTTCGTGCATTCATGAAACGAATCCCGGACCGTATCTCACAGTTGGCGGGCTAGTCTACTGTCCGTGGCTGGCTGCGTGGCTCAGGGGTAACGTTCTCGCTTGCTGGGCCCAAGGTTGCAGGTTCGTATCCTGGCGCAGTCAGCTGGCATTTGAGGGTGCGCAAATGTGAGGGAGCCGTGTCCGTAGATTTACTGGCACGTTAAAGATCCCCTTCGGGGCAAAATTCCGGCACCCCGGCGTCTCTAAAAGCCAGTGTAGTTAAAAGGGACGTAAAACCAATAACATTATTTATTAGTCTACTGTCTTCAACATTTTAAACATTCTCTACAGGATGGCCGCACTTTGTCTCCAATGTAATATGTGTGGCTTCAGTGGCGTAGTTGGTAACATGCTGAACTGCTGTGTCCAAGATAGCGGGTTCAAACCCGGTCGAAGTCATCGGATTTTTTAAGAGCGTTAAAAATCCTTCAGAATGCCTTCCTTCGGAGGGGAAGTAAAGCCGGCGGTCCCATATCATAGATTTATGGCATGTAAACGATCCTTCCACAGACTAAACTTGTGTGCAGCTAAATTGTTAGATTATATTTCATCGGAACACTCTATCGAAGTACCAACGTTCACCACTAGGTATCATTGATATCTGGTAGCGAAAGTTGGAACTACCTGAAATTGAACGGAACTTGTAGCTCACCCTAAGGGTGTCCGCTAGAAGCAGCTACAGACTCAGGCGAGCCGAACAAGTCCTCGGACACTCTCGGCACTAAAAGCCATACGATAAATAAAATATGTGTAAAAAAGTAGTATGTGGCGTATCATTAGATGATGCAAGCCATTGCACATGCCTAGTATCGCAACTACAGTACTGTACCGGAAATACACGAAAACGGTACATTCAATAAATCCGCGCCTCGTAGTCTGTGGCGGCGCCATGCCAGGCGTGTGCGAAGTTTGCGAAGCGTACGGCTGCACAGGGCCGCACACCTCCCAGAGACCCGCAGGGAGGCACGGTAAGATGAAGGCCAGAGAGCCGCGAGACGGTCTGCAAAGATCTTGAGGTTGATATTTCCGGAGGAGACCAACATGACATAGAAGGAATGGATCTGTTTGAAGAATTAAAAATATTCTCACATGTAATGATTGAGGTAGAAAAAGAAAAGTGAAGAAATTGGAATTGTAACGGCTTTGAAGTGCATCGTGGAGAACAATCTGAGTGTAATTTATCCAAATACAAGTATTTCACTTAGAATAGTGTTGCTACTATTCCCGTCACAGTCGCGGCTGCCGAGAGAAGGTTCCCAAAATTAAAATTAATTAAAACCTATCTCTGAAACACCATGACACAAGCACTCGCAATCCTGTCCATAGAAAATGAATTGGCATCAAGTTTGGACTATACAAATTTAATAAAAGACTTCAGCTGACCTTGGAAGTCAACAAAGAAACGTCGGTTCTGCAACAACGTAGCAATAATTATTGTGAGCTTGAAATCCATAGTAAAATGATAGAACTTCCTTAAAACTAACTGGTGTTGTACAGTGTCATAATGCTGAAGAAAGATCGACAAAAGCCACTCCTGTAATATCACCACGCTGAAATCCGTCTTCTATTTGCTGAGTCAGATTAAGGATCTGGGAACAACAGTTCCTTCCTGACCTAAATCCAGTCTGCTCTGGAATTAAGAGAGGTTCAACCACTGGCATTAAACGGTTCAAAAGTATTATTTCAAAAACTTTATATAGATGACAAAGGAGAGATATTGGTCTGAAGTTCTTTGGATCTATAGGCTGCTTACCAGGTTTCAGAATTGCAACCACCTTAGTCTTCCTCCAGATTTTAGGTATTTGACATCGTTCCAAACAGTTATTGAATAGCTGTAGAATCCATTGTTTGGTAGCATTTCCAAAATGTTGAATCTGCTCCATACGCATGTCATCTAGTCCGGCTCCCTTGCCAGTTTTACTCGCTTTTATGGCATTTTCCAGCTCTTCCATTTTGAAAGGATTGGACAGACTGGATGTTTCATGTTCAATATTTCTTTGAAGTTTTTGTGATCTTTTTCGCTTAGGCCTAATAGTAATATGAAAATGAAGTAGGCCCTACAATATCAATGCAAGAATCATTGAAACACAGAAAGCAATAATTCCAATAACAGCAATTCAATGTAATGAAAAAATGCAAAAACAACACTGGTATGTCTCCTTTTAATATCACACGATATTTCACAAGCTTGGCACGTCCGTGGAATGGACTGCAGAAGTATCATTTCAACACTAAATGGTGGTCCTACCTATCGACTGTATTATCGCATCAAAAACTAATATTTCGTATAACCTGCAGAAGTCCCCTTTTAACATCAAGCGATTAATTTATCGCATGATATAATTCATATTATGTACGCCAATATGTCAATATGTACACACGCCCGGCGACAGGGGGAAACACAATTCTCATTGGATGTACGCCTATCCAATGAAGGACAGCGAACGTATGGATAGAGGTTGACCATATACATTTGGTTTCCGAGTACTGGGTCATCAGTAAAAGCCACGGAAAACGCAAGAAGTGCCACAGTCCGCGCGGGCTAGGATTCTAGAGCAGTGCTCGCAAGGCCGGAGTTACCGTCAGATTGGACAGGATGTCTCCTTGCCGTTCTCGACTGTGCATTACGTGATAACCAGGTACGATGAGACCTGATCAACAGACAATATACCGTAGCCTATATTTACCAAGAGTGCGCTATTTCTGTGTGTGAGCGACTGTACAATTTATACGAATGGCAGAATGGGTATCACTGAAGATTGTTCTTTTTACCTCTCTTTCTGTATCGGTGCGAAGGTATGTCCAATTGTCGAGTAAATAAGGCCACATTTCGTCAGATCCATTTCTTTAGAGCATGTTTCAACATTGCCAACTTGTATTCTATGAACGAATGTGAATGCTGTATTACCGTTTCACAGTACAAACGCGTGCTTAGGGATAGCACAACCTCGTAACTCGATAGTCGTCTAAGGGCCTCAAAATTGTAGAAGTATTGGGTGGTTAATACTATTGCAGCACGTGGAGTAACATGTCCCCTGGGAAGAATGAGTGCAAACAAATCAGGGTAGCCGTAAAATGAGGCAAGTCATAATTATGTGTTGCTCCTTGGTTCGAGATATTCTGCCATTGAAGCGATGCGTCTTGGGTGGGTTTTGCGACGGTACCATGGAGATAGTAAACTGCGGTGAAGATTGGGAAGCAATACAGTAGAACCAAAATGAGCAACAGCCACATACGCCTGTTTTGTCTCAGACAGTGTACCACTACCCGCCACACGCTCGCTGTCCTGATTACTAAGATCGCACACACAACGCCTGTTTCCGAAGTTTTGGAACACTATTACTGCAGATCCATTAATTTCTTCAAAGCACAGCAACTGTCGCTTGCACCATCTTGTCTTCTATTCTTTCAGATATGTCCGTCCTGCGTTCGTTAAAAGAATATTCAACGGTTCGGGGTATATTTGAGAAGAACGTTCTTATTGCCTCGTCCTGTAGGCTACTCGGCTACACATGCAAGCCAAAGGAAGTTGTTCAAGCTACTTCGCGCTATATGTCTGTGGTGTATGGTTTAAATCTCGAAGTAATCTCCAACTAGAGGCAAATGAATTCAAGTCGTCTCGTGTAGCATGTTCTGGTTTAATAATATAGCGAGATAGAGGAGCCTGGCTCCAGCTCAACACTCACTGAGATGAGAACAGACTGCATAAACTTGTAAAGGTCTTATTGCGGTTTGAACAGAAGATTGTGTTACTATGCTTAAACAAAGTACTGTAATACCTTCGTAAGAATTAGAATACCCTCCATCAATCTCGGATTGTCAATAGAGTGCAGTCTTAACTATTGCAACTATCATGCGATACGTGTGATTATTAATTAATTCCCTACTAGCCTGGTACAATTAACAAGCTCAGAAAGATTTTCAAAAAACTCAAAAATTCACAAGTATAAATTGAGGCATAAGTTACTTTTTGGGATCTAGGTAAACTCATCAGAATTCGGAAATTAAGAGGATTATACATGGGAACATTTTGAACCAGATCAAGTCCTCAAACTTGAAGAATGTTTTTTTTTTGAAAAGGTATCTGCCATTACAATTTAATAAACAGATTTAAACTAAGTAAGAACCTATAAAAATGACAGAAATTATGTTTGTTATATCTTCGAAGTATTAGAAGCCATTTTTCAGTGTTGCCTAGTATCACTTAACACACAAACAATTACCCCCCCCCCCCCTCCCACTTGTTAGTATGGTAATTAAGCGATAATACATGTAATTAATCCCCTCCCCTGTTTGTTAATTAAGTGATAATTCATGTAATTGCCCCCTATTATAATTGGGCACAATCGTATTGACCGATTGAAAAGCACCCCTTCTAAAATAAAACTTAAGCTATACATTATTTATGTAACACAAAAGGACGAGGGTGCTAACAGGAAACCTTAAATCACGCAGTAACGCAATTGCGCTATCTGTATCCTTCTCTTGACATCGCAATGAGAACGGTTAGCTGATTCACCGTGAGGTGACATGTCCTGGCAGGAATGTCACATCAGAGTTCTAATGCATGTGTCTCAATGAATCCTGTAAGAAGTCGCAAGTTGTCTATCAATCTCAGCATTTTTTCTAGGTTTGTGCCGTGTCTTGTGTGGGGTTTCGCCTAAGACACCAAGCTGACTCATCAGTGGGTTCTTGGTGTCCCCGCCCGGACCCCCACAGGAGTATCGAACTGATCGCTACCTCCCTTTTTATGAAGCACATCTGCGTCTCTTTACTGCGAGAACTAAAAGCTCACGCAGCCATAACCTCCAGGCTTTCAAAAGGATGGTATATTGATTTTCACGGCCAGTGAATTAAATCTCAGCATTTTTTTCTAGGTTTGTGTAGTGTCTTGTGTGGGGTTTCGCCTAGGACACCAAGCTGGCTCATCAGCGGGCTCTTGGTGTCCCAGCCCTGACCCCTACAGGAGTAGCGAACTGCCCGCTACCTCCCTTTTTATGAAGCGAACCTGCGCCTCTTTGCTGCGAGAACTAAAAGCTCGAGCAGCTATAACCTCCCTTCGAAGGCTTTCAAAGGCTCCTTTGTCAACTATCATTAATTTTGTTTTCTTAGTATTGATTTTTAGTTTGAATAGTTTTGTTGAATATTTTTAGCATCTTACACGTATCCTTTTCAGAATTAGCCAAGAGTGCAATGTTATCGGCAAAGCGGATACTGGCACCTGTATACCATTAAGGCCCATTACCCTTATAAAATTCACCCCACCTGCCGGGCAAGGGGATGGAAGATCATTCGCATTCTGTTACTTTAACAAGCCGGTGGGACTCCGTTAGCCGACGGAACTATGCAGTACACGGGACCGATGACGAAGATGCCCCAAGCCCCTAAAATGTATTAACAACAACATCGTTCCATTGCCGGAGTTCGAGCATATCTTCTCTGAAGACAGTTTTCCAGCTTGGTACAGATCCAGCTTTGTAGAAAGTCAGGAAAACTAAACAACAATAGTCAAGGGTGGTGTAGCGGCTAGCATGCTTTGCTGTCACCCCGGTGGTCCGGGTTCGATTCCCGGTTCTGTCAAGAAATTTAATTCTGATCTGAGGGCTGGAACCAGGTACATTCAGCCTCATGAGGCAAAATTGAGAAGAGGTGGGTTCGATTCCCACCTCAGCCATCTTGGAAGTGATTTAGCCGTGGTTTCACTCACTTCTACTCCAGGCAAATGCCGGGATGGTTCCTAACTTAAAGCCAGGGACGTCTCCTTTCCAATCCTCATTTGACTTACTAATACAGCCATCATAGTAAGACAGGTTATCTGACAAATTCCACACATACCCAAGTTGTTATTGTTGTTTGAGTCTTCAGTCTTTTGATTGGTTTGATGCAGCCCCCTATGCTTCCCTGTCCTGAGGTAATCGTTTTTTCTCTACATAGCTACCACACTCTACATCCGAGGAAACATGTTTAACATATTCTAACCTTGGTCTACCCCTACAGTTCTTATCCTCGACCCTTCCTTCCACAACTAACTTTGCTATTACTGAGTCTCTTAGCACTGTATGTGTCCTACTAACCTATCTCTTCTCTTCATACCCAAGTACACGGGACCAAATGACCACGACGTCCAAATCCCTTAAATGAAACAACAACGACAACAACTTTTCTGCGCATGATGTTTCAGGAGTAACTTAATGAAAATATTGGTCTGACATTTTGTTGTTGATACATTTAAGGGCTCGTAACAATAATAATGTTATTGGTTTTACGTCCCTTTTAACTACTCTGGCTTTTAGAGACGCCGGGGTGCCAAACTTGGCCCCGAAGGGGATCTTTAACGTGCCAGTAAATCTACTGACACAGCTCCTTCGCATTTGCGCACCCTCAAATGTCAGCTGACTGCACCAGGATACGAACCTGCAATCTTGGGCAGGCTCGTAACATGTTGGCTATCAGCCCCCTGTCTGTCAGTTCGATACGCAATATGCAAGCAGAAGCTGTGCTGCGAACAAGGAATGTTGTGAGCGGGAGGAACACGTGTGGGAGCAGAGCTCTAATCTGCTAGACAATTGAGTCCACGCTCAACATGCATGTGCAAATTACGCTAGAGTTAGTCTCGCCTCGCACCGCTGCAGTGCTGTTCTGATTGATGTTCGCATTCAGCAACAAGCAAAACACATCAAGACGGTAGTCTGAAAGAATACTGGACACATCCATTACTGCCAGAGTATCAACACGCTAATTGAATCCAAGATCCATTAACCGAAATATTTGTTTTTTCTGGCTGGGAGCAACTTTGGGCCTTGGGAAATCGTAGTCACCAGGGCTACAAATTTGCTGCGTCGATAAGATATGCTTCATAGTTTCAGTTGGAGCATTATCTGAGGTGGGGATTTGTCTTCTTGTAGGGAAGCTGGAACCTCCCGAGGGGGCTAACCTGAGTCCGATAGTTTTCTTTCCCTGTGTGGGAGGGGGAGAGACCTTCTGGCCCTTCTCAACCAATGTAGCTTATTTCATTTTGTTTACGTTTACTTCCTTTTTTTCCTTTCCCCGTGGCACTACAGCCCATGAAGGGCCTAAGCCTACCAAGCGACCACTGTCCAGCCATTTGACCTGCAGATTATGGGGTGACACGTGGTCAGCGCGTCGGGTCCCCTCGGCCGTTAATCTTGGTCTCCGTAACCTGGGCACTGCCTCACTATCAGACAGCTACTCAATTGTCCTCACGAGGCTGTGTGCACAAATCATAGATTAATTGCCTTATTCATACATTACATAATTATATAGATATCAAACTATAGCTTGCCACGGTGGGTGAGTGGTCATCGTGTCGGTCTACTAACCCCAAGCTTGCAGGTTCGCTCCTGGCCGTGGTAAGTGATATTTTTTTTGAAAGACGGCAAAAATTACGACACCATGCCATACGATGTTGGCATGTCAAAGAACCCATTTGAATTCAGTAGGCCGTATTTATAATGGCAAAATTAATCTCGGGAGTTTCCGCCAACACAAAGTTCCTCATTTCTCTACTAGAAAGCGCTATAGTATTCAAGAAGCTTAGATATCTAACCTCCTTGACTTTCATAGTGCTTCAAGGAACAACGAAATTCGACATGCAAGCTACCCTTTGGGTATCGAATTACAAAGCTTGCGCCCGGCAACCGAGGCCATACGATATTATTATTATGATATTATTATTATTATTATTATTTATTTATTTAATCGATTGTTCCCCTTTAGGAGAGCGATTGAACTTGAATACATGATTTCATCTCCTGGCGTTTTCCCGCTCTCTTCCCAAAATCTCTTCATCCTCTCGGAATGCGCCTTCTTCCGCTCAGCTGTCCACTTTCTTCCAGGCTGTCGTGACGGTCTCTGATCAAACTTAACATTTTTGATTTTATTCCTGCACTCGGTGCGGTCCTCAAGGTTTTCAATGTTGACCTGTTGTAGGTCCCTCTGAACCTCTGTCAGCCACTCCGTGCCACCCTTCAGGGCCGTGCAATGGGCAAGGTGAAGCAGTGCTAGCGAGAAATTGACTCGTGCCGGCCGAGCGTAGCCCTACTCGGTCCATTTCTGAGCAGTGCAGCACGACAGCACACTAGCACTGCAGCGCTTAGTCGCACAAGCACTGTCCATTTGACCGGGTACTGAAGTACGTTTAGTACTGAGCGCGGAGCCTGGACACTAGGCGCACTAGAGCCAACATTGTGTCATGTGCTTGTGGTCTGCCGTGCTCATAACGTGGGGAGGACAAAAATAGCTTAGTGGGAGAGTCACACATTAATGAATCAAACCGAAGACATATAAAACATGATATTTGGACGCACATAAACAAGATCTGCAGCAAGGATACAGAAATTTGCTAACGTTTTGGGTGATGTAGCAGGTGCAGCGAGATAAAATAGTCCTAAAATAGAATCAGGGGCCGGAATGGAATCAGGAGAGTTAAAATACATTCTTAAATTTGTTGACATAATGTCACAAACCAGCCGAGGTAGCTAAACACTTTAACGTGCATGGTCAGACTACTCCAAACTCGAAAGACCACACACAACCACTCCATACATTACCTCATTAATTTCATTTGTCATTAACTCCTCTCTTGAGATTGGCGTCATGAAGGCATCTATCCGCGAAATCATTCCCACAAAGAAACTGTCTCACCACATCCCCTACCTCATAGCAACTGGAATAATTATGGGTAGAACAAAAAAAATACATTAGGACTATAAAACTGTATTTCAATAACAAGATTCTGAATTCACCAAATTACTAGATTGATGCTCTTCAGGGATATGTGAGTTCGAGAAACATGCGTTAGTAAAATCATCAGGATTTTAAAAATAAACATATTTCGTCGCAATCTAAGGTCATTTATGTCTTTTATTCTTATATTCAAGTCGCCTCCGTGGTGTAGTGGTCAGCATGATTAGCTGCCACCCAGGAGGTCCGCGGTTCGATTACCAATTTGAAAAGTGGTATGAGGACTGGATTGGGGTCTACTCAGTCTCGGGTGGTCCAAATGAGTAGAGGGGGTTCGACTCCCACCTCAACCATCCTCGAAGTGGTTTTCCGTGGTTTCCCACTTCGTCTTCGGGAAAATACCGGGGTGGTACCTAACGTAAGGCCACGGCCGCCTCCTTCCCTCTTCCTTGCCTAATCCTCCCACTCTTCCCATCTCTTCATCAGGCCCTTGTTCGCTTTGCAGGTGAGGCTGCCCGGGCGACGTGCTAGTCACACTCCCCAGATGTATCCCCGACTCAGAGTCTCAAGCTCCAGGACACTACCAGTGGCGGTAAAGGTGGGATCCCTCGCTTAGTCCGTGGGAAAAGCCAACCCTGGAGGGTAAACGATAAAAAAAAAAAAGAATTCTTATATTCAACATGGCCAGAAACAATACCTCGTGGAATTTACCTACACATAAGATATACGGCAAAATAAGCAAGACACGAAATCCTTCAAACCTTCAAGTCTTAGGACAATATTCATTATTTCAATACTATGGACACCAAGAATGCTATTCATTATATAACAATTAGCCTATTTTGCTCTGAAAATTACAAAATATGTTGTCTGTCTTTCTACCAGCTTGTCTATATTTCTATCGGTGGAGTGCCGAAAACTGTTTTGTTTGTTAGTTCTTGGAACTATTCGACTTTCGGGTTATGGTACGCGAACCGTCTTCCTAACTTACCAGGGGCTATGTAATGCCAAAAATACGAAGAAATGTGTACTATTATAGTTCACCCAGTGTAGAAATTACATGGTATCGTGCAATTGATTGCGCTGAGAATGAAAGGGACCACTTTGTGGTGTAGCGGCTAACATTCTTGGCTGTCGCCCCTGTGGTCCGGGTTTGATTCCCTGCCCTGCCACGAAATTGAATTTCGGTTTGGGGTACTGAAATTGTATCGATGATACGTAAGTCATCCAAGCGGTGCTCGTTTCGAGGACTTGCGCCAGGCCAGAGGGCACGAGTTTTCTTTTTTATACATTCTTATTCTGCAATTCGAATTGAGAGCACATCACTCCGTAGAGTTGTAAGAATAGCTTCCGTAAACTGTTCTCAAAGGCCTTTGCTACAAGTAGCCCTCAGGACTCAGGAGTTAATCCAATTGCATATGTATATGTAGGCTAATCCAGCTATGGTATTTAAGACATTTGATTTTCATTGCATTCTAAGTTCTGGGCATACAGTAGGAAATCCATGAAGCTAATTTTGCAATTTTCAGTGAATGAACATCCAAAGTATAGTAAGCATCATGCAGGGAGACTGTACCAGAGAGAGCATGCATTGCTTGAAGACATGGTGACATAGTGCGTAATTTGTGCTCGTACAACGAAGGAGGTTGTCAGGCCGGTGATGATGATGAAAATGGTGATAACGATGAAGACGGTGATTAATTAGTTAGGAACCAAGGAAATATAAATAACCGAAACTTAAGACTGAAGCGGATCTCTGGTAAACACAAAATGAAATTGAAGGTTGATTGCGAAAGTACAGAAACTATCCAATCACCATATTTTATGGAGATTGACTAATCCAGAATTAGACATGAAAGGAAGTAGCTTAGTACAAATAGGTGGAAGCAAAGGATGCTCTTGTGTGAGACCTCCATGGGAGTAGCCAGGACTCTGTATACTACAAACACTGTGGAGTGCCTGATACCCTAGCTCACGTTCAAAAAACATAATTAAGAAGGGGATTTACTACAAAAGTTAGGAATCTCCGAAATAGATCTAAGATGCAGCTGTAACATTTCAGAAATGTTGCGCGATCCATGTTTTTGTGTCTTTCTCGTGTTAGAAGCAAAAATACAATGGGCATAATAATTGTTATTGGCCATAAGAAGGATACAAGATATATGCTGGACCCCACCATCAGATGTGAATTAACCTTCGGCATAACAAAACAGGTAGTTTAGAGAAAACGATAGCTTGTGGTACGTTTCGAATAAGCGAGAGGATCAACATCAACATTTTTAAATCACTCATCAAGTTTGGGTATGCCTAAGTATAAATGACCTAATTTTGCTATCAATGAATCCATTCAATGATAGAGAATTCATCTTCAATGTACTCGGGAACAGTATGAGACGTAGTCTATTGGTACCTATTAACATTTTATTGCTAATATTAATAGTCTTATAATAATAATAATAATAATAATAATACGAAGAGAAGAGAAGAACGGCTTTACGAAGCCCTGTCGGGACGGGCTGGCCGTGCGCGCCTGAACTGACGAGTTCCAGCGTAGACTGTGCTGACAGTGTGAGGCTAGATCATACGGCCCTAAAAGCACTTTACAGGCTTGCAGGGCACTACGCCATACTATACACAGCTCGCTCGCACATGTAGCGAGCGGCAGGTGGGGAGAGGCAAGGACATGACGTCACGCGCTTGTTGCTTACTTCTTAGACTGCCCGTAAGGGAGCAGCAGGATAGAACATACTACAGGCACTAGCTACGCAGGGCCCTGCCACCCTTACTCCGTGCTATAACGTTGAGCAATTTCTTCGCCGTTCTGAAATTTTCCATCCTGTAAATGTGTGTATTAAACTGTACTCGGCGTTTTCTGATTACTTCCGTTATCGTGTGGATCTTTTGGTAAAGTTCGCTTTGAGGTCTCTTCATCCAAATACCGTTATTATTAACTGCCCCGTAAATCTTTCTGAGAAATTTCCTTTCCTGTTTTTCTATATCCTTAATTTTGGAATGACCGTCGATTACCATTGTTTCGGCTGCGTAAGTTGCTTCCGGAAGAATCACCGTTGTATAGTGCCTTAATTTTGCGTCTAACGAGATGCACTTCTTGTAGTAGTGAGCCCACGTTAGCTTGTAGGCCTTCTGTAGTTTTGTGATTCTTTGTTCATTGGCGATTCGGTTTAGTCCCGAGGACTGTATGATTTCACCAAGGTATTTAAAATGGGGGACTTGTGTTATTTTACCGTATTGTGTGATTAAAGAAGAGTTATTTTCTGGCCGTCTTTCCATATAGTGTTTTTTTTTTTTTCATAAGAAATTTGTAGTCCGGTTCTTTGAGCAATTTCATGTAATTTTTCCACTGCGTGTATGGCTTCATGTCTGGTGTTAGTGATAATGGCAATATCGTCCGCAAAAGCGAGGCACTTGACTGTAAGACGGTTCTCTTTTTTTATTCCAATTTGAATGCCTTTTACATGAGGTTCCCATTCCCTAATGATCTTTTCTAGAACAATATTAAAGAGCATTGGGGATAATCCATCCCCCTGTCGAACTCCAGTTTTGATGAGAAAGGGCTCCGATATTTCACCCATAAATTTCACTTTGGACATAGTTCCTGTAAGCGTCTGTTCAATGATTTTTCGGGTCTTTCTGTCTATCCCGAATTCTTTCATGATCATAAAAAGGGTTTCGCGGTCTACAGAGTCATACGCTTTTCTGAAGTCGACAGATGTTATTACTGTATTTCTACATTTTTCATTTGTAATATTGTTTTCAAGCTCCACACCTGTTCAGCACATGATCGCCCTTTTCTGAATCCGGCTTGGTATTCACCAATTAGCGGATCCACCTGGGGTTCTAGCCTGTTTAAAAGTGCCTTGGAGAGTATTTTATAAGCAATAGGGAGCAGGGAGATTCCTCTGTAATTACTGATGTCTGTTGTATCACCCTTTTTGTGTAACGGATGAATTAGAGCACATTTCCAGTCTTCTGGTATTCGCTCCATCATCCATATGTCTGAAATAAGGTGATGAAGTTTCTGCGTAAGTGTAGGATCGTTCAGTTTCCAGAATTCAGCAATGATCCCATCTTCTCCTGGTGCTTTGTTATTTTTGAGCTTTTGGATGATCTCCTGAATTTCTTCTAGGTCAGGGGGTCGTGAGTCCGGGTGTGTGGAAACCGGAGGAGTGAAGGCAAGTTTTTCTTGGGGTGGTTCGCAGTTAAGAAGGGAGTTGAAGTATTGGGCTAATATTTTACAGTTTTCTTTCGCGTTAGTTTCCAACGTGCCATCGGGTTTTTTGAAGCACATTCTGGGCGCCTGATATCCCTTTAAGTTTTCTCTAAACGTCTTGTAGAAGTTTCTAGTATTATGTTGGGTGAAATCCTGCTGGATTTCATGGAGCCTGTTGTTGTCATATCCTCGTTTTTCTTTCCTGATAGTTTTGGAGGCATATTTTTGGGTTTTAAGAAAGTTCTCCCAGTTTTCCTCAGTTTTGTGACTGTTAAACTTTTTCCACGCTGTCATTCGGTTGTCAACTGCCCGATCGCAAATTGCATTCCACCAACGATGTTTTCTTGTGCGAGGAGGTTGTCCTAGTTTCATGACTTCCTGAATTTTCTTTGTTATTTTCTACCAGTCTGTTGATGTCTCCTGATTAATTTGCGTTATGATTTCTTCTTTGTGGAATTTCAAGTACTCTGGATCTGGTTTCATATTTTTGGGTGGGCCTTTTTGCTTTCTATTGGGTTAGAATTTCGTCTTAATTTGGAGAAGATGATGGTCTGATTCAAAGGCACCTTTGCGAGCTCGGACGTTTAAAATTTATTTTGTGTTTTTCTTGGAAATTGCGATATGGTCAATTTGGTATTCACCCTGTCTAATATTGGGTAATCTCCATGTGGTTAACTTGTGTTATTATTATTATTATTATTCTTCTGATGTTCGTATTTTCGCATTTATACACGTATCACAACACACATGGGAATCACTGACTATACTAACATATTTACAATGAATATGAAACAAAGTGAAATTCATTTTGAGATAATATAACCCCTCTATACACGTTGATTATGGTTATGAAGTTTTCACATAACCCATCTCCTGTCTTCTAATGATAAAAACCCACGTTTAATTTCATCTATTGCATAATGGGAATATTTTAATTGTTTTATCACTGTTCAACTGTCACTTACGACAGCATCAAACAATAGGTCTCTTTGCTGCTGCCACATAATAAAACCAGTTTTCTAAAGGGTTATTGAAAAACAATTTTGAGTGCCGCATTGACCTATTATAATCTGGACGTGATTATGAAGAAAATTACGATAATGTTTGTTAATTTTACTTGCAGTTGTTTTAATATGTTAATCTCAATATTTACTTATGATTATAATTAATGATTCATTAAACACGTAATTAAGTAAGTTTAAGTTATTGTTAGTATTATTATAGGAGGATTTAAATAAATAGATAATTATTGTTCTTTATCTAAAGCCTCCGTGGCTTAGGCGGCAGCACGCCGGCCTCTCACCGCTGGGTCCGTGGTTCAAATCCCGGTCACTCCATGTGAGATCTGTGCTGGACAAAACGGAGGCAGACAGGTTTTTCTCCGGGTACTCCGGTTTTCCCTGTCAAAATTTCATTCCAGCAACACTCTCCACTATCATTTCATTTCATCTGTCATTCATTTAATCATTGCCCCGGAGGAGTGCGTCAGGCCTCGGCAGCCGGCACAGTTCATATCCTCGCCGCTAGATGGGGGCTTCATTCATTCCATTCCTGACCCGGTCGGAGACTGGAAGCAGGCTGTGGATTTTCATTGTTCTTTATCTACAGAGGTAGGTTTTTTGTTTTTAAGTTTCATTTTTGTGCTGAAGAAGAGTTAACGTGACTCGAAACATGACCACAATACTTTTCTAAGTTTTTAAATGTGCAATAGTAGACTATTATAATTTTTATTATTATTATTAATGCAGACAATGGCCATTTATTTTATTTTCAGGACGGGCGACTAGGGGGCTTAAAAACATATTTTGTTATCTGAAATATCCAGTATATCATGGCTATTACTAGTCTACACGTGATTATGATTATGAAGTTTTGACAAGTTACTAGCCATGCAGACCGCTAATGTTGCCCAGGCTGTACCATGCGCAGTGGGCTACAAACACCCCCACCCCTTTAGGGCATCTTACAATAGGGATGACATAATGTATCTTTCTAAAAGAAAGGGGGGGGGGGGTCAAACCCCTCGAAAAATAAGGATAAAAGAAAAGAATGTACAAATGCCAATGAACGGGAAAAATCAACCGTCGGGGTCGGAAGAAAACAAAAGTTGACCAATGAAGTCGATAGGAAAAATGAAGAAAGGAAGCTTGTAGTTTTACGTGACCACTAATCTCGCGATCATGAACCACGGGGTCTTCATTTTCATTTTTACGTGGAATCCGAAACACAGGACATGATATTCCTCTTCAAAAATCTCACGTACATTCACCGGGAATTGAACCCGGTCCGCCTTGGTGAGAGGCAGGCAGCTTCACCACTGCACCCACACGCCCCAGGAAAAATGAAAGAGAGGTGCCCGTCACAAGTAAGTGAAAGTAATGTGGTCAGCTGAGATCTTGTGTTGCCAACGCGCTTCCCACTTGTCGTGAGCCCCTGTGGGGATGGGGCATCTCATTCCACCCTATGTCGCGGTAGTTCGACCGCATTTGATCCCCACCGTTATCCACATTCTCGGGCATTCAATTCACGAGCCATGTATTCAGTAACAGTATGAATAATCTCCGGCAGTCCTCAGGGAAGGCTGGACTACGGTAGGACTGAACATTAACCGCATTATTCGCATGCGCGTACTTACGCTAGGGAATTAGAAAAGAAAACTAAGCGAGGCATATACACACAATAATTCGTTTGAACCGGAGTTGTTGATATAAAGAATTCAATCTCCTGGAAGGAGGTCAAATCTGACGTCAATCATCCTGTAAAAACTTCACAAAATAGATCTCTCGGGCTTCATAGAAGCCGCTTAAAAACTATTTGCATTATAAACGATCTACAACACAGGGCGGGGAGATAGGGAGGGGGAATTCAGTTGAAATTATTGATGTTCAGGAACACGCTACGGGGGATATAAACCGTCTTTCTGCCACTCTCACGTATTGATGATTGTAAGGATAACTAACTTATTACTAAGATAGTGGTATTATATTTAACTTACCAGTTTAGGATGATGATAATTAGAATGCAAATACATTTGCCATTGATAGCATAAATGTTTGTAGATATCCGTATTGATAGATGAATTAAAAGTTTAAATTATACGCGTATGATTTAAACTTTTAATGATGATAATTGTTGTTTTAAGGGCCTAAAATACGGGTCATCGGCCCCTAATTATATGGATGAAAGTGAAAAAGAAAAGATGAAATGTACCAACTACTACTGCTACAACCACTTGTAACTACATACTTATAATTAACTTACTCACTAGAAGAAGAAATGGAAAAGAAAAGGTGAAAGGTAAATGAAAGACAGAAAGAAAAAGAATGCCCTCAACTCTCGAAGATTGTGGATTAACGGACTTGGAATGAAGTAGAGCCTTGAAAGGTAGGTACAAAAGAGGAGAGAGTTCACCCCAAAGACAGTGAAAAAGGGGGAAAGCCGGACCCAGCTCGGGAATCCCTCGGAGTCGCCAACTCCCGAGCTCACCAGCCGTGAGCCATTGAGGGTGTAGCACCACCATAAGTGGTGGAGCAACATACACACTGCCTCCTTTAGGGCCTTGTGCAGAAGGCAGGGGATACCGTGAAGAGAAAAGAAGAGGTCTGGCCCCTGAAATAATGAGGGTATCAGGAAATATGACACAAGGGCCAATTAAGGCGGAACTCCCAAGGCCTCGGATACCCCAATACCGTAGGGGTCGGAAGAGAACAACAGTTGACCACGATAGGTCGACAGGAAACATGACAGAGAGAAGACTAGCGCCATTAAGTGGAAGCAATGCCGGACTCGGCTGGGGTTCCATGGTCTCCAGCCCTCGTCCCACTAGGTGATAATGGTGATTGTTGTTTTAAGTCGCGTAACATCTGTCCCTGATGGTAAGGATGATAATGAAGATTTAAACAACTAGGCCTACTACATCAACTAATACTGCTACTACTCTACTTTCTTAAGTTTTAATACTGTTGGCCTCTCACCAAGGTGGGCCGGGTTCGATTCCCGGTCAAGGCATGTGAGATTTTCGAAATGAAATGCAATGTCCTGTGGTTCAGATTTCACGTAAAAGGGAGGTCCCGTGGCTCATGATCGCATGATTAACGGATACGTAAAACTAAAAAACTTCCTACTTTCCTTTAAGTTTCAATATAGTGACTGTTACTTCAGTTTTAGTCTGTTTTATGTTTTTATTTTGATCCTATCCATTTTAATTGTTTAATATGCCTTATTTGTTTTAATGTTTTTCATCATCCTCGTTTTAACTACCTTTATCCAAATAAGGCATAGTTGTTGGGATACACTGTCTGTTTTATACAAACCATTTTCATCTCTGGCAGCGGGCTGGTTTTATCTTCATTTCATAACATTTCATTCCATTAGGGGCCGATAACCTAGATCAGGCTCCTTAAATAAGAATTATCATCATCATCATCATCATCATCACAACTATTACTACAACTTATAATAATAATAATAATAATAATAATAATAATAATAATAATAATAATAATAATAATAATAACTAACTGGCGTTATGGCGCAGTCCATTCATTCCTTCTAACTTAAAGTAACTTACGTCGCATTACTATTCTTTGTTTCATAAATTGAAGAAATCCTAGGTAATCATTGCATGCATCAGTTGGAACTAGAACCTCCGTGATGGCATCCACTCCAGACAGCGCTTTGAAGTAGTTCAGCAACAGCACTACAGAACAATAGGATTTGAATCTATCACGGAAGCCTCTCTGCAAAGCCTCGCATCGAATATGGCGTCGTATTCAGTTTTGCGATAGCCCGCACACTGATATTTAGGACACATGATGTTGAATGTCCATCAAATCAAATGGTAACTTTTGATGTATTCATACATTTTAAAAAAATGAAGGGGTAACATGACGTCTGGTTCATCCTGTGGAAGAGGAGATGGACAAGAAGAGGAATATCAGAAATAAAAGGCAGGAAAAACCAATGGCCCCAACCCTCGAAAAAATGAGGATTGAGAAACTAGAAAGGATGTAGAGCCTAAAATGTAGATTTGAAAGGAAAAGACACTGAAATAGGGAGAAAAAGGGACCAGCTCAGGAATCCCTCGGGGTCACCAACTCCCGAACCTACCAGCTGTGAGCCCTCGAGGATGTAGATTTTCCGAGGGTGCACCATGCGCAATGGAACCACACCCTATCGCCTTTACAGCGTCATAAAGAAGGCAGGAAATGCAATGAATATAATAAGAGGTCCATCTAAGAGGTCAAGGTGATAAAATGATTGACACCCTAGGTTTGGGATATCCTAATACCGTCGGGGTCGGAAGAGAACAAAAGTCGAACAAGGGAGGCCAACATATAAAGCTGAAAGAGAGGAGTCCGGTACAAGTAAGTGGAAGCAGTACCGAACTCAACTAAGGTCCTGTGGTCGCCAACACATTTTCCACAACATATGAGGCCCTGGGGGAACTTGGAAATTAGAAGGCGCATAAATGCGGACATAGAAAAAGTAAAGGTCGCCTCATTCCCAGTCCTAGATCTCAAACCAAATACCCCTATTAACTATCACAACCGTAATAACGAACGTCATCTGATAAGATTCTTCACACACTTAACTTGTCAATAATCACGATATTTTGTTGCAATCTCCTAAATAAAACATTACTAACGACTTAACATCGTCAAGATATAGGCTAAAACAAAACTGACCCAGTGGCATAGGTTCGAATCCCGGTGCTCACAGCGGCCATCCTTGAGTGTGGTTTTCCCTCGGAATTTTCCACAATCCTACCATGAAAATCCTGGGATGGTTCCTTATATCAACTCCCTATTTAATCCTATATCCTAACAATTACTGTTACACATGCTACTAGTCACCACAGAAACACAGGTTATCAGGCAAATTCCACACACACCAAAGTGCATTGGGCTTATGACCAAGATGTTCCAAGGCGTTTAAATAAATTAACAACACAACAAAATTGTACAGGTAATCAAAGTTCTCCACCTTATTGATCTGACTAGTGAACAGTGGACCTAGAAACCTGTGGTTCCAGTCCAGGTGCCTGCAACACGTCACTAGTCACGCCACGACCTATTAATAGCCCAAACCTTGTACATGCACACATTCCTCACGTAAAAGTTGCGGCAGAGACTTTTTTTAATGTATTCTTGAATATTCATGTGGCTACATATCGCCCGGGAGCACACATTTGACGTGCCTGTCACTGGTGTACGTGATACTGGTGCGCGCGACGCCAGCGCGTTCCGTTCTCAGATTGGTGAAAATATTCTAGACATATTTAATCATCTTGGATTTTTAGACTTTTGACCGTGTTGTTTGGTTGGTTCCTTAGTTTATGGGCTACGACAACGCGGTCATGTAGCCCCGTGCACTTTGGGAGTGTGTAGAATCTATCTGATGAAATGAAAATCCACAGCCTGCTTCCAGTCGACCGACCGGGTCAGGGAATGGAATGAATGAAGCCCCCATCTAGCGGCGAGAATTTGAACTGTGCCGGCTGCCGAAGTCTGTCGCACTCCCCTGGGGCAATGATTAAATGAATGACATATGAAATGAAATGATAGTGGAGAGTGTTGCTGGAATGAAATTGTGACAGGGAAAACTGGAGTACCCGGAGAAAAACCTGTCTGCCTCCGCTTTGTCCAGCACAAATCTCACATGGAGTGACCGGGATTTGAACCACGGACCCAACGGTGAGGGGCAGCGTGCTGCCGCCTAAGCCACAGAGGCTAGAATCTGTCTGATAACCGGTGTTAATTGTGATGACTGTATTAGTGTGTGTTATCTGTTTTTAATTCAAGAAAGGACTGCAGACAGTAATTTCAAGTTGTTCCTACTTTTGCTACCAAATGCTACCGTCCACGACACCTAGCTTGCGGACTTGCCTACCAGATGGCATCGCAGTCAGCACCTGGCAGCGAACGTTGGAACTAACTGGGAGTTATAAATTCTAACCTGATAATTCAGTTTCACACAAGTGTAGTTAGTGGAAAGGTTCTTTTACATGCCGGCTTTACTTCCCCTCCGAAGGATGGCATACTGAGGGATGTTTAACGCTCTTAAAAAATCCAACGACGTCGGCCGGGTTTGAACCCGCGATCTTTTGTCCGTGTGTGTGTGCCCTTCCCCTAATAAAATCTAAACGGCTGGAGAGATTTCAATTTAAATATGTTAATGGACGTTTCTCGAGATTTAACCATCGGAGCGCAGTGAAACTTGGTACGGTAAATGCTTGTACAAATTTCAATCCACTGACATTTATTTAAATTGTTTTCATAACTACAAGATGGCGGCTGTGCGAAATTTTAAAATCACGTTTTATTTCTTGTGTCTTCATCATGCGATTGAAGTTTGAATAATACACCTACGCAATAGCCTTCCTGTAATAGTACACAACTTTATGGTCTACATAAATAAAAATCCAACATGGCGACCATCCGAAATATTTAGACGGTTCTCAATATCCAAAAATCTATTACAGCAATCAAACTGAAATTTTGTATGTTGATAGAGGCAATTAACATAAGTAGGATATATGAAAATAGGCTATTTAGATCTTCACGGCACTACTTGGTATTATTCGTTGAAGTTTTGCACCAGACTCCTTACGTGGAGGTGATCACGGATCCTCGCGTTTGGTCTATAGTGCTTACCTACCTTCAAAGACAGCATGGCATTTGCTGTAGTATTTACCTCTCACTCGCACTCGTATGTTCTGCAATTAATCTCGTCATTTTCTACCCCCGCGATGTTGCCTATTTCCTAATAATGCAAAATGACACATCTAGTAAAATGACTGCATGGTCTTATAGTGAATTGCCCACTCTCTCTGTTGATGTAGAATTAAAATCATAATTAATCCTTGAGTGAGGATGGGATAGGAGAAGGAGTGTAGTGGAGGGGATCACTGCTCCTGTGCTCCTGGGAGACGCACTAACGTGCAATACAGTAGTTTCCCATTTTCATCTCAAGACAAATTCCGATACGCAACCTTCTAATAGACCACGGCCATCTCCTTCCAATTCCTTGCCCTAATTTGGTTTAATCCGTATTTCTTTAATTATACCTATTTAGAATATTAACTTTATCTACGAAATTATGCTGGCAGCACCGGCATTATACAATTTGCTCAAAATATAACTAAAATACTGTAGCCTAATAGAGCAGTACAGTATGTTCGAAATTGTTTCCATGTTTGTATTCTGAGATATTGAGAATCTACTACTCTCATGACCTGGGAGAGTTATTATGTAGTTGATAGGACTGATATTTCTGAGAATGTCCACAAATATCTCACATGCCAAGGCATATACTGTATACAAAAAATTTATATACATCCACTGCATGTTACGGAAGGGACATGCAGTTCAACATGGAACTTATAAACGTGCTGATTTGGTAACACTGAATATATATCCGCGTTGCTCAAAATACATCTGCAATATTAAGACATTACAGTGTATAGAGTTTCAAAACGTCTATATCAACAGAGTCTACGATATTGAGTCTTAGGTCTAATGTTCTCAGAATGTTATTAACTAGGTAGTTGGTAATCCTATGGACTCTTTAAATAAGCATACGTATATCTGCTAAGCCAATGTGCAAATGTATGTATTAATTCATAAATTAGTATGGTAGTTTCATGCAGATGAACATTTAATATTATGCGCATGCATTGAATTATGATGGTAGACTGCAATTAATACCTGATAGCGCAAACCTGTGCGAACCCGTGAGCGAGGATGGGAAAGGAGAAGGAATGTAGTGGAGGGGGATCACTGATCCTGTGCTCCTGGGAGACGCACTAACGTGCAATACAGTTACAGTAGGAGCCGATGTGAACATTTCCGTGGAAACGAGCGAAGTGTACGTTCCTCCCCTCTCAATCATGTTGCAGCACATGAACGCGCTGCGTACGCATGTGCCATCAGGTAATAATTGCAGTCTAGCACTAATTTTGATAATTAACTCTAAAGATGTCTAAAACATTTTAGACTTACTCTGTTCTAAGTTTGAAGTTTTTTCAGTAGGCCTACACATATTCCCGAATATTGACTATAGGGTTCAAAAGTCTGAGATCATTAATACACAGTTGGTAGCTCTAGTGATTCTTACAATGAGCATAATTATATGCTCTAGTCTAAAGCATAGGCTACATTGTACATACAAAATTTGGATGAGATCCAATCGTTAGTAAGGAAGTTACATGTAGTTAAATATTGAGAATACCTGCACGCGGAGAATCATGTTTGCAATACTGTCATGCATGGGTTAGTAAAAATTAATCTGAAATAGTATACGTTCTATATGTGTGCAAAGTTTATAACTGTTGGCCCGCATACTTTCTGGTATGTTTAGACTAAGGCTCAAAATTATAGAGCATTTATGAAAAGTTGACAGCCTTGGTGACACTAAATATTAGCCTAGTTCCATCTCTTTAGTGACACAATGCGCATTCGAAATTTGGTTCAAGTCCAATAGATATTATGGACAGTGGCAGATGACCTCGTAGTTCCTCCCCTTAAAACAACAATAACTAACTTACATATTATGGACGTTACATGCAGTAAAACATTGAACTTACCATCAGGCATAGAATCATGCTGGCAACAATGTCATATATGGTTTACTCAAAAGTAATCTGAAATATTATGATCTATGAGACAATTTTGGAAGAAATCATGTTGACAGCGCTGTCATGTATGGATCACACAAAATTTATCTCCAAAGTTATGTTCTATACGAGTGCAAAGTTTAGAATTGTTGGCACTATGGTATAAGAGCCCCTGAAAATTTATTTGAAGTATTGCGATCTACATATATGAGCCAATTGAAAGAAATGAAAAATGAAAATCCACAGCCTGCTTCCAGTCTCCGGCCGGGTCAGGGATGGAATGAATAAAGCTCCCATCTAGCGGCGAGGATATGAACTGTGCCGGCTGCCGAGGCCTGACGCACTCCTCTGGGGCAATGATTAAATGAATGACAGATGAAATGAAATGATAGTGGAGAGTGTTGCTGGAATGAAATTTTGACAGGAAAATCCGGAGTACCCGGAGAAAAACCTGTCTGCCTCCGTTTTGTCCAGCACAGATCTCACATGGAGTGACCGGGATTTGAACCACGGACCCAGCGGTGAGAGGCCGGCGTGCTGCCGCCTAAGCCACGGAGGCTAATTGAAAGAAATGTATTTGTTAATAAGGAAGTTACATGCAGGTAAGCATTGAACCTATCAGCACGCGTATATCCATGTTGGCAGCATCATCGTGTATGGGCTCCGGAAAATTCATCTGAAATATAATGCGTATATGTGTGCCAAATTTGGAATAGTAACCATGCACATCCGAGATATCCAAATCTAAATTGCGTTTTTTCAGCAGTTGGTGTCACTGACCATTTTTTAAATATGACCTTGAGATGTCTTGGCAGAGATCCTCACTTATACCAAATTTGGTTTCGATAGCTGCAGCCAGTTAGATGTTGATAGGGTGACACATACCTAAGACAGATGGACAGACACACACACATCTGCCCGGATCTATCTCATAAGTCTACTCTTTCATAATTTTTGCTAAACGTGAGAAGCAGGCATGTCAGACTACAACGTTATTTTCGAAGAAAACTATAAATCTACCCCATAGAAGAAATCGAAGGAAGGAAGCTTGTAGTTTTACGTGACCATCAAATCTGGCGATCATGAGCCACGGGACCTCCTTTTGACGTGGAATCTGAGCCACAGGACATGGCATTTCACTTCGAAAATCTCACATGCAATGACCGGGTATCGAACCTTGGTGAGAGGCAAAAGAAGAAATCGGTTCTGGCATTTTCCATCGAATTGTCCTGTTCTGAGATACGCTCTTAGTGTCTCATACAGCCTATGTAACTGTTAGAGAGAGCGATATCCCAGCACAAGCAAACACCAGCACTGGTTATTATTCATGTACAGTATTCCTGACAGTTTGCTGGAGATCTAGAACCTAGTCATTACTGAAACATTTACCAAATCATTGGTAATTCTAATAATCGCTTGGCAAGCAACGATGAATCACAAATCCATGCGGACTTCTTTATAAATTAATCATAGGAAGGAAGTCACGCAGCCCGAGAAACCACTCTCCATGGTAATGTTTTATACAGTGTCTTCCCCAGAACTTCCCAAGAGAATTTTAAATTCCCTGGCTCAAAGTGGCATGAGAGTATGCATGTTCTGTCTGTGACCTGAGCCTTTGTGCTTGTCATTTACATAAGTGGTCTGCCTCTCCGCTCTTTGTGTACACATTTTCATTGAGATTAGCCACAGTGTTACACATAAAAGAAAACCTTTCTCCCCCAGACAGGCAACACGTTGTATCAAACAAGCGGGAAGATTTGATCATACACATAATTAGATTCATAAATCAAGTTTGCTAAGATGACGAACTTAGCATCCAGATTTTGTGAAGACTGGCGAGCAAACGTGCCTGTTTACGCTCGGCGCATCATTGTCCGTAATGGTGTACGACCCGTGCGATCACATGGGCTCACGCTTGCAGTATAGACTAATATTTATTTCACGGTTGGGTAAGTTACGTACGAGGGCTATTCCAAAACTAAGGTCCGGTAAAAAAACATCCAAAATAAAACTTGTTTTGAAAACAATTGTTTTATTGACATTCCTTACGTCTTTCTCTATTTTTCTACATAATTTCCATACTTATTTACACATTTGTCACATCGTTCCACAAGCTTTTGAATGCCTAAGTCGTACAACTCGGCCGCCTGCGAAGCTAACCAGTCTTTAACAGCTTCTTACACTTCATCATCTGTGTCGAAGCGCTTGCCGACAAGCAACTCCTTTAGGTAGCGGAACAGGTGGAATAACTGTACGGTGGGTGGTCCATCTGTTCCCATCCAAATTTCTTGATTAGAGTTTGCGTGTCATTCGCAGTATGGTGTCTGTCATTGTCATGCAACAACACTCCAGACGACAATTTTCGAAAATGCAAATGTTCAGACACAATTCTGTACACTGCCCTTACTTCACAATCGGCGGGCTGATTAATTGTTTAAACTGTGAACTGACACTATCAACAGCACACAGCAACAGTAACAACGCTACTGGCGGCTTTTGCCGGGCAAGGCATGCAAGGAGTCGGCGCGCATGCGTGTTTTGCCCTTGGCGCTACTTTCAAATATTTACGGCGAATCGGACCTTACTTTTGGAATAGCCCTCGTATTAACAGCAATTACGCTTCAGTTGCGTAGTATTGAAGCCATTCTTTCAGTGTTGTATATACAAACTGACAGTTGAAACTCTTCAATCGGGCAACATGAATTTGATAATGATGATGATGATGATGATTGTTGTTTTAAGGGGCCTAACATCTAGGTTATCGGCCCCTAATTGTTTGGGTGATAGTAAAGATGAAAACTGTAACTAAAACGAACTACTAACTTATATACTAGAAGAAGAAATGGAAAACAAAAGGAGAATAAGGCAAATAAAGGACAGGAGGAAAAGAAATGCCCTCAACTCTGGAAGAATGCGGATTGAGGACTTGGAAGGAAGGAGAGCCATGAATGGCAGATAGGAAAGTGAAAGAGGAGAGGGTCCGCCCCAGAGGTAATGAAACAAGAAGTTCCGTGAAGAACTATACAGCCTACTTTTCATGCCAATGATTATTCTACAGTATATGAACCTATCTAGAATAATGACGAAATTAAGTTGGTAATATCGAAATATCTAATTAGTTCAAAATATACCTGGTATAATGTAGCCTAATAGAGCACTACAGTTGGCAGCCCTGGTGACTGAATATATTCTTAGTTCCACCTCTGAAGGTACAGAATACAAAATTTGGTTGAAGTCCAATGGACGTTACATGCAGTTAGACACTGGATCTATCAGCACGCGTAAAAGCATGTTGCCAACAATACCATGCATGTGTTGGTCAGAAATAATCTGAATTATTATGATATCTTGTTGTGCCAATTTTGGATGAAATCCATTTGTTAGTATAGAAGTTACATGTATTTTAAAATTGGACATATCAGCAGGCATAGAATCATGTTGGCAGCACTGCCTTGTATTAATTACTCCCAATTAATCTAGAATGTCAGGTGCTACACATGTGCAAAGTATAGAGCTGTTGGATTGCATACTTTCTGATATATTGATATTAGGGTAAAAAGAATATAGACAGCATTTACTAACAGTTGGCAGCCCTGATTGCTCTTAACAATACTTATAGTCATATCTGTTATGGTACACATAGCACATACGAAATTTGGTTGAAATCCAACTGATAGTATAGAAGTTACATGTATTTAAAAATTGGTACTATCATCAGGCTTATAATCATGTTGGTAGAACTGACGTATATAAGTTACTCCAAATTAATCTAAAATGTCAGAATATACGTGTGCATAGTTTAAAGCTGTTGGCTTGCATTCATTCTGATATATTGGTATTTGGATAAAAAAAAAATAGAGAGAGCAATTATTAACAGTTGGCAGCCCTGGTGGCTCTTAAGAACACGCTCAGTCATATCTGTTTATGTACAGATATTACATACAAAATTTGGTTGAAATCCAATTGATAGTGTAGAAGTTATATGCATTTAAACATTGGACCTATCAGAAGGCTTAAAATTATTTTGGCAACACTATCACGGTTGGCCTCCTGGAAATTAAACTTAAATAGTATTATCTACATGTGTGCCAATTTTGGAATAGCTCCCATGCAAACCTTGCAAGATATCCAACATGGAGCTCAAATTTCTAGTGCGTTTTTTCAGCAGTTGGTAGCACTGACATCATTTTCAAATATGGACGTGAGCTATTCCGGTGCACATCTTTACTCATACTAAATTTGGTTTTGATTGCTGCAGCCGTTTAGGAGTTGATAGGGGGACACACACACACAGCCAGACAGACAGACAGACACACATTTTCCCAGATCGATCTCATAAGTCTACTTTTTCCTCATTTTTGCAAAATGTGAAAAGTAGGCTAAAAATGGGAGAAAACCGGACCCAGCTCAGGAATCCCTCGGGGTCGCCAACTCCCGAACTCACCAGCCGTGAGCCCCTGAGAGTGTAGCAATATCCAGGGTGCACCAGAAGTGGTGGGGCTACATACACCCTGCCTCCCTGAGGGCCTTGGGCAGAAGGCAGGAGATAACATGAAAAGAAAAAGAAGGCTGACCCCTCGCAGAAGGAGGGTATCAGAAAAGATGAGACAAGGGCCAATTAAGGCGGGAAAGGAAGAGACTCCCTAGGCCTCAGATACTCTAATACCGACGGGGTCAGAAGAGAATAACGAGTTGACCAAGTGAGGTCGACAGGAAAGAAGACGGAGAGGAGCCCGGCACAAGTAAATGGAAGCAATGCCGGACTCAGCTGGGGCCCCGTGATAGCCAACCCACGTCCCACTAGACAACAATTAAGTGAATACCACTCCTTAAGAAAAAGAAAACGCCTCGTTGCGTACTGGCTTGGTTGTCACGGCGGAGGCCCGGTTCTGACAAAATAATTTAATTCTGGTCTGAGGGCAGGAAGGGGTGTATACTCAGCCTCGTGAGGTAAAACTGAGAAAAGGCGGGTTCGATTACTACTTCAGCCATCCTGGCAGTGGTGCTGGGATGGTACCTAACTTAAAGCCACGGCCGCTTCCTACCCAAATTCTACCTCAATTGCAAATACACACACTAGTTATCAGAGGTTATCATTCAAATTCTACACACACCTATGTATACGGGTCTACAAGATCAGGATGTCGCAAAGCCCCTAAAGAATCAACTTGAATCTCCTTGAACAGCTCCAATTTGGAAACCCGTCACAGGAGCGACGTATTATGTTATTGCAAAGGAGAATATAAATAGTCCCAACTGAGCAACTCGCGGACGATAACGCTTGTTACGCGGATGTGCTCCGTTTCATACATGCCACAGCTGATGAGAACAGCAGCATGTGGGCGAATATTTGGAACAACAATAAATCACATGATACAACCAATAATGTAAAAAAAAGAAGAAAAATAAATAAATTTAAAAAAAACTTCGTTCCTACCGCAAAACCTATCAAGAGAGCTTAATACGTTTATGTACTGGCCACAGTGGACACACTCCAAGCAGGCCGCCTTCTGTGGTCTCGAGTCACGTATTGCGATGTTAATAATATCAATAATATCGTATGGCCTCGGGTTCCGGGTGCAAGCTTTGTTAATTGACACCCAGAGGGCAGCTTGCATGTCGAATTTCGTCGTTCCTTTGAACGCTATGAAAGTCAAGGAGGTTAGATATCTAAGCTCCTTGATACTACAGCGCTTTCTAGTAGAGAATGGAGGAACTTTGTGTTGGCGGAACATCCCGAGATTAATTTTGCCATTGAACACGGCCTACTGAATTCAAATGGGTTCTTTAACATGCCAACAATGTATGACATCCATGTCGTGATTTTTGTCGCCTTTCAAAAATCACTTATCACGGCCAGGGGCGAACCTGCAAGCTTGGGGTTGGTAATCAGACAAGTTAACCACTCACCCACCGTGGCAAGCATTGAGTTGTTGTTGTTGTTGTTGTTTCACTTGAGGGGATTGGATATCGTGGTCATTTAGTCCCGTGTACTTTGGGTGTATGTGTAAAATTATGTTTGATAACCTGTAATGACTGTATTAGTGGGTGTATTTGTAATTGAAGCAAGGATTGGGAAGGAGGCGACCGTGGGACATTGGGAACATTCTCATATTTGCCTAGAGTAGAAGTGAGGAACCACGGAAAACCACTTCTAGGAAGGCGAGGTGGGAATCGAACCCATATCTTCTCAATTTTTCCTCACGAGGCTGAATGTACCCCGTTCCAGCCCTCAGACCAGGATTAAATTTCTTAGCAGAGCCGGGAATCGAACCCAGAACTCCGGGAAGACGGTCAAGAATGCTAGCCGCTACATAACAAGGTCGTCGTACGCATTGATACTCCGGATCCAAAGGTGCTGCCTTCGATTACAAATGTCCCTTTCCTCTATTTATTTAATGTATCCTACAGTATGAACTCGACAACGAAGGGTAATGAAAGCTAAATAAAATTAGGGCAATGACCCTTTTCCTGTGGAGCAAACATCTCGTTCACAGCAGGATATAATCTCCAGGAGATGAAGTTTGGTTTCAAGTAGTCTGGCGAAAATGAAGTGGCTAGCTCTCTCTGCCTGCAGAGTGAAGTACGATAATAGCATTATGGGCTGATGGAAGAAAAATAATGGAACATCGGCAAAATGTGATTTGAAGGGAAATTGAAAGCTAACATTGTCCAAGGAAATTGATATCATACATAACATTCGAACAATTCTCAGACGCTAGAACTGCGGGAGCAAAACGTTATGCAAACTAGACACGCGAAATGTTTTACTGCCTCGTGCCATTTCCCCTGCAGTCCACCCATTCACCGCAGTACCCTTACTTGCTGCGGATATCCATGTAACATAGGCTACATGGTGACAGGTTATAATGATAATGTATTAAGTGATAATAATAATAATAATAATAATAATAATAATAATAATAATAATAATAATAATAATAATAATATACAGCCCTTTAATTCTCTAAGGGCAATGGCCTCCTGCCTAGGCAGGGATTTTGCTCCATTACACTCATTAGGTGAGCAGTCCTAAAGAGTAGTGACGCACTTAGTGGTGCACTTTTCTGGCATGTTCTGTTCTTGAATTGTTCTTATAGCTACTGATATATCTATTCCTAACCTAGTTACAGTATTCTCTATGTTATGAATTCTTGTTCTTATATCTAATATTTGCAAAATTGTTAATGTTTCTAGCACGTTCACTTTATTTTAGTAGAGTTTTAACTGATCTCAAAACAATATCGCTATTGTATTTATGGGCTCACTATGTTGCACTGAGTTTCTCCTTTCCTTTCCTCGCATATACTATGTTTTGAAAAGGAGCTTTTCTAGGGTCTTCCACTCTTGTCTGTCTCTTGCTCTTCTTGTCCATTGTGGTCCGGCAAATTTCTTGAATGTGTCAGCCCAGCGTGTCCTCTGTCTTCCCACGTTTCTCCTGCCGGTTCTGGGGTCCCACATCATTAGTCTGTGCGTCCACCTCCTATGCTCCATCCTCGCTACATGGCCTCCCCATTTCCATTTCAGTCTGTCCGCTGTGTTGATGACGTCTTTAATACTGGTTCTTCTACGTATCTCCTCGTTCCTTATTATGTCTTTCAGCGTGATATTGAGAAGTTTTCGTTCCATCCTGCGTTGGACTATCTGGAGCGGTAAGTGAAAATCCACAGCCTGCTTCCAGTCTCCGACCGGGTCAGGAATGGAATGAATGAAGCCCCCATCTAGCGGCGAGGATATGAACTGTGCCGGCTGCTGAGGCCTGACGCACTCCTCTGGGGCAATGATTAAATGAATGACAGATGAAATGAAATGATAGTGGAGAGTGTTGCTGGAATGAAATTTTGGCAGGGAAAACGGGAGTACCCGGAGAAAAACCTGTCTGCCTCCGTTTTGTCCAGCACAGATCTCACATGGAGTGACCGGGATTTGAAAAACGGACCCAGCGGTGAGAGGCCGGCGTGCTGCCGCCTAAGCCACGGAGGCTTGCTCATGAATAATGACGACAAAAGAAAAAACTACAATTAATAACTTACAACTAACTTACGTACTACAATAAGAACATGACAAAATAAGAAATAAGGGAAATAAAAGAAGGGGAAAATAATGCACTCAACCTTCGAAGAATGAGGACTGAGGTACTCGGTAAGAAGTAGAGCCATGAAAAGCAGATAGGAAAGGGAAAGAGGAGAGGGTCCACCCCAAGTCAATGGGCAAAGAGGAAAACCGGACCCAGTTCAGAAATCCCTCAGGATCACTAACTCCTGAGCTCACCAGCCGTGAGCCCTTGTGGGTGTAACACAATCAACGGCGCACCATAAGTGATAGGACTTCACAGTACACCCACCCTGGCTCATTCAGAGCCTTGCGCAGAAGGCAGGAGACACCATGAAAAGAAAAGAAGGGGCTGACCTTTCGAAGAATGAAAGTATCATGAAAGATAAGACAATGGTCAATTAAGGTGGTGAATGTATGACTCCCTCGGTCTCAGATATTCTAATATCGTCGGGGTTGGGAAGAAACAAGAGTTGACAACGGGAGGTCAACAGGGAAGATGGCAGAGAGGAGCCCGGCACAAGTGGAAGCAATGCCAGACTCATTTGCGGCCCGTGGTCAACAAGCCATGCCCCACCAGGTGTGAGTTCTCAGGCAAAAGATAATAAAGATTGGTTTGCAGCAGTTTTTCTTCTCCACACACTTCTCTCCTGTGCCATTCCTTTTAGCTCAGTGAAGGATTGACAGTTTGGGTTTTCCTTGAGTTGATAATACACTATTATTTCTTGGTCTGCTTCTAACATTCTTACCCTCCACAGAACCTTCCACTAAAGTGTGTAATAGTCCTCTATGACGAAGTGTGTGCCCTATCCAAGAGTCACGTCTTTGTTTGATGGTGTTTCTATCCCACGAACCACCCACCTAATCAATAGTTACCAAGGTCCACGAAATCTTCAACATCCAGCGATGTGTGCATGCGTGTGGGTGGGGGGCGATTGAGTGAACCCCGTCCCTGCCCTCAGAACGAGATTTGTTCCTGGCAGAGCCGCGACGAAAGCCAAGAATCTCTCTGATAACACGGATAATGAAGCTGACAAGATACGGATGCAAAGGAAATAAAGTGCCCTTAACCTCCTCTCCTACAAAAAAAAAAGAGCTTTGTGGTAGTATTTGCTGTTCTAAGGGACAAAACTTGGAGCTTTATCAGTCCTGTATAATCGTATTTCAGAAGAAAGAAACAGGAAGGAGTCCGGATGCCTCGATGAATGAGGATATCGAGAAAAGAAACCGGAAATGTCATGAATAGTGAGGGAGCCTCCTTACCTAAGACCATCAGCGTTGGAGAGGAAATGCAAAGGAGAGCAACCAAGCAAAAGAAATTGCCTAGAACGTGAACACGAGCATTGACGTCACCAGTGAAGTTGTGCGTTGCTTGTAATAGCTTAGTTATTTGTAGCTCTTCAGTCGGTCAAGATAATTTGCCCAAAGACTGGGCGGGGTACAATATATGCAATATATGTACAAAAACAAATAACACTGAATTTTGTGTACATATATTGCATATATTGTACCCCGCCCAGTCTTTGGTCAAATTATGTTGACCGACTGAAGAGCTACAAATAACTGTTTGTAAAGGCAACACTGATAAAATGGCTTCAAAACGTACACATGATAGCAAGAGTATATTCGGGTCTACTTTTTTATAGAAACAATATTTTTTTCGAACACAAAAATCTGCAAACTTCAACATAGGAACCAAATATTAAATTTGAACTTTAAAGACGTTATTTGTCCACGTTCTTTCACTAAGGGTCAGTGAAACAATGAACCCAAATACACACATCAAAAAAGTTTTTGAATATTGCCATGGAACACATTGGGGATGAAAGCGAGGACGGACTTATTTATTAAGCAGTGTTCACGTCTGCTCTACAAATTGAGATCGGGACCATATGCAGGCCATTTCATTCGGTGAATACAATTCTCCTGAAGGAAGGCATTGACAATGCCAGCTGTGTGCGGGCGAGCGTTATCGTCCACGAAATTGTCAGCATAGCCTTTCACTACAGGTGCCAGGATTGTATTCCTGTAACGTCTGCCTGTCATACATCCTGGGATATACACAAGAGGGGTTCGGCAACCATACATGATGCCATCCCAAAACATTGCACAACCTCCTCCCTTATGGTCTCGGTCTCGGATGTATTGGTCGTTCATACGTTCACCGGGTCGTCTGCACACTCGCACAGATCTATCTTCACTGACGAGTGTACACAGCCGATATGCACACATGCAAGAACGACTAATGGGTTTGAGACCACTACGACTCTTGGCCAGCAATATGCAAAACCTTTTTTGATGTGTGTATTATCAAACTAGTGGTTGTGAAAAGGAATTTAAATTAAACTAGAACACACGATGGGCTTGTCTTCCTTTTTTGTTTACTACAAACGTATCATAAACAGCAATGCTGTGCGGCTTAAGTAGGCGTAGACGATTTACGACATGGTTATTATTTCAAAAAATAGGCAGTCTGTGAATGTCTGTATTCATTAGATCTACTTATAGCCTCATTAAATAAAAGAGAAGTGTAGGCTACTTTCAGTTATTTTTATATGAATATGTGTTAGGGCTGAGGGAGTCTATTTGAAACTAGCGTCGTCAAATTTCCCAACACCATGATAACCATGCTATACTAGGTACGTAGCGTCATCTGTACGTTGCTATAAGAACACAAGCTCTTAGTTACGTGGTATTTGTTCATCCATGCATACGAGGTCAGTAACGTCACCTATTCGATGCTATAAGAACACAAGCTCTTAGTTACGTATAGTTTGAATCGTTATAAATTCATTTGTTTCGTATAATGCTGAACGCTGAAAAGTGTAAAAATTGATCAAGAACGTAAACGTGCGGAAAAGGAAGAGAATGAGTCTCAAAATTGTATCCTCGACATGCTATTCTCCTCTACAACTACCGATGTATAAAATTGCATAAGTGTTTCAAGGATTCAAGAAAGCTCAGAAGTCATTAAAGTGAACAGATCCATGATAATATGCTTTCTATGTTGCGAAGAATATATATATAATTAATTTGGTACTAATGTTCAAATTTATTGCTTTCATCTGTGTGAGAAATTGTATCTACACTTATTTTACCCTTTATATTTCAATATTTTACACCTAAGGAAATGCTTGAATGAAAGATAAACGTTGGCCAACCTTCAACCATCGTAGCGACCCGACAAAATGCACCGGGTGTAAATCTACCCTGTAGATATGCTTTCCCGCTAATCCTATGCTCCCCAAGCCGAATCACTAAGAACAGTTGAGTATAGCTCCTGGAAAATTACCTAGTACATCAGCGGCCTTGCTGACCACTGGAGAAGAGGGCCCATCGAGGAATCTCGAATCATGTGGGCATCACAATGTCACTTCTGAGTCGCCTATTTCCGAATTCACCAACCTCGTTGTATCCTTGAGGGTGTACCTTACGGTGACAGGCTTCATACACTTTGGCTTTCTAATCGCCCTCGCAGTGGTTGAATTCGATCATCCCCCCACACGAGGTTGAAGAGGAGAAAAAAAGAAGAGGTCTGAGTTTTCAAGAACTAAGACACAAGATTAGAAACAAGTGCCAATTAAGGGGGATAAATGAAAGACAACCTAGACCTCAGATAACTCCATCGAGGTCGGAAAAGAATAAGACTAAAGAAGGGAGGTCGGTAAGAAAATGAAAGAGAGGAGTCCGGAAAAAAACAAGTAGAATGCTGCCTATGATTTCGGGATAAGCGTATTGAGACTCCGGTTCCAAAAGTTATGACTTCGATTCCCAGCTCGGCCAAGAAATGTAATGCTGGTCTTGAGGCGAAACTCAGATTAGATGGGTTCGATTCTCACCTCAGCCATCCCTTAAATGGTTTTCCGCTGGTTTCCCAATGCTACTTCAGTAAAGCCCTGCGCGGATGCGGATATCCACATTTTTTTTTCTCCAGGCAGATATAGTTATCATGGCTGTGCGGATAGCAAATAAGCTGCGGATAATGTTTGGAGAAAATTTGCGGATAGTTTTTAGAATACAATACGAACTTGTTGAATATCATTACTAGGATCCGGTTGTTCATGACTTATATTTTTTCCGTCGTGTTTTTCCATGACAAATGTAAGATGATTTAAGGCAACCTCATTTAAATTATGTCATTAAGCATAATTAACATTCAGAACTAAAAAGGGTTGCGATTCTGACTGTATAACATTAATTTTAAACATACCATATGACATGCTGTACATAGCCTAGGGAAACGAATTTATCCACAAATGTCTAAATGTGTGCAAACGTGTGGATGCGGGCGGCATGCGGATAACAGTTGTGTTGATGCGGATAGCGTTTTGTTTATCCGCGCAAGGCTCTATAAACTCCAGGAACATTCCGAGATGGTTCGCAATATGAATCCACGGCCGCAATCTTCCCCATCCTAGCCTCAATTACAAATACATACACTGCTACTGACACTACAATAACCCACGTTATCACTTTCCCTATACCGACAGTAGTGGCTACACTGGCTAAAGCGCAGCGATAGGCCATGGGGCCAAGCTCTCTGCTGACTCGGTAGACGCGTGGGTTCGAGCCCCACCGTCGGCCGTCCTTGAAATGGTTTTCCGTGGTTTCCCCATTTTCAACACCAGGCAAATGCTGGGACGGTACCTTCTGACAGGCCACAGCCGCTTCCTTCCACATACTTGCCCAGTTTCATTCATCTTCATCCATTCCATCTCTCATCCCAACGCGCAGGTCGCCTACGGGCGTCGACTAGAAAGACCTGCACACGGCCTCTCAGGAAGCCACACGACAAAGCTTGCCACGGTGGGTGAGTGGTTATAGTGTCGGACTACCAACCCCAAGATTGCAGGTTCGCCCCTGGCCATGGTAAGTGATTTTTGAAGGCGACAAAAATCACGATACTCATGTCATACGTTGTTTGCATGTTAAAGAACCCATTTGAATTCAGTAGGCCGTGTTCAATGGCAAAATTAATCTCGGGATTTTCCGCCAACACAAAGTTCCTCCATTCTCTACTTGAAAGCGCTGTAGTAGTGTCAAGGAGTTTAGATATCTAACCTCCTTGACTTTCATAGCGTTCAAAGGAATGACCAAATTCGACATGCAAGCTACACTCTGGGTGTCAATTAACAAAGCTTGCACCAGGCACCCGAGGCCATACGATATTATTATTATTATTATTATTATTATTACGACAAAAAAACTTTCCCTATATAGGTGCACAGGGGCTAAATGGCCGCGAGGTGCAGCCCCTAAATTAAAGAAATCAACAACAAAAACAGAATATCAGAGTTGAACGAATATGGTCTCTTCACCTCGAATAAAATATTCGTGTCGAATAAAATCCAGTCGTGTCCATATCATGTAACCGCGCGCCTTCAACCAAGCCTGCACTGCGCCACACCACCAGAAATTGATCGTGCAACAGCTACTGATGCGTATAAAGCTTCCTTCCACAAACCAATGTGAATTACTGCTCTATTACATACAGATGGACATTTAAAAGCCAGATAAACCGACTACCGCAATTAAATTCAAATTAGCATTCGAAATAAAATAACCCTCAGTAATCAGGTAACAGAACTGTGAGCTAATTGTCAGAAATCCCGTCTGTTGATCAACACATCTGCTGCTTTATATACAGGCGCTCGAGATATCGCAGTTATCAGCTCCGAGTTCTAGCTGTGTTTCTCAATGCTAGCCACCATCTGTGGTCTCTGGTTATGTTTTGAGACTCCGGTCCCAAAGATCCTGGGTTCAATTTCTGGCTCTGGAAAAAGTTAGTTATTGAGGCATTAAGGACACCACGTACTCTTGCATAATGAAAAAGTAGATTTTTTGAATTTGGCGCCATAAAATTCTTCATTCTTTTCTGAATCCAAATATATATAGTTTGTTGGAGTTTTGATGTCTACAACTACCTTAAATTCGTTTTTTAAAATTAGCGTCCCATGCTCTGAATAATACACTGTTAACTTTGCCAGCTGTTTTCCGTTAATACTCATTTTTCATGTTTAGGTACCAATAACTAGGAATCCATTTAAGATAGAGGGCTATTTTTTTACATTAACTTGCCTAATGGAGTACTTGAATGTTAACCTATTTTCACTTCCAAAACATAGTAGGCATGGATTGGGAAGAGAAAAATGGATACATATTTTTAAATAAATTTAAAAAGAAAGTGTTCGGATTTTTTTTCTTGCATTCTGTCCCAATTATAATGAAACAAAGTGGTTACTCATCTGCCATGATCCATTCCAAGTATGTGAACAAAATTTGAGAGTATTTGATTGAATAACAACTGAGAAATGTGTACCTGAAGCAACTTATACAACATTTTTTTGAAAATGTATCTGTCCAAATTTGTATTCATTTCACACATCCTATAAAAGCAAAGTAACACTACATGGTCAAAAACAGCTCAGATTATACCGCTTCTTATATGTTACAAGAATCATAGCTGTATCTTTAGTATAAATCCAGAAAATATTTAGTAAAGTGATGCCACAAAAAAAAAGACTTTTTCATCGTGTAAGAATACGTGGTGACCTTAAGGAGCGGAACTAAGAAGTCATCAGCCACTATTAACACAGATTAAAGTATACAAATTTGGAATGAAATTAATAATTTATGGATGGACATCTAAATAGCAAAAAATCTATAATTAATAAAATAAAATATAAATAAAACTAATAATTATAATAATCAACTAAAATTTCGAAATAAACAAAAAATTCAGAATTCAAAAAAGAAAAAGTCTTTGAGTTATGTACCATGGAAAAATGTAGATTGCTGGCCCTAACCCACTCTTTGAAAAAAAATATGTAATTCTGGCCTAAGGGCTGGAACGGGGTACACTTAGCATCGTGTGGCAAAACTCAGAAGAGGAGATCGATTCCTACCCCAGCCACCCAGGAAAAGGTTAACCGTCGTTGGCCACTTCCCACTTCTACGGTATTTCACACAAATGCCGGGATTGTTCCAAACTTAAGGCCACGGCCGCCACCTTCCCAATTCTCACCTGAATTACAAATACGCACACCACTATATGCATCATAATAACATAGGTTATCGGACAAATTATATATGTATATAGCCTATATACCGGAATACGTGGACCAAACGACCACAATATCCAAGCCCCTGGAATTATCTTAAGGCCACGGCCACCTTGTTCTCAGCACAAGACTCAATCACAAAACACACAACAACAGAGGCTACAAAAACACAGGTTATCAGACAAATTAACCCCCCAACTGCATTGGGCTGATGACCACGGTGGAAACGTTTTGCTGGCCCCTAACTGTTGGGTGAGAAATGTAACTGTTTACCTTTGCCTAAGCTATGTTGTTTTAATGGGCGCCAAGACCTCAACCCAATGTTGAAATCTAAATTTGTATTTAACAACGTCTAGCTCTGGGAGAACACCTTCAAGAATCTATTCACTCAGATCGTGGTATGATTTGATCATTAACCCAACAAACAATTGTATCAGGAGAAGGAATTGGTCTATATCTAATGCTACCTACTGAAAGCAAAGATTGCATTGTAAAAGAAATGAATTTATTATATAAAACAAGAATAGCAAAATTAATAATAATAATAAGTTTAAAATTTAAATAGGAGCGTTGTGATTTTAATATTACCGATAGAAAATTACGTGAAAACGGAGTCTGATAAATTGATTTTACTCTTATTTCCAAGCTATGAAGTTACTGAAATATGAAATGTAAAACAAAGAGAAATGAGAGATTGCGTATTTCTGCGTCATTTGCGCTTACCGCTGGAAATTGCCAAAGCATTTCCCTCGTACTGGATGATGCTGTGAGCTTCCCACAGTCTCCTGGACGTCGTCATCTCGGTCGGTATTAGATGAGATTCTGGTAGATTAGATAATTCTATGGTCCGTACATCGGACCCAAACACTCGTACAACCACACTGGTTAAGTTTTACAAAAGTTAGTCCTCCAATCCACGGAACATCGGAGCGATTCCCGCGTATAACCACACTCGGCAAGAACTACCCAGATTGTTCTCGTTCCAGCCGCGCCGAACGATATATGCACACGTTGGCTCCCCCACCATGGTACCGACTTCCAGCTTACGTGGTCTCCACTGATTGGCTGAGCACGCCGCTACTTCCCCTCCTCTGGTTCATTACCTACGGCCCGCGGAGGGTGAAGTCGATTTCCGTTCCATACATTCGCCTTTCCTTGACGATGCGACCCAGGATTGCGTCATGCTTTCCGACAAGATTAAGCGTGTACTTGAATTCCCCGCGACTCATCTCTCTCAAATACCCTAACTGACAAAACTCCGTAAAATTCCGTAATCAGATAATTTTCTATGATATCGTCGTTCGTAATAATTTGCTTGATAGCGTTTTCTAAGACATAGAAAACCTATCTGAATGCTAATAATTTTTATAAAATGCTCCGAAAATACCTTAATAATAATTATAATAAATTAATAATAATAATAAATTAACATGAAAATTTATCTTGGCTGAACAGTTTGCCGCGTAAATAAATAGAGAATGGCTTCCTACTGACTTATGCCAGTGGCATGAAAACCCCTCGAAAAACACGTTACACGGTGTCCAAGCCTCCCTACTGAACATTAAACAACTATTCCAATGCTCTTATGACGCGATTCTGATACCGGTATTAGAGGGATGGATGGCGGTGATAAATGTTGTTTAATGACATCCTAATATAATTATAGATTATATCAACTCATTTAAGATGAAGTGACTGCTGATCCCACCACATCCACTACTAGGCCACATAATTGCTTAAAGAAGAAAAAGGGGAAAAAGGGGAAGGTGCAAGAGAATGTAGAAGAAAAGAAATGCCTTCAGCCCTCGAAATATAAGGATATATGGACTAAAAAGGCTGTAGGGCCCTGAAAGAAAGATCGGAAAGAGATAGAGGAGAGGTTCCTCCCGAGTCACCAGAAAATGATAGAAAACGGACCCAACTCAGTAATGTATCGCTAACGCCATTTCTCCAACGTATAACCTGTGAGTCTTTGAGGACGTAAATCCTTTTGTTACTCATTACCATACGCAGTTGGTTAATTCTGTGATTTTAGTCGCCTCTTACGACAGGAAGGAAATGTCGTGGTGGGTGCATTCGATCATCCACCGACAAAGAAAAAAGTCAGAAGAGGTCTGACCCACGAAGAATGAGGGTATCAGGAAAGATCAGACGACTAATTAAGGCGCGGAAAATGGAAGACATCTTAGGTCTCGGATATCCTAATACCGTTGGGGTGGGAAGAGAACATGAGTTGACCAATGAAGATCGACAGGAAAGATGAAGGAGAGGGGCCCGGCACAAGGAAGTGGAAGCAAAGCAGAACTCAGCTGGGGTCCCGTGGAAGCCAACCCACGTCCCGCTGAGAAACAACTAAATCGGGCAAAATGATATAATTCATGTTGGACTTAAATAATAACAATAATGTTACTGGTTTTACGTCCCATTTGACTACTGAGACTTTTAGAGATGGCGGGGGCGGCTTCGGTGGCGTAGTTGGTAGCATGCTGAGCTTCTATGCCCAAGATCGCGGGTTCAAACCCGGCCGAAGTCGTCGGATTTTTTAAGAGCGTTAAAAATCCCTCAGTGTGCCTTCCTTCGGAGAGGAAGTAAAGCCGGCGGTCCCATGTCATAGATTTATGGCATGAAAAAGAACCTTCCAATAACTACACTTGTGGAAGTAAAAATTTGTAGGTTAGTTTGATAACGATATATTAGTTCCAACGTTCGTCGCCAAGTGCTGACTGGGATGGCATTTATTATAGTAGCCACGTCCTCAGCTAGGTGTCGTGGATGGTAGCATTTGGTAGTAAAAGTAGGAACTACTTGAAAAAATTAAGCGTCTGCAGTCCTTCTACCTGAATCACAGATAACACACACTAATACACCCATCACAATGAACACCGGTTATCAGACAAATTCTACACACACCCAAAGTACACGGAGCTACATGACCGCGTTGTCGCAACCCCTAAACTAAGAAACCAACCAACCAGAGATGGCGGGCTACCGGAATTTTACCCGAAAGGGATCTTTAACGTGCTAGTGAATCTACTGACACGGCTCCCTCAAATGCCGACTAACTGCGCCAGGATTAGGTCCTGCAATCTTGGGCACAGCAGGCGAGAACGTTACGCAGAGGGATTTCCAGTTCGGCCTATCAACCTGTCAAGCTACACACCATATAACATGAATACAGAGAGCGGTATGGGCCTCTAACTACCCCATCTGTCACTGCTGGTGATAGGCTGATTACCGAGTGAGTCGTATATTACCGAAGTCCATTAGAATCTTACGATCTTCAATAAATTATGATATAGCCAGTCCAATAATCCAGGTATATAGCGGATAAATTATTATTATTATTATTATTATTATTATTATTATTATTTAAGCAAAATGGCTTCATCATCCCAAATACGCGAGTCGGATTACTGTTGTTGTTGTTGCTTATTTTAAGGACTGCGACATCGCGGTCATATAGCCCCGTGAATTTTTGGGTGCGTGTGAAATTTGTGTGATAATCTGTGTTATTGTGATGGTTGTATTAGTGTGCGTATTTGTAAACTGGGGATAGGATTGGGAAGGAGGTGGCCGTGGCCTTAAGCTAGGAATCATCCCAGCATTTGCCTGGAGTATAAATGGGGGGGGGGGGGGCACGGAAAACCACTTCCAGGATACCTGAGGACAGAATCGATCCCATTTCTTCTCAGTTTCGCCTCATAACGTTGAGTGGACCCCGTTCCAATCCTCAGACCATAATTACATTTCTTGACAGAGACGGTAAGTTTATATTGGCATAGGAGACTTTTCTCTAATACGATCCCAATATCATGCCAGTCCACTCCATGGCGTAGTGACTAGCAATCTTGACTGTCACTGCGGAGGTCAGGCTGAGAATTATATTCAATATGATAGCCTTGCGAAGGCTTGTGTAACGCAGGTCTCTCATAAAAGACTCCCTTTTCACCACTTTAGGAGGTAATTGCTCTATCTATCTATATAATACACTAAGGTGCATGTTTCACAAAACTCAAGCTCCTAAACAAGAGGGAGTTAGAAGGTGCGGTTTGTACCAAATTCTTCCAAATCGTCTCAATAGTACAGGAAAAATCTTGCATTTCTTGACAAGTCAGCGAAAATATATTTATTTGTTTATTAAGTGCTTTTAAACAAATAAACAAGATGGTAGCCCCTGCCTGAAGTGTGTCGCGCCCAGCCCGCATAGCACTAGAGCTGGGCAGATAGTCTGTACACATGGGGGCGCATACAATCCACATTTTTTATAAGTGCGTTTAAAGTAAACAAATAAACATACATATTTATACAGTGAGTCCGGGAATGTTCTCCGCAGCGCCCACATGCGTCTGCGAGAGTTAGCTACAGCAGTTACGTTGGTAGCACGGCTGCCGCTTGCATCATAACAAATAAACAGTAAACTTTGTACTCACCACAGCCATTCATAACAGATGCTGGAACAGTACATCACTATTTTTCCGTAATCAGTTTGTTTTAATTCATGAACCACTGTAACTTTATAAGGGAACAACTGAAGTTTGTCTCTAACAGCTGTATGTGCTGTCGACTTAGAGATTCCTGTTCGTTGAGCTAATTTTCGTGTTGATTTACTTGGACTACGCAGCATTATATCGGAGATTTCATAAAGTTTTTCGTCTGTTAAAAGCGTAGGCCTGCCTGTTCCCCGTACATCGTGAACTGAGCCAGTCACACGAAATTTATTTACCAAATCCTGAACGGTATCACGGTTTGGACACTTTGAATTAGGAAACCGCGCCTGACATCTTAATTTTACATTTTCTGTAAACCGATCGCCTTCGCGAAAAACGTATTTCACCAAAAAAAAAACTCTCTCTTCAGTAGTAAACATTACCGCCTGTATACTGTTGCACTCTTCCAATAATCTATCTGAACGCTCCCTTACTGTAATACACACTGAAGACATGCAGGCTCACTCGCTTATCGCAATACACACTGACAGCCAACCGGGGGAGTCCCGCTTTGAATGACACAGTGACGTGCAGCCAACTAAACTCATGACTCAACCACTCACAGCTGCACGTACGCACTGCGGAGAACATTCTCGGGCATGTAGAATCCCTCATAACAGTAAAGCCAGGCGGGTGGTTTATACTCATGCGAGAGTTCTCGCACGGGTTCGCTAGTTACATTCTAATGTACGGTGCCGTATCGTTTTTGTTTGATAGTACACCATGGCCGCCATCTTGAATATACAATATGCATGCACTGTGCCAATGTTCCGAGATTCAAAGTTACTGAATAAATACAGGTAGGCTACTGAATAAGCGATTTTAATATTTTAGAAATTCAAGAAGACGGATTCGCATAATAATATTTAAAAAAAAGTTGATTTTTGTTATTTGTTAGGTGATTGCATAATCATTTCGTTTACCCCCTCTCCTCACGTCTACGTAATCATAAGCTTCGAACACCCCTTCCCCCCTCCCCTCCTACTGTTTGTGATTACGTAATTAGTGGACGGTTCCTATGAATAGTGTTAATACGGCCGGTAATTCACTATCAAAGAAATATGTCAAAGTTCTTTGATAAAAGATATGACAGAGTAATGGGGAAATCTTTTTATAAAATATTTTTATAAAATTTACTTTATAAAAGATATGAGCATAATGTTATCTTTGATAAAAGATTCAAATCGAAATGGCGGATCATAAACAGCAGAAATATTACCACAACAAAGATGCTCATATCAGAGTGTGAAATGCGTGAAATGTTACATAATAAATGGTATACAAAAGTAAAAACATAAATAAAAGATAGAAAGTGTAGGTAAAAATAGCAGCGGCTATAAGTGCTGTACTTACAGGATTCATATTTCACGATACAATTAAATAGTTAAATACGCTGAAAATAGGCTGGTTGTTTGGAACATCATCATCATTCATTTCATATATGTTCACGTCAATCGTATAATCTACCAATTTTCCATGCACATATAATAACCACATCACTGTTTGAACGTCAAGCTGTTTTTTTTAATCAAGATTTATACCTTTCATTCTATAACACACTAGCTGAAGTACCCGTGCTTCGCTACTGGGCATAAATAAATTGAAATTTGAAGGTAACAGTTAAAACAGGGGATAGGCGAGGTGCTGCGCGGAGGGAGAGTTAGGATGGAACATTTTGGCCAGGTACACCGCTTGGCATTGACCGTGTTTAATAGCACAAAATTAGGTTTTACTCGCTAACAGTTGGAGATACATGAAAAGTGATAAGGATCATTCTGATAGAAATTTAAATTTTAAACCTAGTATTTGCCATCAAAAGTTTACTATTTCTTAGCGTTCTCTTTTTATTTGAAATTGAAATATGAATGTTTGAAACCAAAGGGTGTAGTGACGTCACTAAAATGGTCGCCATCTTTAAATAGTGCAAAGTATTGAAATCAAAAACAGCCTATATATTAACCAGGTAAATCAGCTACTTCCATGTAAAATTTCATGTAAATCGGACCAGAGGTTCTTTGGTGATCGAGTAACACACAGACACATACCATCTCATTTTTATATATTAGTATAGATGTAGTTTTTTCATGTACGAAAAACGTACGATATTATTTACTTAGTAATTTGAAAGTACCCATGTTTAAGTACAAAAGGAGCCTGATCGTGGCTTCTAATGATTACTATGAGAATTATTGGTGACGTCAGTTACCTGTAGGTTTGCTACGGTACTGTATCTGTAGAGGGCAGTGAAGGAGGCAATGTTCTGTACACATCATTTCCTCTTATAGTCATCTTTTTGACGTATTGAGTGTACAGGGAGCTGCCGTAGTACCTCTAAACTGAACCCAACGTCTTAAGTAGAAAAGAGGACGTGTTTATGGCGTGGTTAATCATTTTAGGTCACTGTTTCATTTTGCTGGCAACAAATTATTCTGGTTCTGTTAGTCTTAGTCAAGTCTTATCACAGGTACTGTATTCCTGATTTGTAATACAAAAGATAGCCAGTACAGGTTCGTCAACAATTAAAACAATGCAGCATAAAAACATTAGGATTAATAAAACATAAACGTCAACATATTAGTAGTAGACCACACCTTAACGGAGAGTATAACACTACAATACAATATATTGCGCGTGATACCTTCCGTACAAGGTAAAGATTCAAAATCTCCCGTAACAGCAGCGGCATCAAGAGTATGAAATTAGACAAAAAAATGTCACATTTAGACGACCACGTGGATTAGCGGCTAACATTTTCGGCTGTCGCCTTAGAGGTCCGAGTTTGAATCCGGCTCTGCCAAGAAATTTTAATTCTGGTCTGAGAGCTGCGCCTCCCGTGGCAAAACTTGGAAGATGTTTTCCGTGGTTTCCCACTTCTACTCGAAGCAAATATCGGGATAGTTTCTAACTGTAGGCAACAGCAACCACTTTTTTTAATCCTCACCTGAATTACAAATACACACACTACTACAGCCATCACAGTAACACAGGTTATCAGAAAAAATTCATACACACTTAAGTTCATGGGGCTACATGGCCATGATGTCGCCAAGCCGCTAAATCAATCAACAATAACAGTATCATTTAAGCTCATTTAATCTTAATACTAAGTTTCGTGATGATATCTATAGCCGTTGTTACGTTAAGCCGCGTGCAGGATTAGCCGATGTTTTTTTTTTATCATTTTAAATCGCTACATCGACCCCTGTTAATAAAAATAAATAAAACTACAGTATGTATTCAGATTTTTATGGCGTTCAGATTCCTAATGATCTTTTCGTGGTTTGGATAGAAAATGGAGGCGCATGGCCTGGTGTTTACTCCTTGAGCTACTGTAGTCATGGAGAAAATGGAATAGCATGTCTCCTAACAGAGACAGGTGGAAACCTGGTGATCACTTCTAGAGGTACTGTTGCCGTTGGGGAAATTGAGTGGCATGGCCTCTTACCGAGATAGATGGAAACTTGGTGGACCCGTTTTGTGCTACTGTTGCCATGGAGATGGCAGGCCTTGCCGTTCCTCCATAAGTTAATTTTCTGACTTTATTAGCCTTTGCTCGAGTGAAAATAGGCCAATATCAGAAGAATGAGGAAGACTATCGAAAATTCGTGTAGCTAGCGGTTTCTTCTGGGTCCTAAACTATGTGTATGCAAAATTTGGTTGAGACTGGTGGAACGGTGTAGATTTGTATACGGAACAAATAGCCTATGCATACATACATACATACATACATACATACAGACTTTCACTTTTATATATTAGATTGTAACAGATCCGATTTTCAAAATGTGTAAGTGTTTTTCAGCCTTTAGACTATTAGTATTTTAAGTAATTATTTTGATAACTTCCGATAAGGAAATTTTTGTATGTAAGTCTTGCTTCTTTTCGTATTTTATAATATAACGCTGAAAAGGTCATAATGTGGCCAAAACCAGTCCTGTGATTAAAGTACAACTATTTATTGACTTAAGGTTTCAACTTGCTGAATATTTCATCATAATTATTAATAACTAGCAGAAGTACCCGTTCTTCGAACGGTGTTATATATTAACACCAGACATTATCAATTGAGCTACTGTTGCAATGGTTAGCGGGTTGTCATTCCTTCATAAGTTTATCAGAACGAAGTTAATTTTCTGGGAATATCACACACACTGTTAATTTAAGGGCCTTAAAATGTGGTTTTCGGAGACCCCTTATAGACTCGCGAATGTTGTTTCTCACAATGAGAAGCGCAACATATGCTTTGATCGTCCTTCTAGGATAATTTTTATATTTCGCCTATTTTAGCATGTATTTTGAGCAGTTTTTCCCTATATCCACCCTTCTACTGTATGAAAAGTACGGTGAGGAGTTTTATAAATGATTGGTGTATTGACTCATGTTTACCATACCTAATTTTACGATGCACCAAGCATCCGAACACGATTTATAGGCGTACATAAAGATACACAGAAAGACAGACAGACAATTCTATTGTCTACAACATATCACCCAGATATCCAAATATGGGTATATCTACCTTACGTATCAAACAAAATCATCCCTACGATGAACCCGTATGTCGACAAAAAAAAATAGATTAGTTAAAATGTGCTCTCAAACTAAATTCACCTAACGTGTACTTCCTGACGTGAAATAGATTTGAAAGCCTTGTAGACGAAACGCAATACACCTCACATAAAAAATGACCCTCTACGATGTGTTAGGTCCCCACACACAGGAAGATCTCTTTCATAAATTATAAAGGCTTGTGGTGCATGAAAATTCAGGTTCTTTAGCCTCAAATGGCCCAAATTCCTAAAAGCCGCAAAAAATGCTGATTCAATTCAGGAAATTTTGAAAATAATGTTGCTGTTTGGAGATATAATAGACTTTCTGTACTATATGTCGCACGTGAAATTGCACGAAAAAATTCTAGGTTGCCCCTTGACCCCCTTAATTGCATTGACGAATTATACAGTCTACGTTGGTTCCGTGATAACCTTATAGCCATTTGCAAACTTTCACAGAAATGTAATAAATGGAGTAGCCTAATAATAATATCGTATGGCCTCGGGTGCCGGGTGCAAGCTTCGTAATTTGACACCCAGTGGGTAGCTTGCATGTCGAAATTTCGTTGTTCCTTGAATCACTATGAAAGTCAAGGAGGGTAGATATCTAAGCTCCTTGAACACAATAGCGCTTTCTAGTAGAGAAATGAGGAACTTTGTGTTGGCGGAAACTCCGGAGGTTAATTTTGCCATTATGAACACGGCCTACTGAATTCAAATGGGTTCTTTGACATGCCAACATCGTATGACATGCGAGTCAAATTTTTGCCGCCTTTCAAAAATCATGTACAGGCCGGACGTTTGTTTTAGACGATTGCCCTTGACCTTGAAGCCTGCGGGTGAGCCTGTACACAGTCACTTTCTCACCCTATCACTTCACATTTGTCACCACCGATCTGATATAATGGAATTCCAAACTTGAGCAGACAGTACAGTCCACGTCGAAGTATTGTGTGACACGGAAGTACACGTTACATAGTTACGAACAGAACGTCATTATATTTGCCTGTGACTATACTTCAGCAATAGTGTGAAATAGCTTTATCAATCATCGGAGCGCTTGGGGCAGCTGATAATAACACAGGTACTGTAGTAACTCGCCTCCAGGCTTCCATTAAGACTTTTCACTCGTCTAAAACAAACGTCCGGCCTGTACCACGGACAGGAGTGAACCTGCAATCTTGGGGTTAGTAGACCGACACGCTATCCACTCACCCACCGTGGCAAGGTATAAATGGAGTGACATTGCTTCTTACAGAAATAGATGGAAAGTTGGATGCCACCCCTTGAGATAATGTTGTCATGGTTACCGATTTGCATTCCTTCATTAGTTTGTTAAATTAAATTAAATTAGTTTTCTGGGAATATTTCAGAAACTGTTGGATTTAGAGCCTTATAATGTACGTTTCGAGGACCCTTTAGGGCCCCCGAGTTTTGTTTCTGGCACCGAGAGGCTTTGTCTCGTCGTTGTACGCCATAATCATAATACTAATAATAATAATATAATATAGGGATATGAATATAATAGACCTGCTGTACCACACCCGCAGATGTAAATCGCGTGAAAAAATTCTAGAGTACCCCTTGACCCCCTTAAGCGCATTATAGGTATTGATGAATTTTACGGCTTAATTTGGTTCCGTGATAACCTTCTAGCCTTTGCAAACTTTCACACTAATGTAATTAATGGAATTGCATTGCGTCTTACAGCAATAGATGGACCTCTGAGAATCTGTTGCCATGGTTACCGGCTTTTATTTCTTCATTAGTTTATGAAATGAAATTAGTTTTCTGGGAATATCTAAAAAACTGTTGGTTTTAGGGCCTTAAAATGAGGTTTTGTCTCTCACATTGAGGGGCTGAAAATGAGCTTTGTCTCGCCCTTCTACGCTTATTTCAGCATGTATTTTAAGGGGGTAGGCCTCCTTTTATGAGAGGTATTGTATTTTTTTTTAAATTTGAATTTATTGCTTCTCTTATACAGGCCACTGAGGCTACAAAGCCTCTTTATGCAGCTCTCTTCATTCAGAGGGCGGTTACATACAATAGAATAAATTAAGAAAGAAAAAACTTAACCTATACATACAGTTGACAATAAAAGTTCTTGTTATTACATCCGTTCACCTTGAACATGATAATTGTATAGCTGATAGATTACAATGAAGGGAGTGTTTTATCACTAGGGAGAAGAGTTACATCAATGATTAGTGTCGTGCCTCTGATGGGCAACTGTACCAAATTTTACGTTGATACACCCAGCCGTTCTCGAGTTATAAGGGAACAAATTTGTCCACAGACAAACAAACAAACAAGCAGACAGACAAAACATTATTTTCCCGCGCATCCATCATAAAACAGTTTGAAACGCGTAAACAACTCAAATTTCCGTAGAAATTCAGAAACTTTCATTTTTATATTAGAGAGATACTGTATACCACACCGCTCGGTGTTGACCGTGTTTTATTGCACAAATTTAGGTTTTACTCGCTAACCATCGGAGATACACGAAACGTGATAAGGACCTTTCGGATAGAAAATTAAAATTTGAAGCTCATGTATGCCATCAAAAGTTTGCTATTTCTTAGCGTTCTCTTTTTATTTGAAGTAGAATATGAAATTTTGAAACCAAAGGGTGTAGTGACGTCACATATGTGGGTTTTACTCGCTAACCGTTGGAGATACACGAAAAGTGATAAGGACCTTTCGGATAGAAAATTAAATGTTAAAGCTCGTGTATGCATCAAAAGTTTGCTATTTCCTAGCGTTCTCTTTTTATTTGCTATGGAAATATGAAATTTTGAAACCAAAGGGTGTAGTGACGTCACTAAAATGGTCGCCATTTTTAATAGTGCAAAATATCGAAATTAAAAGTATCCTATATGTAAACATGGTAAATCAGCTACATCCATGCAAAGTTTCATTTAAATCGGACCAGTGGTTCTTGCGTTATTGAGTAACAGACAGACACACACCATCTCATTTTTAGCCTACTTTCGATTTTTGCAAAAAATGAAAGCAGACTTATGAGATCAACACAGGGCGAAAAATTGTGTGTCTGTCTGTGTGTGTGTGTGTGTGTGTGTGTGTGTGTGTGTGTGTGTGTACTCTGAATGTCTGTCCCCCTATCAATTCGAACACGGTGAAACCGAATTGAACGAAATTTGGTACAGAGGTAGCATTAGCAAAGGGCACCTCAGTGTCATACTTTATATCGCCGCCATCTTTACCAAAACAGAATGGCGGCCACTCAAACGTTCAAAACGTAAAATCATATTACGGCTAAACTAATCATCCGATCTCTACCAAATTTGGTGACAACATACCTTTATATAGGACGCGTCTTTCAACCAACATTCAAGGTCATCGGCCGTACCATTTCAGGATGGCGGCCGTGTGAATTATTCAACCATTTAAATCAATGGCTTAAGACCCACCAATTCCGATTATCGAGCCTAGGGTGGTTTAAGCTATCCTGAAGGTCGTGATCCGTTATTTATTATAATTTAATATTATAATATTATACTGTATGAGTGGCTTAAAATAGCTGAGCTGTCTGTGTCACACGACAAGATGGCAGCTGTCCTCATGTGCCTGTCTTATATTTCAATACGATAGTGATGTTGTATGTGATATACCCTACTGATACAATAATATAAACTTTGTATGAAATTATCTTTAATGAAGATGTACTGCTGTGAAGAAATCGTTTCTTTAAAGTCATTATTTGCCAACAGGTTGTATCTAATGTCAGTTAAGAACACCATGATGTTAAGGATAGGATTAGCTCTGGGCTAGCGTGTTAGTCTGTCACGCAGTTGACTGGGGATCGAGTACTGCTGCAGATAACTTTTTTTTCTTGAATTCTTTTACAAATGATGTGCACGAGCTCTTTCCACAGATACTGAATAAGATGTCATTTAGCTCAAAGGAGAGGCTAATGTATACACTCGTTTATTAATAAAATCACAGCCCCAGCATCGCAAATAAACAGAAGACATTAGGAAAAGGAGAATAGAAGAACTAGATACACGTTGTCATTAACCACAGCCTTCTTAATGCCTCTGTACGGTGCTGTCCTCTTGTGGGTTATGTGGGTAATATTGTTCCAAACTTACCGCTGTGTAAATACCTGGCCTCCTGAAGTATGGCAATTTTGTAATACTGGTAGTTCAACTATTAGCCACGATCGCGCTCCGATTACCTTTAAACACTGCCAGCTGGATCGCCTCCCCCTTGGCTACTTTAAACTGTCTACTCATTCAACACCCTTAGGCCACTGCCATCGTAGTACATTACGATGGCAGTGCATAGGCGTACAACATAAAGATTAATTCACTGATAGGTCGCAGCACCAACCTCCTGTGATCGGCGTGGATTTTTAATGGGGAAGATACCCAAAACGGAAGATTCTTAACTTAGCAGGCTGGCTTAATATAGAGATTAACGGACGTGAATGCATTACAATAAGTTAGTAGTTTTTTTATTCAATCATCATAAAGTATACAATATTGATTTTGACACTTACTGGCTAATTATCAATATAAAAGAAAACAAACAATACATTGTGGTAGAGGTGATTGTGTTAGGGATGAGGACAAAGAGTCATAAATATACCCATACATTTAGGAGAAAGTAGGCTATATGTTCTTTGCTGAACATCTTGTTATATATTAGTATGATTAAATATTATTCTATTTTCTCAAGTCATCGTACAGCAGCTCGTTCACCAGGATTTTACTCGTATTGTATACGTATCTTACTTGACACGCGAGAGACCCATGGTTTAACCCATAGACGTTTTCAATTTCTTTTACATACCGGTATTGCCACTACAGAATTTCAAATACCGTACTACAGTGAACAAGGAACTGTTCGTCCATTTTGCTGAACTAGAGTATGATAAAATATTTGATGTAGCCTAGTGTAATGGTGTGATAACTGCTTTGTATAACTTTTATAAAAGTTTAGTTTGATAAAATACTAACATAACGCCCGTCGTTGCTCGGGATCACAATAGGATATTAAGATATCGTATCTTTGCTCGCTAAAATTGTGTGCAACCCGGAGGAAGGTCGTTGTTATAATGAGCAATATTGTTACCACTCAAAAGTCCTTAAGCGTGCCTTTTATCTGATCAAAATCGTGTTGAAGTTGTTAAGTGGGTGGGTACGACGGCTCTATACTGCTTGTAGCTTATAATAGATTAATCCTGAAATTTCCGTAATATAACTGAATGCATTACCAACCTAACCATTACATTTTCAGGGCCTGTGAATTTCGTTTTCTTAATTTATTAGCCTTGCGTGTTTTGTCGATCAGCAACATTTCTAGAGGAAAATGGTGGTCCACAGATAAACTCTTAGAATCCCAGCTTCATAATAATATATGCATTTGATTAGGGCAATAACGAATACCAAAAGATACATAATAAATATCATCTAAGAATCTATATGTCCACCCACACTTAAATAAGAACTACTCAAAGGAGTGCAGAGACATCTTGCGGCCACAAGACAAACTAACCCTAATCATAATACCATATCACCCAGATGACCAATTCTGGAGGTGAAATGCACACTCCAAAAGGACCCAGGTTCTATGTGATGACGAAATTTGACGACAAAATTAGAAGATTGTTATCAAATTATCTCTGAAGCTATATTTACCAAGACTTCTTCTTCAGATGAATTCAATATTGAAACACTCGTACACGAAAAGCAACAAAGTAGTATAAAAGAAAGACCCTAAAACAAAATAATAGTTTTTACGCTCATACTGTAAAATAACCAATCCTCACCAATGCTGTACGTCCCCATCCCCTTGATGACACCATTAAATAAAATTATAAAGCTTGTGGGGCATGGAAATTCAGTGTTTGTGACAAAGGGCCTAAATGAAGGGAATGGAGAGGGCTATCTAAAATTATTGTTACCAAAAACCTTCCTTGGGGTGTGCACTACAACCTTACAAAACTTCAATGCAATCGGTTAAACGGTGTCGGAGTCCATTAATCTCGGACAGATATACAGTACATTTCCATTTTTATATATAAGATTTCTTAAAAATTCTTTGACAAATTTATTTAATAGTGTAACATCGGCCTAAGGCAACACTGAAAGGAGCTTTCTATACAGCATGGTTTGGTAAAAGACAGCGGAAGGAGACTCGTGAGTGATGCAGTCTCCTGAGGAGCAAATAACTGGCATGTGTTTCGTGAGCTAGCAATAAAGATCGACATGCATGGTGGTCCTAGTGGCCATCTCCTCTTTCTGGCGACCATCCAAACTGCTCTGTCCTCTTGTCTATTGATTTCCACTGGCACCTGTGGTAACTAGAGTCAAGGACGACACTGCCAACCAACAACTTTATTTATTGGCATGGTTACAACACGTCCCGCAAGGACCATTTCCAAACCTGCAGCCACATAATCTGCTTTCATTAAAGGAAATATCGAAACAAAAACGGGTCCATAGTCACCAACCAACCAACCAATCTACACGAGATCCCCAAACCCGGATGGACTCCACCAACTGAGAAATTAATTACGTGGTTATTTACCAAAAGCAAATAGCCTATATTAGATTTTATGATTTTTCCAGACTGCTGTAGTATCAGTTTGTGCTTGAGAGGGAGATAGCTTTAATGACGTATTGCATTTTCAGAAATCCAGGGGGTCATTCTCATTCGAAGTGCCTTCGCAGCTTTTGCAGATCGATGGGAACTCGTCCATAAACACAGAAATACACCGATTTTATTTGATAAATCAGCCTTTGGTATTAACCACAGAATTGAAAGGAGTAACATAGTTTGATAGGAGCAGGTGACTTCGCTGTTCCGCCCCTTAAAATCACATCATCATCGTTATCATCATCATCATCATCATCACCATCATCATCGTTTGATAGAGACTTTCACAGCTTGAATACTATGCCTCTTGCCATTTGTTGGGTTTATGCTGTGTGATTAGCCTTGAAAGCAGGTTTGAGCTTTCTTGCTAAGATATCTAAACCACGTATTTTTAGTCCCATTATCATAATTTGCAACGTTTTGATTTAATAAAATCGCTTCTACGTTTACATGTACCACAGCCAAACACTTTATTATCATTATTATTATTATTATCAGCATCATATATAATACTACAGTAAAACTGCTGTTTACTTGGTGGTGGCATTAATTTATCAATTGACGGAAAACACGGTAAATGCTCATTCAAGAATATAGTTATAAATATCTTAATTTAGTTCTATTCTTGTAAGAAAATGGTTTTGTTGTTGTTTCACGTGAGGTGGTCATTTAGACCGTTGTACTTGGGTGTGTGTGTGTTTTTTTTTTTGTGAAATTTTGTCTGACAACCTGTGTTATTGTGATAACTGCATTTGTGTAGCGCCTGGAGTACAAATGGGAAACCACTTTCAGGATGGCTGAATTGGGAATCGAACCGACCTCTCCTCAGTTTTGTCTAACGAGGCTGAATGTACCCCGTTACAACCCTCAGGCCAGAATTAAATTCCTTGGCAGAGCTGGGAATCAAAACCGGACCTCCGAGACGACAGCCAACCATACTAGCCACTGCACCACGAGGCGGTCAATAAAATGGTTTTCTTTTGTACCTTGTATTTAGAATCATTGTTCTGGCTGTACAAACATACCGATAACATTATGGATGCCAGTGTTGGAAGACGTAGCACTAAGCTGACGTAACACCGTTTACAGGGTTAAGTACAGGGGTGCGTATTTGGAAATAATCCCCGATTTAAGTCCACCGACCCAATCAGCCCATCCACAACCTCCTCTTTTTTTTATCAACTATGATTTGTCCATGCTCAATGGACGCTCTAGCAAGACATAAGAGAGGATCTCAAACAGTGGTTCAAATTACATTGCTAATAATTCTATTAACCCAGAATAAGATGGTTACCACAGCCATTGTGCATCTACATTGATATTGTGACTATTATTTCCTCAGTTACTATCTTATTTAAAAAAACTCTACCTCCACGTCGTTAAGTACATTATCTTACTCATATGATCTCAATATCGTTGGTTCTATTTCTGGCTGAGCAGTGGCGTAAATAGTGGTGGTGGGGGTTGATTAGGTGGATCAATTCCCCCTTCCAGAGCCAAATAATTAAGCTATGAATTTAGTTAAAATCAGTTAGCCAGAGGGGTGGCAGTGAGATGGATGTGGCAGTATCTTTCCTCATCCCAATCCGAAAATCCATCACTTGTTAGTTAGTACCCGAGTGCAAGTGTCGTTTTGGAAAGTGAATAATATTGTGTTAAGTTGTAATGCTGATTCAAGTTTAATTTTAGTTGTAAACTGTAGTTTATTAATATAGCCTATATGCAATGCCTGGCCTGTGATTTTGCGAAGAAAACTGGACTTGATAATTTGGTGTCAGCAAAATTGTTAATTTTCGACAATTTATACAAATCTAATATATAAAAGTGAAAGTCTGTATGTATGTATGTATGTATGTATGTATGTATGTATGTTGGTTCCGTATACAAATCTACACCGTTCCACCAATCTCAACCATATTTTGCATACATATAGTTTAGGACCCAGAAGGAACCGCTGGCTACATGAATTTTCGATAGTCTTTCTCATTCTTCTGATTTCGGCCCTTTTTCACTCAAAAACAGGCTAATCAAATCATAAAATATACTCATGAAGGAATGGCAAGGCAGATAGTTTCCATGGCAACATAGCTCAAGTCGAGACACGGCCGTCTGGATGTCAATTGCGCTCTGCACTACCGGCATAGAAAATGAGCATCTTTACTTGAAATCCCGTTAGTTACTCAACTGCTCACACAGCACTGGCAACCGAGTATAGCATAACAAAGAGTTGACACTATCTACTAGATATTTGTCAAATACCACTCACTCACTAACTCACTCACACATTCATCACGAAATCTCAGAACCCACCCAACGGATTGGAATGAAATTTGGTATGCAGCTTACTCAAGGGCCGCAAACGCCCACTAAGAAAGGATTTTTGGATATTCAGGTTCTAAAGGGGTGTTAAGGGGGTAGACCTGCATTTCATCGAATAGCAATATCTCCCGATTGGTTTCACTGGGGGATGTGATACTCGGCATATAAACTCATCATTAAAAATAAGAAGACATGTGCCTGAGGGTTTTTCGATGTGGTGTATATTATGAGGTGAAAGGGGTGAAAAGTGGGGGTTGAAAGATTCCTAACGGAGCCTGTATCTCATAAACGACATAGGCGAGGAGTTTGAAACTCAGCGGGAAAAAATCAGAATAAAAAATAAGTAAATAGGTGTTTGACCGTTTTTTTTTTTCATAAATCCAATTTAAGGGGCCTATGGCGAGGGGTGAAATTCTGTGTAAAAAAAAACAGGAAAGAAAGTGTCCTAACCGATTGACTCACTCGCTCTTCAAACTCAGGGGGAAAAACTGCTTAAAAATAAGTATAACTTATATGTGTTCGACAGTTTTTTTTTATAAACCAAATTAAGGGGTTCATCGGGAGGGGTGAAATTCTGAAGAAAAAATTGAAAGAAAATGTCCTGACTCACTCACCCACTCATCATCGCCCAGCCAAAAATATTGAAGTTGGAAACATGTCATTTTCGGGATATGTTCGTTGTATGTCAAAAACATACACTAAGGGAGGATTTTTGAATATTCAGGCTCTAAAGGGGTCTTAAGGGGGTTAAACCTGCATTTTATTGAATAACAAAATCTCACGAGTGGTTTCATTTGTGGATGTGATACTCGGCATATAAACTAATCATTAAAAATAAGCAGACATGTGTCTAAGGGTTTTTCGATGTGGTGTATTATTATGAGGTGAAAGGGGTGAAAATTGGGGGTTGAAGGATTCCTAACGAAGCGTGTAGGCCTATCTCCTAAACGACATAGGCGAGAAATTTGAAACTCGGCGAAAAAAAATCAGCTTAAAAAATAAGTAAGTCGGTGTTCCACCGTTTTTTCATAAATTAATTTAAGGAGCCAATGGGGTGGGGTGAAATTCTGGGGGGAAAAAGGAGAGAAAGTGTCCTAACTGACTGACTAACTCACTCAATCATCAAACTCAGGGGGAAAAGACAGCTTAAAAAATAAGTTAATCGGTGTTCAAGCGTTTTTTCATCAATCCAATTTAAGGGGCCCATGGGGAGGGGTGATATTCTGGTAAAAATAATTGAAAGAAAATGTCATGTCTGACTCACTCACTCGTCACGCCCAGCGAAAACTATTAAAGTTAGAAACATGAAATTTTGGGAATATGTTCGCTGTATATCGAAAACGTCAACTAATGAATGATTTTTGTTATTCGGGTTTTAAAGAGGTGTTAAGGGGGTAAACGTGCATTTAATTGAATAACGATATCTCATGAGTTGTTTCTTTGGGGATGTGATATTCGATATATAAGCTAATCATTAAAAGAATCAGACATATGTCTAAGGGTTTACCGATGAGGTGTATATTACGAGGTGAAAGGGGTGAAAATTGGGGGTTGAGGGATTCTTAACGGAGCGTGTATCTCTTAAACGACATAGGCGAGAAGTTTGAAATTCGGCGGGAAAAAACAGCTTAAAATATAAGTAAATAGGTGTTCGACCGTTTTTTTTTCATAAATCCAATTTAAGGGGCCCTTGGAGAGAGGTGAAATTCTGGGGGGAAAACAGGAAAGAAAGTGTCCTAACTCACTCACTCATCAAACTCAGGGGGGAAGAACAGCTCAAAAATAAGTAAATAGGTGTTCGACCGTTTTTTTTTTCATAAATCCAATTTAAGGGGTTCATGAGAGGGGTGAAATTCTGAAAAATAATTGAAAGAAAATGTCCTGACTTACTCACTCATCATCCCCCAGCCAAAATTATTGAAGTTAGAAACATGACATTAAGGGGCTATGTTCGTTGTATGTTGAAAACGTCCACTAAGGAAGGAATTTTGGATATTCAGGTTCTAAAGGGGTGTTAAGGGGGTAGACTTGCATTTAATTGAATAACAATATCTCCCGAATGATTTCCTTTGGGATGGGATACTAGGCATATAAACTCATCATTAAGAATAAGAAGACACATGTCTGAGGGTTTTTCGATGTGGTGTATATTATGAGGTGTATGTGTGAAAAGTGAGTGTTGAAGGATTCTTAACGGAGCTAGTATCTCTTAAAAGACAGAGGCAAAAAGTAAGAATCTCAGGGAGAAAAATCAGATTGAAAAAGTAGTAGATAGGTGTTCGATCGTTTTTTCATAATCCAATTTAAGGGGCTCATGGAGAGGGATGAAATTCTGGGGAAAGAAGTCCACTAAGGAAGGATTTTTGGATATTCACTCATCATCCCCAGCAAACCTATTGCAGTTAGAAACTTGAAATTTTGGGGATATGTTCGTTGTTTGTCGAAAAAGTCCACTAAGGATGGATTTTTGGATATTCATGTTCTGAAGGGGTGTTAATGGGGTTAAACTTGCATTTCATTGAATAACAATATCTCACGAGTTGTTTCATATGGGGATGTGATAATCGGCATACAAACTAATCATTTAAAATAAGCAGACATATGTCTAAGGGTTTATCGATATGGTGTATATTATGAGGTGAAAGGGGAGAAAATTGGGGGTTGAAGGATTCTTAACGGAGCGTGTACTGTATCTCTTATTCAACATAGGCGATAAGTTTGAAATTCAGCGGAAAAAGCAGCTTAAAAATAAGTAAATAGGTGTTCGACCATTTCTTCATAAATCCAATTTAAGGGGCCCATGGGGAGGAGTGAAATTCGGGGGGGGGGGACAGGAAAGAAGGTGTCCTAACTGATTGACTTACTCACTTATTACTCACTTATCAAACTCAGGGGGAAAACAGCTTTAAATAAGTAAATAGGTGTTCGACCGTTTTTTTTTCATAAATCCAATTTAAGGGGTTCCTGGGGAGGGGTGAAATTCTCAAATATTAATGAAAGAAAATGTCCTGACTGACTCACTCACTCATCATCGCCCAGCAAAAATTATTGAAGTTAGAAACATGAAATTTTGGGGATAAGTTCGTGGTATGTCGAAAACGTCCACTAAGGAAAGAGTTTTGGATATTCAGGTTCTAATGAGGTGTTAAGGGGGTAAACGTGCATTTCATTGAATAACAATATCTCATGAGTGGTTTCATTTGGGGATGTGGTACTTGGCATATATACTAATCATTTAAAATAAGCTGACATATGTCTAATGGTTTTTCGATGTGGTGTATATTATGAGGTGAAAGGGATGAAAAGTGGGGGTTGAAAGATTCCGAACGGAGCGTGTATCTCTTAAACGACATAGACGAGGAGTTTGATTTTCTCCGAGTTCCTATCACCTTAAAAATTAATAAATGAATAAATAATTAAAATAAGTAGATGTTCGACCGTGTTTTTTTTTCATAAATCCAATTTAAGGGGCATATGGGGAGGGGTGAAATTCTGGAATAAAAACGTCCACTAAGGAAGGATTTTTGGATGTTCACTCTCATCGACCAATCAAAACTATTGAAGTTAGAAGAAGGGGATATGTTTGTTGTGTGTCGAAAATGTCTACTAAGGAGGGATTTTTGGATATTCAGGTTCTAAAGGGGTGTTAACGGAATTAAACCTGCATGTCATTGAATAACAATATGACACGACTATGACGCGAGCGAAGCGAGGCTAAAAATGAGATGGTGTGTGTCTGTGTATTACTCAATCACGCAAGAACCACTTGTCCGACTTACATGAATTTTACATGAAAGTAGCTGATTTAACTGGTTAACATATAGGCTACTTTTGATTTCAATACTTTGCACTATGGCGACCAGTGACGTCACTACACCCTTCGGTTTCAAACTTTCATATTTCCATTTCAAATAAAAAGTGAACGCTAAGAAATAGCAAACTTTTGATGGCATATACGAGGTTTAAAATTACATTTTCTATCCGAAAGGTATCTCCAACGGTTAGCGAGTAAAACCTAAATTTGTGCTATAAAACACGGTCAACGCCGAACGGTGTAGTTGGACAAAATGTTCCATCCTTAATCTCCCTCTGCGCAGCACCTCGCCTATCCCCTGTTTTAACTGTCACTTTCACATTTTAATTTATTTATGACGCGTAGCGAAGCACGGGTACTTCAGCTAGTCTTATATATAAAAGTGAAAGTCTGTATGTATGTATGTATGTGGGTGGGTGGGTTGGTTCCGTATACAAATCTACACCGTTCCACCAATCACAACCAAATTTTGCATACACATAGTTTAGGACCCAGAAGGAACCGCTGGCTACATGAATTTTCGATAGTCTTTCTCATTCTTCTGATTTCGGCCCTTCTGCACTCAAGCACAGGCTAATCAAATCATAAAATATACTCATGAAGGAATGGCAAGGCAGATAGTTTCCATGGCAACATAGCTCAAGTCGAGGCACGGCCGTCTGGATGCCAGTTGCGCTCTGCACTACCGGTATAGATAATGAGCATCTTTACTTGAAATCCCGTTAGTTACTCACCTACTCACACAGTACTGTCAACCGAGTTTAGCATAACAAAGACTTGACACTATCTTCTACTATATATTTGTCAAATACCACTCACTCTCTCACTCATTCATTCATCACGAAATCTCAGAAACCACCGAACGGATTGGAATGAAATTTGGTATGCTGCTTCCCCAAGGGCCGCAAATGCCCACTAAGAGAGGATTATTGTACATTCAGGTTCTAAAGGGGTGTTAAGGGGGTAGACCTGCATTTCATTGAATAAAAATATCTCCCGATTGGTTTCATTGGGGGATGTGATACACGGCATATAAACTCATCATTAATAAGTAAGAAGACACGTTTCAGAGGGTTTTTGGATGTGGTGTATATTATGAGGTGAAAGGGGGTGAAAAGTAGGGATTGAAAGATTCCTAACGGAGCGTGTATCTCTTAAACGACATAGGCGAGGAGTTTGAAACTCAGCGAAAAAAAATCAGCATAAAAATAAGTAAATATGTGTTTGACCGTTTTTTTCATAAATCCAATTTAAGGGGCCCATGGGGAGGGGTGAAATTCTGGGGGGGGGGGGGGAACAGGAAAGAAATTGTCCTAACTGATTGACTGACTGACTGACTCATCAAACTCAGGGGGAAAACTGTTTAAAGTAGGTAAATAGCTATTCGACAGTTTTTTTTTGATCAATCAAATTGAAGGGGTTCATCGGGAGGGGAGAAATTCTGAAGAAAAACAAATGAAAGAAAATGTCCTGACTCATTCACTCACTCATCATCGCCCAACCAAAAATATTGAAGTTGAAAACATGGCATTTTGGGGATATGTTCGTTGTATGTCAAAACCGTACACTAAGGGTGGATTTTTAGATATTCAGGCTCTAAGGGGGTCTTAAGGGGGTTAAACCTGCATTTCATTGAATAACAATATCTCACGAGTGGTTTCATTTGTGGATGTGATACTCGGCATATAAACTAATCATTAAAAATAAGCAGACATGTGTCTAAGGGTTTTTCGATGTGGTGTATTATTATGAGGTGAAAGGGGTGAATACTGGGGGTTGAAGGATTCCTAACGGAGCGTGTAGGCCTATCTCTTAAACGACATATGCGAGAAATTTGAAATTCAGCGAAAAAATATCAGCTAAATAAATAAGTAAATCGGTGTTCGACCGTTTTTTCATAAATTAATTTAAGGGGCCAATGGGGTGGGGATGATGATGATGATAATTGTTTTAAGGGGCCTAACATCGAGGTTATCGGCCCCTAATGATCTGGGTGATAGCGAAAATGATAATGAAATGGAAACCTGAACAAAATTATCTGAGACGGAAAATACGTACAAAAAGGACCATATTTGGTCTTACAAAAGGGAATTTAGAACGAAAAGAGTCACAAAAAGAATACGTCATGGAAAAATACCCACAAAACGTAGGCTAGATTCAAAATACGTTCACAATGCAATGTAGCGTCGAAATACTTACAAAATGCAACTGAAATTCAAAATACTTACAAAATGCAAATTAGATCGAAAATACGTACAAAATGCAATAGAGGTTCAAAATACTTACAAAATGCAATTGAAATTGAAAATACACAATGCAATTCAGATTGAAATAGGCCCTATCCCAGTTCCAATCCAAATTATTCACAAAGTGCAATAGAAATTCAAAATACTTACAAAATGCAATTGAAATTGAAAATGCTTACAAAATGTACGGTGATTCTAACGACTCATGTGGATTGACAATACTTACAAAATGCAATTTAGATGAAAATACTTGACAAAATGTAATTTAGATTCAAAATACCCACAAAATGCAATTGAGAATCAAAATATGTGCAAAATGCCCACCAAACAAAATGCAATTTAGATTCAAAATTCGTGCAAATGCGGCGTTGGTTGATAATTCTTACAAAATGCAATTGAAATTCAAAATACTCACTAAAAGGCCCGGGCACATGCATTGAAACACTTACTAAAAGCAATTTAGATTGTCAATCTTTACAAAATGCAATTGAGGTTGAAAACAATCGCGAGATGTAATTTAGATCGAAAAAAACATACAAAAAGCAACGTAGATTAAAAATGCCTTAAAAAAATCGCCAGAAGGGAATTTAGATACACGGTGAACCAAGTAACAAAATACAGTGCGGGAATCTTAAAGAGAAAAGTAAATATAATGAAAAGAGGAGAGGAGAGGGGAGAGAGGGGAGAGAGGAGAAGGTCCGCCCCAAAGGTAAGGGACAAAAGGGGAAAACGGACCCAGGTCAGGAATCCCTCGGGGTCGCCAACTCCCGAACTCACCAGCCGTGAGCCCCTGAGGGTGTAGCATTATCTACGGTGCACCAGAATTGGTGGGGCTACATACACCCTGCCTCCTTAAGGGCCTTGAGCACAAGGCAGAAGGTAAAAGGAAAAGAAAAAGAAGGCTGACCCCTCACAGAAGGAGGGTATCAGGAAAGATGAGACAAGGGCCAACTAAGGCGGGAAAGTGAAAGACTCCCTAGGCGGGGGTGGGGTGAAATTCTGGGGGGGAAAAGGAGAGAAAGTGTCCGAACTGACTAACTCACTCACTCATCAAACTCGGGGGAAAAAGACAGCTTAAAAATAAGTTAATAGGTGTTCAAGAGTTTTTTCATCAATCCAATTTGAGGGGCCCATGGGGAGGGGTGAAATTCTGGTAAAAATAATTGAAAGAAAATGTCCTGTCTGACTCACTCACTCATCACGCCCAGCGATAACTATTAAAGTAGGAAAAATGAAATTTTGGGAATATGTTCGCTGTATGTCGAAAACGTCAACTAAGGAATGCTTTTTGTTTATTCGGGTTTAAAAGAGATGTTAAGGGGTAAACGTGCATTTCATTGAATAACGATATCTCATGAGTTGTTTCTTTGGGGATGTGATATTCGGTATATAAACTAATCAATAAAAATAATCAAGACACATATCTATGTGTTTATCGATGTGGTGTATATTATGAGGTGAATGGGGTGAAAATTGGGGGTTGAGGGATTCTTAACGGAGCGTGTATCTCTTAAACGACATAGGCGAGAAGTTTGAAATTCGGCGGGAAAACAGCTTTAAGTACAAGTAAATAGGTGTTCGACCGTTTTTTCATAAATCCAATTTAAGGGGCCCTTGGAGAGGGGTGAAATTCTGAAAAAAAAAAAACAGGAAAGAAAGTGTCCTAACTGATTGACTCACTTACTCACTCATCAAACTCAGGGGGGAAACATCTTTAAATAAGTAAATAGGTGTTCGACCGTTTGTTTCATTAATCCAATTTAAGGGGTTCATGGGGAGGGGTGAAATTATCAAAAATAAATGAAAGAAAATGCCCTGACACACTCACTCACTCATCATCGCCAAGCCAAAATTATTGAAGTTAGAAACATGAAATTTTGGGGATATGTTCGTTGTATGTCGAAAACATCCACTAAGGAAAGAGTTTTGAATATTCAGGTTCTAAATAGGTGTTAAGGAGGTAAACGTGCATTTCATTGAATAACAATATCTCACGAGTGGTTTCATTTGGGGATGTGATACTTGGCATATATACTAATCATTAAAAATAAGCTGACGCATGCCTAATGGTTTTTCGATGTAGTGTATATTATGAGGTGGAAGGGATGAAAAGTGGGGTTGAAAGATTCTTAACGGAGCGTGTATCTCTTAAACGACATAGGCGAGGAGTTTGAAACTCGGAGGAAATCAATCAGCTTAAAAATAAATAAATAAATAAATAAAATAAATGGGTGTTCGACCGTTTTTTTTTTTTTTCATAAATCCAATTTAAGGGGCCTATGCGGAGGGGTGAAATTCTGGAAGAAAAACGTCCACTAAGGAAGGATTTTTGGATGTTCACTCTCATCGACCAAGCCAAACTATTAATGTTAGCAGAATGATATTTTGGGGATATGTTTGTTGTGTGACGAAAACGTCTAAGGAGGGATTTTTGGATATTCAGGTTCTAAAGGGGTGTTAACGGGGTTAAACCTGCATTTCATTGAATAACAATATGACACGACTATGACGCGAGCGAAGCGAGGCTAAAAATGAGATGGTGTGTGTCTGTGTAATACTCAATCGCACTAGTACTACTGGTCCGATTTACATGAATTTTACATGGAAGTAGCTGATTTACCTGGTTAACATATAGGTTACTTTTGATTTCAATATTTAGCACTATTTAAAGATGGCGACCATTTTAGTGACGTCACTACACCCTTTGGTTTAAAACTTTCATATTTCTATTTCAAATAAAAAGAGAACACTAAGAAATAGCAAACTTTTGATGGCATATACGAGGTTTAAAATTACATTTTCTATCCGAAAGGTATCTCCAACCGTTAGCGAGTAAAATCTAAATTTGTGCTATAAAACACGGTCAACGCCGAGCGCTGTAGTTGGACAAAATGTTCCATCCTTAATCTCCTTCTGCGCAGCACCTCGCCTATCCCCTGTTTTAACTGTCACCTTCATATTTTATTTTATTTATGACGCGTAGCGAAGCACGGGTACTTCAGTTAGTATACAATAAAAATTAAAACTCGTGGATGTTTCGAGAGGGACCTTGCCTCCTTTTTCAATAGAATTAAAACAATGAGGCCAAAGAATGTGTGCCAATGAGCTTACAAAGAAAAACTAGAGAAATTCCTTTGTTCGTCAGCAGATAGCAGTCAGAAACTACCGTATGGACCTGGCTGCTATCTGGTGACGAATAGAGGAATTTCTCTAATTTCTTTTGTAAGCTCATAGCGGCTTCGGTGGCGTAGTTGGTAGCATGATGCCCAAGATCGCGGGTTCAAACCCGGCCGAAGTCATCGGATTTTAAGAGCGTTAAAAAGCCCTCAGTATGCCTTCCTTCGGAGGGGAAGTAAAGCCGGCAGTCCCATGTCATAGATGTATGGCATGTTAAAGAACCTTGCACTAATTACACATGTGTAACGCTAAATTATAGGTTAAAAATTTGAACAACGCTCTTAGGTTCCAACGTTCGTCGCCAGTAGCTGACTGCGGTGGCGTCTAGTAACCAAGATCTGAACTAGTAGTCGTTGACGGTGGCGTTTGGCGGCAAAAGTAGGAACTACTTGAAATTCAATGTATGCAGTCCTTACTTGAATTAAAAACAGATAACGCACACTAATACAGTCATCACAATTAACACCGATTATCAGACAGATTCTACACACGCCCAAAGAACACGGGGCTACATGACCGCATTGTCGCAGCCCCTAAACTGAGGAACCAACCAACCAAGCTCATTGACACACAATCTTTGGCCACATTGTTTTAATTACACACATCAAAAAAAGTTTTGCATCACCTCGGTTCCAAGAGTTCCGGAACCGTTAAATACAAAGGGAATAGAGATCAACACAAACAACATTTCAGCTCGTTTTATTGCTCATGAGACCCACACATTGCATGTTGTACCATCATACAGCTAGACTTTCAGCATTTGTGGTCCAGATTGCAGTACACACCACTACCTCTAATACCCAGTAGCACGTCCTCTTGCATTGATGCATGCCGGTATTCGCCGTGGCATACTATCCACAAGTTCATCAAGACACTGTTGGTCCAAATTGTCCCACTCCTCAACGACAATTCGGCGTAAATCTCTCAGAGTGGTTGGTGGGTCAAGACGTCCATAAACAGCCCTTTTCAACATATCCCAGGCATGTTCGATAGGGTTCATGTCTGGCGAACATGCTGGCCACTGTAGTCGAGCGATGTCGTTATCTTGAAGGAACGCATTCACAAGATGTGCACGATGAGGTCGAGAATTGTCGTCCATGAAGACAAATGCCTCTCCAATATTCTGCCGATATGGTTGCACTATGGGTCGGAGGATGTCATTCAGATATCGTAAAGCCGTTTCGGAGCCTTCCATGACCACCAGTGGCGTACGTCGGCCCCACATAATGCCACCCCAAAACATCAGGGAACCACCACCTTGCTGCACTCGCTGGACAGTGTGTCTAAGACGTTCAGCCTGACCAGGGTGCCTCCAAACACGTCTCCGACGATTGTCTGGTTGAAGGCATATGCGACACTCATCGGTGAAGAGAACGTGATGCCAATTCCGTGGGGTCCATTCAGCATGTTGTTGGGCCCATCTGTACCGCGCTGCATGGTGTCGGGGTTGCAAAGCTGGACCTCGCCATGGACGTCGGGAGTGAAGTTGCGCATCATGCAGCCTATTGCGCACAGTTTGAGTTGAAACACGACGTCCTGTGGCTGAACGAAACGCATTATTCAACATGGTGGCATTGCTGTCAGGGTTCCTCCGAGCGGCAATCCGTAAGTAGCGGTCATCCACTACAGTAGTAGCCCTTGGGCGGCCTGAGCGAGGCCTGTCATCGACAGTTCCTGTATCTCTGTACCTCCTCCATGTCCGAACAACATCGCTTTGGTTCACTCTGAGACGCCTGGAAACTTCCCTTGTTGAGAGCCCTTCTTGACACAAAGTAACAATGCGGACGCGATCGAACTGCGGTATTGACCTTCTAGGCATGGTAGAACTACAGACAACATGAGCAGCGTACCTTCGTCCTGGTGGAATGACTGGAACTGATCGGCTGTCGTACCCCCTCCGTCTAATAGGCCCTGCTCATGCATGGTTGTTTACATCTTTGAGCAGTTTTAGTGACATCTATGAACAGTCAAAGGGACTGTATCTTGGATACAATATACACAGTCAACGTCTATATGCCGGAGATCTGGGAACCGAGGTGATGCAAAACTTTTTTTGATGTGTGTATATTGAAAAAGGAGCCAAGGTCCCTCTCGAAACGTCTAGAAGTTTTAATTTTTTATTTTCACGCGACAATATCTCAAAAGTATGATTAATTTTAATACTATTCCGAGTTGTGAAAGCCTTAATCTACAAATGTACAATATATAGGGGGTTTTGAAATTTCGGGACTATATATTTGATTTCATTGATTATGTAAGATTATGTCCTAGCCCCCCCCCCCGCAATATAATTTTGACTCTGAGCAGCCCCCTACAGTAGCAAACACCATAGTTACACCCCTGTGGCTGAGGAAGTCTGATGTTTGATGGTACTCCTTACATTTGATTTACATTGCTTGCATTCATCCTCGGAATGTACTTGAACACACAGAAATTAACCCACTTTGGACCACGGCATGTCCACCAGAGCACAGCTCAACGGTCAAAATCAAAATCTAGGAGGACAAAATTATTTATTTTCATAATTAAAAAATCAAAATTTGTTACTTTACAGCATTCTCATACAATTGCCGCTCACTATTCTGGGATATAAACGCATCTTAGTGTAAATCTGTCAACACTGTTCGAGCAGTTTGAATTGGAGGGTGAATGTAAGTGGCTTTGGTTTGGTTGTCTTTGTGGTTAGTGTGATGCTTTAAGATGGAACATGCAGCTGAATGTATGATCTTTGTAACGTGTTTCAGTTATTAATGGGCGTAATTGTTAAGTAATTTTAGCTATATTTGCATTATATAATATTTAACTAAGTTATTTTCAAAATGATATTTTCACTTAGATTTTTAGTATGTCGCGTCGCTCTGCGTCACTTTCTACTTAATGTTAAAATGTAGATAAAGTCTTGTAGTTTACCCCTGTTATAAGATTTTTTGCATCGTTTTGCAACTTAGTTATTTTACGTTTAAGAAGATGCCGCGCAACCAGTTTTCACACGTTTACAACTGTTTGAAGCACTGGGTTCGACGATAATGTCAAAAGTGGAACTTTGTGACTTTGTTAAAAGTAAATTAGGGGTAGAAAACTGTTCTGAAGAGATAACTGAATGCTCTATCCAACTCCTAGTCATGGACAATTTCTTGCATGTGTAGACGTAGCTTAAAAATGGTCTTAACTGATGTTTATTATGAAGTAAAATTATTTACGTTGCTTTCAATCTAAATTCAAGATTTAAACGTAAAAACAATGTTGTCCCCCTAGATTTCGATGTTGACCCACTGTGCAACGTGAACGGCGTATCTCAGCGCGTCAACGCTCAACCAATAAACGTTGGCATCGCACACCAAAGCTAGACCAATCAAAATTATCCTAGTAAGCTAGCAGGCGGAGTGAACGGCTGTTTCTGACACAGGGTCGAAATGAAGGAGGGTTTCCAAATATGCTATCGGGCATTCCGACATTAAAATGTAACCCATGTTCTTATTCCTCATAAATTATTTTATCTTTGTTTCATTCTATTTCATTAGGCGATTTTGTCCATTACCACTCACTCGTGCTCCATCTCGAATTTATCGTGGTCTATGGAGATCACACACAGTTGCTGTAAAGAGGACTACAAACGCAAGACAGCTGTTGTTAATTCATTTCGGCACTTTGGAAAATTGTGGTCATTTATCCCCGCGTACTTCGGTGTTTGTAGAATTTGTCAGAAAACATGTATTATTGTGGTGTCTATAGTAGTAGTAGTAGTAGTAGTAGTAGTAGTAGTAGTAGTAGTAGTAGTACGTATATTTGCAATGCAGGCGAGGATTGGGAAGAAGGCGTCAGTGGCCTAAGTTAGGTACTATCCCGGCATTTGCCTTAAGTAGAAGTGGAAAACTATTTCCAAGATGGCTGAGATGAGAATCGAACCCATCTCTTCCCATTTTTGCCTCAGGAGGCTGAGTGTACGCCTTTCCAGCCCTCATATCTGAATTAAATTTCTTGGCAGAGCCAAGAATGTTAGCCACTACACAAGACTACAGTATTAACTATATTCACGTTGACATACTGACTTTCACGGCCAAGTAATTAAATAGAGCAACTATGCAGGATTTTGCCATGGCGCATCAAGTTAGGCTCATCAGCAGGCTCGTGGTACACCCTGCCCGGACCGCCACTGGGGTAGTGGACCATGCACTACGTGCAATATATGATCGTTGTTTTAAACAAGTGAGACATGAACATTTACGAGGCATATTTCTTAATTTCTTTCCGTGTCCGTGTCCCTTGAAGTGTGTTGCTGCTATGGTTACAGACTATCGGTGCTTTATCATGCACCAGAAATATTTATTGAAGTGTTTTTTTTTTAAGAGAAATAAAATGAACGCTAATTTGTTATTGATATTGCACTGACATAATCTGGGAAGCGTGATGGCGCAGTGGCTTAGCTGCTTGTCTTTCACCCGGACGGCATGGTTAGAATCCCGGTGACAGCGGGATGGAATTATCAACTGAAGAATCACGTGGCTTCCAGTCTTAAATCCCCGGCCACCAAAATGAGCCCAGTTGACTCCGGCGAACCCAATTAATTGGGATAAGCAGAAGAATGTTTATTGCACTGACATGATCCAGTAGGGTTCTTGTGCATTAAATTGGCCTCATCTCTACATAGTATAAAACCAGTCCCCGATTCTTGGATGTAACGGGTAATCTCGAGAACCACTGGATGGATTTTGATGCGGTTTTCACCACTCTGTAAAGGATTTCTCGAGAAAACTTTCTGTAAAAATAACATTCATTTATGACCAAAGGAAGCCGAGCAGTAACGATTTCAGTGAATCGAGTCGAAGAAAAACTTGGCATCCATGCGCCTTTTAAGCTTGCGCTGGGTAAACCGTTCAAAATATCTATAATACGATGAGTGTAAGAATTCTTCAGCATGAAAAGTTCTACAAAAAAGTCCACAACACAGTATCTCTATCTTTAATACATCGCCCACTATAAATGTTTTTACGTTTTCATTTCTTCCAACAATCTCCATTCAGTAGAAATTTAAATTACTAGCTTCGGAGCAAGCCTGTCACCCCAGCTTCGGCCAGCATCAAACTGTCGAGTCGAGTTAAGACTTCAGAGAAGAGTATATGTGTTCGGAGTTTCGCTGTTCACCTCGGGTTTTCTAAATTGCGTCAGAGACCAGCCGTCCGTGCGCCTTTTAAGCTCACGCTGGGTAACCCGTTAAAGATACCGGGCGAAGCCAGAGTAGGTTGCTAGTTTATCATAATTACCTGCACCAGAAAGTACAGTAAGTCCAGACTGTCGACTGCCAGGCAGCTGTATGAGTTGAACGAACCTCCCCTTAGCTCGGCGACACCTCATGAGCTAGACGCCAATTCTTTATTGAAAAATGGTACAGTCCACAATAAATCAATACGCTAGCATGCTACATTTGGTTACAAGTGATCGGTGCCCTAGTTAAATTGGACGCGCTGTCTAATTACCAAGTCTGGCATTTTACTGTCCCTCAATGCCTTAGAGGTTCATATCTATCAAAAATGTTGTTACGACTACCAGTCTCGTGATACCTGCGAGAGCAACCTGCCTGATCCCTTGGCAGGTAGATAGTACTAGTTATTTTCTTTTAGGGGTTGAATATCATGGCCATCAGCCCTGTATACTTTATTTAGGTGTGTGTAGAATTTCTTTGTGTTATTGAGGCGTCTATATAGACAAAATTTAGGCTAGTATTGGGAAGGAGTCGGCCGCGGTCTTAAGTTACAAACCATCCTGGCATTTGCCCGGGGTGAATAAGAAACGGCGGAAAACCAATTTTAGGATTGCTCAAGTGGGAATCCAATACAATCTCAGTTTTAATGATCAATATTGTTTAGGAACCTAACATCTAGGTTATCGCCCACGAATGCTTTGGTCGATATTTAAATGAAAACTACAACTAAAACTAACTACTGACTTACAAATGACTTATACTAGAAGGAAAAGAATAAGGGAAAGAAATTCTCTCACCCCTCGTAGAATGAGGACTGAGAGACTCGGAAAGAAGTAGAGCCATGAAAGGCAGAAAGGACCTTGAAAGAGGAGACGGTCCACCCCAAAGTCAATGGAAAAAGGGGGAAAAAACGAACCCAATTCAGGAATCCCTCGGGGTCGCCAACTCCCAGCTCCTTGAGTGAATGAAATGGGTACCCTACCCACTTTTCTCAGTTATCTTTACTAGGCTCAGTTATATCCGGTTCCAGTCCACAGTTGAGTTAAAAGAAAAGAGAATAGGAGTTGACCAAGGGAAGTCGACAGAAAAGATGGAGAAAATAGGAGCCCGACGCTAGTTCAGCTAGGACCCCATGGTCACCATCCCAAACTGAACCAGTTGTGATGCTCAGGGGAGAAGGGGGCCAGGAATATGAAAGAGAGGAGCCAAGCACAAGTAAACGCAGCTTCAGGGTTCCATGATAGCTACTGTACTTCACGTCCCACAAGCACAAGTTGTAAGCCCTTGGGAATAAGTCCACTGAAATGAGCTGTTATTGTTGTAGTTGTTGATTCTTTAGGAGCTTTACGACATCGTGGTCATGTAGGCCCGTGTACTTAGGTGTGTGTAGAATTTGTCTGATAACTTGTGAAACTGTGATATCTGTACTACTGTCGACCAAAGTATTATGTGCACTCGAGTTTGAAGGTTGTTTTTGAAGTAACCAATAGACCTACATAAAATCCAATAACATCATCATTTTCGTCGTTCTGTTGTACGTTAGCTCATGTAGGTTTGGAATTTTTAATTTATATTTTAATTTTTTTTTGTCGCAGTTGGAGCACAAAAAGTGCACGTTTTTAAGCGTGTTTCAACCATGCGTCACATTTAAGAATTATTATCTCAAAAATCCGTCATCAGATCGAATCCAAATTTTAACACAATATACATTGGAATGTTGTATAACTGGTTTATAAATTTCAAAATTGTACGTGTCCAAGAAAAAAAGTTGTTATCATTTTGTAAGGTAACTTTTTTTCGGCGCGGGGTGGTTGGAAAATGAAGTCCTTGGTCGCGATGTAATCCTTATATATCAAAAAGTTATGCTGTATGACTGTGAAATACGTAAATTAAATCACTTATTTTATACGGTTTGTATTTGTAGGCGGAAATAACACATCGTTCACCTGCTACCCGCTCCAGGAAAAGCTGTACAGCGTTGCCGAAATGGAGCGCATCACGCATCATGGCGTGCCTCGCTCGGAAGTGATGGGCTCCATCACAGCAACGCTGTACAGCTCTTCCTGGAGCGGATAGCAGGTGAACGATGTGTTATTTCCGCCTACAAATACAAACCGATATTAAATAAGTGAGTTAATTTACATATTTCACAGTCATACAGCATAACTTTTTGATGTATAAGGATTACATCGCGTCCAAGAACTACATTTTCTAACCACCCCGAGCCGAGAAAAAGTTACCTTACAAAAATGATAACAACTTTTTTTCTTGGACACGCAAAATTTTGAAATTAATAAACCAGTTATACAACATTCTAATGTATATTGTGTTAAAATTTGGATTCGATCTGATGATGGGTTTGTGAGATAATAATTCTTAAATGTGACGCATGGTTGAAACACGCTTAAAAACGTGCACTTTTTGTGTTCCAACTGCGACAAAAAATATTAAAATACAAATTAAAAATTCCAAACCTACATGAGCTAACGTAAAATAGAACGACGAAAATGATGATGTTATTGGATTTTATGTAGGTCTATTGGTTACTTCACAAACAACCTTCAAACTCGAGTACACATAATACTTTGGTAGACAGTAGTGTTATCAATAAATGATAAAAATGGTCCGGTTAGCTCAAACAATGCCAGCGTTTCGCCCCAGTGTGCCGTTGGGCTCGTCAGTTGGTACAGACACACCTACCAATACGCGTGGCTAGCACATACTGAGAAGGCCATGCAAGACACAAAATACAAGCAGTATTGACGTCACGAGCATGCCAATGTGCTATTTCATAAAAACAAAAGCCTTACCTTGGCAATCCAAATAAGGTTTTGAATATTCCCGAAGGGAATATGATGTAGTTTCCATTTGAGCGGATGAATTATCAATAAATGATACAAAAAAAAAATATTGATAATTCATCCGCTCAAATGGAAACTACATCATATTCCCTTCGGGAATATTCAAAACCTTAGACAGTAGTGTGTCTATTTGTAACTGAAGTAGGATTGTGGAAGGAAGCGGCCGTGGGTTTACGTTAGGTACTATCCCGGCATTTGCCTGGAGTGGAAGTGGGAAACCACGGTAAACCACTTCCAGTCCCCAGACCAGAATTACATTTCTTGTCAGAGCCGGGAATCGAACCCGGGCCACCACGGTGACAGCCAAGAATGCCACTACACAACGAGGCGGACCCACTGAAATGAAAGCAAGGAAGTTTGTAGTTTTACGTGACCGTTAATTTTGCGATCATGAGCCACGGGACCTCCTTTTTACGTGGAATCCGAACCACAGGACATGGCATTTCACTTTGAAAATCTCCCACTGAACTGAGCAGCCAGTTCTAAATACTTACTAAGACTTCCTATGAACATCATGCTCAATTGTGAAGGATTGTTCTGTCACTAATTTGATTTGCTATCGTATTTACGGTAGACAGCAATCCCTTTGAAGTAACTCGACTCTTAAACAGATTTCGTTTCTACTGCGCTGCGTAACATCGTAATAGAAATCCCGTTCAGTTTCGTCACGAGCGTTCAAAGTAAATCAGTCTCTTTTAGCAATCACAACCGAACTATAAGGTGCGTTCAAAAAGTAACGAGCCGGAGGTTGGAATGCGCAAACCGGTGACTACATCGGCTAATCGTGGCGTGTGTAACGAGGTGTGGTTCCGACCAGAGCGTGGAAGGTCACAGCCCGTCGCTAGAGGGCACGCGTGCACGTCACGTGACAATACAACGCGAGCAGTAGCATGCATCAATCGTCCAACGCTGCCAGCCGCATGGCAAACAGTGACATGGAGGCGTCAACCGAAGAGCAAAGAGGTGTTGCTCAGTTTCTGACAGCGGAAGGAGTAGGGGGAACGGACATTCATCGCCGAATGTCACAAGTGTACGGCGAACACTGCATGTCCCTTGCAAGGGTCAAGGCGTGGCACAAGCGTTTCAGGGAAGGACGGTTGTCGTTAGCCCGGTCTGCACGACCTCATACGGCCAACACAGTCGTGGCACTCCTGCAGAAATTCAAATGGGAGGCCACCCTCCAAACAGTCCAGACCTCTCTCCCTGTGATTACGCCATGTTTGGTCCCCTGAAAAGGGCTATGCGGGACCAACGATTTACCTCGGACGCCGACGTCCAGCTGTACGTGCGGAACTGGTTCACATCGCAGCCCAGGAAATTTTATGAGACAGCCATTCACCGCCTCGTGTCACAGTGGGACAAGTGCCTCAACAGTCAGGGCCAATACTTCTAACATACAGGTACTGGTTTCTGTAATTATGCCTCCGGCTCGTTACTTTTTGAACACACCTTATATTTGCCTTTTGTATACATTGATAAACTCAACCATCTATCCGCGCGTATCCAACAGGCGTACTCGAGTTGAGAATATGCACGACCACCCCGGAGGTGCGGGTTCGATTCCCATCTGTGCCAAAAAAAAATAATTCCGGCCTTAGGGCTGGGCACACTCAGCCTCGTGAGGAAGAGAAGAGGTGGGGTTCGATTCCCACCTCTGCTATCCTGGAAGTGGTTTTCCGTGGTTTCCCACTTCTACTCCAGGCAAATGCGGTATGGTTCCTAATTCAAGTCCACGGTCGTCTTCTTTCCATTCCTCACCAGAATTACGAATGTACACACTACTATGGACACCACAATTAAACAGGTTATCAATTCTATGCACACATGTAAGTACACGGGGCTAAATGACCATGATGTACAAGCTCCTTAAATGAAACAACAACAAAACAACTGAGAATAGGATGAACAGAAATTAAAGAAGCCTTCGCCTTCAGTTGCCTACGTGTTCAGAGTTCTCTCCCACAAGTTTAAACCTCGATGATTAAGATGATGATGATGATGATGATTGTTGTTTTAAGACGCCTAACATCTAATTTTTATCTGATTCGAGAGCTTGAACGGTGTATACACGGCCTCCTTAGGATAAATGAAAAGATGACTAAGATGAGAATCGAACCCAACTCTTCTTAGTATGAGGATGAATGTACTACGCTTCAGTCCTCAGATCAGAAAAATAATTCTTGACAGAGTCAGGTATCGAACTAAAAAAAAAGCAGATTCGAAAATACAGTAGAAAGAACTCCTAAGGCAAGAAAACAAGTGACATCCTAAATACCAGACAGTTAAGCATAAGGAGGGAACAACAGTTGACCAATGAAAGTCGACAGGAAGGATGAGAGAAATAAGCTCTGCTAGGAATAAACTTTGTTGTTTCATTTGAAGGACTTGGACACGGTTGTCATTTAACCTTTTTTACTTGGGTGTCCGTGTGCAATTTTGTTTGATAGCATGTGTTATTGTGATGGCTGTATTAGTGCGTGTATTTGTAATTCAGGTGAGGGAGCCGTGGTCTGTTCCTGGAGTAGAAGGGGGGAAACCACGGAAAACCACTTCTAAGATAGCTGTGGTAAGAATCGAACCCACCTCGTCTCAGTTTTCGCTCACGAGGCTGAGTGACCTCCGTTCCAACCATCAGACCATTATCAAATTGCTTGATAGAGCCGAAAATGAGAGATGTATGCGGCAAATTCCCTGCCAAATTTCACGATTCTTGCCGTCATACAAGTATGGAAAAAACGAAAAGAATTTGTCAAAATGTACCTTACATAAAAAGGACCCCAAAATCTACGCTTTCATGGCAATCTGAGGTGTAGTTGATGGAGTTACGACTAAATGCCACAGGACCAAATTTATAGACCTTTTATATTTTGATATGCCTGGCAAGTTTGGAGACAGTAGCTATCCATTTTAGGTGTGAAAAATAACTGCGAAACATGTCCAAAAAAGCTCAAATTGAAACATCTAACTCTATGACCGACTGAAAAAAATTAAAGAAATTGGAGTAAATTTATAGTTTTCACCTACTGAGATACTACATACTGTAACTGTTTAACAGGACTACACCTCCACCAGCAACGTTTAATTTCCGTCCGCCATTTTGATTTCTTTTTGAAACTGAAAGTTTTGAACTTTTCGGAATTTTCCCGCCCGTTACAGGCTAAAAGCTGTACGTTTGGCATCTGTTAAGCTTCAGGCTCATCTGGAAGTGGGTTGGAATTTGTATACCTTAGTTTACATGCGACTGTATAATATACAGGCTGTAACTAAATATGTGGGAAAGTCGATAGAGGACCTGACAACAAGCAAAACATGTCCTGTAAACATATGGTGTAAGCTATTTGCTTTCGTTTCCGTGTTACAAGCGTTGTTTGTGGTGTATATAACACAGACCGCTTCACTATGGAGGTTGGTCATTTGTGTTGATAAAATTTGTACGTTACTGCCATTGAACTGGAGGTACTACTGGAACAACTCCTCCCAAGGTAACCCTCGCTGAAAACTGCTTCCTGGTCATCGCCTCCTTGAAGTGCACTACCAGGCGTAACTAGTCGCACCAAAAACTGTCATACCATTGCACTCTAGGTTGCAAGTCAGCTGATATGTCGTGATTCTTTTCATAATTTGATCGTACGTACCACCGTGCGACGTTATATGTATGATTTTTTTCTTCAATAATACGGTAGGTTTACGGTCTACTTTATTTTCGAATTGAGATTTGTAATGAAGTAGCCTATTCTGCGTTTATGGATACGTCTTACATCAAATTTTGACATAATAGGCGTAAATAGCATATGACTAATACAAGTAGGCCCTATTATAGGTTATAAGTTACTAGTCACAGAACCTAGGCCTAGCTTATATTACAGATTTCCATGGAAACGCCCAGATGTATTAAAGAAATAGGTTATAGCTGCGAACATTTTTATGAATCATGCTACTTGTTTCATTCAAATAGAAACAAACCACTGCTTAAAGATGATGCAGTACCTGCAATTTTCAATTTCCCACAGCATCTGCTTCAGCCAACCAGCAAATGACCGAGAGTTATTGAACGACAAGTACAAGTTGAAGGATGTAGACCTAGGCCTAATATTTACTGTTATTTTTTTCATCAGCATAGGCATAAAATTCCACATTTTCCAGTCTATTTTTATGATGTCAGTCGTGAAGACGATAAAATGAATTGGGCTTAAGGGATCTTCCCTGCAGGACCCTGTTCGTTTGCTGTATGACTTATGTGAGGTCTACGTTTCGACCTGCTTTGAAGAAAAGGAAGCTTGTAGTTCTACGTGACCGTTAATCTGGTCATCATGAGCCAGGGGAACACCGTTTAACGTGGAATCCGAACCACAGGACATGGCATTTCGCTTCGAAAATCACACATGCAATGACCGGGAATCAATCCCGGTCCACCTTGGTGAGAGGCGAATAGCTTGACCGCTGCGCCACCATGCCCCATAGCTTAGAAGAATATTGAACATGTGGTTGTTTTGTATAAATCAAGTATGTATTTTTGTTCAATAAGCATCTATTTAATTGTTTAGTAATAGGCTTATGCATATTCACACACATATGGATGCTGCCTTTGAGTCAATAAAAATGCTGAATACCAATTACCATATTTTTTATCTTTATTCTTAGTCATTCTCAGTCTAACCTTAATTTTATTTTAATGTACGTACGGCTTGTATTTTTTGCCAGTAGGCCTAAAGTTATTGTGTATGCTGCCTTTGATCTAAGGATAAAAATTATGAGCAATCAGGCTGCAATAGGCCTATAATATTTTATGTTGGCGTATATTCCTAGCCATTTTAAGTATCAAATTACTATGATATTATGAAATATGTATTTCGGCGTAAGTTCCGTTTAGTTTACCGTTCGCCTAAATGTTCAAAAGTACCTCTTTTACTTGTATCTTGCCGTACATACGTACATCATCCTTGCGTTCGTATACGTCAAACTCTCCTCCTTAACGTGCACTACCAGGCGCAACTAGTCGCACCAAAAGCCGCACTTTCCTCCCATACAGTCGGCATTCCAGTATTACCTAGAGTTCAATGGTTACTGCTTAAAGTTCTCTACAGAAGGTGCTCAAAATGGCTACCACGAGCTGTAATGCAGGCGTCTATGCGCCGCATCATTTACTGTTTCACACGCTGCCATATTCCCGGCGTATGTCGTATCTGCGGACATCCTTGCTCTATTCGCTGACGCAGCATGTCCACGTCATGAATGGGTGTGGCATACACAATGGCCTTCAAATGACCACATAAGTAATAGTCTAATGCTAATGGGTTGTGATCGGGAGAACGAGCAGGCCACGGTGTCGGTTCCTGACGCCCTATCCATCTATCCATTTGTTTGGACTTGAATAGTGACGAAACGTACAAGTGGCCTGTGTGCCCTCCACTAATGACCAACTAGCATCGTGCCGCCGTCTGTGTTATGCACACCACCAACAATGCTTGTAACATGGCAACGAACGCACATACACCATATGTTTACGGGACATGTTTTGCTTGTTATCAGGTCCTCTATCGAATCCCCGGAGCTTTCCCACATATTTAGTTACACCCTCTATATTAGACTGGTTGGTTGGCTCCTTATTTTAGGGACTGGGACAACGCGGTCATGTAGCCCCGTGTACTTTGGGTGTGTGTAGAATTTGTCTGATAACCGGTGTTAATTGAGATGGCTGTATTAGTGTGTGTTATCTGTGATTCAGGTTGAAGGACTGCAGATGATTATATTTTTCAAGTAGTTCCTACTTTTGCTACCAAATGCTAGTCTATGACACCTAGCTGCGGACGTGGCTACTAAATTACATCGCAGTCAGCACCTGGCGGCGAACGTTGGAACCAATAGAACGTTATCACACTAACCTACAAATTTTAGCTTCCACAAGTGTAGTTAGTGGAAGGTTCTTTTTCATGCCATAAATCTATGTCATGAGACCGCCGGTTTTACTTCCCCTCCGAAGGAAGGCATGCTGTACTCGACCCATCGTGTAGTGCGAGAGTGAGCGACTCAGTGCAATGTACTTCTAAGCCCAAGTATTGACGTTGTTCCTCCTCGGAATGAGTCTCATGAGGGATGAGGAGATACGTCTTCTTGTCGATGGCCCATAAAGCTGTCCTCTCAAATACTGATTCCCTTGGAATCTGGACTTAAAAGATTCTCAACTCCGAGTTGCCTCAATAAATTTCCCACGTGCTCCTCCCTTATTTATGTCCTTGTAAGGTAGAATATATCGCTGTTCATATAACAGACGTCTCTAACATCAGCGCTATGGAGCAGGAACGTCGTAGTCTATGGCAGAGTTTCTCAAAGTGTGGTCCGCGGATATCCAGGGTTCCGCGAGCCCATACCAGGGGGTCCACGACTAGTCTAAAACAATTCAAAATATTTATTTAAAAAATGGCCGTAGAGCAATGGCACACTTTGCACCTGATTAACAAACCAGATTACCTAGCTTTAACAAGCAAAGCACTAAAATATCGTATGCCTTTTTCCACAACTTTTTGAACAAGATCTGATGATCGCATGACGATCGAAACATGTCATCCAATTAAATCCCCCACACTCGTTTGTGTGAGCAGGCATTTTTAACGCTTTGAGATATTACACTTTTAAGAAGAAATCGTCTTAAGAATGTTGAAGCAGTCCAGAGATTGAGAATTTTGACGCTCCTCCCCAAAACCTTGGATATAATTAAACCAAAGAAACAGCTTCATCCCTCCCACTGATACATGTTGAACTTTCTTCATCACCGCTGACTGAAAGTTTTGTGAAAGTAGGCCTTTCATATTTTTAAAGTATTTTAATAGTCTAAGTGTTTTACGTATTTTGGATATCAAACATAATTGCACATTTTCCCGAATTCTTATTTTCTAATTCTAATACGATTGGCCTTCCAGAAATAATCTAACTCGAATAGGGCTAACATGTTTTTTGTTTACATCCTACCGATTAAAACCATTATTACATGAAAACGTCTGTAATTTTCAATTTGATTTGATTCTTGCAATCTGCAATGTTCCTTGATTTCTTTTATACCAAAGCACAAAAGGTTTATGTAGAGTCAACCATTGTTGGCTACTCATCATTACAGTCAGTTTATATATCAACTGAAACGAGGGTTGCGTAAGTGTGTGATTAGTTCGCATTGTTGAAAATCATATACACAGTTATTGAGCGTTATAACTAGGGCTCGGATTTTTAGGTGCTAAAAATCAAGAAAATATTTATTTTTAATGTACTAAAAATACCTGAAATATGTGACAAAAAAGGAAAAATATTTGATTATAATTTAGTTTATTATTGTGAACATAAACAATATGCAGTACACACGAATGCAATTTATTCTGTGACTCACTGACTGCTGAAGAATTACAATACACAACGAGATGTATCTTGAGGTTGTCCATCACAAATGACGGACGATTATCGCGAAACTCTTATTCTGAAGGCGCGAAACAGCGGCAATACATGTCTTGCCCTTGAGATGTTGTGTAACTTGAGATCACAGAGCACGCCCATGAGAAGTAAAATTGTATTTAAATTTTGCAATAGACGATAACTTGTAGTTGTTTTTACTTTAGGCATCTTAGAACTGCCTTACACTTCACAATGCCAGAAATGAACTGCATGTGACACTGGAGGGGAGGGGGGGGGAGGTCTAGCACGTGGTGCAATATGGCTATGGACAAGAAAATCCCTGGCTTCCACAGTAAGTGGTACGGGGCGACAAGTTAAGAATAACACAGTTGCAAGCTGACATACGCTCTGCATGAAGATTAGTTAGCTTACAGGTTCATTCCCGTTGAGCTAACACGGAACAAAAATGCAATAAAGTGAATGATCTAGCATACTGATTTAAAAAAATGTAAATACAGTATTATGCCTTTTTATGGGCTAATAAGTTAAAAGCAGGAATTTATGTATTTAAAGAAAAAAAGCTTAAAATATGTATTTACATAAAAATATATTTTTTTACCTAAAAATCCAAGCCCTATAACTAGGGCTCGTAAGTTGAGGAGAAATCCTTCTTTTCGCCAGTGTCCGAAAACAAGGCCAAACATATGCTTATTTTGGGATTTTGTAGGACGGAAAATGGTTGGCTTTATTTGTGCTTTTTTGCATTTTTTGGCTTATTGGTCCTTTTTAGCATCTTTTTTTAAATCTTAATGGCTTTTTTTTGTAACTTCACCTATTTTCGACTACATTTTAGCCTATTTTCGTTTATGAAAAAATAGGCTTATTAGGTCACCTTTTGCCCGTGTGTGTGTGCAAGTGTGTGTGCATCCCTGTGTGTGTGTTCCCCTTATAACTTCTAAACGGCTGGAGCGATTTCAACGAAACTCGGTAAGGTCATAGTACTATTTCGACCGACCCTGACCGTGCCATTCAAATTTTATTACGTCACACCAATCCAACATGGCGGCTGTGCGAAATATTTCACCGGCATTCTATATCTCCGAAACTATTACTCATATCACCCCAAGATTGTACGGTGATAAAGGGCAGTACTAGACGTTCACCTATGTGACTTTCAAAAATCTGTTAACTACAAAACGAGCATGGCGGCCAAGCGAAGTTGAAACATTGAAATAAATTTTTCTCGCGATTTAACCATCCGAACGTAGTGAAACTTGGTACAGCAAATGGCTATACAAATTGCAATGCACTGACATCTAATTTAGTTCAATTGTTTACATATCCTCAAGATGGCGGCTGTGCAAAATTTTAAAATTAAGTTTTTATTTCTTGTGTTCTAATCATGCGATCGAAATCAACGTTTGAATAATGAACGTACACAATAATCCTCATCTAATAATAGGCCTACATAACTCTATGGCCTACATATATTAAAATCAAACACGGCGACCATCCGAAATATTTAGACGGTTCTCAATATCTATTAATCTATTTGATAACAATCAAACTGAAATTTTGTATGCGTATAAAGGCTATAAACATAAGTTCATCTTTAGGAAGTTCAATAATCTGGTGAGCACAAATCCAACATGGCGACGACGCGAAATTTAAATATTCAAATGGACGTTTCTCGCGATTTAAACGCCAGAGCGCAGTGAAACTTGGTACGGTGTAAGCTTATATAAATTTTAATCCACTGGCATCTAACTCATTTAAATTATTTTCCAACCACAAGATGGCGGCTGAGCGAAATTTTAAAATCTCGTATTTTTCTTGTGACCTAATTATGCGATTGAAGTTTGAATAAAAATCCAACATGGTGACCATCCGAAATATTTAGACGGTTCACAATATCTACGAAACTATTACAACAATCAAACTGAAAATGTATATGTGATAGAGGCAATTAATAAATGTAGGATATATGAAAATAGGCTATTTAGTTCTTCACGGAACTACTTGTTATTGACCATTCTCAGTTCATCACCACTTTAAACATCTTTCACCTCCTTAAACATCTTTTCGGTGTTAAATAAATGTGTTTGAACCATATCTGTAAAGAGGGGAAAACAATCTTGGACCACAGAAGATGTCAGATAAGGAAGTGGCGCGTCATGACAATGACCTTGATCAGAATTTCAATTTCTGTAACCCAAGTGACGCTAATTTCAATTTCTTTCTCCAGAATGTCCATTGCGGGTTAGCTGAATTCATTCTACGTGGAAAAAATATTTCATTGTAAATTCTCCAAGTACTTTTTTTAATACACAAAATTCCTTTTTCAAATTATGTGAAAAGAAGAAATGTTCCATTCACATATATCTGCGCAATGTATGTTGCATATCACCAGAATGTTGTATTTTTAACATTACATAAATAATAAATATGTAATTAACACAAAATAATTAATGATTGGATTACATTTTTACGTCTTTTTTTCCTGTTTTATGTCCTTTATTTTGATATTTTACGTCCTTTTATAGGTCTGTTTTAGGCAATTCATAGGTCTTCAACTTCCGAGCCCTAGTTATAACAGTTAGCGAAAAATAACAGTATCGATATTTAAAATTGTTACAGGATAAAAACTGCTTATGTGCATTCGCTATAAGCCAAAAATATGAGTGGTATGTATCATTGTAAAATATGAATAGATGTGTTTTTGTCTTGTTTTTTTTTCTTTTGTCGAGGGGGGGGGGGGGTCGCAAAGTCGGTACGCTTTTAGGCGAGAGTCCATGGTGTCCAGGACTTTGAGAAACTCTGGTCTATGGTCTAGAGCCCTGCGCGGATAAACAAAACGTTATCCACATCCGCACGACTTTTATCCGCATCCGCACGACTTTTAACCGCATTCGTACGTTTGTTATCCGTATCTACTGGCATTGCAATAATATTTTTAATTAGATAAAGCACAAAGCAACACATTTAGACATTTCAGGAGAAAGTCGTTTCCCCAGGCTATTTATGTCAAGTGCTATGCTTAAAATGAATGTTAGGCTATACAGCCAGAATTGCAACCCTTTTCAGTTCGGAGTATTAATAAGTATGCTTAATGACATAATTTGAATGATATTAGCTTAAATCATCATCTTACATTTGTCATGAAAAAAAACGGAAAAATATGTGTCATAACATCCAGGTCCTAGTAATGATTTTAACAAGTTCGGATTGTAATCCAAAAACTATCCGCAAATTTACTCCAAACATTATCTGCTATCCGCACAGCCATGCAAACTATATCCGCATCCACGCAGGGCTTTATCTATGGTACACATGCTTCTAAACGACAGGATTTACATCACATATTAATAAGTTCCGAACAGAAAAAAACTGCTAATGTTCGATAATCACGATGTCACGCAGTTTCGTCATAAGTCGTCACGAAATTTAGAACAATTGTACTTGGACGTAACAAGACCTATTCAGGAGGCGTTTACAGTCTGGAATATGATAGTCTCGTGGGTTTATGCCTTGTCAATTATAATGATCAGAGTAATCATCATCATCATCATCATTGACAAATGCAAGCTTACAGCTAGCTATTAGGTAATGTATTGAATAGAAACTACGAAAAACTTGTTAATTCATTTTAAGAGCTTGGGACATGTTGGTCATCAGTCCCATCGGTGTGTGTTGGATTTGTCTGATAAGCTGCCACGACGTACCACAAAAAAAAAAAAGACAGGGGCCAGTTAAGGACGAAAAAGGAAACACACCCGAGGCCTCTGGTGCCAGCGAACTAGAGTTGCCTAAGGGCCGACAGGAAACATGACAGAGAGGAGCCCGACCCAATTACATGGAAGCAATGTCGGACTCAACTGGGGTCCCGTCATCATCAACGGACCTCCCACTAGTTGTGAGCTTCTGGGAGGCTAACAGCCAATAGGAAAGGGGCGGGAGATGTGAGGTAAGTTTTCACAGAATCTTAAAACTTCGATATTCGGAGTCATTGTTGCCTTCTTAAGGGGCAAAAATATCTTTGATTCAGCTCAACAGTATATACGTACGTTTGTTTCCGACAAAGAATATCTGGCGGGAAAAATCTACGACATTACGAACAAGATGTTCATCAAAGAACATATAGCCTACTTTCTCCCAAATGTATGGGTATACTGTACGTATAACTCTTTGTCCTCATCCCTAAAACAATCACCTCCACCACCAGGTATTTTTGTTTTCTTTTATATTGATAATAATTAGCCAGTGAGTATATGTCTAAATAATTATTATGTACTTTATGATGATTGAATAACAAAACTACTAACTTATTGTAATGCATTCACGTCCATTAATCTCGATATCAAGTCTCCAAACTTAAGAAACCTTCGTTTCAGGTATCTTCCCCTTTAAAAATCCACCGCGATCACACTATGTTGGTGCTGCAACCTAGCGGTGAATTAATATACATCTTGTACGCCTCTGAGTGTTGAATGGGCAGGCAGTTTAAAGCAACCAGGAGGGAGGCGATCCAGCTGACAGTCTTTAAGGTAATCGGAGCACGGTCATGGCTAGAAGTTGAACTAATACAAAATTGCAATACTTCAGGAGGCCAGGCATTCACAAAGCGGAATGTTTGGAACAATTACCCACGTAGCCCACAATAGGACAGCACCGTACAGAGGCATTGAGAAGGCTGTGGTTGATGACCAAGGCTTATAAACTACAGAGGTTGCCTCAATTTTCACTCACCAATCAGCGCTCACAAGGCGGATGACGTCACAAGATACCAAACGCGCCATGTGGGGAACGTAACGAAACTGTCAACATCAGCTGTTGAGTACGCAAAGAACAGTTTATTCTCATGAAATTATTGGTAAATGGGTGATAAAATAACTGAATGTTGCCTACTTAGATTTTATGTTGTGATCTTCTTGAATTTCTTGGAAATTCGCCTAGAATCGGTAGCAGTATCGTGGGTGTTAGTGACTTCCAATAACCACTTCTTATGCAAGATAGAATTGGAATGTTTCAATTTGAAGAAGAAAATTGTTATCACAGCTGCCTCAACCCCACCAGACGGTACGTCAGAAACTTCTCTCGACACAAAATCTGTCATTCTTCTTCGAACGTCCTTGTCTCGTTGAAATCTGTATTTTCCGTGAAATGTGACGAATTTTGCTGAAATGTGCCGGAACTGATTTAGCCAAGTTTCTGAGGGATCGGTCATACCACCGTATGACAAGTGTTTAATCCAGGTTGGTAATGCATAATCGTGTTGAGGTTGCATTCCATAGGTTAAGTTCCCAAGTTGTGGAAATTTATCTTGGAACTTGTGGGCTACATAACCTGCAACATAAGCCTTGCCATACTCCTCACTTTGTTCCATGATATTGGCAATGAAGGACTCAGGTTGCACATTGCTCCCTAAGGTTGGTTCTGGAAGCACGTTACTTGATTCAGACACTATGCCAGCTTTGTTTAGTGCTTTAACAACTACATATTCATCTGAATCTGGATCAGCAGTGTTTGTTTGCTATTGAACAACTCCTGGATTTTTTCCTAAAATAATCATCCTCAGTCTGTAAATGCAGTCAAGGGGAGCCACCACGGGTTCGCAATTGTGAAAAAAGGTTTTCCAGTACATCTTGATTTGGCCTATGTGTGAGAATGTACTTTGTATTATGCCTACGGGCCATATCTTGGAACAGAAGTCGAAGGGATTTTATTGGAAGGATGACTGCTTTCTGGAATATTTGCAAATAATTTTTACCAATGCAAAGAGAATTACTCATGAAATTTTCCATCTTGTCCAAAAACAAAACACCATGCATGGGCGTATATAAGGGGGGGGGGGGCTGAGGGGGCTCCAGATCCTCCCCGAAAAAAACCAACTTGGGTACAACATACAATGTATTTCACAGTAGTCTACTTTTAAGGAATAATTATCAATTTGTAAAAGAAAATGAGTGTTTACCTTTCTGCTTTATAAATTGACAAGTAGCCCATTTAGATATTTTCCATTCATACTCCATAGGCTATAATAGAAAATTAATTAAGTACTCAAATTTTCCACGACAGTCAGCCCCCCCCCCCTCCCCCCCTCGAAAAAAATTGTATATACGCCCCAGAGACCATGTACGAAATATGTCAAAAATATTAACAGCTTTAAAATCATCCTAGCAGGTCATCAAAACTTAAGAGTAGGCCAGCTAGGCTCATTTACCATTTGGTTTTAGATTCCTTGGAAATCTTGGCTTTATATTAAGCAATTCGGCCCTGTAGTCTAATTCGAAGTCTTCACTCTTAAAGTGGAGGGAACATATCCTACTTGTTAGAGGGTTGCAATGATCTTTTCGCTTACATGCAGCAATCCACTGATTGCTAAGGCATGCGTCTTTAGGCATCGTGAAAAACGACACGTCATTTCCAACTTTATAATAACTGTGACAAACTGCCACAGCACATCTTTGACCTGGCATGATTATAAACAAAAGGGCTTAAAACACGTGTTTAAACCACTGCAATCCATACAATATAAGTTGACTTTCCTTGCATATCTCGCGCCTCGCGCGCTACGAGGAAACGTGTGACGCAAAGGCCTTTCCCTTCCCTCCGCGATCCCCTCGCCAAAGAGCTCCATATTGAGGCAACCTCTGTTGTTTACTAGCCTTGGTTGATGACAACGTGTATCTTGTTCTTCTATACTCCTTTTACTAATGTCTTCTGTTTATGTCGCCGGCTCCGTGGTGTTGGGGTAGGGTGCCTGCCTCTCACCCGGAGGCCCCGGATCCGATTTCCGGCTCCGTCAGGGATTTTAGAAACTGACGTGAGGACTGGAACGGGGGTGCACTCAGTCTCGTGAGGAAAATTGAGTAGCTGTCTGACAGTGAGGCAGCGCCCCGGTTACGAAAACCAAGATTAAAGGCTGAGAAGACCCGATGCGCTGACCACGTGTCACCCCAATATCTGCAGGCCAAATGGGCAGGCAGTGGTCGCTTGGTAGGCCTAGGCCCTTCATGGGCTGTAGTGCCAGGGGTTATTATTATTATTATTATGTTGATGTGCGATGCTGGGGCTGTAATTATTAATAAACGAGTGTAAACATTAGCCTCTCCTTTGAGCTAAATAGCATTTTATTTAGTATCTGTGGAAAGAGCTCGTCCACATCATTTGTAAAAGAATTCAAGTTAAAAAAAACTTTAGTCGGGTCCGAACCCCAGCCGGCCGCGTGGGACTAATGCGCTAGCACAGAGTCAAACATATCCATAACATCTTAGTTTTATTGGCCGACTTAGATACAACGTGTTAGCAAATAATGTCTTGAAATAAACGATTTCTTCACTACAGTACCGTATATCTTCATTATAAATCATTTCATACAAACTTTGTGTAATATTATAACAGTATAATAAATAACGGGACACGTCCTTTAGGATAGCTTAAACCAGGCATGTCCAAACTTTTTTTGGAAAAGGGCCACTGTCGTTAAGGTGAATTGGTTTGCGGGCCACACGACTCGTTTTCTTTTCTACCGTATTAAAAAGGATCTAAAATCTAAGATAAACCAATTAATTTAAAAATAGGTAATATATTCATTCATTAAAATATTAATCATATTATATTAAGTTATTTTCAAAATTAATTAAAATATATATTAATGTCATATTAAAATAATAGAATTAATATTTTACCTGTCAATGCGACACCTGGCACTGCTTCTCACGAACAAGGCATCCAATATCTGGTTTGGTGTAGCAATTCGAAGTGAACTCTCCAGATTTTTTTAGCGTATGGCTTTTAGTGCCGAGAGTGTCCGAGGACATGTTCGGCTCGCCAGTTTCGTAGCTGCTTCGAGACGGACACCCAATGGGTGAGCTACAAGTACCGTTGGGGAGGGAAGCGGGAATGTAAGGACGAGGAGTTGGAAGGTAGCGGCTGTGGCCTATAGTTAGGGACCAATCCCGGCATTTGCCAGGAAGGAAGATGGGAAACCACAGAAGACCATCTTCAAGGTTGCCAGGGGGCGTGGTGGCTCAGCGGTCTAGCTGTATGCCTCTCACCAAGGCGGTCCGGGTTCGATTCCCGGTCAATGCATGTGAGATTTTCGAAGTGAAATGCCATGTCCTGTGGTTCGGATTCCACGTAAAAAGGAGGTCCCGTGGCTCATAATCACAAGATTCACGGTCACGTAAAACTACAATCTTCCTTCCTTCAAGGTTGCCGGCGGGGGGATTCGAACCTCCTCGCCTCCCGGATGTGAGCGACTGCCATCAGTCATGCCGTAACGACCACGGCTAACTCACCCGGTAACTCTCCAGATGATTGGAGACTGATGCGTTCTCCTTGCGCATTTCACATGTTTCATCCTGGAGAACTCTAGTTCGTATATGTAGGCTATGTGCTACAGAAAACTGATGCAAAACGAAGTGCATGTCTATTAATGCCCGGCAATTTTTCTCTGGGAAAGTATTCGGGATAGAATAGTAGTAAGAGGACATTGTTAAACTTATTCTTTAGGTCTGAAGCACATTGCAAATCAACGCACTCCATTTGCAGATCCTCGGGAACCTCGTCTATGTTAAAGGAGAAAGGGGAAGAAAACATATTTAAACTTATAACATTCTCCTTGATGTCTTGAAATCTAACGCGGAATTCGGTTCTTAATTCTGATAGGATTTCTGCGTACTTTTGAGAATTTGGATTATTACAGTTTTGCAGAGCTGGGAAATGCACAAAGTTGTTTTTATTTGTGATTCTAAAGGCGCAATTTTGTTTCAAAGGCCTTCACGTTATCAAACATAGTAGTGATCAATTGGTCCTTGCCTTGGAGACGTGAATTAAGTTCGTTCAGATGTGTTGTTATATCTACCAGAAAGGCAAAATCACACATCCATTTTGAGACTTTAAATTCAACAATAGATTTGCCCTTCTCCTCCACAAATGTTTGTATTTCGGTTTTTAGGTAAAACACTCGCTTCAACATTTTGCCACGGCTCAGCCATCTTATTTCAGTATAATAATCAATATCTTCAAGTTCTGAATCGAGATTGTGTAAGAAATTTTGAAATTATGTCGCAAACCATGTGAACGAATGAAATTCACTACTTTTACAACGACTTTCAAAACACTATCTAAATTTAGGGATTTAGCACAAAGGTTTTCTTGGTGTATTAAGCAGTGATATTGCATTACAGAAATGTTTCCTACTTTAGCTGCCTCTGCTTGCAGTAATTTAGCTAACCCTTCTCGTTTTTCTGAAAATGCAGGAGCTCCGTCTGTTGTTATTCCAGATAGATTTGTATATGTCAAGCCAAGCCGGTTTCAGTGACACCCCACCATAAAATAATTGCATTTAGTGGCGCCTTTGAGAGTCCCAAAAGCAGCTAATTCTTCTGTGATATTGAAATCTTGATCAACTCCCTTTAAGAAAATTGATAATTGGGCAGTATTGCTAGCATCACTCCTGTCATCAAGTGCCAGAGAATAGAACTGAAAATTTGTGGCTCGGTATTTTTAAGTTCACTCTATATTTGACGCTAGTTCGTCAATAAGACAAGCTACAGCCTGTCGCGACAAACTTAATTTTGCAAACTGCGCTTCTTTGCCAGGACATATAATATCAGCAACACTCTCAATGCATTATTTAATAAACTCGCCATCTGAAAATGGTTTATATTTTTTTGCAATAATTTCTGCTACTGCGTAACTCAATTTTGCCAGAGATTCAGTTTGAAGTGACACATTGTTAAAGAATAACTGCTGTCCCGAAAGTTTAATTTTAAGTTCAGTTACCGTACCTTGTCTTTACAAAATTGACCCTCAAATTTGTCATATGAAGACTCATGTTTGTTGTAATGCCGCTTTATGTTATACTCATTAAACACTGAAACTGTGTCACTGCAAATTAAACACACTGCTTTCTTGTTTACTTCAGTAAGAAAGTACTGATTTGCCCACTTTATTCGAAATGATCTACCTTCGTCTGAAACTTTTCTTTTCTTGCCGCTACACTTAGAAGTCATAATTATCACTTATAAAAATATCACAGAATTAATGATATTCGAGGGCAGATGACCTCGTAGTTCCGCCCCCTAAAACAACAATAACTAATTATATTCTTCAAACCTCCCACTAGCGCATAAAAATCACAGAATGAATTATATTCTTCAAACCACTCACTTGCACTGACAATACAATGTGAGCGAACAACTGCAAACAGTAAACTAACTTCAAAGTAGTAACGTTACCGCGCGGTCAACAATGCACGGAGAGTACAGAGTGATGCGCGGTAGGTAGGATCATACATTTAAAAAAATCTGGGCTGGGTATTTCTTAAAACGGATGTATTTCTCCATGTTTTGATTAAGATGAACTTTCACAAACATGTGTTGTGAACGGAAAAAGTGTTGCTCTTTCAAGTTTATCTTATTCCAAATAGATTTAGAACGCGATGTGATAGAGCAAATATCACTGCGGGCCTCATGCGATGGGATCGAGGGCCGCAAGCGGCCCCCGGGCCACGAGTTGGACACACCTGGCTTAAACCACCTTCGGCTCGAAAATCGGAATTGGTGGGTCCTAAGCTATTGATTATGTTTGCATAATTTACACGGCCGCCAACCTTAAATGGTACGGCTGATGACCTTGTAGTTTGAGCACAGGACGCGTCTTATATGAAGGTATGCTTTTACCAAATTTCGTAAGGATCCGATGATCAGTTTGGTTTTAATTTAATGATAAATTTTGACCATTTGAGTGGCCGCCATTACGTTTTGGTAAAGATGGCGGCAATATACAACATGACACTGAGGTGCTCTTTGCCAGTGCTACTTTTGTACCAACTTTCGTTCAATTCGGTTTAATCGTGTTTCAATTGATAGGGGCGACATACACACATACGCACACACACACACACACACACACACACACAGACGAACACACAATTTTTGGCCCTGTGTAGATCTCATAAGTCTACTTTCATTTTCAACAAAAATCGAAGTAGGCTAAAAAGACCTCACGTATCATATTCGGTGACGATGCAAAAAATATCTCGACCATAGTTCGTCACATGGAGTTCCTGTTTTTCTTTGTCATATGACAGAGGAAAAGGGAACATCAACACAGGTGAGTAGATGGCCAAGATGTCTAACCTCAAGAGAGCTATATCACGTAGCTGATTTCTTATTCTTCTTCTTCTCAGTACTATTATTAATAATAATAATAATAATAATAATATTAATATAATCATCACCACCGCCACCACCACTTGAGTTGGTGTGGAATTTGATTGATAATGAAGACAAGTAAATGAATATCATCCGAGAGCTCTAATACCGTAAGTATTGTAGTAAGTAGAGGTGGCCACGGGAGGTCGACAAGAAAGATGTAAGGGCGGAGCCCGATACACGTTAGTGGAAGAAATGCTGGTTTCAGCTTGGGGGTCCGTGTCAGTCTCCAACCTTGTTCCACAAGTTGCGAGCCCCAGCGGAGAGAGACTACCAATATGTTAGTGCCAGCTTCATGGTAAATAGCTGAGCCGATTATCGTCAAAACTACAAATCAAACCATGGTATCGACAAGTAAATCAGCTACGGTGGCGCAAAATAAAATAAAACGCAGCTCTTCCACCAGTCAACAATAGTCCAGTAGGAGAAGCAAACCATGGAAGGTTTAATTTATACAGTTCTAGTTGTGAGTAATTAATATGATGGTGGTGGTGGTGGTGGTGGTGGTGGTGGTGGTGGTGGTGGTGGTGGTGGTGGTGGTGGTGGTGGTCTTAAAGGGCCTAATTATGAATCTGATAATTAATATTTACCGTAATTATGATGATGATGATGATGATGATGATGATGAATTGATGATAATGATAGTGATGTTTTAAGGAGCCTAACATCTGGGTTATCGCTTATCGGCCTCTAATGGTGTGAATGATAGTAAAATGAAACTAAAACTAACTACAGCCTTACAATTAAACTAATTACAGGCATTAATACAAGAACAAATGGGAAACAAAACAGGGGAAATAAAAAATAAGGTAATTAAAAGACAGAAGGGAAAAAAATGCCCTCAACCCCCAAATAATGAGGATTGTGGAACACCACGGCGCGGCCGCCTCCTAGCCTGAATTACAATTACGCACTCTACTGCAGACACTACACTAACACAGGTTATCAGACACACGATGCGATGTCAAGACCCTGAACGAAACAAGAACGTCATAATTAGCCTATATGAGCACTGTACGTCTCAGCAGCTGGACAGAAAGTCCGGTGTGCAAATGGATGCAAATACCAGACCACCGAGTAATTGGACCAAGACCTCGACCTTACGAATGCAAGAGGCGACCTCTTAAAGGAGAACCCGAGACAAGAGTTTATCTTTAAAGCCAGAAACCGTGACGCATTCTTACATAACACACATCTGCAATCTGCATACATTCCATGACAGCTTATTCTAGAACCTGAGTAGTAAGTTCCGCTGCATGGTAAAGACCCACTTCTCAGGATTAAGGCTCTATAATTTGTAGTTTTCGTTGATTCATTTAGGGGCTTTGCGACATTTTAGTAATGTAGCCCCGTGTAATTGGATGCGTGAGAGCGTAATCTGTCTGGTAGTCCACCTCGTTGCATAGTGGCTAGCATTCTTGGCTGTCACTGCTGAGGCCCGGGTTCGATTCCTGGCTCTGGTAAGAAATTTAATTCTGGTCTGAGAGCTGGAACGGGGTACACACAGCCTCATGAGGTAAAAATGAGATGAGGGCATCCTGGAAGTGGTTTTCCGTAGTTTTCCACTCCAACTCCAAGCAAATGCCGTGATTGTACCTATCCAAATTCTATCTCGATTAAAAGTACACACACTAGTACAGAAAAGACAGTGAAGCGGGTTATCAGACAACTTCTACACGCACCAAGTACACGGAGCTACATGACCACGATGCCACCTGATGATGATGATGATGATGATGATGATGATGATGATGATAATTGTTGTTTTAAGGGGTCTAACATCTAGGTTATCGGCCCCTAATGGTTTGCGTGATGGTAAAAAATTAAAGATTATCATATGAAACCTACAACTAAAACTAACTACCGTACTGACTTACAAACCAGAAGAGGAAATGGGAAACAAAAAGGAGAAGAATGCAAATAAAAGACAGCGGGAAAGGAAATGCCCTCAACCCTCTAAGAATGAGAATTGGGGGACTTTGAATGAAGGGTAGCCAAGAAAGGCAGAGAGGAAAGGGAAAGAAGAGAGGGCCCGCCCCAAAGTCAGTGGAAAAAGGGGTAAAAACGGACCCAGCTCAGGAATCCCTCGGGGTCACCTACTTCCAAACTCACAAGCCATGAGCCCTTGAGGGTGTAGCACTATCCAAGGTGCACCAAAAGTGGTGGGGCTACATATACCTTGCCTCCTTGAGGGCCTTGAGCAGAAGACAGGAGATATCATGAAAAGAAAAAAAAAAGACTGATCCCTCGAAGAATGAGGGATCAGGAAAGATAAGACAAGGGCCAATTAAATCGGGAAACTGAAAGACTCCCTAGGCCAAGGGGTCGGAAGAGAACAAGTCTTGACCAAGGGAGGCCGATACGAAAGATAATGGAAAGGGGTCCGACACAACTAAGTAGAAGCAACACGTCACAAAGCCCCTAAAGAATCAACAACAACTCAGCTAACTTGTCACATTGTGATGTCACATGACCTCGCTGTTCCACCTCTTAAAACAACGATAACTAACTATACTAAATGACATGAAAAGATTAAGATGAAAACGAAAAAGGTTTGTATAAAACAGACAGTGAGCCCCAACACTATGCTTTATTTGTATAAAAAGGAATTAAAACAGGGATGATAAAAAACAATAAAACAAATAAGGCATATTGGACAATAAAATAGATACGAACACAAAAAAACATAAAACAGACTAAAACTAAACTAAAAGCCTTAAACTACAATAAAACTTAAAAACATATCCACTCTCCCTAATGAACCGGATGACAAGTCTGCTGACGGCCCGTCATCAGCTCATCACGTAGAACAAAGGAGAGTGTGATAGGCAGTTTGAGCGTTCTTCACAGATCGGCCGGGTCCACGCACTCCAAGAGAACGTGTGCCACTGTAAAGTAGGCGCCACAAGTACACACAGGGAGGCTTTTTGTTTTGATAACTTTATTCTAGTGTCCGTGTGAATTTAGTACAGAGGGATTGAAAATATTACTGATTGTCCGCTCTTGAACTAATCCAAAATTTGAGGACCATGGATTGAAACCACCTAATTTAGAGTGCACATCCCAAAGTCAATGAATAAAGAGGAAACGGACCCAGCTCAGGTGTCCCTCGGAATTCCCCAATCCGAAAATTTACTGATGGAATTCCGAATGGGAAAAGTTTTAAGTCTCTAGGAGAGAAAACATACTAACTAGGCCAATAAAATGTATAACCAGATGGCCAATAAAATTATATTGAATAAAACATTATGACCGATTTAAATGTTCATTTGAGTATAATAACTTGTACACCTCTGTATATTTGGCACTTTCAAAAGCAAAGCAAAAGAACGCATCGGCGGCTTCAGTGGCGTAGTTGGTAGCATGCTGAGCTTCTATGCCCAAGATCGCGGGTTCAAATCCGGCCGAAGTCGTCGGATTTTTAAGAGCGTTAAAATCCCTCTGTATGCCTTCCTTCGGAGGGGAAGTAAAGCCGGCGATCCCATGTCATAGATTTATAGCATGTTAAAGAACCTTCCACTAATTACACCTGTTAGAAGCTAAATTGTATAGGTTAAGAATGTAAACAACGCTGTTAGGATCCTACGTTCGTTGCCAAGAACCGACTGCGGTGGCTTCTGGTAGCTAAGTTCTGAACTAGTAGTCGTTGACGGTGGCGTTTGGCGACAAAAGTAGAAACTATTTGAAAAATTCAAAAGTCTGCAGTCCTTACTTGAATTAAAAAACAGATAACACACACTAATGCAGCCATCACAATTAACACCGGTTATCAGACAGATTCTACACACACCCAAAGTACACGGGGTTACATGACCGCGTTGTCGCAGCCCCTAAACTTAGGAACCAACCAACCAAAAGAACGCAACATAAAGCCGTTAGAAGTATTGGCAACCTAACCAGTGTTACTATAGCAACAGTCCACTTTCGAATAGAAATAATCGACTGTTAGCGACAGTGGCGCTTTCTCGCAGAAATGTTCTCTTCTTGAAAATACTGTATTTTGTAATCGGAGTTAGAATTCGGTAGGAGTCGGTTTGGGCCTTAATTTAGACGAATCGACCGCACCTCTTCTTGGTTCTGCCTCACGAGGCTGAGTGTATCCTTTTCCAACCATCAGGCTATAATTTGGTTTCTTGGCAGAGCCGGGATTCGAACCCTGTCTTACGCGGTGACAGCCAAGAAGGCTCTATAACGAGTGGGTATACTCGCCCACCATTTTGGTTCTTTCGTTAACATGAGACATTTGAATACTAATTATATCTACAATAATCCTCACTTTTAATCAATACAATAATTTGTTGTGCCAAACATCAGCTTCTCTCTGCTCCTGCTCAGGGTAACTAGAATATCTTACATTTGTCATCGTATGCGAGGACAGCAAGAAGCTCTAATGAAATGGTGATCTTACAATATAATCCGTGAGCATATTTGGATTATAATTGTGTTTCGCTATGCATTCATCATCATCTTGTACAGTTTCCAGCCCCAGGCTGGGTCCGTTTGGAACATAAGCCTCGCCACTTAGTCCTTTCTTCCCACCACATCTCCGCTGTCACTCTAGTCCAGTCCTCGCCTCTCCTTGATACATTCCTCCACTCTTTTCAGCCATCTATCTCTTGGTCTTCCCCTTGGTCGTTTCTTCTGCATCTGCATCTCATGTATCCTCTTGGGAATCTTCTTCTCTTCCATTCTCTTTAAGTGTCCATACCACTTGCCTGTATTCTGCTTATGTCTCTTTTCTTCATTATCCACGTTTCTGAAGCATAGGTCAGTATCGGGATATAGTAGCTTCTGTATAACACTTCCCTGCTTTTTTGTGGGACATCTTTATTCCACACTAAGCTCCTAATGCTTCTCAGAAATGCTTCTGCCTGTCTGCCACGTTCCGTAATCTCTTTGCCATATCTCCCATTTTCCTCCACCATACTTCCCAAGTACTTGAGACTTTCCACCTTCTTCAGCTGTCCACCTCCAAGTGTTGTCCCACTCATTGGTCTGTCCCTTTTCCTGGTCGTTAACAGGATCTCACATTTACTGATGTTGAACTTCCATCCGTACTCTCCCACTGTTTCTTCCCAAGCCTTCAGTTGCTCCTGAATTTCCTCCTCCTTGTTTCCCCAGACCATGAGATCATCTGCAAACACCATTGCGTTCATCTTATCTTCTCCTATCTTTACTGCTACCCGTGTCATTACCTCGTCCAAAACCACGATAAAGAGAAGGGGTGACAGTGCACTACCCTGTTTCAGGCCACTCATTTGTCTGAACCAGTGTGTTCTTTCCCCTCCAACTTTCACACAACTCACACTTCCACAATACATCTCCTTCACTCTGTCTTAAGTCCTTTTTTCCACTCCCATGTTTTCCATTGCTTTCCAAACCTTCTCCCTACACACACTATCATAGGCCTTTTCGATGTCCAGGAAGGCCATCAACAGATCCTCTCCAAATTCGTAGTGGTGTTCCTAGAGCGGTCTCACTGAAAATAGGAGATCCACTGTTGATCTCCCAGGTCTGAATCCATACTGCTCCTCTCTCAATTCTCTCTCCACTTTGGCTCGTATTCTACTTTCTAATATATTTTCATATATCTTGGCATGCATTAACAGTTCTTACTCGTTTTATTCATTCAAAACACTAAATGCACTTGCCATGTTAGATTGGCGCGATGAGGTTCTAGTAAAGGAAACCAGAATTTGCGAGGTAGTTGGGTTCGAAGCCACCATTGGCCATTCCATGCTATCTCACTCCCCATTTGTCTTCCCAACAGGCCAGCGAAGCGAAACAATCACCTTATGTCAACTTAACCTTACCATTTGTGCCCCATCACTACAAACATGATGTACTTAATTTCGTACTGTTGAGCTGAATTCGTATTCATTGTTGCCACGCATTTACAAATTCATTCCCCCCTCATTCTTAGCCCATTTTCATTTATGAAAAAAATAGGCTTATGAGATCACCTTTTATCCGTGTGTTTGTGTTTGTGTGTGTGTGTGTGTGTGTGTGTGTGTGTGTGTGTGTGTGTGTGTGTGTGTGTGTGTGTGTGTGTGTGTGTGTGTGTGTGTGTGTGTGTGTGTGAGTGATCCTAATAAAATCTAAACGGCTGGAGCGTTATCAATGAATGAAACTCGGTAAGGACATAGTACTATTTCGCCCGACCCCGACCGTGCCCATCAAATTTTATTACGTCGTACCAATCCAACATGGCGGCTGTGCGAAATACCTCATCAACATCCGAAACTATTACTCATATCACCCTGAACGTTTGTACGGCGATAAAGGGTACTGCTAGAAGTTCACCTACTGTATGTTACTTTCAAACACTTGTTAAGTACAAAACGAACATGGCGGCCAAGCGAAGTTGAAACATTTAAATATACTTTTCGCGATTTAACCATCCGAGCGCAGTGAAACATGATACAGCAATAATAGTCATCTAATAGTACATTTATATGTATGGCCTACATATAAAATAATCCAACATGGCGACCATCCGAAAAATTTCGACGGTTCTCAATATCTACAAATCTACTACAGCAATCAAACTGAAATTCTGTACGTTGATAGAGGCTATTAACTTAGGTTCACGTATGAATCATTCAATAACCTGGTGAGCACAAATCCAACATGGCGACGACGCGAAATTTAAATATCGGAATGGACGTTTCTCACGATTTAACCATCCGAGCGCAGTGAAACTTGGTACGGTAAATGCTTATACAAATTGTAATCCACTGACATATAATTTATTTCAATTGTTTTCATAACCTCAAGATGGTGGTTGTGCGATTTTTTTTAAATCTTTTATATGTCTTGTGTCCTATCATTGAATAATAAACCTACGCAATAATCTTCATCTAATAGTTCATAACTCTACGGCCTACATATATAAAAATTAACATGGCGACCATCCGAAATATTTAGACGCTTCTCAATATCTACGAATCTATTACAGCAATCACACTGAAATTTTGTATGTTGATAGAGGCAATTAACTTAAGTAGGATATATGAAAATAGGCTATTTAGTTCTTCACAGAATTACTTGTTTTTTACACAGACACTGGTACTCGCATTTATAATGTAACTTGAAAGGTGTCAGTCATGCGCTCATAGTTGTCTGTCGCTGTCAGTCATTCCATGTTCTTGACACCGTTAGCCAGATAATAACAGATAACGTTACCACTGAAGTAAAGCCTATTGAAGAACAGTAATAAATTTTCATTTTATGTATATTGCATTATTCTACCTATTATGTATTATTGTATATGATTGGCACTGACCTACTGTTATTTCATTTCAGCGTAATTTTGCAATGGTTACGAAAGTAGACTGACTATCTTTGTTGGCAGCATTGTCTTGTAAGAGATATTTTAAAGAATAAAGAACTTTTTACTCATTTAAAATGACTCCGACTATACTAGGTACTGCTCCCGATCACCTGATAATTTTACTGTATTTAGACTGTTTCAGTAATGCCAACCGTATGAAATGTGAAATTTTGAAGCCATTTTTCAGTGTCGCCTGTGCAAAGCATCAATTTATATTTTTCTGTCGGTCAACACGCGTTTGCCCAATTAGATTACGCAGGTTAACAAAACACATTCACGGGCAGGAGGAATTCCCCCTTTGTCAGTGAATAATATTACGGTATTACATGTATATTTTTCAGAAAAGCGTGTTATAAATTATATATAATCATACCGCCTAGTCCATTTGGGCAAAAGCGTGTTGATCTAATGAGAAATACAAATTGATAACCGTATGAAATATACTATAATAACGTTACAGACACTCTTGAATAGCTTCGTTCGAATCAACCAACCCAACAATTACCAAACTTTGTACACATGATATACTTAATCACAATAAATCCTTTACGCCTGCAGGTACTGAAGCCATCTAAAGCAGAAATAAACGTAATACCAACATAACGGCCACTCTTGAAAATCATTCGTAATGCTCTGATTCGATTTATTACATATCAACGAAGAAGTAGGCTCATTAGGCCTACCAATATCTGATTTCTTAACCTAGTGGGGACACGGGGAACAACGCCTACGTGTAGAAAAACTCGAATTTCCAATATCATGAACACCACAACAGCAGCAGTCCTAAAGAAATCAATTAGTATTTCGAGACATTTGTATTCGTATTGTCTGCGCGCCAGGGGAAGGCAGCTCAACACGCTGTGACGAGAAACGGGGGTTCGGCTGTGCGTATACGTGATCTGTGTATTCCTAACCTAAATATATCCACATTCAGTCACTGCTACCTCCCGCATGTTGCTTGTTGTTCATCTAGCTTTAGGTATGCTGTCTGTCACTGAAGGCTCCATTCCACTTTTCCCATTTGCAGAATACAGAGTAGACTACAAATAAAGATAAAATAAGGCGTAAATGAGTGATGTTTTGGGATGCGCAGTTTGCGGTACGCGGGAAGTCAGCTGTAGTTCAAACCCAGCTGACCTCTCCTGGCGCGCAGACCGCAAGGTATGGATGTTCTTAATAGCTAACTTTAATATATCATTTTTAGCCTATTTTCATTTGTGAAAAAATAGGCTTATGAGATCACCTTTTATCCGTGTGTGTGTATGTGTGTGCGTATGTGTGTGGGTGTCCCCCTAATAACTTCTAACGGCTGCAGCGATTTCAATAAAACTCGGTAAGGTCAGCAACATTTTGGCCGACCCCGACCTTCAAATTTTAATACGTCTCACCACTCCAACTTGGCGGATGTGCGAAATATTTCACCGACATTCTTCATCTCCAAAACTATTGCCGATATCACCCTGAAATTTTGTACGGTAATAAAGGGCACTACTAGAAGTTCACCTATGAGACTTTCTAAAAACTGTTTACTACAAACGAACATGGCAGCCAAGCGAAGTTGAAACATTTAAATAGACTCTTCTCGCGATTTAACCATCCAAACGCAATGAAACTTGTTACAAAAAATGTTTATACACATTGTAATGCGCTGGCAGCTAATTTAGTTAAATTGTTCACACAACCTCACGATGGCGGCAGTGCGAAATATTTCACCGGCATTCTATATCTCCGAAACTATTACCGTACTGATCTCACCCTGACATTTCATACGGTGATAAAGGGCATTACTACAAGTTCATCTATGTAACTTTCAAAAACATGCCAAGTATAAAACGAGCATGGCGGCCAAGCGAAGTTGAGACATTTTAATAGACTTTTCTCGCGATTTAACCATCTGAGCGCAGTGAAATACGGCACGGTAAATGTATTACACATTGTAATGCACTGGCATCTAATTTAGTTCATTCGTTTACTTAACCTCAAGATGGCGGCTGTGCGAAATTTTAAAATTAAGTTTTTATTTCTTGTGTCGTTATCATGCGATCGAAGTGAAAGTTTGAATAATGAACCTACGCAATAATTTTCACTTAATGGTACATAACCCTATGGCCTATACATGCAACAATCCAACATGGCGACCTACCGAAATATTTAGACGGTTCTCAATACACACGAATCTATCACAGCAATCAAACTGAATTGTTTGATGTTCATAGAGGCTATGAACATAAGTTCACGTATGGGACTTGCAATAATCTGGTGAGCACAAATCCAACATGGCGGCGACGCGAAATATAAATATTTAAGTGGACGTTTCTCGCGATTAATCCATCCGAGTGCAGTGGAACTTGGTATGGTAAATGCTTATACAAATGTTAATCCACTGACATATAATTTATTTCAATTGCTTTCATAACCACAAGATGGCAGCTGTGTGAAATGTTTAAATCTCCATTTTTATTTCTTGTGTCCTAATCATGCGATTGAAGTTGGAGTACTACACCCAATAGTAAATAATAGTACATAACTCTAAGACATACATATATAAAAATCCAACATGGCGACCATCCGAAATATTTAGACGGTTCTCAATATCTACGAATCTATTACAGCAATCAAACTGAAATTTAGTATGTGGATAGAGGCAATTAACATAAGTAGGATATATGAAAATAGGATGTATAGTTCTTCACGGAACTACTTGTTACGGTGCATTTAATGTGGAGTTTTAAGACTGATCACTATGGAATATATTACTCTTTTTTTTAACTAATTTTTCAACACCATCCTCTACCGTAGATATCCTTCCAATTAGCCAGGTAGAATTTGAATGGACAAGATTCCTCCATATGGCTTCTATCGATGTAAACTTCTCTTGTTATGTCTTGCAACGGCACTCACTCCTTTTCGTACAAGATCTTCATTGATTTGATATAACCACCTTCTTCTGGGACACCCAACGGGTCCCCTTCCAGGTACTATCTTTCCCAAGTACTGTCTGGGAATTCGTGTCTCCAGCATTCTTTGCGCAAGGCCAAACCATTCTTACTGTATTTAAATGTATAGCTTTTAATATTTTTAGTATGTTCATGGCTTTAATTGCTATCGGATTCTTAATTTGAAGTAGAGATACTCTGTTGGATCTTTCATTATAGACCTTATTAATTAGTTTCCATCTTGGAGACATTTTACAATATTTGTTAAGCTTTGTATATTAGCAGTCTTGTAAGTACAGGAAGTAAGTAGCCTACATAAAATAAAAAACAATGCTGCCAACTACACGAAACAGTACATTTCGATGATCAGTCTTTAGCTAATAGAATTCCGACTTATGCGAATTGGGGGCCATTTATAAAAATAGAAAACAAACGGGATAAATCGAGATTGTAAATAGTGAACATAAGTAAGATCCTGAAATCTTAAATTCATGGTCAGTGATCTCTCTCTCTCTCTCTCTCTCTCTCTCTACACGTAACGAGCATACCAATGCATGCGTTGAAGCGCGGTACGCAGGTTGTAGCAAGCGAATCGAACATCAATTAACAGTTCCACACGAAGGGACACATTATGTCCCTGCTTAACGGCTGAACGTAATTCGACAAGCGACAAAGCATGACATGCTACTCTAACTTGCTAATCAGCCCGACAATTCAATTCCGAATAATTTTAACAAAATTTGCAAAACCATTTTTTTTTCATCTCTTGATTCTTCCTGCAAATGTTACAATAGTTCCATGACAGAGAACTATAAAATAAGTTTATTGATGTGGCTTTTGACAAACACGAAACCAAAATGGCAGTCGTACGAATGCATAAAATATAATTACCTTTGCATGGAATCCATTGCAGCTGAAATTTTATACCACAATAGAAGAATATAAAACAAATCTGTTGATCTGACTGTCGAATCCGGGGCAAGGACCAAAAATAGATGGTGACCGTGCGAATTTTGAATAACGATGATGATGATGATAATTGTTGTTTTAAGGGGCCTAACATCTAGGTTATCGGCCCCTAATGATCTGGGTGATAGCGAAAATGTTAATGAAATGGAAACCAGAACGGAAATTAAGTGAGACGGAAAATACTTACAAAAAGGAACTCAGATTGAAACAACTCACAAAATGTTCTTACAAAAGGGAATTTAGAACGAAAAGATCCACAAAAAGAATAGATTGAAAAATACCCCCAAATGTAGGCTAGGTTCAAAATACGTACAAAATGCAATGTAGAGTCGAAATACTTACAAAATGCAATTGAAATTCAACTTACCTACAAAAGGCAAATGAGATCGAAAAGACGTACAAAATGCAATTGAGGTTCAAAATACTTACAAAATGCAATTGAAATTGAAAATACACAATGCAATTCAGATTGAAATATCCCAGTTCCAATCCAAATTATTCACAAAGTGCAATTGAAATTCAAAATACTTACAATATGCAATTGAAATTGAAAATGCTTACAAAATGTACGGTAGATTCAAACGACTCATGTGGACTGACAATACTTACAAAATGCAATTTAGATTGAAAATACTTGACAAAATGTAATTTAGATTCAAAACACCCACAAAATGCAATTGAGAATCAAAATATTTGCAAAATGCCCACCAAACAAAATGCAATTTAGTTTTAAAATTCTGGCGAAATGCGGTTTTGGTTGAAAATACTTATAAAATGCAATTGAAATTCAAAATACTCACTAAAATGTCGTGAACCTACATTGAAAGACTTACTAAAAAGCAACTTAGAATGTCAATCTTTACAAAATGAAATTGAGGTTGAAAACAATCGCGAGAGGTAATTTATATCGAAAAAACTTACAAAATGCGACGTAGATTAACAATACCTAAATAATAATAATAATAATAATATATATCGCTAAAGGGAATTTAGATACACGGGGAACCAAGTAACAAAAACAGTGCGTGAATCTTAAAGAGAAAAGGAAATATAATGAAAAGAAAACAAGAGGTCTGACCCTCGAAGAAGGAGGGACCAGGAAAGATGAGACAAGGGCCAATTAAGGCGGGAAAGTGAAAGACTCCCTAGGCCTGGGACACCCTAATACCGTCGGGGTCGGAAAAGAACAAGAGTTGACCAAGGGAGGTCGACAGGAAAGAAGACAGAGAGGAGCCCGGCACAAGTAAGTGGAAGCAATGCCGGACTCAGCTGGGGTCCCGTGGTCGCCAACCCACGTCCCACAATGTGGGCACCTGGGGGAAATAACAATTGCCTTTTTTCGGAACCTATAGTATTATAGCTATGCACCTGAAGTATTGTACCACGCTTGAAGACTATAAGACAAATTCAGATATGTTCAATTTGAAACCCTGACAAGCGTGAGACTAATATGGACCGATTACAACTGAGAGTCTGAAATGGTATATACCAAAGAGTTGTTGTTTATTGTGAATTCATTTGAGAGACATCTTGGTCATCAATCACCCCGTGTACTTGAGTGTGTGTTGTGCATGTCTGATGATGTGTGTTTCTCTGATGACTGTAGTAGTGTGTGTAACAGTATTAGGGACAGGGATGAGGTAGGCGCACCGGGATTTAAAGTAAGGCACTATCCCGGCATTTGCGTGAGTGAGAGTGGAAAAACATGGGAAAACCACACTCAGGATAGCCGCTGTCAGCGCCGGGATCGAACTTGCGATCTGCGGACTTGCTGCAGCTGCCTTCGCGTGGTGTACGATTTAACGAGCTACGCCGCGAGGTTTATACCAAAGAACACGTTTGTTTATTCGTATGACTTTCGAAACAGGGTAGACAATGTTTTGAGAAAAAAACGTCCCTTGGTCTCTATCTTTTCTCCTTATTTATATATAATATTACATTATTCACAGTGTTAGAAAGGTTTGTTTTTTGTTTCGTTTTTAGAATGTTTCTTCTTTTCCGCTCTCAAAGGAGTAGCCTACGTTAGTTTATGTTCTCCGCCTTTTAAAACTGAGCGCCAAACCACTGCACAAGACTCAGTAGTGACATATTCTTCGCAACAAAATCTCTTCGTAGAGCAGGCAAGTTGAGAGCTTGCCTACTCGCCCAGCTTCAGAGTGCTTGGCCCCTGAACGTGCTTATGGCGAACAGAACAGTCTTCTTTCATGATCAAAGGAAGCACGTAGCATTTGGGCCAGCATGTTGAGATCCAGCCTGTCTTCTTCGATCGGTTAAGATGATTGCTGACTACTAACGACCCCGTGCTGTCAGTGTTGTCAACAATCATGCACTTACACGTAAACTCCTACATACAGTACTTTGAGACTTGTGTTAATGTATTAATTTAATTTGTGTTCTGTGAATTTTGAACACTTTTTGGAGAAGCATTCGCCGTACGCACATCCACCCTGTACCACATTTCTTCGTTTTGTTATGCTGCACAACCTGGTATAAAGGCAAAGTCTATAGAAAGAACAGTTAGCCTACTAAACATGTTTTATACTGCGACAAAAACTTTTCTTTTCCAAACCACGCTCATTTTACGATACTTTATCACGACATTCGCCACTTCCTAACCTGGGGAATCGTAGGTTTCAGGCTGCTTAGTTATACCCCACCCAGCGAGTAATAGAGCCTTGCCTGCAATCGTCGTGTGGAGGAGGAACTGCGACAAGTGGTGACATTTCCTGGGCGGCACTGAGGGTCAGGGACAAGCCAACGCTCGCCGCGAGTAATTGAGTCTCATCACTGCAGGCTGCTCTCCTGAAACCTATAACATATCTCATACGACACCGACGAAGAACACATCGCCCATTTCAGAAAAAGAAAAAAAAAAAAAGATTGGCCCGATCAGTAGGGAGGAAACCCAAGACTCCAGGCGACAGAAAAAAGACACACATTTCTAGACAGCTGGCTATGTAGTATGCCCTGGGGTGCCCACGGTTATAGGATCGAATTCCACCGCGGGCAGCTGACACTTGGGAGTGTTTAAATGCGACGGAATCGTGCGAGTTGATTTACTGGCTAGTTAAAGATTCTCTTCGGCGTATAATTCTAACACCCTAAAGGCAACAAAGCCACAGTAATTCAAAGGGACATAAATTAACAAAAATAATGTTCTAAAGTGTTATAAAAATAATAACATTTAATACATTTTCATTAGAGACTGGTTTGCCTTTCAGCGTCCAGTCTACTCAGCAAGCCTCTGGTTGCGAACAAGTCGCCTCCATGATCCCCTATTAGCATTTAGCACTGCGGCCTTCTCTGCTTCTATACCTCTCATTTTGAAATTGGTTGAGCACTGAATCTAACCATCGCCTCCTAGACCTACCTCTGCTTCTCATACCATTTACAGCTGAACTCATTTACCTCATAGGTAATCTCTCCTCCACCATTCTCTTCACGTGACTCCACCATCTGAGTCGGCTTATACGAACAGCTTCATATAATGTGTTCATTTCTAACTTAGACTTTAATTCCTCATTACGAGTACCCTCCTGCCACTGCCCCCATCATTCGTGCTATCCACATATGAGTTGCCTTTAGCTTATGCATCAGATATCCTGAATCTACCCAGCTCTCACTTCCATACAGCAAGGTCGGTCTAAATAGTGAGAGATGTAGGGAGAGTTTTGTCACTACACTAAATTCTTTCTTGCAGAATACTGTAGATCGAAACTGAGAACTCACTGCAATGGCTTTTCTACACCTCTAATCTATTTCCTTCCCCATAATACCATCCTGAGAGAATGCATAATAATAATAATAATAATAATAATAATAATAATAATAATAAACAGGCTGAATAATATTACATTTCTCATTCTCCTTCAAAGACATTTTCCAATAACGGCAAAAACCAATCATCGGGAATTATAACTACCTATGCAGAATTAAAGTTAAATGAAATAAATGTCAATAGTTTTCCGAAGTTATGTGGTAAATGTTTTAGTTGTGACGTTGAAATATAAATAAGATGTCCAGTCCTTAAAGTAAAATAACCTCGCGTAGCCCACTGGCCTGGTAAAAATCTTCAAAACTGACCCATGCTGCATGTCAACGACACCGTTCCAGTATCTCAAATTCCGTATAGAATGCTAGACGTTGGTACCTTAAATGTAATTCAATTTCTTAGTAGAACCGGAAATCGAACCAGTGTTCCGGAGTGGGTTAACCACTTAACCGCGAGGCATACAATCTTAACAAACTAATGATATTTTCTCAATCCTTTAGACTACAATGTGAACAATTATCATACATATTGTGAGGGCCCCTTCTCTAGCCCGGTCACGCCTCCCTCACCAAGGCCCTGCTGAGCAGGATGTGTCCGCGATACCCTATGTAGATATTCGGTATTATTTTTTATTTTTCAAGAATTTGATAAGTCCATTGGATGAGGCTGATCATAATATTTGTTTTAAGGGGCCCAACATCTAGGTTATCGGCTTGGTTTCCAAATATATTTGCCGACTATTTCATGAATGGATTTGGTTGAGTTTATTCTCGACTTGTCCATACATTACACTTTGGCTTGGCAATATCCAAGTAGTTCATACGACTTACACATATAAAATACTTGGTTAGTTGGGTTAAAATATGTACTGCATTACCCAATTGGACAGCTAATTCAACAGAACGATCCAACAAGTAGGAATCTTCTGGTTTATTTCAAGGTTAGATCTTCTGATTTATTTCAAGGTTAGATGATTTTATACCATCAAATATGTTACGCCTTTCACCAATCTGTAAGCAACATCGCATAACTGGCAAGTACGTTTCAACTGAAATATTTTCAAGGTTAGATAACCATATCCATCAAATTTTTGTGTATTTATCAAATCAATATAACTGGAAGCTACATCCTATAGCAGCGACGTCCGATTCACTATAATATTGAACCATATTGAAGGTTTGTGATACAGACTATCAATTAAGGTAGATTTATAGTCACATTACGTCCGATTAACTATAATATTAAACCATAATGAAGGATTGTGATTCAGACAGTCCATTAAGGTAGATTTATATTCACTCTAGTATAGGACACTATACTCAAGTAACTCTCAAAGATCCAACTTGCATCAGGACCAGAATACATCAGAAGAAAACCTAGAGGAAGAAACACCTCCAATACTACCCAGTGAAGTAAGAGCAGCCATTCGACAAACGAAAACCGAAAAATGCCCAGGTGAAGATGGAATTTACAATGAATTTCTAAAATGGGGTGAAGAAGACCTAATCCCAGTCATCACAACATTATTTAATTCCATACTCACATCAGAAGACATACCAATGCAGTGGAAACAAAGCATTATCATACTTCTACACAAAAAGGGAGCCAAGGACGACATAAACAACTACAGACCGATCAACCTAATTGTAAACCTCCACAAGCTATTTATGAAGATCCTAACCAATAGAATGACAAAGGCACTGGACGAACAGCAACCGATAGAGCAAGCAGGATTCAGAAAGAGTTTCAGTTCATCAGACCACTTGCAAACAATAAATCAACTCATGGAGAAAGTTCAGGAATTTAATCTAGAGGTGTATATCGCATTTGTGGATTACAACAAAGCATTTGACTCCGTAGAACAGGGAAGCGTCTTAGAAGCACTGGAAAAACAAGGCATCCCAAACAAATTCGTTAGACTCCTTGGCAAACTCTACGACGGTAACCAAGCCAGAATAAAGACAGAAAGAGAAGGATGTAACATCATGATAGAAAGGGGAGTAAAACAGGGAGACCCCCTCTCACCAAAATTATTCACCTGTTTGCTGGAAAATCAGTTTAGAAAACTAGACTGGGAAGAAAAATATGGCATCAGAATCGATGGGACAAGACTAACCCATTTACGGTTCGCAGACGACATTGTTTTGGTGGCTGAATCAGCGAAAGAGCTGGAACAAATGATAAAAGAATTAGACAAAACAAGTAAAGAAGTGGGCCTTACAATGAACCCGAAGAAAACGAAGCTGATGACCAATGCGTTAGAAGCCCCAATTAATGTGAACGGAGAAACACTGGAATATGTTGAAGAATATGTATATCTCGGTCAGAACATGTCATTTTCAAGTCGTTCAGAGAAAGAGGTCAAACGAAGAATAGGACAAGCATGGAAGAGCTTTTGGTCCCTAAAGTTTATATTGGCTGACAAGACCCAAAAACACACTTTAAAGGCTGAAGTTCTGGAAAAATGCGTTATACCGGTGTTACTATATGGTTGCCAAACTTGGGCATTAACATCGAAACAAAGACAAATGATCCAGAGATGTCAACGGAAAATGGAAAGGAAGATACTTCATGTCTCATTGAGAGATAGAATACGGAACGAAGATTTAAGAAGGAGAACCGGCATGAAAGACGCTATGACATCAGCAGACCAGCTCAAATGGAGATGGGGTGGACATGTAGCGAGATTAGATCCTAACCGATGGACGTACAAAATGACGATGTGGGACCCAAGAACAGGAAGACGAAACGTTGGGAGACAAAGAACCAGATGGGCAGACTGGTTCGTAAAATGGGGAGCAAAACAATGGACAAGAACAGCGAAGATGAGGCAGGAGTGGAAAGACCTAGGGAGACTCGCATGCAGTGACCAATAAAGCAATGCATCAACTAGAAAGACACCGTTCAGTGGGCATGCAGCAAAGCGGTACATATCTCTGGTGTGCAATAAAGGCTTCTCACAGAGCGGTGACCTCAAGAAGCACACTGTTGTTCATACTGGAGTGAAGTAATACACTTGTAGCACATGTGAGAAGTCATTTTCATGGCGGACAGAACTAATGGAACATTGTCTCGCGCTCTAATTTGAGGAAACATCATCGTGTTCACTAGGGAAAATAACCTTACTGCATCACAAGGAATTCAAAAGGTTCAACTATCTTGCGAAACACTTGTTAATTCGTTCCGGGACCACATGTGCACAACATAGTGAATGATTTGTGAGTTGTTAAAGAACGTGTATAGGTATCTGCATCCAAACTAGATGTTAAAACTCCACCGGTAAGGTTTTGTATTGCATTTTAAAAAGACCTATTTGAAACGGTTCAATATACGTAGATTTTACTGAAGAGTGAAGACTTGGCAGTTTCTGTCATTGTTCAAGTGCTTAGACAGGGTAAGCTTTGTGCTTAGTGGCAATGGGAAGCTCCCAGATATTGGTTGATGGCTATTATGATTTCCGTAATACTAATGGATATTTGAGGCCTTGATATCGCCAGACTCAGAAATGAAGATTGTTGTAGCGAATGTTATGCCATCGTAATATAATTTACTTAATCTTTAATCAGCTGCACATCTATATAGAAGGCCCAATCAGAAAGAATAACCCCGAATGCTCCTCAGGACTTGCTCACCTGATGAGTTAAAACTGAGCAATTCCCTGCAAAGCAGGAGGCCATAGCCCTTATGGGATTTGTAAGGCTATTTATTTATTTATTTATTTATTTATTTATTCTGATTTATATTATATGCTTTCTAATTCATTCTGCGAGCTTTCTTTTTTATTTAAATGCTAATGGTTTTTGTAATGATATCCATTTCCTCTTTTGTCTTTGTAAACATAGTTGAAGATGAATTTAGTATTCAATCTACGCTGACGAGGATATCATTATATACCGAAACATGTACAGTACGTATAATCATTAATTGAATCGATTATTTAAAAAAGCAGTCAAGTGCCCAAAAAAATGAGAAAATGAGTTAATGGCAGAATATGTTACTAGGAGGGTATACGCACATCTTAGTGCTGAAACCAGGCAATAAACGTCCTCCTATAATGGTCAGGCATTACGTTGAATTTCGTATTTAGTTCAGAAACCCGTTAAATGACACCGCTTGGCTGGTTTCTGCAGTAAACTGCTGGTACATTTTGTGATGCGCCGCACCTGGTTGGTTGGCGCTGTTGCTCTGAATCCAGAATCTCTACTGAAAAGAGATGGCCTACGCTTCAAGAAAAGTAAGTTTATAAATATGATTCATTAGGCATACTTACCAAATTATTAGTTAGAGTTACATGAAACCATATTCTTTGATTCATAAGCGTATAAAAATTCTAAAATATTTTATTGTAGCCTGAATATTTCTGTCCACTGTTGGTCTGAGCCCTACGTTATTCTTTGTTACTGATTGTTTTAAGTGCCCATCAATATCAAGAAGATATGAGACCTAAATGCCCTAAAACCTTACCTGATGAGATATGAACACTTTTATGATAGCATTTGAAATGGTCTACTACAGAGACAGAACTTGCTGTGGAGTTTGTTTATGAGGATTGACTACCTCCTGTCATGATGAGCAGGCATTGCTGATTTCATCCTTTTAATAATTATATTTGTATCAGCAATGTAGTCCAAACCTAATTAAAATATTATCCTTTTCCACAAATATGGGTTTTATGACGAAATTATTTCAAAAATCGAGAATTAACCCATTAAAATATGTTTGCAACACTTTTTTTATTGCAGAAACCAGTTAAGTGGAAACTTTTTCGGATTTTTTTTACAGCAAAGTTAATAAGCACAAAATATTTTTCCTTGGATAAAAAGTATTCAAAGATATAATAAATTCAAGCTAAAATATTAAAAGCACTACCAAAACATTTAGTCTGATGTTAGACAGTATTTTTTTTCATTTTCCCACAATTGACAGACTTGGCGCTTGACTGGTTTATGAAATAATCAATTCAATTAAACTACATTCTATAGTGTTTGACAAGGCAGTTTTCAATTTCATAGTAGAAATATATTTGGCGTCTAAAATATTATTTCTGAACTCAACTTTTAATAGTTTAAAACGCTGTAGGGGAACCCAGGGTAATTAGAACATAATACAATAATAATATCAGTCATAAGTAAAAGGGAACTTACAAATGAGGAAATGTAGAAATGCCGTGATTGCATTCATCGACTTCAGAAAAGCATACGACTCTGTTGACCGCGACACCCTCTTTAAAATCATGGAAGAATTGGGGATCGATCGTAAGACACGCAAAATCGTAGAACAGACACTTACAGGAACAATATCCAAAGTGAAATTCATGGGCGAAATATCAGAGCCCTTCGAAATAAAGACTGGAGTCCGACAGGGGGATGGACTATCCCCAATCCTCTTCAATATGGTTCTGGAGAGGATAATTAGGGAATGGGAACCTCTTGTAAAGGGCATTCAAATCGGTATTGAAAAAGAGAACAGAACTAAAGTCAAATGTCTCGCTTTCGCGGACGATATTGCAATTGTCGCAGACAACAGATCGGAAGCGACTTACGCAGTGGAAAAGCTCCATGAGATTGCACAAAAGACCGGATTACATACATCTTACGACAAGACCAAATATATGGAGAGAAGGCCAGAAAATAAATCCCCTTTAAACACCAAATACGGTAAAATCGCACAAGTCTGCAGATTTAAATACCTTGGCGAAATTATACAGCCCTCAGGACTTAATCGAATCGCCAATGAAGACAGAATCACTAAGCTCCAGAAGGCCTATAGGCTAACGTGGGCCCATTACAACAAGAAATGCATTTCGACGAACGCCAAATTACGACATTATAAAACAGCTATTCTTCCAGAAGCAACATATGCGGCTGAAACAATAGTAATCGATAGTCATTCCAAGATTAGGGAACTGGAAAAGCAGGAACGAAAAATTCTCCGGAAGATCTACGGAGCAATCAACAGAAACGGCATTTGGATGAAGAGACCTAATACTGAACTCTATCAAAACACCATTACGATAACAGACGAAATTAGAAAACGCAGAGCCAAATTTTACACTCACATCCACAGGATGGCCACCTCCAGATTGCCCAAGAAACTACTCGGTATCATAACACAGAGCAAATGCGGCACAGAATGGCTTAAAGAGGTACAGAGAGACTTACAAGTTATCAGTATACAAAATGTCGAAGACCGAACTGAGTGCCAGACGAAAATCGCGAATGTTAAGTTCGAACCAAGATCATTACGACAACCTGGAAAAAAGTGGACGGATGAGAGGAAGAGGGAACATTCCTCGAGAATGAAGAGATTTTGGGAGGAGCGGAGGAGACACACCTCCAAATGACATCATGTGATCCAATTTTAATCGCTCTCCTGTAGGGGAATTTTTGCTTAAATAAATAAATAAATAAATAATAAAAGGGAACTTACTATAAATACTTCTAAATAGGAAAAACAAATTGGTTGAACAAACTAACAGCGAGTTGAACTCAATAATGTATGCCAATGTAGAAGTACTCGTATCATTAGTTACATTTTAGGCGAATATGAATGCCAAATACGATTAACTACGCGTTCTGTAACACTGAATATCGACCAGGAAATATGACATTTAAATCAGCCATAATTCCACATCAATTTTGTTTCTTATTTCCCTACATATGTAATTACCCCATGCTCTAATTACCTCAGTTTTCCCTACCACAGAAGTGATGGATCATTAATTTGGATCAATGAACATAATAATTCTACTCATGACAACTCTTTTCCTTTAATCATCCTCCCCAAATAAAGAACACAAGAAAGAGAATAGAAAACATTAATCGTTGCGGATAGTGTAACCCCATGACTTTGAAGAAATATGAGCACCAACTTTCCATCTATATTGGTAAGACAGGACAGGAATGTTATGAATCATAGCATTCAACCCTCTTTAAAATGATATATATCTATGTTTATTGAATGATTTATCTATTGTCTTAGTCCATCGCCCCAGAGAGTATAAAAGTAAAACCGTTTGTCTTCAAAGCAGCTAGAAAAAGTCGTTTAAATCTGAAGTATTGGGAGGTTGAATGTTTGTATGCGGCGTAGTTGAAGGTTGAATATAATCATTATAAAAGCGTGAAGGCCATTTTCACGCGTTTACATAGTTCTACTTACACCTTACTGTTAGTGCTGATTATGAAAACAGGTTTGACTCGTCATTTATTTTATTTTTATAAATATTGTTTAAGGCCTGGCTTTTTCAGATATATCATCTTAAAGAGAGTTCAATGCTATGATTCATAATTTTCCTGTCCGGTCTTACCAATATAGATGCAAAGTTAAATGTCACCTCTTGAACAGCTGTTGCTATGATTACGGCTGCCGATTCCTTGATCCGTTACTAAAGCGAGTCTAGTATTCTGGAAATATCTCGAAAACGGTTTAACGGCTTTAAAATGTGGTTTTCGGGGGTATCCACCGAGCTTTTTTTTTTTTTTTTTTGCATCGAGAGGCGTAAAATGAGCTACGTTCGGTCTTTGTACAACTTTGATATTTGGTCTCTAATAACCTACAGAATGTTCGAGTGCCAAAGGGCCAAAATCCGAAGAATGGAAAAGTTTAACTAAAATTCATGTAGCCAGTGATTCATTCTGGGCCCTAAACTGTATGTATGCAGAATTTGGTTGAGATTGGCATAACGGTATGAAATTGTATAGAGAACATACACACATACATACTGTACCCGTTCGTACCCTTGGCTATCAGGCAAGGGATACGTACATACATTACATACTCACTTTTATATATAAAATAGTATGCTGATGTGGGCTTTCAAGACCGGCGTAAGATCCTTCAGAGCAGTTTTTCGGGTTGTTAAGCCGTGTTCTGTGCTTCTTGACTATTTCAAAAATTAGACAAGTCACTTATGGAGTAAAGAGGCATACAAACTTAACTCTCTTTAGACGTGGTTATGTACCGTACAGTAGTTCCCTTGCGATTTGCATGACATTACTGATGGGGCTCCGTTTAGCAAGAATTGTTCACTCATTAAAAACTGAGATTTAACACGCTTTTCTCAAAACATACTCACACTATTTTTTAATTACAGCAATGAAATGTCTGTCGACAGAAATCAGTAAAGTTGCATTGAAAAATAGAAAAACTTCGTAGTTGATATCTTAAGTATCAGGTTAATACTATCACCGGAAAGCACTGTATGTGGGTTTATGAGTCCCTTATTTCAATCTACCGGGGTAAAAAAAGAATATCGAAATATTTAACAAAAGTTCAAGAAAATAAAAGATCACACAATTCCGCATCAGCACTTGAATATACAGTACATTGCTTCACGAGCCGTATTCAGTGAATTTATTAAAGAGAGTCTCCAGCTCAATCAAGAAGTTTAAAAAGAGGTTGGAATACAGTACCACAGTATTACAACCGATCACATATGCAGCCCGCAAGACGTACGCGTTTTGGATAATGCCTATGGCATCAGGCAGTTAGTTTAACAATGTTGAACATTTTCTATCTCCCAATAATACAGTACTTCAATATTAGAAAGGAATGAATATACACTAGGTCACTAGTTGCTCGCGAATTGCGTGCCTTTCGTCATTTTGCCCATGGCGCGCGACTAGTTCAGTCTATGAGCGGAGAGGTCTGGACCAGGTGGCGATGATGTTCACCAACTAACGCCAATGAGAATGCTACATTATCTTTAATAATTTGAGAAACAAATGTGATCACTTATTTAAAAGACACTCTGCAGACAACAGCTTTTATTTGAGACCACTCCAGGCTCGAACAAGAGGATTGGCCTTTCTTGAATATTCCAAACACAAGTGTCTCCTGAAAGAGTAATTAGTAAAACTTCGCTACAAAAAGGACCATAACAAAAAACTTGCCTACGAAGTATGCGATTTGCTAATTTCAAACGGCAGTGATCTGACATATCTTGGACTAATATTGTATTAATTTGGTGCCAGTTAAATATGCTATGTGAGAATATTAAAATCAGTTGCTATCCGGTTGTTATATTGGTACATTATGCATTAACTTGACCGTTTAAATGGTAAAATGAGACGAAAGCTACGAGTTATAGGCTATACGCCGTACCGGTAACATTTACCAATAACTCATCCTTTCTTCTTTAATATTTATTTATTCGTTATAATTATAATAGCCTATACGGTAGCCTATATTAACACTTATTTAACCAATAATATTGGTATTGTAAGAAAGCAATATTTGATAAAACACGCGGTTCTATCTTAAAAGCCAACCGTGCCCAATTTACAGTATGGTAAACATGGAAAACTAGACCAAACAACTGGCGACAATGGTAAAAATATGCTCATTTACATTTTCACCCTAGTCAACGTAAAGTACCACACGGTAATCATTGAAAGGGTAGAGGGGTTTATGGCCTCAATTACACAAACTAACGAACCTCATTTTGCATGAATTATGAAGACCGAAACCTTCTAATGGAGGTATGGATTGTCCTTTAGAAATATTTCAGTCAATAATTTAAGACATGTTGTCAGAAAACTAAATACAAAAAGCTGCGTGCCTACTGCAGTGTAAAGTTGCTCTATGAAAAGAAAAAAAAACAACCTCGCCAGGATTATACGACGTGCATACAGTTAAATACAATCTTCCATTAGAAGAAACACTTTCTTCGTCAGGATCTTGAATAATGTTCAAACAAAATCTGTAGTAAATTGACGGGGAAATGTGAAACATTTAGACACGACGATTGTTATAAGCTGCACAACGTTAGCTGACATTTCGCATAATTAATACATAAGGAATAAACATATGCAGAGCTTTCGCATTGTACACAGCTGAATATCATATCACTTTTGGTGCATTATACAACTTTTATTTTTCTTAACAACAATAATTTGCTCAGCTACATGCAAGGAAAATTGTAGTACACAGTTCACATTGCTTCCATTACCTGAATACTAATCCGAAAGCTGGTTATGCATAACCATACGCCGGTGGCGCGTCATATGGCGAATGAATCTTTATAAAAATGCATGTTACGTGATAGTTTGTGGATGTGTGTGTATGTCTCCTATGTGTTCATATACCATTCATCCGATTGCGATGAAACTTGGGTGAGATGTTGAGTACACTCAAAGGGAGGTTTATGGCTTAGTAAATCCATTTTACAATAGGTAGCGCACGAGTAGATTCAACAAATAAGCGACGACGCGCGGAGCATTTCAACCAAGTCCCATATGCGTCCATATACCATTCGTCCGATAGCGATGAAACTTGGGTGAGATGTTGTGTACACTCCAGGAAAGATTTCTGGCTTAGTGAATCCATTTTACAATTGGCAGCGCACGAGTAGAATCAACAAATGAGCGACGACGTGCGAAGCGTTTCAACCAAGTCCCGTATGCGTTCTTATACCATTCGTCCGATAGCGACGAAACTTGGGTGAGATGTTGTGTACACTCCAGGGAAGATTTCTGGCTTAGTGAATCAATTTTACAATTGGTAGCGCACGAGTAGATTCAACAAATGAGCGACGACGTGCGAAGCGTTTCAACAAAGTCTCGTATGCGTTCATATACCATTCGTCCGATAGCGATGAAACTTAGGTGAGATGTTGTGTACACTCCAGAACAGGTTTCTCGCTTAGTAAATCCATTTTACAATAGGTAGCATACGAGTATATTCAACAAATGAGCAACGACGCGCGAAGCGTTTCGACAAAGTCCCGTGTGCGTTCATATACCATTCGCCCGATAGCGATGAAACTTGGGTGAGATGTTGTGTACACTCCAGGGAAGATTTCTGGCTTAGTAAATCTATTTTACAATAGGTAGTGCACGAGTAGATTCAATACATGAGTGACGACGCGCGAAGCGTTTCAACAAAGTCCCGTATTCGTTCATATACCATTCGTCCGATTGCAATCAAATTTTGGTGAATTGTTGTGTACACTCCAGGAAAGGTTTCTGGCTTAGTAAATACATTTTTCAATTGGTATCGCACGAGTGGATTCAACAAATGAGCGATGGCGCGCGAATCGTTTCAACAAAGTCTCTTATGCGTTCATATGCCATTCATCCGATTGCGATGAAACTTTGATGAGTTGTTGTGTACACTTAAGTGAAGGTTTCTAACTTAGTAAATCCATTTCACAGTAGGTTGCGCACGAGTAGATTCAACAAATGAGTGACAGCGCACGAATCGTTTATACAAAATTCCGTATGCGTTCATATGCCATTCATCCGATTGCGATGAAACATTGGTGAGTTGTTGTGCACGCTCCCAAGAATGTTTTTAAATTAGTAAATCCATTCTACGATAGTTAAGAGGCAGTTAACGGAAATTGAACAAAAAAAAAGTGCATCCAAAAGCACTTCAAGGAACAAAATTACAACGCCAACACTTTCTTTGATTGGCACTGCAACGTATGCCGGGTACAGCTTGTGAAATATAAAAGTGTGAGCTCTATAACAAGACTCGTATAGACTATTTGATCTGATGATGCGAAACATGTAATCCCATAGATTTCCCCCTCTTCTGTAGTCCATAACATTTATACTGTGTATTAATATGACTTTTTTCATGTTATTTTATTCGCATGTCCCAGTAATTGGGATTATATTGTGTTGGCCGACTGAAAAGTGCAATATCAGTTGCCGATAGATATACCGTAGCCGTTCCTCAGACGCTGCTTCAGATTAATATGTAGACCTCTTCTGTGTATCCACATTTCCGAAACTGTAACTTGGTTTCTAATTGTCGTAACAGTAACTTTAATTTTCAAAGTGAAATGCGATGTCCTGTGGTTCGGATTCCACGTAAAAAGGAGGTCCCGTGGCTCATGATCTCCAGATTAACGGTCACGTAAAACTGCAATCTTCCTTCCTTCCTTAGTTTACTTTATAAGAAGTTATGCTAGCGGATTCGGTGGCGTAGTTGGTAGCATGCTGAGCTTCTATGCCCGAGATCGCGCGTTCAAACCCGGCCGAAGTCGTCGTATATTTTAAGAGCGTTCAAAATCCCTCAGTATGCCTTCCTCCGGAGGGGAAGTAAAGCGGCGGGCCGATGTCATAGATTTATGGCATGAAAAAGAACCTTCCACTAACTTCAATTGTATGAAGCAAAATTTGTAGGTTAGGTTTGATTAATGCTCGAAAGTTTCAACGTTCGTCGCCAGGTGTTGGTTGCGATTGCATCTAGTAGCTAGGTCCACAGCTAGGTGTCGTGGATGGTAGCGTTTGGTAGCAAAAGTAGGAACTGCTTGAAAAATTAATCGTCTGCAGTCCTTCTACCTGAATCACAGATAACACACACTAATACAGCCATCACAATTAACACCGGTTATCAGACAAATTCTACACACACCCAAAGTACAAGGGGCTACATGACCGCGTTGTCGCAGCCCCTAAACTAAGGAACCAACCAACCAAGAAGTTATGCTAAACCGTCGGGAATAAATTCATTTTATAGTACTGTAAGTTCGCTCATTCAGCACAGATCCTCCATTCAAGAAAAACATGTTCAATACTATTTATCCTCATGCCATTACTACGTACTGACGCTGCCAAGTGGCTGTGGATCCCGTGAGAACAATAGGAGTGATAACATTAAATGGTAGCTAACATCACAAATGGGACAACCTACACCAATATACGTCACTGCAGTCGAGTCTAAATTATTTCATTCCTCGATTAGTCGACAGCTAACTGTAGCGGGAAAGTAAGCGATGCAATGACAGCACAACTCCTTCTCGATGTTACATCACGTGTGTACTTTCGGACAATAGACATTCTGAAGCAAGTGATGAGTGGTTCTGATGACTAACGTGTAAAACTTCAAGGTCATAGTCCCACAAAAGAATTGTTGCTTCAAGTAGGGACTTGGGAAACATCTGATCATCACCCGCGTGCACTTGTGAATTTCTGATAACCTGTATAATTGTGATGACTGTACTGGCGTATGTAACTAATTATTGGGATTGGGAAGTGTCCTCATATTTTCCTTATCTTCTCAACAACAATTTCATGCATAATCATTACGGACAGCAGTGGAGACAGCGCACTTCCCTGTTTTGGTCCATTTTCATTTCGAAACCATTCTGTCCTACCCACAGGGGTTTGGACACTCTGCAACACTTTTTACACATTCAATGCACATATTCCATCAAGTGTTTACCACCAAATAATTCCTGTTTGATGACATTCCATATCATTTTTCTAGAGACGCTATCACATCACAAGCCATGTTCCCATTGCATTTCCATTAGTTATCTTACACCGAAGAACATCTATACGGCAAAATTTCAGCAACAATATCATCATTAACATCATCTTGACTTCATTTATTGAAAGAGAATGATGTTCTTTAAGCAATGTTTTGTGTTTTCCAGGAGAATGGGAGTTGGAGTCCAAGTCGCGATGAGATCCCTGCATGGATGTTGGAGGTGGAGAACGGCATGGTGGAAAGACGTCGTCACCTCAAAGAGGCCTGTTCTATGTTTGGACTGGACGTGCCAGGCAATGACTCATTGCACCGCCCCAATCCATGGGAGTTCTTCGTCAATCGACCCCATCACATAGTATGGTGCAACGTGTTCAAAGCAGCGTCTACGTCGTGGATGTACAATTTCAATGTTCTGGCTGGTTACAGCCCAAAGTTCCTCCAAAATAGCAAGCTTGTGCCTCTGAATTTGGCACGTCGTCGATATTCCAGACCTTCCCTCCATGATCTGCAGATTGCACTCAACGACTCCATCTCCTTCCTCATTGTCCGCCATCCTCTAGAGCGATTACTCTCAGCATACCGTGATAAACTAGAGTATTCGCTTCCACATACGTTACACCAAAAGCTGGGAAACCAGATCATCCTCAAATATCGTAGAGGAGCTCCCAAGGTAAGCTTTATATAGGGTTGCCATACGACCCAGAAATCACAGAAAATCTTGATTTATTTAGGAAATCACGAAATGTCCGGGACAAATGTACAATAATCCGCTAAAATGAATGCAGCGGCTTCGGTGGCGTAGTTGATAGCATGCTGAACTGCTGTGCCCAAGATAGCGGGTTCAAACCCGGCCGAAGTCGTCGGATTTTTAAGAGCGATAAAAATCCTTCAGTATGCCTTACTTCGGAGGGGAAGTCAAGCCGGCGGTCCCATGTCATAGATTTATGGCATGTAAAAGATCCTTCCACAGACTAAACTTGTGTGAAGCTAAATTGTTAGGTTAGATTTCGTCGGAATGCTCTATCAAAGTTCCAACGTTCACCACTAGGTATCAATGATATCTGGCAGTGAAAGTTGGAACTACTTGAAATTGAACTGAACTTCTAGCTCATCCTAAGGGTGTCCGCTGGAAGCAGCTACAGACTCAGGCGAGCCGAACATGTCCTCGGACACTCCCGGCACTAAAAAAAAAAAGCATACGATAAATAAATAAATAACGCAGCCTTTCAAGTTTTGCAAATTTAAAATGCGTCGTTTTATATTTTATGATTACCGGTACCACAATTCCAAGTATTTCGCATTTACTCCGCGTTTATTGTATAATTTCGCATTTATCGTATAAATTCGCATTTTGAACCAATTTCGCATTTTATCGCGAACAGAGAATCGCTTAAAATCACTTGTACAAGTCTTAAAACATGAAAGCACAAACACCTACGAAGTTTCAACAAATTTCGCATTTATCGCAAATGCTAAAAACCACAAACTCTAGTATTAAGATACTTATTAATTCATAATTTACTCATTGTACAGACTTAGGCTGAATTGAAATCTGCTGTGCGGGTTTCTTTTATTTAAAAAAAAATCTCACCACATACAGTATTGATCACTCCTTTTTGTTTGTTTTCAGATTATTCCAATAGGAAGGAAATCTTATCGTAAAAATCCACGCTGGCCAACATTCCCAGAATTTGTCAACTACTTGGTGGATGTTCACAGAAGGGGAGAAGCATTTGATATGCATTGGACTCCCATTACAGAGTTTTGTACGCCATGTCAAGTCAACTTCGATGTCATTTGCAAATTTGAGACCCTCCAAGTAAGTACCGTACTGTTTTACACTATTATTTAGGGCAGGCCATTTCAACAAGGGCCATGGAGCTCTGATGCTGCCCTGTATCAGCTCAGGGACTTGGCCAAAACAATTACCAAGAGTATGCTCATTCTTTGATTGGCTCCTGGTTCTCCATGATGTTTCTCTTTTTAAATATTGTAAATTTGTTTGAAATACAGGGTTATATTTATATATCAGCACCGACGGGCGTCAACTCGGCTGTTGCTCGTGCATCAGCTGACCGCGGATGACGTAATTCCGCGTGTTATCTCATTGCACACTCGTCTCATCAGCTGCATCAGTTAACGCGCGGCAATTGCACCAGCCGCGGTCGGCCGATACACGGGCAACAGGCGAGTGACGCGTGACGATGCTGATATATAAATACAACCCTGTATTAACTAAGTCATGGCGGCTTCGGTGGCGTAGTTGGTAGCATGCTGAGCTTCTATGCCCAAAATCACGGGGTCAAACCCGGCCGAAGTCGTCAGATTTTTTAAGAGCGTAAAAAAAAACCTCAGTATGCCTTCCTTCGGAGGGTAGGTAAAGCCGGCGGGCTCATGTCATAGATTTATGGCATGTAAAAGAACCTTCCACTAACTACACTTGTTTGAAACTGAAATTTGTAGGTTAGAGTTGATTAACGCTATATTAGTTCCAACGTTCGCCGCCAGGTGCTGATTGTGATGGCATCTAGTAGCCAAGTTCGCAGCTAGGTGTCGTGGATGGTAGCATTTGGTAGCAAAAGTAGGAACTAAACTTGAAATTGATCGTCTGCAGTCCCTACCTGAATCACAGATAACACACACTAATACAGCAATCACAATTAACACCGGTAATCAGACAGATTCTATACACACCCAAAGTACACGGGGCTACATGGCTGCGTTGTCGCAGCCCCTAAACTAAGGAGCCAAACATTAACTAGGGCATGGGAAGGTAATAATTGTTACTTTACGTAGTAGTCATTAATAGCAACGAGCCGAGTCACAACTGACCTACCATGGTTTTTTCCCAGACCCGACAAGAGGCTGAGGTAAGCGGGGCCGGTGCCCCGGGGCCCGGGTATGTTGAAGAGCTCGGAAGAGCTCTTTCCATAATTTCTATAAATTTCACCCAGACTTTTCTACGAATACAAAGAGATATCCATTCAAAACATTGAAGTAGAAGTTACTCTGAACTTTGGAAATGGATTCTAATTTTCGTTACGGAATACATCAAATGGGTAAAATGATGGAATTAATAAAAGAAAAAGTTTCTTCATTTGGTTTGAATCCAACAGGTTCAGTTTTCAGCCATTACAGTGACGAAGACAACTTAGTAATACAGCAATAATGCTATTGATTTTACGACCCCTTTTTAACAACTGTGGCTTTTAAAGACGCCGGGGCGCAGAAATTTTGCCCCGAAAAGGATCCTTAACGTGTACTAGCACGAGTCCCTCGCATTTTAGCACCCTCAAATGCCAACTGTCTGTGCCTGGATTCGATCCTGCAACCTTGGGAACAACAGGCAAGAACGTTACTGCTGCGCCACGCAGCCAGTCAAGACAACATAGGCAATTGAGACGAGCTCAAAAACCAAAAAAGTAAGAAATACGCTGCTATAAATTAAAAGGAATTAAAATATTAAAAACCAATGAATTACATAGCCTATAAATCATTCAACATAGCCATTTTTTTAAATTTGAGTAAAAAATATAAAACATTGAATTGGGTGTCTCACTGAAACGCCCATTTGTCTAGTCCCAGGGCCTGCGATCGCTTTCCGCAGCCCTGGTTGTTCCTTCAAATTTTAGATTAATAAACTATTAATTTAATTACTAGAAATTGAAAAGAACATCTATAGTGTTCAAGCATCATTAATCCCTGATAATGATTACAGTGAAACAACGATATCTCAAATCTTTAGGTGATGATAAAATAAATTAGAGTTATGGAGATATGTAGGAAAAATGTTAAATTTGTGATATACTGGTCACAAAATACTGTATGTAGGCTTACAAAATATAGTTGCCTATATTTATGTAATAAAAAAGGATATTCGTACTGATGACAGCTTTATTATATTATCTAAGTAGCCTTAGTTAAATTTAACAATGAAAAAATGAAAATCCACAGCCTGCTTCCAGTCTCCGACCGGGTCAGGAATGGAATGAATGAAGCCCCCATCTAGCGGCGAGGATATGAACTGTGCCGGCTGCCGAGGCCTGACGCACTCCTCTGGGGCAATGATTAAATGAATGACAGATGAAATGAAATAGTAGTGGAGAGTGTTGCTGGAATGAAATTTTGACAGGGAAAACCGGAGTACCCGGAGAAAAACCTGTCTGCCTCCGTTTTGTCCAGCACAGATCTCACATGGAGTGACCGGGAAGTTAAATTTAACAATACAAAATACAAAATCGTCAACAAAGTAAGGTACTAGCCGGAATACCATATCCTTGAGCGATACTTTTTTTTCATCCTTTCTCTACTTCTCGAATAATTTGTAATTTTAACTTTAGTCACTCAAACTCAAGTGATTTTAGTTTTCTGTTTTGCTTTTCACTGAACTCTTACTGCAGATTGAATACACTGTGCACTACGAAGTTACCACAGGACTACAGTATGCAACCTTTACACGCGACAATGTGCTTTGTAATGAAACTGGCAGTAGAGCAATAGTCCTGTCCCTCCCCGCTCAGAATTTGAAATAAGTTGACACCTCTGGATAGTGAACACACTAAAAATTTGAACTGGTAGCAGTGGACATTGCTTAAATAAAACTTAACTATGATGTAATATTTTAGTATATAGTTCCCAGTTTTTATTTAAACCAGTATTTCTCCCTTCTTTAAAGGCCACAATGTAATCCTAGAGACTTTTGTTATATCTTAAGATCCTCTCATTGACTTCAGATTCTCCATCCTTAATATTCACCTTTTTTTTCTAAAGTAATAAAATAGCATCTCACATTTGTTTACTTATATTTCAGGAAGACCAGAATTATCTCATCCACCTAGCTAGGCTGCAAGATATAATCCGGCCACAGTGGAAAAATCCAGCCAAGGGACGTACTACTCATGAAGTGGCAGCTGGTTATTATTCCCAGTTAACTAAGACTCAAATACTGCAACTTTATAATATATACAGGTAAAATGGTTTATCATGGTATCTCCAGTGTATATTTCTGACTCGTAATCAGCAGATAGTTAACTGAACACTAGGGTAAACCTGGATGCTACAAGCATTGAGATAGATTATACCTATCTGAATTTTCAAAAGAATTGAAATTCCCTTGAAAGCTTCAAAAAAAAACTATTGCTGCTGCTGTTGTAATAACTTTCTATTATATAAAGTAAGCCATCAGTCAAAACATTTGGAATCTTCAGCTGAAACTTGGAATTTATGCTGGTCAAGGTTAATAATGACTAAGGCCCCAAGAAGTTCATGCAAAATCATATTTTTGCATATTTATGAATATTTTGGTTACTTTGGCACAATGCATCATATTTTCCTTCTTTGCCTGTTTCAGTGCATACATCTGCTTGAGAAGGGCGTATATTCTAATTTCCTATTGTTTTGAAGCGATATTTGTTACTTCCATGATCTTGTCATATATTTCGATTCGGCCTCCGAGAGTCTATCGCAGAATAATACTAAAATTATTTTAATACCTAGTACGTTTCAGTCCATTTTGCAAATTAATATCAATTACCTTTATTGAGCATTCACTATATAAATTTTGTAAATTATTTTTACTTTTAAAAATTCAACGACTATTTAAATTGTAAATCAGTTATCCTTAAAAATTTACATAATAAAATAATTATTGATGGTCAACACCACTTGAAGTTCCATAAAATACCATTTCCTACTATTTAGAACTGTTTCTTACTTGAGATATTTAAAAAAAGGTGTAGTTATATGTCCGTCTGTTCATATTTTCTTTATATTCAAAATAGAAACGCTACAGAATACGGAACGATGGTAATTGCTGTAGTTATTTCCTAGTGCATATTTTATGAAAAAGCAAGCAAGCTTGTAGTTTAACGTGACCGTTAATCTCGAGATCATGAGCCACGGGACCTCCTTTTTACGTGGAATCCGAACCACAGGACATGGCATTTCACAACAAAAATCTCACATGCATTGACCGGGAATCGATCCCGGACCGCCTTGGTGAGAGGCATACAGCTAGACCGCTGAGCCACCACGCCCCCACATATTTTATGAAAAGTGATGCATATTTGACCAATAATTAGCGCATTTTTGCATGCATATTTATTCATTTAACAGTGCATGAACTTCCGGGCCTTAATAATGACCAAAATATGTATCTTCAGTTTAATTTTTGTCTGTCTATTTATTAAGGGTTGGCATAAAAATTTGTATGTAAGTAGAAGGCATCCCTACAATAAAACTAGGCCATAATTTATCCATGTAATAAATGGGGTGAAGGGGTTAAGAGGAAGCCTGAAATTGTTCGTCCACCCTGGGAGGGAGACAACTGTCCCTTTTTTGCTGACATGACTCAGGTTTTGTGACATGTACGGGGTAACTTGCTACCTTGCGAAAGGTGAGGAATCTTCCTGATGTAGACATGTTACAAGCAAGTTTCTTACAATACATAACAAATCATTCAGTACACAGGACCACGGGTGCCAAAGTTGAAGTATGTCATCATGCGATCAAATCCTAAATCAATGCTCAGTGCTGTTGCACACTCTGTCAATGCTTCTGCCACTGAAACCATTTCTGCTACTTCTTCACATGAGTTATCACAATCTACCCCTCATTAAGAATAGTTCATGACAAAGATGTGTCAAACTGTCCTTTTCAATTTTAAATTGCTATTGAATTACAATGGGATCAATCAATTGGATTATTCAAGACTCATCGCATCATCAGAATCCTAGAGGCCGAAGTGTCAAAAAGATGAGCCAAATAAGCACAATAAGGATTGGCAATACAGCATATTGATTCAGACTAGCCTACATTCTTTGTTTCCATCAATCAATCTAGTAATTGGAGCAATATTTAAATAAATTAAAAAAAACATGATTCGGCTGACTAAATTACATTCTAGCTTCAACATTTCTACAAAAGGAGTATATTTGGCACTTCCAAAAAAAAAAGCAAAAGAACTGGACATTTGTAGTATGTAACCTGTGTTACATTAGAAACAGACTACACTCTAATAGGAATAAACAACTATTTATAAGCACTGGCGCTTTCTAGAAGATCCCTTCAGGTCCCTGGTTCATTCCCAGGTTTCATAAAATGCGAACACCTTCTCTTGTAGGAAATATTACAGCAAAAGCAACACCTGCTAAGTCAGACAAGGGGTAGATAACCTCATTGTTTCACCCTTAAAAACAACAATAACTTACATAACTATGTCTGACGGTCTAACCAAGGATTCCCTCCTTCCACCAACGCCAGTCTTGATAACGTTGAGGTTAGATTCTACCTAGGTATTATCTTTTGTTATCCTACACCAGGAAACTCCAAACGTTTAAGCCTAAGGGCCACACTGACTCCTCCACTAAATCCCAAGGGCCAAGACCTAGCAAACTCATCATACCAACATACTGTAGTTTTCAATTACCCGCAAAGTTTTGTTTTGGGACTAAAATCAGGCTAGTGAAATAACTATGGTGAAGTGTAGCAATATAATTAAAGAATATTAAAGTGTGGAGAGAGAAGAAAGTTCCTGAAGACTGGAAAAAGGGAATAATATTGCCAATATTCAAGAAAGGAGACAGGAAGGTGTGTGGTAACTACCGAGGAATCACCATCATCTCGCATGTTGCCAAAGTAATGGAAGGAATCCTAGAAAAAAGAATTAGAGTAAAGGCAGAAAGCCAAATAGAGGAGCAGTTTGGATTTAGAGGGGGCAGATCAACAGTGGAACCCATTTTCATTCTGAGACAGAACTTTGAAAAGAGTTAGGAATATGGGAAGGATATGGTAATGACTTTTACTGATCTAGAAAAGGCCTATGATAGCATCCCTAGAACAAAAGTTTGGGAAAGCTTAACAAATAGGGGGATAGGCAAGAAACTGAGAGACATGATAAAAAGAATGTGCATGGATTGCTACAGTAGTGTGAAGACTAGATTCGGGACATCGGAATGGTTTAAAAATGACACTGGACTAAAGCAAGGAAGTGTGTTGTCACCATTATTGTTCTTAATGGTGATGGATGACATCATGAAGGCAGCAATGAAAGACTATAGTAGGGCAAAGATGAAGGTAATGCTGTTTGCAGATGATGTTGTGATCTGGGGCGAGGATGAGATGGAGGTACAAGAACAGTTAGACGTAATAAATGAAAAGATTGAGCAATGGGGTTTGAAGATAAATGTGGAGAAGAGTAAAACAGTGGTGATGAGTAGAGGTAAGACAAAAGGAAAAGGAGTAATCAAAGTAGGAGATAAGGCATTGGAAGTGGTGAAACACTTCAAATACTTGGGAAGTGAACTGACTGAAGATGGAAGACTAGATTTGGAAATTAGCAGAAGAATATAACTCGGGAGTGCTTTCTACCAACAGGTATGGGGACTAGTATGGAACAAGGATATACCAATTAAGGCTAAAGAAGTTATGTACAAAGCATATTATGTTCCTATAATGACATAAGCAGCAGAAACTTGGACAATGACTAACAGGGATGAGAGCAGAGTACAGGCAGCAGAGATGAGATTCCTGAGAAGTATGGTCTAGAAAACGAGGAGAGACAGAGTGAGAAATGAAGATATACGGAAAGAACTGGGAGTACAGAAACTAAATGACAAACTGGAGCAAAACAGATTAAGATGGTTTGGACATGTCAAACGGATGAATGAAGTAAGGCTACCAAGACGAGCACTGGAACGACGGATGACAGGGAAGAGAGGACAAGGAAAGACCAAGAATGCGTTGGATGGACTCGATGAAGAATAGCAATAGTAAACGGAACCTGGATTGGAACACAGTGTCGGAAGAGGAATGGTGGAACGACAGAACAAAGTGGAGAGGAACCATTTTTGCCCTCACCCAGTGTCAGCTGGAAAAGGGGAAATGAAGATGATGATGATGATTTAAAGTGATCATTGCTGGAATTTTATAAGAGTCTTTCACTCACACAGTTTGATCACTGTCATAAATGAGCTCGTGGCTTTATTTCAACTTTTGCCACTACTTATCGGTGTGAGAAAACATTCTCGAAAATGAAATACAGTATACAAGAATATTTCTAGATCTAAATAACTGATGAGTATTTCAAGTTGCTGCTGATAATCTCCACAAGTAAACTTGATCCACAACTGCAAACAATTGTCTGTCTCATTAATCATAATAATGATTAATTTAATTATGTGAATTACCTATCTATGTTCACTTATAAGATTTATCCTAAAAACTTATTATATCATTAATTAAGTTAAAATGTTCAATTTCATTATGAATGTCAGTTATACTGTTTCTTAGTTGCTAAATAAAAACATATGTAATATGTATGATTTACTTACATTCAAAATAAGCTATGTTGGGCCAGATTGGTGGTGCTCGTGGCCCAAGGATTGTAGTTGGGAGACACCTGTCCTACACTATTAACCTACCAACTACAGGCTATGAAAGCTAGTAAAATATTAGTGGATGCAAAAGGGTCACCAAAACTTTCTTGTGTCCCCTGACAAAAATTCTTGTCAAGCCACAGTTTCCTAACATTTATGCTGTTATTGCATAAATACTCTCTTTGCATGACTTGGTGGGCCTACTGCATCCTCAAATATTAAATCTCCATCTGTAACCTAAGATGTGTAATGCTGTTACTGCCACTAAGATCGTGCTGTATTCAAGCTCCCACCCGTCAAACACTTGCGCCGTATTGTGTGTGACGTGAGAGCAAATGAACTGTTTTGAGATGGTTGATGGCATTAAAGTGTTTGGTTATCATCACAATAATGCTGAAGATTAAAAGTTTTATATCTTGAGCCATATGCGACTTTACTATAAAAGAGGTGTACAGTAGTATCCAGTGGCGGCCGGTAATAGGGTTGCAGTGTTGCACAACGACCAGATTAATTCAAGAAAAACAATTAATACCTTAATAATATTTTTAGTAAAAAAAGCTGTATGTTTCCTTTTATATGTATAGGAATTCATCATTCTGTTCTTTAATGATTCAGGAAATCTTATAGTAAGTTACTGTGAACTGTCTGAGAAATCGAAGCGCGCCAACTGTCTAGGAGCACTCGTTCGTTTGGTCGTTGCAAGGCACAAGCACCGACCAGATCTCAATAGTGAAGGGTATGGCAGAGATGCTAGACTAAGTCCTATCCCAACAGTTAACTTGGCTGGGCATTGCCTGCTGATTGCAACAAGAGAGCTGAGGCACAGACGGAGACATCCGTCATGCTCCGTCAACTGCCGATACTATGTCTTGCAATGTAATTTGTGCGTCCTTTCTCACCCTCATACATACAACTTACGTTGTTTTGTTCTCGTGAAGGTTTTCATGTCGACTAACTTATAATCCATTTAATCCGATGGCAATGTGATGTTCTCTGAAATGCGGCATTCGTGATGAACGAGGTACATCCGTTTTATCGTGCGATTGAATACGGTTTTCTCTGATATCAAGCAGTCGTTTACCCTAACCCCCATCCCCCACTTAAAGAAAATAGTGCAACATCCAGAACAATTATCCACCAGCCGCCACTGGTAGTATCAGAGCCAGAGACTCAAACCATTGTGAGGCACGCCTTTCAATTCATAAATCAAAAAGGTATTTTCTTTGAATATCCAAGGTTAAATTTGGTAAACCACCTGCCATTAACACACACAAAAATGTCAGGGTTAAAATGCCAAATGGTATGAATACACTTTAAATAATGCTGTACTGTAAATGGTTGCATTTCAGACATACACAAGATAATTGAAGTGTAATGATTAGTTTTGCAGAGTTTGAAGTTACGGACAAAACAAATGATATAAAAGCATTTAAAAATATTGTTAAAAGAGATCTTCAGACGGGTCTCTGACCCTAATAATTCATATTTACAATTTTGTGTTAGTTGTTAACTATACAACTGAATTCTTGACTTAGAATAGCTTGAGGAAAGTAAGTGGAATCCCTTTCTTTGCACAAACAAAGTGAAGGTTTCAAAATCTCTTAGATCAATTGTTTGATTTTAGAATTGAATTGGTCGAAGCTGAAAAGCATTAAGTCGGTTTTCACTAGTTTCCAGGAGAGAAAAAAAGTCATTGATAGAACAGAACAGAACATAACAAACACACTATATTAGTCATCTATATTGTGAAGCAATTATTCAGGTTATATTTGTGTGAGCGGGATATTAATTTTAATTTAATAAACAATTTTTCAAATCAATTTTGGAAACTTGACTTGATGCTTTTCAGCTCCATGGTCAGTTTAGTACGGCCTACATACAGTCATTCAGAATGAATATTTCATTGTGATATTTTATTGTAAAATGGATTTGTAACATAAAAAACATTTAAATCTTATAATGTAATGTAACACGAGGGAAACTTTCAGTGCTACCAACATTAAGTATGGAAAACAGCGCTGAAAGAAGCAAGTCATTGGCTTAATGCTTTCTCTCCTCAAATCGCTCTACATGTAGCAGTGGTTTCTGGCTTAAAGAGAATGCTGACTTTTTTTATTCTTATGCCATTCGAAGGCCTTTTGGTCAATACATCAGAATACTTAATGTTTAAAAAATGGCCATTCTTTGACTTAATGCTTTTCAGCTCTGGATGATTCAATTAAAATCTATCAATTGATCAAACATCTACAAAAAGCAACCTGAACATTTCAAATGTTTGATAAATACCATAGGTTTCATCAGAGAATGTGTGAATTAATGTTTATTGAGGTTCAGTTTACTAGATTGAGAGCCCTAGTACCATATTTGTGAAGTTTCCTCAATCTGTCAACAAAAGTCAAAAGTTTAAAAGAAATGTATTTTTATTTTCTTCTACTTTCAGATATGATTTCGAACTATTTGGTTATTCACTTGATGGCTACCTGGATCTGGGAATGAGTGATGCTCACAGTGCAACTACCCCTAATACATGATGACAATCTAGTCCATTTCATATAATGGACAAACACAATGCCCTAGCTATAATCTGAACATCACAAACAACAAACCAGCTCAGTTTCATGAGCTCACCTCTCAATCCATAATTATCCAGCAACATAGAACAAGGTCTTAGCTCAGTGATAGTATAGGGCATACGAATAGACTGTTATTCCAATCACACGGGTTATTTAAAAAGAATGATGCTAATCCTATGTAATTTATTACTGTAGATACAATGCTACAAGTTGTACATATGTATACAGAACTAACTTGTTTAAGAGTAAATATTTGTTAGTATTTATCAAAGAGAACGATTTGTTTTACCCTGTGTCCCTGGAGGTAGGAACAAGAAGAGTTACCCTCGCTGCCACCCACGGTGGGTGAGTGATCAACGTGTCGGTCTACTAACCCCAAGCTTGCAGGTTCGCTCCTGGCCGTGGTAAGTGATGTTTGAAAGGCGGCAAAAATTACGACACCATGTCATACGATCTTGGCATGTCAAAGAACCCATTTGAATTCAGTAGGCAGTGTTCATAATGGCAAAATTAATCTCGGGATTTACCGCCAACACAAAGTTCCACATTTCTCTACTAGAAAGCGCTATAGTGTTCAAGGAGCTTAGATATCTAACCTCCTTGACTTTCATAGTGCTTCAAGGATCAACAAAATTCGACATGAAAGCTACCCTTTGGGTGTCAAATAACAAAGCTTGCACCCGGCACCCGAGGCCATACAATATTATTATTATTACTGCCCCTTTAAAGTGGAAAGAAAATGGTTGTTCCCATGTTAAGAAGGATGGAAACCACTCCAACTATCTTGTAATTTAGGAGCATAAAACTGCAATAAACCTAGATATCTTCTTGAAATTGCAGAATATACTCCTGACATCTTATTTATTTAGATTTCTTCTGCTTCTGATAAACACTTAGCACAGGGAGCTGTAGTATCATTGTAAAAGTCAGTTTAAATAGAAATAAAAGAGCACCTACCCAAGGCTGGTTACATAAGTAAGATACAGTGCTCTCTCTGTAATCCGGCAAATATCGGACCAGAGCACTGCCGGGTTACCGAAAACGCCGGATTACCGGAAAATATTGAGAAAAACGCAGTTATCATTTGAAAATCAGTTTTAATTACATTGTACTATACAAAGTAAAAAAGTAGGAAAATACATCATATAACTCACGTTATTCCTTGGAAGTAGACGGCTGGAAATATGCATCAATTGTCTTTTGCTTTTTACGGTTGAGAGACATTTTGAGAACCTGTTCCTGTAACCTTCTTGGAAATCATCCTTTTTTGTAATTTTCCGGTAAAATTCCCTAGCCTTTCCTTTAAGGATTTCACCAGAAATTGGTGTGAGCCAACCACGTTCTTGTAAAAACCAAGCATAGAGGCTATCGTCAACTTAAGGATTTTCAATGTCTGTCGTTTACTTTTTAAATTTTCATTCGTCTTAAAAAACGACTTTATTTTATCACTGTTTTTTCTTATGTCATGAACTGTAACTCACCAACACCGTATTCGTTAGCAACACTAGTTAACGTTTCGCCATTTTCAAGCCGCTTTAGGATTTCATGTTTATCTAACAAAGATAGATTTTTATGTTTACATCTTTTCTGCACGGATGCCATCTTCAACAAACCCAACACTACTACAGTACAACTGTCCTACACTAAGCACCTGAGGGGGGCATGCATGAGTCATTCCTACCTATATCCTATCTTGTGCATTTCACAATGTCTGAAGGAAAAGTCTCCAACTGTTAAATCCAAGGAGTGCTGCAGACTCTCAATATCAGGATGGTTCTTCTTACAGAGCTTATCACAGTACACAAAAACCTCGTTTATCCGGACTAGGTGGGACCGGAGATAATCCAGATGATCGAAAATCCGGATAATCTGGAAACAAACTATTGTATAAGCTACTAAACTACACAAACCTTTATTTTGACAATACCAAGAATTTAAAAGAAAAAATTTTGGCACACAAACTCAATATGGTACCATACATACTGTATTTATATCTATCTACTGGAAACGCCTCCTGCCTGTCTACTTACTTTCCTTACAGGAATGTAGATGGTTAAGTGTACAGTATTATTCGAAGGGTGCGTATTTTTTGTGACAAAAAAAATATATACAGTAAATTTAACATATCAATCCGGATAAACCGGAAATCCGGATAAATGAGGGCCGGATAAACGAGGTTTTACAAACCTTTATAACTGGGTACAGCCGATCACCACCAAGGTTCTATGCCAGAGCACCAATAAAGCAAAAAAATGGAATGTCCAGACAAGACAAGCAGATGTATAAAGAACTAGGAAGCCTATTTTGTTCCATACAGAAATTCCATAAATGACAGTGATTTCAAGGCTGGCCTCTGGCAGCTATGGCCCTCACTTTGCCATAAGGCTGAGCCTAGACTAACTCATGCTCCGATTTTCAAAGCCAGTCCTTCCAGCTGGATGAAGGGAAAGATTTCCATATCTTTCTTGGCCCACAATTCCTCCACACAATAAGACATTAATAGTAGTCTCAACTGAAATCATAGACCACTAACACAGTGGTAGCAAGGGCAGTATGACTGCCTCCTTCATAACCTTATCCACCAGCTTGTTTCACACTATACCAGTATGGTAGGAAGCCACATAACTGTACTAGCCAAAAACTATTTGTTATTCTAAGATTGACCCACAGCAAAACACACCTTATTTATTGCTTATTACATACATCTATTGACGAAATATGGATATTACACTCCACCTGCTTTATTAGAAAAAGAAAAACAAAGCAAAAGTGAGAAATTACAAATTTAGTGTGGCTATTATGCCCAAGCTTGAGGCTATTTTGCTCAATTTATGTTAGGTATTCTTTTTATCTCTGTGGCATTTAAATGAAGTTTTTCCTTCATGTAGCCTCAACACACATACCATGTTCCACCTTATTGGCATTGTACCCAACCACCCTTTGATGACGACTGTGCAGAATAAAAAGTGTTGTTCTTTTGTTTTCTACAACATTCAAACTGTCACTCTCAAACAAACGATAGACTTAGGGGAATGTCGGGAGGTATCTGACAGTTTAACCTTTTTGCCATAATTTTTTAATTGAATAGGAAATAAATCATATAATACATTTTATAGGCATCTATATTCTTATATTGAAGTACTCGACTATATTAAATTATAATTAAAACCACGGACAATATTAACAAATTATGAGGTCATTACACTCTCGCATGTTTGGAAAACTGGAGGGTGGTATCGGACAGTGAATCTTTTTAACAAATAAAGATTTATCACATTCATTATACAAACAATTTAACTTTTAGCCATTCTGCAAATATCACACTTGTAAAATAATGCTTCTCCTTCCAGATTTGCACAGTTTTCATGAGCCCAACCTCTACAAACACTACACTGAATCCAATCTTCATTGAAGCTCTCTCCACAAATGATGCAGTCAGTTTTCTCATAATTTCCTGCATTGTCTTCAGTGAATGCAAGGGTTCTTTTCGCAGTTTTCAAGGATTTCTTGGTGCCTTTGCCCTTTCTCTTCTCTTGTTCAGACAAACGAGTTCGTTTCTCCTCCAGTTGATTTTTATATGGGGTGGACGTCATGACGTCGTTTCCTTGCATCTAATTTCTCCTTTGCAGTGCTGGGAAGGGGTGAGATTTTCTCCAGTAGCCCCTGGGATGTAGAAGGCCTGCTATTGATTTCTTCAACTTCAAGTGGTGGGAATGGCTGTGCAACTGGTGATGCTACTCGTCTTGATGTTGATGGGAAATCTTGATTTGAGGGTTCAAGTGAAGTTTGAGGCAGAAGAGAAGAAGGTTCTTCAATAGAAGCTAGTGGAGGTTCAGAGAAGGATGATTGAAAATCCAGGTCCGTGAAAATATTACGGTTGAAGGGGTAGATTCCAGTACAGGCGAAAGCAGACTGAGCAAGCTCCATTCGGCACACTCTGGTAAACGCAATATTTACAAGTCCAGCAATGTCCCTAAGACCTATTTTCATTTTGGGATACTTTCTCATCCATAATGAGCATGCCTCGTTGTAGGCATTTTTGAAGGGCTTCATCAATTTGTGTGTCGTGTGGGGTGGTAGGCTCAGCATATGGACATGATTCTTCTTTGCATACATAAAAACATTCAAATTCTTATGGCTATCATGCCCATCTACAATCAATAGAACAGGATATTGTTCTGAAGGATTTGTCCTTTCAACCAAAGTCTGCATCCATTTCAGGAATCCTTCTTTGGTAATCCACCCACTTGGCTATCCATCAAAAGTGCTACCTACTGGCGCATCTTTTTTCAAATCATTGTCGATTCTTACCCTTGGGAAGACAAATAGTGGAGGAATGAACTGATCTCCAGAGGCATTGATTGAAAGTAAAACAGTGACGTTCTTTCCCCTTTCTCCAGACGTACCGTAAGTTTTCCTACCTGCTTCTTACTCCTGACTGACAAAACCTTTAATTGATTTGTATGCACACAAGACACTCCAGTCTCATCAGCATTGAAGATTCTTGATGGAATAAAGAAATATGTTGTCATAAGATCCATTAATTTATCAAAAAATTTGTCCACTTGCTCCTTGTTGAAGCCTGCTGCTCGCTGCAAGCTGGTAGACTCAGCCGTCCTCAAACTGAGGTCCTGGTGCCTTTTCATAAAATCATAATAAAAGTCCTTTCCTGCCATAATTTTAGTTTTATTAAACCTATGTTCAACTCTCAATTCCTCAGCAAATTGATACACAAGTTTTAAAAATTCGGCTTTGTTGAGTGGCATGAGATGGCTGTCTAGGGTCTTTATATGCATGTACAGGTCATTATCTTCTTCATCTGAGAACGTTCTCTAATACGTCCCACTGTTTGCCGTACACACTTTGATTGGAATCTCTTTACCAGCACCAAGAGCTTTAATTCTATCACCTAAAGTGCTTTTTGGAACAGAGAAACGTTGACTGGCCTCTCTAATACTCATTTTATTGTCCCTGACACTATTCACGGCTAATATCATATTGCCTTCTTCCCATTGTCCTCGTATCTTCCCCATGTTTACCTAAAACAAAGGATAGTACCATCAGTAACGTGGGCGAAACTGCAACCTATGATGTCCGATACTGCACGCCAGTTTCGTGTCTGATACCGCCTGAATGACTCCCTTAAGAAAAAACAGGAAGCGAATGAAAACGTTCGAAAATAAATTGATTCTAAACCCAAGATATTACAGAGAAAGGAATAGCATACCTGCCAACTTTCAAAAATAGAAATCCAGAAGATCCCAAAGCGCAAAAATTGAACGCGTACATGCATCGCAAGGTCTTAAAAATAGCGAGAAAAGACTACAGGGAAAGAGATTACAAACTCTTGGTGATGTGAGACTATCTAATTCATTGTGCCAGTTTCCAAAAATTCTGAAGAATTTGCCTCCCTGAAAGACTGATAATATTGTTTCTTACTTGAATTCATCACAAAAACACTAAATCGCACAAAAATGTGTCACACAATTGCACGAATACCAGAACTACAGCAAGCACCGCTTAAAACCAAGCTTTCCCTCTTACAAACAGTTGAAGCACAAAGAGTAATATAAATGCAGCGATAATCTGCGAGATGTGATTATCGATAGACAGATCTATCGACTTTCAGCGTAATGTCAAACGCAAGGAATTAATGACAAAAGCACAGAGATAATCTGCGAAAAGGGATTATCGATAAACTTAACAGGGTGTCTACTGTAAGGATGAAGTAAAAATTAGTTACTTTTTAGCTACCTAATAGTTAATTTTAGTTACCTTTTAATTCAAGATACGTCTGCAGTCGGCAATCAAAGAAGCTCATCGCCCGGGGAAGGAAAACAACAAAGGAACTGTGTTTAAAGCAGTGAGTAAGATTCACTTATGGTGTCATAAAAATGTAGATAAAAATAGATAATGGATATTTAATATCAAATGAGTTGATTCAGCAAATATGCCGTCTTGTGTACAAGAAGTTATGATTACCAGGAAGTTGCTCTGATCTTGGCCGTTTGGGGTAATTTCCTTTGTCCCCACGGTAGACTATGAAGAAATATATGCGACGTTTCGTGATCGTCACCGAATTATGTCTTCGCAGTCAGGTACGGAGAAATATAGAGACGTTACACGATCGGCGAAGTCTCAGCCGTTTGACGCGATTCGTAGTTTTTTAGATAGAACACGGAGAAAAATCGCGATCACACAACCGGTGTCAATTTTAGTCGTTCGACGAGATTTATATTGTCCTTGAGGTCGTGCACGGAAAAATATGATAAGTTATTACTAAGCAATCGGCACCGATTGCTGTCCATTTGACAGGAATCCAGTTACACTCGTCATCGAATGCGGAGAAATATCGTGATGTATCGCAATCACTGCAGCTCTTGGTCTCACGTTGTCCTCGCGATATTATGCAATCGGCACCGCATCCGGCCGTTCAACGATTGTCTGCCTGTCTATCTGTCTTGGCAGAATGGTGGAGGCGAGCTCGAGGTTGGGCATGGTTGAAATTCACGAACAGTTATGGACATGTTGCATGATCAGCCGTGATTCTCGCAGTCCTCGAGGACACAAGTTCGCGGCCGGGCACGGGTAATTTTACGCAACTGGCGTCGATCGTGGTCCGTTTGACGAGATTCCCGCAGGTAAGTAGTGCTGTCAGCCGGCCGTCTTGAGGATGTGACTTTAGATGATGAACGTTCGAAGTAGGTATCGGTTATTATGAATTATTCAGGGAGGATTGCACGAATAATACACGAGAGCACATTTTCTTTCGAATTCAAATTGTACAAGTTTTCGAAATAACCGGTTAGATTATATATCCAATGGAACCATAGTTCGAAGGACAAGTAGACATAACGGAGTTTTGAATTAACCACACTTGATGTCTATGTATTTCGAAGCATTTTTGCGATTAATTTTGAAACGGTATCATTTCGCAAGATTGCGACAATAAATTATTTCGCGTTTTTCTGGACTTCAATTTGAGATATACAAATTTAGAGACCAATATCAGAAATGAGAGGTTTCAGTTGAGTTTCGGAAATTATCGCGAATGAACTATTAGATGAAGGTTATTACGTAGGTTCATTTTTCAAACGTTGACTTTGATCGCATGATTAGGACACAAGAAATAAAAACATACTGTAATTTTAAAATTTCACACAGCTACCACTGACATCTAACTTAGTTTAATGTTTATAACCTCAAGATGGCGGCTTTGCGAAATGTTAAAATTAAGTTTTCATTTCTTGTGTCCTAATCATGCGATCGAAGTCAACGTTTAAATAATGAATCTAAGCAATAATCCTCATCTAATAGTACATACAGTAACTCTATGGCCTACATATATTAAAATCCAACATGACGACCATACAAAATATTTAGATGGTTCTCAATATCTTTTAATCTATGACTGCAATCACACTGAAATTTTGTATGTTGATAGAGGCTATAAACATAAGTTCACCTATGGAACTTCCAATAACCTAGTGATCATGAATCCAACATGGCGGATATGCAAAATTTAAATGGACGTTTCTCAAGATTTAACCATCCGAGCGCAGTGAAACTTGGTACGGTATATGCATATACAAATTTTAATCCACTAGCATCTAATGTATTTCAATTGTTTTCATAACCACAAGATGGCAGCTGTGTGAAATTTTAAAATCTCGTTTTTATTTCTTGTGTCCTAATCATGCGATTGAGGTTTGAATAATACACCTACACAATAATCTTCATGTATTAGTACATAACTCTAACGCATACATATAATAAAATCCAACAAGGCGAGCATCCAAAATATTTAGACGTTTCTCAATATCTATGAATTTAGTGAGACGTGGACCATCAGCAAAAGGGATTGGAAGCAACTGCTTGCATTTGAAGTTTGGTGCTATAGAAGGTTACTGATGATAAGTTGGAAAGAAATGGTTACCAATGATGAGGTCTTTTGCAGAGCAAGAGAAGGGAGATGTTTCATGACATGAATAAAAAGGAATCGAGACCATCTCATTGGACATATACTGCGGCATGATGGGTTATTAAAGACAATTATGGAGGGTTCCATAGAGGGGAGAAATTACAGAGGAAGACCACGACAAGAATACACGACGCAGATAATAGAAGACATGAGGTGTACTTCCTACTACCAACTGAAAAGGAAAGCAGAGAAGCGAGAAGAATGGAGAGCTGCTTCCAACCAGCTTTACAGCTGATAACTAGAGAGAGACAAATTTATTACAGCAATCAAGCTGAAATTTTGAATGTTGATAGAGGCAATTAACATTAGTAGGATATATGAAAATGGGCTACATAGTTCACAGAACTACTTGTTATATTATTTATGAGTCTCAGACTGTTCTTTTAAGGAACGCGCACAAAAATAAAATATTTGTCTGTTTGCACGCTTTTAACTCGAGAACAGCTGGATTGATCAATATAAAATTTAGTATGGGTATCCAATTAGTCAAGGCACCAAACATTTATATACCTTACAAATAATTCATGGTTTTTGGGCTAATGCCGTGTGATATTAAATTAAATACCAGACGTTTTGAAGGAATCTTACCTCCTTTTTCAATTGTTTGATTCCATTGATAAAGGAGGCAAGGTTCCTTCAAAACGCCTGGTATTTAATTTAATTTCACACGGCATTAGCCCAAAAACCATGAATTATTTGTATAGTAATCCGGGCCGTGAAAGCCTTAATCTACATATTTATATACCTTTTCACCATATATCTCAAAAGGGGGGCTATGCGGGTAAAGCCCCTCAAAATACAAAGTCATCATAGAAGGACGAAACAAAGCTCAGAGGGTCCCTACTGGGACTTTGAAAAATACATTTTAAGGCCCTTGAACCAACCATTGCCGAGATATTTCCAGAGAACAAATGCCCGCAGTTGGCAGATGAAACTTGAACGGTAGGACTACTAAAAATGGATAGCACCAACAGAACCGGATTTGGTGAAATCTACAAGTTTGGACCTATGACTATTTGTTATATCTCAGTCGGTTTAGATTGTGCTTTTTTCCTACATTTTACAGTAGCAAACTCAATGTGAATGGGATAAATGCTAGGAAAGAAGAAAAATTTTACAGTTATTTTATACACTTAATGGACAGCTTCAGCCTCCAAACTTGGCAAGGCAATCCAAGTTGTAAAGCTCTACAATTTTGATCCTATGCCTTTTGTCATATCTCCATCGATTATACCTTAGATTGTGCTAAAAATGTAGATTTTCAGTCATTTTTTGGTACATGTTTTCCACACTTGTAGGGCAGCAAGCACAAATTCCTACTGTATGAAATTCCATAGAAGCTAAATACTCTCAGTCCTCTAACCTGTTTTCAGAAGATTGTAATGAACTATAGAATGTGTACCATTTTTATTGCACTGCTACTGCAAAAGAAGATAAAATAAAACTACACATGAATCAGAACTTACCTTTCCCCAGTGTTGTTAACAGAAATTCCAACTATCCGTTTCCTGCAATATATCCTTTGCCATACACTAGTTATGTTTATCAGTGATGATTGATGCTGCTTCTGCTGCTGTTGCTGGCATTGCAGTAAAGAGCTAGATGTCCCCTTAGAGATCTTTGGACCAACCAAACAAATCATCTACAGAAAACAAGAGAAAAATTACAAACCAAATGTATTAAATGTGCAAGATGGTCAAAACATATAGGCCCATTCACTTGAGAGAATTTGATGATATAAGTCTATGGAAAAAGATGACAAAAGACAAATTATGAACTTAAGAACTTAAAACAACTTTAAATAGATTTGCAAAATAATACCAAACTTAATAAAGAAAGCTTTGAAGCTATGTTTCACAAATCTATCATTTTGTAGCCATTTTTCAGTGTTGCCTATGAACAAACAATCATGGTTAACACATATTTGTGCCCAATTACATTAGGCAGGAAACATAAAATGCTAGCTGAAAAACATTGTATGTTGTTAATTAATTGAACTGTTACATTGGGAAGGGTTACAGGGATTATATATTTTGTTCATATATATTATTTCAGTAGTATGCATCCCTCCTGCGGCACTCACAAGCGACCGATCGTGACAAATGAGCATTCAAATGAAAGAGAATAGACATTAGCAGTGACTTATTGCACTATAATTTCATAAATATCTATAATTTCTTAATAAAATGACTTTAAAAATGCGATTTGCAAACACCGTTGATGTAGGAAAATACGCTCCATAATTGCTGTCCACGGGCCGCTGTGACGCCTGTTTCATGTCAAATTAACGTTCTGAGGTCTTTCCTTTATCCTGAAATGTAAATAGTGTTCTATAATCATTTGGTTGAAATAAAAACATAACCTTTCTACTTAAGTGTCTCATTATAAACCTATTGGGGAAAGTGTGGTTTATGAACATGCGAGAATTCTCGCACGGGTCCCCTAGTAAGTTAATAATGCAGCCAAATGGACAGTTATATACATACCGGTAATCAATAAAGGAACTGCGCACAAATGAGCATTACAATTTGGAGTAGTCCAATAAGGAAAGTGTTCTCTTAGAACTTTCACAAAAATGGTATCGACCACACCGTCTAGCACATAATACGCACATACACTGTACAGAAGGTTCATGAAAGCCACACCGCACGCACAGCTTATGATGGAAGCCGTATACACCAAGTCTATTCTAAGCACTCCTCATTTCATTGTTAGCGCCGGTCCAATTTCTATTAGACATAGCATCAGTCCCATAGAATTCCAGGTCGCATTTCCGCTCGCTTTCTTCGCCGCAACCTTAGGAACTCCTGTTCTTGACTTGTAGAAGGCAATTGTAGTCTAATTCTTAAAAATTCTTCATTAAGAAAAGTTTCTTCAGCAAATTCATATGTTAGCCTGGAGGGTGACATTTTTGAGATTCCCAAAGTTCTTTTCAAGAATCTCGCCTTGACATTTTCTACAACTCTGAGGTCGGATAGAGTTAGGCAATCCCATATCAGTTCCAACCCCTAAGTTAGGGCTGGAAGAACCTTTACATAGAATAGTGTCATTGCTGTTCTTAGAGACAATTTAGTGGGACCAGTGACATCATATATGTTTCTGATAGCTGCCAAGTACCTTCTCTTATGTGACTTCTGAAGGAATTCTTCCTCCTTTCCAGAAAACCATTTGAACTCCTCTTTCAATTGATTATGAGACTGTTGCTATCTATTACCGCTTGGAGATCTTCTTTATTGCTGGAGCCTAATGCAATATCATCCGCATACTGCTACAATACGACCGATGTATTAAGAGTAATACTTGTGATAACTGCTAGGGCTATGTTGAATAATAGCGGGCTATGGGGGTCTCCTTGAAGGACCCCCCATTAGACTGTAAAATGGGTGTTGAGGAAATTTTGCCGTCTTGAATCGTAACCCTGTTATAAGCAAGTATGTTGTTTACTGCTATAGTCAGTGGATTATCTATTCCAATCATGTCCGCTAGTTTCCGAAGGAGCATTTCCCCATTTAAGAAGTCAAACGCTTTCTTGAAATCCACAAAGATGACACAGAATTTCCCTTCTCGTCGACTAATTGTGTCACGTATTGTGTCTAAGAGGTTCTTGACTGCATGTAGTGTCCCTCTTCCCTTCATGAATCCAAATTGCTGTTCGGGAATCTTACTTTCTGTTGCTGCAAGAACTCTTGTAACAGTCTTTAATTAGTGCCCCATGTTGGTAGCGACAAGTGTAATGGTTTCTTATGCCCCATACGTTGAGCGACAAATGTAGCAGTTTTGCTAGCCCTCACTGTTGGGAGATAAATGTAATTGTTTACCTTTGCCTAAGCTATGTTGTTTTAATGGGCGCCAAGACCTCAATGCAATGCTGAAATCTAAATTTGTATTTAACAACGTCTAGCTCTGGTAGAACACCTTCAAGAATCTATTCACTCAGATCGTGGTATGATGTGATCATTAACCCAACAAACAATTGTATCAGGAGAAGGAATTGGTCTATATCTAATGCTACCTACTGAAAGCAAAGATTGCATTGTAAAAGAAATGAATTTATTATATAAAACAAGTATAGCAAAATTAATAATAATAATAAGTATAAAATTTAAATTGGAGCGTTGCGATTTTAATATTACCGATAGAAAATTACGTGAAAACGGAGCTTGATAAATTGATTTTACTCTTATTTCCAAGCTATGAAGTTACTGAAATATGAGATGTAAAACAAAGAAAAATGAGAGATTGCGTATTTCTGCGTCATTTGCGCTTACCACTGGAAATTGCTAAAGCATTTCCCTCGTACTTGATGATGCTGTGTGCTTCCCACAGTCTCCTGGACGTCGTCATCTCCGTCGAAATTTGATGATATTCTGGTAATTAGATAATTCTATGGTCCGTACATCGGACCCAAACACTCGTACAACCACACTGGTTAAGTTTTACAAAAGTTAGTCGTCCACTCCACGGAACATCGGAGCGACTCCCGCGTCCAACCGTACTGCTTTCGTCTTACACAGAATGTCCTCGTTCCACGGAACATCGGAGCGACTCCCGCGTATAACCACACTCGGCAAGAACTACACAGATTGTCCTCGTTTCACGGCGCGTCGAACGATATATGCACACGTTGGCTCCCCCACCATGGTACCGTCTTCCAGCTTACGTTGTCTCCACTGATTGGCTGAGCACGCCGCTACTTCTCCTCCTCTGGTTCATTACACTCCGCGGGAGGGAAAAGTCGATTTCCGTTCCGTATATTCGCCTTTTCTTGACGATGCGAGCCCGCTTGCGTAATACTTCCCGACAGGATTAAGCTTGTACTTGAATTCCCAGTGAGTCACGTCTCTCAAATACCCTAACTGACAAAACTCCGTAAAATTCCGTAATCAGATAATTTTCTATGATATCGTCGTTCGTAATAATTTGCATGATAGCGTTTTCTAAGACATAGAAAACCTATCTGTATGCTTATAATTTTTATAAAATGCTCCGAAAATATCTAAACAATAATTATAATAAATTAATAATAATAATAAATTAACGTGAAAAATTCACTTGGCAGAACAATTTGCCGCGTAAATAAATATAGAATGGCTTCCTACTGACTTATGCCAGTGGCATAAAAACCCCTCGAAAAACACGTTACATATTCGCCTCGGATCATCGGATGATTTACCGTGACGACGGTCCATTATCCGATTATCCCAGACACGTTAATAAACCCCATCCAAAATACATATTACATAAATGAAATCACCCTAAATCACAGATATATATACACTCATAATTTTTCTTCACGCACTTTGCGTCAAAGTTTGTTGTCACTATGGATTGCACTTTGCAACCAGTCCAATGTTTTACATATAGAATAGTGTTCCACGGATATTTCCGCCTCTCAAATTTCTCTATGTTGGAGAAATAGACATAATTAATGTGTGAACACTATGTATTTATGATGTCATATCACACGCATTGAAGGTGTTCTGATATATTTATATCACCATAGAACTTCCTAATTTCACTGGAGGTCCCCTCCTTATGGTGACATTTAATCTCACTTATCACTGAGCACACGATCACACTATTGTGGCAGCGCCTCGTGACCATAATACTTAATCTCTCTTTAAAGTAGATTAAATTAATATTGACTTCTGAAAAAAAAAAAACAGTAAATGCGCATTACATATAACACCAAATATTTCTGTGCCGTAATCTTGTTAAGTTCCCGTAGACCATATTCTACTTAATACTAGTTCTCAACACAGACCATTTCTCCTCACACAAAAAATACCATTGTACAAATTATCTTAAATTACACACTTACAAATCTTACATGGCGAGGCCGTAAACAGAAATCACGTGTGCTGATATGTATGAGTTTCATGAAGGACTGTCTCGCATTCTGATGGCCCATCTTTTGCCTCGTGGACGCCTTAAGCAAAAATACCCTGTTCAAGCGCTCACCCATCTCTTGGAGGCAAATGGGAATTCACCAGCGATACCAAATTCTGGCCTTGGTGTATCGAGACATTTTAGTGCTCAAGAGCATCCGACAATCCCGTCATATTTCCCTGTACCTTAAAACTCTCATTTACTTACATACTACCCCCCTGTGTGACTTCTGATACGCCTGCCTGGAAGACCAGATCTTCCACACACCAGACACCACACTTACTCATTTGATAGGCTGGCTCGCCAGCTCAACACACTCGCTTTATGACACATATTTTCGTAGACTATGTATATTATACGTCCCGTATAATCTGTTTCCCTCATTATTCTCCAGCACATATGCTGTTTTCCCAATACGTTTGGAAACTATAAATGTTTCTGCGTCACCTGCTTCCAACCTTGCAAGAAGCCCATCCTGCATCTTGTACGTGAACCGTCCTACTTTCACATACTCTTCTTCACCTATTTCCAACCTAGCCAGTGGCTCCTTTAACTTAACGTCATCACGTTGCTCCACTAGCATATTACTCAGTGTCTGTAACGATGCCCTGTTGCTACTGTCCACACATGCACATATTAAAATACCGTCCTCTGCTTTAACCACAGGATAATCCCTACATAAATTAGTGTCCCTCGATAGCATGTCTGCAAGAATGTTATCTTTACCTTTAATATATTTTACTGTGAATTCGTATTCCTGCAGAGCAAGAATCCACCTACTAACTCTGTTAGAACTGAGTTTACAAGTTCTCATATACAGTAATGCATGGTGATCTGTGTGGATCTCAAATATCCCCCCCTACTAAATACATTCTAAATTTCCCTAAACTGAAAACAATACCTAAAAGCTCTAACTCAGTAATCGTGTATCTTTTCTCTGCTGCTGTCAGTCCTCGCGAGGCTAAAGATACAATGCACAGATTACCCTCATCATCTTTCTGACATAATACTCCAGCAATGCCTATATGTGAAGCATCTGTCATAACCACATATTCCTTATCTTTTAACGGATATTTCAGCACTACAGCTTTCTCAAAACCTTCCTTCAGCGCTCTAAACGCCTGATCATGCTTGGACTCCCATCTCCACCGAGCCCCACTTTTAAGCAATTCCCTGAATGGTTCTACCAACCCTGAGTATTTAAGAACGAACCTCCTGAAAAAGTTGCAAATTCCCAGGTAAGTTTTTAACTGTTTAACATTCTGTGGCACCTCTGCGTTAAGTATCTTATTAACCCTACTTTCTTCTGGTGTTACACCTCTACTCGACACTCTATGACCTAAAAATGTCACTTCTGACTGACAGAATGACGACTTAGACAGCTTCAAAGTGAACCCTGCCTGATCTAACTTCTGAAAAACTATATTTAAATGACGTAGATGCTCCTCAAAACTGTGTGAACTAATTACCATATCATCTATGTAAATGGTTACAAACTCTCCTGTGTCATCCCCTAATGCGATGTTTAAAGCCCTAATTAAAGCTGCTGAACTACTCTTTAACCCATAAGGTGTTCTACAAAATTGATAAAGGTTATATTTATGACTAAAAGCTGTAAATGGTCTATCTTCGTACATAAGTGGCACTTGCCAAAAACTGGAACTCAAATCTACACAAGTGAAATACTTCTTCCCCTCAAATGTTTGCATTAATTCCTCTATTGACATAGATTTCAGCTGATCTGAACTAATTCTACTGTTAACCAAACGAGCGTCTAAACAAATACGAACAGTGCCGTCGGTCTTGGGTACCGTGATCAAAGAATTAACATATGGACTGTTAGAGTACTCAATAATCCCATCTTCAAGCATCTGGTTAATTTGTGCCTCAACTGCACTCTGATAAGCGAAAGGTACAGGATATCTATGTCCTGTGAATACTGACCTATCAATAACGTTCAATGAATGTGTATAGCAATTGGCCATACCAATGCGATCCTCAAAAACTCTCCTATTACACCATAACACATCATAGAGCCGAACACACTGTTCATCCTCTATATTTCCCTGAAATGCAGCCTCACGTAACGAGTCCTCTAGACTTCCGTTCGTAATCACACTGCCCACAAAACATGGAGAACCCCGCTCTACGGCTGGCGATATCTCATTTAAAGTACAAATCACACCTACAATACTACTCCTCTGAATATGGTCATTGAACGCTACTTCTACTTCAGAATCTCCCCATTTAAATTTCAAACTCCCTACATCATAACATAAGTTACCAGACACTCTACTTAGCCACTCTGAACCCAAGATAACACTGAACACTAAATTTGGAATTACAAGACAAATCTGCTTCTCTACATGATTATTAATTTTAATGTCTACTAAAACTTGCTTAGAAATTACTTTAGACCTCTTCCCAACAGCTGTGATAACAAAAGTGCTTTTAATTGGCATCTCCTCAAAATTTACTCCAGTTACTTTCATTTTATCATAAAATGCACTACTTATGCAACTCTTCATACAACCACTATCAATTAAAACATCTGTGTACGCCTCGGACACATTAAATTTAACTATGGGGCTCTTACTAACCACTTCCTGAATAATACCTTCATCATTTAGTTCATGTAATAATTCATTTCTTACATTTAGGTCATAGGGTTCCTGTATAATTGTATGGACAGGGCATGCTACAGACTGAGATTCTGACCTTACTTCGCAGCCTGGTTCGCGTTTAAAGAACCGCCACAGCTGGCCGTAGTACTACTAACTACTAAACTGGTCTGGTTGTTCTGGGCTATGTTGTCATTGTTTGGCTGTATATTACTACCACTAGGCTGTCCTCTTCCTTGACCCCTATTCTGGTTGTAATTATTGTCATTATAATTTCTCCCTTGATTTCCCCTGAAATCATTGTTTCTCCCTTGATTTCCCCTGTAATCATTGTTCCTCCCTTGATTTCCCCTGAAATCATTATTCCTCCCTTGATACTGATTACCATAGCCATTTCCTCTGTTCTGATTTAGCTGATTATTATTATTATTATTTCTATTTTGAGCGTTGGCCCCTTCGCCACCGTTCCCTTGAACTTCCTGATACCTGGCTTCGTTAGGTCTATTATTATTATTACCCTGGTTCCTATTGAAATTGTCCTCATAACCCCCTCTCCCTAGTGCATCAAATGTGCTTAACAAATTTTCTACTTGTGATATAGTCTTTACATTCTGGATACAAGCAGCCTCCTTGATCCTATAGGGAAAGTGTCTAAGTAGCAACCTCACCACATCACTTTCCTCCTTCAAGCCATCAAGATATTTACACACTAATACCTGCCCTAAAAAGTATTCGGTCATGGTGGAGCTTCCTTTAGGGTTATATTTACCACACACTACTCCCTCACGATGCTGCGACTGAATAACCTCATTCCAGAACTTTTCACAGAATTTCATTTTAAAATCATTGATATCAGTAAACTTGTCTCTGTAGACAGCAAACCAATTCCTCGTTTCCCCCACAAACACTTGTTCTAAAATTTCAACTACCTGGCACCACTCAATACTACCATTTTCCAACCTCTCCCCGAATTTATTTTCTATAGTGTTCATGAGCTCCATTGGGCACCCCTGTCGATTGCTGAACTTACCCAGTTCTACCTCCCTGTGTGTGCTATTCACAAAAACTGGCCTATTCTGACTAATTTCTTGCCTGATCCTAGCTTTTAATTTTAACTCTAATTCTGCGATTTTCTCCTCAGCCTTCCTCTCAATACTGTTTACTGTTAATTTAATGTTTCCTTCTGATTCTTCTACTTTATCATATAGCTTTGCCTGTTTCTCCTCAATCTTGCTAATGCTCTCTCTATTACTCTCTCTTCCCCACAATTGATAGCAGTGATATACCACGGTGTTTGTGGCAACTACCGTGGTATATCACTGCTATCAATTGTGGGGAAGATTCTTGCAAGAATTCTACTTAACCGCCTCAAGGTTATCTCTGAGAGGATCCTCCCAGAGTCACAATGCGGATTTAGAACTTCCAGAAGCACAATTGACTTGATTTTCTGTGTGAGACAGCTACAAGAAAAATGTAGAGAACAACAGAATCCACTCTTCTTAGTCTTTTATGACTTGGAAAAGGCATTTGATTCGGTTCCAAGACCAGCCATGTGGGCAGTGCTGAAGCGGTTTGGTTGCCCTCAGCGTTTTGTAGATCTAATCAAAGCTCTCCATGATGGCATGACAGGTCAGGTTTGCCATCAGAATAAGATGTCCGATGAATTTCCCATTACCCATGGACTGAAACAAGGATGTGTACTGGCTCCAACGCTTTTTGCGCTGTACTTGGCTGCAATGCTTTATGATTCACCCACAAACATCCCAGGTGTGGAGATCAAGTATCGTTTTGATGGAGGGCTTTTCAACCTAACTCGTCTCCGCTCCTTGAGGAAAACTCAGGTTACTAAGGTTACTAACATGTTGTATGCAGATGATGCTGCGTCACCAACTCTCACACCAGAAGAGCTGCAAGAGTCAGTTAACTGTTACAAAAGTGCATGTGATCGCTTTGGTCTTACCATAAATGTCAATAAGACTAAAGTCTTGGCACAACCTTCACCAGGCACACCTCTTCCTCAGTTCAATATCTCCATTTCAAATTTGCCATTAGAACAGGTTGACCACTTCTCGTACCTGGGCAGTACCATTTCTGTGAGCTGTACCTGTGAGCAGGATGTGGATAAGAGAATTGGCGCAGCCCATGCAGCATATGGACGATTAGCGCACCGGGTCTTCATGAATAAAGATCTATCCATGAGTACAAAGCTTATGGTGTACAAAGCAGTAGTCATTTCTACATTGTTGTATGGCTGTGAAACGTGGACCCTTTACCGACGTGATCTTAGGAAGCTTGAGCGTTTCCACCTACAAAAACTTCGATCAATCCTGAGGATTAAATGGGAAGACCGCATTACCAATACTGCTGTTCTGGAAAAGGCTCAAATCAACAGCATAGAATCATCCATAATAGGTCACCAATTTAGATGGATTGGTCATGTCCATCGGATGGATGATGTGAGATTACCTCGTCAAATGCTATATGGTGAGTTATGCTATGGCACCAGACCTCATGGTGGTCCTAAGAGGCGCTACAAGGACCAATTTAAGCAGACCCTGAAATTGACAGGTCTTGATTCACAAACCTGGGACATGCTGGCTGAAAACCGCTCAACTTGGCGCCGTACCATCTCGGATACTGTAAAGACGTTTGAAAGGGATCGACGCATACATGAAGAGGCCAAGCGTCAAGCTAGGAAACTTCGAGCAGCCCAACCACGTCCTCCTCCAGCAATACTATGCGACTTATGTGGTCGCTTGTTCCATGCCAGGATTGGACTCTTTAGTCACCGTAAACACATCCACAAACTGGACTGAAGGAAGAAGATTTATACTCGGATTCGAGTTAAAGCCGATGATGATGATGATGACTCTCTCTTAAATCATTTACTTCTGCAACTATTTGTGAGTGGACTTTCTCAATTCTACCCCCCAGCTGTTCCTTAACCTCTTTAGTAGCTACCTGAATTTTGTCAATTTCTCCCCCCAATTGCTTTTTGACCTGCTGTGTTTCCAGTTGCACTAGTTCTTTTAAATTTTCAGCCTGTGTACTGATTCTAATTTCCAACTCCTCCTGTACTTTTCCTAATTTTCTGTCTACATCTGCAATAATCTCTTTAGCCTTTTCTTCCATCACCCCCCTGATCTCACATCTAATCAGTTCAAATTTGTCACTCATTTCCCTACTGTTTTGTTCTAATTTAGCATTTAAAGTTTCAGTACTCTCTCTATTTTCCTTACTGTTTTGTTCTAATCTGGCGTTTAAAGTTTCATTACTCTCTCTATTTTCCCTACTGTTTTGTTCTAATTTAGCGTTGTTTTGTTCCAGTTTTGCATTTAAAGCGTCTGTTCCTCTTCTCCGCAGTCACATTGAGGTGATGCCTTCCATCCCCATTTGAAGAGAGTGGCTCCACATCTACCTTGGCCGGTCCTAATACGGTTCAGCGTCCTCCACTGTCGTCTGGGAAGGGAAAATCCATCAGGGCACTTGCAGGGGTTCTTAATGATGTGATGATTTGGTAACGAGGATTGCAGATGCCATTGTTCTTTCCAGGCGTCCGATATATTAAAGGAGGTGTCCTGTAGAATCATTGCAGTACGCCAAGAAGGGTGTCTGGATTTCAGTCGTTTGGTTGGAGAAGCTGCTATATCAGAATGAATAGGGAGGTGAGGATTGTTTTCTATTTTCTTCCATAAGTTAAGCAGTGACTGTGATCTTCTTAGGGATGGAGGTGGTATGTGGCTTAGGGTGGGAAGCCAGTGTGTGTTAGTAGGTCGGATGCACCCTGTAATGATACGCATTGCCTGGTTCAGCTGGGTGTCTACTAGTCCAATGTGAGTACTGTTAAGCCAAGTTGAGCAACAATATTCAGCGACGGAATAAGAAAGTGCAAGAGCAGTGGATCTCAATACTTGAGCATTAGCACCCCAGGATGTACCCGCCAGCTTTTGAAGGATGTTATTCCTGGTCTTGATCTTGGCTGACACATTGCAGAGGTGATTCTTGTAAGTCAGCGACCTGTCCAGGGTGACTCCCAGGTATTTTGGGTTACTGCAGTATTGTAGATTCTCTCCTCTGAATGGTATGGTTGGTTTGTACCCAGAACTTCTATTCCGCAAGTGGAAGGTAGACACAACAGTTTTCTGAGGGTTTGGTCTAAGGTTGTTCTGACGAAAGTAGCTGTCTAGGATCTTCAAGTCTGATGTAAGCATCGACTCAGGCTCATCGAAGCGATGATGTTGGGCGACCAATGCGATGTCATCTGCATAGATGAATTTTTTTGATTTCGTTGCTGGGAGATCATATGCGTACAGGTTGAATAGTAGAGGGGCCAATACAGAGCCCTGAGGGAGTCCACCATTTATCCTATGTACTTTACTCCTGGAGTCTTCTGAAAATATCTGAAAGTACCTATTACTCAGCATGTTACTGAGTAATGTGGTGAGTTTCAGGCAAGGGATGATACTGATAAATTTAAGAAGGAGCTTATCTTGCCACACGGTGTCATATGCAGATGTCAGATCTAAGAAAACACCCGTGCTTACCATTTTGTTCTCAAAGCCATTTTCAATATGGGTAACTAGTGCTAAAACTTGTTCATCACATCCACGTCCAGGTCTGAATCCAGCCTGCTCGACTGGAATATGCTGATTGATTGTCGCAGAGATCCTGTTATGTATCAGCCTTTCCAGAAGCTTCATTGTGACACTGAGGAGTGCTATTGGCCGGTAACTCTCAACTTTTGTTGGGTCCTTAGATGTTTTTAATACAGCTACTATTTTTGTCTTCTTGAAGAGTGAAGGTAGGTGACCTGTCTCTAGGATGTTCGTGAAGAAGTTAGTAAGCCATTTGACAGCAGCTGGTCCAAGATGTAGAATGAACTCTGGGTATATACCATCAGCACCTGCCGCTTTCCCAGGTTTTAAACTTTCTATGGCCTGCTTAATTTCTGGTGGTTGAAATGGGGCAGAGAATTCAGAGGATCGCAGAGACAAGCGTTTCTTTTCCTTGAAGAGTTGCTTTACGTGTCTTCTATGATGCTTTTCAACTGAAACCTTTGATGTAAAGATCATATGCTTTGCCATGTCATTTAGACTGATGCTTGTTTTTGGTCTAATTTTGCTGTTGGATGTGTCCAATTTCCTGATCAGGCTCCAAGCTTCCCTGCTGGAGTGAGTGAAGTCTAGTGACTCAACAGTTTCTTGCCAAATTCTCTTCCTGTTTTCATCTAGGGATTGTAAAAGTTCAGAAGCCGTATTTGGATCACCATTGGCCTCAAATTCTTTGAAGAGCCTTTCACTCTCCTCGTTCCAGCCGGGGATGTATTGTTTACGATATCCTCTTGGGATACATCGTTTTGCTGCACTTTTAACTACACCGATGAATCTGCTGTAGTTGCTATGGATAGGTCTTATCCATCGCAGGTTGGAGTCAATCTGTTTAGAAAATTCATCCCAATTGGCTTTTTTAAAATTCCATCTCTGTTTCGGGCAGGAGTGAACAATAGGCACAAGCAATCCAGACTGGAGAATTATTGGTCTGTGCTGACTGTGAGGAAATTTGTTGAGCACTGTGCGTCGTATGTTGCTAAGTGGGTGTTGTGACTGCGTTACAAAACAGAGATCCGGGGTGTATTCTTTGTTCCATCGTGCAGAAGAGAAGGAAGCCTTATCCTTGGCATCATAGATAAGTTTAAGGTTTTCCGTTTCCATCCAGTCAGTAAGCTTTTCCCCATTTCTGTCGTTCTCCTTGTATCCCCATAGTGTGTGATGGCTGTTAAAGTCCCCTGCAATTATACTTGGATTTTGCAAAGTTGGGATTGGCGGAGATGGCCAGGGAGTTCCAGGAGGTTTATATACGTTGATTACTGTCAAATCACAGACTTTGATTGAGGTAGTAAATATTTCATTATCTGAGGAAGATGGCAAGACTTGATAGTGTGTGATATCGCTCCTCACATAGGTGGCAATCCCGTACTTCGCATGGTTAATTGCGGACACTAATTTAAATCCTGGAATCTTCCCTCTGGACTGCAGTTGGAGATCATTTTCGGTGAGGGTTTCTTGAAGCAGGATGATGTGAGTCTGATGTTCTATGAGAACCTTTGCTAGGTGTTCACACTTTGCTCTGCTAATGCCTTCGACGTTAAGCTGGCATATTTTCAATGAAGGGTCAATGTTACGAACTTGAGGGCCTCTAGGTGTGTTTCTCCTCCATATTCCTTGACCGAGAGGTCGTTTCCGACAGTTCGGTCTCATCTTATTACTGTTGCTTTCTTAGCACCACCCAGGGGACACGTGTAGGGCAGAGTGCTGGTTAAACCTACGGACGTGAAGCAACGCAGACCACATTACATTCGAGTGTCCTTTACGCGCATACAGAGGCTCTATAGAAGACTTACACTGTGTCCCAAGCGAAGCCCTTCTTTGGCTCTCAACTTTAAACATGGAACTTTAGTTATGAACTTGTGATGGTAGTTGTACTGTATATATTGTATATAATATTGTATTCATCATACGCTAAATAAAACAAATTTAAAGCGTCTGTACTTTCTTTATTTTCCCTACTGTTGCTTCTGTACTTTCTTTATTTTCCCTATTGTTTTGTTCTAATTTTGCATTATTCTGTTCTAATTTTGCATTTAAGGCATCACTACTAACTTTGTTCTGATACATGAACTCGAGAAGTAAAGTTTTTAATTCTGGTTGGCCGCCTACACTCCCTGTTTCAGTATTGGGATTTACCTCCGCTACCCCGGTACTACCATCACTCGACATACTGCTCGTATCATCACTCTCCAGTTGATGACCACTACGTAACCTCATCTGTCTTTCTTTCTCATCCCCCATAATGATATACACTGATAAAGACAAATAACCCCCAAAATACAGGCAAAGAAATATATACCCTTCTCCTTCCACAAATGTTATTAGGTTTTCAACCCCAAGTTGTCGGCGACAAATGTAACAGTCTTTAATTAGTGCCCCATGTTGGTAGCGACAAGTGTAATGGTTTCTTATGCCCCATACGTTGAGCGACAAATGTAGCAGTTTTGCTAGCCCTCACTGTTGGGAGATAAATGTAATTGTTTACCTTTGCCTATGCTATGTTGTTTTAATGGGCGCCAAGACCTCAATGCAATGCTGAAATCTAAATTTGTATTTAACAACGTCTAGCTCTGGTAGAACACCTTCAAGAATCTATTCACTCAGATCGTGGTATGATGTGATCATTAACCCAACAAACAATTGTATCAGGAGAAGGAATTGGTCTATATCTAATGCTACCTACTGAAAGCAAAGATTGCATTGTAAAAGAAATGAATTTATTATATAAAACAAGTATAGCAAAATTAATAATAATAAGTATAAAATTTAAATTGGAGCGTTGCGATTTTAATATTACCGATAGAAAATTACGTGAAAACGGAGCTTGATAAATTGATTTTACTCTTATTTCCAAGCTATGAAGTTACTGAAATATGAGATGTAAAACAAAGAAAAATGAGAGATTGCGTATTTCTGCGTCATTTGCGCTTACCACTGGAAATTGCTAAAGCATTTCCCTCGTACTTGATGATGCCGTGTGCTTCCCACAGTCTCCTGGACGTCGTCATCTCCGTCGAAATTTGATGATATTCTGGTAATTAGATAATTCTATGGTCCGTACATCGGACCCAAACACTCGTACAACCACACTGGTTAAGTTTTACAAAAGTTAGTCGTCCACTCCACGGAACATCGGAGCGACTCCCGCGTCCAACCGTACTGCTTTCGTCTTACACAGAATGTCCTCGTTCCACGGAACATCGGAGCGACTCCCGCGTATAACCACACTCGGCAAGAACTACACAGATTGTCCTCGTTTCACGGCGCGTCGAACGATATATACACACGTTGGCTCCCCCACCATGGTACCGTCTTCCAGCTTACGTTGTCTCCACTGATTGGCTGAGCACGCCGCTACTTCTCCTCCTCTGGTTCATTACACTCCGCGGGAGGGAAAAGTCGATTTCCGTTCCGTATATTCGCCTTTTCTTGACGATGCGAGCCCGCTTGCGTAATACTTCCCGACAGGATTAAGCTTGTACTTGAATTCCCAGTGAGTCACGTCTCTCAAATACCCTAACTGACAAAACTCCGTAAAATTCCGTAATCAGATAATTTTCTATGATATCGTCGTTCGTAATAATTTGCATGATAGCGTTTTCTAAGACATAGAAAACCTATCTGTATGCTTATAATTTTTATAAAATGCTCCGAAAATATCTAAATAATAATTATAATAAATTAATAATAATAATAAATTAACGTGAAAAATTCACTTGGCAGAACAATTTGCCGCGTAAATAAATATAGAATGGCTTCCTACTGACTTATGCCAGTGGCATAAAAACCCCTCGAAAAACACGTTACACTCTGAGCTCTAAGATGTTGGCGTAGATCTTATAGATGATATTTTCAAGGGTGACACCTCTATATGAATCAGGGTCATCTCAGCCACCTTTTCCTTTGAATAATATGTTGATATCTGACTGTCTCCACCTTTCTGGGATTTGCCCAGTTGTAAAACACGCGTTGAACAATGCGGTCCATACGTGAACTAGAGTTTCACAAGTGTCTTTTAAACTTTCGTTGAAGACCCTATCCGGACCTACTGCTTTCTTACATTTCGTGACCTGAATAGCCGCTTTGATTTCTTCCTGATCTATGAAACAAGTCGCATTATTTATATTTCCTCTGAGTGGAGTGGCCATTTCTATATATTTCTTCTTTAGGATTTCAGAAAAGTGTATTTCCCAGGAAGTACCGTAATTGGAATTTCCAGTGTAACATTTGTTGACCATTTCTTGAGAGCTATGAAAGGATCTTTAATTGCCTCTTCAGCTTGCATTAGTGCTTGTATTTCTAGATACTGGGTTCTCTTTTGTTGTAGCATATTTTTGTACGATTTCCTCTTCTCTGCATACTCTGCCGACAGTGTTCTCGGTATGTTGCCGTACTCTGTGGAGAAATTCCAAGGTTTCCTGTCTTAATTTGTAACATTCGCTATCAAACCATGGTTTCGCAAATCTCGGTGTTGACTCGATTTGTGCTTCCATGAGGATGTTTAGTAGCACATCTAGTGCTGAGTCCAATAGGCCTTCTTCAATCATTTGTGTAATTTATTCTAGGTCACTCCTTTTACTCTCAAGAACTGCGGGACAAATCTTTCTTGCAGTACATTGTTGAACCTTTTAATGGGTTGAATGTTTTCCCCCCTTATCTCGATTTGAATTGCAACGGGGATATGTTTCCTTAGTACGGCAACTGGGTTTGCATACATTACCTCTCGACTGTTGATTGAAATACAATCTCCTTTAACAAAAAAGAGGTCAATAGTACTTCTGCCATTGTGCGCTATATATGTTGGATCCTCCGCCTGGTTGACTAGTTTATAGCCTCCTTCCTCCATTAGGTCAAAAATTCCGGTTTGTCTATTCGGCAATTAAAATCGCCTCCTAGAACCACAGTCTTGTCATTTTTTACTAACGTTATTGCCTTCACTACATGCTCGATAGCATCATCTACTTTCTTAGTTGGGCTTATGTAGATTCCTATAATGATTAACTTGGTTGTCTTGACAACTATCAGATTTTCTTCTGTATGAATGTTCTTTGGTGTGCCTATGCTGTCTCCATAGATGATACTGAATCTGTCTGCCTCTTTCTTTGGGTTTGCCTAGGGCATACTTTCTGTAATGATGTTCCATACCTACGGGTTCTGTAATGAATGTCTCCGTGGCTATAATTATACTGAATTTCCGCCAAAAGATATCAGTTGTTGATGAAAGAAGTGACTTTAGGCCTTCCACATTCCAGAGAAGAATATTTAGATTCATTAAAACTCCGCCCCGGTGGGCGGGGACACCTAGAACCCGCTGATGAGCCAGCTTGGTGTCCTAGGCGAAACCCCACACACAAGGCACGGCAAAAACCTAGAAAAATTGCCTTACTGGCCGTGAAAGCCAATATACCATCCTTTTGGAAGCCTTCATAGGGAGGTTATGGCTGCTTGAGCTTTTAGTTCTCACAGTGAAGGGGCCCAGGTGCGCTTCATAAAAAGGAAGGTAGCGCGCAGTTCGCTATTCCTATGGGGACCCGGGCGGGGACACCAAGAGCCCGCTGATGATCCAGCTTGGAGTCATAAGCGAAACCCCACACACAAGACAGTGCACAAACCTAGAAAACTTGCCGAGTTTTAATTCACTGGCCGTGAAAGCCAATAAACCATCTTTTTAGATTCATTGCTTTAACCTTGCGGAGTCGCCTTATACCTGACTCACAAGGATATGCCTGTTGAATGCCTCCGAAATCGAAACTGCCGGTCTATGATTCCTTTTGACCAAAAGTTAGGGTCCTGTAGGGAGTCCTTATATACAAAGTCTACTCCAAACTTGAAAGCCTTGTTTGTCCCCTTCGTCAGGAGCATTTCACATTCGATATGACTATCAATACCATTAGTTTGAAGGAAATTAGTGAATGACTCCAGAACCGTATCGCTGCGCAGTCTTCCCATATAAATCCATGCCTTACTAGAGGCTGCCTGTATTTGCATAACTTGTCTGGATCCAAATATTAAGTTCTCTCGCGTATGATGAGATCGTAATTCCCGTGTCTTTGTTCTCCTTCTTCCCTGGTAGGTAGTCCATGGTCCTGAGCATCCTCCTCCTCCTCCTCAAGTGTGCTCTCCCATGCTTTCCTTCCCTGTTTTTGATGATGAGGGTGGGCTGCTTTCATTCATCTTATTGTGATTTGTAGCAATTATTTCCAGAATTTCCTGTTTGAGCTGGTGAAAACTGTTGATCTGTAGCATTGTCTTTTTAATCGTGGACTGTCTAGTTGGTGGAATTGGGTGGCTTTCTTTAATTACTGATTTCCGTGTTGTTCCATTTACCAAGTGTTTCCCTAACGAGTCAGTCAAGTATATTGTGGATTTTTACGTTAAGTGTGTCTATAGATTTATCATTAGACTGATTTTACTTTAGCAATTGGGGCAGATAACCTCGTAGTTCTGCCCCTTAAAACAACAATAACTAACTTATTTAGCAATCGAAGCTTGCATTCACTGCAAAGCCAAGTTAAACTGCATTTCTTCCTCTTGATTATGCTAAACTCCCCCCCAGTTATGCCACAACATTCAGAGTGCTGCCATTTGTTGCATTTCTCACTTTCAACTGCATTCTCCTTACTTCCAACGTGTTTGTGACAAACATTGCACTCGTAAACTCCATGGTTACTCTAGCTCTACCCCAATGTTCTGTTTGGAACTTGGCATGTTTATATAATGGCGGATGCTACTTATCCTATACGAATACAGTTTCACTTTATACGTTTAACTTGGTAACGAATTCTTGACTGCTAATACCTGTGTAGGTATAATATAACTTCCTGTGTCGGATGTAGTACAAGAAAGAATTTTAACTCTGCTAAGTCCACTGAATTGAATGATTCAAACGCACACATGAATATCTGAATTGCTCTTGCCAAAGCCTCCTATTATTGCACAGATCCATTATTAACGCATAGTATACCTAGGTACAATACTGGTAAAGAAGATAAGTGATGAGATTGAAGTTATTTTAATTATAGGTATTATAACTTATTGAAGAACTTAGTTTTCATCAACCGTGGATCACATTTGATTTATTACATATACAAAGAATGTGTGTCAATGCACCCACACTTCTGACTACTAGAATACAATTTGAGAACTTATCTGGGGAACTGCAACTACGAAACACATCCGTTTAGTATGTAATCGCCTCACAGACCGACATGGTTTGAATTGGTTAGTGGTGGCACATGTTGTGCTGGTGTCACCATCTGTCGTATTGGTGGAACTTACACCTTTTCAGTATTGTAGAGTTCATATCATGCCTTTAAGACCAGTTGGCCTAAAAAACCCTAAGCTGTGGTAGGAAGGAAGATTGGTCTACAATAGATTTGAGACAGTCCAGAACCATCTAACGTTCACTAGCATAGTTGATGTAGCTCACTGTATTGCACGTCCATTTCAAATTAGATAATTGGAGGAGGCATAAGCTCCACCGATGACAACAGATATTGACACCAGCACAGCATTCACCAACACTAACCAATTTCAATCCCATCAGTCTGTGTGGTGATTACATAGTGAACAGACATGCCTAACAGCAGCAGCTATCCAGACAAGTACAATACTCAAATTGTATTACAATAGTTAGAAGTGTGTGTGCATGTACGCTTGGTGAAAGGGATGGACATTTGGCTGGAAATTCCAAGTCAGTCATCACCCCTCTGCCTCTTGAAGAATCCATGTTCGCATAGTTGATGTCATAACTCCCTGCGTTGAAATATCACAGCCCGCGTGCTTCAGTGCCTGGTCAGCTGTATCTCTGGATTGTACAGTGTGATCGCTTGTTGATTCTAACGTTATCATAACTGTGCATTGGTGCTTTAGTGATAGTAATGGGGCTTTAATAATTGTCTATATAGTACGCTGTGTTGAGTCGCCAGCAACATCACCATTGTGTGAATACAAATTAGTAATGCAGAAAAGAAACAAACACTCGGATAAGAGTATTGGCCAACGACGCTATAGTACGGTAGTAGAACAGTAGTAGTTAAAAGTAATTACCGGTAGTAACTTATATTTGTGACTTTATTTAGTTTTCATCCATATTAACAGTACATTTACATATTATATTTTGCTATGTCGGAGCCGGGTAAGGTGGCTAAGGTAAAGGGTGAACTGCAAACCACAGGACGCGGAATCTTACTTCAAGGTCAGTCCCGTGAATTGGTATGTACTTTACGGGGATATTTCGAGAAGGAAAGCTGGAAAGTGATATCAGTGGTGTGGAACCTCTCTTACCGTAATACTCAACTTCCTTTAAAATGACAAGTTGGAAATAAAACTACGGATAAACCTGGAACTAGATCTTCCAGGAATATATATACTGTATATACTATATATAGTAGTGGAAAGGTCCTTCATGCTGTCTTTTAAATGGTAAGTTCCTTTTTATCTCTGAACTGAGAGTTTACCTTTACTCTGTGTGTACGTATTTTCTTAAAAATGAATTTGCTTGAGTAACTTGCTCTCTCCAAAGTTAATGTAGCTTAGGCGGCGAAGTAGCTGACTTGAGGAATTTTAATGATGTCACCACGATGAACTAACAAGCTTATTGACAGCATTGTTAATCGTACGTATAGTAATAATGGTAGTAAGAGCTTATGAAAAGTCGAGACCTTCTACTACAAACATACGGTACTCAATAAACTGTAGTTGAAAGCAGTGAAGAAATCTTTCTCAGGTATAAGTGCAAACCGTGCCTGATATTTCGTATGCAATATAGGAGTATTCCTCTTCTAAGCATGAAGCAGTAGATTGCCATAGAAAATATGTAATATTATCATAAGTTATCGAACTCTTCTTGAAACCTTTAATATTATCACAGAAGGATATATTGTTTATTTTACATCTGTAGTAACTATTCTAGTTTCTAAATAATTTTGCAGCTTACCACTAAAATAATAATTAAAAATATTATAGCAAGATGAATAAACTAACTTATTTGCCCACGCGGTAGGAGTGAGCAGTTTGGAAACCTCATTCTCAGACCACATGGCGAGAAAACTGTCAATCGCACTCTCCCAGCTTACAGAGTAGGCTATAATGCAATCTGTGTATCTATACATATTATAAAGTCTTCGATATTGTCTGTTTGTCCAGGCTAATCTCGAGAACTCATGTACAGATTTTGATGCAGTTTTCACTGTTCTATACAGCATTTTTCGAGAAAGGTTCGTATATGTAGGAACACTCATCTATCACCAAAGGAAGCCAAGTAAAACTATTTAAGTGAAGCACGTCTGAGCACCTTTCTAGCTTGCTCTGCCTGAACCGTTAAAGATATCCCAATATTTCATCAATAACATTGTTCAGCATAAAACATTCTACGAAAAAGTCCATGACAGCTTATACCTATCTTAAATTCATGGCCCTCTATGTGTTTTAAGTTAAAATATATTACAAATGTATTACTAATTGCAACATAAAGCACTTACAATGTTTAAATGTATTTGAAGTTATATGTTGTCACAGACTTTCTTGCAGAATGTTTTATGCTGAACAACATTATTAATATAGAACTGACATATCTTTAGCAGTTTAACCAGCATAGCGTAATAGAGTCAGTTACAAAAATTTGCAAGTTAGCTAGATAGTGAGCATGCGAGTCAGTCAGCTTACTAGCTTCCCAGAATCAGCCAGCCTTGAACAGGGAAACAAATCACTTGAAAACTTCCGAGTAGAGTGGATGTGTTGCCTCTGTAAGTGATTTAAGTTAGAATTTGCTAAAAATCGTTACTAACTGCAATATTCGTTTTACAACCTTCATGCAGAGAAGAAACCCAAATAAAAGTCGTAGTACATTAGGCTAAAAGAAAAGCTTCCCTCCGGTAAATTGCTCGTATGTGAAGCTGGGGCAGGCATAGAGTATATAACAATCTAGTGTGATCCACAACGGAAGTTCTTCAACAAGTTATAAACTCGATAACTAAAACAAATTGAATCTCAACACTTATCATCTTTGCCAGCATAATATGCTGAACATTAATAACAGATCGAAAGATGTATGCTTGACGAATGACACATGTCATCCCTGAAACCTTTCACCCCTCAAGTATATCATTGCAATTAATTAATCAATGACATGTAAAAAAAATTTGGGTAGATTTTTATGTTTCCTGCCTGATCTAACTGAGGACAAATACGTGTTGACTGAGGAATTATTCATTTGATTAACAATCATTGAACAGCATAACTAGGGCACGTTTGCGATAGTTTGGTCATGTCAAACGTACGACAGAAAGAATTGCAAAACAATGGTTGCATACTGAGATTACTGGAAAGAGACCTGTTAGAAGACCTAGGAGGAGATGGCTGGATCAAGTGAAGGAAGATATCACATCCAAGGGAATCAACTGGGATGAAGTCCTGAAGAAGCAGTGGTACATGAATAGACTAAAATGGAGAGCGCTCGTAAACCACATCCAGGAATCTGGAGTGGAAACTTGATGATGATGATTGATGAACAGCAGTTTCTGAATTTCTATCCTAACAGTAGAATAAATGAAAAGGCAGAGTACATACAACGTTATCAAACTGAAACATGAAATACAGCAAAAGTAATTTATCGGGATGCAATAAACATCATGAAGTACGTCAGAGAGAAGAAAAAACATTTTAACTCCATCATTGGTGTGAGAAAAAGAAAAAGCAAGGAGCAAAACCACTGCTGGAAATTTTTTCGGGTGTCATTAAGAGGGGGGAAAAGAAGTCAAGGATTATGACCAACTGCAGCGAACTACCCTCCAATGCATGCTTTGGAAGAGTCTATTGTGGTCAACAGCTCTCTGCTCACCTGCCACAATTTCTGAATTCATTTCTAACCAAGCAGGGGTCAAGTTCCTCAGCAGCAAAAGTAACATAAAATTGAAGTCTAGCAAGATGGCGTCGGTGAGTGAAGTGCGTATGTTCCGGTCTCCTGTTTTGTGCTGTTTTATTATGTTATTCTTTCACGTAACTAGTTCTTTTCTTGTTAGTGGTAGTGATGTGAGGCTGTCCATGATTTGTGAAAAGAATTTTGAAGCTTCAGTAAACTGGAAGTGCTCCAATCGGAGTTTTAATTTTTGTTGTTTCTCTGCTGCTGGATTGTCACCTGCCATGCTGCTAAAAGGAGCCAGCACATCAACATCAACGGTGACCACAGTCTTCATGCTTCTTCTACTGTCAGGTGATGTAGAAATTAATCCTGGTCCGTGTTCGAACAGTTCTATGTCCATATACTTTCAGAACACTAAGAGCGTGGCCAACAAGCTGGACAAAATAGATTTGAGCAGCAGTGATTTTAATAACATGTCAATAATAGCCTTAAATGAGTCTTGGCTTTTTGACAGTTTTTTTGACTCAGAACTCCCCTTTTCTAGGACTCATGACATATTTAGGAGAGACAGGGCTGGGTGTGGGGGTGGTGTTGTAATTGCTACGCAGTCTCAGTTGCGTGCCAGGAGAAGAGCGGACTTAGAAAGTGAATGCGAGATTGTTTGGTTGGAAATCCAAGGAAGGTCTAGTGTGTTCGTGGGCTGTGTGTACCTACTCCCACCTGCCTCCTTAAACCGCCTGGAGCAGCTACATACCTCTCTCAGCAGGGTGCACGCCCAGTTGAAGGACAAGGATACAGTTATATTGTGTGGGGATTTTAACGTGCCAGACATCTCATGGGGACAGCAGGACGGGCCTTCTCTCGTACCTTCAAAACTAACTGAAAGTGCAGTGAACTCTACCTTCTACGAGATAATTGAGGAATTCTCTCTGCATCAATTGAATCCACATCTCACCCGTGGACAAAACTACCTCGATCTACTGTTTACTAATATTCCTAAAATCTCTCAGTCTGTAGAGTTAGAAAAACCGGGGTGGATTCCATCCGACCATAGTGCTCTAATATGGAACATAGATTTTCATGACACTAGTTTATTTCAAAAACCACCTCGCAGGGAAATTTTTAACTGGAAGAAGGCAGACATGAACCACCTGAAATTTTTACTGGATTATTGCCCCTGGTCCCTCCTTGATATCAGGAACGACATTAATGAGAATTGTGAGATATTTTATGATCTCTTGATGTCCGCAGTTCGAGAAGCAGTTCCTCGTGTGAAGGTTAATCCCTACCGTTATCCACCTTGGTTTGATGCAGATGTAATCAGCGCACTACACTCGAAAAATAGGGCTCATCGTCAATGGAAACGCTCTTCTTTGGAATGCCATAGAATTGAATTTGTGGTTAGGAGGACCGAATTCAAAGAAATTCAGCACCGAAAGTATGACGCCTACCTGGAAGACATAGACTCCAGTGTGAAATCTAATCCGAACAGACTATGGTCCTTCATTAAGCAGAGATCTAGGAACACCAGATTACCGGTCTCGCTCGAGTACGACGGACGTACCAGTACTGATGCAAACTCTGCCTGTGAGCTGTTTTCTAAATATTTCGAAACCTTATTCCTTCCTGTAAATTCTATACCGCCACCCCTACCTGATCTGCCACCCTCCAGTAACGACAGCATTTCTTACTTCCATATTTCCGAAGACTGCATCAAGAATAAATTACATAATCTAACCTCTGGCAAGTCTCCCGGTCCTGATGCCATTCCTATAGAAATGATTAAATCTTTATGCCACCAGCTATCTCGTCCACTTTATATTCTTTTCAACCAAGCCATCAGTGAAGGAGTGTTTCAGGATTACTGGAAATCAGTCCATATCACCCCAGTGTTAAAGAAAGGCTCCAGGCAGAAAGTAGTTAATTACAGACCAGTATCACTAATGTCTATTTTCGCACGAGTCTTTGAATCAATTGTTCGGGACGAAGTGTACGCCCACGTGTCACCATTCATCACTGAATTTCAGCACGGCTTCCTTCCTAGGCGATCCACTGCTACCAACCTAGCAGTCTTCACTCATGATGTATCCACCTTTATGAATAACCGTGGTAGTGCTGATGTTATCTATACTGTTTTCTCTAGGGCTTTCGACAGCGTACATCACAACCTACTGCTTCATAAAATTTCAAATTTTGGTATAACTGGTAATCTTTTACGTTTCTTCAAAAGTTACCTCTCAAATAGAACCCCATCAGTTAATAATTAATAATAAGTCTAAATCTGTAAACGTTACTTCCGGTGTCCCTCAGGGTTCTGTATTGGGCCCTCTGCTCTTTATACTTTTTGTGAATGATATCCCTCGTATAATTCATAATTCTAGGTGCCTGATGTACACTGACGACCTTAAACTGTATATGCCCATCAGTACTATAAATGACTGTGAGTTGTTGCAAGATGATGATGATGATGATGATAATTGTTGTTTTAAGGGGCCTAACATCGAGGTTATCGGCCCCTAATGAAATGAAATGGCGTGAAATGAAAGGATGTAGATAAAAACAATTCACTGCCATGGATGAAACGAAAATGGTGTTTATAAAACAGACAGTGAGCCCCAAATATTATGCCTTATTTGAATAAAAAGAATAAAAGGCAGATGGTAAAAAAGGATAAAACAAATAAGGCATAGTGAACAATAAAATAGATGAACACAATAAAAAACATAAAACAGATTTAACCTGAATTAAAAGTCGTAACTACACATTAAAACTTAAGAGTCCTGCGCTGATCGGCCAGATCCACACACTCCAAGAGAAGGTGTGCCACGGTTAGGTGGGCGCCGCAAGGACACACAGGGGGATCTTCTCTCTTCAGCAAGTGGGAGTGCGTAGCAATCCCATGGCCGATCCGGAGTCGACAGAGTACCACAGCTTCCTTCCGGAGAGATCGGAAGGAAGATTTCCACACCTTCGTTGTCTCCTCGATGCCTCTCAGTTTGTTGGGTGGAGGCATGGCACGCCATGCTTCCTCCCAATGCGACAGGATCGAATGCCGCAACTGAGAGCGCACATCACTAGCAGGCACCTTATACGGTAGCGAGGGCAGTGCGACTGCCTCTCTCGCCGCCTGATCAGCAAGCTCGTTTCCCGCAATACCCATATGGCTAGGAAGCCACACAAAGGACACCCCAGCCCCAGCGTTACGCAAACTGACGAGCAGGTCGTGCACACGCTGGACCAACGGGTGCTTCGGGAAACACACATCGATCGCTTGCAGCGCACTCAGAGAGTCAGTACACACAAGAAAGTGCTGGTGATCGTCTGATAACGTGTACCGCAGAGCCTCTAAGATGGCATAGAGCTCCGCTGTGTACACGCCACAGGCATCGGGAAGTGAAAAGAGAAACCGACGATCCTCAACCACAAATGCACAGCCTACTTTCTCGTTTACCCTCGAACCGTCCGTGAATAGAAGCCCTGATCCCGGATACCGGCTCACAACAGACTGGAACAGCCTCCGATGGACGGAGGAGTCAGTGTCCGACTTCGGGCTGGTGTGCAGATCCAGGATGATATCAGGGCGAGAGACCATCCACGGAGGGGCCTTGCTAGGTACTCGGACGATACAGGAGACAGGGAAATCGGAACTGACGGTATAAGTCATCCAAGCGAATCCCCGCCGGCCGAGTGGCCCGGGCGAGCACATCATACAGCCGGCGATTCGGATTGGAAAACAAACATGGATAGCTTAGATGAAGGGGCATCTGTCGAATAGTTGCAGCATAGGTCAGCAGTACTTGTTGGCGCCTCAGGTGTAAAGGAGGTACGCCAGCCTCGGCGAGCAAGCTGACGACTGGAAAGGCACCCGTCGCCAGCCTCACACCGCCGTGGTGGACACTGTCCAGTTTAACAAGCACTGACTTACGGGCCGAACCATATGCTACACTGCCATAATCTAATCTAGATAAAATCAGTGCCTTATAAAAGCATAGGAGCACCGCGCAGTCCGCCCCCCATGATGTGCCGCTAAGATACCGCAACATGTTGAGTTTCTTAGCACAGGCAGTTTTCAAACACCGCACGTGTGGCTCCCACGTCAATTTCTGATCGAAAAGGAGCCCAAGGAACCGGTACGCAGCAACAACAGGCAAAGCTACATTGCCCAGATAAAGCTCAGGATGGAGAGTGCGCTTTCGGCAGAAATGGACAACCGAGGACTTAGTGGTTGAGAATCGAAAGCCATGCTCTAGTGTCCAGCGTTCCACTCTCCGAATAGCTTGTTGTAGCTATCGTTCAGCGACCGCCATATTTTGCGCACTATAATGTAGAGCGAAGTCGTCTACATATAGCGACGGTACCACTGCTGGACCAGCAGCAGCGACTATACTGTTCATGGCAATCGCAAATAATGTTACGCTAAGCACCGATCCCTGTGGGACTCCGTTTTCCTGTATATGATATTGCGAATATGTCCCCCCCTATTCGGACACGGAACAGGCGAAGGGACAGAAAATTCGCAATAAAAACCGGCAAGTTACCTCGGAATTTCCATTGATGCAGGGTAGAGAGGATGCCGTAACGCCAAGTGGTGTCATAGGCCTTCTCGAGGTCAAAGAAAACAGCGACGAAGTGCTGTCTCCGGAGAAAAGCGTCCTGTAGTTGTTGCAAGAAGACCTACACCAACTCAGTGAATGGTGTGAAACATGGAAACTGAAACTGAATACTGAAAAGTGTAAAGTTTTGTCAGTTTCATTGAAACGTAACCTCCTACCCAGGTTTAATTATTGTATTAATAATGAAACTCTAGGTAGAGTGACAACCATTAAGGATTTAGGGGTGACAATCACAAATAATTTCTCGTTCGATGTACATATTTCAAAAATATGTCGTGAAAGTTTCCGGATCCTGGGATTTTTAAAAAGAAATTGTTTAAATTATTTTTCGGTCAGAACTCTATCCAAATTATTTAAGTCACTCATCCTAAATTGGAGTACTGTAGTGTGATCTGGAATCCTTTTCACAGTAATAAAATTGACGCCATCGAACGTGTGCAAAAGAGATTTGTCAAATGGCTCTGTGACAGTGGTGGACGATCGTACCATAGAGCTGAGTATGAGAGTCATTGCAACGTGTACGGTCTTCCTCCACTGAGCAGTCGGCGCACAGTGGGAGACGTGAGATTCCTGTGGAAACTGGTAAATGGTGGAATTGACTCTAATCAGTTGCTAGCTGACTTGGATTTTCACGTCCCTCAGAGAACCACCAGACGGAAGCACACGTTCGATGGGGGCAGATCGAGAATTAATGTACATAAAAATTCGTGTCTGATCCGGTTGCAGTCAACATACAGCTTGATGGAGAGTAAAAGTGCTACTGATATTCACTACGACTCTCTATCAACTGTTATGAGAAACATCTCAAGTGGGCTGTAAAATAGTGTGTGCATTTTGTGTTTTTTCTATTTGTGTATATTGATTGATTGATTGATTGAACAGGTGGTTGAATGAATGGTTGATTGATTTTTTGATTGAATGTACGAGCGACTGAAGTAATGTATTTTTTGTTTGCTGTTATCTAGATCCTCGAATGTCACTCTTATATTACTTTTTCCCAGTTACTGAACTTTTTCTTCTATCTTTCATTTTATGTTTTTGGCTTTTTCCGTTTACTGTAGATAGTTTTGTTTTTTCTGTAATTATTTCAATGTTTCTTGTACATAGGGATTGTATGAATGAATGCTTGAGATAGGATTTTTGAGTGCGAGTCTGTATGGTTGTGGTTGTTGATTTATAATAGACTAGTGTATTTCTATTTTTTGTTCGTGTTTGCTGTTATTGTTTTGTTTATACTTGTAAATTTTATTGTTAATTATTATATTGCCACTAGTGGATTCTATCTGTCTGACAATAAAGAATACATACATACATACATACATACATACCTCTGGTTCCATAATCTGCAGTCCCTTCTCACAGTTTTCCAAATAAACACGAGAAGAAAGCCTATGGCAATTTCTCATTGATTTCAAGGTCTGTTCATTTTCCATCACTTTCAAGTTTATTTCCTGAAAAAGAAGCTCAGCATTAGATGTCTGAAAATGAAATAATGGTGGTGACTATTGCTGTAAGGAGCATAAATCTTGGTCATCTGCCCCTAATGACAAGACAATCATGAAAATTATACCACCATTCACTTAATACTAAGAATAGAAAATGACAAAAAAAAGGGAGGGGGGAATGGGGGAAATAAGACAGAAAAAATAATCCTCAACCTTCGAAGAATGAGGCTTGAGGGATTTAGAAAAAGTAGAGCCATGAAAAGCAGATATGGAAAATTACTGGAAAAAGAGGATAAAACCAGACCCAACTCAGGAATCCCTTGGAGTTTGGGGGGGGCCTCTTACACTACGCAGCCATGAAGAAAACAGAAAATTTCTGACCCCTGAAAATGCAAGTACAGTATATCAGGAAAGATAAGACAAGGGCCAGTTAAGGCGGTAAAATGAAAGATGCCCTAGGTCTTGGATACCAGTACCCTAACATCATTGGGGTCAGAAAACCGGGTGAGTTAGCCGAGGTCGTTACGGCATGACTGCTGGCAGTCGCTCACATCCGGGAGGCGAGGAGGTTTGAACCCCCCCGCCGGCAACCTTGAAGATGGTCTCCTGTGGTTTCCCATCTTTCTTCCAGGCAAATGCCGGGGTTGGTCCCTAACTATAGGCCAAAGCCGCTACCTTCCAACTCCTCGTCCTTACATTCCAACTTCCCTCCCCAACGGTACTTGTAGCTCACCCATTGGGTGTCCCTCTCGAAGCTGCTACAAAAACTGGCGAGCCGAACATGTCCTCGGACACTCCCGGCACTAAAAGCCATACGCTAATATTTTTTTCAATAAAAAAAAACAAAACAAATTGGGGTTAGAAGAAAACCAAGAGTTGACCAGGAGAGGTTGACAGGAAAGATGACAGAGTAGAAGCAATGTCGGACTCAGCTGGAGTCTATTGGTTACCAACCTACACTCCACTAGTTGTGAGCCCCTAGGGGATAGGGGTAGAGGATGATTAACCATATGAATGAAGAGAATTTAGAAAGTCTGATAAATGCGGGAGTTGAATTCTTGTAAGAGTTTTCAACACTTTCTTTTCAGCTTCATGGCGAGCAATGAAAACATTAAAATAATAGAATTACATTATCCATACGAATGCACAGAAAGGTGTGAAAATATTAATGTGCAGTTTACATGTCATAAAAAAAATCTAGTTGAGACTGGCAATATTGAAGCAAAAAAGAAACAGACAGAAATGAGTTTAAAAAGAGTACTCGGACAATTTCTGTACTTGACTAGCAGCATATTAGCAATTTTAAATCAAATGTCCATTTTCAGGTTTGAGAGAAATTATAAGCAACTTTAATTTATTTGTTTCATATAAGTTTTTTTTTTTTTTTTTTTTTGTGTTTATTCAAATTAGCAGGTTTCACCAATCAATACCTTAATGCTTTTACATAAACCCTAGGTGCAGTACATGTTTCGAACCATTATCGGTCCTTCATCAGCTAACTTAATGTCTTGTCAACAGCATAACACATAAAAACACTGAGCATTGACACAAAGATATGCATACACGTTAAAATATTCACAATCATTCATTAAAATTCATTAAAAGATATTGAAGTTTAAAAAACACTGCAAGTTCAATTGTTCCTGTTAAATGATGCTAATTCTCTTGATTAGCATCTTGTCAGTCCATGTAGTATTCCTGTTCTCTTCACACGTGAGCGGCGAAGTCGTACAAATTGTTGGGTTGAATTTTGCCATGTATAGGGAGCGAAAAAATGGATAAAAACTGTCCCAATTGCACGGCTCGAAGCAAATGAAAAATTCTAATTAATTGATTGATCCAGGCAGCAAAGCAATCCTCTGTTAAACAAGAAAAGAAAAAAGGTATTGAGACTTGCATTTAGTGGAGAAACAAGAGAGAAAACTCAGCAAATGTGGTAGTCTACGAGAAGCCGCTACTGAAAGTGACAACTCATACCTCGTATGCGAGCAGTGTACTCGCCGGCTGAACTGACAGCAGCAACTGAGGTGCTATTCTGAGCGAGGTCAGGTCTGTGAAAGGGAAAGGGGGGAGGGGAGCGGGTGTGACTAGCGGGGTGGGGAAATTAAGGATTGGGGGGGGGGGGAGTAGGAAGGAGATGAGTGGGAGGAATCCGGGAGGGGGGCAGTGAAATCTGGTATGTTCTCTATGGGGCTTTGTACGGCTCCTATTAGTGACGTAGTTAGTGTTTCGTACAGAATGTTGGTGTCATAATTAATATTATTAAGGTTGTGCGAGGGATTATTCCTTAGGGCCTGTTCTATTTCTATTTGTTCCAAAATGTTGAGCATACACCCTTTGCTACAGTAGTGTAGAATTTCCAGATCATCTTCGATTTTCGAAAAATTATGATTGAACTCCTTCATATGATTACCATTGGCCGAGAATTTTCTGTTTCTTATCGCGTTAACATGTTCATTATTTCTAATTTTGAAACTGCGTCCGGTTTGCCCTATGTAATCCGCATCACAATTTTGGCATCTTATCCTGTAGATTCCTGATTTTTGAAATTTATCTTGCATGTTAACAGACTTAGAATTAAATAAATGTTTCTTAGTGGTATTGGTTGTTTTATAAGCTATTTTTACATCTTGTCTTTTTAAAACATTTGTAATATTGTGGGTGAGTTGGTTTGAGTATGTGAAGATTGCGAAGGGCTTATTCTTTTCTATTGGTTGTAATTTAGTTACCGGTCTATTCTTGAGTTTACTTAAAAGGGAGTCAACGTAGGGCTTGCTGAAACCATTGGCTCTAGAGATTTGATGTATGATAGAAAGCTCGTTGTTCCAGTCTTCCTCTGATAGGGGTACGCTAACGGCCCTATTAATGAACGCTCTAAATGCAGCTTTTTTGTGGCTGGGTGGATGGTTTGAGTCTTTCCTGATAATGGTGTGCGTTTGGGACGGTTTCCTGTAAATTTTGAATTCTAGGCCTGTAGCGTCTCTAATAACAGTTAAATCTAGGTAATTTATGGACTGTTCAATTTCGGATGCTGTAGTAAATTTAATGTTATCAATTAAGTTCAGTTCTGCTGTGATGCGATTGATGTTGCTAATTTCATTGTCTATTATTAGAAAAACGTTGTCGACGTATCTGACCCAGTAACTTATGCCTTTTAATTTGTGGATATTATTCTTTTCTAAATGGTCGATATAAATATTAGCCATTATACCTGATAATGGGGAACCCTTGGCCAATCCCTCTATTTGCCTGAAGATTTTTTGGTTGAAAGAAAAATAATTGTTCTGCAAGGTGAATTTTAAAAGGTTAATGAACTCATTAATTTCATCACGAGATAGCCTACTATGCGTTTTTAGATTATTCTCTATTACATCGACGGTTGGACCTACTGGAATATTTGTGTACATGTCGCTGATGTCTGCGGTGTGCAATGACTCAGAACCTTTTAATTTTAAATCTTTGATTTGCTCGCAAAATTGAATGGAATTTCTAGCAGCATTGTTAGTCAAAAATTTGTAATATTTTATGAAAAATTTCTGTAAAAACTGTGACAGTTTGTAAACCGGACTGCCCCTGAAGTTTACAATTGGTCTGATCGGTGTATTGTTCTTATGCGTTTTAGGTAGCGCCCTGAGGGTTGGAATGCCTGGGTTCATATTGATGAGCTTATTGCTCTGATGTTCGTCTAGAATCATAATGGTGTTCTTTAGTAATTGTTTCAGTTTCCTTTGCGTGGCCCCCGTGGGATCCTTGCTAACGATTTCAAAGTTTTTGTTATTCAAGAACAGTTCCGTTTTATCGATATAATCTGCTTTATTAATAATGACAATGCTGTTACCCTTATCCGCCTTTGTTATTATTAAATTCTCCTGACTTACTTTCTTTTTCAGATTAATCATGTCTTTACTGTGGGGTTGTTTTTTATCCTGTTTTATTATTTTGTTAATTTTCTTATTGAGAATGTGTCTGATTTCGTACCTTTTCTCTATTGGAAGTTTTTGAATTGCTGCCTCAGATTCCGCTATTAGTACCGTTAGATTGTTTTTGTTATTGTATGAGGATTGCCAATTATGTTTAAAACCTTTTTCTAATAATACAATTTCTGCTTTGTTGAAGTTGACATTTGAAAGGTTTTCAACCGGTTTGTGGAAATCACGGGTTGGGACTTCTGGTTCCTCATTGCTTACAGTGCTCGCCTTCTGCATGAGTTGGTCAAATTTTTCGTTTAAATTATTATTATTATCATTAACCATCTCCAGCTTCCCAGGTGCGGTATAAGAGCGCTCTCCATGTTTGTCTATTCAGGTATATTTCCTCCTCCTCTACCTGGTGCCAATCGACACCTCTTCCCTGCAGGTCTTCTTTTATTTGGGAGATCCAGCGTGTCCGTGGTCTGCCTCTTGGTCTCTTGCCCTCCACATCTCGCTCAAGCCATACTCTTGCCGTTCTGCTTGGCTTCATCCTCTTCACATGACCAAACCATTTCAACCTTGATGTTGCTATTGCTTCATGAAGTGGTTTCACTTGAATTTCTGCACGAATCTTCACATTTCGGATCTTGTCTCTTCTGGTCTTCTGAAGCATTGTTCTCAGGAACTTCATTTCTGTAGCCTGAAGTCTGCTACTATCTCTTCTGTTGATAGTACAAGTTTCAAGTCCATACGTCATTATAGGTAAGAAGTAGGCCCGATACATCATCTTCTTGGATGTTAAAGGAATTTGTTGGTCCCAAAGGAGGTTCCTGACCTGGTGATAAAACTGAGCTCCTTTTTGGATTCTGTTGGTGACTTCAGCAGAACATCTGTTATCTTCAGTCATAATGCTACCGAGGTATTGGAAATAGTCGACTTGTTCTAATTTCGCTCCATCCAGCTCAATGCTTGTATGCAACCTCTGTCTGCTGACTGCCATTGCTACTGTCTTTGTATGACTGATTTTGAGGCCAAACTCCTTAAATTGGTGGTTCCAAGCATTTAGCTTCTGCTGTACTTAATTTTCTGTGCAACCCCATACCACTACATCATCTGCAAAAGCAAATGCCTTGAAATCATTTCCAGAATTCTGTTTCACCCTTTTCATAATTTCATCCATCACAGAGATAAATAGCAGTGGTGACAACGCACTGCCTTGTTGCACTCCCTTAGTTGTGGCAAACCAATCTGAATACCCATCTCCTATTTGCACACAGCTCTGGTTTAAAGTGTCGACCTTTTTGCTGATGTGAAATGAGACTACTTCTTCCACACATGGAATAAGAAGGAGTCCCATTCCTTCTTATCTGTAAAACTGGCAGCCTCCAAGTGAATTTCGTACAGAGAATTGTTTATTTGATTTTTCTTCATATATAGAAATTTCAATTCGCGCTGTAAAATCTTTTGGTTAACTATTTGCTGCGTTCTCCTTTCAAAGTTGTTATTGAATCTTTTTTTCTGAAAAACTCTTATGTGTTGGGGAACTAAATTGTGTGATCTGCATCTCTTCAGGAACCCAATGTCTTTAATAATGCTGGCCAATTTTACTCGTAGGTGTTTAAATCTATACCTTTTAGCCTGGCAAGCCGCTTCAGAATTGGGAAAATTTTCCATTTTTGGTCCGTATTGACAATTGTAATTTGTGTTTATTCAAATTAGCAGGTTCCGCCAATCAATACCTTAATGCTTTTACATAAACCCTAGGTGCAGTACATGTTTCGAACCATTATCGGTCCTTCATCAGCTGACTTAATGTCTTGTCAACAGCATAACACATAAAAACACTGAGCATTGACACAAAGATATGCATACACGTTAAAATATTCACAATCATTCATTAAAATTCATTAAAAGATATTCAAGCTTTAAAAAGGTTTAAAAAAACACTGCAAGTTCAATTGTTCCTTATAACCAATGTTTCACTTTATTATTTGTTCTTTTTATATGATATTCTTCATCTAAGTTGGCAACCCAAATTAATTCGGAAGTTATTCTGATGAAAACAAGTAGCTCCGTAATAATCATTGCTTGTTACCAGCTACTGTCGCATAGATCTATTGAGTTGCAGTCATTAAGGGGACTTACTCTCCAATTTCAATCTGTACCAAGTTAGGACAGATATCAGATTCATGGGCAGTGTCTGTTCTTCAATGGAGCCGCTGCAAAAGACGTCTGTTCTCCATGTTCGGAGTGGTCTACAATTTCCTGCTAGCAGTAACTCTAAAATGCTTTGGCGTCAGACTCTGCGACAAGTCGGCAGAGATTCCTTTGTCGTATTATCATGCATCGAGCCACATTAAAAGAAGTGAGAATGCGAACAAATACCGCCGATAGGTGGCAGGAGTCTTATGTGATCACAAGATTCCTTTATGGCTGAAATCCAAAGTATATCGCACTGTGATCAGACCTGTAGCGTTGGTCAGTAACCAACATATGTGGAGATTAGGGTACTGCGCTGGTCCATTGGCCTAACTAGACTAGACCGTGTCGTAAATGTCCATATAAGAGACACCCTTGGCATTGCACCAATCCCTGAAAAGATGCAAGAAACTCGCCTACGTTGGTACTGAAATGTACTATGGACATGTACTACGTAGTTGCGAAGACACAGAGAAAAGGAAGCACTACAACTTGATGTAATAGGCAAGCAACCACAAGTACGATCCCAGAAGCTGTGGCTTGGCCGAGCAGCCAATTTGATAAAAAGGACGCTGAAGACCATGCACGATGGAGACAAATGTGCAGAAGAGTGACCCTGCTCTGCTGGTCAAAGGCTAGAACAAGAAGAAGAAGAAAGTTTGTATTTTTACGTGACCGTTAATCTCGCGATCATGCGCCACGGGACCTACTTTTTACATGGAATCTGAACCACAGGACATGGCATTTTACTTTGAAAATCTCACATGCATTGACCAGAAATCGAACCCGGTCCGCCGTGGTGAGAGGCCAACAGCTTGACAGCTGCGCCACCACGCCTCTAAAAGAAGAAGAGAAGATACACATGGACAAAGGATAAACTCAGAATCCTACATTCCATATGATGAAAATAGGTAAATAAAGCGAGAACTTAACAGAAGAACTGTTTAAAGAAAAAAATAGTGTACAGTATATTTTAGACACTGCGTTTCTACAAGTTCATCAGTCCCAGATGATAAAATTAGGATTCACAGAAAGGGAAAAATAAAAAATAACTAGCTATCACTACCAAAGAATGAAAGCCACGGTAGACAGTAGGACCAGGAGGACCCTAAGTCACTGCAGATAATGAGTAACAAACTCCTCACAGGAAAACACTCTCGAAAACCCAATTTCAGATTCATCAGCCCCAGTGCTTGACCTGAAGAATTTGAGGGGAAGAACCTTCATGAACTTGATTTGTTAGGCCTTCATAATCATTCAACATTAATTACGCTTACTCATTGTAAACAATTATTCCATACAAACCTGTAGTCTTTCATTATAAATTTGAGAGAAAGCATCTTTCACTGTGGTTGTGACATCAGATGTTCTCTGTGTGAAATCAGTCAAGATGTCTGGAGTAGATCTATCATTGCCAATCAACCAGATACCAACTTGAGGTGCTCCACAATTGGTAAAATCCTTTATGTTGTAATGTTTCACATTTTCATATTTATGAACAATCTAGAACAAACAAGAGTGTGCACATCTAAAAAGAAACTTGTTAATTATACTGTTCATTATCAACAGTGTTTCTAAAATACCTTTAACAAATAGAAGGATGGACATCTCTGAAGGAACTGAAGACAGGCTATGCAAGGAGCAAGTCTGGGAAGTACTGCTTTCAAAGAAATATATGGTTGTAAATGTGCCATAACTTATACAACAGGTGAGGAGTATGTCTCTGTGTGCAATCTTAGTCATTGTGTCACCAAGCATATGATTTGTAGTGGGAGCAGAGTAGACAGAGGAAAGAGATGTGTATACTGACTAAGACAAAACAGAAATATGTGGTAGATACTCATTATAACAACATACACTGTTTGCTTCACAGGCATAATATCTCAAGCCTTACTGCAGTTGACGGTTACACTTGTTTGTTTAGAGCAGTGCGTAACGTGTAACTCATTCCTCCCAGTAAGTCAGCATGCGGGAAACCAGTCACGTCATGTGCTGCCAGAGTATGAACCTCCCAGTACGTTCATAATTTACAAGAGCCCTTGATAATGTACTGTTGAGTTACAAAATGTGCTATCACAAAGCAAGCATGTTTACTGTGAACCTGTAATAAAATATAAGGTGCGTTCAAAAAGTAACAAGCCGCAGGCATAATTACAGAAACCAGTACCTGTATGTTAGAAGTATTGGCCCTGGCTGATGAGGCACTTGTCCCACTGTGACACGAGGCGGTGAATGGCTGTTTCATAAAATTCCCTGGGCTGCGATGTGAACCAGTTCAGCACATACAGCTGGACGTCAGCGTCCGAGGTGAATCGTTGGCCCCGCAGAGCCCTTTTCAGGGGACCAAACATGGTGTAATCACAGGGAGAGAGGTCTGGACTGAATGGAGGGTGGCCGAGAACCTCCCATTTGAATTTCTGCAGGAGTGCCACGACTGTGTTGGACGTATGATGTCGTGCATTTTCGTGGAGCAGAATGACCCCACGGGTGAGATTGCCCGTTCGTTTTGTTTTGATCGCTTGGTGAAGGGTGGTCAAGGTTTATGAGTAACGCTGGGCAATCACTGTTGTCCCGTGCGGCATGAAGTGTATCAGAAGGGGGCCATCTTGGTCAAAAAAGAACGTCAGCATTACCTTTCCTGCACTTGTGTGGATGGCCTTGCCTTTTTTGGGTGGTGGTGACCCTGGATGCTTCCACTGGAGGCTTTGTCGTTTGGATTCTGGTTTGAAGTGATGACACCATGGCTCATCTCCAGCCACCTATCGTGCCAGGAACCCATTCCCTTCCCACGCATAGCGCTGCAGATGAACAAGACAGTGGGCCATTCGACATGCTTCCTGGTGTGGTTGAAGACTGTGGGGCACCCATTGGGCACACACTTTGCGCAACTGCAGTCGTTCCTTCATGATGGTGTGCACACTTCCGATGCTCAATCCGACCACGGACGTGACGTGCACGCGTGCCCTCTAGCGATGGGCTGTGACCTTCCAAGCTCTGGTCGGAACCACACCTCGTTACACATGCCACGATTAGCCAATGTAGTCACCGGTTTGCGCATTCCAGCTCGTTACTTTTTGAACGCACCTTATATTTTGCATTCATATCCGCTAATAGAAAACATCTATGCAATTTTGAAGCATGCTCTAAGGCAGGCATTCTTAAACTGGTGCTCTTAAAATGAAATTTGGTGCTCTCGTCATGCGAGCCTTAAAGTGCTCACGAGCACAAGCTTCCCTGAGATCCATTCTTCAATTCAAATTTTGTTTCGATGAACCAGAATTATAGTGTTTTTATTACAAGTTTTGACAGTCAGAAATTTAATCATTTTGTGAAATAGTATTTTTCATCTACAGTAAAAATTGAAAAACCCTGTTTTATGAGTAAATATACTAATTCGTCTTGACTGTCCTCACGTAAATGTATCTTATCTACACGAGTCATGCAAGCAGTTACAACATGCCTGGTGGGCAGTGAATCCCTAGCTATTTTAGCACTTCTGAGGGAGAGAGATATAGGAAAAGGAAAGAGAGAATTATGTTTGTTGCAATATTATTATTATTATTATTATTATTATATTCAATTTAATGGTGCTCGAGTACTTGGTATGGTACGAGGGTGGGGCTCACAGTCTCAAAGAGATTGAGAATGCCTGCGCTAGAGCATAGCAGACGATGTTGGTCTAACATACTCTGGACATGTAAATCAAAGGAAAATGTCAAACTTAAAATAAAGCAGAAGAGAAGACATCCTTTTAATTCAAGAACAAATTCATACTTCCACAGAATGTGCAGGTAGTCAATAAATCTGAACTATTGCAATAAAAAGAATATACAGTTGTTAAAAAAAGTATTCATACACCATGTTTCTTTTGAATGTTGGTTTAATATATGGTCAGAGAACACCTTGTTTGCATTATGTACAGTAGAACGAAAAGTACCAATTATTCATTACCGAAAAACGAAAGCCTTTCAAACACAGTACATATTACAATATGAAACAAAAACCATTCTTGGAGTACCAAAAAAGTATTCATACCAGTGCTTTTTTTTTTTTTCAGGGAGAACGCGTACCCCTTAAATATTTGAAAACTGGTACATTTGTATCTAGTCCAGCAAATATAACTTCTGACTTGAAAGTTCATCGATTAGCTGGCGTTAACGCGCTGTTCACAACAACTGGAGGAGATTTTGTGTTGTCCTCGATTTAAATCGATATATCGAATCAGTTTCTTTTGGTCGGCAACTCGGCAGTCTGTTCTTAAAAGCAAGCAGGCTAGTGTTTGGAGGCGGGCTAGGTTATTATTTTGTGCGTGTGGTTTGTTTTGAAGATTGAAGAAAATTACGAACTATTTAACATCCACCCAGGCATCGAAAAAGCTGTAAGTTAATGATTCGAACATAAACAATGACCGAACTTTGCAAATTGCCGAAACTTGCAAGATCGTGATTTTTGGTCGACTACAAATGAGAGTATCCCCTAATTTTTTTTAGAAAAAATCACTGATTCATACACACCACAAATGACACTTTCTACAGTATACAAACGAAATTAATATTTGGTATGCCAACCTTTTGCATTTATAATGGCCTGAAGCTTCCTTGACATGGATTTAACAAGCTTGTTCAATAAGTCTGGTGTAATTTCAGACCAACATTATCGCAAATTGTCAACTAGTTGCGTTTTGGAGGAACACTTTAATTTTCGGATTGTGTTTCTGAAATGGGCCCATAAATTTTCAATGGGGTTAACGTCCAGAGATAGCGGTGGCGTGGGAAATACTTTTCGGGCGTTGTACAAGAGCCACTCTCGTGTTATTCTTGCTGTATGCTTTGGGCTATTGTCATGTTGAAATAAATAGGTGCCTTGTACGCCTAATTTCACAACACTCCTAGGCAAATTACCCCCAGAGCACTTTGATGTAGCCCTGAACATTCATATTACCTTCAATTACGTCCAGTTCACCGACTCCTGCAGCCCTATACCATGACATGGTCTTATTCATACTTCACTGTTGGTAGTACATTTTTGCTTTCCAGTTCTGTATTTGGTCTTCTCCAACCGAACTGTCAACCATCAGATCCAAACATGTTAAATTTACTTTCGTCCGAAAATAAAATAGTCTTCCAGAAGTCTTGTCTCATGTTTATATATTTCATAGGGAATGCAAACCTTTTCCCTCGATTTTTCTCACTTATAAAAGGAATCTTTCGTGCTGCTCTGCCGTTAATGGCTGCTTCATGGAGTCGATTCCGGATAGCTTGAGGTGTAACAATCTTCCCAGAACGTGAAGCAAGCTGTTTCCCTAGTTCAGCTGCACTAATTCTAGGGTTCTCTAAGGCTTCTTGAACCAATTGGCGAGATTCACGTAGCGAAATGACCATTGGTCGACCCTGTCGCTTTGCATTTTCAGTCGATCCAGTTTTGAACTTGTTAATAATATGCGGAACAGTCGTATAAGATCGTTTCACCAGCTTCCCAATCTTCCCATAGCTGAATCCTTGTGGTCTTTGCAGGTGGCACTCAAATCTTGTGATTTCCGACCTATTTAGTACCACTGTCAGACGTAAAGTAAACAGTCTCATCTAAGAGCACTATGGTGAGTCGACCTACGCTTATCGTCATGCTCTAAAACGGAGGAAGGGCGTGTAACAGTCCAATGGTTACAAACATTGGACACGTATGAATACTTTCATTGCCTACGAATATGGCTTTTGTTCCGTTACTAACTAATGTGTTCATATTACTAGAATATGTTTGTGTGTAATATACTGCCATAAGGTCCTTATAAAACCTATGGATACCATAATGCTGCAAGACAAATTATAGACACCAACAGGGTAAAATGTAGTGTATGAATATTTTTTTACCAACTGTACATCTTAAATAGCCACTTCCATATTAGAATAATTGATTTTGCAACTTTTCAGTCGGTCAACAATAATTGTCAATAAGGCATTTAATATTAGAAGATGACTTGCTTACTAAAAGTTGTAACATTTTAAAAAATTACATAACTTCTTACCTCCAACTGTTCCTTCTTTGCAACAACTTGCAATACAGATCCAGCTTTTATGATGTAATATCTTACAAGAGGATCATATGAAAAAAAAGGATTAATGCTTTCTGCATCAGAAGTTTGGATTTCACACACACCACAAATTCTTTTATTTGAGAATTCCAATAACTGCCCATTGTTAGTGCATATCACAATATCAATATTTTGATCTGGAAAATAAGAATTAACCATTTAAAAACAAAAACAAAAAAGAAATACAAATAAGCATCTGTGACATTTCATAAAGTTCTAAAATTAATTTCCAGCAAGAAATGAATGATCTTGTCACATGAAATTAGGTTCAATTTTGTCTCACGTTTTGACTCCACATAGTGCAGAGGTCACATGCAGTGTGCTGTGTTTTGGGCAAAATTATATATTCAAGGAATTAATGCAGTTTTATGTTTTTGTTTTGTTGTTTAACCACCAAGCCTTCTTAATTACACATACAATTAGTGATGTGGACCGGGCAAATGCCCAGTGGGCAGGACATCTATAAATGGACATTTGCCCAAAGCAGTTTTAAGCGCTCAAAATCTGGGCATTTAAGAAAACTTTTTTTTTTTACTTTTTACTACCGGTACTTGTGATTGTTACTAGAGCATCTAAAACATAATAAAAATCATTAATCAAAGGTACATTTCATGGATAAACTAGTAATGCCCGAATATTGCTAATAATAATTTAATTATCCTGTGTCAATGTTGTCAATAACATCTAAATGGGAATTATGTATATCTGGTTTGAATAAAACATTGTATTACTGAGTTAGGCCTGCAGGCCTACTCATTTATATTTAGGAAAATTAGGTAGGAGTTTGATTATGGTGTGAATAATGGCTTTGGGAGGAGGGTGGATGGGCTAGGTCCTGGGCAGCCATTGTGCTATGATCTTGGAATGGGGGTAGGGTGGTTGTGGCCTTGAGATTGGCGAGGCATTCTACCACCAGCAGCCCAGCCCAGTTAGTTGTGAAGTAGAGCTGTCTGTTGAGTGGTTGACTCTGAGATAACCTCACTTCTTTCTTAGGCTATTTATTATTTTTAAGTGTCAGATTAATTCATTACAAAATGCTTAGCAAAAACTGGACCTATTTGGAACTTTTTAATTTGAAAGGGAAAAGAGTATCTAGTAATATTGTAATAAGGACTATTAACAGTCACATTGTAACAAAATGGAAAAGCACATAGAGGAGTGTTTTAAGTGCCCTCAGGATCTTTAAAAAAAAAAATCCTCTCGGCACGCCGGAAGGCGGAGGTAGATTTCACCGGACAAACTTGGGGATAGGCGAAAATAGGCAGAATATGCAGGTTTTCGTAGAAGGATCAGACCTCATTTATTGCGAGAAGGTATTTTATAATTGGAGCTTAATTAACTTTGTTTTTCGTCATTTTATGCTTATTTTAAACATTTTATTGTCTTATGGGAACGGTAACCTTCTTGTCATTTGGGGTCCATTTTTATACTTGTGGTCACACTGTCCTTATGCAAGGTTTCGACACTGATGTGTAACTATGTAACGGTCTGTTACTTCTTCACGCAAAATTATATCTCCCGCAGAGATTTTGGTTGGTTCCTCAGTTTAGGGGCTGCGACAACTCGGTCATGTAACCCCGTGTACTTAGGGATGGCTGTATTAGTCTGTAATTCAGGTAAGGACTGCAGACGGTCAATTTCAAGCAGTAGTTCCTAATGTTGCTACCAGGTACTACCGTCAACGACACCTAGCTGTGAACTTGGCTACTAGATGCCACCGCAACCAGCAACTCGCAACGAACGTTGGAACTTCCCCTCCAAAGGAAAGCATACTGAGGGATTTTTAGCGCTCTTAGAAAATCCGACGACTTCGGCCGGCTTTGAACTCGCGACCTTGGGCATAGACATTCAGCATGCTTGCTACCAGTTACGTCACCGAAGCCGCTTCACACTTAGTCAGATGGAATTCTGAATATGATCTCGTGCAAGTGCGTTATCTTGGCAACGTCTGATGGCTCATCCCTCATCAATTTAGTAGTGTTGCCATGGCAACCACTGATAGCTCTTGGCATTTTCTTATAATTCCGAAATCATTTTTCTCATCCCTTGGCATAATGGTGGGTCATATCAAAAATTCTATCAGACAAAATTTTAGGTAATTATTAGGGGAATATTTTCCATTTTGTACGGTTTTGATATTGTGCCTATTAAGAGAGATATGATTAATGTTTCCCGAAAAACCCACTTTTTCCCACCCCTTTGGTCAATGGTTGGTGCTATAAAAAAACTCTTCAAACATAAATTTTTAGGCTTTGTCCGACACATAGTATGAACGTTGAACGGATTCGATATTTCACATATTAAGAGAGTTATAGCAATATTTCACTTTTTCGAAAAAAGCCCCCCATTTTCACCCCCTTCGACCGATTTAGCCCAGTAACGAACTCGACCGAGATTTTATAGGTATACATATTCGGTAAAAAATTCAAAGTGATTGGTGCAAAATTACGGCAGTTATCGTGTCCACAAGAAACTGATATACATATATATATATATATATATATATATACATACATAAATTATATATACACTTTTGAACTGACGGTGGTTTTGGGGTCTGGGGGATGTGAAACGCGAAGATATGTCGAAATTTTCCGGAAGTCGAAACATGGGACCCATTGCAATAGTTAGCTTTCTAATGAAATCTACCTAAAAGTGCTTCAGTTAGGTACAATTAAAGTGGTTGAAAAACCTTTTCGAAAGAAAACCCCATTATGAACCTTTGCTAATTGAGGTGGATGATTTCAACAACAAATCTGCAGTACCAAGCACAAGCTCAGGCTCAGAACCAAAATCAAGTTCTTTCAGTGAATTCCTACAACAACGTCTGCAGCCTATTTTGGCCTCAACTCCTGTTTTTATGGATAAATATATAGAATACATATAAGTAGATACATATATGGCTAAAACAATATTTATATAAGTGTTGCATTATGAATATGTTTTTAAAATAGGTAAATGCCCAAAATGCCTGGGCATTTATGGGTTTTGGGCATTTGCCCGGGCATTTATCCTGGACATTTGCCCCGACTTATAAATGCCTAGACATTTTACATCACTACATACAATACATATGAGAGTGCATAGCATTGTTGGCTGCCACCCATTAGGTTCCCTGGCACTGAATCTTCCAGCCTCATAATGTCCAACGAGAACCTGCCTGTTTCTAAGTCAGTAGGAGAAGAGCAGAAAGTTAGTTATTGTTGTTTTAAAGGAGCAGAAAGGAGCAGAAAGGAGCTGGCTACCCTACCATATGTAAACTTTGACTCAGGATGCCTCGTCACAGCAAAGGACTCTGATTGGGTTACGTATGTCCCTTGTAGATATGGCATTCAGATTAGTATTAAACTTTTATATTCGCAAGTTTTCTTACTTACTCACTACTACTTCATGGACAGATGACCTCACTGTTCCATCACTTAAAACAACCACCTTCATCACACTACTACTTTCTGTTCCCCGCCTACAAAATAATATCACTTTTGACACACAGTACGTGTAGGCTATATAAATTCAGCAGTAAACTTCATAGATATTCATATGAGTAACAAGAGGGACCAGGAACATCTGGCTGTGTGGTGTACCAGTTACATTCTCACCTGCTGTGCCCAAGGTTGATGGATTGAATTCTGGTGCAGTCAGTTGGCATTTAAGGTGTACAAATGCGAGGGAACCGAGTCAGTAGATTTACTAGCACGTTAAAGATCCCCTTCAGGGAAAAATTTGAGCACCCCAGCGTCTCTAAAAGCCTCAGTAGTTAAAGGGACGTAAAACCAATGGTCCGATGTTTTTTTATATAAAAACACTCCACTAAGTTTAAAAAGGTCTGTTAGTGGAGTGTTTTTATATAAAAAAACATCGGACCATATCTAATATTTTCAGGGCCATAAGGACCCAATGTGAACATGGCAAATCACATTTACCAACATGAACTTCCAGTGATCAAATTTTAATGTGTTATTTTTAATGTGTTTTTTATCTTATGTGTTTGTACTAGTTCTATGTTCCCCGTTTTTGGATATGTCTGTTGCACCACATCATTCCTCATTTGTTTTCGCTGTCGCTTTCACCCATTTCATTTATTCATTTCACGTTAGATTCATATTTTTTTAGGATATTTTTAATGATAATGACTAGGGCTCGGATTTTTAGGTAAATAAATATTTTTTATGTAAATACATATTTTAAGCCTTTTTTTTCTATAAGTACATAAATTCCTGCTTTTCACTTATTAGCACATAAAAAGACATAATATTTACATTTTTCTTAAAATCAGTATGCTATATGTTTCAGTGTTACTTCAACGAGGAAGAACATGTGAGCTACATAATCTTCATGCAGAGCATATGTCAGCTTGCAACTGTGTTATTCTTAACTTGTCACCCCGTGCCACTCATTGTGGAAGCCGGAGATGTTCTTGTCCATAGCCATATTGCACCATGTGCTATAACCCCCTCAGCTACCTGGAACCAGTGTCACTCACATGCAGTTCATTCCTGGCACTGTGAAGTGTAAGGCAGTTCTACGATGCCTAAAGTAAAAGCAACTACAAATTACCGTCTGCAGCAGTATGTTGCGGAATTTAAAGATAATTTTACTTCTTATGGGGGCGTTCTGTTCTGCCAACTATGTGAGAAAGCAAAAAAGGCTGAACAGCGATCTCAAGTAACACAACACCTCAAAGGCAAGAAACATATTGCCGCAGTTTCGCGGTAATCGTCGGTCATTTGTTATGAACAACCTGAAGATGTATCTCGTTTATTGTAATTCTTCAGTAGTCAGTGAGGCAAAGCATAAATTGCATTCGTGAGTACTGCATATTGATTATATTCACATTAATAATCTGAATTATAATTACATATTTTTACTTTTTTGTCACATATTTCAGGTATTTTTAATACATCAAAAATAAATATTTTCCAGATTTTTAGCACCTAAAAATCCGAGCCCTAATAATGACAAGTGTTTTTCTCGATGTATGGCTGATGAAGGGGTTAATATAAACCCCGAAACATGTACCATATGGGTATAATGTAACCCATTGTGTTTTAATTATAAAAAGTATTGATCAGGCGGAGTCTCTCTTCCTTTTAATATATTTAACTAACAATCAATACGGAACCATAACTGAACCAAATAGGATATGCTACAGTGCCATAACATCAATAAAATTAGTGCCCAAAAAACGCAGGAGCACGGTGTGGTCTACCCCTCACAATGTGCCGCTAAGAAATCTGAACATATTGAGTTTCTTAGCACAAAGAGTTTTCAAACACTACAAGTTTGATTCCCATGTTACCTTCTTATCAAAAAGGAACCCAAGGTATTAATATAAAATATCAACAACAGGCAAAGCTATATGTCCCAGATTAAGCTGCTAAGGTTCTGGATGGAGAGTGTGCTTTCGGCAAAAATTGGACAACTCAAGACTTGGTAGTTGAGAACCAAAAGCCATGATCTGATGTCCAGCGTTCCACTATTCGAATAGGTTGTTGAAGCTGTCGTTCAGCGACTCCTATATTTTGTTGGTAAGGATTTAACCTTAATATGTGTTCTGCCTAGTCAATACTGTGTGCTCTATAATGTAGAGTGAAAACGTCTACATATAGCAACGGTACAACTGCTGGACCAGCAGCAGCCACTACATGGTGTCCACAGAATTTCCAATGTCAATTTTCCTGACTTTTCCTGACCATTTTTCTACAAAATTCCTGACTCGATAAGTCATCGTAACATCGGAAAAGAGGCTTATTGAGCAAACAAATATATATATATTATTTGCAGCCTCCATTATCCCCACAGCTGCCCAACGCTCGCCTCTTTATTCATTTAAAATACAAAATAAAGTGCAATGTGTTCGGCGATGGGGTCGCCCCATCCCTACGCTAACGCTAAAAAAACGTACAAGAAATAGGTAAAAGAGGTTTTTACTATGATGTACTGCAAAAATGGAAACTTACCATAATGTTCAGTGAGTTATTGCATTTTATGTTCAGAGATTAGTTGAACTAGTAACATCAAAATATGGCTGTAAAACATAAAATACTGTATGGTTAATATAAAATTCCTGACTTCCTAATACTTTTCGCCATTTTTTCCTGACTCACGGCATTTTTTCACACTTTTTCCTGGCCAAAAAAAAAATCCTGACTTTTCCTGCCAGTGGACACCATGCACTATACCGTCCATGGCAATCGCAAACAATGTGACACTCAGTACCCATCTCTGAGGGATGTGTCCAATACAGAGGGGAATATCCACGAAGGGGCCTTGCTAGGTACTTGGACAAGACAGGAGACTGGAGGAATGCGTAACTGCTGATAAAAAGTCAATACCAGCGACTTAGAGAAACCTGAAATGTTAAGAGCATACAATCATACTAAATTTGGGGTGGACGTCCTTGATCAGATGTCAGCGAAATCTGATGTATCTCGCAACACCTGACATTGGCCTCTTGCTATCTTCTTTGACTTTTGTATATTTGTGCCATTAATACATTACGTATTTATGTTGCCACTCATGACTATGAACGGATAAAGAGACAGACATTCCTAACCGTTGCATGGGAACTGATGAAGCCACAAATCGTCAGACTTGCATCGAGTAAAGGCATTCCAGCCACTTTGAAAAGAAGAACACAGTAACTTCTAGGAACCAAAGAGAAAGACATTCATATTCCACAAGACCATAACAAGGTTGGGTGGAGCTATCTGTGTGGTCGTGGTAAAGACAGATCAACAAGGAAATGTTGTATGTGTTGTAGAAGGAACGTCTGCACTCAGCATTCAGCCCTTGTGCATAAGGAGGATGTAGATTAGTGAGTGACTTTTGGTATACTTTGAATGTTCTTGGGAATACAAAGTTGTTATTGTTGTTGTTTGAGTCTTCAGTCTCTTGACAGGTTTGATGCAGTTGTCCACGTCTCCCTGTCCTGAGCTAATCGTTTCATCTCTACATAGCTACATAGCAATCTGTTTAACATATTCTAACCTTGGTCTACCCCTACAGTTTTTGTCCTCGACCCTACCTTCCATAACTAAACTTGCTATTCCTGGGTGTCTTAGTATGTGTCCTACCAACCTATCTCTTCTCTTCATTAACAGTCGCCAGAAACATCTCTCCCCTCACACTAGTCTTAATACCTCTTCGTTTGTAACCCTATCTACCCATCTGATCTTCATCATTCTCCTGTAACACCACATTTCAAACGCTTCAATTCTCCTCTTTTCTGCTGCACCAATAGTCCAAGTTTCACTTCCATAGAGTGCCACGCTCCAGACAAAGGCCTTCAAAAATTACTTACTAACACCTAAATCTATATTCGATGTCAAAAGATTCCTTGCCTGAGCTAACCTACTTTTTATACCCTCTTTGCTTCGTCCATCACAGGTTATTTTGCTTCCTAAGTAACAGAAGTCTCCTACTTCCTTTTGTTTTTCACCTGCCAATTTGAAGTCCATAGAGAATACTGATTTATTTCGGCTGCATTCCAATATTTCTGTTTTACATTTATTAATTTTCATCAAGAATTCCTTCCTCAAGACGGAGTCCATACCATTCAAATCCTCAGGCGTGTCGGCCAAGATGACTATGACATCGGCAAATCTACGAGTTGAAATTATTTCTCCTTGAATCTTTACTCCCACTTTAAATTTTTCTCCAATTTCCTCCATTGCTTGTTCAATGTAAAGAATGAAAAGTATGGGTGATATGTTGCAGCCTTGCCTTACACCTTTCTGAATACCAGCTTCTCTCTCGTGTCCTTCAGCTCGAATGACTGCTGTCTGGTTTGGTTGGTTGGTTCTTCAGTTTAGGGGCTGCGACAACGCGGTCATGTAGCCCCGTGTACTTTGGGTGTTTGTAGAATCTGTCTGATAACCGGTGTTAATTGTGATGGCTGTTATTAGTGTGTGTATCTGTTTTTTAATTCAAGTAAGGACTGCAACTTTGAATTTTTCAAATAGTTCCTACTTTTGCCGCCGAAACGCCACCATCAACGACTACAGGCCTAGTTCAGAGCTTAGCTACTAGACGCCACCGCAGTCGGCTCTTGGCAACGAACGTAGGAATCTAAGAGCGTTGTTTACATTCCTAACCTATACAATTTAGCCTCACACAGGTGTAATTAGTGGAAGGTTCTTTAACATGCCATAAATCTATGACATGGGACCGCCGGCTTTACTTCCCCTCCGAAGGAAGGCATACTTAGGGATTTTTAACGCTCTTAAAAAATGTGACGGCTTTGGCTGGGTTTGAACCTGCTAAATGGTTTCCCTATAGATTGTAGATCACCCTCCTATCCCTGTACTTTATTCCAATCTTTTTCAAAATGTCAAACAATTTAGTCCAATCAACGTTATCAAAAGCCTTTTCTAAGTCTACAATTACCATGAACGTTCTCTTATCTTTCCTTATTCTACCTTCCAAAATCAGCCTAAGACTTAGTACAGCTTCCCTTGTTCATACATTTCTCCTGAAACCGAACTGGTCTTCACCCAACTCCGTTTCTATCTGGCTTTCCATCCTCTTGTAAATTATTCTTGATAGGATCTTAAAACCATGAGTAATCAAGCTAATTGTATGGTAATATTCACATCTGTCAGCTCCCACTTTCTTCAATATAGGGATGATAACATTCTTCTTGAAATCAGAGGGTACCTCACCTGTCTCATAAATCCTACATACCAAGTGAAATAACCTGATCAGACCTTCATCTCCTATGCAGCATAGCAACTCAATCGGTATATCATCTATGCCTGGTGCTTTGTTCCTGCTTAAGTCCTCCAATGCTCTGTCAAATTCTGATCTCAATATTAAATCTCCTTTCGCATCCTC